>OX123197.2:13524445-18324445 GCA_944739405.2 Euclidia mi
GTCCGTGACTGCAAAAAGTTTAAAAATCCCTGCTCTATAACGACTGTTAAAGATGTTCATGACAGCCGGGACCGACGGCTTAACATACTCTCCGAAGCACGGGGCAAGCGATAATGTCCAATTCAATACGCACGTAACCCTGAAAAGCCATTGGATTCGCGACATGTCCGAAACTCGATACCTTCTGCGTGGCAGTTTGTTGGTACATCTACTAACTAGGCTATCCCTGAATTAAATGTCCTCAAATACATATATGTACTATAATATAGCGTAAGTCGAACTTGATCGAACGTGATCTAGTAAAACTGTTAGATTTTGAAAGGTGACCGAGTTTGTAATGAGTGTACTATGTGTATGTGTGGTTCAGTCCCTGCGCGGGTCGCGCACGGTGCTGCTGTCGACGCACTTCATGGAGGAGGCGGACGCGCTGGGCGACCGCGTGGCGGCGCTGCACGCCGGCACGCTCAGGTGCTTCGCCACCACCATGCACCTCAAGAAGGCTGTGGGTACGTGCGCTATGTATGTTGCAGCGGAAGGTTTATGGCTACGGCCGCACTGTATCGCCCGTGCGCACAAGTAGACCAGCGTCATTTTTGTGAGCAGCAGGTCTGTCATGTAATACGACAGAACTGAATGACATTGATGCTGCAAAACACAAATAGGAGTAAACGCCGAATACACGTCAAGCAGGGCTCATTATCAGTCAAACTATGAAGCCGTTGCCAGTAAGTCTCATTGCCAACATTCATTTTGTATTGTGCAAAATTTACAAAAAAAATAGACACTTATATTTATGTAACGGATTTTTATCTCGTAACGATTTGAAAATAAAGTTGGAAACAATACTTATATCAGTAATATTTCCAACTTTATTTTTATAAAGTTTTCTTTCGTTCTTTATTACATAAAGCTGACCAGTTTGTTTATTTGATTGAAGGCGCTAATCTTAGGGACTCCTGGCCCGATTTGTATGATTATTTCTGCACTGGATAGCTTATTTATCGAAAGAGACTAGAACATACAACATCGTCATGAACCACGGGTGCAAAAAGCTCTAAATAAAGCGGCTGTGACCGCGAGGTCAGCAAGTTCCTTATTGTACAGTTTACCTGTATGAAATGCTTACTCGGCATTTACATTATATGCGCGACACCGTTGCATCGGTGTAGTACCTACCATTTTATTACAAATAAATCAGTGCACTTACAGCATTCAACTCGGACGGTTTCTTTTATCATTCCTGATCGACCCTATATCATTTTTATTTCATAGCATTATCATACAAGCCTGTATGTAGTATGCGTATATACTGCCGACACTTATATTTACCCGACTTTTCGGCATGATTACATAAATATAACTACATATGTATATTATGTACATGTCACGAATTTTACCTAAACTTTTTTCCCTCAGGTGACGGCTACCGCCTATCCCTAACCACCATCGGCCTGCCCAAAGAGAAGGCCATCACGAAAGAAGTTCTAAAACACGTCCACGACGCGACAATAAAGGAGCAGACCCTCAACTCGATATCCTACAGCCTCCCAGCCTCGGCGAACAATAAGTTCCCTAAGCTGTTCTCGTCTCTGGAGGCTAAGAGATCTGAACTCGGTATAGATTCTATTGGAGTCGGAGTTTCTACTTTGGAGGAAGTGTTTTTGAAGTAAGTAATAATAATATAGGTACAGGTTGTCACAAGACCCATCACCAAGTCGAAGTCTACTCGTTGTGGACATCATGCCAAGTCATACTAACCAAAAATAATACCTGAGCAACGATTTTTTAAGTTTTCACATTTTTTAAACTGCAATTTAAAGCGCGCGCGTGCAATGCTCGGAATACCTACTTATCCATGGGGTTATAGGGCATCTTAAGAACATATTGGCGGTAAATGCATCGATTTTGTAATTAATTAGAAAAACTCCATACTAACTTTGAGCCTCAATATCTCCTGAACCAGCAATTTCCCAGGTATGGTGCCGAAGTAAAAAATGTTCGTAGTGATTGGTACAACATGGGATTTCAGTTTTCGTTAAGGGTCTTTTTACACCCTGTATAGAACTTACGCAATAATATTTTTGTAAATATTCATGATGCGATTAAAAACTGCACGCGTTCAACACAGCTTACATGATGAGACACATTATTTTAAACGAGTTTTTGCTTCAGGTTGTGCAGTGATGTGGATACAAATATATCGGAAGAAGAAATTGCGAACGAGGCACCTGGTAAGTGATAATATTATACTATCACTAGCTGACCCGGCAAACGTTGTTTTTTTTTTTAACAATAGATGTTAGCCGATTCTCATAGATACCGGATAAGCACAAAAAATTTCATCAAAATCGGTCAAGCCGCTTCGGAGGAGTATGGGTACGAAAACTGTGACACGAGAATTTTATATATTAGATTACTGACTGACATGAAGTTACTTCTCAATCTGTTCTGTAATTTTTGAGTGATAGAGTAACAAACATCCATCCATCTAACCTCACGGACTTTAGCGTTTATAGTATAGTAAACAAAATATACAACAAATTTAAATGGTATTAAATCTTCTTAATATATAAAATCCTTGCGTTACTGACTGACTGATAGACACGCTACAGCCGAAACTATTGGGCGCGGGAAGCTGAAATTTGGCATGTATGTTCCTCGGGGACCGTAGGGGTGCACTAAGAAGGGATTTCCCGAAATTCCCACGGGATCGGCCAAAACGGGTAAATTTAAAAAAAAAATGCAGGTGTTCTCTAGTAAATAATATGTTGCGGGAAGCGCCGTTATGTCAATGTGAATGTTTCAGAACCAACGCAAAGTCGGTTGACGGGCTTTCCTCTGTACTTCAGACAGTTAATGGTCCTGATCAAACGACAGGCCAGGTTTGCCTACTACAGGAAATGGATATTCCTTATATTGGTAAGTGTGGTGTAACATCAATTATGAAAGTAGTAATATTATGAAGATTCTATAACAATATGTCTAATGGTCCAATCTTCGATTATCGCAACATAAGGTAGCTGATGTTATATTCCGATGCATAAGCAAATACCTGATAACATGGGAAATTGAGTTAATGTTCAGAATTTTTGCGTGCAAGAATAATAAACATCCCTCCATCCTCACAAAATTTACTAATTATGGTTATATTGATTAAGACTTTCCAAATACATATATCGTCACGCCTTTTATCCCCGAAGGGGTAGGCAGAGGTGTATTTCCACACCCACTTTTCGCCAGATATACTTTAGTCCCACGTAATAAGGGGTGAGCCTATTGCCGTACTGGGCACATTTCCAGACTCCGTGCTGCTACTGAGAATTTCGTGACAGAAAAACCCAATAACACTGCCCGACCCAGGAATCGAACCCGGGACCTCCCGATCCCACGCGCACATTTATGCCGCGAGACCAACGAGGCAGTCGTATAGGGTTTGATGTCGAGTTTTCCGTCTCTACGCAAAGATGGTATTTGCATCGTGTTATCCCTTAGTCGCCTCTTACGACACCCACGGGAAGATAGGGGGTGGTGTCACTTGTATTCTATGCCGTCAACCACACGGTCTTTTCAAATACGTAGGTAAATTAAAGTTATTTTTAAGTATTTTCATAGAGGTACCTACCTTTTAAAGCATTATACTTATGTATTTATTCCAGCAAGTGATAATCCCGGTGGTGTTAATATTCCTGATAACGAAGCAATGCAACAACGCGCCCATTGGTCCGCGCGGCGGCTCGCTCAAGTTGGACCTCGACGTATACGCGAGCATGCCCGACAAACGCGTCTTGTATAATATACAGATGGAGGATTCACTCAGGACTAAGTAAGAATGAAAGATTTATAAGTTTTATAAACATTCATTACTGACCTCGGCACTAAACAAGTGAAATGTTTTCAGAGGATTGCAAGAAAAGTATCCCGATGTATCATTCGAACGAGCGAAGGACGTTGCAGAAAGTAAGTTGTGATTATAAATCAACCAAATAAATTTTTTTCGGCGGTAGGTGCTAAAAACTGATAGACGTGCGCGATTTTTTAAAACTCTTATTTAATTATAAAATTACACAGTTAAGTAAAAAGTTTACTTTATTTAAGCTTTTAAACATATAAATTACTGGTACTCACAGTTGTACGGTCTATGTAGCATAATATATTGCTAATTTAATACCACGTGCCAGCACAAGCACTTTCACATATTGAAATCAACGTTCACACACTATGTCTCAACTGAGTAACATTGAAGCAGCACAGAGGAGCTTGGAAGAATCGTTCACGAGGAGAATGGCCGATTTGGAGAGCCAGATCCAGTCCGCGGGTCCCGCCAAGGACACGGTAGCGAAGGTGGCTGAGGAGTTTCGCACATTCCGGGAACTCATGTTTGCTTGGTCTCCTCCGCAAGCAGATCGATGAGTGCTCCAATATGCTGGATAACATGGAGACGAGGCACAGGCGAAAGGACCTTTTATTCCTGGGAGTCCCAGAATCTGAGAAGGAGGACTGCCGCACGCTGGTCATGGACATCCTCAAAACCAAGATGTCTCTGAAGGATGTAGCCGACACTTCCATCACCAATTGTCACAGGCTCGGGGCACCCAGCAAAGAGCATCACAGGCCTATTCTGGTAAGATTTTCCCGAATTGATCTCAGGACAGCTGTATGGAGGGCGAAGACGGCGTTAAAGGGCTCAAAAATTTCGGTCAAAGAGTTCTTGACCAAAGCCAGACAGTCGTTATTCGTTAAGGCTCGACAGCATTTTGGGATGCGCTCCTGCTGGACTCTGGATGGGTCTATCGTCGTCAAGGCTCCGGATGGAACGCGCAGTAAGATTACATCCTCCCACGAACTGCAGCAGTTGATGTCTGTGCATCCAAAGGTGACGGGCGACGATTCTTCTGCGTCCAAGAAGATACCGGCCGGCGCCGGTAATGTAAAAACTGTGCCACGCAAAATTTAACTGTTTGTGTAATGTTTTAAGTAACAGTTCATGTTATGCTGTATTTGTTTGTACTTGTGTTTACTTTTGTGTCGGTGGCTCATTAATTTAACTTTGAATTGATAAATCAAACTTTTACCCGCAGTTTAAAATGTAAAATGTATTCACTCACTTAATTTCACTTCACACTTAAGTTGTTTATCTGTCAGAAACGTCATGCATGTCATTATAATTACGTCGTACGTCAAAATATTAACTCTCGATGCTACGTTCCATTTCACATAATTATTTCTGTGTAAAATATATTATGTACTGGGTTAATATTTCCGACTCAAATGTTTAGTTAATTAAACTGTTTCATTGTTTTTATTTTACGGTCGTCTGTGCTAACTTTTTATTTTAGTTAGACTTTCTTTTTTGCAAAGATTTCGAAAGTTAATTATGTTATGTTTAGTGATTTGCTTGACTTGATATTACTTACCTATTAGTGATTTATAATGTATGTATTGTAGCTTTTTTTGCTGTCATATGCGTTTAGTTACACTTAACTTTTCTTTTTTTTACTTTTCGGTACAGGTACAAGCAATCTTATTTTAGTGTTTTAGTGATTAATTTTGTTCATCTTTCCCTTTAAAATATTTATTTTGTGTGTAAGCTGGCGGGTGGTACAGAGATAAATAGCTTTGTACTTGGGTACTTATATTGCTTCAGTTTTCTTCTTATCTTAAATTTATTTTTAATTGTGTATATAATATATATTATTTTTAATTTTAGTATAATTCTATATTTATAATAGTATTCATATTTAGTATATATATATTTTTTATTTTTTTTGCAAATGAGTTCCGATGATGATATATCGTTTTGTTCTGCCAATGAATCATTTAATGAGAGTTTTTGTTCGGTGCCCGATAGAACTCTTGGTGAATTTGTGAGTGACACATTTAACGTTAAGTCTAATCAGTCGCTAAATTTTAATGTATGTCATTTAAACGCTCAAAGCGTGCCAAGCCACTATAGCGACCTGTTAGAAGCCTTCAGTAATGTCAATGTTCACGCTGTTCTGATCTCCGAGACTTGGTTTAAGCCACAGCTGCTCTCCACTACTTATCCTCTGCCTGGATTTATTCTTATCCGGAATGATCGGGTTGACAGGAGGGGTGGTGGTGTTGCAATCTACATTCGTAGCGACTTTCCTTTCAAAATTGTTGCTTCATCTTCTACCTCCTTTACCTCGATGGAATATCTCTTTTTGGAGGTTATTGTCAAGGGTGTAAAAACTATTTTGGGTGTTGTCTATTGTCCCCCCGCTGTTGACTACTTCTCCAGTTTCGAAGCGATTCTGGAATCTTTAGGGTCGGTATATACACATCACATAATAATGGGTGACTTTAATACCGATCTCCTCACTCCCCACTCTCCTCGTTCACGTAAGCTCCTCCAAATTATTGAATCAGCCAGTCTTCATAATTCACCACTTCAAGCTACTCACCAAAACAACAATGGGGAAGACACCTGGCTTGATTTAATTCTTACCTCCAACCCTTCCCTCATATCCTGTCATGGCCAATATCCTGCTCCCGGTTTTTCCCACCATGACCTCATATTCCTGTCGTATATCCTCAAACCACCCAAACCCAAGCCTAAAGTGTTGCACCTGCGTAAGTTTGCCCGGATGGATGTAAATAAGTTGGTAGAAGATGCTTCGCATATTAATTGGGAGCCTTTGCTGGCGGCTGGCACTATAGATGACAAGGTTGATATCTTCAGTAATGTACTAGTCAACTTGTATAATGTCCATGCCCCAGTTAGAAGGGTTAAATTGAAACGCCCTCCAGCCCCGTGGATGACCATAGGGGTAAGAATGGCAATGAGACGCAGGGACCGAGCATTCCGCAAATATAAAAGAGATCGTTCGGACGACAATTGGGCCTCTTTCAAAGCTGCCAGGAATCGGTGTAACCAGATGGTACGTAACGCCAAACGCCGCCATATTCTTGAAAACATTGTTCCCAGCTCTCCAGCTGCTACTTGGAAGTTCCTTGGAACACTTGGCATCGGCAAACAACAGCAATTCGACCTTCCGAATAATATCGGCTTGGATGATATTAATTGTCATTTCGCCACTACTCCTTCAATTTGTCATCTAACCCGAGATCGGACGGTCGAATACGTGGCAAATTTGCACCAGGTTAACATAGATCCATTTCAGTTTTTTCCAGTTGCACCGGGTGAGATCAAGAAGATTATCCTGTCCATCAAAACAAAGGCTGTGGGATACGATGGCATTGGTCGACAAATGGTCATGCCAATTTTAGACCAACTCTTACCTGCAGTATCCCACATTATTAACTTTTCCTTAAATTCTTGTGTCTTTCCCTCCTTATGGCGTAAAGCCTTTATCCGACCCTTACCTAAGATCCCCAATCCGTCATTACCCAGCCACTTCCGTCCCATTTCCATACTTCCATACCTCTCCAAAGTGCTGGAAGCCTGTGTCCATAAACAATTAACTCACTTTGTACATGTCAACAATTTTTTAAGTCCTCTTCAGTCAGGGTTTAGGCCAGGACACAGCACTACCTCTGCCCTGTTAAAAGTGACTGACGATATTAGGGCGGGCGTTGAGGATTCCAAGGTTACTGTGTCAGTCTTGGTTGACTTTGCGAACGCCTTTAACACCGTCAGTCACGATATTCTCCTATCCATCCTCTCCCATCTTATGGTCTCATCTGATGCACTGGATTGGTTTTCTTCTTATCTTCGGGAGCGTCAGCAGGCGGTTCGCATTGATGAATCATAATCATCTTGGCGAGTTCTCGACTCTGGCGTTCCACAGGGCGGTATTTTATCTCCTCTTCTTTTTGCTCTTTTCTATATATTTCAGAGGTGTAATATTACACCCACATTTCGCCATGAGTTTTAAGGTCCCACGTAATAGGGTGCATAGGGTTCCCACCAGGAACTTAGGGTCCCAAGCCAACCTCACCTGCAAGTGGTGCACCTGTCGAAAAACGGACGAGGCTCTGGCGAACAAAATATCTCGATAAGCGGCAATAGGCTCGCCACCTATTACGTGGGATCAAAACACTGGCGAAAAGTGGGCGTTTAATATGCCTCTGCCTACCCCTTCGGGGAAACAGGCGTGAGTCTATGTATGTATGTATGTATGTATATAGGTGATTATTTATATGATTTAAATATATATTTATCTTGAATGTATAGGTATATGTAGTCATATTGTATAAAATATTTATGTATTGTATATTATCATATTTATGTTACTTGTCATATACATTTATTAAGCTCTTTAAACTAATTTGTACACCTACCACAATTATCTCTGTATCACCCTATGGTTGACTGGGAGAAAATGCCTCGATGGCATTAAGTCCGCCATTGTACTTACATTGTGTATCGTACATAAAGTTTAAATAAATAAATAATTCATTATATTCTTTACACTTTATACTCTGACATGTTATTCAGCCCCGAGTTGCTATTCAAACAGAACATAAAGATCGATGTGATCTTAAAAGCTAAAATATTTTTAAATTTAAATTAGTGCTCATAATACTCTTTTGAAACGTACTAACTAGGATGCACGATTCAAATTCCAGTGGGGAGTGAGTCGATGGAAAAATATGACAAGAATAGAATCTATATCAAAATATTTTAACTGATTTTAACACTTTATCGTGGTTATGAAAAATTGAGGATCATTTGACATAACATCTGTTCAAATTACCTTTCAAATAAGTTGTCAATAATAATGCTTTTATTTTTATTTAAATAAATCTAATGTTCTTTTAATTTATATTTAAGCTGCTCTACGGATCTCCAAAGCTGACACGTTGGAATACAATAAGTACTTAGTTGGCGTTGAACTCAATGAAACGAATGCCAAGGTAATTGTGACTTTTTAAATAAAAATTTTTTCTAAACTTTTTTTGTGTTAGAGCAGACGTATCGCCTGATGGTAACTAGAGAAATGAAAAGTGCTTTGCTGATATATATAGGAAAGGTATAGCAAGCGAAGCTCGATGAGGGAGAATGAAAAGAGAATGGGGCCTCCGGCACTCCCACCCACCGAACTAAACACAACAAATACTTACTGTTGGTTTACGTCAACCTTCTGTGTGAGGGTTGTACTTCTCCTCTCGAGCCTAGCATTCATGCTGCAATCAACAGCGCTCTACAGCTACCTACAATAGCATATATGCGTATTCAGTTTCTAATTACAGCTCTCCCCGTGCCTTTTAAAGCACGTTAAGTTGTCGGGCCGGCTGTCATGAAGATCTTTGTCAGTCAGACAAACACATTTCCCAAGCCATAAAGACAAACATTGACAGCACGGTTGACGTAATGGTTTCACCGACCGCCTCGCTACTTGACACTGCGCCGAGTGCTGCGAGTTCGATTCTCACACGACACAACACTTTGTGTGATCGGTAAATTGTTGTTTCGAGTCTGATTGTATGTTTATCCGTCCTCCGCAACACAGGGTTTATTCCTAGTGCAGGGTAAATTATGTATATTGTTAATATCTCTATAAGGAGAGCCTGTTTGCCTTGATTGCCGTGTGGTTGACGGCATAGAATACAAGTGTCACCACCCCCTATCTTCCCGTGAGTGTCGTAAGAGGCGACTAAGGGATAACACGATGCAAATACCATCTTTGCGTAGAGACGGAAAACTCGACATCAAACCCTATACGACTGCCTCGTTGGTCTCGCGGCATAAATGTGCGCGTGGGATCGGGAGGTCCCGGGTTCGATTCCTGGGTCGGGCAGTGTTATTGGGTTTTTCTGTCACGAAATTCTCAGTAGCAGCACGGAGTCTGGCAATGTGCCCGGTACGGCAATAGGCTCGCCCCTTATTACGTGGGACTAAAGTATATCTGGCGAAAAGTGGGTGTAGAAATACACCTCTGCCTACCTCTTCGGGGATAAGAGGCGTGACGTTATGTATGTATGTATGTGTAAGGAGAGCCTCACATACAAAGCCTCATTTTCTCTCTTCTAGTTTCTGTACACAACAACAGTACGTCACGCGGCGCCGGTCGCTCTGAACATGTTGTCCAACTTGCTGGCGCGCCATTACCTGCACAAGTCCACCGAGATACACACATACAACCATCCGATCGAGGGCTACGTGCGCACGACTGAGGTTAAAGAACCTAAGAAAATGGAGCTGGCGGTTCTGTGGACGGTATTCTTGACTTTCTGTAAGTACCCTTGTTTGGAAGTGTGCGTAGTTTTTTTTTTATGGTAATAGGCGGCAAACGAGCAGACGGATTGCCTGGTGGTAAGCAATTACCCCCGCCCATGGACACAAGCAACACCATACGAGTCACAAGTGCGTTGCCGCCCCTTGGGGTTGGGAAAAGGGATAGGATGAGGAGTGGGATGAGGGAGAAGGAATAGGGGATAGGGCCTCCGGCGCTCTCACTCACCGAAAGAAACGCAACAGTTTAGGTACTGTTACTTTACGTCGATTTTCTGTGAGAGGGTAGTACTACCCCGGTCGAGCCGGCCCATTCGTGCTGAAATCAGCAAGGATCTACTACCTAAAAAAAACACTAATCAGATAATGATAAAGATGTATTTATAGCATAACTGTGTACATTAAATAGGTCTCAGTAATAAAGTTTTTGGACACAACAGTTCGCCCATACCGGACATGCAACATATTTAAAAAAAAATGAAATAACAATTAAATAAAACAAAACAAAAAAGAAGCTTAAATACATGCACTAATACGATTCACCAAAAAAACTCGTTTAGACTATAGAAAACATGCTCAATCATCCACTTTTTTAAATTTATTTTAAATTTACGGCCATCTAATTATAATTATATAATATTTATTTTGCTACTAGACGCTAGATGTCGCTAATTCACAACAAAACTGTCAAAAGTGTCAAAACTGACAGTTATTATTACAGCTACCATCCGTATTGTCGCTAGCAGCGCGGCAATTTTTGAATATTGTTGAAAAAAATAAACCGTCACTAATAGGGTAGTTTCCAGGGTCAAAATAATTACATTTTATTAAGTCCGTATTTTAGATTATAAAAGAATATTGGATACGTATTTTTTGTTTTTTCGATTAAATAAAAAATAACAAAGATATAGCCCATTAAAGTTACGTGTGACGTCATCTAGTGCGAAAAAATGCAGCACGGCGTGACGTTATACGTAACTTTAATGAGCTATATCTTGGTCATTTTTGGTTTAATTTACATATAAAAAATACGTATGGCTTATTTTTGAATAATCTAAAGGACGGACATATAAATTTTTTTTCGTCAACTAGCCTATTGTATATCTTGTAACTTTGAATGAATTGTTCACTGGTTTAATCAGAATATAGTTTTTTATTACAGTATTTTGTACACACAGAGTTTAAACACGTTGTAAATATTCGTTCACTTGAGATTGTTTGTTATTTCTGCACTGTCATTGTAGTTTGAGCAATATTATATATTATTATAAAACGTTGTTTAAATAAATCCATGGATAACACTTGCATGTAAGATTTGGAGGTTTAAATTCACTTTAAAGCATTATTTACACATAATTATTTCCGGATTATATCTAAAACAATTTGTTTTTTAACTAGCGACATGAACATAGTGTTATCAACTTATCACAGTATAAAGACATACAGTAGTTTGACGCCTTTGATCTCGTAGAAAAAGCCGACAACATCTAGACAAGGGTAAGGAGGCTAGGGCTGCCACATGTAAAAAATACCTACTTATTCAAACACCGTCTATTTATTTTAGAAAAATATTACAATTGCTACGCTACATGACTAGTATAGTGTAAATCACATCCGCTTTTTACTAAATGCATATGGATGTATACACGGTATATATACTGAAATGACAATTATTACAATGTTTGTCTGTCTGTCTGTTTGTTCCTGCTAATCTCTGAAACGGCTGGACCGATATTGACGGAACTTTCAATTTATTATATTACAATAATTAACGATAAATAATTATTATAAAACAGTTTGCATATTTCGTGCGGTGACTTTGCTTTCCATAAAAAGTGTCAGTCAGCACCTATTTCATCCCGCAAGTGTCGTGGGAGGCGGTTAAGGATATGAAGCATTTTTCAGATAGGTATACCAGGTCGTTATCGTAAAAACCAAGTTAAAATAAAGCGATCGACATAGCGGTCCTTTAATGGATGGGCAACCATGGGATGAGCTTGCAGAACCGGTGCTATCGATATGAAGTATTTTGCAGATCTATTTTCGAGCAAACTACGTTAAGGTAAAGCAATAGAGATCACAGTCATTTTATGGATGGGTGACCGGGCTATGAGATTACTGAGAACATGTGTGGGGTTTATAAAAGGGAGCCAAAAATATTGTTATTTTTAGCTAGGACGCGCCGTTACCAAGATACATGTCATATTAAAAAATATGGGGTACCGCAGGGAAGTGTTTTAGGACCATTTCTCTTTAAATTATATATTAATGACTTGCCTAAATGCATTGAAGAACCAGTGACCCTTTTCGCGGACGACAGTACTTTGACAATACCTTGTAAAAATGTAGAGACGTATGAGATTGATATAAATAATGCTTTAAAATCAGCTGTCCAATGGATGCAGGAACATAATTTAAAAATAAACCTAAATAAAACGAAGGCTATACATTTTACGCAACGGCTACCTAGTATGAACCTCAACATACATTACCGCAATGAAAACATAGAAGAAGTTAACTCAACAAAATTTCTTGGCCTCCAGATTGATAAAAACCTTAACTGGAAAACTCATATTGAAATGTTGTGTAAAAAACTAAGTATATCTGCATACGCTTTACACACACTTTCATGCACATTATATACGGATGGTCTACTTACAGCATACTATGGTTTGGTAGAAAGTCACCTACGCTATGGGCTAATATTTTGGGGTAACTCAACGGAAAAAGAAACAGCATTCAAATCTCAAAAAAGATGTTTACGGGCGATGTTTAGACTTATGAAGACATAGCTGCGTGCCCTTTTTCAAAAAATACAAAATGTTAACTTTACCATGCTTATACATATTAGAAGTAGCTGTGTTTGTTAAGTCGAACCCACATTACTATAAGCGTCTAGCCGACGAATTTCCACGCAATAGACGCGACAGTAGTCAACGTTGTCTCCAATTCGCTAAGACGACCCTGATGCGCAAAAGTGTGTACTGTATGGCACCAATTATTTTTAACAAATTACCAAAAAGTTGGAAGGAACTGCCTCAATCAATGTTTAAAAATAAACTTCGTACTTTCTTGACCGCCAGAGCATATTAAAGCGTGACTGAGTTTCTTAATGAGAAAGAATTTGTATTTACATAATTAAATTTATATAGATCTATATAATAAACTTATAATTTGAATATGAAATAATTTAATTCAAATAATTTGGACAAAAAAATAATATATTGTTAACCCTTAGCCACCTAGCACCTATTACCGTCACACTACCACCTAACATACGTCTTCACAGACGTATATAAATAATATAAATAACTTAAGTTTGGGAATTTATGCAAATAATGAGCATCGTCATACTAAAAATATATTTTAAATAGGTTATATTTTGTCATTTAAATATTCTGTAACTGAATAGTAACATTTTTGGTGCAGGAAAGTTTTAAGCTGTTTGTTATATTTTGTTTCTATCCTTTCATTTTTAATTATCTTAGGCAATTTGTTATATATTTTAACAGCCATGTAATAGGGGCTTTCGTTAAGCAGTTTTGTTTTTGAAGTGGATAAATGCAATCTATCTTTATGTCGGGTGTTTATGTTGTGGATGTCTTTAATTTTATTAAACGTTTCACTATTTCTGAACACAAATGTACATATATCTAGTATGTATATTGACGGCAATGTTAATATATTAAACTTCGTGAAGTATGGTTTGCAGCTTTGTGTATTGTCAATTTGTGCCAGAATTCTAATACATTTCTTTTGAATTATAAATAGATCGTCTACATTAGCGCTATTACCCCAGAGCATGACCCCATACCTCAGCCAGGAATATGCATATGCGTAATACGCGGACAATGCTGTTTGTGTGTCCGTGCTATGTTTTATTTGGAATAGAGCATATGTGAATCTAGACAGCTTGGATTTGACGTGTTCTATATGTGTTTTCCAGTTCAAGTGCGTGTCTATATTTATTCCCAATAAACTAAAAGTGTTGACTTCTTCTAGTGGTGTGTTTTGATCCGTTATTTGTAGCGCGAGTGGTGGTTTTTTGTATGTCCTAAATTGCATTATCTTTGTTTTCTTTGAGTTTATTTCTAAATTATGTTCTTTTAGCCATTGTGTAACAGATTGGAGAGCGTTTTGGACCTGGTTATTGTAATTTAAACTATCACATTTTATCAGTATTGAGACATCGTCGGCGAAAAGTACTGGCGTGGATGTTTCTGGGTCTAAGGATTTTGGAAGGTCGTTAATATAGATCAGGAACAATATGCAACCTAAGACGCTTCCCTGGGGGATTGAGCATGTTTGGTGTATAACTTGGGATCGCACGGATTTTAATTGTTTTGAGTGTTTGTCAAAATATTCTATTTGAACGATCTGTGTCCTATTTTTGAGATACGACTCAAAACATGAGTAAGCGGGTCCTCTAACTCCACAACCGTATAATTTCATTAGGAGGATGTTGTAGAGGACCTTGTCATAGGCTTTGGTCATGTCTAGCAGCAATCCTACAACAGGTTTTTTATCATTTATATATTGAAGTGCTCTTTGTACATACTTATAAACAGCTAGTGTTGTTGATCTACATTTTCTAAATCCATTCTGACTGTCGTCCAGTATCTGGTATCGTTCTAAAAACGAGTAAAAACGGTTGTACATTGCTTTTTCAAAGATTTTAGAAAATGTTGGGAGCAAAGCAATCGGCCTATAATTGTTTGGGGTTAGAGTGTCACCTTTCTTCTTATGTATGGGTTTAACTAGTGAAATCTTAAGTAAATCGGGAAATTGACCTTCTTGAAAGCTTTGGTTAATTAAAAGAGTTAAAGGGGTGGATAATTCCATTGCACACCGTTTCAATAGTATCGGTGGTACGTCATCTATGCCGCAACTATGTTTGTTTTTGGTGGAATTTATAACATTTATGACCTCTTTTTGACTGACTGGTAGCAAGTACAAGGAACACACAGGCGAATTTGCGACATGTTGTCCAATCGGTTTGTTTGAGTCTATGTGATTAGGGTTGTTACCTACTGTCGCGAAAAAGTTGTTAAATGTGTCGGCAACAGTCGTTGGACATTCAATAATCTTATTATTAATTTTTAAAGATATATTTTCCGGCTTGAAGATATTAGTTTTCCCGTTTTTTGTGTTAATTATTTTCCACATAGTCTTCACTTTATTGTCTGAGTTTTCCATTTGCCGCTTATATTCTAACTTTTTTGCTATTTTAATCGTAGTTTTTAAGGTTTTAGAAAATTTTGTGTAGTACTTTTTTATAATATTGCTTTTTGTTTCATTTAAAATAGTTCTTAAAATCCTTTTATGTTGGCATGATTTTTTTAAACCGGTTGTAAGCCATCCTTTTTTACATTTATTCCTGATTTTAATCGTTTGTATAGGTACATATTTATTTAATAATTGTGTTATAAGATTGATAAAAGCTTCGTAATTAGAATTTATGTTGTGATTTTCAATTATTATGCTATCCCAGTCCAATTGTTTTAAATGGGCTTTTAGGCAGTCAATTTTATTTTGGTTGAATATTCTTTTTTTTAGATACCACGTCTTTATTGGATTTATTAAGTTTTCGATGTTTAATTCTATTTTTATCGCTCTATGATCTGAGAGGCCATAGTCTTGGATGGATGATTTTTTTATAAAGCTCGTGTAGTTAGTGAATAATAGATCGATGCAAGTGGATGTAGTTTTTGTTACCCGTGTGGGGTCGCGTATTATTTGTGTAAGGTTGTGTGTTTTCATAAAATTGATGAATTCTCGAGTTTGTGTGTTGCTATTGTGTAGATTTATGTTAAAATCGCCTCCGATCAA
Source organism: Euclidia mi (assembly GCA_944739405.2). Taxonomy (NCBI): domain Eukaryota; kingdom Metazoa; phylum Arthropoda; class Insecta; order Lepidoptera; family Erebidae; genus Euclidia; species Euclidia mi. The sequence continues at coordinate 13,540,434 of OX123197.2, forward strand.
AAAATATTTTTGTGAATTTTTAATATCCAATCTGTGTAAAACTTTTTCCATTTGTTTGTAAAATATATCTATGTGACGATCTGCTCTATACACACCTATAAATATACAATTATTCTTAGGAATTTCAATTGCACTAAATTCTACGATATATTCTTTTGAATAATTTACAATATCTTTTTTCTCAATATATTCTAGATTGTTTCTAACTATAATGCAGACCCCTCCACCTTCACGAGTCTTACGACAGAAGATGGATGCAATTTTGACCCCCGCACGATTGACCCGACTAGACGCGTTCGTCGAACGACTGTATGGATTATTTGACTGTGGTGTTATTGAGGCGGTGGCGCCATCTAGTCTCTCAGTCAGGGAATCATTTTATGATACTCATAAATATTTTATACACTGCGCTGGTTTTTTATATGGTTTTGTAATATATAGGTGTATGATATTTTCGTTCCATCGGGTTTCAAATGAGAACGATTCTAAAGAAGTTTAATTTCTTCGAATTTAAAGGTTATTTTTAATATAGTGCAAACCTTGTTAACTCTTGTGCTGACACGAAATATAAACGGAATTTGCCAGTCGTTCGACTGACTGCATTCAAAAATTTGTATGAGAAAGTAGTTTATATGCGCACCGCGATGCGGTCGCCGGCCGATCGCTCCGGTCGTTCTGGTACAAAGTTTTGATTGCGGTTAGCCGGAATGCGGCCAGCTGTACGGCTAACCGGATAGTGCGTAGAAGCCCTCATTTGCCTTTCGTTTTTTTAGGGTTCCGTATCTAAAAGGTAAAAATCGGAACCCTATTACTAAGCCTCCGCTGTCTGTCTGTCTGTCTGTCACCAGGCTGTATCTCATAAACCGTGATAGCTAGAAAGCTGAAATTTTCACAAATTATGTATTTTGGTTGCCGCTATAACAACAAATACTAAAAATAAAAAAAATGAAAATATTAAGAGGGGGTCCCATACAATAAACGTGTTTTTTTTCGTATTTTTGCTCAAAATTACTAACGGTAACAAGTAGACGCTTAAAATGTTCACGGAATATGTAGTTGTATATTACCTTTAATAAATAAATAATTAAATTAAAAAAAGTAAATAATAAAGGGGGGCTCCCATACAACAAACGTAATTTTTAAGCAATTTGTTACTCGATCTTAATAAACAAGTAGAAACTTAAAAAATATTTAAGTATATATACAACAAACGTGATTTTCTTATATAGATGATGGTACGGAACCCTTCGTGCGCGAGTCCGACTCGCACTTGCCCAATTTTTTTTTTTAATATCTTTTTTTTGAATGTCCCACAGTCATCCAGGCCACCGTCCTGCACTGCGTGTCGCTCCCGTGCCGCGAGCGCGAGACGGGCTCGCGGCACATCCACATAATGTCGGGCTGCCCCGCGGAGCTGCACTGGGCCGCCACGCTCATGTTCCACTCGCTGCTCACGCTCACGTTCCTGGTGCTGCCCACTGTGCTGGCCGTGGCCTTCTTCGAGCTCGACAATACCATAGATAAATGTGACTTTTTGAGTGAGTTTCTTTTTTCTTTCTTTGCGTGTGAGTGTGTGGCCAACTCTGGTATTGGAGTTTTCACACCGCCCGAAGGCCTCCGACGTGACCTAACGATCCTTGTCCTGAGCTCCTGAGACAAGAACCGGGACCGGTAGTTTTATGTGCCCTCCGAAGCACGCAATTACCCATCCAAGTGGCTACCTATGCGAGTGTTGTGTGTTACAAAGTTTACAACTTTGTCAATCTGTCTACTTACTTATTGAAGTACCAATATTCGTCTATTTAGGATTATCAATGCGAAAATATCCAACTCTAAGTCTCAACTATCTCTAAAGGCTTTTTTAATTTATCGAATATTACACAATGGAATTTATTTACATACATAAAAAATAAATATGTACAAAAAAAGGGGAGGGTAAAATACAAAGTACATATTTACAAGACAGGTTTAGGCGTCGTAGAATTCCTCCGCATCGCTGTCTATTGGTAACGTGCCCAGAAGGCTGGCAGCATTGCCACGCTGGATGGCAATGCTGATACGCTGGCCGAAATACAGCCCAGCCTTCTGGTCACGTGAAGCGTCGATTAGTCGTTTGGCGATTTCTCTGTACAACGTACGAGCGCTCGGACCCCATGGACCAAGCTTCTTATTGAAGTAGGTATTTGAAGACATTTGGCATGACATTTATTGTTTTTGCGATGTCAGGCTCTATATATAGGTGTTTTCTACCTTGTCAGGGAAAAAAAACTATCACTGAATTGATACTTTTTAACCCTTGTTTATGAGAAATCGCCCTTAATGAAAATTTGGGACAAAATTCTTAATGCCGTCGCACAAGTAATGTTTTGACCTAATAAAACTGAACAACCGCCTTGGCGCCTTGCGCCAGTTCTCATCGGGACACTTGTTAGAAAACATGTATTATTATATGATATGTGTTACAGCGATGTTCGTGTTGATCCTGATGCTGGGCAGCATGGCTCAGCTCGCGTTCATGTACCTGACGAGTTTCAGGTTCAGCGAGAAGTATGCCAACCTCATACTCGTCGCCTGCCTCTTCGTGTTTGGTGAGTAGAGTAATCTATAAATTGATATTTTGGTAACCAAATTGCTTTAAAAAAATGTGAATATTAATATCCAATACTGTACAAATCAATTATTCCGATCGTTTTTTACCTCTGCACCACACCTGGAAAGTTACTGCTGTTTGAGGCTTAAAGTCACTATATTTTGTTTCAAATTATTACAAAATTGATGCATTTTGGACTAGATGGTATTGTATGAATGTAAATCGGCGCGCCGCCCAAAAATGCTTTCCACTGCACTTCGCAATATGTGCAGCGGCCAAGTCTCGCCTATGCCGATGAGTTTAAGTATTAATCCAGTTTCTAAAATAAATTTTCTTTATCACCAGGCTTAGTACTGCCCCTAATGAAGCTCGGCTACGACGTTATCGAAGAGTTAGACGGCGAGCCATCCAACGACATCGAATCCTACATACTGCTGCTGTGCTGGTACATCTCGCCCATGTACACCACGGTCGTCACGGCGCTACGCAGCGTGCAAGTGGCCAGGATCAATGCCTGGTGTGACGCGCTCCGACCACACTGTCCCAATATATTCACCAACGAGATCGGTTGGACCATGGAAGTCAGCGAGAGATGCTGTGGTAAGTACTGAACTAGTACACCTCCTACATACTGCTGCTGTCCTGGTACATCTCGCCCATGTTCACCACGGTCACCACGGCGCTGCACAGCGTGCAAGTAGCCAGGATCAACACTTGGTGTAATGCACTAAAACCACACTGTCCCAATATATTCGCCAACGAGATCGGTTGGACCATGGAAGACAGCGAGAGATGCTGTGGTAAGTACTGAACTAGTACACCGCCTACATACTGCTGCTAACCTGGTACATCTCGCCCATCGCCCATGTTCACCACGGTCACCACGGCGCTGCACAGCGTGCAAGTAGCCAGGATCAACACTTGGTGTAATGCACTAAAACCACACTGTCCCAATATATTCGTCAATGAGAACGGATGGACCATGGAAGTGAGCGGGAGGTGCTATGGTGAATACGGAACTAATACGTCACCTCCTACGTATTGCTGCTGGCCTGGAACATACCGTCCATCTTCACTACGCCACGTGCTAGTAAACCGCATACTATTAATAGTAGATTAGTAGCCAAGGGCTGTAAGGCATCAATTGCAGCCCGAGATATTTAGGCGCGCGCCTATAGTTCGAGGGTTCAATTGGTGCTTACACCCGAGCTAACTATTCTGCTTTACATCTCGATTGTGAGGTAAGTAGAAAAAAACCGGCATTACAAGAATAAAACATTTTATTTGTTGAAATTTATAGTGAAATGAGAACAATTTTCAAATAAAAAAAAAAGTGTATGAAAAATGGCTGCGAATTTTTTTCTGTTTAGAAAAATTCACTTTAAAAATAAGTAATTTTACAACAAATTGTCCGATATTGGTCAATGGCCGATCATCATTAGACTCTATTATTAAAAAAAAATCTTACAAGTCATTAAAGACCAAAAATGCAAGAAGTCTCCATGGCACCAACCAAAAACAGTTTCTAAGCTGTGACTGTGATGTGGGAGAGTGGGAATCGGGGCTATGGCTTCAAGCACTTCCATCGTCCAACATAGGAACTATGTTGGACAATACAACTTTCCGCATCGCTTCTTGCCTACGCTTGGGAGCTGTTTGCAATTCCCCGCATCGCTGTCACTGCGGTGAAGCCGTCGACACTCTTGGCCACCATGGCCTATCGTGCAGCAAGAGTGCTGGGCGTTTTTCCCGACATGCCCACATTAACGACATAATCCGTCGAGCTCTTGTCACCGCCGGAGTACCAGCTCATCTTGAACCGAATGGGTTGGTACACGACGATGGGAAGAGACCAGACGGTATGTCCTTATTACCTTGGAAGATGGGCAGGCCTCTGGTATGGGACGCGACATGCGTCGATACCCTTGCGCCATCACATCTTCCAAGCACAGCTGGATCGGCTGGCGCTGCTGCTGCATCAGCGGAGACCCTCAAACGGCGCAAATACGGAAACCTATCTGGTAATTACGTTTTTGAGCCGTTTGGGGTCGAAACGCTGGGGCCATGGGGGCCTAGTGCACGCGCTCTGTACAAAGAAATTGCTAAAAGGTTGATCGACGCTTCCCGTGACCAGAGGGCTGGTTTATATTTTGCAGAGAGAATAAGCATTGCCATACAACGTGGCAATGCTGCCAGCCTTCTGGGCACGCTACCAGCCGACAGCGTTGCGGAGGCATTTTTTGACGCCGCGTAGTTTCTATTTTGTTATTTTTATTTATTTAGTTTTATTGGTTTAGTTTAGGATAGTTTAGTTGCATAAGTAGTTTTATTCTGTTGTATATATGTTATTTGTTACTTCAATAAACTTTTTATTTTCAAATTAATATTTAAAGTAAAAGTTTTCTGTTCCCGCCTTTTTTCATTAAAAAAAAATCAAGTAAAGAACTTTTTAATTTATTTTTCAAGAACGAAATTGAGCTTCGCCGTTATTAAAACTAGCTTTCGCGCGCTTTTTTAAATTTTAATAAAGGGTAGCCTTTGTACTTCTCCAGATTTCAAACTATCCATATCAAATTTCATCACAAACTGATCTGCACATTCGCCGTGTAGCATACATATAAACAGATAATACTTAAAATTACTTTTGTTTTCATAGTCGTCAAACTTCAGGTAAAGATTAGTATGTAGGTATATTATTATTTATTGAAGAGCTTATGTATCTACTGAATAGAATAGCAGCAGAAATAAAAACTGAAAGCATTACCACAAAGTACATAATCAGCCCCGCTGTGCGCGACAACTCATAGTAAGCGCTTTTAATGACGCTGCGCTTAGGTCAATTATATCGTGATAACTTTTAAAGTATTAGTCCAAACTACTTACTGTAAAGACAAAGTTCATCTACATTAAATACTGAAGGCAGTAAATCTATCAAATTTGAAAACAATTTGATAACTACTCTAGAATGAGCATTGTAAAAAACATATTTTTTATGTTTTACTGTTTTATTACAATAAAAATTATGTAGTTAGGTTACGTAACAAAAGCTAAAAAGTAATTCGGTAAGTCTTAGCTGCCCGATCGCACCCAACTTCTCATCAATCTGGGGTATTGATCAGACAAATATAAAATCGTTGGGCAAGTGAAATTTCTATCATAATGTTTATTCTGGATACGCTACGCCCAAAAATGTAATGTTTTTTTTAGTTTATTTTATTTTCAAGTTTTTAGTTTTGTTGTTAGTTGATACTTCTCATTCTATTTTCATAGTGAGGTCTTTTCTACCAATCAAACCCTGTCATTCGATACCCATGTTGAGGTATTTCTGAAAAATAAGTAATCCGCCATTTTGTGACGGTAGCCATCTTGGTTTTTTCATAGTGAGGTCTATTCTACCAATCAAGCACTTTCATTTGATACCCATTTTAAGTATTTGTGGAAAATAAGTTATCAGCCATTTTGTGGCGGCGGCCATCTTGGATTTTTCATAGTGAGGTCTATTCTACCAATCAAGCCCTTTCATTCGATACCCATATTGAGGTACTTATTTGTGGCAAATATGTAATCAGCCATTTTGCTGTGACAGCCATCTTTGATTTTTCATAGTGAGCTTTATTCTACGAATCAAGCCCTTTCATTTGATACTCATGTTGAGGTATTTCTGAAAAATAAGTAATCCGCCATTTTATGGTGGTAGCCATCTTGGTTTTTTCATAGTGAGGTCTATTCTACCAATCAAGCCATTTTGTGGCAGCAGCCATCTTGGTTTTTTCATAGTGAGCCTATTCTACCAATCAAGCCCTTTCATTCGATACCCATATTGAGGTATTTGTGAAAAATATGTAATCAGCCATTTTGTGGCAGCAGCCATCTTGGATTTTTCATAGTGAGCCTATTCTACCAATCAAGCCCTTTCATTCGATACCCATATTGAGGTATTTGTGGCAAATAAAAGCCGCAAATGTAATCCGTCATTTTGCGGCGACAGCCATCTTGGATTTTTTATAGTGAGCTGTATTCTACGAATCAAGCCCTTTCATTTGATACCCATATTGAGGTATTTGTGGAAAATAAGTAATCCGCCATTTTGTGACGGCCGGCAGCCATCTTGAATTTTCATGGTGAGCTTTTTCTGATAAACAATTTCACCGTACAGTATCTGAAGTTCAAGTAACTTTAATGATTTAGGCAACGTACGCGATGACAGCTTTCTGAGCTCAGGATTTTTGCCGACTCAGTTGATACTTTTCCTTATGTTATGGCAACATTATACAAAATCTTTATAAATTGTAGCCTATGTGTTATTCTGATGTATAAACTATATTTCTGTAAAGTTTCATCCAAATCCGTTCAGTAGTTTTTGCGTGAAAGAGTAACAAACATCCATCCATACATACATCTTCACAAACTTTCACATTTATAATATTAGTAGGAAGTAGGATAGTAGGATTGATGACTATTATACTCACACGAAGACAGGGCTATTAGCAAAGCGACCTCTTTCGTCATTGGGCTGAATGCATGATGTCTATTGCCAGTATGATGGTTATTATTGTACGCGAACTTTTTGAAAGAAAGAAGTATTCTTTTCTTTATTACTTACCGCCCTAGGGCTTTTGGCCATTTGGAGGTAATAAGAACCTACTTACCGAACATGAGAGATGTAAATAATATGTACAGTTATGTTTACAGAATTAATGTTGCATGTGCAGTGGCATTAAGCTATCACTTAATTGCTATTGTTACATGAGTGATCTGGCCTCTTAGCCAAATGAATGCCATTTGGGTAGGCCCTCTGGATGCGAACGTGAAGCGGTGCGGCGCGGAAACTACTTACAGTTGATTCTCGTTGAAGGGAGCTACGTGACACGTAGAGATGCGATGCGGCTCGGCACAAATTGAATCGAATGCGATCAGTTGCCTTGATGTTTTCGGTGATGGTGTATAACGATTCGCGCGCACGTAGGACAGTCACCGCGTCACTCCGCATCACATTGAATAGAGAAGTTTCCTGCAAGGGAAATAAATTATTCAAGTATTTTTAGCCAGTGAAATATGTCAAAATAATAGTAGTTTCATTCATCAATTTATTTTAAAACTTTATTTAACATTTTTATCGTCAATTGATTGATAATAAGTATTCTAATTGACAGCAAAAGACTATGACGTCACTACGTCATATTTCATACAAAACCCTTGACAAAGGTCGTTTTTGACATTTCAATAAAAGTGCTTGATTTGACTAGTTGGAAACAACCCTATTGCTCACGTACAACGCTCCGTTAGTCTACCCATGTATTAATAAACAGCCTATCTACAAAAGCTATGTTTTATTTGCAGCGGGACTGAAAGCAATGTCTTACATCAGTACTGAGAAAAATTCTCCGATCAGCGGCATTATTATTCTTGTTTTCCAGTTCCTTGTCCTTATGGTAAGATATTTATTTATTAACACTTCAATTTTATTTATATGTATATATACTGTACTACCTGACCTGAAGTTGTTTTGCCATCTAAAAAATATCTTCAAAAATTGAAACCGAATAGTGTGGCTGTCATGAAGACCTTTAAAAGTGTTATAGAAAGTCAGTACCTTTGAATACACTAGCACTAGAGTCTCAGCCATGAAATATTCTTTGTAGATATCAGACGGCAATCAGTCATCATCATCATCATCATCGCCCTAGCGTTATCCCGGTTGCATCCAAGACTTTCACGCCTTGGAGCTCGAGGTCGAGTCTAACCAGATATGACAGAATGTCAACTTTTCCACAGAGCGACTGCCGTCTGACCTCCGCAACCCAAACGGATAGCGATATTCCATGGTTTAGACCAGTATGAGTTTATTTGAGGGTAGTGACTCCCCGTAACGACTGTCAAAGATCTTCATGACAGCCGGCACCGACGGTTTAACTTGCTCTCCGAGGCACGGGGCAAGCGATAATTAACTATTTAATACACACAACTTCGAAAGTCATTGGTGCGTGCAGTGGATTCGAACCCGATACCTTCTGCATGGCAGTCCGTTGATATCTCCACTAGGCTATCGCTGCCTTGACGGCAATCAGTCTGTGACCTATAGCGTGTCTACTTTAGTTAGACTAGCTAGCGGATTCGACTCCAAGATGAAAGCCTTCAATATAACTGGGATAACGCATCAGGATCAGGACCATGATGAAGTGTTTATCTATTATCTTGTCTATAGTACAACTTCCGCTTATTTTGATACTAGATAGCGTTATGTAGAATATTATTACATAACTGTTCCATTTATCCAGCCAAATTAGCTTATATGTTGCCTTACAGAATCCTTCTATCTTCCAGTGAAAGTCCCATTAAAATCAGTTCAGCTATGCCAGAGATTACCCCGACAGACAGATGAGCCAGTCAGACCGACAGACAATTTAAAAACAAAAAGACTTTACTTATGACTATACATCCTGTAACTACCTTTATGCACTTGTAAAAGTGTAGTTATTTTGAAAGCACAGACATACACTTCAGATGTATAGATTATTATCACAGATATAGATCTACATAGATAACGCAAATGCATGCACTTCGCGTGTCTGCATCCCGACCAAGCGTCGAGGTTGGTCACCACTAACTTCAGTCCCCGCGCGTCCGTTTTACCGTTAAGTAAACTTTATTCACATTACGTTGCCGCGTTTGCTTTGGACGTTTGATCTGACGTTATGTGTTAGGAGACGATGAATATCGCAAAGCGATACTGTCGCGCATCGCTTCGACTTCGTGATACAGGCAACGTCACAGTAGGTATCAAAAAGTCGGCACGCTTGGTTTCAATACAAATCGTGATAATTGCGTTATCTATGTAGATCTATATCTGTGATTATTATGTTCAAAATTGCCTGCAAATAAAAATAAAATGTATTGGTATAATGTTTAGACAATGGTGTGCATGAGCGAGCGCGGTATATTCAACGGTGTGAGTGACTGGCTGCGGAACCGCCGCTACAGCTGTCCCGCTGACAGCGACGCTGACCAGATGGTGCGCGCCGAACGGACATACGTCGAGAAGGAGATTGATAAACGTGAGTGTACATCATACAATATTCTTTAACTAAACTATTTAATAAATAAGGACTAAAATCAATACTAACGAGTCTTAATTGGTCCTAAAGAACTGTAAGGCCCGGGTCCATCCACTGTCTAATTCACCTGCCCGCTTACGAGATAGCCTAGATAGTTTCGGGAACATGAGCAGAGTTACATGCCTCAGTGCCTATTTAGCCACGGGCCCATGAATTTCTGTGCACGTGGCCATCCAGTAATTATGCTACTGGTTTTAACCGATTTGCAAGTGTCGTAGTTTTAAAAATATATCTTATACTAGAGGACGCCCGCAGCTACGCCCGCAGCTACGCCTGCATTTTTTTTAATTTACCCGTTTTGGCCGATCCCGTGGGAATTTCGGGAAATCCCTTCTTAGTGCACCCCTACGGTTCCCAAGGAACATACATGCCAAATTTCAGCTTCCTGCGCCCAATAGTTTCGGCTGTAGCGTGTCTGTCAGTCAGTCAGTAACGCAAGGATTTTATATATTAAGATAATAACGTTATAATTCGGTCGTTGCATAATGAATACAGATAGTGACAGCTTATAAAAGTAATAAACTGTGTGTTGCAGCTGTGATGGACATAAAGAACGACTCGATCCTGGTGTCAGAGGTGCACAAGAACTACAACTCGCTGTTCGGCAAGAACGTCAATGCCGTCAGGGGAGTCAGCTTCTCTGTTAAAAAGGGTATGTATACTGTTAAACTTTTATCGGATTTTGACAAGCAAATTGGATAAAGTACTCAAGCAAAAAATACCGGGTTTTTATTTTCATAGACAAATGACTTTTTAGTGCTTCCCTGAATAAAAGCTTCCTTCACCAATTTAAAGCCTCGCAAACCAAAATGAAACCAATAAACTTAGTGCACCCCCTACAGTCCCCAAAGAACATACATGCCAAATTAAAGCTATTCTTGCGCTTAATAGTTTCGGCTGTGCTAACGCAAGAATTTGAAATATACGGACAATGTTTTTTTATTTTACAAATAATAATGTTTTTGTGATCAGGCGAGTGCTTCGGTCTACTGGGCGTGAACGGTGCGGGCAAGTCGACCACGTTCAAGATGCTGACGGCTGAGGAGTGCGCCACCAGGGGCAGGATATACGGCAACGGATATCATCTCAGGAGGGGCACCACTCAGGCACGATATCTCACCATCATCCTATGTCCCATGATTTCTTTCTCCCTCTCCGTCCTTGTTACAGCTGATCTCCATCTCACCACATAAAATGTCAAACTTCATCGATTCCTATACCCTGTATATGTGTAGATGGCCCCTAAATGGTGTCGAATCCCACCCTAAATCTTTGTCTTTAAGTATGAAATCCTCTTTCTACTGTAACCGACGGATTTTTTATAAGGAGCTACTTCCAACTTCCAAGTGGGGGGTACTTGGAAATTGGATGTAACTCCTTATAGCGACGGAAAAGACCCTATATTCACCGCCTAGCCGCCAGACTAGTCCTAAGCCTAACACTCAAATCAAATCAAATCAAAATCAATTTATTTAAATAAGTAAATACACAATACATATATTACATGCATCACCATCTAGTCCCAAACTAAGCAGAGCTTGTACTATGGGTACTAGACAATGGTTTGACATATATATTTTTTATTTAGATATATACCTTACATACTAACATACATACAATATACAATTTTTGTTAGTAAATAATAGAAATATACTTATATACTATGTTAAAATTGCTTCACTTATCTACGGCCACGATAATGTTGTGCGTTCTGGTGGCACTTGTCCGCGGAAGCGACGGAACACCACACCTTTTGGCCAAAAGTCCTCCTTCATAACAACAGGCAGAAAGCACGTCGGGATCCGCACCACAAACGCCTTGAAGTTGACGTTGCGTCGCGACTCCAGCAGCTGTACTCTCGGCATGTACTTGGACTTTTGGCGCACGTACTCCGCGATGTCCTCCGCCTTAGTGGTGTAGTGCAGGCGGGAGATGTACACGGGTGTGTTCGGTGCGGCAGCGCGCAGGGTTGCACCAGGCTCCACAGGAGCCGAACCGCAACAGTTCTTGACGGTCTTCTGACGACGCTTTCTCCTCTGCACCGTCACAAAACCATCATCTACTACGTCAGCCTGTTTTTTCGCCTTTTCCGGCTTGGACTTCGCAGCTACGGGGGTGCTCGCAGTTGCCTGCTGAGCCTTTATTGATGTAGGTCGCGCGGCGATACACGGAGAAGTCGCGGGGACGGGGGCAGGGCTGCGGGGCGCTTGTGTAGCGCACTCAGCAGTCACAAACTTACGCGGCGACAGAACTGCTGACGCGAAGCTTGCGACCGATGTATTGACGCATGCACCTCGGCGCGTGTTGATGTTACTACGCGCCGGTGACCCACTTAAATCGACAACCTTACGTAAGTCGTCTAACTCCGTGCGCAAGAGTGCGACGGTATCTTCAGATGTCTCCAACTTCTTGTGTACATCCGCTAAACTTGCCTTCAGAAAAACTATGTCCTTCAAAAGGCTTGTAACATCGACGTGGTCGATAGTGACAGGAGGTAACTTGTTTAAGTCCCTCGCCACAAACGTCGGCACGTAGTCAGGATCGGTCTCTTTGATTAGCGTGATGATGTCTTGTAGGCTTTTCTTTGTCCCGTCACGCCTGCGGGACACCATCTGGTCACATTTATTTAGCGACCTGTATACAAGCAGCTTGGCAGCCGCAATGTCCTCCTCGCTGAAGTTCATTGCACAGATCTGGATAGCCAACACTTCGTCCACGACATCCAGCTTCTGCTGCAGGAACACCAGCAGCTCGTTCACCACAAGTTTATCACTCATGGCGATAAAAATTGCGAGCGTCGGCTCGCGCCGCGCGGAACAATAATATAAAATTTATTTACGCGACACACGTCCGCCTTAGAGCGCAGTCGATATATTGTCACATAACAATAATAGTGTTGTGGGTGTAATTTTGCGTGATCCATTAATTGTTGTTTCGAGTCCGGATGTCCTTTAATGCTTTTAAAATTCCTCGCAACTGAGCTATTCCTATAGCGGGAGTTGCCTTACTAAACGAATATTAATAATATTATAATTTATTTTTTTTGTTCCAGTATTTACAAACCCTGGGCTACTGCCCGCAGTTCTTCGGGCTGGACATGTTCCTGAGCGGGCGACAGAATCTGACGCTGGTGCTAACTCTGCGAGGGTTCGACAAGGAACAGGTCGACAAGGAGGTCAAGACCTGGATCGATATTGTTGGTGAGTACGATACGTATTACAGTTTGCTCACTCCTACAATGTTCAATATATTATATAGGTACTAGAGGATACCCACAGCGCGTTTCTTCCTGATCCCGTGGGAATTAGGCATGAGACCGATATAGCAAAACGAATCTGAAATCCGATTGCAGTCAGAAATCGTATCGTATCGATATTCCAATGTGAAAAAACCGATTTCAGAAAACGCAAAACAATACCACGATAACGCAAACAATCTGATCCGAACCAAACGGTGCAAGCGCAACCAAACTACAAAGTAAATCTAAAGCTTACGTTTTCGATAGTTTTCATATTCGTTCGTTCTCTTTCACACTACCAAACGACTAGTTAGTTAGAATGAGAGAGAGCGAATTTCATTTCTTTTTCTTACTAACTTAGTGATACGTTGAAAGAGCGAAAGAGATGAAGCGAATTGTTGCCGAATCGTTTTGGATTTTGGCGGTTTTAAGAATTGCAGATTGAATAGAAAAAATAAAACTAAATATCGAGGCGATAATATCTAATCCAGATTGCAACTATTAAATGTTTATTTTGAAAATTGCAAATAGTTATTAGGAATTTATGCTTGGGGAGTTTTATTTGACCTTATTGGTCTCACGCCTAAAATACAATAATATTTCGATTGTTTGCGTTTGTCGTACGCTACGCTCCAACATCCGCTACTGAAATCGATTTCTGAAATCGGTTTTTGAAATCGATGTCAAAATTTCAGATTTTGACATCCATTTCAAAAACCGATCGGATTTTTATCAAAAATCCGAAAACGCCCATTCCTAGTGGGAATTGCGAGAAATATCTTCTTAGTGCACCCCTACCGGTCTGTATGTTCCATACATGCCAAATTTCATCTTCTAGCGCTCTATTGTTTTGGCTGGCCGTAGTCTGTCAGTCACGCAGTAACGCAAGAATTCTATATACAAAAGATAGAAGCGAGAGGTCACTCATCAAGAAATCTCCAAAACCGCTAAGCTCATTTAGATGAATTTACCAGGGAAGTGGTTTATACTGCATGGTTCCAAACTAGGGGTCCAAGATAACGGTTTCTGAGATATCGAGATTTAAAGATTATTTTGAAATTTTTCGCCTTGTCATCAAAATAACCGAAATTAAAAAAAGCTATTCACTTACTTTTTGGAAAGCTTGTTAACTAGCAATAGACCTAAACAAAAAAATACCGGCCAAGTGCGAGTCGGACTCGCGCAAGATGGGTTCCGTACCATCATCTATAAAAGAAAATCATGTTTGTTGTATTTTACTTAAATATGGGAAATTTTTAACAGTGCATCAAATATCTTAAATAACACACTGAAGTGCGTTACGCTAAGAAACTTTATTATTTCACTAAAATGCACACTAAAATACTATTTGCACACCAAATATGACGATGTTTCTACAAAATATCATTTGATATGAAGAGTCTCATCCGCTCGGGAAACTTGTCCACTCAGAAAACTTAATAGGTTATGTTAGGTTCTCTTTTGACCCTTAACCCAAAAATAGGAGCCCTGCGAAGCAGGGCTCCGTCAACTTAGCTTATTAATTTATTTGGTCTATTTGGACTTGTCCGTTTAAGCGACAATCTATACTTATAATAAAACTGTAGAGAGGTCAATTCTATACATTGAATATATATTCAAAATTAATATTGGAGGATGAATGGTGATCGATACTGATGCCAAAAATGCAATCAATAAATTTTTGTCTGTCTGTCTGTCTGTCTGTCTGTCTGTATGTGCACGCATGGGTCAAAAACTACTGAAGGGATTTTAACCAAACTTGGTACGATTGTAGTCCATACTCCTGGGCAGGTTATAGGCTATTTAACATAACGCTAAGACACATAGGAGCTGAGCAGTGACGACAAATTTGAAGCAAGTCAGATGAAAATGCGCTTTCGAGCTCTTATCCTCGCATACGTAGATCATACACCAAAAGTATGTACTACAAAGATGATGCTGTTCAAAAGATCTACAAAAAAAGTCCTTAATAATATATATTTATCTTTTATAAATTAGCCACAATAACGTGTTTAATCGTTAGGCATTTCTTCAAAGTGTACCAAATACATAAATATATTGTATTTCACAAAGATATATCTTTATCAAACTCCCATATTCAAAAAGTACACTTTAATATGTATTTTATAAAAAATATATAGAAATCTCGCCGCGCCAGTATGGATACGACTATACGGTTGATTTTTGTTTAATGCGCCCAATTTTAATTGAGCTTAAATCTGTATGACTAATTATATTAAATAGGGTTCAGCTTAGGCTGGACGTATTCGCACATGTAAATAGCTCGCAGAGTGGTGAATCATTTCATTTTACTGTATGGGGATAAACACTGGGATGACATTATCTGAAGCAAGTATTAAGTAAAAGTCCTCATCGATTACGCCATGGGTGAGATGCTGCATAGTTATGGCATAAATATGAAGACAAATTGGCCGAGGATATTTTTAGTTTCCCACAACAATCTAATAAACCGTTGCTTGACAGTTGACATATCTATCCTATTACTCAATATGGCCTGCCCGAACCATTATTAGCTGGTGTATGTATGAAGAAAGATTACGCCATACACTAAATAAACTATTACCCATTAAAATTATAACTAGCCGAAAGCCTGCAAAATTATGTCTCGAGACCTACTGAAGAACAGCGTTTAATAATATTTATGATCGGGTGTGTCGTAGCGTGGATAGTGATTTGGGAAAAATACTATTTGTAGATGCTGGGGTGGAACAGGAAGACTTTTCCTACCAAGGTGATTTCGGCAAAGGTACGAAGCTAAAGTAAGATTGCGCTTGCTGTTGCTTCATCGGAAACTAGAGGATGATCGCAGCTATACCCGCTCATTTTTATATATATGTCATAATATATATGTCATTATAAAATTAAAAAAATAAGAAATGTTGTCTTCTTGCAACCAATAAGTAGTTTTGGCTGCACATTGTCGGTCAGTCAATCAGTAACGCAATGATTTAATATATGTATAGAGACAGGAAACAGCCACATTGTCACAAGGTTGAATAATTAAATCACGAGCGAATCGGACTCGCCCATGAAGGGCTCTGTGCTAGAGGTATACACTAAACATACCCATTATCTTCACCTAACCATATACCACAATCACTTTTTCACCGGTACAAATAACTTTGCTTTTCATAATGTTTGTATTAACGACCAAGTTATAGGTATTCGCGGTTTTTGAATGTAAAGGCTGCAGACCACATATCGTTCAAACAAATTTTCGTTAGAATTTTTTAGTACGATCTACAGCATAGGCATCTTTTTTCTTAGATTTGTCATTCTCTTACTTCAAAAGTTTGTGGACGGAGGGGCGGGGAACGATACTCATTTAACCACTTTGGAAGCATCTATCTTTCAAACGATTGACTTTTAGAAATTGATAATTTCAGGTACTCTAAAATTATTTTCAAATTACCTGGACATGCCATAAAAGTATTTTCACGTCAGCTCCATGTATGGAGAGGACCCCTTAATTGTCTTTCCTTTTTATGTACCTATAAAAGTCGGGCTGCGGTTCACAGAATACATCTTTATAAATATATTCAATGATGTAGTCTTAATGGTTTCGTTATAAGGTGTGCAGTGACATACGGAAGTACAAACAGACAGACAGATATGGCGAATCTATCAAAATTCCGAATTTTGCATTTTTGGATAGACTCCTAAAAAGTGCTACAATGTTTAAAATTCCGATCGACTTGGACCACGCAGTGTTCTGTTTGTTATACCTCTAAAAGCAGTGACAAAGCTAAGATTTAAAGTTATTGTCATCTTATCATATGAGATGAATATACGATGGCAAACCGTGAAGCGGTCTACCATGCTTAGACCGCTTCACGGTCTAGATCGCAAACCAAGGGAAATCAATTAAAATAACGAACCCATAGGCGGTATAACAGTACTTTTTCGTGGCGATTTTCGTTAGACTCTGTCTGTTATACCACCATACAATATGAGACAAGAGCTAATGAAAAAAATTATCTTAAGAGTTCATAACTATGGTATTGTAGCATCGCTATGCATTTGACATTAAATATGCGAGCGCGATTATGAGGCAACGAACATACACAGGCGTTCTCTGATCTTTTACTCGCGATTGGTAACTTCGCGATGTGGACTCGCACGAACAAATAAAAGTCATTTGAGCTATTTTCAGGACATCTACATTTACACTATTCAATATAAGTATTATTATGCAACTTAAAACATTTTGGGTATCAATTGTGTAGCCTAATGAAAAGACAAATTCCGCGCGAACGGAGTCGCGGTCACAGCTAGTTATACATATTATTATTAATGACAGACATTTTGTTTACCATCTCAACTGTATTTTATTCATCTCGTTGATTGCAAATAAATATTTTCTTTCACATAATAGCACAATAGGCTTGTGTCCTAAAATGTAATTAGCGATTGATTCGTTCCTTTATTAGATGTTAAACTGCAATACCTGATATTTTGTTCAAAAATGGATCAGCATGGTAAACAAAATGTCTGACATTAATAATAATATGTATAATTGTCGCTTAAACGGACAAGTCAAGTCACGCATGCGCGTTACGATTTGTTCGCGATAGACTGAAGATGTCACGTCGAAAAACGAATTCATCTGTCAATTTAAAAGTTTAATGGGTGCTTTTTGTGGACTTAGAGTACTTTAATTTTGCAAGAAGCAAGGTCTTACAGTATGAAGACAAGAATAACTCCAAGAACGGTTTTGTAGATAGGAATGTACTTAAATATTTTCGCGATTACTGGTAAAGTTAAGGTGGTCATTCATGTTAACAGTAGAAAAACTTTTCTTATACTTATTTTAACTATATTCTATAACGGCACTCAACATAAAAAACGGGCAAAATTCGACTTGATACACGATGCAATGCGTACGGAACCCTCGGTGCGCGGGTCAGACTCGGACTTGCCCGAATTTTTTTTTATTAATATAAAGTTTCGTCACTTTGGACCCTTTATGTTTAAAAAGTTGAGATATTTTTACCGATTTTTAGGGTTCCGTACCTAAAAGTTAAAAACGGGACCATATTACTAAGCCTCCGCTGTCTGTCTGTCCGTCTGTCTGTCTGTCACCAGGCTGTATCTCATAAGCCTTGATAGGTAGAAAGATGAAATTATGTATTTTCGTTGCCGCTATAGCAACAAATACAAAAAAATATATATATGTTAAGGAGGGTTCCCATACAATAAACGTGTTTTTTTTTCCTTTTTTTTTGCTCAATATTACTAACGGTAGCAGGCAGACGCTTAAAATTTTCGCCGAATATTTAGTTGTACCTTTGAAAATAAATAATTAAATAAGTAAACATTAAGTAAATATTAAAGGGATGGGTTCCCATAGAACAAACGTAATATTTAAGCAATTTTTTACTCGATCTTAATAAACAGGTAGAAACTTATAAAATATTTAAGGGGTTGTGTTTAACTGTTACTCAATTTATCTCTGATTATAAATACTAAAAAATACTGACTTGCACACTAAAATACTAATTGCACCACAAAATATACTCACAAAATATTTCATAACGAACACCTGTTTATTGACCGTTGCAAATCTCTAATAATAAAAATAACCCTTTCAATTACAGAAGCATATCATTTTTTTTTTTACTTTTAACAACCAAATAAATTAATAAGCTAAGTTGACGGAGCCCTGCTTCGCAGGGCTCCTATTTTTGGGTTAAGGGTCGAAAGAGAACCTAACATAACCTATTAAGTTTTCTGAGTGGACAAGTTTCCCGAGCGGATGAGACTCTTCATATCAAATGATATTTTGTAGAAACATCGTCATATTTGGTGTGCAAATAGTATTTTAGTGTGCATTTTAGTGAAATAATAAAGTTTCTTAGCGTAACGCACTTCAGTGTGTTATTTAAGATATTTGATGCACTGTTAAAAATTTCCCATATTTAAGTAAAATACAACAAACATGATTTTCTTTTATAGATGATGGTACGGAACCCATCTTGCGCGAGTCCGACTCGCACCTGGCCGGTATTTTTTTGTTTAGGTCTATTGCTAGTTAACAAGCTTTCCAAAAAGTAAGTGAATAGCTTTTTTAATTTCGGTTATTTTGATGACAAGGCGAAAAATTTCAAAATAATCTTTAAATCTCGATATCTCAGAAACCGTTATCTTGGACTCCTAGTTTGGAACCATGCAGTATAAACCACTTCCCTGGTAAATTCATCTAAATGAGCTTAGCGGTTTTGGAGATTTCTTGATGAGTGACCTCTCGCTTCTATCTTTTGTATATAGAATTCTTGCGTTACTGCGTGACTGACAGACTACGGCCAGCCGAAACAAT
Source organism: Euclidia mi (assembly GCA_944739405.2). Lineage (NCBI taxonomy): Eukaryota > Metazoa > Arthropoda > Insecta > Lepidoptera > Erebidae > Euclidia > Euclidia mi. Next base: position 13,559,714 of record OX123197.2, read on the forward strand.
AGAGCGCTAGAAGATGAAATTTGGCATGTATGGAACATACAGACCGGTAGGGGTGCACTAAGAAGATATTTCTCGCAATTCCCACTAGGCATGGGCGTTTTCAGATTTTTGATAAAAATCCGATCGGTTTTTGAAATGGATGTCAAAATCTGTAATTTTGACATCGATTTCAAAAACCGATTTCAAAAATCGATTTCAGTAGCGGATGTTGGAGCGTAGCGTACGACAAACGCAAACAATCGAAATCTTATTGTATTTTAGGCATGAGACCAATAAGGTCAAATAAAACTCCCCAAACATAAATTCCTAATAACTATTTGCAATTTTAAAAATAAATATTTAATAGTTGCAATCTGGATTAGATATTATCGCCTCGATATTTAGTTTTATTTTTTCTATTCAATCTGCAATTCTTAAAACCGCCAAAATCCAAAACGATTCGGCAACAATTCGCTTCATCTCTTTCGCTCTTTCAATGTATCACTAAGTTAGTAAGAAAAAGAAATGAAATTCGCTCTCTCTCATTCTAACTAACTAGTCGTTTGGTAGAGTGAAAGAGAACGAACGAATATGAAAACGGAAGTCTGGTCTGATGTACCCACTTTTATTTTGTTATATTCGATTTGACAGGTAGAAAGTCAAACTTTCTACCTGTCAAATCGAATATAACAGTTTTAGTTGTATTTACTACTAAAACGTCAACAACATTAATGGCGGACGTACTGTTTGACGTAATGCTCTCTGATTGGTGTTCACTGTCACAAGAATAAATACATTATTTTTAGTTTTAGAATCCTAAAAATAACATTAATCTTATCTTTTTATAATCAATAATAAACTTTATTGAAATCTTAAAATCATAATGAATCTATAGATACTACAATCAAACCGATTTATTCTTAGTGGAAACAAGCCTATTGAGGTTGGTGCTAATTACGCTAGTCCTCTAAATCTGTATGAGCGCCCACACAACTTAGAGGACTATCTTAAATGAAGTCTACTATGTATGTATGGGACACCCTTAAAAATTCCACTTTTTTATTTTTTGTAATTTTTCCTTTCTTTGTGCTGTAAGACCCTGCTTTTGGCCAAATTTCGTGATTCTGGTTCAACGGGAACTACCATATAGGTTTTCGACCCAAAACCTATAGGGTACTTACGGTTGACCTAGAATTGTCAATTTTGGTTAAAACCAAGGCCTTACAGCATAAGTAAAGGAAAAATTCCGAAAATTAAAAAAGTTGAAAATTAAGGTTAATTTTGGTACTTACAAGTTTTCGCAAAAATCTAATTTTGACCATATCTTTTTATCGGGTTGATCCAGGACCCTGATTTTAATACACCTAATAGGAACCATAGACAATAATATAAATTTCAATTTGCTAGGTCACCCGTTCCTGAGAAAATCGGTGGTGACAAACGGACAGACAGAGAGACAGACGGACAAAAAAGTGATCTTATAAGGGTTCCTTTTTTTACCTTGTGAGGTACGGAACCCTAACAAAAATATAAAATTTCGTCACATAAAATCTTGAGATATTTTACCGATTTTTGGTTAGGTCTCATTGCTAGTTAACAAACCTTCCAAAAAGTAATAATCTAGGCCCAAAAAATTATTAGTATTTTTTAAATTTCGGTTATTATAATTATATACTGGTGGCAAATTTCAAAAAAATCTTTAAATCTCGATGTCTCAGAAACCGTTAATTGTGGACCCCTTGTTGACGGAGATCAAATTGTTGCAAATGACCTCAAATATAACCTCTTGCAAGGAATTGGTCGAATTACCAAACACCCTGTATATTAAAGTAATATGTGATTTAGACCATGGTGTAGATATACTTGATGATTCTAATATGCGGTTAAACAGGTGGGTTAGCTGTACAGACAGCAGATTACAAGCTGTTTCTAATGCCTCGTTTGTGATGAGGTCTGGATCAGGGCTTTTTTCCATTTTTAACGTATTTGTTGCTTCAACCACATCTCCTAAATCGAATATAATAATACGTTTGTCTGTTTTTTCACATCTTGTATGTGTTTCTCTATTATGAGTGGTCGCGTGGCTTTGGTCGCTGTACAGGGTATTGTAGAATTTAGTCGCTATATTTATGACATCGTTACGGTTGGTTAGTGTTTTTTCTTCTTTGTTTAGACCATTGATCTGTATAATAACTAGATTAGCAAAGAGCGCATAGATTTGTTGCCATGTCTTATAGGTCCGTGGGCCTAATACCACTGAATACAGATTTATACAAGTATCAATTTTGTCGACACGAAAAAACACACGAAAGACAACGATCGTAAAAACGTGTAGATACACAGTGAATTATTGCAATTCACGTTGATAAAGAGTCAGAATATTTCATTTTTCACTTAAGTTAATTGTTTATTCCGAGAATTTGTTCTAAATAACAATAAAATCCCAAAAAATCATTGAACTTCACGGTGTTGTCAATTAATAAAATTCTGAATTTCCTTCTTTTACGGGAATTTGTAATGTGATGAGCGTTTTCATTTGACTACTAGAATTATAGGACTCATTCCTTGTTTCTTACTAAGACTTATTCCTCCTATAATACTAATCCGTAAATAAATATTTTAATTTATTTTTGTTCATGTTTTGTATTTTATATAGATCTCATTCCTTTATTTAGAAACAGAAATCGACAAGATACAATCAACAACAAACTCCATTAAAAACATTTTTTTATTTAGAACATTTACTTATTTATTTTATTTCACTTTGTACACTATTCGGTACCATTTTTTACACTTCTGCTCAAAAATGGTTAGTTATGTTTTATGGATTCATTTAATTAAGAATGTGTATGTATGTGTGCTTCTTCTCTCTGTTATGTTTTAGGGGAAAACATTTTTACAACTGGAGAACGCCGCATTTCACGATTGACGTTCAGTTGTTGTCTCATTCAAATTTACGTTCTGGAACGTCATTTTTGAATAAGTAAAAGAGATGAATATAGTTTTTTTCGACGGTGCATAATAGTTTCAAAGCTTCATCAGCTATCTCGGCTGGTCGCCACGCTATTTTGAACGTCAATTGTATGAGTTTGTTACTCTAGTTGTTATGTTACCTCAATGGTTTAGGTTTAGTCATTCTATCCATGTTGTATTATTTCATAGTTCTCTAAAAGTTCTTTTTGAACTGCCAGTTTATATTAGATGTTTTTCTACAGTGTTTGTTCTGTATCTCGAGTAGTCATATTTGATGCGCTTGCTAATGAGCTTATAAAGGGCGTCTGCATGAAGTCCGAAGCCAGAGTGAGGACTCGGTATCACTCAATTACGGTAACTTGCTCTTCTGGGACTGGGAGGGCGACCAGCAGTCCCAAGGTGGTGTCGGGTTCATCATCCACAAATCTCTTGTGAACAGCATGGTAATTACCGTGAGTGTGTCGTGCAGGGTAGCGTACCTTATTCTAATAATATTCAAACGGTATTACTCGACACACCCCGATGAGGAGGTAGAAGCTATGTACGAAGATGTATCTCGGGCAATACACTTCAAAACCCATTACACCCTTTGTCATGGAAGATTTTAACGCAAAACTGGGCAAACGAAGCGGAGATGAGCTGAGAGTAGGGCAATTTGATTATGGGCATCGGAGCATGCAGGGCCACTTGTTAGCTAGCTTTATGGAGGAGGATTTCTTTATGATAAATTCCTTCTTCAAAGATCGAGAAATTCATTTCCAAAATCCCGTGTAGAGGATAAAGGTGTGGTGTTCCTCCAACTAGAAGGAGGATCCTCTAACCAGGCTGGAGGAGTTCTCTATATAAGATAAGATCATTTTTTATTGTACACCACAAGTCACATTACAGAGTTAGAAAAGAAAAAGAAGAAGTTTACAAATAAAATGCACAATTGGCGGCCTTATCGCTAAAAGCGATTTCTTCCAGGCAACCTTTGGATGGAAAGAAATAGATAAGGGAAATAGAATCATAAAATGGTGTAGTAATAAAGTTACTTGCTGCGTAAAGATAAACATACATATATTACGTAAATACAGAAACATATAATATACATACATGCATACATTCATACATACACCCCGAGAACTTTCAGCTTCAACTACACAATCGCCTTGAATGCCTGGGCGAGTGCGTAGAGGACGACTTTAGTGTCGGTTTCGTGGATACTGTCCATAAAACGATATCTAAGTACTTCGAGCCCCAAAGCACCAAGGGAACTGGTAAAGTCTCTGATCCGACCGTAGAGCTCATAGAGGAAAGGCGTAGGATGCTTCTGCTGTCCTACGACGACATGCCAAAATATCGGCGCCTCAATAGACATATCCAAGTCTCTGGCTCGCTATCGCCGCCGATAGAACACCAAATGTGTTCAAGAGACGATCGAGCGGAACTAGGCCTCTTAAATATTTCAGAGAGATCTGTCTATTGGGCAAAGTCAGCTAACAAAGCTAAAGACGGAGGATGGCAGGGTTGTGTCACCCAGAGCTCAGCTCTTGGAGGAAATCGAAAGGTTCTATACACGACCATGCGGCCACCCGCAACTAACCCAGCGACAGACAGACACTATACCGAAAATATCCCAGACGTCAGCGTACGTAAGATTAGTGTGACCCTAACACAGCTCAAGGCACCGGGTGATAAAGAAATTACGACAGAGTTTGAAAGCTGGAGGCTTACCCACTTTGGAAATGCTTCGTTAACTTTTTATTTCTGTAATACTCCAGGGTAAAACGCGACAGGCGTGGCACGGAAGTGTGGTGATGCTTTTCTTCAAGAAGGGCGACAAAACCCTTTTGAAGACCTACAGACCCATCTCACTTCTGTGTCAAGTCTATAAGTTGTTTTCAAGGGTCTCTTTGCAACCTAGACGACTTCCAACCTATCGAACAAGCCGGTTTCCGTAAGGGCTATAGTACCATAGACCACATACATACGCTGCGGCAGGTTATACAGAAGTCCGAAGAGTATAACCAGCCTCTATGCTTGGCGATTGTGGGCTATGAGAAAGCTTCGATTCAGACGGGCAGTGCTGTAGTCTCTTCAATGATGCCAGATTGACTATCTATTCGTCGAAATGCTAAAGTGTTTGTATGAAAACGCCACGATGTCAGTCCGCCTCCAGGACCAGAGCTAGAAACTGAGGCAGATGAGGAACTGTTCACCACTGCGCTGGAAGATGTTTTCAAGCTTCTGGACTGGGCAGGACTTGGCATCATCATCAACGGCGTGTACATCATTCACCTTCGATCCGCTAACGATATCGTAGTTCGTACCTGCTCCTGTCCAAGTAGGGAACTCTACACTCGAATTTTTTGACATGTATATATACCTAGGAGAAATGAGATCCAGTTATGTAGGTCCAACTTCGAGAAAGAGGTCAATCAGCGAATAGAACTCGGTTGGGTAGCGTTTGGGAAACTTGGCGTATCTTCACGTCCGACATCCCGCAGCGTCTCAAGGCGAAAGTCTTTGACCATTGCGTGCTGCCAGTACATATGGAACGGAGACTTGGCCGCTCAATGCTAGAGCGTTGGAGAGAGCTATGTTCGGAGTTTCCCTGCGAAACCGAATCAGAAGCGTGGAGAGCCGCAGGCGAACCAAAGTCACCGAATAGTAAAGCTGTATTGGTAGTAGGCATGGCACATAGGAAGAAGAACTGATGGCCGTTGGAATAGAAGGTTCTGGAGTGGCGGCAACGCACCGGATGACCGGACGTCGAAGCAGCTACCCGCAAGATGGACTGACGATCTTGTTGGCTCAAGATTGGTCATTGCGGAGAGCCTTGGGGGAAGCCTATGTCCAGCATTGGACGTCTTTCGGCTGATATAGTGATTCTTCTTTAGAATAATATTTTTTATTAGGACTGACGCAAGTTAAAATGTGTATGTATTTTATTAAACAGCACAAATTGTTTGATCGCCAGGCCTGGAGAAGTACGCCGACAGCCTAGTGGTGACGTACAGCGGCGGCTGCATGCGACGCCTGGGTGCGGCGGCGGCGCTGTGTGGTGGAGCAGCTTGTTCCCTGCTGGACGAGCCCAGCGCCGGCGTGGACGTGGCCGCGCGCCGCCGCCTCTGGGCCGCGCTGCAGAAAGCGCTGGGACAGGGACGCTCCATCATCATCACCTCCCACAGGTACAGTACAGTACAGTACTAGTGAACACTGCTGGACGAGCCCAGCGCCGGCGTGGACGTGGCCGCGCGCCGCCGCCTCTGGGCCGCGCTGCAGAAAGCGCTGGGACAGGGACGCTCCATCATCATCACCTCCCACAGGTACAGTACAGTACAGTACTAGTGAACACTGCTGGACGAGCCCAGCGCCGGCGTGGACGTGGCCGCGCGCCGCCGCCTCTGGGCCGCGCTGCGACAGGGACGCTCCATCATCATCACCTCCCACAGGTACAGTACAATACAGTACTAGTGAACACTGCTGGACGAGCCCAGCGCCGGCGTGGACGTGGCCGCGCGCCGCCGCCTCTGGGCCGCGCTGCAGAAAGCGCTGGGACAGGGACGCTCCATCATCATCACCTCCCACAGGTACAGTACAGTACAGTACTAGTGAACACTGCTGGACGAGCCCAGCGCCGGCGTGGACGTGGCCGCGCGCCGCCGCCTCTGGGCCGCGCTGCAGAAAGCGCTGGGACAGGGACGCTCCATCATCATCACCTCCCACAGGTACAGTACAGTACAGTACTAGTGAACACTGCTGGACGAGCCCAGCGCCGGCGTGGACGTGGCCGCGCGCCGCCGCCTCTGGGCCGCGCTGCAGAAAGCGCTGGGACAGGGACGCTCCATCATCATCACCTCCCACAGGTACAGTACAGTACAGTACTAGTGAACACTGCTGGACGAGCCCAGCGCCGGCGTGGACGTGGCCGCGCGCCGCCGCCTCTGGGCCGCGCTGCAGAAAGCGCTGGGACAGGGACGCTCCATCATCATCACCTCCCACAGGTACAGTACAGTACAGTACTAGTGAACACTGCTGGACGAGCCCAGCGCCGGCGTGGACGTGGCCGCGCGCCGCCGCCTCTGGGCCGCGCTGCAGAAAGCGCTGGGACAGGGACGCTCCATCATCATCACCTCCCACAGGTACAGTACAGTACAGTACTAGTGAACACTGCTGGACGAGCCCAGCGCCGGCGTGGACGTGGCCGCGCGCCGCCGCCTCTGGGCCGCGCTGCAGAAAGCGCTGGGACAGGGACGCTCCATCATCATCACCTCCCACAGGTACAGTACAGTACAGTACTAGTGAACACTGCTGGACGAGCCCAGCGCCGGCGTGGACGTGGCCGCGCGCCGCCGCCTCTGGGCCGCGCTGCAGAAAGCGCTGGGACAGGGACGCTCCATCATCATCACCTCCCACAGGTACAGTACAGTACAGTACTAGTGAACACTGCTGGACGAGCCCAGCGCCGGCGTGGACGTGGCCGCGCGCCGCCGCCTCTGGGCCGCGCTGCAGAAAGCGCTGGGACAGGGACGCTCCATCATCATCACCTCCCACAGGTACAGTACAGTACAGTACTAGTGAACACTGCTGGACGAGCCCAGCGCCGGCGTGGACGAGGCCGCGCGCCGCCGCCTCTGGGCCGCGCTGCAGAAAGCGCTGGGACAGGGACGCTCCATCATCATCACCTCCCACAGGTACAGTACAGTACAGTACTAGTGAACACTGCTGGACGAGCCCAGCGCCGGCGTGGACGTGGCCGCGCGCCGCCGCCTCTGGGCCGCGCTGCAGAAAGCGCTGGGACAGGGACGCTCCATCATCATCACCTCCCACAGGTACAGTACAGTACAGTACTAGTGAACACTGCTGGACGAGCCCAGCGCCGGCGTGGACGTGGCCGCGCGCCGCCGCCTCTGGGCCGCGCTGCAGAAAGCGCTGGGACAGGGACGCTCCATCATCATCACCTCCCACAGGTACAGTACAGTACAGTACTAGTGAACACTGCTGGACGAGCCCAGCGCCGGCGTGGACGTGGCCGCGCGCCGCCGCCTCTGGGCCGCGCTGCGACAGGGACGCTCCATCATCATCACCTCCCACAGGTACAGTACAATACAGTACTAGTGAACACTGCTGGACGAGCCCAGCGCCGGCGTGGACGTGGCCGCGCGCCGCCGCCTCTGGGCCGCGCTGCAGAAAGCGCTGGGACAGGGACGCTCCATCATCATCACCTCCCACAGGTACAGTACAGTACAGTACTAGTGAACACTGCTGGACGAGCCCAGCGCCGGCGTGGACGTGGCCGCGCGCCGCCGCCTCTGGGCCGCGCTGCAGAAAGCGCTGGGACAGGGACGCTCCATCATCATCACCTCCCACAGGTACAGTACAGTACAGTACTAGTGAACACTGCTGGACGAGCCCAGCGCCGGCGTGGACGTGGCCGCGCGCCGCCGCCTCTGGGCCGCGCTGCAGAAAGCGCTGGGACAGGGACGCTCCATCATCATCACCTCCCACAGGTACAGTACAGTACAGTACTAGTGAACACTGCTGGACGAGCCCAGCGCCGGCGTGGACGTGGCCGCGCGCCGAAAGCGCTGGGACAGGGATGCTCCATCATCATCACCTCCCACAGGTACAGTACAGTACAGTACTAGTGAACACTGCTGGACGAGCCCAGCGCCGGCGTGGACGTGGCCGCGCGCCGCCGCCTCTGGGCCGCGCTGCAGAAAGCGCTGGGACAGGGACGCTCCATCATCATCACCTCCCACAGGTACAGTACAGTACAGTACAGTACTAGTGAACACTGCTGGACGAGCCCAGCGCCGGCGTGGACGTGGCCGCGCGCCGCCGCCTCTGGGCCGCGCTGCAGAAAGCGCTGGGACAGGGACGCTCCATCATCATCACCTCCCACAGGTACAGTACAGTACAGTACTAGTGAACACTGCTGGACGAGCCCAGCGCCGGCGTGGACGTGGCCGCGCGCCGCCGCCTCTGGGCCGCGCTGCAGAAAGCGCTGGGACAGGGACGCTCCATCATCATCACCTCCCACAGGTACAGTACAGTACAGTACAGTACTAGTGAACACTGCTGGACGAGCCCAGCGCCGGCGTGGACGTGGCCGCGCGCCGCCGCCTCTGGGCCGCGCTGCAGAAAGCGCTGGGACAGGGACGCTCCATCATCATCACCTCCCACAGGTACAGTACAGTACAGTACAGTACTAGTGAACACTGCTGGACGAGCCCAGCGCCGGCGTGGACGTGGCCGCGCGCCGCCGCCTCTGGGCCGCGCTGCAGAAAGCGCTGGGACAGGGACGCTCCATCATCATCACCTCCCACAGGTACAGTACAGTACAGTACTAGTGAACACTGCTGGACGAGCCCAGCGCCGGCGTGGACGTGGCCGCGCGCCGCCGCCTCTGGGCCGCGCTGCGACAGGGACGCTCCATCATCATCACCTCCCACAGGTACAGTACAGTACAGTACTAGTGAACACTGCTGGACGAGCCCAGCGCCGGCGTGGACGTGGCCGCGCGCCGCCGCCTCTGGGCCGCGCTGCAGAAAGCGCTGGGACAGGGACGCTCCATCATCATCACCTCCCACAGGTACAGTACAGTACAGTACAGTACTAGTGAACACTGCTGGACGAGCCCAGCGCCGGCGTGGACGTGGCCGCGCGCCGCCGCCTCTGGGCCGCGCTGCAGAAAGCGCTGGGACAGGGACGCTCCATCATCATCACCTTCCACAGGTACAGTACAGTACAGTACTAGTGAACACTGCTGGACGAGCCCAGCGCCGGCGTGGACGTGGCCGCGCGCCGCCGCCTCTGGGCCGCGCTGCAGAAAGCGCTGGGACAGGGACGCTCCATCATCATCACCTCCCACAGGTACAGTACAGTACTAGTGAACACTGCTGGACGAGCCCAGCGCCGGCGTGGACGTGGCCGCGCGCCGCCGCCTCTGGGCCGCGCTGCAGAAAGCGCTGGGACAGGGACGCTCCATCATCACCTCCCACAGGTACAGTACAGTACAGTACTAGTGAACACTGCTGGACGAGCCCAGCGCCGGCGTGGACGAGGCCGCGCGCCGCCGCCTCTGGGCCGCGCTGCAGAAAGCGCTGGGACAGGGACGCTCCATCATCATCACCTCCCACAGGTACAGTACAGTACAGTACTAGTGAACACTGCTGGACGAGCCCAGCGCCGGCGTGGACGTGGCCGCGCGCCGCCGCCTCTGGGCCGCGCTGCAGAAAGCGCTGGGACAGGGACGCTCCATCATCATCACCTCCCACAGGTACAGTACAGTACAGTACAGTACTAGTGAACACTGCTGGACGAGCCCAGCGCCGGCGTGGACGTGGCCGCGCGCCGCCGCCTCTGGGCCGCGCTGCAGAAAGCGCTGGGACAGGGACGCTCCATCATCATCACCTTCCACAGGTACAGTACAGTACAGTACTAGTGAACACTGCTGGACGAGCCCAGCGCCGGCGTGGACGTGGCCGCGCGCCGCCGCCTCTGGGCCGCGCTGCAGAAAGCGCTGGGACAGGGACGCTCCATCATCATCACCTCCCACAGGTACAGTACAGTACTAGTGAACACTGCTGGACGAGCCCAGCGCCGGCGTGGACGTGGCCGCGCGCCGCCGCCTCTGGGCCGCGCTGCAGAAAGCGCTGGGACAGGGACGCTCCATCATCACCTCCCACAGGTACAGTACAGTACAGTACTAGTGAACACTGCTGGACGAGCCCAGCGCCGGCGTGGACGTGGCCGCGCGCCGCCGCCTCTGGGCCGCGCTGCAGAAAGCGCTGGGACAGGGACGCTCCATCATCATCACCTCCCACAGGTACAGTACAGTACAGTACTAGTGAACACTGCTGGACGAGCCCAGCGCCGGCGTGGACGTGGCCGCGCGCCGCCGCCTCTGGGCCGCGCTGCGACAGGGACGCTCCATCATCATCACCTCCCACAGGTACAGTACAATACAGTACTAGTGAACACTGCTGGACGAGCCCAGCGCCGGCGTGGACGAGGCCGCGCGCCGCCGCCTCTGGGCCGCGCTGCAGAAAGCGCTGGGACAGGGACGCTCCATCATCATCACCTCCCACAGGTACAGTACAGTACAGTACTAGTGAACACTGCTGGACGAGCCCAGCGCCGGCGTGGACGTGGCCGCGCGCCGCCGCCTCTGGGCCGCGCTGCGACAGGGACGCTCCATCATCATCACCTCCCACAGGTACAGTACAATACAGTACTAGTGAACACTGCTGGACGAGCCCAGCGCCGGCGTGGACGAGGCCGCGCGCCGCCGCCTCTGGGCCGCGCTGCAGAAAGCGCTGGGACAGGGACGCTCCATCATCATCACCTCCCACAGGTACAGTACAGTACAGTACTAGTGAACACTGCTGGACGACTGTACCTATGGGAGGTACAGTACTAGTGCGGTTAAATAAAAAAGTAGTACACCACCATGATTTTCTAAAAAACCTGATGTCGGCCGACATCCTTTTGTCTTGGTACCGGTAAGGCAGTCAGCTTACAAAGAATTGTACAAATCTAGTAGTAGTTGTTAAAATCTAGCAGAGCATTCATGCTCTGCTAGATTTTAACAACGCCTTCAACACAGTGGACTTTGATATTCTACTTGGCCGTCTTGGCTCTCTTACAACATACAACATATTGCCTACGGTGATTAATTGGTTTCGTAGTTACCTGTGTGGCCGCCGACAGCGTATACGCATTGAGACTCACTTTCTTCCTGGTGTGATACAATTAGTGTGCCCCAGGGTGGCGTGCTGTCGCCATTACTCTTCGCATTTTTTATAAATTCTATATGAGATAATCTTCGCTCTTCCTATCACCTACATAGGCGACATATATGCAGATGATCTCCAAATTTATGCGCAGTCGCCAGTAACAGTGACCCGGTACTGATTAGCAGTTCCAACTGCTAATCAGTACCGGGTCACTGGACTTAAATCCAAAGGATTTGCTCCAGCAAATCCCTTGGATTTAAGTCCAACTGCTCAGTCAATCAAAAAACTCACTGTTATTGGTAATTCACGAATGATATCGGAAATCGACTGGTCTCAGCTTGCTCACGTTACTTTCGATGGCTCTGTAATCCCCATACAGGATAAAGAGAAGAACCTGGGTATAAGTGTCCATACTTATAACTTCTTTTACTTGGCGGTCGCAAATACAGAAAGTGAGTCGAAAGGTATTTGCTTCAGCAGGACCATTAAGAAGATTAAGAAACTTCCTGCCCACTGCCACATAAATTGCACTTGCTGACTCTCTTCTTTGATCCATTATTGATTATGCAGATGTTAGCTATCTAGATCTCACCGAAAACTAGCTACAACTAGCAACAAAGTTGAGCGCAGCAATCTGTCTGACCAAACAATTCTTCTAAGTCAAATGCCTTTTCAGTGTTTTCATTTTGTTATTGCTTAATCTATAGCAGCATTTAGAGCGCGAGGGTCCTGTGTACGGCGAAGCCGATTCTAATTAGAATAAATGACATAGCGTTAAGTGGTTCCGTGCTTGCCAAACGGCTATCAGGTCCCTCTTTTTCTAAGATAGCTAATAGGTGGGTCCACTATATTGGAATTTTATTTGATGGGTCACAGATCATATAACTTTGGGAACCACTGATCTATAACATCTCTGTGTTAACATACGTGTTGCGTACAGTATGGACGAGATGGAGACCCTGTGCTCCCGCATCGCCATCATGTGTTCGGGGCGCGTGCGAGCCCTCGGCGCCCCGGCCACACTGCGCGCCGCGCATGCGGCCGGACACGCCGTCGTGTTCAAGATCAAGAATAACACGAGAGGGGATGGTGAGAGCTTACGCAATATTTTGCTTTCTCAAAAATATCACAGTAAATAACCTCTGGCTCCAAAGAAATGACCGTCGAGACAATGAATTGATGAATCTTGATGGATCACAAGAAATACAAAATTTACTACAATAACATCACGAACTATTCAGATTAGACGTCAGTAATTTTTGACAGGGTCACGAATATCGAGATATTTATTGATGCCATTATAATACATAGTTATGTGAAGTATGTTAATATGATTATTATTTGCAGAGGTGGATGGACCGAAAAATCAACTGAACGTGCTGAAAGGGAAACTCAAAGAAAAGTTCAAATGTGACCTAAAAGATGAACATAAGGTTAGTAAAACGATTCAGAATTTCTGTAGCATTTAATACAACTTCGTAATTTATATAAAAAGACTATTAATTTTTGTTAAAAATTTATAAACCTCAAATTACTTCGCAATCGTAGATATGTTGAGAGGTTTCTTCTATAACTTATCATGGCATATAAGGAAAGAGGCAAAATTAACAACTTCATATTAAATTAAATATATAAAGATTACAGGGTTCCACTTCTGGTCGAACAAATTTTACATATTTTTGCTATTCCCATCAATTGTGGGGGAAGCTTTATGTAGTGACAAATTCATCCAATCCGGAATCCCTCGCACTGATAACAAAAATATATTTGCAGACGATGTTACATTACCATATAAACGAAACAATGCGATACAGCGAACTGTTCGCCGCACTAGAAGCACTCAAGAAAGAGTTCGGACTACTCATAGAGGACTACTCCGTGACAGAAACTACGTTAGAAGAGGTGTTCCTATCGCTGGCCAAGGAGGATAAGGCAGTTGAGACTGTTTGAAGCCGGCAACACTCACTTTACACACAGGGTTGCCACACCCATGGGTAAAAATTACCATGCAGAAAGGAGAAATTGTTACAATTGATTGGCTATTAGCGTAAATAATTGTAACAAAAATGCTGTGTATTATGCGATGGATAGTAGGTATTTTTATTATAAAATTCGAGATGGGTTCATTTTAATTTTGTTGTTTTCCGGGTAAACGTCAATTATAAAGTGCTTTAAAAAGAACTTATGTATTCACATGTAATTTGTATATTGCTTGCGCGAACTATTAAGAGTTACCCGTGCTTATTAAATGTGTTGACCACAGAAATAAATAGTAATAGAATGGTGAATGTCACGTCATCGCGTACATTTTGCGCGTGCCACATTTCAGCAAGCCCCGCCCACAGTGACGTATAGATAGTGAGGGGACACTAAGGAATTATTATCGATGTGTTGAGAGCTGTGGAAAATGAAATTATGTTATTGTTTATATAAAATGTTTTATTATGAATAGTTTGGTTAAAATATACTGTTATAAAAATAAAACGTATTTATTTAGTTAAAAATCTGTATCGAAATCTTACAAAACTTTTGAATATACAGGGTGTTTCATAACCCCCCGTCCGATCAATGAAGGGGTTATAGAGTAGCGTAAAATGATGAGGTATTTGTCATAATTTCCTGGAAATTCAAGATAAAATTTTCCCATGTAAATTTAATTAATTTTAAATAATATCATATCAGATTACCCATGGCAACACTGAAGACTCATAAATCGTAATAGCTAGGTATCTACCTAAAGTTCATAAAGTTCAAAAGCGGCGCCTTTGAGTGCATAGGCCAGCCGACCGCCTCCTTTGACAAAAGCCGCCGTCGCGAGTCATCGTCCTTTACACCTGCCAAGTATTATTTTAGGTATAAGTTATAACAGATTTTATGCACTTGATGCAACAGCTGATCTCTTGCTTCGATGGTGTAGGTAAAACAAACCGCAGTATTTAGGTCGTCTGTTTGTTTCGTGCGAGTGCGTGGCCAACTCTGGTGTGAGTGTTTTCAGACTGCCGGAAGGCCTACGACATGGCCTAACGATTCTTTGATTCGGCTTTACGTTCCGTCGGAAACCCAGTAGCGCTCTCATGTAATGTCACACACGGTCACCCATCTAAGAGAAGACTTTTGCAAGCGTTGCTAAATTTGCCGACCTATTACGATCGGCAAGCCAAGTCGCGCTATGGCTATGACGCGACGGTACTTACCTATGTTAATAACAACTTTTTAATTGGTTTAATCTTACGTAAGTAGGTGCTACCTTAAATTGATAAAAATATCAGCTTGCTGTAAGTTGCTACGGCCATTCTCCGCATGTCCTCCGCTCACGTCCAGACACTTACGGCATCTTTGCACCATCTCTGAACACACACTACTTAACACTCCTGGGCTTAACACTCCTGGCACTTTGAAAAGCTGCAACGATGCGAGCACCGCACTGAAGCAGTAATCGATTGAAACGCGCGTACCGACGGCACGGGTAGACCCCGTGGTCTAACATACCGTTCCTCGTACTCCCTACGAGCTCCAGCATAATTACATTCACTCTTACCTAAACACATCAACATGTTAAAATATTCAGGGTTTGAATACGACATACCTAAAGAATTTACTATTTCACATTTAAAGAGATCCGGAAGTCTAATCAAAAGGAATGCTCGCGAAAGACTGAGTGGTCAAGTAGGCAAATTGTTAATAATTCGTAAATCAAATAGGTATATAATTAGAGATGTAACCAATGATATTCATTGGAGTAATGTTTTTATCGATATTTTATGTTATTGTTTACCTGATATAATATCGGTAGGTAAACCCCTAAAATGTTAGCTTTGTGTAATTGCATGTTATTATGTACTGTTATTCAATAAAATATTCCATGGTTAAGACCAGTATCAGTTTATTTGAGGGTACTGACTCCCCGTAACGACTGTCAAGGATCTTCATGACTGTTGATCCAACGCGCGATGGTTTGACATCCTCTTCCGAGACACGGGGCAAACGTTTATTAACAATTTATTACGCACGTAACTTCGAAAAGTCTTACTAACTTATTATGTATTATTATTATTATTGATACGCACCGTGGAATCAAACCCGATACCCTCTGCATGGCAGTCCGTTGTTATCACCACTAGGCTATTGTTACCAGTTTGTAACATGTCACGTTAAAATTAAATAAATCGATATTATCTGTTGATCGTAAACATCACTAGAGCGGTCCCTTTGTGTACGGCGGCTCGCTTTTAGCGGCGAAAGCCGACGATATTTTAATAGAACTAATAGAATCATCTGTTGAGGGGAGTGTTGTTAGCTTAGAGAATTTTCCCCAAATTCGGGGTAATGTTTCTCCATAGTACTGTGCTAAGAAAATAAATTCTGATGTTTTATGATGAGCTAGATTTTTTTTATTATTTTTCCTGGTATGCCTGACAAGCCAGTAATATGTCCTTTCGGGATCGGACAGGGGGTTATGAAACACACTGTATTATAGAATATCTATACTAATATAATAAAGCGGAAGAGTTTGTTTGTTTGAACGAGCTAATCTCAGGAACTACCGGTCGGATCTGAAAAATTCTTTTTGTATACGATAGCCTAGTTATGCCGGAAGGCTATAGGCTATATAACATAACGCTTCGACCCTTTGGGGCCGGGCAAAAGGCTAAAAAGGCTAAAAGATAATGTCGGCTAATCTCAGGAACTAGCAGTCGGATTTAAAAAATTGTTATTGCCTATGGTAGCCCAATTATTCCGAAAGGCTATAATCTATATAAAATTACGCCACAACTTTTAGGGGCCAGACAAAAATAATAAAATGGTCAAACGAGAAGGGGGAGGGTTGGGTCAAAGGCAAAAAAAGGCTTAACGAATAGGATACAATCTATATGGGTATCGTTTTCGAGATTTTCGGGACGCTGATTAATAATATGAAATTTATTTAGTGATCCAAGATGGCGGACGGGAAATCAAAGATGGCGGATGAAAAAATTAAAAAAAAACAATATGGGTGTCGCCTTCGATATTTTAAGGGGTAGGGAATCGAAATACAACATCTATTTCGTGATCAAAGATGGCGGATGCGAAATTAAAGATGGCGGATTAATACCAATATTGGTGTCGTCTGCGATGAAATGATAAAATGATACCCATATTAATTTTATTAAAAATGTCCCGTCAGCCATCTTGGATTCCCAAATAGATGTCATTTTCGTGACCAGAATCCATAAAACCCCCGAAAATGATACCCATATTAATTTTATTACAAATGTCCCGTCCGCCATCTTGGATTCCCAAATAGATGTAATTTTCGTGACCAGAATCCATAAAAACCCCGACAATGATACCCATATTAATTTTATTAAAAAGTCCCGTCCGCCATCTTGGATTCTCAAATAGATGTCATTTTCGTGACCAGAATCCATAAAAACCCCGAAAATGATACCCATATTAATTTTATTACAAATGTCCCGTCCGCCATCTTGGATTCCCAAATAGATGTAATTTTCGTGACCAGAATCCATAAAAACCCCGACAATGATACCCATATTAATTTTATTAAAAAGTCCCGTCCGCCATCTTGGATTCTCAAATAGATGTCATTTTCGTGACCAGAATCCATAAAAACCCCGAAAATGATACCCATATTAATTTTATTAAAAATGTTTCGTCCGCCATCTTGGATTCCCAAATAGATGTCATTTTCGTGATCAGAAAGCATGAACATGATGCTTGCTTTCTTTAAGAGAGAGAGAGAGAGAGAGAGAGAGAGAGACAGCCAGAGACATAATAATTAAATCGAATTAATATTCCTTTTATTTATCGATAAATTTAAAACATAACCAAAAACCGAACTACAATCCCTAGCGCGCGCTGACCAATCACAGCTATTTATTTGACCCGTGGCCTCTGATTTGTTATTGTTTTTGGCATCTTGTGAATATCGCGTATCTCGCCGCACATTGCGTGTTTATTTCATAAATATATCAACAAGTATCGTATAATTGAAGCAATGGAAATTTAACATAACGAAGAAATGAACGATGATGTTCTTATTAGACAAACATGGTAAAAGTAGCCCACTTGGTTTGAATCTCAGTAATCTTAACTTTTACTCAATTTAAATACTTACTGGTGATATGAAATGCCTCCCTTTTCCATATTTTTTGCTTCACTTTTATTTTTACAATTGGAAACTGCACAATTTGTAACGAATTTAATGTTTTTTTACCTCCTGAGCGCGCGAATGGGAGACGACATGCGTAATGCGAATGCGTTCGGAAACACATGCGCTATAGTGCAATCGTTTGGCACGCGCGCCACGCCCGTGTCACCATTCTATTACTATTTATTTCTGTGGTATTGACGGTAGGATTTTTCGTCTCATACTAATTCAGAGGCAATTTTGAAGAGTTATGTAATGTTTGGGTCTTACATAATATGGGTCTAATTTACTGTACGGGTGTTACTATATCAGACCTACAATGTGAGTCTTACCTGCGACTTGGTCTGATCTATTACTGCTTGGGTCTGACCCACAATATACGTCTTACCTACCCAATGGGTCTAACTTACCCCATGGGTCTTACCTATCACATGGGCCTTAAATATTGTGACGATAATTAATGTGTTATTCATAAATGTTCACGACGTAGAGAGTAAAATGTTTGTAGAAATTAATGTTACCACAGTTATGAAATTGAGTGTCACTTAGCACGGTCCTTGTGACATAAATGTGATTTTTGTGAGTTTTTAAGTTATTTTATCATGTGGTTTCTTACGAAGTGCGTTTTGGAAGTAATCACTGGACCTATATGCTACATTTTCACTTCATATGTGACCTTAAAATTATTTATTTTAATATACAGGGTGTAAAAAGACCCTTAACGAAAACTGAAATTCTATACTGTACCAATCTTACGATATTTTTTCTAATTATTTCAGAATCGTGTTTCGAATGACAAATGTAAACTTTCTTCCAAATAAACATAAACAACATTTTCAATATTTCCCTAAAATAAACGGCTTTAAAGTTCCCTAACGGCAATGTACGCGCTACAAGCCATCAGCTGAGCTGTAGGCGAGTGCATTACCCACGGCCGCGCGACCACGTGATCATAAACTGCCGCCGTTAGATACCTGCTGACGTCGACAGCGGCGCTCGGTGAAGGTAGATAGAAGCCAATTTTTTCTGCAAGCGCGCGCTATACATTGCAGCTTATGAAATGTGTCTATTTTTTTAAGTTTAAAAAAGAATTTTGTTTCCCAGGTATTATTTTCGCGTAGTATGACTTGGCATGATGTGCAAAACGAGTAAACTTCGGCTTGGTGATGGGTCTCTTGTGACATCCTGTATGTTCTTAAACAAAAAATAGAACAAAATAATTGGGACATAATTTTTTTTCGTCAGCATGTTTTATAAAGAAGTCTATTAACTCACATAAAATCTAGTTTCTGTTAATTCTAATTAAAGTACCTATTGTACTTTTAATTAAAATGATTTGAAACTGCACGTGGCCTGGTATAATTTGATGATCTTGCCTATTGTTCTATTGTTAAAAAACAACAAATGTTCTCAATTTATTTTCTGAGCAACAGTATAATGAAAGATATTTCAAAAATGAATTTATAACTTTATAGTATAATGAAATTATTTTGACATTGTTCATGAACTTTCTTGCTGACCGTACGTCTAGTTATAGAATTCTAGTGATTATTTCAAAGCGTTCGTAAGTCAAGAAAATACAAATTTAGTAAAATTGTAAGGAGTGCAAGTGGATTAAAAATCGCTATAGCTTAAAGCTTAGATTAAGATTGCAGCTGGACTGATCAAAAAGACTGGAAGAATAAACCGCTTACATTCTCACGTACTTAACATTAAACACTAGGCGCAACGGATATACTTGCTTAAAAACTGCGTTAGAATGCTGTATATTGTATACTGAAATTAGAAGATCGTGGCACTAACATCTGCGACCGCAATCAATTTGATGAAATTGCGAAAACATAACGAAGAATCCGAAAAATCGGCATAATTTTAGTGTTAAAAGTCAGTGTGCTATGGGATTTACAAAAAGGTATTTTCTGCTTTTACTTACAACCTTGTGGTAAGAAAAGTGTACTCTTCAAGTTCTAATTATTGGTGATTATAATAATTTTAGAAAGAAAAAATATTTTAGTAGAAAATTTCTAAACATCAACATATATATTATAATTTAATATACATCTGAGTCCTAAAGAAGAAATTAGTACAAAATGCCAAAAGATTTGACTTCATCACTAGCTCCCATTCAATTGTTTTTATACTTAGCAGCAGTAACAACTCGAACAGTAGTGTTCTATGTGGCTACATTTCCGATATTGTGTATAACAATAGTTCGTCATATTATAGAAAGTCTGACTGGAAAAGATAAACCGGAAGATATAGACAAAGACACGGGCGCGGGTCAGTGTGGAGGGCAACGGGCCCTTCCTATTCCTGGCCCTTCCCCTTCACCCCCTGATCTGCCGACCAAATCTTAAGTCTCCTTATAAGATGCAAACATACATCAAAATATTATGTTGTGATGATAACTAGAGTACATCCACAAAATATTAATTATAACTTAAGAGAGATATTTTTGAGTGTAAAACATATTACTCACATACACAAACACAACTGTGTAAAACACTTCTATAATTTTTGTAGCACAAGCAAGGTATTTTGATCAAACACACAATGTGTCGCAGCTTCAAACACATCTGTTTGTTGTCATTAATATAAGTTTTCTGTTGTACGCAAATGTGGGCGATTCGTTTAGTATTGAACCACTATCACAAGAATAAACTACTATTTTTTTAACAGAGTGTATAAAAACCCACAAATCAACGTTGTATGGAGTTTTGAAAATGCGTGTGTGTAAAAAGCAAAATTGCAATCAAAATATGACTATATTTTGATAAATTAATAAAAGAGGCTCATTCGAAGTTACCCTAGTTGATCGAGTATTTTTTATTTTATAACCAGTACTTAAGTATCATACATGCAGAAAATCTCATTTCAAAGGTAGTATAAAAAAGACAAATTGAAATAAGTTTTAAATTAGATTGATTTAGTCTTATAATGCTGTGCGCTTTAACTTTTTAAATGGGTGGTGAAAAATTTAATATCTGCAAATAAATATAGTCAAATTAAAATAATTTAAATCGGTTTGGTGGATATAGGAAACCTCGGAAGGCCGCTAGTATTATATATTATGTATATTTTTTGTGTATAATGTACCTAATTGATTTACTTATATTTTTTTATATAATTTGTATTCACATTTTAGATCTCAATGTCTGTGAGTGAGTGAGATAATTACTGTATTATTTTTAGTGGATCATTTATTTTAAAAAGACAATTTTATATTTTTAAATAGCGATGTTAATTTGATTGAGCTTAAGTTACATTTGTTTTTTTATTATTATTATGTATCAAATCAAATAATTTAATTAAATATGTATTATAACTGTTCATGATAACTGCCTTATAAAGTTATAACCTTACCTATATTAATATATATCTTTTAGAATATTAAAATTAATAGATAATACATTGTTTATTCTGAAAGTAAATTATATGAATAATATCTAGTAGTTATTATCTGCGGCTTGTGAGCAATTGTAATTATTTATTTTCGTATAAGTACAGTCAGCACCGTAGTAAGTTGATATACATAATTATGAAATTATTTTTTTTAATTTTCCTTCGGTAGGTATATGTGCCACGTACCTTTGTTTCGAGAATCAGACATTTCGGCACTGTTGCGCCATGATGACGGATGTAGATATGTGTCCTCTATCAAATTGGACAAGTCTTGGTTATGATTTTTAGTGGCGCTAGTTATGGTTATTTTATTGTATAAAAACATGCAGGTATATAAGTAAATAAATCTGGAAATATTTTTACTGGCTTGCAAAAAAGCAGTTCAGATGATTTGATGAGCATCGGCAGTGTATAGCAACTTATGATGCATACTGTACAATGTGTGTCTATGTAACGTTATACAACAATAATTATATGTAAACACAATTATTTATTTTTATATTGTACAAGTAATCGTATAAACTAAAATTATAATCCGTCAAAGTGTACTGTTAGTTCGTAAAACGAAACAAGCGTTTGTTGGAAGCCTTTTGCGCGTGAAGAACAAATATTGTATAAATTTGTATTTAAATATGTGTCTATGTAAGGGGCATACAAATTACAACTTAATAAATGAATGTATTTAATACCCAATTTTATTTTATACCCGCTCTCAGATCAAGGAAGAAAAGGCAGGTACAGCTTATATGTATGGCGAGTGAAGCTGAATAAAGGAAAACCTTAGATAAATTCCCTTGAACAAAAAGTGATGCCACGTTTTTTATGTGTAAGCGAATCAACTGTCTGCCTATTGTGCGTGCTATGTGGTCGTGTATTCACTAGAGTTTTTCCTTTTTTTACTTCTAATTCTCAATGTCGGTTTGGTGTTGGAGTTTTAAAGTTTACACCCGCTTAACGCAATGACCTCTCAACCTTTGCGGTGCCTTCGACTTCCCAGATGGGGTCACGTAATCTACCAATGAGCAGTCGGCTGAAACCGAGCCGACTGCTCATTGTTCTGTCGAAGCGGGCCCCGTCGAACTTCGATTCCCTCTGGAAAGTTTACGTTGTCACTACGCCGCTTCCTCGACTTGTAAAGGTGAGAGTTCTCCAAGTTTGCCGTCCCCAGGTTACCTACATCTACGGTTGGGTTAGTTATAACTGCTGCCCTATTAGAAATCAAAGGAGGAACATATATAACACTTTTATACCTACTTCAGACCTATTCTTAGCGATTTATCTTTACCTACTCAATGGCTATAAATAGCAGCGATAGCCTAGTGGAGAGACCGACAGACTGCTACGCAGAGGGTCCGAGTTCGAATCCACGGCGCGCACCGATAACTTTTCGGAGTTATGTGCGTATTAAATTGTTAATTATCGCTTGCTAAACGGTGAAGGAAAACATCGTGAGGAAACCAGCATGTCTGAGAGTTCTCCATAATGTTCTCGAAAGACATGTGAAGTCTGCCAGCCCGCACTTGGCCAGCGTGTTGCACTATGGCCTTACCCTTCTCATAATGGGAAGAGGCCCGTGCCCAGCAGTGGGACAGTATAAAGGGCTGATGATGATGATGACTCAATGGCTCTATAGTAATAGTAGATACGTAGTTACCTACCTGGCATTAACTTGTCATTAGCTTATCTATTACAGTTGTACAGTCGAACAACTTCCGGCTAGACCACCATAAGGGCGAGAATGACTCAGCAAGACATCGTCGCTTCCAGTGCTACTTTACACACACATTGACACTCGTATACAAAACCAGTTTCTGGTGTGCCTCGAGTCTATGAGCGAGCCAAGGGATTTTTTTTCAAACTGGTCCACCGCCGACTTGATTGATTGTATCTACCTACCGGTGAAGGAACAATGTTTACCAGATATTATGATGCATTTCGGTCAAACTCAGACAACATACATGTGCGGGCTAATGCTTATATAGACATTATAAGCCTGTGCTAACGCCTTACTTACTAAGTAGGTATATTATTTTATGAATGTAGGTACAAGGTACCTACATGTGTGTGATTTTCTATTTGTTTTAAAATTGCGATAAGTACCCGCACGCTCCTATGTCGCAGGGGACTTCACAAACATACAACCAATAAACGGACGAACTCAACGGAAGTACTGAGCCATATTAGTAAATTATCTGTAGTGCTTCCGTAATCGATAATAATAGTAGCTGTAACTCGTAAGTAGGAGTCTAGTAGGTACCTACTCGTTAAGATAACATAGTGCTGATTCATTTGAACAGATTTTTACATAGTCATTGCATACGGCATAATTACGTATGTTTTGCGTACATGCCTAAATATATTCGCTGATTCACGACTAAGATCGCGACACAAATCTTGACAAAATAATTATTTAATATTACCATATAAGTATATTCTACAATTTGTTGTGAGAAAGCCACTATAAGAAACTTATTTAATAATCATCATCGATCAATAAATTTAAAATTCTTCCTTTAGGTACTGACTGACTGACAGACATCACACAGCCGAAATTATTGGGTCCAAGGATCTAAGATGTAGCATGTATGTTTCTTGGGGAGTATAGGAGAGCACTAAGAGGATTTTAAAGATTTCCCCCCCTCTAAGGGGTAAGCCCTTTATCTAAGTGTCTTTCAGGCGAGCGCATAAATTGATATTTTTATAATGAACTAGCTGACCCGGCGAACTTCGTACAGCCGATACTTTTTTTTTAATTTTCTCTCCGTAAGAACCATCCTCGTACTTCAAGGAATATTAAAAATAATAATTAGAGAAATCGGTTCAGCTGCTCTCGAGATTTGCGCTTAGCAACACATTCAGGGATTCATTTTTATATTATAGATGAATAGATCAGAGTCATCATCCTCTTAGCGTTATCCCAGTTTCAATCTGGGGTCTGCTTTCTAGTCTAACCGAATTTGGCTGAATATTAGCTTTTCCACGGAGCGACTGCCTGTCTGACCGCCGCAACCCGAAGGGATAGCGATATTCCATGGTTAAGACTAGTGTCCTAGGTTGGCTCACTGCTTAGACCTGCACTAGGCCAATGCCGGCGCTGAACGAAGAGCGAGACGATCAGAGCCACGGAAGCAAATTGAATCGAGAAGAGACGTGAAAACACTAAAATCGTTGGTACTATGGCTTAAGTAAGTAAGCTTTCTTGGCGCATAGATCGCGACTCGAATTATGCATGGAAAGAGCTTTAATTTACCGATAGCTCTATGAGAATAAGTAGGTCTTCTTCTTCTTGTAGTGCGGGCCTCTCCAACTAGTGAAGGTTGGGAGTCAGCTCTGCATATTTCACCCGATCTCTGGCGAGACTGAGAGTTCTGCCGCACTCGTGATCCCAGTCCACTCGCGTATATTGCGCAAGCACGATTTCTTTCTCCGACCATCTGAGCTTTTGCTGGCAGCTTTGCCCATCATTATGAGTTGCAGGATCTCATATCTGGGGTGCCTAAGCACAGGGCCCAGATAGGCAATTTTCCTTCTTTTGATGGTCTGCATAAGTAATCGCTTTCTGCCAGCTCTTCGGAGAACTAGGCTTCCACGTTGGTCACCCTGTGCGTCCAGCTAATGGACAACATGCGCCTATAGGTCCACATCTCGAATGCTTCTATACGTTTCCGGAATTGCTCTTTGATAGTCCAGGCCTCACATCCGTATAGAAGTATGGGTCATATGTAGCATTCCAGTAGACGAGTGCGCAACGACATCTTAAAGTTGCGATTACATAGAATTTTCTTCATGCAGTTGAATGCACTACTAGCTATTTCAATAGGTACGGGTTTTTATTTCGGGGTCATTGTCCCTACAGGTTTCAATCACCCATGTACCTAGGTAGGTATTTGTTTTTACGCACCCGCTCCCAACGTGTACCATCTACAGATTTCATGCTGAGACCGGCTCTCAGGCTGTACTCAATGACCCGATCAACAATTTGCTGTAACTCGGCTTCTGTAGACGCTATTAGGACTGTGTTGTCGGCATATCTAAGGTTGTTAATATGACTTCACAGTCTAGACTTGCCGATGCTTCAGCGATGATTGCTTTCGAGTATAAGTTGAAGAGAGTAGGTGAAAGTACACAACCCTGCCTGACACCCCTGCAGATGTCCACTTCGTCCGTCTCTTCTCCATCTATACGAGCGGTCGCTGTTTGATTCCAGTATAGGTAGGTATATTATGGATTATGTGCAGATCCTTGCCGTCCAATCCTATGTCGGTCAAGAGTGTCATAAGACGGTCATGTAACACTCGATCAAATGATTTCTCGTAATCTATGAAACAAAGAAAAACATTTTGTTGCATAATATTTTCGCATTTTTGGACCACCACTTGCAGAGCGAACAAGGCCTCTCTCGTTCCTACCCCAGCTCGGAATCCAAATTAGCTGTCCCCTAGTTCATCATCACATCTGACTCGAATACGAGCGTGAATTATGTTGAGAAACAGTTTTAAAACTTGGCTCATAAGGCTGATAGTTCAATTCTTCACAACGCTTTGCATTCTTTTTCTTGGGTAGTGTGATGAAGGTTGACTTTTAGCAATCTTTAGGTATTACACCGGATTAATATACATATATGTCGTTGAAGAGACCCGTAAGTACTTCCAGATGACTGTCTTCAAGGAGTTTCGGAGTTTCGTTCCGAACTTCATCTTTCAGTATCAGTTTGGCCATCTTGGAATTTAGACACTTCTCTCACGTTTCTCGTGTCATCTGAAAACATTGACTGTATTTACTCCTTCCAAGTCTTTTTCTTCGCCAAATCCAATATAAGTTGAAAGCTTGCATCCACCAGCTCATGCATTAAAGTTCTACGTCCCAACATATGATTGATCTCCTTGTGCAGATTGAATGCGTCATGCTTTGCATGGAGTTCCTCCATACATGCACATTTATCTCTGTACCATTTTTCACGAGCATACCGAACTTCTCTACTATATAAATCAAGATTTCATAATTATTGTCGTTATCTATGTTCTTGAAGAGCCTTCGCTCTTCCATCAGACGATAAATGTTATCGGACATCCAAACTTGCTTTGGTACCCACTTTTCTGGTTTCAAGTGGTCCTCACTCAGTTTGACCTCTGTAGACTTAATTCTTTCCATTTAACAACTGTAACTAGGTGGTTGTTGTTAATTGCTATGCAGAGGCTATCGGGTTCGCAGCCACGGCGCGCACCACTGACTTACGAATGAAATTGCGTTGAAAAAACGAAAGTGCGAAATTCGTTCGAAAATAATTGTTACTTATCGCTTGCTCTCGGAGAGCGGGTCATGCTATCGGTCCGAGCTGTCATATTTGGTAAACTAGAGATTATTCAAATAACGCTATTCAAATGTGAGATATGTGGTGCTATAGCTGCACTAAACCAGAACAAAATAGAACTGAGAGCAAGCCAATCAGAGTCCCGATGGCGACTAAATCGAGGCCAGTCCAGAGGTGGCTAATCCCTCGTGAACTCTTAGGTAGGTATATTTACCTATATTATATCGTAGAGAACACCCACGCTCCCATAGCTACACGTCGCGTCGTCACGCTAAAAATACACATTTGACGTAAACGACACGGTCGAAAAAATTATGGAAGTTCTCTGTTAATGAGCGAAATAAAAGAGCCCACGACTCCAACGTTACGACACTTAGTCATCATCATCCTCCTAGCGTAATCCCAGCCTAAGCCCGGGTCCGCTTTTTAGTCTAACCGGATTAAACTGAATAGGTATTAGCTTTTCCACAGAGCAACTGCCTGTCTGATCTCCGAAACCCAAAGGGCTAGCTATAGGTATTGCATGGTTTAGACACCCTATAACGACTGACAAATCGTATCTCCACTAGGCTATCGCGACCGCATGAAAGGTATTAGTATTAAAAAAGCTGAAGAGTTTGTTTGTTTGTACGCCCAATATCGGGCGTTAACTGTCGGATAATTATTATGCAAAGTTATTTTTTATACCTATTATGATAGGCACATTCAAAAGATGGCTATAAGTATAAGTTCAAGCTACTTCCTTTAAGAGCAATACAAAAAGAAAAAGAACTCGATAGGGATAAAATAGCACAGGCGAGTGATAATGATAAACGAGAACGACGATAAAACCATAGTACAATAGGTAATATTGGACGAGGTAAAACCTTTGGGACATTGCTAGTATCGAATAATAATGTATGTTAATTTATTATAAGTCGTAATAATTTTTTTATTTCTATTAACTTGTTAGCGATAATGTTATACAAAATATGTTGTTATACCTATGCTAATAAATATTAACAGTTCATTGACTTATCGTAAAAAATCTATTAGGTATAAACATTAGATACAACTAAGCCGAACTTTTAATATACGCGGGGTGACAAATTTTTACGCCACTAGGTATGTCAAGATAAAATGAAGAGGTTCCCAGAAATTCGCGTGCTTCACCGCTAGAGGACGGAGACACCCCATTGCTTTTAATGGATAGGCGTGGACCGCGTGGATGGCGTGGTGACGTGGTGGACCATCCATTGAAACCAATATAACCGAAAGCCTACAAGGAGAGTCACATCTACTCAGCATGATCGTCCCGCTTCAAGGTGATTGATGCAGAAGCCTTGATCTTGAATGCGGCCGAGTCAATTTGTTTATACAACGTAAACGTTATTCTCTCGCATTTTATCTTACAAATTGGGTGTATTTAGATACCTTTTAATGTCGCACTTGTACATGCAGGGTTAAGATTACCTGCTCTTTCCTTTTTATTTTCTCTTCTTACTAATAGCATTAATATATGTCAGATAGTCTTTTTTATTTTATTTATCACTTGTTGAGCCAGTCGTTACACTCGCGTTGTGTTGGGCCACTGCTCTGTAGGTACCCCTGTCTCTTACAGTGATGTTATACTTATAGTAGGTACCTAAGTATATTTTAGCCTTCATCGATAAATAAACTATTCAATACAAAAATAGTTGTTCAAATCGAACTTAGTTCTTGAGATTAGCGCGTTCAAGCAAACAAACCCTTCAGCTTTGTAATTTTATGTAGGTAGATACTGCTTCCCCCCCGTGGGATCTCCACCTTGTCGTGGTGGGGGAGCTCAGTAACCTTGGCTTGGACACCCGCGGCGGTGAAGCTAAAAGAGAGATCCCGGGAGTGCATCGCCCGCGACCAAATGGGGGCGCACCATTGTTGCGTCGCGGTGGGGCCGCAGAGGAAGAGGAGATGCGGAGTTGCCAGGTTGCCGTCCTCCCTATCCTCTGCGGTCGCTGGGTGTTTTGGCGGCGGAGCCCAACACCTTCATCCGCCGCCAAGAGGGGTTTTGTTCGGGGCCCGCCTGACCATCTTGCGGGCCAAAACCCGTCAGGGGTTAGCGACGAACGCTTCGGCGATACCCGACCCTCCGACACATGTGTACCTACATGAGGAGCACAGGTTGGTTTTTAGTCAGTAAGAGTCTGACAGTCCCCTTCTACCTTCCCCAACAACAAAAGAATAAAGGTAGATAGGTACGGCTTCAACATACATAGTCAATAGTTTCGCAGGTTACCTACTCAAATCGACATCGAATAATAAATCTTATCGATGGCAAATTAGTTGATAATAACATCCATTGGGCTCATTCATTGTTATCAGTTCTAGTACCCAGTTAGTGGTAGATTACGCTATCTTTATGAGAGTAGGTAGGTAGGTACCTACTAAACATAAGGCTCATATTTTGAAGCTTTCGAAGTAGGTACCTTTATCCAGGTTCCTATAAAACCTGTTCCAAAATGCTGAAATTGTGTTGCAATATTGATCAAAATTGTCATTATTGCCATATACGACAAGGCAAAATCTATACCACTGTTCAAAGCATCATCATATTCATCATTGTCGTCCTAGAGTAGTAGAGTTATCCAGCCCGTCCAGCATACGCACCACGAGAAAATTATCTCTACACGTTTTCTCGTGTTTATTACGATTATCTCTATTAACTCGCTGACTCTAACATGGTTACACACACGATTCGACTCGTTATGTCAAATGTAGCTATAATAGTCGTTTTTACTTATCTGTGGCATTTCTCTCGACGAATCCTAACATGACGGCACAATATTACTCGATTAAGACAAATTTTGACAACTAAAATAGTAATAATAGTCGTCATGCTTTCATACGACGAGAACTACACGAGTAACTAAAAATATTTCTTTATAACAACAAAGAAAATGGCAGGCTTATTATAATTATTTAATAACCTTATATGAAGAGCGCCACGCGAGAAAAGTTGAAAGAAAGCGAATTAGGGATCTCTGTGACCCTTTTACGTTGAACGACAGAGAATTCCACTTGCTTTGGCGTATATCAAAACCAATGGCTCTGTTTCTCATAGAAAGGCTTGCCACGGATCTCGAGCCTCATCATTCAGATGGCAGCCTGCTAAGACTATAGAATAAAAGGCAGACGGAGCGCGCGGAACACTTGCGTGAGGCCACTAAAGCAAATACAAAATTGAAAAGCGAATACAAACTCGACTCAGTGCGCTGCGAAGCATCGCACAGTTCACACGCCACGATCGATCCAGCTTTTAAATTCATAAAATGCCGTCTTGCGTTTTTAAACATTGTAAAAGTTGTTTCTAAAAGCAAATACGGGAAGATGGAATATATATATTCTTACAGATAACTATGGATTATTTGACCGTTTTATAATATTATTTCGATAAAATTC
Organism: Euclidia mi; assembly: GCA_944739405.2. Taxonomy (NCBI): domain Eukaryota; kingdom Metazoa; phylum Arthropoda; class Insecta; order Lepidoptera; family Erebidae; genus Euclidia; species Euclidia mi. Next base: position 13,589,670 of record OX123197.2, read on the forward strand.
GTATTTCTGCAGCAAATATGTAAGTGTTGCCAGTTTACGTCGACACCGTTTTCCCTGAATTAGGGAAAATGCGCTTGTCAATTGATTATGTAGGTAATAATGATTGTCATGTTAATGAAAAATACATTAACGTATTGTAAAAGTATATTGTAGATTATATTTTTTCTTATAAATATACTAATAGGATTTCCATTAGTATATACATTGTTTTGAGTTCGATCCCCAAACGATCCAAATATTCGTGTACACGCGGCTACTTGTCAAGCTATACACTTTGACCTTTGTACCGTTGTTAGACCTTTGTACCGTTCTTATGGCGTAGGGAATAAGTATCAAAATCGTACTTCGACTATTTAGCTTGACTTGGCGCCGTGTGTAAATTAAGTACAGAAACAGAAATTATTGATTGTAGCTATTATTTATTTTTAATTGCATTTTTTTTTGGTTACGATTTATGATTATGATATTCATAATTTATTGTATGCATGACAAAATGTTTTTAGCTAATTAATATTTATGACGCAAGCCTATCTATTTATTTCTCAATTTACGAATAAAATTAGTTAAAACTTAACTCGAAGCCTACATTTTTTAAGAAATGTATTTATAAAAGCATACTTTAATGGTATTTTTTATTTGAATAATTTTCACAACAGCATTACATATAAAAAGCATTAATTAAATCTATGGTAAATTCTTTAAAACCAAACGAATATAAAATATTACCTATGTAATATTTTTATATTCGTTTGCAAAAACTATATGCAAAATAGTGGGAGATTATTCATAATCTGGCAACTTTACACACACATAGACGCGCGTGTTCTTACAGTACCGGTCGCCAAATGTCACGCACACATTTGGCGACTACTGCCAACGTGCCTCACTTAGTTGGACGAATACGCTACATCTGGTTCTTGTTTGTTAAATCTGTGGCAGCCTGTCTATTTAAAGATAAGTTAATATCATTATTATCGAAGCTGCGCATGGGACCTCATTCTTATTCAACACAGTAGGTAACAATTGTTAATACTTTGTTGGTATTGGTATTGACATCAGTTTCTAGTGACTAATCAACTTTTGAACAATAGGTACATACAAATTACAAATGTCAAATAGTACATAATATGATAAACTATAGAGGTGGATACAAGTCTTTTGAGCCATTTGAGCACAAATTGAATGAACTAAACCGGTGTGGTTACATTAATAAATGCCGTAATTGACATTCTATGTTTCAAAGGGCAACATCGGTTACTCGTGCAACGAGAGCGAATTCTTCGACGTGAAGCTTGTCTATCGTGGCGCGCATGTTAAGGAAAACGAGATATTAACCGATAACGACAATATTTCTTCATTCACGTGTGTGATATCTCGTGGTGCGTATCCTAGGCGGGCAGGTAGCATCCTAAACTTGCGCACCTTGGAGCCCGGGGTCCAACCAGATATGATAGAATATCAGCTTTTCCACAGGGCGATTACCGTCAACTGTGGCATCTTTACTTTCCTTGAGCAACTTTACCTAAGCATACCTTACGCTACATAATATGGAATATTTTTTTATCTGTTGCAGTGAGTGCAAATTTTGTCGTTTTAGTAGATTTTATGATAAATAATGGTATCACAAAAAGTTTTCCAAGCTGTCAACTTCGCTAACTGTCAAGTAGTGAGACGTTTAATTTCATGTGGTCAATTAAGCTCACGGCGCCTCCGTTTGTTTCCCTACTAATAGGTATACAGTATTATCTAAGTCTAAGTGTCTAAGCATATATATTTACTAATATCTGTGTTGTCCCTTTTCAGAGATTTGGCCCCCCAAGCAGAAACCATAGCTACTAGTACCGGTCAATAGTCATTTCTTTGAAACTTTTTAATTAATTTATTTTGATCTCTTGTTCCACCCTGACATTGGCAAAATCATCGGTGAACGATGGAGCCATTTTAATCAAAGTTGAAGTTGAAGTTGAAGCTCACGGCGACAGCGAAGAAAAATTTGTGTTTATTCAATAAAATCAGCGTATAGGTAAGTGACTAATGTTGCATTGTATTGGGTATATACTTTCTAAGTATATTTCAATTATTTAATCCGTTACAACGCCTATCTCCTGAGTTATGGAGGGAGTTAATGTTGCTTGAGGTTAGGTCAAGTTACCTCGCCTGGCTTGACAGCAACTTTACCTACGACTAGGGTTGCCAAACATGCAATAATCATGTAGATTGAGTTCGGCTTACTTATTTTTGACGTGACAACGTCTTATAAATTGGTTTGCCGGGTGACACTTCAAGAAACTGCGTTACGCGTCGCTCACGTTATGCGCTCACAATGAGAGCGAGTGAGAGGCACGCGTCCCGCCTAAGAGCGAGAGAGACAGACATAAAAAGTGAAAGGCACGCGTCTTTCATCCTTCTTCCTACTATACGAATGAATATTCACATTCAAATTATTTTACCACTCAAAGTCGTTGTCACGTAAAACTTTCGCCCGTATACCGACTTTACAGGCAACCAATTTTTTATTACCTATTGTATTAAATATGTCTAGTTCATTAGCTTTCATAGGTAAAAGGTAATTAATTTGTCAAGTTTAAGGCAAACATAATGAATGTGATCTTCTTTCTCTTAGCGTTATCCCAGTTTCAATCTGGGGTCCGCTTACTAGTCTAACCGGATTTGGCTGAATATTAGCTTTTCCGCAGAGCGACTGCCCGTCTGACCTCCGCAACCCGAAGGGATAGCGATATTCCATGGTTTAGACTAGTGTCAGTTTATTTAGAAGGTACTGACACCCTGTAACGACTGTCAAAGATCTTCATGACAACCGGGACCATTAACGTGCTCTCCGAGGCACGGGACAAGCGATAATTAACAATTCAATACGCACATAACTCCGAAAAGTCATTGGTGCGCGCCGTGGATTCGAACCCGATACCCTCTGCATGGCAGTCTGTTGGTATATCCACTCGGCTATCGCTAATGAATGTGATAATTTAATATATTGGTTATATGTTACCTGCGCTTAAATACACCGTGCTTTATACGTCACTGACATCTCGAAACGCATGTTTTAAGTTAGTAAACGTAAATTAAGAACTTTTGACGCGCAGCTAACATACAAAAGTGCTTTGATGTACAGTCCATGGAACTACTGAGAAAAAAGTCTCACTAGTTCCATGGAACTATTGCTGGTGGAACTAGTGAGAATGATCCCAGAAAATACACTACAGTGAAGAGAAACAGAAGACGTTTAGGAGCCCGTAATTACAAAAACTATTCTGAAGAAATGCTTTTATTAGCTGTTGACTTTGTTGAAAACAAAAACACAACCTCTTACGATCCGAAAAGCAATTAGGAATACCCAGACGGAACATTGAAAAGAGAGTGAAAAATCTAGACTCCGATAAACCTGGCCCCCGTTTCCGTTTAAATCAAGAAGAGCAAAAATTTATCAACGTACTCATTGCGGCGGGTGATTTTGGATGTCCACTATCACTGTTGGACTTAAAGAAAAAATATTAAAAAAAAACATCCTAATAAAAAATATTCATAAAATAATTGTTTAATTTTATTACTTACCAAGTGATTTGACAACCCTTGCGACATTCGCTTGATTCTATGACAATTTCAAAAATCATGGGGCAACTTTACCTAAGTGTTGCTAGGGCTAAAATAAACAGCAAGAAGCTTCCATAACAGCAATATCGTTAATTTTGCTCAAGAAATAATGGTAACTTTATATTGTCTAACCTCTTAGATGATTATTTCATATAAAATGTAGACTAGGTAAAGTTGCCAAAAATGAGTCAATTTTACCTAGCACTTAATAATGGATATTATAATGATTGTATGTCCGATTTAGATGAATGCGATGGGTTAACTTATTTATATGGGTCTGCTTTACAGATTGAATCAATAAAAATCTGAGTAACTAGCTCTGTGCTGTTATAGTTTCCTAAAATGTCAAAAAATATGGTACCTAATGTTGCCACGGTTGACGGTACCCTCTGACTTCGGATAGGTAGCGATATTCCATGGCCGACGTGCCGCGCGGTTTGCACCTTCCTACTTGTGTGTGGACGTTCTATACAACTGGAATGATGCCAGGCGGCTTTCTGCGGCACCGACGCCCGACAAGAGCCGGCGGCACGTGTCGCGCGGCAAAAGGCGGCGGCCCGTGCCTGGGCTATTACTTCCCTTACCACTGCTCAAAACATTATTATTTGCAATCCCTCTGACTGGATGACATTTGGCCTACAATCCTGCTGATTTATCAGCAAAATAGAGATAAAAGATGTTTCTTCTGGTAATTGTGTCCGTTTCGATGGCGCGGCCATGACCTTTTTTTTTTAAAAAAATGATAACAAGATTTTGTGAAAATTTGTAAAAGTAGACTCCCAAAACCATAAATTTGTCAAAGCTATGGTTAAAAAGTTATAAGGGTTTGAACGTGGCCGCGCCATTGAAACGCTCCGAACCGCGCGGCCACGGAGATCTATAAAACTAAGCATTGCAGAGACCTGAAATTTTGGTAAGTAACAGATTGAATTTGTAAAAAATTTGTAAAAATATAGAAAAAAATCCTGAGCTTATATTTTAGGAGCTGTGAGACTAATACGCCATGGCCGCGCCATTGAAACGGTGAAAAACACATTTTCACCGATATCTCGTTGAAAAAGCAACGCAGACGTCTGAAGTTTTTTGTAAAACCCAGATTTGAATTTGTCAAAACTAGTGTAAATACAACAAAAAATCCTAGGTTTATATTTCTGGAGCTATAAGACTAATTCACCATGGCCGCGCCATTGAAACGGTGAAAAACACATTTTCGCCAATATCTCACTGAAAAAGCAACGCAGACGTCTGAAGTTTTTTGTAAAACGCTGATTTGAATTAGTCAAAACCAGTAAAAATAAAACAAAATATCGTAGGTTTATATTTCTGGAGTTATAAGACTAATACGCCATGGCCGCGCCATTGAAACGGTGAAAACACATTTTCACCTATATCTCGCTGAAAAGGTAACGTAGACGTCTGAAGTTTTTTGTAAAACCTGGATTAGAATTTGTCGAAACTAGTAAAAATAAAACAAAAAATCCTAGGTTTATATTTCTGGAGATACAAGACTAATACGCCATGGCCGCGCCATTGAAACGGTAAAAAAATATGTAATGGCCTATATCTCGCTGAAAAAGCATCGCAGAGGTCTGAAGTTTTTTGAAAACCTAGATCTGAATTTGTCAAAACTGGTGTAAATGCGCATAAATACCCTAGGTTTACATTTCAGGAGCTGTAGATTACGTATTTTTTAGTCTTACAGCTCCTGAAATATGAACCTAGGATTTTTTGTTTTATTTTTACTAGTTTTGACAAATTCAAATCGAGTTTTACAAAAAACTTCAGACGTCTGCGTTGCTTTTTCAGCGAGATATTGGCGATTACGTATTTTTTCACCGTTTCAATGGCGCGGCCATGGCGTATTAGTCTTATATCTCCAGAAATATAAACCTAGGATTTTTTTGTTTTATTTTTACTAGTGTCGACAAATTCAAATCCAGGTTTTACAAAAAACTTCAGACGTCCGAGTTGCTTTTTCAGCGAGATATCGGCGAAAATGTGTTTTTCACCGTTTCAATGGCGCGGCCATGGCGTATTAGTCTTATAACTCCAGAAATATAAACCGAGGATATTTTGTTTTATTTTTACTGGTTTTGACAAATTCAAATCAGGGTTTTACAAAAAACTTCAGACGTCTGCGTTGCTTTTTCAGTGAGATATTGGCGAAAATGTGTTTTTCACCGTTTCAATGGCGCGGCCATGGCGAATTAGTCTTAAAGCTCCAGAAATATAAACCTAGAATTTTTTGTTGTATTTTCACTAGTTTTGACAAATTCAAATCTGGGTTTTACAAAAAACTTCAGACGTCTGCGTTGCTTTTTCAACGAGATATCGGCGAAAATGTGTTTTTCACCGTTTCATTGGCGCGGCCATGGCGTATTAGTCTCACAGCTCCTAAAATATAAGCTCAGGATTTTTTTCTATATTTTTACAAATTGTTTACAAATTCAATCTGTTACTTACCAAAATTTCAGGTCTCTGCAATGCTTAGTTTTAAAGATCTCCGTGGCCGCGCGGTTCGGAGCGTTTCAATGGCGCGGCCACGTTCAAACCCTTATAACTTTTTAACCATAGCTTTGACAAATTTATGGTTTTGGGAGTCTACTTTTACAAATTTTTACAAAATCTTTTTATCATTTAAAAAAAAAAATAACGTCATGGCCGCGCCATCGAAACGGACACTGGTAATTTAGTCATCTGACATGTAATGATGATAACCTTGCAGATCTGTGATGTCACATGTAGATAACATAATGTGTATAATTATAAAATACTTGCATTAATAATTTTCATAATTTGACTGACTGACACACAAAGCTACGGCCAAAACTATTAGGTACAGTACCATAGTGGTGCACTAAGAAGGGATTTCCTGTAATACCCACTGGATCGGGCAGAAATAGTTGAATAAGAAGATACTGCCAGCACAGCTGCGGGCATCCTCTAGTCTTTAATTAAAAACACCCTTCAACATAAACATTGTATATTTTCACTTTATTTGCTTTACATTTACAACATAAAATCTTCACATTTACTGATGGCTATTGTAACAATAGACTATTGCGAGGAATGTGTACATGTATTTATGGTACTACATACAGGTACAAACTACAAAATGCTTATTATAAATAAATACTGGCAAAACTAATCTGTCAATCAAGTTTGATTACATTATTTAAAGGTATATTTATATTTTACAAATAAACATAATATTATTGAGTGATGGCATTACAGGCATTATTAAATTGTGGAACTTAAAATTATCTTTTCTTTGGATTGAAAATAGAACATTCAACACCCAAGGTGCATGTTACAATTCAAGTCAAGATGTGTGGTAAGCTAATACAAACTAGTCACTGACAATCACAATAAAAAGATAAGATTTTTACATAATTTGTTAATGAATTAACTTATGCTATTTGACTTTATCAACGACCTAAATCCAATGTTTATAAATTAAAGTCTTAAATAGGTTTACTATTCTTAATCACAAAAACAAGAAAAATGCTTTTATTTCATGTATATTTATCATATAAATTATTAAGTAAAGATTGTTTAAATCTAAGTTAACTTTGTTTTTGAACTCACTACAAATGTCAAACTGTGATATGAGAATTATGCTCTATTAGCTAAACAGGTAAAATATATTTTAATACAAACACAGCTACTGCGGGAGGAGCAAAAGTAAATGTATATTGCTTGATTATCAGTAAGGCAAGACAAAATAATGACAGCTGACTAAGATAATATACTGTTATACTATTGTTATTATTTTTGTATAATTTTCAGCTATTACTTTATGCAGCACTTGAAGCATTCTCAATATCATAACATCTATATCCTAACACACACAATACTTTGCAGTGTACACAACACAAGATTGACCTACTTATGGTAAACTAATTAGTTTGATATCCTCTGCAGTCCAATATTGTTGAATGCCACCTTTACATCTTCAAATACAGCATCAGGGGAGACTTCTGCATTGATCCGCCTGACGAGCCCCATAGCGTCATAATGATTGATAATAGGCAGAGTGTCATTCAAGTATGTGTTGAATCTCTTTTTCAGACTCTCCAGATTATCGTCGGAGCGACCGCTACCCGCAGCTCCGCGTCCCAAACAACGCTCGATACAAATTTCTCGCGTACACTCGAAAAATAATACAAATAGCAACTTAGTTTTATCCGACATAACGCGCTCCCAGCCATCTAGGTTGTCCTTGTTGCGTGGAAAGCCATCAATGAGGAAACGCGTCTTACCGGAGTTTTGCATGGCCTTGTGAATAAGAGAACACGTAACCTCAACAGGTACTATCTCGCCGTTGCGAATTTTCTCTTCTATCATCTCTCCGTACTCAGAGCCCGGTCTCTGCCGCTCCTCACGTAATAAATCGCCAGCGGATAGATGTACAAAATCATATTCCTTGGAAATATACGAACACTGAGTGCCTTTACCGGCGCCGGGTGCTCCCAACACAAATACTACTTCAGGTACCATTTTGTTTAAGTATGATGAACACTGCCGCAACGCGCGACTCAGCATTAAATACCGAGACTAATTTTTCAACTGGATACCAATTAGTTTTATAAAACATGCGCACAGCTGTGGCCTTGAGGTTTGACGTAATCGCTGGTTCGCTGGACGACAGCAACAAAAAAAAACATACCGTCAAATGCGGCTAGTGTTGTCCAGCTACTATCGATTAAAATGTGTACTCGACTAGCTAGTAATAAATATAGCTTCACGAGGCTACTTCTATTTATAAATAAACCAAATTTATTAAGTGCGAGTCGGTCTCTTGGTCTCACTCGTTAAATAAAGTTTCCATTCCAGGTTTCTATCTAGTCTCGATAGTTTTTAAAAAAAGTGGCTTTAAAATACGAACAGACAGACCGGCAGACAACCTAACCAGTAAAGATCCGCTTTTTGCCATTGATGACGGAACTCTAAAATGTGTTTTTATCAATTTTATCACAGACGTATAATTGTTTTCATACACTCATACTACTTTGCCAACGTGGCAGTAAATGTAAATGTAGAATCAAGGTAGAATCTAAGGAATTATTTCATACATTATTTATTATTTTGACGTTCATAAGCGTCATAATATGACCAAAATGAATACAGGATTTTCACTTTGACATATTAACTATACGCACATCAGACAACATTTGACGGTTTGTGTATGAGTACCAAGCTTGGTACCAAGAATGAAAACAAGCTTATATTGTAATAGGTACCTTGCATGATGCGGTCAGGTGAAATTTTATTTGAGGTTGCCTACAATTACTTATGCAAATGTTAGTAAAAGAAAGCCTTTCTAAAAGAGATAGAAAAAAGTGTTTTGATTCTTGTAGATCGTAACATCAGCATCTCAAATATCTAAAACAACCATAAACTCAGTAAATGATACTTACTGCCTTTATAAATTATGCGGGAATATAAATATTAGAACCTTTAATAATACATCTTGGCGATGTTAAGATTATCTTCGCGTCTCTAGCGGCGAAATTTAGAAGTTGTCCAAGAACGACACTTTCAACTGCTTTCAATACAAAAGTGGGGTCTGCCCTAGGGATGCTCGATCCGTATCGATACTTGACAATGATACATCGTTATCGTATAGATTTATATATCGAAACAACGCTATACGATCAAACGGTGGATCGATACAAATGCATGGAGTATCGGATCGAAAAAATCGTATTCGAATAACTTGCAGTTAATAGTATGATCCTTTTTTTAAGTACCGTTCCACACTAGGAATTGATTCTGTGCCATGGCCATGGGGGACTTTACAAACATACAACTAACGGACAACACTTGAAACAATAAATAAAATACTTCACACAAAGTGTTGTCTCCTATAGGGATCGAACCCATAACATTCGGTGCAGTGTCGGGCGCTCGCTTAAACAACTAGGCAAACCGAGTTCATACACAAAGAATCTGCCTACATCAAGGCAAATTGAACTTGGAATCAACTTGATCAGCGATTTTCAAATTTATTATTTCGCCATGTCTATTTTCCACACTACAATTGATTAATTTTAGAGCAGTTTTTAAACTGCTCTAAAATGTTTACAAGTTTCTTTTATAACGTTATGTTTGGTAAGTACTACATAATTGTAAAATTTTGTTTTTAAACTTGAAGGTGAAACTAGTTGCCCGACGGTGCAGCGAGAACCGCAAACAACCGCGCACACCGCGGGCATACCTAAGGCTGACCCCACATTAGGCGTGCGCGATCCTAGGGCGTGTGAGAAGCGCGCGCGCGTCGCGTGTTGCCGGCGTGTGACGTGTATGGAGCGAGCGAGCGGCGCTCGCCTTGACGTTTAACCGGTTTAACCCCCTTCAAGTAGCGGGCGGAGGGCTAAGAACGCGACTCGACAAATGTCAGGATACGATATGTCAAATGTCAGGACTGAACAAAGAAATATAACCTAAACCTAGTCCAACCTCTCTGGGACTGAACGCCCAAACAAGAAAGATAGAAAAACTAAGTATTCCTGCAACATTTTCGCCAAGCCTGTATGTATGGAGTATGCTAAGTTCGGATGTAAAAATTGTACTGATTTTGAGAGTAGTGACTTGTAACTTATGTTTGTAAAAAAATATCACTTTTGTTTTTTCTGATGGAAGATCTTATAATCTTTATGTTTATGTTGATTTAAAATGTTAAAAACGATTTTCGTTTTATAAGTGATGATTTTTCTAAATCTAAACTATTTTTCCTTTAATTAGACTGTAAGAAACAATGAATAAGAAACAATAATGTCATAATTTAAAACTTTTATGTTTAATTTCATTATAGTGATCCTATAGTTATATTATACTACACTATATGATTGATACAATTATATGAAACATAATAGGATTAGTGTTATGGTACTTCATGTTCTGGGTATGTCACACCCTGCCTCATTGTTGATGTAACTTTTTTTCACCTCATGCTCGCCGGGTTAACTGTAGCGTTCTCTCTCGCACCGATGTACACTCATTGGCCCCTCTATCCTTTATATCTCTATGGTTCTAAGCCTAAGGCTGGTGTCGTTTTCTCAGTCTATCTTGCTCTCGTATGAGGGTGGATTTCTAGAAAGTTGTTCGTTATGTAATGGAATTCCACTATTTTAAAAGTATTTAGTTTAAGATTAAGCGTGTTTTATTTGATTTATTAATAATAAGACTATAGGAAAATACTACGTTTTACTTTGAATATTCATTAATTTTTACGTTAATTGAAGCTCAATGTGTACTCAGTCCAAGAGGCGTTCCATTACGTCACCAAATAAACTTTACTGTAAAATAAAACTAGCCTATGGTATTGATAACAGCATTTATTATAATCAGTCTTATGGTAGAGGTATCACATTAACCTAAACTACTTCACTTTTTGGTACTTAGTACTTTACACCAACGTCTTTTTTGCGGTTCATACGACCCATAATGATATATTTATATAAAAAAATCAAACAGGTGACTAAATATCCTTTTTTAATTATCCTAGTGTGGCATATTTACCTACAATTATTATACACAATTAATTAATTTTAATAGCACAGCCAAAGTAAGACACGTCACGTTAATGGAACGAGATGTGACGTATAGGAACTATTAAGCTAAGTTTACAACATTCAAACAAAACACTTCTCCAAAATCTCTAAACACTATACTATGATATCTTGAGGTAGTACCTATTAACAATTGAAAGATAGTTCGCTCAGCTGCAGTTAACGCCATTCTTCAGGTCTATGATAAAGTAAATAAGTTAATATAAAAATACGAAATATAAAAAGCTAAAAATATTAAAATAAAGAAACACAAGCTTTTGCATCTACACTTACAGTGACATCAACTTCTAGGGTACCAAAGGTTAGTATTACTAGGCAAATGAATAAATCCAATCACACTTTAAAAAATATCGTTCCTACTTTTGTATCAAATTGCCTCAGAATCAGCGTAGCAGTTGAACATAATTAAAATTTTCTGATGAGAATAATATGAGAATAAAAACGACAGACGGAATGAAAATTGGTTGTTAATTAAAGAAAACAGATGCACTGTATCAAATTGGGAAAATGCGAAATATTAGTCTGTAAATATACATACATTGTACACACTGCCTATGAATTCCATTACATCACGTTTTGCGATCCCTTATACAATACGTTACGTAATGGATGTGACGTATGTCTACCGGTCGGGAATCAAATTAAAATTAATGCGAATTTGAATATTCTACTCATTTTAGATCATTACTAAATAAAACATCTAACATATTAACTCGCAAAAAACGACAAAAACAGGAATATTACCTTCAAAAACAGTTGTTCGTAATTGAATCACAATTTGTGCCACGTGACGGAGCGACCGCTTTGGTCAGTTTTCCGGCTAAACTGGGCTAAACTGCTGTCAAATATAAAATACGGTGGCTGTCTATGGGCTTAAAATGTTGCCATTAGTTAAAATAAATTCTAGTTTTAGTAGTATTTTCATTCGAACTTGGTCAAACACGTAGTGACGTATTGCGGAATTTCTAATTTGTTTTTTATTTAAATTTTAAGCTCTAAATCACCTTTAATTAAGTTTAATCTAATATCTTGGATATATGACCTTCTAAAATAACAATCGTATCCATACTAAAGAGAAGGACTACATAATAAATTTTCAATTTAAAATCTGCATAGGGGGTGTGGACATGTGAGATTGGGCATGTTTTTATTTTTCATTACATACATTTTTAATCTGATATAGGCTTTGCAGTTACTATAAATGTATTTTTTATTATAAAACATTTCAATTTATTCATAAAAACACATGTATTGAAGTACCTAATGCGTCACTGATAAACAAGTTTTCTGTCATAGGATGTGTGCGTTCGCGCAGCGGAATGTTGTTGAATTTAAAGATTTTAATTATGCAGATATTTAGTTTATGACGTCGTATAATTGTGTATGGTAAAAAAAAATTTGTGCACGCAGCCGTTGTGGAGAAATTCACCAAAAACTGATTCCGCTGGGCGAACGTTGTCCTGGCGGAACTTTTTTTAATCCATTGACTTTAGAAGAAAAGAGATGGGTCCAAAAATTAGTGTGTATTTGTGTGTAATTGTGTATGTATGAATAAAATTAGTGCATGCATAAACTTCGGAGAAATTCAAGTTTCCGCTACGCGAACGTTTGGCCATTAGCTAGTTTTCATATAAAGCGCTTACATAGAGAGCTGTAGATTTTTACATATCGCACCTTCGGTGCAACAAAGCCATAACTAGTCATTTTGCAATTTTACAGGAGAAGACTTTTACGTTTTTTTTCTTACTGTTTTCTTCGTTACTAGATGACTATGTACCGTATCGTAAATTCCTTTTGAAATGATATAATTCATTCTTTTACCTACAGTTTAGGATAAAAAAATATTTTGATTTATTAAAAAAGAATGTAAATAATCAGTAAATACAAAAAAAGTTCCCAACTTGTGACTTTGTTGTACCAGGAAAAAAATTAATTTGATTATTTGTGCCTTACCTTCAATTAAGATTTATGATAAAGTTAAAAATAAAACTATAAGTATTTCACATTTATCTTGTTTATTTTATTTTAATAAAACGAACTGTAAGTCAATAGTAAAATAAACGGTAAAACAAAAAAGATACCGGCATGTGACTTTGTTGTACCAGGAATACATATAATTTAATTATTTGTGCCTACCTACAAATGAGATTTATGATAAAGTTTTAAATAAAACAAAAGATATTAAATATTTATTTTGTTTATTTTGATCATATAAAACCAACTAGACACCAAAAGTAATAAAAAAAAAGTATTTCAAAATTTAAAGAAAACAAAACAATTAAACCTTAACAAAACATAACATAATTTCTTATACCTAGTTTTAATCACATTCTAGATAATGCAGACATCACTCATCCTTGTAAAATCAACTTATAACAGTCTTCCATTCTCATATTATTTATTCATTACTTATACTTTGTTTCGCTATTTTAGAAAATACAGTAAATTATAGTAAAAATGTACTTAAAACTTTCAAAATATTGTCATCATTTTTTAAACTTAGTTTTAATTACCTTTTAAGTAATGCCGACTTACCTACATGCTCAGTCTTATAATGTTTTGTATTTATAACAGTCTTATGTAATAATTAAAAAACCAATTGCTAGTAAATAAAAACAAGAAAAAAAAATGTAAAGCTAATAACTAACTGAAACTTAAACCAGTTAGTTAAATTGACCTTTATAAAAAAGTATCATTGAAAAACAAAAATGATAAAGTTAAAAAGGAGTACTTAGAGACGTTTTAAATTTTAGACTTTAAAGAATCATATTCTCATAATACTAAACAGTCTTAAAGGTCTGTAAATAATTATTGAAACAAACTGTTGTATACATTTTCATAGTATCTAGGTACAATATTGTCTTTAATTAATTGAGTTATATCTTGTCGCTCATTAATCGAAATTGGTAACTTAGAGTCATAAACTGCAATCAAGTTAATATCTTGGACATATCAATTTTAAATTAATATTAATCACATCGGACGAAGCTAAATCTCTGTCATCTGAAACGTTACATTTTGTTCTATCTTTGGTACTACTCTTCATTATCACATTCTTTTCTATAATGGTATTTTGCAACAATGAATCAACAATAACTGTGTCAGTGCGGGCTTCTCCTACATTATTCGTGGCGGTCGATCATACGGGGGTTCAGTTTTAGAACATGATACTTCATTTATATTATGGTTTGGTGGGATACTGGAAGCTTCTAAATTGCAGTCAAAATTATTTGCCTGTTTTGCAGGATCTAATTTGTCTAACCAATCATTAACTAATGTTCGGTCCTTTGATGAAACATCTTGTTGAATTTGAACCATAGAAATAATTTTTCTGCATCGGGAACCCATCGTTCTCTACAATGAAATTTATAATATTTGTGAGCAGAATGCATAATAAATGGTCAAGCAAGACATGTCATCATTTTACTGATCATAAGAAGTTACTTGGACTATTCTCATTTGCTACATAATGCTAGATTGCAAAATCATAGGAGTTTTACTTTATTTTTAACTATTACTACCGTCAACGTACCTAATAACTTACGAGGAGTTATTAAACTTTATACTTATTTTTTCATATCAATATAAACTATGCTGAAACTGTCCTTAATAGGTGCGTTTACGGTACTTCCTATTGAAAAATAAAATATTATTTTTCAGCGTTATAACAACAAAAATAAGTACCTAGTAGTAATAGAAGTTAAAAATGATTAACATTTATTTAAATAGCCCAACAGTATCAAAATTTGCGATAATATTATCGAAATTATGGAGAAACAAAGATATAATTTTAATTTTAATCACGTAGGAAACTAATTAGATACAGACATTTGGAATAACATGGTAACAAGTGTTTTCATAATCCGACCAATAGTAGTAATGCTGGGCCTAGAAAGCCTTTTTATAATTTATGGTTTCGTAATTCCATCAATCTGATTTATAAAACTATGTTGTTGGACCTACAAAAGCTTTATTTTGATCTGGACTTTATAGTTCCAATTAAATTACTCACAAATCATAATATTGGTCCAACAAAAACCTTAAAAAAGTAGTGCCGTTGTTGTTCCAATTATATTACACACAAATCATAATATTGGTCAAACAAAAACCTTAAAATAATAATTTTTTTGTTGTTCCAATTATATAACACACAGACAATAATATTGGACCAA
Organism: Euclidia mi; assembly: GCA_944739405.2. NCBI lineage: Eukaryota > Metazoa > Arthropoda > Insecta > Lepidoptera > Erebidae > Euclidia > Euclidia mi. The sequence goes on from OX123197.2 coordinate 13,605,028, forward strand.
CAAAAACCTTAAAAAAGTAATGCTTTTGTTGTTCCAATTCTATTAGGTACACACAAATCCAAATATTGGACCAACAAATACATTTTACAACGAATGACTTTGTTTTTCCAAATTTCTCACAAATAAGAAAAAAGAATTGATGTCACTAAAGTATATGCGCCTTTGTTGCTCCATCAGATATGAATAAAAGTGGCCATAAATACCTTTAAGTAGTTGTAGCTCCAGGACGCAACCAACTCACGAGGGGCGCGGGGCACTACTGACCAATCAGACCTCGTTGTCCCAAATGCCATAGAAAAAGTAGTAATAACCACAAAGGCACTAGTGCCATCTAGTAGAATATTCCAATAATTTCATAGCTGTCTTTGTTTCTCCAAACGTAGGTATGACTTGCAGACAATTCTGCACATTTATTTCATTTTTGCAATTTTGCGTAGTTGTGGCTTTGTTGCACCGAAGGTGCGATACGTTGTTTTGAATTTGTTTATATTTGTTTAAAAAACAGATTTAGAAAAAATCGTAGGACTTAAAAGATAAAAATATAAACGTAAAATACGCTTATTAGGTCTTAGTTCTTAAAGTATGCTCTTTGGGGTCTAGATTTTCACGTTTATACAAACCTTGCAAGTGTCTGCACCATGTTGCCAAGTATCAATGATGTTCCGTTAGTAATTAAAGAGTTATAGGACAATTTACCATGAATAGATCACTGTTTACAAAGCAGTCAAATATCACGACGTTCTAAAGGAATTGCATGGTAAAATGTATGCCAATAATTAGTGTATTCATTCAACTATTCACATGCAAAATTTCATGTCATTAAATTCAGTAATTAAAGAAAAACAATTATAATACTGACGAAGCATCGAAAACCTACATAACCCGACCAAGTTCGGATGGCTACAAAAAAGCGGCCGTGCCATATATCTAAGAAACGTTCTTAACCTTCCAATATAGTATTTATTAATGTGGTACGGTTGCGTACACAAGCGTTTGTAAAAAATAAACCAATTGCATTTCTTGAATGAAAAATATATTTTTAATAATAACGCCACTATCTACGACAAAAATATATCTTCAATTAACAAGTACTTCTCTATTTAATTATCCGTGTGCAAAAATATATTTAATGACATATAATACTTAATATGTAATTATAATAACGTTAACAAACGCTTGCAACGACAGCAATGGACTTAAATGTGTTTTAACTAAAATAGGTTTAATAAACATATTGCCCTCTCTTTTCTTCAAGGATGGAAGTACCGTTTTAAGCGGGAAGCCGCCTATCGCTCGTTGCGCGCAGCGCGTTGTCTATTTTTTCACACTAGAATATTTTTGATCAATTCATAACTACAATACTTAGACTATTTAACCAAAGAACTAGCGTACCGCTTCGAACAAAATAATTCTGCATATTTTGGTGGGGTGCGGGGGAACACGCTCACATACATAAGTCACTACCAGTACAACGGTATACATCAATAAAAAAATCGATTCAAGATGTAAGTTATTAGAGTGTTTGATCCACAAAAGTTGCAAAGGGGAACGCTCGTGCATGCCTAGTCCATTGGTTAAATAGTGTAATATGATAAATATTTACCTAAACAGTAGTACTTACATGTGGTAATTATTTAAATTCCCTAAGGGATCTATAAGTTAGAATCCTGATCCGTGAAATCTTTATGAATCTGTATGTGTGTATGTGTCTTTACTAATCTGTATGAATTTTATATGTCTTAAATAATATATCTAGATTATATCTCAAGTCTCAAGCGCATACTTAAATAAAGTACCTACCTACGTAAATAATACCTACTTTCTGTCATAGACAAATACATTTAAAAAAGTAGGTGTACAAAAGTAAGTGACCTACATGTGACCTATAAATTATATCGAAACAACAATTGTGTTATCACCTATACCTATTCAATACCGGTATTATACTGTAAATTTTGGGATGTTACCTAAATATATTGCACGGCCGCTTTTTTGTAGCTATCCGAACTTGGTCGGGTTATGTAGGTTTTCAATGCTTCGTCAGTATTATAATTGTTTTTCTTTAATTACTGAATTTAATGACATGAAATTTTGCATGTGAATAGTTGAATGAATACACTAATTACTGGCATACATTTTACCATGCAATTCCTTTAGAACGTCGTGATATTTGACTGCTTTGTAAACAGTGATATATTCATGGTAAATTGTCCTGTAACTCTTTAATTACTAACGGAACATCATTGATACTTGGAAACATGTAGCAGACACTTACAAGGTTTGTATAAACGTGAAAATCTAGACCCCAAAGTGCATACTTTAAGAACTAAGACCTAATAAGCGTATTTTACGTTTATATTTTTATCTTTTAAGTCCTACGATTTTTTCTAAATCTGTTTTTTAAACAAATATAAACAAATTCAAAACAACGTATGTAAAAATCTACAGCTCTCTATGTAAGCGCTTTATATGAAAACTAGCTAATGGCCAAACGTTCGCGTAGCGGAAACTTGAATTTCTCCGAAGTTTATGCATGCACTAATTTTATTCATACATACACAATTACACACAAATACACACTAATTTTTGGACCCATCTCTTTTCTTCTAAAGTCAATGGATTAAAAAAAGTTCCGCCAGGACAACGTTCGCCCAGCGGAATCAGTTTTTGGTGAATTTCTCCACAATGGCTGCGTGCACAAATTTTTTTTTACCATACACAATTATACGACGTCATACACTAAATATCTGCATAATTAAAATCTTTAAATTCAACAACATTCCGCTGCGCGAACGCACACTCATAGGATAGGACACGGAATTTCCTAGCAAACAACATTTGCGAAATCCGCCCATGAGGGGTTAAGATAGACTGCGGGAACCAAGTGAATGTCCGTATCTCTCTTTCTCTGTGGAGTAACCTTAGCGGGGAACTAACGCCGCCAATCGGCAATTTAGGTCGCAGAAAGTTTGTCTTCAGAGCGTCCATAGGAAATGTGCTTCTATAGTGATTAGTTCGTTTGATATGGTGAGGTTAAGAATTTCCATTGATAGTCAAATTGTATTGTATTGAGAGCTGTCAAGCGTCAAAATTAGTAGTGATCCGTCGATCTACAGCATGAAGGTATAGTTCATGATCTACACTAATCTACAGTCCGTTCACAGTTATCACAGACTAATATACAGTTATTTTACCTCTGACAGATGTCGGTGTTTATTTTCTTTATGTTGGAATTGTACTCTGTGATGACAGGAATGTAATATAGGGTTACCCGTGCATAACATTTTACCCAATATTAGTGGAAATGCTTCAAAAATTCAAATGCTTGAAGCTCATGGCCGCAAAGTGGTTAGATTACCGCCGTACCACTGCTAGCTAAACGCAATTGAACTTATGTGGTCTCATTAAAAGGCGAGTCACAAGCAAAAATTTAGGACAAGAGGCAACCAACATTGTGAATTTAGCTGAAGAAGCTTTTCAATCTATCACTGCAGAAGACTGACAAAAACAATGCAAACATGATTCCAAGCAGGGGTAGGCAGAGATTTAATATTACACCCACATCATTCTTATTCAAAATAAATATGAAAATTAAATTTGCAGTTTTTGTATTTGATAATTAGAACCTCACGTTGCACAGTGTAAGAAAATCGCAATCTAGCGGGATTTAATTCCTGATGATACGGCACTCATTAATTTAATTAAAATAAGTTATAATAAGTATTCCTATAGCTTTATAAAACCATTTTCGTTTAGATTTTGTAATTAAAAAAATAAAAAACACAGATAATGTACTTATTATTCGTTTGTTGTGGGCAGGGAAAGCATTGACAACACTTCTGGCTCCAATTTACTTCCACTTTTTCGTGGTATGCTCCTTAATCCTGCTAAATAGGAGTCAGATGAGATTAATAGCCTAATAAGGAGATCTGTATTTGTACATACCCGTGAAGTTTTTCTTGTGAAGAATTCTCTATAGTAACGATTGTCTTTGTTTCTTGCCTCTTGAGCCTCTTCCGATAACTGGCCAATTGGCACTATGCATGATGATATCACATCTTTACCTTGAAAAATAACCTTGTGAACACTAACAGGCATATTGTACATACAACATGGATAACAGTTTTTGTACTTCCAGTATTTGGTTATAAGAAATTAATAAGTTTTTGGCCAGTTTATTCACGTTTTCACGAATTATATTAATGAGTAGTTAATTTAGCATCTATCATCATGCTCAGAGCTTTGTCAGCAGATAAAGATACAAGATTACTAATTGGACATTTACGTGCCTGTTTGATTGCTGTCCCACTACTACCAGACTCAGATGATAAATATTTTACTATGGCTGCAGAATCTCGTTTACCAGCTTTGAGTAAGTTGCATTCATTAGCCACTGCAATTTCTTCAGGACTAGTCGCCTCTAACAGCGTTTAGATTTTTCGCTTTTGAGTTCTACCACAACAGTCTCGAAAACCTTTTGCTGGTCTTCCTGGAGTAATTGAGCTAAATGATGGAATTTCTTGTAAAACTGTTTCAGGTAAAGTAATATTAGTTCTTAACCAATTCATATTACTTTCTAAAAACGGTCCCGATGACGATGAAATTTAGTCTATTTTACTTCCATTTGTTGGCATAAAGTTCTCAACAAACCCTTGATTTTATTTTAAGAACATTCAGAAAAAGTAACATGGGAATAATTATTCATAAAAAATAAAAAACTTGATCAAAACGATCACTTCCTCTGTTAGAAGACCAAATTTCGTAAATTTGCAATTTCGTTATTTCGACAGCCATGCTGAAAATAAAAAATAAATGTATGGGTGCCGCAAAAATGCGCAAAGTTTGTGGGTTGTATCTGCTAGTTAAGACTATTAGCTTTATTATGATGGTATATATTCTACTATATAATGCTATATAATGTGTTTTCGGATCCAATGTATTTAAAACATAAAAATAATTAAGTCAATTTCGTGTCCTATTATAAATAGTTGACTTTTACAGATATTACCTATTATACACCGCTATTTTTTAATTAAGTAGTACAAAAAATTTAACAGGGCACTAAGTATCTTTAACTGATCATATTTATGTAGTTGAAAAATAAAAACACTAAGTCCCAAAACTGTCTCAAAACTGTCCACAAAAATACGTGATAATTGGTAAATGCAATACTAATACTATGACCGACCCATGTAGTATAGTAAAATTAACCATTGATAAATTCCCCCCCCCCCCCCCCTCTGCGCCTGCGCCACGCCCCGACGATGCGACAAGCAGTACTAAATTGTTAGCTAAAGTGAGCGTATCTAATTTCGTTGCAAAAGTTAATTGTTTGTCTATGTTTGCCCGACGCGATGGCCTATCATATCAGTTCATATCACGGGAGTATGTAGCTATGCTTCGTGCGTACATTTTGAGTGGAAAAATCGCGAATGCAGCTGTGTACCCATGGACATCGTATTGTGAGTGTACAAAAGTGACCGAGTCAGTGTCAAACAATTAAAACAGTGCATATTGGATGCTTTTGACAACGGTGGTGGACATTTCGAAGGACAATGGAAATACTTGTAAGTTTAGTAAATAATACGTACTTAAGTAAATAATAATTTGATGCGGGCGGCTCAAAATTGGTCTGTGTTCTCCACACACCTTGAGGAAGGCCTATGTCCAACAGTGGACGTCTCTAGGCTGACATGATGATGATAAAATAATTTGTAAATAGCAGATAATTCTAACTTCATAAATACGCCAAAATTACTCTTCTTTTAGTCCAGAACACCATCTTTTATTTTGATATTTGTTTGCTTTCTAATTACATACCGCCGTATTTAATAACTTGTTAAACGATAAATTTTACCGGTCCTACGCCCGAATGAAGTATGAAGGAGAGGGTAGAATTAACAAAATTAAAAAATAACTACCTACATTTATTATTTTTCTTCATTTTATTTTCTATGGCTACCTACATCATAAGTGCGACAGAGAGAATGCGAATGAGCAGGATGGAATATTATCAATGAATTAGTGAATAGATTGTAAAATATGACTATGATTTAAGTGAGATTTCCTACAATAAACAAATGATAATAACTTTGCTCTTTATTGATATTATGAAATTCTTACATCACATATATGATAATAATATCTTCGCTAATCTGTCCTTAAAGTTTTTGTACCAATTAAAAAATAGCGGTGTATATTGGGAAAATTTGTATTTACTTACGTATTAAACACAAACACCATAATGAGTAAAGTAAATAACACTGTTGACTTTATAATCACTTCGTAATCGTAATTCGCACAAATTAACGCAGCAAAACGTGTAGGTAATAAGTGTGACTCAGTTTTGCTCCCAACATAAACATTTCTAATTTAAATGTTAACCTTCCCACAACAAAAAAAAATATGCCGTCATTTTTAGTAGTCTGTGGAATAAATAGACCTCAATAATTAATAGATAAAACGATGTTTGAATTAAATCCCGCTAGATTGCGATTTTCTTACAGTGTGCGTTGGCGTAATTATGATGCGTTTTACCTTTATGTATTAAATAGACAACATTTTTATTATAACTACTTATCTTCATAGGAAATTAGTTATTTTGTAAGAAAATAAATGTACATGCATATAGCCATGCCAATATCAAGAGGTTTTGTTACAAACATTACTTCCAAATATTTAATACGATCGCTTAGGCAATAAAAAAATAAGTACATTTTTAGCAATAATGTATATTTAAAATGGGAGTATTATATACCAAATATAGCAACACAACGCCCAGGTTGGCCAATCTAACAGCTAGAGGTAAAATAACTGTGAACGGACTATATCTATTACACATCCATCTATTATGTGACAAGAATAAAAATGTTGTGAAAACACCTTTGCAATTGAATAGAAAATAAATTAATAAATCCTAACATGCTTTGGACGATCGTTTATAAAGATAGACAATGCGCCAATTACCTTGGTAACTTGACAGTTATATACTCTCCATCAGCTGTGACAAGGAAAGAAATAAAATTCACTGATTTATTATGAAACTTTTATTCAACTTTTTTGTACATATTAGATTCAGCATTAATTCGTATTTATCCAGTGGCGTGGCTGGCATCGATACCTGTAATAAGGAATATAAAATTATTTTTGGAATGGAAAACTAAATAAACAATAATAGTAGTTTTATTTAAAAATCAGCAAAAAATAAATGTCCTCAAAATAATTCAGAACAGGTCTGTGATATAATCATCATTTTAACTTGAGTTTATGAACTAAATAAAATTGAAAATAAAAATACATGACGTGATATTTTATATACCTACCATTTAAATATAGGCTTCTTCAGTTCCAGTGTAAAGGTGTAGATATGAACAGATCATGTGTATCTGAAATTAGAAATATGTTTTTATGAAACTGTCTATCATGTGTTATAGGTAAGCTAGTTGAAAATATAAGTTATCTCAGGCCTGTTGAGCTTGTAAAACCGTCATGGTGGCATCAAGTTACGGGTTGTCATCATTACTTTAGGAAATATTCGGATTGAATACCTATTTCTACCTCAAAATAAATATAAAAGCTACAGAAATAATATTTTATATTTATTTACATTTTCCTGCTCTGAAATAAATTGTAAAGGGGCTGTTTATTTATTTATATTTACCTTTTGCGATTTTTCACGAAGCTTTATCTGGGATGAGATTGGAAAGAATGATGTCCACAAAGATGCCAGGCTTCCAAGTGTTCTTATTCAATTTCTGAAAGAAACATTGTTCTTATGAGATTTGTTACAAAGCCTATGCATACTTTGTAAATGGCTTTGATACTTCAGTCCTGTTGAGCTTGTAAATACCGTCATGGTGGCATCGGGGGTAAATTTATCATCATTGAAACAAGTTTTTTGTAACTTTGATAGTCTTCATTTGAGAAAGAATTTAAGTTTCATTTCATATGGAGAGTTGCTGTAGATAAGTTATGTTACATTCAGATCTGGTCACCATTTATGATTTTATATTTAAACATGGACAGTTTTTGTAAGAACAGGGTTCATCTAATAATTTAAACCTCAGTTTAAAGTAACTAAACACTATTCATATTATGAAGACAGTATGTCTCAGTGATATTGAACTTTGTGTTCATATAATTACCTTCTTCGAACGGCAGCATGTTGCGATAACGGCACTGCAATGGAGCCTACCTATAACAAAAAATATTTATTTTTAATGGAGAATTACGATTGGACTTGACCACAATTTATATATTGAATATAATAATCAGGTTAAAATAATATTCTCCTCATTGCATCAGAACAGGTCTGTGTTATTTTCATCATAAAAATATTGAACAGTTATGTATTTTGAAATATCAATGTATAATTTCATACTAGAAATTTGAACATGATGCAGTCTTATCATTTATGATAAAGAGAGGCGAAGATGACTTAGCAAATTTATTATAAATTTGTCATTATCAGACTACTTAACATGTACTAAAAGCAAAAAGATTGTTTTGCCGTTTTTACTGACGCTACATTGAATAAAATAAAATAAACGGATATCTTACCTGCTATCGAAATGCAGTTCTTGCCAAAACCTGTGACAAAAAATATTGAATTATTGTATGATCAATGTGAAAAATAAAAATTAATGTTGAATGGCAGTCAAAATCTGTGAAGTGATTATGCTATAAGAATCAAAGCAAATGCCATCTCATATAAGGAGGGATAACTATGATACAATTTTACTAAATAAAAATTCAAATTGCATTTAATATTTGAGTCCAAAGAATCACAGAATTTGACACCAAAAGATATTGAATCAACTCACCTCAAAATCAGCGACTAAATTACATTAGCCATGTAAAATTAAACAATGTATTTTGTTTACAATAGAAAAATTATAATTTAAAAATTAATTACAGTAAAGTAATGAATCATGGTTCCCGACTACATCATAATAACGATTCATATCAAACAGCATGTTTTCTCAATATATTTATTTGTTTATAGCAGCGGAGGCGAAACCGCCGGAGTAACAAACGTACCGACCCTTTGTCGAGCTTTTAACACTTAACTTAATTGAGGCGTGAATCCCGTTCATGTTAAAATAAGATTATTCGTAATAACGTAAAATTGTGTATGCGTGAGGCGCGCTCGATAATGTTACATATATTACAGTATGGATTGCATTAGCTACGACGTTTACAACTTGTCCAAGTATTGAGTTAGATCCGGCAGGCCCTCCTTGAGTCCTTTCCTTTTCCTTGTCTCCTGCAAATGACACAATAACCAATGTCAGTATTCATTCAAGTAACTTCAGTTTCTTATTTTGTAAGATATACCCAATTTAAAATATTGGATTATAAATAAAATGTATCGTCCGCGGCGTAGCATGCAGTACCGGGACATAAGGATAGAGGTCCTGTGCAGCGTTTAGCCGCGGTCGACTCGCTCTACTTCAGTCGCACGCCGACACCGTCAGCGCGACGCGACCGAGTACTCGGTCGAATCGCTACGGCGCGACACGGTGTGCAAGAAGATATGTATTATTCAATATAAAAGAGCCATCCATAAAATACGCCACAGATTTGAAAGGCTTAAATTTTTTTCTTCGTCATAATCATGTCTGTTTCCTGCGAGACTTAGTTTATGGATGACCCTTGTGAGAAACATGACTAACCTGTACGACGACGTAAGGCTTGGAGGATGGTTCGCACGGGTCACCGGGGAGGATCTGCCAGTGGTCGAACACGCACTGAGGGAAGGCCTGGCCGCCGGTGTTGGAGCGCAGGTCGGCGGTGAAGCCGAACGACTCGTTGACAGGCAAGTATGCCTTCACGACGAACATGGGAGTACCGGCGACTTGGGACTCCTCGAACACGTGGCCACGACGCCTGTTCAGCACGCCGTAGATACCACCCACCGCCACTTCGGGGCACTGGCAAACAGATTATAGTTAGCATACAACTCAGACGATGAAAACTAATAGTAAAAATACACAAATCATTTTGATACAACAGTATAGGCTATATTTATGAACATAATTTATAATAATATAAAATCCAACATTCTCATTGTTGGGTACAACCTAGATTCAAAGTCAGGTAAGGTTTAACAGTCCACCATGCTAGCGCAAGTGCAGGTTGGTAAGGTTTACACACACATCTTCAAGAATTTGATTATATCTAAAGACAGAAAATTCAATGTCAATATAAAGCACTTCTATGTATAAATAGAACATTTCTCATTCAGCACAATACAAGCTGGGCTTGCCATGCTATTTGCTCTATTACTTTGTTTTAGGATATTTTACAATATATCAGGTATGTTATAATTTTGTGTTGGTGTGTTAGTTCCCCTATTCAGGCAAGGCATATGTTTGGGTGGCCAAACCAAAACAAAGAACTGTTTGCTCTGCCACGTTTCGGAAAGGCGGGACTATCGAGAGCATGCTAGCCCGCTCAGGATAAACGTGGGGTCATGCTGGGTTCACACAGCGCGGTACAACGATAGCATGGTGCTATCAGACTCGGAAATAGCAATGATTGCGGTAATTCAGTCATTCATCCCAAGGTTAGCATGTTTACACTACTGTAGATTAATCATTATTTTTTACAATGTCATTTAATTAGATAAGTATAAACTTGAAATGTTGTGGTGTGTTTGAAACTAGACGGAAATTCTGGAGACTTATAAATAGACTGAACCAAAGCAAACATCACTTCCATCATTTCAGCACTTTGGCAACTGACAAAAGTTAAATCAATTTCGAAACATTTTTATACCGTTTAGTATTGCCATAGTGCCAAATGATACGAATGCACACACAGGTATCAAACCATGCTAGAACGTAGGGTCGTCATACCTGAATCTCGCACAAGTACACGGGCTCCATAAGTCTGGGTTGCGCCGTCAACAGACACGCGTACAGACATCTCCTCGTCGTTGGAATGATTTGACCGCCACCTCTACACAAGTGAAAAACAAAACATTAGGAAATGAGCTTTGGATATAGTTACGAAAATAATTATATTAGAAAGACATAAATCGAACTCTTAAACTTTAGAACAATAAGCAAATGTTCAGTTGTCTGGCACATTACCTGTGGATAGCATCAGTATGTAGCGTGACATCATAGATGTTGAATCGCACGCCTCTCAAGTTCTCCTCAGCCATGACACCCTCCTTGGCGGCCCACTGGAAACCGGCGACCACGGAATCCTTGATTTCGTTGAGGTACTGCACTCCCTTGGAGCAGTCCACCAGGATGTTGGGGCCGGTGCCTTCGGGGCCGAAACACCAGATCTTACGCGCCTCGGTGAGGTCGTACTCGTACTTGTCGGAGAGGTAGCGCGCGCGCGTCTTGAAGTCGTCGCGCGGGTTGACGCGGCCCTCGTCGATGTCCTCGGGCAGACCGTCAGGCATGGGCTGAGCCTTCATGAACAGACGGTTGTGCTTGTTGGGAGACTTGGACAGACACATCTGGTCCGACTCCTCGGCGACGGTTTCACGGTACGACACCACGGGGTCGGATTTCTTGATTGGAATGCAAGCGTGGTCCTCCTCCAAGTCCTTGAGACAGATCTCGAGATGCAGCTCACCGGCGCCGGCGACGATGTGCTCACCGGACTCCTCGTTGATGCACTGCACCATAGGGTCGGACTTGGCCAGACGCTTAAGACCTTCCACCAGCTTGGGCAGGTCGGCGGGGTTCTTGGGCTCGACGGCCACACGCACGACAGGTGACACACTGAACTTCATCACCTATGGAAAACAGACAACAAAGTAGGAAAAATTACCTCACAGAATTATATCCCTTCTATACATCGTAAATAAAATTACATAAAATAGACAAGTAAGACAACTTATATTTTCAAATTCAGTATTGTAGTCTTACCTTCATGTTGTGTGCGTTCTTGAATGTAGTGATGGTACCAGTCTTGACAAGGAACTGGTCGACTCCGACCAGACCGCAAATGTTACCGCAGGGCACATCCTCAATGGCCTCCACGTAACGACCCATCATGAGGATGGTACGCTGGATGGTCTTCTCATACATATCCTGGACAAAAAAGTTTCAATATAAATATAAAATTTTCATCAATACAGTCTACTAATTTTTTTTTAACTGTTAATAAAATGTATCGTCCGCGGCGTAGCGTGCAGTACCGGGACATAAGGATAGAGGTCCTGTGCAGCGTTTAGCCGCGGTCGACTCGCTCTACTTCAGTCGCACGCCGACACCGTCAGCGCGACGCGACCGAGTACTCGGTCGAATCGCTACGGCGCGACACGGTGTGCAAGAAGATGCAGTAAATCAATGCCTAATTTTGTTTATTCCTTGCTATATAAATGTTCTAAACTATTTCTACTTTAAGGTTCTTTCATACACACTTTTAGAGTTATTTTTTCATATTGTTAGAGTACATACCTCTTTCTTGCCAGGCTGGAAGTTGGGGCCCATGATGCGGGCCTTCTGTCCTGTGACGACCTTGCCGGAGAACACACGTCCGAAGGCGTAGAAACGTCCCTTGTCGGAGGTCGGTACCATCTTGCTGACGTACATCATGAGGGGTGCCTCGGGGTCGCAGTTCTTGATGCCGATGGCGGCCTCGTCGTCATGGGGACCTTCGTACAACATCTCCATACGGTACTTCTGGGCCACCACGGGGGAAGGCAAGTGGATGGCAATCATCTGAAGTAGAGCCTCGCCAGCGGGCAACCAGCTACGCATCACCACCTATTTGACAAAGATATAATTATTAAAAGTCATAAAAATACAAAAATGACATGATTCTAAGGCCATTCATTTGTAAATAACTGTCACGTACATTTATGGGGTCGTAAGCTATGGAAAAGCCTACAGCCAATTCCGGTATGAAGTATTCTGTAAGTCCACTTTGACACCCAGATGCTCATTTTGTTAAGTAACTGGCAACACTTGGGACTAAATCTTAACAACTGCTTACATGAAAATATATACTAGTGTGTGTAAGCATCATCATCAGCCTGAAGAAGAATGTGTGAAGGTGTATCCAAACAGCGCGCCAATCGAGCGCGGCTGCCGCGCGGAGTTCGTACCGTTCTGTGATTGGACGACTGTAGGTGTGCGAACACTTCGGACTCCAATCACAGTGGGATACGAGCCTCTGGCGGCAGCCACGCTCAATTTCCGCGCTCTTTTTGGACACACCATAAGAATAGCTGAGGATATATTTAAATCGAGCATTACCTTGAGGAGGGCTTTGCCATCCTTGTCAGCGTCTTCGTGCTTGAGAGTGACGCCGATCTTCTGGAGGAGACCGTCGATCTCTTCCTTTTTGAAGTTCATGATGGCGTCGAACACCTTGTAGATGGGGTCGAGCACGTACATGCAGAACGAACGCTTGTTCTCATTGTCCTTCTGCTTCGCCCACTTCTTTGTCTTGGCGTTGAAGAAGTTCTCTCCCCACAGCCTAGGCACAAAGTATCATATTGTATACAGCTGTTGTGTGTGGGTTAAGGCTCGACCGAGATCTCGTTCTCGGTCTCGGCATTCTCGGCTACAAATGCAACCGAGAAATTTGTCTCGGTTCTCGGCTAATTATAGCAGAGATTCTCGGTTATGACCGAGATGTAACTTTGTTCGGATCGGCATTAAAATTTTACCGCGCGCGGCCACGCGCCGCAGTGCGATTACGATTGGTGTAATAAGTCGTAAGCTGAATTGTGATTGGTTGAGCTTTGCTAAACAGTGTTTAGCAAAGCTGGACAATTGTATGACGAGAGGTGACACTCTTTGGAGGGAGAAAATGCCGAAAAATTGTTTTTTTATGTTAAATATAACGGTTAATTTGTTAAACAGTACTGTATTAAAAATATAACAGCATTTAAATTATTTTTTCCGCGCTTTATCGTTTCTCGGTCTCGGCTCTCGGTCTCGGCCGAGATATTATTTTATTCTCGGTCTCGGCCGAGAACAAAAAACCCATCTCGGTCGAGCCTTAGTGTGGGTAGAGTATTATATTAATATGCAATGAATAAATGTCAATTTTAGGCGTTTATGCAGTTCCGAGAGCAAGCATTATTGGATGTGTGGTGTGTATGTATACATATAATAAGTCAAAAATATTAACTAAATATCTCATTGTCATTACGTGTAATATTTATGTTACATACGAAAATAATGCGCTTTCCGAACAACATAAGTCATTTTCGGCAATAAACAATGTGCAAGTATATTTCTATACACCTTTCATAATAATTAACAAGTTTCTCACGAAGGGAAATTGTTTAAATTATAAATGATCGTTAATTTATCAGAAGTGTATCTCAATATTTGTTGTAAACTGTCAATATATTGAACAATTCACCAATCTGTAACTGAGATTTGCTGTCCGTCCTTTTCTGCCGCTGGTCTAAAGTATCGAAAACTTTAACCAGTATCAACGGGACGATAGTAATATGAAACGTATTCCTTCAAGAAAATAAGGGTGATAATTGGAAAGCTGTTAGGCGGAGGCGGTTCCGCAAATCAATGTATAGCGCGACACGTCATCGCGTGCATCTGCAATGCTGCATTCCGAACGCGCCCCACAACAGCACAAAGGCAACCTATACCCCTATAACATTATTGATTTTGCTCTACTTTCAAGGAAAGCTAATGCAAATAAACCAATCATAATTAGGTATTGGCTAGCGACGATACCAAATCTTGTTATTATATTATTATACGTATAAACGTCTAGAAAGTTACTAATCTGCGACGAAGATTATCAGAAGCGGCTGATTATCATCAGGCGAGTTGTTATCAAACAAAGCCACACGATAAATATTTTGGATAATACCACGTATGCTGCAATGACTCGACATATTGTGAAAGTTATGTATGTATATCCGCATAGAAAGCAGACCGCGTCCTTGCAGGAAGTTGCATTATATTACGTAACAATGCGAGATGCAAGTACCGACGGCTATTTCAATTATTGAAATTGCTTTAGATGTACATAATATCGCACTTTTTCTCTCACTTACACATTCCTAAGGATGTATAGCGAACCCGTAACTGTATAAACTATACATAGAAAACTTACACGAACCTTTCTCTATGTCGCAAAAGAGACAAGATAACTATTGAAGACGAAGATATGGCAAACTGACTACTGCAGGAACAGGCGAATGTTTTCGATGGTTTGCCGTAAGAATAAGTTTTCAAATAGTTTAGAAGCTAAACCTAGAGATATTTACCTGTTCATGAGCTTGACGAGGTCAATCTTGAACTTGTCGGCGTACATTTCAGAGAACTGCTTGAGGGTGAAAGCCCAGCCGTGAAGACCGGAGCCGAAGCCCACGGATCCCTTGCTGGGGTCCACACGTACCTCACCTGGTTATAATACATCTTATTGTAAAGCTGGTTTTATAATACAAAATAACCCCTTCTAGACAGGGTAAAAAGAAACCCAGGGGAGATGACTGCGAATTGTCTTTACAAACTTCGAAACAACATACACAAAGATTAACGGTTAAGGACGCGTTTACGCTTGTATCAAAAAACCACATATTTCCGGTACATTTTACGACAATTTTAGATAATAACTAATAAAACTAATGATTACGATAAATTGATTACTTTTTTATCTATAAATCAATTTGAAAATAAATAAAAAATATTTGATTAATATTAATGTAAAATCGATTCGAAACGGCCTCTTAAATAAAAAATAGGCATATACTGCTATTTTTGGGTACAATTTTCTCTCTATTTTTACATTTATTTAGATTTTCAAAGATAGAATAGGGTAGTAAATATAGTCAACTCAAAAACAATTTGATCTTTTTTTTCAAAATATTGTAAGTTGACTCAAAAAAAGCAAAAAATCATCTTACATTTTTCTTCTATTTTGCTCGCATACGTGTGTCTTAATATGTGGCAATAAGGTTCGTTTTATTTAGCCACTTTCTTGATTTATATATCCAAATTCTGCAATGAGATCTCAGTCTGCGCTTGAGCGCCGTCGGGAGTGGACTCTATGTCGCTTGTCGCTGCAGCCCGAAGACGAAAAAAGCAATATACGAATACAAAATATTCGCTAAAATCAATTTGATACTTCTCGTATTCTGTGCGAATTACGTACAAGTAAATTTCTTTTGTATAAATGGACATTATGATGTTTTTATTTATAACTTAATTTATAGGGGCATAATAATAAAACATAATTTTGTATCTGAAGCTTAATCTAATCTAACCTAATCTAATACAAAAAAACATAAAACAAATCTAAAAGTGAAAATATTGACATTATTACTTTATTTTCTCCGTTATGTTGAGTCAGGATATATTTCGGTATTTAGATATTATTTTGTTTCTTGCGTTGAAATCTGGTAAGATTATCTGGACTGATGGTATACCATCCCGTTCAAGTGTTGCGACTGGAACTAATAAAAGAGTAGACCTAGTTATGCCAGGTTGGGGCTCATTTTATTTGTTTTGGTGAGACCCTATCACTGGTACTAGTGAAGTAACCTTCCAAGGTTATTCGATGAGTCGTGCTGGTACTCATATGTGAGTAGAGCTAGGCATGCCGAGTTTGGGCTTATTTTGTTTGTACATAAGAGACCCTACCACTGGAACTTATGAAGTAACCTTCCAAGGTTATTCAATGACTCTTGCTGGTACTCATGTGTGAGTAGAGCTAGGCATGCCGAGTTTGGGCTTATTTTGTTTGTACATAAGAGACCCTACCACTGGAACTTATGAAGTAACCTTCCAGGGTTATTCGATGACTCTTGCTGGTACTCATATGTGAGTAGAGTTAGGCATGCCGAGTTTGGGCTCATTTTGTTTGTACATAAGAGACCCTACCACTGGAACTTATGAAGTAACCTTCCAGGGTTATTCAATGACTCTTGCTGGTACTCATGTGTGAGTAGAGCTAGGCATGCCGAGTTTGGGCTCATTTTGTTTGTACATAAGAGACCCTACCACTGCATTTTATGAAGTAACCTTCCAGGGTTATTCAAAGACTCTTACTGGTACTCATATGTCAGTACAGCTAGGCATGCCGAGTTTGGGTTCATTTTGTTTGTACATAAGTGACCCTACCACTGGAACTTATGAAGTAACCTTCCAGGGGTATTCGATGACTCTTGCTGGTACTCATATGTGAGTAGAGTTAGGCATGCCGAGTTTGGGCTCATTTTGTTTGTACATAAGAGACCCTACCACTGGAACTTATGAAGTAACCTTCCAGGGTTATTCAATGACTCTTGCTGGTACTCATGTGTGAGTAAAGCTACTCATGCCGAGTTTGGGCTCATTTTGTTTGTACATAAGAGAACCTACCACTGCATTTTATGAAGTAACCTTCCAGGGTTATTCAATGACTCTTACTGGTACTCATATGTCAGTAGAAATAGGCATGCCAAGTTTGGGTTCATTTTGTTTGTACATAAGTGACCCTACCACTGGAACTTATGAAGTAACCTTCCAGGGTTATTCGATGACTCTTGCTGGTACTCATATGTGAGTAGAGCTAGGCATGCCGAGTTTGGGCTCATTTTGTTTGTACATAAGAGACCCTACCACTGGAACTTATGAAGTAACCTTCCAGGGTTATTCAATTACTCTTGCTGGTACTCATGTGTGAGTAGAGCTAGGCATGCCGAGTTTGGGCTCATTTTGTTTGTACATAAGTGACCCTACCACTGGAACTTATGAGGTAACCTTCCAGGGTTATTCAATGACTCTTGCTGGTACTCATGTGTGAGTAGAGCTGGGCATGCTGAGTTTGGGCTCATTTTGTTTGTACATAAGAGACCCTACCACTGGAACTTATGAAGTAACCTTCCAGGGTTATTCAATGACTCTTGCTGGTACTCATGTGTGAGTAGAGCTAGGCATGCCGAGTTTGGGCTCATTTTGTTTGTACATAAGAGACCCTACCACTGCATTTTATGAAGTAACCTTCCAGGGTTATTCAATGACTCTTACTGGTACTCATATGTCAGTACAGCTAGGCATGCCGAGTTTGGGTTCATTTTGTTTGTACATAAGTGACCCTACCACTGGAACTTATGAAGTAACCTTCCAGGGTTATTCGATGACCTAACGATCTTATCTATCATGAACTTAATGCCGAACCCACTTAAAATTCACGTACTTAAATTGTTACTATCAAAATTGTAGAGGCTTGAATACCAAAGTTGATACTTTTTGTAATAATGTTTCCCTTAATAACTACGACATAATATTTGTTACCGAAACTTGGCTACAAAGTAATGTAATGGACTCAGAACTGTTTGATGATAGGTATGTTGTGTATAGACGGGATGGTAACTTGGCAGGTAACCAGTCTAAGAAAACTGGTGGTGGTGTAATGATAGCAGTTAACAAACAATTCAACACAATTAGGCTAGAAGATATTGGAAATAATAGCAAGATTGAAGATCTATGGATAGTGATTAATTTGAAAAAAGGTAATAGTATAGTCAAAGTTTGCATCTGCATCGTCTATATACCACCGCCAGTCCAATTGGAAGATTTTGAGCAGTTTGTGGACATGGCCAGTGCCAACCTTTCGAATTGTGATCACAGTTTGGTTTTGGGTGATTTCAATCTTTCTAAACTAACATGGATAATCGATGGCAATGATAAAACTGCTGATTTACAAAGCTCTTCTTGTCCATTTTATCACCTCATGTCTGAATTTATGGCTATAAATGATTTGAAACAACACAACATGGTAAAAAACCATCAATTTAAAATTCTAGACTTAGTTCTTTCATCTGAACCAAATATATCCATCACGCAAACAGACGACGGATTGACCCCTGT
The DNA here is from genome assembly GCA_944739405.2 of Euclidia mi. Classification (NCBI taxonomy): domain Eukaryota; kingdom Metazoa; phylum Arthropoda; class Insecta; order Lepidoptera; family Erebidae; genus Euclidia; species Euclidia mi. The sequence goes on from OX123197.2 coordinate 13,623,834, forward strand.
AGACATTTATCACCCCCCACTTGAATTCGCATTTACCATTAACTCAGACACCAATCTATGTATATGTAAATTACCTCGACATAACTTTCACAAAGCAGACTATGACATAATTAAGAATGAACTAGACAATATTGACTGGACTGATGCATTTTCAACTTGTAACAATATTGATGAAATGGTTACACTATTTTACGATATATTGCAGATTATAATAAACAAATCCGTACCTATGACAAAACCAAAAAGCAGTAAGTACCCGGTGTGGTATTCAAGAGGGTTAATTAGGAGTCTTAAAGAAAAGCACCGAATTAGGATGCGTTTTAAGAAATATGGTAATCCTATGGATAAAATAACTATTGATTTATTAAAAAGTAGATCGGAAAAGTTAATGCAAGAATGCTTAAATAAGTATCGCAACACTCTCGAAAAAAGTATTACCAGAGACCCAAAATACTTTTGGACCTATATCAAGCAAAAACGCAATTATAGAAGTAGTATACCTTCTGAAATGCAGTTAGATAATGAAAAAGCGACTGAGGCGAGTAATATAAGTGACTTATTTGCTAAACATTTCTCATCGGTTTACAATAAATACTCTCAAACTACATCTCCTACTCCAAAGCATGATTCTGATAATAGTTGCCTTGTCTTGAACACTATAACCTTACCTGAATCAGATATTTATAACAAACTCAAAAGGCTGGACTTAAATAAGGGGTCCGGTCCTGATGGTCTGCCACCCGTATTTTTATCTAAATGCGCTAGACAACTATCCAAACCATTATCTTTGATATTTAACAAATCCCTATTCTCAGGTCAATTTCCTAACTATTGGAAAACTGCCAAAATAGTCCCTATTTACAAAGATGGCCCTAAAAATACTGTTAAAAACTATAGACCTATATCTATTTTATCTATATTACCGAAAATACTTGAATCTTTAGTTTATCCCCACCTAAGCAGTTTAGCGAAAAGTCAGCTTATTGAACAACAACATGGCTTTATTCAAAAAAGATCTACAACCACCAATCTTGTAGCTTTTATAGACACTATATCTTGTTATCTAGACCAGGGCACTCAGGTGGATGCTATATACACGGACTTCAGCAAAGCTTTTGACAAAGTAGATCACGTAACACTATTGTCGAAGCTTGCTGAAGCCGGAGTGGGTGGACCTATTTTGAGCTGGTTTGAATCGTATCTTTCTAATCGTAAATTTTACGTAGTAGTGAATGGCGCTCAATCCCATAAATTTGCTGTTACTTCTGGCGTCCCACAGGGATCACATCTGGGGCCTCTTCTGTTCCTAATTCTTATCAACTCTATTACAAAATGTTTTCACCATACAACTGCTTACCTGTTTGCTGATGACCTCAAAATCTTAAGGCCTATCAAAAGCGCAGATGATATTCTTCTTGTTCAAGATGATATAAACCGTCTGGTTCAATGGTGTGACCAAAATAAAATGGTCTTAAATGTTGATAAATGTAATTACATATCCTTTAGCAGAAAAAAGAATAAAATTCAAACATCATACAATATACACAGCCAACCTCTTGAACAAGCTGAGTGTGTGCGTGATTTAGGCGTTATAATAGACAGTAAGTTATCATTTAGTGCGCACTTAGATAAAATTATACTGAATGCCTCCAAAATGTGCGGATTTATAATCAGAAATACCCAAGGATTTAAACTTCCCAAAACTAAAATTATCTTGTTCAACTCATTAGTACGAAGTGTATTAGAGTATTGCTGTCAAGCTTGGTCACCGCATTACCAAGTTCATAAAAACCGACTCGAACGTGTGCAAAGACGATTTCTTAGCCATCTTACCTATAAAACAAAACTACACAGATCTCTACATTCGTACAACACCCGACTTAAACATTTCAATTTAGTCCAACTAAACCATAGGCGTAAGCTCCTTGACTTATCATTATTATATAATATATTAAATAATAACGTTGACTGTCCTGAATTATTGTCTAAGATCCATATCTCAGCTCCTAGTAGGTTGCCGCGCTCAAATGTCTTCAAACTGTACAATACACCTAGATATAAGACCAACCTAGGGCTTAACTCGCCAATAACTAGATTTACGAAGTTATATAACGAACTCGCTCGTCTGCTTAAGTTAGACATATTTTGTGATACTATGCCTAAATTTAAAAAAGCAATATTAGAGTATCTCAAAAATACAAGTTAATTGACCTGTATTTTTAAATTGTTAATTTTTTTTTAAACACTTAAGTATTATCATTTTCTCATTTTTATTATTTAATGTTATAGTTTATTTCTAAGTTTATTGTACTGGTACTTCCTGTGTTAGTTGTGGTTGCCTATAACAGAATGAGCACAAGGCATGTATTATTGTAACATCTTTTATTGTGTAAGAATTGTGTATCATTTGTTGGCGATCCTTATAAATAAATAAATAAATAAATGACTCTTGCTGGTACTCATATGTGAGTAGAGTTAGGCATGCCGAGTTTGGGCTCATTTTGTTTGTACATAAGAGACCCTACCACTGGAACTTATGAAGTAACCTTCCAGGGTTATTCAATGACTCTTGCTGGTACTCATGTGTGAGTAGAGCTAGGCATGCCGAGTTTGGGCTCATTTTGTTTGTACATAAGAGACCCTACCACTGCATTTTATGAAGTAACCTTCCAGGGTTATTCAATGACTCTTACTGGTACTCATATGTCAGTACAGCTAGGCATGTCGAGTTTGGGTTCATTTTGTTTGTACATAAGTGACCCTACCACTGGAACTTATGAAGTAACCTTCCAGGGTTATTCGATGACTCTTGCTGGTACTCATATGTGAGTAGAGTTAGCCATGCCGAGTTTGGGCTCATTTTGTTTGTACATAAGAGACCCTACCACTGGAACTTATGAAGTAACCTTCCAGGGTTATTCAATGACTCTTGCTGGTACTCATGTGTGAGTAGAGCTAGGCATGCCGAGTTTGGGCTCATTTTGTTTGTACATAAGAGTCCCTACCACTGTATTTTATGAAGTAACCTTCCAGGGTTATTCAATGACTCTTACTGGTACTCATATGTCAGTACAGCTAGGCATGCCGAGTTTGGGTTCATTTTGTTTGTACATAAGTGACCCTACCACTGGAACTTATGAAGTAACCTTCCAGGGTTATTCAATGACTCTTGCTGGTACTCATGTGTGAGTAGAGCTAGGCATGCCGAGTTTGAGCTTATTTTGTTTGTACATAAGAGACCCTACCACTGCATTTTATGAAGTAACCTTCCAGGGTTATTCAATGACTCTTACTGGTACTCATATGTCAGTACAGCTAGGTTTGGGTTCATTTTGTTTGTACATAAGAGACCCTACCACTGGAACTTATGAGGTTACCTTCCAGGGTTATTCAATGACTTGCTGGTACTCATGTGTGAGTAGAGCTAGGCATGCCGAGTTTGGGCTCATTTTGTTTATACATAAGAGACCCTACCAAGTGGTAGGGTCTCTGATGTTCATACAAAATGAGCCCAAACTCGGTATGCCTAGCTCTACACACACATGAGTACCAGCAAAAGTTCCAGTGGTAGGGTCTCTTATGTACAAACAAAATGAGCCCAAACTCGGCATGCCTAGCTTTACTTCCATATGAGTACCAGCAAGAGTGATCGAATAACCCTGGAAGGTTACTTCATAAGTTCCATTGGTAGGGTCACTTATGTACAAATAAAATGAGCCCAAACTCGGCATTCCTAGCTCTACTCACATATAAGAACCAGCAATAGTCATCGAATAACCCTGGAAGGTTACTTCATAAGTTTCAGTGGTAGGGTCTCTCATGTACAAACAAAATGAGCCCAAACTCGGCATGCCTAACTCTACTCACATATGAGTACCAGCAAGTGTCATCTAATAACCCTGGAAGGTTACTTCATAAGTTGCAGTGGTTGGGTCTCTTATGTACAAACAAAATGAGCCCAAACTCGGTATGCCTAGCTCTACACACATATGAGTACCAGCAAAAGTTCCAGTGGTAGGGTCTCTTATGTACAAACAAAATGAGCCCAAACTCGGCATGCCTAGCTTTACTTCCATATGAGTACCAGCAAGAGTGATCGAATAACCCTGGAAGGTTACTTCATAAGTTTCAGTGGTAGGGTCTCTCATGTACAAACAAAATGAGCCCAAACTCGGCATGCCTAACTCTACTCACATATGAGTACCAGCAAGAGTCATTGAATAACCCTGGAAGGTTACTTCATAAGTTGCAGTGGTTGGGTCTCTTATGTACAAACAAAATGAGCCCAAACTCGGCATGCCTAGCTCTACTCACATATAAGAACCAGCAAGAGTCATCGAATAACCCTGGAAGGTTACTTCATAAGTTCCAGTGGTAGGGTATTTTATGTACAAACTAAATGAGCCCAAACTCGGCATGCCTAGCTCTACTCACATAAGAGTACCAGTAAGACTCATCGAATAACCTTGGAAGGTTACTTCACTAGTACCAGTGGTAGGGTCTCACTAAAACAAATAAAATGAGCCCCAACCTGGCATAACTAGGTCTACTCTTTTATGAGTTCCAGTCGCAACACTTGAATGGGATGGTATACCATCGGTCCACATAATCTTACCAGATTTCAACGCAAGAAACAAAATAATATCTAAATACCGAAATATATCCTGAATCAACATAATGGAAAAAATAAAGTAATAATGTCCATTTAGGTATATAAAAATAAGAAACTTATTTGTACGTAATTTGCACAGCCAGGCCTATAACACATAGATACATAATTATCACAAAAAATTCTAAGTCTCAAAGTTATTTAGTTGAACTACATTTCCGCAAATTACCGTACGTAGTACGTACTGTTGCCGCCGTGTCGTTGTAGTGACGCGATTTTGTACCTACTAATTTTGTAAACGCGTCCTTAAAACTAGTAATTGCGCACACAAAAGATACGCGGAAAAACATTATGTCGTATCGACTTTTTACTAAGTATATTTAATCTCGTAAAATAATAGTTGAAGAGAATCTGGTGTGTTCTAAATAATCAGATCTCAATCTTTATTTCGGCCGAGAGTTGTCCAGCACAGCACAACAGCTGGATATAGATCTCGCCTAAGGGTCTTCATACAGACAGATCTTAAATAAACCCTTAAATAAAAATGGCATGTACTAATGAAATAGGATGTGATGAATATGAAAGTCAAGTATTTGAAGGCCATTATGGAGTTCTCATCTAAAATTAAACAGTTATTTACCCAATCCATTTACACCATCCAACGATATGTAAAAATGGTTGAGGAAAATGAGATTAAAATATTTCAAATAGTTAGTTATTTTTGCAAAACGACTTTGCAGAAGTACTAATTATTTTAATAAACTAAGATTTTGAAAAGATAAGATTATGATATGACAAACACATTCTACCAGAAGCGTTATCACCTTGTACATATTACATGTATACTTTGGTATAATAATTATCTTTCCTAATATATATTTGTTTTTCTGATGTGTACGGTAATGTATTAAATAAAAAGTATAGAATGGCCCCTTTTATCCCTAAAACAAAATCAAAGTTTCCTGTGTAAAGAACGTGATAAAAACCAGGTAAAAACTGTCGAGTTGTAAAATTTTCAATGTCAATCTGCTGTACCGATTTATATAATGAATCGGCAAGCTAACATTTTTTAATCTTTATCCTATAGATCTATTTCGAAAGCAAATGCTTTGTGTACTTTCTCTATTCAGTTCTGCACGTCATAAAATAACTTACGTTCATTACGAAATAGTACGATGTAGCCAAAAATAAGATAACATTAAATCGTTATCAGGCGGTCATTCGTGTAGCCGAATGTGTCGGCGTGGGGCGCCGGCGGCCTTGAGTCGTATCAAGCGGCCGGTAATCACGTGAGATAAACACCACGCGTCATGACACCGTGACGAGATCCATTGTTGTTTGAGAACACAACTATGATTATTATGAACTCTAAAGAACTCAGTTTAATAAAATAAGATTTACACCATAAAACGGCACCGAAATCCGAACAACGGCGTGATATAATCGGACTGCGGCGTGATGTTATCGGACTGGATTCGATTATACTGATATCATGCAAACAATTGCAGGGCAGTTATGTTGTACTGAAGTCCCAATGTGGGTAAAAAACTAGTCAAACATAGTTTCTATTGTTTATTAGGTAAAAACAGATACATTTTAAAAGATTATAGATCCTTCATTGCCAAAGCAAGGATGCTCTACTTAAAATTGGCATGAATCAACAAATGTCTCATACATTTATGGGGTTGTAAGCTATGGCAGCTTACAACCAATTCCGGTATGAAGAATGCTGTCAGTCCACTTTGACACCCAGATGCTCATTTTGTAAAGTAACTGGCAACACTTGGGACTAATATAAAAAATAGGAGCAAAAATACATTTTATGATGTAGTATGATTATGAAATGAAATTAATTTAATTGCCGTCACTATATCTAGATGACGTCATAAAGGCTCGAAATATTCAGGTATTCATGGGCCTTGAATATACAATGCATTTAGCATTCTGTAAACCTGCTAGTAATAATTTTATTTTAAACTTCTTTTAGGTAAAAAGCATTTTTATATCCACAAATAGTAATGGTGTTTCAGTATCTTTCAGTGAGGTCTTGTGTGCTAACTGCGGATTTCGTAAACTTACGATTCCTCACTGATAGAAGTTATATCAATTATTATAATTTACTCATGAACTGCAAAAATAAACCTATCTTTGAACGTATAAGCATTCATCGAATTGTAACAGGATTCTGTAAAATATCTAAACCTGTAAAATTATCCTACGTACGTACGTACGTACACGCGTAGAACATCTGTTAATCCATTCAACAGATAAGAACTTTGTTAATCTGACAATGCGTAGGGTCCCTCTCCCACCTTGGTTATACCATAACAAAACCTACTAGATGGAACAAACATAGGTACAAAGAAAATCCTTTTAGCTAATTGCCTCCCCATTCTTTAAGTAAATAGAAAGGGTAAGGTAAAGGAATATGATACGTGGGAGGACGCGTACGTCAAGACGTTGGCGTTCATAAAAATAGTTATCGATCGTATTCGCGTTACTTGTGGGCGAAAGGACATACGTACATTGAACTACTGAATAACTTTCAATTATAGTCTAACTTCTTGGAAATTGCAAAGCCACATGTTGTAATAAAAAAAAGTAATTGGAAGTTGCCAGTGGTAGTCAATTTGTGCTAGCTTTAAACCTTTTCACTTTTCTTAATTATTAACCCTATGACACATACATACATATCGTCACGCCTTTTATCCCCGAAGGGGTAGGCAGAGGTGTATTTCTACACCCACTCTTCGCCAGATATACTTTAGTCCCACGTAATAAGGGGCGAGCCTATTGCCGTACCGGACACATTTCCAGACTCCGTGCTGCTACTGAGAATTTCGTGACAGAAAAACCCAATAACACTGCCCGACCCAGGAATCGAACCCGGGACCTCCCGATCCCACGCACACATTTATGCCGCGAGACCAACGAGGCAGTCGTATAGGGTTTGATGTCGAGTTTTCCGTCTCTACGCAAAGATGGTATTTGCATCGTGTTATCCCTTAGTCGCCTCTTACGACACCCACGGGAAGATAGGGGGTGGTGGCACTTGTATTCTATGCCGTCAACCACACGGCATTGCCCTATGACCCTATGACCTTTCTGCGAAATGCGTAAAGCTTAACCTTTAAATAACTTCATTGGTACTTATAAAGTATATTCTCAGAGGAATTCTCTTTTCAGAAAATCTAATTTGAACAATGCTGTAAGTAATGTGATCAAATGACGGCAGTCGATTCAATTACTCTGCTGAATTTCGAGCTACAAGCAGAAATGGTGAGTCATAACTAGGGAATGCAATCTCGCTAAAAAAGGCCGAGATCTCCGATTCACAAAAAAACATTCAAAACTGCTTATCTCGCGAGATCTCGAAATTGGCGAGATCTCGCGAGATTGGCTTCATAAACTCGCGAGATCTCGCTTGAGCCCAAATCTCGCGAGATTTACATTCCCTAGTCATAACTACTTATTACTGGTCAAAAAATTGGCACAATGGGATTGGATTTGTGAAATTACTATTTGCTTGTTGACATGCAGTAGTGATGAATTGTCAATAACATACCTGAATATGTATAATATCCAAGAGTTTTGATTTCATGAAACATCGTATTGCCAGTTAAGATAGCGCAATAGTACATAAGCTATTACACCACAAGGCGTGTAGTAAGTGCAATTCCCAGACAAGACAAAAATGTGTTCTATAGTGAACTGATTAGTCTGGAATTTCTTTGTGTATGTTGTTTTAATGTCTGTAAGTCTATCGTGTACACACAGCGACAAGTCAAGCTATACAGTTGCAGTACGATTCTAACACGTATTTCCAATGGCATAAGAACGGTGCAAAGGTCAAAGTGCGTAGGTTGACGAGTAGCCGTGTGTACATGTAGAGGATAATTCTTATCATGGAAGGAATACTGAAAAAAAATCACTTACCCATGGGGCCACCGTCGTCATTGTAAGTGGCGATGATGACGTTGACGTTTTCAACAATACGCTGGAAGGTCTGGTACAACTCCTCAGCCTCAAGTTGGAGCTCGAGGAGAGCACGGTCCATCTTGTTCATGAACAGGATGGGCTTGATGCGCTCGGCAATAGCCTGACGCAGTACAGTCTCGGTCTGTACACACACACCTGCAAGGGAAGATTTCAGTTAGTCTTTGTATGATAGATATTCAGAAGAGTGAATAGAGCGTTCAAATGCTTCGAAAGCAGTCCTAAAAATCATATTCCTGGATTTATCACTGTTATAGTACATTTTACAGTGTTCATGGAGTCCTTTTGGAAAGTATAAGAGAGGCTAGACAGTACTGAATATTTAATAATTTTCTCAAAAAGTACATATTACAAATGGATAAATCAGGCATAAAATAAATAGTAGTACCTCAAAAGTCTGCGAGCATATTTCTTTATGCGTAGGTGCACATATTGTAATGCCTAAGAAAAATAATTAGAAAGTTTTCATAATCAAAATGGCTTAAAATTCCATACCCTATCATATCAGTAAGAATTGCAGAGATTATTTTATCTGTTGAGTGTGAACAGAGGTGAAATAAGTCAGACAATGACAATGTACATACCTACATACATAACGTCACGCCTTTTATCCCCGAAGGGGTAGGCAGAAGTGTATTTCTACACCCACTTTTCGCCAGATATACTTTAGTCCCACGTAATAAGGGGCGAGCCTATTGCCGTACCAGGCACATTTCCAGACTCCGTGCGGCTACTGAGAATTTCGTGACAGAAAAACCCAATAACACTGCCCGACACAGGAATCGAACCCGGGACCGCGCACATTTATGCTGTAAGACCAACGAGGCAGTCGTATAGGGTTTGATGTCGAGTTTCCGTCTCTACGCAAAGATGGTATTTGCATCGTGTTATCCCTTAGTCGCCTCTTACGACACCCACGGGAAGATAGGGGGTAGCGACACTTGTATTCTATGCCGTCAACCACACGGCTAAATGACAATGTATTGTAATTATAAACATGATGGAGACAATGTACTGGTTTATTCAACACACAAGGTTTAAAATTTTAAACAGTTACAATTTTAAACACAAGATTGAAACAACATTTTAAAACCACTATATTGCTGCATGTTTTATCAGCTTATCTAGAAATTCAGTGTCCAAAATATGTCTACTTTTCGAATAACTTTACAACAGTTCTCTGTATGTTGAATATTTTTTATGTTGTATTTTATGCTGGTAAAATATAGGCCTGATTCCTATCCCATTTTTGTAGGGATATAAAACCATTAATTAGAATGCTATGGTATAGGCAGAAGAAGTGATGGAATAGGCAGAACTGTGAGAATTGGCAATGCAAACTGCCACATCATCACTTTCATAAGTTGTATGGCTCCCCAGCATATATTGCATATATAATTTTTGTGATGTTCAATAGTGATATTTTAAGGGCTGATTAAAGTATGACAACATAGAATAAGCTGCACAAAGATGGTCAGAGATTAGTCCCTAATTTACTCTTATCAAAGCTTTAATTTATTTTCAGCAAACATTTGTAATTAATTCTACATTACACAATGACACTTTCTGTCTACAGACAACACAATTAATTAATACATTATGCAATTGTCTAGGAGTGAAAGTTTTTAGACCAATGACATTGCATAGTATTATGCCACATGTTATTTTATGCAAAATTTCACACAGAAGAAATTACCATCACGTTTTTTAGATTAGCCATATTCTACTGCAACTAACTTGATTTCCTTGGTAAGTTAATAATTCAAACATTAGGGGCAATTTTTAGAGAAGTATAATGGAAATACATACCTGAGACACAGTCTACCACAACAAGAGCACCGTCAGTTACACGGAGAGCAGCTGTCACCTCAGATGAGAAGTCAACGTGTCCGGGTGAGTCGATCAAGTTGATCAAGAAACCCTTTTCACTCTTCTCACGCTGGTCAGGGTTGGTAATGAACACCAAGTCTTTCTCTTCGAGCTCGAAGTACATAGAGATAGCTCTGTGAAAGAATTTTCATAGTAAGAGGTTGCGGGTGACAGTGTTATGTTCTAAATTATGGTGAAATAAACATCAGATGGCCGTTCTGAAGATCTTCAATGATTCTCAGTTTTAAAGGTAAGAACAATCATCATGGTAAATTTCATTGATAAAATGGACATTTCTTTGGATGGTTTAGTGAAAGGTGTTTTATTGTTATAAGCTTGACATATGTTAGCCAGCTGATTTTGATGCCAAGTGTCCCTTGAACTCTCAGATTGTTGATAAACAATTTGTGAATAATTATTGTGCAATATATTCACAGAATAATCTGAAGTGTATTGGCGTAATTTTTCATATAGTAAGTGTTTCTTAGACAAAATCCAGCATACATCGCAACAAAGAAATAGTTACTTTTGACATAACCTCAAAGTTTAAGTAGGTAGTCAAGTTCAAGGACATAAAAATGCCGACTCAGCGTGAGCCATGTTCGACAACAAAAGGTTATCAGTTGCACCATGTGGTGATATGGAGTACTCACGTAGACTTGATGGTGATGCATCTGTCCTGCTCATCCTTGCGCGTGTCGGTGAACCGGGTCTCGCCAGCACGGGCGCCGGCAATGATACCAGCTTTGGAGACCAGCGAGTCGGTCAGGGTGGACTTGCCGTGATCTACGTGAGCGATGACGGACATGTTTCTGATGTTCTTCTTCTTGTCCATCATGCCACGGATCTCGTCCACGGTGAAATTCACCTGCACAAATCAGAAAACAGCTCGTCAACATACCGCACATCACAACACAGATGTTACACTTGACACACGCACGTTTTATACTCCCAAGCATTTTCACTAATAGCTCTAAGTCCATGGCAGATTTAAATGTAATTATAGAGATTTTCCGCGAAGTTCCACCATCACCGATCAATCACCGCGACACTTGGAAACGTCACCGAGCACAAAGACGGCAGTCGTGAATAAAGCAATAATTTGTATCGGTTTTAACTATTAAACAGTAAAATAATAACGCGTAGTGGTAGCACAGATCATCAGCAACACTTTTCTGCACATAATTGTGATATTCGATACTCACCATTTTGGATGGTTTTAGATTTTTCGTTCAATAAAATAAACTACCATACGCCAGCAATGGCGTACGCTTGAAAAAGGACCCTTTCGTCCGAGGGCCGGATGTGGCAGATAGCCGTCAAACGACAATCTGTTCATAGACAACTTGTGTTGCTACATATAAACCTCTTTAGTAACAAATTCATAAACAAAATTTCAATTAATGGACCAGTTCTTCAGTAAATATTACAGATTTTTAAATGTGCTGAAATTCGCAAGATTTAACTTAATCAAATTGGCTATCGGGTAAACAGTTTTCCTACAACTAAATACTAACACGGAGAACACTTAGATTGAACACTTAGTTCTTCTACTAACTCTTAAACAACATGAAACAAGCTATTTTGATTTTAATGCTGGCCTGTATTGAATGGAGATTAAAGTATTTTCTTAACATACTGTTAAACATATCTTAGAGTTCACCTTAATGACCAAGGAATGCCACACTAAGAATTATTCCATTGTGGCGCGAACTTTACAAACATTAAAGCAACGGACACGAAGTTTACTGATAACCAGATACATATCGTCGTTGCGCTTGCCAAATCTGTTATGTGCATTTACACAACTTTTCAGGAGCGCAAAAAAACTGTTTTATACAAAAGCTTCTTCATGTGGATGCAAAAAAATATGAAAAACATATTTTTTTGCATCCACATGGGTATATTTGTCTTAGGATAATCAGCCTAAGACAAATATACCCATGTGGATGCAAAAAAATATGTTTTTGTAATGGTATTGTTTATTATTGCATAATAATAAATTTAACTTTTACGAAATAACCTAATAAAATTGTCACATGTCAGTGACATAAACCTGATTATGTGAAATTCGTTTCACATATCAGGTTTTTGAGGGTAGTTTGTAGTTTACATGTCAGACTTTTCACAGCAAGTATTACACATGAAAAGTTTGGCAAGTCCGTTTCTACCACAGAATTGTAAATTATACCAGAAGGAGCGATCGCTTGTCAAAGTGAAGCCAAACGACTCTGCTCAAAATGAGCGTACCGGGCGTTACGTCATTCAAAACATCACATTACGCTTACATACTTTTAATTTTATTAAGCCATCGTGTAAATTTTATAAATGTAAAATTCTGCCAAATATAACCATATTAATAAAAGATTCGATCTCATTTTATGTGTAAATAGCATATTCAATAATTGATTAATAAAATATTTCATAATTATTGTCAAAAATATCATAACATTGCTTCGCCATTTTGTGAGTGTTGTCAGTGTGTCCTCGAACGATTACCCCATAATGAGTATGGATCATAAAAAAGTTACCTATTTTATTTCATATAATTATTATTTTCGTCATTATATTGTGCGATTTGGGTAATTTAATTTAATTTTAATACAGTAAATGGGTGCTTAGTGGTTAGGAACCATGAAGCTGAGAACAACCGTGGAAAATATAAAATTGGGCTAATCAGGGTTATACATTGTGATTACGCGGACAAATTGTACAATTAGTTTTTCTGTAATTCTGTAAGTTTTAATATAAGGCTATTTAATTTTCCATGCACGCAAATGGAAAAAGAGGTCTAAAAAGAACGAAAAAAAAATTGTACATTCAGATAGACATCTAGAAAAGCATAGGTAGAAAAATAGGTAAGCTAGAGCCGTGGTAGTACCTATTGTATACCTTATGTGGGTGCCAGGAACGCCTCCATTAAAAAAGCATGACCTGTACCTACTTACGTACCTATACATATGTGTGACTACGACTCAAGCTTGACCCATTTTTTTACCTGTTTTTCTGGTTTTCTATCTAAATTACCTATTTTCTTGGTTCGTTCTTTTTAATCCCCTTTTTACGTAGTCGAGTTATAAATTTTTAAACTGTTTTTTAATAAAAATGTTTATTTTTCTTAATTAATGCTTCATTTACTTTATGTTAAATTTTATATTGTAATAATAAGAATTCCATTGGAAGATATACGACTTTACTTTGCAAGGCTACATTATGTATAGTATCAAACCCGTAGGTGGTGCTATTGGCGAGATAGATATCGCAGGTGAAACCGCGGGGGACAGTTACTATTTTAATGTTATTAATTTCATTAAAGTTTTGTTTACATTTTATAGTGTCTTATTTTACTAAAATAATAGGCGTATATGATTAAGGTGGGTAACATAATATTATGTACCTAATTTGTTCCTGTTGATTAATTAAATGTTCACAACAGTAAATATTTAAATCAGATATGATATAATCACCAATCTGTGTGACAAGTATGTGTTATACTTGTCAAAATAAATTATTCATTATCTATTCTATTCTGTGATTCAAAAATAAACAATAGCTTAATATGGTAACACGCTTTACGTTTCATAATTTTCCCGCAAAGCAGGTGAACTGTTCTTGAGGTGGCAACACTGGCGAGTGTGAGGAAGTGACGTCTGCATACCCAATGACATTTGACCGGCTACACTCCGCGTCGAACAAATATGACAGATCACTCCATCTGGATAATTCAAATCTGTGGTTTCTACATAGATTTCGCACAATGATTGTTTTTACAAAGCATGCGGCTTTAATAGCTAGCGACATCTAGCGAAAAAACGAAAAATTAAAAAAATGCACATGTCAGGTTTGGCAAGCGCAACGACGATATTTAGCAAGTCGACAGAGTTACCGAGTATAGATCTTTTAAGAAATCACGGCGACGTTTTACTAGCCTATCAAATAATTTAGGCTTACATAAGTAACCAACCGGCAGGGTTGCATCAGTTGCATGTTACGCAGATCGCACTGTACATAATGGTATCCATGTCTAATATTAATATCATATTATTTTAAACTGAAACAAATATACTGATTGACTACACGGTTGGCCTAGTGGTTTAAGCGGCCCGCTTGACACTGCGCCGAGTGTTGTGGGTTCGATCCCCACACGAGGCAACACTTTGGTGTGATTCACAAATTGCCCCGCGACACAGGATTTAGTCCTACTGCGGGAGTTGTCTTTCAAAAAAGAAAAAATAATAAAAGACTACAACGACTTTATTTTTAAAGCTTTACATAAGATATGGTATGTTTCCGCGTATGTGTGTTCACGATAAACTCGAATCTAATAAACAGATTACCATACGGTTTTCACTAACAGACAAGAATAAGGTTTAGGTGTAAAATTTTTAAATAATTTTTGTAAATTATGAATCCAATATTCTACCAGTGCTAAGCCAAGCCGGGTCACTAGCTAGGGATGTTATAATTATTCAGTCTTCGATGAAGATGACGTAGTCTATGGTTCATTTATAGATCGAAGCGGCATAGTGTAAAAAAATATATTTAGTACAATTTTAAGCCAATAGATAGCAGTAATGACATGAATTGTGGGTTGTGGGCTGGATGACTGACTGGGACAACTTAGTTCTGCTACTGCTTACTAGATGGCAGTATACGAAGATAAGCTAGGGATGTGGTAATAGTAGGATTAGTAAGTAGGTCGTTAGGTACAGAAGAAATGTTAGTACAAAGTGCGCACTACTCAACAATAGATGTCGTTACATGTATCAAAGAAGATGATGGAACAATGATCCTAATTTGACAACAATGTTTGCCTATGTTCCGAACTTCCGACGCACTTAATAATTTTTTAATAATAAACCAAGACGCTTATAATAAAGGGCAACTTTTTTATTCTTTACTAGACTAGACTTCGCGCGTAGCTCTGCCCGCGTGTATTATAAGTATCTACACCTTCCTTAGGAATAACCAAATCTGTGGGAATAATACTGTCTATTTATTGGTGAAAACCGCACAAAAATCCGCTTGGGAGATTGTGAGCTTTTCGCTTTCATAGACAGGAAAGAAAGAGAACTTCTATGTATTGAGGCGCAGGTATCAATACACAAAACAGCTGTTAATTAATTTAATATAATTTACATAATAGGTTCTTACTTATCAACACCATCCACAAGGTATACATTTAGGTCCAACTCGCAATGCAGGGGCAAGGGCAGTAGGGTTAGGGTGGCCATTGCATGACTGCGAGGGTGGATAGGGTTGCGTAACTCCCGAAAACCCTTTTTGCTACTTTTTATTTTTCTTACCATGTAAAAATACCACGTAGAAGTCATACTGTTTAAAAAATAAATTACATACCGGCGTTAAAAGTTTTAAAAGCTTTTTAAATTCATGTCTCTTATTTAATGTGGCCTTATCTTAAAACAAAACTTTAGAGGTGAAGGTTTCACTGCTAAGCAGTTAGCTTAAAATATATGTTTCAAATGCGTTAGGAACTTGAACATTCTTGTATTGATAGTTTGTAAACAAGATTTATATCGCTTATCTCTAAACTATTTTGCTGGCAGCGATAGCCTAGTGGAGATACCAACAGACTGCCATGCAGAGGGTATCGGGTTCGAATCCACGGCGCGCACCAATGACTTTTCGGAGTTATGTGCGTATTGAATTGTTAATTATCGCTTGTCCCGTGCCTCGGAAGAGCACGTTAAGCCGTCGGTCCCGGTTGTCATGAAGAACTTTGACAATCGTTGCATGGCGTCAGAACCTTCTAATAAACTGACACTAGCCTAAACCATGGAATAGCGCTATCCCTTCGGGTTGCGGAGGTCAGACAGGCAGTCGCTCCGTGGAAAAGCTAATATTCAGCCAAATCCGGTTAGACTAGAAAGCGGACCCCAGATTGAGACTGGGATAACGCTAGGAGGATGATGATCTCTAAACTATTTTGCTGTATCCTATACCTACGTAGGCAGGTATTTATACCAAGGAATTCCGTTTTGTGTGCTTGTGCCTTAAGGAGCATCCTCATCATCAGCCTTTAACAGTCAACTGCTGGACTAGGCCTTTCCTTTGAAAGGAGGAATTGGTCTACTATATCACGCTGGCCAAACGGGTTGGTATAGGGTTTGTATCATGTTTTCCTTCTCTTACAGTGCTGTTTTGTCGGCTCTTACGACACCCATGGGATGATATGGGGTGGTGACATTCTGTATTGTTAATCCGTCACCACACGGAAGTATGCAATGTTTGCAGCTGTTTATTATGAATTTGAAGCACTCTGTTAAAATTATTCTTAATTTGTAGTTTATGGTTAGGGTAAATCTTCTTCTAAATTATTAAAATTACGTACAACTTAAATGTATATCGACTTATCTTGCTGACTGTACAGTAAGGATGAGTCCGCAGGCCATGAGACAACATTCCTATGTTTTAATTATTAAACCATGGTTTTTGCGACAGGCTGCGCTGCCGTCCTTAGGAAAAGTGCAATAACTAGAACAAACCTGATTTCGAGAAAAACGCGGGTAAAGATTTTATTTTTGTTTTGTTTGTATCTCCATCACTATACAAGGTATGGGATTGAATCTTTTACTACATGATGTGTAACAATGTAAAGAATATTATGTGATACTTAATGTTTGTTCCCACATTTATTCCCGATATAAAAACCAATATATAAAAGAATGTTAAGTATTATTTATTAATATGTAGAAATAATGTTTACTAGACATAACCGCAATAAGTAATCTATTTATTGCACTAATGATTAGGAAACCAAGATGATGCATTTTTGAGTAGCAATTCATTTTTGTTTTTAACTGCTTCCTAACCAAACGTGCATTTAGTTTCTTATTTATTGCGGTTTTCATTAATAAAACGCTAAATTATTAACTTGTTACTATAAGAAAAACGGAGATGTTACACTATTATGTCAAATACCTATGAATAAACAGAAGTTTGCACAACATTATTTTTCCCCTCACCGGTTTAGTATGAAACTGTTTTCTGCGTTCAGATGTGTTTTTAAAATGATGTGAAATTTTATGAATAAAATAAATTATAATATTATTTTTTTATTTCAAACTAAAAAAAGTAAAATCGCAATGGGAATCACTTCATATTCATTCATTTATAAGATATAAGTTTACAGTATATAGTACATCAACTCATTTATATCCATACTAAATGTACTGTAAATTAAATACTAAGTTCTATAAAATGACTAAAAATAAAAATATAAAATTTGTAAACAAAAACAACTATGAACTTAACTAAAGGTAGAACTATTATTTATTTCTTTAATTTAGGTACTTATAAATATGTTTTAATAATACACTCTGTGCGTTAAAACATATGTCTGCATCTGGACTATATTTAAGAAGCTCATTTATAAGCTTAATCGCTCTTGCCGTAGGACTGTTTTCATCTTGTGGAGAGCGCCACATAGGTGGATAGCAAACGAGTTTATGCTGTCTTCTACCTACACTACGCAAATATTGGTAGGGAATATAAAAATGTATTAATCACTGTTTCCGGATTTGAGTTCAGTTCTCGCAGCCAATTCTCTTTTATGTCTTCTACCGATTGAACACGGGTGCCACGAAGTGGTAATTTGAGTTTAAGAAAAAGAAAGAAGTCAGCTGGGGCCATATTTGGTGAATGTAGTGGTTGTTCGATGGTATTTGTTGAGTGTTTGATCAAAAAATCGTTCAGAATGATGGCCTTGTGCGAAGGCGCATTATCGTGGTATATTTTTCCACAAATCTGCCCTTTTCGTCGCCTTCTCTTAAACACCGCATAACTCACAAATAATATTCCTTATTTACCGTTCGACCTTCCAGCAAAAATTCCAAGTGCACAACACCTCGATAGCCAAAGAAGACTTTGGCGTGGTTTTTTCGGTTTCGGTTCAGTTGCAAGGCGCCACTCCGAAGCTTGTTGACTAATTTGCATGTCAAACTCGTAAACGAGGGTTGTCACGAGTAACAATACGTTTCATGAATATAGGTCGGAGTTGACTCGTTCCTGCATGTCCCCAGCAACTTTCATGCGATTGAGTTTTTGCAGAAAATCCAGGTCTTTTGGGACTAGCCGAGCGGCAATATGTTTCATACTGAAATGATGTGAGATAAAGACAGTTCGGCGACTATCTCTCTCAAAGTTGAATGAGGATTTTCAGTCACTGTTACCTTCACTTTTGCGATGCTAACTTCAGTTGTAACATTTACATTGACTACTACAATCTAACAACAACAAAAATAAACAAAAAAATGACTTTGGAACCATAAACAAATAATCCATTCCCGATACTTTTTTGACTGAATGTATAGTGATAAAGTTGCTTTAGAGATGTTTTATTTTTTGCACAAAATATTTTATTCCCCTCGTACCCTACAACCTCCTGGTGCTAGTTATAATCGCAATAAATGTGAATTTATTGCAATGGATATCGCGTAGATAAACTGTATTCATTTAATCTTCCTAGAAATAAATGCAATATATCTACTAAGTAAATCAAGTTTAGTATCCTTCCCATAATTATTAATAAGGTCCCTTAAGATAACTGCAATAACTCAAGCTTATTGTACTTATAACTAGTAAGTGAGAATCACAAGTAACGAAGTATGGTAATTATAAATGCAGTTAACTTAACTACTACTATAATTAGTACATTATTTAATACCGTAAATAAGGATCCTTATCATATCTGCAATAACTCAAACATATTGCACTTATAACTAGTAAATGAATGTTACAAATTACGAACTATGCTAATAAGAAGTTTAGTATAGTAACTATACTTATTGCAGATATAGTTAGTAAAATTTCTTAAAAGCGTAAGTACCTAAGTTATCGTAGTAAGTCATCCTATCTATAGTTATTTCGGTCTTGATATGTAAATCATAAAGCATCGACCTAGATATTGCAGTTAGGCTTAGTATTAAAACCGGCTGCGTCATAGTTACGTATAACCGTATAAAAGTGTCTTAAGAGAATATATAGATCTCGTTCTGCTAATTTCGAATATGTACTTAACTCAATTCGGTGCAAAACTCGAGTTATTGTACTTTTCGTAAGGAGGGCTGTGCGGCAGTCCGTAGTCATTAAGTAAAAGCCTAGGTTAATAAGAAAGTCTCAATAATAGTTAGTACTTAGGTACGTAGGCGGTTTGGCGCCGTGCCCAACAGAAACAATAGCCTCGCTTTCTGCAGCGTGGGTGTAAAATCTGGCGAAATGTGGGTGTATAGCTATGTATGTAATACATTTCTATCCAGGCCACCCGGGCTGTCTAGACTTCGGATATATTGATATTTTCTTTTTCGTATAAATGTGTTTCTTAACTCTGCCATCCCATGAGGAACGGCAAGCTAAGTATTTACCTACTACGAGCGCTATTTTTCGTTCTTTTACCAATCAAAGTCGACCTTATTTAGTTATTCCTTCAGGTCTGCATATATTAGGTACCTACCTAATTATTATTAATCTTGATTCGAAAATATTCCTGGCATCTTGTTAAAAAAAAATATTCTTGTATTTAATACCTTCAAGCCACATTCATGCTGAAGCCTATGTACCTAACATGTCGCTACCGAGTTGAACATAAAGAAAGAACCTGGGAAGGATGTTATGCTGTGACGAAATTCAACGTAGGTACGAGGCGAAAAACCAACGGGTACAGCTTTGATACGTAAAAATAATAATACAAAAATGAAAACTTCTGGAAAACAAACAAACTAATACCAAAACTATTTTGGTACAACAATAAAACTGCAATTAATTTCCCACAATTAGTGTTGCCAGCCCTGTTGTTCCCCAGCGGCGCGCGGCGGTGCCAAGGTCGCAGGATTACATAAATATGGATAATATTATTCGTTTGCCATCACATGAAGGGCTCAGGTTATAAAATATACTTTTGATATTGCAGCTTTTTTGTATTACACAATTCGACACAAATATACTTGCATAGTTTCTTGTTCAACAATATTGCAGCTTTGTAACTTACATTACTGTTACAAAAATAAACCGAAATTAAATACTAAGTAGGACCCAGTTTCACCATGCATCGTCTGGATAGGCTTTATATTTCAAACTAGAGGACGCCAGCAGCTACGCCTGCATTTTTTTTTAAATTTACCCGTTTTGGCCGATCCCGTGGGAATTTCGAGAAATCCCTTCTTAGTGCACCCCTACGGTCCCCAAGGAACATACATGCCAAATTTCAGCTTCCTGTGCCCAATAGTTTCGGCTGTAGCGTGTCTGTCAGTCAGTCAGTAACGCAAGGATTTTATATATTAAGATTAAGATAAATTCAAAATAGGAATAACATTTGTATGAGCTATCAAACGGTAAGATAGCCGAACAAATCCTCCAGCTGTCCAAACAACAAATGCGGACAGTCACGGCCGCCTACACAGGACACTGATTCTTTAATAAACACCTACTTACTATAGGTATCATCGACAGCCCGCCGTGCAGAGCCTGTATGGCAGCAGACGAGACGGCAGCCCACCTGCTCCTCGACTGCCCTGAGGTCGCACAGTACAGGCAGTAGTACCTGACCAGACACAGCACCCTGAGGGAAGCAGTGGGCCACATCAAGAGTTTGCTGGCCTTCCTTGAAGAGCTGGGGTGGCTCGAGTGACAAGACCATTCCCACCTGCACGCAAAATAAACGCCAGACTTTGAGTTGCGGAAACAGCCCGTGCAACCAAGTACCAAGATGAGCTATCTGACTATTAATTTAATTAATTTATAAAATCTGATCAGCTATTGATGAAACTGGCCACAAATAAATTATTCTCAATTTCGTATTCGCCACTTAGCTCAGCGCCGAGTGATGTGGATTCGACCCTACACAAGACAATATTTTTTGAGATCTCGTATGTTGTTTCCAGTCATTGTGTCCGTACTGTCTATTGATTGAACGTTTGTAAAGTCCACCGAAAAACTGGATATAGACTATTAACTGCTAGTGCAGGAGTACACTTTTTTTGGTATAAAAAGAACAGTTAGGTAGATAATTCACAATTTCGCGGCCTCTAATTGCATTATAATTTTTATAATTAAATACAGATCGACTGCTCATTATTAACTCCTTACTTTTGAAATAGTCTTTCGTATCGATGAAGATAAACATAAATAAAATTTCCTCCTTTGTATTTCACCTTTATTATCGATGCACTTCCGTCATTTTCTAGAAGCTTTCAGTCAACTCACTTTTGTAAATTCAAGGAAGGTGTTAATTGCTTCGTCGTTTTCGAATTCGGTCCTTCAAAAAGATTGTCGAATTGGTTGCAGCAAGGCCTGGCGATTATAGATGATGCCTAATGCTTTCTAATTTAATTTCATCATTATCAACATTACATCATGTTTATATCTCTTGCCGAAGAAGTTTCCCCCCCGATTTCTTTTTTAACATTTTAGACCAGGGCCCTGGTCTAAAATTTGAAAATATTTTCGGGTTTATTTATACCCGCGTGAGTTTCGTGTCGATCGAATGCAATCGGTGTAGCGAAGTGTTTTGGTTATGTCAGCACACATGGTACCTTCCTTAAATTGTTTATAATTTAAGAAGTGGGAAGTTTCTTCCAGGCTCTTCACAGAACTATAACATCCCGACTCTGGCTTTAAAAAAAATTACGTTCGTAAGTGATGCCTTGTAACCTATATGAATAAATGAATTTGAATTTAAATCGTCGACTCACGTGGGTTTGGGCTAGGATTTCTAACGATCGAGTGTGGGTTGTCCTAGGATTGTTGCTTGTACTATAAAAAATACAATAAGAAGAATAGTAAAATACTGTGAGCAAAAATAGATTAAGTATAATTAATTATTAATATCTATGCAGGAAAAGGAACCATTACTGCATTAGCGCGTAGGCGAAGAGGAAACGATCGCTTGGTTGTGCATACTTATCTGTTTATTGCGCATATTAAATATTTATTTATAGAATATCAAAGACTATGGTGAAAGGGAGACAAAGACTTCATTGTATACTAATTTTAGCAGCTTTTGTTGTCATGTGTGTCTTATTGTTAGTTGAGGTCGTGGTTTAACATGGCTGACATATTAATTTGTCTTATGGCGCCGGCTCTTAGTGTGGGATTGGGATCTGTAAGTTGGAATCTACAAAAGAGTTGCTTCACTTTGTATTTGTTGGGAGTAACTACTATCTTCTTTTATCTTATCTGATATCGGAGTTCGTGGTTTTGCTTAAGGTCTTTTTGGGCTTCATTCGCTTTACATGCGTGTTGTATCAACGTTTTTGTCTAGATCGGCAGTTCGACTGTGCATGGGAGGACCTTAAAAGTAGATTAAAATCGAAGGATTGCTATTAAGCTTATCTCTAAAATACACTTCATAGATGGTACATGGCGAAGGAACAGATGTTCCTTCAATAAAGCACTAACTCCCGCCTAAGTGTAATTATTTTTATTTATAGTCTCACGCCTGTATCCCCGAACGGGTAGGCAGGGGTGTAAATATAACACCCACATTTCGCTATGAATTTTTAAGTCCCACGTAATAGGGGACGAGCCTATTGCCGTTACCGGGCACATCATTAGACTCTGGGCTGTTACTGAGTATTCGGAAAAACCCAGTAACACTTTTGCCCGACCCGGGAATCGAACCCGGGACCTACGATCAGCAGTCGCATTAGTCGCATACGCTATCCACTGGACCACTGAGGCAGACAAATGACCGCCAATTTAAAAAAATACAATTAGTCATTGTTTATTAGCACACTGTGTTGCCAAAAAAATAAAATAAGAAAGGATTAAGTCGCTACAAAAGGACAATAAAATACTGGTGGTGGTGAACCATTAAGCTACTCGTGCTGAGGTTTTATTATCCTTCGTATCTTGTCCCACCATGTCCTGTGATGAACTTCAGCTAAGTGTGGTGCTATTTCTATCTTAAGCTTAACTCGTACACACGGTCGCTAAACAAAGTTAGAAATACAATTCCATTATTAGCTTATACTTATCTTTACAATAATCTTATACAGGGTGTAAAAAGACCCTTAACGAAAAATGAAATCCCGTGTTGTACCAATCACTGCGAACATTTTTTATTTCGGCACCATACCTGGGAAATTTGTGGTTCAGGAGATATTGAGGCTCAACGTTAGTATGGAATTTTTCTAATTAGGTACAAAATCGATGCATTTAACCCCACCAGTATGTTCTTTAGATGCCCTATGACCCCATTGATAAGTAGGTATTTCGAGTATTGCACGCTTGCGCTTTTAATTGCGGTTTAAAAAATGTGAAAACTTAAAAAAAAACGTTTCCCAGGTATTATTTTTGGTTAGTATGACTTGGCATGATGTCCACAACGAGTAGACTTCGGCTTGGTGATGGGTCTTGTGACACCCTGTATATTGTAAAATATACAGCCTTGCCGTAATATGATAAGTAGTTACATATGAAGCCACCAGAACCAGAGCGGCCCAAACACAAACTACAATTATGTGGATATGTGCCAAAATAGTTAAGGTGAAATTTTAAGTAAATGTAATTTTTAAAAAATCAAAGGCACTGTGTATAAAATTTGTAAAATACGATATAAGTTATTGGTAAAATTTAGATAAACTATAAAAATAATCTGTATTTTTGTTATTTGTACATTTTTTTTGCAGATATTTCATCTCAGACTATGGCACTTAGCATCTACAATATATTTATAAACAGTGTATAAATAATAGGCCAATATGTATGAACCTTATCACCTTTTTTATTAATTTAAATGCAAATTGCCATTTTTCAACTCAAATAGTACAAACTAAACTTAGAACTAGCTTCTTTACTACTATGTAATTTTTATTTAACTCTTTTGTTATATTACAATCATACATTATTAATTTATTATACTTAGTTTTTATTTCAACTTAAGACTATCTTAGGCATAACATGACAAATTAGTATTAAAATAGCCAGTCAGTTAATCAGTCGAAGAATCACTAATTGCACCATCTAGTTCATTCCCCGCATTAGAGCAGACTTTGAGTTGTTGATAGAAAGGGTGATAGATAGGTGGAATATATTCCAAAAGGCATAGAAGGTCTTTTTTTTTCTCATGGCTGATTTTTCTACCCTCTGGAAATAAAATTTCAAGCTCAAAGTTTGAAGTATTTTTGGATGATCTCTTGCTGAAATTGACCTCCGTGAAAAGACCTTCTGGCTCGTTGGAGTATTTGAAGAACATCGAGAATGGATGGCTTTTATTGTACAAAATCCACTGTATCTTAAGCCATTCAACTTTACTTCGATCAACGCCGATCTTTCTGTTTGTGATATTAGTTTCCAAGGCTTTGGTGGATATAAAATCGTCTCGTTTCATTTGCACAATATGGAAAGGTTTCTTTTTTCTTGCTGCTACTATCACATTTTTCCAATGTTCGGGAATGTATATGTCTGGAAAATACTTCTTTTGTTTTTCCACCAAGCCAAAGGCCCGGTCGCAAGATGAAAAAGAATGTCCGCTGACCGTAAATTTATGGTCTATATTTTCCACTGTAAATTGAGGATTAGAAACAATATGCATACACAATGCTGCAACTTTTATGTTGCGGTTTTGCCCGCCACACTGGTCAGAGTACATGATTAGCCTCTTTGTATGTACATGTTCTCTGATAAATTTTAGAAGGCATGAACCTATTTCTTGTGGTCCCCTGGATGCTGTCGATTCATCCCAGACATACATAAACATTTCGTCTGTACCAGCATTGTGAATACCTAAACAGTAGGTCCACAACTGACGCTTATAGTAGCAAATACCAGTTGAAATTACTGGTGTTGGGAGAGTCTTCATTAAATCAAAGATTATGACGGTAGTATCGTTATTCTGCTTCGCATATTGCATGTCAAGTTTTAAATTTGTCATTGCAGATTCTGCTTTTCGCAAATGAAGTTCTTTGGCGACAGTAAGCTCATTTTTTTTAGAGATATCGTTGTTATCACAAGCCTCAATTTTTACTTTAAAATTGTCACATCGCTTACATGAGTCAGTTACTGGATGGACTCGCATGAAATGTGAGGTTGAAATTTTCATTAAACACTTTTTCGAAAATGTATTTTGAAACTGGTCCTTCCACTTTACTTTTGTATTCAGAATACATTATTGACAAATTTAGGTGAGGAGGCAAGTACTGTCTCGTTTCACTTTTGTGTCTTGTATAGTGTGAATCATATTTCGGAAAAGTATTGATGAAATCCTTTACTTCGTTTACTTTTGTTTCTGGAGTTTTATTCGACGGCATGTGCCTGCCTCTTTTATCAATGGGAGCGGGATCGCCAAGAGGCTTATTTTTCAGAACCCTTGTAAGGCGTCCGTCCGATACTTTAAAAACTTGCTTAAAAATGACTTACACACACGAATATGTTTTCCATTCGCATCTGGTAAGTGATACAATCGAGTAAACTCCGTGGGCTTCGATGTGATGTTTCCAGCTACCCGATCCGATGTGGTATCTCTAACTCTCACATAAGACCTTGCTTTCATCACGACATGTATGAGTGAATATAGGTATGAACTTTGCAAATCAAAATTTGCTAGGGCATAAAAGTTTGAAAAAAGTTGTTTTTGTCTTACGTGTACAATTTTCTCATGGCATTTTTCATTACAGGTGCATTGAATACCTGTATCTATTTGTTTAGCGGGAATGAGAACGCCTTTCGTATTTACGTATGCCTCACCTCTAGCACGTTTATTTTTTCTCATATTCTTTTTCCATAAATTTTCTTTGTGCATACGCTTCCTTGTATCTTTTTTTGTAGAAACAGATGACTGACCCTCTTCATTGTCTTCAGTAAACGAGTCCCCAAGAATGTCTTGTAAACACATTGATGAGCTCCTACTACGTTGTTCTGGGACATACTCAGAACCCGAATCCTCATAGGCCTCCACTGGACTCAATCCAAATATATCTGCAAAATAAATGTAAATAAATAACTAAATACACAAATAAGAAAAGTAAGTAACAACCTATCTAACGAAAGCTTAATATTAAAACTTCTTCACATAAGTAGGTACCCTAATTATTTTCAAAAGATCTATCCAAGAACGCCTTCCTCAATAGACTAATCCGCGAAACAAGAACCACACATTGTTTAACTACGGAACTCTAAAAACGTAGGCTTACCACGTAAGCTCATGTGCACTCATTGTAGCTTCTGCTGGATCTGGCCCAGTAAACCACAAAAATAGTCAATAAAAACACATTAAAAATTAAATACTTAATAACCTAACGAAAACTCAACATTTAAAACTAAGGGTTACCTACCTAGTATGTCATTTTCAATGTTTGCAGCAGCTTCATTCTCAGTTTCACTCATTGTAGCGCCTGCTAGATCTGTCCGAAACAAAAATAGTAAAAATGAAGTTAATTAATTATAGGTTAGAATTTATTGACGGCGAAAAAACAATAAAATATCTGACTGATAACAGGTATTCTTACCTCTTGTGCTTATTGCTGTACTGCCAATACCTTCTCGGACGTTCACGTAGATTAATAACTAATCTATACACACTTATTGCGTAAAAACACCAGCTAAGTAACCGCAAACACAAATACGTTGACACGTAAGTATGAAAGACCAGAGTGGCCCAAGTCACTTGAGCCGTAATGGCGGCAAATACTATAGTGACCCAAGTGATCTGGGCCACTATGCTCTATTTACATTGGTTTAAGAATCAAAATGCCAGAACAATATTTTTCACGCCATCTATTATTGTTTACTGAAATTACCTTTAGGCCACTCTGGCTATGAACTTAGGGGTTTGAAAAAGGGCATTGCAGTGGTCAGCTAATATATCACAAATTGTGGTTTGGGCCGCTCTGGTTCTGGTGGCCTCATATTATAATAATTAATTACTTACTTCTTACTAGCTTTTGCTCGCTACTTCACCCGCGTGAATGGCCTCCGATAAGGAGCTCCAAATTCTGACCTATTTTCAGAAATCCTTTCGTAGTGTTCACCTCCCCAAGGAACATTTCAGCTTCTTGCTCCCCGTAGTTTAGGCTGTGGGCTGTCTGTCTGTCAGTCAGTCAGTATCGGAAAATTTTTATATATGTGCGTTTGTTAGTATACCTATTGATAATATTATTAAAGCCTGAGGCACTTCTATCTTATTCAAATCTCGGATGGCAGAGTAACTGCTTTTAAACATCATCTTAATATATAAAATCCTTGCGTTACTGACTGACTGACAGACACGCTACAGCCGAAACTATTGGGCGCAGGAAGCTGAAATTTGGCATGTATGTTCCTTGGGGCTGTAGGGGTGCACTAAGAAGGGATTTCCCGAAATTCCCACGAGATCGGCCAAAACGGGTAAATTAAAAAAAATGCAGGCGTACTTAGCTGCTGGCGTCCTCTAGTCTTCAACAAAAATTTACCTCTTACAGGATGAAAAGAAAGCTTACAAGCCGCAGCATTTTGGTGAGCTAAATGTGTGTGGCGAGTTGGCGACAATGTAGTCCCGGATTAATCGAGAGAAGTAGCGCTCATAGCGAGACTTAGCTTGTCGTTCGTAACAGATCGGCAAAGTTAAGCAACGCTTGCACAGGTCGCCACTTGGATGGGTGACCAAGCGTGGAATTTAAGTACATCTGAGCGCTACTGTGCTTCGGAGGGCACGTAAAGCTGTCGGTCCCGGTTCTTGTCTTAGGATAAGAGTCGTTAGGCTACGTCGGAGGCCTTTGGGGCGGTCTGAAAAACTCCGACACTAGAGTTGGCCACACACTCACACGAAAAAAAAAAACAAAACAATCGAGAGTCGGTCAGAGCCTCGTCTGTTTTCGGTTTGACTTTGCTGGCTGGTTGAAGTGCACGTCAACATTATATTTTACTATGTAGTTCGTTTGTATGCTGGTAGTAACATAAGTGTAGTGTGTAGTGCTGAGTAAAATCAGCGCGTACAATAATAGCTTAACGATTGATGTTAAATTTACTGCGGGCTATTTTGGCCCAGCGCATCTACGCTACGAGCGGGCTTACGTTTGTAAGTTTTATTTGTTTTCTTTATTTTGTAAATAATAATAAGAACAGTTATTTGGGTATAGTTAGGTTTTTGTTTTTTAATCATATGAGTCTCATTTTATTAATAACTAGATGAGCCCGCGGTTACACCCGCGTTATTTAAGGCTACTGCTCCGCTCCCGTCACTCTGATGTTATATAGCCTATAACCTGCCTCGATAAATGGGCTATCTAACACTGAAAGAATTTTTCAAATCGGACCAGTAGTTCCTGAGATTAGCGCGTTCAACCAAACAAACAAACTCTTCAGCTTTATATATTAGTACTAGCTGACCCAGCGATCTCCGTATCGCCTTTTTAAGAGTTTTTATTTAATTCCCTTATTTCCAAGCCCCTTTTCCAAAGTTATTATTGACTTAGCGCTTAATCTCTCATTTCAGAGTCTATAAATGATGAACAAAAAAACATAGATTTTATACTTATAATATTGAATTCCCCATTCCTAAAAAGATCGGAGACGATACCCATATCGACTTAAAAAAAATCCCGTCCGCCATCTTTGATTTCCTATCCGCCATCTTTGATCACGAAATAAATGTTGTATTTGGATTCACCATCCCTTAAATCATCAGAGACGATACCCATATTGATTTTTTAAATTTTCCATCCGCCATCTTTGATTTCCCACCCGCCATCTTGAATCACGAAATAGATGTTGTATTTGGATTCCCCATCTTTTTAAACATCGGAGACGATACCCATATTGATTTAAAAAAAAAATCTCATCCGCCATCTTTGATCACGAAATAGATGGTGTTTTTGAATTCCCTATTCCTTAAAATATCAGAGACGATACCCATATCGACTTTAAAAAAAATCCCTGCCGCCATCTTTGATTTCCTATCCACCATATTTGATCACGAAATAGATGTTGTATTTGGATTCTCCATCAGTGAAATCATCAGAGACGATACCCATATTGATTTTTAAAATTTTTCCCATCCGCCATCTTTGATTTCCCATCCACCATCTAGAATCACGAAACAGATGTTGTATTTGGATTCCCCATCCCTTTTAACATCGCAGACGATACCAATATTGATTTTTTTAAATTTTCCATCCGCCATCTTTCATTTCCCATCCGCCATTTTTGATCACGAAATAGATGTTGCATTTCGATTCCCCACCCTTTAAAATACCGAAGGCGATACCCATATTCATTTTTTAAATTTTCTCTTCCGCCATCTTTGATTTCCCGTCCGCCATCTTGGATCACTAAATAAATTTCATATTATTAATCAGCATCCCAAAAATCTCGAAAACCATACCCATATAGATTGTATCTTATTCGTTTAGCCTTTCTTTGCCTTTGACCCAAGCCTCCCCCTGCTCGTTTGACCATTTTATTATTTTTGTCTGGCCCCTAAAAGTTTTGGCGTAATTTTATATTGCCTTTCGGATTATTTGGGCTATCATAGGCAATAACAATTTTTGAAATCCGAGTTCCTGAGATTAGCCGACATTATCTTTTAGCCTTTTTAGCCTTTTGCCCGGCCCCAAAGGGTCGAAGCGTTATGTTATATAGCCTATAGCCTTTCGGAATAATTGGGCTATCGTATACAAAAAGAATTTTTCAGATCCGACCGGTAGTTCCTGAGATTACCGCGTTCAAACAAACAAACAAACAAAAAACTCTTCCGCTTTATTATATTAATATAGATAAGATTATAAGATGTCATTTCAGCAGTTATGGACCGGAGGTACTACCCTCTCACAGAATATCAACGTAAAGTAACAGTATCTGTACTGTTGTGTCTCGTTAGGCGGGTAAGAGTCTTAGAGGCACCATCCCCTTCTTGTTCTCACTCATTCCGCTGCTTCTGGATTTCTCCGGTCGCGGGAAAAGGAATAGCAGGCTATTCCTTTATTTAGGAATAGCAGGCTATTCCTTTATTTAGGAATAGAAGGCTATTCCTTTATTTAGGAATAGAAGGCTATTCCTTTATTTAGGAATAGCAGGCTATTCCTTTATTTAGGAATAGAAGGCTATTCCTTTATTTAGGAATAGCAGGCTATTCCTTTATTTAGGAATAGAAGGCTATTCCTTTATTTAGGAATAGCAGGCTATTCCTTTATTTAGGAATAGAAGGCTATTCCTTTATTTAGGAATAGAAGGCTATTCCTTTATTTAGGAATAGCAGGCTATTCCTTTATTTAGGAATAGAAGGCTATTCCTTTATTTAGGAATAGCAGGCTATTCCTTTATTTAGGAATAGAAGGTTATTCCTTTATTTGCTTTGTTTTCCCATCCAGTTCAGCAACGCACTTGTGACTACTCTGGATCTGCGCCTGTATACGTTTGCCTTTTAGTACATAATTAAAAATGTGCGTAGTCATTTAGGCATTGCATAAATCATGATTGCTTTAGCATTACCGCAATTGCTTCCAAGCCTTTCGCCTCGGAGGCCGGGGTCCATCCGCCTAGTCCAACCTGATATGACAGAATAATAGCTATTTTCATTTACTACACGAAGTAAAATCCTCAGCCTAGTGAAATTATTTTCTAATACCTTATACATTGTTTTCCAATAGCTAAACAAAATCGTGGTGAGGCCCGCAATTTTAAGTTGAGGGAACGTTATAGAGGGAGAGCTCCCCTCTTGCCAAGTCGCAATAAATGTTAGTCAGATATAATAAAATTATATGTTCTGTCCCTCATGCTTCATGTTTTAAGAATTGCAGTGCAGCCTATCCTACTTCCTGCTATCTACTATTATACTTAGTGAAAAGTTTGTGGGGATGGAGAGTGATTTGCAACGATTTCTCGCTAAAACTATAGGTAGGTACTATGGATTTAGACTTAGCTTTGCAATTATACAGCTTATATATGTCACCGAAAAATAACGAAAAACCGCAAATTAATGAATTTACGGAAAAGCTTACGAAAAGGTTAGATTAGGTAAGTTTATAAATTTGCCAGGAAATTTATAAACTTGCGGATCTTGTTATCTTCCGGTGACATATACTCGTCTCTGCTATAAGTAAGCTGTATAATTGCAAAGTTTAGTCAAAATCTATACTATAGGTACATTAGAACAACACATATATTTGTCACAGGAACGCTACCTTTTGTCTCCGCGAGTAGAATCTTGTCTAATATAACCCCGATGTTGTGCTGAAATTATGTTCAATATACTTAAATCTGCCTTACCTATATTACTAACTAGCTGTTTCCAGCGGTTAATTTATAGCCTAAGTTACTCGTTGGTACATCAGCTATCTGCCAGTGAAAGTCCCGTCAAAATCGGTCCAGGCGTTCCAGAGATTAGCGAGAACAAACGGACAGACAGACAGCCAAAAATTGTAAAAAATGTCATTTCGGTATATGTACCGTGTATACATCCATATGCATTTTGTAAAAAGCGGTTATTTTAATACTAGAAACAGACACTCCAATTTTATTTATGTGTATAGATAACATACGTTGCATTTAAAAGCTGTAACAGACGATCGAATTTGGTTCGGAACGGACCACGAACATGGTGCGCTTTGAACCAAATTCGATCGTGTGGCGCACGGTCCGCCGGACATTATTATTATTAATATCGGTACGGCTGGTTCGGAGCGCTTGCACATCGAACGCGGTGCGTTCCGAACCGATTCGATCGTGTGGACGGCGCACCGAACGGACCGAACCAATTTCGGTCTAGTCGCTGTTGTGCCACCGTACGCGCAACACGTCGCAACGTGTTCACAGACAGTTATATGTGGTTTCACAAGATCCAACAATTCAATAAATGCTTCGGAACTCATTAGAAGATATAATTATACGAAAATCTTTATCATCGAGATCTTTAATGAGATTCATATCTGTACGTTGTCTGTTTCTGAGATAAAATTTTGCCCATTCCTTTCTTTTTTTCGTTGGTTTTGTAATGGCGATGTAGCAACCATAGTTGCCGCAACTAATGCAATTTTGGCCTGTTTTGATAGAATAGGCGGCATGTCGAGGAGACGTGTTCACGCAACGCTGGCACAACGCGACTGGACGGTTCGGAGTCTGGTGCGCTTGTCTGTTGTGTAGACCGCACCGTACAGTTCGTGGTCCGTTCCGAACCAAGTTCGATCGTCGGTGAATACTTTAAGACTTGCTTTGCGCCCTCTGGTCTGTTTTTGATAGAATATTGACTTTGCCTTAGGTAAAGCTCTGTGGCAAATTGCCACAGAGTAGACGGCAGTCGCTTTGTGGCAATTTGCCTCTCTCTACTCTCTGAGACCCGGAAGTATATAATTATTAGCTTTCTGTAACCGGTGATCCATCTAAGATAAAGTCAGTTACGAACCTGTCCAACACTGCGAATCGATTAATAAAATATCGTTAATTAACAACATAACATAACTTCACGCCTTTTATCCCCGAAGGGGTAGGCAGAGGTGTATTACACACCCACGTTTCGCCAGTTATATTTAGGTCCCAATGTAATAGGGGGCGAACCTGCCATCTACCGGGCACATTATTAAGCGAGCGATAATTAACATTTTTAATACACATATAACTTCGAAAAGTCAGAGGTGTGTGCCCGGGGTACCTACCTGGGGATCGAACCCGAGACCACCGTCTCGGCAGTCCGTTACTTACACCACTGGGCTATCGCCGCACTGTTAATTAAGTAGCTTGGATATAAATTACATAATGTTATGGGCACTGCCAAGTCTTATAAGTAGCCGAAGATACCCATTCATTAAAATTATCAAATGCCAAGTTATATAAAAAATGCCCTAACAATAGGCTTGAAAAATAAAGTAGGCTATCTATATAAAATAGGCTTCACTTTTCACTGAAAGAGCCAAGTCTGTCACATTAGTAATGTATTACTATAGTCGTCGTATAACATCTCAGATGCCAAGTCACTTTCCTGATCTTCTTGGTGCCAAGCCTATTAAAATACTAGAGTAGCCATTGTACCTATAACATCTCAAATGCCCACATTCGTAATCTTCTCGGTGCCAAGTCTTATTACTCTTATTAGTAATGTACTAGAATAGCTGTTACTTAGTATTGCATGAGCCAAATCTTATTAGTAATGTACAAGAATAGCCATGGTGTAATATCTCAGATGCCAAGTCACTTTCGTAATCTTCTTGGTGCCAAGTCTTATTAGTAATGTACTAGAATAGCTGTTACTTAGTATTTCATGAGCCAAATCTTATTAGTAATGTACAAGAATAGCCATGGTGTAATATCTCAGATGCCAAGTCACTTTCGTAATCTTCTTGGTGCCAAGTCACATTAGTAATGTACTAGAATAGCTGTTACTTAGTATTGCATGAGCCAAATCTTATTAGTAATGTACAAGAATAGCCAATGTGTAATATCTCAGATGCCAAGTCACTTTCGTAATCTTCTTGATGACAAGTCTTATTAGTAATGTACTAGAATAGCTGTAACTTAGTATTTCATGAGCCAAATCTTATTAGTAATGTACAAGAATAGCCTTTGTGTAATATCTCAGATGCCAAGTCACTTTCGTAATCTTCTTGGTGCCAAGTCACATTAGTAATGTACTAGAATAGCTGTTACTTAGTATTGCAAGTGCCAAATCTTATTAGTAATGTACAAGAATAGCCAATGTGTAATATCTCAGATGCCAAGTCACTTTCGTAATCTTCTTGATGACAAGTCTTATTAGTAATAAACTAGAATAGCTGTTACTTAGTATTGCATGAGTCAAATCTTATTAGTAATGTACAAGAATAGCCAATGTGTAATATCTCAGATGCCAAGTCACTTTCGTAATCTTCTTGGTGCCAAGTCACATTAGTAATGTACTAGAATAGCTGTTACTTAGTATTGCAAGTGCCAAATCTTATTAGTAATGTACAAGAATAGCCTTTGTGTAATATCTCAGATGCCAAGTCACTTTCGTAATCTTCTTGGTGCCAAGTCACATTAGTAATGTACTAGAATAGCTGTTACTTAGTATTGCATGAGTCAAATCTTATAGTAATGTACAAGAATAGCCAATGTGTAATATCTCAGATGCCAAGTCACTTTCGTAATCTTCTTGGTGCCAAGTCACATTAGTAATGTACTAGAATAGCTGTTACTTAGTATTGCATGAGTCAAATCTTATTAGTAATGTACAAGAATAGCCTTTGTGTAATATCTCAGATGCCAAGTCACTTTCGTAATCTTCTTGGTGCCAAGTCACATTAGTAATGTACTAGAATAGCTGTTACTTAGTATTGCATGAGTCAAATCTTATAGTAATGTACAAGAATAGCCAATGTGTAATATCTCAGATGCCAAGTCACTTTCGTAATCTTCTTGGTGCCAAGTCACATTAGTAATGTACTAGAATAGCTGTTACTTAGTATTGCATGAGTCAAATCTTATTAGTAATGTACAAGAATAGCCTTTGTGTAATATCTCAGATGCCAAGTCACTTTCGTAATCTTCTTGGTGCCAAGTCACATTAGTAATGTAATAGAATAGCTGTTACTTAGTATTGCATGAGTCAAATCTTATTTGTATTGTACAAGAATAGCCTTTGTGTAATATCTCAGATGCCAAGTCACTTTCGTAATCTTCTTGGTGCCAAGTCACATTAGTAATGTACTAGAATAGCTGTTACTTAGTATTGCATGAGTCAAATCTTATTAGTAATGTACAAGAATAGCCTTTGTGTAATATCTCAGATGCCAAGTCACTTTCGTAATCTTCTTGGTGCCAAGTCACATTAGTAATGTAATAGAATAGCTGTTGCTTAGTACAGCATGAGCCAAATCTTATTAGTAATGTACAAGAATAGCCAATGTGTAATATCTCAGATGCCAAGTCACTTTCGTAATCTTCTTGATGACAAGTCTTATCAGTAATGTACTAGAATAGCTGTTACTTAGTATTGCATGAGTCAAATCTTATTAGTAATGTACAAGAATAGCCTTTGTGTAATATCTCAGATGCCAAGTCACTTTCGTAATCTTCTTGGTGCCAAGTCACATTAGTAATGTACTAGAATAGCTGTTACTTAGTATTGCATGAGTCAAATCTTATTAGTAATGTACAAGAATAGCCTTTGTGTAATATATCAGATGCCAAGTCACTTTCGTAATCTTCTTGGTGCCAAGTCACATTAGTAATGTACTAGAATAGCTGTTACTTAGTATTGCATGAGTCAAATCTTATTAGTAATGTACAAGAATAGCCTTTGTGTAATATCTCAGATGCCAAGTCACTTTCGTAATCTTCTTGGTGCCAAGTCTTATTAGTAATGTACTAGAATAGCTGTTACTTAGTATTGCAAGTGCTAAATCTTATTAGTAATGTACAAGAATAGCCTTTGTGTAATATCTCAGATGCCAAGTCACTTTCGTAATCTTCTTGGTGCCAAGTCACATTAGTAATGTACTAGAATAGCTGTTACTTAGTATTGCAAGTGCCAAATCTTATTAGTAATGTACAAGAATAGCCTTTGTGTAATATCTCAGATGCCAAGTCATTTTCGTAATCTTCTTGGTGCCAAGTCTTATTAGTAATGTACTAGAATAGCTGTTACTTAGTATTGCAAGTGCCAAATCTTATTAGTAATGTACAAGAATAGCCTTTGTGTAATATCTCAGATGCCAAGTCATTTTCGTAATCTTCTTGGTGCCAAGTCTTATTAGTAATGTACTAGAATAGCTGTTACTTAGTATTGCAAGTGCCAAATATTATTAGTAATGTACAAGAATAGCTTTTCTAGATATCAGATATCAAGTCACATTTGTAATCATCTTGGTGCCAAGTCTTATAAGTAATATAATTAATTAGCTGTTACTTAGTACTGCTTCCGTGGTCCAGTGGATAGCGTATGCGACTGCTGTCGGAGGTCCCGGGTTCGATTCCTGGATCGGGCAAAAGTGTTACTGGGTTTTTCCGAATACTCTGTAGCAGCCCGGAGTGATGTGCCCGGTAACGGCAATAGGCTCGCCCCCTATTACGTGGGACCTAAAAATTCATGGCGAAATGTGGGTGTAATATTTACACCTCTGCCTACCCCTTCGGGGATACAGGCGTGAGACTATAAATAAATAAAATAAAATATTTAGTAGGTATTGCATCTGCCAAGTCTTAGTAGTATAGGTTAGAATAGCCGTTATTTAACATCTCAGGTGCCAAATTGCAAGTGTCAAATTTCAGCAGTAACGTGCTTAAATAAAATAAATAGTGTCTACCTATCACAGGTGCCGAGTTGTAACAGTTAGGTACATACATAGACTCACGCCTGTTTCCCGGAGGGGTAGGCAGAGACTACGGAACGCCATTTGCAATGATCCTGACATATCTCTCTTGCTTCATTCACTCCCATCAGATTCCTCATGTTACAGTTAGGTATGTGTTAAAATATCCGTTACTTGACATTAAACACATCGTCATCATCAGCCTTTTGCAGTCCTCTACTGGTCATAGGGCTCTCTTCATTTTCGTCACAATAGTAAGTATTGCTTATGTCGATAGATTTGGCCAACTACGCCACGCTGCGCTGTCCAGACGGGTTGGCATAGTGTTTGATGTCGGGTTTAAGTCTCTTCCGTAAGATACTATTTGTTTTGTGTATTTTCCTGTACATTAGATGCGCCAAGTCTTGACAGTAAAATACACTACAATAACATAACACATTAGGGTCCTTAAGTTATTCATTTAGTTTTTAAATTACTAGCTTTTGCCCGCGGCTACGCTCGCGTTAAATTCAGGGTGTAACATAATTATATCTCCTTTATAGTACGGATACTTTAATAATTTACGTTTTAATTATGTTCATACCAATAAGAAATAGGGACAACTGCAAGAAATCGGTTCAGCCGTTTTAGCGTGAAAACGGAACATACATACCCTACAGTCATATATACATACACTTGGGTATATCTAATATTAGTAGGGATACATTTTTACACATTATCAATGTTCCGAATGGCCGATATCTTTTATGCTTTTTCAGGTGGACTTCTTTTTATACGACCACTGCTGGCAGTTTAGAAGTTGTAATAGCCTAGGGATAGTTTAACGCATTTTTTTTTTAATTTTGCAAAAGAAACATCGCCTTGTTGTCCGTGCAAGAGACATAGTACAGTTTGTATGAGCCAAACTTTTTACAGGGTGGTTTCAAAATATTCACCCGGGCTCTAGGGGGGGTCTTGGATTGCAACCGGGACAACGCTAAGATGAGCTTGTAGAATTGTAGAAGTTATGGTGGAATTAATAGACTTACACACATACAAACGTTAACTCTAAAATCATATTTTGTCCTGTCGTAAAATTCAGGATTCTTTCAGTTGGCGTACATCCCAAATGTTTGAGCTAAATATTACGCTAATGTAAAGCGAAATATCAACTAACTTTAATAAAAGCTTTTAAAGCTACTTTACAAATCTCTTAAAAGTTATTTAAAACTAGAGGACGCCAGCAGCTACTCCTGCAATTTTATTAAATTTACCCGTTTTGTCCGATCCCGTTGGAATTTCGGGAAATCCCTTCTTAGTGCACCCCTACGGTCCCCAAGGAATATACAAGCCAAATTTCAGCTTCCTGCGCCCAATAGTTTCGGCTGTAGCGTGTCTGTCAGTCAGTAAGTAACGCAAGGATTAGCCATTCGAACTTACCAGAAATCTAATAAGAGCTCGAGTTTATACACCCTGTATCATTAGGTACGTCATTTATTGTGATTGTGTTGTGGTAGATTAGTAATCACTGAATCGAAAATATCATATAATAAACATATAATCCTTGTTAT
The DNA here is from genome assembly GCA_944739405.2 of Euclidia mi. Taxonomy (NCBI): domain Eukaryota; kingdom Metazoa; phylum Arthropoda; class Insecta; order Lepidoptera; family Erebidae; genus Euclidia; species Euclidia mi. The sequence goes on from OX123197.2 coordinate 13,662,068, forward strand.
ATCAACAATGCTGTTGGTATTGTTGATATAACAAGGATTTAGTTCCAATGATGTTATCATGCGTACTAGACTGTTGAACTCGTAGCTATAGGTGATTAAGGTTATTTGGAAGGTGTTGTATTTATACGTAACTAGAGGAAGCACGCAGCTATGGTGGCACATTATTTAAATTTAACCTAAACATACATGCGGAGGTCCCGGTTCGATTCCTGGGTCGGGCAGTGTTATTGGGTTTTTCTGTCACGAAATTCTCAGTAGCAGCCCGGAGTCTGGAAATGTGCCCGGTACGGCAATAGGCTCGCCCCTTATTACGTGGGACTAAATTATATCTGGCAAAAAGTGGGCGTAGAAATACACCTCTGCCTACACCTTCGGGGATAAAAGGCGTGACGATATGTATGTATGTATGTGTATACATGCCAAATGTCAGCCGCTCCCCTTGCACCCAATAGTTTTGGTTGTGCATTGTCTGTAAGTCTGAAGAAGGTGTGAGTTAATATTTAGAACCTGTAACAGTTGCACATTTTTAGGTCTTCTTTAAGTACTTCGCTTTCACTTGCAGAGAAGTCAACCTCTTTCGATTTGTTCTGAGTTGGCATGTTTATCAAAATCGTTAGGTCTTACAATAAGTATTAGGTACTTACAGAAGTTTTTGTTGCAGAGTTCTTCCTTTTTTAATTATATTGCAGGCTGTTCATCACGAAGGTCTTACATGATGTTACAGATATATATAAACAATCCAGTTGCTAGGACTCAGGGCGTAGTTTCAATGAACCGCGTAACCTTCACGAGCGATAGCTGAAAGCTGATGAGTCAACGTACACCAGATAGCAACAGTGGATCACTCGCGTAAATAATTGGCTGATATTGGAGCGCCGCCAGATCTGTGATGCCGACGCCTCGTCTCTTGGGATCGCCGCTTCCGCAGGTACTGGAATACACCGGCTGTACGATTTATTGCTGAGCTTATATTACGTCAGTTGTAGTTAATAGGGAGGTTAGTTTGTTGACTGCTACCTACAGATGAGCTATAGGTCGGTTCATGAAAGATGACCACTGAGCAGAAATCATTTTTTAGGTCCCCGTGGAGGTGCGGGGTGAGGCGCGGGTGGAATGTCAATGGCGTGGCTCCGTTCTTGACGCATTCCCTAAATGCGTCAAGAATGGAGCCACGCCATTGATGCTAGAATGTACATAGGCGCGACGGCCGCCATTTGTGGCAAACTTTCGTGAACCGATCTATACCCCTGTACGGCTGTACAATAGGATAATTATACAGCCTTTCAGAATCCTCTGCTACACATAGGCCTCTCCTAATTTGCGTCTCAATAATATTGTGAGTCAAAGAAGGATTTGGCCCACGCTGGCCAGAATGGCTATTAATTTTGATGTCGAGCTTTCCGCTTCTTACCAAATATTTTTTATATTTGCTCATGTATATTCCTCAGACGCCTTTTACGACACCCAGGAAATAAAATGGGGAAGGGACACTTTGTACCTATTCTTAATGTAGGTATGTCCACATAGAAAGGATATTAGTAATATTAAATTACTGCTTGTGTACATTGTGTCTCTAAGGGCCGTTCTTGCGAAGGTACTGCGAGTAAATCACTGGAACACGTCTGCCTGCACTGTTACTGTAAGATTGATTGCTGACTTTAGTTTTATTCAACCAGTAGCACAAAATAATGACGTTTATGTATTGACTGTTATCTGCAGCTAAGCTAGACGAATACATGTATACTCTCTACGGTTTATGTCGGGAATTCACTGTGTAGTCGTAAGTTTTCCAGTATGAAAAGTACCCGGATGAAAGGACTGCGTTAAAAGTGTTCTGTTGTCTTAAAAGCAAGAACAGTTGTACTTACAGGACATCCATAGGTACGACAATTTTTTTTGTATGCGGCCTGTTGGATTATGGCTTTACTGATAACACTTGCTAGTTTTTTATATACCTATAGTTCATCAAGTTATTTTTAGTTTGCTTCTATGCTGACAATCATCGGAGTTCTTCTTGTAGATCTGTTCTTTCTTCTGGCTGCTTTCTGAAATGTTGAAAAAAAAAAAGAGATTGAACCTATTGGTTGGTTTTCAGTATCGCACGTAACTTTCATGTTGCCTACCGGACTATGGTAAACACGGGAATATAGTATCATTTTATAGAAACACATGATGACGAGTTCTTTACAAAACAAATGCTGACTATATATTCAAAACTAAATGATCTCGTCGACGATTGAAACAAATTGGGGCTTTCTTTATAGTCTTAATAATTTATTATCTTTAATCCTGAAACAAAAAGTACAATACTCAGAAAAGTGTTCGGAAACAGTAAATTTACAATGTTACTGAACGTATTCCCGGGACTATTCCCGAACGAATTTTGGCAGAGATTCAGAATTACCAACCTTGAACATTTTATGGGTCGCCATTTCATGGAAAGCGGGTAATGGCATTTTATTATTGTATAATTTAATATCTAAGGGATAATAAATAAGAAAATATATTAAAGAGATATTGAAATGACCCAGTTGAAATTATTTCTTCGTGTCAACATCTTTGGTTTTTTACACAAAGTAGTACAAGATGGCGTAATAAATCATTTAAATGAATTTTCTACTTATTTTTGTGTAATTATTTGGAAATTTAGGATTTGTTGCTTCCTTTCCTCAACATCGTTGGTATAAAGAAAATATTTTGCTATTCCTTCTCTGTGATTGAATTTTACAAGTTACAGTAGTAGTAAGTACATTTGTAGAGTGCTCATAGCGCGACTGGGCTTGCGCTTGCACTGGTCACAACTTGGATGAGTGCCGGGCTGCCATACGGGCGTCCGGGCGTCCTGTAAACCCGGACACCAGAGTTGGTCACACACTCACAAGAGACAGGGTATAGCTGCCACGTGAGTTCGACAATAAAATTGGAAGTGCGATTAACGCTTGTGCGACAAAACGGTAGGTAGGAGCTGCGACTTCAAGGACGCACACGGTATGACTTTACGCACTACGCAAATACGCAGTTCTATTTGTCAAACAAGCGCGGTAGGTACACTCTAGGAAACAACTCAAACTCATTTATTCATTTAGGTCACACAGTGACGCTTATGAACGTCAAAAGTTAAAGTTAATTACTAGATGATTCTACATTTACATTTACTGCCACGTTCGCAATGCAATAGGTAGAACCACGAAAAAGAACGGGCAATAAAACTCGTGGCAACAACAATTTGTATTTCACACAAAGTGTTGTCTCGTGTGGGATTTCTTTCTATTCCTCTGACAAAGAATAAATTACAAAATGAGAGCGCAGTCGAAGAATAAAGTAGAACAAGGTCAGTGTTTTTAAAATGAAGACTAAGTACGTTTTATTGCTTTCGGCGGAGGCAGCGGTTCCTACTAAGCTTCTTAGCAGCTTTCTTCAATAGATACTGTTGACTACAAGTAAAATGAATCATTCTGATTTCAATATATTCGTACAATGTTTTCTCTTTTAAAATGTTGGTTTAACGACTTCTACATTATTTTTTTGTTGACAATATTCTTGTTTATAATTGTCTCATTACTCCTAGCAAGGTTTAAAACTTAAATTGGGGTTATTTTCAATACAGAAACGTAGGTTGTGAGATCCAAAAGCTATTGTTTTGAGTCTAGATAATAGGTATACTTCGTGTCTTGTGAAGTTCCCCTCGATACGGGCGTTATTCCTAGTAACAGGCTTTATCTATTTGATCTTCGTACTACTAAGGATGGAAGTACGGAATTTTATTGCTAAATTAGGCTAAATATTTTTAATTATTGCTAATAAAAAACTACTGAACGGGTTTAGATGAAACTATGAGCAAATACACCAGAATACCAAATGTATTACCTCTTGTCTCGATAACCGACCCCGAAGCTATGTAGTTTTGTATAAGCTTCTTCTTCATCCCACTCTACCATACATGGCTGACTTGATTTAAGGTATATCGCCGTTTGCCCGAATTTTATTTGCCCTAACATCATTTGCCATAATAGTCAACAGCCATAATATTATATGACGTAATATTTATTTGCCCTACTCTTATTTGCTATATTAGTCACGTGCTAGAAGCTTTGTTTCCCATAAAGTCACTTACCAAAACTTCATTTGTCATAATCATTGTAAGGTCGAAAGTTTAAAATCCCGAAAGTTCATTTGCCCGAAAGTTAAAAATCCGGAAGTTTAAAATCCCGAAAAATTAATTAAATATTATTATCAACAGCTAGTGCCTAGGGTTAGGTGCGACGAATTAAATAAATAGGTTATGTTAGGTTCTCTCTTGACCCTTAACCCAAAAATAGGAGCCCTGCGAAGCAGGGCTCCGTCAACTTAGTCCACTTCTTCACACTAGGTTCAATTATCGGGATTTCGTCCATAGGTATTTTAAAGTTCGGTCTTTTAAAATACCTACGGGATTTTGATACTGGGTACGTACCAAAATCCCAAAAAAATAAATATTATGTCTAATACTCATTATGGCGTTTAAATATTGTCTAATAATTATTATGGCAATAAAAATATGAAAAACAATACGTATGGCACTCGTATCTTATGGTATCTAAGTTTCTGGCAATTAAAAGTATGTCATATGTCTTTTAGGGCAAACAAAACATTCGGGCAAATGAAATTCGGGTAAATGAAATTCGGAAATATGATGTTTATGGTATATATACCATAATCAATCAATCTGCGGGTAAACAATAGACAACCTTTACCTAATAATACCTTAAAACCCTGACCCAATGCATACTTATAGCCATAGGCACTGTAGAAATAATATCCCAAGAAATAGTCTATACTTACTAAGTAAGTAAGTAGTGTCTAAAATTAGCTACGCAATTGTAATTATAGGTATTTTTACGTAAATACCTACGCAATAATTAGTCATCATTGTGCAACAGCTGTCTTTAATGAAACCATTCACGTTGCTACATGTTCTCAGACAGATAATACATAAATGCATCGTATGACTAATACAAGTCTGTTTTTAAAAATCTAGTCAGCCGGTATCCGTAAACACTTTTTTTCAATGAAGAAAAGATTTACAACGCCCAGAGAGCAGAAAAGTGGCGCAGACTTTTACCTCCGCAACCCAAGGCATTAATAAAATTAGGCTTTGGGTTTTTTTTTCACGGAATGGTGTATATATACACCATTCCGTGAAAAAAAAAACCTATATATAAGTCCTATATATAGGACTCCTGAAGTACTGACCCTAGTGACGACGTAAAAGATCTTAATGACTGTCGGGACCGACGGTTTTGTTTTTTATATTCATTTTTATCGTTGACACAAAACAAATGATCCTCTGCGACGTGGGCGTCAAAAGGAAATATTTGTACAGAAGGTATTGATTTCAAGGCCCTTTATGTATTATTTTATCGAGCCCAGTAGTGTTCGAAATGTCACCATATTTTCCCGATTATTCCTCTCTTCATTCAAGCAAAATTATGCAAAATATTGATCTCTTCCGTGCGTCAGAATTGTTTAAAAAGTTTCTCTTAATCTATACATACATTATAATAAAATTATACCGAAAGTTTACGTCTGTTCGACAGCTAAATAAATAAATGATACGACTCTCAGAAAATGATTGGTTTTTTTATGAGATACTAGAGGGTGCCCGGTGCCCGCACATTTCTCCCTATCCCGTGGGAATTTCGGGAAATCCATTCTTAGTGCAACGCCCTTACGGTGCCTAAGGAACGAACATACCAAATTTCGGCATCTTGCGTCCAAAATTGTTTTGGCTGTGGCTTGTCTGTCAATCAGTCAGTAAAGCAAGAATTTTATATATACAGATTCTGAGAAGCAGGAAGTCAAAAATGAGTCTGTATCCTGATGCCAATAGGTTTGACCTCTGTTTGATGTATGATGAAATATTTATTTGTAGAATGATATGCAGATAATAGATTGGATGACACAGCGCTGGGGATTCTATCTACAGACGAAGAGCAGAAATGTGTGATTCACAAATTATTTAAAATATGTAATTTCTTTATCTCCGCTGTTAAGTGTTTGTGAAGCGCGTCACTGAGATTTTTTGAAGGAATGATGTTTTTCCTAAAATAAGAACCATGCTATGATATTTTCCAGTACCTATTAGGCGGACTTTACAAACTTAATAGCCGTAACTGTGGCCGTAACACACGCTCGAACTTGTCCGGCGGACAAAACCCGTTGGTCCGGCGGACCAAATCCGTTCTCGCTACAGACGACCAGATCGGACAGTTGCTTCACGTAAGCCATATCCGATCCGACCGATCTGCAAACTAGCGGACCGAGACGGACTCAATTAATAATAATTTTGTTCGCCGGACTACTCTCTACAGACGGGCAGATTTGGTCCGGAGGCGATCCAAATCCGTGGTCTGTTCGTACCAAGTTCGAGCGTGTGTTACGGCTATTAACGGACGCAAAGAATACTCAGACTCAGAACAACAATTTCATCATCATCATTATCAGCCAGTAAGAGTCCACTGCTGGATATAGGCATCTCCAATGGCACGCCACTGAGCCCCAATTTTGGCTCTTCATGTCCAGCCGCTGCCAGCCACTCTGCGTATCACTCCACCTGGCCGGAGGGCTCCTACACTACGTTTGCCAAGGCGCGAACAACAATTTGCGATCATACAAACGACAGTTTGAACACCATGGCCTGCGTAGAGATAGGCACACCACTCAATGCAGTGTGAAACGTTGAGGCGGCAGCTCGAACTAGTAAGCCATCCATCCATCCATCCAGTCAGACGCACTAGAAGCAGATGCAACATTGATTTATCACCGTCATGGTCACATCTTGACTCATGTATGCTCACGGATCCTAAATTGCCTATTGAAGATAGAAGCTTTTTTGGACAGCCTTTTATAATGGCCTTAACACACGCTCGAACTTGGTCCGAACAGACCACGGATTTGCTCCGCCTCCAGACCAAATCTGCCCGTCTGTAGAGTAGTCCGGCGAACATAATTATTATTAACTGAGTCCGCCTCGGTCCGCTAGTTTGCAGATCGGTCGGATCGGATATGGCTTACGTGAAGCAACTGTCCGATCCGGTCGTCTGTAGCGAGAGCGGATTTGGTCCGCCGGACCAACGGGTTTTGTCCGCCGGACAAGTTCGAGCGTGTGTTACGGCTATAACGTACCTAATAGCAATATACTTTAGTATGTTACCGCTGAGGGGGCAAAAATCCCTTTTTTGCCTCAGTGAGGGTGCTGGGTACTCCGCTGAATTTGACACAAGAACTATTAAAATACGCACAAAAGCTCGAAATAAATAAGTATAAAAACAAATAGGTACATATGTCGTCGGGCAATTTTTCCGTGACGCGTCCCACTTTACGGTTAAATGTCTCTTTTACCTGAGGTTACCTACCGCACAGCGATTAATCAGCGGGCACTCATCACCTGCGCATAAACACCGCTCGACATCTGAATGGAGCCAACGAGTGATGAATGAGATGTTCCTGGGCTGTTCCCGGGAAAAGTTGCGTAAGATCCGTGTTTGTGTGTAGCGCGCGTGATACGTTTTGATAATAAAATACAATAAATAAACGTAGCTCTTATGGGACGATTGTGTTCGTTTTTGTAAACAACTCTTGAACTAGACTAGACTGCTTTCGTGGTACAGTGTGTAGCGTCATACGTCAGCTGATCCGAAAGGTCCCGGGTTCGATTGCCAGGTCGGGCAAAAATGTTACTGAGTTTTTTCCGAATTCTCAGTAAGCTGCTACTGAGAATTCGGAGTCTGGTAATGAGCGCGGTAACGGTAATAGGCTCGCCCCCTACATACCTTAACTTACGCTATATAGGCTTACATGGGACGTAAAATTGAGAAGGCGAAATGTGGGTGTAATGTTAAACCCACGAATACCCCTTTTTCTGGAATACAGGCGTGACAAAAAAAAAAAAAAATTTTTGACGTCACATCTCGATTATATACTTGTTTGTAATAAAAGTCTTTTACCGAGTTTTTCATAATAATCATCATAAAAGGAAGCAATGAAAAAATAACGAATCGCTTTTTGCTCTGCAGGAAATAAATTCCCGCTATAAAATAAATGTTATAATTTAAAAGTAAAGTCTGTGTCCAATTAATCGTTTAATAAAATGATTAGCTTTTCCCGCGAGTGGCTAGTATCAATTTGGTTGGAGTGCTCTTTAATGGGACATCTGCCGGTAGTTGTATAAACGTATGAAAACACAGAGTAAATATATATGACGCAACCCTGAGGAAGCTTCTAGAAATCGTATTCTCAACTGTAATATATTATACTGCTTGCATTTATTTAAAGCTAGCCACGCCTCGCAGTTTCACTTGCCACGCCTCGTTCATTCAACTGTCGTATTGCTGCGGGACCCGTGCTATTAAATTTCTTGCATTTCTTTAGCGGCGATAGCTCAGTGGTATAAGTGACGGACTGCCGATGCCGAGACGGTGGTCTCGGGTCGGGTTTGATCCTCAGTTACCCCGGTACTTTAGTACATATATATCGATGCCCCGGGCACACACCTCTGACTTTTCGAAGTTGTCTGTGTAACAAGAATGTTAATTATCGCTCGCTTAACAATGTGCCCGGTAGATGGCAATAGGCTCGCCCCCTATTACATTGGGACCGAAACATAACTGGCGAAGTGTGGGTGTGTAATACACCTCTGCCTACCCCTTCGGGGTTAAAGGCGTGAAGTTATGTTAATGTTGCATTACTTTTTAAAGAAAAGGTGACGCAAAATGGCTAAAGAGCTTAATTAGCTCTTGAGGTTCGTAGCGTAATGATACCTACTGATGATACATAGCCTACGCTTCCTCATGAATGTGAAGAATATTTTTCAGAATAATCCGACATGTAATTTCAGCAATTAGCGTGGTCAAACAAACTAAATCTTCCGCTACATTGTATGTTTTGCCACATATTAAAAAAAAAACTTATTTTTTTGTTCACTTGAAAAACGCGCGAAAACAATTTGTTCCAGGAATTTGGCATTCCGCTTTTAGAGCGGGGTCTTTTGCTTCGAAATTCGAATTTCGCGTCGGTAATTAACGGTTATTTAGATCTGGTAATTTCTTAGCAATATTTACCTGTTGAAAGCGCTCATAACGTGGTTTGACTTGCCATTTGTATTAGATCGGTAAAGTTAAGCAAATTTTACAAAGGTCTACTATTGGACCGGTGACCGCTTACGAGGCATTTACATCAGACTCCACTGATGCAAGGTTTTGTGTATCGCGGTATTGACTACCTACGATTTGTTTTTAAAATCTTTTAAGTTTTAACTGTGAAGTAAATAATTAGTATCATAAAGTAAGATTTAATTTCTAAATTAACAAACGACAATTGGTTAAGGTTATAAACGTGGCATAGACTTAATACATTTGATTTTTTATTTAAAATAGTATATTTACACTGATTTAGATAATGAATCCATTACCGGTACAGGAAACACATTGCATGCCTGTACTAATAGCTGAGCAGCCATAGACTATTTCCGGTAGATGGAGTAATATACCCAGTTATCGAAAATAATAACGTTTAGGTTTTGTCTGACTAATCAAGTAGGTGCCTATATTGTATCTGCCCGCGGCTGCGCCCGTATTATTACAAGTATTTATTAATTTTAGAAGTTATAGAAATAATAAAAAGACTTTTCTGATGTAAACCTAGTTTGTAAGAATTTACTAAGGCTTTTCTACACAGAAATAAAAACGATAAAATAATTATACTGATTTTAATACAACAAGTGTGGCAAGAAGTATACTACTTATTTGAAAACTTTATTCCTCAAATATACCTACAACTTATCCGTGTGACGTCGTGTTACCGCAGCGTAAATAGAATTCTCAGAACTTTAAGATAGCAGGCGAATCTCTCCTTTAGAATTAATAATAGGTACGCCAATAGGCGGACTGCTATGTTTGTCATAAGAAAAATACATACATACATAGACTCACGCCTGTTTTCCCGAAGGGGTAGGCAGAGGCATATTAAACGCCCACTTTTCGCCAGTGTTTTGATCCCACGTAATAGGTGGCGAGCCTATTGCCGCTTATCGGGATATTTTGTTTGCCAGAGCCTCGTCCGTTGATCGGCAGGTGCACCACTTGCAGGTGAGGTTGGCTTGGGACCCTAAGTTCTTGGTGGGAACCCTATGCACCAGAAAAATTGTAGTGGAAAGAAAATATGAGTATAATCTTCTACTTAAACATAGATTAGTTTAATACTAAACTAACGGTTTGGGAATTGGGACATTAGGCAAAGTATGACGCTACTACCAATGCAGTTATTGTAGTAAACGAACTGTCATGATAACTGCATCATCATCAGCCCTTTATACTGTCCCACTGCTGGGCACGGGCCTCTTTTCATTATGAGAAGGGTAAGGCCATAGTCCACCACGCTGGTCAAGTGCGGGTTGGCAGACTTCACATGTCTTTCGAGAACATTATGGAATAGTCTCAGACATGCAGGTTTCCTCACGATGTTTTCCTTCCCCGTTCAGCAAGCGATAATTAACAATTTAATACGCACATAACTTCGAAAAGTCATTGGTGCGCGCCGTGGATTCGAACCCGAGACCCTCTGTGTGGCAGTCCGTCAGTCTCTCCACTCAGCTATCGCTGCTTCTGATAACTGCATAGTCCGTCAAAATCTCATAGCCACAAGAATCGGCACCGACAGTTTTAAGTAGTGATCCTCAGAAGCACGGTAACGTTCTGATGCATATGTTACAGACCACCCAGGTCCCCCATCCAAAAATCCAGGATTTTCAGCGGTAACAACACAAACTCCAGCTCTAATTTTCCCAAAAGCTGGAGATCCGAAAAGATTTTCCACATAGTAACAGAAAACAGAGAAGGCGCCTGTAGTCGTTAATCTGCAATAACTAATAAAGCTCACCAAAACCGTGGGGTTAAAAAACTACAAATAAACAAATAGTAAGTCGCACGTGAACGAGTTTGAATGAGTGAGTTCACAACACGTTTCCACGAGGGAATCATCATCTCTATTTTAAGAGCGTGATTCTCTTCGGTTTCGCAATAATTACGTCGTGGCCGTGACAGGTGCCTGGCCCTTGTGTTGTAAACATTCTGGATTTGCTATCACTAAGCCGTAAATGTATTAGAAAATAATACTTTTTATTCGGATGGAAAAACATAAACATGTGGGGTGGCAGCCCTTGTCCTGCGGCCGCCATCTTGAAAAGACTGGTACAAATGGGTTTTCTAGTTTATCTGGCAAACTATTGATCGCACCGAAAAATTTCCAAGCACGTTTAGATGCAAATTAAATTTTATACAACTTTGTATTAGGTATTTAGTCGTAAAATTAAAAATAACAAAGATACAAACGAAAATCGAATGCAATTTGGTACAAATTTTCTTTTCAATGTAATTTTTTCGTACTCAGCAACAAAAAATGCATTTAATTTGTCATTTCTTCTGCCAAAACAAGACCTAACTTGAGACTCGACAGTCTCCAAGATTACCATAAGGTCCAGTTTTCACTCATTACATCGACCCTGAAAATATCGGTTGGCAAAATATGGACCAAACTCTAAAACTAAAGCACTCCGGGGGCTTTTGAACTTGCTAAAGTGCAAGTTCAAATGAAACTACAATGTTCTGCAGCGCCTGAATGTTCTGGGAAGAGATGCAGCAAAGTAATGGGAAAAATCAATGGCAATTATGATTTCCGGACAAAATGCGTTTTTCAATAGTTCTTCGTCAATAATTAGATATCGACGCTCTTTTAGATCATAAGCTCATAAAATAGACTAATGACACAGTCTCAGATTATAGAACAAGAATTGTTTGTTTTTGTTCTAATAATCTGAGGACACAGTAATAATGAAGAATCACTATAATTACCAAAATGCAACAATAACAAAGATAAACCTTTTTGTTTTTGGTTTTACGACAAAAAGGATCAGAACCAAAGATGTAGAGAAATTAATTTGGAACGAAAAATGCCTGAACACATCTTCTATGCGGTCAATAGTTTACCAGATAAATAAGAAAAACCATTCGCCACTTTTTCCAAGATGGCGGCCGCAGGATAAGAGGTACTTACGACCCAACAAATTTGGATTTAGCTTTACCTTAGCCCTCCCTAGACATATAAAAAATAAAATTGCGTCCTCTGACAAATTCAATAAACCCCAAATGAAACTTTTTAATGATACGATGTTTTGTAGTTAATCTAAAATAATAATAATCTTAGCACGCGACGATGGCAAGAGACTTGACGGGATGTCTTTACTGCCGTGGAAGCTGGGTAGGCCTTTGGTATGGGACGCCACATTTGTCGATACCCTTGCGCCATCCCATCTTTCCAGCACAGCAGGTTGTGCGGGCGCTGCTGCTGCTTCAGCAGAGACCCTCAAACGGCGCAAATACTTAAATCTTGTAGGAGATTATGTATTTGAGCCGTTTGGGGTCGAAACCTTGGGGCCATGGGGTCCAAGTGCGAGATCCCTTTTTAGGGATCTCGCAAAGAGACTGATCGACGCCTCGGGTGACCAGAGGGCTGGCACGTATTTAGCACAAAAGATAAGCATTGCTATACAACGAGGCAATGCCGCCAGTCTTCTGGGCACGCTTCCGATTGACTGCGATGCGGATAACTTCCATGACGCCTTCTAAATTTAATTTTAATTTATTTTTCGTATTGTATATATTAAATAGGCTTATTTTAATTTTAGGACATAATTAAGTTGCTTTTTATGTAATAGTTGATTTTGTTTGGAAAATAAATATCTAAAATGTTTTGTTAGTATTTTTGTGACAGTTTTAATTTGTTTCAACTATCCTTCAATACTTTAAGCTATAAAAGCTAGAAAACGGAAAGAAATTTAATCGATAATTTGACTGTATTTGAGCTCTATTTCTGTACACTGATTCGCCTCAAATCTATCAAAATTTTCATCATAGTTTTCTTATAAAACCAGCGGAAGTTAGTCTTGCCTTTTGCGGCTGATGTTGGAGTTTCAATTAAAGTTCCTTTGTAACACAGGTGAGTTCTAGAATTTATAGAAAATAGAGTGTTAAATGTTAATATTCAGGTACCTGAAAGTTTAACCTTTCTCTGCAAAAGCTAAACTATCAAAGTCTTAGGTAACTTAGTTACCATTGTTTAAATTTTATTGGATTGGTATTGACCCATTATTATTGCAGTAGCGTTCGATTTTGGTTATTTGTTTTCTAAACTTATGACTAGTTGATGTCATAGTAACGATGAGGTGTCGATGAAGTCTCAGGTTCGATACCTAATTAGGGAAAAGTACTATTGGGATTTCCTGTTAGAAAATTCTCGGTAGAAGTTCAAAGTCTGGTAATACAACGTCAATAGGCTTTTTTCGTAAAGTGTGTCATTCGTTGCGAAATGATAAATTTTGTGATGTCGACTCGCACGTTGCTTAACCTTAGGCAATAGACAAGAAGATGAAAATATCCGCTCCTTCTTCACCCATACTCCGTTCGCCTTTTCATTCTCTACTCCTTTTCTAAATAACTTTTCTCTCTTATCTATCCCATTCTGAATATGACTGGAAGAGAATAAAGAAAAAGAGCCTAGAGCCTTCGACGGTTTAATACACAAAACGAAACCCAGTAAAGGAATACTGCTAATTTATGTGGAAAGTGAGAGGGTGCTAGGTACTACCCTGCAGAGCTAGCGCGATCATGCTGTAACCACAGTATAAAGACATAAGACTGTGCTGTAACCAAGAAAAATATTGCAATACACAAATGTATCAAAACTGGTTGATCCTGGCTTTTTTGCTGGAGGTAGAATTGTATTTTTTATATATGAAAATGCATTTTGGATACGTCTTCCTTTGAGGAGACGAAGACTAGCATAGTACCTATGTACTATTCCTGTGTATTTTACAACTAAACTTAAAGCTTCTGTATGGAGTGGGCCCACCTCAGTAACGTTAGGGGAGGATTTAGAGCCACGGTTTCTAGGCCTTGTTCTTATATCCTCAACCACACTACTGTTTCACCTGTGCTGCTAGCTTGTGCATCAGTGATTATAGAAGACAGAGTTTTGACACTCGTTAAGTCTGTCATAAAACCCACTACGAATTTATTGGAAGTGTTGGAAGATAATAAATCCACTTTTCCCTTAGCAATGCGGGAGAAATCCTTTGTCCTTTTGGAGATCTGTAATACTCGGTTTCATTTATAGATTGCACTCACAAAGGTTAATTTTGCATCTTAGTTTTAAGGCTTAAAATGTAAATAAGTAAGGCTTTGTGAGGAAAATAAATCATTCATTCATTCTCTTGTCCGCTTTATGTTGTTTTTATAAATTTTCAGTTTTTATAAATAAATGTACCTATAATATATACCCTGATAAGTATCCTCGTTATGTCCACCTGCGTGTAGAATAGCAATAATATTAATATTAACGTATTTATTCACGTTGTGTTCGTTCATGTTTACCTACTTGTTACAAACCTTGGCCTTGTTAGTATGACCTTACTGCTGATAGTAAGCATTTATTTATTACAATAACGATGCACGTGTGTTGTATACATATATTTATTTTATTCAAATCGTGTAAAAATAAGGTGTGGTCAATTTACAATTTTGTGTTTGTGCTGACGTTACAGTTGTCGTGCTATAGATGACGAAAGAAAGTGAGATATTTATATTGTTACAATTAAAAACATAATATTCTTCAATAAATAGGAATCTGAAAACAAAGTATCATCAAATAACTTAATACAAATGAACTAACAATCTGACTTTTCTAAAGTTTTACTTCGCCGCCTGTCTTTTCGTTATATTATTCTTGTCCACTTTTGTTCTATTATTTCAGAATTCTTGAAAAGGAGAACAACACCTCGGTCTCTTTTATGCACCTTATTGTTCATAATTATTTCATAGCTTCCTTGAAGGCTGCTGTGCTCATTATAAGTTTCTTTGTCTATGGTCTCGGTGCTCATGGGGCATTTTCTAAACGCGCCCCAAACGTTTAGTGCGCCACGAGGGCTTTTAGAAAATATATGGAAAATATGGTCACCTACGTACGACTCGCTCGATATCAATATTATCAATTCGTATGCAAACTCGGACTAAGTCCTCAGGTTAATATTCCATTACCTCACAAGAAGAACATGGCAAGAGCATAAAAAAGTAAGTAAAAGACATATACATGTCGGGGTTGTAATTCTCAACAGTGAATTTCCTGAGGTTGTGTCCCAACAGTGTTTGTTTCGACAAAGTTTCACTTGCCGTGATTATTTTGTGCTGATTGAAATATGAACCAGAATCTCTTAAGCCTTAATTATTCTCTCCTGAGGGTCTAGTATGAGTTTTGCACTCGACGATAGACTAGTCGACACGGGAACAATTTCCATACATTTTCTAAAAGCGCCCCTAGCGGATAGTAGCGACCGGTAGAGACCGCTAGGGAGCGCATTTACTCGTAGAAAATGTATGGAAATTGTTCCCGTGTCGACTAGTCTAGTCACCGTAACAATCGAGTGCAAACTCGTACTAGACCCCCTGGTCCACTCGTGCGTATATATCAAGATCATTCAAATCCTAATCTAAAGACTACTAGCCACATCTGCAAAAGCGGGATTAACCGATTAACTATTCGTACTTAGGTAAGTACGAATATTAGTAGGTACTAATATCGGCAAATACAAAAAATGAAGACATACACTGTTCTTGCCTCAGCGTGGGCGGATCACGTGTACCCACAGTCACGTGACTAACAAACACTTGTGCTATAGATAGATATAGATATAGGTATAGACGGTATTTTTTACCGCAAGCACGATTGAACAGACCATACATAATAGTTATTACTATTCAAGTATGTGTGCGGTAAGGAGGTACTTGATGCATCACGATTTGTAATTTGTATAAATATTTATGAATTCAATTCAATACCAAGTTTATTGTGTATGATTTTTTCCGGTATAGTAAGTGCGTAAAAAGGCAGCGATGGCCTATTGGAGATGATACACAAACTGCTGTGCAGAGTTTTCAAACCCGCGAAACGCACCACTGACTGAAGCTATGTGCGTATTAAACTGTTAATTATCGCTTACCCCGTGCCTCGGAGAGCACGTTAAGCCATGGATCCCGGCGGTCATAAAGATCTTTGACAGTTGTTATAGAAGTCAGTATTGAATGTACACTACTGACACTGGTCTAAGCCATGAAATATCGCTATCCCTTGGATTATCGGGGGTCACACGCCTGTGGCTCTGAGGAAAAGCCAATGTTATCTTAGACTGAGAAAGCTCGTAACGCTATTAAGCGGACCCCGTACTCCAAGGTGAAAATATATCGATAGGACGATGAAGATTTTTTTAAATTAGTTTTTACGCGGTCGGGTTTTTTGTATTTCTTTAATTTTTTTATACTTTTTAGTCACGATTCATTATTTGTTTGTATATCGTTTATACTTGCAATAAAAACTTAAATCAATAAGTAAGAAAATTAGCGAGAATGATTGTTTTGTTAAACAACTTTAGATCGTTATATATCCTAAACTATTATTTAAAATAAAAAATTATAACAGGTATGTACCTAAAGATGATTTTAAAATACCTATTCAAAGACAGTTGAAATAGTTCATCGACTCTTTTTTTTTTTTGACAATATGGGCATCTGGTTGTCGCTGTGGTGAATTTTGATTACTGTCATGTCCTTAGTGACACTCGCAAGGTTAAGGCGAATCGATTGACGTAAGAATCATCAAAATCGGCCTACGCATTTGGTCTCTAGAACGCCACATAGAAACAAGCATACATACATACATAGACTGATAAACACATTACCCTCCTTTGCGTCGCGCAGTCGGGTAAGTAAAAACCTCATTCCTCCCACCATATAAATCATCATAAACCAAACAGTAACAACTTCACAAGAATACGTACCTACTTATAAGACACTTGAATTTGTACTCTCAATCCTTAAACAAATACGTTCGCGAAAAACGAACAAGTAGGTATACTGTGATCTTAAGCACAAAATTAGGTGCTCAGCTAAATAAAGTGCTCCCATCTGGCATCAGCTGTCACCATGCTTCTTATTGGCCCAATTTATTTTAGGAAGCGCACTTCGAAGAAGCGCTAAGGCGAGCTAGAATTGGCGGGGCGACCTTAAAACTAAAACAGGATTACGTGAATCACCCGCGAAGTCATCACCAACATTATGGGGAGTGTTGCTGCCTCTGCCAATTGTCGACGGCCGGTGCGGCGCAAGCTAAAGATATCTGTGAGGAAATTCACTGTAGATATTTTGCTTTTTATTTAGAAAATGAAACTGATGATTTTAGATAATTATGTAGTGCTATTTTGAAGCTGTTGAGTAGCCATAACCAATGGCAAAATCCCAATACGTATGCATAATATCTGTTTAATGTACAAAAAAAGAAAAGTAACAAAAATCGCAACTTTTTGTTACTTTCGAAAAGGCACGTAGGGTACTTTTTAGAAAATGTAGTGACGGCAAGTTTGGAAATTCATGGTGGTAGCTAACTAGCTATGTAGGTAAAGAGTTCCAAGTGTTTATTATTCGAGGACTATCTGCGAGAATTGGTGTTGTCCTTTTTGTCAGGTAAATCTTTCGTGAATTGTATCATCATTATCATTTCAGCAGAAGGACATCCACTGTTTACCATAGGGCTCCTTTGATAAGGTTTTCCATAGATAATATACTGATTTTAGATCACCCGCATCTGCAACCGATTCCCGCAATCTTAATCATATCGTTGGTCCATCTTCTGGGAAGCCTGGGTAGACCCATAAGGTGGACCAGTTGCGTGAATTTACTATGAGGAAAACTTTGGAGATAGTTACGAGGCTAATTTGAGCCTTAGCATTATTTTCTGCGATAATAGGTTCAACTTGCAGTTTGGTGAGATGATGCCACGCCCAAGTTCAACCATAGATACATATAGGTATCGTAACTAAATAAGTTTGTCATTTTCATGAGCCAAAGTGGCATTGAATTTTGTTTATTTTTAAAGTTGGCTAGAAAATATGCCGTTCGTGAACGTCGGCCTTTACTATCAGTCCTTTGTCTCGAAGTGCATCTAAGGCATTAGGAAGCGGCAGTTTACACCAACCAGTGCGTAAGCGCTGTTATGCAGATACGTGAAGCATCTGAAAAATCTTATACATATTTTTTATATTTATTCGGTGTTTACAGTTTAAATGATACGTGATGTGCATATCGTCAAAAGGTGAGAGCAAGACTATTTGTAATTTCGCTAATCTTAATATATAAAATCCTTGCGTTACTGACTGACTGTCAGACATGCTACAGCCGAAAAGCCGTATGTTCTTTGGGGACCGTAGGGTTGCACTAAGAAGGGATTTCCTGAAATAGGTACCTACGGGATCGGTCAAAACAGATAAATTAAAAAAAATGTGCAGGTGTAGCTGCTGGCGTCCGCTAGTATCTAATAAATAACTACGATGTACGGATAGACAAAAAGTGCTCAAAACATCACTTGCATACTATGCCTGTTAGGCGGTCCTTCATTTTGAGGGATTGTGGTCATGATGGTATGTAACTCTGGAATGGACAAACTGACTATCGTCTATCCGTCTATCGAATCTTGTCTGGTACAGTGTTAGCGACGTTATTTTTATTTGCATACACCTTAAATCTAATGAGAAAGAAATAAATACCCATATAATTATTTTTGTAAAATCATGCTTTTTGTTTCACAAGATTAACGGATACATTGATCGTAAACAGGGACAGGTGTGGAATGACATTGGGAGGCAAGGTGCCCTCTTATTTGTGATCACGAATAGGAGATAATTTGACGTGGGCAGTGATTGAGTGATGCACGCTGAATTGAAAACACACTAAACGACTGCGAAGGTCGCACCGGAATAATTTACCCACGTTATGAATGAATGACAAAGTTTTTTGGTGATGAAAATCTAAATGGATTAAGGGCTCACCTAAGATCTAAGTTGAGGCTTGTGAAACGTAGCCTAGCACTATTTCTATGTACCTATCTACTTCGATACCTGTATAATATAATAACAGTGCTTTATAAGTTCATATTAAACAGTAACTTGCAAACTTGACATAGCTGTATTTGAATATTTAATTATATTTTTTTTTTACCAATTCGAATTAAAGAAGCACTATTAAAATATTTGGCAACAGTGCAGTAACGATGCTGCATGATTTCGGAACAGCAGGGAGGTAATTGTAGCGGTACAGAAAAGAGTCTTGTTAGACTATCTTTCAGTTACATAATATGAGACGACAGTTATACGCATAATTATGTCAACTACATAAAAGTATACGCCGCTTATGATCATCATAATCAGCCATATTTATAACTAGCAGTCTTCTGTTTAAATTATATCCAAGATCAATTAACTGAAAAATGCAACACATGCACGCACAAACCAACAACTATTATTACATGATAATTAATTTTGGACTATTTCGAAATGAGAGAAACATTGATAATGAAAAATGCTCCCTGCTGTACTTAGCTAAAAGTGCGCCTGCCTGTCTTCTTGAGAGCTTTTCCTACAAGAAAAACTTAAACGTGGCCGCAAAGCATAGACTTAAGTAGGTAAGTACTTTTATGAATTATGAAGCAGCCACGGTAATATGAGGCTATGAGGTAAGTATTGTAAATTATAGTACAAGAATAAATTATGAGAATGGCATATAATTTATATAAATGTAACCACGTACATTTGTTATTAGACCTTGATCTTGTATGAATGATATTGACAGCGAATGTCAAATTTGTGCGTCATTGTTTCGAGTACCTGGGTTAGGTTAGATTCTCTCTGTATCACTGTAAAGCCTGGCGTCGACTACATTCGAACCGCGTCGAATCGCGCCGAGTCGCATTTTTTCCGTGTGCGTTCATTACAGACGAATCGAATCGAAGCCAGCAGTCAGTCGGCGACTGGCTGCTGTAGGTTGTGCTTGTGTTGTCAATGATGGATAGCTCGGACGAAGATATGTTCTTGTTTCAAATTCGTTCATTATTCCCGCTATTTCTTCCCATATATTTTGTCTACGCTGCTCGTCATGATAATGAGTATCATCATGATCATAATATTTTTATTTTAGACTCACGCCTATACAGGCGTGAGTCTAAAATAAAAATTGCATGGGTGTAATATTACACCCAGATTTCGCTATGAATTTTAGGTCTCACGTAATTGGGGGCCAGCCTATTGCCGTACCGGGCACATTACCAGACTCCGTGCTGCTACTGAGAATTTCCTAACGGAAAAACTCAATAACACTTTGCCCGACCCGGGAATCGAACCCGAGACCTCCCAATCCCACGCGCACATTTCTGCCGCGTGACCAATGAGGCAAGCATGATCATTAAGTTCAGTATATTTCTGAACTAGCAAAAGTCACAGTTCTTCATTCATTTCGATAACTTTTTATGTAGGTATTTACGCCATGTAGTACCCGTCTACACTCATCCGCTGACCCGCGTCCACTAAGGCGCGCCGCGTCGAGTCGAAACGCGTCGCCGCGCGCCGCAGAAATTCGCCTGACGAGCGATGCGCGCGGTAGATTCGATTCGGCGCGCCGCGGCTCTTCGCTAATGAACGCAGGTTCATAGAAATATATAGGAGGCGACTTTATGCGATTCGATTCGGCTCGGCTCGGCGAGCCTAGTGGACGCTAGCCTTAATAAGTAACTAAATAGGTTATGTTAGGTTCTCTTTTGACCCTTAACCCGAAAATAGGAGCCCTGCGAAGCAGGGCTCCGTCAACCTTAGTTTATTAAACTAGTGTGAAGAATGTGGAAGTTGGCAGTGCCATACACACCGATGTTTGGAGAGTTTTTTTTTTCAGAGGAAGCCAAGTATTTCCGGCAAGTGAAAATGGTGAGAGGGGGTTCCGAGACCTCCCCTTCTCCCCCCCAATTACTCACAACCCCTAAAAACGGCGACGTATTTCGAAACCTTTACCCTCTCTGTCTGTATGAACGCGATAAACTCAAAAACTACTGAAAGGATTTTTGGAAAATTTTCACCAATAGATAGCGTGATTCCTGAGGAAGGTTTAAGTATGTAATTAGTGTTTTCGGAACCGGTATTCTTTTTGAGAACCGGGAATTTCGGTACTTTTGTATAACGGAACCGGGATTTCCCGGTTCTTTCGGTATTTTCGGTTCTTGCTAGTTTTTATTATAGAAAACGGAAAGGACCGTAAGTCCGTCCCTTTCTTGAGCAACACTCCCTTGTCACTTGCATTCAGTGCGCGTATCTACTGATGAAACTTTGGTACCCCTTACCAAAGTTCGAGCAATCTTCCATGACGCATCTTTCTCTAGACATACGATAAGTCACATTTTCGATAAGTACACATCGGTTCCCCTGACCTGAATTCCCTGATAGACAAACTGGTACTACGGTTTCCGACCGCGGGTGAAGAATGACATTCTTCAGGCAGTACACTTTTCCTGAAGTTGCACCTTCCATGAACACGTCTTCTAAGCCACATTTCAACACTCCCTGGTTAACATCGATCTCGGAGCGATGCTTCCGCATGAAGTTTAGGCATAGCCATATCGGCCACGATGACTTTGTGACGGTAAACTTTGTTGCCTAGCTTCAGATCCACCTCCATTTCACCTCGGACGGTTATGTGCTGACCGATAGTGTTCTCAGTTTCACACATTCATTATGCCTGAAGCAGCCCTGAAAAACCCGTCTTGCCAGATGGAAACTGACGACTCTCGTTTTCCTGCTCTCGCTGCCTGGCAGGCACAGCAGGCGACCCCTTTGGGGGAGACAGAATGCCAGCACTCCAGGTCGCGGATTCCATCCGTAAATGTTACGAGGTTCCCATCTATCAGCGCAGGCGACGGCTGGTATGACTTCCTAACCAGTTTTTCCACCTCCAGAGCCCACTGCAGCAGAGTTTCTCAGGTGCGTTATGTCCTGTCCTTCAGCTGAGCACGATACACATGTTTGAGGTGCGCGTCACCGTATCTGGCCTCCAGCACCTCTAGAAAGTTCTCGTAGGAGACGTCTTGCCCGAGTGCCCCCAACACCGTCAACGCCTGATCACGAAGGCCCAAGGTTAGGGCGGTTAAGGCCTGTTCTTTATTCCACCCATTTGATCGCATCATAGCCTCAAATTGTATCTTGTATGCTGACCATGATGACAAGCCATCAAATGGTGGAACCTTAAACCCACGAGGCCGCCTACGCTTTGCAGGCAGCTCAAGCGGATTTGGCCTCTTTCCCCGCAGTTTTAGCACCGAGGTGACGATACAACTTCCTTGATACGGTGACTTCGCTCGTCGCGTCGAGCTGCTGCTACTGCTTCCACCTCCAGAGCGTGGGCTAAGGCGTCCTTCAGGTTCTTGAAGTGCCCAAGTCTTACCGCTGCTCTAACCTCCAGCCTGGAGGTTAGAGCAGCGGTAAGTAATGTGTGTAATCTACGCATCCAAGCCGCTCCTTCATTGGTGCCACCTATGAAGCTTGGATGCGTTTCGGCGAAAACTGAGTGAACGAGAGATCACGACGCGCGAGCGGGGCATACACGGCAGACGCGGGGAAGCTCGACACCGCGTCGCAGTCGCGTTCCTACTTACTACTTTCCTTTCTATCCCAGCAACAGCGAGCGAGTGTAGGTAGTTATTGGTTATAGTGACCGCACCATTAATTTCGCGCGTTATTTCTTTTAACGCTGAATTATTCATGTTAGTTTTGAATGTTTGAATATTAGAAGAAGTGGAAAAGTAAAGTAAGAGTAAATAAGTAAATAGTAGTGTGAACTAGTGTGAATCGCCTATTGTAAATAAAATTCCCGAAAGTACCGAAAGAACCGGGAATAAAATTTGATATCCCGGTTCCATTTTACGATAAAAGAACCGGGAATTCCCGGTACTTTCGAGACCGGGATTTCCCGGTTCTGAACCCTATATGTAATTCACGCAGGCGAAGTCTAGTCACTAATATTTTAAAGCTGATGAGTTTGTTTGATTGAATGCGCTAATCTCAGGAATTACCAATTCGATGTGAATAATTAATATATTAAGAAAAGTTAGAGGCTATATAAAACCAACATGGTTTTATAATAAGCCATGGGTTTAAGCGGAGATGTGGCCCGTAAATAAAGCGAGTGTAACTGCGGGCTTAGCTAGTAGGAAATAAACGTACCTACAACTATTGTGCAGAATTGTAAATAATACCTATTGTATAATTAACTTGCAAACAAATATATATATGTACTAAAATAAGACAAGGAAATTAATTAATAAACATTAAAATATATACCTATGTATCTGGTAGGTTTCGCAGAATTCTTCCTCTTTTGATAAAACTGTTACTATGAAGTCTAACAGGACAATCCTGTTAGAGTTCTGGACATGAGCTCCATATTTATTTGACTGTGGTAATAGTATCTGTAGTAAACAAAAGGAGAGATTATTCATATAAGTTTGAGGACCTCTTTGCTCTAACGTACCTGAAACTGTTACGTGTTTTTCTCGTTTTTCACGCATCCACAGAAACAGCTACCCGCTGCTGTGGTGAATTTGACATCGGGTTTGGAACTGGCAGACCTCAAATTTGAATGGATAGATTGAATATTAGGACTGGTCATTAATTGTGTAGCTCAAATCTATCACCTTCATCGCCTTCACTATCATTCACTGAACGATATGCATCATAGCCTACCTTACGCCTTCATTCTGTAAAAGGCTCGTACATTTACTTTCAAAGACGACACTTTAGATCAAATTCCTTGGGTCTTTCACAAACATTACAGCTGGAAAAACTGCGTAGCTTCTTCACATTATCAAACAATTTTACGATTATTCCTACATAGATGATGTACCGCACAAGTTGTAGAGTCAACAGGGGGCAATCGATTATTAAATAACTAGCAGGTGCGCAACCATTCAAGGCAGCCATTGTTGATTTTGTTATACTTATTAGGTAGGTATTGGACACCTACCAAATGTGTAAAATTTACAATGTTTTTACTGTTGTACCTACTCATATGTAATATAATTTCACGCCTTTTTTCCTGAAGGAGTAGGCAGAAGTGTATTACATACCCACACTTCGCCAGTTATGTTTAGGTATTAATGTAATAGGGAGCGATCCTATGTGTGTATGGCATATTGCTATATCTGCGTTGGCAAGATTCAACGTAGTGTTGTAAAAGAACTGAGTCTTCATAGTCCTAATATTGAGACTCTTTTTTGAAGACTCAAGTCAAAAAAGAATAAGTAAAAGCTCAAGCCACTCTGATTTTTTAGTCTTCTTAAAATAGACTCCAGTCTTGCCAAATTGAACTCGAAACTGAGTCTTTTAAAACAGCTCACTCTTTACAAAAAGAACTGAAGACTAAGTCCTTTAAATAAAAGCTTAGCTTTCTTAAAAATAACTAGCAACTTGAGTCCTTTTAAAAAGGGCTCAGTCTTACGAAAAGAACTCGCTACTGAGTCATTTCTTTCAAGTGTGTAATAAGAGATTACTGTGACTGAATCCTCTATTTAAACAATTCAAATACTTCATAATATGCGAGTTTTTTTTTTATTGGGCTGGCTGCAGTCCTCTACTTTATAGTTCACAACTCAAGAACTCAACTCAAAGGCTTTATGATACGAGTCTTTTTGTTTGGACTGCAGTCCTGCTGTATAATTCACGATTCCTACGACTTGAAAGAACTTACAGGACTCAAAGAACTCAAAGGACTCAAAAAAAAGAAAGGACTTAAAATAAATCTAACGACTCAAGAAATTTTAGGACTGAAAGAACTGAAAAGAATCAAAAGAACTTAAGACTCAGGACTCAGAAGACTAATTAGTCGTGCGTTCTGCAAAAAGAACTCATAGCCGCAAAATGAAGACTAAAAGACTCAGTTCTTTTACAACACTATATCAACGTCAGTCGTATCGTATATAAAAGGGCTAATATTCTGCCAATATGTCTGGTTAGTGGTTTGAAACTAGACCCGAGAATCCCGGGATTCAAGGTGAATGTTTTGCTGAAGCTAGAATCATGATGCGTAAGGTTAATAACAGAATTCGATCACTGAATTTTTTAGTAGACTCTATTTAAACTCGGTCTATTTAAATTCATACTATGTTGGTAAAACCGCAAGGAACGGATCTATCTTGTAGGTAAAACATTAAAAGCCGCCTTTTAAAACGTCAGAAAATATATCTAGTTTCGTAAATATTGGTAACTAGCGACAGCTCAATGTGTTTTCTGAATAATACAGGAAGTCTGCAACTAATGTATCGAAATTGTTTCCTGTTCGCTTTGAATCTGACGACGAATATTATTGTTTATTGTAACCTACACCACATCATCATCATCATCATCATCATCAGCCCTGTATATAAACTGTCCCACTGCTGGGCACGGGCCTCTTTTCACTATGAGAAAGGGTTATACCACATATTAAACTATCTCGGGGTTTGGAGACCAGGAGACGTCTACTACGGAATTCAATATTCGATCTATAGATAGATCTGTAGATTTTAGATTCGCTTTTGACATAAGCTCCATACAAAATATGTCAAACACGAATCAAAAATCTATAGATCTATCTATAGTCCGAATATTGAAAATGGCCGTAAGAGAGATTTATGTCCGGATCGTTGCAAATGGCGTTCCGTAGCCTCTGCCTACCCCTCCGGGAAACAGGCGGGAGTCTATGTATGAGACGTCTCCTGATAATAGCTTCTGCATCATCATCATCATCATCAGTCTGCCCATTGTCCACTGCTAGATATAGCCTCCCTAATGGCACGCCACTGATTTTCGGCTTTTCATAGGTTTTCATGGTAGTCAAGAATACAGAAATATACTTACATAATATGTAAAATAATAAATCTTAAAAATACTTAATGCAGCTACAAATTGGGTACCAGGCGGTCGGCGGCGACGGGGACGGCCCAAACGGAGATGGCGAGATGACCCAGATGTTTTTGAGGGCGACTGGCCAGAGATTGCCAATGACCGCGATTTATGGAAATCCGAGGGAGAGGCCTTTGCCCAGCAGTGGGACACCATAAGCTAACAAAAAAAACTCTTTATCGTCACCTCAGTGCTTTCCCGTTTGCAATCCCTCGAGACCCCCTTTCGTATCCTCGGTTCGATATCCTACAATAATCTATTTACAAAATAGATTATTGTAATTGCTGCTGCTGTTGTTCATAATAATATGAAGTATTATATTACAATATGTTGTGCGTTAACGTCAGTACTATAATATCAATATAATCTTTGTTTCATCAAGCGACCAACTTGTGTTTGAACGACGATAGTAGGATATTTTTGTATTATTTGGTGTCTTTACTTGTGAAGTTGTCCCGTAGTAGAGAGATCTCTATGACTGTTTCTTAACCAATGGATTTCAACGATATGAGAGAGAGGATAGTGTTTTAGAATACCTTTTTATAGAACAAAGAGCACTGCATGATCCTTCGTTGAAAATTAAGTCTCAGAATGTCGCTTAAGTTGTAGCTACCTAGACTATGCCATCGTTTACCTTGTGCAACTCTACTTATTGAAACCAATCGATCGCAGAATATAGAACGAGCGCTCGGACCCCATGAGCCTAGCGTTTCAACCCAAAATAGATCAAACACGTAATTACTTCCTTATCATCAGCCTTTTAGAGTCCACTGCTGGACTAGGCCTCTCCTTTGAAAGGAGGAATTGGCCTACTATACCACGCTGGCCATACGGGTTGGTATAGGGTTTGTATCAAGTTTTCCTTCTCTTACGATGTTGTTCTCTGCATAATATACTCCCTCTGTCGGCTCTTACGACACCCATGGGATGATATGGGGTGGTGACATTCCGTATTCTTAATCCGTCACCACACGGACATATTTACTTCCTAATGATTATTTCTACATATTTATTAGAATTACTTCCTAAATCACTGTATTTGCGCCGTTTGGGTTTCGACAGTTGCAGCAGCAGCGCCAACACAACATGGCCTGTCGTGCATGGGCTCTCGTTGTAATATAATATTTTTCCGTTACTGACCGATTGAAGGGCATCGCACAGCTAAAACCACTAGGCGCAAGTAGCTGAAATTTGACATGTTTGTTCATTGAGGAGCGTAGGGAGTATACCAAAAAGGGATTTAACGAAATTCCTGAAGGTTAAATCAAAAATAAAATAGCTGCTTAATTAATAAATGAATCTTCTAGTTGTTTTATATTCTGGTTTCGCTAATTGCTGGACATAAATCAAAATGTAATAATTAAATTAATAGGTATATGTAATAGATTTATTTTGTAGACTATTTTCCTGTTTATTACATGTACGTAATATGCTTTACTAGGTACATCCAGCAATGCTTGAGGAAGAATCCAATGTTAGTTAGGCAATAAATCTCATCATTTTCCCGGAGGAAAATAGCACCGTCCAACCAGTTTATTTATTAAAATTATGTAGGTATGTGTGTTATGCTATATGTTACCGTAAAACGCTGTGGTGACGGATTAATAGACTAAAGTGTCACTCCGTTTCATTCGTTAGATCGGACTAAGCAAAATACTCGAAAGAAATAGTATTTTTGAGAAGAAACGGACATTAATTACTAAAGCAACCCGGCTGGCCAAGAAGCATGTTACTTATAGTAGGCGAAATCCTTCTATAGGGTCACAATGCTATTTTGACGCAAATAAGGAGAGTCAGGAAAAAGCCTATGTATAGAAAATAGAAATATACTGCGAAAAGCTTTATGATGAAGACGCCGAATAACGGTACATCTAAACTTCGATTTTTAATAAAATCAAATCCTCTTCATTGTAGGTACCACTTATTTATAACGAAAGCGGGATTTGACCTGATCGTGTTTGATACTTTCTGTGAACAAGTATTGTTGAATGGTAAACATTTCTGTCTCAGTTTCTCAGTGACTAAAATGTATGCCACATATTGAAAAAGAAAGAGACGTCATTAGGTAGGTACACCATCTCGACTCGACTGACCAGCCTAACGCCAACCTGGCGTCAACTATCTGGCATCAAATATAGACATTAGTCAAGCACAAGTGACAAATAAGTAATAATGAAGTTGATGTTAATGATCTTCTAAATCCTTAGTTCTGCAAGTGTCCGCTATAAATCAAGTGGCGCCACTGGGACGTGAGTCACGATCGACGCCGGCGACGCTCGACGCTCACTATTTTTCAGCTAATGCTATTTTCAGACTAAAAATTAATTGCTCACTTAGTATGGCCTGTGGCTGGTAATGTATTGTGTACGTAAAGCAATTGAGAGAGTAATTTGGGTAAATTTATTGGGTGTTGTTGTTTTCTGGAAAATAATAAGAAAATGTTTAAAAGATTAGGTAAGAAATAAAAGCACAATACTGTATCTTCATAAATTATGAATAAATATGAAGTGTAAGATTATTTAAAAGGTATATTTAATTACTATGCTGTATATTAAACTTTTATAAGGTATGCCACAGATGAGACAAGTATCAGATATAGCGCATTCGTCCAACTAAGCGTGGCACGTTGACAGCTATGTGTGCGTGACCTTTGGCGACTGGCACTGTACGGACACGCGCGTCTATGTGTGTGTAAAGTTGCCAGATCATGAATAATCTCCCAGTATTTTGCATATAGTTATGTAATATTCTTATATTCATTTGCGGTTTTGAAGAATTTACCATGGATTTAATTAATGCTTTTATAAATACTTTTCTTAAATGTAGGTATCGAGTTAAGTTTTAACTACTTCGTAAATCTGTATATACAGTGTGTTTCATAAACCCCCGTCTGATCTTGAAAGGTCATATTACTGACTTATCAGGCATACCAGGAAAAATAATAAAAAAAATCTAGGTCATCATAAAACATCAGAATAAATTGCCTTAGCTCAGTGCTAACGAGAAACATTACCCCGAAATTGGCGAAAATTCTGTAAACTAACAACACTCCCCTCAATAGCGGAATCCTTTATGATTCTTAAGGCCCATCCACACGGCACAATTTTACCACTGATCAAATTTTCAATGGAATTGGCTTTGCCCGTCTACACGACACAATCAAATGACTGAATTTCATTCCGTCCACCCAATTGGTTAAAATCTGGTGGTCCGCACACCCGATGAACTTGAGTTGGACGACTGGCGTCTACACGTCACGATTTAATCAAGTGATTTAGTCACGTTGGACGTAAAATTGTGTCGTGTGGATAGGCCTTTAAATTTATTAAAAATTGTCGGCTTTCGCCGCTTACCGTGTCAAAGGGCATGCCGCCTTTTTAAAATAGTGCAATTTTACCGTCAAGCGAGCCGCCGTACACAAAGGGACCGCTCTAGTGATGTTTACGATCAAGAGATAATATCGATTTATTTAATTTTAACATGACATTTTAAAACTAGAATGATAGCCTGCTAGGCTACTAGGCCAATGATAGCCTAGTGATGATACCAACGGATTGCCGTGCAGAGGGTATCGGGTTCGAATCCACGGCGCGCATCAATAATAATACATACATAATAAGATAATAAGACTTTTCCAAGTTACGTGCGTAATAAATAGTTAATATCCCTGTGTCTCGGAGAGCACGTTAAACCGTCGGAGCAACAGTCATGAAGATCTTTAACAGTCGTCACGCGGAGTCAGTACCCTTAAATAAACTGATTCTAGTCTAAACCATGGAATGTTTTTATTTATTAACAGCAAATAAAAACATAAATTTACACAAAGCTGACGTTTTAGGGGTTTAGCTACCGATATTCTATCAGGTAAACAATAACATAAAATATCGATAGAAACAGTACTCCAGTGAATACCATTTGTTACATCTCTAATTATTTACCTATTTGATTTACGAATTAACTATTTGCCTTCTTGAACACTCAGTCTTTCGCTAGCTTTCCTTTTGTTTAGACTTCCGCGTGAAATAGTAGATTCGTTAGGTATGTCATATTCAAACCCTGAATACTTTAACATGTTGATGTGCTTAGGTAGGAGTGAATGCAATTATGCAGGTGCTCGTAGGGAGTACGAGGAGCGGTATGCCAGACCACGGGGTCTACCCGTGCCGTCGGAGCGCGCGTTTCAACGGCTTCACCACCGGGTGTACAACACGGGCAGTGCTCGCGATGATTCGAATCGCAATCATGGTGGCAGACCACAAAGTAGCGACGGTGTAGTGGAACAGGTCTTACAATTATTCGCTGAGGATCCCACGCAGAGTACCAGGAGTGCGGCACGTGAACTGGGCACCAGTAACGCGCGAGTGTGGAGGATATTAAAAGAAGACGGACAGCATCCTTTTCACTACCAACGTGTTCACTCACTTATGCCGTCGGACTATGCCCACAGAAGACAATACTGCAACTGGCTACTTGGCAAAGTAGAAGAGGATGCTACGTTCTTGGAGCGCGTGTTATTTACCGACGAATGTTCATTTGGTGTTTTCAACTGTCACAATGAACACGTCTGGGCTGTTGAAAATCCACACGCGATGAAAGAAAGCCATTTTCAACATCGTTGGCGCATCAATGTGTGGGCGGGAATCCTCGGCGACCGTATTATTGGTCCGCATTTTTTAAATGAAACCATGAACGGTACCAATTATTTAAGATTTTTGAGGGAAGTTCTAAGTGACGAGTTAGATTCGTTGCCGTTAAGCTTCCACCGCAGCTTGTGGTTCCAGCACGACGGTGCCCCACCTCATTTTTTACGAGCTGTGCGTGAGTATCTTGACGCACAGTTCCCTGGCAAGTGGATTGGACGAAGCGGGCCTATCTCGTGGCCACCAAGATCACCGGACCTAACGCCTTTAGACTTTTACTTGTGGGGACACGTTAAACAAATAGTGTACCAAAAACCGTGTGACACTGAAGAAGAAATGCGTGCGCGTATCGTTTCTGCTTTCCGAAGTTTAAACCCAGGAGTGTTAAGAAGTGTGCGTTCGGATATGGTGCAAAGGTGCCGTAAGTGTCTGGACGTGGGCGGCGGACATGTGGAGAATGACCGTCGCAACTTACAGCAAGTTGATATTTTTATCAATTAAGGTAGGTACCTAGTTACGTAAGATTAAACCAATTAAAAAGTAGGTAGTTATTAATGTAAGTACCGTAGTCATAGCGCGACGATTTTCTCTTAGATGGGTGACCGCGTGTGATATTACATGAAAGCGCTTCCGGGCTTCCGACGGCCCGTAAAGCCGCATCCAAGAATCGTTAGGCCATGTCGTAGGTATTCGAGCAGTTAGAAAACAGTGACACC
This sequence comes from Euclidia mi, assembly GCA_944739405.2. Lineage (NCBI taxonomy): Eukaryota > Metazoa > Arthropoda > Insecta > Lepidoptera > Erebidae > Euclidia > Euclidia mi. The sequence continues at coordinate 13,693,309 of OX123197.2, forward strand.
AGAGTTGGCCACGCACTCGCACGAAACAAACAGAAAACCTTAATACTGTACTTTGTTTTACGGAGTTTTACCTAAACCGTCGAAGCAAAAGATCAGCTGTTGCATCAAGTGCATAAAATCTGTTTATACCTAAAATAATACTTGGCACGTGTAAAGGACGATGACGCGCGGCGGCGGCTTTTGTCAAAGGAGGCGGTCGGTTGGCCTATGCACTCAAAGGCGCCGCTTTTGCCGTCAAATTTTTATGAACTTTAGGTAGATACCTAGCTAATACGATTTATGAGTCTTTAGTGTTGCCATGGGTAATCTGATATGATATTATTTAAAATTAATTAAATTTACATGGGAAAATTTTATGTTGAATTTCCGTGAAATAATGACAAATATCTCATCATTTTACGCTACTCTACAACCCCTTCATTGATCGGACGGATGGATATGTAACACCCTGTATAAAATCCTTGCGTTACTGACTGACTGACAGACAAGCTACAGCTGAAACTACTCGGCGCATGAAGCTGAAATTTAGCATGTATGTTTCTTGGGAACCGTAGGGGTGCACTAAGACGGGATTTCTCGAAATTCCCACGGGATCGGGCAAAACGAGAAATACGAAAATATGTGCGTGCGAAGCCGCTGGCGTCGATTAGTTGAGAAATAAATAGTATGTATGTACACACGGCACCAAGTGAAGCTAAACAGTTTCTGTACCATTTTGATACTTATTCCCTACGCCATAAGTATGTATGTACACACGGCCCCAAGAAAAGCTAAACAGTTGCTGTACGATTTTGATACTTATTCCCTACGCTATAAGCATGTATGTACACACGACGCCAAGTCAAGCTAAACAGTTGCTGTACGATTTTGATACTTATTCCCTACGCCATAAGTATGTATGTACACACGGCGCCAAGTCAAGCTCAACAGTTGCTGTACGATTTTGATACTTATTCCCTACGCCATAAGTATGTATGTACACACGGCACCAAGTCAAGCTAAACAGTTGCTGTACGATTTTGATACTTATTCCCTACGCCATGAGTATGTATGTACACACGGCGCCAAGTCAAGCTAAACAGTTGCTGTACGATTTTGATACTTATTCCCTACGCCATAAGTATGTATGTACACACGGCACCAAGTCAAGCTAAACATTTGCTGTACGATTTTGATACTTATTCTTTACGCAACAAAAACGGTGCAAAGGTCAAAGTGTATAAGCTTGACGAGTAGCAGGGTGAACACGAATATTTGGATCGTTTGGGGATCGAACTCAAAACAATATTATGTAAGGTATATACTAATGGAAATTGAAATTCTATTACTATATTTATGAGAAAGAAGATATATCTACAATATACTTTTATAATACGGTAATGTATTTTTCATTAACATGACAATCATTATCACATAATCAATTGACAAGTGCATTTTCCCTAATTCAGGCAGAACGGCGTCGACAAAAACTGGCAACACTTACATATTTCTTGCACAAATACAAATTTTATCGAAATTAAATTAGGAAACAGTCAAATTATCAATAGTTACCTGTGAAAAGATATTCCATTTTCCTGTTTTTGTTTTTAGGAACAACTTTTACAGTGTTTAAGAACACAAGACGGCATTTTAAGAATTTAAAAGTTGAAGTGATCGTGACGCGTGAACTGTACGATGCTTCGTAGCGCACTGAGACGAGTTTGTATTCGCTTTTCAATTTTGTATTTGCTTTAGTGGCCGCACGCAACAGTGCCGCGCGTTCCATCTGATAATTGTCTCATCTGTGAGGTATGCTTGAAAGTTAGGAACACTTTACTAGGTTAGCTGTTAATGCTGTGATGTTATGTAATGAATTGATTCCGATGACAACTGAATTTACTTCAATAAAGGGCCTATGAGTTAGAGGTGATTTTATTAGAAAGAAGACAGCCTTCGTGGTCCAGTGGATAGCGTATGCGACTGCTGATATAAATAAACCACCAACCCATAAATTAATAAATAAACCAAGAAACAATATTATTTTAAATGTCGATAACAAATTATGTGATGATGCTTATAAGATCGCGAACACGTTTAATCATTATTTTGCATCGGTAGGAACAGCAGGCATTCATAATTCTATACAAAGCGTTAATATCTCATCCGGACGCCTAGTATCAACCTCAACTGAAAATAGCATCTATTTAAAACCAGTCGATCCAAAAGAAGTAAAATATATAATCATGCACTTAAAGAATAAACGCAGCTATGGCCATGATGAAATTCCACCAATACTTGTGAAAGCCTGCTCAGATGAACTAATAATACCTCTAACTGTTTTAATTAACCAATCTCTTGAAGAAGGTATAGTACCAGATTTATTAAAGGCATCAATAATAAAACCAATTTTTAAAAAGGGTGATAAATCTGATACTGGCAACTATAGACCAATAGCGCTACTGCCCACCTTCTACAAAATATTTGAAACAGTAGTATCCAAACGCCTATATAACTTTTGCGAAAAGTATAAAATATTTAATGATAGTCAAAACGGGTTTAGAAGAAACAAGTCAACAACATTAGCCGTGTACAAATACATACAGGAAGCACTTAATATATTAAATAAAAAGGAATATGCTATTGGTATCTTATTAGATATGAGTAAAGCCTACGATCGAGTGTCTTACGAAATACTACTGGCCAAACTATACTCAATAGGCGTACGAGGAATAGCGCATGATTGGTTCACTTCCTATCTTAAAAATCGCATTCAGTACGTAGAAATAGAACACCATACGCAGGCTGGCCAGATTACTCATGTTAGGTCACAGAAAGCAGACATCACTATGTCCATACCCCAAGGTAGTGTATTGGGTTGTGTATTGTTTCTCATTTACATTAATGATCTGCCTAAAGAAATTGATACGCAAGCAGTTCTTTTCGCTGATGACATATCAGTAATATTTCCATGTAAGGACATAACTCAATTAAATATAATTTTAGACAAATATCTTTCACAAATAGTAAACTGGATGACTAATCACAACTTGGAACTTAATTTAAAAAAAACCAAATTAATGCAGCACAGACCCTATCAAAAACAAGAAATTAAAATAAACTATTCGTATAAAAATACAAAAATACAATGTGTCGAAGAGTTTTCGCTACTAGGATTGACTGTGGATACTTTTATGAATTGGAAAGCTCATGTACAAAACATTGCAAACAAACTGTCTAGATTCACATATGCATTGTACGAGCTTAAAAAAGCAACAGATTTGAAGACAGCCATGACAGCATATTATGCTTACGCCTACTCTTGGCTAAATTACGGTATCATACTGTGGGGCAATAGTGTCGACGCACAAAAACTATTTATTTTGCAAAAGAAATGCATAAGAATAATATCAAATGTAGATAACATAGAAAGCACAAAGCCTCATTTCATTAAATTAAAAGTTCTAACATTAACTAATATGTACATAATGGAAGTGTGCAAGTTTGTAAGAAAACACCCAACATTATTCCCACTAGCAAGTGACCAACGCCCCCAGCAACGCAACCTACGCTATAAAAATAAACTTGCCATACCTAGCTCCACATTATCTAAATTCCACTCTGGGCCATTTGCAATGTGCGTTAAAATATATAATAGAATCCCTAACGACATTAGAAATATAGAGTATGAAAATAAATTTAAGAATGCGCTCCAACAGTACCTCATAAATAAATGTTTTTATAGTATTAATGAATTTTTAGCCGATAAATGAAAATGGTACTAAATATCCAATAATTAACATAATTTAGAAAGTGGAACTAAGTTGCATAAAATTATTAGTTTTGCCTCATTTGTTTTTATTTTATATAGGTATATTTTTCGTCTTTAAGTTCCTAGATAATTTTTTCTTCTCAATAATTTTATTTGTATACTTAAATAATATTCCAAAAATGTTTGTTTTGTAAATCCAAAGTTCTAACATGTATGCGATTAGTATTTTTTTTTTTTAGCAATAAGTAAAACTTGCTATGCCCAAACGGGGTCCATAATGTACGTACTCATAAGTCCATAACACCTGTAAAAAGAAACATTGTGGAATTGCAATTAAATACTGAATACTGAATACTGATTGGAGGTCCCGTGTTCGATTCCCGGGTCGGGCAAAAGGGGTACTAGGTTTTCCGAATTCTCAGTAGCAGCACGGAGTCTGGTGATGTACCCCGTAACGGCAATAGGGGGCGAGCCTATTACGTGGGACCTAAAAAAATCATGGTGAAATGTGGGTGTAATATTGCACCTCTGCCTTCGGATATACAGGAGTGAGCCCATAAAAACAAAAGTAGCTATACCTAACGTTACATACTTCTCAGCCGGGCTCTACGCAAATGTTTCTCGTTCATAATCTAAGTTAAGTCACAATAAGTGGGTATGTTAAAAATATTATACTAGCGCCCGCAGCGGCGCCGGCGCCTGCCTGCGTGGGGGTCGATTATCAAAGCTAAAGCAATGAATACAGATTTACATAGAAGCGCAGTTCTTAAGGATTTCGTGTGCCGATTCCATGTGGGGACTGTCTCCAGTGTATTTCGTAGTTGGCGCCGTTGGCGGCGCTGGCGTCCTTCTCCGTCTCTCTTGCTCTCGTAGTTAAGATACAGAGGAGAAACGTTCGTCTCTCTTGCTCTCGTAGAGACAGCTGTCACAGCGCGACTGCCACGCCGCCAAGCGGCAATTTGGGTCACAGAAAGTTTGTCTTCAGAGCGCCCATAGGAAATGCACCTCTATGTAAATATCTGAGCTCTTTGGCTAAAAGTAGCCCATTTGCTATTCTGATGTATAAGCTATTTCTTTATTACTTTTCTTATATTACTTTAGTTTCATTTCAAAATACGTTCAGCAGTTTCTGCGTTAAAGAGTAACAAACATACTCATAAACATTGGCGTCTTCAATGACTAAGATATTATATGACTTGTTTTATTATCAACGTGGACTATAAACCAGATCCTGAAGTAGGTCGCTACATTTGGCGTGGAGGTCGTTACACCCACGCTAATGCGACATCTAGAACTCCAGCTAAGTATTACAATTTTCAATAGAATAAGTTTCTTCCAAAGCCCCTATTTATCGACCGTTGAGTATAGTATAGCGGCGAGGCGTGGAGAAAGGCGGAGCTTCATCATCAGCCCTTTTATACTGTTCCACTGCTTGGCACCGGCCTCTTCTCTCTATGAGAAGGGTACGGCCATAGTCCACCACGCTGGCCAAGTCCGGGTTGGCAGACTTCACATGTCTTTCGAGAACATTATGGAGAACTCTCAGACATGCAGGTTTCCTCACGATGTTTCCTTCACAGTTTAATAAGCAATAATTATCAATTTAATGCGCACATAACTTCGAAAAATCATTGCTGCGCGCAGTGGATTCGAACGCAAGACCCTCTGCGTAGCAGTCCGTTGGTATATCCACTAGGCTTTCGCTGCTGCTTGTCTAGCGTAAGGGATAGGGCCAGTAAGGGCAGGAGAGGGATTGGAGCCTTTCCTGGACTGAGTCGGCTTGGACAAAGCGCAATGGAATGAAGAATGGACGGCTTCTGTACTTTGTCTCCGGGCGTCTTTTTTAGGGTTCCGTAGTCCACAAGGAACCCTTATAGTTTCGTCATGTCCGTCCGTCTGTCCGTCCGCAGCCTAGCTCAAAGACGCCTGGTGCTAGAAAGCTGATATTTGACATGAATATAGACATAGGATATTGCAACGAAACTGTAGAATAAAATTTAAGAAAATATTTTTTTTAAGGGCATCTCCCCTACATATATAGTGGGGTTGAATTTTTTTTCGGTTGAGTACCCCATCATGTGGGGTATCATTGGATAGGTTTTAAAAAAATATTATTAGTTTGCTCAAATCATTTTTCGATCAAGTGATTGGTTTGTCAAATATCAAGCTTTGAAGTGAAAAAAATTGTTAGACTCAAGTGTCCCCCCCCCTCTGCCGGCTAAACTATTAATTTGGAAGAGGTGAAAAAAATCACAAATGTAGTACATAGTTAGTTAGTTAGTTGGTCGTGGGTTTTCCGCACTTAGCCACTTATTTGGGCCATTGTGCGTATGTGGCGACTTCATTGACGCCGACTACTCATACCACCTTAGTTCCTTCCAGAAAGCCATTAGTTGGCTGGTGTCGTTTAAAGCTTCACTCATGGTTCTGGGGTTGTTCAGCAGCTTTGCCCGTTGATCGCTCACACTTGCACAGTGCAGAATGACGTGAGCGGGTGTTTCTTCGGTTTCCATGCAGCCCCTGCACAGTGGGCTGTCCGTAACGCCTATGTTGAATAGGTGCTTGTTGAGTGGACAGTGGCCGGTTATTATGCCCGTCAGATGCTTTAGTGTTTTCCTATTAGAATGCAGCAGCTTGTGTGAGAGTCGCTTGTTCAAGCAGGGGATGGCATCTTTTGTTTGTCTGCATTCTTTTATGTTTGCCCACTGTTTTTCGTGTTCATGTGCGGTTCTCTCACGTAGCCACGTTTTGATTTGGCTTGCTGGTATCGGTACAATCGGCTCGGGTCCCATTATCATTGTGTCCGATCCTTGCCGTGCCAGTTGGTCTGCGGCGTCATTGCCTGCGGAGTTGCTGTGGCCTTTTATCCATTGCAGCGTAACCCGATTCTTCTCTGCAATCTTTTGCAGCTCTAGGTGGCATTCCATGATGAGGCCGCTGTTAAAGCAGTTGCTGCCGAGAGCTTGTAGTACAGAGGCACTGTCCGTGATAATGCGTATAGACAGGTCACTTACGTTCCTAGACGCGATTGCTATTGCGGCTCTTGTTATCCCAACACACTCGGCTTGGAATATGGTGTTATGGGTGCCAAGGGATGTTGAGATGTTGATATTTAAGTCATGGGAGAATACGCCCGCACCCGTCCCATACTTCGTTTTTGAGCCGTCTGTGTATACTCTGACTTCGTGTATACCAGAGCAGTCTTTGTGTTCCTCCTGCAATTGGATGCGATATTTTTTGTCAAAGACAAAAGTTTTAGGGATGAGATCGCAAGCGGCCTCTAGCATCGGGATCTCTTTGGTTAAGGTCCCTTTTAGGCGTGCGTGAGTAATTCGATCATCCTTTCTCCATAGCCCGAGCTTGTCTAGACGGATTGCTGCAGCGCCAGCTTCCTGCTGGATCATTAGGTGCAGCGGTCTTAGGTCCAGTAGTAACTCCAAGGCGGCTGTTGGGGTGCTCTTCATGCAGCCTGTTGTGGCCAAGCAGGCTAGGCGTTGAAGGCTCTGTAGCTTTTTTGTGATTGTGCTTAGTTGCGTGCGTGGCCATCACACTACTGCACCATACGTAAGCATGGGGCGTATAATGGCAGTGTAGATCCACAGGGTAATTGATGGTTTGAGACCCCATTTTTTGCCTATGATTCTCCGACATTGCCAGAAGATTGTGCATGCTTTTGTTGTTTTTGTGCTGATGTGCTTGCCCCAGTTTAGCTTATGGTCAAGTATTACGCCCAAGTACTTGACTTCATTCGATAGGGTAAGCTCCGTTCCAAAGAGTTTTGGTGTTTTGCACATATGGGTTTTCCTTTTGTTGGTGAAAAGTACTAGCTCCGTTTTGTTGGGGTTAACCGTCAATTCATGTTGGTTGCACCATTCCTCCATGATCCTGATGGCTGCTTGCATCCGATTTCGGATCGTGTCTTCTGAGTCACCTTTGATCAGGATGGTGATGTCGAAGAATCGTCTGTCGTTTAAGTTCCGTAACAGATCGTCCACCACAATGTTCCACAACAGGGGTGAGAGTACACCTCCCTGAGGGCAGCCTTTTGCAACTATGCCCCTTGTGGTGGAGTTTACCGTGAATTGTATTGCCCTCTGTTTCAGCAGTTGATCAATCCAGCCACTAAGGGTTTGCTCAACTCCGAACTTTTCGAGGGCCCGGCTGATACTGTTGAACTTAGTTTTGTCGAAGGCACCTTCTATGTCAATGAAGGCCTCCAGTGTCATTAACTTGTTGGTAAGCGCTGTTTCAATGGTTCCCACAACGGAATGCAGCGCCGATTCAGTTGACCTGCCACTTCTGTAGGCGTGTTGATGTGGGTGTAGTGGATTGCGCAGTAATGCGCCCTCACGGAGGTATCGGTCCGTAAGTCTCTCCAGCGTTTTCAATAAGAAGGAGGTCAAGCTGATGGGTCTGTATGCTTTCGCTTGTGAGTAGTCAGTTTTGCCAGGTTTTGGGAGGAATATGACTTTAACTTCCCTCCACCTGCAAGGTATGTATCTATGCGCTATTGAGGCCCTGTAGATGTCGAGCAGGTGCGGCACAATCGTTGTGCATCCCCACTGTAGGAATGCTGGTATGATTTCATCCAGGCCTGCGGATTTGAATGCCTGGAAGCTGTCTATTGCCCATTTCAGCCGGTCTGTGGTGACCACATTTTCGGCTACCAGCCAGTCTGTTTGGGTCGGTGGTCTGTAGTCTGACTCGTCCCACAGACGGTCATTGGTTACTTCACAACCTGGGAAGTGAGTTTCAATTAGCACTTGGCTAATTTCAGCGTCCGTAGTTGCGTAGGTTCCATCTTGCTTTTTAATGGCGCCAAGGGTTTTGTTGCTGTCCTGAGACAAGATCTTTTTCACCCTGGCTGCTTCATTTGTGGTGTTTATACTGCTGCAGAAACGCCGCCAGGACTCGCCTCTGCGGAATCTTATGCGTTTCTTGTAGTGTGACTGGGCTTCTTTGTATTTGAGCCAGTCTGCTTCCATTCTCGTGTTTTTAGCCCTGTTAAAGAGTTTCCTCAGGTTTTGCCTGAGTCCCTCTAGTTCTCTTCCCCACCACTGGGTTTTGCTAGACGACTTTGGGAGTGTGGGTGCACAGGCTTGCTGATAACTTGTTTGTAAACATTCTGTTAGTAAGTTGGTGTTATGTTCTATGTTGTCAGTGCTGGTCGACATGTCCTTAAAATAGGATTTGTCTACCTGTGATACGAGAATCGTCTTGTATTTCGCGATGTTGGTTCTGCGAGGGTTGCGCCTAGGTTGTTGGACGTTCTCTTGCACTCGTATGTCATAGCAGATTCGTCTGTGGTCTGCGAAGGATGGCTCAGCGGACACATGCCAGTTTGTGACAAGTTCCGCGGCCCCATCCGATGCTAGCGTTATGTCTACTATGGTTTGATATCTGGAGCTAACAAAGGTGGGCTCCGAACCGTTGTTAACTACAGATAGATTTGTTGAAAAGATGTATTCAGTCAAGATCTCACCTCGTCTGTTTGCGTCGGGGCTTCCCCACAGCGGATGGTGCGCGTTTGCCTCCGCCGAAATGATTACCTGCCAGCCGTGGTCCTCGCAGTGCTGCACCAGCTCGGCCAGCTCTTTTGATGGGATGTCCTCATCGCCAGGCATGTAGACCGAAGCTAGTACTAACATCTGTTTGTTGGGCCCTGTTTGGAGTCCTACGGCAGTGAGGTCTCTAGAACAGAAGTTGGTTAGCAACAGTGCTGGTATTGTTCGGGGAATGTATATGCATGTTCTCGGTTTAGTGACCGAGCAGTTGTGCAGTAGCTTACCTCCGATGTTGTTTAGACCACATATGTTTTCGCCTCTAATCCACGGCTCCTGGATTAGGGCTATTGTCTGTTGATTAACCTCCAGCAGCCTGCGTAGGGTAGCCGTTGCAATTTGTTTATGCTGGAGGTTAGTTTGTATGACTCTAGTCTGACGAAGAATCGAGGACATTGCTATCCATAGACTCCCCGTCAGACGAGTCGTGCTCGTCTTTTGCGTCCGTCGCAGCGGTGGGTTGTTGTATAGTCGCTGCGGGCGCCGGTGTAATACGGGCTATGCCCGAGGTGCTTGGGATGGCTGGTACAGCTCGTCCCGTTGTGTCCTTACCTTCACTCGGCGTCTCCTTGGGCCCTACAGCCGCCGAGCTCTCCCCCCCCCCCGCTGGAAGCGTGGAACATTACGTACACGCTGCCAGCGAAGAAGGAAACCCGACGGCCGCGTCCCGTGATCTTGGGGATCTCGGGTTCCGGGATGCCCAAGGTAAGGTACACGCCGTGCTCCTGCAAGGATGCGCCGTACAATTGCCACGTTTGTACGGCGTACCAGGGGTTTTGGGCAATGAGGAGATGGTGGATCTTAGGTAGCTCCATGGTGATCGTCCTCGGCAGCCACAGCGCTGCGCGTACGCGCTTCGCTAAGTCTGACTGCCTGATGACGACCAGCCTGGTCCCCTCAATCGGCGATCTTGGTTTGGCTACTGCGTTTTTGAGCCACGTCAGTGAGTGTTCGTTCTCGCACCATAACTTCAGGACACCCTCCACTGCGAGAGGTTTGCCCCTAAAGGAAGGTGCGAGTGCCGGCCCATTATTCGGCGGTGTGGCGAAGGCAGTTTCAACTATACTCTCTTCAATTGAGAGTTCGAGCTGCTTCGCCTGTTCCACCGTCAGGTCCGTGGCGGGGGTGGTAGCGATGGCTACCATCAGCTGCGAGTTTGTCGCGTCTGCGTAGCTCTTACCGCTCTTAGGTGTGGCGTCTGTTTTCGCCCGTTTCGACCCGGCCCTGGGTGGTGTAGAGTCCTCAGGGCGATCCCTCTTCGTGCTTGGTGTCGAAGTGGGATGTCCTGGTGGCGACGGATCGCGTCTTTTTGGGCCGCGTTTGCGGCGCGGCTCCTTGTTTCTATACGACGGCTGCGCAGCGTTACCAATCCCCACCGGAGGAGCGCGGCGGGGCGCCCCGGGAGCAGCCGTGTTTGGTGCGCCGCGCGCAGGCGGGAGTGCGCTGTCTGTTATTACAGTCGCGCCTCCCGCCGTCAGCGGCGCAACACAACCGTCCGGCTACGTCGTCCGGGGTGGAACGTCCGCTCCACCGGTCGAGGTTTGATCGCCGCGCTGGTTGTTTTTACCAGCCGTCGTGGTCGTAGTCGGGAGTGCGCTAGCCAATTTATTCGATGCGCTAACACCCGACTGTGTTATTGTTTGCTCACGTGAGCGTTTGTAACGGCGGTAGCGTTTACCGCCTCGTCTACGACTACCTGGATTCGCAGTCGACGCGGAGTCAACGTCCGCCTTTTGGCGTGCGTTTGCTCGACGCGGAGCGATGTTCCAGGTAGTGGACGAAGTGTGGGTTGCACGAGGCATGGCGTTGGCCAGGTCGTGCAGATTTAGTGTGTCTCTGTCTCGGCATTGTGAAACATTGCCCCCCCCAGAATACGTGGGGCAGCCTGCACACGATGGTGCAGAGAGGGATTCTCCAGCGTCACGGACGCTGGTACCCTCCTGGGGTACGATACTGTTTTGTTTCACCTCCATGATAATTTTGTTGGTATGAGTCTGTGTTGAGTATGTGTTTGTGTATGTGTGTGAGTGTTTGAAGTGGTGTTTAGATGCGTGTGTGTGTGCGTCCATGTAAGAGTGTGTAGGTGTGTGTATGTGTGTTATTGTGCGTGTATAAGTGTGTGGGTATAGGTGAATGTGTCTGCTTGCGCGCGTGTTTTTGAGTGTGTCTGCACGCTGTATGTGTGTGGCGGCTGGAGGTTTTGGTTACGTTTGTTTCTTATGGAACCAGACCAACAACGGGCGGCAACCTCGGGAAGGATAGTCCACCAGCCTTGTCCTAGGGATCTGCACGACCTGCGCTACACCTATGACCATTCGCCAAAGTCTGCATCGGACGCTGATGCAGAGAGTAGAAGTAAGTCTAAGTCATTGATAAATAAAAGTGTGAGTTAGACCTACTTCCGCCCTAAAATGTAGTACATATAACGAATTTAAAAGGAAAACTATCACGGCTAAGTAGATATCACTAGTTTACGAGTAATCGTCGGTTAACCTATAAGTACCTATTTCTGTGAGTTTACATTGGGCGCGCTGGCTTAATCTTAAAGATATACGTACTTTGGTATCTAATGTACTACGGTACTACGTATGTATAGTAGTAGTATATCTTGGAAACCACATTTTATGTTTACAATACATAACTGGATACATACCTAGTATTTTTCTAAACAAAACTTAGGTTCTTATAATAGTGTTATTAAAATATTTTTTTCAGCAAAATAAACGGTCGGATTTGTTGTACATTAACACCCTTTGCAGCAAGTCATTATGGGCAACTACGGAACCCTACATTGCGCGTGGCCCGACACGCACTTGGCCGGTTTTTCAAATTCAAATTTCCTCTAGAGCCCGGCGGCCAGAAGGGATTATTCCTCCTCGTAACAAAAAAAAATGTCACTTCAGCACTGATAACACCAGTTTTCCTCAAGAACTGTCACTTTTGAGGTGGTGGTCGAGGCTCGTGACAATAACACCATTAACTGACCCATGCAAATTATTAAAGTCACATATTTAAATCGGCATAGCAACACTATGCATATTTTTATTATGCTATTAGTCAGTTTTACACTGTCTCGGGCTAAATTCTACGAGGTGCTCACTTACATTGTATGTAAAGGCCGCGATAACATTTTATTGGTCCTCAACGTGATGAAAATGTCTGTTTTATGATACGACTCTGTAATAATTGAAACGTGTATAATAATCGTTAAATACTAAATGAGTTATCTTATGAGTCGTGTAAATCTAAATTAAAACATATAGTTAAACATAAATGTTCAAGGAAGCATAAGAATGGGACTGGAACGACTTTATTTGGTTTTTTCGGTAGTAGAGCCTTGCTGATTTCAGGATGAATGAGCCGGCTCGACCGGTGAAGTAATACCCTCTCGCAAAAAATCGACGTAAAGTAACAGTACCTTAACTGTTGCGTTTCGTTCGGTGAGTGAGAGTGCCGGAGGCCCTATCCCCTATTCCTTCCCCCTCATCCCACTCCTCATCATATCCCTTTTCCCAACCCCAAGGGGCGGCAATGCACTTGTGAGTGTGACTCCTGTGGCGCTACTGGTGTCCATGGGCGGCGGTAATTGCTTACCATCAGGCGATCTCCGTCTGCTCGTTTGCCGCCTATTACTACAAAAAAAAAGTTACAATGAATATCTGTCTTCATTTATAACATTCTTGTGTTACTGACTGACAGACAACGCACAGGCAAAACTATTTGTCACAAGAAGTTGAAATATGGCATGTATATTCCTTGAAGACTTGAGCACACCTAAGAAAGGATTTTAGAAAATGCCGTAGGATCATGAAGTAAGCGGCGATAGCCCAGTGGTGTACGTAACGGACTGCCGAGACGATGGTCTCAGGTTCAATCCCCAGGTATAGATCGGTTCACGAAAATTGACCACAAATGGCGGCCGTGGCGCATATGTACATTTTTGCACCAATGGCGTGGCTCCATTCTTGACGCATTTAGGGAATGCGTCAAGAACGGAGCCACGCCATTGGCATTCCACCCGCGCCTCACCCCGCACCTCAACGGGGACCTAAAAAATGATTTCGGCGCAGTGGTCATCTTTCATGAACAGACCTATACCCCGGGCACACACCTCTGACTTTTCGAAGTTATATGTCTGCATTATAAATTAATTATCGCTCGCTTAATAATGTGCCCGGTAGATGGCAATAGGCTCGCCTCCTATTACATTGGGACCGAAACATAACTGGTGAAGTGGGGGTGTCTAATACACCTCTGCCTACCCCTTCGAGGATAAAATGCATGAAGTTATATTATAATCATGAAGTAACGGATTAGTAAAAAAATAAGCGGGCGTTACTTCGGGCTCCCTCTAGTTAGTATAACATCAAACAGCGAGGTGGTAGCATAAGTCACTACGCCTTACGTGCTGCCACTTGTAAAAAGTAGTAGTTATTCGAAACTCATCATCGCCCTAGCGTTATCCCGGTTGCATCCAAGACTTACAGCCTTGGAGCCCGAGGTCCGCTTACTGGTCTAACCAGATATGACAGAATATCAATTTTGCCACAGAGCGACTGCCGTCTGACCTCCGCAACCCAAAGGGATGGCAATATTCTATGGTTTAGACCAGTATCAGTTTATTTGAGGGTACTGACTCCCCATAACGACTGTCAAAGATCTTCATGACAGCCGGGACCGACAGTTTAACGTGCTCTCCGAGGCACGCGGCAAGCGATAATTAACTATTTAATAAGCACTTAACTTCGAAAAGCTATCGGTGCGCGCCGTGGATTCGAACCCGATACCCTCTGCATTGCAGTCCGTTGGTATCTCCACTAGGCTATCGCTGCCTTAGTAGTTATTCGAAACTGATTATTGAAAAAAAAATGCCAGTCCTTTTCTCCATAATGGACATCAATCTCATAATACTACGTAGTGGTTTAACAAGTACTTAAAATATTTAATTAACCGGTCGGAGAGGATCACTGCCATCACTGGGATGCAGTGATTATAAATCAATCATTTAAGTCTGTTTATGGCAACGCGGAGTGGCGTCAACTTCTTATGCAACTGGATAGGGCTGACGGTATGGATTTCAAAGTATACTACAAATAAAAGAATAATTTTCAAACTGGCCATTATACGTTTAATTGACCTTATTACGACTCGAGATAACGCTGAGTCCACACAGAGTAAATGCAATTTATTATCATCTATTGCCAAGTTATTAAAAGGCAGCAATAGCTTAGTGGAGCACTTGGCCAGAGTGGTGGACTCATGATGATCATCAATTGGACATTAGTACCAATATTGCAGAAACAGAAAATCAATATAGGTAATTAAACAAGTTGGCGCTGGTACAGTTTGAAAAAAGTTCGCTTGGCTCGCTCTTAGAGTCGAGGCGCACTAGAAACTGTTTTTGTATACGAGTGTCAATGTGCGTGTAAAGTAGCACTAGAAGCGACGATGTCTTGCTGAGCGATTCTCGCCTACCTACTACGAAAAGCAGTAAACTTACAAATATACCTACAAAATAATCCATTTAGGTCAATACACATTCTTAACCCTAACGTTTGATCGTCACGTAACCTGAAAATATTACGAAGCTGATTCCCATTATTACGTTGACGTGCGTCGTTAACTGGTTAACCCTGTCACTTGTAATGAAATGCTAAGCTAAAATCCATTCCGTAGCGACCCCTGTGATATGTAGCCGATATAAAATACGTGACATGTCTGTATAGGGTTACTTTCCCTTACTATTTGCGTGTTCCGTTTTCCCTTTCGTTCGTCGTAGATAGATGACGCTCCCTGATCTCATTATTTTCTCACTTGTGTAGATATATTCTATAGTTGTGTAGAAAGGACCGAGAGTTTAGATATCTAGGTAGTCGAGGTTAAAGATTTCTCTTGGAAACGCTATGTAAGAAATAAGTAAGAAGAGAGCGTATATAGTATATACATAGATCTTAAAGAGATCTTCTATATAAGAGGTAGAAATTAGACAATACGTGGTATATGACTATTTCAATTAGGATGCCCGTTGAATGGAAAACATTTAAAAAGGAGTCTGCCTGCATTCAAATATCGATTTATACATTGTCATATTATAACACGCTAATCAAACGATGATCTATTCGCCTCACGATTTAACGACACATTGATAAAAATTTTATGAACTCTTTGTTTGGTTATCAGACGGCTATCAGGCGAATAATCTGATAAGCCTGGACAAACATTTGGAATTATCTACTATCAAGTGTATTCGATTGCATCGTTACAACAGTAATTATTCAAGATTGTAAATCAATAATTGCACATCAGTCATCACTGTAATCATCGATCTTGCTAAACAAGTCTTTATACAAAACGCAAATTGTTTAATTACTACTTCCACAGAAAAAGTGCGGAATACCAAAATTACTAGAACATCAGCTTAGCCACTGGTGTATTTATTGTTGAATCTAAAGTCGAAAGCAACTTAACAAACGCTGTGCTGAGCCGCCCCTATGTGCGATGTGTGCGGCGCACAAGCGCCAGGGTAAAAAAAAACGCGTGTCGAGTGAAATGACAGCGTTAATTATTAAAATTACTTTCGAAAAAGTACGCCAAAAAGGCGCTTCATAGATTTCGCACACAGGCGCTGGATTGGGTCAGCGCGGTATATATTTATACGTAACATAGGTACGTCTACCTTGGTCTACTAACTATAAATATTCAAACTACACATCGTCCACATTCACTAAAGCAGAATAAGAAATTATTTCAAAAACGAGTAGCGATCGAGTTCCCGTGGTAATGAGGCGTCGCGTCGGAGGCCGGGGCTTGGGGCGCCAGGACGGCGCGTCGCCCGCCGCCCGGGCGCCGCTGCCGCCCCGCCAAATAAACGAGCGTCGCACTTCAACCTCCTTTGTTGTTTATCCAATACCAATACCCATCCGACCCATCGTGATCCGTGCCTATCATTTTCCCAACACTATTTATGCGATAGCGGTTATTTAGCACAGATAAAAAGTAGGTAGCCAATTCTATTTTTAAATTTAAGTGCCAATTTTTGTTTGTTGTACTTGAGCGTTGAGCTGCGTACTGATTTGAGAATTTTGTTTTGAATTTACTCATATTAGTATAATTAAAGGGTCTTAAGTACTTTAGTACTTGTATATATTCTGTGTCTTTAAAGTAATTGCGTTATTATTTGAAAACAAACAAACAAATTTCGAAATGGCTTACAACTTACGCTAGTGGTGGTCAAACTGGTCAAAAGGTTGAACCGTTGAACGTAGTTTTGAGGTTAAACAAAGTACCTAGCCATCATTCATCCAAAATCAGGAAAATTCAAAATTACTTATTTCATCTTTGTTGATTGAAATTATGAAGTAAATAAAAGTAACAAAACAATGAACCTAACCAATTCTGTCGCCGATAAGTAAACGAGCAAGTCGAGCAACCCAATTCAAGCTTCTTTGTTGTTCATCCAATACCCAACCTCATGCACTAACCTATTATTTTTCCAACACTATTTTACACAATAACGGTTGTTTAGGTTGTTGGTGATTCTATATTTAAAAGTATGCCTAACGGCTTTTTTGCCATTTTGTTTTCGTTTACAGATCAATGCGTGGGTAGTGTATTGCTTGCTTGATGACTTTAAAAGTGTTTATTAAGTATTTGTTCATTTTGCTTTACAAATAGGTTACAAACGTATGGCTTGAGTAATAAGTTTGCGTCAAAATTCGTAGATTTGAGATTGGAAATCTTTTTCCAACGAGGAAATTGTAGAAACATATAGCTCGAGATCAGAGGATCTTATCATACATTTGACTCTTAGTTGCACAGAGCAGCATTTGTTTCAATTTCATATGTTATATTTATTTTTACCATAATTCTCTGACCTCGAGAGCGTTGATAACAACATTTGCTCCAAACACGAACTAGGTTTATCAGATTAAAAAAACTGTTAAGTTAATGTAGCTCAACTAGGAAGAAGATTCCTCGGTCGGTGCGATAAAACGCAATAAAATATCAATCACGTTTTATCACTAGAATATATTAATGATTTAACGATGCAATCTGTAGATTAGCCTTCAGATACCGGCTGGTTATAAAACTAACGGCTATAAATAGCTGGTAACACTCAACATGGCATAAGGATGATAATGCACAGCGAAGATGAGCTGAGATGTGCTAATGTAAGTAATGGAAAAGAGCTGCGTCGGTAAACAGTCAACGTTTACGGCTGCCTGTCAAATGGTTAGTTGGTTACTGCATTTGAGCGGTGTGGAGCAGAGCGTATGTATAGGTATATGACCAATATTGCATTAAACTGAGCAGCTGAACAGCCTACATAGCATCAGGATCCAAGATTTTGTTTTAGGCGGAGGGGACCTATTTTGGTTTTGGATGGGGTTGAGCCTGATTCTTTGATAGAAAACAGATACTTTTGGGTGGGCTTAAGCTCCTTAGCCCCCACTCCCTGTATCCATCACTGTAAGGTAAGGTTACCTGTTAAAAGTGCTGTGTGGCACAGAGATGTGGGAAAATGATCAATTTGTTTTAATTTCGAAGCTAAAAGTCTTAAAGCTGTTGCAAGATGACTGTTTATTTGCATAAAAAGCAGCGGTGTTTTTTATGAAAGCCGAATTGTTATAGGTACCTACTAGCACCGCTTCACTCAGCCATTCTAGGGGACAGACGATTAAAGGAACTACACAGCGTCGCTCCTCTCCATTCCGATAGACAACTGAAGGTGCTATAATTGGAGCCGCTGATGCGGCCGCACGTAGTACATAACACTGCAAGATGTACGTGAGTTAAATAAATATGTATCTGTACAGCAATACAGTTAGCTTACCATATTGTCAGCACGTCCTTGGAAGGATGAGCTGTGATGTGGCCGCTATTTAGCTAGTTTAGTTCTGATCTTTTTGGCATTATGAGTGGTTTCAGCTTTTAGTACTGCAGAGCGATCTTAGAGCAGAAGCATGACATCGCGTGTGATGAGGCTACTCAATTTGCGTGCAATATACATATGTATCCTGACACTAGCTTTACTGGAATATGTATTTAGGGAGATGAGCGTAGATGAGCAAAGTGCTCTTCCGCCGAAATCTAAAATCCCTTTTCGAGTACTTTTCTCCGTTTTCTCTCTAAATTTTCTATGGTCGCCAACTTACAAATGCAAATAACTATGCATTCCTGTAGTAGAAGACTTAGGTATTTAGTAAGTTTTGCTTGAAGATAAGCATTTATTCTCTATGTTGAAGAATATTGAATAGGTATTCTCCCTGCATATTAATTACTTGTTCAATCAGCTTTTTGATTAAAATTTGCCTCTTTCGTCGCCATTTGCTTTACTTACCTTCTTACTTCACATAATTAGACCTAAAACGCATCGTTGTCTTAACAGTAACGGTATCTACCTATACATAAATAAGACATAAGTAGACGTGTAATGTGTTCGGCGGCGACACTGCGCTCGAGTTAATGGTGTTTTTGTGTAAGTTATGGAGCCGGCGTCCATCACGTACGTCTATCGTTTAACCCACTATACGTCGTTGTAGATAGCTACCATAAAATGCTGGCGTTTAAAAACTACTTTTGTTAAAAAAAGTGAGCATACATTTTTTAAATTTTTGATGAGCCTGTAACGTCCCACTGCAGGGCAAAGGCATCCCCACATCTTCCCCCTCCTGGAACCAATCCTTTTTGAAGGAGTCTAGTTCATCCCTCCATCGCCGTCTCGGCCTGCTGCAATGTCGTCTGTCGTTTGAGGGGGTCCATAGAGTTGTTAATTTGGCCCATTTGTCATCTGACATGCGACAGGTATGTCCTGCCCAGCTCCATTTTAGCGTGGCAGCTTTTCGAGTGACATCCGCGATGTTTGTGATGGAACGGATAGTAGTATTCCTTATCCGGTCTGTCAATTTGAGACCCAGAATACCTACTCCGTTCCATCGCTCTTTTAGTAATTCTTTCTCTTTTTTTAGACGCTTTCCGCACTAGGAGTAAATGTTGTGTCGAGGGAACTTTGCAAACATGCAACCAACTGGTTTTAAAGTAATCTGTTTATCAGTATGCGAATATTAAGCTTTTATATACATTGAAGTTTCATACATACATAGACTCACGCAAACATACAACCAACGGACACAACGAACACACAGACTGAAACAACAATTTATGGTTCACACAAAGTGTGAAATCCACAGCGAGACCTAAAACATTTGCATGCGTATATTATGACGACCGGTTGGCGCAGCGGGAGTGTAAGCGACTGCTACGCTGAAGGTCGTGAGTTCGATTCCCGCTCAAGTCAAACATTTGTGTGCATGAACATGGATGTTTGTCTTGGTGTTTCTATGTATAATATGTATGTATTTTACAAAAAGAAGTATATATGTATGTTTATCCATTGTCTAGTACCCATAGTACAAGCTCTACTTAGTTTGGGAGTAGATGGTGATGTGTGAATGTGGAAGAATATTATATCGGAGTGTATGCAGAAGGGACGGAAACAGAAGACAGGAATTAAAAGAGAACAAGCACTCTCAAAAAGGGACAGGTCAAAAGTACTTTAAACAAAAGAACATGCACAAGAAACTTCTAGAGATACGTGACGATCGTTGCAAATGGCGTTCCGTAGTCTCTGCCTACCCTTTAGGGAAACAGGCGTGAGTCTATGTATGTAGCACTCTCAAAAACAACCGAGTTCTTCCATCACAAATGACGTTTTAGTATTTACCTCATACCTCACCAGAGTCAAGACCTCTTTCACAAAGCCTTGTGCATTCCACTGCTGCATCGGTAGACCTCCCCTCCTCCCAAACCACAATATTTCTACTCCAAGATAAATCCCTCGACTGACTGACTGCCTCGTTGGTCTCGCGGCATAAATGTGCGCGTGGGATTGGGAGGTCTCGGATTTGAGCAGTAGTAGGGCAGTAGCAGCATGGAGTCTGTAATGTGCCCGGTACGGCAATAGGCTCGCCCCCTATTACGTGGGACCTAAAAATTCCTGGCGGAATGTGGGTGTAATATTACACCTCTGCCTTCCTCTTCGGGGATACAGGCGTGAGTCTATAACTAAAAATAAAAAAGATAAATCCCCGAAACCACTACTGGTTCGCAGCACGTGAAGTCTGGTCTGTACGTGCCTTTACAGATGCACTGGTAGAGGTCGACACGGTGAACAACTCGGTTTTCCCGAACCTCGCGCAAGGACATATTAATATAACATTTAATCGCTTTATCTATGGTCTGCCCAGTATGCCGGTTGAATTTAATTAATTGATTTAACCTAACTGCTGGTTTTAAAGTATGTGGGGCTAACAAGTGATTCTATGAAGCTTTCAAGGCTTCTATAGTTTTAAAAAGTGATTTGTTTATCAATATGCGAATATTAAACTTTAATACATTGAAGTTTCATACATACATAGGCTCACGCCTGTTTCCCGGAGAAATAGGCAGAGACTATGAAACGCCATTTGCAACGATCTTGACATATCTCTCTTGCTTCATTCACTCCATCAAATTCCTCATGCATGCTCTTCTCTTTTGTGCTTGGCCATAGTAGCGCGGGCAGCCCGCGCGCGGGTCGCGCGCGGCGCCGCGTGCGTCTTCATGTGTCCGTAGTGGCGCGTTTGCGGGTGCGGTGTACAGTGTTTGTCAAATTTAGTATTGTGATTAATATAAGTTTTCTGTTAGATGACGTTAGCACTCACCATAGTAACACTCTGTCAATTGTTCGCCAAATTCGCAACTAAACGATAACAAGGCTATAGCCGTGCGGATAATACAACCGTCTTCTCACGGTTTGAGGGCGTGAGTTCAAATCACATTTATAACTGCTATGAGAATTTTGGTTTTTATGAAATTGGGAAGATGTTTATGAATATTTGGCAAAAATTAAAAAAAATATTTTGAATAAAATTTGGAAAATCCTAGTAAGTTCAGGAATTAATGGAAGGGTTAAAAAGAGATATGTGGTAATGTAAATAAATAAAACAAATAAGAATTTATATAGATACTTTGCATTTTTAAGTTCATCATTATAATTATTACACCAGCTTTTACCCGCGGTTTTGCGCGCGTTGAAGTCGGGAAAACATAAATTTACTTGCAGTCTCAAGTTATGTGTGACTCCTGATTAGTCTAAAGAGTTCAGAAAATCGGTCAGTATCCATGACATTATCTACCATTTTAAATACCGAATAGTTTCCATGACCTTATCTACCATTATATATACCGAATACTTATATAGGTATCTATAAACACTTTCGCATTTATAATATTAGTAGAGAAAATCGTTTCAACCGTTTAAGCGTAGTCTATAATTATTAGTTTATATGCGCGAATAATATGATCACCGTGCACGATATGACAATATGTATAATATTAATGTGACAGTACTGACAGATATACTATGTATAGATAGCACATGCGCAGCACTCAACTTACAGCGCATGCGTTCATGCGTTCAACGAGATCTCAAAGATTCAAATGAAGTACTATTAAATTTTGACGGGTAATGTATGGTCATAGTCATAAACACAGATTTAACAAACAAGAACCAGATGCAGCGTATTCGTCCAGCTAAGTGAGGCACGTTGACAGCTATGTGTGCGTGACATTTGGCGACTGGCACTGTACGGACACGCGCGTCTATGTGTGTGTAAAGTTGCCAGATTATGAATAATCTCCCACTATTTTGCATATAGTTTTTGCAAACGAATATAAAAATATTACATAGGTAATATTTTATATTCGTTTGTGGTTTTGAAGAATTTAATATAGATTTAATTAATGCTTTTAATATGTAATGCTGTTGTGAAAATTATTCAAATAAAAGATACCATTAAAGTATGCTTTTATAAATACATTTCTTAAAAAATGTAGGCTCCGAGTTAAGTTTTAACTAATTTTATTCGTAAATTGAGAAATAAATAGATAGGCTTGCGTCATAAATATTAATTAGCTAAAAACATTTTGTCATGCATACAATAAATCGTAACCAAAAAAAATTGCAATTAAAAATAAATAATGGCTACAATCAATAATTTCTGTTTCTGTACTTAATGTACACACGGCGCCAAGTCAAGCTAAATAGTCGAAGTACGATTTTGATACTTATTCCCTACGCCATAAGAACGGTACAAAGGTCTA
This sequence comes from Euclidia mi, assembly GCA_944739405.2. Lineage (NCBI taxonomy): Eukaryota > Metazoa > Arthropoda > Insecta > Lepidoptera > Erebidae > Euclidia > Euclidia mi. The sequence goes on from OX123197.2 coordinate 13,715,761, forward strand.
ACAACGGTACAAAGGTCAAAGTGTATAGCTTGACAAGTAGCCGCGTCGCCGCGTGTACACGAATATTTGGATCGTTTGGGGATCGAACTCAAAACAATGTATATACTAATGGAAATCCTATTAGTATATTTATAAGAAAAAATATAATCTACAATATACTTTTACAATACGTTCATGTATTTTTCATTAACATGACAATCATTATTACCTACATAATCAATTGACAAGTGCATTTTCCCTAATTCAGGGAAAACGGTGTCGACGTAAACTGGCAACACTTACATATTTTCTGCAGAAATACGAATTTTATCGAAATAATATTATAAAACGGTCAAATAATCCATAGTTATCTGTAAGAATATATTCCATCTTCCCGTATTTGCTTTTAGAAACAACTTTTACAATGTTTAAAAACGCAAGACGGCATTTTATGAATTTAAAAGCTGGATCGATCGTGGCGTGTGAACTGTGCGATGCTTCGCAGCGCACTGAGTCGAGTTTGTATTCGCTTTTCAATTGTGTATTTGCTTTAGTGGCCTCACGCAAGTGTTCCGCGCGCTCTGTCTGCCTTTTATTCTATCGTCTTAGGTCATAAATGTAAGATTATTTTAGTGATGATCTTGGGATTGTATCTAAGTGTACGTCACATCTAATTAATGATTCTGTCGCACCATAGTAAATTACCTTTGTCTCGTTTTCACTCGCGATCGTCTCATTGTAATGTTGTGTGATATCGCAATAATTATGGAGTTATCCACGAGTGCGTTAGTGTGCCAGTTAGTTTCTGAAGATTGACTGATATGTAAGTAACCTATCTTTAGGGTTCCTTAGCCAAAGTGGCATAAATCCTTGATAGATTCGCCATGTCTGTCTGTCTATCCGTTTCTATGTCACAGCCACTTTATGGCGAAACTATTAAGACTAAAAATTTCAACATTGGTAAGTAGATGTATTCTGTGAACCGCTTCACGATTTATATACAATAAATAAATAAAAATATCTGACCTATACTAGCGGGGTGTCTATGGAGATTTTTAAATTAAAAGTTTGCTTCCCAAAACTCTTGGTGCTCTTGATTGATATTCAATAAAAAATATCGATATACAAACACTAAGGAAAGCAAAGTTATTTTTTGCTGGCGAAAAATTGATAGTGATATTTGACTAGGGGGCTATGTGATGCTTATGTTAAGTGAATCCCTCTACTACGTTAACCTTGATAAGCGAGTTTTACTCGCACTTGATTTAATAATTACTCATAATATCATTGCTCATAAAAGTTTGAGATCCGCACGCTCCGCATTGTTTCCCGCTTGCCGCCCGCGCATTCACTACGGACACTTGTATGAAAGTCCTATGGTTTGAGTTGCCCGCGTGCTCCCCGCGCTGCACAGCTCGCGCCGCTCGCCGCGCCTGCCTTCCCACTACGGACACTCCTATAGAGCTCCATATGTTTGAGTTTCCCGCGTCGTGCACGCACCCGCGCCCGCCTTTCAATGTGGCCGAGCACTTTAAGGTACCTACTTCTAACATTTTGACGTTTCATACTAAGCACAAATTCAAATTTCGTACTTTATGGTAGGTACTGAAGGGTTGGCGTCTCCATAAGGGATAACACTTTGATAGAATTAGAAATGATTGTGTTGGGTCTGGATGTCTGTTACATCTGTTGATAGAATGTTTGTGAATTTCCAATTCAATACAATAATACTAGGGTTTGAGTTGGCAGTAACAATCTGCCAAATAAAGGACGAGTTGATAAAAATCCTTTGCAGCTTTCGACTCAAAGGCAGAGCCGAATACTACAGGTTGGACTTCGGCACAAGACATTCGTTACGCACGTTCGCAGTTCGTGTAGGAAAATGATGACTGTAATTTGTGAGATCCACGAATTGATTGAATATTTCTAAAACTGCAACACAGAAATTAAACGTAAAGCTTGAGTTATTTATTAGCACGAAAAAAAGTAAAACGAAAATCAATTTGATAGATGCACCAAAGGGAACCGTTTCAAGTCCGTGTTTTTGTCTGTTGTTCCCAATACCTGTAGAATCTCCCACGCCAAAGGAATTCCTAATACGACAAATGGAAATGCAATCATAGTAGTAAGTCACGACGTCCACATAAACATGTTACTGAAGGAAAGATCCTCGAGTGCATATGCGTGATATGCATGTGTTAAGTCACGTAGAGCATCTAGCAAGGTCTAGATAAAACCTAGCCTGTCTTTGTAACATTGAATGTCAATGACCTTGGATGCTCTTCCTAATATTGTTTATGAAAGACTAGAGGACGCCAGCAGCTACGCCTGCACTTTTTTAAATTTACCCGTTTTGGCCGATCCCGTGGGAATTTCGGGAAATCCCTTCTTAGTGCACCCCTACGGTCCCCAAGGAACATGCATGCCAAATTTCAGCTTCCTGCGCCCAATAGTTTCGGCTGTAGCGTGTCTGTCAGTCAGTCAGTAACGCAAGGATTTTATATATTAAGACTAGCTGACCCGGCAAACGTTTTGCAAATTTTTTTTTTTGAAAAATTGATGTTGGTCGATTCTCATAGATACCGGATAAGCACAAAAAATTTCATCAAAATCGGTCAAGCCGTTTCGGAGGAGTATGGGAACGAAAACTGTGACACGAGAATTTTATATAGGTATTAGAAGATGTTATCATCAATCTAAAAATTAGAAACAATTTTTTGTCTTAGCTGGGTTGGCCTTGTGTGGGTTTGTGTTTCCTGATTAGTAAAGTCTGGGTGTTTTCAAGTCGCGGGTGAATTAGTTTTAGGCAAGTTCTTTAAGTTAAAGCGAGATCGTGATCAAACGGTAGGGTATCATCAATAAAAAAGTGTTCTTCGTGTCTTTTGGTTCAAGTATGTTAACTGCCCAAGCTCTACTTTCTAGCGTTGTTTTAAAAATAATAAATCGTGGACAAACAATTTTCTTATTAGGTATCTTGAAGAAAATTAGGATAGTCTTAAAAAATAGAAGAATCAGCAATGATCCAAATGAGGTGAAAAGTTGCCAGGCTGGATCAAGTAACCAATCTAAATCTTACTCGTGAACCGATTAATCCTAAACCAACTCAAAACATTAGCCCATAGCTGCTTCAATAACTTGGCGTTTCCAATTCCATTACGTTTACCAATCATACTGTGATTTAGTAATAAATTGTCCATCGAATGTAATGGTTTATCTTGCGGTTTATGCGCTTGTAAACACGGACCCACAGGCTCCGCACGTGCGCCGAATGCCCACTTATAGTTTATCGACGTTGTTTCAAATATGTATACCTACGCAGTATTTACCAATTTGCCCATAACTGCTGCAATATTAAGATATAATTTTATACAGAGGATTACTAAAATATTAAAAGGATACCGTTTAATATTTATGACTTCTACGTATGTATACGTGTACCGAAATGTAAGCCGTTGGTTTGTGTATAGGTAGATAAATATTTGACTACTTACTACAAACAATATTTCGTAATTCCTCAAGTGAAATGAAATTTCAATAAGCGGCGGTAGCCCAGTTGTGTACGTTACGGACTGCCGAGACGTTGGTCTCGGGTTCGATCCCCAGGTACCTCGGGCACACACCTCTGACTTTTCGAAGTTATATGTGTATTAAAAATGTTAATTATCGCTCGCTTAATAATGTGCCCGGTAGATGGCAATAGGCTCGCCCCCTATTACATTGGGACCGAAACATATCTGGCGAAGTGTGGGTGTGTAATACACCTCTGCCTACCCCTTCGGGGATGAAAGGCGTGAAGATATGTTATGTTATGTTATGAAATGAAATTACGCGTAAAAATTTACAAAATTAAAGAATGCCAAGCGTTCGTTGTACGTGGTATCCGTGCCGTCGATTGCGATTGGTATGAAGTTATTAGGTTTACTATCGTTTGACAAAAAACGAATGACAAAAAATCATTTTACAAACAACGTTTGAAAAACTAATCATTTGACAAACTTTCATTTCGCAAACATATTACTTTAAAAACTATCATTTGACATAATACAGGTTAAGCAAATATTTTACTTAGAAAATAATTCAAATGTTAAATAATTATTTTAAAAATAATCATTTGACTAAATAATTCGTTTGCCAAATTGGTGATTGTACAAAAAGTTAGAAGATAAATTATTCGTTTTTAAAAAGGGTTGTATTTAACTGTTAGTCAATTTATTTCTGGTTTCCACCAAAAATACTAATTGCACCACTAAGCTAAGTTGACGGAGACCTGCTTCGCAGGGCTCCTATTTTTGGGAGCAGGGCCACAAGAGAACCTAACAGAACCTATTAAGTTTTCTGAGTGGATAAGTTTCCCGAGCGGACGAAACTTTTCATATCAAATGATATTTTGTAAAAAGATCATCATATTTGGTGTGCAAGTCAGTATTTTAGTGAAATAATAAAGATTTTTTGCGTAACTCACTTCAGTGTGTTACATAACATTTTTGATACGCTGTTAAAAATATCCCTTTTAAAAATAACTAATATCTAACCAATACTTACGCGAAATTTTGAAAATGTTTTATTGCATGGTTGCAATTTTCATCTTGGAGAGATTATTTATAGGCAAGTAATAATTCTGTATTAATACTAATTCCATATAACAAGTCTTTTAAAAAAATACACTCTGCCTATATTAAGTGAAATAAGTAGAATTCGGTTCTGGCATTGTGGTCGCAGTTCTAACCTAACCTAACCAACCATTGTTACAGTTGACCCTACACCAAGATTGTTGTATTAATGTAGATTTTGGTAAACAAAATATTTACCAAACAATGCATTTTGTCAAATGTTATTTATGATTTTCGTTGATTTGCCAAATAACATGTTTAAAAAATAATCAATTTGTAAATTAATGTTTTAGCATAATAACTTTTTTATAGTAAGTATATTGTCTAATGAGTAATTTATTAAACAATAGTTTGTTAAATAATACATTTATCAAGTATAATTTTGTCAAACGTTATTTGTCAAATGAAAATTTTTCATTCCTTTTTTGTCAAATGATTGGACACCAAGTTATTAGCTACTAACGTCCAATGCCAGTCTCGCCCTCTGTACCTATAATGCCGACACGTTTTCGCGATTAGGTGTTTACGAATAATTGTATATTGCGGTTATTTGGAAGTTTTGACAATACATACATACATACATAGTCTCACGCCTACAACCCCGAAGAGGTAGGCAAAGGTGTATTTCTACACCCACTTTTCGCCAGATATACTTTAGTCCCACGTAATAGGGGGCGAGCCTATTGCCGTACCGGGCACATTATCAGACTCCGTGCTGCTACTGAGAATTTCCTAACGTAAAAACCCAATAACACTTTGCCCGACCCGGGAATCGAACCCGAGACCCCCCAATCCCACGCGCACATTTATGCCGCGAGACCAACGAGGCAGTCGTATAGGGTTTGATGTCGAGTTTTCCGTCCCTACGCAAAGATGGTATTTGTATCATTTTGACAATGATACTAAGTATTAATTTATAACACATTAATCTTTATAAAATACGATTTTTAAATCATTAAGATAAATAAGATGAGGTGTTTTGCCACATGACATAATAATATGCATTTGGTAAGAAAATCACCAAGTTAACAAAATGGACAAGGTTTCTCAACGTGACCTATTCTGCGCATTATCACTGCGCAGTAACACATTAGAAGCTACTCAAACACAGCTATTATTCAGTGCGAAACTGTGAACCTAATTTATTTACGAATGCTTTTAAAACTACTGCGCACTTCGTTGTCCAAAAACGACATTAGCATAAGTGTATTAGTTGGTTTGTTGACTAGCAGAGCGTGGACCGATGCTTATCGACTTAATCTATGTGTGTATCTACATTATATGGTAATGTTTAGATGGCACATTGATTAAAATCATTGACTAAGAAATAATTAAATTTAGTGTATATTTTATTGAGTGTGTTTATCGCACATAGGGTGCTTAGGGTTCCCACCAAGAACTTAGGGTCCCAACCAACCTCACCTGCAAGTGGTGCACCTGCCGATCAACGGACGAGGCTCTGGCAAACAAAATATCCCGATAAGCGGCAATAGGCTCGCCACCTATTACGTGGGATCAAAACACAGGCGAAAAGTGGGCGTTTAATATGCCTCTGCCTACCCCTTCGGGAAAGCAGGCGTGAGTCTATGTATGTATGTAGGTATGTTTATCCCGCATATTCGGGCAATTTTTAAACTAGGTATCTTCAGGCAACCCTGTTGAAGGAATTATACTCACTTAGAAGATCAAAGCCAACATCCTGTATTGTCTTTATATCATCATGTCAGCCTAGAGACGTCCACTGCTGGACGTAGGCGTCCCACAAGGTTCTCCGCTCATACCGACCTTCATCCGCCCGCATCCAACCGTTTCCCGCGATCTTTACCCGTCCACCTTGCGGAAGGCCTACCCCTGCTACTTCGTCCGGATTGTATCATATCGTATTTAATAAATCTCATTATGTTTTTCAAGTGTAAGTACATTTGGTACATAATAAGAAAACTTAAATTCTTTGTGTCACGAAAATGAACGAGTAAAATCTATAATTTTTCTTTTGCACTTATCTAGTAAGTAGAGTCAAAGGATTTCGCTGTGTGTTTCATATTTGATTTGAACACATTTAAAATTTTGATCGCAATTATCTAGTCGGAATATATCGAAGCACCCGGAACCGGCGAGCATGTATGAAAAGAGTAATTAATGTAGAGGAAGCGCTTGAGGTTTTTAAGGATGACGGCGGCGGGTCAAAGGCGTGAGTAGGTATATGTATGCATGTAACATATCGAATCATTGGAAGATCTTCATAAGTGAAAACAGTCATTGAACTCCATTATTCAACTTTGGTAACACACTTCGACATTGAATTACGTATTGATAAATATTTCGCGTTGTTAAATTTCTGACAGCGACAAACTCAAGTAGGTATTGTTAAACAAGTTTTATAAAATGGACGACATAAGGACATAACAATGGTGCGTTTGTTACACGTCTTATCAATATACTTAATATCTGTATAAAAAATCTCCCGTTACTAAGACTGCGGTTCCACTGAGGCGGAGAGGAGACGAGCTGTGCCGCGATTCACCAATCAAATGGCTTGAAATAGAAGAGATGTGGAATTTAAGCCATGTGATTGGTGAATCGCGGCACAGCTCGTCTCCTCTCTGCTCCGCTCCGCCTCAGTGGAACCGCAGCCTAAAGGACTGACTGACACCTCACAGTCGAAACTACTGGGCCCAAAAAGCTGAAAGGTAAACGGGCACCTTGGAAACCATACCCATGGCGGACACAAACGAAATAGGTATAGCAGAGTGTATTCATCTATGGCTCTCATTTACTATGGCATTAGTCGCATTAATGTGAGCTTCGGGAATCTCAAAAAATTCAGGTGTATCCATACTAATATTATAAACGTTGGTACTTACGTATGTAGCTCTTAATCTCTTAAGGATCCTGTCTCCTGTGCATTTTTCTCCAACGATTTTTAATCATACAATTATATGCAATGAAAGGTATACATATTATTCCCCTTTGTTCAAAACTATTTTGGTTAATGTCCGCCACTGTTCGCAAAGCGGGTCAGATATGCCCTTTGCGCTTTGGCATTTATGTTCTTTGGGGATCATGGGATGGGAGTGCACTAAATAGAGCTTGGCTGAAATTCCCACCCGATCGGTTAAATTACAGTAAAATGTGTAACTGCGGGCTTCCTCTAGTCCAAAATAATATGTTATGCGCTTACCAAATACTTAATGGAGAAGTTGTCCGTTACACAGAATCCAGCTCCACACTGAGCAACCAAAACATAACTGTTGATTTATTGCGAAGCACCTCAAGTTACAGTCTTCTCGTTACCATGGCTGGTGTAACCCAAGCTGAAACGTTGAAGAAAATATAAGGTATTTAACCTTAATTTTCATATAATTACGCTATATTGAGCCGTTAAATAAACATAAGGGTGCATAGGGTTCCCACCAAGAAGTTAGGGTCCCAAGCCAACCTCACCTGCAAGTGGTGCACCTGCCGATCAACGGACGAGGCTCTGGCAAACAAAATGTCCCAATAAGCGGCAATAGGCTCGCCACCTATTACGTGGGATCAACACTGGCGAAAAGTGGGCGTTTAATATGGCTCTGCCTATCCCTTCGGGGAAACAGGCGTGATCTAGTCTATGTATGTATGTATGTATGTAAATAAATATAAGTAAGTTACATCGGGTTTTATTCGGACGTCATATTTGTAGTAGCTTGAAAATGGCTGAATATAGACAAAAACAATACGTATAGTAAATTTAAATGTTGTGTCTATGTTTTTCCTGCTATTATTTTCCTGTGTTGTTGAATGTGTAAACATTTGACGATGCTCTCATTACCGACAGAAACAAAACAGTAGGAATGGCGCTAAATACTTCATGTCGATATCTTAATATATAAAATCCTTGCGTTACTGACTGACTGACAGACACGCTACAGCCGAAACTATTGGGCGCAGGAAGCTGAAATTTGGCATGTATGTTCCTTGGGGACCGTAGGGGTGCACTAAGAAGGGATTTCCCGAAATTCCCACGGTATCGGCTAAAACGGGTAAATTAAAAAATAAATGCAGGCGTAGCTGCTGGCGTCCTCTAGTATCCAATAAATAATCTGGTGCCATATTGTTGTGACGCGACGTTCGGAGTAGCAGTAGGTACCTATAAACTTACTTTTGTTGTGCCAAAGATCCAATTAATTATCATATTTTATGTCTCAAAGTCGTATCTGTTGACTTACGAATACTCCGTTTTGTAGCTTATCTTGAGGTTTTACTGAGCATACGAAATAATTGCCGCTCTGGAATGTTTAAGTTATATTTCCATGTAAACAGACAATAATTCCGTTTAACAAGTGAATCATCTTATTATTGACTCAAATCGTTAGTGTATTATGTACAGTGTACATAATTATGCCTACGTATAAGCAATGCCTACTGGTTTGTAAGAGTTACTCCGTCGCGGGGAACATTAAACATGAACACAGACTTGAACAGCATTAAAACTTGGAACAATATGGAATCGGACTGTATTAGAAGTAAATTTAGAATTAAAAGATTGTCTCAAAACACGCCTGTAAATAACCTCAAATTAAAATTTTGCTATTATAGCAAATTTTATATGAATAACTCTCTCTCTGCCTGCCTCGTTGGTCTCGCGGCATAAATGTGCGCGTGGGATTGGGAGCTCCCGGGTTCTATTCCCGGGTCGGGCAAAGTGTTATTGGATTTTTCCGTAAAGAAATTCTCAGTAGCAGCACGGAGTCTGGTAACGTGCCCGGTACGGCAATAGGCTCGCCCCCTATTACGTGGGACCTAAACAAATCATGGCGAAATGTGGGTGTAATATTACACCTCTGCCTACCCCTTCGGGGATACAGGCGTGAGACTATAAAAAAAAAAAAAATAAAACCATCAAAAAAGTAAGTAAGTAGGTACGGCAATAGGGTATTTGACTAAAAAAATCGAATTAGTCCGTCAGTTAGATTATCGAAAAATATTGGATACGTGTTTTTTGTTTTATCAAATCAGTACAAAAATACGAAGATAAAGCGCATCAAAGATGGAGAAACGCCTAAGAGTGGGAGCTTGTAACGTCACTTGCCAGTAAAAAGTGTACTGGCAAGTGACGTCACACGAGTTTTCAGCGAAGTTTATCGCTTCATATTTTGTTTACGTGACTAAAGAAAATATACGTGTCCAATATTTTTTGGAAATCTATCTGACGGACTAATTCGATTTTTTTAGTCAAATACCCTATTGAGTAATTCAGTAAAGGCATAGAAAATTAGCGTTTTGACAGATGATAAAAAAAACTGATTTGACTAGGCAGTCCGATCCCCTATTATGTGAACCCACTGTCTTGTCTCGTGTAGGAGTCGAACCCATGTCACTTGACAGCCTGGCAGTGGTGAGCGATTCACTAAAATCAGTACGCCATACGTGGCGTTTATAGACAGAATAGCAATTTCTTTTTATATTACCACGTTTCTACCAGGCTTCGACAGCCTAGGTTATACCAACAGACTGTCATGTAGAGGGGATAGTGCTTAAATCATTTGGAGAGTCTGGAGTGTTGGAACCTACCTACCCTGGAATATAATAATATATAATAACTAGAGGACGCCAGCAGCTACGCCTGCATTTTTTTTTAATTTACCCGTTTTGGCCGATCCCGTGGAAATTTCGGGAAATCCCTTCTTAGTGCACCCCTACGGTCCCCAAGGAACATACATTCCAAATTTCAGCTTCCTGCGCCCAATAGTTTCGGCTGTAGCGTGTCTGTCAGTCAGTCAGTAACGCAAGGATTTTATATATTAAGATAATATAATATTCTACCACATTCACACAACACCATCTAGTCCCAAACTAAGCAGAGCTTGTACTATGGGTACTATAATGGATAAACATACATACGAGTAGGTATATACTTTCTTTTTGTAAATACATACATATTACAGACAGATCTAATCTAGGTTATTATCTCTCTTTTCAATATCGTAAATAACTTATTATGACTATATTATTTTAACCCTTTTATAAGTACCGTATAGGTACTAGGTTCTGCCCGGTTAGCCTCTATGCTAGCCCAAGTAAGGTAAAGGTTTTGAAAAGGTTTCAGAACCTTTGTATTGAAATCGGACAGTAAGTCTTAATAGGCTCAATATCGATATGTTAACCTTATACTAACCTCCTGAGTGCAAAAAGGGTCCTCGTTTTAGAACCTTTTCGAGAGCAGCAGCAAAACCTATAGCTTAAATTCAGAACCTTTCGAACTACTTACACAGAATCCAAATATAACCTTGACAACCTTAACTTAACGTTAATATAACTTTGCAACTTAAAACCTTTTTGGTGGACATGATTATAAACTTTGCCAGAACTCTCGGGTCCTATAATGATTCTGTCTTAGATTTACTTACACAGAAACACTAATCGAGGGCGTTATTTAATATTCAATTATTATGGCGCCATTCCCTGTCAATATACAAAGTTTCAAAATGGCTGGATAACTAAATGTTTTGTATTCATAAAAAATAATAAGCAGCTTGCTGAACACAGAAAATTTAAAAAAAATCGGGCTAGTGCGAGTCTGACCCACGCACCGTGGGTTCCGTAAGCGTTTTACCTCATTTGAGGTTGGTGCTAATTACGCTAGTCCTCTAAATGTGTATGAGCACTCATACAACTTAGAGGACTATCTTAAATGGAGTCTACTATATATATATGGAGACACCCTTAAATTTTCCACTTTTTTATATTTTGTAATTTTTCCTTTATTTGTGCTGTAAGACCCTGCTTTTGGCCAAATTTCGTGATTCTAGTTCAACGCGAACTACCACATACATAGGTTTTCGACCCAAAACCTATAGGGTACTTACGGTTGACGTAGGATTGTCAATTTTGGTTAAAACCAAGGTCTTACAGCACAAGTAAAGGAAAACTTCCGAAAATTAAAAAAAGTTGAAAATTAAGGTTAATTTTGGTACTTACAAGTTTTCGCAACAATCTAATTTTGACCATATCTTTTTATTGGGTTGACCCAGGACCCTGATTTTTATACACCTAATAGGAACCATAGACCTCAGTATCTGGTACCTATAAATTTCAATTTGCTAGGTCCACCCGTTCCTGATCCTTTTTTGTGGTGGTGACACACGGACTAACAGACAGACAGACAGGCAGACAGACAGACGGACAAGAAAGTGATCTTATAAGGGTTCCTTTTTTTACCTTGTGAGGTACGGAACCCTAAAAAATAATGCGATTGGCACTTTGTCGTGAAACTTTAGGATAATCTAATATATAAAATTCTCGTGTCACAGTTTTCGTTCCCATACTCCTCCGAAACGGCTTGACCGATTTTGATGAAATTTTTTGTGCTTATCCGGTATCTATGAGAATAGGCCAACATCTATTTTTCAAAAAAAAAAAAAATTTTGCAAAACAACGTTTGCCGGGTCAGCTATATATACGAGGCGGGCTTTACGTAACTTATAAATTTTGAAGATATTTTGGTAAATTATTAATTATAAAATTAGGTGGTTGGTGATAAATCAGATTAGAAATAAAACTTTAATTCATATATTTTATATCGCATAGAACACGTTCTATTTAATTTCGCCTCATCGAATTAAAATATGGCTTTTTGATTCGATATTATAATATTTATTTTCAAAAATATGGCTGCTATTAATAAATTACTAGAAAGTATTAAAATTAACCTTGTTAGAACTGTGACAACTAAAAGCCCCAAATGATTGCCTAAATAAGTGCTATAGGTAATCTCGCGGAGCTACTTAAAACGAAATGGTTGTTTTCGCGTCTTTAAGGTTACCGCCAGGAGTCATTTAACACTTGTAAGTCGCGAAAATATTTGTGAGCACAAATTAGTTGCTTCTAAGTTACAATTGAAGTAGGACGTGCGTTCGACATATATCTACAGGCTGCTCAATATTATATCTTCAGATAAACTATCATCACCATCATCTGATTTACTCTCTTGTGATTCCTCAAATGTTTCTAACGATGTCTAGGTCTCCTTGGGTAAAACTGAAAGGGTTTCGGGTGTTCGTTCATTTTCAACGGTATCAATGCTCTGTAAAAATAGTCAAGCCTAGTTTTAATACAATAAAGCGGTTTTTCATGAGCAATTTTAAGAAATATCAACTTATAAGGGCTCTTAAAAATTTGGGACCCGGCGGTCGTTGCCAACATTATACGTAAGAATTTTTTACGCATTTTACGTTGGAAATTTCCACTCCCTTTTTTTACATCCTATGCCGGTTCATCACGCAATATAGTTGTGATACTAAACAAGTCGCAGAAACAACTGACACTTAAGATACCTACGCCTCTAAAGTTTTTAAATATTCTTGTAGGACTTTAGTAAAACCTTATGCTTATAATTGCAACTTATGGGTTTGGGTTTTCACCACATATTTCTAATTAGTTTGCCTAGATAACGCTAATAGAGAATAAAAGTGTATGGTGGTCTTTAGAACCTACTTATAAGTAGTCTCAACATTCCATAACCTTATGGTTATATCAAAGTAGAAAATTAAACCTTTAGATCTCACTTTAGTATAACTCTAGCTAGCCTTCCCAAAACTCAATCAGGAGCCTACAGCTATTAGATCCTAGGACTATATTATGCTGTTGAAACACAAGTCATAATTTAATAACGTTAATTTAAACTCCTGTCAGCGACCTAATGTAAATAACAAACAATTAGTAGGACATATTAATCATTCTCAAGTATTTAATGAGACAAAATAGTAACGCGTTAACCTTTTTACGATACTTGTATAGGTAACCAAAAGGCATTTTTTATAACCAAGGCCCGAAAAAATGTTTACTTAGGAGCCTATGTACTATTCTGCTATTAGGTAAATGTACCTATAAGCTATATCACCGCATTATTTTATCAAAATCCATTCAGCAGTTTTGCATAAAAAAGTAACAAAATATCCTTCCAGCCTTACAAACTTTCCCATTCATTAAATTACAAGGATTTTATCTGTGGTTTCAACCACACAACTCTGAAAGGGGTCACATGATGTCCTTATACCTATAGTATATCATTCAATAGTTATTTAGGTGTAAGCAAACATTTAACCACAGGCCTCCGCCGTCAATAACAAACAGTTGCAACGTTCGAAAAAACCCAGTGACGACATTACACTACCACCCAGTATATCCAGACCTCTATAATGGAGGGAAAGTAGAAGACTTTAGAACAATATAGCTGTGTGTTAGAAACCAAGGTAAAGTGGACGGTAGTATTTGCCCAACGCATTGTTGCGTGGAGTGAAAGTTACGGATGCATTTGCATTATGTTGTGAATTTTGTAAAGGATTTTTGCTTAAGGGTCAGTGCCCAGATTTTGTTAGTTTGAAATAATAAAAACGTTTATTTTCCTATAGATGGTGTGTTTCTTTTTACTTATTGATTGTCAAGCAACGAAAATCTATACGAATAAATAACTATCTTGCTGGCTTACTTCTATCTGGCTGTCATTTGCAAATAACTATCTTTTTTCAAGTGATTATTTAAAAACTTTGCCTGTCATGCTGTTTGTCCGGAGGAAAATTAAAAGCGGTTAAGCCGTTCCAAGTATTAACTTGGAACGGCTTAACCGCTTTTTATGGGACAGTTGAAAGATTTTTGGACTGACCAGAATCTAGTGCTGGGTAAAGACTACATACATTTTATCCAAGGATACATTTAGGGTTCCAGTGCACAAATTGAACATTTCTTAAAATTTTGGATAACGGGAGTGCAAAAGCGGGGAACACCTTATTATGTAAGCAGAGGACTCTGGCATGCCTTACATGACCACTTTAGACAAGTGGAATACGGTATTCAGTATTACAGAAGTGTGCTAGATATTTGGAATTACCTACAGCTTGCAAGGTTTTTTGGATTGCTTGCGGATTGGGTAAATGGGTATTAAGGATTTTCAATTTATTTTTGTTGCATAAGAAAAAAGAGTCTCTACAATAGAGCACTTTTGTATGGAACTGCATGGTAGTCGCTTAACAGTATCAGGTTTAAATCTGTATTATATTGTGGAACCTAGTGATCAGCAACCGTATGAACTGTACATACTCGTATGTAAGAGTAGGTGAATTCAGAGTAGGTCTACTCTTACATCCTATCTACTTACGTATTTATAATTCAAACGCAGCTTACTCAAAGATATAGTATATTTACTACAGCTTTTAAAATATTAACAATTATACATTAAGAATATACCAACACGACAAGCATAAACGCCTCATTAAAAATTAAAAATACAACACGCAACAAACACATCTCTAGAACTGTCAAAATTTTGACGTATTATTTATTTAACCTAAAAATGATTGATGGATGGCATTTCTTTTTTGAATTTCAAACTTCGAGCATAAAATGGCGGCGACATTATCCTAATGAACGTCGAGAGCGCTGAGCGTCAAAAGCTCAATGTTAAACAGATGTTTACGAAATGTGTGAAGTGCTCACACTGCTCACCCGCCTTGACCCGGCTAAAGCCAGCCTTACCTCAGCTGAGGTCCCTTGATAAGCGTGAAATGTTCGTAAGCACCGTTCATAAATGTAAGACATTTTTCAGTTACTTACTTATTAATTATGTAGTCTCCATTATTGATGTGAATATTCTCTGGACAATGAAATTTAACATGCCTACCTACAGGGTGTAAAAAGACCCTTAACGAAAACTGAAATCCCATGTTGTACCAATCACTACGAACATTTTTTACTTCGGCTCCATACCTGGGAAATTACTGGTTCAGGAGATATTGAGGCTCAAAGTTAATATGATTTTTTTCTAATTAGGTACAAATTCGATGTATTGACCCCATGGATAAGTAGGTATTTCGAGTATTGCACGCGCGCGCTATTAATTGCCGTTTAAAAAATGTGAAACTTAAAAAAAAATCGTTTCCCGTTTTTGGTTAGTATGACTTGGCATGATGTCCACAACGAGTAGACTTCGGCTTGGTGATGGGTCTTGTGACAACCTGTATCTACCTATTTAGGTATTACCTTGTTGTTATTAGCTATTTTGCACGCGGCTAAAAGGATACATATCCAAGAATCAAATACAAATTTGTACTTAGGTATCTATCAGCAGACTATCTAGCAGTATTCCCGTAGTTAAATTCACTGCCAATTTCAACCCCTACTCGCTTTATTTCCGTAACAAAACTAACGGAAGATAGCCTATCTCCGTTTCCAATATTAAAGTCTAAGTAGGTAATCTATCTGTATGCTAAAATTAATTAAAGTCGGTTCAGCTGTTTTGACTGTTGACATGGAAACAAAACATACATAGCTACATATTAATTTGGTTTTCTGAATGTATAGGTAAAACTGTTAGTGGTGTGCACAAATGATACCTATCCCGCTTTGTGATAGCAAGGCTTTAGTTCTCAGATTTTACGCTTGCATTTCATTGAATGATAAAACTGCCGCGAAATTATATAAATGCGTGGAATTCCATTCACATTGAAATCGAAAATGATCTGCATTTCGTAATTCATTCATTACAACAAAACAACAAATGACGTCACTCGAGGAGAAAAATATGTAACTCTTCGTTCTCTGCTTGTAAAGGAATGCATCTGTTTTTTTTTTTCCAAAGTGATATATGACGGGCGAAGGAATGTATCACGGCACTTTGGAATGCATCGACGCGAGCTACTTAAAATGTCAAAGACAAAATAATTTAGTTTTTATCTCAAGGTGCTACAGTCTGTTATAGTTTATGATATTTTGACTTGAATTATTTTTATTTCTAAAGAATGTTTAGGTTTACTATTGTTAATACGAAATTAAAAATAAAAATGTCTCGTTTTGACTAACTACCTGGTTTCTAATTTGGATGATGGATTGTGGGGTGTAAAAATAAAATAAAAAAGTACAATGATTAGCAATGTTTTGGGAATGCTTATAAGTATGTCACATAAGAACCTAGTATTAATAAATCAGTTTATTTATTTTATTTATTTATAGACTCACGCCTGTGTCCCGGAAGGGGTAGGCAGAGGTGTAATATTACACCCACATTTCGCCAGGAATTTTAGGTCCCACGTAATAGGGGGCGAGCCTATTGCCGTACCGGGCACATTATCAGACTCTGTGCTGCTACTGAGAAATTCCTAACCTAACGGAAAAATCCAATAACACTTTGCCCGATCCGGGAATCGAACCCGAGACCTCCCAATCCCACGCGCAAATTTATGCCGCGCGACCAATGAGGCAGACCAATAAATCAGTTTATATATTAATTATTACCCGTGAAACCCAGTTGGTACAAATCAAAAGCATTCCGTACAAATCGTATGTTGACACAAAACCATGGCTATAGATGCCGACGATTGATGATGAACGAAAACAAAGAACACCTAGATTCGAAACATCAGTTTGTGGATCACACAAATTGCTTATTGGGAATCAAACACAACACGCAGCGCAGTACCAAGCGGTGAGACGACCACTCAAACCACTGCGTCATCCGTGCAAGTTCAGCCCAAAAACAGCTTGCCTCTATCACCATAAACTAGAAATATTGTTCTATCCAGAACAGAAAGTATAAAAGATAGGTAACCTTACAGCTTACCAAAACATTCAAACTAGGTACCTATCGTAATTTTTACACATAGATCGCAATCAAGTTTAAGTAGGTATTCAAAAACCACCATGCTGGTGTAACCAATGCCGAAACGCTGGGGTTGTTATAAGTTGTATTTAAAACACTAGTTTTTTCCGAATTCTCAGTAGCAGCCCGGAGTCTGGTGATGTGCCCGGTAACGGCAATAGCCTGGCCAATTACATGGGACCTAAAAATTCATGGCGAAATGTGGGTGTAATAATTACACCTCTGCCTACCCCTACAGGCAGGCGTGAGTCTATATAAAAAAAAACACTAGTATGCTACAAAATATTTTCTTCACCATTAAAGTGAATGATAAAATGACATATCGCAACTATACTTTAAAACTTCGTCCCAAAACCGACTCAAGAACGACCTCGCAGTATTTCAATCCGACCAGTTGTTTACACTAATAAACCAAGAGATAAGTAGCCAAGCTTATCTCCTCGCCGCAGGTTTAAACCAAAACAAACTATTGTCACGTGGTAGGAAGCCACGGCTATTTATACACAGTATGAGTCACCGGTTACCGCTTTAATAACTTATATAGTACGTGCAATATAAACATGAAGTCATTATGAGCGTTAAGTATAAATAGTTACGGCGGTAAACAGGAAATAATGGCTCTTGAAAAATAGATGCGTCGAGGTGTTGGTAGTAATTTGTTTGAAGACTAAGATGCCTTATTGTTGGGACCTTGGTTCATCTACTAGGATTTAGATTTACACCTGGGTGTACCTGAGCTTTGTTGAGTTTGTTGTAGGAAATTCTCAGTAGTAAGTACCGAGATTGTGCACAGGTGGTACTTAGAAATCATGATAATGCGGCAACCGTATGAGAAAAATGTACAGCAGTAGATGTGGAAAAATAAACTAAGTTTAATATATATTAATACGAAATAATCACATACGCATACGGTGGTAGAAAGAGCGTGGCACTCTCTCCCCTAACATCAAATAGTAAAGTGGAAATAAATTATACTATTTAAGTATCTGCTAAATTTTAATCCGTTTGCGGATATTTCCTCGTAACGAACAAAGAAACGCAAAAAGTGGTACTACAAAGGTACACTAAAAGTTACTTTGTGTAACATATACTTCTAAACGAAAGACATACAAAGTAAGCTGCGGCTAAAACTTGACATTGAGTTAATTTATAGCTTTATCTGTTCGACCTCGACACCAATGCCAGCCCCAGCAACACGAGCAACTTTTAATACTTATAGTAGTACCAGCTTTATATGGCCCGCGCATGTACCTTACCGCGCGCTGGGACTGTTTGCGTTTTTTGAAACCGGTGTCACTGGTGTAACAGAATCTAGGTCACGTATTATTACCTACAGCCCTACATCTCTATTAATCTCTTCAGTTTTTTCTTAAGCATAAGAAAGATGAGATAAGCCACCGCTCTAGCTTTAGGGCAATTAGGAGCTGCTAGGTATACATCTTTTAGAATACCTAATATCGATGACTACTAAACATGCTGTGTTAATCTGTATGATTTTTATTGACATAATTATTATGTTTTCACCGAATGGCAAGATGTACACAATGCCTGAGACCCATGGCCTACGCAAGCTCAGTATGCTTAAAAGTCAGCCGCCCAACAGTCAAAATAGCCTTTCTACCCTCCTTAAAACGCAAAAGGACTCACTCCTATGATCAGATCTTTAGTCTTAATAGTTTGTATAAAACAATTTTATTATCGTCAACGTTTACGAAATTTACCAACCATCTTATAATCGTGGTCGACCTGTTCAGCCTCATTTAAGATAATTGCAGTTATAACTTTGTTGTATTCATTACAAGAAGATATATAGCGAAATTAATTATACATACCCGATGTTATGGCACTGAAGTATAATTTAGCGTTGCTGCTTGCAGAACACGTGAGAACTTCGGTTCAACTCCCGTATTGGGCAGAGTGCTGAGCCTATATTTGGATGCTTGTATCTACATATATTTAAACTGTATGAAACATTATTCAATAAACTCTGTGCAATAAATGCGCTGTTGTATAGTCTATTCATAAGAAATGCTTTAGGGAAAACACAATAGTAAATGACTACATCTCTCAGTAAAATATCTGACCTACATTGCGAGCAACTTGTAAGGCAAAAATAAACGAGAGATTCCGAGAAAACTTAACTGACGACTCAAATAGATACGTCTTTGTTGAATATAATGTTATTATTAATGTTTAATAGTTAAGACTAATTTATTATAGTACGGAGTTTAGCCCTATCGTATACTTAGTCTTATATATTTTTTGTAAAGCATCAGTTTTTTTTTTATATTTTTGAATAATGACAAATTTAATAAAATATATAATAAAATTACTAATTTCTTAGATAGCTGATCTAAAATATTACCAGTCTGGGACTAAAGGCTTTTATTTATAAAGGTGATTCCCGTACTAGGAATAAATTCTGTGTCACAAACACAAACCACCTTGTAAGGCCTGTGGCCGCGACGCACTTTCACCATTTAATTAACGGACACAAGAACACTCAGGCCCTAACAGAAACAGTTTGAGGATCAAATAAAATTTTGTGGAGATCAAACCCACTTACCCACCACAGGAGGCGTAGCGACGAGATCGCTGACGTGTAAGGAGGCCTATTTAATGTTCTATTTCTCATTTTCATTGTTCTTCCATTTTGAAAAGCCTGTCTTCAGCAAAAGCGACAATACAATAAGAAAAGGAAAATAATCAGCCGGTCTAAATAAGGTTCTTTGTCGTATTATTTGTATACGACAGTTACTCATTTGTTTGAGCAAGCAGCGTGTCTAATTGACGAACGCAATTTTGTCGTGTTACCGCGAACTGCGAAGTATCCTTGGACATAATGAACAATAGCCACACATGACTCCACTTCCTATTTACAAAGCTACATTAAATTTGAACATATTTTAGCATCTTCATAAAGGACAATAAAAACTTGTGTTTCGATTTGCGCGCCATTTAATTGAGTAAACAATTGTAGAGTTGGCTGTTTGGTGTTTGTTTAATTAATAACACAGTCGTTTAAACGGCTTGAAAGAACGTTTGCTGTTAAAATACCAAAATTATGATTCGCTCACTAGATCAGCATGAATAACGGGTCTGGAGTACCACAAGGGACATCCTTGGTCCTTACCTGTTTCTGCTGTAGTTAAATGACCCACGTAAATCCAGTGTAACGCTGTAGTATAAACCGGAGAGTTTCCGGTTTATGCTGTAGTATAAACCGGAGACTCTTCGGGTCTTCTCTCATCGCAAAAGATAAAAATAACATTAAACAAGAGATTATAGTCAAAAATCAGTTTCAGCGCTTTGCTCGTGAGTCGTGCTGGTGTCGTTGCAGGTCGTCAGTTACATGGGCCATCAAGGTCAGGGTCATCATGACATAATCATTACACAATCAATATAGGTAATCTGGTAATGTAAATACTTTCAATTGTAAATAGGTAGTAGAGCCTTGCTCAATGGGTCGGCTCGACCGGAGAAGTATTACCCTCACACTGAAAATCGACGTAAAGTAACAGTACATAAAAGTGTACTTAGTACCTATTCTGTTGCATTTCGTTTAGTGAGTGAGAATGCCGGAGGCCTCATTACCTATTTAATAGCTTCATCCACATCTTCATTATCTCTGGGCTCTTACAATTTAACATCATAAAGCTAAATAATGCTTTTTCTAAGTTTGTGAGATATAGTAAGTGCTATTATAGCAAGAAATATAACAGCCGAAATAGCTCAGTTGGGAGAGCGTTAGACTGAAGATCTAAAGGTCCCCGGTTCAATCCCGGGTTTCGGCAACACATGCTTTTTATTAAACTGTTTTATTAATTATTATTATTATTAAACGGTTTTTACACGGTTTTATTTAACTTGACCTGTTTATCTATTTATTTATTTGTTTGTTTGGGTCAAATATTGTAATTGGAATTTTACCCCGTTCCTGATGTCAGATTTGATATTTGGTACACACTCTTAATCTTGATGACAATACAACATAATATATTTTTATGATTGTAAATCCAAGATGGCCGCCGATACAAAATGGCGGATCACATATTACTTCACAACAACCTCGATATGGGTATTAAATGGAAGGCCTTGACTAATAGAATAGAGCTAACTATGAAAAATCCAAGATGGCCGCCGGTACAAAATGGCGGATCACATATTTCTTCACAACAACCTCAATATGGGTATCAAATGAAAGGGCTTGATTGGTAGAATAGAGCTCACTATGAAAAAACCAAGGTGGCCGCCGCCACAAAATGGCGGATTACATATTTTTCACAAATACCTCAATATGGGTATCAAATGAAAGGGCTTGATTGGTAGAATAGAGCTCACTATGAAAAATCCAAGAAGGCTTCCGCCACAAAATGGCGGATTACATATTTTTCACAAATACCTCAATATAGGTATCGAATGAAAGGGCTTGATTGGTAGAATAGGGCTCACTATGAACTAACAACAAAATTAAAAACTAGAAAATAAAAAAAATAAAAAACGCTTTTATTTTAAACGGTTTTATTACAATAAAAATTTGTAGTTTGGTTATGTACTAAAAGCTAAAAAATAATTCGGCAAGTTCTAGCTACCAGACCGCACCAATCTTCTCATCAATCAGGGGTATTGATCAGACAAATATAAAATCGTTGGGCAAGTGAAATTTCTATAAAAATGTTTACTCTGGATACGCTACGCCATGCCACATGAGTTTGCATAATAAACATTCAGTCTGCAATATAACTACTTGATCAGCAAGATTTCATGATTGATCGGCAGAGAAAAAGTTTAAAGTACTTAAATATTATTAAATTATCAACAGCTAGGGCCTAGGGTTAGGTGCGAAGAACTAAATAAATAGGTAATGTTAGGTTCTCTTTTGAGTAGAGAGTTGAGACAGGAGCAGCTCACTGCCAGTGGGATCTCCACCTTGTCGTGGTGGGGGGGCTTAGTAACCGTGGATTTGATTTTCACCCACGGTGAAGCTAAGCGGGATCCCGGGAGGGGACGCTCCACGTGGGCTTGCGTGAGGCCTGTGTAGGATGCGTCCATAGGTGCGGGTGCGGGGGACAGTTCTCTCTGTCCCTCGCAGTCGGGTGCGGTCGCGGGAGGAGAGTCGTGTCGGTGTTGCATTGCCGCGCGCCCTATCTCCCGCGACCAAATCGGGGCGCACCATCGTTGCGTCGCGGTGGGGCCGCAGAGGAAGAGGAGATGCGGTGTTGCGTTGCCGTCCTCCCTATCCTCTGCGGCCGCTGGGTGTTTTGGCGGCGGAACCCAACACCTTCATCCGCCGCCAAGGGGGTTTCGTTCGGGGCCCGCCTGACCATCTGGCGGGCCAATACCCGTCGGGGGATTGCGGCGTATGCTTGACACGGCTTGCTTGCTCCGACACACGGGTACATGAGGCACACGCGTTGGTTTTTAGTCAGTAAGAGTTTGACAGTCCCCTTCGCCCATCTCGCAGGGCGGAGGGACTCCATGAGGATTTTCCAACACGACAGCAAAAAAAAAGTTTCTCTTTTGACCCTTAACCCAAAAATAGGAGCCCTGCGAAGCAGGGCTCCGTCAACTTAGATTATTAAACTAGATAATTGGACATAATCACAGTCCGTGTGGTGACGGATTAAGAATACGGAATGTCACCACCCCATATCATCCCATGGGTGTCGTAAGAGCCGACAGAGGGAGCATATTATGCAGAGAACAGCACTGTAAGAGAAGGAAAACTTGATACAAACCCTATACCAACCCGTTTGGCCAGCGTGGTATAGTAGGCCAATTCCTCCTTTCAAAGGAGAGGCCTAGTCCAGCAGTGGACTGTTAAAGGCTGATGATGATGAATTGGACATAATGTCTACTTAGGTACATTATATTTGTTTGCTTACTCTCTGAGTGCTTACCAAAATTTTATCAAACAAGAGCAGCTCACTGCAGCTTATATAATTAACATGCTTTACGAAAATAATTACAGCCATCCAGAATGACATAAATTGCTGATTGCTTTTGAAATGTTTGCTGGCCAATAGTTGCTGATCAATTAGCTACCTTTTTCTGCTCACAGATTATATTTTTCTGCTCACAAAAATACCAATACTATGCTAACCATTTAAATAACACCCATTTTAAATTATTTTTAAAGTAACCGATATTTTGGCACTGTTGCAAGCGCCATGTTTGAAGTGCCAAAATATCGGTTACTCTTAACAAAGGTAGTGGTAAGTTAACGTGGTATATATCCCGAAAGACAATTTAAATTAAGTTTAAATGACCACGAAGGGTTTTATTCCTATACAAAACATTGTGTCCAGAATATTAAAAAAAATAGTTTACTTTCGATGCCCGCATTTTAGAGGCGCAATTTGTCGAGGCTGGACCCACGCCACCTGCCCAAACCTTTACACCCAAATCTCGCCCGTTATGCACTTATGCTTACCGAAAGAAGCAACCTGAACACTCTTTCCTAGTCCGCATATCTTAAGATCCTCGTGTCTCTTTTTCTCGTGTAAAAGACCGATTGGAGACTTAGCGACTTATGCGATGGGTGGTGGAGTGCGAGTTCAAAAGATTATGCCCGTGTGCACGTGTGGTTGATGACAGTATTATGCCCTTCGTCTCGAGTGGCTATACTAACTAATCTAAATAAGTAGCTACCTAATTGTAGGTGCGTTAAATAAAAGTTAAGTCCTTGATTATACTCTATTAACCGTTTTTGCCGGATTGAATGGAAATTTCGGGAAATCACGTCACGTGCACAGTTGAATATAACAATTTTGCTTGCTAGAAACGTTTCGTGTTTTCAGATAAAGGATAAGGAACTTCTATTGGCATTAGAAAATGAGTCACAGTCAGCTATAGTGTTTGTCTTTATGTACGGAAATAGCTATAGGTATAGTAGCTACAGCAATCAGTTCCAAAACTTTTGGTGTCGTGCAAAAGAGAAATAAATAAATACATTCGTAGATTTACAGCTCTGTTCCCGCTACAAAATAACACGTTTTTAGCGTAGGTATATAACAAATAAACAGCTTCATTAAAATATCGCTGTTATTGACTTATTAGCACCTAACCAGTTATCGTCGCCTACAAATTCTGATGTCCACTCAATTTATTAACTTTCGGCACACGGAAGCCAAATAGTAAGATGCGTCATTTATTTACCAGAGAATAATAATACCGCGAATTGCATTATAATTAATTATTTTAGATATTCGAATCAATATTACCAAATTGCCGTGTGGTTGACGGCATAGAATACAAGTGTCACCACCCCCTATCTTCCCGTGGGTGTCGTAAGAGGCGACTAAGGGATAACACGATGCAAATACCATCTTTGCGTAGAGACGGAAAACTCGACATCAAACCCTATACGACTGCCTCGTTGGTCTCGCGGCATAAATGTGCGCGTGGGATCGGGAGGTCCCGGGTTCGATTCCTGGGTCGGGCAGTGTTATTGGGTTTTTCTGTCACGAAATTCTCAGTAGCAGCACGGAGTCTGGAAATGTGCCCGGTACGGCAATAGGCTCGCCCCTTATTACGTGGGAC
Source organism: Euclidia mi (assembly GCA_944739405.2). Lineage (NCBI taxonomy): Eukaryota > Metazoa > Arthropoda > Insecta > Lepidoptera > Erebidae > Euclidia > Euclidia mi. The sequence continues at coordinate 13,740,523 of OX123197.2, forward strand.
TAAAGTATAGCTGGCGAAAAGTGGGTGTAGAAATACACCTCTGCCTACCCCTTCGGAGATAAAAGGCGTGACGATATGTATGTATGTATGTATGTATTACCAAAACATGTGTGTTTTTCTAGAGCGACTACCAGTTCCATAATTTTGTTAATAATATGATAAAAATAAGTTACTACATTATTACAATTCTATAGTAGGTACCTATGCTTGTGTATGTATAAGAGGCATTAATTATCATATCGCGTAAAAAATTACACCACTAATCGTTGATTTGAACAATCGAAACCTCAACTCAGAACTTGTTTCGATAAAGTACCGTTTTTACAAAATTATGCTTTTAGCAAGAAATATGTTTCCCAGAATCGATGAAAAAGATAGTCTCGGGAATACCCATGTTCATCATCAAAATTTCGTTACAATTTCACAAATAAACTACAAAATGTTGACCCCAGTTGACTTCAAAGAAATAAATGACCATGAGAAATGGTCGGTTCTTTTTTGTTCGCTCCCCGGGTTTTCAATTCACCCATCAAGTCAAAGGTTCAAAGTACAATTTCTTTATTTTCTTTTTAACCCAAAGCATAGATAAATATAATAAAGTAATTTAAATGGACATGGTACCTTCCAAGGTCATGTCACGTATAAAATCACAGCATCTTGGAAGTTGACCTTGCTGTTGCAATTTCGCACTTTACTCACTGTTAGTGTTTATCAATAAAGATCGCAAAGTCAATTTGAAAGCCAGAAATATACCTATTTAAGTAAATATACGGAAAAGGTACAATAAACTTTTAGGTGTGCGCAGTAAAGTCAGCAAAATATGTCGAAATACATTTTTTTTGATTTTACGTGGTTTTAAATCTTTATTTTAGAATAATTATCAGAGGGTTTTATTTGTAAATACTCAGAAAATATTTCGAGATGTGAAGCGACTTTTTTGTGCTGATATTAAGCTGATGTACATTTACATACTACAATTTCGGATCAAATTTTACTTTTAGGAAAAATAGGGTCAATTTCAGACCGATTGGCGACAACAGTGAGTGAACAGTTTGTACTTCTGTCTCTCTGCACCACTCCAAGGTCGACTGAGAGATAATGCCTGCCTGGTAATGACTGCACGGTTGGCGACCGGCTGCCTCACCGCTTGACTCTGTGCTGAAGTGTTGTGGTTTCGATCCCCACACGAGACAACACTTCGTGTGATCCATAAATTGTTGTTTCGAGTCTGGGTGTTTGTTGTGTCCGTTAGTTTTATGTTTGTAAAGTCCCCCGCGACTAGAGGATTCGGTCCCGGGATCCCGAAGACTGGGATCCCGGGATCCCGATCATATTTTAGTCCCGAAATATACGGGATTAAATTCAATGAATCCCGGCATTTTCGGGACTAATATATTTTTTATATAAGTCAATAAAAATGTGCGTGAAACGAAATGCACTTACTTTCATTTGACGTTAAACGTCAAAATTTGCCGGCCATCTTGTTTACACAGCTGATTGCGTTTGACGATTCCTCCAACTTCCATCGAGACTGAACGCGCATTTTCCGCTGCTTCATATTTGTGCAACAAATTAAGAAGTATGCTTTCGGATGAGACGTTGGATGCGTTGTTATTTCTAAGATTTTATTTTCGTGGCTTAAATAAGTAGGTAAATTATAGTTTCTGATCTATTTGACTTAAAATATGAGTCCTATTAACATTGATCTCTTTTGACAAATTTTATGATGTTGATTTTTATAAGTTTACTAGCTGACCCGGCAAACGTTGTTTTGCAATTTTTTTTTCTTTTCAGGGCCTAGTTAGTTAATTTTGTTAGAAGAAATTATAATTTTGTTTTGTTTTTGAAGATTTAAAAGGTAGGTAGTAGAGTTTAAAAGGTAGTAGAGCCTTGCAGATTTCAGCATGAATGGGCCGGCTCGACCGGGGAAGTACTACCCTCTCACAGAAAATCGACGTAAAGTAACAGTACTTAACTGTTGCGTTTAGTTCGGTGAATGAGAGTGCCGAAGGCTCTATCCCCTGTTCCTTTTCCCTCATTCCACTCCTCATCCTATCCCTTTTCCCAACCCCAAGGGGCGGCAACGCACTTGTGATTCCTGTGGTGTTGCTTGTGTCCATAGGCGGCGGTAATTGCTTACCATCAGGCGATCCGTCTACTCGTTTGCCGCCTATTACCATAAAAAAAAAATAAGTAAAGATTTAAAATAAAAGGTTGATTTTGATATGATTTACTTTTATTTTTGCGCTATCACTTTCTATTACCAATACAATCCCGGCACTATCCCGGGATCCCGGTTTTAACTGTTGATAATCCCGAAATCCCGGGACTAGAAAAATCGACCGGGATCGAATCCTCTACCCGCGACACAGGATTTAGTCCTAATGCGGGAGTTGTCTTTAAAAAAAATCTAATCTAAATCTAAAGTAGAGGACGTATTTCAGCTAAGATGATGATAACATAAATGCCCATGGCTTTAAGTCTGCCTGTATGCGCTGTGTAGCCTGTGTATAATATAAAGATTTAAATAAATAAATAAATAAATAAAAGTTCACAACTTGGTAATAACCGTTGCCCACAACTACCTAGGTACTTAGTTCTTAAATAACGAGAGTGTTTTCCGAAGCGGTTGTAATACCTAATAAATTCCACGTGTTACCGAGTATTTGCCATTAAAATCATATTTGTTTCGTCCGCGCGGTGTGACTCACACGCATTTCCTAGAAGTGTAGCGGTTGGTGCGAGAAAACGCTCTCAGTTCACGCCACATCCGGTCACGTGTTTCAAAATGGCCTTCAAGAAAAATTATCGAGAACATTATGACCTTTTGTAGGGCAGAGAAGCCGTTTTGTGGGTAGTACTGTTGTTTTTTATTTTGTTTTTGTTGTGCAATTTTTTTGTTGGTTGTGCAAGATACGATTTTGATGGCTCGTTTTCTTTACTCGTTTGATACTGTGTCCAATAGATATTTACTGATTCTAAAGGTCCGAGTTCGATTCCCGGTCGGTCAAAATATTGGGTATTTCTGCTTGCCTCGAGCCTTAAGTTTCAAATTTAAAACCTGCATACTCATTTTATCACTTCGTTTTGTAGTTTAAATTTCATTGATGCCGAAAGTATAGATCTATGTTTCAATTTTTCTGCAACCATACCCAAAGTTTCAGTTGCTTTCAAACTGGTACTAAAATCACGAGATGCCTGCCTAAGATTTACTTATCGTGTTATTAACATAGAAATAACATTCCCACAGCACGGAAATAATTACCAGCCGACATAATCGTGTACGATTGTATTATTCAATTTTATTTCCATATCGGTAGGGAAGTATGTCGGTAATTACATGAGTATGTGTGCTCCGTACAACCAGTAACCGTTGAACACCTGCGTATTTCATTCATGCGGTGAGCGGACGCCTTATGGGGAAAATGTTGCTATTACAACTCTCGTAAAGGTAGTGTTGCAAGTCGCATTGTTGTTAGTGATGGGACAGTGTGGCTGAGGCAAGCGGTTCACTTATCCGTTTAAGAAATTATCTGCAAGATTTACTTTATTATTTTAATTACTATAATCTAGACCTTATCATTGCCCAACTAAAATAGAACTTAAAATAATAACTACTAAATAATAAATAACGAAGCCCAGTTGTGTAGAATGTTGTTAAGTAAAAATTAGATAGCAGATCTATTTTAAGCAACTAGTATTTTTTTTATTTTTTTGTCCGTGTGGTGATGGATTAAGAATACAGATTGTCACCACCCCATATCATCCCATGGGTGTCGTAAGAGCCGACAGTGGGAGCATACTATGCAGATAACAGCACTGTAAGAGAAGGAAAACTTCATACCTTGAAACCCTATACCAACACGTTTGGCCAGCATGGTAAAGTAGGCCAATTCCTCCTTTCATAGGAGAGGCCTAGTCGAGCAGTGGACTGTTAAAGGCTGATGATGATGATGATTTTTTTTTCTAGCCCAATATGTATTCTCGCACGAAAAACGTATAGTACGTTTACGTACAGAAAATTAACTGCAGTTATACTTGTTACCTAGTATTATATTACTGAGCTAATTATCTTTGATGTGGTCAGAGTATATTATTGATTAGTTTTTAATTCATATTCTTAGCAAAAGACATAAAGATTATAAAGTTAATTTCAACGGTTTCCCTATGACTTATACATAGACCGCTAAAAACATCCTCCTTTACGCCGTGCAATCGGTAGAAAATTGAAGACTCTAAGGGTCATCGCAGACAGAACGGAGCGCAGCGGAGAGGATTTTATAAACGCACTGCAAATTAAACTTTTAAATTATTAAAATAAAGTGCATAAATGCTTGAACCTGAGAAAAAATGCTCGCGCGTCCTCGAGGATACGCGGGAATTCGTTATGCACTTTATTGTAATAATTTTAAAGTTTATTTTCGAGTGCGTTAATAAAATTCCTTTCCGCTGCGCTCCGTTCTGTCTGCGCTGAACTTAACGCAATGTCACATCACTTCACTATTAATAATAGCGCTATGGCCAGTGACTATGCGCACCTGTAACTTATGAGTGGTTACGCTACAGTTAATACACGTGACACGTGCACTATGATGCAACACATTGTGTAACACAGCATACATCTCTATTTTGTAGGATAAACAATCGGCTGCTGATCTTATTGAGTTGTTAGTTTCTATTCGTAAATGGTATTGCCTTTATTAATAAAAAACCTCAGCAGCCTTATTTTTTTTTATAGACTCACGCCTGTATCCCCGAAGGGGTAGGCAGAAGTGTAATATTACACCCACATTTCGCCATGAATTTTTAGTCCCACGTAATATGGGGCGAGCCTATTGCCGTTACCGGGCACATCACCAGACTCAGTGCTGCTACTGAGAATTCGTAAACTTACTAACACTTTTGTCCGACCCGGGAATCGAACCCGGGACCTCCGATCAGCAGTCGCATACGCTATCCACTGGACCACGGAGGCAGGCCACTGGACCACGGAGGCAGCCTTATTTAAGTATAATTTGTCCTATTGCTAGGCACAGGCCTCTCCTCATTTTGAGTAGGATTAGGCCATAGTCCACCATGCTAGCAAGGCGGGCATCCTCCCCATGCTTTTCGAGATAATGAAGAACTCTCTGACATGCAGGTTTCCTCACGATGTTATCCTTCACCGTTTAGCAAGCGATAAATAACAACAACGGGTAGGATCGGGGCAGATATAGAGTAATATTATCCGTGCTGTTACGTTTCGTTCGGTGAGTGCCGGATGCTTTCTCTGTCACTCTGCCCTTTTTCTTTCCCCTCATCTCGAATCTCCTTCCATTTATTTTATCATGCCAAAGGCCGGCAACACATGTGTAACTCCTGTCGCGTTGCGGGTGTCTGTGAGCGCCGATAACCGCTTACCATAATTTTATTCGTCTGCTCCCTTGTCTCCTATTACATAAGAAAAAAAAAAAATTATTTGACATAGGCCGCATACAAAATATGTCAATTATCTAAATCTAGCAGCAAATTCCATCCATAGACAGGTTATTTAAAAAACGGGCTTTAGAGTCAACAAGTTGTAATGTACTGTCCCTTCTTCCTTCCGTACGCAAAATTCGTAGCAGAAGGAGTGCAAATGATACGTTAATTCCTTTAATTAACTTAGTACCACCATTACTAGCTTAGTATCGTTCCGCCTCGCGACTCTGTCCGCGTTCACCTTCACTACACAACTACAATTTGTCCTTATTCGACGTATCTTACAACAATCGTGAGAACTAGATTTGTAGTGAGCCGGGTTGTCGCACTTAATGTTAGATATATGTGTGAATACATTGAGCTCTTTGTAGTTGAGCGTACAAAGACAAATATCTGTGAAAACCATACATTACGTAGTTAATAGTTTGTAATACAGATGATACTAGACACTTACATCGCATAGTTGTGGGTTCTCATTCCTGCAAAAAAAAGATAATTCTACAAAAGGGCTGTCTATTCTTCAGAAAAGCTATCAATTCTGCAAAAAAAAACTGTTAGTTCTGCAAAACTAATTTACGACTTTAGACATGTTTGGGTCCTGTTCCTTAATAATAGAACAAAAGTAATATTAATTTTATGTTCCGCAAACATTCGAGTAGCACACCTTATTTAGTAACGCTTAATTAGGTGCGAAGATTTCCTTATTTACTTTGTTATATGTGTCATAATTTAGAATAGTTTAAACACACAAAACGGCGTTTCAGTCGGTCTTGAAATTGAAGACTAAAGCCGACAGTTTTACAAAAGGATGCCTGAATAGAAAAGTGTTTAAGTAAATACTAATGTTCTGAAAGAAAGCTATTATCGTAACCCTTAGTGTAGATAGTTATATGACGTCTAGGTGTATAGTTAGATATAGGATGTTAAGAGATAAAGTCGTAAAGCAAATGTCATGGCAACGTCGCATTAAGATACAGTCTGGCAAAGGTAATAAGGTTAGTATTGTCACGACCGGCTAAAAGAATTATATGAACAACGGCTGACTTATGAATATTACCATAAAATCTTTTATAAACGACTATGCCTTTTTGTTTAAGCTTGATATTTTTACTTTTTACAAAACCATTGATTTTGTTCTACCCAAGTCGATTCACGTGTTTTTGAGAAAAACAGACAGGTCAATAAATGTAAATCTTTTGTGATATAGAACCGTAAAAACACTATATTACTACTTGGTGCAAGCTGACATTTTGCACGGGGGCCGTAGAGGTGCACTAAGAAGGGATTTCTCGAAATTCCCACAGGATCGTCCGTGTTGTGACGGATTAGGAATACGGATTGTCATCCCATGGGTGTCGTAAGAGCCAGAGGGAGCATATTATGCAGAGAACAGCACTGTAAGAGAAGGAAAACTTGATACAAACCCTCTAACAACCCGTTTGGGTAGGGTGGTATAGTAGGACAATTCCTCCTTTCAAAGGAGAGACCTAGTCCAGCAGTGGACTGTTAAGGGCTGATGATGAACCACAGGATCGGGCAGAACCGGTTGAATTAAAATAAAATTTGCGGGCGTAGCTGTGAGCCTCCTTAACCTGTAATATACATCATATTCTGTTTACACAAGTGTAATCCTTTTTAATAGGTACTTACATGTTTTTCTAGGTAACTCAGTGTTCAGTGTTTACCCAATTCTTAACTAGTTACTCATAACACAGCCATTCGGGGCGATGTTTACATAGATCTTTTAGGGCACTGATACACTTGAACATACACTTGTAACAGAACAACGAGCATTAGCCGTTTTTAAATTTTTCGAATTGAAAAACAAACAGAGCCGAACATCGCTACGGATATATATACTATCTTTCTAGCGAACGCTCTGATCAACAGATCCAAGCAAATTTACTGTCCATTCGTTAGAATGCTCGAGAGAATCTTTGCAAGAAACAACCTCGTTTGTTTTTCATATTTTATTATATATGTTTTTATATGCTCACGCCTGTATCCCCGAAGGGGTAGGCAGAGGTGTAATATTTCACCCACATTTCGCCATGAATTTTTAGGTCCCACTTAATAGGGGGCGAGCCTATTGCCGTTACCGAGCACATCACCAGACTCCGTGCTGCTACTGAGAATTCGGAAAACCCAGTAACACTGCCCGACCCGGGAATCGAACCCGGGACCTCCGAACAGCAGTCGCATACGCTATCCACTGGACCACGGAGGCAGTCGTTTATTTCTCAGTTAAGTAACATTCGCGAGATTGTTCATTGCAGGTGAATGCTCAAGTGTATCAGCGCCATTAAGTAAACTGCCAGAGAATATACCAAGGATGTCACAGTAAGGATTTCCCAGAATCGCCAACTCGATAAGACTGTTAACTTGCAATATGTTTGTTTGCTCCAATACAGATAAAAGTCTTTGTTCTTCGTCGGCTTCTTGTTAGAATGATAACGCTATCTAAGGAATGCTTTGCTTTAGAAATTGCAAGCGATATTGGCTTTTGAATGGCCTGGTTTTGTTGTTTTTGGTGAAGTTGGTTACTCGATAAAATAATGTTGTAACAAATGTGGCCATAATTTTCAAAAGAACCTACTTACTCTAAAATACAACAAAATTTCAAACAGAAATTGAGAAAGTGTAAATACGAGTAGCAAATACGATTGCAGAAATAAGTATCTGAATTTCTTCGATCGGTTACCATGATGCCAGTGGGCCCTTTACAGCTGATCAGCTGGTTTGATCTTACTTCAGAGTGCTCAAGTAAAATTTAAACAGGTTCTTTCAAGACAAATCAGTTGTTGTACCTGATAGCCCGTTTTTCAAAGGTAATGCGGGAGTTACTGTTTTCTAAGATTTATGGTCAGATAGGTATTACTAAAACATTGTTGTAGCAGCAAGTAAAACTTTTTGTGCAGTAGCGTTCTGTGTATCTTAACTTACGATTCAATTTTGTCTCAACCAAATGGTGCCGAAGCTGAAGCCCTGTTCAGATTTATGGCCGAAATCTAATAGACATAAGTGAAATGTAATTAAGATTAGGGTATGATGGGACTGACATACGCTATGCGTTACAAAAGTCCCAAGAAAAAGAATTAAAAAAATACTTACGATTGTTAACAGATCGGCAAAGTAAAACCACTTATGCAGAGGATAGGTGACCATTTGTTGAAACTTTAAGCTCAGACCGCCACTATGCTCCGAAGGGCACTTTGAGTCGGTCGGTCATGGTTCCTGTCTCAGGACAAGAAACGTTAAACCATTCGGAGACCTTCGGGCGGCCAAGAAACTCGGACACCGAAGGTGGCCATAACAGCTATAGGTATACACTCACAGGATCACACGAAGAAACATCAACAACAGGCACACATAGGCATTGTTCTTGCCACGTAAACCAGCTCATTAAAACGAACAGATTGATTAATAATTAAAGCTAGCCGTTAAACAGTAAGTACAAAGCTGTGAGTCATAGTTATTAGCACGGCCATTTTGTTTCACGTGACGCGACCGTTTGTTTTGGTTTTACGGCCGTCGCACGCGGCGTTATGGCCTGATTACTTTATCTGTAATTCTGTAGTAATACCAGAACAAACGGCTGTATGATGCAAGACCTCTCTACTTATCCAGCCTTAAGTAGTAGGTTATTATTTATGAATAACTGCAGACGCAGTAGAGTGACTATCTGGATAAGATCGCGGGAAGTCGTTGGATGCAGGCTGGTCAAGAGCCAAGACATTTTTCTTTTTTAAAGACGTCTTCTGCATTAGGAATAAATCCTGCGGGGGATTTTACAAACATATACAACCAACGGACACAAAGTACTCCCAGCCTCGAAATAACAATTTATGGATCACACAAAGAGTTATCTCGTGTGGGTATCGGACCCACAACACTCGGCGCAGTGTCAGACGGGGAACCGCTTAAACCACTACGCAATCCGTGCAGTCTAGATAGGTCAGTGTGGAGAAGCCTTGGGAGACCAGTAGATTGAGATGATGAAATGGTTACCGTAAATTTTCCCGCGGTTGCTAAATTGTGTTTTTTTCTTTCAGGAGCAAATCAGCTTGCAGTTGACCTCATGGTAACAGAAACTTGGCCACATAAACATGGCTCTGTTCAGAATGATAAAATCAATGCCATGGGAACACATGCTAGAAAACGAAAAAAGAGAGGAAGCAGCAATCGGACCAATATATGGGATACACAGGATACAGAAGTTTAGTTTCCAGCCTCCTTACTGATTACTAAAGCACTGTGGTGACAATTTAGCACCAGAAACTTATAAAATGTCTTTATAAAGAGCCGACCGTAAGCTATATATGTGTAGATATATTTACCATCTACTGGCACCCACTTTGATCGTCTGCAATTACAACAGCGACACTTTAACTTCGAGGGAAGTGGTAAGTATACTCATAATTGCGTAATCTGAAGACTATGTTTATGGTCTCAGAGTAATCCAGAAACTAATGCTCTGTGGCACCACACAGCATTTAGCAAAATCGGTTGCCTCGCTGTTCATCACTGTGTTTGGAGTCCTATCCCTAATTACCCACACGGGATAACACTTTGCATGATGCACAATTTGTTATTTCCAAGAATCGGAATTAAGGGAGCTAACATTGTCAAAAGTATGGATATGCCTAATTTTTTAATTTGTTTCCGGAACTAGATTCCACAAAATTTTGGATTTTTTATGAAGGTTTTTCAACGGTTTAAAATACTACTAGAATCTAGTTCCGGAAACAAATTAAAAAATTAGGCATATCCATACTTTTGACATTGTTAGCTCCCTGATTCCGATCTTTGGTTATTTCAAATATGATGGAGTAGAGTTGGCACTTTGAATCCGTTGATGGAATGTTTGTTAATCCCTCAGCGGCATAAGATTTATTCTTAGTGGGAGAAGTTGCTTCTAAAAAGCAAAACCGAAACAAAACCGTCGACAAATCATTGATCTCATACAAAATTTTAGTACTTATATAATTAACTATGTGAACTGCGTTACAATTGGACATGCATTCCAAAGGGGTGAAATACTTCAGCCGGCATGCTCACTTAACGCACGTCAAATAAAAATATGTTCCCACCCAAGCAGAACGAACGTGCTTACCTACATATTAATTTCACGGTTTGATGACTTGCATAATGATAAAGTGTCGAAACTAAGAACATAATACAACCCAGAAAACTATTAGACTAGTCTGGTATCTCTACGCATCCTGTCATAAATACTTTAAAACTTTCTATATTTAAGTATACACGGTTTCATATTTTTATGAAATGTTTTATCTTATAAGCGTAATTATTCGATTATTAACTCTTACTTACTTTTAAGTATTTTCATATCTGTGTATTCTCATAGCAAGAGCATTGAGCTACCTAAACTTTAATTTCTGCTGCTATTATAGACGTTTGTTAGGTTGGATGAGTGATTCCTCTTTCAAGTAAAAATAATAAACAGGTATTAATGAAAATTTTCAGTAACATAGTTGATGCTCCTCGGGGCAGTGATAGCCTAGTGTAGATACCAACATACTGCCATGCAGAGGGTATCGGGTTCGATCCACGGCGCGCACCACTGACTTTTCGAAGTTATGTGCGTATTAGATTGTTAACTATCGCTTGCCCCGTGCCTCGGAGAGCACGTTAAGCCGTCGGTCCCGGGTGTCATGAAGATCTTTGACAGTCGTTATACGGGAGTCAGTACCTTCTAAATAATCTGACACTAGTCTGAACCATGGAATATCGCTATCCCTTCGGGTTGTGGAGGTCAGACAGGCAATCGCTCCGTGGAAAAGCTAATAAGCGGACCCCAGATTGAAACTGGGATAACGCTAGAAGGATTTGATGCTCCTCGGCGATCAAACCAAAATAACACTTATCTTGCTACCTTTTGTGGTGACAGTGGACACCTACCTTACTTTACAAAGGACTGCAATGGCTCAAGCGCATAATAGGTTTACCTACTCGTAAACCGAGTATAAAGATATAATTAGACTGTGATTATATAAGCTATCTATTTGATCTGTGGTCTACTGATAGTAAATTTGCGGCAAAATTAAGTAAGCAGTTTGAACACGTAAAAGTAAAAAACATTATTTACCTCTATTCGTATCGAATGTTCCACGCTTATCGAGGAATATGAGCTCCGCTTTTTGCCTTTAGGTCAAGGCGGGTGAGCACTTCACATCGTAAACATCTGTTAACATTGAGCTTTTGACGGCTCTCCACTCGTTAGGAAATTACCGCCGCCATTTTGTAAATTTACATGTACACATCAATCATTTTTGTGTTAAGTAAATATGTCAAATGTTTGACAAATTGTATTAATGTCAGAGGTTAAGTCTGTGAGTCCACTATTATTTACTTACATTAAGTTGAAGTTTATAGACCTCATCACAAGACAAGGACAAAATATTTTACCAGATTTGCTCAGTCTTGGATTTATAAATTTGAAGAACTTTGTATTTTCGTATTTTTTTGGTTTTACGCTAATGTTTAGTAGGTACACATTGAAATCAAACTACGGTTTACTGATTCTATCGCGATACCTATATTGGTTTTAGAAATAGGTATATACACTATAAGTACATTTATTTTTACAGAAAAATCAACAAAGTCCTTAAAAACAACTTAAAACCTATTGTTACCCTCACGGACCGTATTATAGTAACAATAGTTTCTCGAGGAATGTTGTCCCATTCTGCAACTACGGCATCTTGGAGGTCTTGGAGAGTGGTACGGGCAGGCTTACTTGCCCATACTCGCCGTTTCAGGTTATCCCAAAGGTGCTCAATAGGATTCAGGTCTGGACTTCTCGCAGGCCAACGCATAACAGGGATCCCGACTTCTTGAAGGTAGTCCGTAACAATTAATGCGGTGTGACAGCGGGCGTTATCATGCATTAACATGAACCCACTGCCAACAAAACCCGCATAAGGGACCACGTGCTCCACTAAGATCTGACTTATGTACCGAGGAGGAGTCAGCGACCCTTGTCCACGAGCACTTCCATTCCGAGAAACACACACAAGGTTTGTTTTGTCGCCGATTGACAAGCCGCCCCAGAACATGCACGAGCCACCCCCGTATTTAACTGTCTCTTGAATACAGGATTGTGCGAATCGTTCCCCTCCTATACACTCTTTAACGCCTGTCATTGCAGTAAAGACAAACCCTCGTCTCATCCGAAAAGAGCACAGCCCTCCAATGATTGATTGTCCAATTAACATGTTCTCAGGCAAATTCCAGCCGGTCTCGCCTGTGCTGTGCAGTCAATTTTGGTCCTGTAGCAGCCCTGCGAGCTGCAATTTCTTTTAGATCATTCGGCTTAAAAATGAAATATTTCTAAAGGCCCTAGTACACAATGGCCCATGATGGGCCATGCTTTGCAATGCACCACTGTAGACCACGGTCACTTGGTGTTCACACAATGGCGCATGGCTCATGCTGCCTGGTGAATCACTTGCGATGGACGTGGAAGTAATTGCGGCCGCGGCAATCTATATTAGTATTAACTAATATATAAAGAACGTATCTCAAAAACTACTGGTCCGATTTGAAAAATTCCGTCACTGTTACGTTTAGCTCATTTATCGACATCACGCTATGAGCCACGAGAGCGGCGGACAAACCCTTAAATAACGCGGGTTATACGGCATACAAGTATTATACATTACATACATATTATATACTAGCTGTCGCCCGCGTGGATATCGGTTATCGCGATAAAAACTATCCTGTGTCCTTCCTCGGCTCTTTGATTGATCGAATAATCTAAATATATAAAAGAAATCTTGTTAGTTACACTATTTATAATTCAAAAACGGCTGAACCGATTTGGTAGAAAATTGGTGGGGAGGTAGATTACAACCAGTAAAAACACATAGGATACAATTAGTTGCAAAAAATAGACTGTGAGGGATTGTAGGGAGGGTCGAAGTTTGTAGGGTCAAATCCACCTATTGAAAGATACAACGCATGCGCAGGAAAAGTACCAGTGGAGCATAAAGATAGAGACATTTTTTATTTTCTTTTATTAAACTTTCTGCAGCTTTTAAATATCTCATTGTAGCTTAGGATATTGAAAAGTACCAGGATAGCAGCATTTTAGAGAGGGTCGTAGTTTATGGGGTAATAATGTATTAAATGAACAATAAAGATTAGTACCTCATATATCAATATTTTTTTATTTCCTATAAAAAAATTAACTTAATAAAATCCAAGATCTGCTTATTGATTGCCTCTAAGGCGGAACAGAGTTCGCCACTTCAGCTAGTTAGTTATAATTATTAATCTTTCAACAGAAAATCCTCATCATACTGGACAACTACTGCTAAGCCGTCAAGTCTGTATGGTATAGTGCAGATGGGTTCATATAGTTAATCATCAGATGTTTCAGATCTTCGATTCTTATTAGTCAACAGAAATGCTCATCAGACTGAACAACTTTTGCTAAGACGTCAAGCCTGTATATGTTATAGTGTAGCTGGGCTCTTTAAGTTCCACATCAGATGTTCGAGATCTTCAACTTTTTATCGCTTATCAGAAAATGCTCATCAAGTGAAATATTTTTTGCCACACCGCATTTTTTTATGTCTTATAGTTTCGCTGGGCTGTTGTGGTTCTGCATCAGATATTCCACTTTCCAAAATCAATTATAGCCTATATGTTGCCTAGACCTAATAGCAATATAACAAAACAGTTTCATTCAAATCCGTCCAGTAAATTCGGAGATTATCGTGTACAAACAGACAGAATTATTTTTTTAGATTCTTGCTCCATTACTGATTCCCAGCATAAATGTATAATTTTTTTTTTGTAAATATATTCAATGTACCTACAGTTTTTTTTACTGCCTTATTATATGTGTCTATACACATATGTATATTCATAAAACAAAAAGTGCACTCTATCCCGGTCTGCGGTCGGTGACGAACTAAACAATGGGCCATTGTGTGAACACCACAGGCCACGCTAAGCCACGATTCCTTTGAACTGTGCCCAAAAAACCAACAACATCCCGATTGTGCGCCACGATTGACAATTGCCCGCCATGTATACCATTTGCCCCGTGTACAAAATGGCGATGACTTGCAGTGGCCCATCATGGGCCATTGTGTACTGGGGCCTCAAAGCCGCGCGCACTTTGGACACGTTTTCGTACGAATTTTATTCGTGCGGACACGTACGAAAACGTACGAACGATCCCGATATTCCAAGTACTATGGGAGCGCGCAGACTGGGTGCGAGTCAGTCGTACGTATACGTACGTGTAGTTCAGACGTCCGAAAACAATCCGAACTTGTTGGGATTTTAAAACACATTCGTACGTTTTATTATAAGCAATGGATGTAGAAAAGTTGATTAACCTTATTCACGTACATAAATGTTTGTGGGACCAAAGTGATTCCAGTTATCACTTACGTGACCTTCAGCGCAAGGCATGGCGAGGAATATCCGAAGAAATGGAAACGCCTGGTAGGTAAATTTATTCCATTTGTTTATGAAAAACAGATCATATTAATACATTAAGTTCGAGAAAAATAGTTTTTAAGTGCATCTCTGATATTGTGAGCTCTCGTTGCGGTTCTATTCTCTCCTGCAGTCATGAATCTGTTTCTATTTTCATTTTGTGGTCGTGGTGATTTAGTAGGCAATTCATGAATACCTTCCTTATCAATAATTACGTTATGAACTAAACATATTTACTTTATTATATTATCGGCACGGTCGGGATTAACTTCAAATTGCTTTTAATAACAATCTCCACTTGCTACTCAAAATACCAAAGGCACCTCAACAACTTGCCTTGCATTTGTTAAGCGTTTGTTAAATATTTCCTCTTCTGGACCCAAATTTCCTTGGGATAAGGGCGCATGAGATATGTCGTCAAGGAGTAAGCTTCATGTCCAACTAAGAAGTAAGGCAAAGCTATAATATACGCGGCGCGCGGCCGCAATGGAGTAACGCGCGCTATGTACATCGAAAACGCTCGCTGCTACCGCCCGCCGCTGTAGGTCGTGACAGGGCTGCGGCTGGCGGCAGCAGCGAGCGTTTTCGATGTACATGGCGCGTTTACTGTGGCGCGGCGCGCGGACGCCTCAGAGTAAACGCGCCATGTACATCGCCCCTGCCGCGCCGCTCGCCGCTTAGACCTATCTCGTGACCGGCCTGGTCACGAGATCGGTATAAGCGGCTTAGTGCCTGATAATACTTTTTCTTGGCTTGCGTTGAGAGCATCGTTTTCCAATTGTCTTGAAAGATTCGAATGCGAAAATATACCAGCGTCACTCTCTTTGCCATAGGCCCCACGTCTATAGTAATAAATCTTTAGTTTGCATCCACAACAGCTTGCAGTACAATTGAGAAAAATGACTTGTAATTACGTAACATGCTACCAGAGTGCACTAGCGCGTTTAGGTATATGTTTACCATCAATGCTGCCAGAACAATTAAGAAACCCCCATTTTGTCCAAAAATCATTTGTTATATTTACCATATCTTCAAAACTAAACTTCATATGAATTTCAGAAAGATTTTTCAAAATAGCGTTACAAGTCTCGTGTACAATACAACCCATAGTATTGTCTGATATCCTAAATGAATATCCAAGTGCTCTGACCGATGAACCAGTTGCTAAGTACCTACCTGTAATAATAATACAAATTTTATTGTTTTCAGTTGATGAGATTAAAAAAAAGTGGCGAGGACTACGAGATACTTTCGGGAAAGAATTAAAAAAACACACCAACAAGAAGTCGGACCAAGCAGCTGATAAAGAACCTGATTCTAAATGGCGTTATTTTAAGCTTTTGTTTTTTCTTAGAAATACGATGTCTCGAAAGGATCTTAAAAGTAGCGTGCCAGATACTGATGAGACTTCTGATGGAGAGGATAGTGCAAATACAAGTAAACGTTCCGACTATCTTCCGCCGTCGGCGTCCTCCAGTCAATTTTTGAAACGAAGTGGCGAACTAAAACGAACGAAAATATTTAAATCTCCAAAAAAGAAAATCAAAAGACGTCAGTCAGATGAAATAGATTCAAGGCTATCGCAGATTGAAGAGGAGAAGTTAAAGTGCTTTCAAGAAAGTGCAAACGATCCTGATGCCCAGTTTCTGATGAGCCTTCTACCATTTTTAAAGGATATCCCTAAACATCGTAAATTAATGGTACGAGCAAAATTACAGCAAGTTCTTATAGATGAACAAAATGCTTTATCATCTGTGGTACTGTTTGATAGTTCTAGTGATTCGACTTAGCGATCAGCGACTCACGACTGATTTCAGTATGCCACAAAAAAAATTCATCACAAGGATACTTGCAACAATCTCTTAATATTCTTCCACAACAATTGTCAGATGGTGCTCTCACTCACTTTGTCATGCAGTTCAATCCAAACACAAATAATAAAATTAATGTTTAATATGTTACTTTGAATAAAAACAATGTTTTACTTGCTTACCTGAAAGTTATAATTAATCGTTCTTCGGGTGATATTGTGTCGCGAAAGTTACTGTATTTAGTCAGTTCGGGCCGTATAGAGTATATTCAAAAGTTTCTCTTTTCATACGTACATAACCATGAAACAGTAACTGGTCATAATATAAGTCTTCCATGATATGATGAATTTCACCAAAATCGTGTCTTTTTAAATATAATTCGGTTCTATGATAGCGACGATGCCACTGCAGTCTTCGAGTTATAAGAGAATTGTCGTGAAAATACACATCGCGCTCCAACCAAAGCAGACTTCACAAATCCGATATCACTCGAACATTTGACTAATAAAAACGTATACAGCGTGCGCACTCAATTCGTACGACCACTATCGTACGTATACTGCACGATACGAATTCGAGTCCAAAATGCGCGCGGCCTAAAACCAATATATCGCGATGGAATTCGTAAACCCTAGATTGATTTCAAAGAAAATTTTGTCTTTGTGTCTCTCTCTGACTAAACCTCGAAGAATATAACATTATTTTAATGTAGCGGTAAAAGTCTTAGAGATAGGTATTGTGACATTTCAGATGAGTGACACTCAGGGACACTCAGGAATACAGATTTACATAATAGAAGCGCATTTCTTAAGGATTTCCTGTGCCGATTCCAACTGGCGAGTTGGCGGGTGTCGTCAGTTCGTCTCTCTTGCACTCATAGAGACAGCTGTTACAGCGCGACTGCCACGCCGCTAAGCGGCAATTTGGGTCACAGAAAGTTTGTCTACAGAGCGCCCATAAGAAATGCGCCTCTATATAAATATCTATGCTCTATGCTCAGGGGAATTGATTGTTTATCCTATTCATCTATTTGATTTTCAGTCAAAATAAACTACAAGCTGTTTCTGCTTATTAATAATGATAAGACACTAGGAAAAGCACACAATTTTATTATGACACAATTTCCGCTGAAATCAGAAGCGCCAAATATATTGTCGATATTTGGTTATTAATTTATCAAGATCATGCTCTTTGTATTTAATTAATCTTAAATTCATACTTCACCTGATGGGAGTGAATGAAGCAAGAGAGATATGTCAGGATCGTTGCAAATGGCGTTCCCTAGTCTCTGCCTACCCCTCCGGGAAACAGGCGTGAGTCTATGTATGTATGTATGTAAATTCATACTTATTGCCGTTTATACTCACTTTATTCACAGAATCGTTCTATAAAGATTTTATATAAGAAAAGTTTCGACAACTCTTTATATTTAATAACCACAGATTATTCAAGTTACTTACATTTGAAATTAAAAAGCAGAAAGATTAAGATATATTTCACCGAGCAATATAAATTAAGATTAATGAAGATAGAATGACTAGCTAGACAGATACTTAATCAAGACGAGACGAAATTTCTGCAATAAAAATATGCTTAGATTTTTCGTACAAATAAGTAGGTCGCATGCTATCATACACATCGCACGCTAGCAAAGTAGGTAAATATGTCTTTTTAGTGGAGACTCAATGGTTTGGGGTAAGACTTGAACCAGGTTAACGAAGGTTTTATCCAAGGAAGTGAGTAAAATACCTAATACTTCTTCTTCTTCTCGTGTCGATTGCAACACTTGTCATACGGTTTTAGCCCAGTACTCGGCATACGACGCGTATGGCATTTGGCCTTGCTTGATACATGTCTTCAAGTGTGCACGATTAATAAATAAGTACTGAAAAGGAGTTTGTCTATGAACAAAAGATGCCTTTCTATGGGGAAGGAGAGATAAATTATATTTCTTCTTTTGTGAGATAATGTTTTTTAATCTCTTTACCCATGGCATTATTTTCCCTCCATTTCTCTGAGGTACTAATCCCTAACGCCGCCCATGCTTGGACTATATTTGAAAAAATATAAGTAGGTATATCTTTAGGACAGGTTAAAAGCACCCTGAACAGAAGAGCATGCATGAGGAATCTGATGGGAGTGAATGAAGCAAGAGAGATATGTCAAGATCGTTGCAAATGGCGCTCCGTAATCTCTGCCTACCCCTCCGGGAAACAGGCGTGAGTCTATGTATGTATGTATATCTTTGATACATACCTACTACTTACTCTTACATTTCCACCGAGCTGCCATAAAACTCGTCTAGTTGTAATGATAGCTAATAATTAAGGATATTTATCAGCATTAATCAAAACTAATTTGATTGATAGACTGTGCTGACATAGATAAATTACAACAAGGCAAGTACGGAGTACCTTACCACCACAGTAACACAAAAAATAAAAGTTGTTAATATGTTCCAATTTAGCGTGTTCATTAACGCAATGTATTCTAAGTTTCATGTAAATACAAACGATTGTGCAGGCTATTTTGACCCCTATGTGAAAGATGCAAGAGGTAAATATAGCGATTATTGAACATTTTATAGGAAGCATGCACTGTAGTTTTTTGTTTGTATTAGTAATTTTTGCTGATAGAACAAGAATTCTTAGTTTCTGGAAGCGACAAAATACAAGTATAGTACCTATATTAATTTTGAAATTGAAAATAGTATCTTTATGCCCGCGAACTAGGCTATATTGCCCTCTTCATCAGTACTAAAAGTCCATTGCTGGGCTAGGCCTCTCCTTTTAAAGGACGAATCGGCCTACTAAGTATATCACGCTGGCCGGGTTGGTACCTATAGGGTTTGTATCAAGTTTTCCTTCTCTTACAGTGCTGTTCTCTGCATAATAATATGGTCCCTCTGTCGGCTCTCACGACACCCATGGGATGATATAAGGTGGTGACATTCCGTATTCTTAAATCTGTCACCACCCGGACACCGCTACTGCCCTCTAGCAAAGTTATTATAGTAAATTTGTTCTGTATTTAATTCGCTTTTCAATACTTTTCCCGCGTTCGTCGTACCTTTACTACCTATATATTTATTTTCGATTTCTAATTTTCTACTAACGAAAGTATGTGTGCATAATCTTGGTTTTCTTTCCCCTCCTCCCCCTAAACAGAATCCTGGCCTCACCGACTGTCCTCTCTTTAACAGAATCCTGGCCACACCGATTGTCCTCCCTTTAACAGAATCCTGGCTGCACCCATGTTGTGTTCGTATCTTAAATAAATAACTATAACAATTATTATTGGTAAAACCAAAAAGGTAAAGCCGCAGTCTACCATTTCAAATGTTCAGATAATTACATATCTTCTACACGCTATACTCTAAGGAGTCTAAGTTATCTAATCTAATACTCGATACGGTAATAGGCATAATCTGCATTCTGCTGGCCGCTTCTGTTTTCATAATCTTTGCTCACACGTGAGCTTAGAAAACGTGATGCTGAAGTCACGATTTGAAAAAATGCTTTACTTTTTGCAACATTTAGGTTTAATCATAGAAATATGGTTTAATTTATTAACAAAGATATCTTTAATAGAGATAGAATCTCTAGTGCGAAGTTAATGCTGACTGTTTCGTTTGCCTTATCTACTTACCAGCCCCCTTAGCCAAACGGCATTCGATTAACGATATCGCTAATTGCTAAGTGCAAAAATGTATGGAACTGACATAAGCGTTCGTTATATCACGTGGTCAACAATGAAGGAATTCCTTATGTTGCCAAGGCAACGAAGCGTTAGCGAAAGTAGATATCAGAGCGAATGCCGTTTGGCTAGGTTATAGAAAGGTGCAGGTGGAAGAGAAAGACATCCATAACAAATTAAAATTTTAAAGTTCATGGTCATTCGTGTATTAAATAATATATTAACGCGTAATTAGCCAACGTGGTGAACTATGGCCTACAAACAAGTTTGATGACGATGATCTAATTCATTTTATTTTCACAGCTTATTACGTTGCGAATTATACAAAACTGCTTCTGTTCACAGCGAATCATACCTATAGGCATTTTAGCTTGTGCGATGCAGCTCTACCGAATAAAATCTAAAAACAGGCGACGTAACACGCCTATTCCCTTGTACGTTCAAAAATCGCAAATACATTGTCGACACAAACGAACTCACGCCCAAAAACTCTATAAACTGAATAACAAAGCAAGATTTATGTGTTTATCGACTCCTGTCATGACAGTCAGAATATTATTTTTCTTTTGATTTTTAGAACCTAAACTCAATAATAATTACTTAATGGCTTAATTCTTTTATTTCTGTTTCGAAAAGCCTTTAAAATTCAGACAAGCTAGTCCATTCAATTTCAAAATAATCGCAATTTATATGTTACATTTGACAGCCTGTGGGTTCATACAAAATGAGTCAACCTCAAAAAAGCGATGCGGTTGTGTGCACATATGTATATTAAGCGAAAATATATTTGTTTTCCTTTAAATTAAATAAAGAACTATCAAGAGTAGCCTCGAGTGGTTACGCCACTCTGGGCACATGCATGAAATGACCGACCGGAACACTCAGGAGAACAAGGAAAGGAGTTTGGGAAAAGCGGACACTTATTAACTTACTTTCTGCCCCTTGTTACTGGAGTGGAGCTTCCTTGGCACCATTGGTGACAAACGGTCCTTACTTTCTTTACCGACTTTACTTTATTTACATTCATGTATTTGTGTGTAGGTAGTACCTATATTAAAATATGTTGAATTGGCCAATACCAATTACCACCATCCCTTGAAGGTACAGATTGTCAAATTAATTCGTTCCTAGAGTTTGCACCAAAAGACATAAAACGGTGTTTAGAAGATCAACAACTTGACGAAGGGCACATGCTCCTGGTCTTACTCACATTCTATAAGGTAACCCTCGTTGCGAAATTGATTAGGTACTTCAAAGATTTAAGAGCGTTTTTTTCCACAAAATTCCATAAAAATTACAAAGCCTACTTTTCAAAAACCAATAGGTAAACGTAAGCCAATATCGATGAAAGTTGGTATGTATGACTAAAATACTGAGATTTAAGAAATGTATTGAGAACAATTACAAAAAATACTTGTAAAACGAAATATGAATGATTTTTTCCATTTCCAAAGAAAATTATAGGAACTAAATATCTTCACCATATAAAAACATTTTCTAAATATTACAAGTGAAATACCTAAAGCCATCGATTCCTTGTACAAGTACTATGAGTCACAGTAAGGAGGTTGATCGCTTCTGCCTCATCTATATTCTATACATCGTGTTGTTTGCCAGTCCGCGCAGAACGAGGCTGAACAAATTAGCGTGTGCTTCGAATTTCGAAAATCTTTTTCACGGCAGCCATGACTGTGTTTATTTTATACCTACGCGCCAAAAAATGGACTGCGAAGGTTGAAGTAAACTTTGAAAAATAAATGGTAATATATCCTAAAAAATACTTTTTCCGGATAGAGTTCCAAGGCACAGTGGTAGCGATAGCCAAGTGGAAATACAAGCAAGCTGCCATGGGTATCAATCGAGAGGATTCGAACCCACGGCTACGAGGAGCACCACTGACTTTTCGAAGTTATGTGCTTCTTAGAGCGCAGCCGTCGTCGACTGTTACGAAAATCTATGATAGTGGTTATGGGAATCAGTAACCTTGAGCTTACTGACGCTGGGCCAAATATATCGTCCTTAGGTTGCGAAGATCAGACGGCAGTTGCTCTGTAGAAAAGCCAAATGTTCTGTCAAATATGGTTAGGCTAGAACCGCTAGAAGCAAAGTCGTTTTCGTTCGCCGGCGCGGAAAAGTACAGTAAAAGCGACCCTCGTGTAGTTTATCCGCGATCTCACGGACATGAAGGCTATTTGGACGGACACTCCTAAGCTACTGCACCATCCATATCTATATCATTTTGAGCCAGAGATAGTAAATATCACATAGAACAGACCGCGTGGTGCCGGCCCATTATTTTTTTGCCGAAACGTTTGATAGACAGCAAGGTTACCGCAATACAGACGGCATTCACTGACATACTCGTAAATCGAACCCACACGATTTATAATTTACACATACTTATACGAACAGTATTTAATTTCATTGTAACACGCAGCATGTTGTAGGAAAAGCATTGTTTATACATCAGAATAGTATCTACATGGGCTCCTTTTTGTCTCGATAACTGACTCCTACGAGGATGAAGGCGCAGGCAAAAGCTAATTGATAAACATTGATAAAGTAAGCTTGGCATTATGTCATAATTTTATAAACCTTGTACCCTGACCATTGAGCACTGCACAACTTGACAAATTAGACTACAGTCATTAATTTCTTGTAACAAAAATTATTATTAGATAATGTTAGTTACAAGAAATTAACGTACAGGTAATTAAATAGACATCTATTCTATTACAAAGGGGAGATTTTTGTGTGAAACTCAAGATAGAAGGCGTTTTATGAAAGAGATATTCACTTTCTCATGTCTTCGCAGCTCGGTAAAAACAGCGTTTTACCTGGCAAACTTTAAAGAAAATACAAAGTAAAGCTGCACATAAATTCAATAGCTTCAGCCCACCAGCTCCATCTCCGAAGTGTCGGTTATCGCGACAAACCTATGTGCTATGACGTTTAAGCTAACACTGCAAATTTTTTTTTTTAATTCCCTTCAGTAATTGTTACGTGACAGAGTAACAAACATCTATCAATCTACACAAACTTTCGTGCTTATAATGACTGTAGTAAGCTTCGATAGTTCAAAATACATTGACCTGACAGTCTATTAGAGTAAGATCCCAGAGCCGCCAGACCTACGTCATTTTATCAAAGCTGAAATTTTGAGGATTATTAGTATACAATCTTGTTAAGAGGTATGCCGACCCACTAACTTGAATGCTGGGCCATTTCACAGGTAGCGCGAAGTAAAGGTACCAAAAAAACATACTTACTTACGTTAAAATATCAAAGCTGGTATTCAAATATGTGTTTAAAAATAATGTCTAAAATTGAAATTCATTATTGCCAGACACTTTCCGTGGGCCATTACTTCTGCCAGACGCCTTGAAAGTTCCTAAAAAATTATGTTAACTACGTCATTTTAGCAAAGCTAAATTTGATATATTTTACTTTAGATACTATTTTAAGACCCTTCCTAAGCAGCCAGACCAATCCGAAGGGCCATTCGTCTAGCCAGACACCATGGAACTTTCCCTGTGAGTGCGAGCGTGCGGCCATTATTCATACGCATTCATACGCATGAATGCGTGTGAGTACACTACATTGTCCCAAAAGACTGCAGGAATATTATATATACATATATATATACATATATAAAATAAAAATATTAATTATCGCTCGCTTAAAAATGTGCCCGGTAGATGGCAATAGGCTCGCCCCCTATTACATTGGGACCGAAACATATCTGGCGAAGTGTGGGTGTGTAATGCACCTCTGCCTACCCCTTCGGGGATAAAAGGCGTGAAGATATATATATGTTATGTTATATATATATTTTTTGTGAAAAAATATATTTTACACTTTTATTCTTGTATTAATACCCAAAATAATATTCCTACAGTCTTTTGGGACAATGTAGTTTACTCACACGCATTCATGCGTATAAATGCGTATGAATAATGGCCGCACGCTCGCACTCACAGGGAAAGTTCCATGGTGTCTGGCTAGACGAATGGCCCTTCGGATTGGTCTGTCTGCTTAGGAAGGGTCTTAAAATAGTATCTAAAGTAAAATATATCAAATTTAGCTTTGCTAAAATGACGTAGTTTACATAATTTTTAAGTAACTTTCAAGACGTCTGGCAGAAGTAATGGCCCACGGAAAGTGTCTGGCAATAATGAATTTCAATTTTAGACAGTATTTTAAACACATATTTGAATACCAGCTTTGATACTTTAACGTAAGTAAGTATGTTTTTTTGGTACCTTTACTTCGCGCTACCTGTGAAATGGCCCAGCATTCAAGTTAGTGGGTCGGCATACCTCTTAACAAGATTGTATACTAATAATCCTCAAAATTTCAGCTTTGATAAAATGACGTCGGTCTGGCGGCTCTGGGATCTTGGACTATATGGTTCGAAATATAAACAAAGATTTACGCGCGAAATTGTTATGAAGATGTAGTTATAAAAAAAGCATATTGTAGTAGTTTTGGCGCGTAGGCGTCATTTCTACTCCGTACTCGATCGATCCGGAAATAAGCGGCATATTTAGCGAGGCTATGTGAACATTGTGAACTGTCAGTTACTTAGAGAGGTGATGCAACAGCCTCCCGGCCTCCAAACAGTACACAACACATTTATAATACGTCTATTTTTATCCTTGCAACTGATTAATGAACAACATGGCGGATGATGGGTAGTGTAAACGTATTTTTGTTTGAAAAATAATGTGTCGTGTCGGTAAATAGAAGCTTAATATTTTTTTATTATAATCTTTATTTGTATTGATATGTTTGTAGAGCCGTCGTATGGTTTTGTAAAAATATTTATATATCTATCTAGTCTTTAGAGTACCGACATCATATATGGTTTGCTGTTTACTGCACCTACAGTATAATTATGTTATAAAATATAGCTGGTACCTACTATATAAATAACAACAATAAAAACAAGCGTGCTCTCAGACTCACAGGGTAAGCGATTAAATAAATGAATTATGTTGTTTGGTTGCTCGCAGATTGCTTTATACCTACTGTAATTCATTTTGTGATGCACATGCAGACACAGGCATATCCAAGGTAATTACTAAGGGTTCCAAGATCCAAAGCATCACTATATCTCACTTAACAAAATTACTTTTTAATGCGTGCATGCAAAACCATGCGTACTATCGATTTGGTTTACTGCCGATGTAGCATACCTACCGTCGTTTTAATGTACTAACGATGAAGCGTACTGGACCAACGATTTGGGTTATTGTCGATGTAGCATACCATCGATTTGGGGTAGGTACTGTCGATACATTAGCCCGTCGATGGAACGTTTTCGATACAGCGACCATCGATGTAGTGACTGACGATATTATGAACTAGACCCTTTTTTTCCTGGGTATAGATGAATGTGATCTTCTGAAGCTATTGTAGAGTTCATAGAGTTAGTCTTACCAGTAACTCTACGAACTTTTTGAGCCTGGTGTAAAGTGACTCTCTCCGTGAAATGGCAGTGGCACCAATTAAACAATTTCGATAATTTCCATTTTTTTTATATTCAGCCTCGTAGGCCTGAAAAGGGGAATTAATTTTGTTTGAAAATCAGCTGCAATTCTGTTCTTTTTAATATATACAAAATAAAAAAGGAGATAATATAATATACCAATATTTAAATAAGCGCTATGCACGGTATGCTACGCATCAATAGAGATCTTGAATCATAATATTAAAACCATGACTGGAATAACTTATTTTGCACGTAGTACATCTATCCCAAAAATAACCTATAATGTAAATCACTGGACAAGAAAAAGTGTGTATAGTGTTTTAAGACTTACCAATGTTATTATAAAAGTTAAATTTATAAAAAATAGAGTGTACCTAAATTAAAATAGTCAAAAATCCTACTGTAATGTAACTCTCTGGACAAGCAAGTGTACTTATTGTAGTGTAGAGAGAATCCAGATGTGAGAAAAAAAATAAGTACCTAGGTATCTATTCGAACAAATAACAGCCAATCTCTAAAAAAATATTCTATATTCGCTATAGTTAATGTATTCGCACATTAAGTGGAGCAAAACACATTAAACTGTTTCTTTTTTTGCTTTATGGGATGGTCCCACCCACAATATTGTCACTTAAGAGGTGGATATACGCCGTTGACCTTGCTCGTACTACTGGTTAGTTGTCCACGCGCGATTTGCGAGTATCGGTGACGTAAAAAAATCTTTGGAAAATAATAAGTAAAGTTATTTGCAAAAATAAGATGAAGGTTCCCTTGGTGTTCTAATATATAAGAGGCTGATACAATTTAAACAATCTTATGATTGATAGATTAGGAGAAAAAAGGTAATAACTACAAAAACAGAGGTTACTTTGCATATTTTATTCAGATATTTAAAATACTTTTTTTAGGATTTGGTACCAAAGAAAAAATGCTTTATATGGTGTAGATTAAGACATATTTTTTTTTCTATAACAATTAAGGAGAAAAACGGTTTTAATTTACCCCTAATGACGCCCAATTCACATATGTCCTCGCCTTAAGAAAACATAATTGCTGTTTATATTTTTTTGTATATTTTTATATGCTAATGTACATCAAAATATACATACAAAAATACTGCTATTTGCATACATCTAAAAATAGGTGTGGTTGCTTTTTATCATAACAGGTATTAAGATTGTAGGCGTTAATGCAAATACACAAAATCGAATTGTTATGGAAACCTTTTTGCTGATGAAGTTTTTAGCAATCTGAAGGCTCTTTCAGGTTCTCAGACTGTTATTTTCATTTAGGCAGAGATTTAAATCGTTAAATGTTTCTCTCGTGATGATTTCCTAAGTTTGACAATCGTTAGTAGAGGTCAATAAACTTGTTTAACGTTTAGAATCATTGGTAGAATATTGAATTTTGTACTTTTTGTAGCAATAGTTTACATCCATCAAAATAAGAATTGTTTTTCGCTGCATAGGTCCGCATAAAAATAATAAGTAGTTTGAGCAAATTTATACGTAGAATAGAGACATACAAACAGCTTTATTATAGTAATATTAAAATTAATAGATTCTTCCATTTGGCAGACGGAACATTCGCGGTTCAAAGGATATTTTTGTTGGGTTATTACATCTGTATACCCGAACTACTTTTGCTCAGAAAATAACTTCATAATGTGCATGTTTAGCCCACCTATGGCAGCTACCACCGAGCCCTATGTAGGTATATTGTAAATACTCCAACCTGCAATACCAACCGTGCTGATACGCATAATTGACAGTTGGGGTTCAGGGTTGGAAGCATAAAGCCAAAAATGTACCGGTATGTGACCGATGTTCTAGACCAGGACATGACCCACCCTTAGCTGTAGCGTCTTACAAAATGAGTAGATGCCAACCGTAACGCACCAGCCTACACCTCAACCACCGAGATGCCTACCCAGCTTGCACTTCGGCCAGCTCACCGGCGACCCTACGAGCAGTCAACCCTGCGAGCGTCGGAGAGCAGCAAGAGTCTACACTCCAGCCTTCAGGCCAATGCTTACACCTAGTCGGTCAATACTATATGTAAGCGGTAGTAAAACATAATAAAAAACCTGTTCCTTCTAGCAATGTTTCTACTGAACCCCTACAACCTACCTGAGAACACTACGTCTCACCCAAAAAACCCTGATTATATCAGTAATCACAGGAATTTATCCACCTGTATCTAACTCCAAATTCATCACACGTTTAAAATTAGTATGTATATATGTATGTAGCTATTACGACTTGCAGTAAACATACACAGATAATAAAAATAAACCTCCACGACTGGATAAGATCTCGTTTGAATCATAGCTGGTCGCGCGATCTAATGTTAATCAGTATCTGAGATATATAACACTAGTTAATGTATTCGAAGCGTTCCTCGTATCTGCATCTCTCTAGGTAAGTACCGTTTTTATAGAGATCTGTATAATAGACTAAACTTAAAACAGCTATTTTATTCCTGGTAAGAGTTAAAGAAGGGTACTTTATTGACCTCCGTATAGGAAAGTACTTTTTCACCACAGCAGCTCA
The DNA here is from genome assembly GCA_944739405.2 of Euclidia mi. Classification (NCBI taxonomy): domain Eukaryota; kingdom Metazoa; phylum Arthropoda; class Insecta; order Lepidoptera; family Erebidae; genus Euclidia; species Euclidia mi. The sequence goes on from OX123197.2 coordinate 13,769,013, forward strand.
AACATGCCGCTTTTGCTGCGAGACAACAGTGAACAAAACGCGATTTTGATTCGAGCGTGAGGCAAAGTAGCTTTTTAATTTTTCAATCTTCAGTGCCACGAATTGACATTGTTCAGCCACAAATTTGAAACATTCGAATTTTACTGTGCTCTGTCTCTTTCACATGCATATAAAAAGTGAGTGAAAAAACAAACCCATTCGAATTCGAAATTCGATTTTGGAATTCGACCTCAAAGAAAACACCTACGGCAACGCAAAAAAAAAAGATATTTGTTTTTTTTTTTTATATGTTATTGTTTACATGTTTAATTTATTATTGGATTTTAATAAAAATAAGTCTAATTAATAGTATAAAATTAGTATTTAACCAATACATTTTTATTTAGAATTACAACAATGATACATTTGAAAAATAAACATCAGAGACGCGGTATTAAAATGCGATTTAAAAAAGTAGCGGGAATAATAATTTCGCTGATGCTGATACAGTAGGTACCTATAGCGTAACGTGTTAAATTATAATAATATAAAAAATAATCTAAACAGATGAGTGAAACTAGCGATGTTGACTGTACTTTAACACCAGAAGAGTTAAATCAACAAGTGATTATGCAGAATTCAATCTATTCCTGTTCATTTCTATGTCTCCGAAGTAATATGTGTTCTCACTGCTGTGGTGAAAAGCTATGTGTGCTACACGAGAGCAAAGTTTTTTGTATCTCGTGCTGTTGAGTCCCTCACCACGCTCAGGATTCTAACTTTGATTCACTCGCTACGCTCGTGAATCAATCATAGAATCCTTCGCTTGCTCGGGACTCAAAATAAGCTCTCGAAACAAAAAACAACTTTGCTCTCTTGTTGCACAAATAACTATTGTTTTCTATTTGACAATTTACACGTTATAAGGGTATCTTTAGAAACATTCAATCAACGAACGCAAATTATACCCAAACTTGAAACAACAATTTGTTGGTCATACAGAGTGTTGTCTCATTTGGGGATAAAATTGGGATAGAACCTACAATACTGAGACACAACACAGAGAGCTAAACAGCAAAGAAATCACTTAAACCACTACCGCACTATAACTTATAGACAATCTATTTTTCTAGAATCATAATCTACGTCCTAGAACTATCCCGGGAGCATCCAAGACTTTTTTGTATATACAAGTGATATAGAAGGTGTAACAGTTGCAGCACCTTTACAATATGTAAATTATGTGTATTATGCAAAACCTGGCGATGAAAAAGAGTGACCGTGAGTTTTATGCCCGTTCTTTATGGTTTTACGCCCTTGCTTTGCGAACGTGGCAGTAAATGTAAATGTAGAGTCTTTAAGTAATTATTTTATAAATGTATTATTTTGACATTCATAAGCGTCACATTGTGACCCAAATGAATAAAGGATTTTGACTTTGACTTTTCATTGGAGCCCGGGGATTCGTGATTTTTAATCTAACGAGAAACCACAGAATATTAGTTTTTAACGTTTATCACAGAGCGGCTGCTAGGCAGGGCTGTGTAAGTAGGTATAGTTACCAACATAGGTAGGTATATCCTTCACACTTAAAAGCAATGTAACATAAATTATAATTTATCGATAAATTGTCTATTTTACGCAAGCCTTTATTACTTTATCGTAATGAATTATTTGCATATAGATTAAAAATTAAATTTTAATAATGACCTACATACCTACTCGTACTTGATTCCTAATTCTGAAAACCTTTTAATAAAGATCTTCGAAGTAAGTCTTTTACATATTTCGGTATATTATTTTTGTTGGTTTTAATTACAGTTGTTTACCGTCCGAGATGTTTTTTTTACTACTAAGAGGTCAAGCGCTGAAGGTCCTTCCTGCTCACCTGATGAAAAAGTCTTTTCGTGTACATTCGCATCGCTCAGAGGAGTAACAGGAGTTGAAGGCGTACGAATTGTTCCTTCCTATAACACAGAACACAGTCCGTGTGGTGACGGATTAAGAATACGGATTGTCACCACCCCATATCATCCCATGGGTGTCGTAAGAGCCGACAGAGGGAGCATATTATGCAGAGAACAGCACTGTAAGAGAAGGAAACCTTGATACAAACCCTATACCAACCCGTTTGGCCTGCGTGGTATAGTAGGCCAATTCCTCCTTTCAAAGGAGAGGCCTAGTCCAGCAGTGGACTGTTAAGGGCTGGTGATGATGATAACACAGAAAATATAACTAAACAAATATATGTATAACTATTTCGTAACTTATTGAGGAGCGACAAGTAAAGTGAGGTCTGTCTTTCTTTGAGAGGATAAATTGTTTCTTAAAGTAGTTGTTAGGTTGTTACCTACTGCCGGCTACTGCATTCACTTTTTGATATTCATATAGCCACCAACATGAAATGACGCTGGGAAATCCTAACGGTCAGGCAGACAATCATAATATAAATGACTTAATTAAAACAATAAGTAATTCTGTATCGGACATAACATATCGCAACTGGAAGTAGGTACTTTACAAAAATAGACTTTACAAAATTGGGTCGACGTCGAGCCACTATCTATACACCTTTCAGATATGGACGTACATACATACATAGACTCACGCCTGTTTCCCCGAAGGGGTAGGCAGAGGCATATTAAACGCCCACTTTTCGCCAGTGTTTTGATCCCACGTAATAGGTGGCGAGCCTATTGCCGCTTATTGGGACATTTTGTTTGCCAGAGCCTCGTCCGTTGATCGGCAGGTGCACCACTTGCAGGTGAGGTTGGCTTGGGATCCTAAGTTCTTGGTGGGAACCCTATGCACCCTTAGATATGGACGTTTGACTGCAAAACCTGAAATCTGAAATAGCCCAGATTAGATCATACGGACTTTAACAATGACTTGAACAGTTTTAAAAACTTAATATGCACACAAATTTATATTTTTTACAGATTTTACCATTTGTTACAAATCACTACTTAGTTAGCTTGAGTGGCAAATACTGCGATAATACTGCGAAGTAGTTCGACAAGCTGCTGCAGACCTGGTCCACGTTTTTATTTTGGCTTTTCTTTACCCTTGTACCACAAGTACAGCTGTACAGCGCAGTATCAATAGCCTAGTGAAGAGACCATCAGACTGTTACGTGAAGAGTTTTGAGTGAAAAAAACAAAAAAAAAATCATGAGAAAACCTGCAGATTTATGTGAGCTTTTCGTGAAGGACCCAAAAAAAGATGTGAAGTTTGCAAACACGCAATTTGCCACCGTGGTGGACTGTAGGCTATTTTTTCTCACAGAGAAAAAAGCCCCGTGTCCAACAGTTTATATGTTAACACTCTATATTAAAGGTACAAAAATTATGTGTGATCTTGATAACCATTTATGAATTAGCGAACTGTGTCCGTCGGATATTATAAATCAACTAAATACACGAGGGAGCCGCACAATGAGGTCAAACGATACAAATTTCAATTTACACGACAACTAATCATTATTTACCCTTCATACTAGAGCCTAGCACACGAGAATAAACCTTATTATAAGCTTCATAACGATCACATAAGCACAAAAATCAAGTTTCACAACAGCAAACAAGCTTTGCTCCAGATCGCGTGAGTCATTGTCATTCGCGGACCCAGCATTGTCTATTAAATTATCAGAACATTATTCCGAATAATTATTGGTATCTATTGAGATCACCACAATTTCGTTATTTCAATCAACGTAATCATGATTATCGTCATTGTAAATAATTCTCGTCATATATTAGTACTACTTATTTATGATGTAATTGAAGTGCCTGTCTGTGATTTCAAAATAAATAGCTACGAGTATATTTACAACTAGAGGACGACAGCAGCTACGCCTGCATTATTTTTAAATTTACCCGTTTTGGCCGATCCCGTGGGAATTTCGGGAAATCCCTTCTTAGTGCATCCCTACGGTCCCCAAGGAACATACATGCCAAATTTCAGCTTCCTGCGCCCAATAGTTTCGGCTGTAGCGTGTCTGTCAGTCAGTCAGTAACGCAAGAATGATGATGCCCGCGGTTATACCCGCGTTATTTAAGGCTACTGCTCTGCTCCTGTGGCTCATAGCGTGCTGTTATATATTCTATAGTCTTCCTCGATAAATGACCTATCTAACACTGAAAGAATTTTTCAAATCGGACCGGTAGTTCCTTTTTTTTTTTTTTGGTGTCGGGTTGGAAAATCCTCATGGAGTCCCTTCGCCCTGGGGAGGAAGGACGAAGGGGACTGTCAGACTCTTACTGACTAAAAACCAGCCCGTGCTCCTCATGTACCCATGTGTCGGAGGGTAGGGTTTCACCTAAGCATTCCTCGCTACCCCCCGACGGGTATTGGCCCGCCAGATGGTCAGGCGGGCCCCGAATGAAACCCTCTTGGCGGCGGATGAAGGTGTTGGGCTCCGCCGCCAAAACACCCAGCGGCCGCAGAGGATAGGGAGGACGGCAACGCAACACCGCATCTCCTCTTCCTCTGCGGCCCCACCGCGACGCAACGATGGTGCGCCCCCATTTGGTCGCGGGAGATAGGGCGCGCGGCAACGCAACATCGACACGCCTCTCCTCCCGCGACCGCACCGAACCCGGGACCAGCAGACTCATAGGTACGTTATTCACTGTACCACGAAGGCAGATTCCAGAAAGATTTAGCTTTCATCGATATACAAAAAATAACGCGGGTGTAAACGCGGCAAACACCTAGTTAAACAATAATCTGAAATCACTTGTTTTCTTTAGTTGTATCGTTTAGTTGTATCTTTGGTTAGTTTCGTTTTAGTTGTATCTTTGGTGATAAAATAATGATCAGGCTATTTTTATCATAGTTGTAATATTCGTCATCATGATTTTGTTATCAAAGATTTATATTAGATAGGATTATATTTAAAATGTAATTTTAAAAGTAAAGTATACTTCCTAGGAAGGATAAACGACCAATCAATTCCAAGGTTCGAGAAGTGTGATTATATTTTTTGTGCAGTTTATTTTTATTAGAAATAAGTAGAATCTAAACGAGTAACTTTGAATGTCGGAGTAACATTGAATAAGAATTATCTACCTACCTACCTGAATTATATAAATAGGTAGGTACCTATGGTTTAAACTGATTGCTTACGTATTTGGTTTTAATCGTATTTAACTTCCAATCAAGGTATTAAAAATTAAATAATCTAATATTAATATAATGCATAATCTAACACTAATATATAAAGCTGAACAGTTTGTTTGGTTGAACGCGCTAATCTCAGAAACTACCGGTCCCCCCCCCCCCGTGGGATCTCCACCTTGTCGTGGTGGGGGGGCTTAGTAGCCGTGGATTTGATTTTCTCCCACGGTGAAGCTAAGCGGGGGTCCCGGGAGGGGGACGCTCCACGTGGGCTTGCGTGAGGCCTGCGTAGGATGCGTCCATGGGTGCGGGTGCGGGGGACAGTTCTGTATCTCCCTCGCAGTCCCTATCCTCTGCGGCCGCTGGGTGTTTTGGCGGCGGAGCCCAACACCTTCATCCGCCGCCAAGGGGGTTTCATTCGGGGCCCGCCTGACCATCTGGCGGGCCAATACCCGTCGGGGGGTAGCGAGGAATGCTTAGGTGAAACCCTACCCTCCGACACATGGGTACATGAGGAGCACGGGCTGGTTTTTAGTCAGTAAGAGTCTGACAGTCCCCTTCGTCCTTCCTCCCCAGGGCGAAGGGACTCCATGAGGATTTTCCAACCCGACACCAAAAAAAAAAAAAAAAAGGAACTACCGGTCCGATTTGAAAAATTCTTTCAGTGTTAGATAGGTCATTTATCGAGGAAGACTATAGAATATATAACAGCACGCTATGAGCCACAGGAGCAGAGCAGTAGCCTTAAATAACGCGGGTATAACCGCGGGCATCATCATTCTTGCGTTACTGACTGACTGACAGACACGCTACAGCCGAAACTATTGGGCGCAGGAAGCTGAAATTTGGCATGTATATTCCTTGGGGACCGTAGGGGTGCACTAAGAAGGAATTTCCTGAAATTCCCACAGGATCGGCTAAAACGGGTAAATTGAAAAAATGCAGGCGTAGCTCCTGGCGTCCTCTAGTCTAGTATAAAATAATAATGTATTTATTTTTCATTTAACACATATTCACCCAGATTTTGAAAGATATTCAGATTGGCTGTAGTCTGTGTAGGTCTTACCTAAAATATTACTAAATTAATAATTTAAATAATAAGGGCATATAAAAAAACAATTTCTGCATATATGTAGTATCTATTTTCGATCAACAAACATTTGCTGACACTGTTATGTTAATAATTCTATTATCACGGGTATTTTCCTGAAAATAGTATCTTGCACATAGCTAAAAAACTATGTTAACCTTCATTTTATCAATTTCTTTATAATGGATCTAGAAAATGCAACACTATGCGTTTAATATGTATGTATTTACAAAAAAAGTATAAGTATATGTATGTTTATCCATTGTCTAGTACCCATAGTACAAGCTCTGCTTAGTTTGTGACTAGATGGTGTTGTGAGAATGTGGTAGAATATTAATGCTCTTATATTAACAAAAATCGAAATAAAAAGTAGCACATCCACAGACTACAAAGTAATTACCGTAAAACCGTAAAAAATTGCAATATAAAACTGCGTGGTATTTCCCCAGTACCTACAGATAATTTTGTGGGCTTGGCGTGACCCTGTTGTAATACTCGGAGTCGAACCTTGGCCCACTTGAGATCGTACGCAGCAGGACAACGTTGCCTTGTCCGTTCTTACTTTTTATGACTGTTTTAATTAACTAATATGTTTATTACTAGCTTCTGACCGCAACTGCGCCACTTGTGGCCGTAAGTACTTCGCGGCAAATTATAATTAAGCTTTCCAAATCCTCCAATATGTAATTAAGATTAGATCATTCTTAATTGTAGACCACAAGTCACATTACAGAGTTAGAAGAGAAAAAGAAGAAGTTTGTTTCTGGAAACTACTTATCTTGGAATGGCAACCCTCCAAGACTGTTCAACTTTCTCCACAACTTAACGGGTGTGAAAACTCGTTGTTTTCAATGGTCACTGTTAACTGAACCTGGCTGGACAGGTAAGTGGGAATGTGGGGGTGACTACTCCTAAATTATAGCTAAAGTGCTGCTCTGACATAGTTTTAAGCTATATTAGAAAAAGCTACATCGCAGTCCGTTCGGTAGTGAGATATCCATCCAACATCACAAACTTTCGGGTGCTTAATTAAATAGTATTAGGAACGATCTACAAGCTAGTTAAACTACATACGACGTTCCCAATATTTTTTAATCTTAATCAATCGATGAATTTAGCTACTAGAGATATATTTGAGGTACATAGGGTCAATTCACACCGAAACGCGACGCGACGCGACGATGCTTGAATAGAACAGTGGTTTTGCGCTGCGCAGCGCGACACCGCGAGATGCATCGCGCAAATGTGTATCTTTTCGTGTTGTAAATAAAGTATATTTTGAGTTGCTCTATTAAAATGTGCGCGCATCGTCGCGTCGCGTCGCGTTTCGGTGTGAATTGACCCTTATGCTTCATACAAAATATGACAAATATGTATCGCTAGAAGCCAAATCCATCGATAGCGGCCGTTAGTCTTTTGTTTCGTCCTTCTGTTCTACTTTCAAAAGCTCTGGTCAATTTCAACTTTCTTTTTACTGTATCTGTGAAAGTTACATTTAAGGCGTGGAACTACCTTTAAGAAATCTGTCGTCATATAAATTAGACTGTTAATGTGTCCGTGATTTAGACAAATATATGAGCTTTAAATAGAAATGGAAAACGGAAAGACGTCATCGTCAGCCTACTAGTCTACGCATATCTACTATATGAACGCGCACAAAAACTTAACGGATTTTTGTTTTGGTTTTGTGGGATTGATAGTGTCCTGAGAAAAGTGTGTAATACCAGCCAGCGGAGCCGACGGCGAAGTCTGCCGATCGAAAAGCCCAATATTTTACAAATTCATACATACATACATAGACTCACGCCTGTTTCCCGGAGGGGTAGGCAGAGACTACGGAACGCCATTTGCAACGATCGATTTCTCATGCATGCTCTTCTGTTCAGGGTACTTCTCACCTATCCTGTTTTTAGGATGTCTACAATCAGCAGGCCGATTCAGAATGTCACGACAAGTAATCGTACGATATGTCAAATTATTGTCCTCGTGTTTTAGCGGCCTAGCAGAGATATTTAGAACAAATGTTAATTGAATTCGGTTTATTTATTAATTTACTTCATACTGCATGCATAAAATTGATAGGAAATGCGATAGTTTTGACAAAAAATGAGGTAGCTCGTTTGATAATTAACGGAATAGAATGTCAAATGAGATATCGAACGATTCTGGATCGCCCCCCTGGTCAGAGAACGTCCGCCTTGGTCTTCCCCTTCGTCCTATCCCGTCCACACTTGACTTGTATATCTGCTTGGTCAGTCTTTCGTCATCCATCCTCTCCACGTGCCCAAACCATCTTAACATGCCTTTCTCGTGTGATGTCACTACATCTTCTTTTATCCCACAACACTCTCTTATCACACAATTCCTTACTCTGTCAGTCAAAGAAACACCACACATACTTCTCAGTGCTCTCATTTCTACAGCATTAATTATTCTACTTTCATGACTCTTCTGCCATACCCAACTATCACTACCATACATAAGAGAAAATCATTACATTGTATCAAGCATGTCTTTGCTACTGTAGTTTTTTTTTTAATTTATTTAGGACAACAAACAGTAACACTGATAGCTTAAGTTAAAACATATAAACGACAAATTACTTACTTACAGTGAAACCAGCGACATTGTCCGCAAATAATTTACAAGTAATTGTACCTTTACAGAAAGTACTTTCCACTATTAATTATTACATATATATATACTACTTAGTACTTACATACATACTTACATAGGTGGGTCAGGACCAAATTTTTGACGGATTCAGATAGACTGTGGTGTCCGGTTCATAAGTGACCAAACTTAGCGTATTTTACATGCTTTAAAACAAGCAAGTACTAGCAATATAATTTGTTAGATAGCTGTCCTACTGCATAGATATATCCAGCATGACCTGTAAAACCAGTAAGTACGTAATTAGTAAGATAATGCAGCGAAAACCGCTTCTATCCTAATCAGCTGTCTGCTCTCAACTTTTGCTAACTAGTCTTTGATATTTCCAAACAAATATCAACTTTATTACATATTACAAAAAGTTGAAAGTCTCTGCAATGTGTGCTGGTTCGGAAATGACCCCATTCCGGTAGTCAACATTGCACAATCGCTTGTTCGCATGACAACCTTGATTTACGAGAAAGTTCATTCATAATTGTAGTTTCTATTGCTATTTAAATAAAGTGCGTTTTCGATTGATTTCGATAAATTTTGATGGATGACTTTTTATTCCAGCTTAATCAGGAATAGGCATGAAGATATTTATAAATCACGCACTCATTACCTACCTATCTATATAGGTATTGTACGTACCTTTTTCCTACCACATATTGATTGATAAGTTGAGATTATTTTCTTTCAAGTTATATAATTTTGTATTTCAGGTAGGTATATCAGAAGTAATAACTGTAATAAGTATTATACATAATTTTGTTCTAGACATAGATGAGAGAATTAGTATCAGATGGAACGCACGGCACAGTTGCGTGCGGCCACTAAAGCAAATACAAAATTGAAAAGCGAATACAAACTCGTCTCAGTGCGCTACGACGCATCGTACAGTTCACGCGTCACGATCACGTCAACTTTTAAATTCTCAAAATGCCGTCTTGCGTTCTTAAACACTGTAAAAGTTGTTCCTAAAAACAAAAACAGGAAAATGGAATATCTTTTCACAGGTAACTATTGATAATTTGACTGTTTCCTAATTTAATTTCGATAAAATTCGTATTTGTGCAAGAAATATGTAAGTGTTGCCAGTTTTTGTCGACGCCGTTCTGCCTGAATTAGGGAAAATGCACTTGTCAATTGATTATGTGATAATGATTGTCATGTTAATGAAAAATACATTACCGTATTATAAAAGTATATTATAGATATCTTTCTCATAAATATAGTAATAGAATTTCAATTTCCATTAGTATATACCTTACATAATATTGTTTTGAGTTCGATCCCCAAACAATCCAAATATTCGTGTACACCCTGCTACTCGTCAAGCTTATACACTTTGACCTTTGCACCGTTCTTATGGCGTAAAGAATAAGTATCAAAATCGTACAGCAAATGTTTAGCTTGACTTGGCGCCGTGTGTACATACATACTTATGGCGTAGGGAATAAGTATCAAAATCGTACAGCAACTGTTTAGCTTGACTTGGCGCCCTGTATACATACATACAGTGGCGTAGCGTGGGGGGGGCCGGGGGGGCCATGGCCCCGGGCGGCACATTTAAGGGGGCGGCAAAATAGGCCGCGAAAAAAAAATATTTTTTTAAAACTTGGCGCGCGCACTGACACCATCATCCCAGTAGAATCATGCGGCGGCGCGGGCGCAGTAGAAAGAACAACAATCGAAAATAAAATCCTAATGATTTTCATTACGTGAAGACTTAATCTCTTCTTCTTGAATAGGTTGCAATTAAAATTCCGGTGATCTGCGAGCCTGTTATGAGTAATTAATAAATCCCTATATCAGGGGAGTGCCGCTCCTGTATGCGACGTGTGCCGCCCCTATTGCACAGAACACTATACTCTCACGAGCCCTATTGCCATGGCGCAACTGGCGCACACAGGCGCCAGGGCAATAAGGGCGACGCGTGCCAGATAAAATAATACAACATAATCTTTATAGTTGAATAGGGAAGAAAGCAGGTACAGGTCTCCTAAGGCAATAGTCACACATGCGGTTTAACTCTATGACTCCAATATTTACGATATTTACGTCAAAATCAAAGCCGATTATTTCACTACAAACGCCTTCTGCTAATTTTTGGACGCAACGGCCCCAATTCCCGGCAGCTTCGTTATTCCCGGCCAAGGACGTGGTGGCGGGTACGGCGGTGCATGTGGTCTGTAAGACTATCGGGCTACGGCAGGCTCCCAAAATCAATTATACAGTATACCTTGCGTCTTATAACGAACATAATCTACGGCAAAAGAACACTAGGTGACAACAACAGTTTGTGGAAGTCGGTAGTGTGTCGAGCCGGGTGGCGCACCTCGTACTTAAACTCACCTATAGGGGCGGTCTAAAGGTGATGATTCAAGTATATACGCGCAACTCAACTCACCCTTACGAGATGGCTGAGGTCATGTACCAGGACACTGTTAAGGCAATACCTAGTAAGACCAAAGCTCAGTACTTCAACGCGAAAGTGGAAGTACAAGAACGCGGCGAAACAAAAATCGGAGGCCACGGCGTGGCGTGGGGCACGAGAATCATATGGCCGAATGCTAGTTAACTACATACCTCGTAGCAGAGAGCCTTTTTTTAATGAATTCCTTTTGTAAGAAGAAGCCTCACAGGCAGTGGACGCCAAGACGCCAGTGGTGGCCAAACCGCGATAATGCGATAATGTGAATGACTATATCAAGACGGACCAAAACCACATATTTAAAGACGGTGATCAATACGATAAACACCTGAAGCGATCACCGACGAATACGAGGCTCTCTTAATATAAACCTCAGAACTGAAAGGGCCCAGTCAATGAAGCCTTCTCTCAGACTTACATTGCTCCTCCCACCGACAGCATTAAGCAGAGGACGGCCACAGTGGTCATGGTATTAGGAGATTCGTCTCGAAAGATCTGCTCCGCATAGACAAAAAAACAAGTAGTCTAAATTGCCAGCCGAGATTCTCGAACTGATGAGGAAAAGACGCGAGATGCCATCCTGTCGCCTGTCTTCGCTGGAAGGACAGGCCGTAAAACGACAAATAGGTACGAAATCTTACGCAACGAGACCTACGACGCATTAACACTTGGGCCATCGAGGCTGCGATCGAGAAAACTCCGGGGATCATAAGTCTTCGCTCTGCAGTTGAGGCGACACACTCAAACTACACTACAATCGTGGATGGCCGCATCGTGAACTCGAGACTAGTTCGAGATTCTCGAAGACGTTGAAAGATTTTATCGACACTTGTTTACCTCGCAGGCAGACCGACGACCACAGTGCCCTACTGACCACCGAAGCCGTCCCGAATGTTGAACAGAGTGAGGTGTGGTCGGCTCTTAAAAACAACAAAGCATCTAGTGATGACGGAAATTCATCGACATTTAACTTATTAAAATCCTTTAAGCCGTCTAGGCCTAGACTAAGCTATACATAGGTTATTATAGCATAGTATATTGCAGCAGAGAAACGGCCGCTGCCGTGCGCGACTCATTAACACCGCTGAGAGCTGCTACGTTTTGCCGTAAAATTATTATACCGTATGTTCTATGATATTCGAGCAAGTGAGACTAATCAAATGACAAAATTTTTTCAGCGCGTAAAGCTCAACTAAAGGACATAGGTACTGATAAACATACAAACGTACCAAAACCCGAAAACGTTATAGGTACTCTTGCCGAAACATTGGGGTAAAAAGGGGGCGGCGAATTGCTGTACGGCCCCGGGCGGCAGGAACCCACGCTACGCCACTGCATACATACTAATGGCGTAGGGAATAAGTATCAAAATCGTACAGCAACTGTTTAGCTTGACTTGGTGCCGTGTGTACATACATACTTATGGCTTAGGGAATAAGTATCAAAATCGTACAGCAACTGTGTAGCTTGACTTGGCGCCGTGTGTACATACATACTTATGGCGTAGGGAATAAGTATCAAAATCGTACAGCAACTGTTTAGCTTGACTTGGCGCCGTGTGTACATACATACTTATGGCGTAGGGAATAAGTATCAAAATCGTACAGCAACTGTTTAGCTTGACTTGGCGCCGTGTGTACATACATACTTATGGCGTAGGGAATAAGTATCAAAATCGTACAGCAACTGTTTAGCATGACCTGGTGTCGTGTGTACATACATACTATTTATTTCTCAACTAATCGACGCCAGCGCCTTCGCACGCACATATTTTCGTATTTCTCGTTTTGCCTGATCCCGTGGGAATTTCGAGAAATCCCGTCTTGGTGCACCCCTACGGTTCCCAAGAAACATACATGCTAAATTTCAGCTTCATGCGCCGAGTAGTTTCGGCTGTAGCTTGTCTGTCAGTCAGTCAGTAACGCAAGGATTTTATATATACAGATTTACGAAGTAGTTAAAACTTAACTCGGTACCTACATTTAAGAAATGTATTTATAAAAGCATTAATTAAATCCATGGTAAATTCTTCAAAACCGCAAAGGAATATAAGAATATTACATAACTATATGCAAAATACTGGGAGATTATTCATAATCTGGCAACTTTACACACACATAGACACGCGTGTCCGTACAGTGCCAGTCGCAAAAGGTCACGCACACATAGCTGTCAACGTGCCACGCTTAGTTGGACGAATGTGCTATATCTGATACTTCGCACATCTGTGGTTCTAGATAAGTATTATTGCTAGGTAACTTACTTATAATTAAGTATATAATAATTAGCGCTTAAGAACTGGTTCGATTAAGATAACATTGAAAGCAGATGGATAGTCCTACATTCTGGGATTACTGAAAAAAAAAAGGTAAGTATCTCGTTTTTGTCGTTCTAGAGTTATCCTGGTTGCATCCAAGATTTATACCATTGGATTCCTGGTGCCGCTTACTAGTCTAACAGGATATCAGCTTTTCCACCACAGATATAGATTATGTCTGTGTTTTCCACAGAGTGACTGCCGTCTGATCTCATCAACCCAAAGGGAGAGCGATACTCCATGGTTTAGACAGTAGGTATCAGTCTAGTGGCGGCTTCCAGCGACTGGGACTATAATTAACTCGGATGTAGGTTCCAGTGGCCGTAGTCATTTGATTTTAATATTTTTCCTTCAACAGCTGTAGGACCTAGCGAAATTTGGAAGAAGAGAATTTGATTTTTTTGACAGAAATGTAAAGCTATTTGCTGTCACATTAGTATAGCTAAACCTTATAACAACCTGACATTAGAAATGCTGAACTGTACTATCTTGTATATTATGTTCTTTAGCCCAGGCGCGCACTGGCGGCCAGGTCGCAGCGGCCAGCATGGCGGCCAGGCCGCAAGTGTCGCGACCGAGCATGCAGCCAGAACTGCGGCCAAAGTTGTCAGTACCGAGTATAGAGTGATTCGAAATGGACGTAAAGGAAATAGCTGTGGTTTATCTTGCAAGTAGGAAGCGAAAAAACAAGAAGGAAAGATTCTGTTCGATACGGGTCGCAGGTTACGTCGCAATGAGCTCATTGGCCGCAGCGGCTGCTGGCCGTTTGCGGCCATGTGTGCGCACTGATGCATATTTCCATACAATGCATGTATTCACTGGCCGCTGCGACCTACTCGCCAGTGCGCGCCTGGGCTAACTCTTAGCCGCTTAAACCACTAGGCGTGCAGGCAAAAACCAAGTGTTTGTAGTACAATATGATTCATCCAAAGGAAACTCGTCTCCGAATGAAAATGCAACAATTATTGGTTACAATTATGTATATTTATAGCGAAATTCCTTTCAAATCGCTCATTAACTCTTCGCCATGGATCTTTAGATTCACAAGAATTAGCGCTATTACGCTCAGTTAACCTTTAAGAAGATGATTATGAACGAAACTAACCTTTGTGCTGATGAATCGTAATAAAGCGTGAAATTATAAGTTAGTGGTTGAAGAGTTGAATTGAGAATTATCTAATGAATGTTGGACGTGCATGTTACTCTGGGGGTTAGTGACCCTTTTTTTTGGTGTCGGGTTGGAAAATCCTCATGGAGTCTCTCCGCCCTGGAGGAAGGGCGAAGGGGACTGTAAGACTCTTACTGACCAAAAACCAACCCGTGTGCCTCATGTACCCATGTGTCGGAGGGTAGGGTATCACCGAAGCATTCCTCGCTACCCCTGATGGGTATTGGCCCGACAGATGGTCAGGTGGGCCCCGAACTAAACCCCCTTAGCGGCGGATGAAGGTGTTGGGCTCCGCCGCCAAAACACCCAGCGGCCGCAGAGGATAGGGAGGACGGCAACGCAACACCTCATCTCCTCTTCCTCTGCGGCCCCACCGCGACGCAACGATGGTGCGCCCCCATTTGGTCGCGGGAGATAGGGCGCGCGGCAACACAACACCGACACGCCTCTCCTCTCGCAACCGCGCTAGACTGCGAGGGACAGACAGAACTGTCCCCCCCACCCGCGCCTATGGACGCATCCTACGCAGGCTTCATCCAAGCCCACGTGGAGCGTCCACTCCAGGGATCCCTCTTAGCTTCACCGCGGGGTTCCAAGGTACGGTTACTGAGCCACCCCACCACGACAAGGTGGAGATCCCAGGGGGGGAGGGTTAGTGACCCTGACTGCCCAGGCGAAGGTCGTGGGTTCGATTCCAACTAAATCGTATAGGAGTAAACTTTGCATATTTCTATGGTTTCATATATAATGAACTTTCAATGAACATTATACCGGCTACTTAGTCTTCACTAATTAACGAGTAATACACAATTGCCTTATACTTCTAATTGCGAGCGACAAAATGAATATTTTTATCAAGTTCTTTTATCCTTCAGGACACTAGTAAGGGCTAATACAACACCCTACATTGTGCGTGGCTCGATATGGATTTAGCCGATTTTTTTTTAATAACCGGTTCTGTCTATAAGTTCGCAGTATAATCCTTTTATAACTTCAGACGAAGATAATAATAAAAATAAAAACAACTGGTAGATGCTCCACTTTTCCTCATACACTACCAAGAAGCACTTTTAACTGTAGGAAGTTTCACAACGATTCCTGCAAACTGTACTCAAACATGTTATCAATTCGCGATACAATCTAGTGTCCGATAGTATAAGGAAGTACCTACAGGTAATATTTCGATGAACATGACGCATTTTGGAGCAGCGATAGCCTGGTGAGTGGTGGAGATACCAACAAACTGCCATGCAGAGGGTATCGGGTTCGAATCCTAGGCGGGCACCACTGACTTTTCGGAGTTAAGTATGTGCGTACTGAATTATTAATTATCGCTTGTCCCGTGCCTCGGAGAGCACGTTAAGCCGTCGGTCCCGGTTGTCATGAAGATCTTTGACAGTCGTTATAGGGAGTCAGTACCTATCTCTGAATAAACTGACACTAGTCTAAACCATGGAATATCGCTATCCCTTTGGGTTGTGGAGGTCAGATATGCAGTCGCTCCGTGGAAAAGCTAATATTCAGTCAAATCCGGTAAGACTAGAAGCGGACCCCGGGTTGAAACTGGGATAACGCTAGGAGAATGAGAAGAAACATGACGCATTTTATTCCAATATCCAAAGATACAAGCGGCCTCAGAATGTCTGGCGTAGAAACACCAGGATTCGGCGAGGAAATCGTACGATATTGAAATTACTCACCGTACGAATCAAAATACGAGTAAAACATAATAATGATGCAATTAGATTAGGACTATTTGATATCGATCAGCTGACACTGATATAGCGACAAACCTCTGTCAATGAATACAAATTTTACATAAAAGAAGCGTATTTCTTAAGGATGTCGTGTGCCGATTAAAGTTGGCGTATTGACGGTTGTCAGTGTAGTATTACTACACTGACAACCTAAGAAATACGCTTCTTATGTAAATCTGTATTCATTGCCTCTGTATAATTTCTCGGAAAAGTGAGTTGGATTTTCTGCTCGGAGAACTAAGATATCTCCAACATTTCCAGTTTTACGTTATTCTCCTGGTATAAATGTAAAGTATGTCATCATCATAAGCCTATAACAGTCCACTGCTGGACTAGGCCTCTTCTTTGAAAGGAGGAATTAGCCTGCTATACCACGCTGGCGAAACGGATTGGTATAGGGTTTGTATCAAGTTTTCCTTCTCTTACAGTGCTGTTCTCTGCATAATATGCTCCCTCTACCGGCTCTTACGACACCCATGGGATGATATGGGGTGGTGACATTCCGTATTCTTAATCCGTCACCACACGGACGAAAAGTATGTATAAATACTTATTATTTGAATGACATGTGCTTGCCGATAAATAATCGACAATAAAATATGAAATGCCTTCGGACGGACGGAATCACGGACCTGCCAACAGGAAAGCCTATTGCCACGGGTCTGGCTTGTTAGTATTCTCTTGGTCAATTATTGCCAAATGTATGCTGTCTGTTTAACAGGCGATGAAAGGAAATGGCATGGAAAATTAGCAAGCAAGCATCTAGAATCCGGGGACTGAAAATTGAGAAGAGGTAGGTACAAAGTAACGATATACATTTATTACATAGTTTATGAATCGATGAAGACTTAAAAACCGTTGTAGTACATTTACACTGCCAACGTAAAAGAAGGCATTTGCAAAGAGATGAGTGCGTGACGGTGATCAGGTGACTCTGAATTGTATCAAGAGCTCTGAGCTGTCCAAATAGTTATAGTAAGGTAATGTACGATTACTCCAAAATTTTGTCAGCGTTATTTTATAACCCAAACAATATCGACAAACCTATTAGCCATTTTAGCAACCTCATTTGCACTTGCCTAGCGGGAGATCAAGAAATTGCCATGCAGCCGGTCTCGGGTTCCAAGTCACTGACTTTGTCGAGATCCTTTGCTGAACGTGGTAATTGAGAACATGCGAAGAAGACCCCGACTGTACAGGTCTAAGGGTTCTAGACTAGACACAAATTACTTCTACTTATGATGTTTTTTTCTTGTGAGTCTTATGTTCTTCCCTAAAAATAAGCAGATTTAACTTAAGCGACCAACTTGGCAGACATGAAAGCTATTCATAAAAGACAATACCTCGTCGTTACCTAAATGGTTTTCCTCGTGAATATTCTTGCGAAACATACTTACATTTGCATTGAATGTCCAGCATGCATGTTTTTTTTTTGTAAGTATTCATTCTTAGTATTCATAATGATGAATAAATGAAATGAATATAAAAAAACTTCACTCCCGAAACAGCGCATCTGCATTATTGTTTAAAGCAGTACAAAGTCGAAAAAATACTGAATTAAATGTCTGGCGCAAAGGTAAGTGTGTAAGTGGTCACTGGTTACCACCAAACTAGCTCTTTATCTCTCGCACATTTTAATTTAAAACCGTTTCATCCCGATCCCATAGAAATCTTGGCAAATCCCTTTTTTGTGCACGGTCCCCAAGGAAAATGGCAGTAACAGAAGAAAACGGCACAAGACATACAGTGTCTAGTGAGGTACGAGATGACCGTGTATAATAGTTGCACGATCATAAAATACAGGACATTCAGCCAACTATTAATACTAACTTTTACACCACTACCATTCCTTATAACGAAATAAAATAATTCTCAGAAAATAAAGACATAATTAAAAGCCATATTTGAAAAGTTTAACAAGCGGTTTTTGCGAGAACACGGATTCGACCGAAGAGAAAGTAGCTTCCACAAGACATGTGCAAGTTTCCTTAAGCGCTCACACCCACGACCGAGTCTCGCCAATAAGCTGAGGATAATGACATTTTATTGGTTTGTTTGCCTGATTATTTTCCTCTGTCAATAACCTTGGATATAACTGTCTTACTACGGAATTCAATATTCGATCTATAGATAGATCTGTAGATTTTAGATTCGTTTTTGAAATAAGCTTCATACAAAATATGTCAAACACGAATCTCGAATCTCAAAATCCATGTATGGATCGAATATTGAAAATGGCCGTTAGAATGTTTATAAAGAAACAAAAAACAAACAGTGCGGAAAAGTTATTTAGTTTTTCTGTGTTGTGGATTAGGTACCTACATCATAGAACAATCTAGTGTTTCTACGATGTGAATATCCTGCCTAAAAGCGTCACTCTGTTTACAAGAAGTCCTCAACCGATGTTATCTGAGCTCTCTTGTCGAACATATTCAGTTTGTGACAAACGAATCGTCCGTCGATGGAAAGATTCTGCCATAAGTAGATTTTCTAAAAGCTTCCCTGGTTGTTAGTATTGGCCAGTAGTCAGCCCTACTAGTCGACCAAGCCAACTAGGCGAATGTCAACGTGACAAAATTCAACAATTATAATCCAGAAATTCCTAGTACCGATTGCAGGCGCATTGTACGTTCACACGCCGCGTTCGCACGTTACGATAAATAATTTCTGGATTATAATTGTTGAATTATGTTGAATTTTATCACGTTGACATTCGTCTAGTTGGCTTGGTCGAGTAGTACATCGATCAGTTAAAACTAGTAGATATTTGACATTTCTAAACTAGACTCATTTTATCAAAAATATGATTATTTACATTTATTTACAATCGGCCAAAAAAGTGATCAACCACGGTATAATTATGGTCAATGCTTATTTGCACGTCATAAAACTAAATTAATGTTAATTTGCAATATTATTCTGACCATAGAAATATAAACAATCTGATAGTTCCTAAATCAACCTTACGGTTATTTTAACTGAAAGTTTTGTAAAACTGATAGACTCAAGCGCAGGCCACACCGCCAACTGACGGACGACATCGTTTCACCTCTTTTCATACTTGAGTGTTAGTTGGCGGTGTGAACCCAAATATAAAAAGAGGTGAAACGATGTCGTCCGCTTCGCCCGCTACGTCCGTCAGTTGGCGGTGTGGCCTGCGCTTTATTGGCTGACCGCACCAACGATGTTACAGGTAAAAAGAAGTTGATACGTTATAGGCGTACCAAAAGCAGGACGCTAAACATCCCCACCGTGTGGGATCTCCACCTTGTCGTGGTAGAGGGGCTCAGTAACCGTGGCTTGGACACCCGCGGTGAAGCTAAGAGAGATCCCGGGATTGGACGCTCCGCGTGGGCTTCCAACGGTGCTGTTCTGTCTGTCCCTCGCAGTCGGGCGCGGTCGCGAGAGGAGAGGCGTGTCGGTGTTGCGGTGCCGCGCGCCCTATCTCCCGCGACCAAATGGGGGCGCACCATTATTACGTCGCGGTGGAGCCGCAGAGAAAGAGGATATGCGGTGTTGCGTTGCTGTCCTCCCTATCCTCTGCGGCCGCTGGGTGTTTTGGCGGCGGAGCCCAACACCTTCATCCGCCGCCAAGGGGTTTTGTTCGAGGCCCGCCTGACCATCTGGCGGGCCAATACCCGTCGGGGGGTAGCGAGGAATGCTTCGGTGATACCCGACCCTCCGACACGCGGGTACATGAGGAACACGGGTTGGTTTTAAGTCAGTAAGAGTCTGACAGTCCCCTTCGCCCTTCCCGCAGGGCGGAGGCATTCCATGAGGATTTTCCAACCCGACACCAATAAAAAAAAATGGACGCTAAACATAACCAGTTGGCAAGTCTGACATATGTGTGTGTGACGTCGCGAGCCTGCGTCATAGTGAAACTGACACAACTTGTCAACCGAAATTAAAATAAAATAATATGGAGTTATTGATGTATTGTGTGCGTTAGTGTACCGTTTCTACGGTTTGATTACTACGTAGGTAACGTATCTACGACTTTTCTAATATCATATCTTGGACCGCACAATATTTAGTAAGATATTAAACCAAATCTCGCTCGTTACAGTGCTGAAATTGTACGTTTGAAAAATATCCGTGGTCAGTAGATACGGTCTGTCACCATTTAGATTCATCTTCTACTTCGGCTTGTATAATGTAGGTATATATTTCCTTTTCAATACCTTTAAATTGAAGTGACACATACGTAAAACTGCATTAATATACGAGTTTATCGATGATGAAATTCTCCGAATCATTTTAGAATTGATTTTTATATTTCCAATTAATTTATAGGTAGTATAGCAAATATTAACGGGAAAAAGGCATATATATTTATTTAACCTTCCCCATATTTTGCAAAGACTTCTAGTAAGATTAAGATCAGAGCAGAGGATAATGATTCTAATGGATACTAGTCTTTTGGAGGAAATTTGAGTGATGTTCTGCCAGGTAGAATCCTAAGAACAGGCTAGGTGATCGTGTCTGATAAACTGCGACCTGAGGAAAACTGCTAAACTTGTTTATTATAGAAAGAAATAAATAAAGAAAGGAAGTAATCGACAAAGATCATCATGTTATCATCATCACAACACTTTGTTAATATGTACATTGGTATATCTTAATAAATCTTTTGCGAAGCTTTTAATAGTGCGAAACAGAATCTTCAATCATAGTGCTGTCGGTGTCCACGAGTTGTCAGATGCGTCTGTCTTAGTCTTTATGGCAATGAATACAGATTTACATAGAAGCGCAGTTCTTAAATATTTCGTGTGCCGAGACTGTCTCCAGTTTAGTTGGTAGTTGGCGCCGTGGCGGCGCTGGCGTCGTTCTCCGTCTCTCTTGCTCTCGTCTCGTAGAGCTAGACAGCTGTCACAGCACGACTGCCACGCCGATGCGACGCCAAGCGGCAATTTGGGTCACAGAAAGTTTGTCTTCAGAGAGCCCATGGAAATGCGCCTCTATGTAAATATCTCTTTGATTATGGTGACACTGGCTTACCATGTTATAATTATTCATCATGAACGTTCTACGACTCTTATTAGAGCACAATTTCTGCAACGTCCTGTGTGTGCATGTTTAGATTACTCTAATGGACGGAAAACCTAATGGTTATTGCCATAATTATAATCTACTTAATGATATTTTGTCGTTCTTTACTTTAACGTTGCCGCTTTATCGTTTTATGTAAAACTAGACTTCGCCCTCATATTCGCCTGCGTTGAATGTGTGATTTTTTAAACCTGTTCAAATTAAAATCTACATTTTATTATTTAGAAACGTCATTTGTTTATATATCTTACTCTTACTCTAAAAATAATTCATAAGTGAAACTGAAGTACCTAAATATATTGGGTAAAACTGCTGTTGTAGTGCGATTCCTATATTTTTCTATATTCTACGGACTATTTGAATTTAGGGTGTTCGCTAGAATGATCGTGAAAATGTTCGGTTCGACAAATCAAAAAACGGCGAATGCTCGCTGTTCTATTGCAAGTGTAACATCAGTATCAGCGACATTACACTATTTACAGTAATTGCCAAAATATAATTGAATAATGGTTGAAGTATATTTATTCAATTCAACACAAAAATAGGATTTGTTACACACAATGAGTATAGAAGAAAGAAAGAAGAAAGAAAGAAAAAGCGTTTATTTCTACCAGACGAAAGACCTGAACAAACAAGACAATATGACCAAAAAGAGATTACAATAATCTGTACGCCTGTCGCCTGCATAAAAATAGGAGGCCAGTTCAGCATATTGCCGGTCGTACGTGCCCGGCGCTGGTAGTATACGTGTAGAAAACAGACATACTGTAGGTATGCTTGCTCAATGAAGTAATCATAAGCCATACACAGACATTCATACATCCCTGAAAAGATAGATGCAGAAACAACTTGTCATTGCCTATGGCCAAATATCAACCACATTTCCATATTGGTGCATCTACGAAAATAATTTTATCTTTTCACTTTAAACCGGCACTTAACTACCTAAGTACTTCTATCCTACCCAAAGTTGGCTAGGAAGAGCTCTTATCTTGGACAATGTTCTGAACTATGTCTCTTACTGAACTATACTCTGTCCTTAATGTCCTTATGACATGGGCGCTAGAAGAGCGTGCAAGTTGGTGCATATTAAGGTGATTTGACCTTTACACGTATAGAGTGTAAGCGGTACCATACGGTACCTACCTCACCCTCTCAAAATAAATTTCTGCCTGTGTGCACCCGCCTCAAAATCCCCTATGATAAGAACAGCAATCAACATAATAGGTAAGTAGGTTATACTCGATAACGCGGGTATTACCGTATGTTTGCTACAAAATTACTGTGTGGCAAAACAATCATTATTATTTACTAAAGCAGATAGTGTAAAACAAAAGATATGTATACCAAAGGTGTAACAAAGGTGTGGCTACATTAAAGTCAAATACGTAACATTTTATTAAGAAAATTCAAAATTAATCCTTATAGTGTTTTCTCGGGTCAAAGTCTATTAAGTTGCCAATAAGCACAAATATGTATGTTATGCACTATTGTCGAAATTCAAGTAATTTACTCGGTAAAGCCTTTAGTACGGAATTTTAGTTCAATTAACAAAATTTGACAAAACGGTATCACTAGGCCTTCTCGCTATCGATCTTATTATGCCTTCGACATTCTTAATATAGTCCGTGCCACGAGAACATAGACTTTTTGTAAACAAAGAATTTCTACTAAGTGACTTAGCGATAGTTCTGTCAAAAACAAATAATGTCAAATCCAATGATCGCAACGGTACATAGATACGTGTCATTGGAAATTATTATGTCAATGGATCGGGTTTTTATCGATATTACGCGCTGTCAATAGGATCTTTTAATGTTTTGAGGTACTGACGCCTAGAATGTCAACATTTGGCTTAAGTTCATTGAAATGTTACATTCTTGGGCTAAACATGCATTTATAATAGGACAAAATTATTTTTTTTAGTTGTCAAGAAGGAGTATATGTAAGGTTAAATACATGTTTATAGGATCGCAACGCTCTTCCCGCTGCCGGCATCTCGAAAAATCGGGTGCAGAATAGCAGATGGCAAACTATTAGTCGCGCAGAAAAGTATTTATACCTAAAAAAGAAATGCGTTTTCAGATTACTGTTACTTTTAATGGATTTTGTTTAAGTTTATTCTGACGATTTCATTCACAAACAACGTAATGTGTCCATGCCTAGAAATTTTTATGCAATCTAGGTACTAGCTAGTTATTTGTAATATTATTCATTTTTGGTCAATAATTTAATATTTTAGGATTGGTAGGCTAGTTTAAGCAAATGATTTATTGTCTATGATTGAAAAAAATCATGTCCTTAATAGAGTAACATGTATGTACTCTATCATTAACATTCATGGGCTATTTTTCCTTAATTTGCAGAATAAATTACGTGTAAAGCGACAAATAAATAGGCAAATTTATGAACATTCGACCATTCAAGCACAAAACCAAATATTTTTATTTCAGTAAAATTTAACAATATAAATTTAAAAACATAGTGGCATAATTAGGCATTGAAAAAGAAAAGACTGTTCAAAAAGTATAAAATCTAAAACACAACTGTTTGAAAAAAGGTTGTGAAGCCCTGAATGTTTGTTTACAAAAAGTCTATCTTCTCGTGGCACCAACTATAGATAAAAATGACAAATCTCTAGTCAACCAGATCCATTCATGCTTTTACCATTAAGATTTTACTAATCACACCATATTATGTATCTGTATCAATAATATTTGTGACATTATTGATAAAATAATTTTTCCAGGTGTAAGTAAATACAAGTTTGGAATCCGCCGTTGGCTGTCAACAAGGTGACCCGCTTGGTCCACTGATTTTCAGTTTAGCCATTGTGACGGACTACCTTGGAAGCTCCGGGCTACACTACCTAGACCGCTACACTTCCTGCATCGCCTTCGGTGTCACCTCTGCCGAAGAGTCTGGCCTGCACTGCTCATCGCACTCAGACCGCCGGCGCCTGCCAGCTGAGCCAACGACCTGCGAGGATCTGCCGCTACGCGCAGCCCTTCGAGCAACCTGCCCTGCACTCTACCGGAGGGAACAGCGTGGGAGACTGCAGCCCTTAGTGTTCAGGCCAGTGTCGTGTTGTTGGTCGGTCATACTCGGCATGGGAAGTGAGGCAATACTCGGCAAATAAACGCACCTAGAACCTCTACTGCGTTTTAATTCTAGAACCCGTTACACCATTCATCCAATCATCAACCAGTTAAATTCAAAAGGAGATGTACCATTTGGCCATACATTATGGGCCTGGCACGGCCAAACACGACACCATGTGTGTTTTGAAGATAAATGACTACTCTATTAACCTCTATAATTTCTTTTTAAATAACTTTTGGTGGAAATAAGATACGAGATATTTGAAATGGAAATTATTCCGCAACTAAATATACCTCAAAATTGAATTTTAACATAAATATAATACCTAGATGTAAATAAAGGTATGTCTTTGCGTCTTAAAGAACAAAAACTACATAAAGAGTGGCCAATAATAATGAATAATCACCTGTGTACTAGGGAACCTCGTACTATGAATACTCGTCCAAAAAAGCTAACCACAATCACAAACACCGCTGCATATTCTTAGCATGGGTAGAAGGTACTGATCATTTTTATTGAATTTATATTCAATTACATTACATTAAAACCGTACGAAAACACCAATAAATCAAAGCAAAATATTTACGATACACAGTAGCAACACGAATGACATAACAGATAAAAAAAGTGTTGCAAATGGTTTGACAAAATATTTCTACTATCGATTAAAAAACAAAACGATTTTTACCGATTAATAATTATAGAATGTATAATAAATTATATATTTCTTGATTCTTTTTACAAATATACTTATAAAGTAAATAAAATATATTGTTTTCTAATATAATAATAAAAATATTATTTCCTTAAAACAATTTCTGCCTACCATACTTCATTTTATTTTTAATGCTGGCAACATAAGACATTCATCCGCTATTACCATAGCCTATTCAAAATAATTAATCTTTAAAAACTAAATTCTTTCACCGATACTCTATCAAGAAACGAAAACGATGTAAAATTTTTAAAAATTATATGTTTAATTTCAACGATTCACAACTTTCTGGCCGCTACAGGCCGAATTTGGTATTTCTCCTTTAACGTCTGGTACCTCGACGATGGGACCCTAGGAGGTGATGTTGAAACGGTTTTTCAAGATCTAGCACTCCTGAAATCAAAATTCTTATCAATTGGTTTAGAACTCAACCCAAGCAAATGTGAAATTTTTATTAACAATAGTTTTGACAAATCTGCCATACTGTCAAAATTTCAAAATCTGGCTCCGAATATTACCCACATCTAAAAAAGTTCTCTCCGCCTCTTTTGGTCCCCAATTTTAGATGACGGTTTCGAGTCATTTTTACATGGAAAAATTCAAAATTTTAAGTGTGGTAAACCTAGTTAGGGATTACGTATTTGAGCCGTTTGGGGTCGAAACGTTGGGGCCATGGGGTCCAAGTGCGAAATCTCTTTTTAGAGATCTCGCAAAGAGACTGGTCGACGCCTCGTGTAACCAGAAGGCTGGAGTGTACTTGGCCCTAGTTAAGCATTATTGCCATACAACGTGGCAATGCTGCCAGCGTTCTGGGCCCGGTTGACGGTTGTCGGCGATGTGGAGAACTTTTATGACGCCCTCTAACTTATTTTAGTTTCTGTTTTGTATGTTCTGTATATACCTATTGCTTAGGATAGTATTTTAAGATAGTTTAGTTGTAATATACCTAATAATATGTACATTGTTTTGAAATAAACTTATACGTTAATACAAGTTTCATACGTAAATAATAAGGTATTTACTGATTATATAAATGATAATATTTTGATATTATACATCATCCTCCTAGCGTTATCCCAGTTTCAAACTGGAGTCCGCTTACTAGTCTAACCGGCAGGCCGATTCAGAATGTCACGACAAGTAATCGTACGATAAGTCAAAATATTGTCCTCGTCTTTTAGCCGCCTATCAGAGATATTTTGAACAAATATTCATTGAATTCGGTTTATTTATTAATTTACTTCATACTGAATGCATAAAATTGATAGGAAATGCGATAGTTTTGACAAAAAATTAGGTATCCCGTTTGACAATTAACGGAATCGAATGTCAAATGAGATATCGAACGATTCTGAATCGCCCCCCTGATTTAGCTGAATATTACCATAGAGCATAGATATTTACTTATGTTTTTCTTATTGCCGCTTTTAAGACAAACTTTCTGCGACCCAAATTGCTGCTTGGCGGCGTAACAGTCGCGTGAGTGTCAGTGCAACAGCTGTCTATTTCTTACGCCAAAGCAATGCAAGACAGATGGCGAAAGACGCTAGCGCCGCCAGCGGCGCCAACTACGAACTACACTAATGACAACCGTCAATACGCCAACTTTAATCAGCACATGACATCCTTAAGAAATAAGCTTCTTTAATGTAAATCATCTGTATTCATTGATATTACGTAGCTTTTCCACAGAGTGACTGCCTGTCTGACCTCCGCAACCCAAAGGGATATTCCATGGTTGAGACAAGTGTCAGTTTATTTAGAAGGTACTGACGCCCTATAACAACTGTCAAAGATCTTCATGACAGCCGGAACCGTGCTCTCCGAGGCACGGGACAAGCGATAATATTAACAATTCAATACGCACATAACTCCGAAAAGTCATTGGTGCGCGCTGTGGATTCGAGCCCGATACCCTCTGCATGGCAGTCTGTTGGTATCTCCACTGGGCTATCGCTGCGTTTGTTATTATACAACCACAATAATTTAACTATCATGACTTGTCTATCTATATCTTAGCTTTCCGTGATATACATAAAGGTAGGTACATATTTTATGGACTATACATATATACAAACACAGATATATGATAGACTATCGTTCTATATAAATTAAACGAATTTAATTGACCAATAAAGTATAAAATACTTAGATAACAGAAAGTTATCGAATTTGTGTATTATATTTATGGAGCTACGACAAATTTATAATTATTTTAAAGTGGGTAGGTAAGTAGGTACATGCCTTTGTATCGTAGATATTCAGGGATTCCCTCGTTCTAGGTGGCATGGCTATCAATTCGATCATAAACATTTAGGTAAATTACATTTAGTGGAAAATTCCTAACTGAAAATTGTAGTTTTCAGTTAGGAATTTTGCAGTATATTTTATTGGTTCGAAAATAGGCGGGTCCACACAGACCGAGCAGCCTCGCGAGGAAAATGCTTCGCGAGGCTGCTCGGTCTGTGTGGACGTGGCTCGGTCGAGGAAAGGCATGTGCCGCCGCGGTCGAGCTTAGCGTGCGCCCGAGCTACCGAATTAGACACGTCCACACAGAGCGCGCAGCCTCGCGAGGAATTGGCGCGCGAGGCTGCGCGCTCTGTGTGGACGTGCCGCGGCCGAGGCAAGCGCGTGTGCCGCCGCGGGCGAGCGACCGAGCGGCCGAGCCATCGAGTTTGGTTTTTTGTTTTGCCGCGGTCCGTACGCTGTTTCGTGCCTCGCTCGAACATAATAATCCTTACTAATAATATAAATTCGCAAGTGTGTTTGTATGTTGGTCATTTTTTTTATAGATTCACGTCTGTATCCGCGTAAGGATAGGCAGAGTTATAATATTATTACATCCACATTTCACCATGAAATGTTTAGGTCCCCCGTAATAGGACACGAGCCTATTGCCGCTAACGGGCACATCAGCAGACTCCATGCTGCTTCTGAGAATTCGGGAAAACCCAGTAACACTTTTGCCCGACCCGGGAATCGAACCCGGGACCTCCGCTCAGCAGTCGCATATCCTATCCACTGGTCACTGAATGACGGAGGATACATTCATCATAACATTCTCATCTTTGACGCTATTTATTGTACATACGAATAATAATCCTTCAGTATGTGCTTCGGTTACAGTATCCTTGCCTACAGATATTCATTTCCTATAATTAATTCTATATTTTTTTCCATGTCTACCTATTCCATCCTTTAGGTATAACAATAATCGACGACCGGTTGGCAAAGCGGGAGTGTAAGCGACTACAACGCCGAAGGTCGCGGGTTCGATTCCCGCTCATTTCAAACATTTGTGTGCATGAACATGAATGTTTGTCTTGGTCTGGTTGTTTCTATGTATATATTTACAAAAAAAAGTAAGTATAAGTAAATATGTATATTATGGCCCATTATTACCATTGTCTAGTACCCAAAGTAGGTACAGCAATTGGCGTCAGTCAGGCAGCCGGCTAGTAAAAACACATGCCACAACCCTATTGCAGTATGACCATTTCCAAGTACTATATTTATAAACAAAATTTAAAAATAAGAGAGAGGAGAGACCAACAATCTCACATTGATACGTAGACCGATAGATGGCAAATGTACTATTTCACTCTAATTCACAAGTCGACAATTTGATACATGCGCAATACATAATAGTTTTCAACTATAGTCCGTTCACAGTTATTTTACCTCTAGCTGTTATATTGGCCAACCTGGGTGTTGTGTTGCTATATTTGGTATATAATACTCCCATTTTAAATATACATTATTGCTAAAATGTACTTATTTTTTTATTGCCTAAGCGATCGTATTAAATATTTGGAAGTAATGTTTGTAACAAAACCTCTTGATATTGGCATGGCTATATGCATGTACATTTATTTTCTTACGAAATAACTAATTTCCTATGAAGATAAGTAGTTATAGTAAAAATGTTGTCTATTTAATATATAAAGGTAAACGCATCATAATTACGCCAACGTGAGGTTCTAATTATCAAATACAAAAACTGTAAAGGAGAAGTTGCAACTTCCATATAAAATTACCCCACGTCCGACAGCTGAGAAAAATATCTCAAATAATAGATAACATTGAGTATTAATAAGTTGCATACCTCTGATTGTCATCCTTACTGGCTATCATACTTAGAAATTGCTCCAAATATTGTTTCAGGCGCAGTATTTAGTACTTATCTTAAAAATATTATACTTTCAATCATGCATTTCTCTAACGACCATAAAAAAGTGGAATAAAGATTAAACAAATGAACATATTTTTTATAGACTCTAGCCTGTATCCTCGAACACATTCAATTTTCTAAAAGCGCCCCTAACAGAGAGTAGCTATCGATAGAGTCCGCTAGGGAGCGCATTTAGAAAATGTATGGAAATTGTTCCCGTCGACGACTAGGCTATCGTCCACCGGGACGATCGAGTGCAAACTGGTACTAGACCCTCTGATATCATAATTAATTCCTCATATGTCTCGGAAAATCATATTAACTTCTTCGCTAGTTGCTTCCAACCTCGCAAAAGGAACTCTGCTGGTTTAGATTATATTCTTCGACATAATCTGCTAACAAGTTTGGTTTAAGCACCTATTGTTTGACAAAACTCTTCAGTATGTGTGCTTTATTACTAACGTAGTATAATAACTATTATCAAACGTGAGTTATTACAGTGTTTAATTGCTTTTTAATCCTATTCTAAAACTAAAATCAGAAATTAGTATATTACAGGTTTTCTACTCCTGAATTAATATTTAGAGCAATTTTTTTATATGTTAGCCAGTAAGGATGATTACCGGAAGTATATAATTTTTTTATACTGATTTTAAGCGATTTTTTGATATACTTATCGTTGCAGTCGGAAGTGGGGCATTTTTGCTACTTCTTCTTTAATTTTCATATTTATTTTGAATAAGAATGATGTGGGTGTCATATTACACCTCAGCCTACCCCTGCATGGAAACAGGCGTGAGTCTATAAGAATGATCCATGTGGACTGCCAATGTTATGATGATTCGTAACTGCTGTCATATTCTGTATCAGACTCAGAATTTAATTCTATTATGAACCTGTCCATTTCAGCATCCGTAGACCCATCTGTTTCACGAAGCTTGTCTTCAATGTGGCGCTCATGTTTGCATTGTTTTTGTCAGTCTTCTGCAGTGATAGATTGAAAAGCTTCTTCAGCTAAATTCACAATGTTGGTTGCCTCTTGTCCTAAATTTTTGCTTGTGACTCGCCTTTTAATGAGACTCCACATAAGTTCAATTGCGTTTAGCTCGCAGTGGTATGGCGGTAATCTAACCACTTTGCGGCCATGAGCTTCAAGCATTTGAATTTTTGAAGCATTTCTACTAATATTGGGTAAAATGTTATGCACGGGTAACCCTATTTTACTTTCCTGTCAACACAGAGTACAATTCCAACATAACGAAAATAAACACCGACATCTGTCAGAGGTAAAATAACTGTGAAAGGACTGTATATTTTCATGTTCTGAATTCAAACTTTATGACAACTACAATTTTGTTTTTTCCTACGGTGCCGAGGCTGCCGCGCTCTAGGCCGCGTTCACATTTGTCTGATGTAATCTGTCGTGACGTCGTCTGTCGTGTCGCGACAGACAATGTCCCGGTCTGCGACAGAGAGGGGGGAGGGGTGTGGGGACGGTACAGCGCGAATTAAGAGATTGGACTCAGATTAATTGTAAAAAACATTTATTTAATTATAACAGTATATTTAAAATATAAAATAGTAATCGCTTATGTTAGATCTACAAAAGTATTTATAATAAATTAATGCTAAGATGACAATAGGATTATCTAGATAATTTGGTGGGGAGAGATGTGCTGACGAAGCTAACATTGTTGGGTTCCGTACAGTTAACTCGCGCGACACAACTCTTCAGACTAATGTGGACGCGCCACTGTCTGTCGTAAAGCGTCAGACGCGCGTTTGCAATTGTGCGCAATGGACGACGAACTAATTGACTTCCTTTTTATAATATTATTCGTATACAGTACCTATAGATGAGCTAATTGAATACGAAATAATATAATCCTATGTAAATAATTTATGGATATAATTGGATATCTACTTAATCTGAATCGGATAATTCATCAAAAACATTGCGAAAGTGTGAACTCCACGAGAGTCAAGACAGAACTGATTTAAAATTGTGTCAGATCGCGACAGACGGCGACAGACAAATGTGAACGGTAAGTAATTACGACAGAGACCGTCACGAGAGATCACGTCAGATAAATGTGAACGCAGCTTTATTCTATGGCCTCGCTCGTTCGGGGACTGTTTCCTCGCGCGCCAAATGCCTCGCGAGGCTGCTCGCTCTGTGTGGACCCACCTAATGACGAATGTCGTGACGACAGATTATCGTTGGAAGCGTCGGCGTCGCCGCATCGTGGCTTGTGAATTTAAATTATATATTGAACTACACGTCTACGATATTTTCTTTGCAGTGATTACTTACATACTCCATGAAACGGGCACAGCTTGACACGAGAGTCGCCAACAATAAAGTAATAGGCGCTTAATAGTGGGAAATCACCGGTCGAAAAGTCAGTGAAAAATATTTATTCAATTCCGACTTGGGTTCTGCACTCAATCTGGTAATTATATTTTATCATATTTTATGTAAGTAATAGGAGGCAAATCAGAAGACGGATCGCCGGTAAAGGTTTCTAAATACGTCGCCGTTTTTAGGGGTTGTGAGTGATTGGAAGGGAGGAGGGGAGATCTCGGCACCCCCCTCACCATTTTCACTTGCCCGAAATACTTGGTTTCCTCTGAAAAAAAAATATTTCACTAGAATTTCACTAGTTTAATAAACTAAGGTTGACGGAGCCCTGCTCCGCAGGGCTCCTATTTTCGGGTTAAGGGTCAAAAGAGAACCTAACATAACCTATTTAGTTACTTAATACAGTCGCACCTAACCCTAGGCACTCGAAAGCAATAACGCACAAATTTGACATTAGCTGTCAATATCATGATTCCAAGATGGCGGGTTTGGGTTTCGTTTCACGTTTTTCACATAAAACCTAAAAATGACATTTGTAAAACTGTACTAAAGTATAAAAACTACGTTCCGTTTTGCATAATTGCCGAAGTATTTAAGAATTTTTGGAAATTCTTTAAAAATATTTTGACGCAACTCCGGCAGCAAAAATTACTTTTAGGGGATTAAAACTGACTCCCTTAAGCCCCCTACACCACCAATACCCTCAAATTCAGACGACACGTTTCGAAACCCAACCCGGATCGCCTGATGGTAAGCGAATACAGCCCAGGGACTCCCACAACTCTAGAAAAGACACAAATACGTTGCCGTCCTATAGGATGGCGAGAGAATAGAAAGCGGAGAAGCGAGATGAGGAAGAGGGAAAATGGGAAAGGGACCGCCAGCACTCGCTCACCGATCAAAACGCTACAGTAGATAGGTATAGATAATGTCACTCTACGTCGATATTTTGTAAGAAAATAATACTTCCACTGTCGAAACGGCCGATGCATGCTGAAATCAGCAAGGCTCTATGTACTATGTTTTAACATGGACTACCTTTAGTAATATTTACCTATATAACGGGTCTATATCGCGTTATTATTTGAAAATAATAGGTAATTGCGCGACTGCCTCGTTGGTCTCGCGGCATAAATGTGCGCGTGGGATTGGGAGGTCTCGGGTTCGATTCCCGGGTCGCCGGTCGGGCAAAGTGTTATTGGGTGTTCCGTTAGGAAATTCTCAGTAGCAGCACGGAGTCTGGTAATGTGCCCGGTATGGCAATAGGCTCGCCCCCTATTACGTGGGACCTAAAAATTCATGGCAAAATGTGGGTGTAATATTACACCTCTGCCTACCCCTTCGGGGATACAGGCGTGAGTCTATAAAAAAAAACATTGCGCGATATAGATCGGTAACATAAATATTACTGTGTGAAAGTTAAAAAATATTCATGGACTACCACGGCGTAGATTTCAGTGAAAATCCACTTAAGGTTAGGTAAGTATTTTACGCAGTAACAAGGCGATATGTTTACACTGACTTTATGCGATAAACGTACCTGCCAACAAACACAGACATGTATTTAATTACCGATAAACGTCACAATATCCTTTAATCTGCCAGAGGGCGACGTTACTCAAAACAAAGATAACGTTTAGCAAGTGGACGATGTTTGCTGAGGCATTGAGATAAGATTACGTACAAATATACACGGCCATGCCTCTTTGTGGTTTAGCGTTGAGCTTATCTATTCGTGTAGAAAAATGCGCGGTTTTATGATGTAACTACGTATTTTTTATGTTTCACGAGGCTTTGGGCTGCCAAATCTTCAGGTTTTTATATGAGCTGGTATTATTTCAAATTATTATCTAATCATTAGGTATTATAATATCATTTCTTACCAAGTAGGTAATGCCTATGTAAACTTTTTTGATTCTAGATCTAAAAAGTTTACATACTGGCTGGTTGTAAAAAAATTCGAGTACCAAATTTGTTTTCTTTTTCACAAATTCAAAAGCGAATGCATTTGTTCGAATTCTATAGCGTTTTCTTTGCTTAATAAAGTTTTGTATTCTGTATCAATTTTTGAGACATTTTACTGGCTTATATAAAAAACCTGAAGATTACACGAAACTGCCCAAAATAATTGCTAATCATCTGTGTTTATATGGAATCGTTGCGTTAGTGACAGTCAACGCACAGCCAAAACTATAGGGCGCAAGAATCAGAAACTTGGCATGTATGTTGCTTGGGGACCGTAGTGGTGCACCTAGAAAGCATTTCCTGAAACTCCCATTGGATCGACAGGAATCGTAGAAAAATAGATGTGCGAGCGTAGCTGCAGGCATCCTTTAGTATAATGTACTTACTATCTAACAAAATACACCGCGTCCTCGCCTCTCGCCACGCCGCAGACAGGATCTCTGGTCTAGTATAGTCTCATCATCATCAGCCTTTAACAGTCCACTGCTGGTCTAGGCCTCTCCTTTGAAAGGAGGAATTGGTCTACTATACCCCGCTGGCCAAACGGGTTGGTACCTATAGGGTTTGTATCAAGTTTTCTTTCTTTTACAGTGCTGTTCTCTGCATAATATGCTCCCTCTGTCGGCTCTTACGACACCCAGGGATGATATGGGGTGGTGACATTCCGTATTCTTAATCCGTCACCACACGGACAAGTATAGTATAGTCTACTACGTATAAAATTTGGTAGCCCTAGCTTTAGAGGGGACTGACGTCGATAAGAAATGCTGTAGTCTAGTGCTTGAAATAGTCTAAGATCCCGCGACAAATTAGTGCACTCATCGAGTTTTTGCTTAAAACCAAATTTTTAAGTTTATTTATGATTAGGCATTGACTTATATATTACTGCGTAAGGACCGGGCCAACCGCGCGATTAAATGGCACCAGCGCGCTGGCCCTAAAATGTCAGTTTAGGGCCAACGCGACTCAGTCGACAATGGTCCGAGTAAGCGAGTATTGGCGTGTCATAAAAATGCCTATTTGCGTGGTAAAAGGCTGCAAAAATTACGATACAAAGGTTAAAAAGGAACATGGGATATCATATCATAGGTAAGTAACCTTATACTACTTTTGTTGCATGAAGTTATTAAATAAACACATTTTAAAGTGATATTCATTTTACTATCGAAGTCCACGATAGCGGCCATTGTGTGGCCGCCATTGAACGCGCTAAGTGAATGAAGTAACTTTGTAGGGACGTCATTTTTATTTGTTTTACTGTTGTCTTAAGAACTTAGTGCAAGTAATTTTGGTACTTAATATGTTTTATATATTCAATAAGGTAATTCAATAAAAAAATGTCACGCAATCTGTGAGGAGTTAATTCCGTCATCAAGTTTCTTGTTTGTTTCTGGTGAAAATGGATAGGAGAAATCTTTAACACAACGAAATTTCGCCCGCCCTTACGACCGCGTGCATTTCGGTTATCGTAGATACTAGCCTAGATCTTTTCTTGGGGTTCAAGCTTAGTCTGTACCACATTTTATCAAATTCGGTTCAGTTGTTAAATCGTGAAAGTGTAACAGACCAACAGACAGACAGTTACTTCCAGATTGATACTATTAGTATGGACGTATGGATATGGATATTAGTATGGAAGTATGGATAAGCAATAACGAATTACGATTCAAATATTTTGTAACTTACAGATTTCCAAATGATTCAACACGTAACGAGATTTGGAGTCGCATTATTAGGGAACAACGTAAGGAGCCTTATTTCAAGCCTCATAAATAATTGCTTTTAAATATCCCAATACCTTATTAGTATAACAATAAGTTAATTACAATTTCAAATAAAGCTGATTATCAAGAAAACGTGTAAGTAAAACGAATTTGTCTCAAATTCGTTTTACTTACACGTTTTCTTTGTAACCTGTAAAATATCATCACAAAAAGGAAATCGTTATGTACCTACCTTTATCGACATGTTAAAATGTGAAAAAAGTTATATACGTGCTTACAAGGTTACGTCGTTGACCTATGCAACGCGGCACTCACGAAGTTCGTATGAGCTATGACACTTATGACAGATGTCACTATTTTTGCTTGTATTAAGAAGGCTTGTATAAAATGTTCAAATGGGCGTATCCTTCCTTTTGAAATCATTGTGATTAGGAGAATACATATTTACTAGGTTGCCTATTAAAATTTGACCGCAAGTATGTTTAATTAAATGATTGTTAATTGATTTTTGGAAGATACTTTCATTCATTCGTCATATAAGTAAAATATCGTCTACATCACGGCTATACATATAAAGATTCTGAAAAACCACGGTTGCCTTTGTTCACCTGGCCGCTCCTCCTCGCAGCCAGGTGTAACCAGGTATGATTTCGATGCATTTTTATGTTCATAACGTTTATTTATGATTTATATATCAAATGAAAGCTATATTTTTTCTGATTCTGATTATATATGGTTGCCTAATTAAATCCAGCCGCAAATAAGGGTTGCCGGCTGTTGAAGATTGTAAATATTTAAAGTAGAGTGAAAGAGAG
The DNA here is from genome assembly GCA_944739405.2 of Euclidia mi. Classification (NCBI taxonomy): domain Eukaryota; kingdom Metazoa; phylum Arthropoda; class Insecta; order Lepidoptera; family Erebidae; genus Euclidia; species Euclidia mi. Next base: position 13,805,437 of record OX123197.2, read on the forward strand.
TTATAGGGGGAATTCCCGTAACGCCGGATGGCACCTAGCGCCGAACACCTACACTATCTCGACAAGTAATCTTCCACATATTTTTTAATCGTGGGCAACAATTTAAAAATATGTGGAAGAGGTGCGGGATAACATATCAATACCGGATCACGCAACGCGGTTTTTCAGTGCTGCGACTAGGCACAGCGGTAGCAGCATTTTGCTGTTTATGGCGGCAAAGCATTGCGTCACGTTACTCTTATGTAATTATTATATAGGGTAAAACTTGGTATTACGCCCCAGTTGACAAAACGCCCACTCACCTAGCACGCATACTTTATTTACACAGCACACGTATAGCACTGCGAGTAGCCATCAGTCGCCAAACAACATGGCTGACGTGCACGTGTGGTTTATTATGCTCGGTTAAAAAATTATGATAAATTTAGTTTTTCGGTGAAGATACAATTTGTGGTAGCTTGCAAACTTTTTCTTATATATTCATACTCATTATAGTTAAGTTAAATTGATCTAAACTGTGAAAAATTCATATAAATATGGTTTATTATTCTCGTTCACTCAGCGTTATAACTTTAAGATTGCGGTTTTGTCCTTGATGGGGCGTTTTAAGAAGCAAATTTTACAATACGACGAATACTGGGGGTATTGAAATCATGTCATCAAAAAGAAAGCAAAAAGCTATTATTCTTACATCCACACAAAACATTGAGAAGAGAAAAGTAATTACTAGCAAAAAAAAAAAACAAAATGGCATGGGAGAACACATAATTGAAAAAGCAAAGAAGAAAATATCTAAAACGCGAAATTACAAAAATATTTACAACAAAAATAAGAACGCGGATTCAGATTTAGACGAAAAAATAAACGATTAACCAATGGATACGTGAAAGAAAACCTAAGAAAAATACAATAATTTGAAATTGATGGATGTCAAATGAAATATCAAAAATGACCGAGTAAACCCCATGAGAAATCAAAAATAGAAATGAAGAGAAAACCTTAAAATAAAAAATATTCAGAAGATGATGAAGATAGAACGGATGCATCTTCAGATGATAATTTACATGATAACCGACCTGAGAAATATACTTAGGCATGTTGGAAATACTAAGAAGGTAAACCACCAAAGGAAAAGAGAGTCAAAAATAATGAAAAATAAGAAACCAAAAAAAGTAAAATAGATACATTTTCGATAGAAAAGAAAAAGCTGAGGAAAGTTGATCCAAAAAACAGAAAAGTATTTTATTCACCGTCCTCTGAAACAGAGGATGAAACTGGTAACAGAACTGACATTTCTAAAGAAGAATTTTCGGATATGGATGAAAATAAATGCATTGAATGCACAGAAAATTACTACAAAACAAAGTCTTCTGAAGACTGGAATCAATGTTCTGCTTGTTAAGGGTGGTTACATGAGTTGATGATGTATGAGCACCATGTATGGAAGTTTCTGCAACAAATGTGGACGGAAAGCTAAGGGAGAAGCTGTTTAAACCAGCAAAATTTAATTTTATTTTGTTTAATTATTTTTACGATGACTTTTAATTGAAAAGACTTATGTTAATTATTAATGCAGTAGACTGTTTTTGTTTTTTATTGATTTCAATATTACAATTAGTTACAATAATTTAGATGTAAAAATGTTACTTTTTATTGAAAGCTTTTAAGACTTTAAATCATAGCTTACCATTGCGTTGTGTTGGTTAGTTATTAAATTTTTGATATATGTTGTTTTTATCTTGTTTTGTTTAAATTAATGTATGAATATATACTGGGGCATTTTATATTACCCGGGGCATTTTAAAATACAAGAGAGGCCTATTAGGTAATGTGTACCTGACAAAGCGCCCCACTCCATGTCAAAAAAATATAGAAATAAGTCTTTAACTAACGTTCCTATTGCATTTAGCTTTTGTCATATTATTGTCAACTAACCAAATAACGTTCTAAAATATAAAAAATTATTATATATATCAATATTTGAGATTTATTGAACGTTAAAAAAAAGCGGGGCGTATTACCAAGTTTTACCCTATAAGGTTATATATTATGATTTCTTTTAATATGTCACTGAATATAGTGTGCCATCAGGATTCGTAAAATATGCCGGTTGGCGTAACGGGTGTGTGAGCGACTGCTACGTCGAAGGTCGCGGGTTCGACTCCCGCTCAAGTCAAACATTTGTGTGGATGAACGTGGATGTTTGTCTTGGTCTGGGTGTTTCTATGTATAATATGTATGTATTTACAATAAAAGTATATATGTATGACGGCGGATAGCTTGATTCATGGCCGGTATCAACACTTCACATCACAGTTCGTTATAAGTTCACACCAAATCAAATCTAACAAAACTGACTATAACTATTTTGTATTACTGAACACGAAACGCGTGACAGTTTCTAGGTACTTGTTGCCCGCCCGGAGTCTCCAAGAGAAGTGTTAGTTGTCGTTGCTCCGTTGAACGTCAACTGTCATCCCCCCTCTTCAACTCTAGCGAACGTCACTAGACTCTGTCGAAGCGCGCCACCTTCGCACTTCCGTTTCGAAGTCAATCGACGTCCTGTACTGATGACCATTCCGTTATGTATGTTTATCCATTATCTAGTACCCATAGTACAAGCTCTGCTTAGTTTGGGACTAGATAGTGTTGTGTGAATGTGGAAAAAAAAAGTAACATATACCCTGCCATGAAAACCTGTCTAGTGATCAAATGTCTTAACAACAAACCTGGAACCAGCAGTATGAAGGCGTCGACTAGTTTTTGTTTAGCAGTTGGTCAGAATATTCTAAAATTGTTAAAATTACCTGCTTTAACGATGAAAAGATTAGCAACTTGACAAATAAAATGTGTGAGAAAGTGAAATAAGTGAAATTTTAATGTCGTCACCGTCGTGTTGAATTGTAGCTTAAGAGACAAAAATCATGTTATCTCAGGAAAAAGGAAAGAAATGGGCATCAAGTACCTACAAAAAGAACAATAAATTAGAAATATAGACAAACCAAACCTATGAAAGTTTATGGGAAAAGTGGAGGTAAGCTAACAAAAAGATGTCACTAACTCAAATATTCAACATAGAAAAACACGTGTCACGACGAATCATGATGAAGACACATGGTTATAGTGCTCCAGATGCCAAGGGTGCGCTTTTGAAGCTTGTGCAGAAGTTCTTGAATGTGGAGACGTCGTCGAGATATACACGATCAATGGCCGATGTTTTGCAGATGTCCGGCGCTAGTCTGTAAACTAATTGTGTGTCCGGTACTAGGTGCCAGTTTTTACAATAACATTTTTCTTTATCTAAACTTAATTGAAGTTCCTGATTATATTTATACAGAAATCGTATTTTTGTTGATAGATTAAGATTTCATAATTTGTCGAGTCAACAAATTTAAAATTAATTAAAGTTACATTTCTTAAAATAGTTTTTATTTTATTTCCTAAAAGCCTTAGGTGTCCGCCACTGGGGAACTTCACCCTACGCGTGACATCATTTGTCAGACGAGAACGATTGACAGCTCTGCTACGCTTTTAAGCCATTGCGCATGCGTCAAATGCTAGTCAACTAGTCAACCCTTAGATTATATAACTATTAGATGGAGGCATGCGACCCCAAGACCGTCACTATAATCTGACATAGGTGGCCATATGGCCACCCATTACCCGTTAAAATGTTATAGAACTTCATTTAAAACTTGGAGCCTTCAGTCTTCGGTCATAGACATTTTGGTAATTATTCGTATAAAGATTGTGACGTATTAACATAGTAACGTTATAACTTTATCGATACTTAAATTTTACAGACTAGCTTCAGTACATTGCGGATCTTACTTATCGCATAAAAGGTAGTTTATTGTGCTGTATAAGCTATGCAATATTTCAAAACAATATTTTTATTGAAATATTGTATATTTCAATAAAATATTGTTTCACGATAGAGCATCCTCAATTTTTTTTCGTTTATAAATGTTTTTTTGTAAAACCATCTGCCGTAAACAACTACTAAGCCATTCAATTTTGTCATGATGTTTTCCTTCATCATAGCAAGCCAAGCTTCTAGTAACCAGAGATTCATGCAGTAAAGAAAACCGATGCGTTAAAATGATATTTTCACAGACTTTGTCACTGCTTAGAGTGGTTACCGGTGTTACAATAAATATCGTTTGCTTTATTCGTGTTAAAATGTTAAGTAAAATAAAAAAGCATTTTAGTGCACGTGTGAGGTTTGGTCATGGGAGAAATAATCTAACGGTTTATTTTTTTATTGCCAGTCAAATTAACTATACTGTACCTGGAGGCAAGCAGACATGGAAGATACTGAACTTCAAGGTCTGCTTGACTCAGCTAAGAACCACAATTTGTTTATTTGCTCCTGTAGTTGCTTACATAAATGCAGATCTATTTTTTGAACGGATGACATAAATAACATTATTATTACTCTTTCCTACGTTCAAATTATTTTGTTGATATTTATATTTGATATATTCCTTAATTTACTTGATTGAGGAATTATCATCATTCTATCGATATTTATTCTGAGTAAACCAGATCTGATGATTTATTTTAAATTTTAACGATATTCTAACTTATCAAATTTAGTGTGAACCGACGAAAATTCGAAACGTCTTTTGTATATATAATATCTTACTCTAACACTAGAAAGAATTCATAAGGTAAAGTAAATATATTGGGTAGAACTGCTGTTTTATGCGGTTTCTATGTATATTCCTTATTCTTAGGAGCTGTCTGACACATTATGTTACGCGTATAGGTAACTCTCTTTCACTCTACCTTAAATATTTACAATGTTCAACAGCCGGCAACCCTTATTTGCGGCCGGATTTAATTAGGCAACCATATATAATCAGAATCAGAAAAAAAATAGCTTTCATTTGATATATAAATCATAAATAAACGTTATGAACGTAAAAATGCATCGAAATCGTACCTGGTTACACCTGGCTGCGAGGAGGAGCGGCCAGGTGAACAATGGCAACCGTGGTTTTTCAGAATCTTTATATGTATAGCCGTGATGTAGACGATATTTTACTTATAAAATGAATGAACGAAAGTATCTTCCAAAAATCAATTAATAATCACTTAATTAAACATACTTGCGGCCAAATTTTAATAGGCAACCTAGTAGATATGTATTCTCCTAATCATAAATATACTTAAACATTTGGTTTTAAGCAAAAACTCGATGAGTGCACTAATTTGTCGTGGGATCTCGTACTAAAACAGGCTTGAGTTCAACGCTGCACCAGCGAATAAAACTTGATTCCATCGGTATATCGCGCAATGATTGTTTTTTTTCGTGTTCCACAACGATTTGCAGTATATATATACCAACAGACTGCCATGCAGAGGGTAGGTATCGGGTTCGAATCCACGGCGCGCACCAATGACTTTTCAGAGTTGTGCGTATTGAATTGCTAATTATCGCTTGCCCCGTGCCTCGGAGAGCACGTTAAGTCGTTAAGCAGTCGGTTCCGGTTGTCATGAAGATCTTTGACAGTCGTTACAGGACGTCAGTACCTTCTAAATAAAGTGACACTAGTCTAAACCATGGAATATCGCTATCCCTTCGGATTGCAGAGGTCAGACAGGCAGTCGCTCCGTGGAAAAGCTAATGTTAAGCCAAATCTGGTTAGACTAGAGAGCGGACCCCAGATTGAAACTGGGATAACGCTAGGAGAATGCTGATGATGTTCTACAACGATTTGACTTTAAGACGCGCAAAGATCTCTCAAAGATGCACGTCCTCGTCTTTATATACACCAAACTTTGTTAAGGAGTATAGCAAGACTGCGATAGCCCTGGCCCCATACCTATCTATATTATTTATGCATTTGATAAGGAATGCCACAACTTTCCAAGCATCTGTCCAAACACTCCAAACAGCTTGCTACTGCCAAGAAGGAAAGTGTTCCATTCCACGGGCCTAACCATACAACACACAGTGAAAATATTATACGTTTCTTAGCCATTCCGTGAGTGAGTATCGGCCTAAAGATTCTGAAATCTGCAGTACCGCAGATTTGAAGCAGAAGTTAGTTTTCCAGATCCTCAGTCAGCCATTTTGGCGCCAACTATGAACATCCGGTAAATAGTATATGGAGTATAGAAAAGAGTTAATCGTTAATTTATGTGGCATTCCTGCGGTAATGTCAGCAGCCAAGTATTTGGCACAGCGGCGGCGCCAGCTCTTGGCACCAATGTCCTGTTCCGTTTACCATACAATTGATAGGTAAACTAGCCGCTGCAAAATGTTCATATTCATGAGGAGGCGCACTCGTGCCAAGAGGAAGTTTGAAGTTGACGGTCATCTTGATATCGAAAGTGGTGTAAATTCCAGGAACAGGTCAATTATTTTTACCAAATTGAGTGTTCCAAAGAACTTTATAAAAATAAGTCGATTAGAAGAGAGCCATAAGTCAACAAAACATCCACGATCACTATCTGGTCGTATTATTAAAATGTATAATTTTGGATTGCCATTTCACTTGATCATATAAAAAATGTGCATTAAGTTATAATTAAGTCCCATCACTCTACGCCACCTACCACAACTCTTAAAATTTTCACAGTAAAGTAATTTGCGAAATTTCAGATGAGCTCGCGGCCATTATTACTAGCGAGACTCGTACTCATATCGATGCCACTGCTCATTGAGGCGAAAAGAGGATGTCCAGCGACTTTGTGAAATCTCGCGCGTTGGACAGTGAGGTCTCCGGTCAGACGTACTTTGAAGTGTGCAGCTGTCATGTTGGCCAGGTGCAAAACCAGAGCGTAGGCTCTTACAGCAAAATATACGTAGTTTGGTCGTAACAATTAGTAGTATCAGCAAGTTCCTATAAGTGATTTGTGTCAGTCACCGTGGCCAATAGATTGTGGTCATCTGGTGCGCGAAATTCTTTACTTTACGGTCATAATGATTGTGCAACATAGCACCTAACTAGATGAATTTCAGGCAATCCCTTCTTGTGCACCCCTACGAATCCAAAGGAACGTACATGCCATAGCTTCTTGCGCCCATTAGTTGACGACCGGTTGGCGCAGCGGGAGTGTAAGCGACTGCTACGCCGAAGGTCGCGGGTTCGATTCCCGCTCAAGTCAAACATTTGTGTGCATGAACATGGATGGTTGTCTTGGTCTGGGTGTTTCTATGTATAATTTGTATGTATTTACAAAAAAAAGTATATATGTATGTTTAGGTATCCATTATCTAGTACCCATAGTACAAGCTTCTGCTTAGTTTGGGACTAGATGGTGTTGTGTGAATGTGGTAGAATATTATTATATTATTATTATTATTAGTTTAAGCTGTGCGTTGTCTGTCAGTCAATCAGTCCGTAACGCAAGAATATTATATTTACAGATGTAATACTATAATTATATAATCTGCAACGATCACCTTATCAACCTGGTAAGCTCGACAGAATTGATTGATATCCAGCCTATACCTATGCGGATTGTTTATCAATGAGAATTTGATCAAACAAAATGATAAGCACTTTTATTGTGAATGGCGTTACACGATAAAGATATAGATACAAAAGATATATTTCGATAATATTTCTTGCTTATTGGGCTACTCCGAATGATCTAGAAACTACATTTTATAATTTATTACTAGCCTACGTTTCGAATTCTTTACAGGATTCATGGTCATGGCAGACAGACTGACTGTTGTTGAATATGTAGGTAATATCTTTTAAGGGTGCCGTAAAAAAAACAATACCTTCTCCTTATGAGATCATTCGGTACCTGTCCAACTATCTGACATAGCTAGCCACCTTGCTCTGAAACCACAGAACTAAAAAGTTTATGGTCTATAATAAAAAGCAAGCGCTAAATGACTCCATAAACGTACGGAAAACTCGCCATCCGAATTTAACTCGTCCTTGCACAGATTTTCTTTCTAATAATCGGTTAATGAGACAAACTATTAATAGGTATGCCCTAGGTGTAATTACAGGTACTATGCGCCGTCTAAAAGCTATATCTATGTCTTTGCCGATCCAATTTCAGAATTATTTTATTTGTACATCTTCTCTTGTAATTCACAATGAATGTTATTTGTATATGTTTTGACAAAAGTGTTTACATTATGCAATATAACAAAACAACAACAATCCTCATGCTGTTTACAGCAACAGATTTGCAGTAGTGTTTGAATTCAGAATATAAGCCTATTTCAGATGCACTTGTTGGCCGCTGGCGGTTTTCTTGTATTTTTTTTTTCAAAAGAGAAAAACCTGCCTGCCCTTGCGCTTGTACTGAAATTTTCATGTTACAAACAGATGCGGTTGAAAACCGCAGCTTTGATCAAATATACCACGCAGTTAACCGCAAATGCGGACTTAGCTTTACAATCAATCAGCACTTTCGGCATTTTTATTAAGACGCTTGAACTAAGTTATGATCATGGAAGAATGGGGCCTTAACTAAACATAAATTCTTAATAATTATTTTTCAAGAAAAAGCCAATTCATTGACTTTGAGGATCGGCAGAACCCCTGCCATGGATTCGCTAGTGTTATCTTTTAATCTAGTGATATATATTTTTTTTTTATAATTGTAGGTAGGTGAGCCGACGCTCGCAATTTTTATCGCCATGAGTGATAAACTTGTGGTGAACGAGCTGCTGGCGTTCCTGCAGCAGAAGCTGGATGTCGTGGACGAAGTGTTGGCTATCCAGATCTGTGCAACGAACTTCAGCAAGGAGGACATTGTGGCTACCAAGCTGCTTGTATACAGGTCGCTAAATAAATGTGACCAGATGGTGTCCAGCAGGCGTGACGGGACAAAGAAAAGCCTACAAGACATCATCACGCTGCTCAAAGAGACCGATCCTGACGACCCCCCATAGCACAAGCTCTGCTTAGTTTGGGACTAGATGGTGATGCATGTATAATATAACGTAATGTGTATTTACTTATTTAAATAAATTGAAATTGAAATTGAAATTGAAAAAGAAAGGTATTGGTGAGCACATTAGAAATATGTACATATATTATAATGCTTGAGCTTGAGTAGGTAGGTAGATACTTCCTAATGATAATTATGTGTGCGAAATTAAACAGTATGGTAAAATAAAAAAATGAACAAAACACTTATATTTAACAATGCCAGAACATCGAACTAGGTAAAATAAAAAAACTTATAAATCAAATCTATCGATCAATATTTAATAGAGCTATATTTTGGACCAATTATCGTGTTCACTCACGCTCCCACATCAATCCAAAGAGCAATCAACAAATTCAAGCTCTATTACCGAATAAACTTAATTCGGTCCCTAAATACCGAGTACAAAGAGGTATAGAGGCAGTCAATACGCGTTTTATTGTCCAAATGAGCGGCCATCAGAGCTTCGTTTTGGACATATGCGGGTGGAATGAACCGTGGGTCGTCACACCCGCTAGTCAACACGCGTACACCATTGTCGCCGACGATACACAATACACGCTACTGTTATTAGTCTTTATTATTACACATGTAATGGCTGCCGTTCCTAATTCAAATCTGTATGGTTTTAAAACTTTACATAATATATTTAATGGCCGCCGTTCGAAATTTAAATGATACGTTTGTAGCGTTTCGTACCCCAGTGGTAAACGGGACGAAAACCAAAATGATGAATTACCGACTAAAATGCGACAACAGCTCTTCATCAACAATTAAAGCCCAATCAAATCCCAAGACTGAGGACACAGTAATCATGGTAGCAACAATAATAACAAAGATATAATTTTTTATTGCAGGTCACAATGTTTCTGGACCAAAGATGAAAATAATGAGTAATTGAGAAGCCCAAAAATTTAACATTTCAATGGAATTATTTTTAAGTCTCTACTTTCAGAAAATAATAATTAGTAGAATTGAAGCATTTTGTAACACCTCATATATTATATACTTCAGACTAAATTCTGTAATTTCGTACCTATAAGACAACGCTGGATGAATGAGTCTATGTATGCACAATAAAATACTAATTTACGCAGCATCTCATATTCAACAAAGATTCAAACACAAATATAATCAATTGACATTTATATCCATTCAAGTTTATTTGTTCCCACGTCGTTTATATCTCAGCCCGCGCCATATTTCTTTCAAGAGACGCGCGCAATTACAAGGAGCGAAAGAAAATAATTTATTTTCTCTCTTCTTTAGAAGTAACCGCCGGCTTTAATTGGAACACGGCAAAAGATATCCATAAGATAACAACTACCAAGCTCTTCATTAATCCACATGCTTCTAAATAATCATTCAGCGATTTAAAGAACAGTCAAGCGCGGCTCAGACCTGGAAACGAACCAAAGGTTCCATAACATTATATAAATTATAAACACAACATATTTTTCACGTTGATTGGAAAACGCTGGCCAATGCCAGCATCAACGACTCTTTAAATGATGGACCTGTAAAAAAGCTGCAAATTTTAAATTAATTAAAATAACTACTGAACTTACTTAGCACACCTCGTAAGCAAATTAAGTTAGAATGGGTCACGATTAACCTCGAAAAGACATCCGGCAATAGAATCACTTTATTCTTCTAGTTTTGCTTTGACATTATTACTGGAGGTTCTATACATCTTTCTACAGTGGACAGACAGCCCAATATACGATGCACCGTCTTTTAAGTAGGTACATACATATCACCACATATGCTCCGTCAGATTGTTTGCAAAGATCAAACCAACTTACCAAGGACACCGCGAAAGGTCACAAATATAAGCGAACCTTTCGTCCCGGTGCTGGGACCTACGGGCTACGAGGCGGTCACCTCATTTCTCTAATTACAATTATAACTTATCGAGTTAATCATCATAAACTAACCCAGTGGACAATTACTGAGAAGGCCGCATGTATAATGACATTAATTATTTAATTACTTGGCCTGATAAAAATTATGTTTTTAATTATCCATGTTAATGGTACTCTTGTGACACAATTTAATAATAGGTACAGCATGTTTACAATTCCATCGTGACCTCCAGACGCCAAAGTAAGTATATAGGTACATAGGTAGGTACTATAGAGTACTATAGTGCTAGACAGACAAAAAATGTCAAAACAATTGTATTGTTCGGTGTAATTTATTCCTTGATTGCTATCGTATGCTTTTTCACACCCAACCCAACCGATAAAATAACTGCGAAATTAATTCTCTAAATGTTTTCAAGGCTTAACAGTTCTACCGATATTTTGTGTAGTTGCGTACATTGCATTCTTCTATTTCTGAATTTGCTTTACGGTACGCAATTCTTAGCATTTCAAGCTAAATTATGTGATTTGAAATTATTTTTGACAAAAAAGCCATGTCAAATCACAAATTGTTGCAAAAAGAACAAATACAATTAAAAATAACGAATTCATAAACAAACTGAAAACAGTAATTTGCTCCATGGCGGAGCAGTAGACATTTTCTCTCATAGACAAAAATATGGCTATGATAATAAACGTCATACACGTGAAATGAAATATGAGAGTAGGTACATGCGTACGTAAGCAGATAATTAGTCGTATGTCTGTTAGTATTACACTCCAAACTCCCCTCCGAAACCCAACAATGACGGATGAGGACCATTCTTTTAAAATTATTTTTGGCGCCAAGTCGTTGACGCGTCTGCCGCCATATTGTCCTTTCGGGAAAATTTGTTCAATAAAGTCTTTTCAAAAACAAACATTGAATGAATTTGTATAAATTGAGCATCGAATTCACAGAAGCTATTAAATTGTTTACACTTTCATGCTTTATATGAAGAAAAACACATTACAGACGTAAGTACGAAATATATTATTATACAGGAATCAGGATACTTATGTGCATGTTATTTATGATGATGAGGATAAAGTTACTTTAAAGGGCTTTTTGAATCGTTACCTAATTGAGGTAAAATACGAAGTGATAAACGTTTTTAAAGTATGCTTTAATATATTTCACGAAAGGCTGACAACATAATAAAATTTAAGAAAAACACAATAAATATTATTGGTAGGTATTATTGATTGCGGCGTCCTTCAGGGATCAATCGTGGGACTTTTTCTTTTATTTGTATTTGGCAATGATATTCGTACACTGTTTTATTAATTTGAAATTTTAAATAATGCAGATGACATCGTCATTTTTTAAGATGGTCAAAGCTTGCATAACTGCGTAGTTTTACAAGACTACCTCAACATTGTATGAGTATTGTACCTATTGATAAACTTTAAAAAAATATTTTCTGCCTATTTTATCAATTCATAATTATTGTTGTCCCGAAAAACGAGAATAGATATATTAAACCTATTAAAACCACATTCTCTTCTCTGTGTTTTGACAGCTTATGATTCATTAGTACATAATATATTATACCTACTCTCCGTTCTACAGCTATATTTTTATTATACCATTTATTTATTAAGAAACAAAGCATACACAAGCTATTTATCTGCAGAGCATTTATTATTCCGTGATAACATAATAAGCACCCTTTTTAAATATACTTTTATGTGAATGCACTTTGATAACATTTGGACAATGTCCTCTTTGTCCTATCCACTCACACTATCTCTTGCATTTTTTCTTACAGTAAACATTTTAAATTTTCCACTTGTATAAGAATCAGGACACTGGGTTATCAATAACTTACATGGCGCTGTTGTTCTTGTTACGACTTATCAGTTATTATGTTGCGTTGTGATAAAGGAATGCCTGTTTATTTACTCAAGCTATAGCTGGAAACTATGGGTAGACAGCAAGTGACTCTTGCTGCGTATCCTGTAAAACTCCAGAGTAAGCAGCAACGGCTAACAAACGCTGAATAAAACAAAACCAATACCTGTATTGCTTTATTGTGATGACTCTTAACTACCCAGAATCCAAAATTGGGGTGGGACGTCTTGATTAGAGTATAATATATAAGTAGAATCAACCCTGGAGTGGCACGTCTTGATTAGAGTATAATATATAGAGTCAACCCCGGAGTGGCTCGTCTTGATTAGAGTATAATATAAAGAGTCAACCCCGGAGTGGCACGTCTTGATTAGAGTATAATATAAAGAGTCAACCCCGGAGTGGCACGTCTTGATTAGAGTATAATATAAAGAGTCAACCCCGGAGTGGCACGTCTTGATTAGAGTATAATATAAAGAGTCAACCCCGGAGTGGCACGTCTTGATTAGAGTATAATATAAAGAGTCAACCCTGGAGTGGCACGTCTTGATTAGAGTATAATATATAGAGTCAACCCCGGAGTGGCTCGTCTTGATTAGAGTATAATATAAAGAGTCAACCCCGGAGTGGCACGTCTTGATTAGAGTATAATATAAAGAGTCAACCCCGGAGTGGCACGTCTTGATTAGAGTATAATATAAAGAGTCAACCCCGGAGTGGCACGTCTTGATTAGAGTATAATATATAGAGTCAACCCCGGAGGGGCACGTCTTGATTAGAGTATAATATATAGAGTCAGCCCCGGAGGGGCACGTCTTGATTAGAGTATAATATAAAGAGTCAACCCCGGAGTGGCACGTCTTGATTAGAGTATAATATATAGAGTCAACCCCGGAGTGGCACGTCTTGATTAGAGTATAATATATAGTGTCAACCCCGGAGGGGCACGTCTTGATTAGAGTATAATATATAGAGTCAACACGGTACATAATATAATTTAATAATATTCTACCACATTCACACAACACCATCTAGTCCCAAACTAAGCAGAGCTTGTACTATGGGTACCTACTAGATAATGTGTAAACATACTTATATACTTTTTTTTGTAAATACATACATATTATACATAGAAACACCCAGATCAAGACAAACATCCATGTTCATGCACACAAATGTTTGACATGTGGGGGAATCGAACCCGCGACCTTCGGCTTGGGAGTCGCTTACACTCCCGCTGCGCCAACCGGTCGTAGGTCGTATAAGATATCTAAAAAAAGATATCTACAAGATCACAATTGCTTAGCTCTTCATCAATGTGAGTAGAGGTACCTATACGAATCTACATGATTCTAAATAATTCTCATTCAGCGTTTAAAAGCACAGTCAAGCACAAGGCAAACTTTCACACGAACGAAGGTTTCTATAACATCATATAAACACAACATAGGTACTGTTCCTCGTTGTTTGGACTGAAAACGCTGGCCAATACCAGCATCAGACTTTTTGAATAATGAAAATGTAAATAGTGAACGAAGGGTAACCATTTTCCTCTATGTGCTGCTTCAGTAGCAAAATACATTCTGACCAATGTAAAAAAATCATATACATGTTAATACATTTAGATATAAAATTTTAGCATTGTGGTACAATTTGTTATCCTTCTCAATGTCATATTGCGGGACTTTCGTACGTATGTACCGTCAAATTAATTGCCAGGAGATACCTAAACACCAAGACTTCCTAATAAAACAAAATCATACCAAAGACACCGCGAATCACAAATATAACGCCATTGTCCCGGTTCTGCTTCCAAGACCTGGACTAAAGACATAACGGGAGTAGGGACGGGCTACGAGGCGGTCACCTCATTTCTCTAATTATAATTATAACTTATCGAGTTAATCAGCATAAAGTAACCCAGTGGACAATTACTGAGAAGGCCGCATGTATAATGACATTAATTATTTAATTACTTGGCCTGATAAAAAATATGTTTTTAATTATCCATGTTAATGGTACTCTTGTGACACAATTTAATAATAGGTACAGCATGTTTACAATTCCATCGTGACCTCCAGACGCCAAAGTAAGTATATAGGTACATAGGTAGGTGCTATAGAGTACTATAGTGCTAGACAGACAAAAAATGTCAAAACAATTGTATTGTTCGGTGTAATTTATTCCTTGATTGCAATCGTATGCTTTTTCACACCCGTACCGATAAAATAACTGCGAAATTAATTCTCTAAATGTTTTCAAGGCTTAACAGGTCTACCGATATTTTGTGTTTGTGTAGTTGCGTACACTGCATTCTTCTATTTCTGAATTTGAATTTGCTTTACGGTACGTAATTCTTAGCATTTCAAGCTAAATTATGTGATTAGAAATTATTTTTCACAAAAAAGCCATCTCAAATCACAAATTGTTACAAAAAGAACAAATACAATAAAAAATAACGAATTCATAAAGAAACTGAAAGCAGTAATTTGCTCCATGGCTGAACTGTAGACATTTTTTCTCATAGACAAAAATATGGCTATGATAATAAACGTCATACACGTGAAATGAAATATGAGAGTACATGCGTACGTAAGCAGATAATTAGTCGTATGTCTGTTAGTATTACCATAGAGCATAGATATTTATTTAAAGAGATGTATTTCTTATTGGCGCTTTTAAGACAAACTTTCTGTGACCAGTGTGACCCATATTGCCGCTTGGCGGCGTGGCAGTCGCGCTGTGACAGCTGAGTCTACGAGTGCAAGAGAGACGAAAGTTTCTCCTGTGTCACTTAACTACGAGAGCAAGAAAGATGGAGAACGACGCCAGCGCCGCCAACGGCGCCAACTACGTACTACACTGACAACCGTCAATACGCCAACTTTAATCGGCACACGACATCCTTAAGAAATAAGCTTCTATTATGTAAAAATTTGTATTCATTGGTATTACACTCCAAACTCCCCTCCGAAACCCAACAATGACAGATGAGGACCATTCTTTTAAAATTATTTTTGGCGCAAAGTCGTTGACGCGTCGACCGCCGCCGCCATATCGTCCTTTCGGGAAAATGTGTTCAATAAAGTCTCTTCAAAAACAAACATTGAATGAATTTGTATAAATTGAGCATCCAATTCACAGAAGCTAATAAATTTTTTACACTTTCATGTTTTATATGAAGAAAAACACATATCAGTCGTAAGTACAAAATATATTATTATACAGAATACTTCTGTGCGTTTTATTTTTATGATGATGAGGATAAAGTTACTTTTAAGCGCTTTTTGAATCGTTAATTTAATGTGAAGTGATCATTTCTAAGTAAGTGTTATTATATTTCACGAAATGCTGACTACATAATAAAATTAAAGCAAAACAATATAAATATTTCAATAAATATTATATTATTAATTGAGGCTTCAATCAGGGATCAATCTTTGGACCTCTTCTTTTATCAGTCTTTGTAAATTATAATAAACTAGAGGACGCCAGCAGCTACGCCTGCACATTGTTTTTAAAATACTTATCTGTTTTGACAAACCCATGGGTATTTCGGGAAATCCCTTCTTAGTGCACCCATACGGTCCCCAAGGAACATACATGCCAAATTTCAGCTTCCTGCGCCTAACACTTTCTGTCAGTCAGTAACGCAAGGATTTTATATATTAAGATATAATTTACACTTTTTCATTAATTTGGACTTTTTAATTAATGCTTGTCAACACTTTGCATAACTGCATAGTTCTAGAAGAATACTTCGACATTATATGAATGATGTATTAATAAATAAATCTTTTTAACATAAAGCATTGTGGAAAATACACAAATAGTGTATTTTTCCCAATGCTTTTTCCGAAAAAACGGAATAAAAATATATTAAAGCCACATTCTCTTTTCTGTGTTTTGACAGCTTATGAGTCATTAGTACATAATATATTATACCTACTCTCCGTTCTACAGCTATATTTTTATTATACCATTTATTTATTAAGAAACAAAGCATACATAAGCTATTTATCTGCAGAGCATTTATTATTCCGTGATAACATAATAAGCACCCTTTTTAAATATACTTTTATGTGAATGCACTTCGATAACATTTGGACAATGTCCTCTTTGTCCTATCCACTCACACTATCTCTTGCATTTTTTCTTACAGTAAACATTTTAATTTTTCCACTTGTATAAGAATCAGGACACTGGGTTATCAATAACTTACATGGCGCTGTTGTTCTTGTTACGACTTATCAGTTATTATGTTGCGTTGTGATAAAGGAATGCCTACTTATTTCCTCAAGCTATAGCTGGAAACTATGGGTAGACAGCAAGTGACTCTTGCTGCGTATCCTGTAAAACTCCAGAGTAAGTAGCAACGGCTAACAAACGCTGAATAAAACAAAACCAATACCTGTATTGCTTTATTGTGATGACTCTTAACTACCCAGAATCCAAAATTGGGGTGGGACGTCTTGATTAGAGTAAAATATATAGAGTCAACCCCGGAGTGGCACGTCTTGATTAATGTATACTATATAGAGTCAACGCCGGAGTGGCACGTCTTGATTAGAGTATAATATATAGAGTCAACCCCGGAGTGGCACGTCTTGATTAGAGTATAACATATAGAGTCAACCCCGGAGTGGCACGTCTTGATTAGAGTATAATATATAGAGTCAACCCCGGAGTGGCACGTCTTGATTAGAGTATAATATATAGAGTCAACCCCGGAGGGGCACGTCTTGATTAGAGTATAACATATAGAGTCAACCCCGGAGTGGCACGTCTTGATTAGAGTATAACATATAGAGTCAACCCCGGAGTGGCACGTCTTGATTAGAGTATAATATATAGAGTCAACCCCGGAGTGGCACGTCTTGATTAGAGTATAATATATAGAGTCAACCCCGGAGTGGCACGTCTTGATTAGAGTATAATATATAGAGTCAACCCCGGAGTGACACGTCTTGATTAGTGTATAATATATAGAGTCAACCCCGGAGTGACACGTCTTGATTAGAGTATAATATATAGAGTCAACCCCGGAGTGACACGTCTTGATTAGAGTATAATATATAGAGTCAACCCCGGAGTGGCACTACTTGTCTACCTACAAATGTGTAGACAAGTAGTGCACTCCTGAAATTTGTCGTGATTGGCTCCGTTATAAACACAAGGTTAGCAGGGCCATGGCTGGCCGGGTTAGTTAATTTTTACTTGGATAATGAGTTGACACGGCAACAGTTTTTAAGGCAGCGATAGCCTAGTGGAGATACCAACGGATTACCATGCAGAGGGTATTGGGTTTGAATCCACGGCGCGCACCACTGACTTTTCGAAGTTATGTGCGTATTAAATTGTTGATTATCGCTTGCCCCGTGCCTTGTAGAGCACGTTAAACCCTCGGTCCAGGCTGTCATGAAGATTCTTGACAGTCGTTACGGGGAGTCAGTACCCTCAAATAAACTGATACTGGTCTAAACATTGCATTATCCCTTTGGGTTGCGGAGGTCAGATGTCAGTCGCTCTGTAAAGAAGCTGATATTCTTTCAAATCTGGTTGGACAAGTAAGCGGACCTGGGCTTCAAGGCGTGCTGGACGATGATAAATAAGTTTGACACCTGTTACTCCAAGTAGTACTAGTAAAGGCGTATTTTCGCGCGAAGTAGCTATCAGAAAGCTTATCTAATCTAATATTAATATATAAAGCTGAAGAGTTTGTTTGGTAGAACGCGCTAATCTCAGGAACTACCGGTCCGATTTGAAAATTTGTTTCAGTATTAGATAGGTCATTTATCGAGGAAGGCTATAGGCTATATAACATCACGCTATGAGCCACGGGAGTGGCGTCGCCTTAAATAATGCGGGCTCATCAGGTACAGTAGAAAACGAAATGGCTCACGATAGAGTACCTATACCATGACTTTCAGTGGAGTGAAGTGAAAGTATCAGAAATTCACAACCTTTTTCACGAATGAATCTGATTTAGTTTAAACAGCCAGCTGATCACTAGCCCAGTAGACAATTCAATATGCCTCATCTTATACTAATATATAAAGCTGAAGAGTTTGTTTGTTTGTTTATTTGGTTGAACGCGCTAATCTCAGGAACTACTGGTCCGATTTGAAAATTTTTTTCAGTGTTAGATAGCCCATTTATCGAGGGAGGCTATAGGCTATATAACATAACGCTATGATTGACGGGAGCAGAGCAGTAGCCTTAAATAACACGGGTGTAACCGCGGCATCGACTAGTTTGACTATATGATTATAAATCTTATGCTGTACAATTTCAATCAAATAATTAATAAAGCTTTTATTGAAGTAATCGAGATGAGAATATCGGGCACACTTGACAAACATCAGCCTCCGGCACAAACCGGTTTCCGCCGTAGCTTTTCTACTATTGATTACCTTCATTCTGTCAACCAAGTCATTGAAAACATATAGAATTCCGACTCCCACTCTATGTAGCATTCATGGATTATACAAAGGCCTTCGATAGCATTACTCACAGCTCAATTCTTACTGCCCTTTATAAACAAGAAATCGATCTCCCTTATATACAACTGCTGCAAAATATTTATAAAACCAGCATTCATTGACAGGACCATCCTTTCGCATCACAAAAGGAGTCAAGCAAGGAGACCCACTATCCCCGAAATTATTTACGGCTGTATTAGAGTACTTGTTATGATTGTCCAATCTCCGATTCGCCGACGATATTGTTCTCTTTTCGTCAACAGCTTTCGAGATGACACAAATTCTGGAAGATGCCATGTTCATTTAAAGTCCAACGTCTAGGCTACCATGGCTAGCCTAGACGTTGGACTCCAAATGAACATGGTAAAGATCAAGCTGATGACGAACACCATACATCGTAGAATCGTAGTGAGAGGTTGCATACGTCGATGAATATGTCTATCTTGGTCAAATAGTCTCTTTGCAGGCAAGACAAAACAAACAAGTCGCTAAACGCACTGAAAATGCCTAGAGGAGCTATTGAGCCATGAAAGATCTGATGAAGGGCAATCTTCCCTTTTCCCTAAAGAGGCAGCTTATGGACGTGTGCATTCCCCATCCTCACATATGGCTCTCAAACTTGGTCTTTAACAAAAGAACAGAGATCCACGCTCGAGGTGTGCCAAAGAGCGATGGAACGGAGTATTCTGGGTCTCAAATTGACAGACCGGATAAGGAATACAACTATCCGTTCCATCACAAACATCGCGGATGTCACTCGAAAAGCTGCCACGCTAAAATGGAGCTGGGCAGGACATATCTGTCGCATGTCAGATGACAAATGGACCAAATTAACAACTATATGGACCCCCTCAAACAGCAGACGACATCGCGGCAGGCCGAGACGGCGATGGCAGGATGAACTAGACTCCTTCAAAAAGGATTGGTTCCAGGAGGGAGAAGATAGGGACTTGTGGAAGAAGAGTGGAGAGGCCTTTGCCCTGCAGTGGGACGTTACAGGCTCATAAAAAAAATATGCCTCTTCATATTTTAGCCAATTATATTAATAAGAGTATATGATACATGTCTATTATTTAAACGAATACCGTAATAATTGTATTGGGATTTGGGAATTCCTGTCAACATATTAACCCACATTTCCTTTAAAACCCATTCACTAGTGGACACTTTCCAATATAGGACACAAACATAGAATCATTATTTCGTTTGTTACATACCTTTTGTACCGTATTTTTCCTTCCCCTTACTTGGCAAATACCTATCAAAACAAAGGACTAGAATGCCTAGTGGTCAGTGGTCAGTAGGTATGTTTTCGACGTAAACTTTGCGCGTAATGCGTTTGCGTCGCCACATCGTAAGTATGAATAAGGAAAACCTATACCTACGTTGCCGTAGTCACGTAGCAGCTACCTCACTTATTGCACAACTGCGCCTACCGCTTGATGACTACTTAAAGAGTTCAGCCCTATATTTATGACTAGATGATGCCCGCGATTACACCCGCGTTATTTAAGGCTACTGCTCCGCTATATAGCCTATAGCCTTCCTCGATAAATGACCTATCTAACACTGAAAGAATTTTACAAATCGGACCAGTAGTTACTGAGATTAGCGCGTTCAACCAAACAAACAAACAAACAAACTCTTCAGCTTTATATATTAGTCTTAGATACGATACTACGACATTTGTAAAACACTCTTATTGATTAGAATGTCAGAAATCAATTTAATTACATTTGATCGTTAAAGGTAAACTACACTCGGTATAGGTACATGTATATTTTCAACAATGGATATGAGCATAAGAGTAGGCATAGATTTTTATCGATGTCAAATATGTGAGGTGCATAGGGTTCCCACCAAGAGCTTAGAGTCCCAAGCCAACCTCACCTGCAAGTGGTGCACCTGCCGATCAACGGACGAGGCGACGGCAAACAGAATATCCCGATAAGCGGCAACAGGCTCGCCACCTATTACTTGGGATCAAAACACTGGCGAAAAGTGGGCGTTTAATATGCCTCTGCCTACCCCTTCGGGGAAGCAGGCGTGAGTCTATGTATGTATGTCAAATATGTATTTAGCTATACATCATAGTGACTTTTTCATAAAAGTATTTTTTTAAGATATGCTTGACTGCTGTAGTCGCATCTTTTTCAAATCCACAAGAACTTACTGTAAGGACCACACATCTACCAGAACGTTAAAGAAAACGTTTAAAAAAGACACACTATAAGACTGCCTCGTTGGTCTCGGTCTCGCGGCATAAATGTGCGTGTGGGATTGGGAGGTCTCGGGTTTGATTCCCGGGTCGGGCAAAATGTTATTGGGGTTTTCCGTTAGGAAATTCTCAGTAGCAGCACGGAGTCTGGTAATGTGCCCGCTACGGCAATAGGCTCGCCCCCAATTACGTGGGACCTAAAAATTCATGGCGAAATGTGGGTGTAATATTACCTACACCTCTACCTACCCTTTCGGGGATAAAGGCGAGAGTCTATAAAAAAAAATAGGACTATAAAATATATTATGGGAGGATTCAAATCATAGGAAAATACTTAATCTAAGATAACAGGATAAGTTTAATCAGTATGATGTTTTAGCTATCATATTTAAATAAACATATTTAAAAGCATAATTATGTGCTCGATGTTTCTAATGGCCACTCATGGCATAGTGCAGCTTAGAACATTCTAATTCAGTAATAGTTAGAGGAATACTTCCTAATTTCGGACTTCGAAGCCTGTTGCCTACGCCGCTTCGTTATTAATCAAGCTGGAGACATTACCGAAGTTGTCCCACAGGATAAGTACAGTGACACAACGCAGAACAGCGTCAAAAATTATCTTCGATTCCAATTCGTCCTTTTACTTCATAAAGGCCTGTTCAGACCTAAGCGGTATTCGCTACCGTCTGCGGCAGAGAAAACCCAGTGGGTATGCGGTAATATTACTGTTCAGACCTAAGCGGTATTCGCTAACCTTGTGGGTAGAATAACGCGCGATAGTCGAGTTTCGCCGCGGTACTTGATACCAAATACCTGAGCGAAACCCGCGCGGTATGTACCTCTACCCACAGCGGCAGCGAATATCGCTCAGTTCGCTCTAGCCACGGTACTTGATACTAAATACCTGAGCGAAACCCGCGCGGTATGTACCTCTACCCACAGTGGCAGCGAATATCGCTCAGGTTTGAATAGGCCTTAATCATCAAGCCTTGTATTTGTAATCTGTCCTGATGCATAATGGCCTCTTTTTACTATTTAGGGTTAGACGGTTAGGCCGTAGTTTCACTACACTGACTTTAATGCGGATTGGCAGACTTCACATGACTTTCGATAACATTATGGCAATGAATACAGATTTACATAGAAGCGCAGTTCTTAAGGATTTTGTGTGCCGATTTCAAGTGGGGACTGTCTCCAGTTTAGTTCGTAGTTGGCGCCGTGACGGCGCTGGCATCGTTCTCCGTCTCTCTTGCTCTCGTAGAGACAGCTGTCACAGCGGGACTGCCACGCCGCCAAGCGGCAATTTGGGTCACAGAAAGGTTGTCTTCAGAGCGCCCATAGGAAATGCTCCTCTATGTAAATAAGCTCTTTGATTATGGAGAGCTCCCAGACATGCAGGTTTCTTCAAGATGATTTTGCTTACCGTTACTAGGTTGCCATTGGTAATTTTAAGGCTTAAGCTATACAACTAAACATCAAATACTTGGTGATGGCTTTACAAACATCAAACCGAGACCATGGTCATCGGCAGAATTATTCTTGCGAAGGACGATGGTGCAAAACAAGGTCACAGGCAGAAAACCGTGATCATAAACGTGGAGACTCTTCACGTCCTGCGAACCTTCCCACTCTCCACTGGCGAGTGGGGAAGGTTCTGAGCTATAAACGATAAAGCCGGGTCTCCACTAGGCAACATTTGGCATGCGACACGTGACGCTCAACATGTAGAGCAACGCTGCACAACAGCGCGCGACGTTGCCTACTGGCGCGAAACATGATACGGCAACGCTGCACAACAGCGCGCGACGATGCCAGCTGGCGCGCAACATGACGCGCGCTTCGTTGTTTGTTAAAGAGCATCGTTAGTTGAGCATGAATTGTTGTTGATTCGGATTGTTATTTCGTAGGTATTTTCTAACCCACCAACGTGTTTTTTTTTCTTTT
This sequence comes from Euclidia mi, assembly GCA_944739405.2. NCBI lineage: Eukaryota > Metazoa > Arthropoda > Insecta > Lepidoptera > Erebidae > Euclidia > Euclidia mi. The sequence continues at coordinate 13,828,756 of OX123197.2, forward strand.
TGATGCATTTTTCGATAAAATTATAACCACTGCCGGTGAAATCAACACAAGTTCCTCTGGCGACATGTTGTCAACGACTGACGTAAACTACGTAAAGTAGTAGATGCGTAGACAGACAACGTTGTTCAACAAAAGTTCCGCGCTGACTTTCAAAGTTTCAACATTTGGGCCACTTGTTGTGCAACATGTTGCGCGCCAAATGTAGCCTAGTGGAGACCCGGCTTAATACCCGCGCCGCGTCTTATTTTTCTTCCATATAATTGCAACCTTCTCCCGGTACCAATGATCTTGACACTCGGACATTAACAAATACCCAAACTACCGCGACATACTTGCATTGAAACAACAGTGCCCAATAATGCATTGAGATGATAAATAATCCGAATGTATCATGTGTATAGCCTCGCGCTGTCGCGAGAGTAAATAAAACGGATCCAAGTGTAACTGATCGACAACGACATTGAAAACATCACACACGCGATGCCAAGCCAGTTGTTACACAGAATATTAACTTTGATATTTATTCATTTATAGACTCACGCCTGTATCCCCGAAGGGGTAGGCAGAGGTGTAATATTACACCCACATTTCGCCATGATTTTTTTGGTTCCACGTAATAGGGGGCGAGCATATTGCCGTACCGGGCACATTACCAGACTCCGCGCTGCTACTGAGAATTTCCTAACGGAAAAACCCAATAACACTTTGCCAGACCCGGGAATCGAACCCGAGACCTCCCAATCCCACGCGCACATTTATGCCGAGAGACCAACAAGGCAGTCAGGCAGGCATAACTTTGATATGTATTATGTTATTATGTATTTGTCATACATTGTCAGAAAATACGGTCCACTGTGATTAGATTAGTGAGATTTGCAGGACGTCGAATGGTATTAGTATTACTATTTATTCAGTTCCTAGTGTGACGTATGATTTACCAAAACAAAGTACTTGTTTGTATGGCTACCAAACTAACCAAAATAAACGTGGAACTTCTCGAAAAAATCTCGCAGCGCACATTACTTACCTACTTTTCAAACTTAAGTGCTTATTCAATTACAGTTTATCACTTCCTAAACGGCGGAGGAAACAGTTCTCTTAGGTATCTACAGAATACTGAAAACTCCTAGAGCAAAAGAAGGACCACTCTATTTATGTATTTTTATTTTTCTGTAGAACTCTGGGGATCAGCTAGCCATTCAAATATTGAGATTCTACAACGCTTCCAAAACAAAGCATTAAAAACCTTGTGTGACGCACCTTGGTTCACCAAGAACACTGAAGTACATGAGTACCTACAAATCCCAACTATCAAGGAAGTTGTAGAAAAGTTCTACAAGAATTATAAGCAAAGACTGCAACGACATAAAAATGAACTAGCCACGACACTTCTTAAGTCTTCTGACTACACTTACAGACTTAAAAGAAAACGAATAGCGTCAATATAAAAGACGAATAAACTACGAGATGACGCATCGGAGGATGTGAAGAATCTCAAACTGCCAATTATAAGAAACAACCAATCTGATTAAAGCTAAAGGGCTGATTGCAGATAGCTAAAGAGAAAAAAAAAAAAAAAATTCTGTAGCTTGATCGTTTTTATCTCTCAATCTATAACGGAACGAATTCGTGATTAGAGCATTTTTATTCACATATTTTGTCAAGTACCGATGGCGCCACCATCATGGTGGATTTTGTTTTGTATAGCTAATGGTGACCCCGCATTTCCCTGCTTTTCTTGAGTGGACAGTCCAGCGGTCTCCCTTTCCCGTGCCCATAACGTCGCAGACTATAGTTCTACAATCTCTTCTGCGATCTTGCGTACGCTCAGTACTAGCAGCAATCTACTAATATATTATATAAATCAGCTGATGCAATAATAAATAACATTAAGTCGTTACTATCATGCTTTATCTCGATATTGTTGGAAATACGACATAGTATTACACTCAATATTTTTACAAAATGCCAGATATCACATATTATACTACTATTATAACTAAGTGACGACGAGCCTATGTTACGTATTTTAAATTAGATTAGTTAAATATGCTGCTAAGAACGGAAATGAAATTAATATTGCACTAGATTACTCGGAATATTTACCGATATTTTAAAATATATGCTACGGTCTCTGGAAAGAACATTTTGATAAAAGGTCATTAGAGAAGGGAATATGGTATAAAACCATACAGTGTCAGCCTCCTCGTGTTCCCTGGTTTCTGGATACTACTCTAAATAGGAAGTTAGTTGTTATTGCTCACAGACTCAGGTCTGGACACATTCCATGCCGAAAATTTGCTTTCTTGATGAAGAAGGTCACATCGCCCAATTGTGAGGTACGTGACGTTACTGAAGACTTGCATCATTTATTAACGGAATGCACCCGATATGAAACGAATCGAAATAATTTAATTAAGACCTTAAATTTGAACAGGACTGATATAGGTATATTTCACAAATTTTTGTCTCAACCAAATGGTGCCGAAGCTGAAGCCCTGTTCAGATTTATGGCCGATATCTAATAGACATAAGTGAAATGTAATTAAGATTAGGGTACGATGGGACTGACATACGCTATGCGTTACAGAAGTCCCAAAAAAAAAAAGAATAAATAAAAAAAAAATTAGATTAGTTAATGTTGTTGTTTTTCAGTATTTATATGCCAACAGACTCGTTAGAGAACGTTGCGGAGTTCAATGAATGCTTAAGTGAAATTGTAGCTATTATCGAGACTTGCAATATTGAATCTGCGTATCTTTTGGGAGATTTTAATGCACATCCGGGTGAATTATTTGGGAACGAACTAAGCAACTTTTGCTTAGAGCAGAGCTGGGTTTGCGCCGATGTGGCTAGACTTGGTCGAGATAGCAGTAGTTATACGTTTATAAGTGACGCACACGGGTGTCGACGATGGCTCGATCATTGCCTGGTCACTGAAGCGGCATGGCTTACAGTTAGTGACGTCACAGTGCGTTATGACGTGTACTGGTCGGACCACTTCCCACTACAGATAACTTGTGATATTAATGTAACAAGAATTAAATATGTTGATGATATGTATTTGCCCACAAACAAAATATTATGGGGGCTGAGAAATTTAACACAAATAAATGTTTATAATGAAATATGTATGGAGGTTTTAAACTCTGTTGAATTGCCACCTGCACTCCGTTACTGTTGTGATAGAATGTGTACAGATTTTAGCCATAGACTGTTTATAGATGAATTATATCAAAAAGTGATACAAACCCTTCAGGTCGCAGCGATGCAGAGTCATGAGTCGGAGGGTGTCGGGAAGGGTAGACGTGTCGTAGGGTGGAATAAATATGTAAAAAATGCACACAGGGAAGCCCGTGAAAAATATAATTTTTGGCGGTTATGTGGTATGCCTAGGACAGGCCCGATTTATACGGATATGAAACGAAGTAGAAGTATATTTAAGAGTAAATTAAAGTTCTGTCAAGACAATAAAACACAGGTGCAAATGGATATAATAGCTCACCACCATGAAAAGAAAAATTTTGCCAAGTTTTGGAAACAAACAAATAAATTAAACCCAAAGCCAGGCCTACCGATAAGTGTAGATGGTGTGACAGGTGCAAGACAGATAGCAAATGTCTTTAAAAATCATTTTAGAGTATACCCAAGGCTACAGCATACCCAGCAGATGGACGGGCCTGTACGGTCTGGTTCGGAGTCTCCCATTAAGTTTACTGCTAAAGAGGTGGAAGAGGTAGTTAAGAGTTTAGCGAAAGGGAAGGCTGCCGGTCATGATAGTCTGAGCGTGGAACACTTGTTGCATGCGGGACCAGACATTTACCAAATTTTAGCACTGTTCTACTCGTCTTGCATCTGCCACACCTATCTGCCCGCAGAGCTTATGGAGAGTGTAGTGGTGCCAGTGGTGAAAAATAAAACTGGTGATATCGCGGATAAGTGTAACTACCGGCCTATTACGTTAGGAACTGTTATTGTTAAGGTATTTGACGGTCTGCTTGACCGCCAACTGAATGTTAATTTAAAATTAAATGATGCACAATTTGGCTTTCGACGAAATCTTTCTACTGAGACTGCTATTCTGGCGCTCAAGCAAACTGTGAAATATTACACAGACAGGAAAACTCCGATATACGCTGCCTTTCTCGACCTCTCCAAGGCTTTCGATCTTGTATCCTATGAAAAACTGTGGAATAAATTGCATAGCCTGAAAATACCATCTGAAGTAGTAGATATCCTGAAATATTGGTATAACTCGCAAATAAATCGTGTGAGATGGTCAAATGAGTATTCAGATGCTTACACATTGCAATGTGGTGTTAGACAGGGTGGATTGACTTCGCCTACTTTGTTCAATATATATATGGATCAGCTGATCGATGAGCTCAGTAAAACAAATATAGGATGCTCGATAGACGGGACGATAATTAATAATATCAATTATGCCGATGATATGTGTTTACTGTGCCCATCGATCAGTGCTCTAAGAAAACTGATAAGAATATGTGAGGATTATGCGGTGTCACACGGACTTGTGTATAATGTTATCAAGAGCGAGATGATTATATTTAAGTGTAAAAATAACACGCCATGTGGTATACCTTCTGTGACTCTAAATGGAACACCTCTTAAACGAGTGACAAAATTTAAATACCTCGGTCACATCGTCACAGAGGATTTATCAGATGACGCTGATATGGAGAGGGAGCGCAGGGCGCTGGCCGTCCATTGTAATTTGATATCCCGCAGGTTTGCTCGTTGCTCTCGTGACGTCAAAATCACATTATTTAAGGCATATTGCCAAAGCTTTTACACATGCAGCCTGTGGGTGACATATACGCAGCGGTCGTACAGCGCCCTGCGCGTACAATACAATAATGCCTTTAGGTTGCTGTTGGGACTGCCACGCTTCTGTAGTGCTTCTCAGATGTTCGCTGAGGCTCGAGTTGATGATTTTTATGCCATCCTAAGAAAAAGAGCGGCCTCCATCATGCACAGAATGCGTGGGAGTTCCAACAGTATCCTGGGGACATTAATTGTAAAAATGGATAATCCTTTTTTTAAAAATTGGGTAGTCACGCATATCAATACTCGATGCTCAAGACCCCGTTACATGTTTTTATAAGAAATTAATATAACTAACACTAAATTAAATTGAATTGAATGTATTGTAATTACTAACAACAATATGGATGTATTTTTTCCGAAATAAATAAATTATTATTATATTATTATTATTAATGACTTGCATATATATATATATATATATATATATATATATATATATATATATATATATATATATATATATATATATATCTATCAAAATTTTTCTTTTCATGGTGGTGAGCTATTATATCCATTTGCACCTGTGTTTTATTGTCTTCACAGAACTTTAATTTACTCTTAAATATACTTCTACTTCGTTTCATATCCGTATAAATCGGGCCTGTCCTAGGCATACCACATAACCGCCAAAAATTATATTTTTCACGGGCTTCCCTGTGTGCATTTTTTACATATTTATTCCACCCTACGACACGTCTACCCTTCCCGACACCCTCCGACTCATGACTCTGCATCGCTGCGACCTGAAGGGTTTGTATCACTTTTTGATATAATTCATCTATAAACAGTCTATGGCTAAAATCTGTACACATTCTATCACAACAGTAACGGAGTGCAGGTGGCAATTCAACAGAGTTTAAAACCTCCATACATATTTCATTGTAATTTGATATCCTTGATATCCTTTGTATATATATATATATATATATATATACTTTTTATACGACTCATCGAAAACCGCCAGCAAATACAACTAATTTTATTATAACGTTCACGATACGACACGATACGATAGTTTATTAGGTCGTTCCAGCATACGCGCGCTACATTACGCGCGTCGAAAAACCGGACTCACGAAAACGGCCATTTTTCGGCGTGTTCGCTCGAAAAGGTAGTGACGTCTTGTCAGTGTCAACATAGATTCTGATGGCTCGCGTTTATACGAGCTAAGACGCGCTTCAACGCTTGTACGAGTTGCTCGTGTTCCAAAATACGCCTACATGCGCTTACAAAACCAAGCATATACGCGCGTAGGTATAAAACGCAAATCTTACGAAAGCCACTCAACTACCGATACGTTTTTGATTCAACTAGGATAACTTTAGCGTTATCTTGGTTGAATCAAACACATCGTCCTAGGACGATGATGATGCTATTGAAGTGGGCCAATCAATGCGCCGACCGCCGACTGCAGATTATATCAGCTTAAGATGTGACGTAGTTTAAGTCGTGCTAAGCCCTGATACATTAGAAAGTGCAAAGGATCTGAGGTATTTTTAAAGTTCTAGAGATAGGACAGTAGAAAGTCCAAAAGATGTGACATATATTAAGGTTCAAAAGATATCCTCCATCACCGTAGGCAATCCAAGGGATCTGATGTATACTTATACAGTTTTCCAAGATCTCCTCGCCTTCGGGACTAGAACTGTAGGGAGACTAAACGATCTCAGGTTGTGTTCTATTTAAATACGGTAAGGTTTTCTAGAATGAATATATCTGTAACTTCTATCTTATCGTTATCGTGGTAATACGTTTTATGATCATTCATATTCTTTACAAGGCACAGTATCTACTGTTATAAAAATTTATCAGTTATCGAAGACACGGAAACCCCTTCAGAGTGAAAACGGAAAATGCTAGAGCTGTACATGATTTTCTCGACGATTGTTGGAGCAGTGGTGTAGTGGCTTGAGCACGTTCCAAAATCCTGTCAAATAATTCCTCCATTGTTTGATTGAAAATATTAGTCATATCTTCGAAGATGGTGATCATTTTCACAAGACAACCACCATTTTTGAAGACAAGATAGGTATTAAAAAAATCTGTTCTTTTACCATGAAGTATTATTAGCAGCGTACCGCCGTTTCGCAAACGTTAATGTTTACTTTTCCAAATAGAATAATTAACATCGGATTATTTCGTTGTTTGGTCTTAAATTAGCCGGAAGACTCTGCGAAGGTCTTCTGTTGTTTGTCTATAAACAAACCGTTCTCTAGTCATAATATACTACGTATTAAAACCATTCAAAGAACAGAAAAATAACTAGAAGTACTTATAAGTATCGGCGTATCTATCCTTGTGCTCAGGAGCTCAAGCATTCCCCATAAGCATCCAATTAATCCCAAAAACCAATTACTTTAGTGTTTCGCTTAATAAAACCTTTCACCAGATGGCAGTCCTTCCCAAACCAAGATAACTCCTTTCACACCTCCTCAGAACATAATCAGATTTTAGATTAGAACCTGAATAGAAGCTTATTGGAAGCTTTGTGAGTTTGTTACATAATAATATATTGAAGTATTTAGATACACGTTTATTTCTGTCAAAGGAATCTATGACTTGTCCGTCGTTTCGCGGCTAACACCAACTTTTAAATGGTGAGAATCTCTCTTTATGGTCTGCTGAGTTGATCTTAAGTACACTACGATATAAAAAGTAGAAAGGAAAAAAGATTACCTAATCACCGCAGTTCCCTTAGATTCTCTGAGTGTAGCAGGAACATGTTAAGCTACCACAGTGTTGTATTATGGTACCTATAGCGCGAGAATTATGGCATAAGCGACCCCACCGGGATTTCGTTCTATAAGCATACTCCGTCGAAAATTTGTAAGAATTATTTCCATGGAGCAATACTGTATTCGTATAGTATCTTTCTAAGATAACAATACGACGGCCACGAAAATTTTCCAAAGGCCACATTGTTCTTTTTACGTAAGTAAATAAAGATATTCAGTAAATTAAAATTATCATAACTTACAACAACAGACGCGATCGGCGACGAACGCAAGTATTTAATTTAAATAATTTATTTATGCTAGCCATTGTCACATTCTTTCCTTGGGTAGGGTTATGCAATCACTTAAAATTTAATTTTAATATATAAAAGCCTTGCGTTACTGACTGACTGACAGACACGCTACAGCCGAAACTATTGGGCGCAGGAAGCTGAAATTTGGCATGAATGTTCCTTGGGGACCGTAGGGGTGCACTAAAAAAGGATTTCCGGAAATTCCCACGGGATCGGCCAAAACGGGTAAATTAAAAAAAATGCAGGCGTAGCTGCTGGCGTCCTCTAGTGTTTATATAAAATTCCTGCGTTACTGACTGATTAACAGACAACGCACAGGCAATGCTATTGGGCTGAAGAAACTGAAATTTCTGCTCAAGAAAGTGCTAAGACGGGATTTGCCGAAATTCTCACAGGATCGGGCAAAAAGGTATAAAAGCAGATGATGTATGGGCGTAGTTCGCGCATCCTCTAGGAAAATGTAAGTTAACTTACATTCCTTAGCTTGTCCATTAAGATTTTAAAACTACCTCGTTGGAATCAAAGCACAAATTTGTGGTTTTAGGTCTCGGTACCTCATATGAATAAACAAAAGCTTATAGGAAAACTGCTTTGTCCGTCTGACTGCCTAAGCTAGGTGCTTCTAAGCCAGAGGGCATGGATCCCCTAAGAGGTCTGTGGGTGAGGTAGGTTGAGGACTGGAGATACATAGAAATATTAAAATATTAGTCATTAAAAAATACTTGCTCAGAAAAAGAACTCAACATCCTTGTTTGCAACTTGAAAATACTAACTTGTCGCTGTATTAATATGCCTACCTAACAGAAACAAATAACGCCTACTTCCTACTTTATAAGGGCTCCCTGTGATGGTTTTAATATTTAGCAAGTGGTCCATGATTATCAAAAGGTAAAAAAAAAACTTGACGATCTAGCCTCAGGAAAAAGACAAGCGTAGAGATATCATGGCGGCTTTTCATCTATATTTATTTTTAGATTTGACCATACCTAATTGCGACTACTACTTGTGGTGAATTTGACAATTTCAATACAACCTTTAGTTTAGTTAGTGAAAGAAAGATCCACAAGACTGACCTTTTATATCGAGAATGAAGTTCAACAGACTGGATATTATAAAGACTTTCACGACCATGTAACTTACCTCGATTCGATAGGCGTTAGAGGCGACATCGAGTCTTTCAAACTCCTGACCACTGTATCAACCAAATACTAGAAATGATCGAAACAATCAAATAAAACGCATTTTAAGCACAAAGATTAAAATAAAATACGAAATCCAGAAATACAAAATTACTACAAAAAGATAAACAAAAAGATCAAAGACTGACTGCCTACACAACAAAATTCGAGCGACCTTAATATTTTTATTTCTTGTTTCTCGTGATTTCGGCAGTCAGTCAAATGTAGCTAAAGGTTCGCAAACATTTGGCAACAATTAGGCTTAGGCTGATACATTAAACGTAAACATTTTTTTTGTTTGTCTTTCGCAGAACTGATAGATAGGAAGCATTTGGCTGCTTTTATAAATTTCCAAGGCACGCAAAATCTTTATAAAATTTGAATATGATAAGGAAGGACACTGGGTGAAAAAGAGGATAAATGCTTCAGCTGTTGATTTATCTTTTCACTTAGTTTTAGTAGTTACACAATGAATTGCCCAGTGTGAGGATAGTACCTACACACAAGTCGTCTATGTGATGATATTCTATGAGCCCAATGAGTAAATGTGTCCAACTTTGAAATGCCATTTGGTACTCGTACACGAAACGAAAGATACGTATTTAAAAAGGGACGTGATAAATATTATCACGAATACAATTTACAATTGATATTAATTACCATTAAATTTTAAATTAGTAAATACTTGTGGAGCCGAACCGGCCATGCTCAAGTCTTCAAGGATCTAATTCAAAGTATTTCTGCTATGCCTTCCAAAGACATACGAGCGTGATATACAAACATACCTACATACAAGTATTTACATATATTTACGTAGGGTTAGCACAATCACAATAAAAGTTGAGCACGTGCCAAGGAATTAATTAGAGTTTCAGTAATTTACATGATGAATGGTGCCAACATTGTGATGGATGGAATCTAGCTTTATATTTACTTTTTAATTGAAAACACCAGTTGAATGACGTTCATTTATTGCTAACAGTAGTCTTTGTGTATTTTCTTTTTTTTATTTATAAATAGTTTGAAAAAAGATGTGAAGGACTAGTCTGGACTAGGGTTGATGAGGATGTATAAATGAGAAAGAGGATGAGGATGAGGAATTATAACTTTTAAATTGTGAGGATGCGGATGAGGATGGGGATTTTACAAAGAGGAAGAGGATGAGGAAGAGGATGCGGATGAGGAAGAACACTCACACACACACAACTGTGCGGCATGAACAAATTTCCACAGCCTATCTCCTCTACAAAATTAAAAGGCAAATCTTGAATGGCTAGCATTTCACATATTAAATTATCCAGTTGGCGGTTTTCTCATGGGATGAATCCCAGTATTGATTCCTCTGTATTGCCTCCTGTAACGACATCTGCCTCTTAACTTGTTGGAGCGGAGTCTCTTCCGTCACCTTGCGTTTCGATTTATACGATTAATACGATTTATTTTCGTGTGAAACAAGTGACACAAATTCCTAAGAATAGTAAGAATTCCTCATTAGATGGAGGATGCGGAAGCGGATGAGGAATTTTTATATTTTAATTTTAGAGGATGAGGATGAGGAGGAGGCATTGCAGAAATATGAGAATCTTCCGCACCATGAGGATGAGGAAGAGGAATCCTCATCAACCCTAGTCTGGACCCATAAATGAACCTTGTGGGACGCCAGATCAATATTGCTTATCAAAACCAACCATCCATCAACTATGAGTAAACATACATAACATACGTAAAGAATACCCAGACTTGACACAACAAACTGTGAACCGCATAAAGTGTTGGGCCGTCTGGGAATCAAAAGCATAATACGGGTTGCAGACCAAGAGCTAAGCTAAGTTAGTTTAGCTTAGCTCGCATAGCTGACGCAGTTTTCCATACTTGTACCATAGTTTGCGGTCTGCACACAAGTATGGAAAACTGCCTCAGCTATGCGAGCTAAGCTAAACTTACTTAGCTTAGCTCTTGGTCTGCAACCCGTATTACTCTGGGTGCAGTGTTACGGTCAGATTCAATATTTAATCTATCCGTGGTTTTGGCTACTAGGGATACATAGGTATTTGACATAAGCTCCATTCAAAATATATAGATCGGTCTATCTATATATTTTGTAAGAAATCGGCTGTTATTCGGCAAGACGGCCGCTAAAACCACAACATCATCCGTCCTGTAACCATGCACTAGTTTATTCCTCGAAACATCGCGAGAATCTTCATTTGTGTAGTTAATTTACATAGTTTAGTGAGCTCTAATTTCATATGCACGTGCAGTATGTAGATGTGCGGTCATTAACATGATTACAATCACGTATGTGTTGTTTGTGTATGTGTGCGGACTTGTAATATTTGAGCATTTCACCTCGCTTGGCTTTCATACAAACAGCCCGAACTAGTTGAAACTTGATTTCAATAAAAATTGGTACAATTGCTTGAATTTTAGGCTTGACAGTAAATTTTATAAGAAATCAAGGGTAACGTAAAGAATTTAAGGTTTAGGAAATTTAATGGAACCGATGATTTGAAGCAGGAGTAGTGGCCCAATCGATAGCGTTAGGATGATAGTAATGGAACAGAAGAAAAGGTGCTTCTTTTCATTCTACCTCTCTCTCTACCATTTTAGATAACAGACATCATACAGTAGGTACACTGACACCGCACCTTCGTAACGACTTTATCAAACAACTGACTAAGTTGGAATATTTATTAATGTTGATGGGCCAAAAATGTTTACCCGTATGGCCATTGGTCCTACAATACACGGATGGCCGTGGTTTTAAAAATCCACTCCCGAAGGTATATCGTGCTATAGGACCAGGATACGGACCCAGGGCGAGGCTGAGGTAGTCAGCTCAAGACCGTAAAAATATTATCAGCCTTATGTTCCAAGACCATGCCATCTATTTATTTAGTAGGTAGGTATGTACGTGTATGAAAAAACTGACCTGACCTGAGAATTTTATCAACCTGGCTAACATTATTATCATCGCATAGAGACCTAACTTCTGAAAAACCCACGATATTTGGGTTCCCTTTATAGCGTAGGCACCTATTAAGAAATAATTTTCAAAAGCAAGCACTTGCATAGCCATGTAATAGCGGCTGAAAATTTGTTTAAAATTCGCTAACTCGATTTTAACGTCTCTATAAAAACGCGGGCAACAACTAAGTACTTATCAATAAATTGCTTGTTAATACTGAATAAGGTATGCATGTACAAGCGATCACATACATACATATATAATTATGTTATCGCGGTGTCACGTATGTATATGTGTGAGTGTATGTGTGTGCACATGTGTGTGGCACGCTGTCGGCGACACGTGCGCGCGCGTATCGCGAACTCTTTGTGAACTCTTTGTCCTACAGAACAAAGGGCTGCGCACACTCGCCGAAACTAACAAACTACGTAGATTAATCGCTCAAGGAGCTATGTTACTTAGCTTTGCTTGCCCCTAGGTAATGTACCTCATTACCTATTATTTGTGTACTCCTCGAATAGCGTAGTGATCCCAAAAAGCAGAAATGGATGAGAGGACTCTTCTTCCAGTAATTTATGGAAAATAAAAATGATCAAAAAGGAGCAGTAGACGGTACTAATTTTAGTGGTCACCTCGTTGCTCCACACTGCGTGGATGTTGTCGCTTCGGACATATTCGGCCAGCCACGGCACATTGTAAGTATTTAGGGTTATCCACAAATTGCTGTTACGGGTCTTGGCGTTCTTATCCATATGAATGCCGCATCACTTGGACTTTGAAAACATTAAATTATTAACAACAAAGTCCAATTGATACGGAATTTTTTACTTTTGTAGTCTATACAGGAGCAGATTTTTTTATAAATATACATGCCTGGCTATTTGGAAATGCCGTCTCCAAGCATTGCCACCTCTGGTGGCGAATGGAGTATTTTCTTTGTAATTTGCCTGTCGCCACCCGAAGTGGCGAAAGGGGCACAATCTAGGTGGCGATGCTAGGGGTGGCGATCAAGATTTGACACTAACCCGTTATGGAATGTATTAAATTAACTGGATGGAGCAATATGGATGACAACCGATACCTGCCAGTAATACTGTAAATTAACATTTGTCGGAATGGCAGGTAATTATCATTATTACCCACCTAATTATAGCCTCCTTAAGTAGTCATAATAAATGTGGTCATATTTTTTTCAATCGTATACAATCTTAAATATGTCTTTCCTTATCCACTTACAAAGTCAAAAGCCATTAACTCGACGTCGGACAACACATAACTTTAGCAAAAACTAACAATGCTCGACGGTCTAACGCAGTGCCTCCCTCTTAAGGCGAAACATAATTATCTATACGACTACACATATATAACAATACAATAGTTTGAACAATATACCATTGTCGACAATTTCCACATGAACAGCCGGTAAAAATAACATAGATTATGCTTGTGTTATCTACAAGCAGTTAAGTGTAATAATTTGCATTCGAGTTAGTCGAGTGGGCGAAGAGTTATAGAAAACTGCGTACAATTTTATTGCGTGAGATCTCTACTGCGATAAAATTGTAATTAGCTGTAACTATACGTAAAATCTATTAAAAACAGGTACGGTATGTAATGAAGAGGGATGAAAAGCATGTGACTAGAAACTGATGAATATAAGAGTTGAGGGATATAAGGCAAGAGGAAGACTAAAGAAAAGATGGATGGATTGTGTGAAGGATGACATGGATGATAAGGGAGTGAATAATCAGATGACGGCTGATAGCAGAGAATGGAAGCGAAAGACATTCTGCGCCGACCCCAAGTAATATGGGAACAGGGCAGGCAAAAGAAGAAGAAAGATGAAGACGGTTCCAGGAAGGAACAGCGTCAAGGGGCTTAAAATTCTAGTTTCGAGTCCTCCCATGACAGAACACGTGGTGGCCTTGATAAAACCCATCTTCGACTAGGTTAACCCTGCTGCACAGCCTGCTAAGAGATGGTTTTGTAAAAAGAAACACCAAAGTCTGTCATTAACGCAAAATTTTTGTAGCCTTGCTGATTTCAGCATGAATGTGCCGGCTCGATCGGGGAAGTACTACCCTCTCACAGAAAATCGACGTAAAGTAACAGTACTTAAACTGTTGTGTTTTGTTTCGGTGAGTGAGAGTGCCGGAGGCGCTATCCCCATCATATTCCTTCCCCCTCATCCCACTCCTCATCATATCCCTTTTCCCATCCCCAAGGGGCGGTAACGCACTTGTGACTCCTGTGGTGTTGCTTGTGTCCATGGGTGGCGGTAATTGCTTACCATCAGGCGATCCGTCTACTCCGTTACCGCCTATTACTATAAAAAAAGTAAGCATAATTCTGTATACCTATACAAAATTCTTGCGTTACTGAGTGATGGACACCGCATAGCCAAAACCATAGGTCGCAAGAAGCTGTTCAGCATACTTATATGTATGTCCCTGGAGGATCGTACCGTGCACTAAGAAGGGATTTCCCGAAATGCCCACGAAATCGGAAAGAAGTTAAATAAAATGTGCGAAACGTACGTCTCTGCGTGCATCCCCTTGTTTATCTTAAGAAGACTCTGGTGCATTTGGTAGGGATCTTAAGCCTATGCACTCTGATCCACCTGGATTCACCTCTGTCAATGGACAAGCGAGTGCCTTTGTGTTACTTAAAGATAAATTGTTCCATTAAAAACCCATTATCCCTTTTAAATTACCATAACGATAACATCTACCTTGTATAATTAGTTCCAATAATTATCTTTCTTATACGGTAATTAATACTAAGAGTGTTAAACGCAAAATGATATTTTTATTGAGACATATTTAGCAAACAATAATAACTAATTACAATAATAGCAAATTAATTATAATAAAGAGACCATATTTTGTTAATCGATGGCACCTAATTGTACCTTAGCAGTCGTCAATTGATTATTAATGTCTTTATGTCCTTAAAAGTATAAAGTAAGTAATAAAACACTTCTAGTTCAACTCATAAAGATTGGACCCAAAAAAGAATATGTTAATGTCGTTATTGAAGATCAATTCTACTGTCATAAAGAAAATTCTTGTCTACATTTAGATTACCGGTGTTTTAATAATTGATAGTGTTTTTTAAAATCATCCTAACCTAATTGGTAAGAAGTAAGTACCTAATTTCGTTTAAGACATCATTTTAAGCTTTGTTTTTATATTTGTATACAGCTGAGACCCTATACAGTACCATATTTATACAATTAAATAGGTACTATTAAGCCAATGACTGCCTCGTTTTTCTCGCGGCATAAATGTGCGCGTGTGATCGGGAGGTCCCGGGTTCGGATTCCTGGGTGGGGCAGTGTTATTGAGTTTTTCTGTCACGAAATTCTCAGTAGCAGCACGGAGTCTGGAAATGTGCCCGGTACGGCAATAGGCTCGCCCCTTATTACGTGGGACTAAATTATATCTGGTGAAAAGTGGGTGTAGAACAACACCTCTGCCTACCCCTTCGGGGATAAAGGGCGTGACGATATGTATGTATTAAGCCAATCTTGAATCAAGATCTTGAAATAATGTAAGTCTTAGATAGATTATAGAAAATCGATGGACACTCCGCAAGAGAAAAGTACGTAGATATGGATACTTCATCTGTATAAATACTCATACCTACCGCCTTTGAGAATATTTATTTGTCACCTCTTCGCGGTGCGCAATTTTAACCACTAGAATGATCTTATAAAATTGGCTATCGTGGGTATCTCTTTCAAATTCCCTTTCAAAGGAGTAACTAAACCAAATTCCACACAGCATATGCCACCACCTACAACTCCTTTGCAAAAGCAATAAAATTTCATCCAATGCAATAAAAAAACTTACTTTCCTCATGATTACAAACTAGTCTTTTATATTGTGCAATAACTACTAGAAGTATATCGGGTATTCCCTGCAATGGTTCTCACATAGGTACGTTAGTACTATCTATTCTGTGACATAGGTAGCTAGTAGGTAGCCAACACTGCGCAGTACATGGTACAGTGCAGTAGACCACTCATTCTTACATAGGTATACTATGAGTAGGTATGACACCTGCGAATGTACTGTAAATACCTCGCCTATTTAGTCCAGTGTACGTAGTCATAGATCAATTGGTATTTTCCTTTTGTTCTTTGATGATAATGTGGTTTTATGTTCTAGAACATAATAAACTTTACTTTTTTTATAGACTCACGCCTGTATCCCCGAAGGGATAGGCAGAGGTGTAATATTGTACCTACATTTCGCCATGAATTTTTAGGTCCCACGTAATAGGGGGCGAGCCTATTGCCGTTACCGCCAGACTCCGTGCTGCTACTGAGAATTCGAAAAAAACCAGTACCTAACAGTTTTGCCCGACCCGGGAATCGAACCCGGGACCTCCGATCAGCAGTCGCATACGCTATCCACTGAACCACGGATTGATTGAAACTCTTTAGATGCTGGTTAGTACATGTTATTATGAAATAGATTTATTTTGTTCGGGCACATTCCAAAAAGTCAAAAGAAAAGTCAGCTTTGTTCCATTATAAGAAAATACTACGGTGTTCCATAAACACACCCACATCCGAAAACACGAAAAGAAAAAGCTGTTGATCCTAAATTTAATCGAGGTCGAAGGTCAATTTTGTATGGAACAGCTGATTTTTGCGGAATTTCGGTAAGTTGTTCATTTACACACTACACTCACACTCTAAACGGTTTGCACTAAACTAAGAATAACCTTTTATTGGTCAAGACAGAGTTGGTATCAGTGGTGAAGTCTTGTTTTTTTCAGTGTAGCAAGGAACGCTCACAATCTTTCAAACTGTGACTGACATTGGATGATCTTCAGCCGCTCTTTCTCTCCCTTACAAAGTGCCGAAGCAAAGCTATATTTATGCCCGTCATTTACTTAATAACGCTCTTCATCCGAAAAATAATCACAACGTTAATCATATCCAATACATTACGAAACAAGTTGGAATTAAGTTCGAAACGATCACTTGAGCGATTAACGAATATGAATCGAAATTAAAATAAGTCGCGGTTTGTTATTATGTTGGACTTGGTTTCCACTCCAAAATAATCCTTAAATAAAGGTACTTCAACTTTTCTGTGTCAAATCATCGCAAAGCCTTTGAGAGGGCAATCATTAAGAGTGTAAATCAACTGCATTTACGAGCATAAAGACACCATAACGAGAACAAAGCAGCAGTATCGGTGTCAACTACCCCGCTGAACAAGGCTCGGTAAAACCGCGGTAAACAACAGTTGGAAAGTGTGGCAGGGGCAGGACTATTACGGAGCCGACGCGCACGTTGTGAAATCATAGAAAGTGGACACCGTTACGACGATCACTTTGTTGTTTCCGACCAGGACTAGCGGTTTATGAGATCGGTGCGAAAATAACAATGTGACGAAAGTTGTTTACGTTTTGTTGTGACGAAAAAGGGGCTGCATGTTGTTGACTTGCTGGTTTATGTTTTTTGAAATGGGAGAAAAGAAGGTTAAGGATGATGATGACGTAACTAAGACTTCAATGGCTACCCGAAAAGAGACTTTCAATCTACAACATTTCGCTACAAATATTGCATTTTGGATCGCAATGTTTCCGTGCATGTAAACACCTGGGAGCTTAATGGAACTTTAGCCCTCTTCGTATCATTTCGATTTGAACGCACAATGGTCGGCACAGCGATTGGTTCACACCGATTTCTTCGACGCCAATTATTATGAACTTGAAGTGGACCAGTTAAGTGTACCGAACGGCGATCGTAACGAGGTGAGACGGTGAGACGTTAACGTAACCGTTGCTCAAGTCGTACTATGCCCTCTGATCCACCAAAGATAGTAAGGTAAATGTGAATATTTACCCGCATTATGAAAATCTTGCCTAGTTTCTCTGACTGTTTCACTTGTGTAGCCAAGTTCAGCAGTAGTGACCGTTGAAGACAATGAGTTCTGAAACTCTTGAACACCTGAGGATATTTCAAAACCTATTTTGGAATCAAGGTGACGGATTAAGAATGCGGAAGGTCACCACCCCATATCATCCCACGGGTGTCGTAAGAGCCGACAGAGGGAGCATATTGTGCGGAGAACAGCACTGAAAGAGAAGGAAAACCAGTGGCGGCGCTAGACTACATCTGGACGTCGGCGACATCAAGTTCGCGAGGCCCTTTAAATTGATGACGAGGCCCGGTTTACTTCGTAGTAAAAAAAAACCGTTAAAATTAAGTGAGCCAAATTTTATTATAAAATAATGTAAGTATGGATAAATAAATGACAATTCAAAAAATTTCACCCAACCAAGTAGGTAACTATTTAGTAATCTGTGACCCAACACAGATCTTGTCACGCACGTGTTCGAAAATTATTAAAGTTATTATCATTTGCTTTTTCCCGAATTGTTCGGTGTCGGCAACCTAAGCCAGGATGATGAGCAAAATGAAATTAAGTATGTAACTGGTAAAACTTTTTGCGAGGCCCCCTCAGGCGCGAGGCCGTCGGCGGTCGCCGACGTCGCCGACGCCTAGCGCCGCCACTGAGGAAAACTTGATACAAACCCTATACCAACCCGTTTGGCCAGCGTGGTACAGTAGGCCAATTCCTCCTTTCAAAGGAGAGACCTAGTCCAACAGTGGACTGTTAAAGGCTTATGATGAAGATGATGAAGAAATCTTTTGTATACCTATATGGCGTCCTTCATCAACATTGAAACAATTAACACAGTCAGTTTCAGAACAACTAATTGCGCATAACTATTAAGCCGAGCATAAATCGAATTCGCAACTCGGTTCATGAGATACGAGTACACTGAACCGATCTGTATAATCAATTGAATTAATAGGCAATTTCTCACATAGAAAATACGAGTACTAGTTTGGCCCGTACATAAGTACATTGTACACTATAGTAGTGCCAATCACTTGTAACGTGTGATTGACAGGAACATAATGTGTGGCACGTACCTACATATTGTATGATTATAATGTTGGTACGTATATACGCACCTACATTTTTTTAATAGACTCACGCCTCCGAAGGTGTAGCCAGAGGTGTAAATATTACACCCACATTTCGCCATGAATTTTTAGGTCCCATGTAATAGGGGGCGAGCCTATTGCCGTTACCGGGCACATCACCAGACTCCGTGCTGCTACTGAGTATTCGGAAAAACCCAGTAACACTTTTGTACCTACATATTGTATGATTATAATGTTGGTGTACGTATTTGTGTCGAGATCGGCGAGCAACATTGTTGCATGTGTGGCGACATCCGATCGTCTTATAGAAAGTACATAGGTCATGTAGGTATATTGGAATCTCGAGACTAGCTAGTGATTTGCCTTTTAAAAATTGTGACATCGCAAAGGACAATGCCACAAAATATCCACTACCCTTTTCGTCATTTCTGCCTACAGCCCTCGGCATAAACAACCAGAAAACATGTATTTAGGGTAGAAGATGTCCGCAGCTCCACCTGCACGTTTCGCCCGATCTCGTGGGAATTTCGGGCAATCCCTTCTTAGTGTATCCTTACGGTACCCAAGGAAGATACCTACATGCCAAATTTCAGTTTCTTGCGTCCAGTAATTGCGGTAGTGCGTTATCTTGTCCGTGTGGTGACGGTTTAAGAATAGGTACGGGATGTCAATCATCCCATGGGTGTCGTAAGGGCCGACGACAGAGAGACCATATTATGTAGAGAACAGCACTGTAAGAGAAGGAAAACTTGATACAAACCCTATGCCAATCCGTTTGGCCAGCGTGATATAATAGGCCAATTCCTCCTTTCAAAGGAGAGGCCTAGTCCAGCAGTGGACTGTTAAAGGCTGATGATGTTGTCTCTCAGTCAGTCAGTAACTCATGAATTTTATAAAAACAGAAGATAATATTTTCTTTAGCAAACGTCGTTGATTACCACTGCTATTTTTAGACGGTGCCATCGTCCTTGATATTTTTTTCATTAGGTACGATATTTGCTAGTCTATTTATATCTTCAAAAGCACAGCATCGCACTAGCTAATGGATAAATAGGTTGAAGATAAAACATTTTTTAAACAGTCCATTGCACGAGCGACTATTAGCTGTGACCACACTGCTGTACAAATAAAGGACAACATTAGTACAAAAAGTATTTAATCAGTACTTAATTTGCACAAAATAGGTAAGGTTAAAAATATTGACATCGAATTATATTGGATTTAATAAGAAAGCAAGGGAAATTTTAGGCTTTTGTACATATTTACTTCGTATTTGTATAAAAAGTAATAAAATACCTATATATTTTTAACATATTTGCGAGTTATTTAGGTACTTCAAGAAAATATGGCAGGTATTCAGAAATGTCTTTTCTAGTTTGGCCCATTTGCCATCAAAAGTTACAGTTGAATGTTACCCTGAAATGCAACTGTCAAATCCGCTATATTGGACACCTTTACATACACGAGTCCCACTCGTTTAAGTGTTAGTATAAATAAACAGTCTATTAATACATTTCTGATGTATACTGACGCTCATTACTCACCTATGTTGACACTAAAAAACGCGACGTAATTTTTCTAGTTAGCGATGTTCAGCCAGAAATAGCCAGCGTACGCACTAAATCTATTAAATTGCATAACACGTCTATTATTAGACAGTTTGGAGTCGACACAATGCTGCAATGATTCTTAGTGATTTATGCAGCGTGCGCGCCGAACATAGTGCATCCATCAATTTTACTTAACAGAGACTTACGGTTGAGGATTTAAGGCACCTGCTTCTGGTCCAAAATCGTGGTGGAATAACAACTTATGGTGTCTAATTTTAAAATTAAATGTAAGTAGTAATAAATCTTACACTAACCATTCCGTCTATTTGACATTTCTGAACCAAACAGGGATACTTATGTTAGGTATCTGTGGAATAGACGGCTGTTATAATAGAAACTTGACAAAAAGTGGATAAAAATGGACGGGTTGTCCGAGAACATATGATGTCTTAGACAAAATACATACTATGTAAGTGTCTGCATCTAAGCAGTTGAAAGTGGACGTTGAGGTACTGAGGCAGAATGATCCATAATTATGTATTTGAGGTAAAATGTTACCTTTATATTTTTAAAATTACTAGCCAGACATAACATTTGGGGAATGCGGATGCCATGGCATATAATGATGAAACGTCCTATCAACACAATTTATTTCACACATTTATTGTGAAATAGTATCTAGGTAATGATCATGTTGACTTCAAACAAATATTTGGATCTAGTTGTGCGACAAAGTGCTCTTTAAAATGTTCCAACTATTTAATATTCACACATAAATATCTATTATATTCAACGTATTACTGAACACTTCCTACCAGACCCCACAATACGACCGGGATAGACCAAACCCATACAGGGACCGGTCCCAGCAATTTTATTTCGATATTTTCTGAGCAAGTAGCACTTTCCCTTGCTGAACCAGCTGACCAGAGAAAACTAAGTAAAACTCTGTAAAAAGGACAAAATGAAGTCTTTTAAAACTGGTAATCGGAAATCCAAAGCATGTTAAGAATTTTCGTTTGAAACCTACTTGATCACATTGATAAAATTTTTCGCTGGTCCATTTCAACATTCTCCACCAAAATTCTCCCGCATTCCAGAACTTTCTTCCGTGCAGGATCAGTCCGCGGAAACGCTCACGCGTGTGCACAGCACGCAAGCGGGCACGTGCGCCGGTTGGAGGCGCGCCAGCCAATTTCCGAACGTATCGAACGGTCCTCAGCTGCCCGACAGGGGGCGCACCTGTGCTGTGCCACCAACATATTCGCTTGAAGGTGACCGCGACTAAATTAAAAAGGTTCTCAGAAACTGTCGTTGAGTACCTGCGTTCGCCAAGTGTTGATGGGTTTTCTGGTAACAATAATAGGACCGGACCGCACTGAGTTTTACACCTTGAATTCGACAGGCATGAGGACAGCGTTTGCGGCTTTTAGGGGTCGCATCGATGGCTTCAATATGATTAAGTATCACTAGATCGGTAGTGAGTACACCCTGCAACTTTTCATTTCAAGCAAATTTTTTTTTTTAATGTTCTGAATTGTTGGGAATACTAGTTTATCCGAAAAAGGTTTTAAGGTTACAGCAAAGTATGCTTCAGTGCCATCCAGACACAATTTTAAACTTTATACAGGTGCAATAATGTTGAACCAATTACTAGGTAGGCAGAAATATTCAGATCTTTCTTCTACACGTGTGATTTAAGCCGCATCAATAAGTATACAAAGCTATAAAATAATTACGAATTCTTTAACGATTAATATTGCCAGCGAAAGTAACAACAAAATAGTTCCACGAAGTATGCCAATAAATTCTGTGTAAAGCCATTAGATAATAAGCCAAAGCTTCGGTGAACAACAGAACATCAATTGGCGCCAAGTACCCTTGCACTATAAAACAATTCTTAGAAAAACGCGGGTTACTTTGGCCTACTGGGAAATTCTGAATATCGACTTTGTCGCCATCGCCGTCTATATAACATGAATGCCCTTGTTATAATGATTAAATACATCGCTTCTATTTACAATTATGTATTTTACGTCGGGTCGTTGCGAAGCGAACGACCGCACACAGCGATTTCTTTGGAACAGTTCCAATGTAAAAAGCTTTAAGCGATATCATCTGTTATTTAGTTCATAGATAAAGACTTTTCGACTATCGCACTGAAGTCTGCAATGCGATAGCTGGACAAGTTATAACGAAGATTATAAACGAAGATGTCTTTACCATTTCTTGGCCAAGAGTGTGGAACTGTAAAAATCTGAATCTGAGAAAGGATACTAGTAACGTATAAAAAAGAAACCATCTAGGAATACCTAAGTAGGTCTAGTCTGTTATCAAGACGAATCGCGATATATATACACCATTCAATGTTTATGCTCCGATTACCACATATTAAGGAAAGACAAGAACGATCAATTCATTCTCAGCTCTCTTAGCCTAGCTTACCTACTTTAGAACTTCTGTCTTCTGTTGTATTCAGAAATTTCTCATTTGCGACCTGGACAATAAAGGACATTTTATTACATGCGCCTTTTTTGTCACATTTGCCGTCAGCAGTATTCTCTATTTTCTGTAAAATATTTTATAGAAATTCTAGTACTATTGTATAATATTCCATTTCTATGTAGGCCGAGTTCATTCCACACTCCGGGATTTTTGTTAGGCTTTCCGCCCGGAAATTCCCGGTAGTAACACAGGTTTAAGTATTTCTACGCCGTTGTATTGGGCTGTGCTGTACTAGAGAGGCATGTGTTTATCTTAATTGTTTTTATAAAAAATAGCCTACCTCCCACGAATAAAACGTGCATCATTTCTATCTAACTCCCTCAAGATGTGTCTAAGTATTCATTATCATACATACATACATACTCACGCCTGTTTCCCCGAAGGGGTAGGCAGAGGCATATTAAACGCCCACTTTTCGCCAGTGTTTTGATCCCACGTAATAGGTGGCGAGCCTATTGCCGCTTATTGGGACATTTTGTTTGCCAGAGCCTCGTCCGTTGATCGGCAGGTGCACCACTTGCAGGTGAGGTTGGCTTGGGACCCTAAGTTCTTGGTGGGAACCCTATGCAATATTCATTTTCATTGAGGGATAATAGTAACCCAATCAAAAGTTCGTATTCAAAAGTCGAATCTGAACGAAATGTTTTGTTCTTCTTTCTTAGTCGACAGTGATAAGTTTAATTTAAAATTTGTTTTTTCCTTTTTCTATTAACTCAATTCTTAACATGATAACATTAAATTAATTGACATTTCAGTATGCCAAATAAGTACTGACTCGACTTATCAATCACAAAAAAATATGAATTTCGACATTCATTGGACACTTTTTACTAACTCTCTTTCGCAGATATATCTATGAAATATCTAACAAGGAACGACGACCTAATAAACAATATTGGATTAATAAAAAAAATGACGTTTACTACCTAACTGTCAACTACGTAATATATATTTTAATAAACGTCATAATTTAATTAGATATGTGAAATATGAGTGTGTAGGCGAATTACATAACACCGTTGGTCCGTTAGAATAATCTAACTTGGTACCGAGTGTCTTGTCTAGTTTAAAACGTGTTTGGCCGATATAAAATGGGTTTTTACGTTTCGCTTATTAGTATGAGCGGAAAACCCCCTTCACTATAACACAGATAACTGATGAAAACAACTTAAGTAATGATTTGTTTTAATAATGTAAGTAGGTACCTATGTTTCGTTAGACTTTATCGAAATGTTTAAAATTCACAGTTGCAACGTTATGTGGAAGTACATAACTACCGCATATTAGAAGTTTTAATACCGTGACTGTAAGTACCCTAACTAAATGACATGATAGGAATAGGTACAGGCAGATCTCCGGTCATGGCGAGCGTGGGCCCGTACTCAACAGTGGGACAGTTTATATCCAGAGATGATGTTGATGAGGAACAGGCATGAAGTTAACACATAAGAACATGTTGGTATAAAAGTCACGGTTGCAAGAGCATTATACCTGAGGGTCTAGTACGAGTTTGCACTCGATCGTCACGGTGGACGATAGCCTAGTCGGCGGGCACATTACATTTTGTAATAGCGCCCCTAACGGAGAGTAGCGATCGATAGAGACCGCTAGGGGACGCATTTAGAAAATATATCGCCGAGATATGCGTTAATTATAACAGTTATTTTCGAAAAAGGATGCCAAAAAAGGCGCTTCACAGATTTCGCACACAGGCGCATTGGCGTAGGAAGGGGCGGCGGCGTTGGCGCGGTCCGCCCCGAGTGCCCACAAAAAATGTTAATCAACTAAAAAAAAAAAAGAAAGGTCATCCGCCAACTTCCGGGTGCCACCCAACAGGCGCTTCATGGATTTCGCACACAGGCGCTGGATTGGGTCGGAATGGCCCTGAATGTTTCCCGTCGACTAGGCTATCGTCCACCGTGACGATCGAGTGCAAACTCGTACTAGACCCTCTGTTAGCAGTAACGTTCTAAAGCAATGACTCCAGGAAGCACGAATACAATGACTCCAAAAAATACACCAGAAAAATACTTTAACAATACAGAGCAGTCATAGTCACCACGACTGTATATTTAAAAAGGCAGTCAGAAAAGAAAACACATCAACAATAATTACCGAACAATGTTTTCGAATGAATCGACCCTACGTGATAACGAGGCAAGCCTAATGTCCTGGGTATATCTCCTGGGCAAACTGCCAGATGTTGTGTTACTAATCTGAATTTCCGATCAGAAAAACCCAATAACACAGCCCAGCCTGGGAACCGTGCCTATATAAAACATGAAACACGCACGCAATGCTTAAATATGAATATTGTTTATTTCATGGAACTAATAAAGAAGTAAGTAAGCTCGTTTGGCCTCATTATAAAAAGTGGATTAATTAACTAAAAATAAAAAAGTTCTGGCTGTAGTTGTGTAAAACCAAAATGTAAGTATTTATCTATTCTACATTTTCTACATTATGCATCTGCTCCAAAATGAATTGAAAGAAATGTAGAATTGAAATCTGTTTATACAAATATATATGTGAAAAAACTTTACTCAAGGCCGTCAAGATGAGGGCCATCATGCCATAATGCCATGCTGGCTGCTGGGATGATGGCCATCACTATGGGAATTCACTGACTGCTTAACATCAGGCAGCATGGAATCAATTTGTCCGGCAGAAATAAAATAAACAAAGAAATACATTTCTTGGGTAATTACTGTCCGACAGATAAAGTACAGCCAAAACTATTCGGCGCAAGAAGCTGTTTGACATGGATGTTTCTGGCGGACCGTCGCGTAGGGGTGCACAAAGGGATTTTCCGACTTTCCCACGGGATCAGGCAGAAACGGTTAAGTATATAAAAAATCTGCGTGCGTAGCAGCGAGTATCATCTAAAGCTAGGCTAAACACTAAACAAGTAATGTTAAACTTGGATTGAGTCTGCTGGTGTAATATTAAGCCTTGTTTTATTGAGGCCAACTGAATATCGCAGTCAAAAAAAACGTTGTTGTTTATCTGCCTGCACCTTTAGTATTCCTCTCTCTCTTGCATGTTTCGTACGGATACCCATATTAAGCAAGCGTGCCTTCGAAATTTCGAGAACATGCATGCGACATGATTGTTTACATTAACAAAGCAAAGTATTGATATTACAGCACTGATGTTATTTTCGGCGAACGAAATGAATAGGCGAACGCACCGCAATCAGTCAACACACACGTCGTATGAAAAACATCGGATCATAAATATATAAGTGTTTTAACAACAGAATGTATAAACACTGTTGTGTTAGTAAATATTGCGATGTTGACGGGTACTGTGCGTAGGCAACTGTGCTAACGTTCGCTTTAACGCTGACCCATATTATAATGACCGTGATTTTACGCATGAGGAAGTGCGAAAATTTCATGTTAGTACCTGCTGATGATGCTTTGCGCCCAGCGGTCTTTGTTGTCAATCTTTATACACGGTAAATAGGTATAAACTTTATAAGTTATTACCTACTTGAACAAGGTATGTACTTAGTAGGCAAATTCAGCAACTTGCTGAACGTGGCTGTTAAAATTGCACTCAGGCTAATATATGGAAAAATGAAACGACAGGCCAAAAGATGAAGCTAAATGCTGTGAATGAAGGACTTCGGATTAGAGATTCAGTAAAACCGCTCACGGATTGAAAAATTCATGTCCTGGTTTTATTTTTATTGATCTTCTTTATATGAAGTTTTGGTTCAGTCCGCAAAATATAACAGAACATAAATTTGGGCAAAATCAACTTATATCAGACACAGACTCTAATTATTGTTTTCGGCCGTGCACAGAATATCATCATCATCAGCCTATAACAGTCCACTGCTGGACTAGGCCTCTCCTTTGAAAGGAGGAATTGGCCTACTATACCACGATAGCCAAACGGGTTGGTATAGGGTTTGTATCAAGTTTTCCTTCTCTTACAGTGCTGTACTGGAATATGATGAATAAATATTCCAGTATTTCCAGTCGACTCTGCATGGAATAGTTGCAAACACATAGGGTTTTATTATGATAGATACATAAAATACGATCTCTGCATGTTCGAATTATTTCTTCGAAATAAGCTGTATTTTAAAGAAATAAAAAACATGAGACATCAAAATTATTGCCAGTGCCAAAAGTCCACCTACAGATAATCCAGCGAGGTGTTGAAGCAGTAGTAGTCTGTCATACTCGTATATCTTCAACATTTTTTAAACAAATTGGCTAAACTTTTTGTCTGAAGACCGCTTGTGTTTTTGCCACAAAATTCGGACATCCGGTCGACGCAATATCGTTGGCATCGATCCGTTTGACCTTCATTCACCATTAATTCAAATATCAAACTTAATGGCTACTAAATAAAGTCTTAATTTGTTCGGCCGGTCCTTCCCTTGCGTTGGTCAGACCCACCGCTGCTATAGATATCATAATTTATATAAATTTCGTCATAAAACTGCACCACTGTCGGCTTTATCGCTTGTTTACGTTTAGGAAAATTACTGTTAATCTGCACGAATTGTATTTTGGTGACAGAATAAATTGCAATGTCCAAACATTGGACGTAGAAATGTATAACAGATTCCATTGCTCAACTATAGGAAAAAAGTCGAATAAAATCACTTTCTTTGTTGGTTTTTACCAACGAAAATATGTCAAAAACCAAATTGGAGTTTAAAGACCTATCTGATGCAATGTAAAATGCTCTTTGAATGAGTTATTCTGCGAAAATACGAGAATGCCACAAGGTATTATTCTCGATCCAATAGTAGGCCTTTTGTCTTATGTAATGCCCACGATAGCGTCTCCACAAAGGAATGTATGAACGAACGCTGATTAGATAAACAATCTGCGTTTCTGTCTGTCAATAAGTTGTTATGTGGTAACAAAAAGTTGCTTGTTCAAGTAACAAACAATTGTTTATCAGATCATCCAATGCCAGTAGTTAAAACACTGTCAATTTTCCTCTTTGTTTCAATCAATACAATGTTTTGTCATTTGCCTTATGTAATGGCTAGCATTTGTTATCAGGTGCACTATTATATTAACATTATTAGCTATATTTGTCATGTCATTGCATTTATCATGTGTAATGCTTTGTTTGCCATTTCCATGTTGTGGCGGTGCGTTGTACCGTTTGCAAACACGTTTGAATTTTTTTCTGTGTTTGGCAATTCAGCTATTACATAATTATGTATATTTCTTGCATTCGCTGGAATTAAATCATCTCTAATATCACCAATTTTCTTTTTGATTCGGTGATATTGAGATGTTTTGATTACAAGAATATGATTGAACTAAATTTCGCTTAGCGATAGGGATGTTTAAATGAAAGCATTAAGTAAATGGTATAATAATCTTCATAATTTATTTTCTCTTTCAATTTTATCATACAATATGATATTCAGTATAAAACAATATTCTTTGTTAAATTCATAGAAATATATTATTTTAGTAGGTATAACTGTTTCCATATCTTTTATAAACTTACAAATTACTGTTAACATTCTGACGAATTCTTTTGTATAAAAATAATACAAATGGACGAGGGGCGCGTTGCAAACACATCACCTCAAGGAACATGGTTCATGGTAGAGTGGTCACAACGCGCTCGCACGCCTCATATAGTCTATATAACAATTCAACTTGTTAATTGGTATTATAATTACTTACAATATTCTACAGAAGACAATGGTACAGAACTATTTACTGTAGCACATTAATGGTAACAAAAACAATTAAAACATAGGTATAGGCTTTAGTTTACAAAGCGTAGGCACTCGAGATTGCTACTTCATCCTATAAGATAAACATTCTCACTAATAAATACGTACATCTCGCATTCACTCTCGTCTATCACATGGTCGGTCAAAGTCAATACGCTCCCATACGTCCACAACTAATATTTTAAATCGGACGGCTCCGTATTACAAAAGTCACGTCCTCTAAAGAGCACCGGGTCAGTCCCGAGAATCATTTTTCAAAACGGGAAAAATATTTTGCGCGATACACGCCTTCTCTTTCTCTCTCACACACGTCAAGGCACTCCGTACTGCTCTCGCATACGATCAGTCTCCCACACAAGCACTTAATTTGTCTCGAAACAATCAAGCGAAGCGAACAAAGACGTTCCAGCTCGCGGCGGCTTCCAAACATTTTGTCGCTTTGAAAGAGTTAACCTTGTGCAACAAAACGTGATTCGGAACGTCCGAGTGTTGAACACATGGCCGCCATTCCGCGAGGGCGGCGCAGGCGGAATTTTAATTAGCAGAACATCCGCTCGTGACTCGGGCCGAGCCCGATGCGCCGTTGCCACTTCTACGCGCCCCGTCTCTTTCGCACGCGCTCCCTACCTGTCACAACACGGCTCTGTCTACGCAACCAATAAATAACGTCCCAAACGTAAACTAATTATTATAATAAGATTCTACCGGACAGAAAAATACACACAATGGCCGGGACACAATGAACAATGGAAATCCCCGATTCAGCGAGGCAAGTGCGGCAACATCGCTGAAACGGGAAATTCGCCGTAAAACTGGCAACGTCGCGTCAACCTCGTTCAGTCGGTTTGCAAACGAATGACGTCGCACTATTATCCTTTCTAGTTTCTATACTAAATGAGACAACGCAATACTGATTAAGGAAAACATTACTCCTGCAACTTACGATGGAAGCTTAAGCTATCCAAGTTGTGACGCGCTCTAAGTACACTCCTCGCTAAGCAAACGAAAACCTCCTCAAACAAACAGGTCCTGGCTCGCTCCTCGAGCGAAGGTTCTGCCTGCACACATCACTGGCAAACTAATCTCTCAAACTTAACGATACATCCACAGCGTCCTTAACGTAGCGACTTCAACACCTTACACACTAGTGTTCATTAACTATATATTACACAGTAAAATTAAGATCACAAATCGCTTTGTATGCTGCGTCCTACCGGGCGCGACTAGCATGGAATGTGGTGCAGCGGCGGCGGCGGCGGCGGCTCGATCAGAAGTGCGAGTCGATGTGGCAGCCGCTGTTGGCGTGCTCCAGCACCTGCTCCTTGAGCCGGTGCACGTGCTCCTTCAGCTTCACCACCATCTGCGCCAGCTCCGTGTTCTCGCCCTTCAGGATCTTCACTTTGTCCTCCAGCTTCGAGATGCGCTCGAGCTTGCGGCGTCTGCACTTGGACGCCGCCACTCGGTTCCTCTGCCGCTTTCGCTCCAGTTTGATCCTTTCCTGCGTGTCCATATCGATAGGGGAGAGCGGGGGCGTGCTGCCAGCACTGGGTACCGTCTGCGGCTCGTCCTTCACAACAGGCGTGGGGTAGCGCTCCAGCGGCCGGTCCAGGTCGGCGTACACGCGTCGGTTCAGCGGCGGCGTGATCTCAGAGTGGTGTAACTTGTCCAGCGCCTCGACGAACGGGCGCGCGTACAACTCCTGCTCTTCGGTTGGCGGAGCGGGGGGCGGGAACAGCACAGCGCCGGGGGTCGGCGTCGCCGTCGTGATCATACCGTTCTGGATGATCAGCTTCTCCAGCTCCGGGGAGCCGAGCTTCAACATTTGCAGATCTGGTGAGGACAGGACCGGCGCGGCGAACCTCGCTCGCTTGCCGCCCCGCCCCACGTCTAGAGTGAGTGGTCGCTTCAGGTTCTCCACTGAACCGTTGCCAAGATACTGCTCGTCATAAAAAGTGGGCTCCATGCCGTGTTGGAAACGTCGAACCATGTGTTTGCACCGAACAACTCGGTATCACTGAACTTCACTGCGCAAACTTCAAACTTTCACATGCGGCAACGCACGTCCGACACCCTCGACGTTCCACTTGTTTCTAAACATTATTAAGAAACAACCACTGCTTTTATTGAGTGACTCAGATAAGCTATTTTTAGAAATCGCGTGATGAACTCGGCCGCTCATTGGAGGAATATCGCGCGATACGAGGCAATGCTCGCGTGTGATTGGTGATTGGCACCGTAGCGTAGCGCGAGGCCGCAGCGGGCTGTTTACGACTTCGTGCGATTACCGAGAATCGGTAGGACCGTGTCCATTGTAGCATTTACCCCGCGCTACTATATTGAAATGGAAATGTTTCCGTACAACCGTGTTATGCTATTACTTCGTTACAGTTTTTACAAACACTACTCAATATTTATCACAGTGATATAATGAAATATAAATTTACTACTGTGCAAAGCCTTGAAAGAAATTTGCTCATGCAAGTTTATTTAACTGGCTTTAATGTAGCCAATTAGGATCATTTCGCCTGTTCGCGTCCATTTAGTGCAGTTGGCAAGTTTGAAGGAGAAAATAAAAATGTTCCAGCAAATTGATGCAATGAAAAATTTATGTATTGCATTCATTATATAGTCTATTTTAATAATAACTTTCAGTTTTGTTCGAAACTTGTTGTGTTTTTTTTTTAAATAATCAAACTTCAAAATATGGCATTTTACCCAGTTTGCGTCCAAAAAATCCAAATTGCGTCCACCTGTGGACCAGTTCGCGTCCACCAGCTTAGTCTTAACAATATCAGCTTTATAATCCTTCATATAAGGGTGATATTGTTAAGACAATCTAAAGGAAGATTGGCTTTTAACAATTTCTACATTTAAGATTAAAGTTATAAAAAGTCTACATTATTATCATTATTAAATCACTTTATAGAAACTATAAATACCTATTTATTGTTCTCAACATCGATGGAACTTAAAATCAAAGATAAAAAATAACGATACATGTTGTCCAATATTGTGGTCTTCGGAATAGCATAATTTTTACATAATTATGTACATATTTGTCTTATCGATTTGTCCTTCTCACGAATATCACAAAACGCTTTCTTTATTTAATCATCTTTTGTATTTTTTTTCCTTCTTCTTTCTTGTCTCCTAAGAACTCATCTTGAATAGAAAAAATATGGAATAAAAGAAATTAAATGAAATAATTCAATTTTAAACTCAGTCTTAATCAAAAATGCATTTTAAATTATAAAAAATATACATATAGAATGTATTTATGCGATCATTTCTATTTCATGAAAATATGGACGCAATTTGCTATAATATTATCCCTTGCAGGTATAGTTTGCGTCCACTTGTGATCGATTATTATATCGATTGTATCTTTTATTACAATCATAATAATGTGGACGCAAATTGGTCATTACAATTGCATACTATTAATGTTAAAATAAACAAAATCCCAATTTCTCTCTCATATTTTAATCACATAAAAATAAACAACTAAAGAAATCATAAATAGACGAGTTCGCGTCCATTGTGGACGCAAAGTGGAAGTTTTATAAATTCGGTGGTGTAATTCGCGTCCACCTTATTTTAATTGTTAACTATAAAAAAATAAGCTAATTCATAATTCATACTATTCGTCTTTTCATTATTAATGTCTAGAAACAGCTATGTATCCTAAAATTCACATAAAACAATAAAATACTTACCGTCAAACACGCCTCTGCACACTATTTTTTTATTTATATCCCGCGTATCTGCACTCTTTTGTTGAACAACCGAGATTAACTAATTTTTTTAAACAGGATAAGCTGGGCGCACGGAACTTTTGTCTATTTGTGCGTGTCTCTTATACGTCGAGGTATTGGTGATACTGACTTTTCATTTTATTAGTGTGTTAGTATATTTATTTCCGAGCATTTTTAAAGGGAGGTCCGCAAAATGGACGCGAATAGGGGGGTGGACGCGAACAGGCGAAATGACCCTAACTAATTCTTTCTATGCACGTAAGACTTATGTATATTATAACATTAGGTATTACTCAATTTTGACATCTTTGTTTAAATCACCTTCATACAAATTTAGTCGTGTTTTTTATTGTATTAAACTTAGACTTACCTATATAAAAGCCTGTGGAAATCAGTTATATCAATATAGTTTATTTTTGTTTTCGGTTGCCGCATTCAATTCAAACAGTCAAGTGCTTGTTAATAATCGATAGCAGTAAACTGTTGAAATGTTACATGTATTTGTTATTATAACTAAATTATTTTTTTTACATTGTTTACACCAAGTGATGCATTGTTGCCGTAAAACGAAGCTAACCGGAAAGTTTTACCGTGACCTGAAATCTAGTATTTAATAGGCAAACAATAATGCAAGTCTTTTAACTATTTTGCCTTGCAGTAAATTAATCTTAAATCAAAGCTCTGAACGATAAGACAGATTTTTAGTTTATAAATTAAAAAAAATCAAAACAGAAACAAATAAAATTTCCAATAATTATTGTAAGTTAAAAGTAATCAAATACTTAAAAGACATTTTAAGGACATGTTCATAAATTTTATCAAGTCTAAACCCGAATTAGCAATGTATCGAGTGCACAGAAGACTTTAATAACATAACGAGGGGCAAAAAGAACATCCAGACCATAGATTCAGACTGTGAACAAACATAATGTTTAACATACAGCACTCAACGCTACAGAAAACAGTGACACGAGATTTTAAATCACAACGCGCAACGTCATCCGCATAGCTAAAACGAAAATAAAAAGATTAATTTAAAAAATAAATGAAGAGACAATGGAAACGGACAATTTTTGGGCGAGGCGCGGAGGCGGGGTAGCCGCGCGATGCAAGAAAATATTATGCGGGCGGCGGGAGGGGGGCAACGCGATAGTTCTACGGGAGCGAGCAAGACACACGCACCGACCTCTCGCTCGCACCACCAGATAACTCCAACTGAACAGTAGGAAAATAAAATGCACCTAAAAATCTTTTATTATTGTGGACTCGCATTCAATATTATTGTAAAAATGACCTTCGTTTTTTATCGGTACCCATAGACACACGCTTCCTATTTCTATAGAACCATCTAGATACGAGTAGGTGTGGTGTGAGAACTGTTTATGGAAATTAAGCATCATTAAATTAGTAACATTTGTTTTACGTTCACATAAAATATAGCCGCGTTAGTTAATTAAATGTAAGTACTCTCTGTTCGCGTTTTATGGACACGTAGGAACGAACATATTCCGACTAAAAACCCTTAAAAACATTCCAACAATTAGGATTATTACCTACTTCACAGAAAACTATTTTACCGAATATGAATAAGAAGCTTGTTAAAACCTTAATACGCCTAATTCTAATTTGCTGAAGTTAAGCCCTTTAGAGCTCTTTAAAGAAACTTAGGCAATCTTTATGGTACCAAAATGATGAACTCATAGCTATTATATTATTCTCCGTGGTAAGCTCCTCTACTACGTGATTAATAACGTGTTATAGCGGAGATCAAAAGATTTATGTGCTTATTTTAGGGTCAAGTGCGCTCGCATAATACACATGTGAAGGTTCTATCTGTAGTTAGTACAACAAGTTGAAGGTAACTTTAGAAGCACACGATCTGGGAGGAAAATATCCTTTATATATTTTTTTAGAGACAGCTCCCGCACTATGAATAAATACAAACATACATAGGTACAGTGCCGCGGGGCACTTTGCAAAAATTCAACCTTTACCGAATTTTACAAATATTCAATCTATAAACACGAAACCTAAATCTAAACTCAAAAACAACTTTTAATTATTTATGATTATAGTAATTTATGTTCTTTCTTTTTGTATTTTTTTAACTGTTTTGATGAATACTTTAACTTTGAACTGTATTTAAGTCAAACTTTTACTTAATATGAGGCTATTTATAATATCTTACTAGATATGGAAGAGTGTGGTCTTCTGACACAAGTAACTTAATACTTAAAAGAAAACTTAACAAGTTGTTTGTGAAACGTTTATGGCTTATAAGTATTAGGTATATTATTAAAAGTATAATATTATATTATTACTATTATTAAACTCGACTCCGTGGTCTAGTGGATAGCGTATGCGTCTGCTGATCGGAGGTCCCGGGTTCGATTCCCGTAACGTTCGTCCCGGTCGGGTAAAGTGTAACTAGGTTTTTCTGAATTCTGGTGATGTGCCCGGTAACGGCAATAGGCTCGCCCCCTATTACGTGGGACCTAAAAATTCAAGGCGAAATGTGGGTGTAATATTACACCTCTGCCAACCCCTTCGGGGATACAGGCGTGAGTCTATAAAAAATACGCAAAATAAACAATTCAAGAAGCACATAACTGCGAAAAGTCAGTGGTACGCGCCGTGGATTCGAACTCGACACCCTCTGCATGGCAGTCGGTCGGTATCTCCACTGGGCTATCGCTGCCATAAAGAGTTTGTTATTGTTATTGAAGAAAACTCGTTGCCTTACATAATAAGCGTGTTTACTAAAAGGTGAAAAAGTATGACAACACAAGTGTTTTATATTGAAGCCGTCATATACTGTATGATTAGCTTTGTAAAAATAATTATGTTACCTAATGTTATTTCTTTTATTTTGACGACGAGGTTGTCTCGATCGCTATCATAGATAAAAATAATAATATGTAACACCATTCTAACACGGACGCATGTGGTAAACAAACACGAGCGATTGTGCTGCCATCTTTCAGACAATATCACAAAACCAGGTTTATTTTTGCTACTCAATCATAGATGTCACCTTGCTATTAAATTTGAAAATGAGTTTTTACTACTCGACAATAGATGGCACTTAAAGAAAATATTATGCAACCACTGTTGCCAGATGGGGGGGATTCCCCCCAAATTTGGGGGTATTTTCAGACCACGGGGGGATTTTTGGGGGGACAAATCCTTTGGGGGGTTCTGCGGGGGGAAAAAAATTAGCTTGGAGGTAATTGGAGGATTTTTTTGAAAAAGTTTTATACGTGAACAAACTACTCACTACTTAATTAGAATGCACCATAGAAACGCACACAAACACACACTAGCACAACAATACTGCGGCGCACTAGAAGACCGTCTGCAATGATGTTGTTTCAGTGGTATAGTGGAATGCGTTACATCGAACAGCCTGGAAATCCACACCAAATACCGAAGAGTTCTGGGTTGAAGTGTATGGCTTCAAAAATGCAGTCGGTGGTAGAAGTTACGGACATATAAGCAAATTGACATTAGCAATTTTGTCGTTGCCTTTTTCTAACGCGATTGTGGAAAGAGCCTTCTCGCAAGTTGCGATTATTAAAGACAAACTGAGAAACAGATTAGCCATCAACACGGCCGAATCTATTTTGAGAATAAGATATTCAATGCCGAAAGGATGTGTTAATTTTAAACCAACTTCAAAGATTCTCAAGATATTTAACTCGGAGAAAATGTATGGAACTGCAGACGACGCAAGTGGAGATGCTGATACAGTCATGGAAGCAATTGCTGAATTATTATACATTTAATTTGATTGTTTTTAAATAAATAAATATTTTTCCAACTACTGGGGGTTTTTTTCTCAAAACACTAACATTTTGGGGGGATTTCGAGTGAGATTTGGGGAGAATGCTAGATCATCATCTGGCAACACTGTATGCAACTAGCGTGCATAGGATAGTGATCGGTGACGGAAGGTTTAATCCACATAAACAATTCTACTGGAAAAATAAAATATGCTTTTGGGGAAGGGGAGACTTGAGCCCCTTAACCTCTAACATCAAGAGGGGCGGATTTCTCTATAGGCCGAGTAGGCCCGGGCCTAGGGCGGCAAAATTTAGGGGGCGGCAAAATTTAGGGGGCGGCAAAATTAGGTCGTTTTGTATTTTTAGGTAGTTGTCTACGCATAAAAATTCTAAACTTGTGTCCATATAGCATTCCGCAAAAAATTTACATGAATGGCAATTACGATTATTAGAAGGGTTGCTCATCCAACTGAATCTTTGCTTACTAGTTTATTGCAAGGTAATTTACCCAGCCACTAATCGTTCCCAGGATCCGTCATACTCCTAACACCCGCCCCCCACCGCACGCAGGCTTCTTAAAAAAAGCTTTCAATTTTTTTTTCATGCTTTACAACACACAGGGGCGGCAATTTTTCGTAGGCCTAGGGCAGCCAACGCATCAAATCCGCCTCTGATCAAGTCGCTGCTTACCCAGGATAGAATGAGAGCAATGCAAAGTTAACAAGGATAGTGGCGGGTAAGATCAAGGTGAGTAGGCCAGAAGGAGCAGCGTCAGAAAAAGCATGTATTTCGATGAAATAAGTATGATTTATTTATTTAGGACAACCAGTAGTTGTTACATTGTAATTAATGATAAAAAACATGATTGTAAGTGAAGTGTAAGCATTATTTTCGCGGCAGTTATGCAGTGTACCTTACATGAGATCCGATATCGTAAACACTTGTTTTAGTTTCAAGTTGCATTAAATGACATTGACATTATATCTGTACCTAGTACCTAATAAAGATGAGTCATTGTTTTGACTATGAAGCAAATTATTAATTGCATGTTCCATACGTGCAGTATACGTAGGTAGTAGGGTAGTAGTATATGTAGGTCTAGTACGAGTTTGCAGTCGAGTGCATGCTTGCACTGTAGGTACTTTGCACTCTGGTGACATGGTCCAACATAATCATACCCTACTTCTACATGTTGAATACTTCACGATGATTATTATGAAGCTCGAGATAGCGTGATAATTATTATAGGGAAGTTTCCTGCGAGTGAAATAAATTACACAAGTATTTTTATCTAGGGAAATATGTCAAAATAATGGTAGTTTCATTCATCAATTAATGTTAGAACTTTATTTAACATTTTTTATCGACAATTTATTGATAATAAGTATTCTATTTGAGAGCAAAACGCTATGACGTCACCAGGGCTTATTTCATACAAACGCCGTAGCAAAGGTCGTTTTTGTCATTTGTGCTTGATTTGACTAGTTGGAAACAAGCTTATACAAGCTACTAAAGATGCACTCATTACAAGGGCACAGTTACAGAAAATTACTGAATGTATCCCGCTGACTATAATACTTATTACTAGAGATGGGCCGAGTACTCGGTTGATACTCGGTACTCGGCGTACTCGGCGGGTTTTTTGATACTCGTACTCGGCCGAATAACTCGGTTTGAATGCCGAGTATACTTTGTTTAAGAAAAGCAATATATTTAGGTATATCGTTAATTAACAAACTTTTTCAATGATTCATCTACTATGACGCGCAATGTGAAGTATTTGTTTGCAAACTATCAAGCGACTGGTAGTTGAAAGGCGCTGGCGGGGTGAGGGGTGTATTAACGCGAGCCGGCCCTCTCGACCGGCGCGAACCTATTTGCACTTGTTTACGCGCGCGATATGCGAATTTGATTGAACCGTGTTACTCGGCCGAGTACTCGGTTGAAAAAAAAATTGAGCCGAGTAAAACTCGGTACTCGTTACTCGGCAAAAGTGTTACTCGGCGCATCTCTACTTATTACCATATGGGCACACGGGGCATGTGCCCTCGGCGTTCAACCTAACGCGTGGCCTACAAGGCTCCAATATTAACATGATAATATGGTAATTATTAAGTTATTATTGGATTTGTGAAGGCATTCACATGTTTTTATTATTTATTATAATTATTTGCTAAGTGGCCTCGATTTCAATAAGCTGATGAACCTGTCTGCCTATAAGAGATCATAAAAAATGTTTCTATCTAAAATAAAACAACATCATTCAAGTTGATCTTATTTAATAATTCTTACTTAAATTAAATATACATCACATTTTATTCGTCACAAAAAACATAAATTGCTATGTGATTTGAATTACATTGAGACCATAATGGAATTTTGTTTAGCAATTGGTGTAGTATTCAAACATTGTTACATAAATAAGACATGGGATTTCATTCAGATAAAAAAAAGTATGTTGCACCAGACGTGTCCCCAATTTCTTAGCGATTTTAAGCGATTCTGGTTTCCATTTTCTTGTACTTAGCAAATTAACAGCTGTCAATGTGACAGCAGATTGTACTACATACACATACATATAAACTAACCTACCCCGTCGGGGTAGGCAGAGACAACGGAACGCCACTTGCATCTATCCTTACAAACCTCACGCGCTTTCTCTACATTCATTACTCTCTTCACACATGCTCGCCGGTTCCGGGTGCTACGGACCTTGCCATTTTTAAGATGTCCCCAATCTGATCGACGAATGTCCGACGAGATCTACCGCGGCCGACTTGCCCCCACACGTTGGCCGCTCAGATTGTACTATGTTTTTATTAGCAGTTTTAACACCCCCATGAAAGCATTATCTGCCCAATAAATTGAAAACGGTATTCGTATTATGCCAATTAATTTATCCGATACTTATTAGTAAAACTGGGCCTTAATACTTCTACATACCTATATATGTTTAAAATTATGTGGATGACAATGATTATCCAGGTGTGGTAAAACTACCTCTATAACATACACACCATCCGATATATCGATCGCATTCGCTCGTTGTATATTCTATAGTCACAAAACCACAGAAATAAATAGTAATAGAATGGTGAATGTCACGTCATCGCGTACATTTCGTGCGTGCCACATTTCAGCAAGCCCCGCCCACAGTGACGTATAGATAATGAGGGGACACTAAGGAATTATTATCGATGTGTGTGTGTGAAGTAGCTGTGGAAAATGAAATTATGTTATTGTTTATATAAAAACTGACCATTGCTGATTGTCAGGCAGAATAATGTTGTACAACATGTGTAAACACATGCGCTATAGTGCAATAGTTTGACACGCGCACCACGCCCATGTCACCTTTCTATTACTATTCATTTCTGTGCACAAAACAGTTACAAAACATAACATCATACGATCTACATAACTTGCCGCATCCTGGATTGCCATTTATGGCCTCCTTTTTTGGTTTACTCACAAAATAATGTTGAGCAGACTTAAACCAATTGAAGGCGAATTACATACATACACACACATAACGTCACGCCTTTGATCCCCGAAGGGGTAGGCAAAGGTGTATTTCTACACCCACTTTTCGCCAGATATACTTTAGTCCCACGTAATAAGGGGCGAGCCTATTGCCGTACCGGGCAAATTTCCAGACTCCGTGCTGCTACTGAGAGTTTCGTGACTGAAAAACCCAATAACACTGCCCGACCCAGGAATCGAACCCGGGACCTCCCGATCCCACGCGCACATTTATTCCGCGAGACCAACGAGGCAGTCGTATAGGGTTTGATATCGAGTTTTCCGTCTCTACGCAAAGATGGTATTTGCATCGTGTTATCCCTTAGTCGCCTCTTACGACACCCACGGGAAGATAGGGGGTGGTGACACTTGTATTCTATGCCGTCAACCACACGGCAACCTCCTTGATCCTTTAAATGGATCTGCATCCATTTGCCCGAATCATCATCGCACTAGCTTTATCCCGGTTGCATCCAAGACTTATACGCCTTAGAGCCCGAGGTTCACTTACTAGGCTAGCCAGATATGACATGTAACGGCCGGGCGACATGTGTGCTGACAACGCAATTCATTAATCACGAATGTTCGCACAGCCACAGGCTCGCCAGTCGCTCACATCACGCCACTGAGACACGTCATTGTTATAGCTCTTGTACTCGACTGTACCTAACTTATATTTACTGTGTTACTGTGTTGAACAATAAATCCAAGTTCTTTCATACCAAATACGAGTGCCATTGAAGAGCTCCCGTACACACAATATTCATCATACTTACCAAGCCGCTACCAAACAATTAACCTTGGACGTGGCCACTACACTGCTGACCAAGGCCAGCTCCAAAAGACAGAATATCAACTTTTCCACAGAGCGATATTCCATGGTTTAGACCAGTATACGTTTATTTCAGGGTACTGACTTCCCGTAACGACTGTCAAAGTTCTTCATGACAGCTGGGACCGAGGGTTTAACGTGCTCTCCGAGGCACGGGGCAAGCGATAATTAACAATTTAACTATTATTATTAATTTAACTACATTTTTCGACCGAATGAATCCCTTGAATCACTTGGATCGCTTATATTCTCTAGATCTTACTCGCTATTTGTCTCATAGAACTATCTATTTAACAGTGACAGATATAATTCTGACGTCTTCGTACGGCTTGTCTGTCTTGGGGTTGGTCTTGAC
Source organism: Euclidia mi (assembly GCA_944739405.2). Classification (NCBI taxonomy): domain Eukaryota; kingdom Metazoa; phylum Arthropoda; class Insecta; order Lepidoptera; family Erebidae; genus Euclidia; species Euclidia mi. The sequence goes on from OX123197.2 coordinate 13,869,786, forward strand.
ACTGCCGATGTTCTGCACCACCTCCATGCCGCGGACCACGCGACCGAATACCGTGTGCTTGTTGTCTAACCATGGCTGTGGATAAACAAAAAATAAAATATTATAGAGTATAAATGCTATGGAATAAAAAACAAGCACCGTGTTTACCGACTACTAATCATATTTAAAAATAAACTTCAAGATATCATACTAGCGTAAGAACTTTCGGGTTCTGGGTTATTTTTGAATAGTGGAGACCTCTTAGGTACGATTTCCAACAAACTGAGCGCGTCGGGACGCATTAACCTTTTCACCGCCCAGCTATACTAAACGCGATGTGTCGCTGTACGCCAACGTATAAATGTATAACAATTATATAGTACGAAAGCAGGGATGGCGGTAACGTCATATCGATAATGAAAAAAACAATGTGTAAATTTAAATTGTTACTCAAATTTACAATTAAAAATACACACTGTTAAATTATAATGGTAATTTGTTTTATTTTATGAGCATTTTTAGTAAGAAAAATGGGTATCCGTTATCGGAGACAAAGATACATGCATAGACTTGCTAGAGATAATAATATAATAGGCACATCACTATTCATTTCAAAACGTAGTCCGTTTACTTCATATCAAGTCGTTGGCGTTCGTAGCACGATAAAAGAAATAGGGTTGTCTATTGTTTTTTTCTGTGTATAGATTGTTGTTAGTCTATACTAAAAACACTTGAATGTTTTTAGTTAATATTTGAAATCTAACATGAACGGTCAGTCAGGAAACTCAGGAACATTGTTTGAAATGGCAAAGTAAGTGTAGTTTCGGAAAGGGATAGTAAGTAACTTTTTAATACTGATGTGCTAAACCTTTTCAGCTTATTTTTTATTTAATGCAAATGAAAAACTGGCTAGTTTGATTAAGGATATTCGAATACCTAAATTCATAAAAAAGTAATTAAACTTAGCTATTCAAAATTATTATTGCCAGTATCAAATCAAAATCAAAAACATTACACTCCTTTTTTGGGCAGTCGTGTAAAAAGATAAAGGTGTGCGCGTCGCCCGGCATGATGACACAATGACCTTGACAGCTATGCGCTTACGACGTCACAAGTTTACTTCTATTGAAGTTGTCGGCGCTAGTGACACTGACATCTTGCCATTACGTAGAGATGGGTGTAGCAATATCGAAAACCCTCGGTACATTTAATTAATTTTAATGAAGTGGTTTGATACGTACATAAATTTTTAAACGTATTATGTAATACGTTATTTACTGACCGGAATTACTTTTTAATCACAGAATTTAAGAATGATTGGATGGAAAAAGACAAATAAATATAAAAGATTCTAATGAATGCAACTTTCGCGTCACATCACTAGCCTACTTGATATGAAGTCGTTGGCGTGCGGGACATAAAAATATTTCAGGCATTTTATGTTTTTATCCATTTTAACACAGAAAAAAGCCTGTTTTGCCTGAGAAAATAATAAATAGGGCTTCATTCGTGTCCATCTACACAATTACAAAAGAAATAAAAGTGTTTATGTATCGTAAATGTATTCTTTTTATTGTGAACTTCTATAGAAGTCGTGGCGCGGACGCTACGAAAATCCCGAACTTCTATAGAAGTTGTTGGCGGTGAAAAGGTTAATACTGTGCTCTTGAAGCCTCTCCTAATTTGTTGCAGAATATCTGGCCAAACGGATTGGCATAAGATTTAAATCAAGTTTTCCTTCTCTTCAACAGTAATTTCCTTTGTAGCCTCTTACGACACCCATGGAATAGAATGAGGTAATGACACTTGTATTGTTAATCAGGCCATACACTGAATAAATGATGAAATGTATTATGTACAGAAAATGTGCAAATCGTCGGACGACTCGAAAGCGGTCCATTGGTGTGCAAACTCAAACTAGGATCCCAAGTAAATGTATTAACAAGCAATAAAATTAAAAGAAAATCCGAAAATCGGGCTCAGTGGCTGCCATTGCAGAGGCCTTCATCTAGCATTGGATTAAAGCAGGCTGATGATGATGATCAAAATAAAAACAAATAAAATAAAGTAAAAATAAAATCATTGCAATAGTAATACTTATCTCATGCTTGCTTGTTATGAAAATAGATTCAGGATATGGTTAAGTAATATCGAGGTATGGCTTTTAAGTGCAGGTAAATGTTATAAACGAGATAGAATATGAATTTCAGGTGCAGTTTCATTCTAGACGATTCAAACGCAATATGTTACGACAAACAGCTAGCCAAAATCATAAAATACTTTGTCTATGCGAAAAAATAAATACATCTTCTCTAAAATTGGATAAAATTCGTGTCGCATCAATCACAAGAGATAGAAATTGGAGCATAATTATTATAAAGCGCCAGGCGATTCCAAATACTTATTGTGTGTAAGAAATAGTGTTAAAATCAACCGACAACTTCTCCCCTGATTAAACATTATATTAAAAGAATTGACATAAAGGAAAAATATGAATGCCCAAACCAAAAAGTGCAATGCTGGCGGCGCAGTTCCATTGCTATAGAAATCATTTGATACCTATGTATATGCCCTCCGCTCTCGCACAGGCCTAAGCTCTTTTATTTTTCAAGTATCATCGAGTGAAATGGCGCATTTTTATGATCTTATGTAAGAATTATCACAACACCCTCCTTTCCGTGTAAGAAAAATAAAACATGATCGACACGTCTCACCTCCCTGAATCATCTTAAATAATAATTTGATGACTCCTAATGAATCTAGTGCTATAATATTCTACATTTCCCATTATATAATCGCACAGACATACCGTGGGCGCTAGGGTCACAAAGAACTGGCTGCCGTTAGAGTTGGGCCCGGCGTTGGCCATGCTGACGGTGTAGGGCCGGTCATGCTTCAGCTGCGGCTTGAACTCGTCCGCGAACTCGCCGCCCCATATACTCTCGCCGCCGGTACCCGTGCCTGCAAAGTGTAAATATTATGGTTAGTAATACAAAATAAAATAAAACGCCGACAGTGGCATTGGAGAGGGCTATATCCAGCAGTGGACTATGGTAGGCTGATGATGATGATGTTTATTTCTTTGGAAAATTATTTGGAAAATTTTCGAGTTACTTACTTAGATTTTTTCCGGCAAATTCGACCGCCAATGGCCTCAGTTTCATGTACTGATTCACTGGTATCGGTTTTCGGTACACCGTCCCTTACACCCTGTATAGGTTTTCGAAGTAATGTGCTAATTGAATTGTTAATTATCGCTTGCTAAACGGTGAAGGGACACGTCGCGTAGTGAAGAAACTGCATGTCTGAGTACTCGATAATGCTCTCAAAAGACATGTTATGTCAGCCAACCCGCACTTGGCCAGCGTGGTGGACTATGGTCTTTTTTTACATTTGGTAACATTCAATATCTTTTATCAGTATCTATGGAGATATTTTGATTGCTTTGTTAAAGAATGTTGTCCTCTATATTTTGAAATATTGCACAACAAAAAGTAATTGAGATATGGTTACACTATAAAAATCCGAGTGAGAGAATCAGACTTCCGTGCGACGGATATTCGGTACGTCAGTGAGCTCGAATATCCTGAAACTTGTCAAATATAGATTTCTGGACAGGACACCTAGAAACTAGTTCCAGGTGCACTACCTAAAGTCAATAACGTATACGGTACAGTACGGCCATTTATCGATGGCGATTGGCGAGTCTGAAGCTAGCCTTTGCGAATTACCGCGCATGTATATTCGTGTACAAAACTGTTATTGCCAGACTTTATATAATTTATATACAAGTCGTATTATTTTCGATGAATGAACCTCACCTGGCAATAGTGACAGATATTTTAACCGGAACATACACAATTTCCACTTTTACGCTGGTGGTTGCTCGATGGTATTTGTTGAGTGTTTAGTCGAAAATTCGTTCACAATGATGGTCTTGTGCAAGGGCGCCTTATCGTGGTGCAAAATTCTTTTGGGACTAGCCGAGCGGCAACATGTTTCATACCCAAATGGTTAGTTAAAATGGTACGGATAGACTCGTGAGCGACTCGAGAGATACAGAAAGTTCGGTGGCTATCTCTCTCAAAGTTGAATGACGATTTTCAGTCACTGTTTCCTTCACTTTTGCGATATTAACTCCAGTTGCAGACGTTGATGGCCTACTAGAGCGAGGCAAACCTTCCATCACATCTCGACCGCTTTTGAACGCTCTGCACTACTCATAAGCACGCGTTTTTGATAAAGTCAATTCACCGTAAGCATTCTGTAACATTTTCATTGACTCCGAACATGAAATTCCATTGGCGATGCAAAATTTAGGAAAATCTCTTTGTTCTATGTTTTTGTCAATTATGAAATACTATTATACTTTTTTTGACTGAATGTACATATCATCATATCAGCCAAACGACGTCCACTGCTGGACATAGGCCTCCCCCAAGGTTCTCCACACAGACCGGTCTTGAGCCGCCCGCATCCAACCTCCTCAAACTTAAACTACAAATCAAACGAATTGTTTCTTTGTAGTGCAATGTATGACTATCGGTTTATTTGTGTGAGTTTGGCGACAGCGGTTCCTATAGTAATTTTGGTGCATACCATTTCTACTTTTTTTGTGTTCTGTGCATTTCAGCATAATTCATTAACCTACCCAAGCGTGATGTGAGCACTAAATGAAGAAAACCTATAATTGTTTCAGATTGAGGAGATCTTATTTTGTCAATATAAATTATCTACAATTTTTATCTGACAATACCTATTTATAATTATATACGAAAAGATCTTAGGCTCCGACTATTAAAATTGTAGAAAAACAATACACAAAGCATAATCATCACTAATAACAATGTCAACCCTGACAATGGCAATAATAAGGCTAAATGTCAAATGCTATGGGCCTTATCAGAAGGCTCAAGGTCACTCAGAGGGCGATGGAGAGAGCTATGCTTGGAGTTTCCCTGCGAGATCGAATCAGAAATGAGGAGATCCGCAGTAGAACCAAAGTCGCCGACATAGCTCTCCGGATACCCAAGCTGAAGTGGCAGTGGGCAGGGCACATAGCTCGAAGAACCGATGGCCGTTGGGGCAGAAAAGTTCTGGAGTGGCGGCCACGTACCGGACGACGCAGCAGAGGTAGGCCCCCCGCAAGGTGGACCGACGATCTTGTCAAGATCGCGAATGTACATATATATTAAGAAAAAATTTGCGGACTCATATGTGATGTGCCTGGTACAGGTTCAGTATCGCACTCGTCACTCTCACTTTCAGACTCGGTTTCCGAATCTGAACCTGTATTAATCATAAACCTTTCCGTCATTTCGTCAATGTTACAGTCACTATTCATATACTCGTTTTCGACGTATATTATGTTTCTGCATAATGCACTCCACTCCTTTTGCCCCATCATATTCACTTTGTCCCGGACGAGCTCCATTGTACGGGTTATGTTCCAGACCACATTTTTAGCGGCTACGTGTCCTTTAATAGCAGCCCACGCCTTCTGGACGGGGTTCAAGTCAGGGTGATATGGGGGTAAACGAAGGACATCGTGATTGTATTTTTTAAACAATTCGTCTATTACGAAGCATTTATGTACGTCTTTGTTCTTTTTTATGAGATCGTACACTTCGTACAGTTGTGGTTTGCGCATGTCCTTTTCAAAGGGTATGCCTTTATCTACTAACCACGATTCCATTATAGCTTTCTTGTCATTAGATGTAGGGGCCGGATTGCTTATAGTAGAGGAGACGTGGAACATCGACCTTCACCGATCTGATAACCAGATGAGACGTATTTTTATGTAATATAATTTATAAACAAATATGCCATAATAACTTGCCTATCAAAAAGTGCTCATAGCTATTTTAAATTTAAGTTAATTGTAATCAACCGCAAATATAACTTTGTCGTTTATACAAACACTAGGGAAAACAAAGTTATTTTTGGTAAATGAAAAAGTGATAGTGATATTTGGATAGGTGAAGATAAGGGGTATGTTAAGTGTTAAGGCTGATGCTAGTAATTAATAAACGAACACGGAAGCAATATAGCAATAAATATCAAACAATTAGATTAAGTGCGAGTCCCGTAAGGGTCCCGTAGTTCAGGTATCCACATAACATACCCTTTATCTTCACTTAACCGAATTTTAATTTGTTTATAAATTATATTACATAAAAAATACGTCTCATCTGGTTATCAGATCGGTGAAGGTCGATGTTCTACGTCTCTTCTACTATTAATTTATTATAGTATGGAGCATTATCGATAACCACCACCGAGTTAGGGCTCAAACTTGGTATCAGCTGCGTCCGTAACCATTTCTCATAATTATTAAAATTCATGTCATCATGGTAGTCTCCTGTTTTGCTACCTGAATTAAACATTAACAAGGCATTCGGAACAAACCCTACTTCTGACGCAGCGTGTACTATAACTATCCGCTGACCTTTTGATATGGGGGGTTTTAGGCCTTGAGCGGAACCATCTGACCACGCCTTACCCTTTGTATGCGACGAGTGGACATACGACTCATCAGTGAAAATTATTGGCCGACCTTCATTCCTGTATTTTTTTATAGATTGCAAGTACAAAAGCCTTTTCAGGCGAATATCGGACTTCTCTATAAGGGCCATTCTATTGGTTTCGGTCTTTCGCCACTTGAAACCCAAGTTTTTCACTATGGTTTGTAAGCTCGTTTTAGCACCCTGAAAATTTATATTCGATTTGAGTTTCACTAGTAATTTGTTAATGGTCGGCATTACTTTTTCAGTTTTGTGAAAATTGTGTATAAGTACACCTTTTTATTACACCTTGGTCAAAATTATCTATTTCCGTTATTGGTTTTGATCTAGACATTTTTTTATCAGGCGTACGGAATACTGAAACTAAGCCCAAAATATTGCCTTCAGTTGCAATCCGCTGTATAGTGCGTTGAGATACACCAGTAGCATTAGCTACTCTTAAATAAACGTTATCTACGTCTATCATAATAAAACGGCTCTTTAAGAAACATGATAAACATAGTACGACTCGTTACAGACCTATAGCATTGATTCCAGTCATATAAAATACTGATGTGCCGAGTCGCTGTTTTGATGGATCGAGTCGACTCGAGTCAGTTTATCCAGTATTCGAATCATGACTCGATTCCCTGATTCGAGACCAGTACTCGAATTCTATGTTTGGTATTCGAATATTGACTCGAGTCCAGCTGGACTCTAGTCTAGAAATTCGAGTTCAGAATTCGAGTCTGAAAATTCTAGTCCAGAACTAGAGTTCGATTTAAGAACAACTTCAAACAGCGTGTAGGTTAGGTTAAGCCTTATGACTAGAGATCGGATAATCGGATGCATATTTACCTAAAGTTGAGGTGTTGGCTATTATGGAATGCACTTTTGAATCGAGAAATCCCGGGATTACGGAATCGACAAATTTAGTTTTTTTATTATACAATCAAATCAGGTGTAGGTAAATTTACTTATTTTAACTTTTGTACTAAAAAACAGCTCTAGAAATAATAAAATCCTCTTAATTTTCTTCAATTTTCAAAACATTTATCTCAAACGAATAATAAATAAGAATTACATAGAAAAACCATTCAATCTCATAATAATTATTAACTTAGATACAACAGCACCCACTGCCTACCATTCCTCTTACACTCAACATACTCATAAATTGATGGGGAGCTTAAAATTAACTTCAAGTAAATACACATTAATAATTATGTAATCCCGGAGACCAGTTTCTTTTTAAATAAAAATCACATGTTAAAGACGTCGTTTCCTCACCATTTTACAGAGTAGTTTCACATTCCCGAATTTTCTGGAATCCCGGGATTTTTATTTAAAAAAATATGTTTTAAGAAGCCGCTTCCATAATATCCTAGCAAAAATGAACTTTAGGTGAATATGCATCCGATTATCCAATCACTACTTATGACACAACAATAATAAATGTAAGGGGGTAGTTGAAGAATTATTAATCTGAGTCGGGTTAATAATAGGTTTTTTTAGGTGCTTTAACAAATTAGTTGTGTTTTTGAAATCTTTAAATACGGAGTCACAGTTTTTGCACTTTATTTTACCGCTGTCCACTTTCTCAAAACACTTCCATAAACCTGAGGTTTTTTTCGGCACCATTCTAAAATAAAGTTAATTACAATCTAGTCACTTCACTTCTGGTATTAATAAACACTTAAATAAATTCACTCAGTAGAACTAGGTACTCACAATAACTGCTAACTGACACAAAATAAAGAAATCAAAACAAAATATGCAGGTTCAAACTCGTTTGTATTATTAGTCACGCACCACTTCATGCTTAAGTAAACAGTTGGCGAGTACGAGCGAGTTAACCAAACTCGAATACGAGACTCGAGTCAGTTGGACTCCCATAAATAGAATCGAGTTAGCGAGTACGTATTGATTCTTCATGACTCGAGTACCGGAATCGAGTCCGGCGTACTCGAATCAAAATAAATTGGCATTCGAGTAGGCGAGTTCTAAGCAGGAATCGAGTCTGACTCGAGTCAAACCGTACTCGGCACATCGCTAATATCAAAATATTTTAGACGGTTATCCATAAGCCTATTGAACAATCGGAAACAAAAGAAACATACCTGAATGCTGCAGTTTTTTTTTTTGAAACTTGCGTTTACAAACATAGATCGAAAGGATTTTCTTTAGGTAGACACATCTTTTAAGCCGCAATTAAGAATGCGCCCGTGTTGTATTCCAAATAAGTAGGTATTTGGAAAATGGCATGCATGGTATGCACCTATGAGTAAGTATCCATGGGACCTCTATAGATCATTATTTAAAGATATGTGTTTTATATTATTTGTATTATTGTTATTTATGATAAAAGTTTTATGACTAAAGTTGTAGATTTAATTTGCCACAAAAATCTCGTCCACATATTCTTTGTGCAGCCAATAGTTTACCAGATAATCAAGAAAAACTATCTGCATCTGCACTCTTTCCAAGATGGTGGCCAAGGGACAAGAGGTACGTCCCCATAAATTTGAATCAAGCTTTACAATAGAATACCCACACATATCTATAAAATAAAATTGCGTCGTCTGATAAATGCAACCCCAAATGTAACTTTTAATGGACTATAAATACTTTAGTCATCGTCTGTACTCAAGACAGTGATAGTAAAACGAATACTAAGGTGTGACAGAGACACATTATATCGCACCGAAAACTTCAAAAGTATAAAAGAGAGGTCCAATGTACGTGTTTGCAGTCAATTTAATCGATTTTTATTGATATGGATTAAAATTAATTAGAAAAAATATACGTGTATTCAATTACATATAAAAATTGAAAATGTGTTCCAACTCTTTTCATTTATGTCATCGTTAATATATAATTGATATAAGTAAACCTGGTCTTTAAACCAAGAAAATAAATTTTATTAGATTTGTTTTTTACTAAAAACAAAATCTCACTATATTGCTTGGTTTAATAAATCTATTTCATTTTATATCTTATAGTACTTTTATTATTATAACAAAAATAAATGAATTCAAAATCAATTATAAAACTAATCGATTTAAATTTTTGATTGAATAAACTATTAATTTGTATTTACATAACGTGCATCACTGGCCTAGACTACCGCCCCGCGCACCCCGCTTCTTGCCACCGCGTTGTTCCTAAAATGGATTACTGCGCCGCCTTCTGCGCGAACTTCAGACTCGCCATCGATAAACGGCCGTACTGTACGCAGGTTGAAGAATACTTGGTTCCAAGTTACGTGAATAAGCTGCCGGAAAGATTACAAATATTATATAAAACGCGTTTGAAAGGCTACAAGTTCAAAATGAAGCTCTTTTACATATATATTTTACAAAATAGTATATTCAAGTAATACTTATTGTTTGTGAATAAACGGCTCGCTAGTACTCAGATAAACCCTTTTTTTTTTTTTTTTTTTTTTTTTTGACTCATGGTGGAAACCAAACAATTTACGGGCTTACCCCCCTAGGCTGGGCCCCTAAAGGGGCTCAGTCCAGGGAGAGTGTGGTGACTCCCCGACGAGAAGCGCCGGGACTACCCACTAAAACCACCATGGTGTTCCTCTATCCGATCCCATTGAATGGCAGGGTCACGGGAACTACGTTTGTATAACTGCCGCGAACTCAGATAAACCCTGTGATGTGAGGTTTTCGTAGTACGGCAACGTATCATGTAAGATTCAGTAAATGTATTGAAAAATACAAACAAATAAAAAAATAAAGCTTCTATTATAGCTAATAATAATCGTATGTAGGTAACTAAAATCATACTTATCTTTCAATATTTTTTTATAAGTTTGATATGAAGATAACACGAATACATAACAATGCATAATAAATATGTTATCTCTCCAGATAAGAAAATTAGAAGTGCCAGTTTTGGAGAAAAGGCACTCATATTTTTATCAGTTATAATAATAGCGATAAAAAAGCACGTGTAAAGAGATAGCAGAAATACACTGGCATGTTTTGGACACGTGAACTGTAATCGGTACAGTTTTGACTTTTGTTCTTTGTGCAAATATAGATTTAAAAATAATTGAACTTTGTATTTATTACTATCATCATCAATAACATTGACACAGGTCACCTCTTGGATGGGTGACCGCAAGTTGCGGCATTTACATCTGAGCACCAGGTACTTCGCAGGGCACGTATACCGTTGATCTCGCTTCTTGTCTCCGCACATTGTCGGAGGCCTTCAGGCGGTAGGTATAAACTCCTACACCAGAGCAGGCCTGGCGCACTTCGCATTTTAGGTACAAACTTACAAGTACCTCAGCCGACTACGTCGACGTGGTTGGATTTAGTGGGTTGCCGCGCGCCGCTCACATTAGACGTCACGCAACGCAACGAGTGCGACCGCTCCGTATTCTCACGCGCCGTGTTCATACACTGTTCAAATTATATACCTAAACGCTTTTAACAACGAAAATGTATCATCACAAGTCTAATGCAAAGTATTGCTCAATTAACTGTGTGTCGAAAACGACTTGAAAATTTGATTTTATTTTATTTATATATTACGAGAGCAACTTGAAAATTAGATTTTTTGTTTGTTGAGATATCTTAACGATTATGGTGTCAAATTAAAGATCTAGTTCAAAAACCATTTTATCTGTTTGAATCATGTAAATAGGTCCACGCGTTTAGGAAATAACTAAGAATCAGTATAGTAAAAATGTAAACAACCAGAATTTTTGTGGTATTTGTTCTACGAGCTCAAATAGTGGGATAGGATACTTATATGATAATTATTTATTATTAGGTACGTGGTCAAGTAGGTAGATAGACGATGAATAAATATTATAGTTGCAGCGGCAAGTCAACAACCCTAGCGCGCCACTCCGCGCCAGACAGTGACAGCGTTATGTGTTAGAAAAGAAAGGGAACGGTTAGGTTAATATCGCATTAGGCACTGAGTGCTTATGCGAGTTGAATTGCACTTTGTTGCTTAGTAGGAAGAGTCGCAAATTCAATAAATTGGTTTGACAAGTGAATTTTCTGTACGTTAGTACTATTCTTTACTCTGTGACCAGAGTTGGTTATACACTTACACGAAAAGATGAAAAATATCATCGACACTATACAGGGTGTCACAAGATCCATCACCAAGCCGAAGTCTACTCGTTTTGCACATCATGCCAAGTCATACTACGCGAAAATAATACCTGGGAAACAAAACTTTTTTTTTAAATAGACACATTGACACACATTTTATTAGCGGCAATGTATAGCGCGCACTTGCAGAAATGCATCGTACCTACACCTGCCGTATCTACCTACACCGTGCGCCGCGGTCGACCTAAGGGCGGTTACAGATTAGCGTATTTTTCTGCGCGTATACGGTCGTTTCAGCATACGCGCTTACACGCGCGCTACATTATGCGCTACAAAAAACTGGACTCGCGTAAACGGGCATATTTCGGCGTGTTAGCTCGAAACGGTAGTGATATCGTATCAGTATAGCGCTAATACAGCTTAGACGCGCATCAAGACTTGTACTAGTTTCGCGTGTGCCAAAACGCACGCCCATACGCGCCTACATGCGCTTCCAAAAACCAGCTTATACGCGCGTATAAAACACTAGTTTGCAACCGCCCTAACGGCGCGGGCGGCAGTTTATGATCACGTGGTCGCGCAGCCGAGGAGAATGAACTCGTAGCTCATTGCTAGTAGGCATACACTGTGTTTAGGGATCTTTAAAGCCGTTTATTTTAGGGAAATATTGAAAATTGTGTTTATGTTTATTTGGAAGAAAGTTTACATTTATCATTCTTAACACGATTTTGGAATAATTAGAAAAAAAAACGTGACTTTGAGACAATATTTGACAATATCTCCTGAACCAGTTATTTCCCAGATATGGTGCTGAAGTAAAAAAATTATCGTAATAATTGGTATAATATGGGGTTTCAGTTTTCGTTAAGGGTCTTTTTACGCCCTGTGTGTATAAACTGTCCTACTGCTGCGCATGGAAATTTTCTCTCTATGAGAAGGTTAGGCTGATCCCATATTAGGCGTGCAGGTTTTTAGAGCGGGTGAACGCCGAACCCGTGACTGACTGAAGCACTTGCTTGAGGGAATCGCAAGCGGCCGATTGTACATAAAGGTGACGTGAACTTAGCGTGCGACTGATGTGCATGCGGCGTTTACGCAGTAACCACGCCGCACGCTAGTAAAGCGTGACACTCACTTCGCCTTATAGATGCACGCACATGGTATTCACATTCACACGCTCGAGGATCGCGCACGAAAAATGTGGCAGCAGCTCTAAGCGGGGAAGACACTAGACGGACATGCCCGCAAACAAGTCTGTAGACATGCCCGCCGGAACCTCGTTTGTATTTGTTTTAGACAACGCTGGTCAATTGGCCCACTTACGAGGGGAGTTCAATGTATTCTCGGTATCGAGGTGATACTAATGATAAGGGTAATTTAATTATCTCATTAGTTAATGACACTCTTTGAGGGTATAAATACAACATTTCATTTAATTGCCACCATTAGTATTCAAGATATCATTGCGAAAAGACAACTATGATGACTGATTCGACAATGATGAAAAAAATCGAGCATCGTGCAGTGATAAAATTCCTCACAAAACAAGGAAAAACTCAAAAAATTAATCATGAAGAAATGGTGGCTATTTACCAAGATTCTGCGCCTTCATTATCTACAATTCAGAAGTGGTCAAGTGAATTCAAACGGGGTAGAGAGAGCATTGAAGACGACCCCCGCGCTGGTGGGCCAATTTGTGCCGCTACTGAAGAAAACGTCAAATTAGTCGAAAAACTTGTACTTGAAGATGCCCGTGTAAGAGTCAAAACATTAGCAAAAATGAATAAGCTATCCTTGGCTACCATTCACACAATCCTTCATGAGCGCCTGAATTTGTCAAAGGTCAGTGCAAGATGGGTGCCGCGAATGCTCACCGCGCTACAGAAACAAGTGCGAGTTGACTGTTGTAAGGAGTTTTTGGACCTCTGTGGTGAAAATCCGCAAAGCATTTTCGATCGGATTGTTACTGGTGATGAAACGTGGGTTCATCACTATGACCCTGAGAGCAAGCAAGAGTCTATGCAGTGGCACAAAAAAGGATCAGACCCGCCGAAGAAGTTCAAAGTCACTCCGTCCGCAGGAAAGCTTATGGCCACGGTGTTTTGGGATTCTAAGGAAATCTTGCTAATCGAGTACACAAAAAAAGGTCAAAGTATTACTGCTGCATCATACGCAACCACCCTGTGTAATTTAAAGGAGGCAATTAAAGAAAAAAGACGTGGAAAATGAACCGCAGGTGTGTTGCTGCTTCACGACAACGCGCCGGTTCACAAGGCGCGCCTTGCCCAGGCTACTGTGCGGGAGTACGGATTTGAAGAAATCAATCATCCACCCTACAGTCCGGACCTGGCCCCTAGTGATTATTATCTATTCCCTAATCTTAAAAAAGACCTTCGTGGAAAGCATTTTTCGGACGATGAAGAGTTGAAGGGAGCAATAAACGAACATTTTTCGGGCCATGAAGAAAAATATTTTTCAGAGGGAATTGAAAAGTTACTTTCACGAAGAAATAAATGTATTGAGATGTTAGGGGAGTATATTGAAAAATAAAATTTATTCAGAATTTTCCGCCTTTTCCTTCATACCTATACCGAGAATACATTGAACTCCCCTCGTAACTTTCAAAATTCATTGGTGCCCACCGCGCTGTTGTTTTGGAACCGCAGTCTGTTATAGTTAGCCTATCCATTAGGTAGCGGCTTTGAAGTTGACTATTGTGAGTGCAGGGTTATAATAAAACCTCACATCACAACCTATTTATGTAGTTTTCTTATAATTCTGGTGCATTACTCTAAGAACTTATATCCAAAATATAAAATAACAAATAAAAATGTTGCTCACCTGTAGGATCTCCAGTCTGTATCATGAACCCCTTAATGACTCGATGGAATATGTGTCCATTATAGTATCCATTGCGCGAGTGCACGCAGAAGTTCTCGACGGTGCGCGGCACGTCTTTACCGAACAGACGGATGTGACGTCGCCTAACGACGTGTGCAGTGTAACAATTAAATGAAAATGGTTGTTTACCTGTAGGATCTCCAGTCTGTATCATGAACCCCTTAATAACTCGATGGAATATTTGTCCATTATAGTATCCATTGCGCGAGTGCACACAGAAGTTCTCGACGGTGCGCGACACGTCCTTACCGAACAGACGGATGTGCACGTCGCCTAACGACGTGTGCAGTCTAACAATTAAATGAAAATGGTTGTTTACCTGTAGGATCTCCAGTCTGTATCATGAACCCTTTAATAACTCGATGGAAGATGTGTCCGTTATAGTATCCATTGCGCGAGTGCACACAGCAGAAGTTCTCGACGGTGCGCGGCACGTCCTTACCGAACAGACGGATGTGCACGTCGCCTAACGACGTGTGCAGTCTAACAATTAAATGAAAATGGTTGTTTACCTGTAGGATCTCCAGTCTGTATCATGAACCCCTTAATAACTCGATGGAATATGTGTCCATTATAGTATCCATTGCGCGAGTGCACGCAGAAGTTCTCGACCGTGCGCGGCACGTCCTTGCCGAACAGACGGATGTGCACGTCGCCTAACGATGTGTGGAGGATCGCCTGCTCGTATAGACGTTGGACCCCTGGAAGGATGGATGGGAATTGTAGTGACAACAGAAATATGGGTAACAAACAGCTAGTTATGGTGCATGCACACCATAGTTACTTTTTGTTGGACAATATTTCACAAAGCACAATTTTCTATAACAAAACACTCGAGGTAGATCCATAGATTGTTTCTGCACGTAATTGAATGTTGCCATGTTTTCAAATGTTGCCCAACAAAAAGTAACTACGGTTTGCATTCCTAAAGTAAGTAAGTTTAAGCAATAATTGTTCAAAAATATAATTATAGAAACTAAATAAAAATAACCCTTTTTAATGCTAAAACCTTTGTTGCATTTGATTACAAACATATTTATATTTATTATTTTTTATTAAGGAGGCTATAAACCCTATCGTCTACACTAGGCAAACCTTGACACTCAGTCTTCTGCTGTTACTATACAAATACAAAATGTTAAAATTTGTTGCCTTTGAAAAACGATAATTTCACAAAGGCATTTTGCCTGCGATTTTTATGTTATTTTCGCGATTCGATATAAAAATAACACATTTTTATAAAGATAACATAAAAATCTTGTCTTTGCTACTGCTCTCTATACCTACATTATAAAATGAAGTCTGGCCGGCCTGTCAGTCTATACTGTATGAACGCAATAAAGTCAAATCTACAAAACGGATTTCAGTACGGTTTATTTTATATTCTCGTCTCGTCATTCTCGGGCTTCGTAATCGAATAAGTCGCGGTTGCGTAATCGAATAAGTGAGATGCCACTGTGTGCATAAGTGAGATGCAATTATGGCCAGACAAGCGCTTGAAATCCGGTTCGCCAAGCCGTTTCTTGATGGACAACATTCTATTATTTAATTATGCTTTTCTGTATAGATAATAAGATTATGATATAATTATGTATGTCTGTGATCGTCACTTGGGGTCACCACCTAAGATCAGGGTTGGTTTGTGGTCTTCGCCATAATCAACATAAGCCTGAGTGGTAACCTCGTTTTTATAACATATCTACTTGTGTAATTCTGTAATGTCTCATATTTATTTAATATCTAACTATTGTGTATGTTGTAAAAATAAATGCATTTCTCTCTCTCTCTCTCTCTCTCTCTCTCTCTCTCTCTCTCTCTCTCTCTCTCTCTCTCTGTGTCATACTAATAGATAGTGTAATTCTCGAGGCAGATTTAGATGTATAGCACACGGAGCCGAAACCGCGAGCGAAATATAATTAGGCATATCGCAAAGATTACCTTGCCCCTCCGTCGCCGATATAATATCCTCTTTACTGGGCTTCTCATTGAAGATGTCCCTGTCAGCATCAGGACTCTTGATGTCGTCGGGGCTTCTACGAGAGAACATGTAGAAGCGGTTCTTCTTATACGCCGTGCAGAACAGCGTCGGGTCGGTCTTTACGTTCAGTAGCGTGGGGTTCTCTGAGCCTTCCATCTCGAGGGTCGTGGCTACCTTGGACTGGTTTGTCCGACCCTGGTAAGGAAAGCATTGTAAATATTTAGAGGACTAACTAGCAATTGTGAGCAAAGAAAGTATTGTGAAGATTGGGAGTAATAGCTAATAATTAACCTGTTGTATGGCGATGCAGTGAGAAACATAAACGATTTTGAATGATTGTGTTTGATATTCTGGCATTCAAGCAGCTGTTGAATTTGGGTTTTTTGATAGATTCTTCAACTGTAATTTTCTTTATTTATTTACTTTTCCATGGAGGTCACCACCCTACTTAATTCCGTAAGTATCGTAAGAGGCGATTAAGAAAAATACAAGAAGCAAATTGTATCTTTAGATAGATACAGTAAACTCAACATCAATACGTATATCAACGCGTCTGGCCAGCGTGCTATAGTAGGTCAAATTACCCCTATTGACTCACAATGCAAACTTTATGCAGAACACAATGGGTGTTCTTTGTATCAGTTGCTTGCTTGTAAAGTCCCCTGCAACACAGGATATATTCCTAAAGCAGGTGACTTAAAAAAAAAAATAGGAGGACTCCAGTCCAGCGGCGGACTGTAAACTGCGTGATGGCAAAATAGGTGTGCGAACGGCTGTATGATATGCATATGGGTGATGTAAGTTCATATTTGTGTTACCTGGAACAGTGCCAGATGTAGGGGCCGCAAGTTCTCCGGCTTGCCGATCATGGCTGCGCAGCGGTTGGTGACCAGGTTGACGACCTTCACGCCTAACATCGTCGCGTAGATCACGAAATGACCGCTCGCATCGAAGAGTACATTCGCGAGGTGAACCGAGTCTGACTTCTCTAGGTCACGTTCTGTTGCCATTCTGTAGATGTAATTTGTATTAAAATTTGTTACGAATGGCAATCCAAGTCGATTGCCGTTCGTAACAGATTGGCAAAGGTAAGCAACACTTCCAAAAGTCACCAATTAGATAGGTTACCGCGTCTGGTATAAATTTACATCCGAGCGCTACCGAGTAGGTATTAGAGGGCACATAAAGCTGTCGGTCCCGGTTCTTGTCGTGGGACCTAAACTATTGTTTGCCACAGACTAACACGAAAAAGAAAGAATAATATGAGATGAATAGTGTGAATTTAGGTCATATGGCACTTACTCTGTGGAAAAGCTAATATTTTCTTAAATCTGTAGACAAGTAAACGGACCCCGTGCTCTTAGGCGGAAAAGTCTTGGTTGCAACCCAGGACAACACTAGGATGATGATGAAGAACAAGGTCAATTTTGTACCAAAAATATAATAAGTCTGAAGTTTTGTATCAAATTATTATTGCCTAATTGTAGTTTAGATTGAAAAACGCAAACCAAGAAAAATTATTACGAAAACAGAGTGTAATTTTCGAGATTATGCAAGTCTTATCCTTGTCATAGTGAAATGAGGTCCGCGCCCAGCAGTGGTACACTACACAAATAGGGCTGATGATGATGACAAATTAATCAAAGCTAACACCGCTAACTCACTCATGCAATCCTAGTAATGTTAAAATTCACTTACCTCCTACCAAACTCCATGTTAGGCAGCTGCTGCGTCTGATGCTGCAGCTCTTGGAAGCGCTGCAGGCTCTCGTCCAGCACCTTGTGCAGTTTGCCTGACAGGAAATGGAACACACGCACCTATTATACCAACAGACAAACGGACCGCCTATTACATCTTCTTGCCTTTTCTATTCAATTCAATTTATTTCAAAGTCAAAATCATTTAGACCACAAAGAGACGCTTATAAACGTCAAAATGTAAGTTTATATATAATTCTATATGATTCTACATTTACATTTACTGGCACATTCGTAATGCAATAAGCAGAACCATGGCCACTCTTTTTAATCAATCATATTTGCAAGACATTGTTTAAAGCTGTTACATTCTCTTTTTCATGTGTGTGTCATGTAAGCACAGTAACGTTCTGCTGTTAATGGCACACGCAATATGTATGTGTAGTGGCCGCAAATGTGGTGACCTGTGCTATTGTGCAAGCATTGCTTAACATTGCTTATTACGATCGTCAAGGTAAGACACGCTATGGGCGCCTATTACCTGTACTCGATAGGATCAGGTCAATAGTTGTCTCACAAAACGCTAGCGCTATCTGGTGGATAAATTAAGTTGTAGTGAATAAAGTAACCACAAAAGAATATTCTTATTTGCGCTATTCTAGCTTCTATTTTTTAGCGCCCCACAACTCTCAACAGCATGCAAGTGAAGCGATACTAAAATAGTTTATAAGTACCTATGTATATGTAAACTAACAAGAGTTTGTATGTTAGTCTGTAAGGTATTTATCTTTGCGTATATGCCACATGATTTTTTTTTAATTATTATTATTATACCTAAAACAAACGAAAAACAGATATAGGAGCAAATATACAAAGTATATAAATAAAACCTTACCTTCCTATCCAAGCTAATCGACGCCATTTTCTTTCCATCGGGCGAGAAAGCAAGCGCAGTTGGGTAGGTCCTATTCTTCACAAAATCATACAGGTCTGTATCCAACTTAGACTCGAACTTCACATTCCTTGGGAACTTGAACTCATGTTTAGGTCCCGTCCAGTACTCAATGATCCCTGCTTTCTCTACTGAGACTGCTGTTTCAAAGACTGGATTATATTTGATGGTGACCACATTGCTTTGGTGCAGCCGGTCAAAGGTGTGGAGCGGTGTGCCAGCAGTTTGCGTACCATCGAATATGTGAATCTTGTTACTGCATTTTTCTGAGCTGTGGATAGGCAATTTTAAGTATTAGCTTATCAGTGGCACTGTGAAGTAAAAATGTTGGAGTTGAATTTCATATTGCATAAGTAACTAAGATAGTTAGACGAGTGACAGATTGATTAAGCTTTGGCAGTGATAGTGGCCCAGCCACTCTAGGATAGAATGCCGTGAACTTTGGAATAGCCTATCACAGTAACAGCTAGGTTATAATCACGTTACAGTAACATGGTGCCTTGCAGCGATTCCTTGACAGTGCTGCAGTATACTTGTATTATCACATAACATATATCTACTCAAAATGCCGACCAAGATAGCAAAAGTCACAATAAGGCGAAAATGGAAGGGTCTTCACCCTAGCAACAGTTTAACTACTAAATAATATTATGAACTGTTTATTGGAAGAAATAAATGGCTTTATTATTTTGAAAAGTGTTCTTATTCAATGTAAATTATTGCTGATATACATACACTGCTAGTGCAGAGATTGGATCGCCGGCCGAGTGCACCCATTCTGTGCAGTATGGCTCGAAATCTATAGAGATCATGTTGATCATGTCTGAAACAGAGACACCAAAATCAAGTTAGAAACTAGAATTAGCTAGAAATAAAAATATCCTCGAGGTAATAAGGGAATTTGATCTATCTGACACAGGCTCAACTGTTTGGGATATGATTTAAAGTCAAGTTTCCTGTCTATTCCCAATATATTTGCTTAATTCTTTGGTCCAGCGGATAGCGTATGCGACTGCTGATCGGAGTTCCTGGGATCCCGGGTTCGATTCCCGGGTCGGGCAAAAGTGTTACTAGGTTTTTCCGAATTCTCAGTAGCAGAGTCTGGTGATGTGCCCGGTAACGGCAATAGGCTCGCCCCCTATTACGTGGGACCTAAGAAATTCATGGCGAAATGTGGGTTTAATATTACACCTCTGAGTGAGTGGCTCATGCAAGTCTATAAAAAAAAAATCTTTGGTCACCTGTTACACCACACAGAATGATGTCTTGACCAGAGTGATGGACCATGGTTTTACCCTTCTCGTAGTTAGAAGAGGCCTGCTGCCTATGCTGCCCAGCTTGGGACAGTATTATAAACAGGGCTGTTGATCATCATCATGTTCATCATCATACTAGCACTTAAGTCTTGGATGCAACTGGGATAGTTGCATCCAAGACTTCTCGCCTTGGAGCCCAGGGTGTGCTAGGTAGAGTGCTATTTACTAGTCTAACGAGATTGGCAGAATATCAGCAGCAGCAGAATATCTTTTATCTAGCTTGAGAGCACTACAACAAGTTGGACTGCATGGATAGTATAGAGGTTGGTATTCTTAGTAATGGTCAAATAAAACATAAATATCTGGCACCAAAACAACTTACAAAATGGTTATTAACATTACATTTACCAGTTGCACCATCAAAAATATAAATATTTAATGGCCTAAAAATGGGGATTTGATAAATTTTGTGTGTTCCCTTACCAAAATTAATAACATCAAACACCTTGATAGTCTTCTCCTGTGAAGCGGTACACAGCAGGGTACCGGTGCTGTTTGTCGCAACATGGCTGATCGGTGCCAAGTGACAGCGGAAGTGTTTCACAAACTCTATGCCTTCCTCCTGAAATTGTTTTTAACAATATTGTTTACTAAAGCTGTGCTCAAATTCTAGACTTAATTGATAAAAAAAACCACAAACACACACTCCTTATAACTGTAGCTGTCTGTCAGTTAAAGTCCCATCTAACTTAGCTGGGCCATTTTGGCTGTTAGCCAGAACAACAGCATTTGCTAAATAGCTGTGATTTTAATATGTAATACCAGATTTTAAGTTTAAATTAGAAATGGGATGAATTTGCAGATAACTTCTTGACTAGGTACATTTATTTTGGATGCTAAAGGTATAATTTATATATACGTACCTATTAACCTAAGGATAAAGAAGATTGGTGGTAGCTTTTAGATTATGAATCAAATTCACGAAATAAATTAAATTATTTCTAAAAAAAACTTACAGAAAATAAGGGTAATTTAATGAATAACTATTGGCACTATACCTGTTTTTTCCAAAACTTCAAGTGGCCGTCCTGACTAGCAGTGATCACGAAGTCAGTCTTGGTGACTACAACATGCGTTACTACATCCCGATGCATGTAACTGAACTCATAAGTTTCCGATGACGGCAAGTTTTCCAGATACAGGGATTCAAACTCCAATACTAAAACATTAAGCGAATCATTTAATTATTTTCGTCCTATCATTCACTTTTACATGCATTGCTATACCAGGGAAATGATCACCTTTTCGCTTTTTAGGTCTAGGATTCGAAGCCTCCGAGGGCATGGGTCCTATCCAGCCGTCATTGTCATCTGCTTCTTCTTTAGTTTCTTCACTATTACGCCGTTTCTCGGCAGACATTCTGCTGTATTATTTTGAGTTTAATTCAGTTATAAATTACCGCAATTCTGATTTTGTAAACACGGCGTCCGCGATATGAAATATGACAAGATGTGACACAACTAAAGTCCACAGAGTACATTTTTTATATCCTAAAGTCAAAAGTCAAAACTAAAAGTGACACTTTTTAAAGTGATTCCAAATTTAAAAGCATTCATTCGCAAAGTTGTACTCAGCAACAAACGACTTCTCAAGTTTTTCGTATAATAGCAAAACCGTTCTCTGTAGCGAAAAATTCTGCCGACGTTCATTACAATTTATTAGTAAAGCCACTTTCCTATTGGTCAAAATATTACATATCAATTATTTTATATTTTTAAAGTCGCTTTTCTATTGGTCTATAAATTATAAAATTCTATTACTTGTTACTCATTGGTCAAATATCATAGCATAGACAACCTCGATGTGTCTTTATTTCTTGAAAATTATTTGATATTTTGATCGAAATTTGTAATTTGCTCACAAAATATGTGAGGATTTAGCAAAATTAAGTTGATTTATACCCATCGGATCCTAAAAAGATAGCAAATTCTTTTTTTCTAAATAACATCTCGTTGTCCAGTCACGTTGGAGCGTTGTAAACTTTTTAGTTACATTGTCTATGACCAAAATGTCTTTTACGAATTTGTAGTGATGGTGGCTGGCTTCCTTGCAAACGAAGCGTCGTAAATTACTTCTTATTTGTAAATCTTGTTAAAAATTTGGTCGTCTAACGATCGAATTAAAAGTGACTTAAGTGCTCAAGAAGTTTCACATCCAATCGGTAAGTGTAAAGTGCAACATTGATTGTGAAAACGCGCGCTACCGGTACCTCTACACGTGGTTAGGCTGCTATACGGCGTACGTACATTGCAGATGTGTTTTCTTGTAATTATCAACGAATACAGCAACGACGCAGATACTTCAAGTGTTTCTAAGTGAAATTCTGATAATTTTAAGTCAACGCATCAAATATAGGTTGTTTATTGAACGTGGTCACTTTGACAAGCGGTGACTCGTTGCTGACACATAAAGCTGCTGTTGAGGTAAATTATATTCGATTAAATGTTTCCAAGATTTATTTGTATCCAGATAAAAGCCTGCTATAAATAGTTTTTAAGTTTGCCTGGTCATCAGTTGTCGTCGTAACATCTTTGGAATACTTGTCTTACCATGTCGTGTAGCTTTCTTTTTTTTCTGTTAGTGTAGACAATGACGCATCGCTGCACTATGAACAGCATGTGAGAAAATACTAATACTAAAACGCCTATAGGCACCTTACTGGTCTAGTTTAAATTATGTCTGTCTACCTGTTACATGTTCATACAAAAGAGTGACTACAGGTATGGCACTTTATTGTGCTATTTGTAGCATAACTTGTACATACATTGACTACATTTGACTGCACACTGGCTATATCTTAGTTTCAATTAGTTTGGACAATGATTTTTTATTAGCACCTCTTCGGAAATGCTCCAGGACAGAAGTCAGTTTTGCCAAGTTTGATTAGACCACTCATAATGTTCTACAATTGACATAAGTAGAATTTCCCAGTATGAAAGTGCATGCATACAGTGCATGATTCCAATTATACACTTTCTAAGAATTGTAATTCTTTCAACAATAATTTCACATATTGGCATTGGTAGCATTAAAATTGAGTAATTACTCAATTGCATGATAAGGCTTAGAAAAACATATTATTCATAATTTACTTTCGTTTATGGAAACTGTCCATAGGTTTTATTGTTGCTTACATAATGCTCGATTACTTTTTTTTAACTTTGAGTACATTTACAGTCCGTCCCATTCCATCAGCAGCATCAAAATATAATTCTCATATTTTTGCTGTGATTCTACTTTAGCTATAATACATAAAACTGATAAATGTACATATTAAAAGAAAACAAAACCATAAACAACAACAGCACCAAAGAGGTTTGTTACACTTTTTATCAACAGTACAGTTAGAGTACTTTCAAGTAACTGCTTCAATGACCCTACAGTTTCATTTAGAAAGTAATAAGTAGGTATATTTAATTACACCATGACTGCCTAGATTTTACAATATAAATTCAAATAAAGCAGACATTTTATTTTTTAGTTGTTTGTTATTGTAAAATTGTTATTCTGTTTTATGTTCTCACAGTTTTGATTATATATTTTTTGGGTATTCTTCCATGTTAAGTAAGTTCTACATTTACTGTCCAATATAGTAAAAAATATGTTACAATATTGGTAGCCCCTAGAATAACGTTAATAAAGCATATTTGTATTGGTACCCTTTCATAAAGAACTAGAAAACCATACAAAACAAGTTCTCTATTTGCCCATATTTTTTATGTATTTTTGGGAAAGGTAACCCCCAGGCCACATGAAATAAAAATTCAAACCTTTGCTTAAGTATTTTGTTATAGGATTAGTATAATCTGCTTGTGTATTGCCAGCTAAAGTGTTATACAATAAGATTATTTTAATAAGATAAGATACAACAAATAATTGTATTTGTTGTGTAATCACTTATTTGAAAATAGTTTTGTGATGTCAAATATTTTGTAGCTATAGACTTGTCTATTAACAATAGGGTATTTGACTAAAAAAAACGAATTAGTCCGTCAGATAGATTTAAAAAAAATATTGGACACATATATTTTCTTTAGTCACGTAAACAAAAAATGAAGACGACAAACTTCGCTGAAAACTCGTGTGACGTCACTTGCCAGTACACTTTTTACTGGCAAGTGACGTTACAAGCCCCCACTCTTAGGCGTTTCTCCATCTTTGATGCGTTTTATCTTCGTAATTTTTTACTGATTTGATAAAACAAGAAATTACATATCCAATATAATTTGATAATCTAACTGACGGACTAATTAGATTTTTTTAGTCAAATAGCCTATTAGAGAGAACAAGCTAATTTACGAAAGTTAGAACCTGGATGAGCCTTTTTTATATTTTGGAATCTTTTATCTAATTCAATCCAATGTTCATTATAATCAATTCCAATAAACAAACAAACCAAAAGAACATTCTGTAAAATATTGTAAAACTAGTGGAGTATAAATTATAGTTGTTGTAATCCATTAAGTTAATGAAAATGAGTAAACATGTTTTCCATTATCAAGAGACTTGATGTTTCATTCTGTAGACTAGTGTAGACACAATTTACTTTGGTTAGTTATGTGTAACTTGTTATCATAATTGCTCTGAGTTAATGTCTTTAGCACTTGGCTTTCACTGTACCTCCCCTCCATTACCACCTCTTTATCTGCCTATGTGCTATCCACTTAGATACAGTTATTTTACTGCACATATAGCATATTACTTTGTTGCCTTATATTTGATTGTAACATGTCATGAATTCTACAGGAGAACAGATCTCCAAATCACTGTGCTGAAACTGGCCCTTTGTGTTGGTTAGGTGCCAGCAACACAGGAATTTATCCTATATTTCAAGAAATGTATGCGTTACTGTAAAAGCCCGAAGTACGGTCAATCTTAAGATTCCACAGTAAATCCTAAGATTTACCAGCATGAGTTGGTAAATGTCAGAATTTATAAATTAAAAAAAAACTAAGTTGACTGAGCCCTGATTCCCAGGGCATATTTTTTGGCTTAGGGTCACAAGAGAACCTAACATAACCTAGTTACTTGAGTTACAGTCTTACCCAACCTTACTAACAACTGTTGAAAAAATGAGTTTTGGATTTACTGGGAAAAATTAAGATCGACTGCACTTCGGGCTTTTACAGTAACATAATTGAAACAAACTAAAGGAACATTAAAAACATTGTTTTAGTTTCCAACAATGTCAATAATATTCCCCAGTCTTATTTCTGTACATAATGTTGCTGTAGTACAATTGTGTTCAATATGCAGTAAATAAACTACAATTGACCCAATGTACACACATAAAACCTTTATGCTCTAAATAACAATGTATTGAGCTCAACAGTGTCTTGGCTGTTCTCTTTAATCAATAGTTTAGAGGCCAAAGAAAGGTGTCGCCATGGTAGTCTATCGTAAAACTTGTGTTTGTTAAGGTTTCTATGAATTATTGTTTCAGTTGTCATTGAAACTTGTAATTTAGCATTAATTGTTTCAAAACACTTGCGTCATATCGAAGGTGTAGAACGGTATTCAAACAGTTTTGTTCGCTATTTGCGATCTATTCTAATCCCGTGACCTTCATTTTTTATATTCGTCCTTATCTTATTATATAAAATCCTTGCGTTACTGACTGACTGACAGACACGCTACAGCCGAAACTATTGGGCGCAGGAAGCTGAAATTTGGCATGTATGTTCCTTGGGGACCGTAGGGGTGCACTAAGAAGGGATTTCCCGAAATACCCACGGGATCGGGCAAAACGGGTAAAAATAATGCAGGCGTAGCTGCTGGCGTCCTCTAGTAGCTTATAATATCATTTACCGGTAATAATACTTCGTGACTGTCGACAGTTAGAACAAATGTGGCCCCCTTCAAAACGTCATTCAACTCAGTAATTTTGCAAATCACACGACGTAGTAACAATATATTTACTCAAGCCGTAGTTACCACATGGCAACTTTACGCATGACTAAATAAAAAAAAAACAACACAATTTAATGAAGTTATTTCTAAAATTCATAGGCCGTGCGATCGTGGAATGTGCGTTCTTCGCGTAATCAATTGTTTTGCATTGTAGCGAGACTCCTTTAATATCTCGATGAAAATGTATGCTCGCCGGTCAATTGGTGACAATCGTACGCAATTTGCCGTGATCTTGGCACATGTGGCGCGCTATCAACCTCAGGGTCAACGCGTCACCGGAACTTCAGTGCAAATACTTAACTACATATCTCTGTTACACATATTTATCAAAAATAAGGGTACGACAGAGATAGCTGAGGCGAACGACCGTGTTTCATAAAGGTCATTATTACAAGGTCAGGCCATTTTTCGCTTCAAAACGTGTTTATCTTGACATCATATTGTTTGATTTGTTTCTTGCTATGGAAACGTGATAGAGGTACTAAATTACCTTTACGGAATTGTAAACTAATTTGATGTAACAAGCATCATAGTTAAAAAGGATAGATTTTTTTAATAAAATATCTCAGAGGTTTCGTCTAAGTTTTGTATTGTATGTTGTTCCAGACGATGAGTTCGAGCGTGTGCTACAAGTGTAACCGGACGGGGCACTTCGCCCGCGAGTGTACCCAGGGCGGCGTGCAAGCGCGCGACTCGGGCTTCAACCGTCAACGCGAAAAGTGCTTCAAGTGCAACCGCACTGGACACTTCGCGCGTGACTGCAAGGAAGAGGCCGACCGGTGCTACAGGTTAACCCACTACTTCTAATACTTACACATTTCCAGTCAACTTCTTATTAGATACCGAGGGTTGTCTACGTCATCATTATTATTGACTGTTGACGCAACCTAAATACATAATGTATGTACATAAATATTTAGAATCAACTATCAAAATGTCCCTATTGTACCGGCTCGCCAAAAATTAATAACCATAGGATGTTAGTTACACGCGAGCCTGACAGCTCTATAGCACTCTTTCTACAGGTTAATGACGTGTTAAATTGCACGTGTTTGGTAAGCAGATAATACCCACTACTATCCATCGGTATCAGATCGTTACGCATGAGCGAGCGGGTCTATTTGAGCGCCTCTATCGCATAGAAAACAAGTGCCAACCACCTTCAAGTATCTGCTTCAAACGTTTATGAACAATTTAACAACTACACGATAAATATCGTACCTGTCCGAATTTGTGATGGAATGGCGATTACTAAACGTATTTATATCGATCGTTAAAATACGTGCGTTGCATGTCTAAAGTTTTATTAACAATCGTATCGTCAAAAACTATATTTTAGAATTGCATTATGCTAGACTATGCTGTAGCATGTTCAAATCTAATATTCTAAGAATTCAAACTTCACATGAATCACTTTGGTTTTAGATTAGATTATATCTCAAAACCTGTTTATTCTATTACCTAAAACTCATCATTGATGATTTTTTTTTAATTATTATAGTCATGTTTTTGATACGAGTCCTGGTAGCTTCGTTACATCAAATGTTTGGTCGCAGAGAGAAATAATCAAATACAATCAATAACTGTTCGATCGAAGAGACATTGACTCGCCTAACGAGGTCGAAGTGAAAGTTTAGTTGTCTTGTAATAGTTCAATGTCAAAGACTCGTGGTCGTTGACCCCTTCACACGCGGCTGAGTGCTGTGAAACTGTGTGCCACTTTTGTTCTTTCCCTCTAAATGAGTTTGATGTGTAGTACCTATGCATGTGCAACAGGTGTAAATAACTGTGTGTTTGATATGTACCCAGATGTAACGGCACGGGACACATAGCGCGCGAGTGCGCGCAGAGTCCGGACGAGCCGTCCTGCTACAACTGCAACAAGACTGGGCATATCGCGCGGAACTGCCCAGAGGGCGGGCGCGATAGCTCCAACCAGACGTGCTACAACTGCAACAAGTCCGGCCACATCTCACGCAACTGCCCCGATGGCACCAAGACCTGCTACGTGTGCGGCAAGCCCGGACACATCTCCCGCGACTGCGATGAGGAGCGGAACTAACACACGCCCCGTCGCGACTGCCTATATATAAAATAAACTATGTATATTATGATGCCACGCACGGACGATAAGCAAAGGACGCGATACGCGCGACACTAGATCGTAAGACCACACGACTGTATGAAATTAATGCAACGGAATTATAAATCAGATGCAGCAGCGGTATTCAGGTGACAGACTGAGGTGTATGATTTTTAAAATGTTGACTTGTATATAGGTCTCCCCGCCGCGCGGCCGCCGCCGCCGCCGCCGCCGATAGGTTAATGTTTGTTCTTGCACGACGTGAACGAGTTATTGTGTTTTAAATCATTTAATAATCGTGATTGAACTATTGAGGAGGTAGCGTTACAGTTTTAGCATTACAGAGTATATATTTAATATATTTTGTACAGATTTTTTTGACAAAAGATAAATTGGATGCTGGCGTATAATGAGTTTTCAATGTGAAGAGTGGAGGCCCCGGAGCGACCCGAACCCTACTGGACTCTCTTGTTCGTCTTGTTGTTATATATGATATACAGTAAACGTTGTTCTTACGAGATCCTACTGCGATCCAACGAGTCTCAGACTTACATCCTATCACTTCGCGTGATTTATTTTTATTGATCAATTCCTTTGTTTATGAGATCCTGCTAACTTGTGGAGAATTCAGTGGTTAATTAGAATTTCATCAATCAAAACATTTTTTATTTTGTTATCCCTGTCAATGTGCCTCTGTAATACACTGATGAAATGTATAATTATTATTCAAGTTAACAGTGGGAGATGATTAATTAATAAAAATCTTGCCTTATTATTTTACAAGTTTTCATAATGACCTATGATTTATTTTGATATTATTTTTGATCGCTTACATGTGACACACAAACACACATTTATAGCTAAATCAAATCTCCCAAGTAACAAAATTATTCTAAAATTAATCTGACTGAACAAGAGGGCAAAACCTATCCCATTATCATACCTAGTCTAAAAAGTTGAATGTTGCAGCAATCCTACACATGAAGGACCAGAAACTGGTTTGAGTGCATAATATACCTAAAGTAGGGCGAATTGGCTACCTACATGTATAAACATATATTTAATAATTCATGATATCACCACATAAACTGAGGTAGGCAACAAGTAAACTAGCATTTACAGACTAGTTTGTGGCAAAACGGGGAACTTTAAATAACCAATAGTAAATATTGTCGGTATGCCGAGGTCTCCTTGCCACCATATACCTAGCGATCAAGAATAATGATTTGGGGGAGACGACTGAGTCATTATGTGTCTGTTCTCAGGGGTTTTAGGTGCATTTAACCCTTCAACTCCCTCCTATCTTAAAGGACGATTCGAATTCCTTCATGATACGCATAAACGTTATTTAAGGTCATCAGAACATTTGAAACTGAAGATGCCAGTACATTCAACAGCTTTTTATGATAAATCTTTTTCTGTCACTGCTGTTCGGCTATGGAATGCATTACCGTTTCACATAAGGCGGGCTCAGACGTTAAATTCCAATTACTGAGAAAGGCTACGCCAAACTACACGCTCGGTAAGAAATAGATAAATGTGCTGTTACAAAGTAAATAAAAAAGCTTTCATAGAAATTAGGCAGGTACAATATACCACCCTATCCTCAGTTTGTATCAACATCAACTTACTCTCTCCAAACTAAAGTACTCTCACAAATGAACGTGTTCGTAGTATTGGGATAGTAGGTCACATTGCGTCAAATAAACGCATTTATCTACGTAATGCGTCTATTATGCATAATATGTTATCTGTTTAACCTAAAATCGATAAGTTCATGTAAATATGCTTATCTGATACTACGAGTAAAACCTCGAAAAACCTGCATTTGATATTCTGCTTATTGAGGAAGAAATAAAGCTTCGACGACAGCTGCGGCATGTATGTATGTTTGTAGAAGATATCAACGAAACCGCTAAAAGATTTTGGTAGGTACCTAACCAACTTTATAAATCACACAATTTTTTGTCCCATGTAGGAATCGAACTCTGCAACTCATGCAGACAGAGGCGGATCTAGAGTTTTGGTGGAAGCTCACATTTTTCCTGTGGATAAAGCCATCCTTGTGAGGGTAGGGTTTTATCCAGGAAAACACTAGTAATTTGTCTTTCTAAGAAAACTGGAACTCTTAGAAGGGCTTGAATACCTCGCTCCGTCCACAAATGGAGAGAGAAAGGTGTTTTTTGGAGATACGCAAGCAATATGGATATAGGTACCTATAGATTTTCAGCACCGTTTGCACAGAATTTGTCAGTCGTCTAATCGAAGAAAATGAATCGAACCCCGTACCTACTTCACTTCGTGGGTATGCGATGTACCCACGAGTGAAGAGCTAGGTTCGATTCTCGCTATATTTTTAATATATTGATATCTATAGAAACGTCTGGTCTCAAGAAACTGCTTTCTTGGTGGGTAGGCGCGCAGACTACAATATATATACAGGGTGTCACAAGACCCATCACCAAGCCGTGGACATCGTGCTAAGTCATACTAACCAAAAATAATACCTGGGAAACGAATTTTTTTTAAGTTTTTATATTTTTTAAACCGCAGTTAAAAGCGCGCGCGTGTAATCGTGTGCGTTCGCGCAGCGGAATGTTGTTGAATTTAAAGATTTTAATTATGCAGATATTTAGTGTATGACGTCGTATAATTGTGTATGGTAAAAAAAAATTTGTGCACGCAGCCATTGTGGAGAAATTCACCAAAAACTGATTCCGCTGGGCGAACGTTGTCCTGGCGGAACTTTTTTTAATCCATTGACTTTAGAAGAAAAGAGATGTGTCCAAAAATTAGTGTGTATTTGTGTGTAATTGTGTATGTATGAATAAAATTGGTGCATGCATAAACTTCGGAGAAATTCAAGTTTCCGCTACGCGAACGTTTGGCCATTAGCTAGTTTTCATATAAAGCGCTTACATAGAGAGCTGTAGATTTTACATACGTTGTTTTGAATTTGTTTAAATTTGTTTAAAAAACGGATTTAGAAAAAATCGTAGGGCTTAAAAGATAAAAATATAAACGTAAAATACGCTTATTAGGTCTTAGTTCTTAAAGTATGCACTTTAGGGTCTAGATTTTCACGTTTATACAAACCTTGTAAGTGTCTGCAACATGTTGCCAAGTATCAATGATGTTCCGTTAGTAATTAAAGAGTTATAGGACAATTTACCATGAATAGATCACTGTTTACAAAGCAGTCAAATATCACGACGTTCTAAAGGAATTGCATGGTAAAATGTATGCCAATAATTAGTGTATTCATTCAACTATTCACATGCAAAATTTAATGTCATTAAATTCAGTAATTAAAGAAAAACAATTATAATACTGACGAAGCATCGAAAACCTACATAACCCGACCAAGTTCGGATAGCTACAAAAAAGCGGCCGTGCAATATATTTAGGTAACATCCCAAAATTTACAGTATAATACCGGTATTGAATTGGTATAGGTGATAACACAATTGTTGTTTCGATATAATTTATAGGTCATTTACTTTTGTACACCTACTTTTTTAAATGTATTTGACTATGACAGAAAGTAGGTACTATTTACGTAGGTACTTTATTTAAGTATGCGCTTGAGACCTAAGATATAATCTAGATATATTATTAAAATTTAAGACAAATAAAATTCATACAGCTAATTTCTATTGAAGAGTTCACGGATCAGAATTCTAACTATAGACCTCTTAGGGAAATTAAATAATTACCACATGTAAATACTACTGTTTAGGTAAATATTTATCATATTGTAGCTTATTACACTATTTAACCAATGGACTAGGTATGCACGAGTGTTCCCCTTTGCAACTTTAGTGGATAAAACAATCTAATAACTTAAAAAAAAACTACTTCTTGAATCGAGTTTTTAATTGATGTATACCGTGGTACTGGTAGTGACTTATGTATGTGTTCCCCCGCACCCCACCAAAATATGCAGAATTATTTTGTTCAAAGCGGTACGCTAGGCCTTTGGTTAAATAGTCTAAGTATTGTAGTTATGAATTGATCAAAAATATTCTAGTGTGAAAAAATAGACAACGCGCTGCGCGCAACGAGCGATAGGCGGCTTCCCGCTTGAAACGGTACTTCCATCCTTGAAGAAAAGAGAGGGCAATATGTTTATAAAACCTGTTTTAGTTAAAACACATTTAATTCCATTGCTGTCGTTGCAAGCGTTTGTTAACGTTATTATCATTACATAATTATGTAATATATAGATATTTAAATACTTGTTAATTGAAGATTTATTTTTATCGTAGATAGTGGCGTTATTATTTAAAAAATATTTTTAATTCAATAAATGCAATTGACTTATTTTTTCCTAATGCTTGTGTACGCAACTGTACCATATTAATAAATACTATATTGGAAGGTTAAGAACGTTTCTTAGATATATGGCACGGCCGCTTTTTTGTAGCCATCCGAACTTGGTCGGGTTATGTAGGTTTTCGATGCTTCGTCAGTATTATAATTGTTTTTCTTTAATTACTGAATTTAATGACATTAAATTTTGCATGTGAATAGTTGAATGAATACACTAATTATTGGCATACATTTTACCATGCAATTCCTTTAGAACGTCGTGATATTTGTCTGCTTTGTAAACAGTGATCTATTCATGGTAAATTGTCCTATAACTCTTTAATTACTAATGGAACATCATTGATACTTGGCAACATGTTGCAGACACTTACAAGGTTTGTATAAACGTGAAAATCTAGACCCCAAAGTGCATACTTTAAGAACTAAGACCTAATAAGCGTATTTTACGTTTATATTTTTATCTTTTAAGCCCTACGATTTTTTCTAAATCTGTTTTTTAAACAAATATAAACAAATTCAAAACAACGTATGTAAAAATCTACAGCTCTCTATGTAAGCGCTTTATATGAAAACTAGCTAATGGCCAAACGTTCGCGTAGCGGAAACTTGAATTTCTCCGAAGTTTATGCATGCACCAATTTTATTCATACATACACAATTACACACAAATACACACTAATTTTTGGACACATCTCTTTTCTTCTAAAGTCAATGGATTAAAAAAAGTTCCGCCAGGACAACGTTCGCCCAGCGGAATCAGTTTTTGGTGAATTTCTCCACAATGGCTGCGTGCACAAATTTTTTTTTACCATACACAATTATACGACGTCATACACTAAATATCTGCATAATTAAAATCTTTAAATTCAACAACATTCCGCTGCGCGAACGCACACCGTGTAATCCCCGAAATACCTACTTATCCATGGGGTCATCGGGAATCTCAAGCACATATTGGCGGGGTAAATGCGTCGATTTTGTACCTAATTAGAAAAATTCCACACTAACTTTGAGCCTCAATATCTCCTGAACCAGTGATTTCCCAGGTATGGTGCCGAAGTAAAATATGTTCGTAGTGATTGGTACAACACGGGATTTCAGTTTTCGTTAAGGGTCTTTTTACACCCTGTACCTATATAATAGGCGGGCCTTCATTATCAGTACGCAGGCACTATCTAAACTGCTACGTAGGATAACAAACGTTGTGGGATGAAACCATTCTACTTAAACCATAAGTACCTACCCACAGATTGCCGAAATAACTTCAAATCGATATGTCCGAACAGACCACGGATTTGTTTCGCCTCCGGACCAAATCTGCCCGCCTGTAGAGTAGTCCGGCTAACATAATTATTATTAATTGCGTCCGCCTCGGTCCGCTAGTTTGCAGATCGGTCGGATCGGATATGGCTTGGAAGCAACTGTCCGATCCGGTCGTCTGTAGCGAGAACGGATTTGGTCCGCCGGACCAAATTCGAGCGTGTGTTACGGCTATAAGGAGTAGGTACCAGTACCTACAGTCTTACCCAGATGTGTCCACATTTCACTCTACAACGAGGCTAGCAGACCAACAGGATAGGCGTAAGAACACAGTCGAAGGACCTTTGCGTGTCCAGGAATACCTACTGTGGACTATATAGGTGTTGGTAATTTTATTATTATTCCCACCTCGTCAATAATTATTATTTAAACATCCTGACATTCTCCAGCTTAGCTTGTTTTCATAGGAATCACCAGAACTGCAAACGCTCATCCTTCTAGCGTTATCCTAGTTATAGCCCGGTAGGTATATAATGTTATGTATGATGAGCAAAGGCCTCTCCCTTGGATTGTCACAAAACTGCTTTGCGATCTCTGGCCTGTCGCCCTCAAAAGCCTCTAGGTCAGCCATACTCAACCTGCGGCCCGCGGGCCGCATGCGGCCCGCTAACCTTTTTAGTGCGGCCCGAGCCGCGGCATAGCCCAGTACTTTTATTTTTACAGAAGTATTACTGATAAGGGTTCAAAATTACGTAAAATTAACGTATTTATCAATTCACGCCTTAAATCATGTTTTCTCCCTTATTGCGTACACAGAACACTACATATTACTACCTTTGTTATCAGCGGTTATCACGCGAGTGCGCGCGGATTTCAAAATTTAGTCTGTGGCGCATGGGCGCCCGTCTAATATACAGGGTGGAATACAAGACCCATCACCAAACCGAAGTCTACTCGTTTTCTACAAAATGCCGAGTCATACTAGGCGAAAATAATACTTGGGAAACGAACTCTCTTTTTGAAGTTGGCACATTTTTTAAACCGAAATTAAAAGTGCACGCATGCAATGTTCGCAATGCCTACTTATCCATGGGTGCATAGGACATCTATAGAACACATTGGCAGGGTTAATTCATCGATTTTATACCTAATTAGAAAAATTATATAGTGACTTTCAGCCTCAATATCTCCTGGAACTGTAACTTCCCAGGTATGGTGCCGAAGTAAAAAATGTTCCGTTATGATTGGTACAATATGGGATTTCAGTTTTCGTTTTGGGTCTTTTTACAGCCTGTATACATATAATAGTTTTATTTTACTGTCGCATAATCCCCACTTCCCCACTAATATTACAAATGCGAAAGATACTCTGTTTGTCTGGTACGGTTTCACGACTAATACACTGAATCGACTTTTGATCAAATTAGGTACATAGATAGACTATAGATCGGTAAAAGACGTAGGTGACATAGGTACAATCAAACAAATCGGCGGTTGACCAGTTTAAAAAAAACCCTTGGCTCGCTCATAGAGTCGAGGCACACTAGAAACTGGTTTTGTATACAAGTGTCAATGTGCGTGTAAAGTAGTGTGTGTGTGGAAGCGACGATGTCTTCCTGAGCGCTTCTCGCCCTTATGGTGGTCTTTTTTTTTTGGTATCGGGTTGGAAAATCCTCATGGAGTCCCTCCGCCCTGGGGGAAGGACGAAGGGGACTGTCAGACTCTTACTGACTAAAAACCAACCCGTGTTCCTCACGTACCCGTCTGTCGGAGGGTCGGGTATCGCTGAAGCATTCCTCGCAACCCCCCGACGGGTATTAGCCCGCCAGATGGTCAGGCGGGCCCCGAACAAAACCCCCCCGGCTCCGCCGCCAAAACACTCAGCGGCCGCAGAGGATAGGGAGGACGGCAACGCAACACCGCATCTCCTCTTCCTCTGCGGCCCCACCGCGACGCAACGATGGTGCGCCCCCATTTGGTCGCGGGAGATAGGGCGCGCGGCAACGAAACACCGACACGCCTCTCCTCACGCGACCGCACCCGACTGCAAGGGACAGAAGAACTGTCCCTCGCACCCGCCCCTTTGGACGCATCCTGCGCAGGCCTCTGTCAAGCCCACGCGGAGCGTCCCCTCCTGGATCCCTCTTAGCTTCACCGCGGGTGACCAATCCACGGTTACTGAGCCCCCCACCACGACAAGGTGGAGATCCCACGGGGGGGCCCTTATGGTGGTCTAGCGGGAAGTTGTTCGACTGTACGTACGAGGGGAGTTCAATGTATTCTCGGTAGGTATTGGTATGAAGGAAAAGGCGGAAAATTCTGAATAAATTTTATTTTTCAATATACTCCCCTAACATCTCAATACATTTATTTGTTCGTGAAAGTAACTTTTCAATTCCCTCTGAAAAATACTTTTCTTCATGGACCGAAAAATTTTCGTTTATTTGCTCCCTTCAACTCTTCATCGTCCGAAAAATGCTTTCCACGAAGGTCTCTTTTAAGATTAGGGAATAGATAATAATCACTAGGGGCCAGGTCCGGACTTTAGGGTGGATGATTGATTTCTTCAAATCCGTACTCCCGCACAGCAGCCTGGGCAAGGCGCGCCTTGTGAACCGGCGCGTTGTCGTGAAGGAGCAACACACCTGCGGTTAATTTTCCACGTCTTTTTTCTTTAATTGCCTATTTTAAATTACGCAGGGTGGTTGCGTATGATGCAGCAGTAATACTTTGACCTTTTTTTGTGTACTCGATTAGCAAGATTCCCTTAGAATCCCAAAACACCGTAGCCATGAGCTTTCCTGCGGACGGAGTGACTTTGAACTTCTTCGGCGGGTCTGATCCTTTTTTGTGCCACTGCATAGACTCTTGCTTGCTCTCAGGTTCATAGTGATGAACCCACGTTTCATCACCAGTAACAATCCGATCGAAAATACTTTGCGGATTTTCACCACAGAGGTCCAAACACTCCTTACAACAGTCAACTCGCACTTGTTTCTGTAGCGCGGTGAGCATTCGCGGCACCCATCTTGCACTGACCTTTGAAAAATTCAGGCGGTCATGAAGGATTGTGTGAATGGTACCCACGAATAGCTTAGTCATTTCTGCTAATGTTTTCAATCTTACACGGGCATCTTCAAGTACAAGTTTTTCGACTAATTTGACATTTTCTTCAGTAGCGGCACAAATTGGCCCACCAGCGCGGGGGTCGTCTTCAATGCTCTCTCTACCCCGTTTGAATTCACTTGACCACTTCTGAATTGTAGATAATGAAGGCGCAGAATCTTGGTAAGCAGCCACCATTTCTTCATGGATAATTTTTTGAGTTTTTCCTTGTTTTGTGAGGAATTTTATCACTGCACGATGCTCGATTTTTTTCATTATTGTCGAATCAGTAATCATAGTTGTCTTTTCGCAATGATATCTTGAATACAAATGGTGGCAATTAAATGAAATTTAGTATTTATACCCTCAAAGAGTGTCATTAACTAATGAGATAATTAAATTACCATTATCATTAGTATATCACCTCGATACCGAGAATACCTTGAACTCCCCTCGTAGGTAAATTACTGCGGCCCGCAAGATTTAACAGTAGCACTTATGTGGCCCAGGGTAAAAAAAGGTAGAGTATGGCTGCTCTAGGTCATCCCGCCATCTCCGTTTAGGACGTCCTCGTCGCCGCCCTACCCAATTGGTAGCTACATGAGCCCACCTTTCTGTGTGCATGCGGCAGACGTGTCTGGCCGGCCCAGTCCCACTTTAGTCGGGCTAATTTTGCTCCTACGTTCATTAAGCCCGTTTTTGAGCGCAGCGTAGAGTTACGGACGTGATCAGATGATCAGTCTTCTCCACCCCCAGAATGCTACGCTCCATGGCTCTTTGGCAAATCTTCAACTTGGACTTCTGAATCTCGGTCAGGGACCATGTTTGAGCACCGTAGGTACATAGGTCAACGAGTTTCCGCTTCAGTGATAACGGAAGGTTTCCCTTCAACATCTGCTTCATGGACCAGAAGCTCTGCCAGGCACTTTGGATTCTTTGTGTAATCCAAACCACCTAAGGTTATAAACCTAAAAATACAATAGACTCGACAAGATTAATTTTATTATTTCATTACTTACCTACTTACATGACATTTATCAGAAAACACTCAAAACATTGTGCACAATAAATTTCACACATTTTTGTTCGAAAACCTATATAGGTTCTTGCGCAAGAGAAAATCCATACAATACTATAGAGAAAATCGATACAATACCATGACGTATCGTATCGGCACTTATTTAAAAAACGGCGAACAACACAATATTACTTACATAGATTTCTTGCACAACGGCAAGAAGATACGGACCTAGAACGGAGCCCTGTGGAACACCCATTCTCACTGGCAAACTTCGAGACATATTCCCATTACATCTACCCTGAATTTTATTGGCAGTCTACCTCTGAGTATTTCAGTGGGATAACTTGAATACCTACCGTAGTGTTATTGAGCTTTAGAAAAAGAATAATATGTTTGACGCAATCAAAATTAAACTTTTGACTGGTCACAAATAACAAAACCAAAAAGTAATGGTAGGTTCACACGCGCGCGTTCAACTCTACATTCAACGTGCACATTCACGAGCGTGTAAACGGTACGCCCGAGCCCGTGAACGTGAATGCCGCGAATCGGGCAAGTGTCGGATTTTTGGCAAAGTTCAAAGGATGAATGTGCGGGCGCCCGGTGACTGCTTACACGCGCGCGGGCAGTCAGTCTCTCCCATAGATTATACACTTATACTGGTATAGATGCGCAACTCTCAGTTCGAAATTGAAGTTCAATAGGCATCCTCGACTGACCTCGACTCTAGATGGCGTACAAATCAATTGTATTTTTATTCGATCGTATAGATGGCGTTAGTAGTGGATTCATTTTTCAGAATAAAATAAATGTTTAATTTCGGTGTTAATAAATAAGTAAATGACAACTGTTATGTAAAATACGCAATTTAAAAGTAAAAAAATATAAAAATCACAAAATGTAGTTCCTGGTAGGCATGGATTCGATCCACGGGCTTCTCAGATATGAGCCCGGCACGCTTTCCACTGCACCACGGAGATCTTAAGAAAATTGATGAAATTACCGTTCAGTTGTTGCTTTTTCTTTAGTTCTTACAATCATTGGTAGATGGTGCTGATTTATATGAAATTTACCCATGTAGGGAACTTTCACGGCCCTGGTCTCTCCCGCGCTTTCGCGACGAGTGGATCTTCATTCAACGTTGCTAAGAAAGTCGCTACGATCGGAGATTATAACATGGCGGAATGGTCAAACGAGACAATTTTGACGTTCCTGGAATATTACCAGGAAGAAGATGTCAAGAAGAAGTATTATGGAACCCCGGACATAAATTCCATAAGGACAAGAAAAAAAATCACGATGCTTGGACAAAAATTGGTAGATTACTAAATGTGTCAATCAAGGATTTGAAAACAAAAAAGGAGACCCTAATGGGAACATTTAGGCGCCATCTGAAGAAAAAACAAGAATCTATATGCGATCTGGTGCAGGTAGTTAATTATTTATTTTACCTAGGCTTAGGCCAAGATTGGTTTGGTTTCAAATCCGAAGGTCCCAGGTTTGATTCCCGTATGTGGTACAACATTTTAGTGATTAATCATATTTTTCAGGGAGTGACGAGATAAATATATGAACCCATTTGGTTTGCATACCAGATAATGGAGTCCTTTCTGCTGCCTGTTTATACCAGCAGGGCTACACTCAACACAGAAGAGGTAAATAAATTAGTTTCGTATGTTTTAATCATTATATTTAAATAAAGGTACTATTAGTATTAGTAACGTAGTAGGTACATATTAGGCTGGTTTTAGTCTTACGCTGACGGCACGATCACCGTCAGCGCTGATGGCCGAGATATATGAACTTCTAGGAAGCGTTTTTGAATGACGCGTAGCTATCAGCGCGCACGATGGTCAGCGCTGATAGCTACGCAGACGTACGCGTCGCGTGTTGGCCCCGCGTATCTGTCAGCGCTGACGATCGCTCGAGCGCCTCTGCTTTCAGTGAGCGTTTTAGTGTCGAGCGGAGCGGATGTCATCAGCGCGTACAGTCATGGCGAATTGCGAAGTGGATACGGGTCGAGTTATCGATGAGTCGTTCAATCGGTGGCATAGGCACGATCCGTAGGCTGCAATGGACTAGTTTATCCTGTATCTTTGCCAGTAATTCGTCAAAAGTTCTATTTGACATTCGAAAGTAATTAAAGAATTTACTTTTGTCAGCTCTCAAAGTGCCATATAGGTAACACGAAAAATTCTCCTGCTACGACTCTCTGCTCAATCAATGGGTGAACATGGAGTCTTCGTCGTCGCCGATTTTTATTTTTTGGGATAGATAGTACAAAGCAGCAATAATTAATACATTCCGCATGCGCGTGAGCGTGAGACTAAAATCAGCCTAAGGCTGATTTTAGTCTCACGCTCAACGTCAGCGCTCATAGCTCAGCGCGTAGTTTGTCAGCGCTGAGGCTCAGCGTGGCTCGTTTTAGTATCGTCCTGACCGCTTTACTGTACAGTCGACGATCAAAATGCGGAGTGTTTAATACACTTATTGCTGCTTTGTACTTCTATCCCAAAAAAATAAACATCGGCGACGACGAAGACTCCATGTTCATCCATTGATTGAGTAGAGAGCCGTTTCAGGAGAATTTGTCTTGTTATATGGCACTTTGAGGGCTGACAAAAGTAAATTCTTTAATTACTCTCGAATGTCAAATAAACTTTTGACGAATTACTGGCCAAGATACAGGATAAACTGGTCCATTGCAGCCTACGAATCGTGCCTATACCACCGATTGAACGACTCATCGATAACTCGACCTGTATCCACTTCGCGATTCGCCATGACTGTACGCGCTGATGACACCCGCTCCGCTCGACACTAAAACGCTCACTGAAAGCAGAGGCGCTCGAGCGATCGTCAGCGCTGACAGCTACGCGGCGCCGACGCGCGACGCGTACGGCTACGGCTGCGTAGCTATCAGCGCTGACCACCGTGCGCGCTGATAGCTACGCGTCATTCAAAAACGCTTCCTAGAAGTTCATATATCGTCGTTGCGCTTGCCAAACCTGACATGTGCATTTTTTTAATTTTTCGTTTTTTCGCTAGATGTCGCTAGCTATTAAAGCCGCATGCTTTGTAAAAACAATCATGTGCGAAATCTATGTAGAAACGGACTTGCCAAACTTTTCATGTGTAATACTTGCTGTGAAAAGTCTGGCATGTGAAATCCAAACTACCCTCAAAAACCTGATATGTGAAACGAATTTCACATATCAGGTTTATGTCACTGACATGTGGCAATTTTGTTAGGTTATGTCGTAAAAGTTTAATTTATTATTATGCAATAATAAACCATACCATTACAAAAACATATTTTTTTGCAACCACATGGGTATATTTGTCTTAGGATAATCAGAGAAACTTTTGTATAAAACAGTTTTTTGCGCTCCTGAAAAGTTGTGTAAATGCACATAACAGATTTGGCAAGCGCAACGACGATATCTCGGCTAACAGCGCTGACGGTGCGCGTGCCGTCAGCGTAAGACTAAACCCAGCCTTAGTCTTACGCAGACGGCACGCGCACCGACAGCGCTGTTAGCCGTAACGATTCGTAGGCTGCAATGGACCAGTTCATCTTGTATCTTTGCCAGTAATTCGTCAAAAGTTCTATTTGACATTCGAAAGTAATTAAATAATTTACTTTTGTCAGCCCTCAAAGTGCTATAACAAAACAAATTCTCCTGCAACGGCTCTTCGCTCAATCAATGGATGAACATGGAGTCTTCGTCGTCGGCAAATTTTTATTTTTTTGGGATAGATAGTACAAAGCAGCAATAATTAATACACTCCGCATTTTGTTTGTCGACTGTACAGTAAAGCGGTCAGTACGATACTAAAACGAGCCACGCTGAGCCTCAGCGCTGACAAACTACGCGCTGAGCTATGAGCGCTGACGGTCAGCGTGAGACTAAAATCAGCCTTAAACCAGCCTTAGTTTGATAAAAATAGTTAGTTTTTTTCCTGGCGGCACGGTACGCCGGAGGTCATGGGTTCGAGTCCCGCCTGTGTCATTTATTTTTCAGTTTTTTCTATTCTACATGCGTTAAAACAAAAAAGTTATACATTTATATAATTTTAACATAATATGTAGGTAGGTACATTTGTAGCGGCCAGCTACATAACACCCGCACAACGCCATCTAGCCAATGACGAAAGAACTACCTCAACACTCGCCACCTAACAACGCGGGAAAAATTCAAAAATACTGAACCGCGATATCAACTTTCGCGAGCGACGCGGCATATATACAACTGCCAAAGTATGTCCGTCGGCCTGCAGGCCACCAAGCACGACCACCTAGCTTGGTTAGAGGCTCCTCCCTCTAGTTGGAGGAACACCACACATTTATCCTCCACATTGGTGACCCCGACGTGATCTGAAGCAACCTTCACCGGTCAGATTACTAGCAGTTCCCGACGTGATCTGAAGCAACCCTCACCGGTCAGATTACCAGCAGCTCCCGACGTGATCTGAAGCAACCTTCACCGGTCAGATTACCAGCAGCCTCCCGACGTCATCTGAAGAAGCCCTCACCGATCAGATCCAGCAAACAGCATCGTCGTCATCTCCACCTCGCCTCACTCCACACTTCACCTGATGGTCAGCAAGCAAGTCGCCCCAGCCAGCCTCTCCAGCGCCACGGCACACCTCACTGCACACACGGT
The DNA here is from genome assembly GCA_944739405.2 of Euclidia mi. Taxonomy (NCBI): domain Eukaryota; kingdom Metazoa; phylum Arthropoda; class Insecta; order Lepidoptera; family Erebidae; genus Euclidia; species Euclidia mi. The sequence goes on from OX123197.2 coordinate 13,912,577, forward strand.
CCTCGTAAGCAGCGCACATCGCTCCCGTACACGCAGCAGTGCCACTACGCAACCGCTTCGCAGCAACTACGCAGCCACGCCGCAGCCACGACGCAGCAACTCCCCGACTCACTGTGGGACACTCACTGCTCAACACTCACTGCTCAACGCTCACTGCTCATCGCCTACTGCTCATCACCGACTGCACATGACCTTCGCAACCTCTCCCCGACTCACCGTGGGACTTGCGAAGCACACTGCAGCAAGCGACTACAGACTCCACTGGCACCCGACAACTGACCCCATCAGCTTCAAGAACGACCTCCGGTCTTGGGGGGGAGTGATGTAGCGGCCAGCTACATAACACCCGCACAACGCCTTCTAGCCAATGACGAAAGAACTACCTCAACACTCGCCACCTAACAACGCGGGAAAAATTCAAAAATCCTGAACCGCGATATCAACTTTCGCGAGCGACGCGGCATATATACAACTGCCAAAGTATGTCCGTCGGCCTGCAGGCCACCAAGCACGACCACCTAGCTTGGTTAGAGGCTCCTCTCTCTAGTTGGAGGAACACCACACATTTATCCTCCACACATTGTTAGTGGATAGCCCTATAAAAATATAAAGAAAATTCGTCCCTGATTTCTGTAGCGTTCAGAGGTGATCTTCGTGCTATCATTGGCAAATCTCTTATAGCGTTATATCCACCTGCGTTTGTTCGCCACGATCCAGGCCTTGTCAGATTGCCGTTATCATCGTATTCATCAAACGTTCCTGGAGGAGTATAATTATCTTGCTGCGGAATTTTTACTGTTTCTGAGAAAGTTGTGTAGCAGTACACATGTCATTGTCAATTGTGATACAGTATCTGGATCCAGATCAATTGGTCGTCGAAATATTCTAAATACTGCACTTAAGATTCCGAATGTGTTTTCCACCACAACTCGGGATCTGGACAGACATTTATTAAATATCCTTTTTTGTGAATCCGAATCATTATTGCCAGGGTATGGTTTCATTACATGTGTACTGAGTGCAAAAGCACCATCGCCTATGAAGACATATGGCACATCAATATTTGATCCGGGAAGAGGACATGGTGTGGGTACTTAGATCTAATTCGTTTCTACAGATTTTTTCCATAACAATGAATTGTTGAATACACCACCATCACTTATTCTTCCTTGGCTTCCTATGTCGGCAAATATAAATTTATAATTGCTATCCACTAGTGCCATTAGAACAATGCTAAAAGTCTTCTTATAGTTATAAAATTCGGTTCCACTGTGATAAGGGTTTTCCATTACGATATGCTTGCCGTCTATTGATCCGATACAGTGTGGAAATTTTCTTCTAAATCCTTTTTAGATATCTAACCAACCGTCCGCTGTTGTGGGCATCTAAAATAATAATAGCATATATTAGCATTAAATTAATTAAAATACCTTTTTTACAGACACCATCAACGTCATCAGAATCACATGATTCACAAATACCAAAGGAACCTTTTGGAGATGAAACAACACCGGAACTACATAAAGCTATCCACAACGAAAGAACTGATAGCGAAGTGATGGAAACATTACAATCGCCAAGGACTCCAACCTCACAGATGCAGCCTACTCAAGCAAAAAATAGCCGTCGTCGCTCAGTACCTAATACAGCCGAGCAGCAAATGGCTACAGCATTCGGTCAATTGACTAATGTTTTAGGACAACGTCAATCACATACTGCAATTAAAGAAGATGATGACTGCGATCTCTACGCCAAGCTTTTGGCTACAAAACTGCGAGAACTGTCCAAAGACGAACGTAAATTAATAATGTATGAAATAGATGGCATATTCGTTAACAGAATTCAGTGCAGGCTACCTAGATGTGAAACACCATCTCCACTATATTCAAACCCATATTCTAGCTAGACCACCGTCAGTATATATCGACTTCATGCAGATCACAAGCGAAGCGAAGCCGACCTTCAAGTACTTTAAGCTCATATTCCGAACCAATTTCAAACATTCATGCATCAAATCAACCTGTTGAACTCTCAGATCAACGCACATCTATTCAATGTGCAAACGACCTCTTAATGCAAACCCCATCCTTTCAATCTGCAAACGCACACTCAATCCAACCCCCATCTTTTCAGTCTGCAAACACACACTTAATCCAGTCAGACATTTATTTAGTCCAATCTCCATATGTTAAATACGCAAACACGTAGGTACTCAATCCAACCTGCACACACACAATCCGCAAACACGTACTCAATCCAACCTGCACACACACAATCGCAAACACGTACTCAATCCAGCCTGCACACACACAATCCGCAAACACGTACTCAATCCAACCTGCACACACACAATCGCAAACACGTACTCAATCCAACCTGCACACACACAATCCACAAATACGGACTCAATCCAACCTGCACACACACAATCCACAAATACGGACTCAATCCAGACTAAACCTAACATTATACAAATTGCATTAGGAAATTCATTTGAAACATTTGGATCTAATGAAACAAGTGAACCATGAATGAACCTAATAATTAATTGTCATTGTTTTTGTTTGCCAAAAATGTTGTTGTCAGTGTCTGATTTTTATCTTTGATATCTTTATTTTAGTTCAGTAATTTGTGGTGGTTTGTGTTTATTTTGTCAATAAAAAACCTTAAAAATATAACTAAGTACCTTTACTTCATCTTTTAGAACTTCATTAAGAGCTCTAGAGACTTCCCGTATAATTCCTGATATAAAAGCTTTGGAGACTTTAAACAGATAGTGTAGACTTCTGTAGCTATCACCAGATGCTAAAAATCTTAGCGTCATGATAAGACGAAATTTTGCTGGAATAGCTTCTCAGAAATCTGTGTCTTGCTTAGAAATTATCGGTGAAATTTTACTCAGCAAAATTTCAAAATCAGTAAAGGTCATTCGACAAAAATTATCGAACTCTCCAGACGGTTCATGCAAGAGCTCATAAATTTTTTCTTCTATGATCTTCGAGCCAGAAAACCTAATTTAACCCTTTTTCAAACGCGACCCTGTGGAGGAGTTAACAAAAAAGTGAGATACGTTCCTGGGTAATTTTGGGTCGTAGATTTCAAGAATACACGATAGAGGGTTAGTGGGTTGGAAATAGGTAGGTACCCTTTTTTGTGGGAAGTAAGTATATATACCGTCTTCTGTTCTCTCTTTAAAAAAGTTGCAAATGTGGGCACTATAGCTCCCAGTATCCAGTCCAGTATGACATCAATATTTTAAAACACTAGCTAGTTGCCGTGACTCCACTTGTGAATTAAATTTTAATATAAAAAATTACATACTTAGGTCGTGTTTTTATTAAAGGTAAGGAAATGTAAGTATCTACTCATCAATGCACGTTTTTCTAAGGGAAGAACGCTGAAATTGAAAAATGAATGACTTCGCCATACACCTTTTGGCTTGAGGCACGAAGTAAGTGATCACATAACACATTCATAAAAGTCATTGTTGCGCGCCGTGGATTCGAACCCGATACCCCCTGCATGTCAGTCTGTGGTATCTCCACTAGGCTATCGCTGCCGCTGCCTTAATACCGCAATAATAACTTAATATCTCAGATCAAGTAAAAATGTTTTTACTTGATCTGAGTTCTAAACTAAAGGGCTCATTCAGAGAGAGAGAGCGGTCACGCGGTCAAGTGTTCAAGCGGTCAGTTTTGCGTTCTTTGTGTTATATTACGTTACATAGACCGCGTGACCGCTCTCTGTCTGATAGGACCTATGTAAAGTAATACAGGGTGGCGCTACCATAGGGGCACTTTTTGAACAGAGGCATAGCGTACAACATTCTGAAGCCTTGTACCAAAAATCAATGAAATCGGTGCAGTAGTTTAGCCACAATATCGATTTTAAGTTCCGCAATTTTTGCACATGCTTTGAATTCCACACAGCTGATACAAAACGGTCAACGACCCTACATTGCGCGCCGCGACTCACTACGATGCGGGCGCCGACTCGACGCCGCGCGAGGATTCCCGCATATCTTCGAGGACGCGCGAATGTTTTTTGTCAGGTTCAAGCATTTATGCACTTTATTGTAAAAAAAATATAGTTTATTTTCAAGTGCGTTAATTAAATCCTCTCCGCTGCGCTCCGTTTTATCTGCGCTGAGCCTAACTTCGGGTGACGTCGAGGCGTCGCGTCGGAGCGAGTCGGGGCGTGCAATGTAGGGTCGTTGACCGTTTTGTATCAGCTGTGTGGAATTCAAAGCATGTGCAATAATTGTGGAACTTAAAATCGATATTGTGGCTAAACTACTGCACCGATTTAATTGATTTTTGGTACAAGGCTTCAGAATGTTGTACGCTATGCCTCTGTTCAAAAAGTGCCCCTATGGTAGCGCCACCCTGTATAACACAAAGAACGCAAAACAGACCGCTTGAGCGCTTGACCGCGTGACTGCTCTCTGTCTGAATGAGCCCTAAGAATTTAAGTGATTTTCTTCTTATATCTAGGACATGAGTCTAAACAGCTGCTTAGTTTATGAAGATTTTTTTATCTGTCGATGGATTTGGGTACTAGAGATAATATGTACAGTCCGTTCACAGTTATTTTACCTCTGACAAATGTCGGTGTTTGCTTTATGTTGGTATGGTACTCTGTGATGACAGGTATGTTACCAGTGCATAACATTTTACCCAATTTTAGTGGAAACTAGAATGTCCATCTGTAACCACCATGAGTGTGTAATGTCAGTCTTATCTATATAGACATTTTTTGAATGGAGAGAAAATTCTTATTTAAATACGTCTATCGCGTTTTTTGTATTAAATAGGTTTTTATGATAAGGAAAGTAATTGTAGTCTATATGATTTTTGCAGACAGACTTAAAAATGCCAAAATTTGAGGCAAGAGTGACTGAACGAGGGACTCGGGATGCAGATAGAATGTATTAGGCAAAGTGTAAGAAAAGAAGTTTTCGCACAGAGAAACAACTGACAGGAATGAGGTGCCGAGAATCTTTTTAGGATCAGATAAAAGCTCCTAATAGCGGGCAAGAGGTTAGCTTAGTACCAAAACTAGGGAGATCGTGAGCTTTAGATTTAGATTTAAAAAGAAAATTAAAAAGAAGACAAACAGAACATGCAAAGATTGTCAAGAGATCAGAGCACAGAGTGCATCATTTGCGGAGAAACTTATGAAGAAGATTGGATGCAATGCTATAAATGTAATGCCCATATCAAGAGGTTTTGTTACAAACATTACTTCCAAATATTTAATACGATCGCGTAGGCAATAAAAAAAAATAGGTACGTTTTTAGCAATACTGTATATTTAAAATGGGAGTATTAGATACTAAATATAGCAACACAACGCCCAGGTTGGCCAATCTAACAGCTAGAGGTAAAATAACTGTGAACGGACTATACCCATGTATTTGACGTAGGTATTTTGTATGGAGTCAAATATAGGTATATATTATATAGTCAGGCTGAAGTGGCAGTGGGCAGGGCACAGCCAGAAGAACCGATGACCATTGAAGCGGAAAGGTTATGGAGTGGCGGCCATGCACCGGACCGGACGTCGTAGCAAGGGTAGGCCTCCCGCAAGCTAGGTGGACTGACGATTTTGATGGGATCGCGGGCAGCGGGATGCATGGATGCGGGTGGCTCAGGATCGGTCTATGGGGAGAGCCTTGGGTGATGCCTATGTCCAGCTGTGGACGTCAGTGGACGCAATAAGTTCAGTATTAAAAGGCATTTGGCTAGCGTGGTGGACTATGGCCTTAATTGATTTTAAACTTTCGCGATTTGTATACATCACACAATGACTAGACTATGGCCTTGCCCTTCTCGTAGTGAGAAGAGGCCTGTGCCTAGCAGTGGGAGAGCTTATACAGGGTAATTAGACATATTTCTTAAAGGAGGTTATATTTGAGGTCATTTGGAACAAATTGACCCCCGTCAACTGAGGGTCCAAAATTAATGGTTTCTGAGATATCGGCTGAATATTGAAAGTACCCTGTCAATTTCAGATAACTACTCACAATATTCACTAATCAAAGTAGAAATTGCCCCTATTGCGTAGTATATCTAATGCTTCATCAATAATGTTCAATATGTAGGTAGGTATTTAACAGCAATAACACCTACTGGTATATTTGAATGATATTATTGCGTATATTCTATTTTATTTGTTAGTGGGAGCGGGCCATAGTCCACCATATGGTGGAGTCTGCCAACCGGCACTTGCCCAGCATATGCTGGCCAAGTGCGGGTTGGCAGACTTCACATGTCTTTCGAGAACATTATGGATAACGCTCACACATGCAGGTTTCCTCACGATGTTTTCCTTTACCGTTTAGGAAGCGATAATTAACAATAATTGAATACGCACATTACTTCGAAAAGTCATTGGTGCGCGCCGTAGATTCGAACCCCCTTAGACCCTCTACGTAGCAGTCCGTCGGTCTCCACTGGGCTATCCCCAGGGGAACTAAAAAGGGTAGTAAATATAACTACCCATTTAGTTCCCGCTAATGACTTATACCAACATAATTTCCTGAGTAGGTACCATAAGTTTTCCGTATAACCACGTACGATGAAAAGGCCTTGAACATGAACTGCGAATGGTAAATTTAAGCACCATAGATCACATAATTATGTAATAGCAGCAGCGTGTAGTAACTTTTATTTTAAACATATAGAAAATAATTTTATTTAAATTGGAATAAGGTGCTCTGTCTCAGCATTTTGAACTTACCGCTTTTCCTTCACAGATTATAAAGCATTTGCAAAGCGATAAACTAAAAGCAAACATTCTGACTCCATACATTTGAATAAAACATGCTTTTACTAACATCATTAATAATGTCCCTAATAATGTCCAAGATTTTTAAACTATTTGAGAACTGTCACGTTTTCGTAGTTAAAATATCGAGTTACGATAACCAAGTTGAAAAGTTAACGGAACATACCGGTCTTCTCACTAGCCGGGCGTGGTGTAGTGCGGCTGCGCGACAATCGCATTTTCTTGAATGAAGTGAGTAATGGGACGTTGATAACGTACTTGTTTATATATTTGAATTAACTAATTTTAAATGAATTTTATTTAAAATCTGTGATTTTATGTGTTTAAAGGAAGTAAAGTGAAGTTACAATGCAAATATAGTTGTTTTGTATGCAGTAAACAGTACAAAATCAGCGAGTATCCATGGGCGTTAACTTCAGGTTAAGAGAGTTGTTAACTTTATTATTAAATTAAAAATAAGGCTAATCGAGTATTAAACTCGTTTATTGTTTAGTTTTACACCTGTTGTGTAGTTTAAAAGGCCGGTGTTATATAATTTACTGAACTTTTGACTGTCAACAGTCGGTGTTTACGTTGGCCAACGATTGTTCCTAATTCGAATCTTGCTTGAATAAAAAGATAATAAAATAATACAATAAATAAATTTGTACGTAGAACCCGTCTCATCAAGATTTCTGTAATTGCCAAATACTCCTAAATAGTAAATACAAATTTTGCCGTTTTGTAGTTCTAGAAGATAAGATCTCAATGCAGAGCAACTGTTTTGCTTTGTTTTTACTTGTTATTGTAGTCATTCTGCATGAAATTACATTTATTTCCCCAGTATACCTGCTTTTATTATATGCGGTAATTTCCTGCAATCTTTTATGTATTTAGAACTACTTATTTTGGTGTTAAAACTATTTAGGACTTCTCTAATTATAAGGAAATGTTAGTTTTTGTAATTAATTTTGATATTTTAATCTTGAACTCTTAGGATGAACATGCTTTGAATATAAACAATTTACTTTTCTATGTCATATAGGACAGCTGATACTCTAAGAATAAAAAAATAACTCATGCATTCTTTCAATTTGTACATTATAAAAACACACAAAATTATTGAAATTGCAGAAGATTCTTATAAGTAATTTTCTAAAATAATAATTGTATCTATATATTAATCCCTTTTAACTTTATTTCTTTAATTGTAATCTAAAATAGCAAGTAAAATAGTATAAGTAAGAATTTCAACTAACTTAGAGAGAAGTTTATAAATGAAAGATTTGCAATAGTATATTAATGATAGACTATAAAAATAAATGTATTATACTGTCACTAATGTAACTTTTAGAGATTTGTATGAAAGTTTGAAATTATATGTTGCAGTAGATACATTGTTTGATATTTAAAATGTCCCTTTTTGTCATTTCGATCTTGTGTTGGTACTAACTTGTATCTTTTATTACAGGCAGCTAAATCAAAGACTGAATTATGAATCTCATAACTGAAACATACATATTAACAACAGTATTACAACTATGTTTATCACAAGTGCAGCCAACATATAACACCAACTTAAATCAACCGAGTCCCACAAATGACTACCTAAACAATGATCCAAGGTATGACAATCCATATGATCCAAACAAAATGTATCAAAACCGTAACCAAAATGCTTATGATCCAAACAGAACTCCATATGATCCAAACCGGAGTAAGTATGATCCAATTCAGAATACATATGATCAGAACCGCAACCAATATGACCAGGATCCGAGATACCCGTATGAGAACCGGAGCCCTGATGTGAATTACAATCAGAATGCATATATACCTGAGATTACTCAAAGACCTGGGAGTCCCTCATGGGAAAGTGGAAAGACATTCACTTCATTCAAGAGTTCACCGTTGGAACATGACAGTGTTATCATCAATGAGGCGTAAGTGTTACATTTCATGTTGTTAATGTTGCTATGTCTAATTTGTAAAATATGTAGAAATTATAGTTAAAAAAAGTTTGCAGTTAAATATTTTTTTATGTCTCTAGTAAAATATTTGGTAATAATACAGAATAAGGCTATTGGGTAGAGGGATGGACAGAATTCATTGTTTTACTACAGAATAAATTAAAAGAGGTGTGGCCCATGTATTTGCCCTCTTCACTCTAATATGCCAATGCATATGAAAATACAGTTTGTCATGAAGATTTAAATGCAATACTATTGTAGTAACCTGTGGTGTTATAGGAAAAATCTTCCCTCAATCTATCATAAATAAAACATATTATTAGTTGATGTTGTTTAGTGTGTTGATGAGTGTAAGTGGCAATAGCCCGTATGTAACGGACTGCCGAGACAATGGTCTCGGGTTCGATCCCCAGGTACCCTGGGCACACACCTCTGACTTTTCGAAGTTGTGTGCATTATAAATTAATTATCGCTCGCTTAAAGATGTGCCCGGTAGATAGCAATAGGCTCGCTAGGCCCTATTACATTGGGACTGAAACATAACTGGCGAAGTGTGGGTGTGTAATACACCTCTGCCTACCCCTTCAGGGATAAAAGGCGTGAAGTTATGTTATGTTGTTTAAAATTCTCACAAAATTAAATAGAACCATGAAAAACTGTGTTACAAACTCATGGTCTAATTCATCATCGCTGCCTGCCAGCCTGCCGTAGTTCACTGCAGGATATAGGCCTCTCCAATTGCACGCCACTGAGCCCGATTTTCGGTTCTAACTGCTTTGATTTATCAAATCTTTGTTAAATTATATTATCATTTTGCAGCACATATTTTATCGTGGCCTCTAAAATGGTGCGACCAGGCCAGATATACAAGATATCAGCGAACATACTACAGGCGCGTCTGCAGATGACAATCAGAGCCTCCATCTCTTGCAATGGGGTGGAGATAGCTGACGTCAGTCAGGGAGTCAAGGAAGGAGTACCTGAAATATTGAATATGAGGGTAAGTGACTAACTCTAGCGCTCATAGCGAGACTTGACTTGCCGTTCGTAACAGATCGTCAAAGTTAAGCAGCTCTTGCACAGGTCACCACTTGGATGGGTGACCGTGTGTCGCATTTACATCTGAGCGCTACCGTGCTTCGGAGGGCACGTAAAGCTGTCGGTCCCGGTTCTTGTCTAAGGATAAGGATCGTTAGGCCATGTTGGAGACCTCCGGGCGGTCTGAAAACTCCGACACTAGAGTTGGCCACACACTGAACCACAGGAAAAACAAAACAGTGACTAACCACCTAAGCTAAGACATAAAGCAAACGCCAGTATTCAAAATAACGAAATCTGCTTTATTTCTGATGCCAAAAATAAAGGTGCTGCACCAGTTTCATAAAGGAATTCCACTGATTTAAAAGGGTTTTTTTGACGCAGTCACTGCTTTGAGACAGGTATTGGAAGGTAAACTGCCTGTGTCGTGACACTTTAAGTAACAATAATAATTTAAGAAGTTTGTGAACCACCTTGATTTTGCATGGGTACTATTTCGAATTGTAATTTTATCAGTTTGAGTCCATGAATTAACAAATTTCTGCCTCGTTGGTCTCGCGGCATTAATGTGCGCGTGGGATTTGCAGGTCTCAAGTTCGATTCCCGGGTCGGGTAAAGTGTTATTGGGTATTCCGTTATGAAATTCTCAGTAGCAGCACGGAGTCTGGTAATGTGCCCGGTACGGCAATAGGCTCGCCCCCTATTACGTGGGCGTTAAAACTTCATGGCGAAATGTGGGTGTAATATTACATTTCTGCCCACCCCTTCGGGCATACAGACGTGAGTCTATAAATGAAATAAAAAATAAGTTAACAAATTTTGGTATTCTTTAGGTTCATAATCAAATTGTTTTACAATCTAGATTTTATTATTTTAACTAACATACGTACATATATTGAAGATAAGGGATGGGTATTTTCTAAGAGCCTATTTTCCGTGTTAGGTATTTTATTTTTCTCCTTTAAAAACATACTGTAAAGGCCAAATGTTATCTTTGTAAATAATGTTAATTATTTCATCATCACATGTAATTAAACAATAAACATTCAGAATTACTAATTTATGTTCTATGATTCAAACTGTCTTATCATCATCATCAGCCCTTTATACTGTCCCACTGCTGGGCACGGGCCTCTTCCCATTATGAGAATGGTAAGGCCATAGTCCACCACGCTGGCCAAATGCGGGTTGGCAGACTTCACATGTCTTTCGAGAACATTATGGAGAACTCTCAGACATGCAGGTTTCCTCACGATGTTTACCTTCACCGTTTAGCAAGCGATAATTAACAATTTAATACGCACATAACTCCGAAAAGTCATCGGCGCGCGCCGTGGATTCGAACCCGGACTCTCTGCGTAGCAGTCTGCCAGTCTCTTCACTAGGCTATCGCTGCTCTACTTATAGTACAGAAATAATTAGTATTTCTTAAAAACCTATTGGGCACTAAGATTATGTGCATTTAAAGGCAAATATTTTTAACAACCAGTTTACATTACTAAGCTGAAACAGCACATACAAAGAAACTTATGCACTTAAAATAATAATTAGTCATGGATTACTATAGAGTATTAACGTGAATGTTTCAGACGAAAATTACCAAATAGACAATGATACAATTTTTATACAGGGTGTCAAAAGATCCATCACAATATCTACTCTTGCATATCAAGCCAAGTTATACTAAACAAAAGTAATAACTGTGAAACGATTTTTTATGTAGGTAGTCTAATTTTATAAGCCGCAATGTATAGTGCGCGTGCAACACTCGAGATGCCTATCCTATCCATGGGTGTACAGGACCTAGGACCCAGGATCAGATCTATAGAATAAATTGGCACGAGTAGGGAATGCAATCCCGCGGGAAATTCTCAATCCCGGTATTTGCGGGACTGGACATTTACGAACCAGCGGGTGCCCGGTATTTGATGGATCCCGCATGATTAATAAAACTTCGTAAATAATGTATAACTTCTGACGGCACAAATATAAACAAATCAAAGTTTCATAATCAAAATGTTTAATGATTTACTAACTTATTTATAATTAACAAAACTAGATAACTGAATGTTCTTAACATGGTTAACATCTTCTACCTCCACACAGCGACAGTACCTACTACGAACATCTTTATATAATATACAGTCGCCAACATATCTTTTTATCAAATAGTGATATATTTGAATATAACAAGATTAACAGAAGATTAAAGTTTTCACTGACGCTATTTTTTTTTCATTAGCCTGTACTGTCCCACTCCTGGGCAAAGGCCTCCCCCAAATCTTTCCATACTTTCTTGTCGCCTGCAGTCTCCAGCCAACTCTTGTGGTAGGCGTTCAGGTCATCCCGCCATCTCTTTCAGGGCCAGCCCCGGCGGTGTCGTCTTCTGGCACCCATAGTGTCGAGATTTTCGCCCAACGATCCTCGTGCATACGGCTGACGTGGCCCGCCCAGTTCCATTTCAGGCTGGCAGCCCTTTTTTCCCCATCTATAACTTTAGTTTTGGAGCGCAGCTCAGTGTTTCGTATCCTATCTTTGAGTGAAATACCAAGGATGCTGCGTTCCATAGCTCTTTGGCAGACCGCAAGCCGCGACTTTTGCACTCGGTAGGTGACCAGGTTTGAGCACCGTAGGTTACAATGGGCAGAATACACATATCTATGTCTACGCTATTTATCTATTTAAAATTGACAAATAATTTGTTGCGATGCGTTTGCACCATCATAGTTAAACTATATCAAACATCGTAAACAAAAACACTTAGTTTAGGTGTCCCGAGTATGTTTCTGAGTTCAAGCAATCAAAGTGATCGTCCAGGTACAAGTGCAAATTGGGTTGCAGACTGCAACCACAGGCGACATTGCGGCTAGCGGATTTTCACTATAGTTTTGCCCAATTTCATAGGTTTATAGAAACTAGTGGTGTCGCTTGCAGTTTGCGGTTGCAGTTTGCAATCTGCCGCCCATTCCAGACTTGCGTCCTTTTTCCGACCTTCATTCGTCAGTTGGCGCGAAGCCGTGCGCTATGCTAACACGTGAATTTCGCTACTCTTCAATCCAAGCACAAGGCATGCGGGATCCCGGTATCCCGGTATCCCGGTATTGCATTCCCTATTACAATTACAATTTTTTTTGTACTTCGTCACCAAACCGTAAATGAGGATTCAGGAGATATTGAAACATAAAGTCACCATATAATTTTATTTTTCTAATTAGGTACAAAATCTCGTAGTACGCGAAATGCATTGATTTTGTTCCTAATCATAATGATGATTTTTTAACGATGCGGTATACTTGGATACCGTCTTGTTGTTTAGGGTTCTTAAAAAGTTATTATCCTTGAATAAAATGTAACCATCTATTCCCTGCTCAACCATCGTTCCACTTGCCCAGGTGCCAGCAACTACAGTACCAGGAGACTACAAGCTTCGAGTCGAAGGCTTATACTTAGACACGCCGTTCGGCGGACGTGCCTTCGTCAACGAATCGCAGCTCACCTTCTCTAGGAGGTTCATGACTATCTTCATACAGATGGACAAGCCCGTTTATATGCAGGGACAGACTGGTGAGTTTACATAAGATTTTAGATCATACATATATTTACATTAAACGCCCTTATATACTGTGTTTAATAGATCCTATTTTTTTAATCGAAAACATATGGACATAATGAACGAACGTCGATAAAAATCATCAATGTTATTCATTCCTGTTCAGTTTGTTGAATTAGCTGAGTAGTTTAAAATATACCTATTTATTTAAAATTACTCATACTCAATGTTTATCAGATTTAAAAATAGTTCAAGTTGGCTCTCAATCCCCTGTTCTTAACATTTTATCAAGCCTTGGTGCTCTTGATATCGGATTTCAAGCACTTATATTTTTTAGACTGCCTCGTTGGTCTCGCGGCATAAATGTGCGCGTGGGATTGGGAGGTCTCGGGTTAGGTTCCCGGGTCGGGCAAGGTGGTTTTTCCGTTAGGGAATTCTCAGTAGCAGCACGGAGTCTGGTAATGTGCCCGGTACGGCAATAGGCTCGCCCCCTATTACGTGGGACCTAAAAATTCATGGCGAAATGTGGGAGTAATATTACACCTCTGCCTACCCCTTCGGGGATACAGGCGTGAGTCTATAAATAAAATAAAAATAAATATTTCTTATATCTAGTTTTCTTAATACTCAAAATGGGCAGAAACAACGAAAAATAACATTCAGTTTTAAGTTAATAACACATACATATCGTCACGCCTTTTATCCCCGAAGGGGTAGGCAGAGGTGTATTTCTACACCCACTTTTCGCCAGATATACTTTAGTCCCACGTAATAAGGGGCGAGCCTATTGCCGTACCGGGCACATTTCCAGACTCCGTGCTGCTACTGAGAATTTCGTGACAGAAAACCCAATAACACTGCCCGACCCAGGAATCGAACCCGGGACCTCCCGATCCCACGCGCACATTTATGCCGCGAGACTAACGAGGCAGTCGTATAGGGTTTGATGTCGAGTTTGCCGTCTCTACGCAAAGATGGTATTTGCATCGTGTTATCCCTTAGTCGCCTCTTACGACACCCACGGGAAGATAGGGGTTGGTGACACTTGTATTCTATGCCGTCAACCACACAGCGCTTTTTAAGTTAATAATTAGTATTAATTGTTTGTTTCAGTACGTTTCCGCGTGATACCAATCAACACAGAGTTGAAAGCGTTCGGTCGCGCTATCGACGTATTTATTTTGGATCCTAACCGACGCATCATGAAGAGATGGCTCTCTAGACAGGTAATGTATCAAACATTGTCATGATTATTACAGTATGTAGGCCTCTAGTAAACTGCCGCCGCGAAACCGTTGAAGCTAAACTTCTGTAATATGGTGTTTCTTTGGACTTGTCCACTGTCCAGCTACCGTCAGAAGCCAAAATTCTGGTTAGAATTTTATAAAGAAACCCTCAAATAGACGATTCATTCCTAAATCAGGCATGTTATTTAAAAGGAGGAGTACTCTCTAAATAAAAAATAGAACCTTATCACGGTAACATTGATTTGACCATATTTTATACCAACAAAGTGTCGATGACCATACAGGGGACACAAACATGTAGATCACAATAACACAATTTATGATGTATTGTGACACGCGACCGATGACCCTCGCCGTGTTAGACGATATGTTGTACTCTCTAACGATGCGAGTCATATGAGATTGTCACTTGTCGCATCGGAACTAGTTACTGGCCAGTTGAATGATTTGCGATGTAATACAGACTTGATAAATTATGAATGTAATATTATTCAATATATTTCCAACTTTCGCGATTTATACATATAAATTACCTAAGTACTGAATTTAAATCTCGTAAAAAACTATATATTTGCTCCTCGTATCGGCATGGGTTAAGCTAGCCGTGGTGCCTTGGCCACTTCTTCATCATCATCGCCCTAGCCCTGTCTCTTTGCGATCCAAAACCTTCGCCTTGTAGCCCGTGGCCTGTGGACTCTTCGATGTAATAAAACAAGTAAAGCCCTATTTTTCTAACAGGGATTTATTAGACCTATTAGAAAGAAACATATAAAACCTGACTAAATTCTAGATCAAAGAAGCTCGTAATTTGTTTGAAATTGGCAGTTCTGCCAATTAAAAAAAACAACGATTTACAAAAACTTACCCTTCATGAGCTCAATGAGCTCTTATCTACATTTCAATCAGTCAATCAGCCTATCGCAGTCCACTGCTGGACATAGGCCTCTCCCAACTCGCGCCACAGTACACGGTCCTCGGCCTTCTGCATTCAGTCTGTTCCAGCCACCTTTTCCAGGTCGTCGGTCCACCTAGCCGGGGGCCGCTCTACCTTACGCTTGCCAAGGCGTGGTCTCCACTCTGTACATTTAGTAGTATATTAATTTCGACTCAGAAGGCACCAGGTATATCCCGTTTATACTTTGGACTCCAGTTAGTCCATGTTTTATAATAAGGCGCCATCAACATAAATCACGTTGAATTCCATAAAAGTTGTTTAATTTCAAATTGGTATTCAGCCAAGTACTGTTCAACTGGGTCACCCCGCTTGAGTTATAATAATAGTGCCGTCATATCATTTGGACATGAATGTACTGTTTAGCCTGAAATAGTTAATTTCGAACTGCATTGAATACTGTGTGACACTACTGGGTTATACTTCGCTTTGAATTGTTCTATAACCTATTGAAATAGATTTAAGTGCTAAAGAGCTGTACGTAATACTAGATATTGTTCTAGGATGACTCGAGGTTTCATAGATGCTTCATGACGCCGAAATCTTAAAATAAAAAGGTTTTTGTGTGAAATTCTATCCATGAATCTCCCATATTTTTTCTCATGCACCACATCAATAGAGCGTTTAATATCTGTTCTAGCTCTTGCGAATTTCACGCATCCAGTATAAAAATATGGGTGGTAGAACTTGGATGTTGTATTCACTACTTCATCATGGTCACGGACTCACGGTATCAATACTAAGTGATCAAAGCCCATTCTATAATCAAATAAGCTTTCGTAGTCCACTAAGTGAGTCAATATGAGGA
Source organism: Euclidia mi (assembly GCA_944739405.2). Lineage (NCBI taxonomy): Eukaryota > Metazoa > Arthropoda > Insecta > Lepidoptera > Erebidae > Euclidia > Euclidia mi. The sequence continues at coordinate 13,928,910 of OX123197.2, forward strand.
CTTTTGGCCTACTTATACCACGTTACCCAGACGGGGTCATATAGGGTTTGATATCGAGGTTTCGGGCTCTGCCCAAAAATACTATTTTCTGCTTCGTGTATTTTCGTTAGTCGCCTCCTACAACACACTCGGACTGAAAACTCAGTACCCTCAAAACTGATACAGGTCGAGACCATGGACTATCGCTATCCCTTTGGGTTGCGGCCGTCAGACGAAAGTCGCTCTTTGGAAAAGTTTATATTCTGTCATATCTGATTGGATTAGGAAGTGGTCCGGGCTTCTAGACGTGCAAGTCTTAGATGAAACCGGGATAACGCTGGGCTGATGAATGATGAAGTCTGCCGTGACCACGGTTCCTGTAAAGAAACTGAAACGTCGGCTAGTAAAAATTAAAAAATATAGTTCTTAGATCATCCGGTTTAAATATAATTTAACTAAAACCAATATATCGCAATAGACTACGTAAACCGTAGTTTGATTTCAATGTGCAACATTCGCGTAAACCCAAGAAGATACTATGGTAAAATGAATAAACTAATCAATATGTTCATTTGTGTAGAGTAACTTCGGCACAGTGAGCCTGCAGTACCAGATGTCGGATCAGCCGCTGTTCGGCGAGTGGTACATCCGCGTGGAGGCGCTGGGGCAGGTCGAGGAGACGCAGTTCCTTGTTGAGGAGTACTACCAGACCAGATATGAGGTCAGTACAGTATATTATTATTTGGGGAGGTAGATTAAGGTTATGCAGGTTATACTTGAGAAAGTCGCAGGATCTTGCTGGTTTTGCTAGCTAAGGTTAAGCAGGCTTACAGACGTACTGGTGAGTCATTCATTTGGAGCCACAACACACTAGCATTTGTCGAGCGTAGGCGCTCGAACAATCATGAACGTATGCGCTGCGCATAAACGCGTAGTTAAAGTCACACATTTTGTGGCGTATTCGTATGCTTCAGCAGAGACGCCGCGCTATGGCGACGCCAGCGAAGCGTGGTCCAAGGGCCCTCAGAAAATTACTAAATTTGATATGTTCATGTGAATTTTTCTTCACGAAATTGCCGACGCACGTCAGTGGCCTTAGTACTGCGACCGCAGCCCAATTGCCCTCATCTATATCCAGTGTTGTTTATTTCCAGTTAAAAGTTTAAAATGTATTTCCGTAGGTGAACGTAACAATGCCAGCGTTCTTCTTCAACACCGAACCGTTCATCCACGGTCGCATCATGGCGAACTACACGTCGGGCGCTCCTGTACGCGGAAACCTCACCCTGCGAGCCACCATACGACCCATCCCGCAGTACCGGCCGCGTTACTACACCCAGGGACAGTTCAACAACAGAGGACAGTTCGGCGTGCCCCCGCCTTATGGACAGAGCCAGTATACTAGAGGTGAGTGTTACTTAGCGCTCCTGTACACACTCCATCCCGCAGTACCGGCCGCGTTACTACACCCAGGGACAGTTCAACAACAGAGGACAGTTCGGCGTGCCCCCGCCTTATGGACAGAGCCAGTATACTAGAGGTGAGTGTTACTTAGCGCTCCTGTACACACTCCATCCCGCAGTACCGGCCGCGTTACTACACCCAGGGACAGTTCAACAACAGAGGACAGTTCGGCGTGCCCCCGCCTTATGGACAGAGCCAGTATACTAGAGGTGAGTGTTACTTAGCGCTCCTGTACACACTCCATCCCGCAGTACCGGCCGCGTTACTACACCCAGGGACAGTTCAACAACAGAGGACAGTTCGGCGTGCCCCCGCCTTATGGACAGAGCCAGTATACTAGAGGTGAGTGTTACTTAGCGCTCCTGTACACACTCCATCCCGCAGTACCGGCCGCGTTACTACACCCAGGGACAGTTCAACAACAGAGGACAGTTCGGCGTGCCCCCGCCTTATGGACAGAGCCAGTATACTAGAGGTGAGTGTTACTTAGCGCTCCTGTACACACTCCATCCCGCAGTACCGGCCGCGTTACTACACCCAGGGACAGTTCAACAACAGAGGACAGTTCGGCGTGCCCCCGCCTTATGGACAGAGCCAGTATACTAGAGGTGAGTGTTACTTAGCGCTCCTGTACACACTCCATCCCGCAGTACCGGCTGCGGTACTACACCCAGGGACAGTTCAACAACAGAGGACAGTTCGGCGTGCCCCCGCCTTATGGACAGAGCCAGTATACTAGAGGTGAGTGTTACTTAGCGCTCCTGTACACACTCCATCCCGCAGTACCGGCCGCGGTACTACACCCAGGACAGTTCAACAACAGAGGACAGTTCGGCGTGCCCCCGCCTCATGGACAGAGCCAGTATACTAGAGGTGAGTGTTACTTAGCGCTCCTGTACACACTCCATCCCGCAGTACCGGCCGCGGTACTACACCCAGGGACAGTTCAACAACAGAGGACAGTTCGGCGTGTCCCCGCCTTATGGACAGAGCCAGTATACTAGAGGTGAGTGTTACTTAGCGCTCCTGTACACACTCCATCCCGCAGTACCGGCCGCGGTACTACACCCAGGGACAGTTCAACAACAGAGGACAGTTCGGCGTGCCCCCGCCTTATGGACAGAGCCAGTATACTAGAGGTGAGTGTTACTTAGCGCTCCTGTACACACTCCATCCCGCATTACCGGCCGCGGTACTACACCCAGGGACAGTTCAACAACAGAGGACAGTTCGGCGTGCCCCCGCCTTATGGACAGAGCCAGTATACTAGAGGTGAGTGTTACTTAGCGCTCCTGTACACACTCCATCCCGCAGTACCGGCCGCGGTACTACACCCAGGGACAGTTCAACAACAGAGGACAGTTCGGCGTGTCCCCGCCTTATGGACAGAGCCAGTATACTAGAGGTGAGTGTTACTTAGCGCTCCTGTACACACTCCATCCCGCAGTACCGGCCGCGGTACTACACCCAGGGACAGTTCAACAACAGAGGACAGTTCGGCGTGTCCCCGCCTTATGGACAGAGCCAGTATACTAGAGGTGAGTGTTACTTAGCGCTCCTGTACACACTCCATCCCGCAGTACCGGCCGCGGTACTACACCCAGGGACAGTTCAACAACAGAGGACAGTTCGGCGTGCCCCCGCCTTATGGACAGAGCCAGTATACTAGAGGTGAGTGTTACTTAGCGCTCCTGTACACACTCCATCCCGCAGTACCGGCCGCGGTACTACACCCAGGGACAGTTCAACAACAGAGGACAGTTCGGCGTGTCCCCGCCTTATGGACAGAGCCAGTATACTAGAGGTAAGTGTTGCTTAGCGCTCCTGTACACACTCCATCCCGCAGTACCGGCCGCGGTACTACACCCAGGGACAGTTCAACAACAGAGGACAGTTCGGCGTGCCCCCGCCTTATGGACAGAGCCAGTATACTAGAGGTGAGTGTTACTTAGCGCTCCTGTACACACTCCATCCCGCAGTACCGGCCGCGGTACTACACCCAGGGACAGTTCAACAACAGAGGACAGTTCGGCGTGCCCCCGCCTTATGGACAGAGCCAGTATACTAGAGGTGAGTGTTACTTAGCGCTCCTGTACACACTCCATCCCGCAGTACCGGCCGCGGTACTATACCCAGGGACAGTTCAACAACAGAGGACAGTTCGGCGTGCCCCCGCCTTATGGACAGAGCCAGTATACTAGAGGTGAGTGTTACTTAGCGCTCCTGTACACACTCCATCCCGCAGTACCGGCCGCGGTACTACACCCAGGGACAGTTCAACAACAGAGGACAGTTCGGCGTGTCCCCGCCTTATGGACAGAGCCAGTATACTAGAGGTGAGTGTTACTTAGCGCTCCTGTACACACTCCATCCCGCAGTACCGGCCGCGGTACTACACCCAGGGACAGTTCAACACAGAGGACAGTTCGGCGTGCCCCCGCCTTATGGACAGAGCCAGTATACTAGAGGTGAGTGTTACTTAGCGCTCCTGTACACACTCCATCCCGCAGTACCGGCCGCGGTACTACACCCAGGGACAGTTCAACAACAGAGGACAGTTCGGCGTGCCCCCGCCTCATGGATAGAGCCAGTATACTAGAGGTGAGTGTTACTTAGCGCTCCTGTACACACTCCATCCCGCAGTACCGGCCGCGGTACTACACCCAGGGACAGTTCAACAACAGAGGACAGTTCGGCGTGTCCCCGCCTTATGGACAGAGCCAGTATACTAGAGGTGAGTGTTACTTAGCGCTCCTGTACACACTCCATCCCGCAGTACCGGCCGCAGTACTACACCCAGGGACAGTTCAACAACAGAGGACAGTTCGGCGTGCCCCCGCCTCATGGACAGAGCCAGTATAATAGAGGTGAGTGTTACTTAGCGCTCCTGTACACACTCCATCCCGCAGTACCGGCCGCGGTACTACACCCAGGGACAGTTCAACAACAGAGGACAGTTCGGCGTGCCCCCGCCTTATGGACAAAGCCAGTATTCTAGAGGTGAGTGTTACTTAGCGCTCCTGTACACACTCCATCCCGCAGTACCGGCCGCGGTACTACACCCAGGGACAGTTCAACAACAGAGGACAGTTCGGCGTGCCCCCGCCTTATGGACAGAGCCAGTATACTAGAGGTGAGTGTTACTTAGCGCTCCTGTACACACTCCATCCCGCAGTACCGGCCGCGGTACTACACCCAAGGACAGTTCAACAACAGAGGACAGTTCGGCGTGCCCCCGCCTTATGGACAGAGCCAGTATACTAGAGGTGAGTGTTACTTAGCGCTCCTGTACACACTCCATCCCGCAGTACCGGCCGCGGTACTACACCCAGGGACAGTTCAACAACAGAGGACAGTTCGGCGTGCCCCCGCCTTATGGACAGAGCCAGTATACTAGAGGTGAGTGTTACTTAGCGCTCCTGTACACACTCCATCCCGCAGTACCGGCCGCGGTACTACACCCAGGGACAGTTCAACAACAGAGGACAGTTCGGCGTGCCCCCGCCTCATGGACAGAGCCAGTATACTAGAGGTGAGTGTTACTTAGCGCTCCTGTACACACTCCATCCCGCAGTACCGGCCGCGGTACTACACCCAGGGACAGTTCAACAACAGAGGACAGTTCGGCGTGTCCCCGCCTTATGGACAGAGCCGGTATACTAGAGGTGAGTGTTACTTAGCGCTCCTGTACACACTCCATCCCGCAGTACCGGCCGCGGTACTACACCCAGGGACAGTTCAACAACAGAGGACAGTTCGGCGTGCCCTCGCCTTATGGACAGAGCCAGTATACTAGAGGTGAGTGTTACTTAGCGCTCCTGTACACACTCCATCCCGCAGTACCGGCCGCGGTACTACACCCAGGGACAGTTCAACAACAGAGGACAGTTCGGCGTGCCCCCGCCTTATGGACAGAGCCAGTATACTAGAGGTGAGTGTTACTTAGCGCTCCTGTACACACTCCATCCCGCAGTACCGGCCGCGGTACTACACCCAGGGACAGTTCAACAACAGAGGACAGTTCGGCGTGCCCCCGCCTTATGGACAGAGCCAGTATACTAGAGGTGAGTGTTACTTAGCGCTCCTGTACACACTCCATCCCGCAGTACCGGCCGCGGTACTACACCCAGGGACAGTTCAACAACAGAGGACAGTTCGGCGTGCCCCCGCCTTATGGACAGAGCCAGTATACTAGAGGTGAGTGTTACTTAGCGCTCCTGTACACACTCCATCCCGCAGTACCGGCCGCGGTACTACACCCAGGGACAGTTCAACAACAGAGGACAGTTCGGCGTGTCCCCGCCTTATGGACAGAGCCAGTATACTAGAGGTGAGTGTTACTTAGCGCTCCTGTACACACTCCATCCCGCAGTACCGGCTGCGGTACTACACCCAGGGACAGTTCAACAACAGAGGACAGTTCGGCGTGCCCCCGCCTTATGGACAGAGCCAGTATACTAGAGGTGAGTGTTACTTAGCGCTCCTGTACACACTCCATCCCGCAGTACCGGCCGCGGTACTACTCCCAGGGACAGTTCAACACAGAGGACAGTTCGGCGTGCCCCCGCCTTATGGACAGAGCCAGTATACTAGAGGTGAGTGTTACTTAGCGCTCCTGTACACACTCCATCCCGCAGTACCGGCCGCGGTACTACACCCAGGACAGTTCAACAACAGAGGACAGTTCGGCGTGCCCCCGCCTCATGGACAGAGCCAGTATACTAGAGGTGAGTGTTACTTAGCGCTCCTGTACACACTCCATCCCGCAGTACCGGCCGCGGTACTACACCCAGGGACAGTTCAACAACAGAGGACAGTTCGGCGTGTCCCCGCCTTATGGACAGAGCCAGTATACTAGAGGTGAGTGTTACTTAGCGCTCCTGTACACACTCCATCCCGCAGTACCGGCTGCGGTACTACACCCAGGGACAGTTCAACAACAGAGGACAGTTCGGCGTGCCCCCGCCTTATGGACAGAGCCAGTATACTAGAGGTGAGTGTTACTTAGCGCTCCTGTACACACTCCATCCCGCAGTACCGGCCGCGGTACTACACCCAGGGACAGTTCAACACAGAGGACAGTTCGGCGTGCCCCCGCCTTATGGACAGAGCCAGTATACTAGAGGTGAGTGTTACTTAGCGCTCCTGTACACACTCCATCCCGCAGTACCGGCCGCGGTACTACACCCAGGACAGTTCAACAACAGAGGACAGTTCGGCGTGCCCCCGCCTCATGGACAGAGCCAGTATGCTAGAGGTGAGTGTTACTTAGCGCTCCTGTACACACTCCATCCCGCAGTACCGGCCGCGGTACTACACCCAGGACAGTTCAACAACAGAGGACAGTTCGGCGTGCCCCCGCCTTATGGACAGAGCCAGTATACTAGAGGTGAGTGTTACTTAGCGCTCCTGTACACACTCCATCCCGCAGTACCGGCCGCGGTACTACACCCAGGGACAGTTCAACAACAGAGGACAGTTCGGCGTGCCCCCGCCTTATGGACAGAGCCAGTATACTAGAGGTGAGTGTTACTTAGCGCTCCTGTACACACTCCATCCCGCAGTACCGGCCGCGGTACTACACCCAGGGACAGTTCAACAACAGAGGACAGTTCGGCGTGCCCCCGCCTTATGGACAGAGCCAGTATACTAGAGGTGAGTGTTACTTAGCGCTCCTGTACACACTCCATCCCGCAGTACCGGCCGCGGTACTACACCCAGGGACAGTTCAACACAGAGGACAGTTCGGCGTGCCCCCGCCTTATGGACAGAGCCAGTATACTAGAGGTGAGTGTTACTTAGCGCTCCTGTACACACTCCATCCCGCAGTACCGGCCGCGGTACTACACCCAGGGACAGTTCAACAACAGAGGACAGTTCGGCGTGCCCCCGCCTCATGGACAGAGCCAGTATACTAGAGGTGAGTGTTACTTAGCGCTCCTGTACACACTCCATCCCGCAGTACCGGCCGCGGTACTACACCCAGGGACAGTTCAACAACAGAGGACAGTTCGGCGTGTCCCCGCCTTATGGACAGAGCCAGTATACTAGAGGTGAGTGTTACTTAGCGCTCCTGTACACACTCCATCCCGCAGTACCGGCCGCAGTACTACACCCAGGGACAGTTCAACAACAGAGGACAGTTCGGCGTGCCCCCGCCTTATGGACAGAGCCAGTATACTAGAGGTGAGTGTTACTTAGCGCTCCTGTACACACTCCATCCCGCAGTACCGGCCGCGGTACTACACCCAGGGACAGTTCAACAACAGAGGACAGTTCGGCGTGCCCCCGCCTCATGGACAGAGCCAGTATAATAGAGGTGAGTGTTACTTAGCGCTCCTGTACACACTCCATCCCGCAGTACCGGCCGCGGTACTACACCCAGGGACAGTTCAACAACAGAGGACAGTTCGGCGTGCCCCCGCCTTATGGACAAAGCCAGTATACTAGAGGTGAGTGTTACTTAGCGCTCCTGTACACACTCCATCCCGCAGTACCGGCCGCGGTACTACACCCAGGGACAGTTCAACAACAGAGGACAGTTCGGCGTGCCCCCGCCTTATGGACAGAGCCAGTATACTAGAGGTGAGTGTTACTTAGCGCTCCTGTACACACTCCATCCCGCAGTACCGGCCGCGGTACTACACCCAAGGACAGTTCAACAACAGAGGACAGTTCGGCGTGCCCCCGCCTTATGGACAGAGCCAGTATACTAGAGGTGAGTGTTACTTAGCGCTCCTGTACACACTCCATCCCGCAGTACCGGCCGCGGTACTACACCCAGGGACAGTTCAACAACAGAGGACAGTTCGGCGTGCCCCCGCCTTATGGACAGAGCCAGTATACTAGAGGTGAGTGTTACTTAGCGCTCCTGTACACACTCCATCCCGCAGTACCGGCCGCGGTACTACACCCAGGGACAGTTCAACAACAGAGGACAGTTCGGCGTGCCCCCGCCTCATGGACAGAGCCAGTATACTAGAGGTGAGTGTTACTTAGCGCTCCTGTACACACTCCATCCCGCAGTACCGGCCGCGGTACTACACCCAGGGACAGTTCAACAACAGAGGACAGTTCGGCGTGTCCCCGCCTTATGGACAGAGCCGGTATACTAGAGGTGAGTGTTACTTAGCGCTCCTGTACACACTCCATCCCGCAGTACCGGCCGCGGTACTACACCCAGGGACAGTTCAACAACAGAGGACAGTTCGGCGTGCCCTCGCCTTATGGACAGAGCCAGTATACTAGAGGTGAGTGTTACTTAGCGCTCCTGTACACACTCCATCCCGCAGTACCGGCCGCGGTACTACACCCAGGGACAGTTCAACAACAGAGGACAGTTCGGCGTGCCCCCGCCTTATGGACAGAGCCAGTATACTAGAGGTGAGTGTTACTTAGCGCTCCTGTACACACTCCATCCCGCAGTACCGGCCGCGGTACTACACCCAGGGACAGTTCAACAACAGAGGACAGTTCGGCGTGTCCCCGCCTTATGGACAGAGCCAGTATACTAGAGGTGAGTGTTACTTAGCGCTCCTGTACACACTCCATCCCGCAGTACCGGCCGCGGTACTACACCCAGGGACAGTTCAACAACAGAGGACAGTTCGGCGTGCCCCCGCCTTATGGACAGAGCCAGTATACTAGAGGTGAGTGTTACTTAGCGCTCCTGTACACACTCCATCCCGCATTACCGGCCGCGGTACTACACCCAGGGACAGTTCAACAACAGAGGACAGTTCGGCGTGCCCCCGCCTTATGGACAGAGCCAGTATACTAGAGGTGAGTGTTACTTAGCGCTCCTGTACACACTCCATCCCGCAGTACCGGCCGCGGTATTACACCCAGGGACAGTTCAACAACAGAGGACAGTTCGGCGTGTCCCCGCCTTATGGACAGAGCCAGTATACTAGAGGTGAGTGTTACTTAGCGCTCCTGTACACACTCCATCCCGCAGTACCGGCCGCGGTACTACACCCAGGGACAGTTCAACAACAGAGGACAGTTCGGCGTGTCCCCGCCTTATGGACAGAGCCAGTATACTAGAGGTGAGTGTTACTTAGCGCTCCTGTACACACTCCATCCCGCAGTACCGGCCGCGGTACTACACCCAGGGACAGTTCAACAACAGAGGACAGTTCGGCGTGCCCCCGCCTTATGGACAGAGCCAGTATACTAGAGGTGAGTGTTACTTAGCGCTCCTGTACACACTCCATCCCGCAGTACCGGCCGCGGTACTACACCCAGGGACAGTTCAACAACAGAGGACAGTTCGGCGTGTCCCCGCCTTATGGACAGAGCCAGTATACTAGAGGTAAGTGTTGCTTAGCGCTCCTGTACACACTCCATCCCGCAGTACCGGCCGCGGTACTACACCCAGGGACAGTTCAACAACAGAGGACAGTTCGGCGTGCCCCCGCCTTATGGACAGAGCCAGTATACTAGAGGTGAGTGTTACTTAGCGCTCCTGTACACACTCCATCCCGCAGTACCGGCCGCGGTACTACACCCAGGGACAGTTCAACAACAGAGGACAGTTCGGCGTGCCTCCGCCTTATGGACAGAGCCAGTATACTAGAGGTGAGTGTTACTTAGCGCTCCTGTACACACTCCATCCCGCAGTACCGGCCGCGGTACTATACCCAGGGACAGTTCAACAACAGAGGACAGTTCGGCGTGCCCCCGCCTTATGGACAGAGCCAGTATACTAGAGGTGAGTGTTACTTAGCGCTCCTGTACACACTCCATCCCGCAGTACCGGCCGCGGTACTACACCCAGGGACAGTTCAACAACAGAGGACAGTTCGGCGTGTCCCCGCCTTATGGACAGAGCCAGTATACTAGAGGTGAGTGTTACTTAGCGCTCCTGTACACACTCCATCCCGCAGTACCGGCCGCGGTACTACACCCAGGGACAGTTCAACACAGAGGACAGTTCGGCGTGCCCCCGCCTTATGGACAGAGCCAGTATACTAGAGGTGAGTGTTACTTAGCGCTCCTGTACACACTCCATCCCGCAGTACCGGCCGCGGTACTACACCCAGGGACAGTTCAACAACAGAGGACAGTTCGGCGTGCCCCCGCCTCATGGATAGAGCCAGTATACTAGAGGTGAGTGTTACTTAGCGCTCCTGTACACACTCCATCCCGCAGTACCGGCCGCGGTACTACACCCAGGGACAGTTCAACAACAGAGGACAGTTCGGCGTGTCCCCGCCTTATGGACAGAGCCAGTATACTAGAGGTGAGTGTTACTTAGCGCTCCTGTACACACTCCATCCCGCAGTACCGGCCGCAGTACTACACCCAGGGACAGTTCAACAACAGAGGACAGTTCGGCGTGCCCCCGCCTTATGGACAGAGCCAGTATACTAGAGGTGAGTGTTACTTAGCGCTCCTGTACACACTCCATCCCGCAGTACCGGCCGCGGTACTACACCCAGGGACAGTTCAACAACAGAGGACAGTTCGGCGTGCCCCCGCCTTATGGACAGAGCCAGTATACTAGAGGTGAGTGTTACTTAGCGCTCCTGTACACACTCCATCCCGCAGTACCGGCCGCGGTACTACACCCAGGGACAGTTCAACAACAGAGGACAGTTCGGCGTGTCCCCGCCTTATGGACAGAGCCAGTATACTAGAGGTAAGTGTTGCTTAGCGCTCCTGTACACACTCCATCCCGCAGTACCGGCCGCGGTACTACACCCAGGGACAGTTCAACAACAGAGGACAGTTCGGCGTGCCCCCGCCTTATGGACAGAGCCAGTATACTAGAGGTGAGTGTTACTTAGCGCTCCTGTACACACTCCATCCCGCAGTACCGGCCGCGGTACTACACCCAGGGACAGTTCAACAACAGAGGACAGTTCGGCGTGCCCCCGCCTTATGGACAGAGCCAGTATACTAGAGGTGAGTGTTACTTAGCGCTCCTGTACACACTCCATCCCGCAGTACCGGCCGCGGTACTATACCCAGGGACAGTTCAACAACAGAGGACAGTTCGGCGTGCCCTCGCCTTATGGACAGAGCCAGTATACTAGAGGTGAGTGTTACTTAGCGCTCCTGTACACACTCCATCCCGCAGTACCGGCCGCGGTACTACACCCAGGGACAGTTCAACAACAGAGGACAGTTCGGCGTGTCCCCGCCTTATGGACAGAGCCAGTATACTAGAGGTGAGTGTTACTTAGCGCTCCTGTACACACTCCATCCCGCAGTACCGGCCGCGGTACTACACCCAGGGACAGTTCAACACAGAGGACAGTTCGGCGTGCCCCCGCCTTATGGACAGAGCCAGTATACTAGAGGTGAGTGTTACTTAGCGCTCCTGTACACACTCCATCCCGCAGTACCGGCCGCGGTACTACACCCAGGGACAGTTCAACAACAGAGGACAGTTCGGCGTGCCCCCGCCTCATGGATAGAGCCAGTATACTAGAGGTGAGTGTTACTTAGCGCTCCTGTACACACTCCATCCCGCAGTACCGGCCGCGGTACTACACCCAGGGACAGTTCAACAACAGAGGACAGTTCGGCGTGTCCCCGCCTTATGGACAGAGCCAGTATACTAGAGGTGAGTGTTACTTAGCGCTCCTGTACACACTCCATCCCGCAGTACCGGCCGCAGTACTACACCCAGGGACAGTTCAACAACAGAGGACAGTTCGGCGTGCCCCCGCCTTATGGACAGAGCCAGTATACTAGAGGTGAGTGTTACTTAGCGCTCCTGTACACACTCCATCCCGCAGTACCGGCCGCGGTACTACACCCAGGGACAGTTCAACAACAGAGGACAGTTCGGCGTGCCCCCGCCTCATGGACAGAGCCAGTATAATAGAGGTGAGTGTTACTTAGCGCTCCTGTACACACTCCATCCCGCAGTACCGGCCGCGGTACTACACCCAGGGACAGTTCAACAACAGAGGACAGTTCGGCGTGCCCCCGCCTTATGGACAAAGCCAGTATTCTAGAGGTGAGTGTTACTTAGCGCTCCTGTACACACTCCATCCCGCAGTACCGGCCGCGGTACTACACCCAGGGACAGTTCAACAACAGAGGACAGTTCGGCGTGCCCCCGCCTTATGGACAGAGCCAGTATACTAGAGGTGAGTGTTACTTAGCGCTCCTGTACACACTCCATCCCGCAGTACCGGCCGCGGTACTACACCCAAGGACAGTTCAACAACAGAGGACAGTTCGGCGTGCCCCCGCCTTATGGACAGAGCCAGTATACTAGAGGTGAGTGTTACTTAGCGCTCCTGTACACACTCCATCCCGCAGTACCGGCCGCGGTACTACACCCAGGGACAGTTCAACAACAGAGGACAGTTCGGCGTGCCCCCGCCTTATGGACAGAGCCAGTATACTAGAGGTGAGTGTTACTTAGCGCTCCTGTACACACTCCATCCCGCAGTACCGGCCGCGGTACTACACCCAGGGACAGTTCAACAACAGAGGACAGTTCGGCGTGCCCCCGCCTCATGGACAGAGCCAGTATACTAGAGGTGAGTGTTACTTAGCGCTCCTGTACACACTCCATCCCGCAGTACCGGCCGCGGTACTACACCCAGGGACAGTTCAACAACAGAGGACAGTTCGGCGTGTCCCCGCCTTATGGACAGAGCCGGTATACTAGAGGTGAGTGTTACTTAGCGCTCCTGTACACACTCCATCCCGCAGTACCGGCCGCGGTACTACACCCAGGGACAGTTCAACAACAGAGGACAGTTCGGCGTGCCCTCGCCTTATGGACAGAGCCAGTATACTAGAGGTGAGTGTTACTTAGCGCTCCTGTACACACTCCATCCCGCAGTACCGGCCGCGGTACTACACCCAGGGACAGTTCAACAACAGAGGACAGTTCGGCGTGCCCCCGCCTTATGGACAGAGCCAGTATACTAGAGGTGAGTGTTACTTAGCGCTCCTGTACACACTCCATCCCGCAGTACCGGCCGCGGTACTACACCCAGGGACAGTTCAACAACAGAGGACAGTTCGGCGTGTCCCCGCCTTATGGACAGAGCCAGTATACTAGAGGTGAGTGTTACTTAGCGCTCCTGTACACACTCCATCCCGCAGTACCGGCCGCGGTACTACACCCAGGGACAGTTCAACAACAGAGGACAGTTCGGCGTGCCCCCGCCTTATGGACAGAGCCAGTATACTAGAGGTGAGTGTTACTTAGCGCTCCTGTACACACTCCATCCCGCAGTACCGGCCGCGGTACTACACCCAGGGACAGTTCAACAACAGAGGACAGTTCGGCGTGCCCCCGCCTTATGGACAGAGCCAGTATACTAGAGGTGAGTGTTACTTAGCGCTCCTGTACACACTCCATCCCGCAGTACCGGCCGCGGTACTACACCCAGGGACAGTTCAACAACAGAGGACAGTTCGGCGTGCCCCCGCCTTATGGACAGAGCCAGTATACTAGAGGTGAGTGTTACTTAGCGCTCCTGTACACACTCCATCCCGCAGTACCGGCCGCGGTACTACACCCAGGGACAGTTCAACAACAGAGGACAGTTCGGCGTGTCCCCGCCTTATGGACAGAGCCAGTATACTAGAGGTGAGTGTTACTTAGCGCTCCTGTACACACTCCATCCCGCAGTACCGGCCGCGGTACTACACCCAGGGACAGTTCTACAACAGAGGACAGTCCGGCGGGCCCCCGCCTTATGGACAGAGCCAGTATACTAGAGGTGAGTGTTACTTAGCGCTCCTGTACACACTCCATCCCGCAGTACCGGCCGCGGTACTACACCCAGGGACAGTTCAACAACAGAGGACAGTTCGGCGTGCCCCCGCCTTATGGACAGAGCCAGTATACTAGAGGTGAGTGTTACTTAGCGCTCCTGTACACACTCCATCCCGCAGTACCGGCCGCGGTACTACACCCAGGGACAGTTCAACAACAGAGGACAGTTCGGCGTGCCCCCGCCTTATGGACAGAGCCAGTATACTAGAGGTGAGTGTTACTTAGCGCTCCTGTACACACTCCATCCCGCAGTACCGGCCGCGGTACTACACCCAGGGACAGTTCAACAACAGAGGACAGTTCGGCGTGCCCCCGCCTTATGGACAGAGCCAGTATACTAGAGGTGAGTGTTACTTAGCGCTCCTGTACACACTCCATCCCGCAGTACCGGCCGCGGTACTACACCCAGGGACAGTTCAACAACAGAGGACAGTTCGGCGTGCCCCCGCCTTATGGACAGAGCCAGTATACTAGAGGTGAGTGTTACTTAGCGCTCCTGTACACACTCCATCCCGCAGTACCGGCCGCGGTACTACACCCAGGGACAGTTCAACAACAGAGGACAGTTCGGCGTGTCCCCGCCTTATGGACAGAGCCAGTATACTAGAGGTGAGTGTTACTTAGCGCTCCTGTACACACTCCATCCCGCAGTACCGGCTGCGGTACTACACCCAGGGACAGTTCAACAACAGAGGACAGTTCGGCGTGCCCCCGCCTTATGGACAGAGCCAGTATACTAGAGGTGAGTGTTACTTAGCGCTCCTGTACACACTCCATCCCGCAGTACCGGCCGCGGTACTACACCCAGGGACAGTTCAACACAGAGGACAGTTCGGCGTGCCCCCGCCTTATGGACAGAGCCAGTATACTAGAGGTGAGTGTTACTTAGCGCTCCTGTACACACTCCATCCCGCAGTACCGGCCGCGGTACTACACCCAGGACAGTTCAACAACAGAGGACAGTTCGGCGTGCCCCCGCCTCATGGACAGAGCCAGTATACTAGAGGTGAGTGTTACTTAGCGCTCCTGTACACACTCCATCCCGCAGTACCGGCCGCGGTACTACACCCAGGGACAGTTCAACAACAGAGGACAGTTCGGCGTGTCCCCGCCTTATGGACAGAGCCAGTATACTAGAGGTGAGTGTTACTTAGCGCTCCTGTACACACTCCATCCCGCAGTACCGGCTGCGGTACTACACCCAGGGACAGTTCAACAACAGAGGACAGTTCGGCGTGTCCCCGCCTTATGGACAGAGCCAGTATACTAGAGGTGAGTGTTACTTAGCGCTCCTGTACACACTCCATCCCGCAGTACCGGCCGCGGTACTACACCCAGGGACAGTTCAACACAGAGGACAGTTCGGCGTGCCCCCGCCTTATGGACAGAGCCAGTATACTAGAGGTGAGTGTTACTTAGCGCTCCTGTACACACTCCATCCCGCAGTACCGGCCGCGGTACTACACCCAGGACAGTTCAACAACAGAGGACAGTTCGGCGTGCCCCCGCCTCATGGACAGAGCCAGTATACTAGAGGTGAGTGTTACTTAGCGCTCCTGTACACACTCCATCCCGCAGTACCGGCCGCGGTACTACACCCAGGGACAGTTCAACAACAGAGGACAGTTCGGCGTGCCCCCGCCTTATGGACAGAGCCAGTATACTAGAGGTGAGTGTTACTTAGCGCTCCTGTACACACTCCATCCCGCAGTACCGGCCGCGGTACTACACCCAGGGACAGTTCAACAACAGAGGACAGTTCGGCGTGCCCCCGCCTTATGGACAGAGCCAGTATACTAGAGGTGAGTGTTACTTAGCGCTCCTGTACACACTCCATCCCGCAGTACCGGCCGCGGTACTACACCCAGGGACAGTTCAACAACAGAGGACAGTTCGGCGTGCCCCCGCCTTATGGACAGAGCCAGTATACTAGAGGTGAGTGTTACTTAGCGCTCCTGTACACACTCCATCCCGCAGTACCGGCCGCGGTACTACACCCAGGGACAGTTCAACACAGAGGACAGTTCGGCGTGCCCCCGCCTTATGGACAGAGCCAGTATACTAGAGGTGAGTGTTACTTAGCGCTCCTGTACACACTCCATCCCGCAGTACCGGCCGCGGTACTACACCCAGGGACAGTTCAACAACAGAGGACAGTTCGGCGTGCCCCCGCCTCATGGACAGAGCCAGTATACTAGAGGTGAGTGTTACTTAGCGCTCCTGTACACACTCCATCCCGCAGTACCGGCCGCGGTACTACACCCAGGGACAGTTCAACAACAGAGGACAGTTCGGCGTGTCCCCGCCTTATGGACAGAGCCAGTATACTAGAGGTGAGTGTTACTTAGCGCTCCTGTACACACTCCATCCCGCAGTACCGGCCGCAGTACTACACCCAGGGACAGTTCAACAACAGAGGACAGTTCGGCGTGCCCCCGCCTTATGGACAGAGCCAGTATACTAGAGGTGAGTGTTACTTAGCGCTCCTGTACACACTCCATCCCGCAGTACCGGCCGCGGTACTACACCCAGGGACAGTTCAACAACAGAGGACAGTTCGGCGTGCCCCCGCCTCATGGACAGAGCCAGTATAATAGAGGTGAGTGTTACTTAGCGCTCCTGTACACACTCCATCCCGCAGTACCGGCCGCGGTACTACACCCAGGGACAGTTCAACAACAGAGGACAGTTCGGCGTGCCCCCGCCTTATGGACAAAGCCAGTATACTAGAGGTGAGTGTTACTTAGCGCTCCTGTACACACTCCATCCCGCAGTACCGGCCGCGGTACTACACCCAGGGACAGTTCAACAACAGAGGACAGTTCGGCGTGCCCCCGCCTTATGGACAGAGCCAGTATACTAGAGGTGAGTGTTACTTAGCGCTCCTGTACACACTCCATCCCGCAGTACCGGCCGCGGTACTACACCCAAGGACAGTTCAACAACAGAGGACAGTTCGGCGTGCCCCCGCCTTATGGACAGAGCCAGTATACTAGAGGTGAGTGTTACTTAGCGCTCCTGTACACACTCCATCCCGCAGTACCGGCCGCGGTACTACACCCAGGGACAGTTCAACAACAGAGGACAGTTCGGCGTGCCCCCGCCTTATGGACAGAGCCAGTATACTAGAGGTGAGTGTTACTTAGCGCTCCTGTACACACTCCATCCCGCAGTACCGGCCGCGGTACTACACCCAGGGACAGTTCAACAACAGAGGACAGTTCGGCGTGCCCCCGCCTCATGGACAGAGCCAGTATACTAGAGGTGAGTGTTACTTAGCGCTCCTGTACACACTCCATCCCGCAGTACCGGCCGCGGTACTACACCCAGGGACAGTTCAACAACAGAGGACAGTTCGGCGTGTCCCCGCCTTATGGACAGAGCCGGTATACTAGAGGTGAGTGTTACTTAGCGCTCCTGTACACACTCCATCCCGCAGTACCGGCCGCGGTACTACACCCAGGGACAGTTCAACAACAGAGGACAGTTCGGCGTGCCCTCGCCTTATGGACAGAGCCAGTATACTAGAGGTGAGTGTTACTTAGCGCTCCTGTACACACTCCATCCCGCAGTACCGGCCGCGGTACTACACCCAGGGACAGTTCAACAACAGAGGACAGTTCGGCGTGCCCCCGCCTTATGGACAGAGCCAGTATACTAGAGGTGAGTGTTACTTAGCGCTCCTGTACACACTCCATCCCGCAGTACCGGCCGCGGTACTACACCCAGGGACAGTTCAACAACAGAGGACAGTTCGGCGTGTCCCCGCCTTATGGACAGAGCCAGTATACTAGAGGTGAGTGTTACTTAGCGCTCCTGTACACACTCCATCCCGCAGTACCGGCCGCGGTACTACACCCAGGGACAGTTCAACAACAGAGGACAGTTCGGCGTGCCCCCGCCTTATGGACAGAGCCAGTATACTAGAGGTGAGTGTTACTTAGCGCTCCTGTACACACTCCATCCCGCATTACCGGCCGCGGTACTACACCCAGGGACAGTTCAACAACAGAGGACAGTTCGGCGTGCCCCCGCCTTATGGACAGAGCCAGTATACTAGAGGTGAGTGTTACTTAGCGCTCCTGTACACACTCCATCCCGCAGTACCGGCCGCGGTATTACACCCAGGGACAGTTCAACAACAGAGGACAGTTCGGCGTGTCCCCGCCTTATGGACAGAGCCAGTATACTAGAGGTGAGTGTTACTTAGCGCTCCTGTACACACTCCATCCCGCAGTACCGGCCGCGGTACTACACCCAGGGACAGTTCAACAACAGAGGACAGTTCGGCGTGTCCCCGCCTTATGGACAGAGCCAGTATACTAGAGGTGAGTGTTACTTAGCGCTCCTGTACACACTCCATCCCGCAGTACCGGCCGCGGTACTACACCCAGGGACAGTTCAACAACAGAGGACAGTTCGGCGTGCCCCCGCCTTATGGACAGAGCCAGTATACTAGAGGTGAGTGTTACTTAGCGCTCCTGTACACACTCCATCCCGCAGTACCGGCCGCGGTACTACACCCAGGGACAGTTCAACAACAGAGGACAGTTCGGCGTGTCCCCGCCTTATGGACAGAGCCAGTATACTAGAGGTAAGTGTTGCTTAGCGCTCCTGTACACACTCCATCCCGCAGTACCGGCCGCGGTACTACACCCAGGGACAGTTCAACAACAGAGGACAGTTCGGCGTGCCCCCGCCTTATGGACAGAGCCAGTATACTAGAGGTGAGTGTTACTTAGCGCTCCTGTACACACTCCATCCCGCAGTACCGGCCGCGGTACTACACCCAGGGACAGTTCAACAACAGAGGACAGTTCGGCGTGCCTCCGCCTTATGGACAGAGCCAGTATACTAGAGGTGAGTGTTACTTAGCGCTCCTGTACACACTCCATCCCGCAGTACCGGCCGCGGTACTATACCCAGGGACAGTTCAACAACAGAGGACAGTTCGGCGTGCCCCCGCCTTATGGACAGAGCCAGTATACTAGAGGTGAGTGTTACTTAGCGCTCCTGTACACACTCCATCCCGCAGTACCGGCCGCGGTACTACACCCAGGGACAGTTCAACAACAGAGGACAGTTCGGCGTGTCCCCGCCTTATGGACAGAGCCAGTATACTAGAGGTGAGTGTTACTTAGCGCTCCTGTACACACTCCATCCCGCAGTACCGGCCGCGGTACTACACCCAGGGACAGTTCAACACAGAGGACAGTTCGGCGTGCCCCCGCCTTATGGACAGAGCCAGTATATTAGAGGTGAGTGTTACTTAGCGCTCCTGTACACACTCCATCCCGCAGTACCGGCCGCGGTACTACACCCAGGGACAGTTCAACAACAGAGGACAGTTCGGCGTGCCCCCGCCTCATGGATAGAGCCAGTATACTAGAGGTGAGTGTTACTTAGCGCTCCTGTACACACTCCATCCCGCAGTACCGGCCGCGGTACTACACCCAGGGACAGTTCAACAACAGAGGACAGTTCGGCGTGTCCCCGCCTTATGGACAGAGCCAGTATACTAGAGGTGAGTGTTACTTAGCGCTCCTGTACACACTCCATCCCGCAGTACCGGCCGCAGTACTACACCCAGGGACAGTTCAACAACAGAGGACAGTTCGGCGTGCCCCCGCCTTATGGACAGAGCCAGTATACTAGAGGTGAGTGTTACTTAGCGCTCCTGTACACACTCCATCCCGCAGTACCGGCCGCGGTACTACACCCAGGGACAGTTCAACAACAGAGGACAGTTCGGCGTGCCCCCGCCTCATGGACAGAGCCAGTATAATAGAGGTGAGTGTTACTTAGCGCTCCTGTACACACTCCATCCCGCAGTACCGGCCGCGGTACTACACCCAGGGACAGTTCAACAACAGAGGACAGTTCGGCGTGCCCCCGCCTTATGGACAAAGCCAGTATTCTAGAGGTGAGTGTTACTTAGCGCTCCTGTACACACTCCATCCCGCAGTACCGGCCGCGGTACTACACCCAGGGACAGTTCAACAACAGAGGACAGTTCGGCGTGCCCCCGCCTTATGGACAGAGCCAGTATACTAGAGGTGAGTGTTACTTAGCGCTCCTGTACACACTCCATCCCGCAGTACCGGCCGCGGTACTACACCCAAGGACAGTTCAACAACAGAGGACAGTTCGGCGTGCCCCCGCCTTATGGACAGAGCCAGTATACTAGAGGTGAGTGTTACTTAGCGCTCCTGTACACACTCCATCCCGCAGTACCGGCCGCGGTACTACACCCAGGGACAGTTCAACAACAGAGGACAGTTCGGCGTGCCCCCGCCTTATGGACAGAGCCAGTATACTAGAGGTGAGTGTTACTTAGCGCTCCTGTACACACTCCATCCCGCAGTACCGGCCGCGGTACTACACCCAGGGACAGTTCAACAACAGAGGACAGTTCGGCGTGCCCCCGCCTCATGGACAGAGCCAGTATACTAGAGGTGAGTGTTACTTAGCGCTCCTGTACACACTCCATCCCGCAGTACCGGCCGCGGTACTACACCCAGGGACAGTTCAACAACAGAGGACAGTTCGGCGTGTCTCCGCCTTATGGACAGAGCCGGTATACTAGAGGTGAGTGTTACTTAGCGCTCCTGTACACACTCCATCCCGCAGTACCGGCCGCGGTACTACACCCAGGGACAGTTCAACAACAGAGGACAGTTCGGCGTGCCCCCGCCTTATGGACAGAGCCAGTATACTAGAGGTGAGTGTTACTTAGCGCTCCTGTACACACTCCATCCCGCAGTACCGGCCGCGGTACTACACCCAGGGACAGTTCAACAACAGAGGACAGTTCGGCGTGCCCCCGCCTCATGGACAGAGCCAGTATAATAGAGGTGAGTGTTACTTAGCGCTCCTGTACACACTCCATCCCGCAGTACCGGCCGCGGTACTACACCCAGGGACAGTTCAACAACAGAGGACAGTTCGGCGTGCCCCCGCCTTATGGACAAAGCCAGTATACTAGAGGTGAGTGTTACTTAGCGCTCCTGTACACACTCCATCCCGCAGTACCGGCCGCGGTACTACACCCAGGGACAGTTCAACAACAGAGGACAGTTCGGCGTGCCCCCGCCTTATGGACAGAGCCAGTATACTAGAGGTGAGTGTTACTTAGCGCTCCTGTACACACTCCATCCCGCAGTACCGGCCGCGGTACTACACCCAAGGACAGTTCAACAACAGAGGACAGTTCGGCGTGCCCCCGCCTTATGGACAGAGCCAGTATACTAGAGGTGAGTGTTACTTAGCGCTCCTGTACACACTCCATCCCGCAGTACCGGCCGCGGTACTACACCCAGGGACAGTTCAACAACAGAGGACAGTTCGGCGTGCCCCCGCCTTATGGACAGAGCCAGTATACTAGAGGTGAGTGTTACTTAGCGCTCCTGTACACACTCCATCCCGCAGTACCGGCCGCGGTACTACACCCAGGGACAGTTCAACAACAGAGGACAGTTCGGCGTGCCCCCGCCTCATGGACAGAGCCAGTATACTAGAGGTGAGTGTTACTTAGCGCTCCTGTACACACTCCATCCCGCAGTACCGGCCGCGGTACTACACCCAGGGACAGTTCAACAACAGAGGACAGTTCGGCGTGTCCCCGCCTTATGGACAGAGCCGGTATACTAGAGGTGAGTGTTACTTAGCGCTCCTGTACACACTCCATCCCGCAGTACCGGCCGCGGTACTACACCCAGGGACAGTTCAACAACAGAGGACAGTTCGGCGTGCCCTCGCCTTATGGACAGAGCCAGTATACTAGAGGTGAGTGTTACTTAGCGCTCCTGTACACACTCCATCCCGCAGTACCGGCCGCGGTACTACACCCAGGGACAGTTCAACAACAGAGGACAGTTCGGCGTGCCCCCGCCTTATGGACAGAGCCAGTATACTAGAGGTGAGTGTTACTTAGCGCTCCTGTACACACTCCATCCCGCAGTACCGGCCGCGGTACTACACCCAGGGACAGTTCAACAACAGAGGACAGTTCGGCGTGTCCCCGCCTTATGGACAGAGCCAGTATACTAGAGGTGAGTGTTACTTAGCGCTCCTGTACACACTCCATCCCGCAGTACCGGCCGCGGTACTACACCCAGGGACAGTTCAACAACAGAGGACAGTTCGGCGTGCCCCCGCCTTATGGACAGAGCCAGTATACTAGAGGTGAGTGTTACTTAGCGCTCCTGTACACACTCCATCCCGCATTACCGGCCGCGGTACTACACCCAGGGACAGTTCAACAACAGAGGACAGTTCGGCGTGCCCCCGCCTTATGGACAGAGCCAGTATACTAGAGGTGAGTGTTACTTAGCGCTCCTGTACACACTCCATCCCGCAGTACCGGCCGCGGTATTACACCCAGGGACAGTTCAACAACAGAGGACAGTTCGGCGTGTCCCCGCCTTATGGACAGAGCCAGTATACTAGAGGTGAGTGTTACTTAGCGCTCCTGTACACACTCCATCCCGCAGTACCGGCCGCGGTACTACACCCAGGGACAGTTCAACAACAGAGGACAGTTCGGCGTGTCCCCGCCTTATGGACAGAGCCAGTATACTAGAGGTGAGTGTTACTTAGCGCTCCTGTACACACTCCATCCCGCAGTACCGGCCGCGGTACTACACCCAGGGACAGTTCAACAACAGAGGACAGTTCGGCGTGCCCCCGCCTTATGGACAGAGCCAGTATACTAGAGGTGAGTGTTACTTAGCGCTCCTGTACACACTCCATCCCGCAGTACCGGCCGCGGTACTACACCCAGGGACAGTTCAACAACAGAGGACAGTTCGGCGTGTCCCCGCCTTATGGACAGAGCCAGTATACTAGAGGTAAGTGTTGCTTAGCGCTCCTGTACACACTCCATCCCGCAGTACCGGCCGCGGTACTACACCCAGGGACAGTTCAACAACAGAGGACAGTTCGGCGTGCCCCCGCCTTATGGACAGAGCCAGTATACTAGAGGTGAGTGTTACTTAGCGCTCCTGTACACACTCCATCCCGCAGTACCGGCCGCGGTACTACACCCAGGGACAGTTCAACAACAGAGGACAGTTCGGCGTGCCTCCGCCTTATGGACAGAGCCAGTATACTAGAGGTGAGTGTTACTTAGCGCTCCTGTACACACTCCATCCCGCAGTACCGGCCGCGGTACTATACCCAGGGACAGTTCAACAACAGAGGACAGTTCGGCGTGCCCCCGCCTTATGGACAGAGCCAGTATACTAGAGGTGAGTGTTACTTAGCGCTCCTGTACACACTCCATCCCGCAGTACCGGCCGCGGTACTACACCCAGGGACAGTTCAACAACAGAGGACAGTTCGGCGTGTCCCCGCCTTATGGACAGAGCCAGTATACTAGAGGTGAGTGTTACTTAGCGCTCCTGTACACACTCCATCCCGCAGTACCGGCCGCGGTACTACACCCAGGGACAGTTCAACACAGAGGACAGTTCGGCGTGCCCCCGCCTTATGGACAGAGCCAGTATATTAGAGGTGAGTGTTACTTAGCGCTCCTGTACACACTCCATCCCGCAGTACCGGCCGCGGTACTACACCCAGGGACAGTTCAACAACAGAGGACAGTTCGGCGTGCCCCCGCCTCATGGATAGAGCCAGTATACTAGAGGTGAGTGTTACTTAGCGCTCCTGTACACACTCCATCCCGCAGTACCGGCCGCGGTACTACACCCAGGGACAGTTCAACAACAGAGGACAGTTCGGCGTGTCCCCGCCTTATGGACAGAGCCAGTATACTAGAGGTGAGTGTTACTTAGCGCTCCTGTACACACTCCATCCCGCAGTACCGGCCGCAGTACTACACCCAGGGACAGTTCAACAACAGAGGACAGTTCGGCGTGCCCCCGCCTTATGGACAGAGCCAGTATACTAGAGGTGAGTGTTACTTAGCGCTCCTGTACACACTCCATCCCGCAGTACCGGCCGCGGTACTACACCCAGGGACAGTTCAACAACAGAGGACAGTTCGGCGTGCCCCCGCCTCATGGACAGAGCCAGTATAATAGAGGTGAGTGTTACTTAGCGCTCCTGTACACACTCCATCCCGCAGTACCGGCCGCGGTACTACACCCAGGGACAGTTCAACAACAGAGGACAGTTCGGCGTGCCCCCGCCTTATGGACAAAGCCAGTATTCTAGAGGTGAGTGTTACTTAGCGCTCCTGTACACACTCCATCCCGCAGTACCGGCCGCGGTACTACACCCAGGGACAGTTCAACAACAGAGGACAGTTCGGCGTGCCCCCGCCTTATGGACAGAGCCAGTATACTAGAGGTGAGTGTTACTTAGCGCTCCTGTACACACTCCATCCCGCAGTACCGGCCGCGGTACTACACCCAAGGACAGTTCAACAACAGAGGACAGTTCGGCGTGCCCCCGCCTTATGGACAGAGCCAGTATACTAGAGGTGAGTGTTACTTAGCGCTCCTGTACACACTCCATCCCGCAGTACCGGCCGCGGTACTACACCCAGGGACAGTTCAACAACAGAGGACAGTTCGGCGTGCCCCCGCCTTATGGACAGAGCCAGTATACTAGAGGTGAGTGTTACTTAGCGCTCCTGTACACACTCCATCCCGCAGTACCGGCCGCGGTACTACACCCAGGGACAGTTCAACAACAGAGGACAGTTCGGCGTGCCCCCGCCTCATGGACAGAGCCAGTATACTAGAGGTGAGTGTTACTTAGCGCTCCTGTACACACTCCATCCCGCAGTACCGGCCGCGGTACTACACCCAGGGACAGTTCAACAACAGAGGACAGTTCGGCGTGTCTCCGCCTTATGGACAGAGCCGGTATACTAGAGGTGAGTGTTACTTAGCGCTCCTGTACACACTCCATCCCGCAGTACCGGCCGCGGTACTACACCCAGGGACAGTTCAACAACAGAGGACAGTTCGGCGTGCCCTCGCCTTATGGACAGAGCCAGTATACTAGAGGTGAGTGTTACTTAGCGCTCCTGTACACACTCCATCCCGCAGTACCGGCCGCGGTACTACACCCAGGGACAGTTCAACAACAGAGGACAGTTCGGCGTGCCCCCGCCTTATGGACAGAGCCAGTATACTAGAGGTGAGTGTTACTTAGCGCTCCTGTACACACTCCATCCCGCAGTACCGGCCGCGGTACTACACCCAGGGACAGTTCAACAACAGAGGACAGTTCGGCGTGTCCCCGCCTTATGGACAGAGCCAGTATACTAGAGGTGAGTGTTACTTAGCGCTCCTGTACACACTCCATCCCGCAGTACCGGCCGCGGTACTACACCCAGGGACAGTTCAACAACAGAGGACAGTTCGGCGTGCCCCCGCCTTATGGACAGAGCCAGTATACTAGAGGTGAGTGTTACTTAGCGCTCCTGTACACACTCCATCCCGCAGTACCGGCCGCGGTACTACACCCAGGGACAGTTCAACAACAGAGGACAGTTCGGCGTGCCCCCGCCTTATGGACAGAGCCAGTATACTAGAGGTGAGTGTTACTTAGCGCTCCTGTACACACTCCATCCCGCAGTACCGGCCGCGGTACTACACCCAGGGACAGTTCAACAACAGAGGACAGTTCGGCGTGCCCCCGCCTTATGGACAGAGCCAGTATACTAGAGGTGAGTGTTACTTAGCGCTCCTGTACACACTCCATCCCGCAGTACCGGCCGCGGTACTACACCCAGGGACAGTTCAACAACAGAGGACAGTTCGGCGTGTCCCCGCCTTATGGACAGAGCCAGTATACTAGAGGTGAGTGTTACTTAGCGCTCCTGTACACACTCCATCCCGCAGTACCGGCCGCGGTACTACACCCAGGGACAGTTCTACAACAGAGGACAGTCCGGCGGGCCCCCGCCTTATGGACAGAGCCAGTATACTAGAGGTGAGTGTTACTTAGCGCTCCTGTACACACTCCATCCCGCAGTACCGGCCGCGGTACTACACCCAGGGACAGTTCAACAACAGAGGACAGTTCGGCGTGCCCCCGCCTTATGGACAGAGCCAGTATACTAGAGGTGAGTGTTACTTAGCGCTCCTGTACACACTCCATCCCGCAGTACCGGCCGCGGTACTACACCCAGGGACAGTTCAACAACAGAGGACAGTTCGGCGTGCCCCCGCCTTATGGACAGAGCCAGTATACTAGAGGTGAGTGTTACTTAGCGCTCCTGTACACACTCCATCCCGCAGTACCGGCCGCGGTACTACACCCAGGGACAGTTCAACAACAGAGGACAGTTCGGCGTGCCCCCGCCTTATGGACAGAGCCAGTATACTAGAGGTGAGTGTTACTTAGCGCTCCTGTACACACTCCATCCCGCATGACCGGCCGCGGTACTACACCCAGGGACAGTTCAACAACAGAGGACAGTTCGGCGTGCCCCCGCCTTATGGACAGAGCCAGTATACTAGAGGTGAGTGTTACTTAGCGCTCCTGTACACACTCCATCCCGCAGTACCGGCCGCGGTACTACACCCAGGGACAGTTCAACAACAGAGGACAGTTCGGCGTGTCCCCGCCTTATGGACAGAGCCAGTATACTAGAGGTGAGTGTTACTTAGCGCTCCTGTACACACTCCATCCCGCAGTACCGGCTGCGGTACTACACCCAGGGACAGTTCAACAACAGAGGACAGTTCGGCGTGCCCCCGCCTTATGGACAGAGCCAGTATACTAGAGGTGAGTGTTACTTAGCGCTCCTGTACACACTCCATCCCGCAGTACCGGCCGCGGTACTACACCCAGGGACAGTTCAACACAGAGGACAGTTCGGCGTGCCCCCGCCTTATGGACAGAGCCAGTATACTAGAGGTGAGTGTTACTTAGCGCTCCTGTACACACTCCATCCCGCAGTACCGGCCGCGGTACTACACCCAGGACAGTTCAACAACAGAGGACAGTTCGGCGTGCCCCCGCCTCATGGACAGAGCCAGTATACTAGAGGTGAGTGTTACTTAGCGCTCCTGTACACACTCCATCCCGCAGTACCGGCCGCGGTACTACACCCAGGGACAGTTCAACAACAGAGGACAGTTCGGCGTGTCCCCGCCTTATGGACAGAGCCAGTATACTAGAGGTGAGTGTTACTTAGCGCTCCTGTACACACTCCATCCCGCAGTACCGGCTGCGGTACTACACCCAGGGACAGTTCAACAACAGAGGACAGTTCGGCGTGCCCCCGCCTGGGTGTAGTACCGCGGCCGGTACTGCGGGATGGAGTGTGTACAGGAGCGCTAAGTAACACTCACCTCTAGTATACTGGCTCTGTCCATGAGGCGGGGGCACGCCGAACTGTCCTCTGTTGTTGAACTGTCCCTGGGTGTAGTACCGCGGCCGGTACTGCGGGATGGAGTGTGTACAGGAGCGCTAAGTAACACTCACCTCTAGTATACTGGCTCTGTCCATAAGGCGGGGGCACGCCGAACTGTCCTCTGTGTTGAACTGTCCCTGGGTGTAGTACCGCGGCCGGTACTGCGGGATGGAGTGTGTACAGGAGCGCTAAGTAACACTCACCTCTAGTATACTGGCTCTGTCCATAAGGCGGGGACACGCCGAACTGTCCTCTGTTGTTGAACTGTCCCTGGGTGTAGTACCGCGGCCGGTACTGCGGGATGGAGTGTGTACAGGAGCGCTAAGTAACACTCACCTCTAGTATACTGGCTCTGTCCATAAGGCGGGGGCACGCCGAACTGTCCTCTGTTGTTGAACTGTCCCTGGGTGTAGTACCGCGGCCGGTACTGCGGGATGGAGTGTGTACAGGAGCGCTAAGTAACACTCACCTCTAGTATACTGGCTCTGTCCATAAGGCGGGGGCACGCCGAACTGTCCTCTGTTGTTGAACTGTCCCTGGGTGTAGTACCGCGGCCGGTACTGCGGGATGGAGTGTGTACAGGAGCGCTAAGTAACACTCACCTCTAGTATACTGGCTCTGTCCATGAGGCGGGGGCACGCCGAACTGTCCTCTGTTGTTGAACTGTCCTGGGTGTAGTACCGCGGCCGGTACTGCGGGATGGAGTGTGTACAGGAGCGCTAAGTAACACTCACCTCTAGTATACTGGCTCTGTCCATAAGGCGGGGGCACGCCGAACTGTCCTCTGTTGTTGAACTGTCCCTGGGTGTAGTACCGCGGCCGGTACTGCGGGATGGAGTGTGTACAGGAGCGCTAAGTAACACTCACCTCTAGTATACTGGCTCTGTCCATAAGGCGGGGACACGCCGAACTGTCCTCTGTTGTTGAACTGTCCCTGGGTGTAGTACCGCGGCCGGTACTGCGGGATGGAGTGTGTACAGGAGCGCTAAGTAACACTCACCTCTAGTATACTGGCTCTGTCCATAAGGCGGGGGCACGCCGAACTGTCCTCTGTTGTTGAACTGTCCCTGGGTGTAGTACCGCGGCCGGTACTGCGGGATGGAGTGTGTACAGGAGCGCAAAGTAACACTCACCTCTAGTATACTGGCTCTGTCCATAAGGCGGGGGCACGCCGAACTGTCCTCTGTTGTTGAACTGTCCTTGGGTGTAGTACCGCGGCCGGTACTGCGGGATGGAGTGTGTACAGGAGCGCTAAGTAACACTCACCTCTAGTATACTGGCTCTGTCCATAAGGCGGGGGCACGCCGAACTGTCCTCTGTTGTTGAACTGTCCCTGGGTGTAGTACTAGAGGTGAGTGTTACTTAGCGCTCCTGTACACACTCCATCCCGCAGTACCGGCCGCGGTACTACACCCAGGGACAGTTCAACAACAGAGGACAGTTCGGCGTGCCCCCGCCTTATGGACAGAGCCAGTATACTAGAGGTGAGTGTTACTTAGCGCTCCTGTACACACTCCATCCCGCAGTACCGGCCGCGGTACTACACCCAGGGACAGTTCAACAACAGAGGACAGTTCGGCGTGCCCCCGCCTTATGGACAGAGCCAGTATACTAGAGGTGAGTGTTACTTAGCGCTCCTGTACACACTCCATCCCGCAGTACCGGCCGCGGTACTACACCCAGGGACAGTTCAACAACAGAGGACAGTTCGGCGTGCCCCCGCCTTATGGACAGAGCCAGTATACTAGAGGTGAGTGTTACTTAGCGCTCCTGTACACACTCCAGTATACTAGAGGTGAGTGTTACTTAGCGCTCCTGTACACAGTCCATCCCGCAGTACCGGCCGAGGTACTACACCCAGGGACAGTTCAACAACAGAGGACAGTTCGGCGTGTCCCCGCCTTATGGACAGAGCCAGTATACTAGAGGTGAGTGTTACTTAGCGCTCCTGTACACGCTCCATCCCGCAGTACCGGCCGAGGTACTACACCCAGGGACAGTTCAACAACAGAGGACAGTTCGGCGTGCCCCCGCCTTATGGACAGAGCCCGTATACTAGAGGTGAGTTTTACTTAGCGCTCCTGTACACACTCCATCCCGCAGTACCGGCCGAGGTACTACACCCAGGGACAGTTCAACAACAGAGGACAGTTCGGCGTGCCCCCGCCTTATGGACAGAGCCAGTATACTAGAGGTGAGTGTTACTTAGCGCTCCTGTACATAGTCCATCCCGCAGTACCGGCCGAGGTACTACACCCAGGGACAGTTCAACAACAGAGGACAGTTCGGCGTGCCCCCGCCTTATGGACAGAGCCAGTATACTAGAGGTGAGTGTTACTTAGCGCTCCTGTACACACTCCATCCCGCAGTACCGGCCGCGGTACTACACCCAGGGACAGTTCAACAACAGAGGACAGTTCGGCGTGCCCCCGCCTTATGGACAGAGCCAGTATACTAGAGGTGAGTGTTACTTAGCGCTCCTGTACACACTCCATCCCGCAGTACCGGCCGCGGTACTACACCCAGGGACAGTTCAACAACAGAGGACAGTTCGGCGTGCCCCCGCCTTATGGACAGAGCCAGTATACTAGAGGTGAGTGTTACTTAGCGCTCCTGTACACACTCCATCCCGCAGTACCGGCCGCGGTACTACACCCAGGGACAGTTCAACAACAGAGGACAGTTCGGCGTGTCCCCGCCTTATGGACAGAGCCAGTATACTAGAGGTGAGTGTTACTTAGCGCTCCTGTACACACTCCATCCCGCAGTACCGGCCGCGGTACTACACCCAGGGACAGTTCAACACAGAGGACAGTTCGGCGTGCCCCCGCCTTATGGACAGAGCCAGTATACTAGAGGTGAGTGTTACTTAGCGCTCCTGTACACACTCCATCCCGCAGTATCGGCCGCGGTACTACACCCAGGGACAGTTCAACAACAGAGGACAGTTCGGCGTGCCCCCGCCTCATGGACAGAGCCAGTATACTAGAGGTGAGTGTTACTTAGCGCTCCTGTACACACTCCATCCCGCAGTACCGGCCGCGGTACTACACCCAGGGACAGTTCAACAACAGAGGACAGTTCGGCGTGTCCCCGCCTTATGGACAGAGCCAGTATACTAGAGGTGAGTGTTACTTAGCGCTCCTGTACACACTCCATCCCGCAGTACCGGCCGCAGTACTACACCCAGGGACAGTTCAACAACAGAGGACAGTTCGGCGTGCCCCCGCCTTATGGACAGAGCCAGTATACTAGAGGTGAGTGTTACTTAGCGCTCCTGTACACACTCCATCCCGCAGTACCGGCCGCGGTACTACACCCAGGGACAGTTCAACAACAGAGGACAGTTCGGCGTGCCCCCGCCTCATGGACAGAGCCAGTATAATAGAGGTGAGTGTTACTTAGCGCTCCTGTACACACTCCATCCCGCAGTACCGGCCGCGGTACTACACCCAGGGACAGTTCAACAACAGAGGACAGTTCGGCGTGCCCCCGCCTTATGGACAAAGCCAGTATACTAGAGGTGAGTGTTACTTAGCGCTCCTGTACACACTCCATCCCGCAGTACCGGCCGCGGTACTACACCCAGGGACAGTTCAACAACAGAGGACAGTTCGGCGTGCCCCCGCCTTATGGACAGAGCCAGTATACTAGAGGTGAGTGTTACTTAGCGCTCCTGTACACACTCCATCCCGCAGTACCGGCCGCGGTACTACACCCAGGGACAGTTCAACAACAGAGGACAGTTCGGCGTGCCCCCGCCTTATGGACAGAGCCAGTATACTAGAGGTGAGTGTTACTTAGCGCTCCTGTACACACTCCATCCCGCAGTACCGGCCGCGGTACTACACCCAGGGACAGTTCAACAACAGAGGACAGTTCGGCGTGTCCCCGCCTTATGGACAGAGCCAGTATACTAGAGGTGAGTGTTACTTAGCGCTCCTGTACACACTCCATCCCGCAGTACCGGCCGCGGTACTACACCCAGGGACAGTTCAACAACAGAGGACAGTTCGGCGTGCCCCCGCCTTATGGACAGAGCCAGTATACTAGAGGTGAGTGTTACTTAGCGCTCCTGTACACACTCCATCCCGCAGTACCGGCCGCGGTACTACACCCAGGGACAGTTCAACAACAGAGGACAGTTCGGCGTGCCCCCGCCTTATGGACAGAGCCAGTATACTAGAGGTGAGTGTTACTTAGCGCTCCTGTACACACTCCATCCCGCAGTACCGGCCGCGGTACTACACCCAGGGACAGTTCAACAACAGAGGACAGTTCGGCGTGCCCCCGCCTTATGGACAGAGCCAGTATACTAGAGGTGAGTGTTACTTAGCGCTCCTGTACACACTCCATCCCGCAGTACCGGCCGCGGTACTACACCCAGGGACAGTTCAACAACAGAGGACAGTTCGGCGTGTCCCCGCCTTATGGACAGAGCCAGTATACTAGAGGTGAGTGTTACTTAGCGCTCCTGTACACACTCCATCCCGCAGTACCGGCCGCGGTACTACACCCAGGGACAGTTCTACAACAGAGGACAGTCCGGCGGGCCCCCGCCTTATGGACAGAGCCAGTATACTAGAGGTGAGTATTACTTAGCGCTCCTGTACACACTCCATCCCGCAGTACCGGCCGCGGTACTACACCCAGGGACAGTTCAACAACAGAGGACAGTTCGGCGTGCCCCCGCCTTATGGACAGAGCCAGTATACTAGAGGTGAGTGTTACTTAGCGCTCCTGTACACACTCCATCCCGCAGTACCGGCCGCGGTACTACACCCAAGGACAGTTCAACAACAGAGGACAGTTCGGCGTGCCCCCGCCTTATGGACAGAGCCAGTATACTAGAGGTGAGTGTTACTTTGCGCTCCTGTACACACTCCATCCCGCAGTACCGGCCGCGGTACTACACCCAGGGACAGTTCAACAACAGAGGACAGTTCGGCGTGCCCCCGCCTTATGGACAGAGCCAGTATACTAGAGGTGAGTGTTACTTAGCGCTCCTGTACACACTCCATCCCGCAGTACCGGCCGCGGTACTACACCCAGGGACAGTTCAACAACAGAGGACAGTTCGGCGTGTCCCCGCCTTATGGACAGAGCCAGTATACTAGAGGTGAGTGTTACTTAGCGCTCCTGTACACACTCCATCCCGCAGTACCGGCCGCGGTACTACACCCAGGGACAGTTCAACAACAGAGGACAGTTCGGCGTGCCCCCGCCTTATGGACAGAGCCAGTATACTAGAGGTGAGTGTTACTTAGCGCTCCTGTACACACTCCATCCCGCAGTACCGGCCGCGGTACTACACCCAGGGACAGTTCAACAACAGAGGACAGTTCGGCGTGCCCCCGCCTTATGGACAGAGCCAGTATACTAGAGGTGAGTGTTACTTAGCGCTCCTGTACACACTCCATCCCGCAGTACCGGCCGCGGTACTACACCCAGGGACAGTTCAACAACAGAGGACAGTTCGGCGTGTCCCCGCCTTATGGACAGAGCCAGTATACTAGAGGTGAGTGTTACTTAGCGCTCCTGTACACACTCCATCCCGCAGTACCGGCCGCGGTACTACACCCAGGGACAGTTCAACAACAGAGGACAGTTCGGCGTGCCCCCGCCTTATAGACAGAGCCAGTATACTAGAGGTGAGTGTTACTTAGCGCTCCTGTACACACTCCATCCCGCAGTACCGGCCGCGGTACTACACCCAGGGACAGTTCAACAACAGAGGACAGTTCGGCGTGCCCCCGCCTTATGGACAGAGCCAGTATACTAGAGGTGAGTGTTACTTAGCGCTCCTGTACACACTCCATCCCGCAGTACCGGCCGCGGTACTGCACCCAGGGACAGTTCAACAACCAGTTCGGCGTGCCCCCGCCTTATGGACAGAGCCAGTATACTAGAGGTGAGTGTTACTTAGCGCTCCTGTACACAGTCCATCCCGCAGTACCGGCCGAGGTACTACACCCAGGGACAGTTCAACAACAGAGGACAGTTCGGCGTGTCCCCGCCTTATGGACAGAGCCAGTATACTAGAGGTGAGTGTTACTTAGCGCTCCTGTACACACTCCATCCCGCAGTACCGGCCGCGGTACTACACCCAGGGACAGTTCAACAACAGAGGACAGTTCGGCGTGCCCCCGCCTTATGGACAGAGCCAGTATACTAGAGGTGAGTGTTACTTAGCGCTCCTGTACACACTCCATCCCGCAGTACCGGCCGCGGTACTACACCCAGGGACAGTTCAACAACAGAGGACAGTTCGGCGTGCCCCCGCCTTATGGACAGAGCCAGTATACTAGAGGTGAGTGTTACTTAGCGCTCCTGTACACACTCCATCCCGCAGTACCGGCCGCGGTACTACACCCAGGGACAGTTCAACAACAGAGGACAGTTCGGCGTGTCCCCGCCTTATGGACAGAGCCAGTATACTAGAGGTGAGTGTTACTTAGCGCTCCTGTACACACTCCATCCCGCAGTACCGGCCGCGGTACTACACCCAGGGACAGTTCAACAACAGAGGACAGTTCGGCGTGCCCCCGCCTTATGGACAGAGCCAGTATACTAGAGGTGAGTGTTACTTAGCGCTCCTGTACACACTCCATCCCGCAGTACCGGCCGCGGTACTACACCCAGGGACAGTTCAACAACAGAGGACAGTTCGGCGTGCCCCCGCCTTATGGACAGAGCCAGTATACTAGAGGTGAGTGTTACTTAGCGCTCCTGTACACACTCCATCCCGCAGTACCGGCCGCGGTACTACACCCAGGGACAGTTCAACAACAGAGGACAGTTCGGCGTGTCCCCACCTTATGGACAGAGCCAGTATACTAGAGGTGAGTGTTACTTAGCGCTCCTGTACACACTCCATCCCGCAGTACCGGCCGCGGTACTACACCCAGGGACAGTTCAACAACAGAGGACAGTTCGGCGTGTCCCCGCCTTATGGACAGAGCCAGTATACTAGAGGTGAGTGTTACTTAGCGCTCCTGTACACACTCCATCCCGCAGTACCGGCCGCGGTACTGCACCCAGGGACAGTTCAACAACCAGTTCGGCGTGCCCCCGCCTTATGGACAGAGCCAGTATACTAGAGGTGAGTGTTACTTAGCGCTCCTGTACACAGTCCATCCCGCAGTACCGGCCGCGGTACTACACCCAGGGACAGTTCAACAACAGAGGACAGTTCGGCGTGTCCCCGCCTTATGGACAGAGCCAGTATACTAGAGGTGAGTGTTACTTAGCGCTCCTGTACACGCTCCATCCCGCAGTACCGGCCGAGGTACTACACCCAGGGACAGTTCAACAACAGAGGACAGTTCGGCGTGCCCCCGCCTTATGGACAGAGCCCGTATACTAGAGGTGAGTGTTACTTAGCGCTCCTGTACACACTCCATCCCGCAGTACCGGCCGAGGTACTACACCCAGGGACAGTTCAACAACAGAGGACAGTTCGGCGTGCCCCCGCCTTATGGACAGAGCCAGTATACTAGAGGTGAGTGTTACTTAGCGCTCCTGTACATAGTCCATCCCGCAGTACCGGCCGAGGTACTACACCCAGGGACAGTTCAACAACAGAGGACAGTTCGGCGTGCCCCCGCCTTATGGACAGAGCCAGTATACTAGAGGTGAGTGTTACTTAGCGCTCCTGTACACAGTCCATCCCGCAGTACCGGCCGAGGTACTAAACCCAGGGACAGTTCAACAACAGAGGACAGTTCGGCGTGTCCCCGCCTTATGGACAGAGCCAGTATACTAGAGGTGAGTGTTACTTAGCGCTCCTGTACACACTCCATCCCGCAGTACCGGCCGCGGTACTACACCCAGGGACAGTTCAACAACAGAGGACAGTTCGGCGTGCCCCCGCCTTATTGACAGAGCCAGTATACTAGAGGTGAGTGTTACTTAGCGCTCCTGTACACACCCCATCCCGCAGTACCGGCCGCGGTACTACACCCAGGGATATTTGAATGTGATGATCTAGATCTTATTAATTGATGAAATCAGAAATCAGAAGTTTTTATTTGTTAAACATGGGTATACACATTATAAAGGTCTTAAAATAACACATAGCGCTTCATGCCTTGTCATAGGACATACAAATAAGTAGTAATTAAAATGTCGTGCAGTATTATAATAATTATTAAACGAATTGGCATAATGAGAATTACAAAAAATTTAAAGTTCATTAACCTAGAGATATGTCATTTAGAAAGTCATTCTCTGAATAATAACATTTTCTAATTAGAATTTGATTTAGCTTTTTTTTTAATTTTATAAGGGGCATATTTTTTATTGTGTCAGGTAACTTGTTGTAGATTTTTGGTGCGATGCCAAAGAAACTCTTTTGCATTAGCGCTGTTGAACACTTAATATTACACAATTGATTATTGATTGTGCGCGTATTGGGGCCCTCCTAACATCAGACATTTTAGTGAACAAATTTAAATTACTTTTTACGAAAAGAGCTGTTTCTAAAATATACAGCGATGGTAGTGTAAGTATCTTTAGGGATTTAAAATATGATACACAACTGTCCATTACCTTTAAGCCGCACATTGAACGGATACACCTTTTTTGCATTCTAAATATTAATTCACGTTCAGTCGAGTGACCCCAAAAGACAACGCCAAATCTTAGAATTGGTGCCACTAAACCGTAATATGCTGTTATAAGAACTTGTCGGCTAACCTTTCTAGACAGTTGAAAAAGTGCATATGTAGATTTATTCAATCTTTTACATAGTTGTTCTGCATGCGGTTTCCAAGTGAGTTTTTCGTCCATAATTATTCCTAAAAATTTAATGTTACTAACTACTTCTATTTTATGGTCTTTATATGCAATATTTATGTTTGGCAATTCACATCACTGATGAAAATGCATTATTTTTGTTTAATTAAAATTTATTACTAAATTATTCTTTTCCATCCAGTTAACCATGTCATTGAGAGAATTATTTACGTCATTTTCGTAATCTTCAAATTTAGAACATTTAATTACACATGTGCTATCATCTGCGAAGAGAACCATATTATGCATAGTTGATTTGGGCAGGTCATTTATATATATCAGGAATAATAGCAGACCCAGCACGCTCCCTTGGGGTACTCCAAACTCTACATATCGTGGCTCTGACAGGAATTTCTTTTCGAATTTAGTTCTTGGACATAATCTTGTTATCTCTGTATATTGAGATCTATTACTTAAATACGATTCAATAAGGTTATAGGCGTTTCCTCTGATACCGTACCCATGCAATTTATTGAGTAATGTTTTGTGGTTAACATAATCAAAGGCTTTCGTCATATC
Source organism: Euclidia mi (assembly GCA_944739405.2). Lineage (NCBI taxonomy): Eukaryota > Metazoa > Arthropoda > Insecta > Lepidoptera > Erebidae > Euclidia > Euclidia mi. The sequence continues at coordinate 13,965,761 of OX123197.2, forward strand.
GGTATATATTGCACAAACTGGTATCCTTTTATCTACTGTCGGCATGATATAAGACAATAAATCAAATACAGCCCTATTTATTGTGCTATTTTTTCGAAAGCCTCTTTGTTCCTTGCAGAATAACTTATATTTATCAAAAAAAAAAACATAAATTGAATTATATATTACTTTCTCAAATACTTTTGAAAACACTGGGACCTTGGCAACGGGTCTATAATTTTTCATCTCTGTTTTGTTGTTCTTTTTATGAAGAGGCTTAACAATTACCTGTTTTAAGCTTTGATTATATGATTAATATTTAATTTAATAATTTGTCCTCAGTGAACCCAGTGTACCCGTACACCTTCAACGACACCTTCCAACAACAGCCCGAATACGGCCAGCCGGGCGTGGACGACTACGGACGTCCCATCCTCAAAGACATTCACTACTTGCCCGGTCAACCCAACCAGATAGACCAGCCCGACTGGTGGTACGACCCGCAGAAGGTCGTCACTAGGCTGTTTAACTTTGTAAGTATTATGAGGCCATTAAAGACTGGAAGAATTATTCGACGTCAGAACCACGTTGAAAAGAAATGCTATCCTGCTTTAGCGGCCACGGCAATAAACGTTATTTCATATCCAGTGGCGTAGCAAGTGGTGGGGGCGGTCCGCCCCGGGTGACACCATTTTTGGGGTGACACCCGGGCACATTACACAGATGTGTAGGTAATGTTACAGATGGATATAGCAAAAATGCGTTACTGGCTGACTTACAGATAACGCACAGCCAAAACTATTTGGGACAAGAAGCTGAAATTTTGCACGTCCCTTGAGGACCGTAGGGGTGCACTACGAACGGATTTCAAGAAATTCTCACCGGATCGGGGAAAAACGGTTCAGTTAAAATAAAATGGCTGGGCGTAGCTGTAGTAGCCTCTACTAACTAGTAAAAAATAAGCTTTCGTCCCGTCCGCGTGAATAATAGTTACACCTTAACGTTCCTCAGGAATCAAACTAATTATTTATTGGTGAAAAGCGTACGAAAATCGGTTTTGTTGTTTTTGTGTTACAGAACGAAAAGGGGACTTCATTTCATTATAATAAGTGTAGGTAACAGAGCCGCGCCGATTCAAGACGGCGCGCTTGTGTGCGAAACCTATGAAGCGCTTTTTGTCATTCTATTTTGACATTCTATTTTATTATATTTGGCTGAAATAATTATGTTCTCCAGTTTTAATTACTTAGTACCTAGGCTATTTACCAAATTACGTGAAGTTCGCTACCAGTTGGGAATTACTGCATAAATTAAGCACAATTAAAATTTGTACATACCTACTATAATTAAGATAGCTGACTTTCTTAATCTATGCCATTTTGTACAAAAATCATCAATTGTTAAAGAATATAAATATAATTTATCATCATCTTCAGCCTTTCGTAGTCCACTACTGATATCTAATCAGATAATTTCTTCGTATTATTCTGTTTTATTTTAATTTTAGGGTCGATTACTTAGATTCTCTGGCAGATGACTTCATTTCGAATTCGATTCTTCAGAGAAACTCCGAGCGTAGCTCTCTCCATAGCTTGTTAAGCGAGCTCAAATTGGTGGACCAGTCGTACCGTCAGTGTCCACGTTCTGTAAGTCACGGTTAGAAGTTAGAACACACTTTGTCCTAAGTCTTTGCGGTAAGCGTGACGAAAAGCGACGTGATTTCCTATACGCTGCCCAGTTAAGCTGTATTCTTTTGCAAGCCTTCTCGAAATTGTCTCTACCCAACTGCAAGTTTTACCCGACGTAGAAATTCGACATACCTACCTCTGAGCATACGGTACCGAGGCTGGCGTCGACTACATTCGAACCGCGTCGAATCGCACCGAGTCGCATTTTATCCGTGTGCGTTCATTACAGACGAATCGAATCGAAGCCAGCAGTCGGCGACTGGCTGCTGTAGGTTGTGCTTGTGTTGTCAATGATGGATAGCTCGGACGAAGATATGTTCTTGTTTCAAATTCGTTCTTTATTCCCGCTATTTCTTCCCATATATTTTGTCTACGCTGCTCGTCATGATAATGAGTATCTGCATGATCAAAAATTTTTTTTAGACTCGCGCCTGTATCCCCGAAGGGGTAGGCAGAGGTGTAATATTACACCCATATTTCGCCATGAATTTTCAGGTCCCACGTAATAAGGGGCGAGCCTATTGCCGTACTGGGTACATTACCAGACTTCGTGCTGCTACTGAGAATTTCCTAACGGAAAAACCCAATAACAGTTTGCCCGACCCGGGAATCGATCCCGAGACCTCCCAATCCCACGCGCACATTTATGCCGCGAGACTAATGAGGCAGTCATGATCATTGTGTTCAGTATATTTCTGAACTACCGAAATTAACAGCTCTTCATTCATTTCGATAACTTTTTATGTAGGTATTTATGCCATGTATTGTGTTCTCCCGCGATTCGGTCCGTATGCCGCGAGGCGGGTAGGACCATGAGGAGGTGGAGGGAAGTCCATAAATGCTATAAGCACAGGGGATGATTATACTCTTCTATCTCATATATAATCTGTAGCAATGTTAATGTCATCCTTGGTGCCACCTCAACCTCGAGAACGGGACTATTTGGAGGTCTAAAACTCGTCAAGCAAGACGCGAAACGGTTGGTGGTGACTGATGACAATACGTTGCTCAAGAGAGAGAGTGACGTGTCGATAGCACTTAAAAAGGGTTTTGTCCGCCACTCCACGAGATGAGGCTAGATAAATATACATTAGAGCTGCACATTGTTTCGACTTCTACAGGGGATTTTCCACGTTTAAGCTCTTGGCTGACTTCTGGTAACTCGTCCGTGAAGTTCTGTTAAGGTAGTTCGGGGATCCTCCTAGTAGAGATGAGGAAAGCACGCTGCCGACATGTAGAGATCACTGTAAATGCTCTGAACTTCATGAATTTCGGACCTAGAAGTAACGAATTCCCATCAGATTTGGTCAACTTCGCCTACCAAATCCGTGCGATCCCACTACAATTGGTAGATAAGCACTCCCTCTTTGGCGTTGTAGTTCTCCATGCCAACATTGAAGTGAGCCTTTTGCGTGTTATGTAAGACTCTAAAAATGTCAAAAAACATTTCCTCCACTTCATCATTCGAGTATATCAAAGTAGGTCCATATACTTGGATAATTTTCAAGTTCATACTCTTGCTGACACACTGGAAACTGCTATATCGTTGCCAGAGAAGACTTTATAAACCAAGATTCCGGCTCCGCCTTGGATTAGCTGGTGTCCCTCTCTAAGTATATAGGATGGCTAGAATCTAGGGTTATGGTATTCTACGCCTCGCTGCGAACTTCACATAATCCCAAAATTTGTCAGGCGTAGCTTTCGCAACAGTGACGTTGCTGCCCGTCACCGATATTTGGCATTTTAGGGTGAACCTTACACCCACATTTTCAAATCTTTTGGTTTTGTTTCCCGGAGGAAGCCAAAACAACAAGTATTAACTTTCTCACTCGCAAAAATAAAAAAATTGTGACTGAACCCATACACAGCGTGTGTCACATGTCACATCGCATAGGGTTGGATCAAAACTGACTAAAAAAGGATTTAGGACTATGTTTCTTTTCTTTAACAATTAGGCATCTTTTTTTATTAGTCGTGATTGCTAATCGCAAGCGAATTTTTTCTACTTAATTAGGAAATAAGGTACTATATAAAACTGAGGAATATTTTCAGTCAACAGTTTAATACCTAAAAAAATATTGTCAAAAAGGCGCTTTATAGATTCCGCTCACAGGCGTTGTCTAGGGTCGGCTCGACCCTGGAATGAACCGCAATACACCCGCGATGGGGTGACACCACTTAAATCCGCCCCGGGTGCCACCCAAGCTAACTACGCCACTGTTCATATCCCAAATGTAATATTAAAATATGGTGGTAAAAGAAACATAAATTATAACCATTTTTTTTTCTTCAGGATGAGAAGTACCCATTCTGGATGCCGAAGCCAGACCCGACCCAGTACGCGATTGACCACAACAGTCCGAATAACCAGAACAATCCCAACTATAATACGTACACCACTTCGTCGACCTACAACACGAACTATTACAACAACCCTAATTACGACCAACTGCCCTATTTGAGATTTGTAAGTATTTAATTTCTTCAAGATATGTTAGTAGTCAAAGTCAAAATTATTCATTTAGGCCACAAAGTGACGCTTATGAACGTCAAAAATTTAAGTTAATTACTAGATGATTTTACATTTACATTTACTGCCACGTTCGCAATGCAATAGGTAGAAGAACCACGAGAAAGAACGAGCAATAAAACTCGTGGCCACTCTTTTTAACTGCCAGTATAATGGTTTTACACGTTACCTTTGTAAGGAGCTGCAACTGTTTCACATTGTGAGTTATCTACTAATGCAAAAGTTAATAATTATTGATATCATACTCAAGCAATAAATTATGTTCATTTGGTAGTATTATGGTCAACTGACTATACAGTGTAACCACTTCTAAAAATGTGACTGGTAATCATACTGTTGATTACGAGTATGATATCGGCAATCATAAATAAAACATTTTAGTCTTCTATAAACATCGAATACATCGGCCTTAGCTCATGCTAGCACCATCCATAAGTATAAAGCAAGGTCATTGTCGCAAATAAATGGTTATAGGCCAAACCCAAAATCTAGTGGAAAGCGAGTGATGCAGATCCTGAAACATCACAATTTCACGTTAAAACTAACGACCAACGTCCGCCACTGACTCACATATTTTTTCTGTATTTTCACACATATTACCTAATATTGATAATTATGGCCACTGAGTGATTGTTGTGAGGGGAGGCAACTATATTGACTCCATGAATTTTGAAATGAGACACCATTTAAAAAGAATTTCTGTTTGCGACCTTGTGTGCATCCCCGTAACAATGCCGGTGCTCATGCTCTAAATACAGACGACAAAGAAGAACACCGTCATAAACCCCCATTCCTATTCCAGTTCAACGGCACATACGACTTCAAATACCCGATGTCGGAGTTAGCCCAGCTAGTCCCGACGCTGGACGGGGTAGAAGTCATCATCACCGCGTCGGTAGGCGACCCGTTCTTGGACGAAGTCATCGAAGGGTACAGCATCGCCAGGATCTTTAACTCATCGCTGTCTGTCAGCTTCCTCGGAGGCACCCCGCAGGTGTTCAAGCCGGCTATGCCGTTTGATGTTTATGTGAGTATCACTAGCTGTTAGGTATATGTTTTGTGAGTTTGTTCTTTTGTATTGTCCTCCACAAAAAATTGCGTGCATAAAACTTTCGCATTTATAATATTAGTGGGATGGAATTACTTTATATCACACTCCAATCTGTGGTGACGGAATAATCGTGTATACCAAGGTAGGTGTCGTAAGAGGCAAGTAGGGAAATTCAGGAAGCAATTAGTATGTACCTGAAGAGATGGATACTCGACATTAAATACTATACCAACCTGTCTGGCTAGCGTGGTATAGTAGGTAGGTAGTAAATCTTCCTATTGCTTCACAATGTTATTGTGACGCAGATTGAGAGCGGCCTATTCAGACTTATGTCCAGACTGCACATGGCTGTAAGATGATGGTATTTCTTTAGATTCTTTCTTAGAATGATCTGGAATTCTATAATTATACAAACATTCAAGCAAACACTTCGCTTTCAGATGGTGGTGTCATACCACGACGGGTCCCCGCTGCCCGCGTGGCAGGCGCGCGGAGTATCCCTACAGGTGCACGTGCAGGTGGAGGGGAGGGGAGGGGGAGTCGACCCGCAGCAACCGCAGCTCGTGCCCGGACATGACGCCGTCTGGCATCTCAAGCTTGACTTGTATAAGTTGTTGCGTGAGTATCTGAAGAGTTTATTATACATTGTATCCAGTTCATCGTCATATACGCTAGATTTCGTGTGCGCCGTTAGGTCTTGCCAAGTGAAGATACCAAGAAACTGCCATACGGAGGGTATCAGTTACATACCTACGACACGCACTAAGTATTGGAAACTATGGGTTAAGTTGTTAATTATCTATTGTCCCATGCCTCGGTATTATCAATAGTTTTATAACTATCTCTAAATAGTAATTTTTCCTTCCTCAGGTCTCCAAAACGACCCGAACTACCGCGAAGTCCTGAACAGCATCACGGGAGTACGTCTGAGCGCTCAGTTAGTAGACGCGGTGGGGAGCCACGCGGCTTCCGACGTGCACTTCGTGGCGCACTACAGCGCGAATAACCAGCACTTGCGGATCAGCACCAGCACTACTGACGCCAGGGTACACCTTGTTACTTACACTTACTGCATTTTATCATGTCAGCCTAGAGATGTCCACTGCTGGACATAGGCCTCCCCCAAGATTCTCCACACAGACCGATTTTGAGCCGCCCACATCCAATAATACTTACTGTGAAGTAAAAACAGCATCACGGGAATACGCCTGAGCTAGTGTGAGTTAGTGTGTACACTAGTGTTTATCGAGCCTCAGGCGTCCATTATGAATTAGGCAGCGTAAACCGCGACAACGCAGCGCACACAAACGTCGCGTCCACGACCAGCCGTGGCAGGCAGCAGCGATTACGATGTACATGGCGCGCTTTACTCTGAAGCGATAGCGGCCACGGCGCGCGCCATGTACATCGAAATCACTGCCGTCCGCCGTTGTAAGTCGTGACGCGACGTAAGCCATCAGTGTGGCGTTGACACTTGTCTCATACAAAATAATTATTTGGTCACATATCGGAGGTATTTAAAACTTGCCTCAGCTATGGTAAATTAAAAAGTCGAAAAAAATTGTTCCGTGTACAAATGTAAATGCTGCTTTAGGCTTCTTTAAACGGGGCATTGAGTGTCAAAATGAGTATCAGTAACAATTTTTTTATTTTCATGCATTCTAGAGGGTTAATCCTCGGTGCTGTTGCCAGGAAACAGGCGTTTGAAAGTGACTACGCTGTTCTATCTTTCGCGTCTATGTAGTGTGATGCAGTGCGTCGATGTATATAATATGGTGTTATTTTGTTAAACAGGTTGGCGAATACATCATTTTCCACGTACAGACCAACTTCTACATGGAGACGTTTAACTATGTGGTCATGTCCAAGGGCATCATCCTTACTAGTGGACAAGAAAACATGCAGGTTAGTGCTTATAACCTAAGTTTATGTTTAGTAAGACGTATTTATGTGCCGCGATTTATTTTGATTCTCGAGCTTTGACATGGAATGTGTAGGATGAAAATGTATAGACACCGAAAAGAACATCTAGAACCATCATTAATATTCATGTTGGCCTCATTGGGCATAATCGTTTCTCTTGCGGAGGCGGGGCGTGTGGCCAGTGTGAGCTCAGCGTTCACTCTGTAGTCTGTAGTAAGTACAAAGTGACCGCCGGCCGCCGGCCGCGTGCCGAACGCACTCGAGGAACGCACACTATATGTAAATGATTACTATGCAATGTACATGATATTTTAATTATAGACGCCGGCAAACTTCTTGAACACAACCATAGACGAAAAGAGCTGCGCAGTAGCAATTTAACGTCCAAAAATTTCTCCTGCGCATGCATATTGGTCTATGGTAGTGTTCAAGAAGTTTGCCGGCATTTATATCAGATTTATTACTTAGAGACCAATCCATTCAAATAACTTCCGTGGGTCCGCCAGAGCTGCTAGCTTATTTCTCGCACCTTTCATTACACTTACTACGGCCACTACTACCTCCACCTTCTAATTACACCTACTGTGTCTTCGCAGGAAGGAGTCCGCACATTCGCAGTGACGGTGTCAGCAGAGATGTCGCCGGTGGCCACGGTGCTCGTGTGGAGCGCGGACAGGCGAGGCAATGTGTTGGCTGACTCACTCACCTTCCCTGTTAACGGCATCTCTAGGAATAACGTAAGTTAATAGTTTTATTTACCTTTGAGTGACGGTTACAACAACTGTGGTCATAAGATAGCTGTCTTGTGACCACGGCTGCTGTATCCCATGCCAAAACGTCTGTGCAGAATTGCAGATATGAGAGAGGTATTTTAACTTCTTTTTGATTACGAGTTATATACTCGTTATATTACTTGATTTAAAATTATAACTGAAATTGCAATTAACAAGCTAATCTATGTTTTTCCTTTACTATTGATTTTCTGTTACTAAATTCTAATTTGCTTGATGACATCTATTCAAATACGTTGTTATACAGTTCACAGTGTACATCAACAACCGCAAGCACCGCACAGGCGAGCGAGTGGAGGTGGCGATCTACGGCGAGCCCGGCGCATACGTGGGACTGTCCGCGCTCGACGACGCCTTCTACACCATGCAGGCCGGGAACGAACTCACCTACGCCAAGGTACAGTCAACTTTATAAATATGTATACATTTACGTTATTTTATATGGTTATATTGTCCAAAATTTTTATAAATTTTATTATGTTTTAGGATTTTTACACAAGAAAATCTTGCCTAAACCATAATTTATAAATTAAGTATAATAAACGAGGAGTCTCAGCAAAAATGTAAAGTCTCAGCAAAAATGTTGAGGTTTGTAGCGACTTTTGGAGTTGACTGTACTCAGTTACACTCAAACATTGTTCACAAGCACCGTATGTCAAGATACAAGAACTCACGTAGCCAAGGTACACACACATTATACACAAGCACCGTATGTCAAGATACAAGATTAGAGTTGGCCACACACGGCGGCAGCGACAGCCATTTGAAGATATCAACAGGTTACTATGCATAAAGTATTGGGTACGAATCGCACCACAGACTTTTCGAAGTTATGTGCGTATTAAATTGTTAAATATCACTTGCCCCGTGCGTAGGAGAGCACATTAAGCTGTCGGTCGCTGTTGTGGTGTGGACATCTATGTTCACGCACAGAAATGTCTAACTTGAGCGGGAATCGTAACCGCGATCTGTGACGTAGCAGTCGTTTACTCCCGCTACGCGACCGGGTCGTCAAAACGTGGCCTACTATTGGACGTTACAACCTGAAATTTGAGTGTGTAAGCTCCCTTGGAGGGACTATAGGGAGTGCAGGGCTGTCCTAAGAAGAGATTTCACATAACTCCCATAGGATATGATAAGACGATGTAATATGATTGTGTGTTCCGCAGGTGATATCTTCGATGTCGCACTTCGACGAGGCGACGAACGGCACGTTCGCGTACACGTGGCGCTCGCACGCGGGGGAGGCCGAGGCGCTCGTGTACTTCCCCTCCTCCACCTTCGGCATCGACGCTAATAGGACCTTCGAGTTAGTACTGCACCACTTAATTTTATACTATTTATTTATAGGCTTTGTCACTTAGCGATAAAGTTTGCCCGTGTATTTATTTTTTACCTTTAATTAGTTGATATATGCGATCACCACCCGTTAAATAAACTTTTATGAAAATGACAATTACTTCACTATTCTAAAATAAAATAAAAATTGGAGTGGAATATTGAAAATTTTCCAAGCCGAGCTTCTCCACTATATTATGGCAATCTTATGGCCAGAACACCACTTATGCATATCATACGCATTGCTATCAAAGTTTTTTTCACCATACGATAGTATATATTAGGTTATTGTCATTTAAAGATAATTACGAAGGATAAAATAAATATTTGTACCCAGATTCGCCGGCCTCATAGTATTCAGCGACGTGGCGGTGACCCGTCGGCAGAGCAACTGCAACTCGTCGATGGGGCTGGGCGAGTGTCTCGAGAACGGCTGCTACCCGCTCAGCAAGCGGTGTGACGGCGTCTACGACTGTCCCGATCACACGGATGAGTCTAACTGTCAGTTTGACAACTATTGATACTCCAAAACTGAATAATAGTATTTTATTTTATTTATGTTTATACTGACCTGCACTTGGCCAGCGTAGATTTAGAATAAAAATAAATAAGAACGGTACAGAGCTTTCTTTATAATTTACTTTTTAGGTTTCCTAGCATTACTAGAGCTTTTTTTTTTAAAGACATCTTAGGAATAAATCCTCTGTCGCGGGAGACTTTACAAACATACAACCAACGGACACAACGAACACCCAGACTCGAAACAATAATTTATGGATCACACAAAGTATTGTTTCGTGTGGGAATCGAACCCACAACACTCGGCGTAGTGTTAAGCGGTGAGAAACCATAATTATTATAGTAAAAAATATGTTGTATCCAGGCGAAAACGAGCAAACATTCGAGCTGTCGCACTTCCGCAAGTTCCGGTTCAACCGCATCCAGCGACAGTACGACAACGTGTGGTTGTGGCGCGACGTCAACATCGGACCGCACGGACGATACGTGTTCACTGTCGACGTGCCCCAGGTATTATTTGTGTTCATGATTAGCTTCTGCCCGCGTACGCTGTCGGATATTGCGATAAAAAGTGGCCAAGCCATTACTATATTCATTATTAGGCTCTAAAAGAAGGAAGAAATAAATATATCTTTAATGCCACAGGTGAGACAACTTATAGTTATTAAACATAAAAATATAAAGTAAGTACTTAACATTAGTTCCGCCCACCGCTTCGCACACAAGGCTGTGCTTTTCTGCAGTTTCATTAAAATTCTTTATACACCACTTATACTTTTTAATTAGTACAAAATCTTTAAGGACATATTAGCGAAGACATTATTATCATATAATGTGACGTAAGAATTTCATAATATCTATAAATAGCAAAGTTATAATCATAAGTTTTTTGTAGAAAATCTCACCCAATCATAGACATATTTTACAATCCATTCATTATTTCATTGATAGTACTTACTTTCCGTCCTACTCATACGCATTCTTTCCGTCGCGCTTATAATGTAGGTAGCCTTAGACAATAAAATGCAGCAAAATAATGACTGTAGGTAGTTACTTTTTATTTTTTTTAATTCTACCCTCTCCTTCAATACTTCATCCGGGCTTAGGACCGGCAAAATTTACCGTTTTACAAGTAAGCAAACAAATATCAAAATAAAAGAAGGTATTCTGTAATAAAAGAAAAGAGTAATTTCGGCGTATCTATGAAGTTAGAATCATCTGCTATTTACAAATATTATTTTAACATCATCATGTCAGCCTAGAGACGTCCACTGCTGGACATAGGCCTCCCTCAAGGTTCTCCACACAGACCGATTTTGAGCCGCCCGTATCAAATTATTATTTACTTAAATAGGTATTGTTTACTTAAGGCGAGGTTGCAGTACTTTTTAAGATTTTTGAACGTCTGAAAGTCCCATGAACTATGATATTTTTAATGAATAAAAATTAAAGTATAAAAGTTGAACATATCTTCTAGTAAATCGTAAAGATAGAAACACGATTTAGAATTATTGGCTCGATAAAAAAAAAAGTCAAACATGGCACTAACTCACAATTTTAAACGTGTACTGCTTAGAGATTGCATAATGAATTTATATGAAAGTATTATCAATAGATACAGCTCTTTATTTTAAAATAAATGGTAAAAACAGATTTCGTAATTTCGTTATCATTTTTCTCCAAGAAAAAAAATAGTCAAAATGTTGGCATTATATCGCTCGCCGGCCGTTCATCAGTGCCTGTCTAGGCGTGATTGAGGGCGGACGTACGTCGTTGCTCCGCAAAATCCCCCTCCACCCCCGCATGTACGTTTTCGCAAAAGTACAAAGTAATTCGTATTCCAAACTCAATCGTTCAAACGACAGACATACTAGTAAGAAACCGTAGACAGGTTACTGACAAGGTAACATGACGGAGCTTACGAGTGGCACGCATCGCGAAAAGCGTACGCACACTAATATAAATATGTCAAAACGACACACTAAGAATTAGATAAGAAGTGTAAGTGAGATAGCACATCTAATCGCAAGCGCGAAATAGAGATAAACATATACTCTCTGGACCGACGCGCATTGTGACATCATGCTGACCGTTTCACAAACAATAATTTGACTCAGATGCGACATGATCACTTTTTCTGTCTTGAGTAAATTCAATTCGTCTCAAAGTTAATTTGATTAATTCATTTAAGGTAGGGAAATAAAAAGTCGATGTGATTTATTTATAACATTTATTAAAAAGTACATTTTGTTCTTCTCATTTCATTCAATGGAAACCTAAAACAGTACGTTAATATAAAAACTGTGCGCTGCGGACTCACCGTAGCCCTGGCAATACCTCTGGGGGTATGGTGGGTCTTTTAAAGCTTAACCGTACTCCTGGCTGAAATGCTCGTAGTGTTATACCAACGTGCTACGTGGACATTAAACTGAACAGTGTTATCTCTCGTATGATAAAATGACTTACTACTTACGTTTTTGTATTTTTAGACAAGCGAAGACAAGCGCTAGTACGATGATATAGTGCAACAAGGACATAAATTAGAGAATAAAACGTTTAGGTATTACTGCTTATGGTTATAATGCTTTGTATATTATAGGTATAATCTGTGGTACTGTTGAAGACCCGTCATCATCATCATCCTTGCGCTGTCGGATCATTCCCACTAGTTCTATTGAACAGTTCTATGATAGAACTAGTGATATTTCTTTTCCCACTAGTTCTATTAGCACAACTTGATGAGAAGAATAGAACTAATGGGAAACAGTTATAGGAAATTTACCACTAGTTCTATGTATGTTTTACAAGGGTCACAACATCGCGCTCACATATCCAAATAAATATGTACATATGTATCAAAATGTGTTAAACGAATGAACGTCTACAAAACAATTGAACGTCTACAAAACAAATGCACGTCTACAAAACAAATGAACGTCTACAAAACAAATAACTATCAGAAAGTGATCAGCTATCGATAGTGATTGCAAAAAACAGGTGCATGCGATTTTCGACCTTATTGACAATTCATGACAAACTTTTTTTTTTTTTTTTTGTTTTTTCTCGCTTTCTGGCAATATTAGGGTAAAAAAAATATAAATTCTGAATAATGACAATTAGGTTGAAAATCGCATGCACCTGTTTTCTGCAATCACTATCGATAGCTGATCACTTTCTGTAAGTCATTTGTTTTGTAGACGTTCATTTGTTTTGTAAGCGTTCATTTGTTTTGTAGACGTTCATTCGTTTTACACATTAAACAAATGAACGTCTACAAAACATATTCATTCGGATATATGAGCGCGATGTCGTGACACTACGGATCATTCCCAGTAGTTCTATTGAATACCCTTGTAAAAACATACAGAGAACTAGACTGGGACATTTCCTATTACTTATCCCATTATTTCTGTTCTCCTCATCAAGTTGTGGTAATAGAATTAGGACAGTTCTATCATAGAATTGTTCAATACTACTACTATACTGGGAATGATCCCACAAAATAGTAGAACTTGAAATTAACGAACTGAAATTAATAAACTAATTACACAACAATATTATCTGGGAGTACGGTTAAGCTTTGAAAGACCCACCATACCCCCAGGGGTACTGCCAGGGGTACGGTGGGTCGGCAGCGAAAACTGTTCAGTACAATTTTAACTTAGTTCAACTTAGTTGTTTAATACTAAAAGGAGAAAAACAAGAACAAGTGAATGGACTTTGATCATTCGTCAATGTTTGTAACTTACGTATGATTTTTTATTTCTATAATAATAATATATTGTGTTGATTCAGCCTCAAACTACTTTTATTACTTGACAAAAACACACATCAGTATTTTATTATTACGAATTTCCCATCTGGATACTTTGTTTTTTAGTCTTTGAACACGCACAATACTGCTTCTATTACACTCGCTAAATGCCAATTTTTTTATTCACTCTATTATTTGTGATACTGAATTTATTATAAATTGTAAATAAAACGTAATATTGTAATACTCATGAATGAGAAGTGATTCCATAACTTTTAGTCATTTTCCTACTATAGTTTGTGCAAAATCTCATTAGACACGACGGCATTTTCAAATGTAACGTACACACACGCGAGTAAAAGAGCGAGCGCTTCGGACCGCAGCGCGTACGCGACTAAATCCAAATGAGACATTAAGCCTGTTTTTAATGTGTCACTTTTGAAGTTCGCATAACTCATCTACGGTTTTTTTTACGCTGCGCTGTAAGTGTAGTAATTTCGTGTGTGCGTGTGCCAACACGCACACACGAAACCCCCCTCCCCTCCCCCCGCTCACTCGCTTACGCTTGGCTTACGCCACCGCCGTGTTTTTGTTTTTGCGGGGGGTGAGGTCGAGCTACGCACTGTACTGCAACCTCGCCTTAAGGCGAGGTTGCAGTACATTTTAAGATTTTTGAACGTCTGAAAGTCCCATGAACTATGATATTTTTAATGAATAAAAATTAAAGTATAAAAGTTGAACATATCTTCTAGTAAATCGTAAAGATAGAAACACGATTTGGAATTATTGGTTCGATAAAAAAAAATGTCAAACATGGCACTAAATCACAATTTTAAACGTGTACTGCTTAGAGATTCCAGAATGAATTTATATGAAAGTATTATCAATAGAAACAGCTCTTTATTTTAAAATAAATGGTAAAAACAGATTTCGTAATTTCGTTATCATTTTTCTCCAAGAAAAAAAATTGTCAAAATGTTGGCATTATATCGCTCGCCGGCCGTTCATCAGTGCCTGTCTAGGCGTGATTGAGGGCGGACGTACGTCGTTGCTCCGCAAAATCCCCCTCCACCCCCGCATGTATGTTTTCGCTAAAGTACAAAGTAATTTGTATTCCAAACTCAATCGTTCAAACCATAGACATACTAGTAAGAAACCGTAGACAGGTTACTGACAAGGTAACATGACGGAGCTTATGAGTGGCACGCATCGCGAAAAGCGTACGCACACTAATATAAATATGTCAAAACGACACACTAAGAATTAGATAAGAAGTGTAAGTGAGATAGCACATCTAATCGCAAGCGCGAAATAGAGATAAACATATACTCTCTGGACCGAAGCGCATTGTGACATCATGCTGACCGTTTCACAAACAATAATTTGACTCAGATGCGACATGATCACTTTGTCTGTCTTGAGTAAATTCAATTCGCCTCAAAGTAAATTTGATTAATTCATTTAAGGTAGGGAAATAAAAAGTCAATGTGATTTATTTATAACATTTATTAAAAAAGTACATTTCATTCAATGGAAACCTAAAACAGTACGTTAATATAAAAACTGTGCGCTGCGGACCCACTGTAGCCCTGGCTATACCCCTGGGGGTATGGTGGGTCTTTTAAAGCTTAACCGTACTCCTGGCTGAAATGCTCGTAGTGTTATACCAACGTGCTACGTGGACATTAAACTGAACAGTGTTATCTCTCGTATGATAATGACTTACTACTTACGTTTTTGTACTTTTAGACAAGCGAAGACAAGCGCTAGTACGATGATATAGTGCAACAAGAAGATAAATTAGAGAATAAAACGTTTAGGTATTACTGCTAATGGTTATAATGCTTTGTATATCATAGGTATAATCTGTGGTACTGTTGAAGACCCGTCATCATCATCATCCTTGCGCTGTCAAATCATTCCCACTAGTTCTATTGAACAGTTCTATGATAGAACTAGTGATACTTTTTTTCCCACTAGTTCTATTAGCACAACTTGATGAGAAGAATAGAACTAATGGGAAACAGTTATAGGAAATTTACCACTAGTTCTATGTATGTTTTACAAGGGTAGTGTCACAACATCGCGCTCACAAATCCGAATAAATATGTATTTATAAAAATGTGTTAAACGAATGAACGTCTACAAAACAATTGAACGTCTACAAAACAAATGAACGTCTACAAAACAAATGAACGTCTACAAAACAAATGACTACCAGAAAGTGATCAGCTATCGATAGTGATTGCAAAAAACAGGTGCATGCGATTTTCGACCTTATTGACAATTCATGACAAACTTATTTTTTTGTTTTTTCTCGCCTTCTGGCAATATTAGGGTAATAAAATTATGAATCCTGACTAATGTCAATTAGGTTGAAAATCGCATGCACCTGTTTTCTGCAATCACTATCGATAGCTGATCACTTTCTGTAAGTCATTTGTTTTGTAGACGTTCATTTGTTTTGTAGGCGTTCATTTGTTTTGTAGACGTTCATTAGTTTTACACATTGAACAAATGAACGTCTACAAAACATATTTATTCGGATATATGAGCGCGATGTCGTGACACTACGGATCATTCCCAGTAGTTCTATTGAATACCCTTGTAAAAACATACATAGAACTAGATTGGGACATTTCCTATTACTTATCCTATTAGTTCTGTTCTCCTCATCAAGTTGTGCTAATAGAATTAGGACAGTTCTATCATTTCAATACTACTACTATACTGGGAATGATCCCACAAAATAGTAGAATTTGAAATTAACGAACTGAAATTAATAAATTAATTACACAACAATATTATCTGGGAGTACGGTTAAGCTTTGAAAGACCCACCATACCCCCAGGGGTACTGCCAGGGGTACGGTGGGTCGGCAGCGAAAACTGTGCAGTACAATCTACTTAGTTGTTTAATACTAAAAGGAGAAAAACAAGAACAAGTGAATGGACTTTGATCATCCGTCAATGTTTGTAACTTACGTATGATTTTGTATTTCTATAATAATAATATATTGTGTTGATTCAGCCTCAAATCACTTTTATTACTTGACAAAAACACACATCAGTATTTTATTATTACGAATGTCCCATCTGGATACTTTGTTTTTTAGTCTTTGAATACGCACAATACTGCTTCTCTTTTACACTCGCTAAATGCCAATTTTTTATTCACTCTATTATTTGCGATACTGAATTTATTATTAATTGAAAATAAAACGTTGGAATATTGTAATACTCATGAATGAGAAGTGATTCCATAACTTTCAGTCATTTTCCTACTATAGTTTAACTACTTTAGCAAAATCTCATTACACACGACGGCATTTTTAAATGTAACGTACACACACGCGAGTAAAAGAGCGAGCGCTTCCGACCGCAGCGCGTACGCGACTAAAGCCAAATGAGACATTTAGAAAAAAAAATGTTTGTCATGAATTTGTCAGTTTTTAATGTGCCACTTTTGAAGTTCGCATAACTCATCTACGGTTTTTTTTACGCTGCGCTGTGGCACACGCACACACGAAACCCCCCCTCCCCTCCCCCCGCTCACTCGCTGACGGCACCGCCGTGTTTTTGTTTTTGCGGGGGGTGAGGTCGAGCTACGCACTGTACTGCAACCTCGCCTTAACTTACAAATATTTCCATTGTCCTTCGAAATGTCCGCCACCATTGTCAATACATAACCGGGCACGTTTTATTAAATTCTTTTTTAACGAGAGAAGTACGCTTCTGTCTTTTCACTTCGTCAAAAGTGTCCAATATGCGCTGTTTTAATTGTTCGACACTAACCGGCTCCCTTTTGTACACTCACAAAAATATGTCCATGGGTACACAGCTGCACTCGCGATTCCTACACTCAAAAAGTACGCACGAAACATAGCTACATACTCCCGTGATGTGAACTGATAAGCAGTGATCGGATAATCGGATGCATATTCACCTAAAGTTGAGGTGTTGGCTATTATGGAATCACAGACCACCTAACCCACGAGACACGTAATCTTAACCAATTTCTAGGCGAACTATTCTGTCAAACTTTGAGGAATGAGACGTACGCGGGCGGCGGGGGTGACGTCACGTACGATGGGTAATAGGGATGTAGGCATGTCGATATTGTTTATCGATAAATCACATTTGGTATAAGAATGCCAAGAAAAAAAACCAATAATCCAAGCAAAAGTTTTTATTTTGAAATATGAATTTATACTAATATTATAAAGAATTTGTTTGTTTTGTTTGAAAGCGCTAATCTCATTACCTATTTATTCGATATAAATAGGATCAGATTTAAATAGTTCAAACAAAACAAACGAAGTTGAATGATGATATAACAGATCAAAATTAAAATCACAATTAAAGATTTTGTTTGATTTAACAAGATATTTTTGCATTAGATGGCCCGTTTATTGAAGGAAGACTATAAGCTATTATAGGTATATCATCAAGCAACGATTCAAAGGAGCGTAACCAGTTTCCCAATTTGTTGACATTCATGGTTAATGCGCTCCTTTAGGTATTCAAAAATGTAAAATCAAATTTAAAACCACGTGGTACAGCTAGTTGATAAAAATTTAAAATCAACTGTTTCGAGTTTGCGCTAGCTCGACAGGAGACATACCACCTCTCACTAAATACCATTGCGAAATGGCGACTGGGTTTCACTGGTGGTTGAGAAAACCAGAAGCCGAAATCCCTTCCCCCTCCCTAAAATACCTTCCATTCATAACGAAGGCAGCGATTTTGGGGAGAGGTAAGGGGGCGGTATATACATTAACAGCCATTTTCAATATTCGAACTATACATGGATTTTGAGATTCGAGATTCGTGTTTGACATATTTTGTATGGAGCTTACGTCAAAAACGAATCTAAAATCTACAGAATCTATCTATAGATCGAATATTGAATTCCGTAGTCAGTCAAAGAAGTATCGGGTATGGATGATTTGCTTATGGTTCCAAATTAAAATTTGTTTTTTTTATTGTTCATATTGTTTAATTGTTCTTCTTTCTTTTCCCTAAACTCAAATTACCACTTCGTGGCATCCGTTTTCAATCGGTAGAAGACATAAACCACCTTCTAGCTTCATCATCAGACCCTGGTTACCATCTATCACCAAACTACTCGTCAAGACAAATCAAACGAGCCCAAACTCTATGATGAGGTTATGTCGTTTAATTACTGAGTTCCTATAGTCATCTTCCAGCTCCATCATCAAACCCTGGTTACCATCTAGAACCGAAGTACTCGTAAAGACAAATGAAACAAGCCCAAACTCGATGGGGCTGTGTCGTTTAATTACTGAGTTCCTATTCCTTCCGGTTCCATCATCAGATCAGCTCCATGTCATAATAATTTTACATTGTCATCCGATTTACACATGCATGTTAAATTTCAGCTCAATCGGTAACCGGGAAGTGCAACAAATTCAACTTGCAAGATTTGATTTCTGACAAACAGGTGAAACTACCTAAATAAAAGCTTGTAATAATAAAATACCTAACAATTCTTTTTTGTAGGCTGTATTTTTATTTACATTCACTTGTCTAATACATTA
Organism: Euclidia mi; assembly: GCA_944739405.2. Lineage (NCBI taxonomy): Eukaryota > Metazoa > Arthropoda > Insecta > Lepidoptera > Erebidae > Euclidia > Euclidia mi. The sequence goes on from OX123197.2 coordinate 13,984,894, forward strand.
AATTTTTGATTAGAAATTTATTATTCAAATCAATAAAAATCTCAGTATTAGAAATCGATAAATATCGAACAGTCGGTAAGTTTTCTTCGCATCTCTACTTACACGTGGCGTCTTATTGTAAGAGAGAGATAGTCTGTAATTATAGCGTGTTAGACAAGGACAACCACTGATTCAGTACTTATTAGCAACCATTATTACTAGAACTCTGGTCAGTACTGTTAAATAATTTTAAAATAAATGTTGTACTTATCGGTGAAATGTGATATTATCTTTTTTGAAGTTATTATTTCGACTGTTACTCCCACACAACTTTATAGCACAATTCGGCATTGTTTTCGTATGTTATTATTTTCTTTTAATACAGTTTAAACGCAGTTTACGTATCTGTTTCCTGGTCGCTACTGAACGTGCGCGGGTTTGTGCCCAAAGATATAGGCGCATTTGTGCAAATGCGTGACAGACAACGGTGCCCTTCTATTGCAAGTCTCGTGGGGTAGGTGGTCTGTGTATGGAATGCACTTCTGAATCGAAAAAATCCCGGGTTTTTGGCATCGACAAATTTTGTGTTTTTATTATAGAATCAAATCGGGTGTAGGTATATTTACTTATTTTAACTTTTGTACCAAAACCAAAGCTCTAAAAATTATAAAGTCCTCTTAATTTTCTTCAATTTTCAAAACATTTATCTCAAACAAATAATAAATAGGAATTACAAATAAAAACCATTCGGTCTCTTAATAATAGGCTAGTTGACAAAAAAAGTATAATTCCGTCCTTTAGATTATTAAAAAATAAGCGATACGCATTTTTTATTTGCAAATTAAACCAAAAATGTCCAAGATATAGCTCATTAAAGTTACGTATAACGTCACGCCGTGCTGCATTTTTTCGCACTAGGTGACGTCACACGTAACTTTAATGGGCTATATCTTTGTTATTTTTTATATATGTACATACATACATACATACATAACGTCACGCCTTTTATCCCCGAAGGGGTAGGCAGAGGTGTATTTCTACACCCACTTTTCGCCAGATATACTTAAGTCCCACGTAATAAGGGGCGAGCCTATTGCCGTACCGGGCACATATGTGTCCAATATTTTTTTATAATCTAAAATACGGACTATTAACTTACAACAGCATCACCAACGAACTCCCGCACTCAACTAAGTCTGACTGACAGGATCGTATTAAACGTATAAGTTGAAAGTTTAGGATCCATATTATATATACATTTTTTTAATTAACACCCACTGCCTACCATTCCTCTTACACTCAACATACTCATAAATTGATGGGTAGCTTAAAATTAACTTCAAGTAAATACACATTAATAATTATGTAATCCCGGAGACCAGATTTTTTTAAATTAAAAACCACATGTTAAAGACGTCGTTTCCTCACCATATTACAGACTAGTTTCACATTCCCGAATTTTCTGGACTCCCGGGATTTATATATAAAAAAAAAATGTTTTAAGAAGCCGCTTCCATAATATCCTAGCCAAAAATGAACTTTAGGTGAATATGCATCCGATTATCCGATCACTGCAGATAAGCCATCGCGTCGGGCAAACGTACGACAAACAATTAACTGTTGCAGCGAAAAAATGGATGCGATCAGTTCCGCTAGCAATTTAGCACTGTTTGTCGCATCGGGGCGCGGCACGGGCGCAGAGGGACACAGGGGAATTTATCAATGGAGTAGTTTACTACTGTTACTGTTCTTAGTACGCGGGTCGGTTTGTTTTGTTTTTCGTGTGAGTGTGTGGCCAACTCTGGTGTCGGAGTTTTTCAGACCGCCCAAAGGCCTCCGACATGGCCTAACGACCCTTATCCATAGACAAGAGCCGGGACCGACAGCTTTACGTGCCCTCCGAAGCACGGTAGCGCTCAGATGAAAATGCCACACACGGTCACCCATCCAACTGGTAACCTGTGCAAGCGTTGCTTAACTTTGCCGATCTGTTACGAACGGCAAGCCAAGTCTCGCTATGAGCGCTACTATGAGTGGTCGGTCATAGTCTTAGTTGTGCATTTACCAGTTATTACGTATTTTTGTGGACAGTTTTGAGACAGTTTTAGAACTTAGTGTTTTTATTTTTTAACTACTTATATATGATTAGTTAAAAATACTTGGTGCCCCGTAATTTTTTTTGTACTAATTAAAAAATAGTGGTGTATAGCGTGAAGTGTCCTTTGCGTAAAAGAGTAGACAAAAATGCATCTTGACAGACTTTTGCGTTTATAATAGTTGTAAGAAGAAAGCAGCGTAAAAGAGAAAACAGTATAAAGTGATTTGTCTTAGGAAGAAAATTGATGCTTTTGGCACAGCTTTAGCCCTCTAGACCTCCCTCTAGATCTGCCACTGCTTTTGTAAATGATAGTGAGATACAAAGTTGAAATAATTCATGTTACATTAAATATGCCTAAAAACATCGATGTATGAATAAAAATAGTTTTTTTGTTTAAATAGCAATGTGATAATCTACAATCAATATAATAATCTACAGGTGCCAGCACACTGGACAATATCAGCCTTCAGTATGTCTCCCAGCCTTGGATTGGGCATGCTCACTGAACCCAAACGCGTAAGTAAAACTATATTTTATCTAATGGAGACTTGAGAGATTAAATAATTATTTTTACTGTTATATTTTATCGATTACAACATATATACCCGAACTTCCCGTACTTAAAGTAGTGCAACACTAGATATATCTTTGAGTTATTGGAACCCTATATTTCACAATTTACTGAAACTAATCGAAGTAGTTAATAACAAATATGCTATCGGTGACTCCAGTTGACTGCTATGCGACCCCGTAAGTGCCGCGGCATCCAGTTTGGAAATGATTGCACAACACTACAGCCACTATAACTAAACTCCTGATCGTTTTCCTAACAGTACGTAGGCGTGCTGCCGTTCTTCATCAAGGTGGAAGGTCCGGAGCGGTGTAGGCAGGGAGAACAAGTAGGCTTGCGCGTGGTGGTGTTCAACTACCAGGCGCAGGACATCGAGGCAGTAGTCGTGCTCGCCGCCTCGCCCGACTACAAGTTTGTGCACGTCGAGGAGAATGGCATTGTGAGTATCCTTCATAGTTTATTATGAATAGGCTCATGCGGGTAATTTCTTGGGTGGGAAAAGGTGTTGTATACATTGTTAGATATACGTATATCTATACGCATACGCATATACGGTGAATACTCAAGGCAAATTTCTGAAAAATTTAACGGTACGATATTTTAAGACGTGGCTTGAAGAAAGAAAAGGTCCGTGTGTTGGCGGATTACAAAATGTTACCGTCCTTTCTGTGACCGTAGAAAGATGCGACCAAGAAAATACACGAAGCAAATAATTTCGTTGGTAAGTGACGAAACACCCGATATCAAACTCTTGTGTCTGGCTAGCGGGGTACGGGGCCAATTCCTCTTTTGCCTCACAAAGATACTGTGTCGCAACTCGCAAATTAACAGAGGCCTATGTCTTGCCGTGGACTATGAAAGATTATATGGATGCAAATTTACTCTATTTTGCTGTTCTAAGTAAAGACATGTGTTTTTATTAGGACGACGTCACGGGCCACATCCAAGTAACAATCGATTTACCACAGTAACAATATCCGAACGAAATAATCAAACGAATTTTTTTTTGTCTCGTAGGTACGTTCGTACAACCCTCGCACGTCGTTCGGCGAGCACCAGTTCTTCGTGTACATAACGAGCGGCGACGCGGCCACCGTGTACGTGCCCGTCGTGGCCACGCGCCTCGGGGACATACACGTGCGCCTGCACGCCTCCACGCTCATGGGACAACATCACTACGTCAAGAAGATCACTGTTGAGGTAAACTAGTCTTTAGACAAGCTTACTTTATAGGTATAGTAAGCGATCCCTGGGCTGGCGAAAGTCTTCAATCACCAGAGGAACAACACTAGTATGAATAAAATCTTGTAAGGTCCTAGCTAATGAGCTGCTGGGTTCGGTGCCAAGTGTCTAATGAGAACCACCTGCACCACCTATTTATATGGACTTTTAAATACGAGCACATTACTTCACTCCGTAGCGGCACCGAAGTCGCCTCGCCCGCGTAGACAGCGAGTGGCCCACTCGGTGAAAACTTGCTACTCTCGCACGATTGCGTGATGTTAACTACACGTTGACTACAAAGGACGGTCACAGGTTGACAGTACGGTGTCCACTCACTATAACGCGGCGACCACTTGTTATAACGCGGCGTCCACCCGTGAACTAACTAACGGCAAAAAGTGGACGCCTAGTGACGAGGTGATGCTGGTCGTTAACCTTAACTTTTGTGAAAGATCTACATGACAACCAAGACTGACGGCTTAACGTGATCTCCATAACACGGGGCATACACAATATATGGCATGACTAACGATAACTTTATATGTTTCACAGTCTGACGGCCTCCCCCAATACCGTCACCAGTCCGTCCTGCTGGACCTGTCGAACCGCGCGTACGTGTTCCAATACATGCACGTGAACGTGACCGAGTCGCCCGTCATCACGTACGAGGTGGACCGCTACTACGTGTACGGGTCCAATAAAGCACGCGTATCGATTGTGGGAGATGTGGTCGGACCCCTGTTCCCGACTATGCCGGTTAATGCTACCAGTATGCTTGGTCTACCTATGGTAAGTAGATATAAACTGTTTCTTATGTCCCATTAAGTGTTAAGCAAATTTACAGAATTGCAGACCATAACATTTATTAATAACATAGCAGTTGAGATATTAAAACCAAATATTACGATGCTTCAAATTTTTCTCAACAAATCGATGTAGGTGCCAATTACAGCTTATAGAGAAACAAGTGTATTGCAATAAATACTTTAAAACTTTTACGATTTGTACACATAATAATGTTTATGTACCGGTTCCCAATCGCGCATAGTAACTTCTACTTTTTATGACGTTTCGGCGTGAATTTCAATAGGCTTGGCCATCGGAGAACTTCTGCGCACCGTTTCCGCACTTAGCTTAATTTGATTTTCACAATAACATTATTTTGTTCCACAGTGACAGCACCTTAATAAATCCCGTTAAATAACTATTTGTAACAAGTCGTGGTCACAGCTATTGCTCCACGTCTGTAGCTCATTGTGTTATATAGTCTTCCTCGATGAATAAACTATCCAACACATGAATATTTTTTTTAATTAATTCGAACCAACCAACCAAACAAACTAACTCTTCAGATAACAAACTAACTCTTCGGCTTTATAATATGCGACCTGCCAAAGGATATCCCTTTGTGTTGTACTATCGACAGCAGCCACGGTTGACCATTTTAGAAAAAAATTCGCTTGGACATGTTGACTTTAAGTGACTCCGCCCATAATTTTGTTAACCAATCAAAGAGGAATCTTCGAACAAAAACGTGTACTAACCGTTTGTTTTTATGACTTTTCTTACTTTTGCCAGATGGTATCATATTTGGACAATTGTTATCTAGCACTTGCAAGGAAACAAACTTTTTAAACACAATTTTTTTACCCAACTGCCAACCATGAGCCCACAAGAACTTGAATACTCTTGAGCGGTCATTAATTATTTAGGTCATTTAGTTTAAGCATTGCTAGGTATACTTAATCATTGAAATAGGTAGTTTTAATTAGTCTTTTTTTGCTTAGAACGATGTAACGTAGCTACCTAGTTATTAATTTAGTATTAGTAGGTAACTTTTAAATTACAATTTTACTGAGATAATGACTATATTTTTGTTTTGTTTATTTATTTCAAGGTAGCTTTATTAATTTACATAACAGTAAATTATACAACGTTAAATATTACAATGTTATTGTTTATTATTTTGAAACTGTGTCATTTAACTAAACCTACAAATGTAATTGTTTATTACTAAAATAAACATTAGTGGTTCTATATCCTTTTCGGAAAACATAAAACAAACATTTGTTAACAAGACGCATCTCTTTTTTATACAATGGACTGCACACATGTTGGTATATTTTTATGGACTGAACTCATTCAGATAAAAGATTATGTAGCCGACCTACGGCCTATTCAAATATTATCATTGTTCTCTAAATAAATAGGTAAGTAAGTAATAAAATATATTTGAAACCTTCTAGTCGTTTTGATTCGTTTGATCATAGCAACTTCAGAACATAACCTATGTTAAATTGCTGATTCCTATTTGATAATGTTTATACTAAGTATAAATAATCAATCCCGGCGTTCTTTTGTCGGCTGAGGTCTTTCTTTGTCATGAAAGTATGGGCACGGTGTTGTATAGACTTATTATTTGGTTAAATTCGTTTTGGTCTCTCTAGTGTAAAACTAAGGCGATACAAACTGGTCACAGTTGAGTTTGTATCGCCTTAGAATCAGTAAACAAATGTAAAGTGTAAAAAAACTCAAACAAAACAAAGGGGCGTGTCACGGGTGGCCTACCAAATGTTGGCGTGTGCTATGCGATTTTAACCTTAGGAGTGGTAAACCGACGCTGCTGTCGATAGTACATCTAAAAGAATTAAACCCTACTATAACTTGTGTACCTCCCACAGGACTCAGCAGAACAGAATATGTTCAGCTTTGCAGCTAACATGTACCTTACGTTGTACATGCGTCTGATCAACCAGCGCAACCGCACGCTGGAGCGCGACGCGTTCTACCACATGAACATACTGTACCAGCGACAACTGTCCTTCATGAAGCCTGATGGATCATTCAGCTTGTTTAGGAGCGATTGGTACGTAAAACATAAAAAAATAAAAAATATGAGAGAAAGCTGTAGAAAAGCTAGCTAAGCTAGTTTTATTTTTATCCGGTCAAAATTGACAGCAAAATGGTTTCTTTGACTTCTGTACCAATTTTCAACTTTATGCGTATTTTGGCTAAACCTAAAGCATAGGTCAAATGCCTATTTTGACTGGACTATTTGTCCTTTCCTCCAAGCTAATTACATGTACGGTATCAGAATTCTAATTAACGATAATTATTGTATTAAAAAAGGCTATTATATTTTTGTAACATCATGATCCGTGTGGAAAATGGATAGAAACATAAAAGGCCCCAAATCTTTTTATGTCCCGCACGCCAACGACTTCATATCAAGTAGGCTAGTGATGTGACGCGTAAGTTGCATTCATTAGAATCTTTTAGATTTATTTGTCTTTTTCCTTCCAATCGTTCTTAGATTCTGTGATTAAAAAGTAATTCCGGTCAGTAAATAACGTATTACATAATACGTTTTAAAATTGATGTACGTATCAAATCACTTCATTAAAATTAATTAAATGTACCGAGGGTTTTCGATATTGCTACACCCATCTCTACGTAATGGCAAGATGTCAGTGTCACTAGCGCCGACAACTTCAATAGAAGTAAACCTGTGACGTCGTAAGCGCATAGGTGTCAAGGTCATTGTGTCATAGTGCCGGGTGACGCGCACACCTTTATCTTTTGACACGACTGCCCAAAAAAGGAGTGTTATGTTTTTGATTTTGATTTGATACTGGCAATAATATAGAATAGCATATAATAATAATTTTGAATAGCTAAGTTAATTTTTTTTTTTATGAATTGAGGTATTCGAATATCCTTAATCAAACTAGCCAGTTTTTCATTTGCATTAAATATAAAATAAGCTGAAAAGGTTTAGCACATCAGTATTAAAAAGTCACTTACTATCCCTTTCCGAAACTACACTTACTTTGCCACTTCAAACAATGTTCCTGAGTCTCCTGACTGACCATTCATGTTAGATTTCAAATAGGTATAAACTAAAAACATTCAAGCGTTTTTAGTATAGACTAACAAAAATCTATACACAGAAAGAAAACAATAGACAACCCTATTTCTTATGAAATTTATCGTGCTACGAACGCCAACGACTTGATATGAAGTAAACGGACTACGTTTTGAAATGTATAGTGATGCGCCTATTATATTATTATCTCTAGCAAGTCTATGCATGAATCTTTGTCTCCGATAACGGACACCCATTTTTCTTACTATAAATGCTCATAAAATAAAACAAATTACTATTATAATTTAACAGTGTGTATTTTTAATTGTAAATTTGAGTAAAAATTTAAATTTACACATTGTTTTTTTCATTATCGATATGACGTTACCGCCATCCCTGCTTTCGTACTATATAATTGTTATACATTTATACGTTGGCGTACAGCGACACATCGCGTTTAGTATAGCTGGGCGGTGAAAAGGTTAAAGGCTGATGATGATGATGAACATCATGATCAATCTATTGAAATATCTTTGTTGAAACAAATAGCTACCGTCTTCAAAAAAGTTTATTTAAAATTCAAATTCTAGCACTAACTTTAGTATTAAGTTAAGTGAGTTTATGATGAGGTCCCTGGTTGTCATATGGTTGACACTGTTTTAGAATAATTTTTTGCACTTCATGCATCATTTGACAAATTCGGCGTATTTTGATACAAATACTTTGGGCTCTAACTTATTTTCTGTCATCACATTATAAATTTTAATTTTGTATTGTTTGTTGTTAGGAACCAGTCAGCATCAAGCGTGTGGTTGACGTCATTCTGCGCCAAGATCTTCCAGGACGCGTCGTTCAACGAGTGGGAGAACTTCATATACATCGATCCTGAGGTATGTTTTTTTCCTAACTTAATAATATCTGTCTCAGATCAGAATGATAAATGTACCAATTATAGCTGTGCAACTGCAGATCTTTTTTTTTTCAAAGACTACTCCCGCACTAGGAATTAATCCTGTGTTGCGGGGGACTTTACAAACATACAACCAACGGACACAATAAGCACCCAGATTCGAAACAACAATTTATGGATCACACAAAGTGTTGTCTCGTGTGGGAATCGAACCCACAACACTCGGCGCAGTGCCAAGCGGCGAGGCTCCCGCTTAGACCACTACGCCAACCAAAATTTAGTTGGTTATCCAGATAATTCTCAGATGCTGATTAGTGTGTGAATGTGTACTGCTGCCGATTTACAAGCATAAAACTGCAATAATACTAGATATTTGGAGATTTGAATAGTAGTTTAGAAATATTTCTTGTAAGTGTAAAATAAAATCTTTTAATTAATAAATGTAATGTAAAATCTTTCTGTGTCACAAATATTTTTAACTTTTTGAAAAATCTATTCAATCGAGAATGAATTATATATTGAATAGTAATTTTTTCGCTACAAATAATACGATTTATGTGCTACTAAAGTTTCCAAATATTATGAACATAATGACATATTTATTTCTGCATTTTGGTTGTTCACAACACTTCTACAAGTTAAAACCCTATTCTAGATGAAGCCCGCTTTTCCTAGCTAACTGACCTCTTGTGAAGAAAAGCTGAAACAAACCCGAGAATCATTTCATGTCATGTCAGTCTTTCATCTACATAAACCAAGGTCCCAAACTTGACTTTGCTTTGTTCCTCCATTGCGGCCCACAAAAAGATTTTAACGTCAGTGTATTTAAATTACTTTTCAAGATTTGGGACCGAAGGGTACTGTAATCCGGTATTTTATTTCCGTGGCCCAGTACCTCGTCGAGACCCACCATTTGGGAAATGCTGATCTTAACTAGTATTATTGTTTCACAGGTGATATCAATGGCGGTGTCATGGGTACTAGAGCACCAGACACCGGAGGGCGCGTTCTACGAGGTGACATGGCTGCCCAACCGCAATGACAACTCCACCATCGTCGTGCCCAAGGACAGCGCCGTCTTCAGGGAGGCCTTCGGACACATGGACTTCCATAATAACCCTAGCGCTGTCGAGGTCAGTACTATGTGTGTTCTACGAGGTGACATGGCTGCCCAACCGCAATGACAACTCCACCATCGTCGTGCCCAAGGACAGCGCCGTCTTCAGGGAGGCCTTCGGACACATGGACTTCCATAATAACCCTAGCGCTGTCGAGGTCAGTACTATGTGTGTTCTACGAGGTGACATGGCTGCCCAACCGCAATGACAACTCCACCATCGTCGTGCCCAAGGACAGCGCCGTCTTCAGGGAGGCCTTCGGACACATGGACTTCCATAATAACCCTAGCGCTGTCGAGGTCAGTACTATGTGTGTTCTACGAGGTGACATGGCTGCCCAACCGCAATGACAACTCCACCATCGTCGTGCCCAAGGACAGCGCCGTCTTCAGGGAGGCCTTCGGACACATGGACTTCCATAATAACCCTAGCGCTGTCGAGGTCAGTACTATGTGTGTTCTACGAGGTGACATGGCTGCCCAACCACAACGACAACTCCACCATCGTCGTGCCCAAGGACAGCGCCGTCTTCAGGGAGGCCTTCGGACACATGGACTTTCACAATAACCCTAGCGCTGTTGAGGTCAGTACTATGTGCATATTAAACGAGCTGAAAATTAAGACCTGTTGAACTAAACTATATTTAAGAAATATGACGAAAATTTGACAACGTGTTTATAGAAGTAAGTTGTATATGTTCGAACCTGGTAAAAATTTACAAGATGAACCACAGGTAAGAAAAATCGACTAACTACTAGAAAGTAGCACGTTATCCGGCTCGAAGGACCATGTGACGTAGGGGTTATTTAGTGTTGCAACTTTCTATCTGCTAAACAGTTTTACTGAATACTAAACATTGTCTCAGACAGACCAGATGTAAACGTATTATAATCATCAACAGGTGAACAACTCGATAATTATGCAGCGCAACATCACCCTCACCGCGCAAGTCATCATCACACTGGAAGCTGTCAAGAATCTTAAAGATATTGGAGTCAGAGAAGTAAGTTATTCATCGGATTACATTATTTAAATGGCTATTAATGGCAAAGCCAGTCAGAAGCTAGTCTATCGCGATAGACCACATGTGTGATATATTGGAGAGGTGTATCGGTGCAGGCGGGACTATACTAGTAAAGTAGTAAATCTGGACGTGTGAATTTCGATCACCTCAGTATGATAGAAAAAGAATAATTCTGGTATTCATACATATCTGCCGATAAAACCTCACGTTGCATTCTTGGCAGTTCAAATTCATGTGAGAAATTGAATGTTATAAGCCGGGCTCACACCGGACCATGTACAATGGTCCGCTCGCGCGCGGCAGCTGCACGCGCTGTGACGTGTGACGTGACGTACCTTGCCGCGCGCGAGACAATCACACGCGGTGTGACGTGTGACGTGACGTACCGTGCCGCGCGCGAGACAATCACACGCGGTGTGACGTGTGACGTGACGTACCGTGCCGCGCGCGAGACAAGCACACGCGGTGTGACGTGTGACGTGACGTACCTTGCCGCGCGCGAGACAATCACACGCGGTGTGACGTGTGACGTGACGTACCGTGCCGCGCGCGAGACAATCACACGCGGTGTGACGTGTGACGTGACGTACCGTGCCGCGCGCGAGACAAGCACACGCGTTGGAGCGTGCGCTCCTTGCCGCGGCTGAGCCGTTCGATGCTAAAAACGCCTCAAGCGATTGGAACGTATTACAGGACAGCAACCCAGATAGCAACAAACTTGCAGCAAGTTTAAATCAAACTTGCTAGTTTCACTGTGACAAACTTGTATCAAACTTGCATGAAGTTTGCTTTTGCAAAGGTTGCACAGGTACAAGGCACAGGTTGGTGGTCCGACAACAGCTGGTCGTCGAGCACCTCCTGCTGTATCTAGGAGGTCGACCGACCACCAACCTGTGCTCGTCATCATCCAAATCCTTTGAAAAACCAACTTCATGCAAGTTTGTCTCAGTGAAACTAGCAAGTTTGATTTAAACTTGCTGCAAGTTTGGCAAGTTTGCATTGTTATCTGGGAAGTTTCAAGTGCCGAGTCCACATTAGACGTACGAAATACAGTCTACATAGTCTGCAAGCAATTTATGGAAATAATTTCAATATACTATTTCCATTGTGCAGGGTCTAAGCGCTCGGGTGTCGTCAGCTCAACAGCGCGGTATCCGCTGGCTAGAACAGAACCTGCGGCTGCTGGACGAAGTGGGCGAGCCGTACGCACTAGCGCTGGTCGCGCACGCTCTCACCTACAGCAAAGCGCCCTCCTCCGAACACGCCTACCGCCTGCTCAAGAGACACCAGAGATACGAAGGTACTAGCCCCTATATACAACAGAACAGAACAGAACCTGCGGCTGCTGGACGAGGTGGGCGAGCCGCACGTTCAACGAAATAATAGAGAAAAGTCAAATTCCTTACAGCGCGCATCACAGATCTGCCGTGGGCTCGCAGCTGTAGTGAACACACGATAAGGCGGAGATCCCTGTGGAATCCCTGTGGGATCTCCGCCTTATCGTGGTGGGGGAGGGGCTCAGTAATCGTGGCTCCCGGGATCCGGTTTAGCTTCACTGTGGGTGTTCACCACAGTGAAGCTAAACGGGATCCCGGGAGTGGACGCTCCACGTGCGCAGGATGCCTCCAAAGGTGCGGGTGCGGGGGACAGTTCTGCCTGTCCCTCTATGTCGGACGCGGTCGCGGCAGGAGAGGCGTGTCAGTGTTGCTGTGCCGCGCGCCCTATCTCCCACGACCGTGCGGGGGCGCACCATTGTTGCGTCGCGGTGGGCCGCAGGGGAAGAGCAGATGCGGTGTTGTCAGGTTGCCGTCCTCCCTATCCTCTGCGACCGCTGGGTGTTTTGACGGCGAAGCCCAACACCTTCATCCGCCGCCAAGGAGGTTGTGTGTGAGGCTGAGGTGTTAGTGGATATTACGACCTTACACTCCAGCCGTCGAGTCCCACATACCCCCTATGAAAACCGGGGGTAAAACCTACATTGGGGCTATGCGTAAATGCATTTCAACAGCGAGGGAAAAATAAATGGGTCAACAAGCCAAAAGAACAATTTGCTCCGCAGGCAGAGCGAACCCATTACTGACTTGTTTTACACACTAAGGGAAAACTGCCTTCATGCTTTTCCTCCAACAAAAAGTCCTCCGAAAATGTCTCAGCAGACAAGCAATAAAAATAAGCTCGCTCGTTTCCAAACACCAAAGCAGAATCATAAACTAAATTGAGTACAATCATTTTCCTGGTGGAAACACAAACCTGTTTTACGAAAAGCGATGTCGACTCCGTTTAACTATTTTTATTATAACTAATGACCAGTGATCGGAGTAGGTAGATTGAAATGACGTCATTGATCCGTAAATATATATTAATATGGACATTCCTCCGGAAATGGTTGATTATTAAAAAAAAAACGGAACTTAGGTAGGAATTGTATTCTGCCAGGGTTGCGAAATTTACGAAGAGTTACTGCGGCCCTGGAACGCAAAGGTCACTTGATGGAACACGGGTGGGTTTTAGTCAGTAAGTCTGACACTCGGGAAAAAAGTATGTAATATGTACATATTTAACAATAAACAATGTTGATTTTTACTTTTTTTATTTATTCTACCCTTGTAAATTACCATGACCACTATGAAAATATTGAAATTTATAAAAGTGCAACAATTTATAAAAAACTTGTGTGTTTATACGGCATAAAGGCTAAAATAAAAAATATTAAAGCTTCGATCGGAATTCGATTGGTTTTTTATTATACAACAAATAAGTACCTAAATAACAAATTATTTTGTTTTGATACCTGCCTGTAAATTTTGATTTGAGTACTAATAATAGCACTACCAACATTAACAATATTTAATTGAATCCGGAAATACCGGAATTACTTTTCGGAAAAATGGCTTATCCATGTTATTCTTTCTGTGTGTGTTTATGATACAAGTACCAAAAATCAATCTACCTACTCCGATCAGTGCTAATGACATACTGAGTTTGATTTAATATTTTCTTAAAATATTTAGATTTATACTATAATATAATAATGATAATTTTACTTTCAAAAATATAATTTCTATAGCGACCTTGCCACCTAATCCACCAAATTTTGTAACACCTAAATTGCTAACATTCAACTCCTTTCCAGGTGGCCTAGTATACTGGGGTAAAGAGCCAGTCCCGCAGCCGCCATACAAGATGGAGAACCAGAAGCCGTTCCTCTTACCCCGCCTGCCATATAAGTACGACTCCAACAACATCGCGGCCACTGCGTACGCGCTACTGGCGTGCATGGAGCACCAGGACAATAACGAGGCTATCGTCATGTGGCTCAACGCGCAGAGGCTTAAGGATGGCGGATGGGCTTCTACACAGGTACTTTATACGTGAATACTACCTAGTCCCATACTGAGCAGAAATTGTACTATAAAATGTAAAACATAAAATATATATATGCCAATATATGGGTGTATTTTGTGCCCTTTGATTGAATCTTTGTAAAGCCCCTGCGACACACGGTTGAATCTAAGAGTTGTAGCTGTATGAAAAAGTGTTGAAAAAGGAAAGTCACGGGAAAAGAGCCCGCGATCTTCAACGAGGCAGTCATATACATTCCCGCTACAAACTTCTCAATCTTTAATATTCCGTTGTCAAACATGATAGACGTGTTCAAATACGAATTTAGCCTGGATTGACGACAAATATGCACCCAGTTCACACGCTTGTGTTTGTGGACACTTGTCGTTATTTGCCAAGCATGTTATATTTATTTATTTCTTTGTTTTATAGGACACGTACGTGGCTCTGCGGGCGCTGATTGAGTACACGAATCGCAAGCGACTCCGTGACGTATCATCTCTAACTGTGAGCGTGGACGCCGTGGCGCTAGCCGGACAAACGCGCACCCTGCACGTGCGCAACGATAACCTCGCGCACATGCAGTTTATAGACGTACGTACACCACGCAACCACTCACCCACTCACTCAATCATTCACTCACTCACTCATTCACTGTGAGCGTGGACGCCGTGGCGCTAGCCGGACACACGCGCACCCTGCACGTGCGCAACGATAACCTCGCGCACATGCAGTTTATAGACGTACGTACTCCACGCTACCACTCACTCATTCATTCACTCACTCACTCATTCACTGTGAGCGTGGACGCCGTGGCGCTAGCCGGACACGCGCACCCTGCACGTGCGCAACGATAACCTCGCGCACATGCAGTTTATAGACGTACGTACACCACGCAACCACTCACCCACTCACTCAATCATTCACTCACTCACTCATTCACTGTGAGCGTGGACGCCGTGCGCTAGCCGGACACACGCGCACACTGCACGTGCGCAACGACAACCTCGCGCACATGCAGTTTATAGACGTACGTACACCACGCTACCACTCACCAACTCACTCATTCATTCACTCAATCATTCACTCACTCACTCATTCACTGTGAGCGTGGACGCCGTGGCGCTAGCCGGACACACGCGCACCCTGCACGCGCGCATCGACAACCTCGCGCACATTCAGTTTATAGACGTACGTACACCACGCAACCACTCACCCACTCACTCAATCATTCACTCACTCAATCATTCACTCACTCAATCATTCACTCACTCAATCATTCACTCACTCACTCATTCACTGTGAGCGTGGACGCCATGGCGCTAGCCGGACACAACGCGCACACTGCACGTGCGCAACGACAACCTCGCGCACATGCAGTTTATAGACGTACGTATACCACGCAACCACTCACCCACTCACTCAATCATTCACTCACTCAATCATTCACTCACTCACTCACTCATTCACTGTGAGCGTGGACGCCGTGGCGCTAGCCGGACACACGCGCACCCTGCACGTGCGCAACGACAAGCTCGCGCACATGCAGTTTATAGACGTACGTACACCACGCAACCACTCACCCACTCACTCAATCATTCACTCACCCACTCACTCACTCATTCACTGTGAGCGTGGACGCCGTGGCGCTAGCCGGACACACGCGCACCCTGCACGTGCGCAACGATAACCTCGCGCACATGCAGTTTATAGACGTACGTACACCACGCAACCACTCACCCACTCACTCAATCATTCACTCACTCACTCATTCACTGTGAGCGTGGACGCCGTGGCGCTAGCCGGACACACGCGCACCCTGCACGTGCGCAACGATAACCTCGCGCACATGCAGTTTATAGACGTACGTACACCACGCAACCACTCACCCACTCACTCAATCATTCCGTCACTCAATCATTCACTCACTCACTCATTCACTGTGAGTGTGGACGCCGTGCGCTAGCCGGACACACGCGCACACTGCACGTGCGCAACGACAACCTCGCGCACATGCAGTTTATAGACGTACGTACACCACGCTACCACTCACCAACTCACTCATTCATTCACTCAATCATTCACTCACTCAATCATTCACTCACTCACTCATTCACTGTGAGCGTGGACGCCGTGGCGCTAGCCGGACACACGCGCACCCTGCACGTGCGCAACGATAACCTCGCGCACATGCAGTTTATAGACGTACGTACACCACGCAACCACTCACCCACTCACTCAATCATTCACTCACTCACTCATTCACTGTGAGCGTGGACGCCGTGGCGCTAGCCGGACACACGCGCACCCTGCACGTGCGCAACGACAACCTCGCGCACATGCAGTTTATAGACGTACGTACACCACGCAACCACTCACCCACTCACTCAATCATTCACTCACTCACTCATTCACTGTGAGCGTGGACGCCGTGGCGCTAGCCGGACACACGCGCACCCTGCACGTGCGCAACGACAACCTCGCGCACATGCAGTTTATAGACGTACGTACACCACGCAACCACTCACCCACTCACTCAATCATTCCGTCACTCAATCATTCACTCACTCACTCATTCACTGTGAGTGTGGACGCCGTGCGCTAGCCGGACACACGCGCACACTGCACGTGCGCAACGACAACCTCGCGCACATGCAGTTTATAGACGTACGTACACCACGCTACCACTCACCAACTCACTCATTCATTCACTCAATCATTCACTCACTCAATCATTCACTCACTCACTCATTCACTGTGAGCATGGACGCCGTGGCGCTAGCCGGACACACGCGCACCCTGCACGTGCGCAACGATAACCTCGCGCACATGCAGTTTATAGACGTACGTACACCACGCAACCACTCACCCACTCACTCAATCATTCCGTCACTCACTCATTCACTGTGAGTGTGGACGCCGTGCGCTAGCCGGACACACGCGCACACTGCACGTGCGCAACGACAACCTCGCGCACATGCAGTTTATAGACGTACGTACACCACGCTACCACTCACCAACTCACTCATTCATTCACTCAATCATTCACTCACTCAATCATTCACTCACTCACTCATTCACTGTGAGCATGGACGCCGTGGCGCTAGCCGGACACACGCGCACCCTGCACGTGCGCAACGATAACCTCGCGCACATGCAGTTTATAGACGTACGTACACCACGCAACCACTCACCCACTCACTCAATCATTCCGTCACTCAATCATTCACTCACTCACTCATTCACTGTGAGTGTGGACGCCGTGCGCTAGCCGGACACACGCGCACACTGCACGTGCGCAACGACAACCTCGCGCACATGCAGTTTATAGACGTACGTACACCACGCTACCACTCACCAACTCACTCATTCATTCACTCAATCATTCACTCACTCAATCATTCACTCACTCACTCATTCACTGTGAGCGTGGACGCCGTGGCGCTAGCCGGACACACGCGCACCCTGCACGTGCGCAACGATAACCTCGCGCACATGCAGTTTATAGACGTACGTACACCACGCAACCACTCACCCACTCACTCAATCATTCCGTCACTCAATCATTCACTCACTCACTCATTCACTGTGAGTGTGGACGCCGTGCGCTAGCCGGACACACGCGCACACTGCACGTGCGCAACGACAACCTCGCGCACATGCAGTTTATAGACGTACGTACTCCACGCTACCACTCACCCACTCACTCATTCACTCACTCAATAATTCACTCACTCAAACATTCACTCACTCAATCATTCACTCACTCACTCATTCACTGTGAGCGTGGACGCCGTGGCGCTAGCCGGACACACGCGCACCCTGCACGTGCGCAACGACAAGCTCGCGCACATGCAGTTTATAGACGTACGTATACCACGCAACCACTCAACCACTCACTCAATCATTCACTCACTCACTCATTCACTGTGAGCGTGGACGCCGTGGCGCTAGCCGGACACACGCGCACCCTGCACGTGCGCAACGACAAGCTCGCGCACATGCAGTTTATAGACGTACGTATACCACGCAACCACTCAACCACTCACTCAATCATTCACTCACTCACTCATTCACTGTGAGCGTGGACGCCGTGGCGCTAGCCGGACACACGCGCACCCTGCACGTGCGCAACGATAACCTCGCGCACATGCAGTTTATAGACGTACGTACACCACGCAACCACTCACCCACTCACTCAATCATTCCGTCACTCACTCATTCACTGTGAGTGTGGACGCCGTGCGCTAGCCGGACACACGCGCACACTGCACGTGCGCAACGACAACCTCGCGCACATGCAGTTTATAGACGTACGTACTCCACGCTACCACTCACCAACTCACTCATTCACTCACTCAATCATTCACTCACTCAATCATTCACTCACTCAATCATTCACTCACTCACTCATTCACTGTGAGCGTGGACGCCGTGGCGCTAGCCGGACACACGCGCACCCTGCACGTGCGCAACGACAAGCTCGCGCACATGCAGTTTATAGACGTACGTATACCACGCAACCACTCAACCACTCACTCAATCATTCACTCACTCACTCATTCACTGTGAGCGTGGACGCCGTGGCGCTAGCCGGACACACGCGCACCCTGCACGTGCGCAACGATAACCTCGCGCACATGCAGTTTATAGACGTACGTACACCACGCAACCACTCACCCACTTGAGTTAATCATTCGCTCACAGACCGTCTCACTTACTCCAAAGGAAAAGCACTGATAATCAAATAAAAAAAAATGTTTATAATAGTCTACCTAGTAAGACTTGTAAGACATTCTGAGGCTACACAAAAAAAAACACATTCCAATTGTGAAGCCTCCTCCGCTTTTGAATTCTCATGACAATGGCGTACTTTGTATTCAGATCCCAGAGGCGTGGGGCACGGTGAAGGTGACGGCTCGCGGCGCGGGCTACGCCATCCTGCAGATGTCGGTGCAGTACAACGTGGACATCGCGCGCTTCGTCACGCCGCCGCCCGTCCCCTGCTTCTCGCTCGTCTCCACGCATCACTTCTACGGCAGGAATCAGTCGCACATCGAGTTCCAGGGATGCGCCAGGTATTGTAAACATACCATTACCCAACTTTACTAGTAGAAGTTCGTATACAGATTATCCGCGTCTTCGAGACCACCACCAGTGCGTTAATGAGTCAAACATACATACATACATAGACTCACGCCTGTTTCCCGGAGGGGTAGGCAGAGACTACGGAACGCCATTTGCAACGATCCCGACATACCTCTCTTGCTTCATTCACTCCCATCAAGTTTCTCATGCATGCTCTTCTATTTAGGGTACTTCGGACCTGTCCTTTTTTTAGGAGGTCTCCAATCTGCAGGCCGATTCAGAATGTCACGACAAGTAATCGTACGATATGTCAAATTATTGTCCTCGTCTTTTAGCCGCCTATTAGAGATATTTTGAACAAAAATTCATAGAATTCGGTTTATTTATTAATTTACTTCATACTGAATGCACAAAATTGATAGGAAATGCGATAGTATTGACAAAAAATGAGGTAGCCCGTTTGACAATTAACGGAATCGAATGTCAAATGAGATATCGAACGGGTCTTCCCCTTCGTCCTGTCCCATTCACACTTGCCTTATATATCTTCTTTGTCAGTCTTTCGTCATCCATCCTCTCCATGTGCCCAAACTATCTTAACATGCCTTTCTCGATGCTTGTCACTACATCTTCTTTTACCCCACACCACTCTCGTATCCCACAATTCTTTACTCTGTCGGTCAAAGACACACCACACATACTTCTCACTGCTCTCATTTCTACAGCATTTATTCTACTTTCAAGTCTCTTCTGCCATATCCAACTTTCACTACCATACATAAGGGTAGGCACTAACACCCCTCTATGCACAGCCAAACGTGCCTTTTTGGTCACATTTTGACTGTTCATAAACGCCTTCAGAGCTCCATTCACGCTATTACCTGCATTAACTCTTCTTTCAATATCTTCTTCATATTCACCATCTCTTGTAAACAACGTACCCAAGTAAACAAACTCATTCACTCGTTCCACTCGCTGTCCATCGATCAAAACATTACAAGCCGTAACGCATTCCTTCTTTTCAAAAACCATAACTTTCGTTTTATTTACATTCACTTTCATTCCTTTCCTCTCTAACGCAGCGTGCATGATTGTTACCATCTCCTGCAACTCCTCCGCTGAAGATGCAAGTATTACCTGATCATCAGCATAAAGAAGGCATTTGACGAGTAACCCATTCATCCTTAATCCGTAGTCACTTTTTTTTAATCTTGCAAACAACTGTCCATGAAGAGATTAAACAGCCACGGCGACGCTACACATCCCTGTCTAACACCTTTCTCAATGGTAAACCAGTCAGTGTATGCCCCGTTTATCCTCACACAAGCTCTAGAATCCTCATAAAGGGATTTCATAGCTCGAATGAGGCTGCTGTCCACCCCATTCATTGACAGCACCGACCACATTTCATTCCTCACCACTTTATCGTAAGCCTTTTCCAAATCCACGAATGCGCAATAGACCTTTTGACCTTTGGCCAAGAATTTCTCGGCTATGCACCGCAAGGAAAATACTTGATCCGTGCACCCCATACCCTTTCGGAATCCCGCCTGTACATCCCATATTTTCTTGTCGGTTACTTTCATAACTCTTTCAATCAGTACCTTTGCATACAATTTGCCAACAATGCTGAGAAGGCTAATGCCTCTATAGTTTTTGCAGTCTTGCTGCGAGCCTTTTCCTTTATAAAGAGGCACAACTACAGCTGTGGCCCAGTCATTAGGTACTCGGCCGGTGCTCCAGCACAAGTTATATAACCGCTGCAACTGACCAACTATGATGCCTTGTCCAGCCTTCAGCATTTCGACTGTAATCCTATCATATCCTGCAGCCTTACCTACTTTCATACTTCCCAGTGCCTTCACGATCTCATCCACGCAAATAACACTTTCATCATCGCTATCGTTACCATCCATTTCATCGCTCGGTGTCTCTATCGCCGTTCTTTCAAATAAACCTTCAAAATACTCTTTCCATCTCTTCAGCACGCAAGATTCACCATTCAATATCCTTCCATTCTTGTCTCTGATGGATGTGTATTCTGAGGATTGAGTTCTTCCTCGAACTGCACGAACGGATTTCCAGAAAAACTTAATGTTTCTCCGGAAATCGTCAGATAGTCTGCTATCAAACTCATCTTTCTTTTCCTCTTTTTTCCTTTTAACCATTTCTTTCACTATTCTTTTGACCTAACAAACTCCTTTCTTGCTTTGTCTATGACCTCGCTCGTTGCTTTTCCCATTCTTTCATTTCCTCTGGCAGCCAACCAATCTAACCAAGATTTCTTCTTATCTGACACTGCTGATTGTACATCCTTGTCCCACCATGTATTCTTAACCTTTCGTATTTTCCTTCTCTTGATCACACCACATACTACAGACGCAACACATAATACCTCTTCTTTAAAGGACTGCCACAATTCATTCATATCATTTATGCCATCGAACCTCTCAAATCTTGCTATCAATCTTCGTTTATACTCATCTTTCACATCTTTCTCTTGTAGATTTTCTACTTTTATTCTTTCCAAGACTCTATTTTCATTATGCTCTCGGTGTCGCCATCCTTTAAAGAGCCCACTTATCCGGCTCATCACCAATAAGTGGTCTGTGTGGATGCCGATACCTCGATACACCCTTGTATCCAACACATTCTTTCTCAATCGTTCATCTACTATTACAAAATCAATCATACTTCTTCTAACATTTTTCGCCTCACGCGTAAACATATGTATCCTTTTGTGATCAAACATGGTGTTTGTCACACAAAGGCTCCATTCCTAACAAACCTCAAGCAGAGGTTTTTCATTGTCATTCACACTCTCATCACCGAATGCACCTAACACCTTTTCAAATCCATCTCGTTTTACTCCCACCCATCCATTGAAATCCCCTAACAAGATCAATCTTTCGTTATCCTTACATTTCCTCAAAAAACTCTCCCAAAACTCCTGCCTTTCGTCTTGCTCTTGCTGTGACATACCCGTAACTATATTAACCGGGGCGTACATCCCAATAATAAAGACACGAGTAAGTCCTACTTTCATTCTCATCCATAGAAGCCTAGCATTTACACATTCAAACTCTTTTACACACTCATTCATTCGCGCAGATAGTATTACACCAACTCCCTTGCAGGCTCTGGTGGTACTATCTACCCCAGACCAATACGCCGTATATGTGCCATGCTGGGTGGTGTCACACCCTTTCCTTTTTGTTTCATTCACACAAAGAATATCAATATTTCTATCATCCATCATCTGACATACTTCATCCAATTTGCCGTCCATCCCTCCTCCAACGTTCAACGTTGCAAACCGGCTTTCCGTAGGCCGCTTTTTGCCCTCGCTGGGAACGAGACGTGTCGGGTTGCGAACCGCGTCGCCGCCATGTTCTCATAGCGTTCCCACGAGATGTAGGGATCTAGACTGTCCACCCCCGCAGAGCCCTTTACGGGGGTAAGGCGGAATATCAGCTGTGCCCTGTGACCACCAACACAGGCACCCTCCGTTCACGACCAGCTTGCCCTCTGGCCACGAATCCCTCGGCACGGGTCGGTTTACACCTTAGATCGGGGTTTTGTGTCAGGTATGCTACGAAGAAGAAGAAGTAGAAGTTGGTTTAATTTCGGAGTTTTCCTTCTCCTAGATAGGTTGCCAACCAAGGCTAACGAGGCCCATCTCCCCGAACGTTTGGTTTAATTTCGGAGTTTTCCTTCTCCTAGACAGGTTGCCAACCAAGGCTAACGAGGCACATCTCCCCGAACGTTTGGTTTAATTTCGAAGTTTTCCTTCTCCTAGACAGGTTGCCAACCAAGGCTAACGAGGCCCATCTCCCCGAACGTTTGGTTTAATTTCGGAGTTTTCCTTCTCCTAGACAGGTTACCAACCAAGGCTAACGAGGCCCATCTCCCCGAACGTTTGGTTTAATTTCGGAGTTTTCCTTCTCCTAGAAAGGTTGCCAACCAAGGCTAACGAGGCTCATCTCCCCGAACGTTTGGTTTAATTTCGAAGTTTTCCTTCTCCTAGACAGGTTGCCAACCAAGGCTAACGAGGCCCATCTCCCCGAACGTTTGGTTTAATTTCGAAGTTTTCCTTCTCCTAGACAGGTTGCCAACCAAGGCTAACGAGGCCCATCTCCCCGTCAATGAGTCAAATGTTGTTAGATATCGGTGACTTCAAACTCAAATAACTATGCGGAGATGGCTTGTCGAACTAATAACCCGCCGCACTGATTGCGAGTGTATGCATAACGTCTTCAGCCATATATCGGACTGAACGTATTAACTCGTTTCTTTACCTTTTTATTATTGTGGAACACGTGTAAATGTTAGTCATTATACGGAGCTTTAACAATGTCATCTTTTTGTTATCATTATTTTTTATTGTATAGACTCACGCCTGTATCCCCGAAGGGGTAGGCAGAGGTGTAATATTATACCCACATTTCGCCATAAATTTTAAGATCCCACGTAATAGGGGGCGAGCCTATTGCCATACCGGGCACATTACCAGACTCCGTGATGCTAGTGAGAATTTCCTATCGGAAAAACCCAATAACATTTTGCCCGACCCGGGAATCGAACCCGAGACCTCCAAATCCCATGCGTACATTTATGCCGCGAGACCAACGAGGCATATTGTTATCATTACTACAGTGAAAAGAGAGATTTATTTTACTGACCTCGACAGTATACTCTCATATATCTCTATGGACATTTAGTACTTCATCCGCGGAGCCCTTAGGCGCATCGCCCATTCGTAAGTCGAGGCGCAGCCGCACCAGTGTCATGACTACTCATGACACAGTCGAGGAGTGGCATTTATGTGGAGGCTATCCTCTACAGTATAGTTACATTTCGAAACGAATGAACACAGGGCCTCTGCCGCCTTGAGTCCGCCTCGCCTGTGACACGACTCTAGTGTGTGAGCGCACTGCCGTTTATTCCTGAAGGAGACGTAGAAACGGCGCGTCGCGAAGTGCGCACGCACTTCGATGCCGTCTCGACTCTCTGCTCTAAACCGGGTACATTTACTTTACAGCTGGACGTTGGTGGAGGAGTCACCTCGCTCAGGCATGGCGGTGCTGGAGGTGGGAGTACCGACGGGCTACCTAATCCAGCAGCAGCGCCTGGACGCCTACGTGCTAAGCAGGCGCGTGCCCACGCTGCAGCGCGCGCGCTACCTGCCCGACAAGATACTCTTCTACTTCGACTATGTAACTACACTCACTACTATCATATAGCCACGTTACTAAGTAGGCGCGTGCCCACGCTGCAGCGCGCGCGCTACCTGCCCGACAAGATACTCTTCTACTTCGACTATGTAACTACACTCACTACTATCATATAGCCACGTTACTAAGTAGGCGCGTGCCCACGCTGCAGCGCGCGCGCTACCTGCCCGACAAGATACTCTTCTACTTCGACTATGTAACTACACTCACTACTATCATATAGCCACGTTACTAAGTAGGCGCGTGCCCACGCTGCAGCGCGCGCGCTACCTGCCCGACAAGATACTCTTCTACTTCGACTATGTAACTACACTCACTACTATCATATAGCCACGTTACTAAGTAGGCGCGTGCCCACGCTGCAGCGCGCGCGCTACCTGCCCGACAAGATACTCTTCTACTTCGACTATGTAACTACACTCACTACTATCATATAGCCACGTTACTAAGTAGCCGCGTGCCCACGCTGCAGCGCGCGCGCTACCTGCCCGACAAGATACTCTTCTACTTCGACTATGTAACTACACTCACTACTATCATATAGCCACGTTACTAAGTAGGCGCGTACCCACGCTGCAGCGCGCGCGCTACCTGCCCGACAAGATACTCTTCTACTTCGACTATGTAACTACACTCACTACTATCATATAGCCACGTTACTAAGTAGGCGCGTGCCCACGCTGCAGCGCGCGCGCTACCTGCCCGACAAGATACTCTTCTACTTCGACTATGTAACTACACTCACTACTATCATATAGCCACGTTACTAAGTAGGCGCGTGCCCACGCTGCAGCGCGCGCGCTACCTGCCCGACAAGATACTCTTCTACTTCGACTATGTAACTACACTCACTACTATCATATAGCCACGTTACTAAGTAGGCGCGTGCCCACGCTGCAGCGCGCGCGCTACCTGCCCGACAAGATACTCTTCTACTTCGACTATGTAACTACACTCACTACTATCATATAGCCACGTTACTAAGTAGGCGCGTGCCCACGCTGCAGCGCGCGCGCTACCTGCCCGACAAGATACTCTTCTACTTCGACTATGTAACTACACTCACTACTATCATATAGCCACGTTACTAAGTAGGCGCGTGCCCACGCTGCAGCGCGCGCGCTACCTGCCCGACAAGATACTCTTCTACTTCGACTATGTAACTACACTCACTACTATCATATAGCCACGTTACTAAGTAGGCGCGTGCCCACGCTGCAGCGCGCGCGCTACCTGCCCGACAAGATACTCTTCTACTTCGACTATGTAACTACACTCACTACTATCATATAGCCACGTTACTAAGTAGGCGCGTGCCCACGCTGCAGCGCGCGCGCTACCTGCCCGACAAGATACTCTTCTACTTCGACTATGTAACTACACCCACTACTATCATATAGCCACGTTACTAAGTAGGCGCGTGCCCACGCTGCAACGCGCGCGCTACCTGCCCGACAAGATACTCTTCTACTTCGACTATGTAACTACACCCACTACTATCATATAGCCACGTTACTAAGTAGGCGCGTGCCCACGCTGCAGCGCGCGCGCTACCTGCCCGACAAGATACTCTTCTACTTCGACTATGTAACTACACTCACTACTATCATATAGCCACGTTACTAAGTAGGCGCGTGCCCACGCTGCAGCGCGCGCGCTACCTGCCCGACAAGATACTCTTCTACTTCGACTATGTAACTACACCCACTACTATCATATAGCCACGTTACTAAGTAGGCGCGTGCCCACGCTGCAGCGCGCGCGCTACCTGCCCGACAAGATACTCTTCTACTTCGACTATGTAACTACACTCACTACTATCATATAGCCACGTTACTAAGTAGGCGCGTGCCCACGCTGCAGCGCGCGCGCTACCTGCCCGACAAGATACTCTTCTACTTCGACTATGTAACTACACCCACTACTATCATATAGCCACGTTACTAAGTAGGCGCGTGCCCACGCTGCAGCGCGCGCGCTACCTGCCCGACAAGATACTCTTCTACTTCGACTATGTAACTACACTCACTACTATCATATAGCCACGTTACTAAGTAGGCGCGTGCCCACGCTGCAGCGCGCGCGCTACCTGCCCGACAAGATACTCTTCTACTTCGACTATGTAACTACACTCACTACTATCATATAGCCACGTTACTAAGTAGGCGCGTGCCCACGCTGCAGCGCGCGCGCTACCTGCCCGACAAGATACTCTTCTACTTCGACTATGTAACTACACTCACTACTATCATATAGCCACGTTACTAAGTAGGCGCGTGCCCACGCTGCAGCGCGCGCGCTACCTGCCCGACAAGATACTCTTCTACTTCGACTATGTAACTACACTCACTACTATCATATAGCCACGTTACTAAGTAGCCGCGTGCCCACGCTGCAGCGCGCGCGCTACCTGCCCGACAAGATACTCTTCTACTTCGACTATGTAACTACACTCACTACTATCATATAGCCACGTTACTAAGTAGGCGCGTGCCCACGCTGCAGCGCGCGCGCTACCTGCCCGACAAGATACTCTTCTACTTCGACTATGTAACTACACTCACTACTATCATATAGCCACGTTACTAAGTAGGCGCGTGCCCACGCTGCAGCGCGCGCGCTACCTGCCCGACAAGATACTCTTCTACTTCGACTATGTAACTACACCCACTACTATCATATAGCCACGTTACTAAGTAGGCGCGTGCCCACGCTGCAGCGCGCGCGCTACCTGCCCGACAAGATACTCTTCTACTTCGACTATGTAACTACACTCACTACTATCATATAGCCACGTTACTAAGTAGGCGCGTGCCCACGCTGCAGCGCGCGCGCTACCTGCCCGACAAGATACTCTTCTACTTCGACTATGTAACTACACTCACTACTATCATATAGCCACGTTACTAAGTAGGCGCGTGCCCACGCTGCAGCGCGCGCGCTACCTGCCCGACAAGATACTCTTCTACTTCGACTATGTAACTACACTCACTACTATCATTTAGCCACTTTACTAAGTAGGCGCGTGCCCACGCTGCAGCGCGCGCGCTACCTGCCCGACAAGATACTCTTCTACTTCGACTATGTAACTACACTCACTACTATCATATAGCCACGTTACTAAGTAGGCGCGTGCCCACGCTGCAGCGCGCGCGCTACCTGCCCGACAAGATACTCTTCTACTTCGACTATGTAACTACACTCACTACTATCATTTAGCCACGTTACTAAGTAGGCGCGTGCCCACGCTGCAGCGCGCGCGCTACCTGCCCGACAAGATACTCTTCTACTTCGACTATGTAACTACACTCACTACTATCATATAGCCACGTTACTAAGTAGGCGCGTGCCCACGCTGCAGCGCGCGCGCTACCTGCCCGACAAGATACTCTTCTACTTCGACTATGTAACTACACTCACTACTATCATATAGCCACGTTACTAAGTAGGCGCGTGCCCACGCTGCAGCGCGCGCGCTACCTGCCCGACAAGATACTCTTCTACTTCGACTATGTAACTACACTCACTACTATCATATAGCCACGTTACTAAGTAGGCGCGTGCCCACGCTGCAGCGCGCGCGCTACCTGCCCGACAAGATACTCTTCTACTTCGACTATGTAACTACACCCACTACTATCATATAGCCACGTTACTAAGTAGGCGCGTGCCCACGCTGCAGCGCGCGCGCTACCTGCCCGACAAGATACTCTTCTACTTCGACTATGTAACTACACTCACTACTATCATATAGCCACGTTACTAAGTAGGCGCGTGCCCACGCTGCAGCGCGCGCGCTGCCTGCCCGACAAGATACTCTTCTACTTCGACTATGTAACTACACTCACTACTATCATATAGCCACGTTACTAAGTAGGCGCGTGCCCACGCTGCAGCGCGCGCGCTACCTGCCCGACAAGATACTCTTCTACTTCGACTATGTAACTACACTCACTACTATCATATAGCCACGTTACTAAGTAGGCGCGTGCCCACGCTGCAGCGCGCGCGCTACCTGCCCGACAAGATACTCTTCTACTTCGACTATGTAACTACACTCACTACTATCATATAGCCACGTTACTAAGTAGGCGCGTGCCCACGCTGCAGCGCGCGCGCTACCTGCCCGACAAGATACTCTTCTACTTCGACTATGTAACTACACTCACTACTATCATATAGCCACGTTACTAAGTAGGCGCGTGCCCACGCTGCAGCGCGCGCGCTACCTGCCCGACAAGATACTCTTCTACTTCGACTATGTAACTACACTCACTACTATCATATAGCCACGTTACTAAGTAGGCGCGTGCCCACGCTGCAGCGCGCGCGCTACCTGCCCGACAAGATACTCTTCTACTTCGACTATGTAACTACACTCACTACTATCATATAGCCACGTTACTAAGTAGGCGCGTGCCCACGCTGCAGCGCGCGCGCTACCTGCCCGACAAGATACTCTTCTACTTCGACTATGTAACTACACTCACTACTATCATATAGCCACGTTACTAAGTAGGCGCGTGCCCACGCTGCAGCGCGCGCGCTGCCTGCCCGACAAGATACTCTTCTACTTCGACTATGTAACTACACTCACTACTATCATATAGCCACGTTACTAAGTAGGCGCGTGCCCACGCTGCAGCGCGCGCGCTACCTGCCCGACAAGATACTCTTCTACTTCGACTATGTAACTACACTCACTACTATCATATAGCCACGTTACTAAGTAGGCGCGTGCCCACGCTGCAGCGCGCGCGCTACCTGCCCGACAAGATACTCTTCTACTTCGACTATGTAACTACACTCACTACTATCATTTAGCCACTTTACTAAGTAGGCGCGTGCCCACGCTGCAGCGCGCGCGCTACCTGCCCGACAAGATACTCTTCTACTTCGACTATGTAACTACACTCACTACTATCATATAGCCACGTTACTAAGTAGGCGCGTGCCCACGCTGCAGCGCGCGCGCTACCTGCCCGACAAGATACTCTTCTACTTCGACTATGTAACTACACTCACTACTATCATATAGCCACGTTACTAAGTAGGCGCGTGCCCACGCTGCAGCGCGCGCGCTACCTGCCCGACAAGATACTCTTCTACTTCGACTATGTAACTACACCCACTACTATCATATAGCCACGTTACTAAGTAGGCGCGTGCCCACGCTGCAGCGCGCGCGCTACCTGCCCGACAAGATACTCTTCTACTTCGACTATGTAACTACACTCACTACTATCATATAGCCACGTTACTAAGTAGGCGCGTGCCCACGCTGCAGCGCGCGCGCTACCTGCCCGACAAGATACTCTTCTACTTCGACTATGTAACTACACCCACTACTATCATATAGCCACGTTACTAAGTAGGCGCGTGCCCACGCTGCAGCGCGCGCGCTACCTGCCCGACAAGATACTCTTCTACTTCGACTATGTAACTACACTCACTACTATCATATAGCCACGTTACTAAGTAGGCGCGTGCCCACGCTGCAGCGCGCGCGCTACCTGCCCGACAAGATACTCTTCTACTTCGACTATGTAACTACACTCACTACTATCATATAGCCACGTTACTAAGTAGGCGCGTGCCCACGCTGCAGCGCGCGCGCTACCTGCCCGACAAGATACTCTTCTACTTCGACTATGTAACTACACTCACTACTATCATATAGCCACGTTACTAAGTAGGCGCGTGCCCACGCTGCAGCGCGCGCGCTACCTGCCCGACAAGATACTCTTCTACTTCGACTATGTAACTACACTCACTACTATCATATAGCCACGTTACTAAGTAGGCGCGTGCCCACGCTGCAGCGCGCGCGCTACCTGCCCGACAAGATACTCTTCTACTTCGACTATGTAACTACACTCACTACTATCATATAGCCACGTTGCTCAGGCTAAGACTGACATATCTTAGGGTACTCCCGGGTTGCAGCAGCGCCTGGACACTACGAGCTAAACATATCAATCCCGTGCAATAGTCTGCGGGACACTAACGGCCCGGTCACAGCCTACAGCGGCGGCGGCAGCGACGAGCAAGTTTGATGTACATGGCGCGTTTACTTCGATGCGACATCGGTCGCTGCGGCGCGGCGTAGCGAAGGCCGTGAGAGTGGACCACAGGCTCTACATTTTTTAGATGTTACGATTTTCGGAAGATACGTTTTTTAGAAAATGGAGCACATATCCCACTGCTTCATCCATCCCACATTTATCCGGATTAGTTTTTATCACATTACGTTTTTGAATACACATCGTAGTTATCGTTTCTAAAACGATTTTTTTTTGTTAGTAAAAACCCAATCTTTTAGAAAATCACCCTCAATACGCTAATGCCTAAGAAAAGTGTGAATAGGTGGCGCTTAAACTGAATGAAAAATAGTTGTCTCTTGTCGAATGATATGTGCTTAGATTGATGTTTCTTTTTTTTACGTCTATCCACCCTCACTTAAAGCCTCGTTATAACATCGTAAATTTGTTTAATATTTAGTATGTTAACGATATTACGTTGTTGTTATCAGTTATCTCCGGAGCCCACGTGCGTAAACTTCACCATAGAGCGGTGGTTCCCGGTGGCCAACATGTCTAGATATCTGCCGATACGAGTCTACGACTACTACGCGCCTGGTAAGTCATGCACATGACTAACGTAAAGAATAATTAAAAGTAAGAAACACATGCTTTAAAATGGACGCAATAAAAGCCAATTAATATTTATATAATTGTTAATTAATGTTTGGGTGAAGGAAAACATCATGAGACCTACATGTATTAGAGTCCACCGTAATGTACTCGAAAGTCGTGCATAGCTCACTAATCTGCACCCGTACTTTTCTAGTACATGGCCTAACTCGTGAGAAGAGGCCTGTGTCCAGCAGTGAGAAAGACAATAAAACAAGGCTCTTGACGCGAATACAATTATCTACACTTATATTATAAAGAGGAAAAATTTGTATTTTTGTTCGTTTGTAATGGATAAACTCAAAAACTACTGGACCGATTTTAAAAATTCTTTCACCATTAAAAAGCTACATTATCTGCGAGTAACATAGGCTATATTTTATTTTAAAAAAAATAGGGATCCGTAAGATATTTGGGTTTTTGGGGTAGGTACGCGAAGTAGTTCCCTCAGGACACGGGTGAAACTGCGGGAAACGGCTAGTTGTATATAATACAATTTTCAGAGCGCTTCAACGAGAGTATATTCGATGCACTACCGACGTATCTCCTCAACATCTGCGAAGTGTGCGGCTCTTCTCAATGTCCGTACTGCGCCATCTACAACTCCGCGCTACGAGTCTCCGTCGCCACTCCACTACTCGTAGCGGTCGTCCTCGTCACTGTCACCCGGTATCTACGAGCTTCTACAATGTACAGCATCTCGTAGTAAGTGAACGATAAGGTATGTAGGATGTGTAGCATTAGATAATAGTCTGTAGCTGATCGCTGAGAGTCGCTCAAAGCGATAGGCATTGAATTGTTTTGACGCTTGAAGCGCGCTGACGCTTGGAGTGACTTGACGCTAGAAAGGACAGGTAGCTTGTTCTTTAAATAACTTTTGAGGCTTGTAACTTTAACGGCTGACTTGTGTGCCCAGTGAACAAAATATACCAGCTGTCGTATTCTATAGATTTATCTCAGTGAAATTGATTCAGGTCGATTTTAAACATCAAAGCAAAATAGCGCATCAACTACATGAATTACGATACCCTACAATCAAAATTAGAGTCACTCACAGCAACCGAAGCAACAAACTATTCTCTCTGGAAATTTACAAAATCCTTAGATCGCCCACAAGAATCAAAGCCGCCTATAAAAACTGTTAATGGCTGGGCTAGGACAAAGCAAGATAAGGCAAATGCATTTGCCAAGTATCTCACAGAAGTTTTTACTCCTAATGATGATGCGGGATATAACGAATTTGAGGCGAGCCTGGAAGGTGTCCTTAATCAGGATTTGCAGCTGGATTTACCACCAAGACCAGCTACTATACGAGAGGTGTGGAGAGCTATAACCATGCTCAAAGATAAAAAAGCACTGGGATTCGATTTGATCACCAAGGAAATCCTTAGACAGCTGCCAAAGAAAGCTGTAACATTTATAACAACTCTTTTTAATGGCATCCTACGTGTACAACACTTCCCACTCATATGGAAGGTATCTCGAATCATTATGATTCATAAGCTAGGCAAACCTGCTCATGAGGTTACATCATACCGGCCGATCAGTTTATTGCCAATATTCTCAAAATTGTTCGAGAAAATTTTACTAAGCCGAATTATGCCCATGCTCAATCAAAACAACAGCATTCCTGATCACCAATTCGGATTCCGGCAACATCACTCGACTATAGAACAGGTTCACAGAGTATGCCATGTAATAAGAAATACTTTTGAGCAAAAAGAATATTGTTCTTCAGCTTTTTTGGACATTCAACAGGCATTCGACAAAGTTTGGCACAAGGGACTTCTCTATAAGATCAAGTCAAATATCTCACACAGCTACTACGCTCTGTTCGCATCGTACCTTTCAAACAGATGGTACCAGGTTAAAGAAGGCAACTCCACATCAACACTCCAGGAGATCAAAGCAGGTGTACCCCAAGGTTCCGTTCTCGGTCCTGTACTATATACCGTGTACACTGCAGATTTGCCAGAAATCCGAGGTATTACCACAGCTACTTATGCTGATGATACTGCCATTCTTGCCAGCGACAAAGACCCCGTCATTGCATCAATCAAGTTACAGAATGGCTTAGACGAAATAAGCAAATGGTTATCCAGGTGGCGTATTGGTTATCCAGTGCCAACAAATCTGTTCAGGTAACATTTACGCTGAGGCGGAATAACTGTCCACCAGTGAGACTTGGTAACAACCCACTACAACACAGAGACAGCGTAAGATACCTCGGTATGCATCTGGATCGCCGTCTGACCTGGAAAGAACATATTAAAAAAAAGAGAGATGAACTGAACATCCGCTATAAAAACCTCTATTGGTTATTGGGACGAAACTCAAAGCTCTCCACAGATAACAAACTTTTAATCTATAAAAGCATACTAAAACCAAGTTGGATCTACGGCATTCAGCTGTGGGGAAGCGCCAGCGATTCTAACCTAAACATCCTTCAGCGGCTTCAAAACGTAATCCTGAGGACCTTGTCAAATGTGCCATGGTTTGTTACAAACACCGAAATCCATGCAAGTCTGCAAATATGTACAGTAAAAGAAGAAATCCGAAACACCGCTACGCGCTATAAAAGGAGGCTAGCTGTACATCCAAATAACTTAGCGGCACAGCTATTGCAAACAAAGTGCGACACACGACTGAGCCGACGTGTTATCCTGGAACTCGATAAAATCCAGTAACTCCATAATGAGTAGCTGACTCCGCTGGGAGACACACTCGACCCGACACTACACACTCAAAAAATTTGCTTATAGTCCATGACTGATCGCAGATGGGAAGAAAAAAAAAAAAACTACATGAATGGCACTCAGAAAATTACGTATCATATTTGAATGTAATGATGAAAAACGAATAGCTACAAACTATTATCTAAGTGAAATCATATCCTAAGCGAACCGAGTAGTACCGACCCTAGAATATAGTATACCAAATGTCCGATGAAAGAAACTAACATGTTTAGTGATGTAGATAGTATAACTAACATAACTTACTATTCGAAACTTATAATTTAAAATTCAAAATAATCTAGAATATTATTGGCTTTGTTTGATTATTTCGTTTAAAACGTAACACTAGTATTCTTTGGCTTTACATAATTTTGAACAATACGGCTAACTAGATATTGCAAGTATGTCAAAAGAAATGGTATTTTATTATTGGAAATTAGGAACACTTGTTGTATATATAATCAGCACTTTTAGACAAAGCGCAGGTCGAAGCCGTCAATTTGTATGTAGTGTCATCAGAATTCTGTTCTGTAATTTCCTCAACACTGAATCTCATTTCGCCAATATAAAAATTTATACATTCATTTTACAAATTAATCTGAATTATCAGTAACAGCAATATTTATGTGGAGATAAATGCAATCGGCGGCAAAATACTGCTATGGTTTGTCTCACACATACGATTACATTTTAGAGCCTGTAAAAATGGCTTGATCTTTTCGACCTATGTTTTCCTTTATTTTTCTTTTTTATATTTTGCGTTTATGTAGAATAAGATCAAATTATCATCAAATCGATACACCAGTAAATATACTTTTAAGATTATGTCAATATACACTAACAAAGACGAATGTTTACATAAAGATTTGTAAACAATAAAAATATTTAAAATATAGCTTTATTCCATACACCATCTTGTAACAATTGAAGATATTTAACTATTTTTATTTACAAGATATCCTGATATTTTTATTTTAATCAGTAAACACAGCCTAGATACTAATTGTATTATATTTTAAAGCCTTCTTTACAACATGAGAATCTAAAAATATACATTATACTTATTTACATTTTGTATTCCCATATTTTTAATAGAATAAAAATGTATGAAATTCTAATATTTAAAAAGACTATTAAAGAATCTCTAAGTAATATTGCGTGACTGTAAGGAGGTATGGTCGTATTTTAAAATATTTATATTATTAATTGGAATATTATTAAAAAAGAAACACAGGCAATAGATGCAAATAATAATTTTAGCATTAAGGCCTCCCTCACATTGGTCATGAGCGTTCCTCGACCGTACGTGGCATCCGTTCGTCATGCGCCCGGCGCGGCGTTCACTTTGTACTACAGAGTGAACGCCGAGCGCACGCTGAGCGTACGCTCGAGGAACGCTAACCCCCAATGTGGAGGAGGGTCTTAAGCTTTTTTTGCTATATTTTGAGTAAAGCTATGTTTTGTACTGCAGCCATTTCATTATAGAGCTATATTTTGATATGAACCGCTATTCTGTAGGTCCTCTTTATAATTCTTGGGCAGCTATTTTTGAGAATTCAGCTATTGTATGATTAGCTATTCTTGAGTATACAGTTATGTAACTGTAAGGTAGCTATTTTTGACAATATAACTATTTAATTGGAGGGTAGCTTTATTTTCTCTATACAATTTTTATAATTGATATGTTTAAATAGTTACTCAGCAAACATTATGACCATACCTCTCTTTAATTATAAAAAATATCATTATATTGGCTATGTTCAAGAGTTTGCCTTAAAGCATTTATTTTTAATATACAATTCTAAATTATTGATGTAATTAAACACAAATTTTAAAACACAATCAATCTTTATACATAGGTTGTCTAAAGACTTGTTACCAGCTACGCGAAGTTGTCCAGCAAATATATAATTATTATGAGTTTGGGAGAGTTCCCTATTCCACATAGAATTAGTTCCGTACGTATTCCTTTCTCCATTCCAATATTAGTGTTAGTGAAAGTGTTCATCCTAGTTTAAGTGTTTACTTGTCGCGGTGTTTATTATCATCTAATAATAATAAAATGTATTGTCAATTTATTATTCTAATTAATGACTATGCAAAGAAATAGCGTGTATCCATATAGCCGCAGACAGGTCACCTCTAATGACTGGATATAATTTGTCTGTGTATTAAATGTTGTTATTGTAACGCCATTTTATACAGACTGTTGATATGCATTTGCAAAAATGTTTAATAATACATTATAGACAGTATAATTATTCACCTAAAATTATTACAAACAGTGTGCGATAATATAGGACCCTATTTTCATTAAATGTTAGTTAGATAATAAATCAGAATAAACTGTTGAATCGTACAAAATAAGACTGTATCACGCAGTTACTGTAGGTACGTGTGCTTGTGTGTGTTAGGCACCTGCAATGGCGATCAGCTGAGCAGCGGCGGAGGTCAATACACTGAATTAATTTTCAAAGTGTATGATAACGAAAACATTTTTTTAACTTTTACTGACTTATGTTTTCATGTATTTGTATTCAGTTATAGTAGTATATTCACCCCCTACAATATTTTGCAAATGCAAATCAACACCCTGTATATGGATTTAATCTCACAATCTATAACTACAAAATATCATCTCCATGTAAGTTCTAAGTTTTGAATATACATGATGTTTGGTTATTAGATGATTAATAAACATGCTCGACACCCATTTATTAAGCCATTCTGTATCTGTATAAAAGACAATTTTATTGTACGATTTATTTTTACATGTTATTATTCATTTAACTTTTCTAGAACAATCCATTTTTACCTTAGAATAATCAAATGTAAACTATGTTGCTTAATTAGCTATAACCTAATTGTAAGCATACCCAATATAATTTTATTTGATTTTTTTCTTCCTTGGTGCTGTCTGCATTACCGCTTTTATTTTTGTATTATTTTCTCGTAATCAGATATATATTTCTGTAGTCATATGAAAGTTTCTTTGATAAATCAAAATTAAATTAAAATTGGACATATCATGTTGCCACAAATTTGGATCAATTAGAGAGAATCAATGTGATTATAAATAGCATAAAATGCGTCCTTGCCTTAGTAGGTGTGATTTTATACGAAGGCAATGTGCAGCTATTCTATTCTATGTAAATATAGTTAAGTGTTCTATGTAATACAACTTACGGTTACGTCTGGCAAACCAACTCGCGATTATGGGAATTTTCTACACTAAAAAGATCTATTGTAGTATTCAGTTACCTATCCAACATAGTGCTGGTGTTTTATTTGGAGCAACACTAAATTTGGTCTAATGCTCTTTGACAAACTAGAAAAAGATGGAAGCAGTTAAGATTGCCCAACTGCCTTTTGGTTTGAAAAGCAAGGTGTTACCCCCGATGGTAAAAAGTTGTAGAGAAATCAATTTATTTGTAAAGCTGATCGAGTTAGTTGGGTTACGATGACGATATTTATTTTTCATTCTATATGTTGTCATAAAACGCTACTGGTGGCGGATGTATGCCTTATGACAGTAATGTTATTCTTAAGATTTCATGTAAGTATAAATTTGGTATTTCATGAACATGTTAGATACACCATAATAACAATACAACCTACAAGAGTAATCAACTCCTCGTTCAGCATTACAAATAAGTGAATCAAAACGTAGTTTAAACTGTACTCTCTTAATAAAAATTATATATTTACGCAATAACAAGAATCATGTCCATCACATGGCCTTATTAGTGGAAGACAATATAAGGATCGTATTGGAAATATTTTAATGAGAAGTATACATTAATTTTGTAATTATGTAACTAGTTGTATAAGTTCTTGTAGCAGTGGTAACTGAGAGTATCATATTTATTTCTTTCGTTTACTTACTGTAGTACCACAGACAGAAATATTTGGTATAAATTTAGATATAAAGACATTATGTACAAAAATGTCCCGTCCAAATTGCCAACAGACAAAAATAAATTACAAAAATAATATATTATAATATTATATTAAACAAAAACCTATAAAAAACTATGAATCTCATTTGTAATGCGTCGTGTGCATGTTACTTAAGTAGTTTCCGTCCAAAATTACCAATGACTGATTTTTTTACTTTTATGTATTGTGTGTAATATTGCCCTAAGTTGTTACAAAGCTTCTCTGTAGACTAGGAGAGTGGTTTATCATCATAGATTTATTTCGAAATAAAATATTCAAAATTATGATGCCTTTTATTCACTGTAATAATTCTACTTCCATTATCCTATGACAGCCAGATAACTGATAAACATACTTAGATGTTCTACAATACATACATATTATGCTAATTATATAGAGTAAAGAGAAGAAAAAATAAATATGGTGGCAAACAGATTAGTTTCGTCGAACGAAACAGATTTGTTTCGTCGAACGAAACAGATTTGTTTCGTCGTAAAGCTCGAAGCAAATTTAATGACCTTTCGCTAGAATTCTCGCTAAAACGGTCTCGTTTATTTTTCTGTACCTAATGTAACGTTCGCAAGAATGCTCAAGTATATGAGCACCTTTAGGGTTTGAATAGGACTCATTGTATCACCTAATTAAAATCTAAATATCGGAATATTCCCACTGATTCCCACGGTAAAATCGAAGAAATACCACGACGACAAATACTGCTAGTACTTACCTATGTGCGGCGGAAAGCCAATTTACCTGCGCAACTACCGTAATCCTTCTCTTGTCTTGCATTTGCAGCTTGCTTTTACTGCATGTAGTAGCTTGGACACGTTTCCTGGTCATTTCTTCTGCATAGGACATTTTAGGCCGCTTTTTTGTAGCTATCCGAACTTGGTCGGGTTATGTAGGTTTTCGATGCTTCGTCAGTATTATAATTGTTTTTCTTTAATTACTGAATTTAATGACATGAAATTTTGCATGTGAATAGTTGAATGAATACACTAATTATTGGCATACATTTTACCATGCAATTCCTTTAGAACGTCGTGATATTTGACTGCTTTGTAAACAGTGATCTATTCATGGTAAATTGTCCTACAACTCTTTAATTACTAACGGAACATGATTGATACTTGGCAACATGTTGCAGACACTTACAAGGTTTGTATAAACGTGAAAATCTAGACCCCAAAGTGCATACTTTAAGAACTAAGACCTAATAAGCGTATTTTACGTTTATATTTTTATCTTTTAAGCCCTACGATTTTTTCTAAATCTGTTTTTTAAACAAATATAAACAAATTCAAAACAACGTATGTAAAAATCTACAGCTCTCTATGTAAGCGCTTTATATGAAAACTAGCTAATGGCCAAACGTTCGCGTAGCGGAAACTTGAATTTCTCCGAAGTTTATGAATGCACTAATTTTATTCATACATACACAATTACACACAAATACACACTAATTTTTGGACACATCTCTTTTCTTCTAAAGTCAATGTATTAAAAAAAGTTCCGCCAGGACAACGTTCGCCCAGCGGAATCAGTTTTTGCTGAATTTCTCCACAATGGCTGCGTGCACAAATTTTTTTTACCATACACAATTATACGACGTCATACAGTAAATATCTGCATAATTAAAATCTTAAAATTCAACAACATTCCGCTGCGCGAACGCACACGACTTAATCGGCTAAACCTCCACTGTGTTTCACTTTTGCTCGTGGCTATTAGGTGCGATCGAGCGAGCATTCACCGCTCCCAAAATGTTTCCCCACCTTGCTCATTGAGATCTTTCGCATGAAACCTACTTCACAGCCAACGACAAGCCTGTGGAGGAATAAGGTGTGGTGTTTCTACAACCAGAGGGAGGATTTGCAAATCAGGCTAGGTGGTCTTATCAGGTGGACTGCAGTCCAACTGAAACCGACCTCGAGATACTTTCTAACTGCATGTAGACATACGTAGGTATATATGTCGAAGACGAGAAGCACACATGAAGAGGTGAATGCACGGCCGTATTGGCCGTGGACGACCATGTGGGACTATTTATAAAACAAGGCTGACGATGATGATTACGATGGTTCTAAGTCACATGGTTGCCTAATATGCTGAGTATAAAATAAAAGGTAAAGTCAAAGGGCGCTAAGGCATTTCTTCTTTGGTAGACCGACCGCGCTTTGAGTCGCTCACCATCGTTATATTACTTGGTACCAAAAATAAGCCGTAGGGGAGAAGGGGGCAAAGTGGGGCCACGGGGCAGTGGGGCAAGACTTACACGGCTCGAAACAAACGCCGTACAAACTGTCAAATAGCTCGCTTTGATTGGTCGTCAGCCGGCGCGTGAACTTCATAGGCGAGCATCGCCATTTCGACAAGCGTTTGTGTAATAATGTAGGGTAAGGTGGGGCACAGTAACACAAGGGGTACAGTGAAACAATCATGATATTTCTATAAATTTTTAACAATTAATTTGAACTGATAACACTGATTTGTCAGGCGGCCGAACCGCCATCTTGGTGCAGTAGTCATTTTGTAGCTTAAAGCCAGCTTGTAGTTTTATTTCAAAATTTCAGTTTTTTAAACATATTTTGGCGAATTTTTCAACAAACTATTTTCGTTTTAATCAGAAAGCAGTGTGACTTTGGTGAATATGAATGTTTTTCAAGTATTTATTGGACCTTTCCCCAAATATTTCACATAGTCAGTTGTCTGTGTTCATAACCGCAAAAAAATTATATGTATATTTTTTACCGAAGGTAGTGCTGGGGCACAGTAAAACGGGGTACAGTGAAACATGTTTCACTGTGCCCCTTTAATTTATTTTTAGAGGCAGTTTTCACCTAATATTTCTGTTTTTTTTTTGCATTTATTTAAATGAAGACAATAATATACATAGATATATTATGTTATAATGCTGATAAATAGAATAAGAAAACAAGCATAGGGCTACATACTGAGAGTAACATGAGAGAAGCAATAGAATTAGTCGAATCGGGAAAATCCTTAAGAGAAGCAGCCAATTTAAAGAATATGAATTTTAGTACACTACAGATATTTCAAGAAAAAGAAAGAAAATCCTGCTAATGAATTTGGTGTAAAAAATGAAATTTTATATACCAAATTACACAGTTCGAAGAGTGTACCCCTATGTGTGTCATTGTATCCCAGGTTGTGTTTTAATGTACCCCAGACCTGGGGCACAATGACACAGAAGCAAGGTTCCAGGAAAATTACAATAAACTAGTCTGAAGACTGATTTTTGATCTCTTTTTTAAGTCTGATTGTTAATTAATAAAGTGAGGTGTATGTACAATAGTCATACATTTTTTTTTTGTGTCGTGTTGGAAAATCCTCATGGAGTCCCTTCGCCCTGGGGGGGAAGGTCGAAGGGGACTGTCAGACTCTTACTGACTAAAAACCATTCCGTGCTCCTCATGTACCGAAGCATTCCTCGCTACCCCCCAACGGGTATTGGCTCGCCAGATGATCAGGCGGGCCCCGATCGAAACCCCCTTGGCGGCGGATAAAGGTGTTGGGCTCCGCCGCCAAAACACCCAGCGGCCGCAGAGGATAGGGAGGACGGCAACACAACACCGCATCTCCTCTTCCTCTGCGGCCCCACCGCGACGCAACGATGGTGCGCCCCCATTTGGTCGCGAGAGATAGGGCGCGCGGCAACGCAACACCGACACGCCTCTCTTCCCGCGACCGCACCCGACTGCGAGGGACAGACAGAACTGTCCCCCGCACCCGCACCTATGGACGCATCCTACGCAGGCCTCACGCAAGCCCACGTGGAGCGTCCCCTCCCGGGATTCCACTTAGCTTCACCGTGGGAGAAAATCAAATCCACGGTTACTAAGCCCCCCCACCACGACAAGGTGGAGATCCCACGGGGGGGATTTTACGTCACCTGCAAGTTATGCAGGCAAATACTGGATCTGATGCAGTTTAGTTGACTTCAAATTCAAGTGGACTTCACAGTTAAAATATTATTTTATCTCCTGCTTGAGGATAAACACAGACTTTTTAAATGCTTTGAAAATATTTTTATTGATAGCTAGGCGTCACCAGCGGCTTGGCTCGCGTCAATTATACATATAAACCTTCCTCTTGAATAATTCTATTTATTAAAAAATAAACATTAAAATCCGTTGCGTAGTTTTTAAGATATAACACAGACAGAAGACATGCCTTGTTTCATACTATGTAGTGATCAGCTATCTTGCTTTCAGATATAGGTTACGAGATAAAGTACTCATAAATTATCTATAAGTAGGTACATATAAAAGCTTCTTTGCAAGTTGGCTATTCAACGTTTTATGACTATTGTACATACACCTCCTTTAAAAATTTTGTTAATATTATGGATACACATTCATAAAAAAAGGAAAATGACTTTTTCGTTTCACTGTGCCCCACCTTACCCTAAACAAAAGTATCAAAGCAAGTACTTTTCTTAAATTTTTTCGTGAAATTGAACAGCAGTCCTTTCGAAACGTATTTATGTACTGTGGTGTAGTTATAGTTTATTATCAATCAGTTCCTTTCCGGCTTTCTTAATCAATAAGCACAAGATCATTGAATCAAAGGTAAAATGGCGTCAGTATGTTTTTAAGTTTAAACGAGCCGGTGGGGCATAGTGGGGTATGTCTTCTGGGGCAAAGTGGGGCACAGTATTTGAATTATAGAAAAGTGCCCCACTTTGCCCCGTTTTAAAGACTTCTAAGTTATAATATATATTTTTTTTACGTTTTTAGCCAACATGGTCCGCACATATATAAGAGCAAGACTGAACAGCATTTATGATCTATGGAAGCTATGACACAAGCTGTACAAAGTGTTGAGTTGAGTCAAAAATGAGCTATAGGAAAGAGGCAAATCTGCACAACGTTCCCCAAACAACATTAGAATGTTATGTTTCCAAATATCGGGGCAATCCTAATCAATTTGTTATGTTATAGTTTTGTAGTTATTTTTAACTGTCGTTATATATTACCAAGATATAAAACTATTTCGTTTGGAAGTTGTGTTTTGTTTCTTATTATGACCACCCCACAATGCCCCATAGGAGACCCCACTTTACCCCTATGCATGGGGCATAGCGGGTCAAATGCCTTTTTTTATTTAAGAATTCACATCTCATAGATTAATTACGTTATCAACATAAATTTATCCATAATCATTCACAATGAATTAAGCTATGAGTCTAAGTTTTAATTTTATCACATTAATTTAGTTTTAAGGGATGGTTAAACCTTAAGTACCCTACTATGCCCCATAAGAGGATTCCCCTCTCCCCTATTATAAGGCAATTTAGTCGAATTTAATTTGTTTCTGAATGAGTCTCTTCGCCGCCACTCCGTTGGCTGATCGTAAAAGTAATTATTTCTGGACATTTTCTGAGTGCCGGTTAATGAATAACTTTATAAATTGGCTCCCAGCTACCCTACTAATTTTGTGCTATAACTTTTGCTCCAACTGACTACTAACCATACGCAACATTTTTTTCGATGGCTTTTAGAAAAGGCTAAAAATGTTTAGAGCCAGAACGATCTCCGCTCTCACCGCTGTAATGTAAATACATATACAAATGTTAGTTTTGTAAGGAATAAATAAAACACAATGTTGCACATACAAACTTTATTTGCATAACACGATGCAATACTACCTACTTATCGACAATTCGCAGTACAATAAATAAAATTAAACGCAAAAAAAAGAAAAACAATTTGGTCCTTTACCGAATCCCGCTAGCTGTCTATTATAGAAATAAAAAATACGGTCTTTTCTACAATCAACAATGATTTTATCATAAGATAAGAGCTCCCGTATCCTTAATTTATATTAAACAATTGTTTACCAAATAAACGCCGGACAAAAATTGTAATAATAATACAAACTTTGTATTATTTAATTCTAATCAGATATTTTTAATATAATAAAAATATATTCATACTTTCATCCAGTATTTAATAGTAATTGCAGATATAATAATTATTAGTAAGATTATGATTAATCAAAGTTGCCATAAAAGCTACGTTTACATGTAAGTAGAGATTTTTACTTAAAAACAAGAGCTCTATCAATCAACTGAAAAATAAGAAATAAAAAATCCAATACCAAAATAAAAAAAGAGAAAATGGTAACAAATTGTGATAATTAGAAAAGTTGGAGAAACGACATATTGTCTCATGATGTTATCACAAATTATTTAAATACTTTAACAAAATTATAATAGGTATTACTTATAAAAAACACCAACCTACAGAAATTATACAAAGAATAGTAAAATGAGATCTGACTGCATGCAGATTATTTCAGCAATATGCCAGTAAATAATTCTCCTATTCCTGTGGATTCATAAAAGTTTTACAATAACGATATACCTGTTATTGTAAAGCGTTTTGTAAATGTTTATTACGACAGTAATTAGTTGTTATGAAAATTATAATCATAATTATGAAAATGAAATAAATTAAATGTTTTCTGAAATCTGTTATAAAAGTCATTGTAAAAATAAGGCCTCTGTAACCTTTATATTTTAGTCTTTCAAAATGGAATCCTAAAAATAATTTATTGTGCCGTCAGATATGCTACACACATTACAATGTTAATTTTAACAAAAAAAATTGGTTGCCTGTAAAGTCGGTATACGGGCGAAAGTTTTACGTGACAACGACTTTGAGTGGTAAAATAATATTAATGTGAATATTCATTCGTATAGTAGGAAGAAGGATGAAAGACGCGTGCCTTTCACTTTTTATGTCTGTCTCT
This sequence comes from Euclidia mi, assembly GCA_944739405.2. Lineage (NCBI taxonomy): Eukaryota > Metazoa > Arthropoda > Insecta > Lepidoptera > Erebidae > Euclidia > Euclidia mi. The sequence goes on from OX123197.2 coordinate 14,029,490, forward strand.
CTCGCTCTTAGGCGGGACGCATGCCTCTCACTCGCTCTCATTGTGAGCGCATAACGTGAGCGGAGCGTAACGCAGTTTCTTGAAGTGTCACCCGGCAAACCAATTTATAAGACGTTGTCACGTCAAAAAAAAAAAGAATATAATTAGACAATCAGAAAATCTTTGCAAATATTATAAGTGTCCATAATTAAGAGTCTGGGTAACTTTAACAATCCAGAGACAGTTTTATAGTCAATAGAACATTCAAAATTACGTCCAACCAAGTAATGTTGTCTTATGAGAGTCAAAGTTACCCGAATCAATGAGATTATCAGTGGCATACTAAGAAAGGTGCGCAGTGTTACCGTGAAGAGTTCGTTCATTTCTATGAGTAAGTGTAAAGTTAAGTACCTAATCTACACGGAGATACAAGGTTGGTCAACGCGCGAACATGTACGCGACCCTACGCTAAAGGCAATGGCGAACACCCACAACTCTTGAGTAAATTTTTCTACCTAACTTTCTAGAACCCTCTAAATGGCTCATATGGGTTCTGGAGTCAGACTATTTAGATTAACTCTCCATTGTAGCATACTCGTCCTATAAAGGTTGTTATCATTCATACTACAAATCTATCAATATCGCAACATTATTAACTCGTTGCGATAAACACCACTAATGTGTCCCTAGAAGTGTCAGGCACTGGTGTAAAATATTAGTTGCCCGTGACGTTTAGACTCATACATATAATAATATATAGTAATAAAACTACTATCGTTCCAGAGCCTAGTTTCCGTGGTCGAGTCTCTAACATAATTAAAATGTGAGCGTTAGGTTCGGCACATATCTGACGGAAGATGCGTCGAACGTATCTTCGGTCGCGTCTAAGGGTTGAGCTAAACCTATCAGCACCGCATCGCACTTTGTTATGTTTCTATCCTTTTCTGTCACTTAGGACCGTCATTTACTAGAGCGAGAAAGGGAGTCAAATCGAAAATGCGATCGGCAACACGGAAAAAATGCGATAGCATGCTGAGAGGCGACGGAATGCTGACGCGCGCGTCGGAATGCTTACGCGCGCGTCGGAACGCTTACGCGCGCTATAGCATGCTATAGCATCCTTTCGCCACCGATCGCGTGCGAACGTGCGCTGACGTACGCTGGCGCGCGCGGCGGTGTGCTGCCGTGTGCTGGTGCTGATTGGTATAGATTTTTCGAATTATTTTCTTTTTACTCTTGTTATTTCGCATTTCTTGCAAAATGCACGCTATTACTACTGCTCTCTCTTCAGCTGTGCTATCCATTTCGAACTTGAAACTATACTGTGACCAAAACAAATGTAAAAAGAACGTGGCGGAATGCTTCAGCACGCTATAGCACGCTGACGCGTGCGTTCGCATTCCGCAGCACACAAATACGATCGCACGCTATAGAGCGCTGCAGCACGCTATAGCGTGCTGAAGCACAGGCGGAACAAATGTGATTCCGTGTCGACAGAAGTAGCTCAACCCTAATCCGTCAAATGAGGCGGTACACATCTGACGGAAAATGCGTCGAGCGTATCTACATTACGCGCCTAGTCAGTTTCTGCGTTCAGCAACTACAGTGCGGTTGCTTTGTATGACATTTAATTTTAAAACGTCGCCGTTGCCCAACGCGTCAATCAAAATTCACGTGGTGCGTGGTGCGCGCGATGTCGACCGATAATGCGTTGACGGAAACGGAACAGACGCTGTACCCTCGACGTACTAACGGATCATCGGTCAGGTGTGAAAGGTTGAATGTTTTCTATATATTTTTGTTTTGGCGTTACACGACCGATAATATGCGACGCATCTTCCGTCAGATATGTTCCGACCCTAAGTATTCATTCCAACGCGATAATAACAATACGTTACCCACTAATTACCTAATTATTAGAATTGTGGGTGTCGCCAATGTAATAAGCTACAAATATAAGTTAAACATTAAAAATAAGATCAGTTGAATACTGCCTTTTGACTAAACACACAAACATTTGACAAAACATTGGCGCGGCACATCAAACATTTGGTGACACGCGTCCATAGAAATAGTTATAACCAACAAAAGCCTTCAAGCTTATAGAAACGTTTTAACAAGTATAATTAGCATTAAATATCACAACACATAGCAAATTAAGCCGTATACACATAGAAGCGAGGCCAGAGATACACGGCACAGCCATTCAACAACTGTAATCTCAAAAAAATACCTTTTCTTAAAAAATTCATGACAGCTAGAAAATGATTAGGCTAATAATATTGCTTTCTTTTAACCCATTTCAAAATTCACTTTTTTAAGTCGACGCTTGAGTAACAACGCAGCTAGGATGAAATTATTGATTGAAATCGCCAATCAAATATTTGCCTAATCATTGTCTACAGCAAAACTAAACTCTCAAACGTCCCACGAATAATTTCCATAACCCACACAAGTCCAATATACTTCATACCAATTCACTGGACGGAATACCAACAGTTCTATTTTCCTTACAAATAAAAGTAAGACACACATAAATATTTAAAAATAAAACGTTAATTTTAGAATTTCAAAAATACCAAAGTAAATGAAATAGAATATGTGTGTTAAGGTGGGTGTGTCGTGTAACTTTGGCCTGATTATTAAATGACTATATCGATGACTGAGGCTAGCTAGCGCAGTCATCGATCGCCGTTATTCTAATACTGACCTAAGGTTAGTAAATATATCCAAAACTTGTCTAGTCTTGTCCCTCAGTCTTTCTAGTAGATAACATAACGATATCTACTTAACCCTTTTATGTCCCCGCGGCTTGAGGACTGACAAAGGAATAGCGAGCAAGAGTTGGTACCGACTGATGTTTACCCATAAAAAACCTTACTTGATAAAACTGGCTCAACCATGCAAATAGTACATCAATCTGAAGTTTAAGAGTACAAATATACAGGGTGTCACAAGACCCATCACCAAGCCGAAGTCTACTTGTTTTGGACATCATGCCAAGTCATACTAACCAAAAATAATACCTGGGAAACGATTTTTTTAAGATTTCACATTTTTTAAACCGAAATTAAAAGCGCGCGCGTGTAATGCTCGAAATACCTACTTATCCATGGGTCATAGCCCTATGACCCCATGGATCTAAAGAACATATTGCAGGGCTAAATGCATCGATTTTGTACCTGATTAGAAAAATTCCATACTAACTTTGAGCCTCAATATCTCCTGATCCAGTAATTTCCCAGGTATGGTGCCGAAGTAAAAAATGTTCGTAGTGATTGGTACAACATGGGATTTCAGTTTTCGTTAAGGGTCTTTTTACACCCTGTATGTTTATGTGACAAGAAAACGGTACAAGACATAATGTACATTTTTGGTGATATACAAAATGCTTAATTCTGAATAGACTTATTTGCCTTAATTTTGGCTATTGTGTACAGCATTGGATTAGTATACCGACAATTCGATCAAGTTGTTCACACTATTCAGTAAAACTAATAACATTAATCGATGAGATCTTATTTAGGCTTACGGTACTTGCCGCGAAGTTCATGCAATACACAGATGCTATGGTTCACCTAAGTATATTTTAAGGAAGACAGTTACCTAAAAAGTATCTGTAGTCCTCATATATATTTAGCAATGGCTGTTATGACCAAAATTACATGGGAATTAGGACTAAGAGATTCTATCATAAGTTACACCTTTAATTCATGTTTGCATAAACCTATTCGAAGAAAGTACAGACATTTATTGACCTCTGTATAGTGATAATATTACCTACTGCTAGTCAGTGCTACCTCAAGCCGCAAGAGAGCGCTCTTAACCTACATTTGGCAGTGATCATTCCAACATAATATACATACATATACCCTACCTACGCTAATACCCCTCAACGATCAGTAAATGCTTACATCGTCTACCCTAAAATTCTTCCATTCATTGATAGTTTTAGCAACAAGAAATGAAAGAGTTTTCAACCATAGACATAAAAACTGGACAGAAGATTCACATGTTATCTCTCAAATACTTATGATCAAAAACTTGCCAGAGATTCTGTTATAAGTCTGTATTGACACCTCTTTCTAGAATAATAAAAATCATAGAACAAAAGAGACAACATTATATCCAATTACTCGCTTCGTCTTTATCTACAGAATAAACATTGGGCTGTCTATATCCCTATGTCTATGGTTGAAATTAAATCCTGCTCTCTGGTCAGTGTATAGAAGTCAGAATAGCAGTTTAAACTCTAGGATTATTTTCCTTCGCAGTTTAAACTAGCGTATCGTCAACAGACATTTACCCTTTTAAGCCTTAGTAATTTCTAAAAACCTGTTCCTTCGTCCGTGTTAAACTTATCTTAGCCAAGTCTTGTCGACTTTGTTTTGTTCTAAGGAGGAGCGAGACAGAGTGCTTCTTTTTCTAAGTTACCAGTTTATTTAGAAATATGAGAAACATACCGAGAGATATTTATATCATAAGAAGAAAAAATATTATTAGCTGCCGTTTAAAGATGTTTAAATTACGTTTAATATAAATAAACGAACGTTTTTGTGCGAAGTTAAAATTACATAATTTTGAATATGTGATATAATTTCATATAAACAACAATGTATATTGTATATTCAAGATCGATTACGAGATCAAATCTAATTCGTCATGGTATTCTCATTTTTATAGAGAGCGCATGTTGCAATCGCTTTATTGTACGGTTAAGATATCGAGCCAGATAAGTTCGACGTTAATATCTTTTAGACTTTCGACCTTATTATAAAACCAGGGCTAAACGTGGCAAGTCTTATCTTTGTAAAAGTTATATGACTATAGTCTTAGAAAAATTATAATGCATCCTCTAAAATGTATTGGAACAAATGTCGAATTGAAATAAGTAAGTGCCTTCTTTTGTAATTTTTTATCTAAATTAGCTATATAGGACCAAGCCTGGTTTTACAATCCTTGTTTCATAATAAGGTCTTAAGAATTTGTACATCAATATTGTGAAAGTACCATTCATGACATTCGAAATATGGCATTTCCAGTCATTAATATTTGTCAATTAAGTCTTTAGAGCATAACTTGCTTGTTTTACTGTGATACACACAATAGAAAATATTGCAAAAACATTAAGGGAAGTAACCATTATAAATGAAAACCTTGTTATTAAGATGAGTGCATTTTAAAAGTGTTTCTATAGTGCGAAGTGAAACATACTTTTTTGTCTTATTTTTCAACATATTATACAGTTTTTATCAAAAATAATGTACTGTTTCAATATTTCGAATTGTGGAAGATCGGTTTTTTAATCGGCAATACACTCCATCATTGAAGTTAATTATTAAATAAAATGTAGCTACTTTTACCCTGATTAATATATGTGCATCAACATTCATAAGTCTTAAATACTTAATACGTATTCGTAGTCTTCATTGCCTCATATGTAATGAGGTTGTGGTATGATATACCACAAAAGTTTTTACTTGTTTTGAACACATGTGGGTATAGTTTGCTGAATTTCAACTATCACATGTTTACTTCTATAATAATCATAGATAATGTAGGGTGTAAGTAATTTCAAACTCTCTAAAATTTTGATGTATACACCATTATCATTTTAGTGGATTTTGATATTGCACCCTACATAGAATATTGACCCACAATGAACCTAATTCTAACAGCCTTTTGTTCTTCGTCAAAGTCAAACAGCTCTGAAACCCCCATCAAATTCGTAGTCTACACTAATATTATAAAGAGGAAAAAATTGTATTTTTGTTTGTTTGTAATGGATAAACTCAAAAACTACTGGACCGATTTTAAAAATTCTTTCACCATTAGAAAGCTTAATTATCTGCGAGTAACATAGACTATATTTTATTTTAGAAAAAATAGGGGCCCGTAATATATTTGAGTTTTTCGGGTACGCGAAGTAGTTCCCTCAGGACGCGGGTGAAACCGCGGGAAACGGCTAGTATATTATATAAAGAAGGCATTGAAAGAGATATTCCAATCCTTAGTCCAAAGACTGTAAAAAATACTTCAGAAATGTGAAGGTAACAGTGTTAGTCTATTCCCGTTCTGCACCGTTACTAGACACAATCGTTAGCAACTGTATGAATTAGATTAAGCTCCATGGTGATGCCTTCAATAAGTCAGGACTTATTTTATTATATCTCGCGATAAGTTGTGATGTAAATCGTGATTCACATATTGCTCTTAGTTTAGTATTTCCATGTAGTACTGGAACATTAATTGTACGAATAATATTCCAAGTAACTTTGGATTATGATTAGATAGTAGGAGACCACTATTAGTCATTATTTTGTTATGTTACATGTTCGCGTTAGTAGTTCGTAACATTAAAGTCTGTAGAGGAACTATCTTAACACTCGACATATTAAAAGCCAATGACAAGTACCTGTCATTACGGCTTTTTTCGTTAGTCTTTTTGCTATTATCATGTTAATAAGTTTGGAAAATTACACTTGTCATGAACGTGTTTATTATGTTATACGTTTGTTAAAGGCAAAAACAGTCGTAATTAGTCTTATAAAGTCACTCAACGTCGAGGTTAAACAACTAACTAAAACAACTATTTACGTATTTGCTTTCAATATTACTTCTAATATTCAGATCTATGTCTAGCTCACTTTTGACGAACTGTCAGTTATCAAAAGTAAAAAAATGTCTTGATATGTCTTACATACCACATCGATATAAAGCTACATCGATATATCGAAGCATCGATAGTGTTTATCGATAAAATGTAGAATTGTGTGACGTGACTATGTTATGGCAAGTTAGGTTTATAAGATAAGTAGATATTATCGATATCAAGTATGGTTATTAAAAACAACAGTGCTGTAATTTTTTTAGGTGATTCGCTTTTTTTTGGGTGCTTCCTCACGACTGTAATGACATATAATGTTTGGTAAATATTAACGCAGTATGTCAAGATGTCTCGATTATGCGAGACTAATTATATTTCAATAAATTTTACATGTCGATAATCACCTTCAGAAGTGAAATTGGAAGGTTTGGGTTACGTAATATGAAGTCAAAAAGCTAATACCATGTAACACTTTCTGAGTGTCGTCATGTCATACTTATCTTCGGTAATATCACAAAGAGTGGAAGCACCCATAGCTCGCATCAGATCCAGCCACACCATAACATACACACATCAGCATAACTTATAAGTACCTTACTCCTAGCGACTAGATTAGGCGATGTTGGTCCTCGGGGACATCACTATGTAGTGATGTTCTATAGGCGGCGGCGGAATGATCGGCGACATCGGCATGTAATCACTTTCTACTTCCTCTTTTAGCCGGACTTTGTTCAGCTGATCGTGGTTCAGGATTAGGTCGACTATCTGTTGGGGAATAGACAAGGCGGCTACGCTGTCTTCTGAGAACTCTATGGATAAGTCAGCCTCGAAATCGAAATCGTTTTCTAGGCATTCTACGGACTTCGAACAACGGTTGGTCTGAACGTGTTCCGTATCGTCAAGAAATTCACAGCTCTTCGTCTCTCCCTTAGAAAGGTTACTAGCAGTGATCTTGAGGTTCTTCATCTTGCGGCTGACCTTGAAGCTCTTGAAGATGTCCCTGGTGGGCGTGAAGTCGAATTTCTTCTTTTTGGTCTCAACGTCCTTGTTCTCCTTTGATGTTTCGGATTTCTGTGAGCCTGATATGCGCGAGTCGCTTTTCAGGCGTTTTCTGTGAAACAAAAATATGTATCTAATAATTTTAATTTTTTTTAAAGTTGCTGAAAGAGCTTAATGGTTCTGGCGTCCTCTTTTATTCCGTTGTTTTGACTGGCTTACAACGGTTGAGGTAGGAGAGAACACCTGTCTGTTTGAGTGCGCTAGGCGTTTCCGTACACCTGTGTGCTGCCAGTACTGATCGGGAGAGGAAACCTGCATGTGTGAGAGTTTTCCATAATGTTCTCGAAAGACATGTGAAGTCTGCCAACCGGCACTAGGCCAGGGTGGTGGACTATGGCCTTACCCTTCTCATGGTGAGAAGAGGCTGGTACCCAGCAGTGGGACAGTTTATATACAGGGCTGACGACAATGACGGGAGCCTAGAGATGAGTAGCGCGTGACAATATTATGTAGTTACTGACCGGAACACGCTGAACGGTTGTCGCTTGTCGAGCTTGGGCAGCGTCTTGGTGGTGTGTTCGAGGTTTTGGTGCGGTGGCGTCGCGTGTTGCGTGTGTGACGTGTGTGACGCGTGTTGAGTGGCGCGGGGCAGGGAGCCTAGCGACGAGTGGCGCGTCACCACCGCGCCGCGGGAACGGGACCACCAGGCACCACTCGACTTTAACGTGCTGGGAAGGACATGACATACCTTTAATAAGATTCTTTACATAGTCTGACGCCTGTTTCCCAAAAGGGTCGGCAGAGACTACAAAACGCCATTTCCTACCATCCTGACATATCCCTCTTACTTCATTCACTTCTATCAAATTTCTTATGCATGCTCTTCTATTTGGAATATTTCACACCTGTCTTGCTAACTAATATCCTGTCAAACCTGTCTGATTTTCAGCTAGGATACATTGCGTGCACCAAAGTTAAAAAGGCTACATACTCTATAATTTATAACTTACTGATACAATGTAATACTGTATGATGCACTGTTTTTTACTCAATGAAGTGTCTGAAAGGAACTGGACGAAATAACAAGATACTTTTCCCATCATGCCCAACGGAAGACGCCGTAGGTATAAAGTACAAATTTAAGTATAAAGCCTCGTATTCATTAGGGGACATTTGTCCCGCGACATTGTCGCCCGACACGAATTCTACGTGTTGAGCGACGTCGCGGGGGACATCGCCCGACATCGCAGGCGACATCTACGTGTCGCGGGACAAGTCGTTTGTCGACGCTCGGTATATGTCCTGCGACTGTTCGCGATAAGTCGAGCGACTTTGTCCCCTAGTGAATACATGGCTTAAACAGGAGCGTTACCCGAAGGGTTGCCTGGGCGGCAGCGGCGGCGGGCGGCGGCGGCGCATGGTGGCGTACACGCACTCCGCCACGCACTCGTACGTCGGCTCCTCCAGCCGCAGCGCCTACGTACACATTGAGATTAGCTGTGTTGCGTGAAAATATGAAAGGTAGTAGTCTCAAGGTAGTAGAGCCGCGCTGATTTCAGCATGAATGCGCCGGCTCGACCAGGGAAGTACTACCCTCTCGCAAAAGATCGACGTAAGCCGCCGGAGGGCCCTATCCCCTATTCCTTCTGCCTCATCCCACTCCTCATTCTATCTCCTGTAGTATTGCTTGTGTCCATAGGCGGCGGTAATTGCTTACCATCAGGCAATCCATCTGCTCGTTTGCCGCCTATTAACATAAAAAAGGGCCACGAATCTTTCAATTTAATATTTTTCATTTGGTTTTGTAGATAGATGATCGGTTACTGAGTCCACCCATAATACGTGCCCTAGAGCATACTATAAAGTCACCGATCCTGACCATTGTAAAATTATGTTTTGAAAGATGGTACACAGAAACACACCTCTGCCTACCCCTTCGGGGATAAAAGGCGTGACGTTATGTATGTATGTATGTATGTAGGATGGTACTCGTAATATCAAAAATCTATTATTTTGACAAAGCACCACACTTCGAAGCGTCGACATGCCCAAAACAAACAACTGATTATTATAACGAAATCTTAATAAAATTATGTCTGAATGCGGACAATGATCTTCTCAATTTCAAGCAACATCATAAAAATTTCGTTCATATTCACAACAGCCATCTAGAGGTTATGAAACTGGGCCTAAGTGAACAAAGGTAAATAATAATTTACCTTGCGTACACCATCGGGCACGTCACAGCCGCGGTCGACGGTCACATTAGCGGGCACGGCGACGGGCGGGGTCGACGCTACGCCGTCGGGCAGGTCGGGGATCTCCTCGTAGATGCCCGACGCCACCGACAGCAGCGAGCGGCGGTCCGACACGCTACACACACACAAATATCTCATTCATCCTGTATGCAAAGTCGTGCAAGTTTACAAGGGTTGGTCTAATCAGTACACAAACATTTTTTTGGCGTTTCATGCCTGCCTCGTTGGTCTCGCGGCATAAATGTGCGCGTGGTATTGGGAGGTCTCGGGTTCGATTCCCGGGTCGTGCAAAGTGTTATTGGGTTCTTCCGTTAGGGAATTCTCGTTAGCAGCACGGAGTCTGGTAATGTGCCCAGTACGGCAATAGGTACGCCCCCTATTACGTTGGACCTAACAATTCATGGCGAAATGTAGGTGTAATATTACACCTCTGCCTACCCCTTCGGAGATACAGGCATGTCTATAAATAATATAAAAAAAAACTACGTAAAAGAGGCAAACCCATTGGGGTCATTGCCAGACTTCATGCTGCTACTGAGAATTTGGAAACATTCGGTAGCGGACCCGAGTATCGAACCCAGGACCTCCCGATCAGCAGACACATACGCTATCCACTGGTCCAATGAGGTATTCTCTCAGGAATACCCAAAAAATTCAGATGAGTAAAGGTACGAGTTGGAAGCCAACCGCAAACGACAACTGCAAGCGACGTGTCGCCCGGACCGAAGGTATTTCATAAAAATATATAGAAAACAGTAGTTCGCGGCGACACGTCGCTTGCAATTGTCGTCTGCCGCCGGTTTCCAACTCGTACCTTTATTTATACTAAGTGTATCCGTACTAATATGACAAACACGAAAGTGTGATTGTCTCCTTGTCCTTCTCATACCTTTTTATTTTTGGAAAGCTTGCCTTCTCAGTGTAGGGCCGGATTGTGCAGTATGTTTACCAACCAAAACCTTCTCGGTAGCCACTCAGCAAAACAGCTCCGAGAATTAACCAATCTCACGTACCTATCGTCAAAGGAAGTGACGGACTGAACGTTGAACGGTGTCGCGAGTGGCGCGGACACCTGACTCGTGAGTTGTCCGGCGCCGGCGCAGCGGGACAGCTGGCCCACCGGGATGTGCTTCGATTCCTGACCAACGCATTATTTATTTAGCACTACTAAAATATAAACATGAAGAGTTTGTTTATTTGTTGGTTGAACGCGCTGATCTCAGGAACTACCGGTCCGATTTGAAAAATTCTTTCAGTGTTAGATAGGTCATTTATCGAGAAAGGATATAGGCTATATAACATCACGCTATGAGCCACAGGAGCGAAGCAGTAGCCTTAAATAACGCGGGTGTAACCGCGGGCATCATCTAGTAATATATATTTATACCAGGTAAACATGCTCTAGTTGTAGAATTAATTTCCATTGGTAAAATCTTCCTTTACCAAGTTCAAGAAATTAAAGTAAACCCCCCAAAGCAAAATACTGATTCCGTCACTGTCTACACAAGTATGATCTTGATATAAGCCGGTAGCCATTATGGTGGTACATAAAAACATTGTAATAGTTACCTTAGACATGACGAGGTCGATATCGTCGAGGGACACTTCAGATGGGCCGCTGTACCAGCTGCTACGACGCACGTCACCTGCAGATATAAATATGCTCGAATAAGTGGCTGAGGGACCAATTCCAAGATAATTATTCGGGATTCCGTCTTCCGTAGGGTTTAGGCGTGGAGACAGATCGAAAGCATTCTTTGAAAGTATTGAGTAATATTTTTGTAAATGATCATTGATCATAAAGGACTTTGGAAAATACTGCGGGATTGCACGCGATACTTCAGAAAGGTAGACTATATTATAGTAAACGAAGCACAGACATAGATCTACATAGATAACGCAAATGCATGCACTTCGCGTGTCTGAACCCCGACCAAGCGTCGAGGTTGGTCGCCGCTAACTTCAGTCCCCGCGCGTCCGTTGTTGCAGCCGAACGTCCGCAAAAAACTAAAAAAATGCCTCGTTGCGTGATAATTAACTGCAATAGCCCAAAAATTTCGAGCACCCAAAGGCAGGAACATATTTCCTATCACAGGTAAGTTATTTTAAAATTATATTATGCGTAAATTCATATTAAAACTGTTTTTAAGTATTCCAAGCTGCGTATCGTTGCAGAATATACCTAACTATAAATTACCGTTAAGTAAACTTTATTCACATTACCTTGCCGCGTTTGCTTTGGTCGTTTGATCTGACGTTGTGTGTTAAGCCGGGTACTCACTAGGGAACCGTAACTGTAACATGCGTGATACAGTAACGTGGTTCTAGTGTGTACGCGTTTTACAATTACGGCTCACGACGTCGCCGGAACGCTTTCACCGAGCGTACTCATTTTGCGAGCTGTAACTGTAACCAAACAGATACAATAACGAGGTTCGCAGCGTCTAGCAACAATCTCTCCTCATGACGTCCACGAGCGCACTGCGAGCGCCCTTTGATCCGCGGCAAAAACCGACAATCGTCGGCTCGCTGCGAGTCGCTCGTCGCAGGCTCGCGAACCACGTACCTACACACTATGTTTTTGGTAACAGTAACGGTTACAGTTACGTGCAACGTTACGCATTCAGAAATAAGTATGTTGTAAACATCGGCTCGCTGCAAACCGCACGCGTACCGCTCGCAACAGGTTTGCGGACAACGTACACACTATGTTTTTTGGTTACAGTATATGCAACAGTTACAGTTACAGCTCGCTAGTGAGTACCCGGCTTTAGGAGACGATGAATATCGCAAGCGATACTGTCTCGCATCGCTTCGACTTCGTGATTGATGACGACGTCACAGTAGGTATTAAAAAGTCGGCACGCTTGGTTTCAATACAAATCGTGATAATTGCGTTATCTATGTAGATCTATATCTATGGAACGAAGTCATCATTTATCTTCCTAGCATTATTCTGGTAATTATAGATTGCCCCGAAGCTCGACAAGCACGTCGCGTCGGTCCCAGCATCTGAATTTATAAGGAGTTAGTACTCTTTAATAAACGGACGATGGTCTAATCTCTAAACCATGGAATATCGCTATACCGTTGGGTTGCGGAGGCAAGACGGCAGACTATATGTCAAATATGGTAAGACCAGCGTTGACTCCGGGGTCCAAAGCGAAAGTCGTAATGCTTGAACATTAGGACAACTATCTTCAAGCAATATTTGGTTAAACGTATGCGCTGACCCCGGCCATTTTAGCAAAAGTCGTAAGCGATAACACTAGGTCAATAGTGACTCTTCAACCAAAAAACATCAAATCAATCTGCTCACCCATATCAGCGTCGCTGCACTTGGCGGTGCGTAGATCCCCGTCGCTCTTGCTGAGCTTGTGCGCGCGCGGGGGCGGCGAGTCCCGCGGGTCCCGCGCACTACGTCTGAGGGACGTGCGCGCCTGGAGCGCCGTCGCTAGCTGCGCCACTAGGGGCGATGTGAACTTCAGCTCGCCGCCACCCTTCTTGAACTCACTGTAAACAACAAACCGAGTTACTGAGGAAGTAAAAATGATATTACTCCAGCCTTCTACTAGCAAATGGAACTGATGATGAAATATAATGAGAGCGCCATTTGTCAGGTCCAAATAGCTATTATACATGTACAATTTCGTACACACACACCAAGCGAACAAACGCACACGTTCGAAAATATAGGCGCTCTGACACTTTTTAAGGGTAATCTAATTAAAGCTGCCTACTGGTTTATATTTTGAATGATGGACGCCACTAGGAAAACAGTTTCTTACAGTGTTTCCGATTCGATTTAGCTTCTTTTAGTGCGTCCAATATTGTGTAAGGAACCAGTTATACGTACTATCTTTGCCTTAACTTCTTCTGAAATACTAAGCCCAGGTTGGGTTAAAAACTTAGCAAACTAACTTTAATGATTTGTCACCAGTGTCGAATAATCGAGACAACAATCTAGGAACTTGTATGAAGGATCTAAAAACTAATGAGGCAGCATCCAAGAATCTTGTAAACAACAAAATAAGAAGAACTAAAGGAAGCGAAAACACATAAAATAATAATATGTGTATAAACCAGAGGTTTTCCCTACGACAACAAAATAATATGTTTTTAATGGTCCGCCCACCGCCATATATACTTGACGGATATTTAATAAAGAAAATATAAAGACGTATATAATGCGCAGCATGCATTTACAAAGTAGATTTTACAGTAATCAATTTTCTTTGTACAACACATAACAGAAAAGTGTGTTTTGCGCGCCGTACGTTTGACACACTATGCATACATAGTAGGTATGTAACATGTTAGTTTCTACTAGACTATTGCTGCCATTTAGCACACCAAAGCTAAATTAATAAATACGGTCATAAAAATATTTCCTCCTAGCGTTATCCCAGTTTCAATCTGGGGTCCGCTTACTAGTCTAACCGGATTTGGCTGAATATTAGCTTTTCCACAGAGCGACTGCCTGTCTGACCTCCGCAACCCGAAGGGATAGCAATATTCCATGGTTTAGACTAGTGTCCGTTTATTTAGAAGATACTGACGCCCTATAACGACTGTCAAAGATCTTCATGACAACCGGGACCGACGGCTTAACGTGCTCTCCGAGGCACTGGACAAGCGATAATTGACAATTTAATACGCACATAACTCCGAAAAGTCATTGGTGCGCGCCGTGGATTCGAACCCGATACCCTCTGCATGGCAGTCTGTTGGTATCTCCACTAGGCTATCGCTGCCTTTAAGTCATAAAAATATTTGAGGTGACTAAAATGCTCCGAATTCCGTTGAATGTTGTGGTTGACTAAACCGATCATGAAATGGACGCCCGCAACTTTCCGTTTCTTCGATCCCGTCGTAATTTTGGAAAAAATCAGTTTCTTGAGCATAATAGTTTTCAGTGGCGTAGGAAGGGGGGGGCGGTGGGGGCGGACCGCCCCGGGTGCCACCCTTTTTGGGGTGCCACCCATCCAAAAAAAGGGGTGACACCCAAAACTCAACTAAGAACAATGTACAAAAACATAGGCACTAGCTCAGCACTACGAGAGTTAGCACGGAATTTTTAGGTGTGTCGACTAAAAAAAAAAAAAAAGTTCATTCGCCAGTTACCGCCTCGGGTGCCACCCAAGCTAGCTACGCCACTGATAGTTTTGGCTATGGCTTGTCTGTCAGTAAGTTTCAATTTTATATACCTATACAGAAGATAGTAACGTCATAGTCGCCTGGGTGTTACTTTATTTGCAACGTTCTGCTTCAAATACAATTACTTAGTTCCTACACTAGGCATCCTCAGGACAGTTTTGCAATCACTAAGCGAAACTATCCTGACCTTACAATGTGTTGCCGCCAAGTAATTAATCATCATATTAAGTGGACTGTTGCGTTGACCTTGCTGCTTGTTTTTTGATGATTGCGAGGTCCTGGATTCGATAGTCGACTCGAATAAAATGGTATTTGGATTAATTTTTGAGGTAGCTCGCAATCGCAGGCTATTATTCCGCGAACCCTTAAACAACTGGCTTTATAAAATGCATCAACGGAAATGTCCCTACAGTTGTAAGGATTAAATAAAACTAAATTCTAAAATTACTTTCTCTATTTTGTCATGATCCGACCACCAGAATTTGTGTTCAGATTACTCAACATACATAACAAACATGACTAGGTAAACTCAAAACTCAAAATCATTTATTCATTTAGGCCACAAAGTGACGCTTATGAACGTCAAAAATTAAAGTTAATTACTAGATGATTCTAGATAGGTACTTCTATGTACAGACAGGTGCTTTTGAAAACAAATCTCATTAGTCATCTATTTACCACCCATCAAAATATGTAGTTAATCAAGATTTGTCATTTATTTTCCATCACCGAAAGTTATTGATGACGTTTGTGATTATCATTGGAATTCCAGGTAAAATTTTACTAAACCTAAACGACTTTCAAATTGACGTGACGTGATTATTGTCGTTTTTACCAAAATGTTAGTTAACATTAAAAATATAACAATATATTAAACTTTTCAACAGTGGATATTTTTTATTAATTGCACGTTATTTACTAATAATATTAATTTACTTGTTTTCCTGCGTATGTTACGACACCCTGCTTAAACTAATTAACATATTTTAATCTATATAATAGGGTGCATAGGGTTCCCACCAAGAACTTAGGGTCCCAAGCCAACCTCACCTGCAAGTGGTGCCCCTGCCGATCAACGGACGAGGCTCTGGCAAACAAAATATCCCGATAAGCGGCAATAGGCTCGCCACCTATTACGTGGGATCAAAACACTGGCGGAAAGTGGGCGTTTAGTATGCCTCTGCCTACCCCTTCGGGGAAACAGGCGTGAGTCTATGTATGTATGCATATTTTAATCAAGCTTTCCTAGCAAGGAAGCTATTAAAAGACACACGGATACCGATTTACGATTTTAATCTTTGCTAAACCGGATTTTAACTTAGCTTAATTCTTAGGTGAAATAAAAAAAATATGTAAGTATATCTTTTTTATGTTTTCTTATTACAAGCAAAATACTGACAGTTGTAAAGGCTCCAATTTAAAAATATATGGACTTAGAACCTTTCGAAAGACTCCAGTGTGCGTGCGTGGGAAGCAGACCATTGTCCATTGTACAATGTAACATCGCGTTGCATTGTTCCTTATATAACATCGTTTTCGTCATCAGATGTTCAAAAACTGTTCTCATAATTTGGCCAGCGCAATTTCGAGATACATTTTGAGGAAAAAAAACATTTTTTTTGTTACATTCAAAGTTCTTTGTGTAAGCATGCATGTGAATTGATGATTAAATATGCAAAATGTAATTTTGAAAATGATGGACCAATTTAACTGTGCCTGATGGTGTTTTTTCAGGTCAATGCGGAATAAAAATATAGGTACTACGGCTCGCCTCCGGAAGGCATTTTGTCGTTATACATAATTATAAGATTGCAATGAAAAGGCATAATGATTAATCCATCCAAGTTGTAGTTTTTTAGATCACTTTCTTTAGGTACCTGGTTATGTAGATATTAAAAAGACAACGCGACGAAGTCTACATGTCTTAAGAGTTCTCCATAGCGTTCTAGAAATATATTTTAGTAGGTATAATTATATGAAGTCTACCAATCTGTAGTTGGCCAGCATGGTAAAATAGGCCGAGCGCGTGAGAGAAGAGGCCTGTGGTGATCATTGTTATGTGATCACCTGATCACTGATCATACATAGTTTCTAAAGATGGCTAATATAGTCCTGTAAATGGGGCTGTGCTAGCGGCGCGCAAACCGTGGATGTGCACAAAAGAGGCCTATTTATAACATACAACATTTTTTAGGATCCGATCGCACCAGGCGCATCAATCATTTATTACATTTAGCCCGAATTTCGGGAAATCCCATATTAGGGCACCCTTGCGGTTCCCAAGGAACATAGATGCCTAATTTCCGCTTCTTGCGCCCAGTAGTTTTAGCTGCGCCTTGTCTGTCAGTCAGTCAGTAACGCAAGAACGTTATATAGGTAGGTACACAGATTTATGGTGATAAATTAATCTACTAACCTATCAACACATAGCACACAAGTCCTGTGCTTATCCTCGTCTGTAAGCCGGACCTCCGTGATGTGTTTCCACTCCAGGACCGCGGCGAACTGCGCGCGTGACACTATCACGCCGGCGGCGGACAGTGTCACCACGGTGTCACTCGACAAGCCGCACTTGCGGGACAGCTCCGTGGAGATCACGCTGACGGAATACGAGTCTTTGAGCAATGGCTCTGAGTCTGGAAGTAATGAGAAGCGTGGTGAGGGTGATTTTGGGCCAACGATACGAGTAAAAACATGCGGCTTGTAGATTAGCATGTGCCATACATTTTTTACGTACACGAGCGCGTTTACGTATACGTATACGCATGTAGTCTATCACAGTACCCAATTCTGATACTGAGTCTCACAAAAAGAAACATTTACTACTTTTAATATGTTTGATTTTATCGGCATTGGATAATTGAGTATATTTATCAAATTAGTGCTTATTTACACCTACGTTCAGAGACACATAGAAATTATGTGTCTGACATTTTTTTTTTTAATGGCTTTTGTTGGCATGCCACAGCATGATGAGTAGATAAAAACCCGAACAATATCTGCATTTTATTACAATCACAAAATACATGCTTACAAATAATAGGTCTAATACGCAAAATTACCCTCAGAACATTTAACAAACAGCCAAATGAAGTTAGTATGAGCATGAACACATGTTATTCACGTGAATATAAGCATTATAACTTTCAATATGAATGGACATACTAGCATATAACAGCAGCATCCAAAAGATTATGTGATGAAAAAGTGATACCCTTATGGGCTTTAGCTTGGTGATTAATATCGTATTGTTGCCTAATCTAAGCAACACCTTACGTACCCATTTTCATAATTATTTAAGAACCACAAGAAGGTGAAGTTTTATTAATGAGTAACATATCTAATCTAAGAGTATTTACCGACTCACGCCTGTATCCCCGAAGAGGTAGGCAGAGGCGTAATATTACACCGACATTTCGCCATGAATTTCTAGGTCCCACGTAATAGGGGGCGACCCTATTGCCGTACCGGGCAAAACGGAATAACACTTTGCCGGGAATCGAATCCGAGACCTCCCAATCCCAAATCTACTAGTATAAATAAATGAATATAGAGTTTGCGCGACGTACCTACATCTCATCTTAAATTAATATAAATGTGTGCTTCGTGCATTATCTGAACGGGGTTTTTCTTGTGACTAACGTGGTAAATAGACACATCCCGTCTGATTGTAAGCGGGTATTTCAACTAATATCAAGGACTAAAAAGACATCCTGGTGTAATAATAAGACGCGTCGTAGATTTGCATGGCATAAACCGGTTAGAACGGCGCCTTGTAGAACGTCGGATGTAGTTATAGCAAACGTCTGCCATATGCGTGCCATAAAAAGATGGACACACAAAGTCGTGTTAAGTGATCTTGATTTGCCTATCCTTTCAGAAATACAAAGGAGGAGCAGAGAAATACAGCTCCACCCGCGAGATAATTATCGATAAAAAGGCAGTGTTCATAAAACTAGGTACAAATGGGACTGCACCACATTTTAAACATTACACTATTCCGGCCGATTTTTTAAACATACTGTGGTCGATGTTTGTACCTTAGTCTTCAATTTTTATGCGGTTTGGCCATGAAAGCGAATAGACCCTTCGAATTTATAATATTCGTATGGATAGAATGAAAATACAGATAGCATAGAAATATCTGCCATCATAACGTAAAAGGGCACAACTAACATTTTGTAAATCATGCGAAAATCGAGTTTAAAATATTTCTTAGTTTTTGTAAAAAATAAATTACAGTATCGTAGTTATAGAAAATGTATGAATGGAAATAGTAGCGTCTGTATGAATTCTATAAGATGATTTACTATTTTTTTTAAAATATTTACTGTATTTATTAAATAATCAACATTTTCCACTTGTAAAATCATTAATTTTACGTATAAAAGGCATAATTAACCAAATGTGACTTTCCATTGTAACAGTTTGGGGAAAAAAGGTTAAATAATAACATGAAACGCCATATTAATTAAAACACATCTAACCACTTGTGACTTCTTCATGTAATCTAAACTATATATGCCTACTAGATATTTCTAGTGCTATCACAAAAATAATTGCTCAGTTGTGCCCTTTCAGGTTATGGTACTTTTGTTTATTGCGGTTATAAAATTATACAAAAAATATGAGCAGATAGGCCTTTTTCTCCTGATTCCAAATATGTATATAACTCAATTTCGAAAAAAAATTTAGTTGTGCCCTTTTTCCTTATGACGGCAGATATAGCAGGATGCATGTGGATTATACATCTAATAGACTTCAGTCATTGCCTATGATTATTCGACTCCAAAAACCCCTGCCACACACGATTTATTCCTGGACACATAGATATGCCTTTAAAAAGGTTTATAAATCAAGATACTCAGGAACAAGAGAGAAAAACCAATTTCTCTCTTGTGCCTGAGTATCTTCCAATCATTATATACCACAATATTCGTAATAATTTCGGATATAAATAAAACTACCCATTTGCATCCACTATGAACACACCTTTACTTCCACCAGATGTCAAGATTACAAATAGTGTTGTTATTTTTGAACGGAACATGTAAATGTGACGATAAAGTTCGTACACAATGGATTAATAGAGTATTGTTGGTGTACATACTATTACAATTTCAAATGGATTTTGTGCATACATATTTGCATTCAATGATATGACGTCAATAGGCCCGATGCAAATTTCAGGCCATGGACACAGGGCTTTGCATTGTATGAAACTTGAATACTTTTTTAAACAAAGATGTTAAATATTTATTTATTTTATTTATAGACTCACGCCTGTATCTCCGAAGGGGCAGGCAGAGGTTTTATCCTACACCCTTATTTCGCAATGAATTTTTAGGTCCTACTAAATAGGGGGCGAGCCTATTGCCGGTACCGGGCACATCTCCAGACACCGTGCTGCTACTGAGAATCCGAAAAACCCAGTAACATGTTTGCCCGACCCGGGAATCGAACTCGGGACCTCCGATCATCAGTCGCATACGTACGCTATCCTGGACTATAGTACTGGACCACGGAGGCAGTCAGATGTTAAATATTGGCAGTTATTTTATTTTTAAACTTTTGTTGTTTCACATTTGCATGCACTCTTAAATATGTTCATTGCAGTCCATTCTTTTAGTCCTCAGTGCATCTCAAATAACTCACTTTAGAATTATGTAAATTGTAAGTAACTCAAAGATTGTGAGATTTAAAGAGGTTGTAAATAAACTAATCGTTTTGTGTGATTGCTGCTTTTTAGGGTTCTCTACCTAAAAAGGAAAATATGGAATCCTTAAAAGATCAGTTTGTTGTCTGTCTGTCTATCTGTCAAAACCCTTTATTTCCGGAAAAGCTTAGAGGTATCGCATTGAATCCCTTAAAGCTGTGAAAAAATATAACTTCTACATATAATTCAAATAAAAATAATGTGACACGCAACCCAAAAGAAACTGATAAGATCTAGAAATCATCATATGACTATTTGGGAATGTTCAGAGTTTAATGAAACATGCAGAAATATATTTGTTGAAATAACGCATAGGCTAGCTCTTCTTGCAAGTACCTATATCCATGTGGGCAAATTCCAGTGTTTAATATTTTTACAATTTAATGTGGGCTTATGTATTAGTTTATAGTGGATGATCCTTTTATATTATTTTATTTTACTAAATATAAAACACAATTAATACTGATTACTAGTGAGACCACAGGTGTTATAACCAATTTACTGTAAATCAACCTGTTATAATAAGCCTTCCCAGAATTATATTCAACTGTGGACAAGTGTGGATAATGTGTCAAGCAAATACACTTTAGTGTTATGTATTACATCTAATAAACTTAATATGCAGAAGACCATTTATTATTCGGATTAAAAAATTTACAAACTAAAAATATATAAACAAATTTTGGGCATCATAATTAAGTACATTATTCTAATACACCAAATCAATTAATTATTTGTCTCCATTTAATCTTTTGATTTTCTAACAAATTTGGTTTACTTACCTACACAAGATGTGCAAAATGTTATTATTCAGTATTTATTCATCTAGCATTTCATGTGCCACTAAGAGGCAAAATTGAGTATCAAAATGTATCACAAATAATGTAGTCTGGTTTATTCTTTGCTCAAAGAATCAGCATTGCCATCCAGCCTGGCAATGCTGCCAGCCTTCTGGGCATGTTACCCGATGACATTGATGCGGAGGCATTTTACGACGCCT
The DNA here is from genome assembly GCA_944739405.2 of Euclidia mi. Lineage (NCBI taxonomy): Eukaryota > Metazoa > Arthropoda > Insecta > Lepidoptera > Erebidae > Euclidia > Euclidia mi. Next base: position 14,051,206 of record OX123197.2, read on the forward strand.
AAACCATGTAAATATTTTCACTTTCTAAATTTGTTTTTATGGTTTTTGTATTAGATTAGATTATGCTTCACTTATATGCTACTTATAAATTATGTTATTTTAATGTTCTAACTTAAATAAAAAAGTATTTCCTTCCAAAAAAAAAAAATTTAGTCTATGAAATAAATATCATTTCATTATTATGTTCTGCAATGACTACTGACATTTAAAGTATAGGTAAATTCACGAAAGTTGACCACAAATGGCGGCCGTCGCGCATATGTACATTCGTGCACCAATGGCGTTGCTCTATTCTTGACGCATTTAGGGAATGCGTCAAGAACGGAGCCACGCCATTGGCACCCCACCCGCGCCTCACCCCGCACCTCCACGGGGACCTAAAAAATTATTTCTGCGCAGTGGTCATCTTTCGTGAACAGACCTATACTTACACAACTTATAGGTAATCTGTAGTTGAAAAACAACAATAAATGTTTTGTTATACCTATTTCAACTGTGGCGTGACTTTTGAAAAGGGCTTATATACCTCGTAATATTTTTCAATTAAAGTTTGGTTCAAAACTGCAACATTATGTAAAATATGATATTAAAATTCAAAATAATTAAACAATAGTTCAGTTTTTTTTTAAATTTTTCTGAAAATATGGTTATAAAGAAATAAGCCCTTTTGAAAAGTCACTCTTCAACTAATAGATTGTTTCAAAGAAAAATACATTATTATGACTAAACATGACCTCTTTATATAATTATTGCAATGTGCAAATAGTGGTTTAATTTCAGTTCAGTGGTAGCAAAAATAGATCAATGGTATGCCACTAACAAGTTGCATCACTTACATAATGCGTTACAGTAGTTATTACCAGTTAAGTAATGTTGTGTAAACATTCAGATGTCTTTACAATTCTTACAATATGTTTTGTTACCTGTATGTGGGCCTAGTGGCTACACATAGGTACTTCAGTATGTATGTACATGTACTTATAGTACATACACCAACCATGACTCAATTCATGTGAAAATGAAATCTGATCACAGAGCACAAGTTTACCCACATATTTTTTTTGTATCTGACATATAAGAACAATTACGTTGTACTTCGCCCACATAAAATTAAAAGCAGAAAAACCATAAAGTCTGAATTATGAAGGTAGTTACTCACCCAATATTTTGCTGCCATTTAGCAGAGCACGGATTTTTTCCATCCAACCTTGTGTATCATGAAGAGATTGTGTAGCAAGCAACACGCGCGGTTTCCTCGGGTCGTCCACAGAGAACACTGCGAAAGCATATGGGCGCGTACGAGACTTCGCCCTTTTCACCACGCTGCCTAACGGCAGCTCCACAGATCCCGCCGAAGCACCCGCCTCACTACAGTATACTGCTAACGAAGCTCCCGCACACGTCGGACTTGGTCTCAGTATACACCATTGTCTTTTCCACGACTGACAATAACAAAAATAATCAATGCCACACAATGTTGTGTTGTGATAGAGCTAATGAATAAATTATTGCACTCCACAAGCACTTACCTTGAAAGGATTTAGGCCTAAATTAGATTTGAACGGATACTTTATCTCCAGGTATCCGGACATCGTGATATTTCTTTTGCTATTATGTAAAAATCATGTCTAAATTAAATAATTTTAGAGTATAAACACGAGATGCACATGTTCAATCAAACAATATTGTTTACAAAAAATCATAGACAAGCTATAAGAGTAGTGATTGTCGGTTATTTGAAATCGATAACCCAAGACCGGTTTTTCCAATGATGACGTCGTGCTTGTCTATGGTTATTCGTATACAAACGTGTTATTTATTATGTAAATGCATTAATTAAAGTAAATATTTAAACACTAATCGACTCATAGGCAATGAAGCAACTTTATCTAACTCTAAATGTTATTCAAGACTGACTGCGGAGCAGGAAATGAGCCATCTGCATCCTAACGAAATATTTTTTACTTGATGACGAATTATTGCACTGGCAATTTTAAACCTTTATGTCATTGTCAAGCTGTCAAAACTAGTCAAAAGTTGTCAAAAGTGATCTGATGAATGACTGTCAACTTGTCAAATAAAATATCACATCATTTCATTTCTTTCTGGGTTGTGATCGATTCTTACTCATTATTTATTGCGCAAATAATAACGAAAATCAGTGTATATTTTCTGTGAAAGTAACAAATCCGTCAAACCTTTAAAATGAAACAGCTACTATCCGTTTTGTTCGCTGTGAATATATTCTGTAACGTACTGGGTGCAGTGAATCCTCCTGAAGAGGAAATCGGCAACGGAAGATATGTGATCGAAGGCAAAGTACTTCCACCAGAAGAAAACGACTTAGGACCATGGCAGGTTGATACACGCGTCCACGTCAACGGCGGCGAGTATATAGGGTTCATAAGAGAAGACGGAACTTTCGTCATACACAATGTACCTTCAGGGTCGTACGTCGTAGAAATATTACACCCCGACTATATGTACGAGCCTGTAAGAGTAGAGATCAACTCTAAGGGCAAATATAGAGCTAGGAAAGTTAATTACATTCAGACATCACAAGTTATCCAAGTTCCTTACCCATTGAGGTTGAAGGCTCTTTCAAAATATAGATATTTCCAAATAAGAGAGCAATGGCGCCTAACTGACTTCCTTTTCAACCCTATGGTTATCATGATGGTGCTGCCACTTCTGTTCATTATGATTTTACCAAAAATGATGAATGATCCGGAGACTAAGGAGGATTTGAAACAGATCAGCAACTTGGCTAAGATGTCAGAGATGCCTGAAATGTCAGAGATGTTTACCTCTCTATTTAATAGAGGTGCAGCAACCAATAAGGCACCCACATCTAAAGCCAAACAAGTCAAAAAGAGGCAATAGTAATATTCCTTCTAGTTCAATTATATTGTATAGGCATTGATTATTTATCAATAGTTTTATTGATATGTAAAGTATTGTAAAAATTAAATAAATTGTTCATTATACTATATCTTGTTATTATTTACAATAATGTATAATTTTAAGTATGTTTATCCATTATCTAGTACCCATAGTACAAGCTCTGCTTAGTTTGGGACTAGACGGTGTTGTGTGAATGTAGTTAGAATATTATTATTTTAAATCATTGGACTCTTTTTCTGTAGACTTTACTCACAACAACACAATTATTGATGTCACTTGTATTATTGTATCACAATATGAATTGTTTTCCTCAAGACTCCTTTATCATGAATTGATGGATTCCAATATTAGTATGTTATATAAATAACCATACATGGAAAAATAACATTTCCAAGTGTGACCGTAATTGTGCACCACACACAATACTACCTTGAATGAATTGCTGACAAACAAGCAAATTATAACAATGACACTGTCAGAAAAAATACAATAAACCTGATTAAATCCTTTGCTTTATTTGCAAAGCAATGTTATAATATTGACTAAAGTTGTAAGTCGGATAGCTGCTGGATTTTTTATAAGACCTAACGCACATACAGAACATTGAATTGGCCTTAAAGCTAAGGTGGTGTGCCAGACCCCAACAGGTCTAGCTCACAAGCGGATGAAGAACCCATGACAGTAAGATCTCAGCTCTTGCAGCCTTCCAGCTCTGTCCAACCCTACATATGCAGATATAATCAAGGTATTTTCTGCCAAGAGGCTTAAAGTATACGTTTTGAAGAACCAAATGAGTTTATTACCTGTATTAACTTCTAAAAGAGATTTTGATTCTACTGAAGGTATCCATTTAGTGGAGATAAGACATCCCCTAACATCATATTCATAAAGCAGCAGTGACGAACTCTCAAATCTAATACTCAAATCACAAATTATCCTTTTGGAACCACCAATATTCTGCTTTAGAGCGGTTTCAAGCTAGCGTTTTATGCTTTAGGCGCATATAGGCGCGCCTTTTGGCACACGCGCAACTTGTACGAGCGTTGACGCACTTCTAAGCTCGCGAACACGCCGAAATATGCCTGTCCGGTTTTTGGAAACTGCCCTATACGCGCAGAAAAATACTCTAATCTGAAACCGCCCTTAAGTTGATCCAGTATAATAGCTAGGGAGCTCAGGCAATATTGTTTATTGATATCAGTAAGAAAGTTGCCTGGCATACATAGGGCCAGCGCAGATACAGCAAATAGTAGCGGTGAGCAATTATCACTGTCAAACTATTATCGACATTATTTTCATTTTGAATAAAAACAAGAAATAAACAACAATTTTATTGTTGTGTTACTTGATTTTGAACATTATTTGAAATGAGAATAATGTCGATAATAGTTTCATCATCATCAGCCTTTAACAGTCCACTGCTGGACCAGGCCTCTCCTTTGAAAGGAGGAATTGGACTACTATACCATGCTGGCCAAACGGGTTGGTATAGGGTTTGTATCATGTTTTCCTTCTCTTACAGTGCTGTTCTCTGCATAATATGCTCCCTCTGTCGGCTCTTACGACACCCATATGGGATGATATGGGGTGGTGACATTCCGTATTCTTAATCCGTCACCACACGGACAGATAATAGTTTGACAATTTAAAAATGATTTCTGCTGCGCTTAGCTACATCTGCGCCCTTGTACATCATTGATGGAATAGCAAAGCCTTAAATAAAATAGACAAATTCATCAAATACTTTATTGTGTAGCCAAAAACAAATATCACAATGTGTCTATTAACATTACCGTATCTATGTTTTTAAATATTAATTACGTGATGTTATTACTTAGCAGCCATCTTTACCATAAGACTAGTGGCCATATTACGATTTGTGGAGGATGTATATTGTTTAGCAAAATCATAAGTAAAGTGCTGGCTTCAAAGAAAGAGGCAAAACAATCCATCACCAATTTTTAGATCCATTTAGAATTTTCCATCACCAAAAGATTTTGGAAATAACTAAATAAATGTTTATTATGCTACATTTAAATGCAAATCTGCATATTTCAAATTCTTGCGTTACTGGTTGTCGGACAGACAAGCTACACCCAAAACTATTAGGCGCAAGATGCTGAAATTTGATGTTTGTTTCTTGGAGACCTGAGAAGGGATTTCCCGAAATTCCAACGGTAACGTGTAGAAACGGTTAAATAAAAATAATGCGCGGTCCTAGCTGCGGGCTTCTTCTAGTCTGTAATAAATCTAATAAACCTACGGCACTGATACAGAGCCTTGAGGTACGCCTTCAATCATGATGGCTCTAATGCCACTAAACCGTAGTTATGAATTGCTCATACTAGACGTCGCAATATTTATAAACAAAGTTTTCGTGGGCTTGATACTGAGTATTGACAATAAGCAGAGACATGTTCAGATGTCTGCACAACAGTCACGCGATGGTATACTCAGGCCAATCAATGGGCTTACTTAGTTCCACTTTACTCTTTAGCATTTCTCACACAGTCTTTTGACGTTGAAGCGAATCAGAAGGTCTATCGAATCGACCGTCTATCGTGAGACACGTGTGAGCTTAATTTGTAATAAGCTAATTCATTGACTTGTGCCGAGTTCACAATGTTGTGATCTTGGTGCGAGCCAATCAATGTACATCACGCTGTTACAATTGAGGCGAGTATTAGGGAGCGAAGACCGTACTAAAAGGTCCATTGACGATCACTAACACATTTATGAGATCTAGCAGTTTGAACGTAGCAGCACTGCGATATCGAGTGTTCGTTGTATGGTTTTAATTATGGCCAGGCATCAGATTTTAAAACACACGTTTGGTTTGTATTATCTGCGCATAAACTTATAATCATGCTTACATCAATCTAGCTTCATTAATATGGTGCAATCGTGCATATAAACACGTCAAGATGACAAAGAGAGACTCAAATAGAGCTTAAACATAAAGTATTAATACCAAGTATTTCAGAATACAATTTACAAAAACAGTGTATTTGCGTAAACCATGTATTACGATTGCAAATTATGTGCGTGTACAATTATTTGAATTACATAACTACAAAGACTTCATCTATTACACATAATCGAAATCCAATAAAACTAATAAAACATGTAAAATGATGTAAATACAATACTGTTCCTTTATTTTTGGCATTACCTGATCTTTAAATAAATAAATTTCATAACAAAAGAAACCAAATACTTTTTGTAACAAACTTGTAAGAAAAGAAAAACAAATACCTTTATTTATTATAATAAAAGGATATCCAAAAAAATTGTTCGCTTAACATCTAATAAAGATATATCACATATTTATTTACAGCTTAACTTATTTAAACTTTACATAATGAGAGAGCTTTATCCAACATCGGCTTATTTTCATGCGTTATTAATTTAGCCGCATGCCTATATCAAATTGTTTATAAATACATAATGTAGCTGATACAGATAAAACTGTTCATACTGCACACATAGTCGCACGAGTTCGCGCAGCTACACGCACGCACACACACAGGCACGCATGAACGCACGCACACTAACACACGTACGCGCGCGCGCATTCAAACACACAAACAAACGCGCGAGGGAGCATGCACGCACACATACACATGTGCGCAGACACACATATAAGCACACACGGTTTATAGGGCTCAACTTGCCGAAAGGTAGCTCTTGTAGCCTTAGCCGAGCTCGCCAAAAAAACGACAGGCTTATTTAAATAACATCTTAAATCATACTTTTACCTACATACTTCCTAAATTATATAATTATTTTTCGTAAACTCATTACGTATATTTAGACAACTCAGTGCTATTTTATTCATATTTCATATATTATATATTATTACTCAGTTTTATGTTACTGCTTAAACGCATTAACTGGTATCAAGTCGTTATTCTGGTATTTACTGTAAATTAAATGCACTCATAGGAAACTATTAGCCCTAACGGTCATTTCGAAAAGAAATATTGTTTCATGCTTTTCCTTTTCTATAAAGAAACGAGAAAGCATTTTATTAACTACGTGGTACCTATACTTAGGTCCTGTATTTCACGAACACGTACCTACGAATAAGGCATGGCATTTTACGAATCACACTGCGACAGTTACTTGGTCGATTATCTTTATGCTTGTCGCCTAACTTCTGTTAAATGGCTGGACAATTTTTAATGTAATGATTCACGCATACACAAATATTAGTTAAGTACCCACTCATCAATAGTAGGAACTCTTATTTGTCTTTATGCATTCTGGGCTTTATAAACCTAACAAATTAAATTCGGAGTACAATCCTCATTCAGAGACTATCTCAAACTTAATTCTGTTCGCTGCAAACACTTAATATAAAGCTATACACTATTTTATACATTAAATAGGCTGCTGAAATTATTATGGCTGCGATTGCATATTACAATACAAAATATTGGGTACACTCCACAACGTAATTACGCATTTCGAGCAATAGATGGCGTACTATATGTACTACTAACGCCATCTAGTACCAGACATTTTGTATCAGCAATAGGACACTGACTTACACTACAATTGCTTCAAAACTAGCCTCACTTACTTAAATGCAACGTGCGGTAACACATGCAATACTTTTTGTTCATGCTAAATACTATTTTATACTAATCTTGCACTAACACCTAGGTACATTTTATTTTAAAGAACAGTAGTTATTTTATTTAACAAATTTTGCGATATTATTATTAGCCTAAAGTAAACACCATATCTGTTATAAATTTATATGAAAATTACATCAAACACAGATTTGTATGGTGTTAAATACTGTTGCTGTTTATCATTTCGCACTTTGTCATCACAAATCAACTGAAAAAAGTTAGAAATTTTAAATAGCTGTAGATAAGGACTGCCAAATTTAAATAGATATGAAATGCTAGGAGTGCGATGATAATGGTCATTGCCACTATCCTCTTCCCTAATACATCCGATGCTTAAGCCTATCAGTGCCTCCTATGCAGTATAGAATCCTTACAAAAACTTTTACATCACTAGTTCCCTAATTAAGGCAAATGATTGTGTTAGAGTTATATACCCATTTTCGTATGTCCTACATAGAATAATCAGCAGTAATTTAACCATCACTAGAAGTTTCACGATTTTTATACATCATACAAGTTTATTTAGTCCCTCTGCGACCACGACCGTTGCAATCCGGTCGAAACGTTGAAAAGATCGGAGGTTAAACCATACATTCGTTCTGTTATTTACGAGATTAGGTCACGTTAAATAAACTTTCATGACATTACTTGAAGTCCGAATTATTTGCACATAAAGCTGCATATTGTAGCTATATAGGTATGTAGTTTTATAATCGGCGTGCAGTCAGATTGCAATTTACGTGCAACCTGTACACGTTCATAAATTGTTATATTTCAGTGCATAAACAAATTACACTTTTGGTCCCAATCAGCTATTCGAATGTTTATGAGTAACAACGACAACCCAACCTACTAGACGGCACACGTAAGGCAAACACTTTCAGACAACACATTAGACTTATACGTCTTATATAAGACCAATCCTAACACTAGATATGAATTATGACGTTCCGCATATTTGAACCGGCCAATTAGATAGAATGCATTTTTGTAGCCCCCTCTTACCCCGCATACCTCACCGCTTTGACAGAATTTTTTGTTTGTAGAAATGAAAACATTAGGTGTCTAGTAGCCTGTGTTGTCGTTGATGAGTAAGGACATAAACTTCAGTCCATTATTACTATGGAGCAATGACTCCTGACTTGTTGCTAAATAAAAATGCATGTAAATCCTGTCGATCTCTAAACTGTTTTGGGTAAAACGAGTTTTAAGATCCGATTTGTAGATTACCTGTCTATATCGATTGCGACCAAAACGGAATGGCAAAGAAACTTTTACAAATACACACTTAGATTACCTGTCTATACCGATTGGGACCAAAACGGAATGGCAAAGAAACTTTTACAAATACACACTTAATGTACAAGAGATCTTCTAATTAGATCTACTCTTCTTGTATCAGATTATTTCCCATTCGCTATCTAAATGGTCGTCTGGGGAGATAAGAGACTTGTCTTTGAAACCATTCTGTTTCACATCCAATTTCAGTTCGATATTTTCTAAATTCCAATTGTTTGGAAGCTGGACAACTTTAGGCACTAAGTCTATGGGGTTAAGGTCCTTTTTGGGAGCGATGGGAGGTGGTTTTACCTGCGGTTCAGGTTGTATGTCGATTTGTTTGAAGGTGGGAGGTGGTATAGGTGTGGGTTCTGGAAACGGTTCTGGTTCAGGTTCTTGTTTCGGTGCGTCGATGCTGAGAGACTCCAGGTTCAACATCTTCGCGAGTATTTTTTCCTTCTCTTCTATTTCCTTTTCTAGAAGCTCATCGTTTGCTTGAGGTATGCTGCTGTAATATGAAATAGTAAGCTTTTATAAAACATACTTTTGAATATATTTTCGTTTAAGATTAGGATCCTATATTTTAATAAGCATTTGTATACCTGGCTACTTACGTACCTACTCTTTGCATAATGGTGTAATGTTTCGAACAATAACAATATTTCTCTCTCTCGCTCTCTCATATAAATGTTCAATTAAGTTCTGGCGTTTGCGCTTTCGATGAGAGCTTTCATACGAGCGCTTTAAAATCACACTCGACGCCAGCTCCATAAGGTGTATTCCATTTAACGCCCAGCGTTCAAAGAGCGTTGCGTTTTAAAATGTCTGTTGTGTTAACGTATACAAGGGAATGCATTTGTTCTACTTGAACGCTTTCTTAACGCGCGTTAAACAGCTCTCGTGCGAATGAGGCCTTAGAGCAGAAAAAACATAGTTGGTGGCTTTACCTGTAAATGCTCATATTCATCACACAAGGGCTGGTGTAGCTGACATTCTCCGCTGGTTTCCTCACAGGCGTGGACATCCTCGGCGTGCTGCCTCCAGAGCTGCCATCCCTCCTGCTACTCCTACTTCTCTTACTGCTATGAATCAACTCAGCATCATACTTCTTCTCCATTATACTATTGTACAACTTCAACTTTCTCTGAAGCTCTTCAGTTTTAATCCGCCTTATTTCCTCAGCATCACTGGAAACGTCTCTAAACTCGTTGATAATAGATTCTAAGACGTTACCCGAGATATCGTGAGGTAAGGTCTTGATGGGCGGTAGTTCGAAGCATTCTTCGGCGCTAGCTATCGTGCCAGTTTCGATGTGCTCGTTTTTAGAGAACATGGATATGGGTTGTTCGAGGACGCTGGTGATGTATGGCACGGTCTGGTCGATGTGGGTGAAATCTCGGACTGTGTTCACCGCTTGCTGGATGGACGTCGTCAAGGATTTCGTCATAAGATTCAGCGGCTCCTCTGTCAAGATAAAGAATCATGTTAGAACGCTACTTGGATTAGTAAGATGGACTATTTTATACATACACTTACTGAAAATAGTATCGAATATTACTGATGTATGGATGTCACAATACACTCATGGATCATATTTTGAAACGATCGCGCTTATCGGTTAATCAGACTAACACAGCATACAAAAATCTCGGTTCCCTATTGACTCACCTAAAATTCTTTACCCGAAATTGGTCTTCCTAATCATTTGTAATTCGAATGATCACTCTTCCTAAAATTTTTCATCCTAAAGTTTTCATTCATACTATTTGTAGTGCAACCGGCGATGCTCATAACACTCATGTTTCCGAAAATCGTAATTAATAATATCATTAATATACATTTATTTAAACTCCTACAGTTTTTTATTATAACGCTTTTATCCCTAAATATAATTACCATAATATTTTCACTCATACTCAGAAAGAAACATTTACCAAGTGTACCTAATAAAAAATATATGAAACTTTTACCTAGACACTTTTAGCCTTATATTTAGGTGTTTTATACGATAGAATCTAGAAAATAAACGATTTACAAAAATAACACTTTTTTGGCTAAATTTTTTTAAGTCCTCGCGCCGTAGCGCCCCCAAGGCTACACTCCAACCGAAATTCATTGAACACGACTCATTCACGGTTATGTTTATGGCCTGTGAGTTTATACTGCAATTTTAACCATACCTAAACCAATAACTATAGGACCGATTCGGTGCTGGCATTTCGCCGGCCGCTGCCGCGGTACGCTCTCTTCGATTGCTCGGCTCGTGCGTTGGGGTCACAGTTCTAACCTAATCTAAACCAATAATTATGAATAGGACCGATTCGTTTCTGGAACTTGACCATTGTACTATTGTGTATTTGTAACATGGTACTATTATTCTTATATGTTATACATGTTATGTGAAAATAAAGTTACGCAAAATTAGTGTATATAATACTTAGGTATGCTTATTATGAATAAAAAGAAATCTAAACAAAAAAGATATGACTTTGAATAATAGTGTAAAAGATGGTTATGTTGAGAAAATATAGGGAAACAAACAAAAGTATAATATATGTTTATTGCTACTGACATTATGAAGTTGAATGCTTCGGAAATATGAACATTAGAGACAGAGTTTAGTTTTTATATTATTGTTAGGATGAAAATGTTAGGAAGAACATTTTCGGATTTCCAATTATCGGAGTTGAAAATTTAGGTGAACTTTGGCGCACCCATAAATCTCACATAAGCTCAAAGAATTACCTACGTAAATAGCAATAGTGTAATTTCTTTGTTGCTTATAGTGGCAGGCGAGCCCACGGATCGCGGATCGTCAAGAGTAGGTATAGATAGCAAAACGCCTTCTTACCGTGATGTGTCCTTTAAACCTTTTTTAAATAAAGATAAATCATATCGCTTGAGAAACTCCGTACTTATCAAACAATCGTTCCAAAGCCGGAATGTCCTACTGAAAAATTATCAAGAAATACTTAACGTGGCACGTTACCATATACAACGAAGAAATCTACTAGTTACAGTATCCAGCAGTATGATGGTGCAAACTTAGAAGTTCTTCAGAGCACTCCCCGTGAAACAGAAAGGAGAACACGCATAAAGCTATGCAAGACCGCAGGAGCGCAGGCTAGACGAGGATCGTTTCACCTCTTTTATACATCGGATCGTACCTCGCGCCAGGGCTGAACCCTCCCTATGTGCAATGTGTGCGGCGCACACAGGCGCCAGGGTGACAGGGGCGCCGCGCGCCGAGATATGCGTTAATTAAGTATAACACTTATTTTCGAAAAAGGATGCCAAAAAAGGCGTTTCACAGATTTCGCACACAGGCGCAGTGGCGTAGGAGGGGCAAATAATTTAGGCCGGAATTGTTAGTTAACGACAAAAAAAAAAAGGTCATCCGCCCTACGCCACTGCACAGGCGCTTCATAGATTTCGCACACAGGCGCTGCATTGGGTCGGAACGGCCCTGCCTCGCGCTAAGCTAAGCTACAACCAACTAGGTATATTAAGGAAATATCCGGCGCATTCATTCGGCGCTTGCTCTATACTTTAGTTCGCCAAGGCACAAGCTTTGCTTATCGTTCTGGCTACCGTAGGGTCGTAGCACACATATCAACTCGAAAAAGGATCGTCACCGTATCGCCTTTCGCCTCGCCTTCAAACAGACATCGACCTGACGTTACCACGTAACGTAAGCGGATCAGAAGCTCCGGCACGTCGACTCAGCTACAGCTAGGCGACGTTGTGCTTACGGCTCGCCGACCGCTGGTTGAGGGCTAGGCGGCATTACTTCAATTATTTTGAATCCCAACGCAGACCGCGGGAGGGGCTTGGACGAAGAGACGTAAGCTAGGCTACGGAGAGCCGTAAGCTAGGGTACGGAGAACCGTAAGCGCGGGAACTGCAAGTCGACCACGCACCATACCGGTTCGTGACCGAGGCGAGGCGATTACGTTACGATTCCGATTAGTGTGCGTTGCAGTAGGGAGTTCCATACAAATAATACTGAACGGCTCCAGTTGATACGGTGCCGATCCCTTTCCGAGTTGATACGTGTGCTACGACCCTTAGACCCTCCGCTCCCAATGCCAACTTCACTTGTATCACGGTGGCCAGAAAAGTGAAACGGATGGAAGTTTACTGAGACTGAGGCGAACCTAAACGAGGTTGGAATTTTATTGGGAAGTGATCTGATCTACACATTTCCTAGTTTTTGCTGTCATATATATTTTTCTGGATTATATATTCGTTTTGGAGTACTTTAAAATCCCTGAGTAGCTTTCCTCCCCCTCTTGTCAAATAAGATAACTTAAACAATAAGTAGGTATACTGTTCGAGAGGCTAATATAGTAGGGACTGATTAAAAGGAGAGTTTGCCTCAACTGACATGAAGAGGATGAGGTTGTGCCACTTAGCCCATCCCGCCTCGCCACTATGCTATCTTGTTTCTTAGGTGTTTGTCTGTCATGTACATTATTACCATGAGTGGTGATCGAACCCTTTTTTGTTGCTGTGGTGCTTCTGGTTTTCTTGTATCTATCCATACATAGTCCCATGTATTTATGAAATTAAAATCTATGACGTATGCCAATGTGAATCTAAGAAAATAGAAAAGTTCTGTTACGACTTTACGAGTAGCCCCCTTAGCCGAATGGCATTCGATTAACGATATCGCTAATCGCTAAGTGCAAAAATGTATGGAACTGACATAAGCCTTCGTTATATCACGTGGTGAACAAAGAAGGAATTCCTTTTGTTGCCATGGCAACCAAGCGTTAGCGAAAGTAGATATCAGAGCGAATGCCGTTTGGCTAGTGCCGTATTCCATCTTACTAGTTATACTTTTTCATTGTCATGTATTTTCTTATCCATTCTAAACCCCCGTGCTCGAGCACAGAATTGCATTCTAGTTTCTATATTACTGAAGCAATATAAAATCAGCAACAAAATTAATAAGCAATATAAGCAACAAACAGAGCCATTGCTCGTATACATAAATATACAAAAAGCGAGGTGGACATAAAATAAAAATGCGTAAATTTGTGTGCAAATGTATATTTATATATAGGTACAATGGCCATGCTGACATCAAGACAATGCATGTACACTTGCTTGCAAAAATATTGACCAATACTCGTAGAATGAATAGGAATAAAGATTCAATTTCTGACAAAAACCGAAGCAAATAATTTGACTTGGAATCTTAAGGAACAAAATTATATTTATGGTTTCAAAGTTTTTTCTAAACGTTCTGGTAACAATATGTAGAAACTTTCTTCTGGCTTAATATATTAACTTGTGTAATTTCAAATTGAATAAAATATATATATACTTTCGCCAGCACTTACATTTTTGACTATATTATTTGATGTGTGTTTGAGTAGAGTCAATAAAAACATTTTCAATTTTAATTTAATCTTAATGTCAGCGATCTATTCATTTTTTTTGCAAATAAGTGTACCGAATACATAAAACAATAATCGTTGTCAAATATCTCACTACATAGGGTAACTAGATACAGGGTGTCAATATTTGACCATACATACTACTACGAGTACAATTCATTGTACAAACAAAGGATTGATGTACCAACGTTCAATTGTATTGTAGCGCCATATAAATTATTTCGAAGTAAATTTCAACAAGACCTTATTTATTTTGATCGAAATCTGTAACAATAAGTACGTTAACCAGAATTTTAAACTTAAAAAACTATCGTAGTTGATCGTCGAAGTACCACAATACAATGTTTATTGTGCTCGTAAAATTGTTTTATTTGTTTATAAGACAAATAAAAAACACCCTGTATACGAAGCTTTCTAAAAGCGACAGATCTAACCTACTGTTACATACAACATTTAAGAATACTTGTGATTATATTATGACAGTTGCAAGAACAAGAATATTTATGTATTTTAAGCAATATTACCAAAGAAACAAGAACCATTTTTAAAAAAGCTCTTAAGAGCTGACTAGCTGAGAGCGTATGGAAAGACATACAGTATGCAGGCATAGGTCGGTTCATGAAAGATGCGCTGAAATCATTTTTAGGTCCCCGTGGAGGTGCGGGGTGAGGCGCGGGTGGAATGCGTCAAGAACGGAGCCGCGCCATTGGTGCACGAATGTACATATGCGCGACGGCCGCCATTTGTGTCAACTTTCGTGAACCGATCTGTATCATATTGTCTTTAAATTTTATAAGGTCTTACATTTCTGTCTTTGCAACCATCCAGATTATATGTATAAATAATACAAAGAAAAACAAAACTATAACAAGACCCAATAGCGGTTTGTCATGACAACGTAAAATAACCTAGTCATGACAATAATAAAGTAGGAATGTATAAGTACATTCTGTCACAAATTAAGTACAGCGAAATATATAATTAAATTCACTACATTAAATACTATCTAACAACTAGTTTCTACATTATTTCAGATTGCTACATATGTAACAATTTATCGATAAATAAGCATATTATATTGAAAAATAAAACAACAATACAAGATACTCTATCAGAATGTTACCTTTTGAATGCAACTGTCATGAGATGTAAAAATCACAAATATGACGAACCAAAATGATGCCATTGTATAGTGTGCTACATTAATTTTGACTAGGGCACTTATGTATGCGAATGACGGTCAAAAGGTAACATTTTCAAGAAAAATAGTTCTAAAGAAAGTACCTAACTCTCTGAGTCAGTCAGTCGAGTGACACATAATTATATTTATGTAAAAGGTTCCCATGGCATCGACTGGTGTAACCCATGCCAAAACGCCGGACAAAATGGTAGACTGTTCACTTTTATTTTTCAAAATTAAGCAATAGAGACCCATCACATAAATATATACTTTACATATAAAGTTTATTTTAAGTATAATTTTATTGGGGCTATAAATGAAAACATTAAAAAGGTGTTGTCAATTGACAAAATGAAATAAAAATAATTAACATATAATTCACTTTTACACACACAAACGTGCTATCGTGCAGATACGGTTATATCGATAAACTGTTACATAAGTGGCGACGACAGTCAATGTATATACGAAGCAAATAAGCGGTATAAAAATAAAAAATCACATGGTTAATATTTTTTCTATCATAAGTCAAATTCAAAAAAATATTTGAAATAATTGTAATTTTAATATACGGTTATACAAAGAAATTTCGACAATATTCTAGGAATCTTTAACTTGCGCATTAAGTCTTTATGGTATACTCACTCTATGGAATACAATAATATTTTAAAACTTAATACTTTTTTGCGTTATGTAGTTTCTTTGAATAATCACTACAGTCCGTGGCCTAATCAACATATTGATTCTAGTATGCTAGTATACAATGTTCGACCGCAATAGCCTTTGTCAAAACCTAACCTAATCAAAGCTATACATTGTTAAGCGGGCACAGAACAATGGTCAGTGAAATAGATGCATGGAATAACATAATACTGTCTTCTATTTGCAATGTAAAAAAAATTAACACTTTAAATGTAAAAAAAGGTTATGAGGAGACCATTGGTTCCTTGATTATTTTCTAATTTATTTATTATAATTTGACCTTTTGAACGCCGCTGTCATAGATGGCAATTATTATGACAAACCAAAATGTAGTGTGCTAGGTTATTTTTGACTATCGTAGACACCTATGTATAGGTGTCTACGATAGTCAAAGAATAAAAGAGCCACAAGAATCTCTACTTGGACAAAGTTCAATCACAACTGTTTATACCGACTCTTTATATGGGTATATGTGTGTTTTTTGACTTGTCATTAACTTCATGAAACTAAAATTACCTATCCATTTATTTCCTAAATACATTAGTACTCTACAACCTTGTATTATTATTAACAAAAAGTATCTACAAAATACAGTCTACTTAACCAATATATACATACACTATGTAAGAAATACATTAGTCGCATTTGGTATTAGTAAGGCACTTCTAACTTAGGGCCTTATCATACTAGCGGATTGCGAACGTTCTCAAAGCGGAGCGGGCGCGCAACGAATTCGTTACGGACTCACAACAGTCACAACGAACACGCCGCGCATGCGCAACGAATTCGTTGCGGACGCGCAAAGAATAAAAGTAATAAAATCAACAGCAGTGTTTCCTCGTCGGAATCCATTTTGTTACAGGATATATTGTATGTCGATAATGTGCTACAAACATGCGACAAAAACGTAACATATTCGCCACGCGTCCGCGAGGTCCTCGCTGCGCAGGGGCGGCGTGCGAGCGACGCATTCGCTGTGCGTCCGCCCCGCCCCGTAACCGCTCCCAAACCGCTAGTATGACAACGCCCTAAATCCACTAAGTATAATAGTAATAAAAAAATATAATCTCTTAGTACAATCGTTTGGTGTTTATTGTTCAGTTCATTCAAAATTGATGTTTAAAATTTCCTCATAGACTAATTGCAGAAACAGAGGCAACATAAACCAAACCTATGAGCCGAGTCAATCATACGGGGCTTCCGGCCTACGCGGGCTCAAAAGTGTGTAAGCGATAATTTGTAGATAATTTTACTTTTCCTTTGAGGCCATAAACAATTTCTGATATTGGGCCCGACTAAGGTATGCTACGCCACTACCCAGAGGACCCGGGATTATGATTGGTGCAGATATAACTGAATTATGAAGGAAGGGCTTCAGTCCCGTGAGTAAGTCTTATAAAGCAACTTAGTCTGCTATTTAGCTATTTAGCAATCGCCTCCTGACATATAGCTGTTCTAGGGAAGAGAAGTCGTTTTTAAGTACTTAATTTGTTGCTGCTATTGTTTTCAATATAATAAAATTATTAAAATCTTACTGATCTAAAGACTATTTTACGGATTTCGGCAGTTAAGTGAATATGAAATCCTTCATATCTTAATATATAAAATCCTTGCGTTACTGACTGACAGACACGCTACAGCCGAAACTATTGGGCGCAGGAAGCTTAAATTTGGCATGTATGTTCCTTGGGGACCGTAGGGGTGCACTAAGAAGGGATTTCCCGAAATTCCCACGGGAACGGACAAAACGGGTAAAATAAAATACGTTAATGTGCGGGCTTAGCTGCAGGCGTCCTCTAGTATCTAATATTTCACTCAATATTAGGTAGGTACTACTTCGATCGCTAAATAGCAAGGCGATATAAACATTTTGCTGATTTCATAGGAATCACTCCTATAAAAACGGCATAAGTTAAAAGTTAAGTAATTTCTAGTATTTGAAGTACATTTGCTTGTAGCACTACAATATTACTTCCTTGATAATGCCTAAATTATATCTACTAGAAAAATATTAGCAACTACTTATCTAAATTCTAAATATTATTAAATTCGTTAATATTTAAGTACTACAATCGTTGTGTTGCAATAGCAAAAAAATACCATAGATGAAATATAATAATGGCACTTATTACGCTTAAGCGTATTTATTTAAAAATAGAACCATGTGTAAGGCACCTCAATAGTAAGAATAGTGTTACTCCTAAAATATTAGTATACTATTGGCGATGTTACCAGCGACTCTAGCGGCGAAATTTAGAAGTTGTCTAAGAATGAACTTCCACAGATGACTACTACTTTAGACAGCTGTCAATACAATTTACATTAGAGAAATATTTAACCTCACCATAACCTCAAATAAACATTGTATTGAAAGCTGTCAAAAGTGTCGTTCTTAGACAACTTCTAAATTTCGCCGCTAGAGGCGCGCGGATAATCATTGCATAGCCAATTGTGCGGAAATTATTTTACTACAGCAGTTTTAAGCTAACTGTAATAGTCAGGCATATTAAAAAAGGACGGAAATACATCTACAATACTTTATAAGAATAATAACTTCGTTGCAATCACTAACCATTTTTTACAACAAATATGGGAATTCTTTTAATTTTTCAAGCACATTTTTCGTAATGTATTAGCAATTTTTAAAGATTATAATCATATAATATGTAATTGATGGTATATGTTTGATTATATTCAGAAAAAAAAAGAATTATATTTGTACTTGATCGAATTTTCGAATTGTTTAGACGGCATTTGAACTATTATGTGCACTGTCTAATAGATTTTTGACATTATCAAAATTGACAAAGACGTCGTCAGCACAGATAAAACTGACTAAATACTAGCTCTTTAAATAATAATTCAATTGATGATTATTTGAACCATATTAGTTTAATGTCAATGCTCTTTATGTTCCGGCTACACGCTCCGTCTTGCCTGCGATCATGCCTGTACAAACCTGTTTGCGCAGGCAAGCGCGCGCGTGTGGACGGTAAGACGGTAGCGCGCGCAGTCCTGAAAGCGCGGCTTGTGCGATCGTCGACATGCTGAAGATTTGGACTGCGCAAACTTTACTTGCACGGTTTTACTTGAACGTGTGGCCGGTTATTCAAGCCGCGGAACAGTCCGACGTAATTATTTTCGAGATTGTATTTACCTGCGCAAACAGGTTTGTACAGGCATGATCGCAGGCAAGACGGAGCGTGTAGCCAGGCCATAGCCACTACAGTGTGTTCCGTCTTTTTGCACAGTCATGACTGCACAAACCGGACTGCGCAGGCAAGACGGAGCGTGTAGCCGGGCCATTACAGTCACCCGCCACACGACCAGAGGGCTTACGGCCCGGCCACAGCGTCAGCGGCGGCGGCAGCGGCGAGAGATTTCGATGTACATGGCGCGTTTACTCAGTGGCGACATCGGTTGCCGCGGTGTTACGGCGGTTTCAGATTAGCGTTTTATACGTACGTGTTAGAATAATATATAGGATGTCATACTTATAGTTAAATTATGTAATCAATCCCATAAATATTAATATTAAAATAAGTATTTTACATCGTTGTAAACGGGTTGCCAGATTAACAATTAAATTATGTAACACATTCTACAGTTATCATTTCAAATATTGTTTTAATGTTCCAATTTAAACAATCTAATAAATACTATATTTGTTAATTAGTTATAAGCATTTTGTATAATTTTATATATATATATATATATAGGCTCGTTTTTTGGGAGCGCATGTTGGGCACACGCGCAACTCGTACGAGCGTTGACGCGACGAGTCGTCAGAATCCATGTTGACACTGACAAGATGTCACCACTGTTACACACGTACTGCGAACACGCCGAAATATGCCCGTTTACGCGAGTCCGGTTTTTTGCAGCGCGTACGCTGAAACGACCGTATACAAGCAGGAAAAAACGCTAATCTGAAACCGCCCTTACAAAGCGCGCCGTGTACATCGAAAACGCTCGCCGCTGCCGCCGCCGCTGTGGGCTGTGGCCGGGCTGTTAGACAAATGGCTTTCGCTTCTCATTTCTACTTTCGCTAGTTTTATATTTATATTATTCAATCTATTTATGAATTTGGCTACTATAGATACTTATTTGACATATTTTGTATGGAGCTTATACCTAGTAGTCAAATCCAAGGATAAGATCGAAGAATGAAACCTGATTATGCGCGTCTGTAAGGCGAGGCGGTGAGGGTCCGAACGCGAGTGGCTGTAATGAACTAGCTTTACGGTTCACAGGAGCTAAGGGCGTAGTTCAGAAGGGATATTAAATAAGATTCAGGAACTGGGAGCTGGAATATTTTGCGAAGAAAAAACCAGTCAGAAGGGATATCACAAGGTAAGTAGGTACAGGAGCTAGGGGCAGGAATATGTTGTGGTCATAAGGGATATCATATCATAAAGTTCGGGAGCTAGGGGCTGGAGGGTTTGGCGAACAGACCTGCGGCGAGCGCGGCGGGCTCGGGAGTTGGCGCTAGTCGCACTAGCGAGCGGGGACCCTCCAGCACGAAGATCTCGTCCTTGTTCACTGATACCGACAGGATCCTGGAACATAAATACATACATAACTTCACGCCTTTTATCCCCGAAGGGGTGGGCAGACGTGTATTAAACACCCACACCACGCCAGTTATTTTTCGGTCCCAATGTAATAGGGGGCGAGCCTATTGCCATCTACTTGGCACATTATTAGCGAGCGATAATTTATATTTTAAATACACACAATTTCGAAAAGTCAGAGGTGTGTGCCCGGGGTACCTGGGGATCGAACCCGAGACCTATGGAGGGCTATCGCCGCTTTAACGAACGGAACATAAATAATAATACATATAAGACGAACAATATCAGTTGCAGTTTATATATTGTATCACTGCTGGGCACGGCTGGCCTTTTCACACTATGAGTAGGATTAGTCCACAAAGCTAGTTGAGTGAGTGTTGGCGGACTCCACATGCCTTTCGGCGTGTGACATCATGGCAAACTCTCAGAAATATAGATTTTCTCACGATGTTTTTCTTCACCATTAAGCAACCAATTTTTTTGAATACTTTTTATACTATTGTTACGAATGGCGATATTTTAAGAATAACGTCATCTATCGGTGAAAAGGAGAACTCTTGAATAAATAAATTGTAAAGTTTTATTCCTACATATATGACTTGACTGACTAGTGTATAATATGTAGTGTACTTTTTCCACAATACACTTTATTTTAAACACCGATAAACATCAAGCCAAGGATTTGAAGGGTAGTGAGTCGGAAGTGTTTTGTTTTGTTTTTATTGGTGTTTAAAATTAAGTGTATTGTGAATTAAGTACAGTTTCAGTGGCATAGTAATTTTAATCTATCGCCGAACATCTGCTCGTAACACTATTAATACACACTTAACTTCAAAAAGTCATTAGTGCGCACCGCGGTTTTGATTCCGAAACTCTATACGTAGCAGTCTGTCAATCGCTCCAATAAACTATCACTGCATGTGATTTACTAGATGGAAAATGTTGAGCAACGAAATGTGGCTGTTCCCACATAAATAGGAACGATCCTATGGTCTAAGTGTGGTAAGGGTAGCGCTGATAGCGAGACTTGGCTTGCCGTTCGTAACATATCGGTAAAGTTAAGCAACGCTTGCACAGATCGCCACTTGGATGGGTGACTACGTGTGGTATTTAGATCTGAGCTACCGTGCTTCGGAGGGCACATAAAGCTGTCGGTCTTTGTCTCAGGATAAGAATCATCAGGCCATGTCGGAGGCCTTCGGGTGGTCTGAAAACTCCGACACTAGAGTTGGCCACACACACGAAGAAGAAGAAGTGGTCTAGGGAGTTCCTGTAATCTGTCTTGTTGTGTCTGTGTGTGTGACACAGTGCTGAGATACCTATCTTTATACCTTCCAGCGACGGACCCAGATTATGTTAATACTAGAGGACGCCAGCAGCTACGCCTGCATTTTTTTTTATTTACCCGTTTTGGCCGATCCCGTGGGAATTTCGCTAAATCCCTTCTTAGTGCACCCCTACTGCACCAAGGAAAATACATGCCAAATTTCAGCTTCCTGCGCCCAATAGTTTCGGCTGTAGCGTGTCTGTCAGTCAGTCAGTAACGCAAGGATTTTATATATTAAGAAGATAAGATAAGAGCAGTTATTCTAAATAAATAAATATAACGTTATAAACAGACCATGTGCCGTCGGCCAGATCTTACTTGTACTACATTAGATAGTATAACCAGTGTTACCTTCTAAGTTCGTCGACGACTGCCACGGCGGTGAGCGACCTTGGGTCCAGTATATACAGGATGTGCTCATTGTGCGACACCAGGAAGTGTTCGCGGAATACATGTAGGGGGCCCAGGTTGTACTCGCGTTGAGCGTGCGAGTGCTTCTGTTGACAAGGGTTCAGGAGCTCCGCTATTGTTAATGGGTTTGATATCGCCTCCTGGAATATTATGAATGAGGAATAAATATACAAAGTTATTGTTACGAATGGCGACAATTGAAAATAACGCCATCTATCGGTGAATGAGAAAACTAGAAGAGATTGGATGTATCGATGGTTTAAAGGTATTTCATCTATTCTCTGCTAGATGGCGTTGCTGTATCGACTGTTCCCGACTGATACGAGAATATTTCAGAAACATCTAGAATGAACTAGTTTGTTATCCGGCCGGTATAAATACCGCGCGGACGAGCGAGTTCACAGTTTCACACAGTTACAGTTGAATACTGAAAGCGATCATGAAGCGAAAGAGTGCGAAGATTAAGGAAGTCGGAAGTGTTTTCTAGTAGTGTGAAACAGAGTTTTATTAGAGTTTTTATAAGTGTGTATAAGTGTTGTTGTTTGTAAAATAAAGTGCAGTTTAAGTGGCTTAGGAATTTAATTTATCACAGAACCCCAGCTCGTAACATTATTATTAGTATAGTAGTATATGAGAGTAGAATAAATGCTGTGGAAATGAGAGCACTGAGAAGTATGTGTGGTGTGTCTGTTAACGACAGAGTAAAGAATTGTGTGATATGAGAGTGGTGTGGGGTAAAAGAAGATGTAGTGACAACTATTGAGAAAGGTATGCTAAGGTGGTTTGGACACATGAGAGGATGGATGACGAAAGACTGACCAAGAAGTTATATAAGGCAACTGTGAATGGGACAGGAGGAAGGGGAAGGCCTAGGCGAAGTACCCTTAACCGAAAAGCATGCATGAGAAATCTGATGAGGGTGAATGAAGCAAGAGAGATATGTCAGTATGTTATGTATGTATGTATTAGTATAATGCAAACTTCTATTAATTAACTTTTGTTCCTGGAAATTGTCATTATGTTGGATCAAAGTTCAATTTTGTACGGAACAGCTGATTATTTTTAAAACCTATACGTATATATGAAACTGTTTCACAAATTACATTATGTCCATTGTGACTAAGAAACCATTGACATATATTTTTGTGAATGCAAATGCCAAAAATGTATCAATACACTAGTATGTATTGTCTCACTGGCCCTTAAACAACGACAACCCAACCTACTAGACGGCACACGTAAGGCGAACACTTTCTGTCAACACATTAGACTTATACGTCTTATATAAGACCAATCCCAACACTAGATATGAATTATGACGTTCCGCATATTTGAACCGGCCAATTAGAATGCATTTTTGTAGTCTCACCGCTTTGACAGAATTTTTTGTTTGTAGAAATGAAAACATTAGGTGTCTATGGGTTGGGTTGTCGTTGCCCTTAACTCACTCAATGTACCTACCAATTTGTTAGTACAACGATTAGATAAGCAGATAAGACTTATGGCCAGCTTCACCGCTGCCTCATAGGTTCTAGTTAAATTAATTTGTCAGATAACGTAAAAATATTAGTTCCAATATTGAGTTTATCTGGTGGTGAAACAGGGTCTCTGATTAATGTATCTAACTATTTAAAATAGATTGTTTGGTACCTTAAACAAAAGCGTCTGTAGTACATTCCCCTGTGTGTCAGCGCGCCACAGTCTCAGTCCGGGCCGCGCGCAGTAGGCGGCCGGCGGCCCGCCGCGCGCGTACGAATATTGAAATACTGCTCCCAGGGCGCACAAGCTGAGGGAAAATAACACCAATACTGACATTGACACAAGCAAATATTCTGTCGTATCTTATTAGGCTGATAAGCGGAGCCCAGTCTTGAATGCAACCGAGATAACGCTAGGACGGTGATGAGTGACAATGACACAAGCTAATATTGGGTCAAATCTAAGGAGACCCCTCGAAAAGAGTGATCAGCGATATCGCTATTCACTAAGAACAAAAATGTATGGAACTGAATGAACTCAACTATTTGATGGTGAGAATGTTTCGATATATTTGAGCACGATGGGTGATATAAATAACTTGAAGAGCTTGGTTGTAATAAAATCATTGATCACTTTGGGAGTTCCTTTATATTTGAATATGTTATCTGACACTTTATTTAAGAAGTTGACTGTACAGGGCACTCAATATGGCGAAATCAGACGCCTCTTAAAGCGCCGAGGGTCAGCAGGAGCTGAAGTCTAGCGCAGTACCTACGTGCTTTTTGGTAACACTAAGGGCGCGAAAAAACGATTTCGTTCCAAGCCTCAAACCTAAAGCTGAGCACCGGCACTAACTAGTATGCGCTATGAGGCCGCCTCGTCGCTTTACATTGCACTGAATGTCGTGGATTCAATTTCCACACCTGGCAATACTTTTTGTGACCCATAAATTTTTGTTTCGAGTACATAGTTTTCATTAGCTGTATGTTTGTCCGATACACACAACATTTATTTCTAGAATTAAAATTATCTTAAGCCGCTTCAGGCACCGAAAGGGTCTGTTAAAGCCGCGCGCAGTAAGTGTTTCTGGTGATATATGGGGGCCAAAAAATATTTCATTCCAACCTAAATCTGAGCTCTGGCCGGCTCTGACTGGTATGCGCTATCAGCCTATCAATGTTTTGGTGCAGTAATGTACGTACCTCTTCCGCTCCTTCTTGCCCAGCTGGCTGACGTGCCATCGCGCGTCGCGTCGCTCGCACACAATGCTGCGGTACAGCGACGACACCAGCAGGCAGTTCTGGTAGTAGCTCATCTGCACTATCTCGTGCTCCTCGTTCACTATCTCCATCGACTTGCATAGATGCTGCAACATATTACAAACTAGCTGAGCCCGCGTTATTTAGGAGTAGTGCTACGCACCCGTGGCTCAGAGCTTGATGTTATATCCTATAGCATTCCTCGATAAGTAGGCTATCCAGTAAAAAAAGTTTAATTAAAAACAGAACAGTAGTGCCTGAGATTAGCTCGTTTAAGTAAACAAACTCTTCAGCTTTAAATCATTAGTATAGATTATCATTATACTGTCTGAGATGGTGCTGCTCGAGATGGTGTAGCAGAAATAGCTAAATGATTGGGATCTATGACGTGATCTTATAGCTAGCCTCGCATTATTGTCACGCGTTTTTCTTGGTTCTATAGCGATCCAGTGGCAATCAGTTAGGATCGATTTCATAGCGCCCTGCAAATACTGCCGATGTGCGGTGTTAGCGAAACAGAAGAGCGTTTACGTATAAAGGACGTCAGTACCACATCAACTTTTACCCTATAAGTGAATCCCCTTCATTTATCCAGCGTAGGCTTTCGAAGCACGTTTGTGCAGCACAGACGCTTTAAGCGCTAGTGTGAAGGGTCTCTTAAACGGATCGATTCACACAGAACCCAAGCATACCTTGGCACGATAGGGCGATATCGTGTTGTTATATATGCACAAAAATAAAATGCATAGCATGAAAAAATTCAATAAATAAACTGATAACGTTTTAGCTACTTCAGTACATCGATCGTACATCGTGTTCCGTTATATAAATATTTATTTGAGTACACAGTAATTAGTATCAATGATAAATATTTACATTGTAATGTGAATGTTTTTGTCAGGAAAAGTTCTGTTGCCATGCACGAAGACCTGTTCCGTCCATACTAATATTATAAATGCGAAAGTGTATTTGTTTTGCCCTTCTTTCACGCTAAAACCACTACACGGATGATTTCATTGAGTACGAATTTTCCAACAGATCGCAGTTCAACATATTGTTTGTTAAAAGTAGCATGAAATACAAATATCAATGTACAAACTTTTGTCTTTCAAGGTAGTAGAGCCTTGCTGATTTCAGCATGAATGGCCCGGCTCGACGGGGGAAGTACTACCCTCTCACAGAAAATCGACGTAAAGTACAGTAACAGTACCTAAACTGTTGCGTTTCGTTCGGTGAGTGAGAGTGCCGGAGGCCCTATCCCCTATTCCTTCTCCCTGATCCCACTCCTCATCCTATCCCCTTTCCCATCCCCAAGGGGCGGCAACGCATTTGTGACTCGCTCCTGTGGTGTTGCTTGTGTCCATGGGCGGCGGTATTGCTTACCATCAGGCAATCCGTCTGCTCGTTTGCCGCCTATAACCATAAAAAAAAACCTAATAGGTGGCACCAATACATACAAGTGATATAGCAGTGTAGGTAAGTGCGAGTCTATTGTACTCGGTTCCTGTCGTGAATGTGGACGTGAATCATCATCCTTACGTAGCGTAATCCCGGTTGCATCTAAGACTTTTGTCATAGAGCCTTGGGGTCCGCTTAATGCTCGGACCAAATTTGACTGAATACCTATTCGATTTTCCACAGAGCGACTGGCGTCTGACGGCATGTGGCAAGCGTTGGTTAATAAGTATTTAATGCACACATAACTTTCAACATGATACCCTATGTAATACGTATAGCAGCCTGTTAGTAACTTCGACTAGACTATCGCTTCCTCGAATATAGAGGTCAATGTTTGTTCGATTTAGTCATAATCTCTCAGGAAAATACCCCCCCGGGATGCGCTGGCACTTGTTATTTATATGTTTGTTTATCAGCTGGGTCTGGGTGAACAACCCGACGCAGTCTCTAGCCAGTAGTGACGTAATCGCGGTCTTATTTATTTATTAGTTGTGCACTTGATTGGTTAAGTGGTCATCACGTCACATAAATAACAAAGTGCTGGGTCTACAAACAGTTTTGGGCTTTTCAGAAAGTGATAACGAGTGACATCAGAGATAGAACAAAAGTCTTGCCGCTGAGAAAGTGCAAAGTAGGCCCTATAGGTAGCTTTCAGAAACAACCACTTAGAAGCATATGTGTCTATACTTTGCCTCCAAGGTAAGGGTCTAAAAGCATAGAGCTTCGTTGGATGCAGTTTCATGCAGTAGTACGCCTTTTATATTTCCTGCAGAATAAGCAATATACGCTGCGGCAGTTCTGCAATAAGTAGGTTTGCAATATTTGTTTAAAACGCCGTCTGTCGCTATCTATAGCGCGTCAGAGTACGCCGTTACTTTTCGAGAGATATCAAGGCAGTACACACCCTAGAAAGTTAAAAAGAGAAAGTAGTATAGTCATAAAGGAGTAACAAATAACTTACCATATAGAAATCGATTTCTGTCATAATTATGACGCCGTTTTTGTCCCCCGAGAATAATCTCATGCCATTTTTGGACCATTCTATTGCTGTTATTTTACTTTTGTGGAGTTCGCCAATGGTGTACCTGAAAGATAAAAAAATATTATAACATACATAGTCTCACGCCTATAACCCCGAAGAGGTAGGCAGAGGTGTATTTCTACACCCACTTTTCGCCAGTTATACTTTAGTCCCACGTAATAAGGGGCGAGCCTATTGCCGCACCGGGCACTTTTTCAGACTCCGTGCTGCTACTGAGAATTTCGTGACAGAAAAACCCAATAACACTGCCCGACCCAGGAATCGAACCCGGGACCTGCCAATCCCACGCGCACATTTATTTCGCGAGACCAACGAGGCAGTCGTATAGGGTTTGATGTCGAGTTTTCCGTCTCTACGCACAGATGGTATTTGCCTTGTGTTATCCCTTAGTCGCCTCTTACGACACCCACGGGAAGATAGGGGGTGGTGACACTTGTATTCTATGCCGTCAACCACACGGCTCTATATTATAACATGTACAGTTATTTTGAAATTTCATTCACACATTGCTGACCACAACAAATCAGCAGTTAATTGGACGCCTAAAAGATCTGGCTGCAGTGTATGAATTCTGTTTCTTTTTTTCATCATATTTTTATTGCCTCGAAAGCGAATACCTGTGGACACTGTGGTGGCCGAAGATCGACATGCATGAAGCATTGATACTGAAGAATTTCATACACAAGCCAGAGGACACGCAAATGATGCTTGGCGCAGTAGATATAAAAAAAAGGCGTAAGAGCAGATTACCTTTCGACTTTCGGTTCCACTTTGGGTTTAAATGTATCTGGTACATTTTCAGGGTGCTCTTTGGGTATTTGGAAAACAGTGACCTGGCCCGCCGCATTGCCAGCTCCCACCATATAATCAACCGTGCTCACAATCTTCACATATGTTATGGGTGTTGTTGATGCCTAAAATAAAATTACTTAATGTAATTTAGGTACAGTGAAAAATATATTGACTCTAATAACCACTACATAGTATAAAACAAAGTCTGTCTTCTGTTCCTATGTATGCTTAAATCTTCAAAACTATGCAACAGATTTTTAAGTGGTTTTTTAATAGATAGAGTGATTCAAGAGGAAGGTTTATATGTATTTTACATACATCATCATGGTAGATAACCACTGAATGTTTCAGAGGTTTATAATGTGACCGGCGGACCGGACTTGCATGGCTATAAGCATTACACCCATGTGAAGCCGGGGAGGGCCGCTAGTATGTTTATAATTGACACAGTTATAGTTCTAGGGGCTAAATTGTGTAATTAGCGCATGTGGTAGCACAGCCATCTTTGGGAAATTGGTGGTATAGAAACCAAGTCATCATTCACAATAATACATTGTAACAGATGAAAATGTTAGAACCTTTGAATAATTCCGAACTAACCCAGAAGTCCAAAGAATAGTCCCAATAAAAGTCTGAATATAATATAATTTTTTTATTTCAACAGAATGAGCCCATAACACTCAAATATTGCTCAGAGGAATCAACCTAAATTAGAAATCTACTCTAATATTGTATATAATTATAATAGTTGTATGGAATTATACAGTACAACTTAATATTGTAACCTCCTCCTTCTTCCCAAATCACTGCATCACAATAACATAAATGTAGTCTATGCCAACAAGGAAATAGATTTTGTCTGTGTAAACCTTAGTCCTTAGAGTGTATGTGTAAACATTAATAAAAAATGTAAGTTCAACTACACAAATTGAATGGCCAAATGCTATGGTACAACTACTTTTGTCATCAATCTTTTAGTTGTTTGACAAGTCTTGTGTAAATTTCATAAGAATTATTTCAATGTGGTCAACAGCCAGGTTAGGAAGGATTTTATTTCAGTCTTCAGTGCAGAAATCTACAATTTTCCCATTCATAGTAGATTCCACTGAACCCTCCTAGAACATATGAGTAGAAATTTCATAAGGACATTATTGTGTCATTGAGAATTTCATCACTCATACTACTCTAAGAAATAACATCCACCCAAAGATATATAAAAACTATAGATGTGTTGCCCGCACACTGAAATGGCAAACTGAAATGAAGGTAATTGCCGCCATTCTGTTTAATTACATGCGAACCTGTGTTGCGATAGTAAGCTCCCTAACAATAATTCGTGTGTATGAATTTAAAAAACAACTAAAATTATCTCTCTCTAACAACATGTGTCCCCTATAGTAGTATTTATTTACTTTCTCTTTCTTTATTCATACAAGATATTTTTGGTACTTGTAGCTGTTTTTCAGAACCGTTTTGTGGGAGTATGGCGCGTCTATATTATAATATGTCATTGCATCCACCCCAAAAATCCTGCTGGAGTTCACCATAGTGAATGCAATATGAATAATTAATGGACCCAACAGCTGAATCAAAAATTAATCATAGATACACAGTCAACAAGTTAAAATGATCATAACTTATGACAAAAACAAAAATACAATTACCGCATATAAGGAAAGATAACATCATATCCAGTAATCATAAAAGGTTTACAAACATAATTCCTATTTTAAAATGTCTTATCTTATCTCCTTATTTGTTTTTATTATCTAGTTGTGTTCAGTTCTGATTTCTGATTTTCTGACACATCATTCCCAGACACATCATTTTTTACTTTAAAAGGCTGATTATATGAGAGTAAATTTATTAAAATTATATTGCTACGGTGGTATACCATCACTACATGCTTTACCATCAATTTAACAAATAAAAAAAGGCTTTGTAACTACTACATATAATGAATAGATTTAAGTAACATCTGCCTACATAAATTGAAACTAAAGTTCATAACAAATCGGGTCATGTATAAATATAGCCAAGGGTACGTATAAGTTAATAAATAAGCGAAAGCAGACTAATGATGATTTACCTCACATCTCAGCCTCTGAACATTTCCCTTCTTCCGATCATACCAATACACCAGCCCCACGTTGGTCCCCAGCGCTATGTACTCGCTTACAGCATCAACACACGTTAAACACAATTCATTAGAAAATATACCAGTCTGTATCCGAGGAGGAATTAAATTTAAAATATGTGAACACGGTGCCCATTCTCTCACGAAACCTTCTTCTGCACCGCCTGATACTTCCATATTGAATTATAAAAAATCACTTGTTATATTTCACTTTATAAACTATTGCCATTTAACCAATATGCATGACTCTTTACTCTTTGTAAATAAATAAAAAATATTTACGAAAATATTAGCGAGTGTCTCTGTTTGACTTATTTTGACATATGGAAAAAGAAAAGGGATTTTACGTAATGCCAACTGAACTGATCGAACAAATAAAACGACTAGTGAATCAGTGGCTGACAAAATAATTATGTAATACTAAAATTAGTTCCAATAATTAATTATTCCTTTACTGAAATATTGACCTATCTATTTCTTGCAAATATTTATAGTTGAATAAAATAAAATTTAATCAATTATCGGTTTTTAGTAAAATTTTACGGTTTTATCGTTTAACACTAATGACGTTTAGCCAACCTTAAAAACATAACTGTACACTTGTCAGTTTCTTGTCATAGTTGGTCCGTAGTGCGAAAGTCAATTCGCCACGCAATTTGGCAAAAATATCTAAAGAAATGGCAGAATCAGCTACTGAAATACCCATAAACATAGAAGAAACAGTTAGAGAAGCTGTTAAAAATGTTACGGATAAACCGCCGACGAGTATTGAAGGCGTCGCGATTGCATACTTGAGTTTAGTGATTATGGCTATTTTACCGATATTTTTCGGGTCTTTTAGGTCAGTGAAATATTTAAAAGAGCAAAAGGTAAGCCCTTCATAACACTTTTATGGATTAGACATATTTTTCCCACATATTTGACTTATTTGTGATGTCCAATGAAAAAGACACACGTTTATCATCGTGGCATATGTTGGCACGTCAAATGCTAAAGGTCCTTGTCCAATAGCATTTGAAAACATGCATTACGTTCTAATAAATGTATAAACAAGTTATTACATTTTTTGTAGTCGTCGCATAGCTATTTTTTAACCTATCGCCTGACTATTATACAATTTTCATACTGCCATTCTTAAGGAAAAAATTACGCGGTAGGATTTTCTCGTATTTAACAAATGTTTATGTAAATTACACAATAGTTATGAACAATACACTGAAGTAGGGTTTGCAAAAATAATGGCTTTGTAGTTAGATTTCAGTCATCATTTGTATCAGCTTCAATAGATGCTATGACAAATTATCTTTTATTGTATTCAATCTATCTCTACCAACAATGTCATTAATAGTAGTCATAGAGTAGAAATGCAACAATAAACAAGTACCTCAAGATATTTGCATGCACATCACTAGTGAAATATTATAAATTATCTATTGTGTATACTTTTCGTATAATTATCTATTGTGTGAAATAAATTACATTTTAATTTGAATTTGTATAACTAATTCACACATAAATTGCTGGTATTCATCTTCCTTAAATCTGTTGCCTATTTTAACTTGATTAGTGAATATGGCAGACTGAATTTGTTTATTGTATCCTAAAATTATATTCTTAATATTAATTCATAGTCGAAGTTAAAAATAACTTGACTAATTTTGGATACTTCTAGCTCAAATTCACTTATCACACTTTCCTGTTATTTTAAGAACTAGAGGATGCACGCGGTTACACCCGTGTTATTTAAGGTTATTGCTCTGCTCCCGTCGCTCATAGCGTGATGTTATATAGCCTATAACCTTCCTTGGTAAATGGGCTAACTAACACTGAAATAATTTTTCTAATCTGACTAGTAGTTCCTGAGATTAGCGCGTTCAACCAAACAAACAAACTCTTCAGCTTTATATATTAGTATAAGATGTAAACTAGCATATATTAGTAGCTTTCTATTCAGAGTAATAATTCTATCCTTTGGTTGTACAGAATCATGACATGCATTCTTATACATATCTTACTAGACTTTATTTAATTTAAATTATATTTAGTTTAAATTAAACACCTAGACCTTCCTCATATCATCACACCATGTATTGGTGAAAACCATACAAAAATGTGGTTGTGTTTGAGTTTTCATATACTTGGACAGGATGAAAAGCGGTCATCACATTATAATAAGTATATACCTATGGTAAAGCAATAAAAACAATATATAACAGATTTTTATTTTATAACATAAATTATTCATAACTCAAGTACCTACTTACATGAGATGATGGTGAGAATATTTTGAACCATTGTCAGTAACACAAAAGAGAAAGTACCTAATTGTTAATGAGCCTGAGCAAATAGTCTCATTACAACATTGCCACAAATTAACAGAAAGTAACATTTCTCTTTATATAATGTGTATTTACCTTATCAAATTCAAGTATTCAGTGTTCTAACTGTAGTATCATTGTCCTAGTGCTATCCCAATCGCATCCAAGACTTCTGGCCTTCGAGCCCGGGCTCTGCTTATCTATCTAACCAGATTTGATAGAATATCAGCTTTTCTACAGAGTGACTGCCCTCTGACCTTTGCAACTAAAAGGGATAGCTATATTCCATGGTTTAGACCAATATCAGTTTATTTGAGGGTACTGACTCCCTGTAATAACTGTCAATGTTCTTCATGGCAGCCAAGACCAGCAGCAACAGCTTAACATGCTCTCCGAGGCATGGAGCATGCGATAATAAAATTAACAGTTTAATATGCACATAACTGCGAAAAGTCAGTGGTGCACGTCTTGGATTCAAACCCGATATATGTGCATATCAGTCTGTTGTTATCTGCACTCGGCTATCACTCCCTTTTTATTTGATGGGTCGAAGCTCAAATATCTTTGGGAACCACTGCTCTGGATTGATTTGGATTCAGAATGGTACTAATGTGACATCTTTAACGGCATTTGTTGTTGTATACTTAACCGCTTGCTTGCCCGTGTTATATGGCATATAACAAAATTCAAACACTAAATTGCCCGTGTTATATGGCATATAACATCGCATCTCAGTCTACTTTGCCCGTGTCATACTGTATATGACATGGCTCCCGCAGTCGAAAGAGTGAAATATACTCGTCTCAGTCGCTCTAGGGCTTAGTTTGTATTATGTATCTCGTTACTACGTTAAATTTCCCGTCATACTAATCCCAGTCGAGTTTCGACTCCATAGAGAAATTTAAAAAAAAAACGTTCGTTGTCAATGTTGTCATTGAGTGTTGAGTTGGTGCGGAATGTGCGGAATGTGTGAGTGTATTTGTGCTGTTTTTTCTGTTAAATTTAGTTTTATTCTTTAAGATCTATTGTGTTTATCAAGGTATGTAAATAACTAACACGTATATATAATAATTCCAGCATGAAATATAAGATTTGACTTTTTTCGAGACCTTAAGTAGATTTTGGCGCGCAACAGTGATTTTACTGAGAAGATGGGAACTGTTTCAGAAATGTTCATATTACTCAGAAGTGGTCAATGCTATCCATATATTTTTTTTTGTTTTAAAAGAATATGAGACTACTTATTTAGTGTTTATTTATTTGTATGTTTAAAACTGTTATTTGTGCATTATATGGCCTTATCAAATTTAACATAAATTACGCCGCGCGGCGCCAGGTAATGGTTTGGAATCAGAGGCCTCTAATTCATAAATATGTATAGACAAGTGTACTTTTTTATTTTTATCTTATTATCTTATATATAAGTAACGTAATTAAATATTAAAAACGATATGTCACCGCTTTAAGTTTTGAGGTATGAACTTATAAATACAAAGCGAGCTCTAAAACGCGCTATCTCAATTTCAAACGAGCATCACTCGACACCAGAGTCGTAATCTAAATAAACAAAGATAACATTGTATAGTTAGTTTCATAACAAACATAAATAATATAACACTTGACAACCTTTCAAAACAAATTGAGTCACACGAACCGATTGTGTGGAACCCGACCCGCGCGCCGAGGCGATAAAAACGCGCGGGCATTTGATCGTTATCGCTTTCAAGTGGCCGGGCAGAGGGGCCGGTGTGGGTTGCGGCGCGGGGCAAGCAAGCGGTTAATTATTATCTCATACAATCATGGGCTCTTTAGGATGCAAGCTGGAAACAAATCATAATTAGAACAGCTGAGCATACTCAGTGCCTCAGTGGTCACATTAGTATGTGGTATTTCACCTTCATAAAACCTGTTATAGATTGGCAGCAATATGTCTAATTTATGTAGGTGTTTGTTACTAATATGTTACACTGAATTTTATCATTGTTGTATGTATATTTTATGTTTGAATTTCCCAAAGGGCATTTTGCATTTCACTAGGTATGTGTGTTTCACTAACATAAATAAGGGTTGCCTCTTCTGATGAAAATGAAAATTCTTCAGGTCTGGAGGAAATGCTTATAAATGTGAAATTAATAACTTAAAGATTCTACATTTACATGTAGAATACCATGTCTGATTTGTCTTAGGATACTATTACTATATAGTATCCTTAAGCGCAGGCCACATTGCCAACTGACGGACGGAGCGGGCGAAGCGGACGACATTGTTTCACCTCTTATCATACTTGGGTTCACACCGCCAACTGACACCCAAGTATGAAAAGAGGTGAAATTATGTCGTCCGCTCCGTCCGTCAGTTGGCAGTGTGGCCTGCGCTTAAGACAATTCAGACATGGTTATCTAGAGGGATACTGGGATAACACTAGGAGGATGATGAATGAAGTTACAGCTGTAATACCAGCTGTGTCATAAGAAAACCATTTAATTTACAACTAAAATATCTGACCTTATCTGTATTTAAACAAAAGTACTCGCTGGGTATTCAAGTATTAATGATGTATTGTATAAATATTTTTACTTTGACTTTCAACATACAGTAGAAAATACAAAGATAGTTAATAAATTACTGGCCGAATGTCTGTGGAAAAATGATGCAGGAACATTGAGGATAGAGAAAGGGAGACAGTAGAAGACTAATTTATAATTAAGACATAATTTATTAGCCAAAAGTTAGGCAGCGATAGCCTAGTGGAGATACCAACAGACTGGCATGCAGAAGGTATCTGGTTCGATTCCACGGCGCGCACCACTGACATTTCGTATTTATGTGCGTATTGAATTGTTAATTATCGCTTGCCCCGTGCCTCGGAGAGCACGTTAAGCCGTCGGTCCCGGTTGTCATTAATATCTTTGACAGTCGTTATAGGGCGTAGTTCTCCGTCTAAACCATGGAATTTCGCTATCCCTTCGGGTTGCGGAGGTCAGACAGCTCTGTGAAAAAGCTAATATTCCGCCAAATCCGGTTAGACTAGTAAGCAAACCCCAGGTTGAAACTGGGATAACGCTAGGAGGATGATTTAAGTCTAAAGTTATTAGTTGCCTCAAGGAAATAGCAACTCTTATCACAGACAAACATTCAAATTGTGATTGATATTGATACAAGAAGGATACTGCATTATTGGTCAAAAAAGCTTAGTATGTCATTTCCAAATGCATGCATGGTAGCACTCTGATTGAAATACCGCAAAAGGCGATTGATAGATAGGCTTAGTGGTGACATCTGCAAAGGTTACTCAACTTTGTCAATCTATAATGAATGCCAAGTCATCATATCATATTGCATAGATAAATGTAATTTACTGAACCTGAAGGAAACACTATATGTATGATGGTGGAAATCATACAAATATCCGGTCGGTAGTTTTAGAGTTTATTGCGTTCATACAGACAGACAGGATACGGCGGAGTGTCCATTTTAAAATGGTAATTTTAACTGTGATATCATCATCAGCCTGCTATAGTTCACTGCTGGATATAGGCATCTCCAATGGCACGCCACTGAGCTGGATTTTCGGCTCTTTGTGTCCAGCCGCTGTCTGTCACTTTGCGTATATCGTCACTCCACCAAGCCGGAGGGCGTCCTACACTACGTTTGCCAAGGCGCGGGTCTCCACTCTAGAACACGACCTTATTTAAAGACAAATGTGTATTTGTTGTCAGGATGCCGGCAGCCGTACAGAGACGATGTCCAACAAAGACGCGCTCATGTTCCCGATTATCGCGTCGTGCGCACTATTCGCTCTCTACGTGTTCTTCCAGTTCTTCTCCAAGGAGTACATCAACCTGCTCCTCACTGGCTACTTCTTCTTCCTAGGAGTGCTGGCGCTCAGTCATCTGCTCAGGTAAGAATAAGCAGTATTTTAGTAGTTATATACATACATACATAGACTCACGCCTGTTTCCCCGAAGGGGTAGGCAGAGGCATATTAAACGCCCACTTTTCGCCAGTGTTTTGACCCCACGTAATAGGTGGCGAGCCTATTGCCGCTTATTGGGACATTTGTTTGCCAGAGCCTCGTCCGTTGATCGGCAGGTGCACCACTTGCAGGTGAGGTTGGCTTGGGACCCTAAGTTCTTGGTGGGAATCGTATGCATCCTAGTTATATGGGTTCATCATTATTGACCAGTTTTATCTCGGTTGCATCCAAGACTTCTCGCCTTGCACCCCAGGGCCCGCTTTCTACTGTAACCAGACATGATCGAATATTATACAGAATTACAGATATTCCACAGAGCGGCTGGCGTCTGACCTCCGTAACCCAAAGAGATAGCGATTTTCCATGGTTCAGAACGGTATTAGTATATGCCAGGGTATTGACCCTACATAACGACTGTCAAAGATCTCCATGACAGCCGGGACCGACGGCTTAACGTGTTCTCATAGGAACGGCGACTAGCGAGCGATAATTACGCACATAACTTTGAAAAACCAGTATTGCGTTAGTTAAAAAAGAGAAAACTTTGAGTAGCACTCTGTTAGTATATCCACTATATTATATTCTTAATTCAGAATTTACTTAAGTACTTTCTTATATTCGTGTATCGTTATTTTTGTGTATCGTGACACTATTTCTACTATCGTTTTCATTCATGTTTACTAGCTGAAATATTTTTACGAAATACAAAATGTCCGCAGTTATACATTTATATACATAGAAACGTTATGCGTAACCCACGCGTAACCGTAACTAATTTGTTCGCCTAGTTCAAGAATTCATATTATTAATTTATCGTATAAGTTATTTTCTGTTACGATTCGTTACGCTCAATATGGCTGTTAGCACGCTTCTATAAACGGGCATTCGTCAGAAGATTTGGCGTGTAATGTAACATTATATTCATAGCCGTAGAGTCAAAGTAAGAATTAGATTAGCAGTTAGCAGAGGGTTCGAAAAAGAGTTAGTAACAAACCTCCTTTCGACCTACTAAAAATAAAATCTGAGCTGTAGTGCCTGTAGCTGGAGAAATTTTCTTGCTTCAGCTAAAGTTATGCCTTATCAAGGGACCACCAGGCTTTAAATGAATTATGTCATTGTCACTGAGCTATAATTACTGTCCCTTTTATGAATTAGCAACCCACTATGGAAGGAGTTTTTATATGCCAACCATTAAACTCTTAGAAGCATCAAATAAACGCTTTCAGGCCTAGCCTAATCTGAATTATACTTATCAACTTAAACCTGTGCATGTTGTGTTTGAGCCGTTTGAGGTCAAATTTTTATCATTTTAAAATATATGGGTTTTGAGCAAAACAATGTCATTCATATTATTTGAAATGAAATGAAATTATTATTTCATCATCATCATCAGCCTGCCGTAGTCCACTGCTGGATATAGGCCTCTCCAATGGCACGCCACTGAGCCCGATTTTTGGCTCAGTTTATTCTTTAATTCGTGTAAACTTTTTTTAAAGAGCTTACGTAACGTCAATTTTAAATTTATCAGTTTGTACAGATTTATATTTTTGTGTATTCAGATGGAGCTTGTTATAAAAGCGAATACACTGCCCCATAAAACAGTTACTTATTTTGTGGAGGCGGGTGCTATGAACTACAAGATTATACGTATGTCTAGTTTTTACAATATTATTGTGGACATAGCTATAACAGATTATAGTATATAATATATTGCAATACAACAGTTAGAATGCTTATCTCACTGAACTTTTCTCTTAGGGCGCGTTCCCACTGAGGCGTTACGATTAATTTATCGTTGGACGACTGTCGTCTCTTGCTGTTCCCATTAATACGATTGTTTGTCGTCAACATTTTTTATCGTTTAGCGACTATCGTATCTAGCTGTACCATTGGATCGCGACGACATTTTATCGTTTCACGACAGTCGCTTTGTCGTTTACACATTTTTTTTATATAAAATTAGGCGGCAAACGAGCAGACGGATGCAACACCACAGGAGTCACAAGTGCGTTGCCGCCCCTTGGGTTTGGGAAAAGGGACAGGAGGAGGAATGGGATGAAGGAGAAGGAACAGTGGATGGGTCTCCGGCACTCTCACTCACCGAACGAAACGCAACAGTTTAGGTACTGTTACTTTACGTCGATTTTCTGTGAGAGGGTAGTACTTTCCCGGTCGAGCCGGCCCGTTCATGCTGAAATCAGCAAGGCTCTACTACCTGGAATCATTAGCAAGCTACAAAAGGAAGGGAAATCACATGTAAACGACGAGACGATATTTTTATCGTGGCTACGATAGATTTACGGTAACGTTTTAGTCGTAACGACTTTTTATCGTTTCACGACTGTCGTGCTAGCCGTTCCCACTATCACGACAATCTGTTGTCACTGCAAAAAATGTCGTAGACGACAGTAAATCGTGTCGTTCTATATGTGAACACTTCCATTTAAACATATAAGCCACGACACTTAAAACTACACGATTATCTGTCGCCACGACAAAGTGGGAACGCGCCCTTAGAGAAACACGAGGACCGAGGTTGTAAATTCGGTGTCCGATCATTTGACAAGAAACAAATAACAAATTTTCATTTGAAAAATAACATTAGACAAAATTATACTTGTTAAATTTATTATTTTACAAACTATTGTTTAATAAACTACTCATTAGACAATATATTTACTAGAAAATAAAATTATGCTAAAACATTAATTTACAAATTGATTATTTTTTTAAACATGTAAGGTGGCAAAACAACATAATGCATAAATAACATTTGATAAAATGCATTGCTTGGTAAATATTTTATTAACCTCTTAACCGCCGCGATACCAGACACAATAGAAAATCTATTATGCCTCGCACCGATCAGTGCATCGGCTGTCTAGGAGTACGTTAATACAACAATCTTTGTGTAGGGTCAATTGAAACAATGGCTGGTTAGGTTAGGTTAGAACTGCGACCACAATGAACAGAATCAGAATTCTACTTATTTCGCTTAATTCAGGCAGTGTGTATTTTTTTTAAAGACTTAACTAGTTACTTGTTTCTATGGAGTTAGTATTAATACAAAATTATTACTTGCCTATAAATAATCTGTCCAAGAGGAAAATTGCAACCATGCAATTTAATATTTTCAAAATTCGCGTAAGTATTGGTTAGAAATTAGATATTTTTAAAAACTAATAATTTATCTTCTAACTTTTTGTACAATCACCAATTTGGCAAACGAATTATTTAGTCATGTTATTATTTTTTACATTATATTTTACAGTTTAATTATTTCCTAAGTAAAACATTTGTCAAATGATTAGTTTTTCAAACGTTGTTTGTAAAATGATCTTTTGTCATACGTTTTTTGTTAAACAATAGTAAACCTGTAAATTCTCCATATTGCTCATTTCTGCAGAACGAATATTGTGTTAAGGTCTGCAGCATTCCGACAGAGAAGAATCCCATAAGACATAATACTATGAAAGTAACTGAAATAAACCATTCTAGATGTATCTATATCTGTAAAGCTGCAGAACTAAGTTTGCCCGAAAGTCTTTCTATATGCGGACCCATTGAAGTTTGGTATCAAGCATAATACATAGAAACATAGTTGTCCTGACGGGCTCAATTCTGGATTCCTGAAGTTGTAATTGGTTTCCATCTGTTTAAAACTGGGGGTTGAGAATTTTAATAGTTTCGTTTTCTTATCATTAAGTAATAAATTATTTACATTAAACTAATTAACAACTTTGGAGAGTGCATTGTTTACTTCGTCAAAATTGCTCTGTTGTCGTTTAATATTAAAAATTAAGGAGGTATCATCCGCGAATAACACAATCTCATGATTCTTCTTTACGTAATAGCGTAAATCGTTAATATAAATCAAACAAAGAAATGGCCCGAGGATTGAACCCTGCGGGACTACCATTTTAAGGCAGAACCTGGAGATGTATTTTCATTAAACTGGACCTTCTGGATTCTGTTGCCCAAATAGGAAACCAGGAGATCGAGAGCTATGTTCGTAATGTCGTAATGATACAATTTCCTGACCAGAGTGTCATGATGTACACAATCAAACGCTTTTGACAAGTCGCAAAAAATACCTAATGCATCTTGCGACCTTTCCCAAGCTGCAAATATACATTTGAGTAACTCAATTTCTGCGTCAGTAGTCGAATGACGTAGATTGTCTATTAAAATAACTAAGCGATTGACCAAGAATTAATTTTTCAACAATTCTTACTAAGTGTCTGTAACTCTTTTGTCATTATATTACTTCGTATTTCATAATATTAGCCAGTGCATTTTTATTTACAGTCCGATAATCTCGTTCATGGTGCCGGCGTCGATCCCGAACGTATCGTACCACATCCACTTCACGCGCGGCGAGCGTGACACGCGCTCGGACATCATCAACTACAAGTTCACCTCGTATGACGTCATCTGTGTGCTCATCTCGCTGTGCCTCGGCGCCTGGTATCTACTCAAGAAGGTTAGTGTTATATGTTACACCTAGGTCTCACTCAAGTTACTAACGGTACATATACCGAACGTGTCGTACCACATCCACTCGACGCGCGGCGAGCGTGACACGCGCTCGGACATCATCAACTACAATTTCACCTTGTATAACGTCATCTGTGTGCTCATCTCGCTGCGCCTCGGCGCTTGGTATCCACTTAAAAAGGTGGGCTTTTTACGATAATATGGGCAGCCACAACTCCATCCGCGGGTATATTGTATCGCGACAAAAAGTGGTACTTATTGCTATTCTTATGTATATTACTGCAAAGTATTGTAGCGAACAGCTACATAACACGGCGCCATCTACCCAATGACGACGGAACTTCTATGATACGACCCCACCTATCGAAGGCGACGCGCCAAATTCATAAATCCTGAATAGCGCAAGCAACTTTCGCAAGCCAAGCGGCATATATATAACTTCCAAAGTATATCCGTCAGCCTGCAGCTGGGTTAGAGGCTCCTCCCTCTGGTTGGAGGAACACCACACCTTGATCCTCCACAGTATCATCAAAATCCGTTCCGTAGTTTTTGCGTGTAACAAACATCCATTCATTCGTAACAACTTTTAACTAGAAACATCATCACGATAGGGTTTACGCTGCAGCGTAGATGGCTCTACTTGATACTTGATACTTGATTGCACGGGCTGTTACCGCAACTCCACGTCTTGGCGCGTATTTTGCGTGCGGGTGGGAATGGTGTCTTCATTCGAGCCACCCCAGCTCTTCGAGGAAGGCCAGCAGACTCTTGATGTGGCCCACTGCCTCCCTCAGGGTGCTGTATCTCGTCAGGTACTGCTGCCTGTACTGTGCGACCTCAGGGCAGTCGAGGAGCAGGTGGGCTGCCGTCTCGTCTGCTGCCATACAGGCCCTGCACAGCGGGCTGTCGGTGATACCTATAGTAAATAGGTGTTTATTAAAGAATCCGTGTCCTGTGTAGGCGGCCGTGACTGTCCGCAGTTGTTGTTTGGACAGCCGGAGGATTTGTTTGGCTATCTTACCGTCTACTGCGGGAAGAGCCTCCTTGGCCTGCCTACATGTTTCAATACCAATCCGTGACTGGTTGTGTTGGGTCCTGGTCCTATTTCTTACCAGGTTGCAATAAAAACCAGAAGGGAGGGGAATGATGGGCTCGGGTCCCACCACCTCTAAAGTGGCCCCTCTTCTGGCAAGTACGTCGGCTGCGTCATTCCCTCTTGAGCCACTGTGGCCCTTGATCCATTGCAGTGTTAATTTGTTTTGTTTACCTACCTCTGTTAGTTTCTGGTGGCATTCAAGCGTGAGTGCCGAGGTGATAGTATGGCTTTTGAAGGCTGAGAGGACCGCCTTACTATCTGAGAGGATCCTAATGGATCGTTCCCTTACCTCACGTGCCATGATTGCTGTGGCAGCTAGGATTATGCCAAAACATTCGGCCTGGTAGACCGTGTTGTAGGCTCCCAGTGGTGCTGCGATGTTGATGTTTAGGTCCTCGGAGAATACTCCTGAACCCGTGCCTGTATCCGTCTTAGACCCATCTGTGAAGATCGTGAGCTCGTTGTGATTAACCGCTCCTTCGTGTAGATCCTCGTACAGTTGGATTTTGTACTTCTTGTCGAACACAAATTGTTTC
The DNA here is from genome assembly GCA_944739405.2 of Euclidia mi. Classification (NCBI taxonomy): domain Eukaryota; kingdom Metazoa; phylum Arthropoda; class Insecta; order Lepidoptera; family Erebidae; genus Euclidia; species Euclidia mi. Next base: position 14,094,217 of record OX123197.2, read on the forward strand.
GGTATTTGGTCGCCAATGGCTTGTGTGAGAGGAACTTCTTTAAAGAGTGTATTTAAATTGCTAGTGTGCGGTGTGTTGGTGTCTTTCCAGAGCTTCAGAGCTCTTAGCCGGACCGCCGCCATAGTTGCTTCCTGTTGTATAAACAGGTGCAATGGAGGCAGGTCCAGCAACACTTCGAGTGCCGCTGTAGGTGTAGTTTTTATGCAGCCCGTTGCCGCTAGGCATGCAAGTCTTTGAAGCTTTTGAAGCTTGTTGGCGGCCGTTGTTAGGTTGGTCCGAGGCCACCACACTACTGCGCTATAGCTTATCATCGGACGTATTATTGTCTTATAAAGCCATAAGACAATTTTGGGGGATATGCCCCAGCGTTTGCCTATCATCTTCTTACACTGCCAGAACACAATGCTGGCTTTGTTGAGCTTATTTGCCATGTGGCTGTTCCATGTCAATTTGCTGTCGAGAGTGACACCTAGGTACTTGACCTCGGTAGACAGCTTAAGCTCTGTATTAAATAACCTGGGCAGTCGGTAAGTGCCCAGCGCGCGTTTGTGTGTGAACATAACTAGTTCGGTCTTGGTCGAGTTTACAGATAATTCGTACTCATTACACCACCACTCTACTATGCGTAGGGCTTGTTGGGTTAGGTCGTGCACTGTACTGGTTACCTTACCTGAGTTAGATCATCTGCATAACCTATTGTGTAGAAGTCTCTCGCGTTGAGTTTGTCTATGAGTTCATTGATGACTAAGTTCCACAATAGCGGGGAAAGTACACCTCCCTGCGGGCACCCTTTAGTTATCAAGGCTGTCTGAGTGTCGCCGTGCAGGCGCACTACCCTTTTGCTGAGCATGTTTTGGATCCACTGTATGAGCATCTGATCCACACCATGCCTGGCTAGGGCCTTGCTGATGCTGGAAAAGTTTGTCTTGTCGAAGGCTCCTTCTATGTCAATGAAGGTGCCCAGACAGATGCATTTTTGTTGTATAGCAGCTTCTATCTGGTTCACGACCTGATGTAAGGCCGATTCCGTCGATTTCCCTGAGCTGTATGCATGTTGATTGGCATGTAGGGGTAAGTGTTTAAGTGCCCCACTTCTTAGTTCCCTCTCGCAGAGCCTTTCCAAGGCTTTAAGCATGAAGGAGGTCAGGCTTATTGGTCTGAAGGACTTTGCATTGGTATAGTCTGTTTTGCCTGGTTTTGGTATGAAAATTAGTTTGACTTCCCTCCATCTCTTCGGTACATATCTGAGGGCCAGGCTAGCCCTCATGATTGCCAGAAGTCTTTTGCGGACAGGTTCACCCCCCCATTGTAATAACCCTGGGAAGATGCCGTCCAGTCCGGCTGCTTTGAAGGGATGGAAGCTGTCGATGGCCCATCGGAGTTTTTCCTCTGTGACCACGGTATTTGCATGTCTTCACTCATGTTCGGTCGCCACTGTTTGTGTATCGTGCCACGTTATTACCGGGGTGAGGACGCAGCCTGGGAAGTGTGTTTCGAGTAGGACGCGTCTTGTCGCCTCCTCCTCCGATGTGGTGTATGTGTTATCCGGTTTACGGAGAGTACCTGGTGCAACCGTTGGTTGCTGAGCCAGTAATTTCCTTACCCGGTTTGCTTGTTGGCAAGATTCAATGCTCCCACAGAATTTCCTCCATCCCATGGTACGTCTGTATCTGAGGCACTTCTTGTAGCTTGATTTGGCCGCTTTATAAGCGTCCCAATCTTCGTCTGCGCTTGTGTTCATTGCCCTGTTTAAAGCCCTTCTTACCTTCTTGCGCTTGCGTTCAAGCTCAGCGCCCCACCAGGGTTGTTTGCCTGGGGTTGATGGTATAGTGGTTTCAGGGCAGGCTGCGTGGTAGCTGTCTAACATCGACTGCGTCAGTGTACATACCTGCTCGTCGATCTGTTCATTGTTACCCAGTACTGTCGGCGTAGCAGTCAGGGTAAGTTTCTCTGTAAGTAAGTGGACATACTTTACTTTGTCAGTGTTGTGTGGTTTCCTACGCGGCTGTGTGGGTTGTATAACGACTTCCATGGAGAAGCTGATCCATCTGTGGTCTGAGCACGATGCCTCTTTCGAGACATGCCATCCCTTGATGCGTTCAGCCGCTCCTTCTGTTGCGAGAGTTAAGTCGATAATTGTATGACTACGTCTTGTGACGAAGGTGGGCTCCGTACCTGTGTTTAATAGGGTAAGATTGGTGGTGAATAGGTATTCAACCAGTGATTTACCTCTGTTGTTATTGCAGTTCATGCCCCACATTTGGTGGTGGGCATTGGAGTCCGTTCCTATTACGACCTCCGTATTGGTTCTCTCGCACTGGTTAACCAGACGCGTGAGGTCGAACGGAGGCGGGTCTTCGGCCTCGGGCATGTAGACCGTACGAAAACAACCGCTATACTCCTAGGCTGCTGTGTTATTTCAATTTGTATCGCTGTGATGTCTCTGGAACAGAACTCCGTTAGAACTTGGGCTCTGATGTTTTTAGTAGTTAGTATACAGGTTCTTGGATGTGTGTGGTCAGTTGAAGAATAAATCTTACCTCCCAGGCTGGAGAGGCCTCTAATGAGGCCACCCCTTATCCAAGGTTCCTGGATGAGCACGATGGCTGAATGTTGGACCTCCATCCATTTGCGCAGTTGCGCAGTAGCTGTTTGGCTGTGGTGGAGGTTGGTTTGAAGGCAGTTAACGTTACTAGGCGGAGGGTTCATCTTTGGATGATGTCCCCTTCTCCCCAAACGTCAGCTGCGTCAGGCCGGCCAGTATGTCGCCAGCCTCCACCCCGTCGTTCCGCTGCACCGGACTCAGGAGCAGGCACTCATCTTCCGAGTTACCCTCGGCTGATGGGCCAGCCCCCGAGCCAGACGCGGCCGGCTCTGACGGGCCGGATTCTGCGTCGCACCCTGGCTTGGTGTTAGAGTCCTGCTTGACTCGTATGGAGTTGTCGTCGCATCCCGGAGGATGGTCGACAAACTTACCTGAGGGGTCCCGGAACCTGACGTAGACGGCACCCACCCCCAACGCGAGGCGGCGCTCGTTCTTCAACAGGATCGGGACCTGTTCCTCTGGGACGCCCACCACCAGGAACCACCCACCTGACTGCCTTTCGGAGTGCAGCATCGACCATTTGTCACCCTCCAACCAGGGGTTCTGGAACTCCAGAGCGCGACCCACGTCGCGCACGTCGTCCCAGACCCCCTGTTCGTCGGGCACGACAATGCCGCACCGCACTCTCTTCGGGGTCTCTTCCTGGCCCCTGACCTCCAGTTCGAAGCCCGGTGGTGGGACCAGGAGAGAGACTGCCTCCGTCAGCCAGGTGCGCGTTGCCTAGTCGGCGCACCAAAGTTTGAGGACCCCGTCCGCATGCACGGGTTTCCCGGTGAACGCTGGAGCGGGGCGTTTGGGGGTTTTGGTCGACCAGGCGTCACTCAGGATCTTCCTCTGGAGCTCCCGGAGTACCTGGTCCACCAACTCCTTCGACAAGTTCCCTGTGCGTTTGCATGTTACTGCAACACCCAGGGACGCCTTGGAGGCCAGTGCGTAGGACTTACCTACTGTCGTCCTGGAGGATTCGAGGCGGGGCTTCTTGTGGTCTCCCCGAGGCGAACTGGTCTCGTTGAGAGCACGTTTGGCCTCACCCCTGTCCTTGTTTCCGGCAGTTTTACCTGCTGTGTTGCTCGGTGGTGCAGCGGCTGGTTGCCGTCCAGGGTGGCTCTAACAACAAATGCTGTAAACAAACTGTCATACCTTATCTGTAAAAAGTAGTCAAACATAAGCCACTAGTAGCGCGTACGGTAAAGGAACTATCCTGGCATCCACTTGTGAAATACCTATCTTATATTTTGTCAAAACTTTTTGTAAAAACCCAATAACGAGCTGGGGTTCGGCAATATATTATATTCACTATGCCAATGAAAGTGTACTTTATTTCACGAATAAAATCTTCATTTCACACCAGAAAACACACGACGACAAAGACCAAGTCGTTTCTCTTTCGCTGATGTTGATCGCTCTGTTTATTAAACTGAACTGAACTGTTTATCGACACACCCCTGAGCCCTTTGATATCAGCCAGATAAGGTTTCCAGTAAGTTCCATTCTTTGCGAGAACGTTCTCGCAGCGACCGCAAACGTAATCGAACATTCTAGTGGAACAGCAGCGTCATCTAGTTGGGAATAGGTAACTTCCTTTACTCACTTTTAGATGGCGCTAGTTTATTCTAGCAAGTAATCTCTTCTCTTCTATTTCTCTCTCTTGCCGAAATATGGCGTTATTCTCAACATGTATACAACAGTGTATATTCTTTAATCATTTTAAAACCTATCTATATATTTTATTCGGCAGCACTGGATCGCGAACAACCTGTTCGGCATAGCGTTCGCGATCAACGGCGTGGAGCTCCTACACTTAAACAACGTGGTGACGGGGTGCATCCTGCTGTGCGGCCTGTTCCTCTACGACATCTTCTGGGTCTTCGGCACCAACGTCATGGTCACCGTCGCCAAGAGCTTTGAGGCACCTATTAAATGTGAGTTGGGTTATAGATATTTTTTGGTGGATTGCAGTGGCAGATCCAGGATTTTGTTTTGGAGAGGGTTTTTATACTTCTTCTGTCTTGAAACTAGTGAAGAAAATTTGTATAAAGGGAATATTAAAATGTAATTTGTTATTGTAAGAAAACGGATAATTTAGAGGAACAGGGGCTTGAGCCCCTCTTCCTCCTGAATCCATCACTGGTGGGATTGGAATTATTGGTTCAAGTACAGAAATTCATAGATGTTCACTATTATCGTATTGACGTAACATTCATCGTTCTCGTAGCGTTATCCCAGTTTCAATCAGGGGTCCGCTTACTAGGCTAACCGGATTTGGCTGAATATTAGCTTTTCCACAGAGCGACTGCCTGTCTGACCTCCGCAACCCGAAGGGATAGCGATATTCCATGGTTTAAACTAGTGTCAGTTTATTTAGAAGGTACGACGCCCTGTAACGATTGCCAAAGATCTTCGAGGCACGGGACAAGCGATAATTAACAATTCAATACGCACATAACTCCGAAAAGTCATAGGTGCGCGCCGTGGATTCGAGCCCGTGTACCTCTGCATGGCAGTTTGTTGGTATCTCCACTAGGCTATCGCTGCCATATCGTATTAACGTAACAAGAAACTATATTTAAAAAAATTGGGCAAGTGCGAGTCGGACTCGCGCACAAAGGGTTCCGTACCATCATCTATAAAAGAAAATCACGTTCGTTTTATGTATACTTAAATACTTTATAAGTTTCTACCTGTTTATTAAGATCGAGTAACAAATTGCTCAAAAATTACGTTTGTTGTATGGGAGCCTCCCTTTATTATTTACTTTTTTTAAATTTAATTATTTATTTTGAAAGGTAATATACAACTACATATTCTGTGAAAATTTAAAGCGTCTACCTGTTACAGTTAGTAATTTTGAGCAAAAAATACGAAAAATAACACGTTTTTTGTATGGGACCCCCCCCTTAATATTTTCATTTTTTTATTTTTAGTATTTGTTGTTATAGCGTCAACCGAAATACATAATTTGTGAAAATTTCAGCTTTCTAGCTATCATGGTTTATGAGATACAGCCTGGTGACAGACAGACAGACGGACAGACAGACAGACAGACAGACAGCGGAGGTTTAGTAATAGGGTTCCGTTTTTTACCTTTTAGGTACGGAACCCTAAAAAAAACTACCATCTTATAGCTCCGGTTATATAAGATCTTCTATGAGCTAGCAGTACTATGAGAAGGAACTGGGACTTCTGAAACTTTATCAATTACGGGCTGTCCCATTATATTATGATCTATCCATAGATTTGAAGATGCATATTTGACATAAGCTCCATACAAAATATGTCCGTGATGTATTTCAAATCCATGAATAGATCGAATATTAAAATCGGTCGTTAGTTGTTTTACTTTTTGTGAAGTTCAACTTTTTAGGGTTCCGTACCTAAAAGGTAAAAAACGGGACCCCCTATTACTAAGCCTCCACTGTCTGTCTGTCTGTCTGTCCGTCTGTCTGTCACCAGGCTGTATCTCATAAACCGTGATAGCTAGAAAGCTGAATTTTTTACAAATTATGTACTTCGGTTGCCGCTATAACAACAAATACTAAAAATAAAAAAATGAATCCCATACAAAAAACGGGTTTTATTTCGTATTTTTTGCTCAAAATCACTAACTATAACAGGTAGACGCTTTAAAATTTCACAGAATATGTAGTTGTATATTACCTTTCAAAATAAATAATTAAATAAAAAAAAGTAAATAATAAAGGGTACACCCATACAGCAAACGTAATTTTTAAGCAATTTGTTACTCGTAGAAACTTAAAAAGTATTTAAGTATACATACAACGAACGTGATTTTCTTTTATAGATGATGGTACGGAACCCTTCCTGCGCGAGTCCGACTCGCACTTGCCCAATTTTTTTATTAATATACGTAACTTTGTCTGTAGTGGTGTTTCCTCAAGACTTGTTGGTAAACGGTCTGGACGCGAGCAACTTCGCCATGTTGGGCCTCGGAGACATCGTGGTGCCCGGCATCTTCATAGCGCTGCTGCTGCGCTTCGATAAGAGTCTGCAGCGCAACTCTGAGTTCTACTTCAGGTATAGTTGTGTTGTTGTATTTTTTTGCTATATCTAATCGGATGCCAGGTTTAGTTTATGTATATAATCATGTTAGAACAGTGTTACTTTGGACTTAGTTCTAGAATTAATCGCAAAGAAAAATCTGTTGCTTGTAATAGGAAATAATGAGAAATAAAAACTATATTTGCATAATCAATAAATATCTTTAAAGATGCCTTCAATTTCAATTTAATTCTCTTCCTTTTCAATTTCATTTCTTAAACTTAAATGGGATCAAAGGTGTCGTGCCAATCGAATATTACGACCATAAGTTCAGTTGTCGACAGTTCTGCATCGAAGTCATAGAGCATAGATATTTATTAATAGAGGCACATTTCTTATGGCCGCTCTGTAGACAAACTTTCTGTGACCAGTGTGGCCCATATTGCCGCTTGGCGGCGTGGCAGTCGCGCTGTGACAGCTGACTCTACGAGTGCAAGGGAGACGAAAGTTTCTACTGTATATCTTAACTACGAGAGCAAGAGAGACGAAGAACGACGCCAGCGCCGCCAACGGCGCCAACTACGTACTACACTGACAACCGTCAATACGCCAGTTGGAATCGGCACACGAAATCCTTAAGAAATAAGCTTCTATTATGTAAATCTGTATTCATTGTCTTAGTTTTCAGCAGGTGTGTTACTTCGAGTGGTGCAAAGGTTAATGTTTTATATATTTGTATGTGGCAGGGCGACGTTCTCAGCGTACATCCTGGGGCTGCTGGCCACGATCCTGGTGATGCACGTGTTCAAGCACGCGCAGCCGGCGCTGCTGTACCTGGTGCCCGCGTGTCTCGGCACGCCGCTCACGCTCGCCTTGCTCAAGGGGGACATCAACGCGCTCTTCAAGTTAGTATACCACTCTCTAACGGTCATTTTCAATATTCGAACTATAGATAGATCTGTAGATTTTAGATTCGTGTTTGACATATTTTGTATGGAGCTTATGTCAAAAACGAATAAAAAACCAACAGATCTATCTATAGTTCGGAAATTGAATTCCGTAGTTAGTCTGTTTTCGCTAATCTCTGGAACGGCTGGACCGACTTTGACGGGACGTCCACTGGCGGATAGCTGATGTACCAAGAAGTAACCTAGGCTATCAATTAACCGGGTACGCGAAGTAGTTCCCTCAGGACGCGGGTGAAACCGCGGGAAACAGTTAGTTGAATAATAAAATCAAACATTAAATAATTATTTCTTCTACAGTTACGAGGACCAACCAGCGTTACCTGAGCCCACAGCAGACACGAGCAAGTCGAAAAAGACTGAATAAACTGACAACGGCAACCATAGAGCACAAAATACGGCACACCGGTTATTTAAGTACATCTCTATTGACCACTAGTGGTGGGACCATGGCGTAGTGATGTCGAACTTTACCACTGCGCGACTAACATGATCGATACCGGTTATAATACATGTGATTTTTAAAAACCCTTTGCATATATTTCTATCACTAAAAAGTACAGCTATGTACGCAATATTTATATAGATTATTAAGCTCATAGAGACTTATAAAACATCTCGGGAAATGGTGGCCATTCCTTATTTCCTTTTAAACCTAGCTCTTCTAATCTTTCTTTGCATTCCAATGACAATACTATAATGTTGATCGTTATAAATGTCTCAAAATGACCTCAAAGTGATAAACTATGTGAACTTTCCACTTCGTCCAATCGCACAATTTTTATTAGAAAGCAAATTAGACGAGAAATTTCTATGCATTTATTTGAAAACTATTTTACGCGAATCATATTCGATGTTTAAATTTGAAGTATCACATGTTTTGTAATCTGTATCTGCGTGCGAAGCGCGTAAATGTTGCTAGTGTAAAAAAATAAAGGGTAAATAATATATATTAGACTTCCATCGTATCTTCCATTGGTATTCAATGTATTAACTTATACCTTGAGTCTTGGTGTGGGTCCGATGTTGTAAAAAAACTCGATCTTGCGAGAAATATGTGTCTATTTTATATGTGTTAGTGTTAGATTTCTAAATCACGAAGTTTTGTTATATTTTTTTTATTATACGGGATTGAGAATATTGCGTTTATTATAGTGAAATGTGAACAGCGATGGGCAAGCATGACGTAGACTAGGTTTTGGCACAGATATTAAGTGGATACACTATTCTTGCACAAATATAAACAAGTGATATGTTTCACTAGCTGACCAGGCGAACTCCGTACCGCCATATATGTATTATAAATATAAACCTTCTTCTTGAATAATTCTACATATTAAAAACAAATCGCATTAAAATCCGTTGCGTAGTTTTAAAGATTTAAGCATACATAGGGACAGACAGACAGAAGACAGACGTTTAATACTATGTAGTAATGTACTATGCTACGGAAGCAAATTAGTGAATATACCTATTGGTAGTTTCTCTAGTTGGCTTAAAAATATGTGCGAGCGACAGGGCCGCGCCGACCCAATCCAGTCCGCCTGTGTGCGAAATCTATAAAGCGCCTTTTTGTCGACCCTTTTCGAAAATTATTTTAATAATTAACGCGTATCCCGGCGCGTGCGCCCCTATTACCCTGGCGCCTGTGTGCGCCGCGCACATTGCACATAGAGACGGCTCGGCCCTGGCGAGCAAATCAGAGTATATTTTTGATAAACAAATAAACCGTGTATTGTATTAACTTGTGCTGTATGCTAACTTGGTATCTGTGGCTATTGCTACAAGCAATTCGGACATTCCAACGTGAACTCTCTTACTCATCGGCTCATGCAAATCACACTAGTTCTAATAATGAATTTGATGTATATTTTAAATTGTTTAAATTATAACAATGCGATTAATAACAATATCTAATAGCGTTATGTTGAATTTTTATACTATTTTTCGTTAAGGTATTTTTTTTGTCGTCATCGGGAAAATCATTTTATATGTTTTTGTTTTCATGTGGAACTTAATACTAAGTTTATATTTTTGTTACTACATCTACCCTCACAATTTTCTAAAGTTACCGACACAAAGTATTTGCCGATTTTTTCACTCTTTTCTAAACATAGTTATGTTAAGTACAATAAATATGTAATATAAATGTGTGTAATACACGATCTTTTCTTCAGCTTCCTTATTTTGTACTTTATGACAAAATTATACGTGTGATTGAAAATCTGAATCAATTGAGTACACTATGTACTTCATAACTAGAAATATTTTACCCAAATGACTTTAATATCAAATGCTAAAACTGAATACTTTGGGCCTTACAATATTTACTATCAATAAACAGAGTATTCTGCTCAAATCCTTATATTTTATTCTTATTATGGACAAACCTCTTAGAGGCACGTTTTCACGAACAGTCCATAATGTAAAAATAAGTACTTATGTACCTTCAGAAGGTTGTATCCGGCCAAGTAGGGGTAGTTACACACACCTAGTACTTTTAGCTAGGAATACACGAAGTTGACGTACATACTAGATTTGCAAGCGTGCACAAAACTTGAGAACATTGTTGGGATAGGCGGACGTTATTTAGCGAGAGCAGTAAAGACAAATTTGGTAATAGCCCTAAATGGAGAAGCACGTATAGGTACAGGCGGAAAAGAAAATATTTGAGTTCATTATGCATGTGAAGTTTATCTCCTACGGGGTTTTACGATTTCTCTATTATACTAACCCTGTAATTGTTATAGCACTTATTTTAATTTGTCTTCTTATGACATGAACATTCACACTATCTCAATGTATTTCTAGCTAAACCAGCTACACGTAGTCAGAGAATAGTTCACTATGCCTTTACAATCACAGTGAAATTTGAAAATGCATTTACTGAATCACCATAATTTAGCTAGAAACTTATTTTTCTAAGTGTGCTGACCTTACAGTATTCGTCTTATATTATACGTGTAAGATCAGTGTTGCTATTAAGAAAATTGTCACTTCGAATTTCAAATAGGATATATTATATTGAATAAAACCTCCTTAGTCCACTCTTAGGGCACCCTCACATTGTTCATCAGCGTCCCCTTCTACGTACGCTCGGCGTCCGTTCGGCGTGCGCCCGGCGTTCACTTTGTACTACAGAGTGAACGCCAACGCCAGGCGTACGCTCGAGGAACGCTGTCGCCCAATGTGAGGTCGGCCTTATGCCTCAATTGTCAACTGCAACTACAATGTCTGCTTTTTATTATTCTCCATTTAAAAATAGTGCGGCTACCCCTTAAATAATTATTTTTGAGTTATTTATCCCTGTATGTACTATGTGTATATTTAAAGGACATTTTGAATGTATCTGTATCTATTTGGTGTTAAGCCAATGTCAATAGTTGTATTAAATAATTAAATGGATCCGATAAGTATATTGTTTTTTATTTATTATATCAGATATCTAGGCCGAATTTAGCACGAGTCTTTGAACTGCCTCTTTTCAGGAAATTGTACTGCATGGTACCCTATCCCATGTTAAATAATTAATTAGTGTCGCGGGTACAGCTAATTATTATTAAGTCTTAAATGTGTGGACTGATCTGAATTTGTGCGAAAAAATGATCATCTAAACCTATATACCATAGATACCCCTGGTATCAGTATCACAATAGGGAACCAGAACTACAAACCAAGGGTTTTGAGAGCAAATAAAAATACCATTATTAGTTGACAATATTATATTTTCATTGGTTATTATTATTACCTACACACATATTCAATTTTTGAAATGTAGCTGTTGCTCAACTTTTTAATTCAGATCATATCGATGGTAATCCGCCAGTATAATGGTCGGCGCCGACTGACGGCACGGCATACCACGTCATACTGAGGCGTCCAATTGACTGGAATTTAGTATCAGTAGCACTTCTTGCTGAAGATGAAGAACGACAAATACAAACTGATATGTCGAAGAGAAAACAATTCTGGATAAATTATTTTATGAGAACAAGATTTACTAAAAGTGAATTCAGGAACTTATTTACATCCTGATTGCGTCGTGGCACACTGCGGGACGCCGTGGCATGCCGCGGTACGATTGTATCGAAACAAAGTAATATGAATCCTAAACTCATTGAAATAAGAATGAAAATGACTTGAACAGTAATGTTAAGGCCGGCGCGCACTGACGTCGCGGCATGGCAAAGGATTTCCTTTGCCATGCCGCGACGTCAGTGCGCGCCGGCCTTAACAGTTCTTACAGCTTCATTTCAACGTTCAAAAACGTGTTGATATAAAAAAAATACATTAAGATATTAAAGCTTACAGACCTTACAGTTACAATAGTCAGATTCTAACTTTGACTGTCATAATCCAGAATAACTCGACCAGATGTATCGGTCAGAATAACAGGAAATATAGTGCATAGATGATATAGGTACTATTACCAGATATAGTGCACTGATATTTTTATACAAAAATAATTATAATGAAACAACTACAGAAAAACAAAATAGACAACGCCAATGGACTGTGATGTCACATCACAAGTGATATTTTTAAAGAAATTGGCGATTGCCAGTTACTTGTATTATAATTATTTACCTATGCGCATTGGCAGTCAGTGTTACTCTAATTTCTACAAAAATATTTTACTTGTTCGATTTGTCACGGTTTTCCAAATATGGCAATACAGCTCTAAATATCTAAAGTAACATTGATCCTGCTATCTGTAATGGAACCACTATCATTGAATGCCTTTATACAATGGAATCCATACGAACAGTAAGCATTCCAGTCTCAGAACAAATAAAATAGGCTTTAAAAACGAAGAACAAGTAAATACACGCGCTCGTGCTTCGAGAAAAAGGTAAACGACTCATTGACTGCTATAAACTTATATGGTGTGAATTGGTGTGTCCCAAGTGTCGGAGCTTGCGATGCAGCTAGCCCAACATAGTCGTGTTTACGGAAAACATATACAAGCATGCTGCCGAAACATACGACGCGTGAATCATACCCATGCCACACATGTGCTGACGAACACTCATGTGTGTTTTTTTTGTATAGCAACTCGTATGTCGCGTCAGCACATACACACGCTCGACCTGCACGCGCGTTGCGTGCCGTTAAGCACGAGAGGCCGTCTACGAATCTTAGGCCAGCAGTCAATGTGTTAAGAAAAAAGTGAAGTCACTTCTTGGTACAGGTACGAGTATGTGTGAGTAAATGAGTTGCTGTGTCGTTTCTGGTTGAGCATGTATATCTACTTCATCTCTTTTTTTGGCTTCACTCGTAACGATGGCCGGGATATGTTTAAGAAAACTTACTTGGATATATCCTTTTTTATCGATCTGAAGTTTCATCTTTCAGGTGGAGGTTTTTTCTCGAAATTAGCGTAAGGCAAATTTATTATAGCAACTACATTGCGAGGGTCAAGTCATAAAACTACTATGCGTCTATGCCACGCGAAATAAAATGATTTATTATTATTATAAAATGACCGAGTTATGTACATATCACATAAACCGCCACGGTACAGATATTGTAAGGGTGACAAAAAGCGTGGAAACAATTATTGTCGTATATAAATTAATTACAAACAAATAATTGACGTGGGGACATATTCCAGGCACTTTACGCGTTAGCGAGCAAATTGAATCGGATATCAATCATTGTATAGATTATCTGTCGATTACTAGCTTTTTGTCTGTCGATTACCTTGAAATATAGATGAAGTTATTCCTACAAGTCTACCTACTCTGTATTTCGGGTATGTAGGTACACAGGTTAGGAACAAAAAGGAATCGTCACCAAGGCAACCGTGACACTCGAGGATAAAGCAATTTTACAAGTATTGAGACCAAAGAGATTGGATGGTTTAGACTAGAGAGAACATGGCCTATAAATTTCCTTATACCGAACGTGCAACATGTAATGTCAGTTGGTCTTAGTTGGTTAATCATAACGTCAAATTACGCGTCTCATTTAAAGAGGCATAGAGTCTTTACATACTCATATCTTTGACTACATTCTCTAAATAGCCGTGCTGTGATCTGTCATCAGTGTAAAATTTGTTGGACGGTTGTGTTTTCATTTTTAATAACTTTTTTGCATTTAAATAGTAAGTAAGCTTATAATAATTAAATAGTGTACTCATTAATTAATACACATCGTGTATGTGATATCGGGATGTGGATTCCGCTATTCTCGGAACGGAAATAACAGGCGAAACTTTATCTTCTAGCAGTGAGTCGGAATTTTCCAGCAAATTTATTTACTTTTGTCGTATTAATGCTATAATGAGTGTTAAGTTTACATAATATCATTGTATTGCAAATCAAAGGAACAGCTTGCATACGTATGTGTTATAAATTTAACCCACAAATTGTTATTTTGTACATTTATTGATTTAATAGCCTTAGTGATGGGATTTGACAGTGAAAGGAGATATCGATGTTTTTTGAATGAGGGATAAATACGGAAACTAACTATCGGACATGAATGTAAAACTGTAGCTGGAAGCGACAGCGGGTAGCCGCGGTTGCTGAGTTGGCAATAAACAAAGACGTCCAGCGGTCTAATTTTCTATCGCGCGTTTGATAGTAAGCGCAGTTTAATGTACATAATTAACTTAGATACCTACCTTAAAAGTAGCGTCTATTAACCTAAAGCCAAGTGTTCCAGTGTACACACGTGTGTGTAGACTTACATTTTTGCATCTATAAAATAGTAGATGGATTAGGGATGTGAGTAGCATGTTTTATTATTAAGATGGTGTTTTTTATTACAGGTTGCCTATTAATGACGTCACAAGAAAACTTTGGACAAATGCCGTCGGACGGCCTAGTTTGAGTTAGCAGAAGTACCATCGTATTTGTTCACGTCATTTTGAGAAAGACTGTTTTTTAAAGACAGAAAGCACCTGGCGTCGTTTAAAACCGAAAGCTGTGCCTACATTACATTAATCCCCGGACATTGCACACCCGGTAGAATTATTTATCCAAAGCTAAACAAAAAGTGTGTAATTTTAGTTTGAACTTATTAATAAAATATAATAATTACAACGATTTTAATTAATCTAGGTACCTACTTCTATATTATTTATCATATTAGTACTATCCTGACTAATCAAAGACGTCTTGCCTTGTAGTCCGCTACATAATATTCTACCATAAAATATAATATTCTATCACATTCACACAACATTATCTGGTCCCAAACTAAGAATATCTTGTACTACGGGTACTAGACAATCGATAAACATGCATATATACTTTTCTGTAAATATATTACATATTATACATAGTACCATCCAGACCAAGACAAACATCCATATTTATGCACACAAATGTTTGTCTTGAGCGGGAATCAAACCCGCAAGCTTCGTCGTGGCAGTCGGATTACCTACAACTCTAAAAAAATCGAGCAGTGTCCAACGTTAGCGATAGCAAGCAATGTGATATGATGCGACGCAAACAAATTGCCAAAACCTGCCGTGCCGCATTAGCCAATCTGGAATAATTCGTACAATACATAATCTAAGTGACAGTTTCTTAGAATCGCATCGCAACGCATCGCTCATTAGTTTATGAATACATTGAATACTTTTTGTCAATAGATTTTATGGCTAAAACGAAGAATTAAACACGTGATTTTTTAGTACTGTCTGTCTGGCAAGTCTTTGCAAAGCACTGTCCGGCGTCAACAGCAAAAACTACAATTTCAATATTTTAGTTGCTTACTTCTACGGCTTAAATATATCGACACATACTAAAGTTGACATTTGACCAAAAATATTTATCGATAAATCATCACTGTTACGAACAACACTCGGTTTCCTAACTCTATGTTTTGTCTACTGTTTGCCTACCACGAGGCTGCTATAAGAGCGTGCTGCTAAACCTATCGACAGCTCTTTCTATCATACTGCATGTGCCATTCGAAAGAAGATATCAATCATAGCAACCGCTGTCGTTATTTAGTGTTACTTCTATGCCTTAGGTTATATTTCTTTGATTGAGACCGTGCACGACAATAGCGCCACCTAGCATGCGCAACTATTCGGGATTATGCCAAATAATGACATATCAGTATTTTATTGCTAATAGTAATTTAAACATAAATAAAAAGACGAAGTGGTATTTTTACTATCAACGGTCATCCACTGCTGTTCGTATTTTAGTCAATAATAACTCTTGTATTGATGTATTCTGGACTGAAACACTTGGTCATTGTTGCTTCTACGGTGGCTATTCGGCCAAAATATTAAATTAGTAGTTGCACAAGCTAGATTTTGTAAGATCAAATGAAATATTCGTGAGATTGTGGTTCTGCTGTACACCAAATAATACACTCAATGCTGAAAATTTCCAGCCAGTTTTCATTTTTATAAAAAACTAGACGCCAGCAGCTACGCCTGCATTTTTTTTTATTTACCCGTTTTGGCCGATCCCGTGGGAATTTCGGGAAATCCCTTCTTAGTGCACTCCTACGGTTCCCAAGGAACATACATGCCCAAATTTCAGCTTCCTGCACCCAATAGTTTCGGCTGTAGCGTGTCTGTCAGTCAGTCAGTAACGCAAGGATTTAAATATATTAAGAAGTCGGTATTTAATGGAAACTGTACATTTTTACATAATAATATGTAGTTAATCTTGTTACTAAAAACTGCAAATTGCTAAATGACACACCAGCAAGATCTAGGAGTTCTTGATCATTTTTATTGATGAAATACCAACAAATTATTGGCTTTTTGTTTCGCTACATTGATTATCATACAATATTTTGTCAGTGCAACAGCTTTTATCTTTCATTCTTGCATTATTAATTGCTACAATTTTTGAAGTTGTTGCTATATATCCACTTGGATTTCAGCATCAGAGTGATCACTGTAAATGAATCTATTACAAATAATGGTTGTTCCTTTTAAATTCGATTCAGAAAACAGATCGATTTGGCATCCTTGATCAGCCACACGAGGCTTGATTTGATTAAATTCATTTTCATCTTCAACTCTTAGGTACTCTTACTTGATTTGATGTGATATCTAAGACTTTTGTGGTACTACGTTTTATAAAACGTGTATATCAGCTAACACCTGTGACTCTCTAACTTTCTTCTGTCGATATATTTGAGGGAATATTGTAGGAACATAACTTGGACTTGTTTGCACGTCAGATTTTTTGCCTCCAATAAAACGTTCACTACAAATTGTGTCGTGACGTCTTGGAGTCCATGGCGAGCCATCAACAATGAAAAATCAAACATTATTTAATATCACATAAAATACAAAACAAATAAAAATAATTTATTTATTAAGTATCGTATCTAATCTTTCTTTGATCTAATTTCCACTCTACTGTTGGAAAAATATAGAATTTACACAGACTATTTGTGCCGTTATTTTTGCAGTCCACAACACAACAACAATTATGACCCATTTCAAAGATGATAATATTTAAGATCAAGAATTAAATTATCAGATAATGTATTTATTAAGACAACATTCAAATCAAAAATCAAATTGACTTCCCGAATAGTTACGGATTTCTGCCACGGCATGCGCTGCGCTCGTTTTAGCTACCCCCTCCATGCACTTCGCACGTAGCGAGAGGTAGATAGGTTTTTGTACTGTCTTACGGCCATTTTCAATAATCGATCCATACATAGATTTTGAGATTCGAGATTCGTGTTTGGCATATTTTGTTTGGAGCTTATGTCAAAAACGAATCTAAAATCTACAGATCTATCTATAGACCGATCCATACATAGTGGTAGCGCCATCTACCTTTCCATCGAAACTAATCCCATCAACGTCAATGGTTGGTCTCTGCTTGGCCAATGCGAGCGATGCCTTTTGTTGCTATCCCTCTCTATCCCATTCCCAAGAAGGGGCACGCCTTTCGCGGATTGGTCGCGGCGATCGTCGACGCGAGTGACAGTCCAGAACTTTCGAGAACATTGTATTCGCTAAATACGTGTCGGCAATACCGTACCGCTCCGCGCCGCTCCCGCTATAATTATTACCGCTTATAAAAAACCGCTCGCAAGTGGAAGTGATTTGTGTAGTGAAGTGAATCAAGCAGCTTCATCCCGAAACCACCAGGAGACTGCCCTTCTGAGACGAAGAAGATTGCCGTACAAGGTAAGTGCCCCCCATCCTTGGAATATCCTATACCCACTCACAATCATCTCTCCCATTCCAATCCTACATCCTCTTCCCTTATCCTTTCTAGGCGAGCAGAACTCGCAGTAATACAGTCCATTTTCCTTCTCCAAATCGCCTAGAACCTACGGTTTCGGTGTATCGCCGAACCACATAGATTTTGAAATTCGAGATTCGTGTTTGGCATATTTTGTTTGGAGCTTATGTCAAAAACTAATCTAAAATCTACAGATCTATCTATAGATCGAATATTGAATTCCATAGTTAGTCTAACACTAACGATTCTAAGCAAAAATTTGTAGCTATTAGGTACTAAGTTCTTATTAACTATGTATTTAGCCAGAAATAGTAGATTGTATAATATGATGAAAATAATTTAAATACGGTCAACATTCAACAGTAGATACTCTGTAGGTCATTCACTAATATCTGCGAAAATAGTTGCGAAGATCAAGTGAAGTTAGATGCTGCAACTTGCATTTCACGGAGAGGGCGCTGCTCCTGCAGCGGAACACAAAACAAATGTTGTTGATTATGATGTTAGTAACATAGTCCTCAGAGGTTAACGGTGTTTTACAAATCACCCTGTAGGTACATTATATTTGGTTAGCTCAAGCGACGAATAGGTCTGTTCGAGCCTATGTGTCTTGTGCGTGCGGTTGCCTCGGTGACGATAGAGGCATCTGAATACAACAGGAATTTGAAAGTATTACCAGCAACGTAATTACAAACTTATGAACCAGTGCACCAGATAACTGCAATTAATATACATTGTGTGTGTAAAATGTGTGATTCTTATATTTTATTTTCATTCTACTGTATTACCTCTGAAATAGAAAGACATCATGTAAAAATCGCAGCTGAAATAAATTGTATTGTAGCATTTTATAATCAAATAAAACTGGAAACATTTTGTAACCATATGCAGTTTAATCAGTCATTTGAGAAAAAAATTACAAATAAAATTGACATTATTAATTCATTTTAGTTTCATTGTATACAGGAACGTAGGTATCACAAAATATTTCTTTAAATACGTTGTGCTTATTCTGTAAACTTTCTACCATATTTGTAGCATTAGCAGGCCAAGCGCACTTCGCATTTTAGGTACAAACTTACAAGTACCTCGGCCGACCATGTCGACATGGTTGGATTTAGTAGGTTGCCGCGCGCCGCTCACATTAGACGTCACGCAACGAGTGCGACCGCTCCGTATTCTCACGCGCCGTGTTCATATACTGTTCAAATTATATACTTAAACGCCTTTAACAACAAAAATGTATCATCACAAGTCTAATGCAAAGTATTGCTTAATTAACTGTGTGTACGAGAGCAACTTGAAAATCTGATTTATTGTTTGTTGAGATATCTCAACGATTATGGTGTCAAATTAAAGATCAAAAACCATTTTATCTGTTTGAATCATGTAAATCGGTGCACGCGTTTAGGAAATAACTAAGAATTTGTATAGAAAAAATGTAAACGACCAGAATTTTTGTGCTTTTGTTCTACTAGCTCAAATAGTGGGATAGGATACTTATAGGATAATTATTTATTATTAGGTACGTGGTCAAGTAGGTAGATAGACGATGAATAAATATAGTAGCAGCGCCAAGTCGACAACCCTAGCGCGCCACTCCGCGCCAGACAGCGACAGCGTTATGTGTTAGAAAAGAACGGGAACTGTTAGGTTAATATCGCATTAGTCACTGAGTGCTTATGCGAGCTGAATTGAACTTTATTGCTTAGTACCAAGAGTCGCAATTTCAATAAATTGGTTTGAAAAGTGAAGCTTCTGTACGTTGGTACTATTAATTATTCTGTGGCATTAGTGGGTTCATAGTAAGTGGCGCCAAAAGGATAGCAACTATTCAAGCGGCGTTAAGGTTCCAGTATAAATATCTTAATGTAAAACATTGAGACAGTTAATACGAAATTAATGAAATTCAAAGTATAGATAGGTACATTACACACAGCCAAAATCGAGTGATTATATAACGCTATCGTTATGTTAACACCAATTATTTATAATGATTATATATTATCTTTCATTGTAATATAAATGGACACCAATGTTGAACTTTGTCAGAGTACATTTTAAATTAATCTATCTTTTACTTATGCCGCGTTATACAAAGATTAAAGTGAATATAGTTTTTAGTTACCAAGACTTTTTTGACGTTCTTGGCGGTAACCAAATATTACGTTGAAAAATACAGAGCATTAGTGCGAACAGTAAATTTATATTTGTAACATTTTATTGAACACAAAATCAGTGGCGTAGCTAGCTTGGGTGGCACCCGGGGCGGGAGTTGACGGATAACTTTATTTTTTAGTCGATATCTAACAATTCCGGGCTAACTCTCGTAGTACTGAGCTAGTGCCTATGTTGTTTAATATATTTATACATGGGTGTCACCCCTTTTTTGGATGGGTGGCACCCCAAAAAGGGTGGCACCCGGGGCGGTCCCCCCCCCCCCCGCCGCCCCCCTCTTCCTACGCCACTGCACAAAATGCCATTGAAAGGGCGCGCCAAAATAATTTAATGGATGCGCACCATGTATTTGACAAGCTTTGGATAAATCTGGTTTCCTTGTCTGCTTTCGAAATAAATGTCGTAGAGACTAACATTTTAATGCCTCGTTTCCACGCTTGCCAAGCCTCGACAAGCTTCCACAAGCACAAGCGTGTAAATAGGGCGTTTGGCTTGGCTTGCGTGAGCTTGTGGACGCTTGTACAGGATCCGGTCTAGTGTCGGGTTTTGGACACAGATCAAAGGGCGCTTGCGGCAAGGGCTTGCGACGCGTTCACACGTTGGCGCGTGCTTAGTAGTCGCTGTGATCTCTAAACGAACGCACGTCTAGTTCTGTCTGAAAATGAGTGGCTGGTCGAACTTGTTTTGCTTGTTTGTATGATTATGCACTATATCGCCCCCAGAGGAATGTCACGAGGGAACATATTAATAATATGCAGGTGTATTGACATACCTAATGCCGTAACCTATATGGCACCAGTAATATTTCGAGGCTATGTAGGTAAGGTTTTCCGTAGAGGGTAAGGAAGAGGCCCTGGCAGTCTACATCATACAAAATAATTGGTTTTGCTTCTCTTTAAGTGTATTTCAAATAAAAGTAGGTTAAACCAAATGTTATAGTCGATACAAGTTCGGTGTCCGCCATGCTTGGATGTACGTAGCATACTGAGTATACTGACGCATTCACAAGCATGTAAACGGCTCCCAAACGCCAAGCGAGATTTGTGGACGCTTGGAGCTTGTGGAAGCTTGTCGAGGCTTGGCAAGCGTGGAAACGCGGCATAATACTGCTGATAAATGATGGATATGGGCTTTGACGTCATTCAGTCAATAAAATAACTGCAGAGTTTACATACTTTTTCTATACGCCAAAAACTCAAAGTTTATGGTTAAATGTTGCAGACATTATAGCCTTATTATATCACATCAATTAAAACAAGACTGTATGTTCTAAGCTAAAAAGTAAAAAATATATTTTGTGGAATCAAACATTTGTACTGTGGATGAGGCTTACAGTTCATAATTAGCTAAGCCTAGAACCACCTAGTACAAGTCTAATCCATGTGTTATAATCACGATTACCCTATAGCTCCTTTAGAATAGAAATATCACCTTAAATTATATGACAGCAAAGTCTAAAGTCCAATGGCTATTTATATTGTTAGACTGATTGCCTTACTCTAAAATGCTGTATTTAGAATATAGACGTTGTTTATACGGCAATAAGGTTTTAATTCAAAAACATTCATACATAATCTAAATAAACTTTAGGCAATATTCGTTTAGATATTATTATACTTATAATACGTACACGGATACTAGCACATTACTAATAAGTAATTAGGAACACAAGATACACAAAGTAGAAAGTCTTTTTCTCGTAACGTAAAGGAAAAAGAACATCATTGCACTTGACAAAGTTAATCTAAATACGTTATCTTACAGTTTAAATTAGAATAACATAAATCTATAAAAATCGCCAACTAAAATATATAGGTGATAAACTTGATAAATGCATTATGAGAGCAACAAACGCAAGAAAACTACCGGACACATTCTCAATATTTAACATCCAACGCGCTGCTGGAAAATTCCTGTAGACAAGTTGCATTCGATTATCGGTATTAGCTAACTTCAAAAATGTATGAAACTGACATAAGCTTTCGATACGTCACGTGGTCAACGAAGAATTGAATTGCTTGTAACCATGGTAACCAAGCGTTAGCGAAAGTAGAAATCATAACCAAATGTCACTTGTATAGGCCCTCTGACAGGAATCACCTATAACCCTTCGCCTGATCCGGGCAACAAACCTTAGAATCTAAACATAAGCAACGTATGTCATTGGACAATTGGGGCAGTCAGTCAGCATTTTAACAAAATGTCATAATTAAATATTCAAATACATAATCTAAATTGCACTTTATATACAATGTTATTCTTAGCAATAATGCAGATCTTTCAGGAGATTGTACTCATTATGATTATTTTTTCTGGAATATTGTCTAAATCGCGACAAAAACTGCTGTTCCGTTTAGAGGTCAAAGTTTAATTTAATATGGAACAACGGTTTTCTCGCGATTTCGAGAATGTTCCAGAACTAAAGTCATTTATAATAACGAGTAAGTACCATACTACATAAAGTCACTCTCAAAGAGGTTTGCACTATACTAAAAATAACCTCGTACAATATAAATGGCACTTTATATATTTGCAGTAAGTTACATAATTGCATAACCATTGTTCTCTTCGAGACTTGGAGTATATACTTTAGATTGGTGTAGGTGGATTCAACTCTTATATTTATATGGCCATCTGTCGTTCCTCCCAGAATTGGCTCGGGAAGTGCCTGTTGACATGCCTCATGCCGATACATTCAATAATGTTTTGCTCGCCTTCTTGGTGTATTAGGAATTTCACCTGCAACGCAAATAAAGTAGAATTATGTCTGACATTACCCCAAGTTTGACGACCGGTTGACGCAGCGGGAGTGTAAGCGACTGCTACGCCGAAGGTCGCGGGTTCGATTCCCGCTCAAGTCAAACATTTGTGTGCGTGAACATGAATGTTTGTCTTGGTCTGGGTGTTTCTATGTATAATATGTATGTATTTACAAAAAAAAAAAGTATATATGTATGTTTATCCATTATCTAGTATCCATAGTACAAGCCTCTGCTTAGTTTGGGACTAGATGGTGTTGTGTGAATGTGGTAGAATATTATTATTATTCACTTTACTTATCATACTTCTCATAATTCATTTTATATTCATAAACTACATTTATAAAAAAAAAACGTTTAAAAATATAAAAGGGACCACGGAGACCCACCGGTGTCGGGTACAGGGACCAAGCCACCGGTGGTTAGGGCCTCAGAGACAGGAACTTCCTCACGATGCGTGCCGTGTCGAGAAGAACTGCCTTCTGAATCAAGGACTTGATCCAGCTGCCTAGTGCGAGCCTCTTTAGGTGTTGATCGAGGCTCTTGGCGATTAGCCCATTTACCGACACGACTATCGGCACAATGATCACTGAATCCACATCCCACATGTCAACAATCTCGTGAGCTAGGTCCAAATATTTAATCTCCTTCTCTTTCTCTGCCTTCACGAGATTGCCGTCATGCGGTATGGTGATATCGATTATCATTGCGAGTCGCTCTGCTCGGTCTATCACTACAATATCAGGCTTATTGGCTACAATAGTCCTGTCTGTAATGATAGACCGATCCCAGTACAACAATGCACGACCATTCTCGAGAACTGGGTCGGACACATATCTGTAGTACGGTACCTCTGAACCAACGAGATTATATGTAAGGGCTAGTTGCTGATGGATTATCCTGGCCACTTGGTTGTGTCTGTGCAAATACTGACCGTTGGCAAGACTCGAACAACCGGACACTATATGCCTGAGGGATTCCCCGGGTTGGTGACACGCCCGACATATGTCAACCGTCCCATCCCTCAGAATATAGTTCCGGTAGTTGTTTGTCATGACAACTTCGTCCATAATTGCAAAGACAAAACCTTCGGTTTCTCCAAAGAGATCACCGAATCGCAGCCAGGAGATGGAAGCTTTAAAATTCACATCGGGCCCATGTAAGGCCCGGTAGAATCGTCCATGCAGCTCCTTGCCCCTCCATACTTCCCGTCGGTCCTCAGTACTAAGTACTGCAGGTTTGTGCCAGTTCTCTCTAGCCAGAGCGAGCGGGGTAAGTCCGGTATCAATTGTGACTACATCACGATGCACATCCACACTCATCTGCAGAAAATAATCTCTGAGGTTGCACAACTCGCGGTTGTGGAGGGTCTTGGCACATAAAAAGCCTCGACCCCCACATTTCCGCGGGATGTACAGCCTCATTACCGATGAGCGTGGATGATGCATACGAGATACAGTCAGCATTGAACGGACTTTTCTATCCAGGGCATCTAGTTTAGTCTGGGTCCACCTGAGTATGCCGAAGGAATACATTAGGACTGGCATGGCCCACCCGTTGCAGGCCCGCACCTTGTTGCCACCTGATAAAAGACTGTTAAGTACTTTTCTCAGGCGGCCAAAGAACCGAGCCTGCAACGTCTGTTTCATGTCAGTCTCAGATATATTCAAAGACTGCGACATACCCAGGTATTTGTAGGTCTCAGTCGGGGAGAGGGATCTAAGTTGTATGGAATCTGAGAGTTGTATCCCTGCAGATTCCATAATCTTGCCTCTCTTCACATGCATGACCGCACATTTATCCACACCAAATTCCATCCTGATAGAATTACTAAAGGTTTCATTTACCTTAAGTAATGCTTAAGGTAAATGAAACCTTTAGTATAAAGTAACCCTTTGTGCTGGAGTTCTATTCTGAGTTTTGCACTTGATTATCAGTGTTACTAGTCGAAGAGCACAATTTGCATACATTTTCTAAATGCGTCCTTAGCAGACTCTACTGACCGTTAGGGCGTTATCATACTAGCGGTTTGGGAGCGGTTACGGTGCGGGGCGGACGCGCAGCGAATGCGTCGCGAACACGCCGCCCCTGCGTAGCGAGGACGTCGCGGATGCGTGGCATATACGTTACGGTTTTGTCACAAATTATCGACGTACAATACATCCAGTAACAAAATTGATTCCGGCGAGGCAACACTGCTGTTGACTTTATTACTTTTACTCGTTGCGCGTCGCTTTTTACTCTTTGCGCGTCCGCAACGAATTCGTTGCGCGCCCGCTCCGCTTTGAGAACGTTCGCAATCCGCTAGTATGATAAGGCCCTTACTTCACGCTAGGGGCTATAAAAATGTATAGAACTTGATCCCGTCAACTAGTTACCGTGACAATCGAGTGGAAAACTTGGACTAGACGCCCATACCTTAGCTGTGCCAACGAAACATGTAGCTAACACGTATGGGTACTACTTGTTGTAACTTCATTTTGGCTTGTAATGTATGATATATCACATGACTGTGGCGCTCAAAAGTTGAATAAGAATATAGTGTAGTACCTTGGCTATCATCTCAGCTATGTGCATGGCCGTCTTGGTGTGTAGCGTGAGGTTACCGCAGCGCACCGCAGACTTGCCCTCCGCTAGAGCCATGTATATTATTATTTGGTCCTGGAACAACATTATAAGTAGTTCCTGTCATAACGTTATTCGATAAATGAGCTATCAACAACATATTTTTGAATAAGCTAGGCTTTTAATACTTACTTGATAGATAGATCGAGAAAGGTATGCTAAGATGGTTTGGGCACGTGAAGAGGATCGATGACGAAAGACTGACCAAGCAGATATATAAGGCAAGCGTGGAAGGGACAGGACGAAGGGGAAGACCTAGGTGAAAGTTCTTTGAACAGATTGGAGACATCCTAAAAAAGGACAGGTCAGAAGTACCCTTAACAGAAGAGCATGCATGCGAAACTTGATGGGAGTGAATGAAGCAAGAGAGGTATGTCAGGATCGTTGCAAATGGCGTTCCGTAGTCTCTGCCTACTCCTCCGGGAAACAGACGTGAGTCTATGTATGTATGTATGTACTTGATAGATTAGTAGATATTTATTTTCCTGTATAATCTATGCTTTACTGTATAATCTGTACTTTACTGTATATTCTGTACTTTACTGTATAATCTGTACTTTACTGTATAATCTGTACTTTACTGTATAATCTGTACTTTACTGTATAATCTGTACTTTACTGTATAATCTGTACTTTACTGTATAATCTGTACTTTACTGTATAATCTGTATTTACTGTATAATCTGTACTTTACTGTATAATCTGTATTTACTGTATAATCTGTACTTTACTGTATAATCTGTACTTTACTGTATAATCTGTACTTTACTGTATAATCTGTATTTTATTGCAGAATCTGTATTTTATTGCAGAATCTGTATTTTATTGCAGAATCTGTATTTTATTGCAGAATCTGTATTTTACTGTGTTATATGTATATTTATTGTATAATCTGCACTTTACTGTCTCATCCGTATTTTACTGTATAATGTCTACTGTATCATCTTTATTTTGCTGTATAATCTGTATTTTACTGTATAGTCTTATTATACTGTATAATCTGTATTGCACGGTATAATCTCGAAGCCCGCCTTGCGTCCCACGTCGAGAGTTAAACCCTAAGTGCGTGTGTGTTGTTACCTGCGTGTGGTTATCGACGCAGGCGCCATTGGTGATGAGTGTCTTGAGCTCGAAGCCCGCCTTGCGTCCTACGTCGAGAGTTAAACCTTTAGTGCGTGTGTGTTGTTGCCTGCGTGTGGTTATCGACGCAGGCGCCATTGGTGATGAGTGTCTTGAGCTCGAAGCCCGCCTTGCATCCCACGTC
Source organism: Euclidia mi (assembly GCA_944739405.2). Taxonomy (NCBI): domain Eukaryota; kingdom Metazoa; phylum Arthropoda; class Insecta; order Lepidoptera; family Erebidae; genus Euclidia; species Euclidia mi. The sequence continues at coordinate 14,120,799 of OX123197.2, forward strand.
GAGAGTTAAACCCTAAGCGCGTGTGTGTTGTTACCTGCGTGTGGTTATCGACGCAGGCGCCATTGGTGATGAGTGTCTTGAGCTCGAAGCCCGCCTTGCGTCCCACGTCGAGAGTTAAACCCTAAGCGCGTGTGTGTTTTACCTGCGTGTGGTTATCGACGCAAGCGCCATTGGTGATGAGTGTCTTGAGCTCGAAGCCCGCCTTGCGTCCCACGTCGAGAGTTAAACCCTAAGCGCGTGTGTGTTTTACCTGCGTGTGGTTATCGACGCAGGCGCCATTGGTGATGAGTGTCTTGAGCTCGAAGCCCGCCTTGCGTCCCACGTCGAGAGTTAAACCCTAAGCGCGTGTGTGTTTTACCTGCGTGTGGTTATCGACGCAGGCGCCATTGGTGATGAGTGTCTTGAGCTCGAAGCCCGCCTTGCGTCCCACGTCGAGAGTTAAACCCTAAGCGCGTGTGTGTTGTTACCTGCGTGTGGTTATCGACGCAGGCGCCATTGGTGATGAGTGTCTTGAGCTCGAAGCCCGCCTTGCGTCCCACGTCGAGAGTTAAACCCTAAGCGCGTGTGTGTTGTTACCTGCGTGTGGTTATCGACGCAGGCGCCATTGGTGATGAGTGTCTTGAGCTCGAAGCCCGCCTTGCGTCCCACGTCGAGAGTTAAACCCTAAGCGCGTGTGTGTTGTTACCTGCGTGTGGTTATCGACGCAGGCGCCATTGGTGATGAGTGTCTTGAGCTCGAAGCCCGCCTTGCGTCCCACGTCGAGAGTTAAACCCTAAGCGCGTGTGTGTTGTTACCTGCGTGTGGTTATCGACGCAGGCGCCATTGGTGATGAGTGTCTTGAGCTCGAAGCCCGCCTTGCGTCCCACGTCGAGAGTTAAACCCTAAGCGCGTGTGTGTTGTTACCTGCGTGTGGTTATCGACGCAGGCGCCATTGGTGATGAGTGTCTTGAGCTCGAAGCCCGCCTTGCGTCCCACGTCGAGAGTTAAACCCTAAGCGCGTGTGTGTTGTTACCTTCGTGTGGTTATCGACGCAGGCGCCATTGGTGATGAGTGTCTTGAGCTCGAAGCCCGCCTTGCGTCCCACGTCGAGAGTTAAACCCTAAGCGCGTGTGTGTTGTTACCTGCGTGTGGTTATCGACGCAGGCGCCATTGGTGATGAGTGTCTTGAGCTCGAAGCCCGCCTTGCGTCCTACGTCGAGAGTTAAACCCTAAGCGCGTGTGTGTTGTTACCTGCGTGTGGTTATCGACGCAGGCGCCATTGGTGATGAGTGTCTTGAGCTCGAAGCCCGCCTTGCGTCCCACGTCGAGAGTTAAACCCTAAGCGCGTGTGTGTTGTTACCTGCGTGTGGTTATCGACGCAGGCGCCATTGGTGATGAGTGTCTTGAGCTCGAAGCCCGCCTTGCGTCCCACGTCGAGAGTTAAACCCTAAGCGCGTGTGTGTTGTTACCTGCGTGTGGTTATCGACGCAGGCGCCATTGGTGATGAGTGTCTTGAGCTCGAAGCCCGCCTTGCGTCCCACGTCGAGAGTTAAACCCTAAGCGCGTGTGTGTTGTTACCTGCGTGTGGTTATCGACGCAGGCGCCATTGGTGATGAGTGTCTTGAGCTCGAAGCCCGCCTTGCGTCCCACGTCGAGAGTTAAACCCTAAGCGCGTGTGTGTTGTTACCTTCGTGTGGTTATCGACGCAGGCGCCATTGGTGATGAGTGTCTTGAGCTCGAAGCCCGCCTTGCGTCCCACGTCGAGAGTTAAACCCTAAGCGCGTGTGTGTTGTTACCTGCGTGTGGTTATCGACGCAGGCGCCATTGGTGATGAGTGTCTTGAGCTCGAAGCCCGCCTTGCGTCCTACGTCGAGAGTTAAACCCTAAGCGCGTGTGTGTTGTTACCTGCGTGTGGTTATCGACGCAGGCGCCATTGGTGATGAGTGTCTTGAGCTCGAAGCCCGCCTTGCGTCCCACGTCGAGAGTTAAACCCTAAGCGCGTGTGTGTTGTTACCTGCGTGTGGTTATCGACGCAGGCGCCATTGGTGATGAGTGTCTTGAGCTCGAAGCCCGCCTTGCGTCCCACGTCGAGAGTTAAACCCTAAGCGCGTGTGTGTTGTTACCTGCGTGTGGTTATCGACGCAGGCGCCATTGGTGATGAGTGTCTTGAGCTCGAAGCCCGCCTTGCGTCCCACGTCGAGAGTTAAACCCTAAGCGCGTGTGTGTTTTACCTGCGTGTGGTTATCGACGCAGGCGCCATTGGTGATGAGTGTCTTGAGCTCGAAGCCCGCCTTGCGTCCCACGTCGAGCGGGTCGGCGCCGCGCTTACCGAGCCCGTCCGCGCCCAGCACGCAGCCCGTTGTCGTGTCGCACGCCACTCTGACACATCAGGTCAAACATTATAGCACGCTCATCTTTCCTAAAAACAGGGCAATGTGGCATATCTAAACCATGTGGATTGCAAAAGAACAATATCTTCCCTCAAATGCATCTGTTCTCGTTTAATGGCTATTTAAATTCTTCTGGATACAATCATCCTTCCAGAGATCAATCACCGCTCAAAGAAACTCAGCCTCTCCCTCTCCCAGGCAAGCCAACAGGATACCCGCAGCTACTCCCTGGGCCTGGCTCTATTCGAGAAATTCCTTCTTAGCAGCATTTTTACGCCTAATAGTTTTGGCTGTGCGTTGTCTGTCACATGACATGTATAGAACAGATTGGCGCGAGAAATGAATAATGATGAATGACATTGAAAAAAATATGGTGACTTTAGCATCACCTGAAGCAGTAGTGCCCCAGATAAGGTGCCAAGGTAAAAAATGTTCGTAAGGGATTTTTATTTTCGTGAGGGGTCTTTTTACAGTGTGTAATATACAGGAGGCCAATTCTGCTATTTTTATATGACATTGATATTATATTTTGAATGGATTTAAAAGCGGTATTTTGATAACCTAATGTCATTATCGTATAATTTAAAATAAACAGTTCGTCGTTGACACATACAATCTCGTTACAATTTCATTCAAATATCAGGTAGTTTAGAAGAATACGCTTTTTGTGACGTAAGTATGACACTGGCATGATATCGGGACTATATTTATTTAGCAGAATTGGGCCCCTGATAATGGTTGATCAGATGTTATCTCACATGATCCCGGAGCAGTTGTCGGGCGCGCTCCGGTAGTCCTCTTTGTAGGCCTGGATCTCGATGACCTGGTGCACCGGCAGTACTTGCTCCTTCACGCCCTCCACCATTTGGTGCGCCAGCTGCAATATACATCAATGACATTAGTTTATAGGCCTTATTCTACAAAGCACACGACTAAGATGCCTAAGGCAATGTTGACGTATGCCGGGTGGGTTGTGGCAAAGTATTTTAGGCTCGATTCGCTTAACCCAGCCACTAACGAAACGTTGAGTACACCGCAGTGAGTTTAGTTAGTTGCCCTTAAACGCCTTTATAAACACCAGCGTCGGAGGCAGTGATTTTGGTGCACATGTCGCACTCCGCCGCGGTTGGTGCCGGGTCAGTGAGAACGCGCCATGGATATCGAAACCGCTGTTCCTGCCGCCCGCCGCTGCTGTTCGTAAACGGGACCTTAGAAGTGAGTTCCATGTTTCTATTTCCCGCGCTGCCAAGAGGGAAGTCGATAAATTATTTTTCCAGCTCATCCAATAAACTTCTAATTAAATTTGTTGCGAGTTCCAAGAGTATAAAAGGAGGTAAAACTAAGTTGATTGCCAGCCTAGCGAGCCCGCTGCTGCTTTAGCTTTCATCCTCTCCCTTCCATAACTTCCCAATACCAACCAAGTAATCCTTGTAAACTAGAGGATGGTACGTACCTTCATCGGGAGCGTGCCAGCGACGAAACTCCAGCCGTAGACCTTGACGAGGTCGCCGCGCTCGATGAGCGTGACGGCGCGGTACTTCTGTATCGGCTCCACGTGCACTGTCACGTGCCCGCCGCCCTTTGGGTAATACCTGTCAAAATGATGCAGAATTACGTCACTCATATACAGAGGGTTAAGGAAGTAACAGAAGTTACGGCATATCTTCACGTCCGATATCCCGCAGTGTCTCAAGACGAAAGTCTTTGACCAGTGTGTGTTGCCAGTGATGCGATCTACGGCGCTGAGACGTGGTCGCTAACTATGGGCTTCATCCGAAAACTCAGGGTCACTTAGAGGACGATGGAGAGAGTTATGCTCGGAGTTTCCCTGCGAGATCGAATCAGAAATGAGGAGATCCGCAGGAGAACCAAAGTCACCGACATAGCTCTTCGAATAGCCAGGCTGAAGTATTGCCACTTCAGCCTGCTGGGCAGGGCACATAGCGCAAAGAACCGATGGCCGTTGGGGCAGGCGGGTTCTGGAGTGGCGACCACGTACCGGACGACGCCGCAGGGGTAGGCCTCCCGTAAGGTGGACCGACGATCTGGTTAAGATCGCGGGAAGCGGTTGGATGCGGCGGCTCAAAATCGGTGTGTGGAGAACCTTTGGGGAGGCCTATGTCCAGCAGTGGACGTCTGTAGGCTGACATGATGAAGATGACTTTGAATGAGATGAAAATGTATGAGACCAAATGTGCTAAGGGCATGGGTATAAAAAAATTAAATTGTGTGATGTTATTTTTATAGATTGCCCCATAGATTATACACTTATACTGGTATAGATAAGCCACTCACAGTTCGAAATTGAAGTTCTATAGGCATCCTCGACCACTAGATGGCGTACAAATCAATTTTATTTTATTCCGATCGTATAGATGGCGTTAGTAGTGGATTCATTTTTCAAAATAAAATAAATGTTTAATTTCAGTGTTAAAAAATAAGTAAATGAAAACTATTATGTAAAATATGCAATTTAAAAGTATAAAAATCACAAAAAGTAATTTCTATCTAAGCGTGGTTTCGAACCACGGACTTCTAAGATACGGGCCTAGCACTCTTCCACTGCGCCACGCAGATTTTAACTAAGATGGCGAAATTACCGTTCAGTTATCGCTACAGATATTTCTAGGTATAAAAAAGCTAAAATGACATTCCCCCGGCGCTAGATGGCGTTAGTTGGTATGTATAATTTTTAATTACGGGATTGTAGGGAAGTTTCATAGGCCTGGATTGCCCCTTAGCGACACTGCATTATCATTGTAGGATGCGGCCATGAGTCAGGCCAGTGAAGAAATACCCTCTCACAGAATATTGACGTAAAGAAACAGTATCTACACTGTTTCGATGCGATCGGTGAGTGAAGTGTCGGAGCCTCATCCCTCTCTATTCTTTTATCAAACCTCGCTATAGGAAGTGGCTTGGTTGTGTTATAGCTCATAGCCATGACTATGAACTAGGGTTACCAGTTCCCATTAAGTGGACCAATGACTCGAATTGCCAATAGCTAGCAATAAATTTGTGATGAATAGTTATTTGTTACAGCTTTGCGTAATTAGTACTGAATGGCGTCTGTTCTTATGAATGTTGAACACTGTGGATGAAACATAGCTTAGCCTTATACATCAGAATAACATAGACCTTTTGTCGCGTTAGCTTACACCCAAGCGCAATCTCATCTATAATATCTAATGTGTACAAATGCTCCAGGAAAATATTTGTTTGATATCATTTCTATGTAGTTATTAGATATATAAAAAAAGTTTAACCTCCAACTGCAGGAAGTGTTACCAGAATCCGTTTAGTAGTTTTGATGAAGGAGAAACAAACACACTTTCGTATTTATTTTTAGTAAACTTAATATTGATGAATGAATTTAGAATTTAAAACAAAAACAAGCTGTCTTACCCACGTCTATGAACTTTCAAGTTAACTTCAACGCCGAACCTCATGAGCGTTTTCATGAAGATACCGGTGAAGTAGTCGATCTGCGGAGCCATGTCCGCGTTGGTGCCTCCCTTGAGGTCCAGTGTCACCGGCCCGTCGGCTAGTAGCGCGCACGGTAGCGCCACTTGTAGCAGCAGGCTGATGGAGCTGGAAGGAAACATTGTACACTAGGATGTGGAGTTGCCACCATACCAAGGAAACACTGGGTTGTACACACTCCTGCTTGTACTTGACACTTTGACCTTTTCACTGTGTTATGGCGTAGGTAATAAGTATCAAAGTCGTACAGCAACTGCCGAGTTTGACTTGTCGCTGTGTGTACTACTATGCAGTATATAAATTGAAGAAACTAAGTATCAGAATATTGCTATCCATTTGGGTTGCAGAAGGCAGTTGCTCTGTAGAAATGCTAATACCTACTCTGTCAAATTGGGTTCCCTATTTCAGATCGAAAGTTGTTGTTTCAATTTACATTACATTGAACATGGTATGTCTATGATTCAATTGTGCAATGTTTTGTTACATCAACATTTTGTTGCTGCAATGTAACATTGCTCATTAGTTTGATAGTGTATAGGTTCTAATGCAAATACGATCTTTGCGTAAAGATGGAAAACTCGACATCAAACCCTATACGACTGCCTCGTTGGTCTCGCGGCATAAATGTGCGCGTGGGATCGGGAGGTCCCGGGTTCGATTCCTGGGTCGGGCAGTGTTATTGGGTTTTTCTTTCGCGAAATTCTCAGTAGCAGCACGGAGTCTGGAAATGTGCCCGGTACGGCAATAGGCTCGCCCCTTATTACGTGGGACTAAAGTATATCTGGCCAAAAGTGGGTGTAGAAATACACCTCTGCCTACCCCTTCGGGGATAAAAGGAGTGACGTTATGTATGTATGTGTGTATGTATGTTCTAAACACCTACTGTTCCGTGGCATTCAATACCTTTTTTTAGTAATAATAAGGAAAACTAATAAATTCATTAAATTTTATTTATATTTTCACATCTAGTTTCCTAAAATGAGGAAGACAGTTAACATTTTCACCATGTTTACCTGTGTCATGGGCCACAGATAACAAGACAATATCAGTGACCACTTGCTAGCCAAATGCCTGTTAACATGAGAAGCCAAACCTGTAATACCTCAGCTGTTTATTTCCATATGGATGGATAAAAGAATCAACTGTTCCTTAAATTTTCTTAACGTTAAAGTTCACTTTTGTTTGTAACTGAAGTTGGCAATATTGAGTCAAAATTGCAAAAGTTAAAATTAAAGAATAATATTTATTAAAATTTTTATTACACTACAGATATATACAAACTTCTCACCCTGCAGTCCGAGTATCTGCCACATAGTGTCCTTGACGGATCCTGCGACTTGGAGTAAATTCTATCTCCATGGAGCCAATGTAAGCACCAATCAGTTTGGCTCCACACATATCAGCCACCAGTTTAATTCCTGCAGAAAATTGTATGCAAATCAATTTCTATAAAATTCTTCTGCTATTGCAGTCAGTAACTGACAAAGCACAACCAAAATTATTGGGTGCAAGGAACTGAAATTTGGCATGTATGTTCCTTATGGAGTGTAGTATTGCACTTAGAATTTCTCGAAATTCTCACGGGATCGGGAAGTAACGATTAAATAAAAAAATAGTATGCGGTAATAGCTCTAGTTACTAGTACAATAGGATGAATATTCTTGCATAACAATTACAATAATTATGCTAGAAATGAACATGAATACTTTAAGCACACTCGGTACAAATTCCGTTTTCAATTAATATTGGATAAGAAATTCAATAAATATATACCAGCAATTAGTATATATTTTTAAATAGAACTTACCGATAAGATGTTGCGCCGCAAGTCCTGGCTTAGCCCGTCCTGCCCTGATATTTGTAACCCGGATGGGTACGGCTAGTATAGCGCTTAAAGACACTGAAATACGTAATATTTGACCACCCTAAAATAGACCAAACCAATGAAATTTATTAGTAAAATAATTCAGCGGACGCCGAAACTGAAATAACATATTGATGCAATATTTACCCCTTCTAGCATGCTTCCGTCAATATCTAGGAATTCAGACATTTTATTTGAATTGAAAATACTTTGTTAATAATAAATAATTTACGTATATTTAGTAGAAACACTTTAGAAATATAATTAATATTCGAGTCGCCGGACGAAACGTCAAATTAATTGATGCTTAAACAACAGCTGATAGTGATAACTGATAAATATCGATTAAAATAGAGTAGTGTAGTTAGAAAACTGGTAGTCGAATAAAATAATTTCTGCCGGTCTTCTTTTCTGTATATTAGCTTCTTTGTACTTTTTGTGGGGAATAGTTTTGTTGTAGTTGTAACTATAACGTTACAACATATTAATAACATATAAAATAATTTCGCTAGACTAGTTAAATGTACCTACTGAGCTACGTCTGTGAATGTATCCAAGGAGCTATCTATTATCATATCAGCTATGCTTCTTGGCTTACCTTGGGCTACCTATTCATAATATTTTAGTGAAACCAAATTATAAAACAAATGTTCAAGCTCCTTGTATGAAACAGTGGACACTCAGATAGGCCTGCTATATTCAAACAATAAAAAACAGTTTTGTAGTTTATCTAAGTATGCATCAGATTACTTTAGTGACTTATTCTTTTATTATCTGTTGTGTTGTGGGAACATATGTGGGAATGTTGTGGGACCACTATTCTTGGACTCTATCGCAGCCTGGCGCAAGTTCCTAAGAAAAAACCGAATGTATGAAACGTGCTATCTTTTTAATGGCTACTATTATATGTATAACGTGAAGATAGCATCCTTCACTATGTACCCTTGGAACAGTATTCTTTCAAAGTTAGACGGGTTATACGTAGGTACATCACCGCCTTGGCTGTCAATAGTGTCAAATGTCACAACTGTCACATTATTATCCAGATTGAACTTTGCCGCGTTATGTAGTTTGTTTATAAAACGTAAAAAACATACTGTAAAAGTGCTTTGTGTATACCAAATAAATGTGATTTTACACTTCTAGTGTTAGTGTTACTATATTTATTTGATTAGCATTGAAAGGAGCGAAATGTGGCATACAACAACATGCCGGTCAGGCAATGAAAAAAGGGTAGGTATTTATGGCAAAATGTCCCTAGATAAAGATCAATGAATATTTATAATGTTATATAATCAGATATATTTCAATGAAACATAAAAAATAAGGAAATATTCTAAAGTTTCATATCCTAGTACTTTGTAGGTAAACAATAGTGCTGACTGTCAGTTATCGATAATCCGTTATTAGAAATTGGCACAAGGACAAAAAATTATATTATTTTTTCTTTTTAGATGTAAAAATGGGTAGCTGCAACTGGAAACCAAGACTTGATTTATGTGCCCATTGAAAAATTACATCAGTTAAACTATGTGTGTGGCAAGCATTTTAAGCCGAAAGACTTAAAAAAAAGGGAACTCAAGTGAGAAAAACAGCTGTGCCTTGTATCTATAGACATTTCTTTAAATCCTATTATAGAAGAAATGTTGAAAACCTTTCCATTACATGTACATACATATATCTTTTAGTTCTGCGTATTTTTCTTCGCTAATCTAGAATAGATTTATAGAATAGGCTAATTTGTTTGAATAAACACATAAATATTAAAAACACCTTTTATTTGTGTTGGAAAAGTATAATTCTAGTCGAAACATAATTATAATTATTTCTTACCGAATATTATCGATATCGATATTTCGTTAATCACTAGAGGGTACATCCCTATATTGACAAATATGACAATGCTGACAACATAAAAACGATGTCAATTAGTATCTTTATGTTGGTACGAGTTCTCCCTGCACGTTTCATACAAAGCTGAAAGTTTCGCATGATCTATGGCACATCCGCCTCTTCTTACGTAGTATTTGTATACTCTTTGCTCTATCGTGCCCACTAGCGCCAATTCCTAAAACGGAAGTGAAACGGAAATGATAACTTCCGCGCAAAATGTCAATACTTGTTTTGTTGGAGAGTCCTTTGCGAATTATTTCAGATTATACTAGTAATATACGCTTTTCTGCGTAATTGATATAACCATATACAGAAGATTTAAACGCGTTATAGGACTACAGGGCTGTTTGATGAGTTTAACCCGCCATAGAGAGTACTTTTGTAAGGATGCAAAGGAAACCTGGATTCCCTGTGGCAAACTGCAGCATTAAAATGGTAACGGATTATTATTTGTTTCATATAAAGTCGTTAGAAAGTGTAATAAAACAACTTAATGTAAAATTCTGCTTTGTACTGTGAAATTTTGCCAATCAATATGGTACATTCCAGGTTAGAGAAAGTAGCTTCAAATAGTTCAAAACTTCAATAGAAATCCTTATCTGTTTACATGTTTGATGATAAACAATTAGTTGACTGTAGTTGTTGACGTGTTTTGTCATTAAAACCTAAAGTTACGATTTAGAGTATAAATACTTTCTTAGTTTCCAAAGGTTAGAAGATGAGAGTCTAATTGATATGTTAACATTGCTAAAGTATATAAAGCTGATAATGTGACCACATAAGGCACACATGTATCCTCAAGCACATGCATACAATAGGTACAATAGTGACTTCATATGTAAATTAAATAGCAAGCAAGTGTAATAATTGGACGTAGTTAAGCAGAAAGGACTCAATCCACACAAAGTCACTTTTGAGTTATGGGCGTTTAAAGTTTGAGCTGTAATTTCTGTGACAAAAGGTTATTATTTTTTTTTTAAATGGCTCTTATCATCAAAAGAATAGTTTATATTGTATTTGTCCATCAAGTTTGTGATATATTTTGCAATACATTTCGAGATATTAAGTTAAATGTGGGTTGAGTCCTTACCATTAAACTAAAGAATGTTAAGACAGATTTAAATTTTTTATTTCTCCGAAAGGACTCAAAACTACCCTTGTACTAGAAAATTATTTATAAAAAAAAACGAAATAGGTAAAAGTACTAAAAAGTTTTACATTAATTGACCTTAAACACAAAGCTAGTAAAATGACATGAAACACAACCATTAAAATTAAAAAAAATAGATAAAACAGGCCAAAAATGAGGTCGCATGTTAATTTCTTTCATCCTCCAAGTCCTTTATGTGGCACCGGATGTCCACGTCAAAGGTCTTCTGGTCTCGGTGCAAAACCTTGTAGGGACCTGAGTACGGTCCTTCAAGTGGTCTTCTTGCCGGACCCTGACGAACGATGACGTGGGTTGCTGTTGGCAGGTCCTTGGGTACGTAAAACGTTCTACTGGAACTATTGTGCCATGACGTAGGCAGCGGCGTGAGTTTGCTGACGTGAGCACGTATTCTAGCAGCGAGAGTTGTAATATCTATCTCAGCTTCGGAGGCAGGCGAGAGGAATTGTCCAGGTAAACGGAGTGGTTCACCGTACACAATTTCTGCTGTAGACGATTGTAGGTCTTCCTTCCATGCGCTTCGTATGCCAAGCAGAACCCAAGGTAGGAACTTCAACCCAGTTGGATGATGCATGGCAGGTGATGGCTGACTTTAGTTGTCGGTGCAATCTCTCCACAAGGCCATTAACTGCTGGGTGGTACGAGGTGGTAGTGTGATGGTTTGCGCCAATCAGTGTGGCGAGTTCCTTGAATGTGTGCAATAGGAACTGTCGCTGCCGCGGTCGGTGGTAATGTGTTCTGGACAGCCAAACCGCGAAATCCAACCATTGACAAGGGCGGCAGCGCAGGTTTCAGCAGTCATATCCTGGAGTGGATACACATCAGGCCAACAAGTGAAGTGACCGACTATTGTGAGGCAGTATCTATTGCCAGAACATAAGGGCAAGGTTTCAAGATCCAGCCGTCTAACGAGAGCCTCTTGAGGTGGTGGTCGAGGCTCTTGGCAATAAGACCATTTACGGTCACGACTATTGGTACAATTATCGCCGAGTCAACATCCCACATATCGACAATCTCGTGAGCCAGGTCCAAATACTAAATTTGTTTATCTTTTTCGGCTTTCACGGGATTCTCGTCATGGGGTATGATGACGTCGATGATCATTGCAAGGCGCTCTAATCGATCTGTCACCACTATGTCCGGCTTGTTAGCCACAATAGTTCTGTCAGTAATGATAGACCGATCCCAATACAGAGTAGCACGACCATTTTCAAGAACTGGGTCGGGCACATACCTGTAGTACGGTATTTCAGAGTCGACAAGTTGGTACTTTAAGGCAAGTTGCTAGTGGACAATCCTGGCTACTTGGTTCTGTCTATGCAAATATTCACCGTTGGCAAGTCGAGAACAACCGGATACTATATGTCTAAACGATTCACCAGGCTGATGACATGCCCGACATATGTCGACCGTCCCATCCGTCTGAATATACTTCCGGTAGTTGTTAGTCATGACAACTTCGTCCATAATCGCAAAGACAAAACCGTCTGTTTCGGCGAAAAAATCGTCAAAACGCAGCTAGGACACCAATGCTGGAAAATCTACGTGGTGCCCATGCAAGGCCCGGTAAAAACGTCCATGCAGCTCTTTACCTTTCCATATTTACCTGCGCTCCTCTACACCATGTACGGCAGGTTTGCGCCAGTTCTCTTTGGCCAGGCCCAGCGGGGTAAGCCCCCTGTCCACAGCGACCATATCTCGGTGCACACTCGCGTCGGTGTGGAGAAAGTAGTCTCTGAGATTGCACACCTCGCGATTGTGGAGGGTCTTGGCACTCAAGAAGCCACGACCCCCACACTTGTGCGGGATGTACAATCTCATCACCGACGAACGCTGGTGATGTATCCGTTATGTCGTAAGTAGGCAGCGAACTTTCCTATCCAAGGCGTCCAATTCTGTTTGAGTCCATCTGAGTTTGCCGAAGGAGTACCTACATTAAGACGGGCATAGCCCAACCGTTACAGGCACGCACCTTATTTCCGCCCGATAAAAAGCTTTTTAAAACTTTCTTCAGGCCTCCAAAGAAACGTGCCTGCAACGCCTGTTTCATGCCAGCGTCATCAATGCCTAATGCCTGCGACATACCCAGATATTTGTAGGTTGTCGTTGCAGAGAGAGATCTAAGTTATGTGAAATTTGAGAGCTCTATAACATCAGATTCCAGACTCCTGTCTCTCTTTACATGCATGACCGCACATTTATCCACACCGAACTCCATCTTAATTGAATTACTAAAGCTTTCAGTTATCTTTAGTAAATCAATTAAGTGGAGGTCAGTGGGGGCACATAGTTTGAGGTCATCCATGAAAAGGAGGTGAGAAATAACCTGACCTCTAGTCTGCAACCGATAGACTAGCCCTGACCTTTCGAGCAAAGTATTCAGTGGGTTCAGTGCTAGGCAAAACCATAGTGGACTCAAACTGTCGCCTTGGAAAATACCCCGTTTGATCTTTATAGGTACGCCATACCATATGCAAGGCTGTCGACATCCTAGATAGCAAAGCACCGTACTCCACTGCCCCATACATGCCTTCAAGAGGGCGCATAGTGTTGCATCTACTTTGTACAACTCCAGCACTCTCAAAAGCCACGTATGTGGCACAGAGTCATAGGCCTTTTTTATGGTCTATCAGGCATGTCGCCAGATTCTTTCGACTACGGCGCACCTGTTGGCTAATAGCCTTAGTACCAGCTGCCCGGCTTCTACATCCATTTTGAGACTCAGATAAGATTTTATTATTGAATATAATAATATGTAATGCCAATTTTGTTCTCAAAATGGATGTAAAAACTTTATAAACTGTAGGCAGGCAAGTTATAGGCCTATAGTTCGTAGGCTCCGTGGTACTACCAGACTTGAAGAGCAGGTGAGACACGCCAGTTATCATAAAACTTGGCAGCGATCCTGAGTCCAGAGATGACTGGAATGTGGATGCCAAGCCAACATGTGCACTGCGTAGCCATTTTAACCAGAAATTGTGCAATCCGTCCGGTCCCGCAGATTTCCAATTGGCTAACGAACGGACTGCACAATTTACATCGCGGCGTCTATTGCTACAGGCTCCATATGAGGTATTACCTCAGATGATCGCTCAATATCCCTAATCCAGTCACCCTCTGTATGGCTGACGGGAGTCGACCATAAACTGCGCCAGAACGCAATCGTGTTCGCATCATCTGGTCGACGCCCATCAGCCACACCTGGTTTAGGTCGCTCCCAATTCGTATAAACCAACTTCTCATCTCTTTGAAATGCGCGATTTTGGGAATATCGGTCAATCCTTTTTTTGTACTGCCTGATGCGATTCGCCCACGCATAGATTTTATTATTATTTAATATTAATAAAATCTATTTAATTTTACTATTAATATTATTTCATAAATCAAATGTTGTAAGTCACTTCAGTTCATTTGAAAGTATTTCTATCAGTCATTACATCTATTCCTTAGAAACGACTCAGCCTATTTGAGTCGATTTAGTTCATTTGATATTAAATGCGCTGTTCATTTAAAGCAGTTTTCCTGAAATATCCTAAGTGCTTTGAGTCGTTTCTGATAAATAAAAAGAAATATTTTGTTTCAGTAAACCTATAACACAGAAACGACTCAACCTGTTTAAGTCGTTTTAGTTATTTGATATAATGATATTTGTATAATAAAACTTATTCTTAGAAAGGATCCAAGCTGTTTGAGTTTATTCTGGTTTATCGACCCTAAGAACATACTCATAGAAATACATTACTCAGAAACAATTCAAGTGGACTGAGTTCATTCTGCAAATATTTTTGTGTGCTCTTCATACTGTGGGTTGAGTCGGGGTAGCGAAAAAAAACTAGTTGCAGTGTACATTTTCCAAAAAGGGTTTTACTACATGATAGATTTGACCCTCGGGAGTACGATGGCATACTTAACTCAATTTTGGCCAAAGTGTGGATTGAGTCCTTTCTGCTTAACTACGTCCAATTATTCCTAAATCTGTCAATTTTCTAAAGGTTTGATTGTGTGTTTTACTTTTAGCCTGACTGCCCAGTATTGCCAGAAGTGGTGTCGGTACATGATGATGACAGTGAGCAAAGGCGACTTCAGCTCATCAACTTTGGTCACTCTCAGTGGGGCTTCAACAACTGGAGTTGGGCGGTCACCAAACAAGACGTGGGTAAGACAATGAGTATCATTAACTTATAATTATTAGTAGTGAAATTCTTTCAAAATTTAGTCAGTATTGCATTGATTACTAGCCGTTTCCACTTTTTTCAAACTAATTTCTTTTCAGTCAATTTCACTGTTTAATTTTATCAGATAGAACATATTCTGTTCACATGGCTTGACAAGTGCAGAATTTTTTGCCACTAGTTAAACACACACAATAGTTTCAACAAGTTTGCATGCAACTCTTGTGTCTAGTAATATTTCTGTAATACAATTACTTATTCCGTAGTTCATATAAATAGTTAGCCAGATATAACTACTGAAAGTATAACAGATCCAATCAAAATCCAATCCGATCCAAAGCAATAATCTATGAAATATAGACATTGAACTGGTGTTCTTCTACAGAAAAGGGAAATAATGAAGAAGAAAAACATAAAATTCTATTTCTGCTAGAGTGTTGCATGTCATCAATTGAACTCCCACACCCTACAACACTGTGTGATACAGAAATTAATGTGGTTGTGGGATTCTGGCGGGAACCTTAAAAAAGCGCGGATAAGAAAATTTTTCAATTTTAATTTTTTACTAAATATTCGGTGGTTTTTGCTTAAAAGTTGATCCAAAACAATAGTGATAGGTGTGCAAACCCGTGGAAATGGTGGGAAATGAGGGGGGCGGGGATAACCCACCCACCTCACATAAACGTCCTCGGCCTGAGGCTGGAGACGGCGGGACAGAGAAGGACTGTGGTAATGGCGGCGGCGGTGAGAATTATGACTACATACCTTATACAAAACCAGACTATAAAAGACTTTACCCAGAAAATGCAACTTGTACAGATTTTAAAGTGTTTATAGAAGCTACAAACAATAAAGATAGAATAGGCAATAAGAGCCCTATCTATCTCAATCACATATTTTCAAGTGAGATAAAAGGAGTGACGGCTATACAGAGAATCAACGGAAATAAAATAGCAGTCATATTTAAACAGTATAATACGGCCAATAACTTTATTAACAACAGTGCTTTTCATAACAAACATGGCTTGAAAGCATTTATTCCGGCTGCGCAAATAGAAAAAACAGGCATAATTAGATTTGTACCAGCAAACATTTCGAACAAAGAACTATACACAAAATTATCATCAATTTATGAAATAATAGCTATAAGAAGATTCACAAAGAAGGTAGGACAAGAGCGAGTACCATTACAAACAGTTAGCATTACTTTTCTATCGAATATTCTCCCAGACAATGTACAATACGATTTGTTTTCATACCGAGTTTTCGAATATATACCCCCATTACAGCAATGTTTCCGATGCTTTAAATTTAACCACTCCGCTAGGATATGTAATGGCAAACAAAGATGTTCCATTTGTGGAGGTGAGCATTTATATAAAGAATGTGATAGACCAACAGAGATCTGCTGTTGCAATTGCAGCGGGCCTCATCTTGCAATTTCGAGATTATGTCCAATTAAGTTAAATAAAATATTAGAAAAGAAAAATAAGATAACATATGCAAGTGCTACAATCACAAAACAACACTCAAGTGATAACATTGAATTTCCACCCTTGCCACCTCCAAAAATGAAACCCATTAACACTGTAAATAAATCTGTAAATAAGTCTGTACATACATCTGTAAATAAGTCTGTAAATACATCTGTAAATAATACTGTACATAGTGTAAATAACTCTAGAGATGTCTCTCCTAAAGTAGACATCAAAGCCCAAATAGTTGCCAACAACGATGTACTTAAGGCCCTGGTACAGACGTTGGTGGAACTGGGTAATAAGGGCGATAATACGCCTACCACTGTAAATACCATTAGAGAAACACTTATTAAAAACCTCAAGTAATGGATCCAAGTCATACAATGTCTAAGCTACGTATTGCTCAATATAACATTCAAAGTGCTAAAAATAAAAAACCCTTACTGATTCAATTCTTACAAAAACAAAATATTGACATTTGCTTACTTAACGAAACATGGTTTAAAGACAATAGTTTTAGAATACCTGGATATAATATTTATAATAAAAATTCTAAAAATACTCATAATGGTGTAGCAATACTAATTAAGCCATATTTAGGCCCACTTGCGTAACGTTTGATTTAAGTCACTCCTTAATTTAAATTTGTTTAACAGAATTAACAGCATAAAATAATTTAAGTTAAAAGTATTTAGCGTCCTCTTGCACAACGACAACAACGCTTAAATTTAGTTAAACATTTTATGAGGTCGGTAAAGTAGTTTCTACGTTTTGTTTCATGACATGAAGCCTTTTTGTTACGATTTTAACGATGTTATGCGTATGGTTTCGCATAAAACCTTAGACTATTTATATACTTTGAGCATAAAACAAAACGCATTGTCGTCGCCTAGCAACGAAATGACAATTGACAAATAATAACTAGAAACTTTTGAGCATTAACCCTAGAACCCTACATGGGGTGCAGGTGCACCCCACACCGATTTGTTTTCTAAATATCTCAATTTCTTTAATATCCACGAATTCGCGCATCGGAGTATTTTAGTTTGGTGTCAACCACTCGCGTTACGTCAATACCGTGACGAGGGACCGCGTTGTGTGGTCGCCTGTATAAGTGCTGTGGGGTACGCCAGTACCCCAGTGTAGTAAAATCGTAAGATTATTTATTTATTACGATTGATGCATTTATATGTAATAAGTTATTAAATTTGATTATTTATTAAAACAATAGTCCTATATGAATTAAATACAGATATTTTTAGATATTATGAAGTTAAAATTCAATGAAGTTTATTTATTTTGTTTCGGATGGCTGTCAGAGGTTTGAATTACGAAGAAATAAGCTCTATTCTAGACCACAAATCTGGCAAGGAAGAAATAGAAGTTGGGACCAGTTGTAATTCCTGGGTTCTTTACAAGTGTTCAAGATCAAATTATAAGCCAAATATAAAGTTTCAGCAGACAGTTTTGAAATTAGGCTTGGAACTGATACATGAACATTTGGAGGACCGTCACCGGATGCCAACTTAGTCCATTGCAGTGATCCTCAAAAAAGGTCCAAATCCTACAAGCGCTGTTGCTCAAACTACATTTAATTTTGTGTTATAAGGCTGATTTGTGATCTCAAGTTACCGATTATGTTTAATAAAACGTATTTTCATGAATTGTTTTTTTTATTTTAAGGATTACAGTCATTTTAGTATGGGGTGTTCCAGCACCCCAGTGTAGGAATAACATGTGCGCCAAATAGTGTAGGATTCTAGGGTTAACAATAACACAAGTAGGTAGATACATTGTTATCAGTTATATCATCATCATCATCATCATGTCAGCCTAGGGACGTCGACTGCTGGACATAGGCCTCCGCCTGCTGCATCGTCCGGTCCAGTTATATAATTATTGATAATTTTCGTCGCTAATGACAAGATGCCAACATCAGTGTGACAGTTCTTAAATGAAATTAGCCACTAAACAGCCGATTTTCGGTAATTAATTATGACAGTTCTTAAATCATATTACTCGACAAATTTTTCGTTGTGCAAGACGCTAGTGGTGTTTAATATTTTTTTTCTCGTTAAATACATCTTAATTCAATTTAAGAATCGTTGTGCAAGTGGGCCTTAAAGTACAAAGTTTTAAACACTAGATTTTATGAAGAAATTCAAACTGTAGCTCTGTCCTTATCTACGGTGCATGGTAGCTTGACTATTCTTTGTGTATACTGTCCTCCTTCTAGTAGACACATACGGATCAATAGACTACGTAATATTATCAATGATCTTCCAAAGCCTATATTTGTAAGTGGTGACTTTAATGCACACCACATCGCTTTTGGTTGTCTATCCACTAAGAGCAGAGGTCAGGATTTATTTAATATCATTGATGACTTGGATTTATGTATATTAAATGATGGTAGTTTAACAACTGTTAACAACCCGAGACGAAATCCGTCTGCAATTGATGTAAGCTTTATTAGTGCTAACCTCGCATCAATATGCGAGTGGTCTGTACATGATGATGCCATGGGCAGCTATCACTACCCAACAATAACAGAGATTTCACTGCATATAGATAAATATTATATTAATCCTCCTGTTGATAGGTTTATATATAACAAAGCAGATTGGAAAAAGTTTAAAACTATTTCTAAAACAATATTTAATGATTTAGTTCTAAAATTATATGATCCTATTTCAACCTATAATGATTTTTGTTCTCGATTGGATAATTTAAAAGTTATGACAATTCCTAAACTTAATAAACCAAATAATTTCAAAAGTAGACCTCCAGCTCCTTGGTGGAATGACATTTGTGAAAAAAGTGTTATTGCCTCTTACAATGCATTGAAACTATATAGAAGTGATCCTACTATGGAGAACTATTTAGATTATAAAAGAAAGGATGCACTTAAAAAAAGAACCATATCAGAACAAAAGAGAATATGTTGGAATAGCTTATGTAACACTTTTAATAGAACCACTCCTATAAGTAAGATTTGGAATCTTCTAAAAATGTTCAAAGGTATAAGAGCTGGTAATAAATCATATAAAGATGAGTTTATTTCTCAATTTCTAGATAAATGATCTGACAATAGCAATCTAAATAATATTAATAGTTTAGGCAATATTTTCGAATTAAATAATGATAATCCAAATTCAAAATTTTTGCTAGATGCTTTTACATGGTCTGAATTTAAAATGAGTTTGTTATCTCGGAAAGACACTACACCTGGTTTAGATGATTTCCCCTATTGTACTATTAAAAATTTAGATGAATCAGCACAAAAAATATTTCTTAATATTCTTAATTTACTTTGGCATTGTAAATGTATTCCACAATCATGGAAAACACAATGTGTCATTCCGATACTCAAACCAGATAAACCTCTCGAGCTTGCCAGCTCTTATAGACCAATATCACTGTCTTCATGTCTAGGTAAACTATTTGAAAACATGATTAAAAATCGTTTGGATTGGTATATGGAATCTAACGGCATCATTCCGCATGTACAATATGGATTTCGTCGAGGACGAAGTTGTGCAGACAGCTTCACTTCCTTAATTTCAGACCTGAAACATGCAAAAGATAATAAGTTAAACACTGTTTGTGTATTTTTAGATGTTCAGGGTGCTTTTGACAGTCTAGATCCGGCTATACTTGTACAAGTTATGTCTAGGTTAGGTGTGCCTGGTCAACTATGTAAATGGATATATAATTTTTTGGATAGTAGAACACTTTATGTAAGGCATAATAATACATTGCATGGTCCAAAATGTGCATCTAAAGGTACAATGCAGGGTGCTACACTATCTCCTTTGTTGTACAATATATATACAAGTGAAATCTGTAAATTTGTAAATAGTAATGTAGATATTTTGCAGTTTGCTGATGATATTGTTTTGTACAGTAGTAATTATAATGTAGAAATTGCAATAGACAATATTAACAGAGCATTGTCCCAAATATTTCACTATTACAATGATGTGTTACATTTAAAAATTAATCCCTCCAAAAGTAGTGCCATGATATTTGGAAGTGAGAACACATATTCAAAAGTAATATATACTGGACAGCAAATAAACCGAGCCACCCGCTACCTAGGCACTCTAATTCGATTTTCTCAAAAACTAAAAAACCTAAAATTAACAAAGTTGTACCTACAGAAAGTGCGTTTCATGGTGATTAAAATGAAAGGAAATTCATTGGGTTTAATCAATACTTCAGTGTTTATTAAGGATTTTATAAAGAAGAGTCATTTTCCAGTCGTGACAATCGTTAGTAATGATAAAGTGAAAAAAAAATTAAAGCCAAAAACAAAGATAAAATCAAATAAAAGTTTTTGATCAATATTCCGTATTCCCTCCCCTTGCTCGGATAACTGCCAGCATCCTTGTATTCATCGACCTTACGAGCCTGACGATAAAACCTTGAGGAATTGTATTCCACTTCTCTTCAATTGCGATTCGCAGCTCTGGAAGCCTTGTTGGACCAGGTACCCGGGCTCGAACCCGACGTTTCAGCTCATCCCATAAGTGTTCTATCGGATTCAAATCCGGGCTTCGAGCTGGCCAGTCCATTGTACGAATGCTGACGTCGCTTAGATACTGGGTCACCACATGAGCAACATGAGGCCGTGCATTATCATGCATTAATTGCATATCCTGTCCGATATATCCTGCGTAAGGTACCACATGGTCTGCGAGGATTTCAGTACTGTAGCGATGAGAAGTCAGTCCACGTATACGGCCCGTCGGTTCGATGAAAACTAACGCTGTATGTGCTGTTAACGAGATGCCGCCCCAGACCATTACAGATCTTCCTCCATAATTTCCTCGATGCAACACTGAGAATAACGTTCTCCGGGGTGACGATATACTCTCTGACGTCGATCACTTCCATGTAGACTCACCCTGGTCTCATCAGTGAAGAGTACATTACTCCACTGCTCTAATGTCCAATCCCTATGCTCTCGAGCAAATTCAAGTCATGCTCGACGGTGTGCTACCGTTAATGCTGGGCCTGTTGCAGCTCTTTTTGGGGTCAGGTTCCGTTCAGCAAGTCTCCTTCGGACGGTATCTGAACTTATGACCACTTGGCGTTCGTCACGCTCACTTTGTTGGACTTGAACTGCGTTGAGGTGGCGATTTCGCAGAACAGTAAGGTGGATATAACGATCATCTGCTGCTGATGTAGCCCTAGGTCTGCCCGTACCTGGACGGCGATCGAATGCTCCAGTCTCTAGGTATCGTCTGTAAACTCGTTGCACCGAAGATCTGCTGATTCGAAACCTTCGAGCGACTTCACGTTGCGCAATGCCTGCTTGAAGTAATGCTACAGCTTGAGCTGCTTCCTGAGGTGTTGTATCCATTATTAATCGAAAAAAGTAGGAAAAATACACGCGTCTGAGCAAGCGATGGACAAAAACTAAAGAAATGATAAGAAATATCCGACTACCCTCATTGTAGAGAAAAAGAACGCTAATTTCAAACTCTGGTGAAAACAGAGCAAATCGTTAGCATTGTGTTTGTTGCTTGATTACAATGTGAGTTGACGGTACTTTCGAATTAATTTGTAGTCATTTTAATCACCATGAAACGCACTTTTTGTAGGTATAACTTTGATAGTTGTAAGTTTAATACTTTTTGAGAAAATCGAATCCGAGTTCCTAGGTAGCGGGTGGCTCAGTTTATTTGCTGACCAGTGTATAATGGAGAATTTATAAATCCAGTGAATGTTAAGAAATTTTTAGGCATAGTATTAGATAAGAAATTAACCTTTGAGGAACATATTAAAACCATATCAAAAAATGCTCTTAAAGGATTAAATATAATAAAATGTCTTGCAGGCGTTACATGGGGAGCTGACCCGAAAATATTGTCAACTTTGTATAAAAGTATAGTTAGAAGCCATTTTGATTATAGCTCATTAGTGTATATAAATAGTACTCATGTAAATAAACTAGATCTATTGCAGAACAGGGCTTTGAGAACAATTTCTGGTGCAATGTGCTCTACTCCCATAAGGGCCATGGAAGTGGAGACTAAAATAATGCCCCTAATTTTGAGACGCATTCTACTTGCAGAGAGATTCTGTCTTAAATTAATTGCTGCAGATAACAAGAAAATAATAAACAAAATAGTACCTTCTGTATGTAGAAATCCTGGACCTCTAACAACAGGCGAGATTCTCTTAAATGGTAAATCCCCAACATTGTCCAAAATATTGCTGGAAACAGAAAACAGTTTTACTGGTATTAGAAAACAATGCCCATGGCCATGTTACTCCTTCTCTTATCAGTGTATCACACATCCCGTCAAAGAATTGCAAAATCCCATCAATAACAATTTAGATATGTTACAGTTTATGGCAGATAATAAGAATTATTATGTTATTTACACTGATGGCAGTAAAGGAAGTGATTATGTGCGTGCTGCTATATATGATCCACAAATTCAATTCTCTCAAAGCTTTGTTCTACACAATACATGCACCATATTCACTGCAGAGGCATATGCGGTTTATCAGGCATTAAAACATATTCGCCAAATTAACAATAGCAAATACTTTTTGATTGTTTCTGATTCACTGAGTTTGATTAAAGCCTTAACTAACCTTACAGTTTCTTTTAAGACAAATTATATTCTATATTTCATCAAAGAAATAATTTATCAATATTACCTCAAGCACAAAAGCATTGCTTTTCTGTGGGTACCTTCACACCGAGGTATCTATGGCAATGAAATAGTTGATAAAACCGCATATGAAGGTAGTAATGCTATTGATGTTAGAAATGCAATGGACATTCCTATGACTGACTTCTTGCAATGTATTAATGAAAATGTTTGTAACTTATGGTTAGAATTGTGGAAGAAAGACCAAGACACTAAAGGAAAATTTTACGGCCGTATACAAGAAGAATTACCTGTTAGACCCTGGTACAATAGATTGAAGGAAGCCAGCCGAGACTTTATCACTACGATAAATAGATTGCGCTTTGGCCATAATACTGCTCCGTCACACCTTGCTAGACTTGGCATTATTACAAGCAATACATGCCCACATTGTGAATCTCAAGAAGGAACTCAAGGAACCGTTGCACATCTTATCTTTGACTGTCAAAACTTCCTGCTTGACAGATTAGTGTTGGCTAGTGAACTCAGTGAAGTGAACATTAAGTGCGATTCTTTCTCCCGCCCGCCGCCACTCGAAGAGTTATTGAAAGACAAAAATACTTACAAACCGATATATAAATACATTAAAAATACTGTTAAAACAATTTAAAAATTAAGTGAATGTGCAGTGTCCGTTAAAATAAAATAAGATTTGACCTAAAGGTCCAGTTACCAGGTCATAAAATCCAAAAAAAAAAAAAAATAATGTGGTTGTTTTCTACATAATTTTGACTTGATCCCTATTTGCTTTAAAGATATATAAATAAGTTAATGGATTGTTACAAAATGAATAATCCCTAGCATTTTCTTTTAAGACTACTCGTATGCTAGGTGTAATTGCAGTGTTGCTAGGAACTGAAGAAACATTCAAACAAGGACATGCAACAACCTCTGGACCCATAACAGCAATTGGTTCACACAAAGTGTTGTCCCATGTGGGGATTAAACCCCCATCATTCAGCAAGGTGTTAAGTGACGAGGCGACCATTCAAATATTATTTTTGTGTTTTCTGCTTTTTAGGGTTCCGTACCAAAAAATGTAAAAAACGGGACCCTATTACTAAGCCTCCGCTGTCTGTCTGTCTGTCTGTCCTTCTGTCTGTCTGTCTGTCACCAGGCTGTATCTCATAAACCGTGATAGCTACAAATCTGAAATTTTCACAAATTATGTATTTTGGTTGCCGCTATAACAACAAATACTAAAAATAAAAATATTAAGGGGGGTCCCATACAAAAAACGTGTTTTATTTCATATTTTTTTGCTAAAAATTACTAAGTGTAACAGGTAGAAGCTTTATATTTTTACAGAATATGTAGTTGTATATTAACTTTCAAAATAAATAGTTAAATTTAATTAATTAAATAATAAAGGGGGGCTCCCATACAAAAAACGTAATTTTTAAGCAATTTGTTACTCGATCTTAATAAACAGGTAGAAACTTAAAAAGTATTTAAGTATGCATACAACGAACATGATTTTCTTTTATAGATGATGGTACGGAACCCTTCGTGCGCGAGTCCGACTCGCACTTGCCCGATTTTATTATTATTTTTGTGTGTGTTTAGAATAATATTATTTTTCTTTGTTTTTTTTTTCGTTTTCCAAACTACTATGCCATATGAGCAGTCAATATTAGTTTATAGAATCACATTTAATTCGAAAAAAATAAACAAATGCTTTATGCTTGTTTTTATCATTTGACTTAATTTTATGTATGAAACTAGAGGATTCACAGCTACGTTCGTTTTTAACCATTTTCTTTCTGATCTTGTGTGAATTTCGGGAAATCTTTCTTTAGAAAATAAAGCTGTGTGCTGTCTGTTAGTCAGCGAGTAATGAAAGAATAGAAATGATATAATATATATATAGACATTTTAATTATAAGGAAACAACTCTTTGCGAGCGCTCAAATACGTGGCGTTTACCTGCTCATGGACCTTTTTAAATTATGCTTACTGCTATTCTATTTGTTGCCATTACAATTAATTTCTTTTTAAAGAATATTAGTTTTCAAAAAAACGCATGTCACGCAGATATGGCATTCTGTAAGAAGACATCTGTTGACTCCATTGAATGGATTTTTTGTCGAAATTATTCATCATCATATATCATACTTACTAGTAAGAGCGATTGGTAGACCACGTCAGCAACTAATTGTATCTACTTCTCAACCGATTTCTACATTTATGAATGTTGTTTGGAGGATTTTGATTGTTTATTATTATTTGTGTATTAGCTGTTTCCCGCGGTTTCACCCGCGTCCTGAGGGAACTACTTCGCGTATCCGGTTAATTTATAGCCTAAGTTACTCCTTGGTACATCAGCCCGTGAAAGTCCCGTCAAAATCGGTCCAGCCGTTCCAGAGATTAGCGAGAACAAACAGACAGACCGACAGGCAGACAAAAATTTACTACGCCATTATTATGACCCGGTCTTCCGTTTTCGCCATCCACCTTCCTCAAGTCTTCGGTCTATCTAGCTGGAAGGCGTCCAACATTACGCAAGGAGATAATTCAAATGAACCATAATAATATTCGAATCTATTATACTACTGACTAAAGATCTGTCTTCATGTGAAGAGATAATCTCGGGCAGAGTCCTCCTACTGGAGGAGTCACGCCCCTTTTACATAGGTACAGGTGGTACTCCTGTAGCTGCCGTGCTCCGTCTCAAGCCTAAAATTTCGTTAGATTCAAGGCTTATAAATCCTCCCTAAACCAAAATGAACACATGCTATTTCGTGTGTGAATGTGAAACTACTTTCTCATACTTTTAAAATAAAAGAAATTTAAATTCACTGTTTCAGACTTCGTGGACTTCGCGAACGGCAAGTACTGCGCGGGCGTGGTCGCGTTCGTCAACATAACGGTGAAGAGCTTCGACATACACCGAGAGAACATTGGGTATGCCACCTCCGTCGCCAATAATAAGGGATTCGCTGTTTATAAGTCTAGGAAGGTACGATATATTTTACCAATTATTTATTTTTATTTATAGTGCCCACCTGCCGTGTGGTGTCCGGCGGAGTAGAATAGCCCTCCCTCATTCTTACCGAGGTGTCGTAAAAGGCGACTAAGGTATTTCGACGCTTGAAATTCCGGCTAAATATAATAAACATAGACGTCCCCAGTATTAGAGAAGGAAAACTCGATATAAACCCGGAAGTCCGTCCCGCCGTTAGGGACTTGACTGTCAAGTACAAAGATATAATACAGTCTAACTACCGACTTGATCATGGCTGTGGGAAATAATACTATATATATAGTATACTATATATAGTATATGTACCCCAGGGGGGTACTTCAGAAGAGGAGACTCCCTCCTCGCCCTGTATCTACAGGTCGAGGCTGCTCCTCGTATTCTGGGGGGAGCAACCTTACAGCTTCAGGCGGCGACGATATTCGCCATACGTCACGCCGATATCACCAAAACCACATGCGAAATTGTTCACGTCGGGGCGGAAAGTGGGCATCGGAATGTCGATTTGCGACGTTAAATGTTAGAGGAGGAATGGATGAGAAACTGGATGAAGTCTACGAGTTAATGAGTGACAGGAATTTGGATGTATTGTGTGTGAATGAGACTAAACGTAAGGGGAAAGAAATGCTGACGTGCGGCCCATTCACTGAAATATGGTC
Organism: Euclidia mi; assembly: GCA_944739405.2. NCBI lineage: Eukaryota > Metazoa > Arthropoda > Insecta > Lepidoptera > Erebidae > Euclidia > Euclidia mi. The sequence goes on from OX123197.2 coordinate 14,147,536, forward strand.
AGGTGTTTCCAATGAAGAACATGGGAGTAAAGGCGTCGGTATAATTCTTTCAGAGCGAATGGCAGAATGCATGCGAGGGTATGAGTGTGTAAGTCCGCGCCTTATGTGGGTCCGGATGAAAGTAGGTCTGACGTCTCTATTTTTGATAGGGGTATACGCACCGGACTCTTCCCACAATAAGGCGGTAAGAGAGGAATTTTGGGAACAAATGAGAGAGGTTGTGTTATTGCGTAAGTGGAACGAACGTATTGTCATGCTTGGAGATTTTAATGCAAAGGTTGGTTTGAAGCCACAGAATAATTAATAGTACTAACGTACAGAAGCTTAACTTTTCAAACCAATTTATTGAAATTGCGACTCTTGTTACTAAGCAATAAAGTTCAATTCAGCTCGCATAAGCACTCAGTGCCTAATGCGATATTAACCTAACAGTTCCCGTTCTTTTCTAACACATATCGCTGTCGCTGTCTGGCGCGGAGTGGCGCGCTAGGGTTGTCGACTTGGCGCTGCTACTATATTTATTCATCGTCTATCTACCTACTTGACCACGTACCTAATAATAAATAATTATCCTATAAGTATCCTATCCCACTATTTGAGCTAGTAGAACAAAAGCACAAAAATTCTGGTCGTTTACATTTTTACTATACAAATTCTTAGTTATTTCCTAAACGCGTGGACCGATTTACATGCTTCAAACATATAAAATGGTTTTTTAACTAGATCTTTAATTTGACACCATAATCGTTGAGATATCTCAACAAACAAAAAATCAAATTTTCAAGTTGCTCTCGTAATATAAATAAAATCAAATTTTCAAGTCGCTTTCGACAAACAGTTAATTAAGCAATACTTTGCATTAGACTTGTGATGATACATTTTTGTTGTTAAAGGCGTTTAAGTATATAATTTGAACAGTGTATGAACACGGCGCGTGAGAATACGGGGCGGTCGCACTCGTTGCGTGACGTCTAATGTGAGCGGCGCGCGGCAACCTACTAAATCCAACCATGTCGACATTCGGTCGGCCGAGGTACTTGTAAGTTTGTACCTAAAATGCGAAGTGCGCCCGGCCTGGTGAAGCGCGATGGGTATCAAAATGTACTTGGGACATTTGGAGATAAGAGCGTGAATGACAACGGCGTATACTTGTTAGATGTATGTGTGGAGATGGGTTTGTCTGTGATGAATACGTGGTTTCAGCACAAGCTGATACATATGTACACGTGGCGAAAGAAGGAAGGACATGCTATGCTGAGGAGTATGATCGATTTTGTGATAGTCGATGAAAGAATGAGAAAGAAAGTAGTGGACACTAGGGCATACCGTGGACCAGATATTGGCACAGATCACTATTTGGTAATTACAAGAGTTGGTAGTATGTTTAAAAAATGGCGGCACAGAGCCAAAGAGCCTGCCACCGAATTAGAACGTATAAAAGTGACAAGAGTGAAAGATCAGCGCGTGAAAGTGATGTACAAAAAGCGATTGAGTGAACGGCTGGACAAAATCTGGAGTGATGTAAATAAGGAAAGTGTGAGTGATGTATGGTCGGTATTTCAAACCAACGTAGTGAAAAGTGCTGAAGAGGTATGCGGCTTGAGTAAAAGAAGAAGTAAGAAATGTGAGAAGGCTGACTGGTGGGATGATGAAACTCGAAGTATGGTTGAGGAAAAGAAAAAGGCATGGCTGGATATCCTAGCAATAGAAGCAACCAATAGAGCTAGTGGTGGTATGAATGAAGATAGTGTTAAAGAAATGAAGGACAAATATAGGTGTGTGAAAGCTAAAGTTAAGATATGTATAGAGAGGAAGAAGAACGAGAAAAAGGAGATGTGTGAGGAACTATTCGGTTCAAGTCTCCGAAACAATATAAAACTGTTTTGGAAACTAGTGAAAGAAGCTCGTGGGAAAATGAATGCATCAATGAGAATGATTAGGAACGAAAGAGGTGAAGTCATGAATAAAGAAAGAAAGATACTAAAGTGCTGGAAGGATTATTTTGAGAGCTTATTTGAGAAAGATGTGAGTGAAATAGAGCCAGAAGAGATGATTGATAAGAATATGGGTCCGAGTGATGAAATTGGAGTGGATGAAATAATTAGAACGATAAAAGGTATGAGGTCAGGCAAGTCTGCTGGGTGTGATAAGGTGACGGCTGAAATGTTGAAGGCTGGCGATGGACTAATAGTAAGCCTGCTGCATCGCCTTTTTAATCTGTGTTATGTACAGGGCCTGGTGCCGGATGACTGGACGAATGCAGTGCTCGTCCCAATTTATAAAGGCAAAGGTGTGTCATAATTATCGCGGGATCAGCCTTCTTAGTGTTGTAGGAAAAATGTATGCCAGAATATTGATTGACAGAGTAATAAATGTGACGAATGACAAGTTATGGGATGTGCAAGCGGGATTTCGGAAGGGAATGGGATGTACGGATTCGGACGTCTTTTCCTTGCGCTGCGTAACCGAAAAATGTCTGGCAAAAAACCAGAAGGTATATTGCGCGTTCATAGACTTGGAAAAGGCCTATGATAGAGTGGATAGAAAGGAATTATGGAAGGTGCTATCTATGTATGGGGTGAACAATTTTGTAATAAGAGCTCTGAAATCTCTGTATAAGGGTTCTAGAGCCTGTGTAAGGATTAACGGTGCCTATACAGAATGGTTTGATATCTCCAAAGGTGTCAGACAGGGATGTGCAGCTTCGCCCCGGTTGTTCAATCTATTCATGGATAGCTGCATGAATGATATGAGAGAAATTGAATGCGGGATCGATATGGTAGGATTGCGTGCTAAGTGCCTTCTTGTACGCTGATGATCAAGTCATTATTGCGTCATCGGCGAATGAGTTGCAATACATGATGGACGGCATGAACGAGAGCTTTAAAGCGACGGGTATGAAATTGAATGTAACAAAGACGAAAGTGATGGTGTTTGAAAAAGAGGAAAGTGTGACTGAGTGTAGTATTGCGATTGAACATGAACATGTTGAACAAGTTGAAGAATTTGTATATTTGGGTAGCATGTTTACAAGAGATGGAAGATGTGAAGGAGATATTGAAAGGAGAGTGAATGCGGGAAACTGTGTGAATGGAGCGCTGCACGCCTTTATGAACGGCCAGACTGTGCCGAAAGAGGCGCGACTAGCGGTACATAATGGTGTACTTGTGCCGACGCTGATGTATGGTAGTGAGTGTTGGGTATGGCAGAAAAAGCATGAAAGCAAAATTAACGCAGTGGAGATGCGATCACTGCGTAGTATGTGTGGGGTGAGACTGATTGATAGAATTCCGAATGCAGTAATACGAGAGCGATGTGGCCTGAAAGATGTTGTGACGAGAATTGAAAAAGAAATGCTGAGATGGTTTGGACACGTGGAGCGAATGAGTGAAGACAGAATGACTCACCAAATATATGATGCAAACGTGTATGGGCAAGCCGGTCGCGGCCGACCTCGTAGGACATTCGTCAACCAAATTGGTGACGTTCTGAAAAACGGTAAGGTCCGAAGCACCCGGAACCGGCGAGCATGTATGAAAAGAGTAATGAATGTAGAGGAAGCGCGTGAGGTTTGTAAGGATAGAAGCAAGTGGCGTTCCGTTGTCTCTGCCTACCCCGTCGGGAAAAGGCGTGAGTATATGTATGTATGTATGTATTTTTATTTATATAATCCTTGGTTATCACCGTCATCTGAGTCGAGCTTATCTCAAATTGTTTACATGAATTCGTCAATAAATATAGTCTAGTTTTCTCTGATTTGTTTGTTAAGTTACGACAGTGGTATAATGGGTTCAGAAGTTCATATAGTCCGCTATTTATTGCAGAGTGCGGTGACTAACGCGTTGCGCGAGACGCTACTAAGTTTCGGCGGCAGCGTGGCGAGCGAGCTGAGCGAGCTGTTAGAGGCGCAGCGAGAGTGCGCGCCCGCCAACGCGCCGGAGCCCGAGAATAACCAGAACGTGGCTAATCGCGCCGATAAGACGTCGCCGCACAACCGCCCCGCGAGGAAGGAGCCTGATGTACCACCGCCGCCGGCCGCGCTGCGTTCACCACTTGCTCCGCCGGTGGTGCCAGTAGTCCCGCAGCCGCCCCCCGCTGTCAAGAACGCCCCCGCCGCCAAGTCCCTGCCCCTCGGACCTCTGCCACACGGCCCGCCAGCCAACCGCCAGGCGCTCGGAAGCGCCCCCCGACCGCCTCCTGCACCAGTCCCCGGCGCGCGACCCAACTCCAATGTAAGTTTCGTGCTGCAGCCGGTAGTGGGCGGCGTAGTCCCGCCGCTGTACGGCGCCGGCCCTCGGCTCGGCGCTCCACAGCTACCTCACATGTTCCCTCCCGGCGCCTACTACGAGTACCCCGGTTCGTGGCACTTCGCCTACGAGAGCTACGACCGCCCGCCCGGGAACGTCAACCTCAACTTCAACCTGCCGCCGAAGAACCTGGTGGTGAACGGTCGCGGGGGAGTGGAGTGCCGGAACGCTTGCCGGCCGCCGGACGACCTGCCGCCGCCGGCGCAGCCGTGCTGGATCAAGCCCACGATCTTCTATGACGGGTTCTGGACCGAGCAGAAGGTGAAGAAGTGGGTGGCTGAGCAGGTGGAGAAGCAGTTCCCGGAGGACGCGGCGCCGCCCGCCTCGCCAGCGGCGCCACCAGACAACAAGGCCTGAGCCCACCGCCCCCGCGACTCACACACCATGTACACACACCTTTAGATAACGATCCCCAAGCCTCGTTAGGCGGCGCTCACACTCGTCACACTCATCATATCATTGTCCTGTACCTCTGGCCCGCGGGTAGAATGTCGGCTGTGAGTCGCATCTAAGTTAGTTGTCACCTTTCATTTCTATCACCGGGTTATTCTTATACACTATTGTGGAATTTTTTCGCCACGCCCGTAGTCTTACAGCGGTAGTTAACTGAGGGTAGTGATTGTAATATAGATAATTATATTAGCTATTATTATATTGGTAAGTTTGAAATCTCAAAAATGGTAAACTATTTTTTAATACATTTTTCGAAGTTGTATTTACTTGTAAGTGTTGAGGATATTTAGTGGTGAGAGGCATCGTTTGCCTGATGTCGTAGAATAGTGCGTTTCGTCGAACGCGAGTATGTTTTATTTCGTAGAAAGTAAAGGAGACATAAGGGAGGCTATTGAGTCTGTAGGTGTAACACGCGCTGTCGGGTACACGGCTCCAGTCTATGAGATGAGAAAAACTAAAATAACGTTAAATTATCGAACTCATGCGCCATTACTCGAAATACTCACATTTATGCCATGGTAGGAAAAATTCATAATCAACTGCTACAGTAAAAACAATATTGACAATAGACTGCTTCAGACTAAGTATTGTTTAAACAGTTTTCCTGCATAAAAATTGTTTCAAACTTTTAACAGAAAGTTTAATAAGGAAGCAATAATAGTCATAGTGTTAATCAGTATAAAAAAGAGAAAGATATACCATACACGGTGTATGGCACTCTCTCATTCTTGGATCTCTGCCTTTTCGCCGAAAATTGTTCAGCCGATTATCACAACGTTTCGCAGAATTTTATTTTGCAGAATAATCATTTGCCAACTTGTGATATAATTTTGTTTTTATTTCCCAACCTCACAGTTGCCAACTTTACGTTTGGTCTTCCTTTTATTGTCGCAGTTCTAACCTAACCGATGTAGCATATTTAAATGCCCTGTGTAGTGAAATAAAAGCGATTTGGTTCTGGCACTTCGCCGGCCGCTGCCGCTGCACGCTCGCTCCGCTCGCTCGGCTCGTGCGTTGTGGTCGCAATTCGGGTTGGTGGTTTCAGTTGACGTGCATTGTTTATCAGCATACTAACCTAACCTAACCGATTCCTTTCGATTTCACCTGAACTTCCCAAAACATCAGCTGAACAGATGAAACGTTATTCGTCTAAAAGTTGTCTAGCCTAATAATTTGACAAAAGATAAATGCCCCAAACGTTTTTTGTCATTACAATAATCAGCTTAACAATAATTCTACCAAATGAAACGTCATACAAAAATTTGACAATCGTTAGTCGTCAAAGTGAAAAATAGGCGAAACGTTGGTTGGCAAGTGATAATCGGCCAAACAATATTCGGCGAAAAGGCAGGATCCCCTCATTCTTTCCTAAAGCAAAAGTGCTGCTCTGCTTGCCGTAAAGATATACCAAAACATTGCATATAATTATTGCCAGTATAAGCTTGGCTTTCATAGTATTGAAGTTCAAAGACAACCAGTTTGTATTGACAATGTGTAGTTTGATCAATGATGTATGGCCGTGTGTGTTACAAATTAATTGGTTATATAAACGAAGATAAGTCTATATATCGACATAGGTTTGTGTGATTTTTTAGATAGATGTAAAGCGAACGGATTTGTGTGTTTATTGTCAAGTTTCCTTCAATATTTGAAATATTTTATGATATTTTCAATTATTTCTTCATATTGTGATTATATTAGGAATTGACAGCAAGAGTTTAAATGGGTATAGGATATCAGACTTAATGACAATCTAAGATATAGAATTAAAACACCAATCTAGTCAGCGCGATAATTTTTTTATAGAATTAGAACCATACTCAGGTTTACCTACTTTGATGTTATTTACGAATAAGTCAAACAATAATAAAGTCGGCTAGTATAGGTAGCCTTAGGTGTCAGGAAGGAGTCTCATATTCCACATTCATCTACAAATACTCTAACATACTCATACATTCTTAAAGTAGGTGCTAATATTTAGTATTGCAATCAAATAGACTTATTTTACTGGACCAGGAAAGCAATTCACTGCCATTATGAATGATGTTTTTATTCTATAAATACAGATTGTCATTTTGTCTAGATATCCTAACGGTGTATAGTTCATTCGGATAAGAATATTCATGGACCCCGAAACGTTATCAGACAATCTGCTTATCGCAGTGATAACTTTCGCAGAAACATTCAAATGTTAAGTTATAACAAAATGTTGTTATTGGTTAAAATAAATGCTTGTTTATCTTGCAAATAGGTACATGAATTGAGAAATATCTATACTATCTATTTGTTGCTCATTAGACCCTGGCCCTTGGCCGAAAGTCTTTTTAAACAGACCGGTATTTTATTACACGGTATATTCTCCTCACGCAATTTTACATTACAGAAAGTCTAGCGTACAATTTTAAGAACTGGGACCTTGGAATGAGTAAAACCAGATTACATCGCACTCAATTCGATCCGCGTTCGGTGCCCTGGGGCCCAATTCTCCTAAATAAATATAGTTTCGATATCATGTCAGTGTCATACTTACGTCACCAAAAGCGTATTCTTCTAAATTATCTCGTTACAACTTCGTTCAATTATCAATTGAACGAAGTTGTAACGAGATCGTAAATTTAAACAAGTGTTGAAATATGTATCAACGACGAACTGTTTATTTCAAATTATACGATAATGACATTAGGTTATCAGAATACCGCTTCTGAGTCAATTCAAAATATAATATCAATGTCATATAAAAATAGGAGAATTGGCTCCCTGATTGGCCCGCATCAAGGTCAGATCGTTTCAGAACACGAAGGGAACCAATCGGAGCATATAACGGCGTTCGAATCGTAGGGGCCTCGTTAACTCACTAATGGATAGTTTTTAATGCGTTCGTCGATGGCGGACAATACTGACTGTTACTGCTACATTTGCTAAAATCGCCAAATTGCCATTCATTAGTATGCAGACCTGGACTAGGCCCCCTTTAGTGACTATACTGGCATTCAAGCTATTTGATAATTTATTATTCGAATGAACTTTACACGATAGATAAAAGGAATTGCGAATGTACATAGATATTGTAGTATTGATCTAAGACGGGATGTGAACGTAACGGTATTTACTGTTTTTATTGAAATAAAATTGTTTGAAATTTCATACTCTTTGATTGATATTTTGTATTTTTTTGTTCGACCTTTTTATGTTCTTTTTGATCATTTATTTTAAGCTACACTTAATAAAATTGTATTTCAGGGAAATGGAAATGATATTTGTACACTCTGCCTGTATTAGACATTTTCAAATCTGTGATTTTGAACGTACTGATACCGCCATAACTTCGCAAGGCCTTTTCTTATTATTTTTCTGTAGTTGTTTTATTAGCAAGTAACGCTTTCTGATATTAACTTTGGACCATAAATCTAAGATGTCTTCAATGCTTATCAACTTATGTCGCTGCCTGTACCTTGCGATGCTACAAAAAAAAATTAAAGTTCCAAAGTGCCCCTGTAACATGGCACTTACTTTACTATACTTTAAGCCTGTGGTCGCACTTTGCTACAAATGCGCGGTTTTTATTTTTGACATAAATCAGACGCAAAATAAAACCGCCAGTGTATACTTTCATGCTGTTGAAAACCGCGCGGTTGCAACCGTAAGTGCGAATTCAGACTTCCATGTTACAGTGGCAATTTTAAAACTTGTATTATTTTTCTTTTGGCATAATTATAACATGACTGTAATACCTGGCTCTGATTTGAACAACTCAGTCCTTTTGCTAGTAAATCTACCATTAGATTGATTACGAATTTGATACTCATACAAAAATTTGCCCAACGCATAATTAGTCGCCACAAAGTGTCCAACTATATTGACTTCAATCAAAGTCTCATAAAAGAGAAAAATCCCTGATGTCAATCACGATGGCTCGGAAGAATGAACACCGGTACTTGTTGAACAGGAGCCCGCGAAGAGCGCAGCGGAGATGAGCGAGGAAGAGGCGCGAGCGGAGCGCAAGCGGCGACAGAGACAAGCTCAGGAAGAGTTCCGACAGAAACAACTCATGAAACACACCGGTTAGCACATATTACCTATACAATACTCATGGTGACAGTTTGAGATGATGAAATTGGTCATCATTCATGTTTGTCCGTTTTGTCTGTGATTTTTGTGAATGAAATGTAACAAGAAATTGTTAATTTCCACTACAATATTATGAATATTACACATAGAACTTTACCTTCTAATAATCAGAAAAGGCCCCTTCCTAACAGTGGAACAGTTTGTACACATGGCTGAAGATGATGACACCTAAAACTCTACTTACCCTTACCTTAACAAAGCTGAGACTAGCTTTAAGTTTTGTGTTGATTTATGCGCCGACTTATTTTTATTTATTTCATAAGTAGCAACTAGGAAACAGCCATAAGACTGCGACACCCAATTTAGACTTGGCAGTCTCATAAAATTCTGCAACCCTAAATGCTAAAGCTCACAGAAATATTACCTAGACAGTGCCAGAACTAGTATTTTATGCTCTCGGTTCCAACTTCAATAATTGTGATCTTGAAAAAATGTAATTTGTCAATTACTCTTGTTCTGCGCCTAGCGCCTATGGACGCCAGCCCACACACAGTAGCACAGCCCTAGAAGTATTTATTATTTTTGTTTCTTTGTTTTCCACCAAGAATGTTCATTTTGTGAGATTTTTAAATATAATATTGACATGCATAAATAATAATATATATGGCACTGACTGACACTGGTCTAAGCCATGGAATATATTCCTTTGGGTTGCGGTGGTCCAACAGCAGTCGCCCTGCGAAAAAGCTAGTAAGTTATCAGATATTCTTATGGTTAGAGTTGTATGACGGACCCCGGTCTCCAAGATGAAATGTCTTCGATGCAACCAGGATAACTATGATGAGAAGTTTGGCAAAGACCAACTTCCAAATAATCGACGTGACTTAGTTTCGGTAGGTAGGTTAAAGGTAAATCAATTAGTTCCCGAATAGGTTCTATCGAAAACCTGCCTACTAAAACAGGGGCTCTAGTTCGAGTTTTGATGGAATGGTGAGTAGTTAGGGGGCGCAAAGGTGACTGGACGGACGCGACCCCGAGGTGATAGAAGTATGCACTAAATAATAACAAATGCTCTAACGTGAATAAAAATTATACAGATCGTCAAAATTATGTGACATTATTACCTAACTGCTTAAATCAGAGCTCGTACGGTGGCATTCATTCAGACAACTGATAAACCTCTGTAATAGTATGTAGTTTAAATATATTCTTAAATACTTACATTTCATTAAACATTATTAAACAAAATAAATAAATAATATGAAACAAATTATTGTGCTCATTACACAAACATTTGTCCCAGGTAAGAATAGAACCCACAACCACACCTTAGCAGCTAGGGTCACCATTTCACAATCCACTACACCAACAGGCCAAATAGGCATTTAGGTACCTAATCTTTCTATTCTCTTTTTGGCACTGTCTCCTTAGATAGCCTTAGCAAACTGCTCAATTGCAAGTCATCACATAAGTGTTATTCTCTCCAGACGAGAAACAAGAGCTGAGTAGAAACAGCAGCAGCTTCGACAAGCTGCTACTTGACATCCCGACGCAGGACATCGTGATCGAGTCGACCGGCGACGACTCGTCCAAGCGCAAGTCGCCCGGGCCCGAGGGCAGTGTCGCCAAGCGCCGCACCGGATCTTTCAGCAAGCTTGATATTGTGAAGAACGACTCGTAAATAATCTAATAATGGATTGACAATAATATTAAGGGCGGCGCGCACTGACGTCGCGGCATGGCACGGCATGGCAAAGGATTTTACTACTGATCAAGTCATTTTTATTCTTATTTCAATGAGTTTAGGATTCATATTACTTTGTTTCGATACAATCGTACCGCAGCCCGCCGCGGCATGCCGCGGGACGCCGCGGAATGTCGCGGCATACTTCGGGACGCCGCGGCATGCCACGGCGTCCCGCAGTGTGCCACGACGTAATCAGTAGGTAAATAAGTTCCTGAATTCACTTTTAGTAAATCTTGTTCTCATAAATAATGTATCCAGAATTGTTTTCTCTTCGACATATCAGTTTGTATTTGTCGTTCTTCATCTTCAGCAAGAAGTGCTATTGATACTGAATTCCAGTCAATTGGACGCCTCGGTATGAGGCGGCATGCCGTGCCGTCAGTCGGCGCCGGCCATTATAGGTACAGTCAGCAGCAGTCGCTGCACATTTCAATACTTGCTGAATCTGAGAAATGAAATGTGTTTGATAATAAAATTATTCTTAGTATTTTTATTGTGATTTAGGTAAGTTTTCTTCATCTTCATTTGAAAGTTTATTTGAGACGATAATAACATTCAAAGTTATATTGTTGATTGTGCTGGCACTGATTGCTTATAATTATATCCAGAATCCTATGTCATATAATTTGATTATTATTCATTCAATTCTGATGATTGGTATAACAGTCACGTGACTGCTGGGTGTCTGCAGATGGTAATTTGAATAATAGCCATTCTATCAATCTTCTATAGAATTCTTACGTTAATTTTGATACAATTATTTGAATAAGTAATTCGTAGAGTACCTAAAGAAAATTAGATGTAAAAATTAACAAAAATATTTGTATTTTATATATAAGTATGTATTAGGATGTTAAAATAGAAATAAAAGCCAATAATTTTTAAGAATTTTATTTTTATTCACTAACAGATTACGCATCTTACACGGGAGTATTTACACGAACGAAAAATACTAAGTTTCTAAGTTATTGTACTCAGGTAAATTAAGAAACGAAAATGACACCCTACTTATAATTAAGAGTTAAACAAAAAGTCATCTTAAAACAAACAACTTAATAGCTAATTTAATGTTGACTTCGTAATGAAGAGCATCTAAATGGTAGGTTGACGAATAACCATAAAAATTAAAATGTTCAATAACCCTTAATTTCATTAGTTAAAATTCTGATAAGTTAAAAGCCTTATTTCCAACTACCAACTAAAAACATTGAAACTCATGTTGCTGTGCCTCGCTTACGAAGCAATAAGTTCAAGAATATTATGCGTGAACAGTATAATATTGCCTTCTTGTTCTGATTATTTGAGTTACAATGTTATTTAGGTGTCCCTGTATAAGTCACTATTCATTGCGCCAACGGCATTAAGAGTACCGGGCAGTGGTAGTTCCAAAGGTCCATATCATCAGGTTATTCGTCGACTGCCATATAGAAGTCCGATTTCTAGTTTAGTAGGCATATTGAATAAATCAAAATAGGTTTTGATAAAGTAGAATCAAACATTGTCATTTTAAGAAATTGATATTTCAAACATATATTGAAACCGGCAGTATTTTCTTAATTTTATTGTATGATGGAGTTTTAGGATTCTTTAAGTTTCAATATGTCTATCAAACGCTATATATAAAGGCCTTAAACTACAATATCCGTTCACACAGCGACATGTCGGGCTCACAACCAATAAATAAAAAAGGTTAAGGCATAGACTAATGATTGGTCTCGCTCTCGAAGCGATACTAATCATTTGTCTAAGGTTTAAGGTTTATTGCGTAGAACTTCGTTACATTTGCGTCAAATTTGCTTGTATCAAAGATCTCAGATATTTACATAGAGGCGCATTTCATATGGGCGCGTTTCAAAGACAAACTTTCTGTGACTCAAATTGCCGCTTGGCGGCGTGGCAGTCGCGCTGCGGCAGCTCTCTCTCTCCTCCAGTGTATCTTAACTACGAGAGCGAGAGTTCTGCGTCTCTCTTGCTCTCGCAGTTAAGATACACTCGTGGAACGTTCGTCTCTCTTGCTCTCGTAGAGACAGCTGTGACAGCGTGACTGCCACGCCGCCAAGCGGCAATTTGGGTCACAGAAAGTTTATCGTCAGAGCTTCATAGGAAATACGTCTCTATGTAAATATCTACGCTCTTTGCTATTACACTGATTATTATTAAAGCAAACATACTGAAGTTCTAGGCCTCTGGGCGATATTTTCAAAAATTTGAATATGACTTCACATCAAGCAGTTTCGTGCATTAACCCACTTAACTGAGACTTTAAAGCTTCACTAAAATGTTGGCATGAAAAATAATTGATGAACATTGTGACAATTACCATGATAATTTATTAAAGGGTGATTCGATTGTTTCGTGCATACCTTATATTAGCTAAAAGCTATGCCCATCTACCAGATAATGCGCATCTAATGTTTATGGAATCACCCTTTAACAATGAAGCATAACAACTTCGCACCTATCTACATGGCATGATTGCTGGGGACAGTGGCTTTAGCTTCTATAAACAGGAAAAATGCAGTGACTGTACGTTGGTAAAGTATTAGGTATGCGTCGATTTTGATTAAATTTGTATGGCCTCTACAAAATTATTAAATTTATATTCTCCATCACCAGCCTCGGATAAGACCTACAACACAGTATCCAATGTCATATGTTGAAAGGTACTAGAAAATTCTTGTTACCACTAATAATGGTAGTTGCTCGAAACTATACACGATACACATGTATAGTTTGGTGCAAGGTGCACATCTCATCATAACTGTCCTGTCAGATCAAATGTTAACAAACTTTCTTGCCATGAAAGTAGATAGAGACAAAGAGCTCAGATATTTACAAAGAGGCGCATTTCCTATGGGCGCTCTGAAGACAAACTTTCTGTGACCCAAATTGCCGCTTGACGGCGTGGCAGTCGCGCTGTGACAGCTGTCTCTACGAGAGCAAGAGAGACGAACGTTCCTCCTGTGTATTGTAAGTCGTAACTACGAGAGCAAGAAAGACGGAGAACGACGCCAGCGCCGCCAACGGCGCCAACTACGAACTAAACTGTAGACAGTCCCCACTTGGAATCGGCACACGAAATCCTTTAGAACTGCGCTTCTATGTAAATCTGTATTCATTGATAGAGATGCGTACACACGGCAACACGTCAAACTAAACACTTTGACATGTGTACGGTTCTTATGACGTAGGAAATAAGAATCAAAATGGTACAGCAGCTATTTAGCTTGACTCGTCTGTGTGTACATAAACTGTTACGGCCTGATCACGGCCTACAGCGGCGGGCAGCAGCGGCGAGCGTTTTCGATGTACATGGCGAGTTTGCTGTGACGCGGCGCGCGGCAGCCTCAGAGTAAACGCGCCATGTACACTGCCCCTGCCGCGCCGCTTAGACCGATCTCGTGACCAGGCCCTTATGTTCAAATTATCACGGCAATGTTTTAACTCTAAAGGGTAAACCTTGCCTCATCGGAACTATCAATAACTAGAAGCTACAAAAATTATACTCTAACATACATATGTATGTATATCGTCTATATACAAGATCACGTTATATATACGCGTATATCATTATACTCTCGCAGTAAACAGACGCGGGACTTTTTAGACCGATACATATAAAAAATATACAAAGAAAATGTAATAAAAAGTGGCCTATGCACAGCTATGTCTATAAATTTAATTGCAATGCAGTAAGTAATTTTTATTTTTATGATATTTTACTGTACATGGCTTTTGGTATTTGACTATACTATACTCGATTTAGTTAGGTACTTACACATTTTAGATAAAAAAGACACATCAAGATTGTTTACCTTTAGTTAAATACCTAACCAAATGGAGTATAGTCTTTACGACTAAGTACAAAATTCTATAAAACTTCAAAAAGAATCACGTCTGTTTACATTCTGTCATGACTACAGCTGTGAATTTACAAAATCACAGTGAAAATATTTTAGTCTATGGGCGGGCCTAACATCCTTTAGAAGAAGATATTATTTATGTTTCTATTATAGGCGATTTATATCCAAATGAAAGGGACAAACCTAATAGAATTGTTTCAGTAAATAGTTTCTTTATACAACTTATTCAAAGTATCAAAGTAATATGTCCAATTTGATTGTAATGACCTCATACTATATTTTTAAAATGTGTACCATAAAGGTATAGTGAAAATATAATGATCTGCATATTATAATATTAGTGATATCCAATAAATAAGTATAACATTCACATTTTATATAGCCAAAAATAGTGAAATACTTTTTAATACAATTATGTATGAAATTTCTGTGTATTACATTTCTTCGGGGAAACAGGCGTGAGTCTATGTATGTATTTATGTGTATGTATGTAAAAATGTTAATTATCGCTCGCTTAACATTGTGCCCGGTAGATGGCAATAGGCTCGCCCCCTATTACATTGGGACCGAAACTTAACTGGCGAAGTGTGGGTGTGTAATACACCTCTGCCTACCCCTCCGGGGATAAAAGGCGTGAAGTTATGACATGACATGACATGACATAATTATCAATTCTTAGTCATAGCTTTGTAGCACACAATTTAAATTTTTATAGCTTTCGTATGAAGTACAGAACATTACAAAGTAATTGATAACTTTATATTTTAAACTGCACAGAGGCCCTAGCCAAACGGCAATCGCTCTGATATCTACTTTCGTTAACGCTTGGTTGCCATGGCAACATAAGGAATTCCTTCTTCGTTGACCACGTGATATAACGAAGGCTTATGTCATTTCCATACATTTTTGCACATAGCGATTAGCGATATCGTTAATCGAATGCTATTTGGCTAAGGGGGCTGTTTACAGTCCTACCACGATTTTATATAAGGCTTCGGCTACTCGATATACCACAAAAATGTATAGACAATTATCTTACTAGTATATATATTGTTCCATATTAGGGTATTAAAATGGTTTGAATGATTGAGACCCGAATTAATTATTTCTCGAATATTAACAGTTACATAATAAATACATAATATTTAGAGAAATTTTAGCCAATCACGGACTATATATATATAAATGTAAATATATTGTGTACATTAGGTACCGATGGACACAATAACTGAAAATCGAATATAATTGTGCGCAATTCGGGAAACAAATCAAAAACCTCTATTCGAATATTTATGCATTTGATTATTCGAATACAATCGCACTGATAACTAGTCTAAAACCACAATCGTCACAATAATGAAAAAAAAAAATCCCATGGATATTCATTTTATACAGCAAATTAAAATTTATTTTTATCCAAAAATACTATTGAATAATATATTTTTACACCTAACCCTTAACTTATCGAGGAGTCAAGCTTACATTTAATATAGTTAGGTTAGGAACGATACAAGCTGAATAAATACATCCGTTAATGTAAGTAGATTAACCAGTCTGTCTTCTAATATATCTACTGATATATGTGTATGTTCTATATCGTTAACTACATAGTATACGCTGTACACATAGTTGTGTATACTGCTTTAACAGTGCACTTGTTATTCGGAACATGCGAAATAGTGAAGGTTGAGGTGGTGGTTAAAAGTTGTGAACAACTTAAGATTAGCCGGCTGAACTTGAATTTAAGTTCGAGAATATAAAGCAAGCCAAATCTTACTCAACTAATCTTAATTTTATGTACCTCCAGCAGCAACATATCGATTACTAGCCATTTCCCGCGGTTTCACCCGCGTCCTGAGGGAACTATTTCGCGTACGCGAAATACCCAAATATCTTCGTGACCCCTATTTTTTCTAAAATAAAATATAGCCTAAGTTACTCGCAGATAATGTAGCTTTCTAATTGTGAAAGAATTTTTAAAATCGGTCCAGTAGTTTTTGAGTTTATCCATTACAAACAAACAAAAATACAAATTTTTCCTCTTTATAATATTAGTGTAGATGTAGATAAATGGAAGCACTAAATACGGTCTGGTCAAGATTTTACCAGTCGCCAAGAAACAGTGAATTTTGATACGCCTTATTATTGAAGAAAACATTACCGAGTCCAAGCTGTTCCTGTTTAAAATTTTTTTGCTGAGTCGCATAATTTTAAGATTTTATGGAAAATAATACTACATCATAAATCTGTAGCAGATTAAAATTTTATTTCCGACTAATTTTATCGACTTCATTTATATTTCTTTTGCGATTTTCGTAACAAGAAGAACATGCGAGTTCTTTTTCACACGACTGTGTCAAAAGGGAGGGCAATGTATTTCAATGAAAGCCCCGCTGAATATTGTAACATTGTGCGCTGTCAAAGCACTATATACGAATAATAAACAATATAGGATTATAGTATACGTACTCTTCAGTTCCGTACTCTTTAGTTCCTGCAACACGAGGTGTGGATATCTATTTTCATCAATGGTAACACTGCTCTCGCTTTACTTAAGCTTTCCTTTAGCTTTTATAAGTATTCCGACAGAACCTGAGGCGTAGCTACAACGGACAACTGTATCACTGATACGGGGCTAAAAGACCCCAATAATTAATAAAATTGTTTTATGCTTCAATGGGTCTCTAAATAAATTTTGATAAAAGGCCCGTCTAAGGTACTCTACGCGACTGGAAAAAACTGCGAGATTTTATACATACATACGTAATTAGTTCCATTTTCCACACCTTCAGAACTGCAGGAAATATGCTGTTCTTTATGTATTACGAATAATATTTGATTAGATACAAAACTAGTGTATATGTATCGTAAGACTAGTCAATACAAGAGTACGACTTTACGCTTAACTTTTTGAAACATATTGCCGATAATATGTACATAAATATATAAACATTTGGTGTTACTGTGTAGGAAAGTAGATAACTATGTGATATACATAAGAGCGTCGCTTACGGCATGGTAATATGCAGTATACATTGTAGTGTGTCTACGTCAAGCGTAGAGTCTGCCTACCTCTCATGGCTCAGCGCTAGTTGCCACACACTGTATCTGTCTAAACTGTTTTAATTGAAACGATAAAGTTAAAAGCGAAATCTGGTATAAAATTGGTAGAAAGTTTAGTAAAAATTTATTATGTCCACATATTCAATACTGAGACTTCTTGCTTACACAAATCTCCTACAACAAAGTGACAGTTTCATATTTTGCTGAAGTAAAATCAACTACAATATTTATATTGCACATACAAGCAATATTTGGATATCGTCAGTAACTCTCTAAAAATGCTTTAAATTATACTAAAAATCAACTAGAACACATTCAAACCGAGAACGCAGACTATAGGCGTGACGCAAACCACACTTTACAACAAAACATACGATCATCTCGCAGAAAACCACACTTTACAACAAAACCATCATCTTGCAGAATGTTGTACCAAACAGCCTTATAGCAAGCGTTCTGCGCGCTGGGTGTACACTTAACGTGTACGTCGCTCGAATGGTGCTACTTATGTAAGATTCCCACCAATTGCGGCAACGAGTTTGAGCGCATTTTATACTGTGCTAAAGGAAAATCAGATTTCTATACCATAGTTAAGTTTCATATTTGCATGGCATTTACACCGGCTACCGCAGCGTACACGCGAATCAAACAGTACGAAACTGTGTAAATGCCATGCAAATATGACACTTAACTATAGTACAGAATTTCCTTTGGCACAGTATAACCCATTGATAGACATCATACATAACAATGAGAAGTTGTTTGACTGTATCGGGACGATATATTGAATACACAATGTTCACGCACAAGCGCGTAAGACTATCATAGTGGAAGTTCGTGAACTAGGTACCGCTTGGACGTAAAATTCCGTCTGCGGCGCACTGTCGACTCCAAAATATGCTGCACTTCTGTAACAAAGAGGACAAACAAAAAATGTAATTAATAATTTATCTATTGATGACTTTTTTTTTTGCATGTAGTGACTAAATACG
Organism: Euclidia mi; assembly: GCA_944739405.2. Lineage (NCBI taxonomy): Eukaryota > Metazoa > Arthropoda > Insecta > Lepidoptera > Erebidae > Euclidia > Euclidia mi. The sequence goes on from OX123197.2 coordinate 14,166,029, forward strand.
AATATATACAAAAGTCTCTAATCCATTTCATTCCGTGGGAAAACTCGACATTGAATCCTATACCAACCTATCTGGTCAGCACTCGTGGTAATTGGTATATAGTAGGCCAATTTTTTTTATTAACTTACACTGTCGTTGTTAGGGAATTAAAAGTATTGTTTATTCTGGTCCCAGTTAAGTATGCTATCCGCGATTCGCTTGACCTTGTGAATCTATACGGCACCGTAGTCGTCTCCGCTTAGGGGAGAACCACGCACACCTCCGCCAGTTCCCATTACAGTCGAACACATAGTACGGCCGTAATGGGAAGTGTAGCGATAGCTACATTGAACTGAGGCTATCTATCGCACGACGACGAAGACTAACAACATGGCGACATCTATAGGTCAAGACACGACGAAACCAAAGGTCTGAATATGTACAAGTTATTAAGTACATTCGTTGGACTGTAGTCCACCAGGCACAATAGGACTAAGAATAAAGCCGTTTGATTGTAGTATCTAAAGATTCATTAAGCCGTTTGATTGTAGTATCTAAAGATTCATTATGATTTTAAGATGTCAATAAAGTTTATTATTTATTATAAAAAGGTTAGATTAATGTTATTTTAAGGATTCTAAAACTAAAAATTATGTTTTTATTCTTGTGACAGTGAACACCAATCAGAGAGCATTACGTCAAACAGTCCGTCCGCCATTTATGTTGTTGACGTTTTAGTAGTAAATACATTCTACCTGTCAAATCGATTATAACAAAATAAAAGTGGGTACATCAGACCAGACTTCATTCACGGTTTGTTTTGTTCTGCACTTTGTGATATCATTCAACCGCCATGATGGTTTACAGCGTTTTCGTGTCAAAGTCAAAAAGGTTTTTAAAAAGTCGTAATTAGTAATGTTGCTGATCGATTTTTGAAGAAAAAATCAGGTATTTCAGTTTAACATCTAATAAAGGAACGAATCAATCGCTAATTACATTTTAGGGCACATTGGGACGAACTAATTCACCAAACTGTGAGTCGTGTGACAAGATAGAAGATGTTCAGCATGTATTGATGGAATGTGTCAAGAACAAAAGACAAAGAGAAGCGCTGATGACGGCTTTAAATTTAAATTTTATGGATGTTGGTGTAATACAGACCATTTTGGCTAATCCGGCATCTGAAGAGGCAATTTTATTTTGCGAATTATATATTCAGCAGCGCTTGCCTTTGGTGTAATACTTAATAATAAGTAGATTATAAGTTTATATTTGTGTATATTAGTTTATGTTATGATGGGGCTGTCATGTATATTCTACACAAAGTCCCCAAAAAATAAAGAGAAAAAAAAAAAAAAAAAAAAAAAATTTTAGGGCACAAGCCTATTACTTAGTCTGATCAGAAAGAAAGACAATAGTCATCACTGGACTGTGGATCTCTATACAATGATCGGTGACGTACCTGTGGACTACACGGGCACTTCTTCAGCCTCCTTTTCCCGCTGACGCACGGCCACGGCTGTCTCCACCAGAAGATACAGACACTTGAACTTGTCGCGCTCGCCTTCCGTACTCGCCGTGCTTGGTACCACCTGGCGATTACAAGCATTGGTTAAACTTTACCTATTATTATTATATTCGGCACTAGGCTTGCTGTTCGTTATAGGTTGGCAAAGTTAATCAACGTTACTGTAACACTGGTCACCACTTGAATGGGTGACCTGTGTGACGGTAAATGAAGAATACGAAAAGATGAAAGAGAATAAAATGACAGCAAAAAATTGTAATGAGTTTGTTTCAACTTTTGGCCTCCGTGTGTATTAATTTCACACCGTGATTTGCCTTAACGGCGTAGCACAGGAGGAGCTCCGGTAGCATAAACCATTTCCCGGAGCCCTCTCTCTATTGTGTAGAAGTTGGCCACCGAGACAGTTTTAGTGCGGTAAAAATCCCACACACCCCTGCCTTCCCCCTAGGAGACCGGCCAGCCTTTGAGAAGGTTTCCCCACGAAAAAAAAAAGAAAGAAGGTGTATGTGTAGTACCTGCAGGCGGCGGCGCAGCGGGTGTGGCAGCTGCGGCAGGTGCGCGAGCTGCGGGTGCCAGCCGCCCGCGCCGCTACCGCTGCCTCCACTCGCGCCGCTCGTCGCCCCGCTACCCGCGCCGCTCCCGCTCCCGCCCGCGCTCGTACCGTCTTCTGACTCCGACGTGCGCACTGTTACGACGTTCGCTGTTCGACTGCAATAGGATTACACAAATTACAGGAATAATTTTTATGCTACTGCTTCATCTACGTTGGCATTAACTAATAGCCAACTACGCGTTAAAAATGCGCGTTGAAAATAAGTAATTTAACGCGTTAAAACATTAACCACATCTACGTAACGCCTAAATTAACGGTCTATTTGACGTGTGAAGACGCAGGTATAGCAGAAGCATTAGAAATGTAAGGGCCAATATAGGCGATAAGACATAAAAATCATTTTAAAAAATAACTGTGGTTGTTTATTTATATTAAGTATTTCTTAATGAAGTTATTTGCTATTACAACAATACAATGTCACATGTGACCTGTATTACCTAGTGACAAGACTTAGGCCTCATTTACGGAGACGCGGGGCGTCTCGCGTCGCGTGTGGCGTGACGTCTCGCGGCGCGTCGGACGTTTTTTCTGTTTAGGGCCTGTTCACGAGATCGGTCGGCGCGGCGCGCGTTGCGGCAGGCGGCGCGGCAGAGCGTCGTGCACGCCACGACCATACAGCAGCGGTAAACGCAGCGGCAAATGTGGACGTATTTGGGCCGACGGAGTTACCCATAAATATGGCGATAACCAAAATATCTTTGTGTAACTATACGGTATACTTACCTACAAAATTGTCGACATTGGATCTTCATTTCTTACAAGTATTTTATATCAAAGGAATAATGCATATTCGCAATTATTGAGGCGTTGAATAGGTACCTACACAACGTAGATTACGTTAAGTAGGTAGGTAAATCACCTTTTAACTTTCATAGTAGCTGTGTCTGTACCTAAATAGGTACATATGTACATTACACAATGTTTTAATGTTTGCGATTTATATTAAAACCTACCATTATAATTTGTAAAACATTGTTTCATTACAACTCGCAACGTTTTATTAACATTTTTGTATTTATACAGCGGATGTGTTGCTATCCATACACGCGACCGTTTTAAAATTTCGACTTTAAATGTCTCCGTATTCATTACCCCACATAATATTTAACAAATAGTTTAACCGCCTAGTTCGTCCCTCGCGTAACGCTGTCTGTGCCGCTCGGAGTCGTGGCGTCGGACTCGGTCGCAGTACATTTGTTCCCGCCGCTCGCCGCACCGCTCGCCGCGCCGCTCGCCGCGCAGCCAGTCGCGCCAAAAAAAACGCGCGCGTTATCGCTGTGCGCGGCGGCTCGTGGCGTGCTTCGAACGTTTTCATACATTTGATCTTACCGCTCGTCGCCCCGCGCTAAGCCGCCGCTCGGAGCGGCAAGGTCGTGACAGGGCCGTTACGGTGGGGCGGCGCGTGAAACGGCACGCATCATCGCACGCGTAAACACAAACTTATAGCAATATATGACGTTGTTCATAGAGAAGCGAGACGGGAAGAGTGGCGGTGCCCGCCGCTGCGCCCGCGGTGAAACCTCAAGCGTGTAGCGAAGAACGCGGCGAGCATCGCGGCGGCGCACGCTCACCTCGATGAAATCGACTAGTTTTATGTTGGCGAGAGAGTTGCATATTCCCCAAACTTCTCATGTTCCGTTGCTGTAAACACTGGGCCACTTCTTACATTAAATAATTCACTTTTTAACATTGAATTTTCTTCTAAAAAAAAGTCGATCATATCATTCTCCATTGCGACGGTGACTACGTCTGTGTTGCACGATTTCTAAATAAGACTGGCAGAAGATTCCGCCTCGAGCATAGCTTCGTCGAGAATTGCCGCTGCGTGCGCCGCCGCGATAAACGCCGCGTGGGACGCGTCGATACCATCCGCGGGCTCGGCCGCAAAAAAACGCCCCATTTCAAACAAACGCGTCTAAAATCGCTTCTCCGTAAACGCACTCATACAACGCCATATATTTGAATTCAGTGCGGGCCGCGCCGCTCATCGCAACGCGCGACGCCCCGCGTCTTCGTAAATGAGACCTTAGAACTTAAGAAAGTTAAACACTTTTGACTTCAAAATTGTAATGTTAACATTCATAACTTACTAAAATAACATACGGATGCACTTAACTCATTGCTTTCATAGCTTTGCTTATCAGAAAAATCTAATCATACCTTGTAGTACATAGGTGGTTAATAGATGGCGCTAGTATGCACTACTTCGATATATTATAACATTGCTTAACAATGAACACGTCACTCACCCCCTAGCCGCAGGGTGCAGCTCCCTATCCTCGGGCCCGTATCGGATGACGGACTGCCACACGGAGGGGTCGTACTTGACCTCCTCCTCGGACACGGCGCTAGAGGAGTACCCCTCCTCGCCGTCGCCGAGTTCGTCGCCGTCGCTTCGATACACTAGGAGACCGTCGCTGTAGTCTTGTTCGGCGCTGCGGTCTGCGTCGTTCTATCGACAAAAATAGGGTCATTGTTTTTGAGCCGAATTTTGATTACTATCATATTGAATAAAAATGTTTGTCACAGATTATTATTTAAAATAAGATTTGATATTAGCGCCTTATGTGTCTCCGTTGTGATTGGTCATACTAATCACCAACTTATCAACATGGAAATCCATTATTTACAATTTCTAAAAGCAGAGGTCCAGTCTGAGTCTACTGCTCTCTGCTAAAGTAGTAGAGAGCTGATAAAATATCTCTTTTGTTAATTCCATAGGAGATTAATGGATTTGCATAGATGGCGTTGTCATAAGATCTGTGAAATTATAGGCAATTGACAGTTGTTACGTAAGAAATAAGTCACTGTGTCAATAGATGGCGTTACAGTAATCTAGTTGACAAACATAATTGCATTTGACTGCTTTTATTGAAAGTTCTATTTCCAACAAGACGACGTTTTGTGATCTTTGTTCACACATAATATTGTTAATTCGAGACTTATTCCTAGAGACCATCCAGAAATTAGGACACACAAGTTTCACGATTTTATGACCCCTCCTCGCCTTTACCATTGCCACAGGCGGTCAGCTCATTGTGACACTTTGTCGAGCCTCTATCCTGATATGTGATACCTACGTAATTGACGGTTGGCACCTAGATGGTATAAAGGTATTTTTTTTTTATGAATTGATTTTCAAAGGTTTACCTCAACTTCCACCCCCTCCCACGAGGCGACGACGACTCCCGCGTTGGCGGAGGCGTTGGAGGCGCCGCCGGGCTGCTTGCGGCCGCGCCGAGAGATCGTGTAGTGCAGCGGGTCGTGGCCCTCGCGACGGATCATCTCCGGCAGGATGCGCCGCCGCGCGTTTATGAACCAGTTGCATACCTGCACAACAATACAAACAAATATTACAATAAACACAAAAAAAAAAACAATTTAAAAAGAGGCTCATGAAGTCATGACAAACGACAGTAAGAGTTCCTCTATTTTTTTTTAGCATTTATTTGGCTGGTAAAATCATTGTGCAAGGTCTATCTTACTTCTCGTTAGTCTATGAGGCTTCACACTAACCATTATTTAGGTTTATTGACATGTAATAGCGCTTTGGCCAGCGCGGTGCACTATGGCTTTACCCTTCACATATTGAGAAGACATCTGTGGGACAGATTTTAAATAAGTCTTATGTATGGCACCCGAATCACCAATTTAGGATTAAGCTATGCCATAACATGGAGACCTTTAAACTTATTATACCTACATACATACTCGTACATAGACTAGAAGGCAGCGATAGCCTAGTGGAGATACCAACGAACTGTATGCAGAGGGTATCGGGTTCGAATCCATGGCGCGCACCACTGACTTTTCGTCAGTGGTGCGCGCCATTGTGTCGTGCCTCGGAGAGCACGTTAAGCCGTCGGTCCCGGCTGTCATGAAGATCTTTGATAGTCGTTATAAGGCGTCAGTACCTCTAAAATAAACTAACACACCATGGAATATCGCTATATCTTCGAGTTGAGGAGGTCAGACAGGCAATCGCTCCGTGGAAAAGCTAATATTCCGCCAAATCCGGTTAGACTAGAAAGCGGACCCCAGGTTGAGACTGGGATGATGCTAGGAGGATGACATACTCGTACATAGACATCGCCTGTTTCCTGGAGGGGCAGATAGAGACTACGGAACGCCATTTGCAACGATCCTGACTGACATACCTCTCTTGCTTCATTCACTCCCATCTTCATTCACTGGGAATGGGAAAAACTTATTATAGTTACCAACCTGTAGTACAGTCAAATTAGCTTCCTGACTTAACGTAATCTTCTCCGCGTCGCTAGGGTACGCGTTGTATCTATGGTCGTACAGCCACCGCTTCAGTATCTTCACTGAAGGCTTGGGCAAGTTGCCTCTTCGTCTGCGGATGGACACTACGTGGGTCGCCGGCGACTGCTGGCCGCCGTGCACTAGGCTCGCGCGCCTCGATCTGTCTGCCTCGCCGTCTGTGCCGCTTTCGTTGTCGTCGGTTGATGATGTGGATGGGAAGCGGTCGCGCACTGAAAGTGGAGGTGTAGTGTTAGTGCTAGTTTCAGTTGCTAACCCGCGTGGGTAAATTATCTCGACAAATGGGGTTGTGCTGATGTATTAGCTGTTTTACTGTACTTATAGTTACATCAAAACCCGTTAAATAGTTTTTGCGTTAAAGAGTAACAATTAATGCCATTGCGCATTTTACATTGATAGACACAATAGGTTTCAACATTTTCTTATCTAAAAGTGTTACCTAGTCGAACAAACTAAATTCTCCAGAAAACATGGTAAGGAATTTCACATGTACAGTCGAACAACTTCTCGCTAGACCACCATAAGGGCGAGAATCGCTCAACAAGTCATCGTCGCTTCCAGTTGTGCTTCCAGTGCTACTTTACACGCACATTGACACTCGCATACAAAACCAGTTTCTAGTGTGCCTCGACTTCATTATCGAGCCAAGGGATTTTTTTTCAAACTGGTCCACCGCCGACTTGTTTGCTTGTACATACATACATACATACATAGACTCACGCCTGTTTCCCGGAGGGGTAGGCAGAGACTACGGAGCGCCATTTGCATCGATCTTGACGTATCTCTCTTGCTTCATTCACTCCCATCAGATTCCTCATGCATGCTCTTCTGTTCAGGGTGCTTCTAACCTGTCCTGTTTTTAGGATGTCTCCAATCTGGTCAGAGAACGTCCGCCTAGGTCTTCCCCTTCGTCCTGTCCCTTCCACACTTGCCTTATATATCTGCTTGGTCAGTCTTTCGTCATCCATCCTCTCCACGTGTCCAAACCATCTTAGCATACCTTTCTCGATGCTTGTCACTACATCTTCTTTTACCCCACAACACTCTTTTATCACACAATTCTTTACTCTGTCAGTCAAAGAAACACCACACATACTTCGCAGTGCTCTCATTTCTACAGAATTTATTCTACTTTCATGACTCAACAGTCACCTCTATCACACATAGAGGCACGCCTAAACCAACATTATAAATTAAAATATAATACCCATTCATATGGAAGGCTCATACCGTACGAAAATCGAAAACCAGCTCAAATATTCCAAGATACACAATATCGTTAATCAAGTGTCCGTAGCCATACGAGCCTTATTCAAACTGTTATTCAGTTGCATCTAGTTTGAGTGGAGGGCGACCCCGATAGGAATAATAGCTATTATCTAGCCGTTCTCCGAGCACTAGGCAACTATAGCTGACGACTGGCCTAGATACGAACTGAACGTGGACACTGAATGAGTTTACAGACAGATCCGATGAATTTGTACTAACTTGTTGATGCTAACTTTAACATAACATAACTTTAGGTGGTACTTTATATTTTCTAGATTGAACTATGTTGAAACGGTCAGTAATTGCAGTGCTGGGCTTAACTTAAATTGCGATGTATTCAAAGTGTCGCCTCGAAGCTAGTTTACTAAGTCCCCACTGAATAGGTATGCAATTTACTAGGAAGTCTTTAAAACGTATCCTTCGCTTCACAGATTTTAGTTTGGCAATATTAGAACTTATTATAGCTTTATCATTAAAAATATATCTAACGCTTTACGTAATCTGTAACTTAGTAAGTACCTAATGCTCAAATTTGCTGTTTAATATTGTTTTGTTTCTTACATGGCGCTTTGGCGAAGTCAATTTATTCAACACAAATACAGTCGTCACAAGAGCCATCACCAAGCCGAAGTCTACTCGTTTTGGACATCATGCCAAGTCATACTAAGCAAAAATAAAACTTGGGAAAGGCTTTTTTTTTTCAAATAGTCACATTTTTTAAGTCGGAATTAAAATTGTGCGCGCACAATTTTCGAAATGCCTACTTATCCATGGGTGCATAGGCCATCCATAGAACAGGTTGGCATAGTAATAGCATCTATTTTGTACCTAATTACAAAAATCCATATTAATTTTGAGCCTCAATATCTCCTGAACCAGTAATTGCCCAGGTATGGTGCCGAAGTAAAAAATGTTCGTAATTATTGGTATAATATGGGGTTTCACTTTTCGTTAAGGGTCTTTTTACACTTTGTATATAAAAAGTGAGTCTCGCACAAATGAATATTATTTATACGATCTGCTTACGTGAAGTAAGCAGACACTGTAGTATACTTACAGGACAGGTGTATTGTTGATATGAATACGCCATCACGATGTTTACCTTTAATCGTAGAACGCTAACTGCATGTCCCCATTTCAACTTTGCAACGAGCTCAAACGTTCAGCTTTGTAATGATTAAGGTAATGAATAATATTTGAATGAATAAATAAGGCGTTTTCGGATTTTTACGCAAACCGATAAAAATCCGATTTCAGATTTTGAAATCGATTTCAAAAACCCTATTTCAGAAATCGATTTCAACGTACGACAAACTTAAACAATCGAAATCTTTCTGTATTTTAGGCATGAGACCAATCAAGTCAAATACAACTCTCCAAACATAAATTCCTAATAACTATTTGCAATTTTCAAAATAAACATTAAATAGATGCAATCTCAATTAGATTTTATCGCCTCGATACCGATTCGCTTGCTTGGCTACAATTCGCTTCATCTCTTTCGCTCTTTCAACGGATCACTAAGTTAGAAAGAAAAGGAAATGAAATTTGCTCTCTCTCATTCTAACTAACTAGTCGTTTGGTAGTGTGAAAGAGAACGAATGAATATGAAAACTATCGAAAGCGTAAGCTTTAGATTTACTTTGTAGTTTGGTTGCGCTTGCACCATTTGGTTTGGATTTGTGTAGTTTGCGTTATCGTGGTATTGTTTTGCGTTTTCTAAAATCGTTTTTCAGATTCGTTTTGATATATCGGTCTCATGCCTATAATGAAAGAAAAATAACGTAAAATTCAAAGTAGCTGTTCAGCGATACAAAAACATACTAAAACACCTGTTATTTGAATCGTATGACTGTGCGTGCTTTGCGATCTGAATAACAATTCCTACGAAAAACTAGTCTTTATTGTCAATTGTCTTTAATTTGACTATGTAAACATTTGCAAATAGGGTTACCTCATACATCCTGATAAACTAGAAATGAAAACAAGACACTCTGAGATAAAATTCGTTCATTTCATCAAGAAGGAGTAGAAGGAGGATGTGACTGATGTGAGTATACATACATGTTTATTTTAAGATTCTGTGAATGATTTAAATTAAATTGTTAATTACCGCTTGCTAAACGGTGAAGGAAAACATCGTGAGGAAACCTGCATATCTGAGAGTTCTCCATAATGTTCTTGAAAGACATGTGAAGTCTGCCAACCCGCACTTGGCCAGCGTGGCCTTACTCTTCCCATGGAGAGAAGAGGCCTGTGCCCAGCAGTGGGACTGTTTATACAATACAGGGCTGATGATTATGAAATCCACAATACAAGACATGACACTTAAATGTTCCATTACCGATTTCACGGATTGACGAGACCGATTCTTAAGGATAAGTGTTCGACATAAAACAGGACATGTCCAGACAGATCAAAACAAATGGGCACCGCATTAGCAACCCGTGCTTTATAAAAATCGGATCAGCAGTTGTCGTTCAAACAAACACGAGCTGTTGATTCATAATATTGGTAAAGCATGAATACATGAAACGAATAAAAATGGCGTCACGTTGTGTGTTTACTTCGCGACCCGATTGTACTGCAGACTCATGAATTTTGTACAAGTGCTTGTTCGCGCGGATACCCGTCACACAAGAACGTTCAAAATATTTCGAGTCTACACAACATCTGGGATCTACCTATATGTAGTGCTATCACTATTAGCATCTGTTATAAAACGGGGTAGAGAGACGTAAGTTTTTATTTTACACTAGCTGTTTCCCGCGCTTTCACCCGCGTCCTGAGGGAACTACTTCGAGTACCCGGTTAATTTATAGGCTAAGTTACTCCTTGGTACATCAGCTTTCCGCCAGTGAAGGTCCCATCAAAATCGGTCCAGCCGTTCCAGAAATTAGCGAGAACAAACAGACAGACAGACAAAAATTGTAAAAAATGACATTTCGGTATATGTACCGTGTATACATCCATATGCATTTTGTAAAAAGCGGTTATTTTAATATAACAAACAGACACTCCAATTTTATTTATGTGTATAGATGTATACCTAGATAAGCTTGCTTACTTCCCTTGCTAAGCAGTAAGTACAAAAGGAAATCAAATGCGTATAAAAACTCCTCATGCTTATTCAGATACGCTGTATTTTTAACATAATATTGTACTTAAATTTCTGCCTTTAGGTGAAATGATAGAATTGAAAATATGTAACGAGCAGAGACAAGAGGCCTTTTCAACAACATGGAATCAGAAATATGACTCGCGAAATGCAGAGAAAACATCTACGGGTAAAGTTTTACGTTCTATGGTTCCAACTTCCAATATTCTATCTTTCGATGGCTACTGCACATATTACTGACTGCCTCCGTGGTCCTGTGGATAGCGTAAGCGACTGCTGATCGGAGGTCCCGGGTTCGATTCCCGGTTCGGCTAAATGTGTTTGTGGGTTATTCCGAATACTCAGTAGCAGCACGGGGTCTGGTAATGTGCCCGGTAACGGCAATAGGCTCGCCACTATTACCTGGGACCTAGAAATCATGGCGAAATGTGGTTGTAATATTACACCTCTGCCTACCCCTTTATGGACACAGGCGTTATAAAATAAATATATATTTGACATAAGCTAGCATACAGGATAATGTATTTTGAGTCGTAACGTGTGACAGTGGAAACGTTTACATATTTATCTACGTGTAATTTTGTGTAACGGATTGTCGACGTATGTTTTGTGTACGCGCGCCAAACGTGGACGACCACCATGTATTTACTCAGCTTATTCTAATAACTTGACTACCTATGTGGTTTTACATGTAATATGCGAATGTTATAAATAGATAAACATGATAATTCCTATGACAGACGGACGGAAAGGTCATGATGATTTATTCTGCAAGAAAATGTACAGTAGAGGCAGGGATGTGAGGGATTCTATGTGTAGTTTTATATCATCCTCTTAGCGTTATCCCAGTTCAATCTGGGGTCCGCTTACTAGTCTAACCGGATTTGGCTGAATATTAGCTTTTCCACAGAGCGACTGCCTGTCTGACCTCCGCAACCCGAAGGGATAGCAATATTCCATGGTTTAGTTTAGACTAGTGTCAGTTTATTTAGAAGGTACTGACGCCCTGTAACGACTGTCAAAGATCTTCATGACAACCGGGACCGACGGCTTAACGTGCTCTCCAAGGCACGGGACAAGCGTTATTTAATATTTCAATACGCACATAACTCCGAAAAGTCATTGGTGCGCGCCGTGATTTCGAACCCGATACCCTCTGCATGGCAGTCTGTTGGTATCTCCACTAGGCTATGTGTAGTTTTATACCTATGATCTATTTTATTTCTATAAAGACAACTCCCACACTAGGAATAAATCCTGTATCGAGGGGAACTTTACAAATAACTAACCAACATACTCATAGTACACCTATACTCGAAACAACAATTAGTGTCTCACACAAAATGTTAACCCACGTGGGGATCGAACCTCGGCGCAGTGTTATTTGTATTTAGGCGGTCGCTTTTAAACCACTACACCAGTCGAATGATCAACATGGTATAAGCATACAAAATTAAATTGAGTATGTGTTGTCATACATATTATTGCAATTCAGCCGGCACATTTTTACAGATGGAGACGTTCCCCAAATACCTAAGATATCAAAATATCTAGCAGAGGGAAAGAATTCGAATACTTATTAATAACTTAATCTCCTTGCGTTACTGGCTGACTGACAGACAAGCTACAGCCGAAACTACTCGGCACAAGAAGCTGAAATTTAGCATGTATGTTCCTTGGGGACCGTAGAGGTGCACTAAGCGGGATTTCCCGAAATTCCCACGGGATCGGGCAAAACGGGAAATTCGAAAATATGTGCGTGCGAAGCCGCTGGCGTCGACTAGTGTTCATGTATAACCACAATAACTTGTTATTCGAATCGATGTTGATTTTTTCAGAACCTCTAGATACTCGTGTTTAAATGGGGCTTGTACCTACTGTACAAGAGTGTCTAAGGTAAGATAAATAGCTAGAGTAGCACGTGACGAGGTTGGCAAGGGAGCTGACACAGACGCCCACTAATTGGGATGAATGGAAGCCTATACCACACTTCCACGGTACATAATGTAGATTTATTTGTAAGCTAGGTCCTGCCCGCTTCTTCGCGTGAGGGACCGTGTATCGCCACAATATATTTTAGCGTCAAATAGAAACAAGCTTTCATTTAAAAATTAAAATCATTTTCATTTCTTCTCTACTTGTGCAAAAGACAACTCACGCACTAGAGAAAAACACAACGTAAACAATTCCTTTGTAGCCGATGACTCTACAGTCATTCAATCAACGGACACCCAGATTCAAAATAATAATTTTTAGATCACGCATAGTGTTGTCTCATAGTTCGAACCCACGACAAGCGTCGCTGTGTAAGTGGCGAGGCAATGCCATATGCGCAGCTATCTCATGCACAATCAAACAAGTCGGCGCTGGACCAGTTACAAAAATTCGCTTGGCTCGCTCATAGAGTCGAGGCACACTAGAAACTGGTTTTGCATACGAGTGTCAATGTGCGTGTAAAGTAGCACTAGAAGCGACGATGTCTTGCTGAGCGATTCTCGCCCCTATGGTGGTCTAGCGGGAAGTTGTTCGACTGTACATATGGCTCAAAACAGTCATAACAATTATTTTCCTGTTGTGTCTATTGTCGGCCAGTGAGTGTTAGTGTTTTTTACTTGTCGTGGAATTGCGAGCCTACTGCCTGTCTGTCGCTCTACTGGGCGCATCGCCAGACTTGCTGCAATGTTTTGTCTGAGCAGACATCTAATGACCGCACGAAAAACTATGATAAGAGACTAATTGGTAACAGGATACCTGTGTTGCTAGACCCTTTAGAAACGTTAATATACTTATCAAGCACCTGGATCCAATTAAGGTCCTTAAGCATATGTACCAAAATGTTAACCAGGATAATCTACTTAATACTTAGCTAGATGGCTTCACCCGCGTGAAGTCGGCTATCAAGTCAAAAGAAAACTCATGTTTTATTCCAATGTATAATTACTGTAAAATCTCAAAACAATCCTTTCAGTAGATTTTGTGTGAAATATTAATAAAGGCACAGTAAGAAACCGTTATTTCGAGATTCTGTCTCCCTATTTATGATCCAAGCAAACATTAGTCAAGCGTCGTATTTGAAGCTACAACACTAAGCACAGCCCGGGGCACTAACGAACCGACCATTTATCATCATTTCATCGCGAAGAGGAAACAATAGGCTTCATTTTCGCATTTATGTAATCAGTGCGGCAGTATAGTCCTAATAACTAGGTAGAAAGTACTGGTCTATAATAAAACCACTTAATACGAATATTGCTAAACGGCTAAGGAAAACATCGCGAGGAAACCTGCATGTCTCCGAGTTCTCCATAGTGTTCTAGAAAGATATGCTAAGTCTGCCAACCCTCACCTGGCCATCTTGGTGGATAATGGCCTACCTCTTTTCGTAAAAAGAACAGGGTTTTGCGCAGCAGTGGGACAGGTTATAAACAAGACTGATAATGATGATCACACGAATATTATTTTTAATTCCATGGAAACTTAACGAGAAAATATTGTGCGCACCTGAAAATCTACCAACACGTCAGGAAAATAATTAATTACATAATAGTAATTAACGGTTAAATCCGTTATCCGTAAATACCATCTGCACCGTCATAAAAATACAGCTTAATTTCAATGTGTAGCAACACAGATAACAGAAAATACATGTTTGTAAATAAAATAATTGCCGGTTGTTTGAGATAAGCCTTATCTTAATATACATATTGCAGTCTTTACGTGTATTATACAAAACATCTGCGCCCAAGATTATGACATATGGAAATACCACTGGTTTCTTACAAAATGTTAAGCTCTATCGTACTGAAATAACAAACGATAACATGACAAATCTTACAAGGCACAGCGTTGGTTAAACATACATGCATAAACAAACAAGCGTCCGTCCACCTGGCATCTGGCATAAACATTAGGTTTGCAGTTGCAGAGATGCTCGCGGAAGTATTGGGGTGCGATCGATGCGGGTGAATGCCCGTCAGGGGGCGGGGGATCGCGACGTACTACCAAGGACAAGCGTATTTACCCAACAGGGATAACGCCTGGTGTTACCCCGATAGCGTAGGTTATGGATGTTTTGTAATATATTGAGTGACTTGTTGCTGACAGATATGTAATTATTTTGTTTAAGGCGCTGTACCTAGTCAAAATAGGCTTCACAAAACAGTTTTTTAGCCAAATGTATACATTTTAGAGCAGCTAAAAAAATATATGTTAATCTTGATCATATTTATGGAGGGACCATTGTGTTCAAAACACGTTTTCGGTAAATTTTCTCGATAAAAAAAAACCATAAAATAACCATTAAAATTGAAATTGTATTGTGTATTATTTATAAACAAATCTTGATAATATTAATAACAGTGATGTAATATATAATAATAAAGGGAACTGTTGTTTTTATTTATCGATTGGAATAAGATATTTGTAAGGATTAATGTATTTAATGATAAATAACTCGTTCTGAACGTCCCGTCGTCATCGCGCTTCTCTTTCTTATGTATACTATCCGACAGTGACAGCAACAGCTGAACTCAGTGTACTGTACACAGCGCCTTAAGTTGAGTCTTCAAATTGTCGGTGTAAATTTAATATTCTGTCAAATCTGGTAAGGTAGGGCTTCAAGACGAACGCGATGTCTTGAATGCAACTGAGATAACGCTAGCATAATCATGACTGAGTTTGCAAATGTGTTTGGAGTCCAGCGCTTTTACTATAAGAAATATGTGACAAAATGTACGTATCTGTTATAAAATTATTACACATATCAAGCTTATTCAATTTCAATATTAAAATTCGAGAACACCTAGACTCTACCGGAACCTTATTTTCCCGTGTAAGTATTGAATGTGGACACGATAGCTTGCACCACTGCGTCTTCGGTGAAGTCTGATTATACGTTAAATAAAGCTTTATTATCATTATTTCTATCGAATGGAGCTCACAATTGCCTGCGCATATCAAATGCGAACTGTTTATAGTACGCAACCGGCCGTCCCTCCAATAAAACAGCTTCGAACGCGCCACCGCAATCGTCCCATTCTGAATATAGCCCAGTGAAATAGATTTGCACAATAAGCAGGGCCATCGCCCAACTAGACGCACTTTAACCTTTGCCAATGTGCGAAAGAGATCAACAAACAAACGCTAGACATTAGAAAGGGACGGGGATAGGGACCCCAACGTTCTTCCTATAGTTGTGTATATGCGTTTAGAATGAACCCGACGATGTGCATCTCGCATACTGCCAGATGAAACAATAGTAACAACAGATGGAATAATAGTGTTTTATTGTTTTCACGTGTCTACAGTACAACAGGAAACTAGTTTCACATTAGTGAATTATAAAAATTGTTCAACTAGTTCTTTATGATCGTATGTTTGTAAATCATATAAGGGAAGTGGTAAATTTTCAAAACAGACAGAATAATCGCCGCATGGCACAACGGTTAATTTTTTTTAAGAACCTGTCTACACTGGTACTTTGCAATTATCCTGAAGGTATAATTTTTAAAAACAAATCTTACAGCTTTACTAGCTAACCCGGCAAACGTTGTTTTGCAATATTCTCATAGATACCGGATAAGCACAAAAAATTTCATCAAAATCGGTCAAGCCGTTTCGGAGGAGTATGGGAACGAAAACTGTGACACGAGAATTTTATATATTAGACTAGCTGACCCGGCAAACGTTGTTTTGCAATTTTTTTTTTTTTTTTTGAATAATAGATGTTGGCCGATTCTCATAGATACCGGATGAGCACAAAAAAATTCATCAAAATCGGTCAAGCCGTTTCGGAGGAGTATGGGAACGAAAACTGTGACACGAGAATTTTATATATTAGATAATGGATGGCATTTGTAACTATGGAATTCTCGGCCGTCAGTCCAAAAAGCATAACAAGTCGACTTCCGGTCTTGGAATATATCCTGTGTCACGAAACAGTGTAACAAAACAAACAAAAAAAATATCACCGGGCACGTAAAACCACTGCCGATTACATAAACTTTCATCGCATGTGGGGATTGAACCCACTTGCAATTTGAGAGTCGGTGACGTGCCGCCTAAACGCAGCTTTAGTCGGATTAGTCCTATTAAGCTGGAAGTCGTAGGGTAAACGAATATTCAGCGTGTTACGATTACGATTGTTACGAACATTGGCTGACAATTATAATAATAAATTATATGTAATAATTATAATAATTTGTCACAAAGTAATTGTACGCGGGGACGAGACCTTATAGCCGCTGCACCATCCGTGCATTCGCATAGGACAGAACCGCATTACATGATAATAATAATAATATATTAAACAGGACGCTCTATTTTCTAAGAACATTTAAAACCTATGAGTACACGACTGCTCAACATCCTCATTAAAGACTCCGGTTCGATATAAAATGCTAAATTGTATACTTTCAAATTATGCGATTTGTCTGCATTTACAAACTTGCGCAGTTTGGGAACATTGTAGGGATCAATGTAAAGAGCCACTTCTATACCAAGGTTTATTGGCGACTGGTTATTTAGAATGTGGGCTACGGACAACAACCCAAACCCAACCTACTAGACACCTAATGTTTTCATTTCTACAAACAAACAATTCTGTCAAAGCGGTGAGGCATGCGGGGCGAAGAGGGCTACAAAAATGCATTCTAATTGGCCGGTTCAAATTTGCGGTACGTCATAATTTATAACTAGTGTTGGGATTGGTCTTATGTAAGACGTATAAGTCTAACTTGTTGTCAGAAAGTATTCGCCTTACGTCTGCCGTCTAGTAGGCTGAGTTGTCGTTGGCTACGGACTTTCAGTATTCCCACTCATCAAACGAAACTTGACAGAAATATCTGCAACATGACGTCGACATTCTGTGATACGGTAGCACTGCGCTGATCAAACAACCCTATTTCAACCGAAAGGCAACTAGGCGGCCCTTTGTTAAATTCTTCTTACCATTTTTGGCATCGCTTGCAATGGTAAGGGAAAGATAACAGTTCAAAGATGATTATATTTGTAAGTAACAGCTACAAATACCATACGCTAACTCGATAGCCGAAGATGATATGAGCTTTAGAATTCACATTCAGCTTACCCCGTTAAAGCAAATTAGTATCTATTAATAGATATAAAATTCTTACGATACTGACTGACTAACAGACAACGCGGAGCCGAAACTACTGGGCGCATCAAGCTGAGCCATCCTTAGGCAGTGTAAGGGAGTGGTCAGAGAGGATTTTTGAAAGAAGCCACCTAGGAGATAAAATAGGCCCATGCCAGCGGAACATATAAAGCAAAATGCAAGCAAGTGCCTGTCTGTGTGTCAAAATAACTATGTTTTTTAAGTTTCACGATAAACAACTTCTTTTTTAAATGTTTGTCTTTTTGTCCGGGGTAATTTCTAGAATAATACTGATGTTATCGGACTTTCATAGTAAGATATTTCATAGAAGATATTTGTAGGGCTACATATACATAGTCTGTAATTTTATCCGGTAGTTCGCCTTTGTCGAGAAACCGAAAACGACACAGGTGAAACCGCGTGCACCAGCTAGTGAAGAATAACTTTGAATTGCAAAACGATTGTCATCGCATGTCGTTAACCCGATACGTTCTCTGATGGGCACGTTACGCAAACGAGAACGCGAGCGCGGACTTTGTATCGTCAACTATCGTCGCAGCGCTGATCGCACAACTTATTGAATTTCACAATCACATACACGTTTTATTTAGCCGTTTCCTGTGAAAATCGTACATACATACATACATGGATTAATCGTTGTTTCCAGGAAGGGAGACGGAAGGGTGTTTATTTAGGTTTCGCCGACAATATTTCTCATAAGTTAGCTGCATTTCCTCAAGCCACTATGTCACTATTTCAGGCAAATAACTTAAATAATATTGACCAACCCGTATACGAACCCCAAAACTGTACGGTCGCACTTAATCGTAAGCATAGGAGAGGCCTATGTCCAGCAGTGGACAGCGAAAAGCTGATGACGACTAGTTAACATCACAATACCGAAGAATCAGATAAATGATTTTTAATAGTGTCCGACCGAAACTGGTTTTTCAGCCGAAACCCAAACCGAACTTTCGGCCTTCCTCTTAGTTTCGGCCGAAACCGAAACATACCTAAACATTTCTATTGATACTAAAATCTAGTGTAAAGTTGCTACTACTACAACTATATAGGAATTTAAACTTTCGTGGTCATTAAAACTTGATTTAAATTGTCTTTCGGGATATATACCAGGTACCTTTGTTTGGAGTAACCGATATTTCGGCACTGTTGCAAGCGCCATGTTCACGGATGTACTGAACATGGCGCTTGCAACAGTGCCGAAATATCGGTTACTCCAAACAAAGGTACGTGGTATATATCCCGAAAGACAATTTAAATCAAGTACTACAACTATGTTTTAGAATCAATCTAAATACCCATTAATTTTCATAGTCATACGTACACATAGTTACACAGGTAAGTACTAGTGTTAAATGAAATAAAAAGACATGCGTCCAGAATTGGAAGAAGCCTTTGTATTTGAAGGGCAAAAGAGCCGATTGTATCATTGGATGCTCTCCCTCCAATGTTACAATCGGCTCTTTTGCACCAACGATGGCAGGAGCGCTTTGATGAAATTTTCAGAGTTCCGTACGACCCTGTCATTCCGACCACTTCCAAAAGTCTGCCCACACAGAAACTGGAGGGACCGAAGAGGACATCCCCTCTAGAATCGCTTGCGAGAGCATCTTCACACGGGTCCGTACCGTGTGGCAATCGCGGCAATTGACTAGGAGAGTTAAGCTCAAGATATTCCGGTCCAAAGTTAGAACTGTGTTGCTGTACGGATGCGAGACGTGGAAGCTCACAAAAGACATCTCGCGTCGTCTTTAGGTCGTCACCAAACGCTGCCGTCGCCGTATTCTCGGTGTTCACTGGCCCGAGAAAATATCAAACATAGAGCTGTGGGAACGCTGCGATCGATCGATTGCAGATCGAACGCCGCAAGTGGAAGTGAATCGACCACAAGTGCCGAAGGGACCCTGAACATATACCAAGACAAGCCCTACACTGGAATGTACACTACAGAAGAAAGCGAAAACGTGGCCGACCTAAACGGAACTGGCGGCGAACAATCGTGGCAGACGCGAAAAACATAGGAAAGACCTGGAGCGAAATGAAGCGAGAAGTTCAAGAAAAGCTAGTACCAGTTAGCGGTGAAGCGACTTTTGAGCCACGGATTGCTGTTTTGAGTCGATGCGATATTTGTAGCCGTTGATTGAATGATTGGTGTAAACCTCAGGATACAGGATTTATTTATATAGCGTGTCTGTAGGTATTAAAATACTAAAATAAAAATTCTATTAGAAATCGATCAGAATGAGATTTTGAAACTAGCAAAAACATGCTTAGCAGCAAGTATTTTATACACAAGGATGAAGCAAGGCAAATTCTAACTCAAGTTTAGAAAGAATTAGCTATTTTTGAATATGGTAATGACGACGTTAATTTACATAAATTATTATTATTATGACTAAATGTCACTTTCATTGTGCTGGTTTCATTATTTGGAGGCACGTGTACATTTACCACGCAGTAGAATATGATCTGAAACTGAGAAGTTGACACAATACAGAGAAACTTTACCTTTTTGCGATCCCTCAAACATATAAAGAAATAAGGCAAATTTTATATGCAATAGAAGTAAAATGCTATACTTATTCTACCTAATCCAAAATATCATCATCATCATCAGCCTTTAACAGTCTACTGCCTCTCCTTTAAAAGGAGGAATTGGCCTACTAACCACGTTGGCCAAACGGGTTGGTATAGGGTTTGTATCAAGTTTTCCTTCTCTTACAGTGCTATTCTCTACATAATATACTCCCTCTGTCGGCTCTTACGACACCCATGGGATGATATGGGGTGCTGACATTCCGTATTCTTAATCCGTCACCAGATGGACAAAATATAACTAAGGGCAAATGTACAAACTTTAGTAAAAATCTTACAATCATTGACTTTAACCCTTTGCATCAACTTTATAATTTCAATATAATATTTACTTATTTAATATTACTACATTTTATTTGTGATTAGATTGGGTTTATTCGTTAATCTTTTTATGACATACCTACTCAATTTACGAAGAAGTAAAATACTCAGTAAGTTCAAAAAGTTATTTTTAAACACGTCTTTTTAAATAAAATGTGTTTTTGTCACGTTCACCACCTTGTGAATAGCTAAGCACGTTGGAAATCTGCGAAACTTCGGGCGAAGAGTAATTAAAAAGTTGTAAACTGTACAAGCCTCGATGCCATTAAAAGTCGTTTAATTTTAAAGTATCTACTTTGTGGCTTCATTCAGACTGACTTCGAAGTGTTAGTGGTGAGATGGGTCCATACCCATCTCACCACTAATACTGTACCCATCTCACCACTAACCATACGCCCATGCGTATGGGCACAAATTCCTAAAAGGGGACGAATCTTGAGGGGCGTATTTTGCTCACGAAATTTCAATAGCAAGTACAAAGTACAAATAGGTCACGTCAAATAAAATGCCTGGTTTGAAAGGACAATATTCAGCTCCTATTCTATTAGTTAAATAAAATACAGAGCATATTCCAAACGAGCAACTTGACGACATATAACTTTGTATTTATCAAAAGCATATGAGTCTGAATGAAGAACCTTTGGGAAAGCATATGTTCTGCAGTGGACATCTATACGCTCAGGTGATAAAGATAAGAGCAAGTTATACAAAAAGTGAAGCGGCAATGGCCAGGGCACATAGCGCGAAGAACCGATGGCCGTTGGGGCAGGCGGTTTCTGGAGTGGCGACCACGTACCGGACGACGCAGAAGCCTCCCGCAAGGTGGACCGACGATCTGGTTAAGATCGCGGGAAGCGGTCGGATGCGGGCGGCTCAAAATCGGTCTGTGTGGAGAACCTTGGGGGAGGCCTATGTCCAGCAGTGGACGTCTCTAGGCTGACATGATGATACAAAAAGTGGAACAAAAACTTTGATCAACATAACAACAAGCGGTTGCAAGTGTGTGTTGTTAAGCGGCCGCTTCGCCGTTTACAATTGCGCCAAGTGTTGTGGGTTTGATGCCCACACGAATCATTTTAGTTTCTTGTTGCATCGGAAGACAAGAATACCAAGATCACTTTGGTCACTGCACAAGAGGGGTAAGTAAGTCTATGTATCTATCTATATCGTCACGCCTGTCTCCCATTGAGGTAGGCAGAGACTATGGAACGCTTCCTCAGCATTTATTAACCTCATCATGCGTGCGCATGAGTAAGTACGTAGGCAATGAAAGTCACACTTGTTTACCCCTGTATTATACGTACATTGATATGAACCATCGAAAAAGGTTATTACGCTTTGTAATAGTCCCCAAGTAGAAATTTATATTCGTTATTTACAACAGGCTGTTAATTTATTACGCAAGACTATTCATCCTCTTTCCCCTAAAGCCGGAGTAACAAAAATGAGGCGATCGGCACCCTCACCCTTAAAATAACATTACGCAATAAACGGACAATCCCCAATAAAACATTTACGACGGCTATAGAAACTGCGAGGAACGGACGGGTGCTCTTTATCTAAAGGGAAACTTTTGAATAAAACGAGATAGACGATCTGATAATGTACTGACAGCTTACTGGGATAGTAGGTCTGTCAGGTAACCTGCATTTTACGCGCAGACAACAGATTTAAAACATCTAGCATTTATTAATCACCTACATTTTACGATCAGACGAGAAGTAAGAAGAGAGTTCATCTAGGGCATATGATTGTATAGCCCATTTTGCGTGTTTCGGCCGTTTACACTAAGGGGCCCAATTCTCCTAAACAAATATAGTTTCGATATCATGTCAATGTCATACTTACGTCACAAAAAGCGTATGCTTCTAAATTATCTGATAATTGAACGAAGTTGTAACGAGATCGTAAATTGAAACAAGTGTCAACGACTAACTGTTTATTTCAAATTACTTATACGAAAATGACATTAGGTTATCAGAATACCGCTTCTGAGTCAATTCAAAATATAATATCAATGCAATATAAAAATAGGAGAATTGGCCCCCTGATATGCTACAATCTAATATATAAAATTCTCGTGTCACAGTTTTCGTTCCCATACTCCTCCGAAACGGCTTGACCGATTTTGATGAAATTTTTTGTGCTTATCCGGTATCTATGAGAATCGGCCAACATCTTTTTTTTCAAAAAAAAAAAAAATTTGCAAAACAACGTTTGCCGGGTCAGCTAGTATTCTATAAATCGAAGGATTTTGCTATTAGAGATAGTTATTTGAGATATTTTGTATGGAGCTTATTTTCTTTTTTTTATTCTTTTTTTTTTTTGGGACTTCTGTAACGCATAGCGTATGTCAGTCCCATCGTACCCTAATCTTAATTACATTTCACTTATGTCTATTAGATATCGGCCATAAATCTGAACAGGGCTTCAGCTTCGGCACCATTTGGTTGAGAAAAAATTTTGTGAAATATACCTATATCAGTCCTGTTCAAATTTAACGTCGACGTCTCAGACACTATTGAATTAATATTAATCACTTATCAAAAATTAAAACCAAAAGCACGCAAAGCATATGATAACTAAAATATAGTTAAAACATCGCGTTTCCTTTACCTGAACAAAAAAAGAAAGTAAGAAAATATCGGCAATACCTAGACTTCGCCAGATTGCAATGTTTATTCCTGCGAGATCACGAGCTTAGAAATTACATTCCCTAGCGCAGACTTCTCATAAAAAATGAAATAGGAATAAGGTGACATCCAATGCTGCATAGTGTAATCCTAACGTATAACCTAAATAATAAAGTAGGTATGTATGTACATGACATACATAGACTCACGCCTGTTTCCCCGAAGGGGTAGGCAGAGACATGTTAAACGCCCACTTTTCGCCAGTGGTGTTTTGAGCCCATGTAATAGGTGGCGAGCCAATTGCCGCTTATCGAGATAATTATTTTGTTTGCCAGAGCCTCGTCCGTTGATCGGCAGGTACACCACTTACAGGTGAGGTTGCACCCTAATAAATTATGTATTATTGTGAAATCTTGCATAAAAGTTTTCTTGGGCTCAATAGCGCCATTTCACGGTCTATTAAAAGGCATAGAAAAACGAAAGCCAGATAAAATTTATAGATCAAAAATAACGCAAGAGTGGCAAAAGACGATAATATGTATTTCAAGTTTTGTGTTAAATAACCGAAGCCGGCAATATTATATCTTTGGATGAACTTTAATGGAAACTAGACAAAGCTACTAGTACCTATTTCAACGAATAAATGTATAAAAGCAGTGAACTGTTGACCTGAATGGCGCCAAAATGCTAATCAGGTAGATGACTAGATATATCACAACATTCAATATGCCGCGCGGTCGTACCCGTCAACCGTCGTTTGATTGATGGCACCTAATGGACTGACACTACCCAGCTCTTGAGTGGCTATAATTAATCGGATACCTTATTAATCTGATGGCATTAATGGCGCACTGAGTTTAAGTAGCTACCTGACGTTTCATTCTTGCGGTGGAAGTGTAATTTAGCTTATACTAGACTTAAACTAAACTACACTTCCGCCGCAGAAAGTACGGTCGGCCCCAGTATTATGATCAATCTATGGATTTGGCTACTTGGATTACATACATATTTGGTATGGAGAAAATCCGTGAAGGATTAAGAATACGGATTGTCACCACCTCATATCATCCCATGGGTGTCGTAAGAGCCGACAGAGGGAGCATATATTATGCAGAGAACAGCATTGTAAGAGAAGGAAAACTTGATACAAACCCTATACCAATCCGTTTGGCCAGCGTGGTATAGTAGGACAATTCCTTCTTTCAAAGGCGAGGCCTGGTCCAACAGTGGACTGTTAAGGGCTGATGATGATGATGGAGAAAAACCATGGATAGATCTAATATTGGAACTGGCCCTAAGCCGACTTCCTCCTATAGATCTTGTTAGAACAGATTTTAAAATTACTACCAAGCCAATTCTTCATTTCTCGACTGTGTCAAGACTATTTATTAGATTACTTATAAGTAAGTTTACAATTCCTGAGACTTCAAAATCTCTGGCTTATACTGAGGTCTATAAAAACCGCAGTAAATACTAAGGATTTGTTTCAAATGAGCTTAAAACTATTTTACGTTCGGCTTCGGCACACATGGAATTTTGGGTGTTTTAGGACCGTAATAAATAAGACGCCCTTGAATCGATCTCCGGAAACCCTTCTCTCATGAATTATTCGATTCGTGTCGAATTGGAGTTATATCCACGGGTTAAGTGGAGCGAAAAGGAGACCCTAGGACAGGGATCGGCAACCTTTTGAGTCGGAGGAGCCAAAAATTACAATTTATAACATTTCAAAGTAGGTATTTAAAGAGCCACAATTTTTTTACTTCACTACACTACCACATACACACACGTCGAGTCCCATGCTAACTATGTATGTAGAATATGGAAGCACATGAAAATGTGTCGGACTGTCGACAACAGATTCGCTTCCTGTAAGGGTGCAATCCCACTATGTCGTGGCAACAGATTATCGAGCTGTTTAAATGGAAGGTGTTAACATATAGAGACGATTGACTACTACGATATTTTTTTTTGCAGTAACTTCAGATTCTTTTCATATTATCCAACGATAATATATGAATTAAACATCATAAGCCGGCATCCCACGGTGCGTGGTTTTGCGGACGGACGCGAGCGGCACCTTTGAAGTTACACCACATAACTTCAAAGATGTAGTTACAGTAACTTGAAGTTAGGTGCCGCGCACGCCCGTGAGAAGCGGTTTTTATGGTAACGCGCCTGAGACGAGTACTTCAGAAAAGTTAGTAAGCGAGTACCTATACCAGATTTCCACCTATATGTTCTGCACAATACAGATTTGAAAGCAATGCTAGTCAGCCGAGGACAAATGCTAGTCAGCCGAGGACTAGGTTTCACGAAATTACAGCAGACTTACGACCACTTTAGCGTCAATATGTTGAATAGGGAAGTTTCCTGCAAGTGAAATAAATTTACAAGTATTTTTATCTAATGAAATATTATGTCAAATAATGGTAGTTTCATTCATTAATTAATGTTAAAACTTTATTTAACATTTTTTATCGAAAATTTACTGATAATAAGTATTCTATTTGACAGGAAATAACTATGACGTCACTAGGTCTTATTTCATACAAACGCCGTAGCAAAGGTCGTTTTTGACATTTCATTAAAAGTGCTTGATTTGACTAGTTGGAAACAACCCTATTGTAGCTATCTTGATAGGTATATCTCAGTCAAAGAGCAGACGCAACTAGCGAACAGTAGCGCTCATAGCGAGACTTGCATTGCCGTTCGTAATAGATCGGCAAAGTTAAGCAACGCTTGCACAGGTTACCACTGGGATGGGTGACCGTGTGTGGCATTTACATCTGAGCGCTAACGTGCTTCGGAGGGCACGTAAAGCCGTCGGTCCCGGTTTTTGTCTAAGGATAAGAATCGTTAGGCCATGTCGGAGGCTTTCGGGCGGTCTAAAACCTTCGCCACCAGAGTTGGCCACACACTCACACGAAAAACAAACTAGCGAACAGCGCGATTATTTATTTTTATTTTATTTATTTATTTATTTAACTTTATGCACAAACAAGTGTACAGAGGCGGACTTAATGCCTAAGACATTATCTACCAGTCAACCTTTGGGTGATGCAGAGATAAAACTATAATAAGTGCATTTAGCGTTAAAAATACAGAAAAAAAAAATAGTATAACAGATTATACGAATAATTCATTCATAAAATATATGATAAACCTATTTACATACACTAAATATACTATATACTTATTTATATAATTTTATTTTATACAATTATATTATTTTATTTTTACTTACATGTTTATTTACTGTTACATTATTATCGAAATTGTTTTCATTTAGAAAGAAACCTAATTCAATTATCACATAATAGTTGTTTGAGTGTGTGTGTGCTATAAACATTGTTAATGTTAATTGATTTTGGTCATTATTTAAAATGAAAATAATGTCGAAAATTGTTTCACAGTGAAAAACGCGCTGCACTTTGCTATATGTGCGCCTGCCTTAAGTATTCGAGTTATCTATACACATAAATAAAATTGGAGTGTCTGTTTGTAATATTAAAATAACCGCTTTACATAAATAACTATGCATTTATTATTGACGTACTATTCTATTTACTATTTAAAAATCGAACGAAGTAACTGTTTATTTACATAGGTACATAAAAAAGAAATATGTACAAAAACGGGGACAAAATACAAAGTACAGACAGGTTTAGGCGTCGTAGAATTCCTCCGCATCGCTGTCTATTGGTAACGTGCCCAGAAGGCTGGCAGCATTGCCACGCTGGATGGCAATGCTGATACGCTGGCCGAAATACAACCCAGCCTTCTGGTCACGTGTAGCGTCGATTAATCGTTTGGCGTTTTCTCTGTACAAAGTACGAGCGCTCGGACCCCATGGACCAAGTGTCTCCACCCCAAACGGCTCAAATACGTAATAACCTATTAAATTACCGTATTTTCGCCGCTTGAGGGTTTCTGCTTTTTACTGAATGCATATGGATGTACATACACAGTACATAATACCTAACTGAATTTTTTTACAAGTTTTGTCTGTCTGTCTGTTTGTTTTCGCTAATCTCTGGAACCGCTGGACCGATTTTGATGGGATGTTCACTGGCGGATAGCTGACATAGGGTCATTTCGCCTGTTCGCGTCCATCTCCCTATTCGCGTCCATTTTGCGGACCTCCCTTTAAAAATGCTCGGAAATAAGTATACTAACACACTAATAAAATGAAAAGTCAGTATCGCCAATACCTCGACGTATAAGAGACACGCACAAATAGACAAAAGTTCCGTGCGCCCAGCTAATCCTGTTTAAAAAAATTAGTTAATCTCGGTTGTTCAACAAAAGAGTGCAGATGCGCGGGATATAAATAAAAAAATAGTGTGCAGCGGCGTGTTTGACGGTAAGTATTTTATTGTTTTATGTGAATGTTAGGATACATAGCTGTTTCTAGACATTAATAGTGAAAAGACGAATAGTATGAATTATGAATTAGCTTGTTTTTTTTATAGTTAACAATGAAAATAAGGTGGACGCGAATTACAACACCGAATTTATAAAACTTCCAGTTTGCGTCCACAATGGACGCGAACTCGTCTATTTATGATTTCTTTAGTTTTTATTATGATTAAATTATGAGAGAGAAATTGGGATTTTGTTTATTTTAACATTAATAGTATGCAATTGTAATGACCAATTTGAGTCCACATTATTATGATTGTAATAAAAGATACAATCAATATAATAATCAATCACAAGTGGACGCAAACTATACCTGCAAGGGATAATATTATAGCAAATTGCGTCCATATTTTCATGAAAAAGAAATGATCGCATAAATACATTCTATATATATATTTTTTATAATTTAAAATGCATTTTTGATTAAGACTGAGTTTACAATTGAATTATTACATTTAATTTCTTTTATTCCATATTTTTTCTATTCAAGATGAGTTCTTAGGAGACAAGAAAGAAGAAGGAAAAAAAATACAAAAGATGATTAAATAAAGAAAGCGTTTTGTGATATTATTGAGAAGAAGAAATCGATAAGACAAATATGTACATAATTATGTAAAAATTATGCTATTCCGAAGACCACAATATTGGACAACATGTATCGTTATTTTTTTATCTTTGATTTTAAGTTCCATAGATGTTGAGTTGTTTCTATAAAGTGATTTAATAATTATAATAATGTAGATTTTTTATAACTTCAATCTTAAATTTAGAAATTGTTATAAGCCAATCTTTCTTTAGATTGTCTTAACAATATCACCCTTATATGAAGGATTATAAGGTTGATATTGTTAAGACTAAGCTGGTGGACGCGAACTGGTCCACAGGTGGACGCAATTTGGATTTTTTGGACGCATACTGGGTAAAATGCCAATTAAATTAAAACATATTTTGAAGTTTGTCTATTTAAAAAAAACCGGTCAAGTGCGAGTCGGACTCGCGCACCGAGGGTTCCGTACAAACCTGTAGGTATATAAGTAAAAGTTCACCAGTCATAGTTATGGTATTTTTATTGCCAAATGAAATCCATAACATTACAGTATGGAAAGCTGGAGGAGCATAAATTAAAGAAAAAGGGGTCGTTTGTAATCAGTCATCCTTTATTTTATATTAACATATATCGCTTATTTTATAATATAACTTAAATACCTATACCAGCCTTGCAGCAGCCTTGCAAAAGTCTGCTGATGAATGATGGTAAGATTTTTTATCAAAGTTATTGATCTACAAAGCTTTTAGTGACTATTAGAAATCTGTTTCAAAAATACTTATAAAGTACAGAATAATTAGCAAAAAGGTTTGAAGACTATGTAATTATTCGAAATCTCAATCTCAATCAGCCTATCGCAGTCCACTGCTGGACCTAGGCCTCTCCCAACATGCACCACAGCACACGGTCCTCAGCCTTCCGCATCCTTTATCTGGGCTATAAGACGTTGCTTCGTACCAAATTTCAAGATTTTGAGTTCACGGGAAGTACCCTGTAGGTTTTGATTCCCTTGCGAGTAGTCGCGAGTTTAAAAATATGATTATATTGCTCTTTTTTTTTTGATTGCGTAGACATAGAACTTTGATTTTGTTACAGCCTAACGGTATTATATACCTGAGTATTTGATATGAATTTCAATTACGCGTTCAAGAGAAAGGGGTAGTAACTTTAAATTTATTAAAAATATTTTTTATATGCTGTAACTAAAAATTTACGGTTTTCGCAATTTTTCCTTTATAAGTGATATAAGACGTTGCTTCGTACCAAATTTCAAGATTTTGAGTTCATGGGAAGTACGCTGTAGGTTTTGATTCCCTTGCGAGTAGTCGCGAGTTTGAAAATATGATTATATTGCTCTTTCTTTTGATTGCGTAGACATAGAAGTTTGATTTTGTTACAGCCTAACGGTATTATATACCTGAGTATTTGATATGAATTTCAATTACGCGTTCAAGAGAAAGGGGTAGTAACTTTAAATTTATTAAAAATATTTTTTATATGCTGTAACTAAAAATTTACGGTTTTCGCAATTTTTCCTTTATAAGTGATATAAGACGTTGCTTCGTACCAAATTTCAAGATTTTGAGTTCATGGGAAGTACGCTGTAGGTTTTGATTCCCTTGTGAGTAGTCGCGAGTTTGAAAATATGATTATATTGCTCTTTCTTTTGATTGCGTAGACATAGAAGTTTGATTTTGTTACAGCCTAACGGTGTTATATACATGACTAGTTGCTGTTAATTTCAATTTAATACCTCTACGCGTTCAAGAGTAAGGGGTAGTAACTTTAAATTTATTAAAAATATTTTTTTTATTTGATGAAACTAAAAATTTACGGTTTTCGCAATTTTTCCTTTATATGTGCTATAAGGCGTTGCTTCGTACCAAATTTCAAGATTCTGAGCTCACGGAAAGTACCCTGTAGGTTTTGATTCACTTGCGAGTAGGCGCGAGTTTGAAAATATGCTTATATTGCTCTTTATTTTGATTGCGTTGACATAGAAGCTTGATTTTGTTGCAGCCTAACGGTGTTATATACCTGAGTATTTGATATAAATTTCAATTTAATACCTCCACGTGTTCAAGAAAAAAAGGTAGTAACTTTAAATTTATTAAAAATATTTTTATTATTTGATGTAACTAAAAATTTACGGTTTTCGCAATTTTTCCTTTATACGTGCTATAAGGCGTTGCTTCGTACCAAATTTCAAGATTCTGAGCTCACGGAAAGTACCCTGTAGGTTTTGATTCACTTGCGAGTAGGCGCGAGTTTGAAAATATGCTTATATTGCTCTTTCTTTTGATTGCGTTGACATAGAAGCTTGATTTTGTTCCAGCCTAACGGTGTTATATACCTGAGTATTTGATATAAATTTCAATTTAATACCTCCACGCGTTCAAGAGAAAAGGGTAGTAACTTTAAATTTATTAAAAATATTTTTTTATACGTTGTAACTACAAATTTACAGTTTTCGCAATTTTTCCTTCATATGTGATATAAGACGTTACTTCGTACCAAATTTCAAGATTCTGTGTTCACGGGAAGTACCCTGTAGGTTTTGATTCCAATGCGAGTTTGAAAATATGCTGCAATTTGCAGCATATACGGCTGTATCTTTTGATTGCGTTGGATTAAAAGTTTGATTTTTTTACAGCTCTATGGAACCGTAGATTCGAGTATTAAGTATAAATTTCAGTTTGATACCTCCACGCATTCCTGAGAAAAAGGGTCTTGACAGACGGACGGACAACAAAGTGATCCTATAAGGGTTCCGTTTTTTCCTTTCGAGGTACGGAACCCTAAAAAACACAACAAGTTTCGAACAAAACTGAAAGTTATTATTAAAAAAGACTATATAATGAACGCATTACATACATTTTTCATTGAATCAATTTGCTCGAACATTTTGATTTTCTCCTTCAAACTTGCCAACTGCACTAAATGGACGCGAACAGGCGAAATGATCCTACCAAGGAGTAACTTAGGCTATAAATTAACAGGGTATGCGAAGTAGTTCCCTCAGGCAGGACGCGGGTGAAACCGCGGGAAACAGCTAGTTTGCATATGAATCAGTTGAGTTAGGGACTGGGTAATTGAATAATGTCGCAACATTCAAATCATTCTTTCTGAAGTAACTGACTATTGTTACAAATATGCATTGCATTAATGATATCGTCGTTGATACTGCAATACCGCGTAACTAACAGTGGCTAATACCGCGGAAGTACAAAAGTATCAAATTTTAGATTTCGCGGCAGTGAGCTAACGATGCCGATTGGCTACGGACCACATTCACAGTTCGGCGTATCGCTCATTCAATATACGAGTAATCACAACTGGTTAAAACCGCGTGAACGAACCTGTTAGAATAATTTGACCAATACCGCGTATTTTCGCGATCATAACAAGAAGACGTATTGTTTTTGTGTGGTTTTCTGGCAAATAAAAGTTTTTTGTAGTATTTTATAGTAATACGAAGCAAAGTAGGTAACGTCTTAGAAGAATATTATCAGCGTCATATTGAATAATAAACAAGCTGCAATAAATGGAATCATTCACACTGTGACTGTTGATTTACAAGCTATAAAACTATGTCCCTATTTGACGGCTAGTGCTCTCTATTTCAAAACCGTGTTGGCAGTCTTGGAACAGACGATGTCACATGCTATTGGTTTGATGAAATCACTTGTGACTTAAAAGCTACCACCTACACTTCTTATTTTGTGGATTACGTAACAAATCTGTTAGATAAACGATTTTAAACTTTCGCTATATGTATACATAATACAATATTATTTAGCTGGTCTTAGTCGCGATAATTTATTTATTTCAAGGCATAAATAACTCTGTTATTCTCCTACGTTTCTACCGGCTTGCAACGGTTGTGGTCGCGGAGGGACTGATGTCAGCTCAGCGCCGTCCTTGTGAAGCGCGGGTTTCGGCAGCTACCCTCACTTGTTTTGTATTTTTGATATTTTTAGTTCTATCCGCACTGTCGGTACTTCGACACACTACACTTATGACGTCTACACATTGATGAGTTGTGTTACTGCGGCGTTGTTTGCATTTGTTGATAACTGGGTTCCAAGTGGTCGATAGTCTGTATCCGTCCTCCCGGTTGAAATTTCTATGTTTTTTTATTTCAACCGCTTCACGTACTATCCTGGAGTAATAGTGGCGATCGGTGGATAAGACTTGTGGTTGATGTAATTCTATCCAGTGGTTTGGTCCAGATTCCAGCAAATGCTCAGCTATGGCAGATTTATTAATTTCAATCAATCATCATGCATCGCAAAATTTAAACAGTATCGTTTCTAATGCGCTTCTTAGACTAGCCATGGATATTACAATAACACAAAAATACCTCGAAAGGGGACACACACTGATGGAGGTGGACTCTGTCCATTCTCTCGTTAAGAGAAAGTTAGAAACATAGAAATATTTTTGCCATTGCAGTACGCAACACTAACTAAACAAGCAAGAAAGAAACCCCCTCCATACAGAGTCATTCAACCGGATCATACTTTTTCAAGGACTATGGGATTAAAGAATATCAAGTGTATGACTCCATACGACCTGGCCGTACTGCTGGCGATGATTGTGTGGTGGACCTGCAAGATTAAAATATAATCCTAATGGGACTATTCAGTATAAAACACATTTCAAATATGACTTAACCCTATTGCCACGAAGAGCACGAAATATCATAACACTTGCAAATAGTGTTCCATTGCTATTTTCATCTAGAGTGCTAATATTAGAATGCAAATATCTGCACTTACAGCAACTCAATAACGTCATCCCCGTTGATTGTCATCAGTTTATGATATCTTACCTTTTAAGAAAAATTTAAGTAATTTTTGAAAGACTGTGGTCCCTTCCTTGGATGAACCACTTTTTGATGTTCCTATTATTTCATTATTTCATTTTGATACACGTCTCTTTCATTTTGTTTGACTATTTTCAGCCTTTAATTATTTGATTTGTTATTTTTGTTGTAAGATCATATTAAGTAATTATAATAATAAGTAACTACCAAGTTGTTATGACGACGTTTTAATGACGAGCTAGTAACTACCAAAGTTAAAATGATGAGACTGTGATTACTTAAGTAAATAAAACTTCTTTATAATAATATTAATTCTGTTTTATTCTCCCTCCAATTCCGCGTAAATGCCAAAAAGCTCAAATAACAAATGCAACATAAAATAAAAAAACAGCGTAAGTGTAATTTCTAGCTAAATATTGACTGGATTAAGATAAATAATAATATATAAGGTAACTAATACATATTTCTAAACAGCTGAAAGTTCAGACACGTATTTGATAAGTATAGCAGAAGTTATTTAGTTTTTTCGCTCTCCTGTAAAATTTGCCATATCGAAGTTACGCGGTATTGTCTGTTGGTAGTCACGCGGTATTGCAGTATCAGCGACGATATAGTCAGTAGATTGACACCTTGTAGATTGTGATGTAATTCTAAAATGTATAAATAAAGACCTATTCCCATCAGCCATTACCATAAGCCATTAGACAACTGATAACAAAGATTGAATCACTAATAAATTACAGGTCAATACTCCCTTATCAAAGCAGTCAACAACATATTATGTATACAGATACAGAGTATTATATCTTTAACTTGGATTATTCAATGCATATGAAGCTTATTGTTATTACATTATGTACTATCATGATTAAGTATATAATATGCAATATCATACAATATTATTTAGCAATTCTTAGTTCATATTCTAAGATACTATAGATTAATTAGTCCAAAAAAGACGACTAACAGGAAAGTCAGTGGGGTGCACCATAGAATCGGATATCATCAAGTAAGTATCATAGAATCGGATCTGGTACCTTCTGCGTGGCAGTTTGTTGGTAGGTACACAACTATTGTTGCCATCTATTCTTTCTTGTATTTCAATTTGCAAGAAGTTCATGGCCTTTAGTTAGAAAATAATAACACATGTTAATTCTCAATATCTTCAGAATATCCTACTTATGTGTATAAATGATAAAAGGAAATAAATATTTGTTACAGTGCATTCAACAATTAAGTACCTACATCATTCCAATTAAGATGAAAGATAGTTTACCATTTTGTTAACATCGGATACTGATTAAAGAAATTTTATAAATATATCTATCGTTAATGATTCTGTTGAGAATACCGAAGGCAAGTCAAATGTTACGACACCGCACCAAATATCAACAAAGCGACAGTGGCGCCTCCTAGTGTGGCGCGTGATAGAACTAAAATTGACCAAATTCAATGGTGAGCAGCCATCTTGTGCCTTGACTGCTGTCAATTTACTGTCATTGCGACATTTTAGAAAAGTCAACGGGTTTTCAATAACAACAACAAACAAAGGTAAAGCTTTGTTGTATGATGCATTTAAAGACACCAGGGACAAATATATTCAAATGCAAATGTAAATATGCACATATCGATCGAGTTGACGCGGCTAGGCATCATGTAGGTTGCAAATGGACGGGCTATAAATAACTCTAGCACGTGCCAAATCAGAAATAAGCGTCTCCGGACGTTAGTTATTATGACACTGAACACTAAAATAATAAATCTAACTTGCAAAACCGCTGAAAACACTAATGAATATGAAAACACGATAATGTCGCTTTATATGTACACAGCGAATGATAAGCAATGTGGCGCATTGGCGCCATTTTTCTTTCGCAAGATCGCCCTCCTAGGTGACGTAACAGGCCTAATTTCCTTGGCCAACGATTGTAATACGTTCATTAGGATAGCTAGACCTGTTTATATTGTAATTTTCTCCCGAAAAATTAGTTGTTTTCGTATAAATGTCACCTTGACGTATCACGTCAATTTGACAAGCATGGCGGAAACGTGGCGTCGTTTTGATATTTAAACCGGCTCACCTCCAGGAGATGTTGATTGTTGTCTATTTGCTCCTCGTGCGCTTCGGATAATTTCTCTGGTGAGGTCCCTCACGTCCTGTCGTTGGTACGCCATTTCGGGCCGGTCGCGCTGTTCTTGTGATAGACCGGCCGTGGGAGGTAACATCGTTGCTCACTCAATCCATGCGAACACTTCTTTTCACGCTCAGTCACTAGTATACACTAAAAAACTTGTTCAGTTATAGGATAAGGTCCATAAAAGTCACTACAAACGTAGAAAACAAAAATAATTCAACTCAACTACGCACAGCAAACCGAACAGAGCGCGACTGTCGGACGGGGGACGGCGGGAAGCCACAGCGCCGCCGCGCCTTTGTCCCTTTCTTACTTGCGTATATAAGATATTTCTTTCTCACTCACTCGGCAACGATTCGATGACAGATGCAAGTGTATATGTCAAAACAAAGCGTGGGCTGTTTAAATGTCAAACATTCAACCGTTTTATGTAGTGACATCTATAGCACTTTTCACGAATTAGTTGAAAAATGGGCACAAAGATTATTTTAAAACTGTTTTCATCGCTACTCATTTAAGCTTGAGCTGATGAGCTCCTTGTCGTTGACTAATGCAGTTGTTAATTTAGAAATCACGAGCTTACCAGGAAGCTATTTATACAAAATTCATAATAATATGTGGATATAATTAAATAAAGTTAATATTATTAATTATTGAATTCTAATAGGTGGGTGTCGTAAGAGGCGACTAAGTGAAAACACGATGCAAATACCATCTTTGCGTAGAGACGGAAAACTCGACATCAAACCCTATACGACTGCCTCGTTGGTCTCGCGACATAAATGTCGCGTGGGATCGGGAGGTCCCGGGTTCGAATCCTGGGTTGGGCAGTGTTATTGGGTTCACGAAATTCTCAGTAGCAGCACCAGGGCCGGATCTACCTAAGGGCTGCTTGGGCTGCAGCCCAGGGCCCCGAGGTTACAAGGGACCCCCAAACCGCACTAAAAACAATAAGCGATAATTTTAATTTATAAAATGGTTGTCTGTAAAGTCGGTTTACGGACGATATTTTTACGTGATAACGTCGTATGGATTGAGTTAAGGGGGGAAATACGTGTAAAAGGATGTTTTCATGCTGATTTTCATAAATTTTTTTAACGTATAAAAAATGAATATTAATTATTGAAAGTATTAGGTTATTTTAAACATATATTCATGAGTATTTTTTTCATTTTTTTATAGTCAAACGTCTCTATCCCCGAAGGGGTAGGCAGAGATGTAATATTACACCCACATTTCGCCATGAATTTTTAGGTCCTACGTAATAGGGTCGAGCCTATTGCCGTACCGGGTACATTACCAGACTCCGTGCTGCTACTGAGAATTTCCTAACGGAAAAACCCAATAACACTTTGCCCGACCCGGGAATCGAACCCGAGACCTCCCAATCCCACGCGCACATTTTATGCCGCGCGACCAACGAGGCAGTATTTTTTTCATATTTTACAAAAATATAACTTAAAAAGTAGCGGAGATATCAGCTGATACACATCGTAGGTTGTCATCCGACTTAGCATTTGGTGTATACAATTTTTATCCGAAATCAATGGCACAGAAAAATATTTATATGTGTGTTTGTGTGTCTTCTACCTATATAAAACTCAATTTAACACAAATGCATTTTAGAGGGCTATTAAAATAAGTCATGTTTTTTTAGAATTTTTTCATTCATTGTTTACTAATAAAAAAGTAGTTAAAATAAAAATATCGCTTATGATTGAGCTTCATATTCAGCACAATTGTGTAAGGAAATTATAAACAAAATCTCAAAATGATTGGTTAAAAACTTTTTAAGCTAGAAGAAAAACGCTTTAAAAAAAAAATTGACAACACAGTGCTGTGCCGAAGGAGCCCCTACTAAATCGCTAATAACTTCTGAACGAATAAGAATTCTTAGTTTTACAAGCGATTCATGAAAAAAGCAAATTCCGATGACGTAGACGAGCATTTAGTGACGTAGAGTGCATTCAATTAAAATCGTACTTACTCTAATCTAAGCCTGAGTCTTACACCTATTGCAGTGACATTTTTATGTTCATGTATGAAAATAAACTTATTGACGTGTTCCATAACTGCTATACCATTTTAAAGATTTTTTAACTTTGCCAATCACTAGCTGTGAAGCAGAACGCTCCTTCTTCAAAATGTCCTAATGTAGAAAATAAATATAAGACAACAATGTCGAACCATCGACTAAATAATCACTTCTTTCCATAATTTGTTATCTAACAAGAGACTTGCAATTTGATGACCAAATAAAAGAATTTGCAGCACAAAAATGCAGAAAGGTTGATTTATAAATTATAATTTACTGTCACACACGTAACCTGTCAATTTCTTTTACTAATTCATAATAAATAAATAAAATCATTTTTTTTTATATTCTTATATATAGATATATGTCACTATTTCGGTTTCTTTCGTACCTACCCAAAAGTTGCCTGGAAGAGATTGCTACCACAGCAATAAGGTCGCCTTTTGCACAACTAGGTAATACTTGCGTCGATTTAAGTAATATTTATGTTTTTTGTGTAATAATAATTTATCATTGCGTATACCTATATAAAGAGTTTTTTGACATGGCTATTAGTTGAATACATAGATAGGCCCCTAATTAGTTTCAGCCCAGGGCCCCACAAATTCACGATCCGCCCCTGAGCAGCACGGAGTCTGGAAATGTTCCCGGTACGGCAATAGGCTCGCCCCTTATTACGTGGGACTAAAGTATATCGGCGAAAAGTGGGTGTAGAAATACACCTCTGCCTACCTCTTCGGGGTTATAGGCGTGAGACTATGTATGTATGTATGTAATAGGTACATAATAATTATTTATCTAATTAAACATCGGCATTTTTCTATGAAATATTCGCAATAATCGCAATATATAATCATTCTAAAAATTGTATACGTAATTTAATGTTATACTTATAAGGTAGGTAAGTACCTACGTATGTATTAATTTATTTTATTGTTGTCTAATTCTTCGTGATTTGTTATTATAAATAGTAAAGTAGGTAGGTAAGTACCTAGTTAAGCTGCGCGTCCACTGGATCGGAATCGGAGCGTACGGAGCGGAAGGATTTGTTGCTTTGTATTAATTTCTATGAAACTGCGTGCGGCATTGGATCGGCATTTCTGCGCCTGAGACCGGTATTTGTGCTGATGACGTCATCCGCAGTGAACGCATCATACGGATTCCGAGCATTTCAAGTTCTGACGTGTTTGCGACGTTAAACTGTAGGCCCAAAAATACTTGTTCACGGTGAATGACGATGTTTTAATTACATTAGTGGAAAGGTATGAAGAAATTTATAATCTAAAACATGAACATTAACATAATCAACTTAGGAGAGACAATATTTGGGACGAAATTGGGCAAATAAAATCTATTTTCATCTTCTAATAAATCAGAATATAATGTATGATATTCTCCGAAAATTAATCTAATAACAACAATATCCTCGTCACTATCCTCCTGGTTTAAAAATACCTAAATTGCCGATGCTGAATCCGAATGCAGTAGACGCATCCCATCGGCATTTTGTAAATGACGACGCTTCGTCTGCTCCGTACGCTCCGATTCCGATCCAGTGGACGCGCAGCTTTATAGCTACGTAAGTACTATTTATTCTGTGTTATAATTATAACTTATAGCACAGAATATTATAATAATTGTTATAGTAAGTATGTGGGCAGTGGATAGGTACGTAGATTTATGAATAAGGTAAACAAAGATGTGTGTATATGTAATATTGTGTGTGTGTGTGGCATTTGCATGTACCTATATCCTTAGGTTTTAGATTCATTACGAATGCATAATAAATATTTATTACGCTAACAACATTTTTTTTGGGAGTAGGTAAATATAAAATACATGTTTCAAATATGGACGGTTTTTCGAACAAGTTGCAGAAAACCTGAGGCTGTCCCGCCGGTTTACATTTATAGGGTGGCACTGAAAAGGGTGTCACAGTTTAAATACCTAGGACACCTTTTGGATTAGGACCTAGTTGATGATATTATTATTGATGTAGAGAGGGAACGAAGGGCGTCGGTTCGATGCAACATGCTGGTCCGCAGGTTTGCTAGGTGTACGAAGGAAGTTAAAATTATTCTGTTTAAGGCATACTGCCATACTTTTTACACCTGCAGCCTGTGGCTCAGATATACGCAGAGAACCTACAAGGCTCTTCGCGTGCAATACAATAACGCAGTCCGGGTACTATTGGGGCTTCCGCTGTTTTGTAGCGCGTCAAGCATGTTTGCTGAGGCAAACATAGACAGCTTTGAAGCGATCATACGCAAGAGGACTGCATCTTTGATGAGCAGAATGCGTAGAAGCCCCAATAGCTTCTAAATATTGCAGGGAAACCAGACTCTCATTCCTGATGCACTGGTCCCGTAAAAATTGCTGCGGTCCCGGTGCCGAGGGAAGGTTTTTGAATTAGGCAGACTGCTAATTTTAATTTCCGAATGTATTTTGTCTGTGTTTTTGTTAAGTACCTACTAATGTTTTTTTTTATATAGACTCACGCCTGTATCCCCGAAGGGGTAGGCAGAGGTGTAATATTACACCCACATTTCGCCATGAATTTTTAGGTCCCACGTAATAGGGGGCGAGCCTATTGCCGTTACCGGGCACATCACCAGACTCCGGGCTGCTGACTGAGTAGGTATTCGGAAAAACCCAGTAACACTTTTGCCCGACCCGGGAATCGAACCCGAGACCTCCCAATCCCACGCGCACATTTATGCCGCGAGACCAACGAGGCAGTCAATATACGTACTGTATGAATATGGAATACGTACGTATTTGTATGAATATGGAATGTTTCCGAAATTAATGATTATTATTAAGTATTATTATTTGTTGCTCTATCACGGCTATTCTTTTAACCTTTGCTATTAAAAGAATAACCGGCCCTTTGGCAGGCGTACACGGAGACATAGGTCCAACGCGCAGAGGCCCTTTGAGAGTTTTAATCTAGAATGTGATGGGATACCTGCTGAGGCGCCTCCATAACTGCACTATTAAGTGCACTAGTGCAGTCACGGATTAGCCGCAGCAGGTGCAAGACTATTGCTACTTGTTTAGAACCTAATTAATCTGGGCTATTGGGATGGGTGTTTAATGGATTGGTCTAGGTGAACACTATGGATGGAAAACGGCACCTGCTCTAAATACTCTAATAGTATGTCGAAAACGGGAAGGCGGTGACTCGCCAACTCACTGGATGGGCCCTCTCTAGGTAGCCGCCAAGGCAAACAAACTCTACCATAAAGGCAACAAGAGGGCAACACCGGTGTGAGCGGCTAGGGGTGTAGAGCGGTGTGGCACCGTTTTCGCCATCGCGGGCCTCGTGACAACGGAGGCCCGGACCGGGTTTCCCTGTAATTACGCCCATGACAATGACACTTCCTCCCCCGAGCAAATAGCTCTTGCGGCTTCCCTCTGGCCGGCCGACCAAGGCAAGCCAGAGTCGAGGGTCCTGCGGGCGCTC
Source organism: Euclidia mi (assembly GCA_944739405.2). NCBI lineage: Eukaryota > Metazoa > Arthropoda > Insecta > Lepidoptera > Erebidae > Euclidia > Euclidia mi. The sequence goes on from OX123197.2 coordinate 14,206,940, forward strand.
TTGGTAATCCACTCCAACCAGCCAAAAAAGGCAAGCCGGAGACGAGGCCCTGACCGACCCTTTGAAGCAATCGGGACCACAGTGTCGCCACACAGATTGTTGCTACAAAGCTGCCCTGCGGTTTGTAAGCTGTCTTTCTATCCTGTAATATATATCACAAGATAAAGGTGATGTTTGAAAGCTGTTACTCTGCCCTCTGAGATTGCGTTAGTCTCATGATGAGGTTAACGACTGCCCCGGAGGAGATTTATTATTATTATATCATTCTTATTAACTGTCTGCGCGAATGAATGAGTGCGTTAAGGAATATGAATGTGTAAATGCTAGGCTATTGTGGATGAGAATGAAAGTAGGACTTACTCGTCTCTTTATTGTAGGGGTTTACGCCCCGGTCAATATAGTAGCGGGTATGTCACAGCAATAACAAGACGAAAGGCAGGAATTTTGGGAGAACTTAAGAGCGATTTTGTGGAAATGTAAGGATAACGAAAAATTGATCTTGTTAGGTGATTTCAATGGATGGGTGGGAGTAAAACGAGATGGATTTGAAAGGGTTTTAGGTGGATTTGGTGATGAGAGTGTGAATGAAAATGGAAAAGTTTTGCTTGAGGTTTGTTTAGAGTGGAGCCTTTGTGTGACAAACACCATGTTTGATCACAAAAGGATACACATGTATACGCGTGAGGCTAAGAATGGTAGAAGAAGTATGATTGATTTTGTAATTGTAGATGAACGTTTGAGAAAGAATGTGTTAGATACAAGGGTGTATCGAGGGATCGGCATCCACACAGACCACTTCTTGGTGATGAGCCGGATAAGTGGACTCTTTAAAGGATGGCGACACCTAGAACATTATGAAAATAGGGCCCTAGAAAGTATAAAAGTAGAAAATCTGCAAGAAAAAGATGTGAAAGATGAGTATAAGCGAAGATTGATAGCAAGATTTGAGAGGTTCGATGGCATAAATGATATGGAAGAATTATGGCAATCTTTTAAAGAAGAGATAGTATGTGTAGCGTCTGAAGTATGTGGTGTGATCAAGAGACGGAAAATACGAAAGGTTAAGAATACATGGTGGGACAAGGATGTACAATCAGCAGTGTCAGAGAAGAAGAAAGCTTGGTTAGATTGGTTGGCTGCCAGAGCAAATGAAAGAATGGGAAAGGCAACGAGTGATGACATAGATGAAGCAAGAAAGGAGTTTGTTAGGTCAAAAAGAATTGTGAAAGAAATTGTTAAAAGGAAAAAAGAGGAAAAGAAAGATGAGTTTGATAGCAGACTATCTGAAGATTTCCGGAGAAACTTAAAGCTTTTCTGGAAATCCGTTCGTGCAGTTCGAGGAAGAACTTTATCCTCAGAATACACGTCAATCAGAGACAAGAATGGAAAGATACTGAATGGTGAATCATGCGTGCTGAAGAGATGGAAGGAGTATTTTGAAGGTCTATTTGAAAGAACGGCGATAGAGACATCGATCGACGAAATTAATGGTAATAATAGCAATGATGAAAGCAATATTGGTGTGGATGAGATTGTGAAGGCGTTGGGAAGTATGAAATTAGGTAAGGCTGCAGGATATGATAGGATTACAGTAGAAATGCTGAAGGCTGGACAGGGCATCATAGTTGGTCAGCTGCAGCGCTTATTTAACTTGTGCTGGAGCACCGGCCGAGTACCTGATGACTGGACCACAGCGGTGGTTGTGCCTCCTTATAAGGGAAAAGGCTCGCAACAAGACTGCAAGAACTATAGAGACATTAGCCTTCTCAGCATTGTTGGCAAATTGTATGCGAAGGTACTGATTGAAAGAGTTATGGAAGTAACCGACAAGAAAATATGGGATGTACAAGCGGGATTCCAAAAGGGTATGGGATGCACGGATCAGGTTTTTTCCTAGCGAAGCATAGCCGGAAAATTTTTGGCCAAAGGTCAAAAGGTCTATTGCGCATTCGTGGATTTGGAAAAGGCTTACGATAAAGTGGTGAGGAATGAAATGTGGTCGGTACTGTCGATGTATGGGGTGAACAGCAGCCTCATACGAGCTCTGAAATCCCTTTATGAAGATTCTAGAGCTTGTGTGAGGATAAATGGGTCGTACACGGATTGGTTTACCATCGAAACAGGTGTTAGACTGTGATGTGTAGCGTCGCCGTGGCTGTTCAACCTCTTCACGGACAGTTGTTTGCAAGATTTGAAAAATAGTGACTGTGGATTAAGGATGAATGAGTTACTTGTCAAATGCCCCCTTTATGCTGATGATCAGGTTATACTTGCGTCTTCAGCGGAGGAGTTGCAGGAGATGGTAACAATCATGCATGGTGCGTTAGAGAGGAAAGGAATGAAAGTAAATGTAAGTAAAACGAAAGTTATGGTTTTTGAAAAGGAGGAATGCGTTACGGCTTGTAATGTTATGATCGATGGACAGCGAGTGGAGCAAGTGAATTAGTTTGTATATTTAGGTACGTTGTTTACAAGAGATGGTAAGAATGTAGAAGATATTGAAAGAAGATTTAATGCAGGTAATAGAGTGAATGGAGCTCTGAAGGCGTTTATGAATAGCCAAAACGTGTCCAACAAGGCACGTTTGGCTGTCCATAGAGGGGTGTTAGTACCTACTCTTATGTATGGTAGTGATAGGTGGGTATGGCAGAAGAGTCATAAAAGTAGAATAAATGCTGTAGAAATGAGAGCACTGCGAAGTATGTGCGGTGTTTCTTTGACTGACAGAGTAAAGAATTGTGTAATAAGAGAGTGTTGTGGGGTAAAAGAAGATGTAGTGACAAGCATCGAGAAAGGTATGCTAAGATGGTTTGGACACGTGGAGAGGATGGATAACGAAAGACTGACCAAGCAAATATATAAGGCAAGTGTGGAAGGGACAGGACGAAGGCGAAGACCTAGGCGGACGTTCTCTCACCAGATTGGAGACATCCTAAAAACAGGACAGGTTAGAAGCACCCTGAACAGAAGAGCATGCATGAGGAATCTGATGGGAGTGAATGAAGCAAGAGAGATATGTCAAGAGCGTTGCAAATGGCGCTCCGTAGTCTCTGCCTACCCCTCCGGGAAACAGGCGTGAGTCTATGTATGTATGTATGTTATTATTTTCCTACTTTATTCAGTTTTTACTTTCATGTAAGTAATGATTTTTTGGTATTTTTGTAATTATAAAAATAGACCAGGCTTGCTGTAGTTCGTTGTATGAACATTTTGCAGATAGTCTACCACAATTCTTAATTTTACTCAAGCAAAACCAATTTATCATTTTTTAAATTTCAATTTGTAGAATGTTTCAGAGCGTTATTTTTACAGTTGTTTTTGGTATCTTATTACTTTCTTTGAAAGGTTACGGTGAAACTATAAGATAAGCTCCAGGTGAGTTTAATTAATTATATATGCTTATGTCGTTATTCAGGAAAAAACAAGTAAATGACCTCCCTGAAGATAGTGTTTGGCATTTTTTCAATCATTATCAATGAAGTACTTCTATTTTTATGATTTACAAACATACTTTATTATTTTTTTATTTTAATTACATGATTGCAGGTAAGATATATGTACCTAATTTACTTACATAATTATTCTGTCAAACTTTTAAATCATTATTGCCACAAGTTTAGTTTTCGGTAGATAATCAGTTTTACCAATAAAGGGACGATTTGTTCATAAATACATGATTGTAAAGTCCACTGCGACACAGGATTTACTACCTACTAGTGCGGGACTTGTCTATAAAACACAATATTACGAATACATCATCATTTATTAGCAATCGGCCTATGGACGTCGACTGATGGATATAGGCACAGAACAGTTAAAAGGAGTATAATTAATATATCTGTGGATATAGGCCAAATGACATGAATATGTGACAATCGTGTGTATGTATGAACGCGATAAACTCCGACAAATTGCCAAACCGATGTTTATACGGGTTTCACCTATAGTTAGTTTGATTCCTGAATGGTTTGGGTGTATAATTTAATCCACGCGGGCGGAGCTGCGGGTGCAGTCTAGTTAGATTATAATTAGTGACTCTGACAGCTAATCCGGCGAGCATGACTGTGTTCGATTCCCATCCAGGACAAATAGTATTCTTATTTGTTATTTGGACCTAAAAATTCGTGGCGAAATGTGGGAGAGTCACAGATTTAAGACTCAGATGGAGCGTATTCGTCCGACTAAGTGAGGCACGTTGACGGCTATGTGTGCGTGACATTTGGCGACTGGCACTGTACGGACACGCGCGCCTATGTGTGTGTAAAGTTGCCAGATTATGAATAATCTCCCACTACCTTGTATATAGTTTTGCAAACGGATATAAAAATATTACATATTTTATATTCGTTTGCGGTTTTGAAGAATTTACCATGGATTTAATTAATGCTTTTAATATGTAATGTTGTTATGAAAATGATTCAAATAAAAGAAACCATTAATGTATGCTTTTATAAATACATTTCTTAAATGTAGGTACTGAGTACGGCATTTTAACTAATTTTATTCGTAAATTGAGAAATAAATATATTATGTTTTGTGATTAATACCCTCGATCCAGAAGAAATACTTATATAATACCAACTACATATATTTACGAATACCAATCATGGGGTTCAGATCTTAGATCGGCGAATATGTTGTTTATTTTTTGTTTAGATATATATATTCTCAGTATAGTATCTGGAAATGTTTGGTTAATTGCAATAGGCTTGCGTCCTAAATATTAATTAGCTATAAACATTTTGTCATGCACACAATAAATTATGAATATTAGGATTCATAAATCAAAACAAAAAAAATTGCAATTAAAAATTAATAATGGCTGCAATCAATGATTTCTGTTTCTGTACTTAATGTACACACGGCGCCAAGTCAAGCTAAACAGTTGCAGTACGATTTTGATACTTATTCCCTACGCCATAAGAACGGTACAAAGGTCAAAGTGTATAAAGCTTGACGAGGAGCCATGTGTACACGAATATTTGGATCGTTTGGGGATCGAACTCAAAACAATGTATAAGTATACTAATGGAAATTCTATTACTATATTTTATAAGAAGAAAGATAATCTACAATATAATTTTACATTACGTTAATGTATTTTTCATTAACATGACCATCATTATTACATAATCAATAGACAAGTGTATTTTCCCTAATTCAGGGAGAACGGCGTCGACGTTAACTGGCAACACTTACATATTTTCTGCAGAAATACGCATTTTATCGAAATAATATTATAAAACAGTCAAATAATCCATAGTTATCTGTAAAAATATATTACCATCTTCCCGTTTTTGCTTTTGGAAACAACTTTTACAATGTTTAAAAACGCAAGATGGCATTTTATGAATTTAAAAGCTTGATTGATCGTGGCGTGTGAACTGTGCGATGCTTCGCAGCGCACTGAGCCGAGTTTGTATTCGCTTTTCAATTTTGTATTTGCTTTAGTGGCCTCACGCAAGTGTTCCGCGCGCTCTGTCTGCCTTTTGTTCTGTAGTCTTAGGGGAGAGTAATATTTACACCTCCGCCTACCCCTTCGGGGATAGAGGCGTGAGACTATAAAATAAAAATAATAAAATTTGTTCTGGGTAGGAATCACTGCTGACCCCGTTCACTAACGGGAATCACGCACTATAGTGCCTCCGCCACTTCAAGCAATGTTATCCAAAGGGCTTTAACCAGTCGGGTAAAAACAACGACAACCCAACCTACTAGACACCTAATTCGTTTGTTTTGTTTTAATTTCTACAAACAAACAATTCTGTCGAAGCGGTGAGGTATGCGGGGCGAAGGGGGGCTACAAAAATGCATTCTTATTGGCCGGTTCAAATTTGCGGTACGTCATAATTCATAACTAGTGTTGGGATTGGTTTAATGTAAGACGTATAAGTCTAACGTGTTGTCAGAAAGTCCTTACGTCTGCCGTCTAGTAGGCTGGGTTGTCGTTGGGTAAAAATAATTCATTTTAACCGACATTTCGACCAGCTTATAATTTACCTTCTCATGGTGAGAAGAGGCCCTTGCCAAGCAGTAGGATAGACTATATAGGGCAGTGATAGCTTAGTGGAGATAGAAGGCAGCGATAGACTAGTGGAGATACCATCATACAAACGGACTGCAATGCAGAGGGTATCTGGTTCGAATCCACGGCGCGCTGATGACTTTTCAAAGTTAAGTGCGTATTAAATTGTTAATTATCGCTTGCCCCGTGCCTCAGAGAGCATGTTAAACGTCGGTCCCAACTGTCATGAAGAACTTTTACAGTCGTTACGGGGAGTCAGTATAACCCTATTTAATACTGGTCTTTAGAATATCGCTATCCCTTTGCGTTGCGGAGGTCAGACGGCAGTCGCTCTGAGGAAAAGTTGATATTCTGCCATATCTGGTTAGACCAGTAAGCGGACCTCGGGCTCCAAGGCTGTAAGTCTTGGATGCAACTGGGATAACGCTAGGGCGATGATGATGAGGATAGAATACAAGATTAATGTTGATGATAATTTTAGAATACAGCGATAATCGCCTAAAATAACATATGTACATATTTATGCCTATAAATACCTACGTTATTTTAGGTGATTAAGACCCGTTAAATACTTAATATTGTATAGCGATAACCTAGTGGAGATACCAACAGACTGCCATGCAGAGGGTATTGGCATATTGGGTTCGAATCCACAGGCGCGCACCAATGACTTTTCGGAGTTAAGTGCGTATTAAAATGTTGATTATCGCTTGTCCCGTGTCTCGGAGAGCACGTTAAGCCGTCGGTCCCGGATGTCATGAAGATCTTTGACAGTCGTTATAGGGCGTCAGTACCTTCTAATAAACTGACACTAGTCTAAACCATGGAATATAGCTACCCCTTCGGGTAGCGGAGGTCAGACAGGCAGTCGCTCTGTGGAAAAGCTAATATTCAGCCAAATCCGGTTAGACTAGTAAGCGGACCCCAGATTGAAACTGGGATAACGCTAAGAGGATGATGATGAAATACTTAATATTGCATGTAATTACCTATATGTTTACATTACATCGATAGTACAATAGCTAGGAACTGAACTTACGACTTTATGCACACGGAATCACGGCATACCTACCTATCAACATTCCATAAAATGAAACCGTCACGTTAAGAATCCCCCCCCCCCTCGTGGGATCTCCACCTTGTCGTGGTGGGGGGCTCAGTAACCGTGGGTTTGAGGTACACCCACGGTGCGGGATAAGCGGGATCCCGGGAGGGGACGCTCCACGTGGGCTTGAGTGAGGCCTGCGTAGGATACGTCCAAAGTGCGGGTGCGGGGGACAGTTCTGTCTGTCCCTCGTAGTCGCGTGCGGTCGCGGGAAGAAAGGCGTGTCGGTGTTGCGTTGCCGCGCGCCCTATCTCGCGCGACCAAATGGGGGCGCACCATCGTTGCGTCGCGGTGGGCCGCAGAGGAAGAGGAGATGCGGTGTTGCGTTGCCGTCCTCCCTATCCTCTGTGGCCGCTGGGTGTATTGGCGGCGGAGCCCAACACCTTTGTCCCTTAGCGGCGGACGAAGGTTTCGTTCGGGGCCCGCTTGACGATCTGGCGGGCCAATACCCGTCGGGTGGTAGCGAGGAATGCTTCGGTGAAACCCTACCCTCCGACACATGGGTACATTAGGAGCACGGGTTGGTTTTTAGTCAGTAAGAGTTTGACAGTCCCCTTCGTCCTTCCCCAAGGGCGGAGGGACTCCATGAGGATTTTCCAACCCGACACAAAAAAAAAGGTTAAGAACCGCTGATGCAGCTGGCAGAGTCACGTAACTACCTATTCTGTGTATCGCATATGCTAAGCTATCGCTAAAAATAGATAATAGTAATACTGCTATTATTATCTATATATAAATATCTTAAACTATATCTCCAATTGTTAATTGTTTTATGGAAATAAATATTTAAGTTACCAGATAAAAAAAAAACTATTATTATAATATAATAACTCTGACTCCCTCTGCGGTTTAAATGGATACCGTTTGCGTCTGCTGATTAGGGAATGCAAATCTCGCGAGATTTGGGCTCAAGCGAGATCTCGCGAGCTTATGAAGCCAATCTCGCGAGACCTCGCCAATTTCGAGATCTCGCGAGATTGGCAGTTTTGTATGTTTTTTGTAAATAATCGCAATATTTTTATAAATTAGGACAAAAAAAATAACCATTTTAAGTACCTATTATTAGATAAACATTAATTTTCACGAATTTTTCAATAGACTTTTATGCTTCAAACATTGTTTGACGTAGGTACCTATCTGTCTATAATTTTTAATAAACTTTTATGAAGTAAACTTTTACGGTCGGATCTGTCAAATAAGAAATGAAAGAAAACAACCAATCTTCGCTTCTAATATCAAACAAAAATATTTTAGTAAACATTTCTTTTATAATAAACAAAACAACGAGACGTCAAAAAAAACTTACTTATCATCTATATGTTACTAAAATGAGGTAGGTAGGTATGTATTATTATCAATTAGGTAAATAAAACTATATCTACTCAGTAGACCTTTTAGATATTACAGATTAATTAACAAAATATACCAATGACACTAATAGAAATTACAGATCCTAATTAACAAAATATACCAATCAAAGGAAGATTGGTTCAGTTCAAATCACAAGCCGAACGAATCACGAATTATTTTCAAAGTAGCTCCTTCAGAAGCACGAAATGTCCAAGGAATCGTCTGCCAAGCGCTTCCTTTTCTGTTGGCTAGATAACCAGCCGCTGAAACCGCAGTTCTCAGGCAGACAAACACGAACTGCAAAAAATTGCCTTTGACCCCCCGGACTCGTATAAATTCATTTGATTTTTATTAATGCCGATACCGACAGATTGCCACTCCGTCCGTGTCAGTTCGCGCTTCCAATAAGACGTTTTTATGCTCGAGTGCCATGTCGTAAATCTCGCGAGATCTCGCCCCTTTTTTGACCGAGATTAATCTCGCTAAAAAAGGCCGAGATTGCATTCCCTACTGCTGATTAGGAGATCGGGTTCCATTCCCTGGTCGGGAAAAAGCGAAAAATATTTTTTCCAGATTCTCAGTAGCAAAAGGTTCGCCCGCTATTATGTGGGACATACTTATTCAAAACATGGCGAAATGTCCCCTTCAAGGATAAGATGTGAGGCTAAAAAAAAAACTACTATATAGTCCGTGCCACGAGAACATAGACTTTTTGTAAACAAAGAATTTCTACTAAGTTACTTAGCGATAGTTCTGTCAAAAACAAATAATGTCAAATCCAATGAGTGCGACGGTACTTAAATACTAGTCGACCAAGCCAACTAGACGAATGTCAACGTGACAAAATTCAACATAATTCAATAATTATAATCCAAAAATTCCTAGTACCGATTGCAGGCGCATTGTACGTTCACACGCCGCGTTCGCACGTTACGATAAATAATTTCTGGATTATAATTGTTGAATTATGTTGAATTTTGTCACGTTGACATTCGTCTAGTTGGCTTGGTCGACTAGTATCTACGTGTCATTGGAAACTAATATGTCAATGGATCGGGTTTTTATCGATATTATGCGCTGTCAACAGCATCTTTTAAAGTTTTGAGGTACTGACTCCTAGAATGTCAACATTTGGCGTTAGTTCATTGAAACGTTACATTCTTGGGCTTCACATGCATTTATCAGAGGACAACATTATTTATTTTTGTTATCAAGAAGCAGTAAATGTAAAGTTAAATACGAGTTTATAGGATCGCAACGCTCTTCCCGCTGCCGGCATCTCGAAAAAGCGGGTGCAGAATAGCAGATGGCAACGCGCAGAAAGTTATTTATACAACAAAAAGAAATTGCATTTTCAGACTACCGTAACTTTTAATGGTTTTTGTTTAAGTGCATTCTGACGATTTCATTCACAGACAACGTAAAATCTCAAATATGTGACTCTCTTCCCCAGCGAGCAGGTTCTACTCCTATTTGTCCTGTTTGGGAATGGAACCCATGTCCTCCGGATTCGCTGTCAACTAAACTTTATCCGTTTGCTCCGCCCGCGTGAATTATACACCTAAACCTTTCTCAGGCAGGAATCCAACTATCTATTGGTGAAAATCATATTAAAATAGCTTTGATTGTTTTTGTGTTTATCGTGTTCATAAACAGACAGGAACGCCGGGGGACATCATTTCATGACAAGTAAGTATAAGTATAGAAGACTAGAGGATGCCCGCGGTTACACCCGCATAGCGCGATGTTATATAGCCTATAGCCTTCCTCGATAAATGGGCTACCTAACACTGAAATATTTTTTTCAAATCGGACCAGTAGTTCCTGAGATTAGCGCGTTCAACCAACCAAACAAACTCTTCAGATTTAAATATTAGCACTTATACTAGTAAGATCTTGTCTCGAATTCGCTACCTGATTTGGAATCCTTATTATAATAAATACTTACAGCGACGACGTTATTGGAAATATGAAAAAAAAACCTTGCGCGCACTTCATTACTGGCACGGTCATATGATGCTCCTAAAATATAATTTGTTGTCTTTGGAAACGAGAAGGCTACTACTTGGAATATTGGAACAATGTTCTTGTTTAATGGCATTATTCAACAAGTATGACTGCTTGGAATTATCAAATAATTTATGTTACATTGTCCCAAGAGCAGTCATGCGAAGACAGGTTCGCCCGCATCGTCTCTTAGCTTTTACCTCTAATCTTGTTCCTAAAACAAACGCACAGCTTGTACATAATTATAATACATTAGCTGTTTCCCGCGGTTTCACCCGCGTCCTGAGGGAACTACTTCGCGTACCCTGTTAATTTATAGCTTAAGTTACTCCTTGGTAGGTACATCATATCCGCCAGTGAAAGACCCGTCAAAATCGGTCCAGCCAGCCAGCAACAAACAGGCAGACAGATAGACAGACAGACAAAAAATTGTCATTTCGGTGTATGTAGCGTGTATACATCCATATGCATTTAGTAAAAAGCGGTTATATTAAAACGGGTCTTATGCGCGATATTTAATTAATTTAAGGTATAAATACCTATATTTTACCGACGTTAGGTATTTATACCTTAAATTAATTAAATATCGCGAATAAGACCCGTTTTAATAAAATTGTATGATGTACCTACCTATACACATCGCGAAAGTTTAAAATCGATTAAAAATTGGTTGCCTGTAAAGTCGGTATACGGGCGAAAGTTTTACGTGACAACGACTTTGAGTGGTAAAATAATTTTAATGTGAATATTCATTCGTATAGTAGGAAGAAGGATGAAAGACGCGTGCCTTTCACTTTTTATGTCTGTCTCTCTCGCTCTTAGGCGGGACGCGTGCCTCTCACTCGCTCTCATTGTGAGCGCATAACGTGAGCGGAGCGTAACGCCATAGTACAAACAGAATTTTACTATGGTAACGCAGTTTCTTGAAGTGTCACCCGGCAAACCAATTTATAAGACGTTGTCACGTCAAAAGCGGTTATTTTAATATTACAAACAGACACACCAATTTTATTTATGTGTATAGATATTTTGACAGCACAGATATGTTCATGTATTCAGCTAATAAATACATATATGTAGATCACAGAAATGAGTCGATTAATTTCTGTGATGTAGATAGTGTTTACTGGCAGTTTTAAGTAATGTAAAACCTTCCATGTAATACATTTATATAAACATACGTTACTTTAACCAGTTTTAATTGTAAAAGTGTAATTAATAATTTTATTTAAGTAATCAAATGTACCTACTTATCTCAAAATCTATAACTAAGGAAATAGGTATACCTACTTATGCAATTGTAATTCTAATAATTTTTGTATCATCACTACATAGTATAAAAAGCAAGGTCTGTCTTCTGTCTGTCTGTGCCTATGCATGCTTAAATATATTAAAAACTACGCAACGGATTTTAATGCGATTTTTTATAATAGATAGAATGATTCAAGAGGAAGGTTTATAAATTGACGCGGGCGAAGCCGCTGGCAACGTCTAGTATAGTAATAAGTGGATAATGTTTTTGGCAGTATAATAATAATATTCTAATAATCATTTTCTGTGAAATAATATTCTACCACATACACACATCCAGAGGCGGCTCGTGAAAGATTATATTGGGTGTTCACTAAAAAAGAAGATGAAACTTTCTTAGCTTCTTACTTCCTTCGCATTTTCGCAACCACATAACCAAAGCGTTTTATCATATTGGTCTTTTTTTTAAGCTTTTTCACAGTTTTTTATAAAGTTCTAACTATCTATCTATATCGTCATGCCTGTCTCCCATTGGGGTAGGCAGAGACTATGGAATGCCACATGCTTCGGTTCAAACATACCTCTTTCGCTTCCTCGACATTCATTAACCTTATCATGCATGCGCGTCGATTATGGGTACCTACTTTTAATTTGGCCCATGTTTAGTACGTCACCTATTTGATCGGCGTACGTCTGCCTAGGGCGTCCCCTACCGACATTTCCATTCATTCTCGCACAATACACTCCTTTCGTATTTCTTCTTTCATCCAGCCGTTTATAAAGTTTACGCTGTTATATTCCATATTAGTTACACAATTTAACTACCTATCTTTCTTAAACATATACACACAATCACATACAATTAACAATATTTTAAACACCAATTCTTTTCTAATTATCAACGCACTTGCAGAGAAATGTTTTGCTTTTGTTTACATTCAAATGATACCGGCAAAACACTATTAAAAAAAACGGCGCATACGTTTTAATTTTTCTTCGTGACAAATGGTCATATCATTTAGTCGGGTAATATATTCGCGCATGCGCACCTCGTCAAGCTTAGCCAGGAGCGGCGCTCCGTATTTGCCCTATTTCTCATACAAATCTTTTGTCTCACGCGCCCAGCGCATAGAACGCTCTCTCTTTCGCACTCATTACATTTCAGTATTAAGCGTTGTACTAAGCTTTCGTCAACGAAGAGCGCTGTTATGAGCGCTCCACTCAACAAAAATACCTATGTATGTTTCAAGAGTGTTAACAAAATTATGATAAACAGTTTTGTAGTCAAATACTTATTTGTAGATATGCATTATAGAAAAGAGACTAGGTGTGTATTAAAATATTGAGCATGTTTATAGATAATTTTATATACATAATTATATTTTATAATTTTGGGAGTTCACTGCTCCAGCGCTCCTTTGAACGAGCCGCCACTGCACACATCACCATCTAGTCTACTAGTATATCTGTATAATCTATGATCTAGTCTCAAACTAAGCAGACCTTGTACTATGGGTACTAGATAATGGATAAACATAGTTATATACTTTTTCACCACAGCAGCTCAAACATGCCGCTTTTGCTGCGAGATAACAGTGAACAAAACGCGATTTTGATTCGAGCGTGAGGCAAAGTAGCTTTTTAATTTTTCAATCTTCAGTGCCACGAATAGACATTGTTCAGCCACAAATTTGAAACATTCGAATTTTACTGTGCTCTGTCTCTTTCACATGCATATAAAAAGTGAGTGAAAAAACAAACCCCTTCGAATTCGAAATTCGATTTTGGAATTCGACCTCAAAGAAAACACCTACGGCAACGCAAAAGAAAAAAAATATTTGTAATAAAGAAATTACTTTTTTTTGTATGTTATTGTTTACATGTTTAATTTATTATTGGATTTTAATAAAAATAAGTCTAATTAATAGTATAAAATTAGTATTTAACCAATACATTTTTATTTAGAATTACAACAATGATACATTTGAAAAATAAACATCAGGGACGCAGTATTAAAACGCGATTTAAAAAAGTAGCGGGAATAAAAATTTCGCTGATGCTGATACAGTAGGTTACTTTTCACCATAGCAGTGAGAACACATATTACTAAGGAGACATAGAAATGAACTGGAATAGATTGAATTCTGCATAATCACATGTTGATTTAACTCTTCTGGTGTTAAAGTACAGTCATCATCGCTAGTTTCACTCATCTTTTTAGATTATTTTATATATTAATATAAATTTAACACGTTACGCTATACCTACTGTATCAGCATCAGCGAAATTTTTATTCCCGCTACTTTTTTAAATCGCGTTTTAATACCGCGTCCCTGATGTTTATTTTTCAAATGTATCATTGTTGTAATTCTAAATAAAAATGTATTGGTTAAATACTAATTTTATACTGTTAATTAGACTTATTTTTATTAAAATCCAATAATAAATTAAACATGTAAACAATAACATATAAAAAAAGTAATTTCTTTATTACAAATATCTTTTTTTTTTGCGTTGTTGTAGGTGTTTTCTTTGAGGTCGAATTCCAAAATCGAATTTCGAATTCGAAGGGGTTTGTTTTTTCACTCACTTTTTATATGCATGTGAAAGAGACAGAGCACAGTAAAATTCGAATGTTTCAAATTTATGGCTGAACAATGTTAATTCGTGACACTGAAGATTGAAAAATTAAAAAGCTACTTTTACTCACGCTCGAATCAAAATCGCGTTTTGTTCACTGTTGTCTCGCAGCAAAAGCGGCATGTTTGAGCTGCAGTGGTGAAAATAACTATTTTTGTAAATATACATACATACTATACAAAGAGACACCCAGACCAAGACAAACATCATGTTCATGCACACAAATGTTTGACTTGAGCGGGAATCGAACCCACGACCTTCGGCGTAGCAGTCGCTTACGCTCCTGCTGCGCCAACAGGTCGTCAGTATAATCAGTACATTGTGAATAGTTAATTGTAAATTATGTCAATATCTATATTACTGTTGTTTTTATCCCAAATAAATAAATATATAAAAAACAATTTATGCATCACACAAGGCATTGTCTCGTATGGGAATCAAATCCACAACACTCAGAGCAGTGTCAAGTGGAGAGACGATCGCTTAAAGCACTACGCCCACCTTCCAGGCGAAGCAATCTACGAGTAAGTAATGTAATAAGATGGCTAGAATATCTTATTAAAGGGGTACTATGCTCATAAGTACCTACTTATAAATAATTCTTATGAAATACTAGATGAGTTACTTAAGGTTACTGCTCCGCTCCCTTGGCTAATAGCGTGATTTTATAGCCTATAGCCTTCCTCGATAGATGGGCTATCTAACGTTCAAATCGGACCAGTAGTTCCTGATATTAACGAGTTCAACCAAACAAACAAACTCTTCAGCTTTAATATTAGGATAAGATACTTGTCGAAGCCAGCGGCTTCGCACGCACATATTTTAGAATTTCCCGTTTTGACCGATCCCGTGCGAATTTCGGGAAATCCCGTCTTAGTGCACCCCTACGGTCCCCAAGGAACATACATGCTAAATTTCAGCTTCTTGCGCCAAGCAGTTTCGGCTGTAGCGTGTCTGTCAGTCAGTCAGTAACGCAAGGATTTTATATATACAGATTAGATTTTTTACTCATTCGTATTAAATAAAGTATGTCGTAGAGTAACTTTTGTGAGCATATGATGCTGCACGAGATTACCGGCATGATGGTCAGCTTGTGCATTTCAGCAAGTTCTCGGCTCTTAGTACTTATATGCAGCCCTTTACTTCTTTCACAGCAATAAACTTGTCCCTGTTACCTACAAGTTACCTAAAAATATTAGATATCATATGGAGTCTTTACTAAATACAAGCGTGATGTTATAATATATTATTTAAAATTAATAAACATGTACTATTTGATACAAGTGTTAATACATAATTCGTATTTTGCCGAATCGGCTAAACACAAAACAATACATTATTAATTTATTTTATACACGAACGAACGTTTTGCTGACGCTGCGTAAGCGCCTTCGCTACGTCGCGTGTCGTGCGTCGCCGGCTAACTTCGCCCCCACTCTCAAACGCAAAATGCTGACTCCACAATAAATCTATATATAAACTGTTGGTCTCTCCAATATCGACACACAACACCAGCCAGTAACATGAAGGCGGTTGCCGTGTTGCTCTGTCTTGCCCTTGCTCATGGCATCACTGCCAGCATCTTCCAGCAAGTTCGTCCAGTAGACGATCTTGAAGTACTTAAACAGGAGTACATCGACCAATACCAACGGCAACACAGAAACACGCCTTCAGACGAGAACCAGCGCTACCCGAAACGCGTCCAGAAAGACCGGCTCGTACAGCAGAAGAAACATTACCAGCAGTGGGAGCAGCCTCAGGAGACCCAGTCCAAGGAACAGACTCTGAACTCCCAGGAACAGTACCAGCAGCACCACCAGCAGCCAGCCTACTACTACGCCCAGCAACAGTCTTCTTCTTCTTCGTCCCAGCAGTCTGAAGAGCAAGAAAACGAGCGGTTCCCCAGGACCATCCACAACCATCATCATGGTCACCACCACCACCACCACAACCCCGACAAGCACCATCACTCGGATTCTGCCTCCCATGAAAGCTCTCAGAGCTCCCAGGCATCCAAGGAAAGAACAAACTACTATGAGCGCGCTCACTACAAGAAATGGAACTCGATGAGTGCCGACGTTGATAACCAGCAGAAACAGGAGCCTTCCGATGCTATTCTATGGAAAACCGTGCAAATAGCTGTCGGCCCGAAAAACACAGCTGTCACCGTTCAAGATAAGGAAAGCATCGAAAAGATCTTCACTGATGCCATGAACGCTATGAAACACATTACGGAAGAGGACAAGGTGAAATTCCACCAACAATACCAACTCGCCCAGCAACAAGAGAACAACGAGGCCGTACTCCTCAACGCTACTCAACTGGCTCAGCAACACGAATACCCCATCGAGGAACACACCATTAAAACTGATGATGGCTACGTGCTCACTCTCTTCAGAATCCCTCCCAGGAAGCTGGTCCGTGATGTACTGAAGAGACAAGTCGTATTCCTGATGCACGGCATTGACGGAAGCGCTGATGATTGGCTGCTTATGGGTCCTGGCAAATCTCTCGCCTACTTGCTATCTGATGCTGGTTACGATGTATGGCTCGGCAACGCTCGTGGCAACAAATACTCAAGGAAACACGTCAGCAAGCACCCTGCTATGGCCGACTTCTGGCAGTTCAGCACCGATGAGATTGCTCTTCACGACCTGCCCGCCATGATCGACTACACTCTGAAGACTACCGAGCAGGAGAAACTGTTCTACATTGGCCACTCCCAGGGAACCACTGCTTTCTTTGCCCTTACTGCCACCCAGCCTGAGTACAACAACAAGATCATCATGATGTACGCTTTGTCTCCTATGGCATACATGACCAATGTGCGCAGCCCGCTCTTCCGCTTGATCGCTCCTACAAACAAGTACCACGAACAACTTGAGCAGCAGTTGGGCAACGGTGCTTTCACTCCCAAGAAGGATGTAATCAACGCTATTGGAGGTTCTATGTTGGAGAAAGAAACTGGCTGCAAGATGGTAGCTGCTAACGTTAACTTCGTCATGGCTGGTGTTAATATTGATGGACTGGACGCTAGCTTGATCCCAGTGGTGATGCGTCATTTGCCTGCTGGAACTTCCACGAAGGTCATCAAACAGTTTGGCCAAGGCGTCGCTTCGCACGAATTCAGAAGATTCGATTATGGCCCCAAGATCAACGTGAAAGTGTACGGCCAAGAGCAGCCCCCCAAGTTCGAAGTTGAGAAGATCCAGGCCCCTGTTACCTTGTTCTACAGTGAAGAGGACTGGCTAGCTCATCCTATTGATGTTGAAAGACTGGTGAAGGAGCTCCCCAACGTAAGGGAAACACACAAGGTGACTGATGAACACTTCAGCAACATGGACTTCCAGTTCTCCAAAAAGGCTCCAGAAATGGTGTACAGACAACTCATCGAATCTATGGAGAACAACCAGTAAAGCGAACTATTACGAGAATTGTATAAATAATTTCATTTGTATCTAGATGTATCTTACATTGTCTTAAGTTATTTTTTTTACTTAACTGGCGAATAAATAAATCCGTCCATATTTTTGTAAACATGTATTTTATATTTACCTACTCCCAAAACAAAAATGTTGTCAGCATAATAAATATTTATAATGCATTCGTAAAGAATCTAAAACCTAAGGATAGGTACATGCAAATGCCACACACACACACAACACACAATATCAAACACAACGAATAATGTTTAGGTACACATTACATACACACATCTTTGTTTACCACATTCATAAATCTATAAAATGTATTCACTGCCCACATACTTAACTATAACTAGTTAGTTAGGTAATAATCTACCTAATTTACTATTTATAACAAATCACGAAGAATTAGACAACAATAAAATAAATTAATAAATACGTAGGTACCTACCTAATAAAATTACGTGTAATGACGGCGCGTTAACAGCACCTCATTATTATTTTATGTCGGAACGGGAATTACAGATTTTATGAAACGTCATCACGTTATTAGTATAGTCAGTGTTGCCAGATGCATTGAACCTTTTATAGGAACTGCTAAAATCTGTATTAAATCAGTATGCCTTTTTATCATGAAATCTGTATAAAATCTGTAAGTATGACCAAAAGAACCAAAACAGAACCTACTTATCATAAGCAGCTTAGTTACTTTGTTCTGCTTCTTTCAGGGGAATAGGTTAGGTAGGATTAAATAAAAAATAGACTTAAATAAAAACAATTTGCTATTTAAGTTACAAATTTTAATGTTGACTGCCTCGTTGGTCTCGCGGCATAAATGTGCGCGTGGGATTGGGAGGTCTTGGGTTCGATTCCCGGGTCGGGCAAAGTGTTATTGGGATTTTCCGTTACGAAATTCTCAGTAGCAGCACGAAGTCTGGTAAAGTGCCCGGTACGGCAATAGGCTCGCCCCCTAATACGCGGGACCTAATATAAATATAATTATATACTAGCTGACCCGGCGAACTGCGTATCGCCTTTTTAAGGTCTTTTTATCATTCTGTTTTTTTTTATCCATCCATCCATCCATCAGGGCTTAAGAAATTGACCAAAAAAGTAAAAAAGTAATTAAATATTTAGGTTGGACCACCCTTATGACTTAGGTATTTGAAAGATAGATTACGATCAATACTCAGACTTAAAGAATACACATATAAAATTTCATGCAAATCGGTCCAGCCGTTTCAAAGGAGTATTGTGTTGTGACTAACACTGTGAAACGATTTTTTAAAATTCAGTTTGCCCTTTCCGTGAACAACTAGTCTAGTGTTATGATTCAACTACTAATACGGCTATTATGAAATAGGGGTTAGTGTTAAAAGGGGGAAAATTAAGGGTTGTTTGTATTATTAATCATAAATAAATGGAAATAAAAAATATGCCGTCAAACAAAAAACAGTGTTTGGCTTTGACCTTCGTTATGACTTAGGGGTTTGAAAAATAGATTACGACCGATTTTCAGATCTACCAAATATATATAAAATTTCATACAAATCGGTACAACGGTTTCGGAGGAATATTGTATCATAAACACTGCGAAATTGCTGAATTGTTTCCCTAGCGCTGTGAAACGATTTTTTGACATCAATATGCGTCTGGCGCGTATGACTGATCTAGTGATATGATTAACTTACTAAGATGGCTATTAAAAATAGGGGTTGGTATTAAAAGGGTGAAAATTAAGAGTTGTTTGTATTTTCAATGCCATATCATAAAGACTTGATGGGAGTGAGTGAAGCAAGGGAGGTATGTCAGGATCGTTGCAAATGGCGTTCCGGAGTCTCTGCCTACCCCTCCGAGAAACAGGCGTGAGTCTATGGATGTATCATAAAGACTGAGAAATAAATATAATGTCGAAAAAATAAATAAATTAAAATGCGTGTACTTTTATGTACGCACGTGAGAAGTTACACTTCTTTGGCATCATTAAGAATATTCACTTTTTATTTTTATCAAAAAAATCATTCTATTTGTTCATTAATTTTTATAAATATTTATTATTTATTCAATTTCATAGTAAAGAATAAATATTAATATTATAATTTGATGTGGTTTTTTAATATTTATCACATTTTTTTATAAAATTTATTTATTTATTTTGTACTTAGATAGTAAATAACCAATAATATATATTTAACATTAATAATTAAATAATACTTAGTATTATTAATTATATTAAATAATATTATATTAAATAGTAGTATTAAATAATAAATAGTTGTATAGAAAATGGGGTTTTCCCAGAAGCTCTGAAAATATCAATCATTAAGCCATTACACAAAAAAGGAGATAAAACAAAAATGTGTAATTATAGACCGGTGGCATTAATTCCGATATTTTCAAAAATTCTCGAGACGGTAATTTATAATAGACTTAACAATTATTGTGAAAAAAGCAACATATTTTGTAACGAACAAATGGGGTTCAGACAAAATAAAACAATTAATATGGCAGTGTACCATTTTCTTAGAAAAATCCACCATAACATGGACAACAAAAAACCGGTTGCTGCAATGTACATGGACATGACTCGAGCTTTTGATTACGTCGACCATAAAATATTATTAAAAAAACTCTACAGCTGTTATGGCATTAGAGGTAATGTTCTCGAGCTTATACGATCGTATTTGGAAGGCAGAAAACAGTTTATTCAAATCAGCCAAGTAAATATCAAGTTAAAAACTGAAACTGTATAGTCATATACTCCTCAAGTACGAGAGAAATTTCGTATAGTGTGCCACAAGGGTCGGTGCTCGGTCCATTACTTTTTATCTGCTACATTAACGATTTCCCTAAAGTAACCAGTCATCAAATGTGCTTATTTGCAGATGATAGCACAATTGTTTTCGATGAGGGTAATTTTAAAGAAATACAAGACGACATAAATACAAACCTAGTTTCGCTTATAGAATGGATAAATGGCAATAACCTTAAAATTAATTTAACTAAATAATAGGTACATAGGGTTCCCACCAAGAACTTAGGGTCCCAAGCCAACCTCACCTGCAAGTGGTGCACCTGCCGATCAACGGACGAGGCTCTGGCAAACAAAATATCCCGATAAGTGGCAATAGGCTCGCCACCTATTACGTGGGATCAAAACACTGGCGAAAAGTGGGCGTTTAATATGCCTCTGCCTACCCCTTCGGGGAAACAGGCGTGAGTCTATGTATATGTATATAATTTAACTAAAACTAAGATAATGAACTTCAAACTCTGACAAAGAAAACAAACGCAGTACCAAATCCAATACAAAGGAGACGCAGTACTGGAAACAAATACGACAAAGTTTTTAGGACTGCACATCGATAGTAATATGACATGGAAAACCCAAATTGACAGTGTTTGTTTTAGACTTTACCGATTTTCTTACACTCTATACATGCTAGGTAAAATTGCAAATAAAAATGCTCTCCTTACAGCATACCACGGATATGTCGCCTCCACATTAAGGTATGGACTAATATTCTGGGGCAATGCTACTAATATTTCCGCCGTATTATTGGCACAAAAAAGATGCGTCCGAGAACACTGTGAACCACACTTCAGGGACCTAAAGATTTTGACAGTACCGTCGCTGTATGTCTATGAGGTTTTGATATTCGTAAGAACCAATATTCACTTGTTTAGACATGTAGAAAGTCAACCGCTCAGATAACTTAAAAACATTATTCACCAGAACTACTTTCGCATACAAAAGTATCTATGCTATGGCACCAAAGCTGTATAATAAACTACCTTGTCATATTAAAAACAGTAAGAATATTAATGAATACAAAAACAAACTATTTAAGCTACTCAATGACAAAGTAAATTATTCAGTTAAGGAATATCTGGATGACCATTTCTTTTTTATTTTTAATAATAATAATAATAATAATAAGCCCCCTATAATCCAACCGTACGTCCGAGTCGAACACCTGACTCACGTGGTGGGCGGACACGCGATCTTATAGTACTGGCGCGGCCAACATGGCTCTGGAAACCCATTTTGATGTAGATAATGATGTTACGAAGTAAACGTTTAGGACCGCTTCCTGGGGGCAATCGCCGGGGCACACCTGGAGCTGACGCTGGGTGTCACAGCATAGGAACCGTCAGCGGAGAGGAGTTGAGTAAGCGGGCTCCCTCCGGGTCACCCGAAAATACTACAGCCAAACACACCGACGATAACATTAGTTTGCATTCACTTAACTCAATAACAGAACCATACAGTCCATCAACAGCTTCTTACATACCATCCCCAGTATCTTCCATTGATAATAACTCACGTGGAACACCTACACCTACACCGACCTTAGATGTTGCGCAGGAGGCAAATGCCTTTTTACCTGCGTCCACTAAGGCTGTTAAACCCAGGAAACGCATGAGCTGTAGTAAAGATGTTAATAAATTCATCATGCGATCCTACTACTACATAACTAAATTAGAAACAGACATGACCACATACTGACATCAACTTCACGATATTCTCTCAAAACAATATCCCGAAATTAAAGTGACTGAACAAAGAATATGTGACCAGAGAAGAACAATCATAAGAAACAAATTACTGCCGCTAGAAACACTAAACCAACTGAAACCTCTCACCTCCTCGGTGAGAATACAGCTACAGCACGATTTAGAAAATAATATAGCTGATAATCCTTCTATATCAATTGGTGGTTGCACAAATGACTTTAACGTTCGGCCAGAGACTCAAACACAAGTGAGAGACGACAATCATTCAATTACACAATCACAGCCACCACTTTACACTTACACACAAACATCCCAAACATCAACTCAGACCGACAACTTTACTATGATGCTGGAAAATGATATAGAGACATTGATAGATTTAAGCCCCGTTAGAGATATGCATACTCAAAATATTCACGACAAGTTTAGAACAGCCCTGACACAATACTCTGGAATGGATCCAGGCGCCCGTCCAAAATTACCTAAGCTAAGATATAGTATTAAACTCATAGGATTAACTAATCTGTTCAATAATGACATACTGAATCAATACATATCAGATGATACATAATTGAATGACATACACACATTAATATATTGCACTGCTTTGCTTGTATCAGAGGAACTTAACTATAAAATAACCGATTGTTCTGTAAAAGTAAAACCAAAAGACCTAAATAAGCCAGCATGGCAAATGAGGCTGGAAAAAGATATTGATAAACTTCGGGCTGATTGTGGAAGACTTACATAGTATATCAATAATAATAGATCCAGAAAAGTAGTAAACAGAGTCGAGCAAATATTTCAAACCAGTAATATACACACTAGACACGAAGAAGCGAATAAAAAACCGGAAGACTATTTAGACACTTCAAAACAAAAATTATCTGTAAAAGTACATAGGCTAAAAAGGTATAAGAAAGCTCAGCAGCGACGAAACAGCAATATTATGTTCAAATCAAATGAAAAAATGTTTTATAGAAACTTAGGTAATCAACAACCAGAGGAACCAACCAGGAGTAATAATACAACATTACCCTCCAAAACAGAGCTTGAAACATTCTGGGCAGACATTTGGGGAAAACAAGAACATCATAACGTTAGTGCAGACTGGATCTCAGAAGAAGAAAATAGATGGAGTGAAATAGATGCAATGGAATTTGATAGTACCTATAACTGAAACAGACATAACTTCAATAACAGCTAGGCTACACAGTTGGAAATCACCTGGGATTGATAAAATTCACAACTATTGGTATAAAAAACTAACTTCACTTCATAAATCCATAGCTAAAAATCTAACACAAATAATACAAGGCACACAGAGAATCCCGCATTCATTGCCACAGGCATAACTTACATGTTACCGAAAGCCACATACTCACCACAACCTTCTCAATACAGACCTATCACATGCTTACCCACAATATACAAAATTTTGACTTCAGCAATAGCCCATAAAATAAGAGCACACATTGAACAGAATCAAATTTTAGCCGAAGAACAAAAAAGGGTGCATAGGGTTCCCACCAAGATCTTAGGGTCCCAAGCCAACCTCACCTGCAAGTGGTGCACCTGCCGATCAACAGACGAGGCTCTGGCAAACAAAATATCCCGATAAGCGGCAATAGGCTCGCCACCTATTACGTGGGATCAAAACACTGGCGAAAAGTGGGCGTTTAATATGCCTCTGCCTACCCCTTCGGGGAAACAGGCGTGAGTCTATGTATGTATGTATGTACAAAAAGGATGTTGACGAGGCCATATGGGGTGCAAAGAACAACTCATAATTGACTCCACTATCCATAAACATGCTAATACGAAAAACAGAAATTTACACTGCACATACATTGACTACAAAAAGGCATTTGACAGCATACCACATTCCTGGCTTTTAAATTTTTTAAATATTTATAAAATAAACCCAAAAATAACGAATTTCATGCGCAATATTATGTCACAATGGAAAACAACACTTCAATTAAATAATGACGAAAATACAGTTACAACTAGACCAATTTTATTACAATTAAAAAAGGCATATATCAAGGAGATTCCCTAAGCCCCCTCTGGTTTTGTCTTGCATTGAATCCACTGTCACATTTACTACAGCGTTGCGAGTCGGATATAGTCTAACACATAATACAGAAACTGTTATCTCACATCTCATATACATGGATGATATAAAATTATACG
The DNA here is from genome assembly GCA_944739405.2 of Euclidia mi. Lineage (NCBI taxonomy): Eukaryota > Metazoa > Arthropoda > Insecta > Lepidoptera > Erebidae > Euclidia > Euclidia mi. Next base: position 14,231,457 of record OX123197.2, read on the forward strand.
CAAGATCAGAAAAAGATATGAAAATACTCCTAGAAAAAACAGCAACATTTAGCAAAGATATACACATGGAATTTGGTTTAGACAAGTGCAAAACATTACACGTAATAAGAGGAAAGATCCGAGCCGGTGACTACACAATAGATGACACACACACAATTACAGCTATGGAACCAACGGACCTCTATAAATACCTAGGTTATAATCAACTCAAAGGTTTAGTTTAGACCATGCAACAATAAAACAGACGCTGACAATAGAATACAAGAGAAGAATAAACGCCATTTGTAAAACACAACTGTCTGGTAAACATCTTATCAAAGGACTTAACACCTATGCCGTTCCAATACTTACTTACTCATTCGGCTTAATAAAATGGAACAACTAGAACGAGTAACGCGAACTACACTAACGAAATACAACTATTTACACCCTAAATCTGCAATCGAGAGGCTCACGATTAAGAGACAAAATGGAGGCAGAGGATTTATAGATATTCAACATCTCTGGCAAAAACAACTATACAATTTGAAAGCATTCTTCCTTACAAAATCACACTTCAGTAATATACCTACATAACGAAATATTAAACATGATTTTAACTTCACACCACTCAATCTACACGACCCTGGTAACACACAAATGTCGAACAATAGTGACATACAAAAACGGAAAATAGACACCTGGAAACAGAAAACACTGCACGGACGACACCCACATGACCTTGAACAGAGTCACGTTGACTTAGGAGCGTCGAATAAAAGGTTCCAAATAGGTAATTTGTTTCCGGAAACAGAAGGTTTTATGATAGCGATATAATATCAATTAATAATAAACACTAAAAATCATAGAAAATATATTATAAAAGATCCCATCGTAACTAATGACAAATGCCGTAGATGCCATACACAACCCGAAACTATCCAACATATTACCGGAGCATGTATGACTCTCACACAAATAGACTATACACACAGACACAACCAAATAGCCAATATAATTTATCAAAATCTAGCACTTAAACACAATTTAATCCGAGACAAAGACACCCCATATTACAAATACAAGCCACAGATCATCTTGGAAAACACCACACATAAGCTCTACTATGATCGCGCTATCCTAACGGACCGAACTATCCATTATAACAGACCAGATATAATACTACTCGATAAACTGAATAAAACCACATATCTTATAGACATCGCCGTCCCTAGCACCCACAACATACAAAGTATTCTTTACTTGTCTCTGCTATTACTGAGAAAATTAGCAAATATTCAGAACTGAAAGAAGAGGTAACAAGAATATGGAATGGAACCAAAATAAAGTTTATATAGTACCAGTAGTTATTTCTACCACTGGCGTCATTCCCAAACATCTCCACCATAGCTTAAAGTTAATAGACGTTAAGGACAGTATTAATATTAATCTCCAGAAAGCTGCCATCTTAAATACCTGCAGGATTGTTCACAAATTTATGTCACTCGACGAAAATGACACAATACAAAACACTAATACATCTTAATTTTTAAACACTACACACTACATTTACCTACTTGGTGTTTACCCGTAAAAGTAGTTTAAACCAGCTAAAAGCCGAGAAGAAAAAATGGAAAACTAAAATAATAATAATATTTATTTGCATATAAAGCAGTTGACACATACATTGACATTCTGGTTTACATTGTATAATGCGAGTTACAATAAAATTACACATAAAAGATATCAATAAGTCGAACTAACACTCTTGCTAAGTTACTGTGGCAACTTGTATTACAAGTGTTAGTGCCAGACCCTAGGAAGCGTTTAACTCTAACCCCGCGTTTTCACCAAGGTATAATACATGTATTTAACAAGTTTTTGACAATGTTTTCTTTTCTCATATACATGTATAAAACATGTCGTATACAAAACTATAGACATGTATAAAACTTGTTGTACCTTATACAAAACTTGTATGCAACTTGTTGTAGACATGTATAGAAAACTTGTATGTAACTTGTTGTAGACATGTATATAAAACTTGTATGAAACTTGTTGGTTGAAAACTTGTAGTTGTCTGCATGTTTATGATCTCATGTTTTTGTCGTAGCTAAACTTGTAGAATTCGAGACAAATTCAAGCAGTAGTTTTATTTTAAAAGAAAGAACCTGACTTCGTTTTTAATTTATTTACTTCCCTATTAAACTGGTTCTTGAGGTTTGTTATATTTTATCAACATCTTTAACACTGCCTCCGTGGTCCAGTCGATAGCGTATGTGACTGCTAAATAGAGGCCCCGGGTTCGATTCCCGGGTCGGGCAAAAGTATTACCTACTGGGTTTTTCCGAATTCTCAGTGGCAGCACGGAGTCTGGTAACGGTACGGCAATAGGCTCCCCCCCCCCCCCTTATTACGTGGCGACCTTAAAATTCATGGCGAAATGTGGGTGTAATAAGTATTACACCTCTGCCTACCCCTTCAGGGATACAGGCGTGAGTCTATAAATAAAAAATAAAAAACATTAATGTACATTTGCGAAGCAATTGCTGCCAATACGTCTTTTTTCTTCTGACGATCTTTATATATTTTATTTTTCACATTCCTCAGACATTCTTGTACATGCAAAAGCTCAATGAGTTCTAAAGTTTGTTTTTTTGACCACTCCATTCTTCTTCTTATTTCGTTTTCACGAAGTAAAAAGCGCGGTTCGTCCGGTATGTTGAAAACTATTTTTTTTTTTTTAATACAACTCCCTCATTAGGACTAAATCTTGTGTCGCGGGGGACTTTACAAACATACAACATACGGGCACAATTTATAGATCACACAAAGTTTTGTCTCGTGTGGGAATCGAACCCACAACGCTCAGCGCAATGTCAAGCGATGAGGCGGCCGCTTAAACCACTATACGTATATCTGTATAATCCATGCACTATACGCCAACCGTGCAGTAAAAAAAAAAACTTTATCCAACAAGCATGGATAAAGTTTAAAACTTGTCTAATACTTGTATAATACAGAAATTGCAATAAAATAAACAATACTTGTCCAAAACACGACTGTATTTTGTAGGTGAGAACGCTATCAATGTATAAGACATGTTTTAAACTGTAACAGACTTCAGTGTAAACGCAAATGTGTTTTATACTTGTATAGATACTTGTTGGCTACACAGTGTGAACGAAAGAATGTTTGAGACATGTCCAATACATGTATAAAACAAATAATTATGTTGTCTACAAGTTTTGTATAAAACATGTATTGGACATGTTTCTTGGTGAAAACGAGGGGTTACGATATATAGGTTACATCATCGTGGTAGTGTCTAATAACGTCTTGCTTTAAATATAATATAAATAAATAAAAAAATTAAAAAAAAATTAAAATTATTGTAAACAAAACTTAAATTATAATTATAGTTTGGAATACAGGAACTAGAACCATAATGTGAGAGTAGTTGTGTGTGTGTGTGTGGGTGTGTGTATGTGTATGTGTGAAATTAGTGCTCTGATAGAATAAGAGCCTCAGTATCTAGATAGTTATACTTCTTTAACCATTCTGTTAACATGGTTTTAACAGCGCCTTGAGATTTTGGATAAATGTCCAATATTTTGTTCAATTTATTGTGTAGGTGAGGACCCTGGTAACAAAAGAATCTTTTAGTCCACGAGAAACTGCACCTACGTGGGTGGCATGCTATGTTGTTGCACCTTTTAATGAGTTCCAAAAATGGTGTGCGTTGATATTGGAGGACGACTGTATTTAGAATGAAAAGTTGTCTGACAGTGAGAACACCGCAACATTTGTACAATTCCTCAGTGGAGAAGAGAATTGGCTGGAAGGTGCTCACCTTGAGTATAGCTCTCTGAGCTCTTTCAAGTTTAATTATGTGTGATTTAGGAGCGCCACCCCACACGCAAATGCAGTATGACAAGAGTGACTGGCAGAGTGCAAGGTAGACTCCCTTTACCAATTGAGGCTCGGCAACATGTCGTAGAGACTTAAAGACTAAAATTAGTTTCCTAATTCTAGATGTCAATGTCTCAATGTGCATCTCAAAGTTCAGACCATCATCGAGAATCACTCCAAGATATTTAATAGAACTTGTTCGTTCGAGTTTGGGACATGAACAAAATTTGTCATCCAGTAAAGAACATGAGTGAACAACTAGAGAAAATGAGTCTGGAGGACGGGACGAGTCACGTAAAGAAAAGGCAAGCACTTTGGTCTTCTGTGTATTTAAGGTAAGTATTATTTTAATATAGTTATTATTTTCAAATTGTTATTATAACTTAATTTATTTTATGCTATGAATTCGATTAACATTCTGTAATTTTATTTTATTCTGTTGTGACATTTTCCCTATTTTATTGACATGATTTTAATTACTTTTTCAATTAATTATATATTTGACCTAATTTTGTATGCCTATCGGCGGAACATGGACTGTACTATGTATATTATTATATGAAAACACCTGTAATGACCTGTGTTATTATATATTATTTTAATTTATATTAATAAATAATCCATACGGATAGTTAACCTCAATTATATTGGAGCACTTGAAAATGTAATATAAGCACAATTTTTTCACTAATATTTACAAATAGTAATTATTACACATACATACATATCGTCACGCCTTTTATCCCCAAAGGGGTAGGCAGAGGTGTATTTCTACACCCACTTTTCGCCAGATATACTTTAGTCCCACATAATAAGGGGCGAGCCTATTGCCGTACTGGGCACATTTCCAGACTCTGTGCTGCTACTGAGAATTTCGTGACAGAAAAACCCAATAACACTGGCCGACCCAGGAATCGAACCCAGGACCTCCCGATCCCACGCGCACATTTATCCCGCGAGACCAACGAGGCAGTGGCATAGCGTTTGATGTCGAGTTTTCCGTCTCTACGCAAAGATGATATTTGCGTCGCCTCTTACGACACCCACGGGAAGATAGGGGGTGGTGACACTTGTATTCTATGCCGTCAACCACACGGCATTAGTAATCTATATATTAAAAGAATTTGTGTTTTATAATACGAGTCGGCCAGCCCGTTCTAAGCAACCGATTCGCATGTTTTTTTTCAAATGAAAGCTCTCGCTGCATAGATTTGTCATCAAGCATTAGAAATTACCTAACTTGCACATTCATCAAGTTATATGCAAAAACAGTTTTCTCCCATACATTTTTTACGTTTTTGTAGCCGTAGTTAATGACTTTCTGCTTCTATATATCTGGTTCTCATTGAGGTAGGCGTTTCGTTATAGGCCTAGAACACGCGCTGAAAAGAGCTCTTTCATTTGATGGTATGCTCATTTAAATTGGGTAAGTTTGTAGGAAGTTAGGTGTGGACATTGAACTTATTTTTCAATATTTTCCTATAAATTTCTTAAGATTCCATTGCTTTCTCTCTACATGGACGGTTCTTAATTCAAAAATATTTTTATGGCATCTAATAAGTTACTTGCGGTAACTGCCAGGAAAAAACGTTATGCCTCCTTAAGGTGACCTTGCCTTACTTTCATACGGGTGTGAGTGTAGTGGTGTGTGAAATTATACCCGATGTTGGTCAAATTATCACTACAGTGAATTATCGCTGATGGCTGGTAATGTTACCAGTTAACCCTTAATGTTTGGTGAACTGATCTCTGATGGTGAGGAATTTTCCGTACGTTTTATGTTAGGAAAATTTTTGTGTTTTTAAATTACGGACTTTCTTCGGGCATCTTAATTATTTTTTATGTGGAACATATTACAGCGGTTCATAGTACTATTGTCATATAATTATATTATTAAATTATATTATTACAAGTGGTAGTTATGGTAGAAATTGTAGCTTTGGTAAGAATAGTAGTTTTGAGAGAAAAGGTAGGTACTTTTGACAGCAACGGCGTATTTGGTAGAAATGGTAGTTTAAAAAAATGGCGGATATTATAGTGTTAGTAAGATTAGTAGTTTTGGTACAAATAGTAGTTTTGATAGGACGTACGTTTTCGGTAGGAATAGTAGATTTGGTAGAAATTGTATTTTGGCATATATTGTAGTTTTGGTAGCAATGTTACTTACGATTGCTACCAAAGCTACCATTCCTACCAAAAGTACAATTTTTACCAAAACTATAAACGTCATTATTACATTTCTAAATTATGATGGATTAATCACACCCATACACAAACAAAATAAATCGTGCTTCTCACAGAAATATTTAGTAACAGAAATAAAACCTATTTTCTTACTTATAAAATAAGTTATTTATCTATATTTTTAATTTTGATAGTAAAATATTGACAGATAAAGAAAAAAGTGAAGTTAGCGTAAGTTAGTTACTTAAGTTTCTGATTAAATAACGTATTTTTGTGAGTAGTTGTGTTTTCAATTATAATGATGGTTCTTGGAAGGAAATTGAAAAATGCTCAGAGAAAGTTTGAACAAAGAATCTTGGTCAATGACGGCCCTGTTGGAGATTTGGTACCGGATGGTCCTCCTACTGCAAAAAAATATGGGTGGAAACGGGTTCAGATTTGATTAATTCTACCATCAACAATTTTCAAGTGATTTCTATTCTTGGTGACGGTAATTGCTTATTCCACGCAATACCTTATTGTTTATATGGAAGTGAGAATAAACATTTTGAAATTCGTTTGGCCACTGCTGATAACATTGTCAATAAGTGGGATGTATATAGTAACTTCACTGTTGGGGACGAAGCATATGGCCAGACCATTACAAATGCAACAGATTACAAACGTGTGATGGGTGCCAATAGACAGTACGCAGGGCATGCTGAACTTCAGAGTGTAAGTGAGCTATATCCCGAGTGTCAATTCAGAGTTCACCTGGAAAACAGTAATACGATTACTGACTATGGTACTGGCGAAATTGTTCATAACTTGCTATTTTCTGGGCACCTGGACGAAGGACATTACAGTGTCCTAATGGAAAGAATGGTAAGGCAGCACAGTCATATTGAAGAACTTTCTTTCGTCAATGTTCAGTTATACACACACATAAAAATCATTCAGTAATGCCAAGGTGGAAATTTCACGATACCTAAGGTGCAACGCAAAGCCAATGTTGTGAGAAAATAAGTTTTGTGATATTATATTTTAGGTAAGAATATCATCTTTTTACTTATTAGATAAGGCTACAATGTACTCATCATACTTATATGTAAGAGCTTTTTTAAAATATTAAAGTATGCTGTGGAGCAGCACGGGTCCTCTAGTCTATATATTAAAAGAATTTGTGTTTTATAATACGAGTCGGCCAGCCCGTTCTACCCAACCGATACGAATGATTTTTTTTTAAATAAAAGCTCTCGCTGCATAGATTTGTCATCAAGCATTAGAAATTATCTAACTTGCACATTCATCAAGTTATATGTAAAAACAGTTTTCTCCCATACATTTTTTACGTTTTCGTAGCGGTAGTCAATGACTTTCTGCTTCTATATATCTGCTTCTTATTGAGGTAGGCGTTTCGTTATAGGCCTAAAACACGCGCTGAAAAGAGCTCTTTCATTTGATGGTATGCTCATTTAAATTGGGTAAGTTTGAAGGAAGATAGGTGTGGACATTGAACTTATTTTTCAATATTTTGCTATAAATTTCTTAAGATTCCATTGCTTTCTCTCTACATGGACGGTTCTAAATTCAAAAATATTTTTATGGCATCTAATAAGTTCCTTGCGGTAACTGCCAGGAAAAACCGTTATGCCTCCTTTCATACGGGTGTGAGTGTGGTGGTGTGTAAAATTATACCCGATGTTTGTAAAATTATCACTACAGTGAATTATCGCTGATGGCAGGTAATATTCCCCGAATGTTACCAGTTAACCTTAAGGAATTTTCCCCCTTTTTTTGTATCGCGATGAAATCCAGTTACGGACTGTTCCTCAAAGGGACCTCTCCGCCAACTCTGTACTGAGTTTGAGGCAGGTGGAAGGGGGGTGTGTGGCTCGGCTCTCCCCCCTAGATATTCGGGGGGGATATTTCCCCCTAGATATACCCACTAAAACACGCGGTGTTCCTGTATCGAACCTCATGACGGGGTCGCGGTAACGACGTCAGTATACGACCGCGACCCGAGGAATTTTCCCCAAATGTAGTGAAATTTCCGCCTAATGTTGGGAAAATCAACCCTAAAGACGGGTAAATTACGTTTTATGTTAGGAAAATTTTTGTGTTTTTAAATTACGGACTTTCTTCGGGCATCTTAATTTTTTTTCTCATCATCAGCCTTTAACGGTCCACTGCTGGACTAGGCTTCTCCTTTGAAAGGAGGAATTGGCCTACTGTACCACGCTGGTCAAACGGGTCGGTATAGGGTTTTTATCAACTTTTCCTTCTCTTACAGTGCTGTTCTATGCATAAAATGCTCCCTCTGTCGGCTCTTACGACACCCATGGGATGATATGGGGTGGTGACAATCCGTATTCTTAATCCGTCACCACACGGAAAATATATTTTTTTTATGTGGAACATATTACAGCTGTTCATAGTACTATTGTCATATAATTATATTACAAGTGGTAGTTATGGTAGAAATTGTAGCTTTGGTAAGAATAGTAGTTTTGAGAGAAAAGGTTCTTTGGACAGCACCGGCGGGTTTGGTAGAAATGGTAGTTTTAAAAAAATGGTACATATGATAGTGTTAGTACGAATAGTAGTTTTGGTACAAATAGTAGTTTTTATAGGAATAGTATTTTCGGTACGAATAGTAGTTTTGGTAGAACTGTCACTTACGATGGCTACCAAAGCTACCATTCCTACCAAAACTACCGTTTTACCAAAACTACCTATCATTTTAGGAAAACTGCTATTCCTATGTAAGAGCTTTTTTATAATATTAAAATATGCTGTGGAGCAGCATGGGTCCTCTAGTTATTATTAATCAAAATATTCAGTTAAAATCACTACTGCATATAATTTATCAGCACATTTATAATTCGCACTTGTACGAAACTAAAACACGTGTTGTGAATGTAGAAACTAAAAACTTCTCACGTGAGAATTTTGTGTCACACATGCGCATCGTAAAATTTCACTCTCATAATTTTTTTATAACGCGCCTAAAGAAGTAGGTATACTTAACTTCAAAAATATATGTTTGGGTTGGCCCATCCTTATTAATTAGGGGTTTTAAAACTAAATTGCGGACGATTCTCAGACCTAAAGAATATACGTTTAAAATTTCACACAACCACGGTCCAGCCGCTTCGGAGGAGTATTGTAACTAACACTGAGAAACGATTTTTTTGACGCCGGTATGCGCGTGGCGTGGACAACAGAATTAATCTAGTGATATGAATAAATTACTAATATGGCTATTAAAAATAGGGGTTCATGCTAAAAAGCTGAAGATTAATAGTTGTATGAATTTTTTAATGCCACAAAATAATAAAATTAAAATAAAAAATAATGTTCAAAAAATATTTTTTTTTTGAGTTGGCTACCCTTATGACTTGGGGGTTTGAAAAATAGATTACTAGTCGACCAAGCCAACTAGACGAATGTCAACGTGACAAAATTCAACATAATTCAATAATAATCCAGAAATTCCTAGTACCGATTGCAGGCGCATTGTACGTTCACACGCCGCGTTCGCACGTTACGATAAATAATTTCTGGATTATAATTGTTGAATTATGTTGAATTTTGTCACGTTGACATTCGTCTAGTTGGCTTGGTCGACTAGTACGACCGATTCTCAGGCCTACCATATATACATTATATATATATATCCCGTAATCTATTGTTCGTCCACTATGGCCATTTTTGCATCTAATGTGGCGTCCACCTGCTTGAGACGTCCGTATATCGAACGGCAAATAGAGACGGAGACTACGTGCAATGTTTGCGAAATTACCCCCTGATACTAGAAATGTCAAAATATGAAAAATAAATTGGACGTCATTTTTCTTCCAATCTTGCTGCGCAGAATATTTTCGTAGTTCTATCTGCGTGGTGACGGATTAAGAATACGCAATGTCACCATCCCATATCATCCCATGAGTGTCGTAAGAGCCGACAGAGGGACCATACTATGCAGAGAACAGCACTGTAAGAGAAGGAAAACTTAAAACAAACCCTATACCAACCCGTTTGGCCAGCGTGGTTTAGTAGGCCAATTACCCCTTTCAAAGGAGAGGCCTAGTCCAGCAGTGGACTGTAAGGGGCTGATGATGCTTTATTTTATCATATTTTGACTAACAACCTTAGATGGCCTTGGGATGAAACCCATTTTATTTTAAGATCCCACTGCATCAATTTTAATAACATTACTAATTTATTTTCACCATCGACCGTTGCATATTGTTGCTGATATGAATGAACCTGAAAATTTGATTTATTTTCTTGAACTTCCCATATTTTGGTGCCTTTATTGCGAATATTTTATGTATGATCATTTCCCCAAAGATGAATGTGATTTTTGTTCCTAATTTTACACTAAACTGTTAGATACATGTTATTTTACACTAAACTGTTAAACTGTTACAAAAAACAACGAAATATTATTTTACAATCGGTGATTTAATTTGTGTTAGATTTTATGTTTTGTTTATTGTTAAGCAGGGTTTAAACTAATCACTTGTGCGATTCACAGTTATTTAGACATACACTACAGCTCAAAAGCCCTTGCCCACCTTGATTTGAGGATGTTAGAAGAATACCTATTATTTTCTTCTAATTTATGACAATTCATTGCCGTATGTTATTAAACCTAATAAAGACAGCTTCCCTATCATGATTTAACTAAAAAAACTTAAATAACCAAAAAGCAGGCAACGATAGCCTAGTGGATATACCAACAGACTGCCGTGCGGGGAGTTCGAATCCACGGCGCGCACCACTGACTTTTCGAAGTTATGTGGTATTTAATTGTTAATTATCGCTCGCCTCGTGCCTCGGCGAGCATGTTAGACCATCACTCTTGGCTCTCGGGAACAGTTGTTGACAGTCGCTACGCGGAGTCAGTACCCTTAAATAAACTGTTACTGGACTAAACCATGTAATATCGCTATCCTTTTGGGTTGCGGAGGTCAAACGGCAGTCGCTCTGAGGAAAAGCTGATATTTAGTCACATCTGGTTAGACTAGTAAGCGGAGACCGGTCGCTTATCCGCTTATCTAGACCAGTATCAGTTTATTTAATGGTACTGACTCGTCTTGGTTATCAGATAAGCTACTAAGCTGTTAACAAGACCCAAGTCAACTTTATAACAAGAGTACCGACCCGTGAAAAGGAGCGTGCGAAACCGATTATAGTGAGTTTCTGTAATCGCTACGTGAAAGAGGATTCTATTGCAGCAGCTAGACAAGCATCCAAAAGCAGTCCTTTGACAGTAGGACGCATAGGTTTGACGGGCAATCAGATAATATATGTCAATCATCACCTCACACTTGAAAATAAATTGCTTTTATCGAAAACAAAGAAGGCAGCCGCGAATAAGGACTTTCGTTACGTCTGGGTCAAGCACGCCAAGATAAAAAAAGAAAACCAATTCATCGCACGTGATTAAAGTGAAGTCAGAAATGGACCTTGCAAGAATCGTATGATTATTTTGTCAATTATAATTACAATCTCTTAATAATGTTCTTGTGCGAGATACTATTGGTCGAGTTGTGCTATTCAGGTATTCCAACTGAGTCTATCGATGTACACACTGCCGTGTAATGTTTCCATTAAAAACTTGTTTAGTCAGATATAATTTAAGCCACATAGTGTATATAATTCTGCGTATCATATTGCCCGTTAAGACTAATCACTATCCGGCCGTACCGGCTTTTGTCACTCTTCGAATTTGTATGATTGGAGTGCTCTGTGTTTCACTGTGTCCATTTAAAACTCGTATGTTTTTACTTAATACCCGCTATAATAAGCGATGAAGTATATTTTTGCAATTATTAGTAAAACATTGTGATATTATTATAATGTGTAATAAAACAGTTGTGATTAACTTGATCTCTGACTTATTAAATAAATGAATATTATTCTGCAAATAAATGAATATTATTATTATTATCATTTGTTTCTCTATCACGGCTATTCTTTTAAGCTTTGATATTAGAAGAATAACCGGCCCTTTGCTTTGGCAGGCGTACACGGAGACATTGGTCCAACGCGCAAAGGCCCTTTGAGAGTTTTAATCTAGAATATGATGGGATACCTGCTGAGGCGCCTCCATAACTGCACTATTAAGTGCAGTCACGGATTATCCGCAGCAGGTGCATGACTATTGCTACTTGTATGGAACCTAATTATTCTGGGCTATTCGGATGGGTGTTTAATGGATTGGTCTAGGTAAATACTATGGATGAAAAACGGCACCTGCCCTATATACTCATATAGTATGTCGAAAAGGGGCAGGCTGTGACTCGCCAACTCACTGGATGGGCCCTCTCTAGATAGCCGCCAAGGCAAACAAACTCTACCATAAAGGCAACAAGAGGGCAACACCGGTGTGAGCGGCTAGGGGTGTAGAGCGGTGCGGCACCGGTTTCGGCATCGCGGGCGTCGTGACAACGGAGGCCCGGAGCGGGTTTCCCCGTAATTACGCCCTTGACAATGACACTTCCACCCCCGAGCAAATAGCTCTTGCGACTTCCCTCTGGCCGGCCGACCAAGGCAAGCCAGAGTCGAGGGTCCTGCAGGCGCTCTTGGTAATCCACTCCAACTAGCCCATAAAGGCAAGCCGGAGACGAGGCCCTGACCGACCCTCTGAAGCATTCGGGACCGCAGTGTCGCCACACACATTCAGCTCGCCACAAAGCTGCCCTGCGGTTTGTAAGCTTTCTTTCTATCCTGTTATCCTGTAATATTTATATCACAAGATAAAAGTGAGGTTTGAAAGCTGTTACTCTGCCCTCTGAGATTGCGTTAGTCTCATGATGAGGTTAACGACTGCCCCAGAGGGGTTTTATTATTATTATTAAGCGTTGCGGAGTGCGATGACCCGTTGGTTATCCCCGTAGACCCGCACCATAAACCTTTGAAATGCGGGGGTAGGTTTTGTAGAAATTCATCGGATTGCAGACAAAATAACTTCAAAATATCTTGTCCATAAGGGTAAATTTGGTCTTGATGAAACAGACTGGCATTCATTGTTATGCAATGAGCCGTTGGAACAGTCAGTTAACCATTTTTACGACAGATTATATTCTCTCAGAGATAAATACCTATGAAATCTATCAGGCAAACTTCGCATCCGCGTTGGTATAGTTCAGGCCTTATTAAAGTGTTAAAAGAAATTTCAAAGTACCACCGGAGGTTTAAATTGTATGGTAAAATGAGTGACTATCTAAGGGTATCTTCATAACGCCGGCGAGCTGTGGACTTAGAACAAACTTGTTTTGAAGAATACATTACTAACGTAGAACACACAATCCTAAATAACCCGAGGGCCTTTTGGTCTTTTATGCTGGACGCACACCTATTCGAGCCGAACGCGTCGAACGCGTCGAAGGAAACGAATTTTAGAATTCTTTATATGAAATCTCATGAAACCTCGCACACTTGTCCGCGTCGAATCGTCCGAATCTGGAAGCACCTCAGAAATCCTCGAAGAATTCGAATGACGTCATCAGATTCGGCGCGGTTAGTGCGGTCGATTCGACCGATGCGGTCGACTCGACCGATGCGCTCGCATTCTATCAGTTGGGTATGACAGAGCAACGCGCGAGTACTATTTCCGCATTGTAAAATGACCGCGCCGAAAGAATCGAGCGCATCGAACAAATGGTTTCCATTTCCTTTACGCCTGTCGCACTGTTATTGCATGTGAATTGTGATGGATCTTGACGAGGTTTTTATTTATCAGTGCTTTATTAAGGTGGACGCACACCTATCCGAGCCGAACGCGTCGAACGAATCGAAGTCAAGGAGGCCTCGCACATTAGCAAGAATCGACCGCGCCGAAAGAATCGACCGCGCCGAAAGAATCGAACGCATCGAACAAATGGTTTCCATTTCCTTTACGCCTGTCGCACTGTTATTGCATGTGAATTGTGATGGATCTTGACGAGGTTTTTATTTATCAGCGCTTTATTAATGGAAGATGAAGAAACATTGCGGATATAGTACTCGTGCGTTGCTCTGTCATACCCAACTGATAGAATGCGAGCGCATCGGACGAATCGACCGCACTAACCGCGCCGAATCTGATGACGTCATTCGAATTCTTCGAGGATTTCTGAGGTGCTTCCAGATTCGGACGATTCGACGCGGACAAGTGTGCGAGGTTTCATGAGATTTCATATAAAGAATTCTAAAATTCGTTTCCTTCGACGCGTTCGACGCGTTCGGCTCGGATAGGTGTGCGTCCACCTTTAATGGAAGATGAAGAAACAATGCGGATATAGTACTCGTGCGTTGCTCTGTCATACCCAACTGATAGAATGCGAGCGCATCGGACGAATCGACCGCACTAACCGCGCCGAATCTGATGACGTCATTCGAATTCTTCGAGGATTTCTGAGGTGCTTCCAGATTCGGACGATTCGACGCGGACAAGTGTGCGAGGTTTCATGAGATTTCATATAAAGAATTCTATAATTCGTTTCCTTCGACGCGTTCGACGCGTTCGGCTCGGATAGGTGTGCGTCCACCATTATTAACCCTAGAAAGATAATCTGTGTAAAATTTACGCATGGAGTTTCGAATTATTGCTCTCTCTTTCTAAATAGTGCGAATTCGTCGTTGTGCGCTGCGCTGAGGACATCTCATTCGTCGCTAGTAGCTTCCGTGAGGCGTAAGTTTTATTGAGGTAAGTGCCACCTATTACGAAAAATAACGACCGTGTGAGTCAAATTGACACATGGTTATCTTTTGCGTCACTTATAAGATTTTGACTTATATGATAATTGTAATGATTTTTCATAATATTATTGTAACCGTAGGTTCCTAATAAATATACGATACTCTAATTATTCATGTGTAATACAAAAAATCTGATTATTATAGGTAAAAATAAGGTTTATGATGAAGGAATGAATGTTCACAGGTTTTGTTACTTTAGAGAAGAAGTCTAAAGATTTTGTAATAATTTTATATAAATGAATATATATAAATGAATGAGTATTTTTTCTTATTTGTACCTATGGGTGAGTATAAAATAATGTTTAGTTTATTGTAATTAATAAACAAATCTCGATGTACAGCTAAATACAACACATGCGTAAATTTTACGCATGATTATCTTTTACGTACATCACAATAAGATTATCTTTCTAGGGTTAAAAGTAGAAAAAATACCTACTCACTGCCTAGTACACTGTACTATATAATAAGAATGTATCAGCTAATATGGGTCTAGAAATTAGTAATTAATTCGCAACATATTTTAGATCAACAATATGCCTTGTCTACTTGAGCATAGTACTTAAAATGGTAGCAGCAGAAGCACAAATTACATCAGCACAATACATTTTTCTCCTGAAAAGGTTTTGAAATATTTAAAAGGTTTGGATATTACTAAATCTAGTGGGGCAGACTATATCCCTCCATTATTTATAACTAGTTTAGCCAATAGTTTGGTTTAATATGTAAATCGGCGTTAATATGGAAATCGGCGTTCATAACACCAGTATTTAAAAAAGGTGATAAATCTAATATAGAGAATTATCGTCTAATCTCAAAGTTATGTTTGATTTCTAAAGAACTAGAACGTATTATTTATAATGAGGTCTACTCAGCAATTCAGAACTCATTTGATGCTGAGCAACATGGGTTCTTACGCGGCCGATCCACTACATCAAATCTAATCCTATCTCATAATTTTATATCTAAAGGCATGGAGCAAGGAGCTCAAGTAGATGTGATCTATATACATAGATTACCAAAAATGTTTTGACCGAATTGACCACAAAATACTGTTACAGAAATTTGTTGCTGCCGGCATACATGGTAATTTGTACCGCTGGTTTAGCTCGTACATTGAAAATCGCTCTCAAGCTGTAGTAGTGCAGGTTTACACCTCTGGTTGGTGTTCAATCCCATCTGGAACTCCTCAGGGTTCGCTTTTAGCCCCACTATTGTTTACTCTATTCATTGGAGATATAAAGACTTGTTTCCTAAATTCTTATATATCTACTTCTATGTATACGCGGATGACATGAAAATTCATAAAATTATTAACGATGCATCGGATGTAGGGAAACTCCAAAATGACCTTGATAGATTTGTAGCATACTGCACAGTTGCACACTTAATAAACTACAGTTAAACATCGCAAAATGTTGTTACATAACATTTAGTCGTCAAAAACTTACCAAAGGATCGAGTTACAAACTTCATGATGAGTTTATTTAGAAAGTTGACTATTTTAAAGACCTGGGTGTTATCATGGACTCGAAAGCTTTTATTCGATATGCACATCAATCACATTACGAACACGGCGTCGAAGGAAGTAACTATTTAGTAATCTGTGGTCGAAGGCACTTGGTTTTGTGATAAGAATGTCTTCATGTTTTCGGTCTCTTAAGACAGTAAACGTTGGTACTGTGCCTATGTACTTACGTAGCCATCTAGCATTATGCGTCACAGGTATGGAACCCTCAAGGCTCAATACCAGGTATATATATCATGCATTGAAGGTGTATAAAGAAAGTTTTTGCGATAGGTACTTAGATTTTAAAGCGAATCAATATTCTATTGACTATGACCGATGACGAGTGTTGTAAACGGTATCATTTTTTACCTCTGGAACTCAGAAAAACCATTATAAACATAGCCAATGGCACTATTGATTGCCTTGAGTTGATGGGTAACATCATGCTTGGAACGGATCAATTAGTTTTTCGTCAACGTCCCCTCTTACACGTTCCCTTTGCTACAACGGAATACAGACGGAACTCTTTCTTTTACGTTGCGCCGAATCATTGTCACGGAAATTAGATTTGGATTTATTCTGCACTAACTCGACCAATATTAAAAAACTTATAAATTGTGACTTCTTTAGCAGCGATCGGCATATCATTATATAGCCCAGATTGCTTTTTTTTTCTGTGTACCTTTTCATTATTAATTTCTTAACTTTTTTTGTTATAATAATATATAATAAAATTATACTAACTTGTGTATTTTGAATCTCATTTTTAGTTACTTCTTTATGGCGGAACATGGCTGTAACAATGTATTTATTGTTTGATTGAGCAAGTAGGTATACTTACAACAGTAACTGATGTAATTAATTTTTGTTACATTGCTTTTATATGTGGAAGCTTGTAATTAGCAACTTTGTTTTTATCTAATTGAATGTGTTGTTATCAGTCTGTAAGCTTTCCTAAATAAATAAATATACGGACGTAATAATGTCTTAGAAGTTTCAAAATATCTGTCATTTGACGTCCAAGATGTCAAATGATTAATAGTTTGTATCTTTTACGATATTGTTACGTCCGTATACTCGTATGTATCTAAATACCTGTAAAACTTGCAAATGATTACATATATGGACGTTTGAGGCTAAGCGTATGCGTTTACGCAGATATGCGTATGACTTTGTAACTCAGTGCAGTTGATGCAGACACAGGTAGTCAGCTTCTGCCAGAGCAGAACAGACGCATGTCCGCGTTGCACCTGAGCCGCAGCATACGCAGCTGTCAGTATGTTCAGGTATTAAATAATCGGATCTACCCTGCGTTGCGTCACTTGCGTCACCCGAGTCTCAGCATACGCTTAGCCACAATTTCGTTACAAGTTTGACACTATCTATCATTTGACGTCCAGGGTGTTAAATGGGTCATTCTTCAAGGCCACGATTTTGGTGGTCACACGGTAGTATGTCAATAGTTATTGAAGTTATGGCTTTAAACTATTTTTTATATGTTTCTTTATGTAATACGGCAACCAAAAAAACAGTTTTACTGATATCGATCAATAATAAATAGCCGATATCTAAATCCAAAGACTGAAAACGGGGACAATATTGCTGTTCTCCGCATGTCACACTCATTGTGTAATTCAAACAATCGTGTATAATTTTATATTCCCTTTACGAATTGCTATGTATTATAACTTAAAATATTTGTCCCGGGTAGTAGTTTTCGAAATAAATATGGACTTACATAAATGTTATAATATTTAAGAAATTTCATATAAAATGTATCGGTCACACGATTTTGGCACTCGTGTGAACGCGTGATTCAACCCTCAATAATTCGACTATTGAATGACTTTCGGCATCTTATTTGTATTCACGCGCATCACCAGTCAGCAAGCGACGGCCGAGGGAACCACACATGATTCTCGATGGCACATACGCGACAGCAGGGGTACGTAATTATTTCGTCAATATTTTTTTTACCTACGTAGGTAAGATTCGTGGCTACTAAGTTTTTATGATTCATAGGATTCTCAACAGTTCTTATTTATTGTAATAATAGTCTGAATAGGTAAGATTGTCATAAGAGTTCTTGAATTACGATAATGTTTTACTGTAAATAGTTATTTAGGAATTACAAAAATTTCATCAGATTTGTGGCATCAGATTCGTGTTCCCAGTCCCATGAATCTGACTCATTGAACCACGAATCTGATTAGCAGCTTTTTAATACCGTGTAATTTCATTTTAAACGTTATTTTACGGTTTAAAACTACTTACTTAAAGCCATTTAATAAGCATTTTTGCGATATTTTTTTTTAACTTACCGCCGTAAATGAAAACGATATTGGAGGAGGTGGATTGTATTATTTGATTTATTGTTGTCTTGGTGACCTTTTAGTTAATACTTTGTTTAGATGGAACATATAGACGACGCAGGCTGTTTTTATATCTATAACTCATTATGCATTGTGTAACTTGTATTATACTTATCAATAAAACTATCTTTATTACAGATCAATCTACATCTAGTCAAACATACCGCGACGTAGCCAAGAGGAGAAACTAGATCTTTCTTTGGCCATCCATCCAGTTATAATCCAACTAACTTCAAAATTAAACATCTAGTACCTAGATGATGAAACCCTAGGCGGTGACGTAGAGTCTGTGTACCAAGATGTAGCACTTCTGAAATCAAATTTTTTATCCATAGGCTTAGAACTGAATACAAACAAATGCGAAATTTTTAGTAATGAAAATTTAGTGAAAATTTAGATAAATCCTCTATTCTTTAAAAACTTCAATATTTGGCTCCCAATATCACTCAAGTTGAAAAAAGTCCTCTTCGCCTCCTGGGGTCCCTAATTTAAGACGACGGTTTTGATTCCTTTATACAGCAAAAAATTCAAAATGTTAGTGAAATTTCTGACAGGCTACTCAAAATTAATATACCTACATTCGGCTTTCACTATTATTCGATATTGTCTTTTTGTACGTAAATTTACGCACGCATTACGGTGTTCACCTTTTTGGAAAAATCCAACTCCACTCATTCAAATTGACAAAATTATACAGAATACCCTGAGTAAAATTTTGAATGTGACCCGAAACGACCCGGTGTGGCTACAGGCGTCCTTACCTGTGCGCTTGGGCGGCCTCGGCGTTCGCAAAATTACCGACGTAAGCCTGCCAGCGTTCTTGTCATCGGTCCACAGCACTGCAGAATTGACTAGGAAAATTTTAGCTCCCACACTGGTTGATTCTGAGGTGCCGTTTAAGACCGATGCCTTGAACGCTTGGAGAAATGCTTGTCTAGGAACTGAGTTACCCCGATACTTATCCTTCCAGAGGCAATGGGATGGGCCGCTTTGCAGCATGGTACGAGAAAACCTTCTCAATACATCGTCCAAAACTGCAGAGCGTGCTCGCCTGCTGGCTGTGGGAGAATGAGAATCGGGCCTCTGGCTCCAGGCACTGTAGGTACCTCCAATATAGGTACCGTGTTAGACGATACGACCTTTCGCTTCGCTACTTGCCTCCGTTTAGGTGCGTCATGTGTCTCTCCGCATCTTTGTCACTGTGGAGAGGCTGTCGATAGCCTTGGTCACCATGGCCTGTCATGCAGCAGGAGCGCGGGTCGTATTTCACGACACTCCAACCTCAATGACATACTGCGCCGTGCTCTTGCCATAGCTGGCGTTCCAGCCCAACTTGAACCTCAAGGCTTGGCACGTGACGATGGCAAAAGACCAGACGGGATGCCGTTACTGCCGTGGAAGCTGGTTAGGCCTTTTGTATGGCACGAAACATGTATCGATACCCTTGCGCCATCTCATCTTCCCAGCACAGCAGGTTATCCGGGCGTTGCTGCTGCTACAGCGGAGACCCTCAAACGGCGCAAATATGTAAATCTAATAGGAGATGAATCATTGAATTTTCACTTGTAACTATATATTAATTAGTTCTTTTTAATTATTTTATTTATTATATTATTATATAATATTAGTCCGTGTGGTGACGGATTAAGAATACGGGATGTCACCACCCCATATCATCCCATGGGTGTCGTAGGAGCCGACAGAGGGAGCATATTATGCAGAGAACACCACTGAAAGAGAAGGAAAACTTGATACAAACCCTATGCCAACCCGTTTGGCCAGCGTGGTATAGTAGGCCAATTCCTCCTTTCAAAGGAGAGGCCTAGTCCAGCAGTGGACTGATGAAGGCTGATGATGATGATGATGAATTATTTTAAGTCTTAATCTAATTATATTTAAATAATTATTGGATAATATGATCTTTGATTAATGTTTATATAATCATTAATCAAAGACTTAATAAAATGTTTTTGTTAGTGAAATGCAAAAAATACTGTGATTTAGTAAGCTGTGCTAGATATTAATCAAAAGAAGAGTCAACGTTATATTCTTGTTGTAATTTTTTTTTCCATCCTTCTTTATGCCAGTGTGATTGTAATTAATAAGACTTTTACTTTTAATGTTACGATAATCATAAAGACTGATTTATAAAATAGCTAGTTACTTTTATCAGACAATTATAAAGTAACACTGTCATGTGTGAGCTATGTGTATGCAAGATTGTAATTATACTGTACATGTTACATTTGTATTGTAACTTGGGAACATCATAAGTCAGTATGATTGTAATTATTGAACAGTATATTTGTGTTAGTTATTGAATTAAAGTGAAGTCATGTTAATAATTGAAATAAATATTACTTTTTGATTGTATTTGAGATATTTCATTAATGTTCAAACAACCTTACTATCTTAAATGTTATATCAGTGTGCCTATTGACATTGCAAATCTGAAAACATTAATATCTCATTGGATGATGACTATAATATAGACCTTCATCCTTTATGTTAGCTTAGATACGATTAGACCAATAGCTATACAAGCAGTAACGTGTAAACTTTTTTAAAGTGTGTATTTCATAGGCATATCACATAAAAAAAATCTAAACTTAGATGCTTGCTTTATTTTACAGCTTATGAGTCTGTTAAACGAGCTTAAGCTGTTGATTTTAACATCAAATTTTATCATGTCAGATTCATGGTTTGCTACGTCAGATTCGTGGCACCAACATTTTTACAAGTGAATATTTTCTTTATTTATCGATCGATTTTGGTGTAATTACACCATTTGGTTTGTATTGTTTTGAAGTTTGATAAACAGAAGCCAATTTTGTAAAAATATGAAATAAAAAAAATGCCACGAATTTGATGCGAAGAATCTTGCGCGAAGAATGACCCAAATGAAAAATTGATTGAAAATTTACGATATTTTAAAGACCGTATACTCGTAGTATACGACTAGGAGCATACGGACGTTACAATATCGTAAATTTTCATGATGTTAATTTCGTATGTCTAAATACGTACTTATATAAAAAAATTTGTTAGTTTATGATGCTTAATTAGGGTACTGCTAACCTAATAAGAGCCACCGTTTTATGCTCTTCACGTAAAATCGTGTAAAATCTTATCTTGGTATATTTCATTGTGTTAGTTAATATTGTGAACTTTAATATTATACGGATGTCAGATAGTTAAAATATATTTAAATCGTGGGATATTCGACGTCCGTTTATAATTTGATTACTGACGTCCGAATATCCGTTTTATAAACGTAGGTTGGTGTAGGCCACTGTGTTCAACTCGAGTTTATTTGAAATAATTTTGTATTTTCTCAAGTGACCTGGTTATTACTTAATAGTAAATATCATAACTACCTCATTAAAAGTGTTCCTAAATAATAATAATTTTAAATTAGAAGTAAGTAGATATGTAACTTTAATTGAGGTAACTATTTCTTGTGTCCTGATTTATGTCCCTAATTTTACACCATAACAAAATGTCAAATGCGTCTAATAAAAAAAGAAAACCTTAATGTTATTTTTCAATCGGCGCGGCGATTTAATTTGTGTTAGATTTAAACAAATCACTTGTGCGATTCACAGTTATTTAGACATATATGTACGTATATGTACAAACGTTATAATAAAAGTTTCACAATATCTGTCATTTGACGTCCAAGACGTCAAAAGATTAATAGTTTAAAACTTTTACGATATTGCCACGTCCGTATACTCGTATGTATCTAAATAACTATAAAACTTGCAAATGATTACATAAATGGACGTTTGAGGCTAAACGTATGCTTTTGCGTAGTTATGCGTATGATCCTGTCCAATAATACTCATAAATTAGAAATAAGTAGATAGGTAGTTACTTTAAATTTAAGTAACTATTTCTTATATTATTGTAATGAATTGCACTGATCTCAATATTTGTTTAATTTTTCATAACTTTAAACTTCACGCTTACGCTAGCATACCTGTACTGTACATAGAAATAATATTTATCCACCTACTTATTAAATATTAAAAAAAGAAGAGCGGCAACGTCGCACTGTTCATAGGAGTTGCGATAGATAGGAAAACGTAAATTAAATTATGTATATCACGGGAAGCCAGATAATGGATAGTGTTGGCTGGAGTCCTAATTGATTTCACTATGCTTGTTAATATACGTATATTTGTATATCAATATGTGTCAAAATTTCAGAAAAATAATATGTACACAATATTTGACATTGCCTTAGCGATAAATATTCGCTGTAATAGTTCATATTTTTTAAATGCAACTGGTGGACGTCATAATAATGCAAAAGGAGAAATACCAAATACGGCCTGTAGCGGCCAGAAAGTTGTGAATCGTTGAAATTAAGCATATATTTTTTTTAAATTTATACATCATTTTCGTTTCTTGATAGAGCTTCGGTGAAAGATTTTAGTTTTTAAAGATTATTGTTTTGAATAGGCTATGGTAATAGCGGATGAATGTCTTATGTTGCCAGCATTAAAAATAAAATGAAGTATGGTAGGCAGAATTTTTTTTGAAGGAAATTATATTTTTACTATTATATTAGAAAACAATATCTTTTATTTACTTTTATCCATATATTTGTAAAAAGAATCTAGAAATATATAATTTATTATATATTCCATAATTAATAATCGGTAAAAATCGTTTTGTTTTTTAAACCATAGTATAAATATTTTTAAAACCATTTGCAACACTTTTTTTATCTGTTATGTCATTCGTGTTGCTACTGCGCATCGTGAATATTTTGCTCTGATTTATTGGTGTTTTCGAACGGTTTTAATTATTGAAATGTAAACATACCTTTATTTACATCTAGGTATTACATTAATGTTTAAATTCAATTTTGAGGTATATTTAGTTGTGGAATAATTTCCATTTAAAAAATCACGTATCTTATTTCCACCAAGAGTTATTTAAAAAATAATTAAACAGGGTAATAGAGTAGTCATTTATCTTCAAAACTGACATGGTTTCGTGTTTGTCCTTGCCAGGCCCATAATGTATGGCCAAATGGTACATCTCCTTTGTAACTTAAATAGCAAATTGTTCTTATTTAAGTCTATTTTTTATTTAATCCTACCTAACCTATTCCCCTGAAAGAAGCAGAACAAAGTAACTAAGCTGCTTATGATAAGTAGGTTCTGTTTTGGTTCTTTTGGTCATACTTACAGATTTTATACAGATTTCATGATAAAAAGGCATACAGATTTAATACAGATTTTAGCAGTTCCTATAAAAGGTTCAATGCATCTGGCAACACTGACTATACTAATAACGCGATGACGTTTCATAAAATCTGTAATTCCCGTTCCGACATAAAATAATAGATAATGAGGTGCTGTTAACGCGCAGTCATATACGTAATTTAATGTTATTTTATTAGGTAGGTAACTACGTATTTATTAATTTATTTTATTGTTGTCTAATTCTTCGTGATTTGTTATATTAGAGATAGTAAATTAGGTAGATAAGTACCTAACTACCTAGTTATAGTAAGTATGTGGGCAGTGAACACATTTTATAGATTTATGAATGAGGTAAACAAAGATGTGTGCTTAGACAAATGATTGGTATCGCTTCGCTATACTAGACACCGCGCTACCTAAGAAAAATAGGTCCATAAATGAGGCAACTCATTTTGACAATGTGTGTCAAACAAAAGCAAAAAGACGCATGCGTGAAGAACTGTGTTGTCAGCTTCTCAACAGTTACCCAAGTTAATGGGAAAATAGTTTATCCTGTAGTCTAGTGGATAATTTATTGGTCTCAAAATCAGTTAAGAAAATTCTTAAAAAATTGCAATTCATTAAAAGCATCAATATATTTGTGTATAGGTTAGGCGTACCACGTTAGTTCCTTTATGAGATAAATGGTGGGTATATTATCCAATGATTAAGTCTCATTTTATTATGATGGTTTGTTTTATGTACTTATAGTATTTTGCAAATTATTATTAGAAATAACCATAGAGAAAATAAGGTGTTTTCAAAACAGTGCTTTCTATTGTCCTGCTACTAGTCCATATAAATTTAGTTACGCATTATTAATTTAACATGAATAGTCGTGAAAACTACATTGAATAAAACAATAATCTTACACACTTAATTACACATAGGTGTTCAATTTCTAACAACTACCATTTTTCAACTTATTTGTTAAGGTATACACATAAAATAATATAGAAGAAGGTAAAATATATATCGGAATGGTAATCAGTACAGGACGTCAATTGACTAAGAAACGGAAGTGCGAAGATTGCGCGCTTCGACGGAGTCTACGTCACGTTCGCTACAGTCGAAGAGGCGGGTGACGGTTGACGTTCAACGGAGCAACGACAACTATCACTTCTCTTGGAGACTCCGGGCGGGCAACCAGTATCTAGAAACTGTCACTCGTTTCGTGTTCTGTAATACAAAATAGTTATAGTCAGTTTTGTTAGATTTGATTTGGTGTGAACTTATAACGAACTGTGATGTGAAGTGTTGATACCGGCCAAGAATCAAGCAATCCGCCGTCATATATAATAAATAGGTGAGATAAAAGAAATAGTACAATATAACGAAATACAATAACTATAGATTCACATAACAGAAATCTCAAATGTGGGGAAGTTGATTCTTGTACTAGCAGCAACACTGAATGGCGTTTTCGGTTTTTTCTATTTTTAGGGAGAAATTTCAAATTTATTGTTATCTTACAGATGGTATGTGATCCCAGAGTCCTTCTTATTTTTGGCTGAGTTATTTTTACACGGAATAAAAGCGCAACTTGGCATTGTACAGCGAATTATTTCCGTAATTAATTTGGTGGATATATGCACCCGACACACGGCTGTCAGTGTGACAGGCTCAACCATGCCAGCTGGCATGGTTTTTTCTGCCTCATTTTACAAGTATGAGGGCTCCGTCTATAGTATTTTCGCTGTATGATGATATGCATGACAGTTCTCATTTTACGTGTCACGCATACTACTTTAAACTTATGAAAATAAATGGGCAAAAAAAACAATTATTAAAAAAAAATATCTATAAAAAATTACAAAGTAAATTGATACTAGTATATCTCTCTCTATTTTATAATCATTATTAACTGTAAATAAATTATTTAAATATAATTTAATATAATCCTCAAAATGTCAGATGCATGAAACGGAACCGCTTTCAGTAGAGATTGACACCATTGAATCGAAATGAACTCTATTAATAGGATCGGCAAACTTGTGATCGAATACATCAGTACGAGTGCATCTGCCTTGTATGCGGTTTGTATTTCTGTCTGTTTGGCGTGTTATTATTTATTTTTTGGTGTTTTATTTGGTACGTACAATGCCGAAAACAACAAAAAAGATAGTTTTAAGCTCTCAAAGCCGTGAGTTAGTAATCCGTTTGAGGACCTACTTTGAACGAGAGCGTGCAAACGGGGTCCCGGTAATACCGGGCGACAGGATTGTGGATAGAGTTGCGGCAGATCTGGACATCGGCAAGGCTACAGTTTCTCGAATAACCAAACAAAATTCGGAGAAACTGGTTTTGAAGACAAGAGCTGTCCATTCCGAAGAAACGTGAGCGTAAAGCTTCAATAACTGATATAGATAGTTTCGATGTGGTGACAATGCGAAACCATATTTATGGTTATTATGAGGGACATGAGTTCCCTTCATTGATAAAATTAATCAAATCACTAAAAGAGGCGGAGGTGTTACATACTCATTCCTCTACCAAAGTACCAGAGGGCAAAGGCGAGGGCTTATCATATGTCACGCCGGGAACGCAAAAGGATTTAGACCTCAAGCTCTTCTTGCCTTAAAAGAAAATAAAACAGGGGACTATTATGAGGATATGAATGGCGATAAATTTAGAAGATCTAAAATCGGTAACTACGATTCCATGTCCTTTGCCAATTATCTCGATATTTATAAATAATCGCTTAAATTTCCTTAGGTTACATCACTATAATTGTCAGTCATGAACTGTCATGCATATCATTATACCAATGAATACAGATGATTTACAATAAAGAAGCTTATTTCTTAAGAATGACATGTGCCGATTAAAGTTGGCGTATTGACGGTTTTTCATTAGTGTAGTTCGTAGTTGGTGCCGTTGGCGGCGCTAGCGTCGTTCGCCATCTGTCTTGCACATAGAGATATTAGAATAGAGTGGCAGAACAGTACCTAACTCAATACTGTGTCGTGTCCGTCGGTGCGAGAGAGAACACAACATTAAAGGCCCCCTGCATCTCTCTCTAACAATTAGGGCTTGTAATTATTCGATGTTTTTAGAAATTCGAATATTCGATATTTTTGCAGGAAGTATTCGAATTATTCGAATATTATTCGAATATCAGCTGTTTCTTTTAAACCTTAATAAAATAATTCATAAACACTTAATAAACAAGTGTCAGTTGAATATTTTTATTTATTATATAAAATTTAATCACCTTTCAGTAACATACATACTTTGGCATTCTAATTAAACAAAAAGCAATAAACTGTATTCACAACAAAACCAAACAAAAATATTTTAAATAAAAATAACAGCCGCTGCGTGGGTTAACATAACAAAACCTAAGTCTTAAAGTCTAAGGATTTTGAGAATCATTGAGATCAAATCGTGGTTGCGTAATTTTTGACATAATAATATCTCTCTTGCTTCATTCACTCCCATCAAGTTCTTCTGCTTAGAGCACTTCTTACCTGTCCTTTTTTTAGGATGTCTCCAATCTATACTGAACGTATCTGAACGTCTGCCTAGGTCTTCCCCTTCATCTAGTCCCATGCACACTTGCCTTAAATATCTTCTTTGTCAGTCTTTCGTCATCCATCCTCTCCATTTCCCAACAACACTCTCTTATCACACAACTCTTTACTCTGTCGATTAAAAATAAACCACATACTTCTCAGTGCTCATTTCTACAGCATTTATTCTACTTTCTAGTCTCTTCTGCCATAGCCAACTTTCACTATTCGCGCCATTTCTATTTCTCTCTCTATTCGCGCCTTTTTGGACACGCTTTGGCTGTTGATAAATGCCTTCGGAGCTCCATTCACACCTATTACCTACATTAATCCTTCTTTCAGTATCTTGTTCATTCTTACCATCTCTTTTAAATAGCGTACCTAAGTACACAAACTCATTAACTTGCTCCACTCGTTGTCCATCGATAATAAATCATAACATTACAAGCCGTGACGGATTCCTCCTTTTCAAAAACTATAACTTTCATTTTACTTACATTCCCTTTTTCTCTAAAGCACCATCCATGATTGTTACCATCTCCTGCAACTTCTCCGCTGAAGATGCAAGTATTACCTGATCATCAGCATAGAGGAGTCATTTGACAAGTAACCCATTCATCCTTAATCCACAGTCACTATACTTTAGATCTTGCACAAACTGTCCATGAAGATGTGAAACAGCCACGGTGACGCTACACATCCCTGTTTAACACCTGTGTCGATGGTAAAGCAGTCAGCCCTTTATTTTTATTTGTTTTACGAGGTGGAAAATCCCTTCGGATCTCCGACTCTTGGGGGAAATAAGAGCCGGAGTATGTGGTGTTTCCACTAAAAACCACCTCGACTTCCGCCATGTACCCGTGTGTCGGAGGGTGGGGCATCACCAAAGCACTCGTCGCCACCCTCCGACGGGCATTGGCCCGGCAGATGGTCAGGCGGGCCTCGAACAAAACCCCCTTGGCGACGGATTAAGGTGTTGGACTCCGCCGCCAAAACGCCCAGCGGCCGCAGAGGATAGGGAGGACGGCAACGCAACACCGCATCTCCTCTTCCTCTGCGGCCCCACCGCGACGCATCAAATGGTGCGCCCCCACTTGGTCGCGGGAGATAGGGCGCGCGGCAACGCAACACCGACACGCCTCTCCTCCCGCGACCGCACCCGACACAGAGGGACACACAGAACTGTCCCCCGGGCCCCGCACCCGCACCGTTGGACGCATCCTGCGCAGGCCCCTCCAAGCCCACGCGGAGCGTCCCCTCCTGGATCCCTCTTAGCTTCACCGCGGGTGACCAATCCACGGTTACTGAGCCCCCCCACCATGACAAGGTGGAGATCCCACGGGGGGGAAAGCAGTCAGCCCAATTTATCCTCACACAAGCTCTAGAATCCTCATAAAGAGATTTCAGAGCTCGAATGAGGCTACTGTTCACCCCATACTTTGACAGTACCGACCACATTTCATTCCTCACCACTTTATCGTAAGCCTTTTCACAATCCACGAATACGCAATAGACCTTTAACCTTTGGCCAAAAACTTTTCGGCTATGCTTTTCGCCTATGCTTTGCAGGAAAAAACCCTGATCCGTACACCTCATACCCTTTCCGAATCCCGTTTGTACATCCAATATTTTCTTGTTGGTTACTTTCATAACTCTTTCAATCGGTACCTTTGCATACAATTTGCTTGTTGGCAAATTGTATGCAAAGGTACCTGCTGAGAAGAATGCTGAAATAGTAGGCAATGATAAGTTTTAATTAAATGTAGATAAATGAGAGATCATAAATCACACCGCAATTACAATAATCATTCGTGGGATTGACGTAAACTTTGGTAATGCGATCTAAAAAAATGTAACTATAAATCATTCGAATATTCGAATTTAACACCACTCAATATTCGAATAGTAAAAATGAACGAATATTCGCATTATTCGAACATTCGAATATTCGAATTACAAGCCCTACTAACAATACATGCACAACATCTACATTACGCAGTGGCGTGCAACTATTATTTATATCAGTTTATCAGTAATCAATAGTTTAAAAATAAATAAACATTTTTGTCACTTCAAACTATCTTCGTGTATCAATAAAAACAACTTTTAAACTATTGATTACTAATAAACTGATTTAAATAATAGTTACAGGTAGCACGCCACTGCGTAATGTTAATGTTGTGCATGTATTGTTACACAGAGATGCAGGGGGGCCTTTGATGTTGCGTTCTCTCTCCCACCGGCGGACAAGAATAGTCCCCACTCTGCCACTCTATTCTTAATATCTCTATGGTCTTGCATTGCTTTGGCGTATGAAGAAATAGACAGCTGTAGCACTGACACTCACGCGACTGTTTCGCCGCCAAGCGGCAATTTGGGTCGCAGAAAGTTTGTCTTAAAAGCGCCAATAAGAAAAACATCTCTATAAATAAATATCTATGCTCTATGATTATACAGCGAAAATACTATAGTAGAGCAGAGCGAGACCAATCATTAGTCTATGGATGTGTGTATGTAATGTGTACCTAAACATTATTCGTTGTGTATAATATAGTGTGTGTGTGTGTGTGTGTGTGTGTGTGTGTGTGTGTGTGTGTGTGTGTGTGTGTGTGTGTGTGTGTGTGTGTGTGTTGAGGTTTTAGATTCTTTACGAATGCATAATAAATATTTATTATGCTGACAACATTTATGTTTTGGGAGTAGGTAAATATAAAATACATGTTTACAAAAATATGGACGGATTTATTTATTCGCCAGTTAAGTAAAAAAAATAACTTAAGACAATGTAAGATACATCTAGATACAAATGAAATTATTTATACAATTCTCGTAATAGTTCGCTTTACTGGTTGTTCTCCATAGATTCGATGAGTTGTCTGTACACCATTTCTGGAGCCTTTTTGGAGAACTGGAAGTCCATGTTGCTGAAGTGTTCATCAGTCACCTTGTGGGTTTCCTTTACGTTGGGGAGCTCCTTCACCAGTCTTTCAACATCAATAGGATGAGCTAGCCAGTCCTCTTCACTGTAGAACAAGGTAACAGGGGCCTGGATCTTCTCAACTTCGAACTTGGGGGGCTGCTCTTGGCCGTACACTTTCACGTTGATCTTGGGGCCATAATCGAATCTTCTGAATTCGTGCGAAGCGACGCCTTGGCCAAACTGTTTGATGACCTTCGTGGAAGTTCCAGCAGGCAAATGACGCATCACCACTGGGATCAAGCTAGCGTCCAGTCCATCAACATTAACACCAGCCATGACGAAGTTAACGTTAGCAGCTACCGTCTTGCAGCCAGTTTCTTTCTCCAACATAGAACCACCAATAGCGTTGATTACATCCTTCTTGGGAGTGAAAGCACCGTTACCCAACTGCTGCTCAAGTTGTTCGTGGTACTTGTTTGTAGGAGCGATCAAGCGGAAGAGCGGGCTGCGCACATTGGTCATGTATGCCATAGGAGACAAAGCGTACATCATGATGATCTTGTTGTTGTACTCAGGCTGGGTGGCAGTAAGGGCAAAGAAAGCAGTGGTTCCCTGGGAGTGGCCAATGTAGAACAGTTTCTCCTGCTCGGTAGTCTTCAGAGTGTAGTCGATCATGGCGGGCAGGTCGTGAAGAGCAATCTCATCGATGCTGAATTGCCAGAAGTCGGGCATAGCAGGGTGCTTGCTGACGTGTTTCCTTGAGTATTTGTTGCCACGAGCGTTGCCGAGCCATACATCGTAACCAGCATCAGATAGCAAGTAGGCGAGAGATTTGCCAGGACCCATAAGCAGCCAATCATCAGCGCTTCCGTCAATGCCGTGCATCAGGAATACAACTTGTCTCTTCAGTACATCACGGACCAGCTTCCTGGGAGGGATTCTGAAGAGAGTGAGCACGTAGCCATCATCAGTTTTAATGGTGTGTTCCTCGATGGGGTATTCGTGTTGCTGAGCCAGTTGAGTAGCGTTGAGGAGTACGGCCTCGTTGTTCTCTTGTTGCTGGGCGAGTTGGTATTGTTGGTGGAATTTCACCTTGTCCTCTTCCGTAATGTGTTTCATAGCGTTCATGGCATCAGTAAAGATCTTTTCGATGCTTTCCTTATCTTGAACGGTGACAGCTGTGTTTTTCGGGCTGACAGCTATTTGCACGGTTTTCCATAGAATAGCATCGGAAGGCTCCTGTTTCTGCTGGTTATAAACGTCGGCACGCATCGAGTTCCATTTCTTGTAGTGAGCGCGCTCATAGTAGTTTGTTCTTTCGTTGGATTCCTGGGAGCTCTGAGAGCTTTCATGGGAGGCAGAATCCGAGTGATGGTGCTTGTCGGGGTTGTGGTGGTGGTGGTGGTGACCATGATGATGGTTGTGGATGGTCCTGGGGAACCGCTCGTTTTCTTGCTCTTCAGACTGCTGGGACGAAGAAGAAGAAGACTGTTGCTGGCCGTAGTAGTAGGCTGGCTGCTGCTGGTGGTGCTGCTGGTACTGTTCCTTGGAGTTCAGAGTCTGTTCCTTGGACTGGGTCTCCTGAGGCTGCTCCCACTGCTGGTAATGTTTCTTCTGCTGTACGAGCTGGTCTTTCTGGACGCGTTTCGGGTAGCGCTGGTACTCGTCTGAAGGCGTGTTTCTGTGTTGCCGTTGGTATTGGTCGATGTACTCCTGTTTGAGTACTTCAAGATCGTCTACTGGACGAACTTGCTGGAAGATACTGGCAGTGATGCCATGAGCAAGGGCAAGACAGAGCAACACGGAAACCGCCTTCATGTTGCTGGCTGGTGTTGTGTGTCGATATTGGAGAGATCCACAGTTTTTATATAGGTTTATTGTGGAGTCAGCATTGTAAGTTTGAGAGTGGGGGCGAAGTTAGCCAGCGACGTAGCGAACGCGCTTACGCAGTGTCAGCAAAACGTACGTTCGTGTATAAAATAAATGTATAATGTATTGTTTTGTGTTTAGCCGACTCGGCAAAATACTAATTACGGTTTAACACTTGTATCAAATAGTACATGTTTATTAATCTTAATATATAAAATCCTTGCGTTACTGACTGACTGACAGACACGCTACAGCCGAAACTATTAGTCACAGAAAGCTGAAATTTGGCATGTATTTGGCCAAAACGGGTAAATTTCAAAAAATTGCAGGCGTAGCTGCTGGCGTCCTCTAGTTTTAAATAATATATTATAACGTCACGCTTGTATTTAGTAAAGACACCATTTGATATGATATCTTATTTTTTTAGGTAACTTGTTTTTTACTGGTAGGTAACAGAGATAAGTTTATTGCCGTGAATGTAAGTAAAGGGCTGCTATAATATAAGTACTAAGAGCCGAGAACTTGCTGAAATGCACAAGCTGACCATCATGCCGGTAATCTCGTGCAGCATCACGCTCAGAAAAGTTACTCTACGACATACTTTATTTAATACGAACGAGTTAGAAATTTCATAAGACTTAAAGCCTGTCTCCGTTGTCCAGTGGATAGCGTATGCGACTGCTGATCGGAGGTCCCGGGTTCGATTCCCGGGTCGGGCAAAAGTGTTACTGTTCTTCCGAATACTCATTAGCAGCCCGGAGTCTGGTGATGTGCCCGGTAACGGCAATAGACTCGCCCCCTATAACGTGCGACATAAAAAAATCATGGCGAAATGTGGGTGTAATATTTATACCTCTGTCTACCCCTTCGGGGATACAGGCGTGAGTCTATAAAAAAATAAATAAAAGTTAAATATTCTAGCAATCATATTACCTTATTTAATAGATAGATTGCATACCCTGCAAGGTTGGCGTAGTGATTTGAGCGGTCGCCTCGCCGCTTGACACTACGTCGTGTGTTGTGGGTTCGTTACCCGTACGAGACAATACTTTGTGTGATTCATAAATTGTTATTTCGAGTCTGGGTGTTCAATGTGTCCCTTAGTTACATGTTTGTAAAGACCACTGCGACACTCGATTTACTACTAGTGCGGGTAGGGTATCTATAACACATAATATTACGAATACATCATCATACCAGCAATCGGTCTATAGACGTCCACTGTTGGACATAGGCAAGAAGCGCAGTTCTTAAGGATTTCGTGTGCCGATTCCAAGTGGGGACTATCTCCAGTTAAGTTCGCATTTGGCGGCGCTGGCGTCGTTCTCCGTCTCTCTTGCTCTCGTAGAGACAGCTGTCACAGCGCGACTGCCACGCCACCAAGCGGCCATTTGGGTCATAGAAAGTTAGTCTTCAGAGCGGAGCGCCCATAGGAAATGCGCCTCTATGTAAATATCTGAGCTCTTTGACATAGTCCTACGGATAATAATATTATGACATGAATATGTGACAAACTAATCTCTGGTCTTGTTCTAGGATTGAGTTTATGGTGGTGGTGCAACGCCTGGAAAACGTCAAACCCACGGTCCCATATTATAGTAATCAATTTAATTGTATAATCGCCTATTATGGCAATTTTCAACTTAAAGACAGCACTACAAATGACTTTGTATTAATAATAATTTTATTGTAATAAAAACACACAATAGCGCAATAGTTAAGGCGCCTCGTGTCTCCGCCATACGAGTGTTTCGGATTCGTTCCCTACGCGATACTGAGGTAGGTATCCAGAAATATTTTCCGTCTGGATTTCCTACATGGCTGTTGAATCATGCTTGATAGGTATGTCTCCCGAACACAGGAATAATTGCCAATGCGGGTAGTGTATTTCCTATACAAAGTGTGTGGCCCACTGTTCTATCTTATCTTATCTATCTATACATATTATAAAACAAAGTCCCCCGCCGCGGTGTCTGTCTGTCTGTTCGCTTTAAACTCGAAAAGTACTGGACAAATTTTTATACGGTTTTCAACAACATCGAGACTGATCCCTGAGGAAGGTTTTAGTGTATAATAAGTTTAGGTTTTGTGCAAACTGACGATATTACGACGATATTAGTTCAATGCGTCGGAAAAAATTGAGCCGATCGGGAGCTTTCCTCGAAAACGCTGCCAAAACCTTTTGAGTTATAGCAAAACAATGTATGGTGGGATTGTACCTTTTTAATAGATCTACAAAAAAGTCTGCGATTGTATATGTCTATCTTCCAAGGATAACCCACAATAAACATATTTTGCTTTTACATCTATTTATACTAATACTAGAGGACGCCAGCAGCTACGCCTGCAAATTTTTAAATTTACCCGTTTTGGCGATCCCGTGGGAATTTAGGGAAATCCCTTCTTAGTGCAACCCTACGGTCCCCAAGGAACATATGCCAAATTTCAGCTTCCTGCGCCCAATAGTTTCGGCTCTAGCGTGTCTGTCAGTCAGTCAGTAACGCAAGGATTTTATATATTAAGATAATAAAGCGGAAGAGTTTGTTTGTTTGTTTGAACGCGCTAATCTCAGGAACTACCAGTCGGATCTGAAAAATTATTTTTGTATACGATAGCCCAGTTATTCCGGAAGGCTATAGGCTATATAACATAACGTTTCGACCCTTTGGGACCGGGCAAATGGCTAAAAAGGCTAAAAGATAATGTCGGCTAATCTCAGGAACTAGCTGTCGGATTTTAAAAATTGTTATTGCCTATGATAGCCCAATTATTCCGAAAGGCTATATAAAATTAAGCCACAACTTTTAGGGGCCAGACAAAAATAAAAAAATGGTCAAACGGGAAGGAAGAGAAGAGAAAAGAAGAAGGCAAGTTGGTCCAAAGGCAAAAAAATCTATATGGGTATCGTTTTCGAGATTTTCGGGACGCTGATTAAAAATATGAAGTTTATTTAGTGATCTAAGATGGCGGACGGGAAATCAAAGATTGCGGATGAGAAAATTTTAAAAATCAATATGGGTATCGCCTTCGATATTTTAAGGGATGGGGAATCGAAATACAACATCTATTTCGTGATCAAAGATGGCGGATGGGAAATCAAAGATGGCTGACGGGATATTTTTTAAAGTCGATATGGGTATCGTTTCCGATATTTTAAGGAATGGGGAATTCAAAAACACCATCTATTTCGTGATCAAAGATGGCGGATGGATTTTTTTTTAAATCAATATGGGTATCGTCTCCGATGTTTAAAGGGATGGGGAATCCAAATACAACATCTATTTCGTGATTCAAGATGGGGGATGAGAAATCAAAGATGGCGGATGGGAAAAAATTTAAAAATCAATATGGGTATCGTCTCTGATGATTTAAGGGATGGTGAATCCAAATACAACATCTATCTCGTGATCAAAGATGGATTGGAAATCAAAGATCGTGGACGGGATTTTTTTTAAAGTCGATATGGGTATCGTCTCCGATATTTTAAGGAATGGGGAATTCAATCTATATATATAAAATTCTCGTGTCATGGTGTTAGTTAAAATACTCCTCCGAAACGGCTGGACCGATTTGTATGAAATTTTGTATGTATATTCGATAGGCCTGAGAATCGGTAGTAATCTATTTTTCAAACTTCCAAGTCATAAGGGTGGCCAGCCCAAAAAATACTTTTTATGTTTTTTGTTTTTCTTTATATTTTTATTTTTTTATGATATGGCAGTATAAAATACATACAACTTTTAATTTTCACCCCTTTATCACCAACTTCTTTTTTTTTATAGCCATATTAGTAATTTCATCTTATCACTAGATCAATCCTGTTGGCCACGCCACGCGCATACCGGAGTCAAAAAAATTGTTTCTCAGTGTTAGTTACAATCATTCAATACTCCTCCGAAACGGCTGAACCGAGTTGTATGAAATTTTAAAATTCTTTAGGTCTGAGAATCGGCCGCAGCTTTTAAACCCCAAAGGACGGGCCGACCCAAACATATATTTTTGTAGTTATACTTCTTTGAAAAGGCGCGTTATGAAAGAATAATGAGAGTCACATTTTACGATGCGCATGTGTGACACAAAATTCTCACGGGAAAAGTTTTTAGTGTCTACATTCACAAGATGGCGGACGAGACTTTTTTAATAAAATGAATATGGGTATCATTTTCGGAGTTTTCATGGCATTTTGATCACGAAAATGACATCTATTTGGGAATCCAAGATGGCGGACGGGACATTTTTAATAAAATTAATATGGGTATCATTTTCGGGGTTTTCATGGATTCTGATCACGAAAATGACTTCTATTTGGGAATCCAAGATGGCGGACGGGACATTTTTAATAAAATTAATATGGGTGTCATTTTCGGGGTTTTCATGGATTCGGGTCACGAAATTGACATCTATTTGGGAATCCAAGATGGCGGACGAGACATTTTTAATAAAATTAATATGAGTATAATTTTCTGGGTTATCATGCATTCTGGTAACGAGAATGGCATTTTTACGAGACGGGACATTTTTAGTAAAATTAATATCTTTTACATCATATGGTCCAATTATCATTTGGCATCGTTTTTCTGTGTCAACTTTACTTTAGGTACTTTTACTTTTTTTACTGACTCACGCACGCCTGTATATTCCCGAAGGGGTAGGCAGAAGTGTAATATGACACCCACATTTCGCCATGAATTTTTAGGTCCCACGTAATAGGGGGCGAGGCTATTGCACTTACATCACCAGACTCCGTGCTGCTACTGAGAATTCGGAAAAACCCAGTAACACTTTTGCCCGACCCGGGAATTGAACCCGGGACCTCCGATCTGCAGTCGCG
This sequence comes from Euclidia mi, assembly GCA_944739405.2. Classification (NCBI taxonomy): domain Eukaryota; kingdom Metazoa; phylum Arthropoda; class Insecta; order Lepidoptera; family Erebidae; genus Euclidia; species Euclidia mi. The sequence goes on from OX123197.2 coordinate 14,268,537, forward strand.
TACGCTATCTACTGGACTACGGAGGCAGTCTCTTTCTTTATGATATGGCATTGAAAATACAAACAACTCTTAATTTTCACCCTTCTAACACCAACCCCTATTTTTAATAGCCATCTTAGTAAGTTAATCATATCACTAGATCAGTCATACGCGCCAGTCGCATACTGGAGTTAATAAATCATTTTACAGCTGCGTTAGTGAAACAATTCAGCAATTTCACAGTGTTAGTGATACAATGCTCCTCCGAAATAATAATTTTTTGGTCAGTTTCTTAAGCCCTGATGGATGGATGGATGGATGGAAAAAAAGGAATGAGAAAAAGGACCTTAAAAAGGCGATACGGAGTTCGCCGGGTCAGCTAGTACTAATATATAAAGCTGAAGAGTTTGTTTGTTTGTTTGGTTGAACGCGGTAATCTCAGGAACTACTGGTCCGATTTGAAAAATTATTTCAGTGTTAGATAGCCCATTTATCTAGGAAGGCTATAGGCTATATAACATCGCGCTATGGGCGACGGGAGCGGAGCAATAGCCTTTAATAACGCGGGTGTAACCGCGGGCATCCTCTAGTCTTCTATACTTATATTTACTTGTCATGAAATGAAGTCCCCCGGCGCTCCTGTCTGTCTATGACCGGCCAAGTGCGTGTCGGGCCACGCGCAATGTAGGGTTCCGTAGTTGCCCATAATGACTTGCTGCAAAGGGTATTAATGTACAACAAATCCGACTGTTTATTTTGCTGAAAAAATAATTTTAATAACACTAAAAATACTAGGTATGTATCCAGTTATGTATTGTAAACATAAAATGTGGTTTCCAAGATATACTACTACTATACGTACGTAGTACCGTAGTACATTACATACCAAAGTACGTATATCTTTAAGATTAAGCCAGCGCGCCCAATATAAACTCACAGGAATAGTTATTTATAAGTTAACCGACGATTACTCGTAAACTAGTGATATCTATTTAGCCGTGATAGTTTTTCTTTTAAATTCTCTTCCAAAGTAATAGTTTAGCCGGCAGAGGGGGGGAGGGACACTTGAGTCTAACCATTTTTTTTCACTTCAAAGAATATTTGACAAACCAATCACTTGATCGAAAAATGATTTGAGCAAACTAATAATATTTTATTAAAACCTATCCAATGATACCCCACATGATGGGGTACTCAACCAAAAAAAAATTCAACTCCAGTATATATGTAGGGGAGATACCCTTAAAAAAAAATTTTCCTAAATTTTATTCTACAGTTTTGTTGCAATATCTTATGTCTATATTCATGTCAAATATCAGCTTTCTAGCACCAGGCGTCTTTGAGCTAGGCTGCGGACCGACAGACGGACGGACATGACGAAACTATAAGGGTTCCTTGTGGACTACGGAACCCTAAAAACAATCAAAGCGATTTTAATATGATTTTCACCAATAGATACATAGTTGGATTCTTGAGAATGGTTTAGGTGTACACTCATAATTCACGCGGGTGGAGCAAACTGATAAAGTTTAGTCGACAGCGAATCCGGAGGACGTGGGTTTGATTCCCAAACAGAACAAATAGGAGTAGAACCTGCTCGCTAGGGAAGAGAGTCACATATCAGTTCCTACTCCCCTTCAAGCAATATTATTTAAAGCAAAGGCATCGCCAACTGATTACCTAGGGAGGGGGGCAAGATCGCCAACCAATGGCCTAGTGGGGGCAAGTAGATATGAGAAATTAGAAAGGTATGGAGAAAAGTAAGAATTGTAGGGATTTCTGAATCTTTAGGGGGGGCAGCTTCCCCCCCTGCTCGCCCTTGGCGACGCCCTTGATTTAAAGGGTCGTAACGGGTCGGTTAAAATACCTCATTATTACCTGACATTTTGACTAGCTTACAGCGTCTTATTTCACACGATTAAGACCCGTTAAATAATATTGTACTTAGGTAAGTATATGTTTTCACGAATAGTAGGTACAAGGTACAATAGCTGCTCTAGAAATCGAACTTACGACTCCACGCACACAGAATCGCAGCATACCTATCTACATTCCGTAAAACGTTAATTTTATTAAAAGTTTGACTATCACGTTTAAGAACTGCTGATGCAGCTGACAGAAACACGAAAGTATTCAGTATGCATATCGTATGTGCTAAGATATCGCTAGAAACAAATAATAATAATGCCTATCTATACACATAAATAAAATTGGCGTGTCTGCAGTGGCGTAGGAAGAGGGGGCGGCGGGGGCGGTCCGCCCCGGGTGCCACCCTTTTTGGGGTGCCACCCATCCAAAAAAAAGGGGTGACACGAACTTTAAGAACAGCTCAGAACTACGAGAATTAGCCCGGAATTGTTAGGTATCGACTAAAAAAAAAAGGTCATTCGCCAATTTCCGACTATTAATTATTCTGTGCCCCGGGTGCCACCCAGGCTAGCTACGCCACTGAGTGTCTGTTTGTAATATTAAAATAACCGCTTTTTACTAAATGCATATGGATGTATACACGGTACATAATTATACCGAAATGACATGTTTTACAATTTTTGTTTGTCTGTCTGTTTGTTCTCGCTAATCTCTGGAACGGCTAGACCGATTTTAATGGGACTTTCACTGGCGGATAGCTGATGTACCAAGGAGTAACTTAGGTTATAAATTAACCGGGTACGCGAAGTAGTTCCCTCAGGACGTGGGTGAAACCGCGGGAAACAGCTAGTAATATTATATAATAGTTAGGTACTGTGGTAACACCTTGCTTTTAGTGCTACTGCTCCGCACCCGTCGCTCATGCCGTGATCTTATATAATCTTCCCCATAAATGGGCTATCCAACACTTAAAATAATTAACTATACAATTCGAACCAGCAGTTTCTCATATAAGCGCGTTCAACCTTACAAACAAACCCTTCAGCTTTAAAATATTAAGTAGTATCGCTTTATAGTATTGCTAGAAACAAATAACAGGTAGTCACACCTTGGGACAACAAAAGGCAGCGATAGCCTAGTGGAGATTCCAACGGACTGCCATGCAGAGGGTATCGGATTCGAACCCACGGCGCGCAACACTGACTTTTCGGAGTTATGTGCGTATTGAATTGTTAATTATCGCTTGTCTCGTGCCTCGGAGAGCACGTTAAGGACGCGTTTACGCTTGTATCAAAAAACCACATATTTCCGGTACATTTTACGACAATTTTAGATAATAACTAATAAAACTAATGATTACGATAAATTGATTACTTTTTTATCTATAAATTAATTTGAAAATAAATAAACAATATTTAATTAATATTAATGTAAAATCGATTCGAAACGGCCTCTTAAATCAAAAATAGGCATATACTGCTATTTTTGGGTACAATTTTCTCTCCATTTTTACATTTATTTAGATTTTCAAAGATAGAATAGGGTAGTAAATATAGTCAACTCAAAAACAATTAGATTTTTTATTTTCAAAATATTGTAAATTGACTCAAAAAAAGCAAAAAATCATCTTACATTTTTCTTCTATTTTGCTCGCATACGTGTGTCTTAATGTGTGGCAATAAGGTTCGTTTTATTTAGCCACTTTCTTGATTTATATATCCAAATTCTGCAATGAGATCTCAGTCTGCGCTTGAGCGCCGTCGGGAGTGGACTCTATGTCGCTTGTCGCTGCAGCCCGAAGACGAAAAAAGCAATATACGAATACAAAATATTCGCTAAAATCAATTTGATACTTCTCGTATTCTGTGCGAATTACGTACAAGTAAATTTCTTTTGTATAAATGGACATTATTACTTTATTTTCTCCGTTATGTTGAGTCAGGATATATTTCGGTATTTAGATATTATTTTGTTTCTTGCGTTGAAATCTGGTAAGATTATCTGGACTGATGGTATACCATCCCGTTCAAGTGTTGCGACTGGAACTCATAAAAGAGTAGACCTAGTTATGCCAGGTTGGGGCTCATTTTATTTGTTTTGGTGAGACCCTACCACTGGTACTAGTGAAGTAACCTTCCAAGGTTATTCGATGAGTCTTGCTGGTACTCATATGTGAGTAAAGCTACGCATGCCGAGTTTGGGCTCATTTTGTTTGTACATAAGAGACCCTACCACTGGAACTTCTGAAGTAACCTTCCAGGGTTATTCAATGACTCTTACTGGTACTCATGTGTGAGTAGAGCTAGGCATGCTGAGTTTGGGCTCATTTTGTTTGTACATAAGAGACCCTACCACTGGAACTTATGAAGTAACCTTCCAGGGTTATTCAATGACTCTTGCTGGTACTCATATGTGAGTAGAGCTAGGCATGCCGAGTTTATGCTCATTTTGTTTGTACATAAGAGACCCTACCATTGGAACTTATGAAGTAACCTTCCAGGGTTATTCAATGACTCTTGCTGGTACTCATGTGTGAGTAGAGCTAGGCATGCTGAGTTTGGGCTCATTTTGTTTGTACATAAGAGACCCTACCACTGGAACTTATGAAGTAACCTTCCAAGGTTATTAAATGACTCTTGCTGGTACTCATGTGTGAGTAGAGCTAGGCATGCCGAGTTTGGGCTCATTTTGTTTGTACATAAGAGACCCTACCACTGGAACTTATGAAGTAACCTTCCAGGGTTATTCAATGACTCTTGCTGGTACTCATGTGTGAGTAGAGCTAGGCATGCCGAGTTTGGGCTCATTTTGTTTGTACATAAGAGACCCTACCACTGGAACTTATGAAGAAACCTTCCATGGTTATTCAATGATTCTTGCTGGTACTCATGTGTGAGTTGAGCTAAGCATGCCGAGTTTGGGCTCATTTTGTTTGTACATAAGAGACCCTAGTCCCTACCACTGCATTTTATGAAGTAACCTTCCAGGGTTATTCAATGACTCTTACTGGTACTCATATGTCAGTAGAGCTAGGCATGCCGAGTTTGGGTTCATTTTGTTTGATCATAAGTGACCCTACCACTGGAACTTATGAAGTAACCTTCCAGGGTTATTCGATGACTCTTGCTGGTACTCATATGTGAGTAGAGCTAGGCATGCCGAGTTTGAGCTCATTTTGTTTGTACATAAGAGACCCTACCATTGGAACTTATGAAGTAACCTTCCAGGGTTATTCAATGACTCTTGCTGGTACTCATGTGTGAGTAGAGCTAGGCATGCCGAGTTTGGGCTCATTTTGTTTGTACATAAGAGACCCTACCACTGGAACTTATGAAGTAACCTTCCAGGGTTATTCAATGACTCTTGCTGGTACTCATGTGTGAGTAGAACTAGGCATGCCGAGTTTGGGCTCATTTTGTTTGTACATAAGAGACCCTACCATTGGAACTTATGAAGTAACCTTCCAGGGTTATTTAATGACTCTTGCTGGTACTCATGTGTGAGTAGAGCTAGGCATGCCGAGTTTGGGCTCATTTTGTTTGTACATAAGAGACCCTACCACTGGAACTTATGAAGTAACCTTCCATGGTTATTCAATGACTCTTGCTGGTACTCATGTGTGAGTAGAGCTAAGCATGCCGAGTTTGGGCTCATTTTGTTTGTACATAAGAGACCCTAGTCCCTACCACTGCATTTTATGAAGTAACCTTCCAGGGTTATTCAATGACTCTTACTGGTACTCATATGTCAGTAGAGCTAGGCATGCCGAGTTTGGGTTCATTTTGTTTGTCCATAAGTGACCCTACCACTGGAACTTATGAAGTAACCTTCCAGGGTTATTCGATGACTCTTGCTGGTACTCATATGTGAGTAGAGCTAGCCATGCTGAGTTTGGGCTCATTTTGTTTGCACATAAGAGACCCAACCACTGCAACTTATGAAATAACCTTCCAGGGTTATTCGATGACTATTGCTGGTTCTTATATGTGAGTAGAGCTAGGCATGCCGAGTTTGGGCTCATTTTGTTTGTACATAAGAGACCCAACCACTGCAACTTATGAAGTAACCTTCCAGGGTTATTCAATGACTCTTGCTGGTTCTCATATGTGAGTAGAGATAGGCATGTCGAGTTTGGGCTCATTTTGTTTGTACATAAGTGACCCTACCACTGGAACTTATGAAGTAACCTTCCAGGGTTATTCGATGACTCTTGCTGGTACTTATATGAAAGTAAAGCTAGGCATGCCGAGTTTGGGCTCATTTTGTTTGTACATAAGAGACCCTACCACTGGAACTTATGAAGTAACCTTTCAGGTTTTTCAGGTTTATTCGAAGACTCTTAGTGGTACTCATATGTGAGTAGAGCTAGGTATGTTCCAGTGGTAGGGTCTCTGATGTTCATACAAAATGAGCCCAAACTCGGTATGCCTAGCTCTACTCACATATGAGTACCAGCAAGAGTGATCGAATAACACTAGAAGGTTACTTCATAAGTTCCAGTGGTAGGGTCTCTTATGTACAAACAAAATGAGTTCAAACTCGGCATGCCTAGCTCTACTCACATATAAGAACCAGCAATAGTCATCGAATAACCCTGGAAGGTTACTTCATAAGTTCCAGTGGTAGGGTCACTTATGGACAAACAAAATGAACCCAAACTCGGCATGCCTAACTCTACTGACATATGAGTACCAGTAAGAGTCATTGAATAACCCTGGAAGGTTACTTCATAAAATGCAGTGGTAGGGACTAGGGTCTCTTATGTACAAACAAAATGAGCCCAAACTCGGCATGCCTAGCTCTACTCACACATGAGTACCAGCAAGAGTCATTGAATAACCCTGAAAGGTTACTTCATTAGTTCCAGTGGTAGGGTCTCTTATGTACAAACAAAATGAGCCCAAACTCGGCATGCCTTGCTCTACTCACATATGAGTACCAGCAAGTGTCATCGAATAACCCTGGAAGTTTACCTCATAAGTTTCAGTGGTAGGGTCTCTTATGTATAAACAAAATGAGCCCAAACTCGGCATGCCTAGCTCTACTCACATATGAGTACCAGCAAGAGTCATCGAATAACCCTGGAAGGTTACTTCATAAGTTCCAGTGGTAGGGTTACTTATGTACAAACAAAATGAGCCCAAACTCGGCATGCCTAGCTCTACTCACATATGAGAACCAGCAAGAGTCATTGAATAACCCTGGAAGGTTACTTCATAAGTTGCAGTGGTTGGGTCTCTTATTATGTACAAACAAAATGAGCCCAAACTCGGCATGCCTAGCTCTACTCACATATAAGAACCAGCAAGAGTCATCGAATAACCCTGGAAGGTTACTTCATAAGTTCCAGTGGTAGGGTCTTTTATGTATAATCAAAATGAGCCCAAACTCGGCATGCCTTGCTTTACGCACATATGAGTACCAGCAAGAGTCATCGAATAACCCTGGAAGGTTACTTCATAAGTTCCAGTGGTAGGGTTTCTTATGTACAAACAAAAAGAGCCCAAACTCGGCATGCCTAGCTCTACTCACACATGAGTACCAGCAAGAGTCATTGAATAACCCTGGAAGGTTACTTCATAAGTTCCAGTGGTAGGGTCTCTTATGTACAAACAAAATGAGCCCAAACTCGGCATGCCTAGCTCTACTCACATATGAGTACCAGCAAGAGTCATCTAATAACCCTGGAAGGTTACTTCATAAGTTCCAGTGGTAGGGTCTCTTATGTTCAATCAAAATGAGCCCAAACTCGGCATGCCTTGCTTTACGCACATATGAGTACCAGCAAGAGTCATCGAATAACCCTGGAAGGTTACTTCATAAGTTCCAGTGGCAGGGTCTCTTATGTACAAACAAAAAGAGCCCAAACTCGGCATGCCTAGCTCTACTCACACATGAGTACCAGCAAGAGTCATTGAATAACCCTGGAAGGTTACTTCATAAGTTCCAGTGGTAGGGTCTCTTATGTACAAACAAAAAGAGCCCAAACTCGGCATGCCTAGCTCTACTCACACATGAGTACCAGCAAGAGTCATTGAATAACCCTGGAAGGTTACTTCATAAGTTGCAGTGGTTGGGTCTCTTATTATGTACAAACAAAATGAGCCCAAACTCGGCATGCCTAGCTCTACTCACATATAAGAACCAGCAAGAGTCATCGAATAACCCTGGAAGGTTACTTCATAAGTTCCAGTGGTAGGGTCTTTTATGTACAATCAAAATGAGCCCAAACTCGGCATGCCTTGCTTTACGCACATATGAGTACCAGCAAGAGTCATCGAATAACCCTGGAAGGTTACTTCATAAGTTCCAGTGGTAGGGTCTCTTATGTACAAACAAAAAGAGCCCAAACTCGGCATGCCTAGCTCTACTCACACATGAGTACCAGCAAGAGTCATTGAATAACCCTGGAAGGTTACTTCATAAGTTCCAGTGGTAGGGTCTCTTATGTACAAACAAAATGAGCCCAAACTCGGCATGCCTAGCTCTACTCACATATGAGTACCAGCAAGAGTCATCGAATAACCCTGGAAGGTTACTTCATAAGTTCCAGTGGTAGGGTCTTTTATGTACAATCAAAATGAGCCCAAACTCGGCATGCCTTGCTTTACGCACATATGAGTACCAGCAAGAGTCATCGAATAACCCTGGAAGGTTACTTCATAAGTTCCAGTGGTAGGGTCTCTTATGTACAAACAAAAAGAGCCCAAACTCGGCATGCCTAGCTCTACTCACACATGAGTACCAGCAAGAGTCATTGAATAACCCTGGAAGGTTACTTCATAAGTTCCAGTGGTAGGGTCTCTTATGTACAAACAAAATGAGCACAAACTCGGCATGCCTAGCTCTACTCACATAAGAGTACCAGTAAGACTCATCGAATAACCTTGGAAGGTTACTTCACTAGTACCAGTGGTAGGGTCTCACTAAAACAAATAAAATGAGCCCTAACCTGGCATAACTAGGTCTACTCTTTTATGAGTTCCAGTCGCAACACTTGAATGGGATGGTATACCATCAGTCCACATAATCTTAGGTACCAGATTTCAACGCAAGAAACAAAATAATATCTAAATCCCGAAATATATCCTGAATCAACATAATGGAAAAAATAAAGTAATAATGTCCATTTAGGTATATAAAAAAAGAAACTTATTTGTACGTAATTCGCACAGCCATATAACATATAGATACATATTATCACAAAAAATTCTAAGTCTCAAAGTTATTTAGTTGAACTACATTTCCGCAAGTTACCGTACGTAGTACGTACTGTTGCCGCCGTGTCGCTGTAGTGACGCGATTTTGTACCTACTAATTTTGTAAACGCGTCCTTAAGCCGTCCCGACTGTCATGAAGATCTTTGACAGTCGTTATAGGTCGTTAGTGCCTCTAAACAAACTGACACTAGTCTAAACCATGGAATATCGCTATATCTTCGAGTTGAGGAGGTCAGACAGGCAGTCGCTCCGTGAAAAAGCTAATATATCGCCAAATCCGGGGGGCTATTCAGAATCGTTCGATATCTCATTTGACATTCGATTCCGTTAATTGTCAAACGGGCTACCTCATGTTTTGTCAAAACTATCGCATTTCCTATCAATTTTATGCATTCAGTATGAAGTAAATTAATAAATAAACCGAATTCTATGAATATTTGTTCAAAATAACTCTGATAGGCGGCTTAAAGACGAGGACAATAAATTGACATATCGTACGATTACTTGTCGTGACATTCTGAATCGGCCTGCCGGTTAGACTAGAAAGCGGACCCCAGGTTGAGACTGGGATAACGCTAGGAGGATGACACCTCGGGACAACTCACACATAGTCATCTGGGGTCTAGTGCGAGTTCGATCAAGTTGTGAGTTTTCTCGATGGGAACAATTGCCATACGTCTATCTATCACAATACTGGGACGACTCACACAAGGTCATCTGATCCCAAGCTTTGACAATCAGATAATTGTGTTTTTTTTTATAGACTCACGCCTGTATCCCCGAAGGGGTAGGCAGAGGTATAATATTAAACCCACATTTCGCCATGAATTTTTAGATCCCACGTAAAAGTGGGGGGGGGGGGGGCGAGCCTATTGCCGTACCGCACATTACCAGACTCCGAGCTGCTACTGAGAAAGAATATCCAGACTTAACACAACCATTATTAGATCTTATTAGTGTTATCCCTCTGGTAATTGAACCCTCAACGCGCAACATTTGGGGCAGTTCATCTATCTATCTGTTTGTTTTCCCATACAAATAAATAAATAAATAAATTCTAGTGTCCGAGTTTTTGACCGCCCGAAGGTCTCCGTCGTGGCGTAATTATTATTGTTCTGCTCAGACAAGATCCGGGATCGACGTCTTTACGTTTCCTCCGAAGCACTGCGAGCGCTCTGATGTCAATGCGACCACGCGGTCACACACCCAAGTGCTGGCTGTGCAAGCGTTGCAAACCTACCTATCACGACTATTTAATTTTGGGGCAACCAATGCGCCATTCGTGTCCAAATAACTTATCTAATAAATTGATAACTTACGATACATACGACAAAAACCGGCCAAGTGCGTGTCGAGCCACGCGCAATGTAGGGTTCCGTAGTTGCCCATAATGGTCATTATTGATAATAACTTCTGTTTCACATGGGACTAAAAACGGGCATCCTTAAGATTAAGCCAGCGCTCCCAATGTAAACTCACAGAAATAGGTATTTATAAGTTAACCGACGATTACTCGTAAACTAGTGATGTCTACTTAGCCGTGATAGTTTTCCTTTTAAATTCGTTATATGTACTACATTTGTGATTTTTTTCACCTCTTCCAAATTAATAGTTTAGCCAGCAGAGGGGGAGGGGGACACTTTAGTCTAACAATTTTTTTCACTTCAAAGCTTGATATTTGACAAGCCAATCACTTGATTGAAAAATGATTTCAGCAAACTAATAATATTTTTTTAAAACCTATCCAATGATACCCCACACAATGGGGTACTCAACAAAAAAAAATTCAGCCCCACTATATATGTAGGGGAGATACCCTTAAATAAAATAATTTCCTAAATTTTATTCTATAGTTTTGTTGAAATATCGTTTGTCTATATTCATGTCAAATATCAGCTTTCTAGCACCAGGCGTCTTTGAGCTAGGCTGCGGACCGACAGACGGACGGACATGACGAAACTATAAGGGTTCCTTGTGGACTACGGAACCCTAAAAACAATCAAAGCGATTTTAATATGATTTTCACCAAGTAAGTTTAAGTTAAGTTAAGTTCATTCTGACGATTTCATTCACAGACAACGTAAAATTTATTATTAACGTATTTAGCCTAGAAATTTTTATTCAATGTACTAGCTACTAGTCGACCAAGCCAACTAGACGAATGTCAACGTGACAAAATAAAACATAATTCATCAATTATAATCCAGAAATTATTTATCGTAACGTGCGAACGCGGCGTGTGAACGTACAATGCGCCTGCAATCGGTACTAGGAATTTCTGGATTATAATTATTGAATTATGTTGAATTTTGTCACGTTGACATTCGTCTAGTTGGCTTGGTCGACTAGTAGTTATCCATAATATTATTCATTATTGGTCAATAATTTATTATTTTAGGATAGGTATGCTACTTTGAGCAAGTGATTTATTGTCTATGATTTAAAAAATCGTGTCAATAATAGAGTAACATGTATGTGCACTATCATTAACATTCATGGTACTATATTTTTCCTTAATTTACAGAATAAATAAGTAAAACGTCAAAAAAATCGGCAAATTTATGAACATTCGACCATTCAAACACAAAATCAAATATTTTTATTTCAGTAAAATTTAACAATATAAATTTAAAAACATAGTGGCATAATTAGGCATTGAAAAAGAAAGACTGTTCAAAAAGTATAAAATCTAAAACACAACTGTTTGAAAAAAGGTTGTGAAGCCCTGAATGTTTGGTTAAAAAAGTCTATCTTCTCGTGGCACCAACTATATACCAAAACACAACAAATCATCATTCTCCTAGCGTTATCCCAGTGGCAGCTCGGGGTCCGCTTGCTAGTCTAACCGTATTTTACTGAATAATAGTCTTTCCACAGAGTGACGGCCTGTCTTACCACCGCAACGACCGCAACCAAAAGGGATAGTGATATTCTTATATAAATGGCGCCATACATACATAGACGCCTGCTTCCCGGAGAGGTAGGAAGAGACTACGGAACGCCATTTGCGACGATCCTGACATACCTCTCTTGCTTCATTCACTCCCATCAAGTTTCTCATGCATGCTCTTCATGCGTTCAGGGTACTTCTGACCTGTCCTTTTTTTAGGATGTCTCCAACCTGGTCAGAGAATGGCCGCCTAGGTCTTCCCCTTCGTCCTGTCCCATTTACACTTGCCTTATATATCTTCTTTGTCAGTCTTTCGTCATCCATCCTCTCCATGTGCCCAAACCATCTTAACATGCCTTTCTCGATGCTTGTCACTACATCTTCTTTTACCCCACACCACTCTCTTATCACACAAATTTCTCAGTGCTCTCATTTCTACAGCATTTATTCTACTTTCAAGTCTCTTCTGCCATACCCAACTATCACTACCATACATAAGGGTAGGCACTAACACCCCTCTATGCACAGCCAAACCTGCCTTTCTGGACACTTTTGACTGTTCATAGACGCCTTCAGAGCTCCATTCACTCTATTACCTGCATTAACTCTTCTTTCAATATCTTCTTCATTCTTAACCATTCTAATGGCGCCAATAAACAATAAATAATGGTGCTCAAAAGTTTTGGAATCGAATCCACGAGTCTTCGTTGTAGGTATGCTCGGTGGGCATAAAACCCAAATAACAATAGAGACACTGACAAATAAGATAAACCTACAATTCTCGCGCGTTACTTTTACCACTTTTACCTTGTGGTTTGTAACACGTAATCCATATTTGTGCAAACGTTCTCTTATTTTTTGGAAACTCCTAGGTACCTACACATGTGTAAGTACCTACCTATCCATGACACCTATTTTGTGAAATTGTGATTGCGACATAATATGACATGTCCATTTGTGCAAGCATTCAAGTTTATATGGCACTGCTAAGTTGCTAACCAAATACAACCAGTTGTTTATCCTATATTTTCGTTTTGCTTTTATAAAATGACACACTCGCACTAGAAATATACCCTGAATCTTTGGAGACTTTACAAACAATCATCCAACGGGCACGGGATTCGAACCCGACACCCTCTGCGTAGCAGTCTGTCGGTCTCTCCTCTAGGCTAAAAAAATATAGTTTTCCCTACGCTCTTGATAGCCACAGACGCAGGAATTACAAGAAGATGATTTGGGACACTTACATTACCCGTGATGATTTGTGGGACGCGCGGACGGGCAGATCTAGTGTTGCCATGTCCGATTTGTGAAGAAGATGAAATAAATCGACATTTAAGGTTGTAGGTGTAATATTTACTCCTCTGCCTACCCCTTCGGGAATACAGGCGTGAGACTATAAATAAATAAATAAAATATTTAGGTTGTAGATTGAGACAAACGTTTTCGCAACTAATACTATCAGAATCATCATCCAGTGGATAGCGGATCATCTGCTGATCGGGAGGACCTAGGTTTGATTCCCGGGTCGGTCAAAAGTGTTACTAAGTTTTTACAGATTCTCAGTAGCAGCACGGAGTCTGGCAATGTACTCAGTAACGGCAATAATGGGCGGGTCGCCCATTATTTCGTGGGACCTAAAAAGGCGAAATGTGGGTGTAATATTATACCCGTGCCTACCTCTTAAAATAATAATTTATACTTGCATAACCTTTACATAAATATACCAAAATAATAATAGTCAGTCATGCCGTATTAGTAGAAATTACCAGTAAAACTGTAATACAATAAGTATTAGGTAGATAATCGATTTACCGATAGGTACATTCACGTCGATCAGGTACAAAAACCGGCCAAGTGCCATAGTAAAAACAGAATAGTAAGATAGCTTCATACAAATCGGCCGCCGCGTTGCCGCGCTGGTTTGTGTACGCACGCACTTTTCACGCACACAATCTCACGAGCGCGGCAAGCTTTTTTCTGTTTTTACTATGCAAGTGCGTGTCGGGCCACGCGCAATGTAGGATTCCGTAGTTGCCCATAATGACTTGCTGCAAAGGGTATTAACCACTCACGTGCTAACGTCACAACAAAAAAGCGCTTGTAGTGCTTACCAAAAAGTTACATGGAGCGCCAGCGCGCCTTAGTATAATAAAACTTGATTTACGACGGTTCCAAAAGGTTATTTGGTAAACAATTGACTGTTTTGTATAGATTAGGGTACGGAGAACTCATTCATTGAAGTTTCTAAGAATTTAACAACCATTTAAAATTATAAAAAATAGGGGAACTTAAAACACTTGTCAAACTATGAAGTTGTTAACGAAAATATTTTTTTGTTCGAAATCTATATCGATAACATATGTTTTGTTTATTATAATTATAAAGTACATTAATCAATCTTTTAATTAAGTATTTAATATGTATATGCCATCCTACAAAAAGGGCTTAAAAATAATGTTGAAATAGAGCACTAATTCCTCATACACCGCTTACCGCTACTAGGTAATGCGAAATGTTTATGCCTATTTTAAGAAAAACTTTGAACCTGTAGACCAGAAATATATTTTTTTATAAAATCCTGGACTTAGGCCCACAGAAGTATGCTGCATAACGAAGTATAACCAAGAAATATTGATATTGATTGATTGAAATGGAACGTAGTCCCTTTGGTAGCCACAGTTACCAGAGGCACTACAAGCGAAATCACTTTGGTAGCCCCAGCTACCTAAAGCACATGAGTGGTTAATGTACCTACAACAAATCCGACTGTTTATTTTGCTGAAAAAATAATTTTAATAACAATATTATAAGTTTTGTTTTGAAAAATACTAGGTATGTATCCAGTTATGTATTGTAAACATAAAATGTGGTTTCCAAGATATACTACTTCTATACATACGTAGTACAGTAGTACATTACATACCAAAGTACGTATATCTTTAAGATTAAGCCACAGCGCGCCCAATGTAAACTCACAGAAATAGGTATTTATAAGTTAACCGACGATTACTCGTAAACTAGTGATATCTACTTAGCCGTGATAGTTTTCCTTTTAAATTCGTTATATGTACTACATTTGTGATTTTTTTTCACCTCTTCCAAATTAATAATTTAGCCGGCAGAGGGGGGGGGGGGGGGACACTTGAGTCTAACAGTTTTTTTCACTTCAAAGCTTGCTATTTGACAAACCAATCACTTGATCGAAAAATGATTTGAGCAAACTAATAATAATATTTAAAACCTATCTAATGATACCCCACATGATGGGGTACTCAACCAAAAAAAAATTCAACCCCACTATACTATGTACCCTTAAATAAAATATTTCCCTAAATTTTATTCTACAGTTTTGTTGCAATATCTTATGTTTATATTTATGTCAAATATCAGCTTTCTAGCACCAGGCGTCTTTGAGCTAGGCTGCGGACGGACAGACGGACGGACATGACGAAACTATAAGGGTTCCTTGTGGACTACGGAACCCTAAAAAGGCTACAAATCACGGACCCCTGAAAAACGGGACATCCGTGCAAAACGAAACACCTGACAACGCTACACAAGTCGAGGGGTTGAGTAAAGGGGAAGTAAGGATTTATTAGGAACCATTGACAATTTTTATCTCTGCTCAGTCAATTTCTGAACTGAGTTTACTTTCTGTTTGCGTTTTTTTCCTTTACGTCGGGTCTGACGCCGTGTGGTTCACTGCATAGAATACAAGTGTCACCACCCCCTATCTTCCCGTGGGTGTCGTAAGAGGCGACTAAGGGATAACACGATGCAAATACCATCTTTGCGTAGAGACGGAAAACTCGACATCAAACCCTATACGACTGCCTCGTTGGTCTCGCGGCATAAATGTGCGCGTGGGATCGGGAGGTCCCGGGTTCGATTCCTGGGTTGGGCAGTGTTATTGGGTTTTACTGTCACAAAATTCTCAGTAGCAGCACGGAGTTTGGAAATGTGCCCGGTACGGCAATAGGCTCGCCCCTTATTACGTGGGACTAAAGTATATCTGGCGAAAAGTGGGTGTAGAAATACACCTCTGCCTACCTCTTCGGGGTTATAGGCGTAAGACTATGTATGTACGTATGTATGTACGTCGGGTCTCAATATTCGTGAACTTGGCTGCTAGAGATACATAGGTATCTAATCTAATCTTATACTAATACTCGTATATAAAGCTGAAGAGTTTGTTTGTTTGTTTGTTTGGTTGAACGCGCTAATCTCAGGAACTACTGGTCCGATTTGAAAAATTCTTTCAGTGTGAGATTGCCCATTTATCGAGGAAGGCTATAGCCTATATAACATCACGCTATGAGCGACGGGAGCGGAGCAGTAGCCTTAAATAACGCGGGTATAACCGCGGGCATCGTCTAGTTAATATATGTATAAAGCTAAAGAGTTTATTTCTTTGTTTGGTTGAACGCGCTAATCTCAGGAACTACCGGTCCGATTTGAAAAATTCTTTCAGTGATAGATAGCCCATTTATCGAGGAAGCGACGCGATCGACGAGAGCGGAGTAGTACCATTAAATAACGCGGGTGTATCCACGGACTCATCTAGTTATAAATAAACCTTAAACCTAAGTTGTACCTAGACTTAAATTACACATCCGTTAATGGGTCTCCCGCTTATTCTATGCGGGAATAGTACCTGTTCTTGTAAGTGTGTAAGCATAATTTATTTGCCTATTTAATCACTGCGCCATTCGCATATAAAAATAATACGCAAGCAGTATTAAAAATAAGTACACAAACAAGTAGTCAGTAGTTAGCAAAAATTGTACCTATTACGTACATTATTATTTTAATAAAATGCCACATTATCACGTGTCGTCAAATATGCTACGTTGGTATGCTTGGCCATAATCGGCTTGTTGGCAAATCTGTTTTACACCTACATAAATGCATTTGCAATAGTAAGTAAAAATAATGGTTTTAATACATACTGCCTACGATTTAGTAAATACTGGCCTTTGACCGAGGCTTCGCCCGCGTGGGAGTCGATTATCCTAAAAATTAGGTAAGTACAGTCGAACAACTTCCCGCTAGACCACAATAAGGATGAGAATCGCTCAGCAAGACATCGTCGTTCCCAGTGCTACTTTACACAAACATTGACATTCGTATACAAAACCAGTTTCTAGTGTGCCTCGACTCTATTAGCGAGCCAAGGGATTTTTTTTTCAAACTGGTCCAGCGCCGACTTGTTTGATTGTGCATAGTGTACCTTATTTGTCGCTCTCCAGCGTTCGAAGTATCACACAGAAACTCAGATCACGTAAACGCAGGCCGCATGAAAAAACATACCATAGCTACGTTAGTACTATTAATTATTCTGTGCCATAGCATAGCTCCGTCGAAAATTTGAAGAAGGACAAACAGACAAATTACCTACACACTGTCAATGTACATATGATTTTAATATGGATTGTATTACGATTGTAGGGGTTCGATGACCACCTGCGAAAAATAAAATATCACTCTCAAATGACTCGTCTTAGGAAAAATAAAATTATACTTATGTTTTCTTTTCATCTCGTAGCGGCGAGCCATCAGGGGCCCAATTCTGCTAAATAAATATAGTTTCGATATCATGTCAGTATACTTACGTCACGAAAAGCGTATTCTTCTAAATTAACTGATAATTGAACGAAGTTGTAACGAGATCGTAAATTGAAACAAGTGTCAACGACGACCTGTTTATTTCAAATTATACTATTATTATGTCATTAGGTTATCAGAATACCGCTTCTGAGTCCATTCAAAATATAATATCAATGTCATATAAAAATAGGAGAATTGGCCCCCTGAGCCTTGCCAACAGTTAGCGTATTTCGCCGGGACCCCTTAATACCTAGTAGAAAAAAAGATAAATTTGTTTTAAGTCTGTCTAGTAGTTCAACTAAGTAAAGCGGCCGCCTTCGGATTGGCATTGCCCCGTACGGGTTCAAACCCCGCCCGTGCTAATCAGAAGGCGGCCGCTAACTATTATAAAAAAAATGGCCTATTGGAGATACAAACAGACCATAGCAATGCAGAGAGTATCGGGTTCGAATCCGCTGCGCGCATCACTGAATTTTTAATGTCCGTTAAATATCGCTTGTCCCGTGCCTCGAAGCGTACGTTAAGGGCGGTTTTAGATTAGCGTATTTTTCTGCGCGTATGCGGTCGTTTCAGCATACGCGCTTACACGCGCGCTACATTACGCGCTTCAAAAAACCGAACGGGCATATTTCGGCGTGTTCGCTCGAAACTGTAGTGACATCTTGTCAGTGTCAACATGGATTCTGACGGCTCGTGCATATACGAGCTTAGAAGCGCTTCAACGCTCGTACGAGTTGCGCGTGTGCCAAAAGGCACGCCTGTACGCGCCTACATGCGCTTCCAAAAACGAGCTTATACGCGCGTATAAAACGCTAATCTGAAACCGCCCTTATCCATTCGCCTCGACTATCATTACTATCTTTGACAACCATTATAGGGAGTCAGTATCTCTGGATAAATTGACACCGCTCTAAACTTTGGAATATCGCTAATCCTTTTGGTTGTGGAAGTCAGACAGGCAGTCGCTCTGTGGAAAAGCTAATATTCAGACAAATCCGGGTAGACTAGTAGGCGCACAGCAACTGCAACTCGGATAATGCTAGGAGACGGAGAAAGATTTGTCATTTGTATTTATGAATTTCCCTCGCTTAGGGTTAGGTATATTGTAGGACAAGTCTTCGCTAATAGGGAAAGGTGTTTTATAGGACAAGTATATAATCTGGACTGCCTCGTTGGTCACGCGGCATAAAATGTGCGCGTGGGATTAGGAGGTCTCGGGTTCGATCCCCGGGTCGGGCAAAGTGTTATTGGGTTTTTCTGTTAGGAAATTCTCAGTAGCAGCTCGTAGTCTGGTAATGTGCCCGATACACGTTAGTACTATTAATTATTCTGTGCCGATACGGCAAAAGGCTCGCCCCCTATTACGTGGGACTAAAATAAATCTGGCGAAAAGTGGGTGTAGCAATATACCTCTGCCTACCTCTTCGGAGATATAGGCGTGCGACTATGTATGTATGTTTATAATCATATAGGTTAGTATGTACATACATTGTACAAATAAGCTCAAGTAATTGCGGGCGCGACTATTGCTATTGTAATTCCATCTTCTTGGTGAGATTTGTGTCCAGACGATATACCTAGTATTTAACAAAGTATCACATTTTACGTGACGTTCAAAATTTTATTAGGTAGGTATGTGGCTAGATGCGCCCGCGATTACACCCACGTGGTTTAAAGCTATTGCTCCGCTCCCATGGCTCATAGCTTGATGGTATATGTAATGTAACAATTTTATTTGACATTGCATAGCCTTCCTCGATAAATGGGCTATCTAACACTGAAATAATTATTAAAATTGCACTAGTCGTTCCTGAGATTAGCACGTTCAAGCAAACAAACACTTCAGCTTCATATAAGTATAGTATTAAATTAGATAACTACATTACTTAATTTAAAGCTCACAATTACATAGATGCCGCAGTGGTATAAGCGATTGCCACTCCTACGTATAGTAAATACCTAGATTAGTCTAGTTTTTCAGTCTAACTTTAATCTAGCTAACATTAGACTGGGTCAGCATCACCACCATCGTCCTAGCGTGACCACGGTTGCATCGAAGTCTTGGAGCCTGGGCTCCGCGATTAAAGTTAGAGTCATCTCATCATCAGCCTTTAACTGTAAGGGGCTGTTGATGATGAAAACAGGCTTTGCAGCGATAGCCTAGTGGAGTTACGTTTGTATTGAATTTGCCCCATAGCTTACGGTGACAACATAACTACATAATAATGTACTACTTCTATTATGGAACGATTCTACTACTACTAATATACTGCCTCCGTGGTCCAGTGGATAGCGTATGCGACTGCTAATCGGAGGTCCCGGGTTCGATTCCCGGGTCGGGCAAAAGTGTTACTAGGTTTTTCCGAATACTCAGCAGCAGCCCAGAGACTGGTGATGTGCCCGGTAACGGCAATACGCTGGCCCCCTATTACGTGGGACTTAAAAATTCATGGTGAATTGTGGGTGTAATATTTACACCTCTGCCTACCACCAAATGGGATACAGGCGTGAGACTATAAAAATACTACTAATATTGACTAACCATCAGGGATGCCGTAACCGTGCGAAGTGGAGAAGACACAGCCGGAAAGCGGACCTCGGGCTCAAGCGTAGGTTTCAGAACGCAACCGGGACAGCGCTAGGATGATGATGATGATTAGGATATAGGGTTTTTAAAGTAAGTAGTTTTCTAATTTCAAAATTTCCCTGGGAAACAATGTAGCGCTTAGGCGTTACCTACTAAGTATAGGGGCAAGGCACCCTTCTAATTATTTTCGGGACGTAGGTCCATCCGCATCTCAAAACGGTGGCTTTAACCTCTTGTATGCCGGAATGCCAGACACAATTAAAAAGCTATTGTGTCTCGCGTGGATATGCGTTCAAGGGGGTATTCTCTCGTTTTCCATAAATTCATTTGCACTAATATTGTTTGCCATAATCATCCCCGATCATAATATTTAATTGCACTATTATCATTTATATTAATAACGTTTGCCATAACAACTCAACAATAATAACTTTTTTTTGCCATAAAATGACTTTCTATAACAACATAATTATATCATAATAATTAGTTTCCATAAGTAACACATATCATAATCGACTCTTGACATAATCAAAATTTGATACAATTATGAAAATAATACATAATATTGTTAGAATCGAAATTAATTATTGTTAATACCCCGACTCAGTGCAACCCGACTCTGATAGGTTAGGTTAGGGTTCTCCTTTGACCCTCAACTCAAAAATAGGAGCCCTGTGAAGCAGGGCTCCATCAACTTAGACCACATTCTTCAAATTAGTTTAATAAACTGAAGTTGAATTAATTATCGTTAACACCCCGAGTCAGTGCAATCCGACTCGGATAGGTTAGGTTAGGGTTCTCTTTTGACCCTTAACCCAAAAATAGGAGCCGCGAAGGCTGCGAAGCAGGGCTCCGTCAACTTAGTCCACATTCTTCACACTAGTTTAATAGACTAAAGTTGTTCAACTTCAGTTTATTCTCTATTTTCTTCTTAGATTATTGAAAACGAAAATTATAGCAAATACATTTATGGATTTAAATTATTATGACACTTGATCGATTATGACCAATGGAATTAGTGAAAGTCATTTTATGTCATTTCACGATATGACAACTGAAGCGTTATTTCTAATGAAATTATGGCAAATACCAATATGAAATTATGGCATTTTAAATTATGGCAAAATTAGTAAACCGTTCAAGGGGTATACAGGTCGTATACAAGGGGTTAAGTATTACTATAGAGCTGATGGCAGATTAAAAACTAAAATGATATAGGTAAGTACATATGTCGTAAACATAATTTTTGAAAGGTATTTTGGTAAAGGAGTTTACGATCCTAAATGCTAATCTAGGAGTGGTGCGTGGAATCGATCCATGATAAATCTTTGTGCGATGAGCACTATTAGGTATTTGTTTCTTAGCTGAGACTAATCTAATTCATGACATTTATAGACAAGAAAGTGTAAAGTGTGAGAGATCTGGGTTTAGTTGCGAATTGCTAATTTCTTCTTCCCTTCTATTCGTCCTAGATTCGTGTGTATAGGCTACTGTAACCTACATATTACCCAGCTACCTAGTTTGCCGCCCATTTTGTACACGGGAGGATAATACTATTTACAAAATCGAGCTCAAGACATCAGGTTTAGTTCTATTATATGTAATCTACATAATAAAAGTAGGTATATAAAATCCTTGCCTTCGTGGTCCAGTGGATAGCGTATGCGCCTGCTGATCGGAGGTCCCGGGTTCGATTCCCGGGTCGGGCATAAGTGTTACTGGATTTTTCCAAATTCTCAGTAGCAGCACGGAGTCTGGTGATGTGCCCGGTAACGGCAATAGGCTCGCCCCATATTACGTGGGACCTTAAAATTTATGGCAAAATGTGGGTGTAATATTACACCTCTGCCAACCCCTTCGGGGATACAGGCGTGAGTCTATAAAAAAAATCTTGCTTTATTGACTGACTGACAGACAACGCACGGTCAAAACAATTTGACGCAGGAAACTGTTAGGCATGTATGTGCCTTGGCGATCGTTGGGGTGCACTAAGAAGGGAATTCCCGAAATCCCGAGGGGATCAGGAACTAACAATTAAATTAAACTTAAATATAGAGCTGCAAGCATCTGCGAGTATAATATAAATTCATACATACATTATACTCACGCCTTCTTCCCGTCCGGGTAGGCAGAGACAACGTAACGCCACTTGCTTCTATCCTTACAAACCTGACGCGCTTCCTCTACATTAATTAATTACTCATTATTTATATGAGTATAATATAGTATCAGTATAGGTATATCAAATTCTTGCGTATCTATCAGACAGTCAGTAGACTGTCTGATAGATAACGCATAGCCAAAATTATTTGGCGCAAGAGGCTGAAATTCGGGCTGTATGTTCCTTGGGGAGGAGGGTAGGGGTGCACTCAGAAGATATTTTGTTTCTTTTAAAGACAACTCCTGCATTAGGACTAAATCCGTATCGGATACGGATACAAACATACAACTAACGGACACAATGAACACCGAGACTCGAAACAACAATTTATGAGTCACACAAAATGTTGTCTCATGTGGGGATCGAACCCACAACACTCGGCGCAGTGTCAAGAGGTGAGGCGACCGCTTAAACCACAACGCCAACCGTGCATCCGTGTTTGCCGAAGTTCCCACGGTAGGTATCATATATCACGGTGACGGAGCCAGAATTTTATTTTGGGCAGCTCTTTTGGTTTCGGAAAGTAGCTGGAGGTCTGAGGAGCTTTTAATCTGGCGATGGAAGGTTTTGCCCGGAGAAACACTAAAAAGTCATTTGTCTTTGGAAGTAAACAGTCACTTTTGACCCATAGCCGCCCTCTCTGGGCCAGGCCCAGTCATCATCATCGTTGGCTTAGCTTAGCAGTTGCTTCCAAAACTTTCTTTTTTAGGCCAGTATCCGTTTATTTGAGGGCACTGAATCCCCGCAATGACTGTCAAAGACCTTCATAACAGCCGGGAAAAACTGGATCTTTATGAGAATCAGGACCGATGGGATAACATGCTTTCCGAGGCACAAGGTAATTTAATTATACACTCATAACTTCGAAAAGTCAGTGGTGTTCGTCGAGGATTCAAACTCGATACCCTCTGCATGGCAGTCTATTGGTATCTCTACCAGTCTTTCTCTGTCTTTTGCACACTTTTAAAATAGCAATAACCTAATGGAAGGAAAGAGGAACCCACCACGCACCCTCGGATTGACCCCCCCAACTATTGCAATAGAAAAAGGTTGACAATACCGAACTCCTCTAAAAGGATAAGGGATATAGGAATGGTATAGGTTCCATGAAGATACCTGACTTGCAGTATCTAGTAGTACTATTCTTCGACACGTGTTTCGCCTCTGCACGAGGCATCCTCAGGAGCGATGGGCAACGACTGACGTTGCCCATCGCTCCTGAGGTTACAATGGAGTTCCGCCAAGTAACGCCTGATTCAATCAACTATATCAAAATAGCAATATATCATAAATATTTTGTAGTCTTTTTTTATAGTCTCACGCCTGTTTTCCCCGAAGGGGTAGGCAGAGATGTAAATATTACACCCACATTTAGCTAGATTTATTTTAGTCCCACTCCCATAGTGGGCGAGCCTATTGCCGTACCTGGCACATTACCAGACTCCGTGCTGCTACTGAGAATTTCCTAGCGGAAAAACCCAATAACACTTTGCCCCACCCGGGAATCGAACCCGAGACCTTCAAATCCCACGCGCACATTTATACCGCGAGACCAACGAGGTAGTCTATATAAATATTTGTTCTAGGTAGAAATCGAACCTAAGACTTAGCAGTCAACGACTAGATCAACAGGCCCGCTAAAATTAAAGAAGTGTTTAAAAAAATGTTCCAAGCTTGGACATGGTTGGTAAATGGTGAGAACTCAAGGACAAGGGTCTCTTCTCGCAATGAGACGGTTAGATATATAGTCCATCACATATCCGAGAATCTGAAAAATATGTCTTCTCTGCGTATGAGTTTAGTACCAACCTACTTGAGCCTACACCGGAGTGGTCACTGCGCACTGACTAATACATAGAAACTACTAAGTTTTAGTTAACTCCACAGAAATTGATCTATGTAGCTTAATTTCTGTGGTTATGTCAGTCACTTGATGACCAGTAGACGACGAAATTACTTAGGTTTATATTTTACGCTGGCAAAGTCAAATCTATGGTCTTAAGTGGTTTTATAATTGTAGTAGGTACAGTTTTTAAAACGCATCTTTGATTTTTTAACCTGATATAGGTAAGCACTTAACTTCGAAAACTGCGTGTGTGCATGGGCTTGAATCCGAGACCTTTTACGTAGCAGTCTAACCACTAGACTATTATTGTAACTAAATGAACATAATTCTTCCCAAAGAGTAGGATATTGACCTGTTTTGTTAATAAAAAAGTAATTTTTTACTGTTGTCACACTAATGTCACGGTAATAATATCTAACAGTATTGTAACTCCATACAAACGCACGAAACTCGAGTTATACCTACGCGCCTCGAGCAGAGTACCCATTAGCACGCCATTAGTGCCATTAGACTGTGCGGACTGTGCCAAGAGTACCCACAGCCACGATCGTGCCGCAGCTCGCATACGGCGCATCTGTAGGTATATAACTCACGAAGGCGGCCGAGTTACAATACTGTTATATTACCGTGCTAATGTGTGACTTTACAAACATTGAAACAAAGGGCATAAATAACACCCAGGCTCGAAGTAAATTGTGAATACCTTTCTCTTTAAGTTGTCTTTTCTGTGAATCGAAACAACCCTCGTTGTAGAGACTTTAATTTTACTATCAACTACTTGAATGTATGCAAACTCGACACAGGAATATTCCTAGTGTGGGAGCTGTCTTTATAAAACCTTGTGTTTATAGAGCAGGATCTATCCATCCAAGCTTAAAATTAACTAGTACTTTAGAAGTTAATAATGCATATCTATAGGACAAAGTTAGGTATATTACGTTAATGTACAAGGTAGCGATAGCCTAGTCAGTGGCGGCGCTAGACCACATGTGGACGTCGGCGAGATCAAGTTCGCGAGGCCCTTTAAATCGATGGCGAGGCCCCGTTTACTTCCTAGTAAAAAAAAACCGTTAAAATTAAGAGAGCCAAATTATAAATAAATGACAATTCAAAAATTTTCATCCAACACAGATCTTGTCACGCACATGTTCGAAAATAATTATTATTCTGCGTGCTAAGCAGATGATAACTACTTTAATTATTAAAGTCATTATCATCTGCTTAGCTTTTTCCCGAATTGTTCGGTGTCGGCTACCTAAGCCAGGATGATTGGCAAAACGAAATTAAGAATGTAGCTTGTAAAACTTTTTGCGAGGCCCCCTCAGGCCGTCGGCGGTCGCCGACGTCGCCGACGCCTAGCGCCGCCACTGAGCCTAGTGGAGATACCAACAGATCGAATCCACGGCGGCTCGCACCACTGATATTTCGGGGTTACCGGGTTTCGGGAACCGTGCGTAGGAGAACACGTTAAGCCGTCAGTCCCGGCTGTCATGAAGATCTTTGACAGTCGTTACAGGATATAAGTACCTCTGAATAAACTGACGCTAGTCTTAACCATGGAACATAGCTAACCCTTTGGGTTACGGGACAAGCAGTCGCTCAGTGGAAAAGCCAACATTTAGTCACAGAAATGAATAGACTAATTTCTGTGCATTTAGTCAATTCAGTTTAGATTAGTAAGCAGTCCCCGGGTTGTAACTAATAATTTTCAAAGTGTGCTCCACGGAGCCTCAGGGCTCCACGAAGCATCTCTAGAGGCTCCACGAAGATGTATGTCAGGAAAATTTATGTTTTAAAGAGCACGTAGGACTTGGCTTTGTTTTATTTTAGGACTCCGCTAAATATTTGGTTACTTATCCGAAAGGGTTTCATTCCTAAAAAAGTTTGAGAAGCACTTCTCTAGGAGGATGACTTACATACATACATACATACATAGTCTCACGCCTATATCCCTGAAGAGGTAGGCAGAAGGGGTCTAGTTCATAATATCGACAGTCACTACATCGATGGTCGCTGTATCGAAAACGTTCCATCGACGGGCTAATGTATCGACAGTACCCCAAATCGATGGTACGCTACATCGACAGTACCCCAAATCGATGGTACGCTACATCGACAGTACCCCAAATCAATGGTACGCTTCATCGTTAGTACACTAAAACGACGGTATGCTACATCGACAGTAAACCGAATCGATAGTACGCTGCATCGACTACCCGAACAAGTAACTCCTAAGATTTAGCAGCATGAGTTGGTAAAAAATCCGACCCGAGCCAGATTTAAATAAAAACACAGGATTTTTTAAAGTTTTAATCTCAATTTGCCTAGACAAAAAGAAATGAAGGTTAGGTGAGACTGCAACTTAAGTAAGTAGGTTATGTTAGGTTGTCTTGTGACCCTTAATCCAAAAATAGGAGCCCTGCGAAGCAGGGCTCCGTCAACTAAGTGTTTTATTTTATAAAAAAATTCGGACATTTGCCAACTCATGCTGCTAAATCTTAGGAGTTACTTGTTCGGGTAGTCGATGCAGCGTGCTTTCGATTTGGTTTACTGTCGATGTAGCGTACAATCGATTTGGGGTCCTGTCGATGTAGCGTACCATCGATTTGGGGTACTGTCGATGTAGCGTAGGTACCATCGATTTGGGATACTGTCGATGTAGCGTACCATCGATTTGGGGTACTGTCGATACATTAGCCCGTCGATGGAACGTTTTCGATACAGCGACCATCGATGTAGTGACTGTCGATATCATGAACTAGACCCAGGCAGAAGTATATTTATACTATATTGCTTCACCCACTTTTCGCCAGATTTATTTTAGTCCCACGTAATAGGGGGCGAGCCTATTGCCGTACCGCACACATTACCAGACTCCGTGCTGCTACTGAGAATTTCCTAACGGATAGGTAACCCCAATAACACTTTGCCTGACCCAGGAATCGAACCCGAGACCTCCCAATCCCACGCGCACATTTATGCCGCGAGACCAACGAGGCAGTCTTAGATGACTTAGGTTATACATATTTTGTTCCCATAATATGATGAGGATTGTAACAATAGCGGAAAACCTCACATGCTCTGAAAAGATTAGTATTGTACGCGGTCGAGTAGGTAAATGTAAGCAGAGAAGGTTGTACACCTTGTATTACATAAAATGTGCAAACCATTGATGTAAAAAAAGCCAAACGCAAATATTACATTGGCCATTAGACCATTATTGTGTATTGCTACTTCATCAAAATAATTCTCAACCGCGCAAAATAATTAAAATCACGACTTAGCGTTATGCACGTGTTTTTATAAAAATTACTCAATAAACACAATGTCGTTCAATAAACCTAAGCTGTTTTGTTCATTACTTGTATGCAAAACTGTCTAAATTACTTACAATACTAGATGAGACCCGTGACTTTGCCTGTATTTCTATAATTTATAGCGAAATAGTACCTACCAACCAACTCGAATCTGTCAAAATCTGTATCAGTACTAAAACTGCAAATAATTATATAGCGGGATCCAATTCCATAATTATAAAAAAGCTAGATGATACACCCGCGTTATAAGGCTACTGCTCTGCTCCCGCGGCTCATAGCGTGATGTTATATAGCCTATAGACTTCCTCGATAAATAGGCTACCTAACACTGAAAAGATTTTTCAAATCGGACCAATCGTCCCTGAGATTAGCGCGTTCAAGCAAACAAACAAACAAACTCTTCAGCTTTATATAGGTGAAATTCCTTCATTACACTTATCATAATTATAATTATGTTGCATAAAATATTATTCCTGCACTGGCGTTTTGGCATGGGTTATCTAGCCGTCTGATCCCGGGAGAATACGAGGCAATCAGAAGGAATTTTACCGTTTGTTTCTAAGTACGCGATTACACCCGCGTTATTACTGAATAGGTGTGGAGCAGCGTGATGTTATAGGTAATAATATAGCTTGCCTTGCTAATGAACTATCCAATACAAAAATATATTTTTAATTCGAACAGATAGTTCCTGTGATTAGCGCGTTCAACGGAAAAGACAAACTCTTCACCTTTACAATATTTATAACACATTTGATATAAGTATAGATAAACAAATCACAAAAGTATGATTACTCATTGATTAGTATGAACTCTGTATTGTTTTAATTCTCTTATTTGTAGTCTCAGCATCTCGAGATTTTTGAGCCATCACGATAATGCATTCTGCTTGCTCTGTTTTATCACTAGGCATAACTATAGATAAGTACTTACTTAAAGTTGGATGTGTAATTCCCAGTCATATACTGTTTGACTGCATGGATGGCGTAGCAGTTGAAGTGGCCATCTCCTAACACTGCGCGGAGTGTTGCGGGTTCGATCCCCAGATGTGTGATCTACAAATTGTGGTTTCAGTCCTGGTGTGTTCTTTGTTAGTCAAATGTTTGTAAAATCTTCAGAAGTACAGGAATTCTGCCCAGTCACAGGGGTTGTTTACTTATAAACAAAGAAATACATACCTTTTCAATATTTTCCGCATAAGATTCCCTCAGTACCACAGACATAGATTAAGAATATCGTATAGCCTAAGATGGCAGGACCAACGGAAGTACTAACTGAAAGTTTGGTCTGCGAAATGCATACTTAATTAACATAATCGACTGATCTGCTCTTCTAGTGGTTAGTGACACTAACTGCTGAGCCAGAGATGGTGAGTTCGATTCCCATCCCAGGACAAATCCGTGAGTGATGAGCACGACTACTTGTTTTATGCTGGGTGTCATTTCTCTATAATATACAGATATTAGGTAGCGATAGCTTAGTGGAGATACCAACAGACTGCCATGCAGAGGGTATCGGGTTCGAATCCACGGCGCGCACCAATGACTTTTCGGAGTGATGTGCGTATTGAATTGTAAATTATCGCTCAATTTTTTAATTATCTTAACGTGCTTAGGAGAGCAAGTTAAGCGCTCGGTCCCGACTGTCATGAAGATCTTTAACAGTCGTTATAGGTGTCAGTAGGTCACTGACTCTAGTCTATACATACCAGTATCTATAAATAAACTGACACCAGTCTAAACCATGGAATATCGCAACCCCTTTGGGTTGTGGAGGTCAGACAGGCAGTCGCTCTGTGGAAAAGCTAATAATTAGTCAAATCCGGTTAGACTAGAAAGCGGACCCCGGGTTATGGCTGGGATAAGGCTAGGAGGATGATGCAGATAGGTATAAGAATGTATAGGTATGTATGTTTACGGTAATTACGGTTACCATATCACTATCAGATACCTACAAGCTTTGCTTAATTTTTGATCAGATGATTGTTCTAGGATTATATTATTACTAGAAGATGACCGTAGCTACACCCGCACATTTTTGTTTCAATTTAATTGTTTCTGCTCAATCGCGTTCTCTTATTTGTTCTTTCGCTAGTCAATCTAGATAACGAACTTCTTAAATGCACCGAAAAATAATTATAACACCGTACACTAAGTAAAAAAAAACTAACTTAAAAACATTCATGTACTAGTGATTGCCTAGTAGGTTTTGTGACACAGGTGGGCATTGA
The DNA here is from genome assembly GCA_944739405.2 of Euclidia mi. Lineage (NCBI taxonomy): Eukaryota > Metazoa > Arthropoda > Insecta > Lepidoptera > Erebidae > Euclidia > Euclidia mi. The sequence goes on from OX123197.2 coordinate 14,298,246, forward strand.
TACGTACGTAATACGTAGAAGATGTCTATACCTAAGACAAGCAATGAGTTATTTTCACATAACATAAATAACACACTCTGTGGGATCCACAAAATATGTTGTTGCGAGTCTGGGTGTTCTTTGTTGTTTGATAGTTTGTAAAGTCTCTAGAGGCCCAGGAACCATTCCCAGTGTGCTCCATAGGTTGTAGTTCCAAGCTGCGAGTTCTGTCTTGTCTGTTTAAAAAATTGATAATTGTTAGTGTAATGTATGAATTGTCCGTGTGGTGACGAATTAAGAATACGGAATGTCACCACCCCATATCATCCCAAGGGTGTCGTAAGAGCCGACAGAGGGAGCACACTATGCAGAGAACAGCACTGTAGGAGAAGGAAAACTTGATACAAACTCTCCTATACCAACCCGTTTTGCCAGCGTGGTATAGTCGGCCAATTTCTCCTTTTAAAGGAGAGGCCTAGTCCTGCAGTGGACTGTTAAAGGCTGATGATGATGAATGTATGAATAACCTCCAGGATCAGGCGTATGAGCGGGGACTAAAGGAAAGTGGTGTGAAACTAAAGACACATTTAAACTCCTTATGTCGAACTGTCTGAAAGCCAGGAGGGTGTAAGTACAACCCCTTGCATCTCTACCCCGGTGCCCGCGAATGGGCTTATTAAATTATAACTGTGTCATCGAGTACTCTACATCATAACAGCTCAATGTTAAACATGGGTGCAGCATGTAGCTAGTCATCATCATTGCCCTATCCTTATTAGAATGCATCCAAAACTTTCGCTTTGGAGCTAGGGGCCGCTTACCTACTAGTATAAGCAGGTTTGACAGCATATTTAGTTTTCCACAGAGCGAAACTTGCACGCAGGAGAAACTTATGACTGCCTCCGACCAAGACCATGCAGTCAGCGTGGCATACTTTCTGGGCTTCAAAAATATAAGTGCTTGCCAGCGATACGCTAAGAAGAAGAAGACAGAGCGACTGCTGCAATGCAACCCAAAGTTGGGCACATTATTCCATGGCCTCTACCAATGCCAATTCATGGAAACTTATTGACTCGCCGTGACGACTGTGAGGTCGACACGGGCCAAGCGATAATAATAGGCACATGAGTCACATAACGTGCACATAACTTTGAAAAGTCAGTGGTCCGCAGCGTGGGTTTGAACCCGTTAAGCGCATGGCAGTCAGTCGCTATTTCCACTAAGCCATCGACCCAACGTTGCCTTCAGTCATACTTACGGCGTCACCAAGGGGGAGGCAGCGGGGCTGCCCCCTCCCCCTCCTTGAGATTCAAAAACCCCTACAATTCATACCTTTCTCAGTAAGTAAGTACTTTTCCCATTTTCCATATGAACTTGCTCTCCCCCCCTTGGCCATGCTCCCCCCGACTGGCTGGCGACTTTGCCCCCCTAGGCAATCGGCTGGCGACGCCCCCCTGCTTACAATTAGTACTTTGAAATATGTATGACACCATTGATACACTTTTGTATTAGGTAATAGCTACATTATAACAATGTAATGTAATGTGAGCGATGTGCGATGTAAGGTTTCACAGTACGAGTTACGCAATTAGGTATCAAATTTTGTGTGTTCCTTTAACAACGTTTGTGTTTGGAGTAATCAAGGCCTTTTTAAATTGATTTAAAATAATAATAAACTCCACGGTTATTTTTATATTTTTAAATGTATTTGTTTTGTAAATTGTATAGGTATTTAAAAATGTTATTTTAATTTGAAAAATGATATATAAAGAAAATAATAATAATATTCTACCACATTCACACAACACCATCTAGTCCCCAACTATGCTGAGCTTGTACTATGGGTACTTGACAATGGATAAACATAGTTATTATACAGGGTGTAAAAAGACCCTTAACGAAAAATGAAATCTCATGTTGTACCAATCACTGCGAACATTTTTTACTTCGGCACCATACCTGGGAAATTGCTGGTTCAGGAGATATTGAGGCTCAAAGTTAGTATGTAATTTCTAATTAGGTACAAATTCGATGCATTTACCCCGCTAATATGTTCTTTAGATGCCCTATGACCCCATGGATAAGTAGGTATTTCGAGCATTGCACGCGCGGGCTTTTAATTGTGGTTAAAAAAATTAAAACTTAAAAAAGAATCGTTTCCCAGGTATTATTTTTTTTGGTTAGTATGACTTATTGGCATGATATCCACAACGAGTAGACTTCGGCTTCCCCCCCGTGGGATCTCCACCTTGTCGTGGTGGGGGGGCTCAGTAACCGTGGATTGGTGACAGTTCTGTCTGTCCCTCGCAGTCGGGTGCGGTCGCGGGAGGAGAGGCGTGTCGGTGTTGCGTTGCCGCGCGCCCTATCTCCCGCGACCAAATGGACCATTGTTGCGTCGCGGTAGGGCCGCAGAGGAAGAGGAGATGCGGTGTTGCGTTGCCGTCCTCCCTATCCTCTGCGGCCGCTGGGTGTTTTGGCGGCGGAGCCCAACACCTTAATCCGCCGCCAAGGGGGTTTTGTTCGGGGCCCGCCTGACCATCTGGCGGGCCGATACCCGTCGGGGGGTTGCGACGTATGCTTGGGCGAAACCCGACCCTCCGACACACGGGTACATGAGGCACACGGGTTGGTTTTTAGTCAGTAAGAGTCTGACAGTCCCCTTCGCCCATCCCCCAGGGCGGAGGGACTCCATGAGGATTTTCCAACCCGAAACCAAAAAAAAAAAAAAGACTTCGGCTTGGTGATGGGTCTTGTGACAACCTGTATATACTTTTTTTGTAAATACATACATATTATAGATAGAAACACCCAGACCAAGACAAACATCCATGTTCATGCACATAAATGTTTGACTTGAGCGGGCATCGAACCCGTAGCAGTTGATTACACTCCCGCGGAGCCAACCGGCCAACTATGCTCTTTTACTCACCCGCTGCTTTGCTTACGTGAATTATAATAAGTAACTACATCTAAACCTTCCTCGGGCTTATTACCACTATCATTGGTGAAAACCTTCCACAAATCCGTTTGGTAGTTATTGAGTTTATCGCGTCCATACATAGACAAACAGGACGAGATTGGGACTTCACATAATCTGTAATATAAAATCCTTGCGTTACTGACTGACTGATAGACAAGCGACAGCCAAAACTATAAAGCGTAGGAAACTGAAATTTGGCATGTGTGTTCCTTGGCGACCGTAGGGGTGCACTAAGAAGGGATTTCCTTAAATTTCCACGGGATCGGGCAGAAACAGTTAAATTTAAAAAAAATGTGCGAGCGTAGCTGCGGGCGTCCTCTAGTAATAAGTATATAGGCTAACCTCGTTGGTGGTTACCAATGAGGTTTGCTACAATGTTACAGGCCGCCAAGAAGAACGACATTCCAGTAGCGAACACCGGGCTCTGGCGAGGTGAGCATTGTTCAAATCGAAGTCAACGAGGAAACAGCTGAACAGGCGCTCGCGGCCACGTGAACGGTGGATGCTAATTTTTGATAGAAATTGTAATAATTGTATTGTGAGTACTATTATAATGTGTCGGGCTCTGGCGAGGTGAGCATTGTTCAAATCGAAGTCAACGAGGAAACAGCTGAACAGGCGCTCGCGGCCACGTGAACGGTGGATGCTAATTTTTGATAGAAATTGTAATAATTGTATTGTGAGTAATATTATAATGTGTCGGGCTCTGGCGAGGTGAGCATTGTTCAAATCGAAGTCAACAAGGAAACAGCTGAACAGGCGCTCGCGGCCACGTGAACGGTGGATGCTATTTTTTGATAGAAATTGTAATAATTGTATTGTGAGTAATATTATAGTGTGATCTATACACAACGGTTATTTTACTTACATCTCATAGCCAGACAACCCACACGCCCATACCAAATGAGATATGTTGAAGGAACAAATGATAGTAGAAGGACAAAATGGAAGAATTGCAGTAGAAATCCCTTAACCCACAGTCGAAAGACTTTAAGTATAAATATGGTACTTAGATAAAGTTAAAGAAAATTGGTATTGAGTAGGTACCTACATAGTATTTGTATACTCTTTGGGTACCTACTTATATCTTTTTGGGTTCAGAGCCCGAAACAATTATTGTTAATGTTTCCTTTAAGTCTATTTTATTGTGCAGATTATATGTACAAACTTCTCAGGAATTAGATAAGTATAGGACCTCACATACAGCTTGCCGCTCTACCTCGGAGTTGAGCTCTGTGTCAAGTGCCGGGGTTCAATAACTATAAATAACTCTGTGACTTCTGTGTTATACACAAATATGTACCTACTTACTTGTTTCACGTAGCTGCGTTTTGTTTGAACCCATTGGTTGAATGTTTGTGAAGTTCCCGTAGATCTCTTACTTCGTAATGCGGCAATTGTCTGTATTTACTTCATTCCTTACGTTTTATCTAGGTGTTAATCTAGTCATTGATAAGCTTTAACAGCAGACTACAATACTGGATACTGTAATCGTAATAAAAGAGTAATTCATCAACTCGTCCGGTTGTCCTACATGAGCATTTTAGGACAAGTTGCAGAACGTGTTTACTGTTTTACTGAATGTTCCCTGTCACAGATCACACAGATGGTAGGTACCTTCCTATATTATGAGTGAGTATGTTTGATAATAATAAGGAAGGAGGCAGCGATAGGCTAGTGGAGATACCAACGGATTGCCATGCAGAGCGTATCGGGTTCGAATCCACGGCGCGCACCAATGACTTTGCGAAGTTAAGTGCGTATTAAATTGTTAATTATCGCTTGCCACGTGCCTCGGAGAGCACGTTAAACCGTCGGTCCCGGCTGTCATGAAGATCTTTGACAGTCGTTACGGAGAGTCAGTACCCTCAAATAAACTGATACTGTTCTAAACCATGGAATATCGCTATCCCTTTGCGCTGCGGAGGTCAGACGGCAGTCGCTCTGTGGTAAAGTTGATACTCTGTCATATCTGGTTAGACCAGTAACGGACCTCGGGGTCCAAGGCGTGTAAGTCTTGGATCCAACCGGGATAACGGTAGGGCGATGATGATGATGTTTGATAATAATAACCACAGAAATATATAGTAATAGAACGGTGACACGGGCGTGGCGCGCGTGCCAAACTATTGCACTATAGTGCATGTGTTTTCGAACGCACTCGCATTACGCATCGCGTCTCCCTTTCGCGCGCTCAGGAGGTAAAAAAACATTAAATTCGTTACGAATATGCCATATTGTGCAGTTTCCAATTGTAAAAATTAAAAGTGATGCAAAAATATGGAAAAGGGAGGCATTTCATATCACCAGTAAGTATTTAAATTGAGTAAAACTTAAGATTATTGAGATTTAAAACAAGTGGGCTACTTTTACCATGTTTGTCTAATAAGAACATCATCGTTCATTTCTTCGTTATGTTAAATTTCCATTGCTTGAATTATACGATACTTGTTGACATATTTATGAAATAAACACGCAATGTACGGCGAGATACGCGATATTCACAAGATGCCAAAAACAATAACAAATCAGGGGCCACGGGTCAAATAAATAGCTGTGATTGGTCAGCGCGCGCTAGGGATTGACGTTCGGTTTATGGTTACGTTTTAAATTTATCGATAAATAAAAGGAATATTAATTCGAATTAATTATTATGTCTCTGGCTGTCTCTCTCTCTCTCTCATAAAGAAAGCAAGCATCATGTTCATGCTTTCAGATCACGAAAATGACATCTATTTGGGAATCCAAGATGGCGAACGAAACATTTTTAATAAAATTAATATGGGTATCATTTTAGGGGTTTTTATGGATTCTAGTCACGAAAATGACATCTATTTGGGAATCCAAGATGGCGGACGGGACATTTTTAATAAAATTAATATGGGTATCATTTTAGGGGTTTTTATGGATTCTGGTCACGAAAATGACATCTATTTGGGAATCCAAGATGGCGGACGGGACATTTTTAATAAAATTAATATGGGTATCATTTTCGGGGTTTTCATGGATTCTGGTCACGAAAATGACATCTATTTGGGAATCCAAGATGGCGAACGAAACATTTTTAATAAAATTAATATGGGTATCATTTTAGGGATTTTTATGGATTCTAGTCACGAAAATGACATCTATTTGGGAATCCAAGATGGCGGACGGGACATTTTTAATAAAATTAATACGGGTATCATTTTCGGGGTTTTCATGGATTCTGGTCACGAAAATGACATCTATTTGGGAATCCAAGATGGCGGACGGGACATTTTTTATAAAATTAATCTGGGTATAATTTTTGGGGTTTTCATGCTTTCTGATCACGAAAATGACATCCATTTGGGAATCCAAGTTGGCGGACGGGACATCTTTGATCACGAAATAGATGGTGATGTTGGATTACCTATCCTTTTAAACATCGGAGACGATACCCATATTGTTTTTTTTTAAATCCCATCCACCATCTTTGATCACAAAATAGATGGTGTTTTTGAATTTCCCATTCCTTAAATTATCGGAGACGATACCCATATCGACTTTTAAAAAAATCCCGTCCGCCATCTTTAATTTCCTATCCACCACCTTGAATCACGAAAAAGATGTTGTATTTGAATTTTCCATCCCTTTTAACATCGCAGACGATACCAATATAGATATTTTTTATTTTCCCATCCGCCATCTTTGATTTCCCATCCGCCATCTTCGATCACGAAATAGATGTTGTATTTCGATTCCCCAACCCTTAAAATGTAGAAGGCGATACCCATATTGTTTTTTAAAATTTTGTCATCCGCCATCTTTGATATTCCGTCCGCCATCTTGAATCACTAAATAAATTTCATATTATTTAATCAGCATCCCGAAAATCTCGAAAACGATACCCATATAGATTGTATCCTATTCGTTAAGCCTTTTTTTTTCCTTTGACCCAACCCTCCCCCTTCTCGTTTGACCAAATTTATTATTTTTGTCTGGCCCCTAAAAGTTGTGGCGTAATTTTATATAGCCTACGAGGGTCAAACTGAAAGTTCTTAGAAAATCAAAAACTGATTACATTAGCCAGTTATTAGTTTTATTATATCTTTTCAAAATATTGTCCATTGACGTCAATACACCGCTGCATGCGATGGAACCACTGGGAAAAGCACTTTGCCCACTCCTCCTTAGGGGTCTCTTCAATGGCATCGCGATACGCAGCCACCGCTTCTTCAGCATTCATAAACCGCTTTCCTTTAAGTTTTTCTTTAATTTTTGGAAATAAATAAAAATCACAAGGCGCGAGGTCGGGGCTATACGGCGGGTGACCCAGTAATTCAACGTTTGATGTCGCCAAATAGTCGATCGTTCGCTTGGCGGTGTACGACGAGGCGTTGTCGTGGTGAAGGAGGATCCTACTGCGAGGTCGTTTCTCTCGAACTTTTTCCAAGACAAGTGGCAAACAATTGGTAGTGTACCATTCTGCAGAAACTGTTTTTTGATCCTCTAACACAATTGTTGCGAAATGACCTATCCTTCCAAAGAACGAGGCCACCATTTTTTTTCCCGCACTTCGATCTCTCTTCACTTTAGTTGGCAACTCCTCGAAAGGAAACACCCACTGAGCAGATTGTCTTTTGGTTTCAGGATCATAACAGTAAATCCAGCTTTCGTCACCTGTTAGTATGTCGAACACAGCATTTGAGTCACCTCCGTTAAATCTTTCAATCATTTTACGGCACCAATCCACACGATGGAGTTTTTGAGCCTTAGTCAAATTATGAGGTATCCACCGGGCGCAAAGCTTCCTGACCGCTAAATGTTCGTGGAGGATTTTGTGCACTTGACTCATACCGATGCCTAAGCTTGTCCGAATCTGCTGATAGGTCACTCTTTTGTCAGTCTCTATCATACGCCGCACAACACAGATGTTATTTTCAGTCGTCGCCGTAGAAGGCCGTCCCTCACGTACATCATCAGTGAGATTAGTGCGACCACGTTTAAACTCATTAAACCAGTTGTAAACAGTCACACGAGATGGGGCTTCATCGTGAAAGGCCAATCGTAGTCTATCATAACTTTCTTGTTGACTTAAATGACATCGAAAGTCATAAAAAATCATTGCACGAAAATTTTCTCGTGTTAAATTCATGTTGACGTGACACAGACAATTTTCAATTTGCCGCCAAATCGTAAAAAAAATGACAAATGAATGAAATATATACTCAGTAATATTGGCAAAGAGTTCTATTTTCAAATTTTAGAATATTTTTTTTATTATATTGTTTATAAGTAGCCAGTTCTAAGAACTTTCAGTTTGACCCTCGTATAGCCTTTCGGAATAATTGGGCTATCATAGGCAATATCAATTATTAAAAGCCTGCTAGTTCCTGAGATTAGCCGACATTATCTTTTAGCCTTTTTAGCCTTTTGCCCGGCCACAAAGGGTCGAAACGTTATGTTATATAGCCTATAGCCTTCCGGAATAACTAGGCTACCGTATACAAAAAGAATTTTTCAGATCCGACCGGTAGTTCCTGAGATTAGCGCGTTCAAACAAACAAACTCTTCCGCTTTATTACATTAGTATAGATATTTTATAATATAGTCAAAAGTTTTGTAAGATTTCAATACAGATTTTTAACTAAATAAATACGTTTTATTTTTATAACAGTATACTATAACCAAACTATTCATAATAAAACATTTTATATAAACAATAACATAATTTCATTTTCCATAGCTCTCACATCGATAATAATTCCTTAGTGTCCCCTCACTATCTATACGTCACTGTGGGCGGGGCTTGCTAAAATGTGGCACGCGCGAATTGTACGCGATGACGTGACATTCACCGTTCTATTACTATCTATTTCTGTGATAATAACTATTTAGAGCCGCATCCTTGCTACTGTCTGGCTGCTACATACCTCAAATGCAAAAGCAACTGAAAGGGCCTATTTTGTGTAACACAAATGTAATAGTGTCAGTCAAGTCGCCTTTTATGGCTGCGACAAGTGGCTTGAGCTCTATCTTCACACGAGACCACACTGCGTGATCCACAAATCGTTTCAAGTGTGGGTATACTTTTATACTTAATTTGATTGTGTCCGTTGATTCAATAATTCCATATTATGTTTATAAAGTTACAATTAATACTAAATTATATTTTCTTATAATAACAAGTGGACCACAATAAGCATACATATAATCTTCCCCCCCGTAGGATCTCCACCTTGTCGTGGTGGGGGGGCTCAGTAACCGTGGGTGAGGTCCAACACCCACGGTGAAGCTAAGCGGGATCCCGGGAGGGGACGCTCCACGTGGGCTTGCGTGGGGCCTGCGTAGGATGCGTCCAAGGGTGCGGGGGACAGTTCTGTCTGTCCCTCGCAGTCGGGTGCGGTCGCGAGAGGAGAGGTGTGTCGGTGTTGCGTTGCCGCGCGCCCTATCTCCCGCGACCAAATGGGGGCGCACCATCGTTGCGTCGCGGTGGGGCCGCAGAGGAAGAGGAGATGCGGTGTTGTGTTGCCGTCCTCCCTATCCTCTGCGGCCGCTGGGTGTTTTGGCAGCGGAGCCCAACACCTTCATCCGCCGCCAAGGGGGTTTTTTCCGGGGCCCGCCTGACCATCTGGCGGGCCAATACCCGTCGGGGGGTAGCGAGGAATGCTTCGGTGAAACCCTACCCTCCGACCTCTGGGTACATGAGGAGTATAAAAAAAATACATATAATCTTAAATTAATTTATATTTATTTATAATTTAGGTACCTATTCATTAATGCTGTAAAAACGGTTTTCAATTAACCATGCCTTTAATTTTCGTTTGAATTGGGTTATGGGACGTTCCCTGAAAACACGTGGTATATGATTAAGTATATAGCTCCCTTCATTGTAACCTACAATCTTCCCGCACTCTGGTAAACATATGTTCATAGGTTCTCACAAACATTATTTCTAGGATGTTCATTGATACCAAGGTCAAAATACCAAGATCCTTGAAAAGTGGTCTGCATGACTCAAAAGGCCTAGCATGATACTCATTAAACTAAGATTTGTCTTGGGTGGGAATCGAACCCACGACCTCTGGCGTAGCAGTCCCGTTCACGAACATCCCTACGCATAGACGCAATATAAGAGTCTTCAGGTTATTTCGGACATACAGTCTAGCAATGATCATCATGTCAGCCTAGAGACGTCCACTGCTGGACATAGGCCTCCCCCAAGGTTCTCCTCACAGACCGATGTTGAGCCGCCCGCATCCAACCGCTGCCCGCGATCTTAACCAGATCGTCGATTCACCTTGCGGGAGGCCTATCCCTGCTGCCTCGTCCGGTACGTGGTCGCCACTCCAGAACCCGCCTGCCCCAACGGCCATCGGTTCTTCGCGCTATGTGCCCTGCCCATTGCCACTTCAGCCTGGCTATTCGGAGAGCTATGTTAGTGACTTTGGTTCTCCTGCGGATCTCCTCATTTCTGATTCTATCTCGCAGGGAAACTCCGAGCATAGCTCTCTTCATCGCCCTCTGAGTGACCCTGAGTTTTCGGATGAAGCCCATAGTTAGCGACCACGTCTCAGTGCCGTAGATCATCACTGGCAACACACACTGGTCAAAGACTTTCGTCTTGAGACACTGCGGGATAACGAACTAGAAGATATGCCGTAACTTCCCGAACGCCACCCAACCGAGTTGGATTCGACGAATGACCTCTTTCTCGAAGTTGTTTTTTCGTAGCAATGATATTACAAATAAAAAGGTGCAGTCTAGCTTTAATCGCGGATCCCGGGTTCCAAAGCAAAATTAAGTCTTGGACGCAATCGGGATCACGCTAGGACGATGATGATGGTGATTGTCATCATCATATAAAACTAGACCAAATATTCAAATTTGTTTATATCTAATCTACGTACTAAGTCATCAACCTCGCAGCCTTATCCCAGTTGCAGCCTGGGGTCCGCTTACTAGTCTATCTAGTTGACCGAATATTAGCTTTTCCACAGAACGACTGCCTGTCTGACATTTGCAACCCAAAGGTATAGCGATCAATGGATAGCGATATTCCATGGTTTCGACTAGTGTTTATTCAGAGGTACTGACTCCTATAACGACTGGCCTACTCAGTGGCGGATTTGCCCTAAGGCCCAGTAGGCCCGGGCCTAGGGCGGCCAGATATTAGGGGCGGCCAATCGTGTCAAAAAATTCACTAATGATAACAAGAAATAACTCATAGTACCTACCTAAATATTCTGGCACATGCACATGGCGAACTGCACTGCACCGCATCGATTAACAATAAGCTTCTTATCACCTTCGAATATTTTATATATTATAAAACAATTAATTATAGTATACTTAATGTAATGTATTATTGAAAAAAGTAAAAGTAAAGTAATTATTTCGTAAATAAAAATTAAGTGGGGCAGAGTATCGCAAGCGAGCTAAAGAAGAAGAAGATAAACAAAAGGATGTGATAAAAAGAACGCGAAGATTAGACGATTTCTTCGGAAAAACATGTACAGATATTAAAGATCAATAATCCAACACGCGACGTTCCAAGTGGTAGTGGCGCTACGTCAATTGATGTTTCTTCAATGTCTTCAAGTGCAGTCTATACTTTGATCGTTGTGGCAAGTGGATCAAAGTAAGAAGTCGAAGGTGTCTCACTAGTAGATACCAGGTGTGCAGCCAAATCCAGACCAGGACTTGTGCAAGATCAGCGACGATCCAGCCAAATGGACAATCGACGAGTTCACACATGATTACATTTGTAAGAACGGAGCCAATCAAAACATCCAAAATGATTTTCCTAAGAGTGAGCGAATTTACAAAGATAAGGCGCGACTGATGTCAAAACATTTATTCGAACGTCAGCTTCTAAACGGCGAAAAAGTATTGGATGTGTTTTTTGTGGACCTTGTCTTATTTTTAATGGTAGGGAGAGTCAGTTCGACAAAAAAGATGGATTCAATGATTGGAAAATCTCCTATTATCGAGTATCAACTCACGAGAATTCGCCTACTCATAAATTATCTGTCCTGCATATGAACGAACGAAGCAACGCGTTGGGTCGCATTGATCACGCATGAACAATGCAATTAGATGAAGAAATAAATTACTGGGAAAACATTCTAAAAAGAGTTGTTGCATGTGTGAAAGCGCTTGCTTCGCGTGGTTTGCCTTTCAGAGGACACGACTAGAAATTTGGTTCATTTCACAATGAAAATTATTTGATGTCCTTAGAGCTTATAGCTGAGTCCGATCCTTTCTTAGCCAAACACATTACACGGTATAGTAATCCAGGCTCAGGACATACGAGTTATATCTGTTCAGCAACATGCAAAGAATTCATTCGGCTTATGGGAAACAAAGTTTTGAAGACAATAGTAACGGAAATATTAACAGCCAAATATTTTTCTCTGAACATTGACTCGACGCTGGATATATCTCACGTAGACCAGCTCACTTATGTAATCAGATATGTGCTGCCTAATGGGTCGCCTGTAGAACGTTTCCTCAAGTTCATTCCACACACATAAAGCACAGCAAATGACAACTGCGGCTACCTCAACTTTAACTAAATTGGGAATAGATATTTCAAACAGCCGCGGGCAATCTTATGACAACGCAGCTAACATGTCAGGTATACAGCGGCCTACAAGCTAAAATTAAGGAAATTTCTCCTGTTGCCGAGTATGTTCTCATACTAATTATGCTCATCGAAATTTCATGTGCTGAACAGAGAACTATTCAGCACACTCGCTCAATTTAGTAGAGGAATGTGCAGCCGAAAGCAGCCAAGAAGCTTGTTCGTTCTTTTCTCTACTCCAACAGTTGTACAATTTCTTTGCAGCCTCAACTCAGCGTTGGGAACTCCTTCAAGCCCATTTCACCGTCAAAAGTCTATCAACTACTCGTTTGTCAGCTCGTGCAGACGCATGCAAAAGTTTACGCGAATCGTGGCATGAAATCCATAAAGCGTTAGTCTCCATCGAAAATGACACACAACAGAAGAGAGCCGTTATATGCCAAGCAAGAGGTATTCGTTTGAAACCGGAACGTTTTGAAACGGCCCTTATGACTGTTTTTTGGGGATGTTTACTGGACCGCATTAACGCCACAAGTAAAAACTTCAAAGTGTGGAAATTGATATTACCATTGTCATAGAACTCTATGAAGTCCTAATACATTTTAGTTTCAAACACGAGATAACTTTGATGATTTCGAAAACAAAAGAAGACCAATAACCAAAGAACTATCTTTTGTACAGGAATATGAAAGAGATTTTCGACGCAATCGAAAGCGTAAAGCTACTTCCTGGCGAGACTAATGCAGATGATGAGATGCAACCAAAGAATGGTCGCGAACATTTCAGAATAAGTACATTTTTAGTAATTGATACATTGTCAGTAGAACTCAAAAAACGACAGGATGCTTATAAAATAATTCACAATAAATTTAATTTTATTACAAACCTGACGAGTCTAAGCGCATCAGAAGTCGAAGAAAAAGCCAAAGCATTGCAAATGGTTTACTCTGCTGACTTGGAAAATATTTTTTCTGAAGAATTTCTCCATTTTCGTGCTCACTGCAGTATAAAAAATAAGGATAAGAACAGTGCTGTCAGTTTGTTGAAATGGTTACGAACTGAAGATCTTCTAACCATTTACCCAAACGTGGATATTGCTCCCCGTGTGTGTGTGTGTAGGTGCTCCCGCCAGTAACTGTCCTGGAGAACGATCATTCTCTTGTTTGCGAAGAGTCAAAAATTATTTACGCATAACAATGACGAAGCAAAGGTTAAAAAAATCTGCTTCTATGTTAAGCAAAGCAAGATCGTTTGATCTTGCTTTGCTTAACATAGAAGCTGATTTTTTAAGAAAATTGGATTGCGAAGATATCATTAGGTAATGATTTTGCTGCGCTTAAGTGCAGACGAGTTTTGTAAAACAATTATTACTTATTTTGTATGAGAATAAACCTATCGGTACCTGTAATAAATAAAACCTAAAACCACTTTAAATGTTTTAATGTAATGTGCAAATATCCCTCAAACTACTCATAAAATATTACTTACTAACATCTATTACATTGTAGAATTCAAACAAAGTAAAAGTATTATTGTTAATAAAATAAAAGTAAGCGATAAAGTTAATTCATTATGTAGTCTATACAGTTGAGAAAGGGGCGGCACTTGGCCTGGGGCCTAGGGCGGCCAAGACTGCAAATCCGCCACTGGGCCTACTCTCCGAGGCATGAGCCGTAAGAGCAACAAATATTGTAAACGTGATAATTCATTGTTATGAACCTAATCAGCTAATCCACAATTTTTTCTACAGCTGATGTTTGTTTGAGATAAAATAATTTAAAAATACGTAAATCAAATCTCGAAATGGGTCTTCGAATTTTGCAGTTCAGGCAAAGAGCTCAGATATTTACATAGAGGCGCATTTCTTATGGGCGCTCTGAAGACAAACGTCCTGTGACCAAAATTGCCGCTTGGCGGCGTGGCAGTCGCGCTGTGACAGCTGTCTCTACGAGAGCAAGAGAGACGAAAGTACCTCCTGTGTATCTTAACTTCGAGAACAAGAGAGACGGAGAACGACGCCAGCGCCGCTAACGGCGCCTACTACGAACTAAACTGTAGACAGTCTCCACTTGGAATCAGCACACGAAATCCTTAAGAACTGCGCTTCTATGTAAATCTGTATTCATTGGTTCAGGCTCCATTCTTCCGAGTTTGTTTGTTTGCTCGTTAATCCGATATAATCCTTTTTGTGTTGGATTTATCGAGAAAGGCATAATTATAAGTAGGTTTAATAACATCACGCTATGACGGGGCGGTGACGGGTGCGAAACAATAGCCCTAAATGTCGTGGGTGTGACGGTGGGCTCAGCTAGTCAAGAAATAAAGTTGTACTGGCCTTTTATCATTAACTACAAGCTAGACCTTTGTAAATACTTACCACAGAAAATGAATATCTATGGTAAATACTCGTAGCTATTCATCGAATCATCAGCCCTTTATACCATCCCACTGCTGGGCACGGGCCTCTTCTCACTATGAGGAGGGTAAGGCCATAGTCCACCACGCTGGCCAAGTGCGGGTTGGCAGACTTCACATGTCTTTCGACAACATTACGGAGAGCTCTCAGACATGCAGGTTTCCTCACGATGTCTTCCTTCACCGATTAGCAAGCGGTAATAGGAGGGTTAATAAAATAGGTGTAAGTAAATACCTATTACTTACTCCTATTTTTTAATTACCTACAACTCCTGTACTAGCATTAAATTGTTCAATCAGAGTTCACAAAAAATAGGTACGGAATAGGGACCAATACTCGAAACAACAATTTGTGGAACACGCAGTGTATCCTGTAGGAATTGAAACCACGACACTCGGTGCAGTGCTAAATGAGGAGCAGACGACCAGTTGGCGCCGCGTGAGTGTAAGCGACTGCTACGCCGAAGGTCGCGGGTTCAATTCTCGCTCAAGTCAAATATTTCTATGTATAATATGTATGTATTTACATAAAACAAAGTATATATGTAGGTACATATTATGTCTATTCATTGTCTAGTAAGTACCCATAGTACAAGCTTCTGCTTAGTTTGGGACTAGATGGTGTTGTGTGAATGTGGTAACCCACTACGCCATTGTGCATGTGCAATCCTTCGATTTCTTACATATGACATACTTAGGTACCCATACATATTTACCTATTTAGGCACATACGATCCTGTTTTCTTTTTATACGATAACTCCTGCAATAGACTTTACAACTAACGACTAACGAAGTATTGTCTAAATACTTAATGCCCGCGGTTACACCCGCGTTATTTTAGGCTACTGCTCCGCTCCCGTGGCTCATAGCGTGGTGTTATATAGCCTATAGCCTTCCTCGATAAATGACCTATCCAAGACTGAAAAAAATTCAAATCGGACCAGTAGTTCCTGAGATTAGCGCGTTCAACCAAACAAACAAACTCTTCAGCTTTATGTATTAAGTAGTATATTAGATTAGATATAGCAGAGGAGTCAGGTCGGCTGTGCCGACCCCAGTATGGTCTAGTGCTAACCTCAGAAGTTCTGTGCCGATTTGAAATTCTAGGTTTTACACCAAAGAAACTAAACACCATTGTTTTATGAAGGCCCACCCTACAAAATTACCCTAGGGACGTCAATGGTGTTGCCCCGTGTGGGAATCGAACCCACATCACTGATTAACAACAAAGTGGCCGCTTAAACCGCAAGCATTTTTTTGGTTCTCAGTATCGATCTTCTCCAATCTTCACCGGCAGTTGCCACAAGTTTCAGAAAGAATATTCACTATTATTACCTATTTAAAATGTCATATTGCTATTTTATTGCAATAGTATTACAGATCTCTGATTACCTTTTCCCTTAAGTGATTCAAGGTTCGCACGATACTCACTCAGCAAAAATATTTCCAACAAATAAGGATACGTTCGGTTCAAGCAGAGAGTCTGCTACTAATAGTCAGTTCATAAAAATTCATCGATAACTTTTATTACCTGACTTCGCCCATGACTCCGGCGCGAGGGACTATTTTATCCCCTTAGGTGGGTATTTCCAAAAATTCTCTCATAGTGCTCCCCTACACTCCCCAAGGAACATATTATTATATGCAAATTTTTAGCTTCCTGCTTCCTGCGCCTAGTAGTATCGGCTGTGCGCTGCTTGTCAGTCAGTCAGTAAAGCAAGAATGTTATATATTTTTATGTTGATATATATCAATATAATAGGTAGGTATATAGGTACAATGCTTGCGTTAGGTACCGACTGACAGACAACGCAAAATCGAAACCACAATTGGCCGCAAGAATCTGAAATTTGGCATTTACGTTCCTCAGGGTGGTTGGGAAGAAACGGAGAAACTGAAATGTGCGGGCGTAACTGCGGGAGTACCTAGTTTTGCTACAAAAATATAGTTTTATAAGAAAATATTTGAAAAATCACTGCACAACATACTCAACTTTAAAAAGTTATTAGGTCACCAAAAAAGAGCAAATAACGCATTTTCGTATCTGTTCATCTTCTTAATTACGAGTTCGGCAAATGAGAATGCAATCAAAATATAGTAGGTATAGTACCAATAGTCTCCTTTTTGATATGACATTTTCACAAATCTCAAGCTCAGCCAGACGCCAGTTTAGTACCAAATTGCCTATACCTCAAACACATGGTAAACAAACAGTTTGCCACAAATCATTTGCTCAGTGTGTTCAACAACTACGCAATAAATCGTAACTTAGCGAAAATAGGCAGGAAATGAAAGCATGAATAGCAGAATCGGTATCGTTGTGTTGTGGCGAAGCCATTTTGCTTCGTCATGGATACTTTGTTAGCCGTCGTAACCTACATAAGTTTGCTTGTAGACATTTTTACTAACTCGTGTTACACGCTTTCTGGAATATTTTGCATAATTTATGACATGTTATTTTTTAGTTTTTGATGAACTTACTTTTGCATGCGGATTTCGCCTTTCAAGCGAACTATTATTTGGGTGTCTATTTAACGCCCGTTTCTCAATATGCTATTTATCGTTGGATTTGAGTGTATGTCAAATATCTATCTCTAGTAGCCAAATCCATTGCTAGCGTGTGTGAGTAGGTACTTACCTTCATCATCGTCCCCGTATAGGTATACCTACACTGTCCAACTGCTGGGCACGGGCCTATTAGGTACCTACCTACCTTATAAAATGATGTCCTTCAGACACTGTCTGTAAAAACGCGACAAACTATTTATTATGACGACCGGTTGGCGCAGCGGGAGTGTAAGCGACTGTTACGCCGAAGGTCGCGGGTTCGATTCCCGCTCAAGTCAAACATTTGCGTGCATGAACATGGATGTTTGTCTTGGTCTGGGTGTTTCTATGTATAAAATGTATGTCAATCATTAATCATTATCTTAGCGTTATCCCAGTTTCAATCTGGGGTCCGCTTTCTAGTCTAACCGGATTTGGCTGAATATTAGCTTTTCCGCAGAGCGACTGCCTGTCTGACCTCCGCAACCTGAAGGGATAACGATATTCCATGGTTTAGACTAGTGTCAGTTTATTAAGGTGGTACTGACGCCCTGTAACGACTGTCAAAGATCTTCATGACAACCGGGACCGACGGCTTAACGTGCTCTCCGAGGCACGGGACAAGCGATAATTAACCATTCAATACGCACATAACTCCGAAAAGTCATTGGTGCGCGCCGTGGATTCGACTCCGACACAGACTGCCATGCAGAGGGCTGCATGGCAGTCTGTTGGTATATCCACTAGGCTATCGCTGCCTGCTTCCTTATTATTATTAAACAAACCCATTCATAATATAGGAAGATACCTACCATCTGTGACAGTGAACATTCAGTAAAACAGTAAGCACGTTCTGCAACTTGTCCTAAAATGCTCATGTAGGACAACCGGACGAGTTGATGAATTACTCTTTTATTACGATTACCATATCCAGTACATTGTAGTCTGCTGTTAAAGCTTATCAATGACTAGATTAACACCTAGATACCTCTGCATGGCAGCATGTATAATATGTATGTATTTACAAAAAAGAAGTTTATATGTTTATCCATTATCTAGTACCCATAGTGCAAGCTCTGCTTAGTTTGGGACTAGATGGTGATGTGCATGGAAGAGCAATGATGAGTGTATGTGGTGGAATATTAGGTAAGTAGGTATATAATATTTTGAATCACACAGATTTTTGTTCACAAAAAATAGTTTTCACCAATACCTAGATAGTGTGATTTCTAAAAATGGTTTAAAAGTATACCTATTTGACGCAGCCAGCACCGTGAACCATGAGCGAAGACTAGTAATAATTAGAAGTGAACTGTTACTTACTCATACTTCAGCTTTTAGTTTTAATTTATAAAACAATAGCCGCATAGCATACTAGCTACCCGTCCTGACTTATAATCTTTCAGATAGATTTTAACTTTAAGTACCTACTTACGGATATGGAAGACCGTATGAAAATACACATTCATCATCATTATCCTAGAAGAAAGACTTTCGACATGGACCCTGGGAGAACACTTTCTAGTAGGTAGGTACCTATCTAGATTTGACAGAATATCAGCTCTCCCACAGAGCGACTGCTGTGCCCTCTGGCCTCTGGAACCCACCCAAATCTACGGCGATATTCAACGACTCAAAGTATCAGTGTCAGTTTATTCGAGAGTATCTACTGAACTGAATTCTCAAAACAACTGTCAAAGATATTCAATCTTCATGAGAGCCGGGACTAACGTACCTACTAGGGTTCAGAACCGGGAAATCACGGTCTCGAAAGTACCGGGAATTCCCGGTTCTTTTGTCAGTAAAATGAAACCGGGAAATCAAATTAGAATCCCGGTTCTTTCGGTACTTTCGGGAATTTTATTTTCATTACGCGATTCACACTAGTTCACACTACTATTTACTTATTTACTCTTACTTTACTTTTCCACACTTTCTACTATTCAAACATTCAAAACTAACGTGAATAATTCAGCGTTAAAAAAAATAACGCGCGAAATTAATGGTGCGCTCGCTATAACCAATAACTACCTACACTCGCTCGCTGTTGCTGGGATAGGAAGGAAAGTAGTAAGTAGGAACGCGACTGCGACGCGGTGTAGAGCTTCCCTGCGCCTGCCGCACATGCCCCGCCCGCGCGCCGCGATCTCTCGTTCACTCATGAGTCTCATGACTCACTCAGTTTTCGCCGAAACACATCCAAGCCGCTCCTTCATAGGTGGCAGCTATGAAGGAGTGGCTTGGATGCGTAGATTACACACATTACTTAAGACTCGGGCACTTCAAGAACCTGAAGGACGCCTTAGCCCACGCTCTGGAGGTGGAAGCAGTACGACGCCACGAGCGAACTCGAAGTCACCGCATCAGGGAAGTTGTATCGTCACCTCGGTGCTACAACTGCGGGGAAAGTGGCCATATCCGCTTGAGCTGCCCAAAGCGTAGGAAGCCTCGTGTGTTTAAGGTTCCACCATTTGATGGCTCGTCATCATGGTCAGCATACAAGATCCAGTTTCAGGCTGTGATGCGATCAAATGGGTGGAATAAAGAACAGGCCTTAACCGCCCTAACCTTGGGCCTTCGTGATCGGGCGTTGACGGTGTTGGGGGCACTCGGGGGGCAAACCTTCTGCAGGTGCTGGAGGCGAGATACAGTGACGCGCACCTCGAACATGTGTATCGTGCTCAGCTGAAGGACAGGATACAACGCACCGGAGAAACTCTGCAGCAGTGGGCTCTAGAGGTGGAAAAGCTGGTCAGGAAGTCATACCAGTCGTCGCCTGCGCTGATAGATGGGAACCTCGTAACATTTACGGATGAAATCCGCGACCTGGAGTGGTGGCACCCTGTTTCCACCTAAGGGGTCGCCTGCTGTGCCTGCCAGGCAGTGAGAGCAGGAAAACGAGTAGAAGCCAGGACTGCGGGGTGGGTGCTGGCTGGTAATGGAAGAGCCCCAAGTATCTCGATCTCGCAATCATGTGACGGGAACAGCCTGATCATTGAAGGCGAAATTAATAAAACGCCATGCAAGCTGACATTGGACATGGGTGCTTCGCGGACAGTCGTCGGTTTCCATCTGGCAAGACGGGTTCTTCGGGGCTGCTTCAGGAACAGTGAATGTGTGAAACTGAGAACAGCTACCGGTCAGCAAATAACCTTCCGAGGTGAAATGGCGGTGGATCTGAAGCTAGGCAACATAGTTTACCGTCACAAAGTCATCGTGGCCGATATAGTGAGTGGACGACTGCATCGTGGGCCTAGAATTCATGCGGAAGCATCGTTGCGAGATCGATGTTAACCAGGGAGTGTTGAAATGTGGCTCAGAAGACGTCTTCATGGAAGGTGCAAAATCAGGAAAAGTGTAATGCCTGAAAAATGTCATTCTTCACCCGCGGTCAGAAACGGTTGTACCAGTTTGTCTACTAGGGCATTCGAGTCAGGGGAACAGATGTGTACTTATCGAAGGCCTAGAGAAAGATACCTCATGGAAGATTGCACGAACCTTGGTAAGGGGTACCAAAGTTTCATCAGTACGCGCACTGAATGCAAGTGACAAGGGAGTGTTGCTCAAGAAAGGTCCGTCGGTCCTTTCCGTTTTCTATAACAAAAACTAGCAAGAACCGAAAATACCGAAAGAACCGGGAAATCCCGGTTCCGTTATACAAAAGTACCGAAATTCCCGGTTCTCAAAAATAATACCGGTTCCGAAAACACTAGTACCTACCTATTAGCCGAGGCAGCCCAAAGAGATGGCCTTACTTCTAGGGAATGCAATCTCGTTCGTCGAGATCTCGGCCTTTTTTAGCGAGATTAATCTCGGTCGAAAAAAGGGCGAGATCTCGCGAGATTTACGAGATTGCACTGGAGCATAAAAACGTCTTATTTGAAGCGCGAACTGACACGGACGGAGTTGCAATCTGTCGTTATCGGCATAAATAAAAAATGAAATGAATTTATACGAGTCCGGGGTGTCAAAAGGCAAACTTTTGCACTTCGTGGATGTCTGCCTGAGAACGGCGGTTTCAATTAGCGTTGAATCCGAAAGGACCTTCTCAGCGGCTGGTTATCTGGCCAACAGTAAAGGAAGCCGTTTAGCAGACGATTCTTTGTACATTTT
This sequence comes from Euclidia mi, assembly GCA_944739405.2. NCBI lineage: Eukaryota > Metazoa > Arthropoda > Insecta > Lepidoptera > Erebidae > Euclidia > Euclidia mi. The sequence goes on from OX123197.2 coordinate 14,319,831, forward strand.
GTGCTTCTGAAGGAGCTACTTTGAAAATAATTCGTAATTAATGGCTTGTGATTTGAACTGAACCAATCTTTCCTTGATTGGTAGGTAGGTATATGTTGTTACTTAGGTCTGTAATTTCTAATAGTCTGTCTTATTGGTATATTTTGTTAATTAATCTGTAATATCTAAGCGGTCTACTGAGTAGATATAGTTTTATTTACCGTATTGATAATAACACCTACCTTAGTTTAGTAACATAGATGATAAGTAGGTAAGTTTATTTGGTTTTGAGTTTTTGACCCTTCGTTGTTTTGTTTATTATAAAACAAATGTTTTATTACTAAAAGATTTTTGTTTGATATTAGAAGCGAAGACTGGTTGTTTCTTTCATTTCTTATTGGACAAATCCGTCCGTAAAAGTTTACTTCATAAAAGTTTATTAAAAAATTATAGACAGGTAGGTACGTCAAACAATGTTTGAAGCATAAAAGTCTATTAAACATTAGTGAAAAATAATGTTCATCTTATAATTCTTAAAGTGGTTATTATTTTTTTCCTTGGGTTGTGTGGTTGACGGCATAGAATACAAGTGTCACCACCCCCTATCCTCTCGTGGGTGTCGTAAGAGGCGACTAAGGTATCCCTTAGTCGCCTCTTACGATCTACGCAAAGATGGTATTTGCATCGTGTTATCACACGATGCAAATACCATCTTTGCGTAGAGACGGAAAACTCGACATCAAACCCTATACGACTGCCTCGTTGATCTCGCGGCATAAATGTGCGCGTGGGATCGGGAGGTTCCGGGTTCGATTCCTGGGTCGGGCAGTGTTATTGGGTTTTTCTGTCATGAAATTCTCAGTAGCAGCACGGAGTCTGGAAATGTGCCCTGTACGGCAATAGGCTCGCCCCTTATTACGTGGGACTAAAGTATATCTGGCGAAAAGTGGGTGTAGAAATACACCTCTGCCTACCCCTTCGGGGATAAAAGGCGTGACGATATGTATGTATGTATTTTTTTCCTAATTTATTCAAATATTGCGATTATTTACAAAAAAAAACATACAAAACTGCCAATCTCGCGAGATCTCGCTTGAGCCCAAATCTCGCGAGATTTGCATTCCCTACTTACTTCATGATTTAGACCGGAGTGTGGTGTGTCATTAGTCATTACAGTCAGACACCCTATAACGAATGTCAAACATGCAAGGGTGTCGGCAGCCGTTGGCCTAAGGTGGGGGGGGGGAGCGGCAAGGTCGCCAGCTGATGGCCTAGGGGAGGGGCCAATTGATATGGAAAATGACAAAATTATGATTTTTTTTTAAATTAATACGCTTTTTGAATATCTAGAGAGGGGCATCTGCCCCTCCCTGCCCCTTCTTTGCGACCCCCATGCAAGTTAGGACTCACCGAGACAAGGGACGAGTTTCTTTTGTATAACCAGCCGCAGCGTAAGTGGTCTTTGACGTAACCGCGAGTAGTAGGTAAATAAGATGGCTAACGGCCGGTCCCAATATTAGATCTATCCATGGTCCTAACATTTTTTTTTTACTTATTATGTATCTCTAGCGAAGTAGCTGTAGCGACCAGCTACAACATAACACGGCGCCATCTACCCAGTGATGATGGAACTACTACGGCACAACTCCACCATGCAACGCGAGAAAAATTCAAACGATCCTGAACCGCGCAAGCAACTTTCGCAAGCCAAGCGGCATATTATACAACTTCGAAAGTATATCCGTCGGCCGGTAGGCCACCAAGCACGACCACCCAGCAGACCCAGCTTGATTAGAGGCTCCTCCCTCTAGTTGGAGGAACACCACACCTTTATCCTCCACATAGCCAAATCCAAAGACAGAGCAAATATTAGGACCGACCGTAAATCATACCTGCTCGTGGATAATTATCTCAATGTAACAGCAGAGTTTTGTCGCTGGTTTAGATATCCAAGCATAAATACGATTCTTATCCTAATTTACTTGGAGATGCGATAGCCTAGTGGTGCATATATGTAACGGACTGCCGAAACGATGGTCTCGGGTTCGAGCCCCAGGTACCTCAGGCACACACCTCTGACTTTTCTAAGTTACGTATGTATTAAAAATGCTAATTATCGCTCCCTTTATAAAGTGCCCGGTAGATGGCAAGAGGCTCGCCCCCTATTACATTCGAACTGAAAGATAACTAATGAAGTGTGGGTGTGTAATGCAACTCTGCCTGCGGGGATAAAGGCGTGAAGTTATGTGTTTACTTAAAGTCTAAAGATTTGTTAATTTAGATGTTTTTGATGCCCCCTATTACATTGGGACCGAAACATATCTGGCGAAGTGTGGGTGTGTAATACACCTCTGCATACCCCTTCGGGGATAAAAGGCGTGAAGAAGATATGTTTTTGACTGTTTGTGTTTACTGACTAAAAGTGCCTTACTTTCCATAATAGCAATATGTACCTATCGTCAGTGAAGTTCTAACAGTACGGAAGTCAAAAACGGCTACTTTACAGGAGAATAAAAAAACTGTATGAAATGAATGTAACTTACACATAAGGCGGTATTATGTTTTATTATTAATACAAATGAACTCTGTGATGATTTGAACTCGTGAAAATCGCAATAATCGTTTCGATTGAAGTAATTTGGTGACTTACGCAGTGTTGCCAGTAGTTTTCAGTAGTTTTCATTGACTTACGTCATGTTTCATCTAATTAATATAGGTAAAGGACATAATATGGAGAAGGGAAATCATAAAATTATTAAACAAAATAGTGTTATATAAAGTTTATTTTATAAAAGAAAAGAAAAAAGAAAATATTTTGTATTATAAAAATGGTTTTGCTTATAACGAATCAACTTCTTATCTATAATCAGACTTTTAAGAGATCAATAGGGTAGGGAATCATAGTACCCGTGACAGTCAGAAGGAATAACGGTCTTTAACTCCTGTAAATGTTTCCATTTAGTTACTGATATTTTCAGGCGACTTTGGTAGAGTTTTGGTCTAGGGGGTAAAGTTTCGGGCATTACTACTCTGCGTCGAATTCTGCGAGGCAGATCTAGATAGTCATCCTCAAAGTTCAATTTATATTTGATGACTCCACTTGGATTATACTGCAGTGCTCGTATATCCGTTACTGTAGGATCATTGACGGAGCGACCAGGCCGTATGGAGTCATACATGAACGAATTCTTGTCTGAGAAGTCGTCGAAAAAACTGTAGTTTAAGTATTCAACCAAATAGGGTTTTTGCGGTCGAGCTTGTTTCGACAATGTCGCAAATTGACTTGGTAAAAAGATCTCTTGGTTTTTTAATTTTTGCTCGATCGAACTATGAACCGCATCACACTCCATCTGTGTGTGACCTTTTTCCAAAAATTTTTGTTCTATAACGATGTTTTTTTCCATCGATAGTTGTAGCAGAGCATTTGATAGAAAAACATTCCGATTCTGCGCCGTACAACCATCAGAATATAAAATTATTGGCATGCATTTCTTCTGTAGTGTTTTTTTAAAACAGTCTATGATGCATGATATAAACACAGAAGCAGTCAAACCAGCATTACTCTCGTCAAACCAATAGCAGGTAACTTCTTTGTTGGCAAGATTATACATCGTAAAATTATGCACACATAGTTTAGTTTTATAGTATAAAGAACTGGCTTGAAGTTGTGGACATAACTTTACGGCCTGTAAATCTTGTGTAAAAACATGTACGTCATCCAATTGACGAGCCCTTTCTTTATCTTTCACTTTCTCTCTTCTTGCCATGTCTTTTTTCTTAATATGTGATCTATATTCTTCCTCTGCTATGTTGCCTATTTTGTATGAACAGCAAGTATCGCACTGATCTTTTTTAGGCGAGAACAGGCTAAGATTCAACTCATCAAAAACTCTGCACATAGTCCAGCGACTAAGTGGACTTTTCGACTCCTTTTCACACTCTTGGATGTACAACCTAAAAAGACAGTTCTTATTTTCAACAATCGGCTCTAAATACTGTTTTGATGTAGATGCCCTACAATAGTGCGAGGGCATTTTTGGTAACGAAGCAAAGAACTGTTTGAGAAATGTCATGTCTTCTTTCTTAATAACGCGTTCATCATTATCGTCGTTTGGTCGTGGTGTTGTTTTAGCAATGCCATGTTCAGATTTATCGATCCAGCATCTTATAGTCGACTCTTTCAAACCCAGAGTGTTCAAAAATGTCTTCAGACAAACTTGGGTACGTCCCTCTGATGTACTGAGAAAGTACTGTTTACTCTCACTTCTACGAGAATTAGATTTTACTTTTACTTGTTTTTTTTCACAAATGGAGACGTGAGATACAACGTACTGTTTCCGTTGCTCCCAAGTCATGCTTTTCCAGAATTTGGCAAATATGTTCTCTCTTTCGATCTCAGACAAGCTAAAACAGCCACGTAACTTGGACTTCGAGCAAAACATGGATGTGCAACGTGAACCAATTGAACGTACTGGCCGTGGCACATCATGGAGTACTTGAAATTTCTCTTGCCCTGAAACTTTCCTGTCCCTACGGTACCCCACATATTCTTCACCTAGCATGCGCTTTAGTTTTGTTGTGTTTTTATTCCATTTTTGAGGTTGTGCGAATCCCTTTGATTTCCTTTTTCTATTTGAATTTATATCTTCGATCTCACTGTCAGACGATAGCTGCTCCAATAGCGACGGTGAATTTCAGGCAGTCGTGGAAAGGGCTTGTACTTCTTCATTTAAACAGGTTGATGGAGCTGAAGGTAAGAATGTTTTTTCAATGTCATTTTCAGGTGGTTGTGTGGCTTCTAAGGGCGGTGAAATCTCAACAGACGAGGACAAAGGCTGCAATTCTTGACTTGGCTGCAAATGCACTATGGTAACTTGTTCAGACGAAGAAAAAGGTATGGAACATTCTGAATGTTTTGAGGGCTCATTAGGTCCAGCAAAGACGGAGATGGAGGCTGGGACACTATTTCTACTGGTAAGTTAATAATATCGATATTTTCTAAGTCAGTCAATGTTACTGGTAACATCTTCTGTTTTTTCTTTGGAACTTTTATCTTTAAGTCGCTGCAAAGAATCAACATGTCATCTTCAAGTTCCTCGCTATCACTTGATAGAAAATCCATCTTGTATGAAGGTTATCACCCTGTAAAAAGAGAAAGAAAGTAGGTAAATATAATGGAAACACAACGTAACTAAAAAAAAATATCACAGTAAACACTGCGTAAGTCACGTCTACTTTTTGATTACCATTTAGGCGACTAATAATCGTAATAATAAATAAACACACTTGTTTTAACAGTTAAACCATGACCACATAACATTAAATCGATATTGGGTAAGGCCGTAGATTTTGCCACTTAGTAACATAGAGTAACATACAAGCATTTATGTTACGGTAACGTAAAAGTAACTTAAAAGTAACACTTAATTTTGTAAGGGTGATTTCTCACCAGCGGAAAGAGATCGGAGAAAACAGAAAAATAATTAAATGAACAGTTTAGAGGTTTTTATTGAATAATAATTATGCCTTGCACTTTCTTACAAATCACACACATGAGCTTGTCAAGCACACACTATTGTAGTTTTTCTTGTGCACTCTTGGAGCATATAACATAAATGCGAGAAAAAATTATTTATACTTAATGGTAAGTAATTGTAAAATCACAGGACAAAAGTAATAGAAATTAAGGAAAGTATGACAAAGAAAATACGCATTGATTAGATTAAAAAAAATATAATGCGTATTTTATTTCGAAAATTATGAATGCTTAAAAAAGAACAATTATGTTAACAAAGTTATGTTTTTCTTACATAGTGCAATAACAAAGTTTTTCTCCCAATAATCACAATATAAAGTATATAATTATACAGGGTAAATTGTACAAGTACAAGTGCGGGATGGCCAAATCCAACACTACGAAGAATATAAAAAAAACTGAAAGGAGTCTCGAGGCCGATTTTGAATTCTAAACTGCATTAATAGATTTTTGAAAAAAAAAATCCTAGCCGGGAATTGAACTTATATGAGAACTATAATACAAGATGTGTTTTTTTTTCAAAACCAACCGGCTCAATTCTCTGACAGGAAAAGATTTTTCAAAATCTAGTACTGCAGCTTTAGTTTTCAAAATCGGCCTCGAGACTCCTTTCGGTGTTGTTTTATATTCCTCATAGTTTTAGATTTGCCCATCCTTTTAGATTTGGCCATCCGCGCACACTTTAACAATTTCACCCTGTACTTTTTTACAAATTTCAAACACTTGGGCGGGTTTGCCTGTCACGCTGATCGCAAGCCGACGGTCCGCGCTGATGGGTCAATATGCATTAAGTACTTCTAGCGTTCTGTAGTCGCGCTGGCCGCTCAGCGCTGTCGGCCAAAGTATTTCATACATATTGACCCATCAGCGCGAACCGTCGGCGTGCGATCAGCGTGACAGGAAAACCCGCCTTGAGCTTATCAAATACTAGTAAATATTAATTATTGCTTCTCTTGAACTTCTGAGCTCATAAAAAATATATTAATATTTATTAAAATATAATATTATTTATTAAACTTATCGGTGAGTAATTGTAAAATCACAGAACAAGACTAATATAAATCGAGGATAATGAAAGTTTGACAAATGTTGATAAAGTTATATCTTTCTAACAAAGAGTGATACCTAACAAAAATGTTTCTCCCAATACTTACAATATAAAACTTAAGTGAAGAAAACTAGATCGCGATCGTCTTCCAGGTAATATTCCTTAGAAGCTTCTTCCTTTTGTATCAAATTTACTTTCTTGACTATAGAATCTATCGTCACGATATCGATGTCTAACTTTCTTTGAAATGTAAACTTCAAAGAATTAGAGGAATCTTTGATAGTTTTCAAAAATTTGACTTTGTAATAATATAATCCGTCCTTTAATTCTATATTCTCAACAACTCCTAAATAATGTTTCCATGTTTTTCTTAGATAATATCTAACTATAATAATGTCATTTATGTCAAAAACAAAGTCAGTCTGCATATTTTCTCTAGTCTCATCTTCTGCACGTTTCCTTCTCTCTATTTCTTCTTTTTGAGTTATATTCAATTCTTTGCTGTCACTTTTACCCTCCAAAATATTCTTCTTGTCGTTTTTTGTAAAATCAGTCTCATTTTCTTCTCTATTTTCAGTCTTATTTGTGTCGCTGTATGTACTTTTTATTTTAGTCATTGTGGCTCTTTTTCCAAATACATTGCTCTCTCCTAAGTTATAACTAGCAGTGTTTTCCGGAGTGTTCCTAATTTGAGATAGAACTGTCACACAACTACTTTCGGGAATATGTTGTTTCACGTTTACATTTACGTGGGTCACTTTGTTGTTTCTATATTCAACTTTATTTCGATCTTCTTCCTTGGCTATTTCCCTATCTACTTCACCTTTATTTTTGTCGTCTTTGGTTTTATTTTCACTTCGTTTAGATTTCATACCTATTTTAATTTTATCTGCGTCATCACTGCTTTGGTCATTATTTTCACTTTTAGCTTTCATGATTATTCTCGTGGATAAAACATTGATTTTTTTATTGGGATCTACCCTTTGCTTTAAAACTCCAGTTTTTTCATCCAAATCGAACGTAGTTGCTTGTTCAGCGTTACCTTCTTTTCTTTCAATAAGGTTGTCATCAAAATTATCAAAATTATCCAAATTATCTTCATCTAAAATATCTACTTCCGTATAACATGTTGCGTCACTATCAGCATACTCAATATCCATGTCCGTACTACTTTCAGACGATGAACTAACTTTTCGATATTTTCTTGTCCTTTTTGTTTTCTCGCGACAGTCGACGTTTTCTTTTTCACTTGTCTTCCGCTTCTTGCTTTTAGTTTGTTTTTTGCTTGCGTTTTGTCCAGTAACTGTCCCAAATTCGTGTATCATGGAAGAATAACATCCACACATACCGTTTAGGTCATTGCAAAAACAGCTTAAGTTTCTGTATTTAACTTTTAAAACGCTGTTTGTCATTAATTGGTGGATTTTCATCGTTCCAGGTATAGGAAGTATGTTAATGTCTAAGGGTTTAATATTATCCATTGGAATGAAAAATATTTTAATTTCAGTATCCGATACATCCAGTATATTAAAAGCCGTTTCAGCATTGGGGATATCAATTCCTTGGGCTATTTTCGCATCAAGATTACGTTTGATGGCCCCACCAATGCCATCTGCTGCTCCTTTTCCATGGGCCGATTCAAAGAAGGACCAAGTTCCGCTAGCAAATCCATATTTGTAAATATTTTTGCTAAAAAGATAAAAGTTCTTTTTCTGCCTATACTGAGTTGTAGGCCCGTCAGAAAAAAAATGTAAGATATTAACGTTCGGGTAACCTTCTGTAATATATTTCAGTATGGGGTCTAGGTGTGCCCATATGGCTTCTGGACATGTTCATTGTTGGGAGATATCGAACAGAAAGATATGGGTCTTTCATTAGTAACGTATAAAACACCTGTATGTAAAGTTATCTGGTCTTTGATGAAATGCATGGCTTGGACTTCTTTATGGTAGTTACATGTAAAGTTTTCGGAAAAATCTATATGTATTATTGCTTCATTGTTTTTTAAGTTTTCTTTGCAAACCTTGTATTTATTATACTGATGATAAAAATTATATGTATGTGTTTTAAATTTGTTCATTTCTGTATTAAATTTGTTTATTAAATCTTTCAGTGTACCCTCTTTATTAGTTTTCATCATTCTTTTTATTTTTTTCATTTTATCACCCTGGCCATATGTATGCTCTTTCATAGACCACTCAAACCATGTAACTTCAATTTCTTCTTGATCATCACAAACAAATAGTTTTCTATCTGCGCAAATATTGCATTCTCCATACATGCATTCTTGAGACTTTAAATCACAAACAAAGTCTGAAGTGACCTCATTTAAGCTTTGTTTCTCCTGGAAGAATCCCTGTGACTTCAATGCATCCACCAAAAATTGCATATTTGAGTGCTTGACACAGGCGCATGTTTCACAGTTTCTTATTTTAGGAGGTAAGACGTAAAACGGCCTGTATTTTTTAAAAGTACTAAAACTATTTCTTTCTATCTCAGCTGTGTACTTTTGGTGGACAATTTTCAGTTTATCCAGTTGATATCTTATTTGGCGAGTCACTTTTTTGTAAGTTCTATACTCCTTCTTACCGGCTGTCGCACGAGTTACGTCGTCTCTATTAAAATAATCCTCTATTTTATTTTGTAAAATAATAGACTTACGAATTTGAGCCCTGTTGTATTTTTTGACGTGACAACGTCTTATAAATTGGTTTGCCGGGTGACACTTCAAGAAACTGCGTTACGCTCCGCTCACGTTATGCGCTCACAATGAGAGCGAGTGAGAGGCACGCGTCCCGCCTAAGAGCGAGAGAGACAGACATAAAAAGTGAAAGGCACGCGTCTTTCATCCTTCTTCCTACTATACGAATGAATATTCACATTAAAATTATTTTACCACTCAAAGTCGTTGTCACGTATAACTTTCGCCCGTATACCGACTTTACAGGCAACCAATTTTTTTTTAAACTGCTTTAAAACCCAAGGACAGCGTCAACTTTGATTTTTGTCTATATTTCTCCACCAAATTGTTTTTCAAATTTTTTTAAATGTTCTTTTTTCAGCTTGATTTGAACTTTTCATTTCTAACTTAAGTGCTTCTGTCAAAATATCATGTTCTAGTAGTTTCTGTTTAATAACTTCTTTTTTTGGTGTTTCAATATGAGGAATGTTTTCACTAATAAATTCTTCAACACTCTTCCTTGGAGTGTATTCAGCTGTATTTTGTCTCATCACACTAGTTTCTTCATTCTCGGCCGATGTTATACTATTTTCTAGTTGTTTAAGTCTAATCACATTTTTAAAATTTTCGTTCATTTCATCCATTAGTTTTTTGTGTCTGTATAGCTTTTTTTGTAGAGTTTTAAACCTTTTCGACAAACTAAATAAATCTTTTCGTAATCTCATATTTTCTTGCTGAAACCTGTATTCAATACGACGTTGAATTTTACGTAAATCTACGGATTCTTTTTCGGTAGTCTTTTGCTGCGACGTTGATGCCAATTCTTTGGCTTTTTTTCTATCTTCTTTCCATTTTCGTCTTTGTTCTTCTTTTTGGTCTTCTGTGTAATTATTTCTTTTATTTCTGTAATACTTCAAAGCATTTTCTGCAACCTTCTTTTTCATCTCCTCATATTTTTCTGGATTATTAGCTTTAAGCTTTTCTCTGTACTTTTTTTGCTTTTCCGCCGCCGTTAGTGGCATCTATAGAGAAGTAAAATATAAACACTTTTAACAAACTTGGAAACGGCAAATTTCATCATGGATGATACGCTTATGACTCCCTAATTCGTATCGTAGTCCAGTCAATATCGACAAAAAAAAAGCACAAACATCGCAAACGCGCATGTAACTACGAATTTTTTATATGTTGTTACGTTCCTTGAAACTTGATACAAACCCTATACCAACCCGTTTCGCCAGCGTGATATAGTAGGCCAATTTCTCCTTTCAAAGGACAGGCCTAGTCCAGCAGTGGGCCGTCAAAGGCTGATGATGACGTTCTTTGAGAGAAGTTTACACCCAAGTTTGCAACCTTTAAAACCCTGTGCTACTCCTATGGTGCTCGAAAAAATGCGGTATTTTGGCACTTTTTTGTTTTTTACGATAAAACTACCCTAAAGAAGCGTTTTTCAAGATCTTTGTTCACTACTTTAAAAAAAGGAAGCTAAATTTGGTACTGTAGAATTGCTCATCTTTGACAAGCTGTATCTCTGCAACCAATGGACCTAGAATACGGAGGTTAAGCTCAAATTGTAGCAAATTTAGTTATCTTTATTAAAATATAATCGTAGTGAACAAAGATCTTGAAAAACGCTTCGTTAGGGTAGATTTATCGAAAAAAAGAAAACAAAAATGTGCCAAAATTTCGCAGTTTTTCGAGCACCATAGGAGTAGCAAAGGGTTTTCAGGGTTGCAAACTTGGGTGTAAACTTCTCTCAAGGAACCCAACAATATATAAAAAAATCGTGGATACATTCACGTTTGCGATGTTCGATGTCGATTTTGACTGGACTAATCGGGACTCTTCTCATTTTTATAAGATTACCGATATAAACTAGCCTTTACAATGACTTACGTTACGTAACATAAAAACTTATGTTACCAGAGACATAAAAGTATCATAAAAGCAACGTAAACATTGAATTATTACCTACAGAAACCAAGTACGCGCACGCAATACGCGCCGTTCATTTGGGTCAGGATCTGACCCAATCGGCGGCCGCGTTGTCTGTAGTCCGAGTCGCACGGTAGCGTAAGCATCTCCCGCAAAATAATCGAAATTATGACATACTGTACAGTGTTTTGTGCCACAAAGCTTCAGAAAAAGATTATAAGGTTGCTGGAGTATCATTCCACCGGTCAGACATTAATTTTATTACGTAGATTGTCTAATAATACAAATACAGTGAATCATAATAAGTACGAGCGGAGTGTTGCCAGTTGGGTGTGAAATTGTCCCAGTTTAATTTACACATTCCTTACCAAATTTTATTCTATTGACAGTAATAATAAAAATAGGAATTAGGTAGTTACATATATAAACTTAACCTTTCAAACACTGCTGGCTGGTACATATCAATCGGTTACGACAAATTTGTCACGTCAAGCTCTAGCCGGGCTCGGCTAAGACGACATTGTCTCAAAGCACTCGATTTTTCCGTTTTTGTATTGAAAGGCTAGTATCTGAAGTCTAGTATTGTCTTGTACTTAATGTAGGCACGCGTAACTAACTTCGTTGTTGAACGAATGACGTTACCGACCTATTTATATTCGAATTTTTAAACTTTTCGCCTTTTTTTGGTCACCATAGCGCAACGGCGCACACATACTCGTAGTACTCGCTGTTGATTTTTGATATTTTTTTCTCACAAATATACATAAATACTTTTTTATGTACTATAAAGAGCATTTAACTAGGCAATCACTCGGCACTTGTTAGTGCTCACGTTTGAGTAAGTTTCGTCAAGATTGATTTAGCCATCGTTAGTCAGTTGTCAAAACTTAAAAAGCAGACAGTGTGACTTTAGAATTTATAATATACAATTACTTATTTCATGCAAAAATTATGAATTTACCCTATTTGTAGGGGAAAGACGTTGTAACTGGCAACTCTATAATTGCGTCTGTGTGCGTGATGCAGCAAGTAAACACAGCACAGTTCCGCACACATAGCGAATTTTCGGCTTAGCTTCTGAGCTCGCGTTGTTTGAATACTGACTTTCTGTAGGTAATAATTCAATGAACGTAAAAGTAACATAATATTGGATTGATTAGGTTATAAAATGAGAATAAAACAGATTTTCATGCCAAAACATGCTTTCTCAATCAATGTTAGCTTTGGCGCATACGTGTATAGTATTTTGAATATAAAAAATGTGTATTTACCTTCCAAAATCGCAGAAAACACTTTTTATTTTAGCAGACGAAATTACACTGAGCGGTTTTTGACACAATCCAAAGACAACAATATGGCTCTTGTTTTTTTTTATAACGTGGCTGTTTGGTGTTGCCAAACCAAATTACTACAATTGCCCCAGTATTATGTTAAAGACCATATTACTTTTTAAACTGGTAACATAAAAAAGTAACATATAAGTGTTAAAATTGAAGACATGTTTTAAAACTAGGATAAGGACTAAACAAATAGCGCTTGAACTCAATGTGACATTGAATTATGTAGCTCTACTAAAGTACTTTCTATACGTTAAAAAATTTATGTACAACTTGTTACATGGTCTGTAATATAGTCCATTGTTTTTGTATCACACTTTGTGGACATTCACTTTTTGTATGAAACTTTTATGTCATCCATGAATTTAAATTCAGTTTAAAATAAAATTACGCCCATTGTAGTTAAATTATAAACTGAAAATGTGTTGTGAGGCATACTGCTACAAGATAAAAATATGTCGCCTGAAAAAATATCAAACCAGGCATAAAAAATTCGAGAACGATTCTTGATTATGAAAAAAGTGGCAAAATCTACGGCCTTACCCTATTATTGGGAATAAAACATCAAGATATATTGCAAATAATACCTTAAATCGAAATCACAACCTCGGAGAACTTGATGCACAACGAATTTGTACGTGAATGGCTGACATACGCAGTGTTGGCACCACCAACTGAGATACGCAATGTAACTATTTTTCAAATAACGCGTTGATATTGGTCAGTTTATCGTGTTTTGATCAAAGAGATTGGATAATATACATAGAGACCGTCCTAGTACTCCCAAATTGAACACAGTCAACTGACGTGTAAGATACAATTTAGACAATATTATGCCATCAAATTATATAACCTTAGTGATTTTTTCTTTTATAACAGTTCTATCATGATTTTGAATTTAGTCGTATAATATTTATATCGACTTTTCAAGTGTTGTAAAAAATCTTATCGATATGTCTATATCCACCGTATATTTTTACCTCGTTATTTTTTAGATTATATGTGCACGTGATAAAGATTTATAAAATAAGTGGATTGCTGCAGTATGTCGTGGAGAAAATTGGGTGCCTAGAAAGCACCGTAGAATTTGTTCCAAGCATTTTACTGCGGAATGTTTTTATAGTAATGACAGATGGCTCCTCCCTTCTAAACATATCAGTGTGAGTGCTTAAATAATTACTTGCTATTATTTAAACTATCAGCAACAGTAATGAATTCCGAAGCTTGTTAGAATCCATCATATTACAAAAAAAATTAATGCACCTATAGAAAAAATCTGATCATTCTTTACAAAGACAGTAATATTTAAAGGACAGTAATTTGAAGGTTTGATAAGAATTGTCTGCTTTCATAGTCACGACTACTGAGTGGATATGCATCAATATAAGGGAATCTTCATTTGAAAGAAATTTTGTTAAATGTCATCTACCAGAGACCAAAACTTGGTTGTTCTTGTTTGACTAGTGGACTAATAATGTGCCGATCCCAAGATAAAATCGAGGGGCTAGTCTAGCCACAATTTTTTTCTCTCTAAATATTCTGTGTGTCACATGTATGACCGAAAAGTGTGCGATCCCGCACATACATTTTTTACACATAGATTTGTATTACCTACACTATGAAATGAGGAAATTTCAATAAAGTGATTATTGTTAATAACAAACCTTTGGGCACTATTCAAGGTTTTGTCTGATTTATCTATTTTAAGTAATTTTTTATGTTTTTTGCTTGATAAAATCCATGCCGACTATCTCCTATCCTTGTAAAGAATTAATTTGGAAATGCCATTCTCAGTTATCATAATGCTTAAGCTATGAGTTTTGCTTTTATCTTAATTATTTGCTTTCTCTAATAAAAATATGTTATTGATATTAGAGAGAGAGTAGGGGGTGATGATTTATTTATTTAATATTTATTAATCCCACTTACAGCTTTCATTACAGCTGAAAAACTAACTATAAATAAACATTTATGCCGAGGGTGTCGTATGAGGCGACTAAGAGAAACAAGAGAAGGAAATCTCGAAATCAAACCCTATACGAATACGTCTGGCTAATGTGGTATTATAGTAGGCCAAACCTCCACCACGGAAGGTTAAAGACCAGCAGTGGACTTGAAAAGGCTGTTGATGCGTAAAGAAAAATACCATGAAAATTAGAAAATAACGTCTCGATAGATTATGTGCTACTGAGTACCCATTTGAAACAAAAATATATAAGTTCAGTTTAAAAATTCAAGTTTGTGTAATAATTATTTATAGACTGTCCATCAACTAGCGTTCTGACTGCTGTGGACATAAAGTTACGGAATTTAAAATGTATAACATATAAATAATATACTTTACAAGTCCGTTTGATTTTGAACCTATATTGAAACTTTAATCGATATCGATAGCGGATTTGCTCAGTCACTATTACATTAAAAAGTTACGATATTTGTGTTCAAATTGTCTTTAGCCCTAACTGACAAATAAAGTGCCATCTTCTTCTGGCAACTCTAATTTATCATATGAGTGAAGAGTGTAGCTATATTCAATTTGTTCTTAAAAATATCGTTCCTTCCATGCTTCAGTTATTCTTCTGTGGTTTTGATTGACACGATGCGCGCCACTATGCTTTATCCAATGACATTCAAATCTCAAAACACTCACAAAATGACTTACGCACTGTTAGAACTTCACTGACGCTATGTCTCATTGCTCAATATGATTTTTACCTATGCTTTCTATAAGCAAGAAGTTGAAAACTGAACAATAGGCAAATGTGGCTGATTTATAATCAAGAGGCTTAACCGCCTGTTCACACTATTACCACAGTATAAAGACCATACAGTAGTTTGACGCCTTTGATCTCGTAGAAAAAGCCGACAACGTCTAGACAAGGGTAAGTAGGCTAGGGCTGCCACATGTAAACAATTTACTTATTCAAACACCGTCTATTTATTTTAGAAAAATATTACAATTGCTACGCTACATGAAAAATATAGTGTAAATCACTTATCTATACATATAAATAAAATTGGAGTGTCTGTTTGTAATATTAAAATAACTGCTTTTTACTAAATGCATATGGATGTATACACGGTACATACACCGAAATGACATTTTTTACAATTTTTGTCTGTCTGTCTGTTTGTTCTCGCTAATCTCTGGAACGTCTGGACCTATTTTGACAGGACCCTCACTGGCCTGATGTACCAAGGAGTAACTTAGGCTTAAAATTAAGCGGGTACGCGAAGAAGTTCCCTCAGGAAGCGGGTGAAACCGTGGGAAACAGCTAGTTTATTATATTACAATAATTAACGATAAATAATTATTATAAAACACGGTGAATTTTTCGTGCGGTGACAGATTTGCATACAAAGTGTCAATCAGTACCTATTTCATCCCGCCGGTGTCGTGGGAGGCGGTCAAGAATATAAAGCATTTTTCGTACAAACCAAGTTAAAATAAAGCGATTGGCATTGCGGTGATTTAATGGATGGGTAACCTTGGGATCAGCTTGCAGAGCCTATGTTATCGATATGAAGTATTTTGCAGATTTCTTTCGTGCAAATTACGTTAAGGTAAAGCAATAGACATCACGGTCATTTTATGGATGGGTGACCGGGCTATGAGATTACGGAGAACATGTGTGGGGTTTATAAAAGGGGGCCAAAAATATGGTTATTTTTGAGCTAGGATGCGCCGTTACCAAGATACATAATAATATGTGATAGGTACTTACCTAATGCGAAGGTACTAGGTACTTATTAAATGAAATTAAAATCACACCAGAATGTAATATTACCTTACAACGCATATTTTCTTACGTCTGCCATGTTGTTTACGTACAATAAATGCTACTTTATTCTGTTATTTAGCCAGACATGAGATATTGTAAAAGTTAGTAGATTAGTAGGAATGTGCACATCATTTTAAGTGGTTATAGGTACGTACATTTCAAAATAATATAAATAATTATAATTCATGAAATTTTCCTTTTTGGTATAAGTAAATTGATGAAATCGCAGATTTTTAAATCCTTATTTATTGAAATCTTTAAACAGCATAAAGAATTTCAATGTCTCACAGCACAAGTCGTATGCACCATCTTAATTAATATTCTTAAGCAAATAAATAAGTAACGAACAAAAAACAAGCACGTGCCAGCCCCCAAAAACATGTACCTAGTTAGGAACTAAGGCGATATACGTAACTAGGTACCGCTCTTCCCGCGTCTCACCTCTTGGCCCCCGCACGATTGACCCGTCTAGACTTGTTCGTCGAACGACTGTATGGATTATTTGACTGTGCTATTACGGACCGTCTACTTTTCACTCCGTCTAAGTATTAAATATGCATAAGTCAATAAGTGTGTCTTGTGTCATATTAATTCTACTGCCACAGGCACATCCACAGAGATATCCGTCTCCTTAGACGGAGCTGTCTAAATATGTACAGTGTTATACAAATTTGACTGCGACTGGCACAAAATTCTCTTTAGGATAGCTTTACACCCCTCCGGAAAACCCATGCGGGCTGCCAGAACGATGACGTGCGTGAGGCGTTAGAACACCATTTCCCGGAAAGCTGTGGAACCAGCCTTAACCGACCGAGAAAGCAGCCAGCTTGAAGAGGCTCTTACACTATTGCATCAACTTTAATGTACATCCATCCTTTGTACGTCAAGTATCATTCATGAAAATACCTACTATAAAAAACAAAATGTCGCCAAACACATAAGGTATTACAGTATTTTTTTTCGACGAGGCTCCTGAAAGTTACATAGGCAATATTTTCATAAATCTTAATATTATTATATAGAATCCTTGCGTTACTGACTGACTGACAGACACTCTACAGCCGAAACTATTGGGCGCAGGAAGCTGAAATTTGGCATGTGTGTTCCTTGGGGACCGTAGGGGTGTACTAAGAAGGGATTTCCCGAAATTTCCACGGGATCGGCAAAAACGGGTAAATTTTAAAAAATGCAGTCGTATAGTCTCCAATAAACTTCCGATTCAATTCGTTGCGCATTCCAAGACAGACAGTCAAAACTTGGTGTCTCCTATGGTCACTGCTGCTGAAACTGGCTAGACAGGAGATAGAGCAATGGGAATAAAAGTACCTATAATTAGTCCCAAAAGACGTGTGCGTTCGCGCAGCGGAATGTTGTTGAATTTAAAGATTTTAATTATGCAGATATTTAGTGTATGACGTCGTATAATTGTGTATGGTAAAAAAAAAATTGTGCACGCAGCCATTGTGGAGAAATTCAGCAAAAACTGATTCCGCTGGGCGAACGTTGTCCTGGCGGAACTTTTTTTAATCCATTGACTTTAGAAGAAAAGAGATGTGTCCAAAAGTTAGTGTGTATTTGTGTGTAATTGTGTATGTATGAATAAAATTAGTGCATGCATAAACTTCGGAGAAATTCAAGTTTCCGCTACCTACGCGAACGTTTGGCCATTAGCTAGTTTTCATATAAAGCGCTTACATAGAGAGCTGTAGATTTTTACATACGTTGTTTTGAATTTGTTTATATTTGTTTAAAAAACAGATTTAGAAAAAATCGTAGGGCTTAAAAGATAAAAATATAAACGTAAAATACGCTTATTAGGTCTTAGTTCTTAAAGTATGCACTTTGGGGTCTAGATTTTCACGTTTATACAAACCTTGTAAGTGTCTGCAACATGTTGCCAAGTATCAATGATGTTCCGTTAGTAATTAAAGAGTTATAGGACAATTTACCATGAATAGATCACTGTTTACAAAGCAGTCAAATATCACGACGTTCTAAAGGAATTGCATGGTAAAATATATGCCAATAATTAGTGTATTCATTCATCTATTCACATGCAAAATTTCATGTCATTAAATTCAGTAATTAAAGAAAAACAATTATAATACTGACGAAGCATCGAAAACCTACATAACCCGACCAAGTTCGGATAGCTACAAAAAAGCGGCCGTGCAATATATTTAGGTAACATCCCAAAATTTACAGTATAATACCGGTATTGAATTGGTATAGGTGATAACACAATTGTTGTTTCGATATAATTTATAGGTCATTTACTTTTGTACACCTACTTTTTTAAATGTATTTGACTATGACAGAAAGTAGGTACTATTTACGTAGGTACTTTATTTAAGTATGCGCTTGAGACTTGAGATATAATCTAGATATATTATTAAAATTTAAGACAAATAAAATTCATACAGCTAATTTCTATTGAAGAGTTCACGGATCAGAATTCTAACTATAGACCTCTTAGGGAAATTAAATAATTACCACATGTAAATACTACTGTTTAGGTAAATATTTATCATATTGTAGCTTATTACACTATTTAACCAAATGGACTAGGTATGCACGAGCCGTCCCCTTTGCAACTTTAGTGGATCAAACAATCTAATAACTTAAAAAAAACTACTTCTTGAATCGATTTTTTAATTGATGTATACCGTTGTACTGGTAGTGACTTTTGTATGTGAGCGTGTTCCCCCGCACCCCACCAAAATATGCAGAATTATTTTGTTCGAAGCGGTACGCTAGTCCTTTGGCTAAATAGTCTAAGTATTGTAGTTATGAATTGATCAAAAATATTCTAGTGTGAAAAAATAGACAACGCGCTGCGCGGTGCGCGCAACGAGCGATAGGCGGCTTCCCGCTTGAAACGGTACTTCCATCCTTGAAGAAAAGAAAGGGCAATATGTTTATTAAACCTGTTTTAGTCAAAACTCATTTAAGTCCATTGCTGTCGTTGCAGGCGTTTGTTAACGTTATTATAATTACATAATTATGTAATATGTAATTAAAAATATTTTTGTACACGGATATTTAAATACTTGTTAATTGAAGATTTATTTTTATCGTAGATAGTGGCGTTATTATTTAAAAAATATTTTTAATTCAAGAAATGCAATTCTTTTATTTTTTCCTAACGCTTGTCTACGCAACTATACGATATTAATAAATACTATATTGGAAGGTTAAGAACGTTTCTTAGATATATGGCACGGCCGCTTTTTTGTAGCCATCCGAACTTGGTCGGGTTATGTAGGTTTTCGATGCTTCGTCAGTATTATAATTGTTTTTCTTTAATTACTGAATTTAATGACATGAAATTTTGCATGTGAATAGATGAATGAATACACTAATTATTGGCATACATTTTACCTTGCAATTCCTTTAGAACGTCGTGATATTAGACTGCTTTGTAAACAGTGATCTATTCATGGTAAACTGTCCTATAACTCTTTAATTACTAACGGAACATCATTGATACTTGGCAACATGTTGCAGACACTTACAAGGTTTGTATAAACGTGAAAATCTAGACCCCAAAGTGCATACTTTAAGAACTAAGACCTAATAAGCGTATTTTACGTTTATATTTTTATCTTTTAAGCCCTACGATTTTTTCTAAATCTGTTTTTTAAACAAATATAAACAAATTCAAAACAACGTATGTAAAAATCTACAGCTCTCTATGTAAGCGCTTTATATGAAAACTAGCTAATGGCCAAACGTTCGCGTAGCGGAAACTTGAATTTCTCCGAAGTTTATGCATGCACTAATTTTATTCATACATACACAATTACACACAAATACACACTAATTTTTGGACACATCTCTTTTCTTCTAAAGTCAATGGATTGAAAAAAGTTCCGCCAGGACAACGTTCGCCCAGCGGAATCAGTTTTTGGTGAATTTCTCCACAATGGCTGCGTGCACAAATTTTTTTTACCATACACAATTATACGACGTCATACACTAAATATCTGCATAATTAAAATCTTTAAATTCAACAACATTCCGCTGCGCGAACGCACACCCAAAAGACTACATAATATGTAGTCTTTTGGGACTAATTATACTTTATGTAACTAAGTACTTTAACTGTGCTGTTAGTGTCTAAACACACTATGCCGAACTTACGCGACCGAAGTTCGGCACGATTACGCCTGTAACTAATGCTGTTTTAATTACTGACACACACACACTATACCTACTTACCGAAATTACGTTGCGTTATAGCGTACCTGCAGCGTAACTTCGGTCTGGCGTAACTCCGTCGTAAGTTCGGCTGCAACTTTTCTAGTAGTACAACACACATTATACGCGACCGAAGTTCGATTCGATTGCCGACGAAGCTACTGGTAGTAGAGCACACATTATACGCGCCCAAAGTTCGGTTCGATTGCTGACGAAGATAAAGTTGCGCAATGGAATTTCGGCGACGTAAGTTCGGCACTTATGGTGTGTCATATCAGCCGAATACGCCGGAACGTAACTTCGGCCGCGGAACTTCGGTCGCGCAACTTCGGCATAGTGTGTTTAGACACGTTGTAGTGTTATTCATATGCGAGTGTATGGCTTTGGTAATTCTCGTATCGAAGTTTATAAGCCACTAAGCTTCCAACAAACACAGCCTGACAATTACTGTCCTGGGTCAAAATCGGGAGCGACAGCTTTATTTGGAATCCGAAGCAGTCGTGCTCTGATGTAAATACCTTTACAAGCGGTCACCCATCCAAGTAATGACCTGTGCCAATGTTGCTTTCCTTTGCCGATTTGTTAAGAATCTGGTATGTCAACACTTTATGTAATTAGCTCACAGTAGTTTTATTATAATCATAGACCACTTAGATGGAAGTGTTATTAAGTTAGTACATATTTCAGAAAATACTTGAGTAAAGGAAAGCGAAAAAAAAACAAAATAGTAAGAATGGAACTTATTTTATTTACATCCTAAACATTATATTTAGATAGAATAAAGTTGTAGACATTTCTCCAGGCGACTTGTATTGCAACCTGAAACAAATTACAAAAACACTTTAACTGCCATTTAGAGGGTATCAGGTTCGAATCCACAGCGCGCACCAATGTCTTTTCAGAGTTATGTACATATTGAATGGTTATGGTGCCTCGGCGAGCATGTTATGCCAGGGTATCAGTACCTTCTAAATATAATGACAGTATTCTAAACCATGGAATATTGCTATCCCTTCGGGTTGAGGAGTTCAGACACGCAGTTGCTGTGTAGAAAAGCTAATATTCAGCCAAATCCGGTTAGACTAGAAACGGTCCCAAGATTGAAACTGGGATAACACAGAGAGGATGATGATTTGTATTACCTAGTGCACATTTCTGGAAAAAGGGATTCCAAGCTCATGAATGGCTGCTATGATTGTACCTCAATTACCATATACATAGGGGGTACAGATTTTGACTCTCACACTAATCACAGTAATGTTAGTTATGGCACTTTTAACGAGAGGCCATGGGGATATACATGATTATACATAAAAGTGCTCAATAGCTTTGCATAACAATGATTCTATCAGTGCTCCTAAAGAAAACTCACAGATACAAGAAATGGTGTTTACTATGGGATAGCACTGCTTTTTATTCATATTCATTTAGTCATCAGTACATCATTTATGAAATTAATATCAAGAGGGTAATGTTAGCCTTGCATAAGGTTAAGGTATACAGGATACAGAAAGAGACTCAAAACAACAAAGCTAGGCTTCTGCTAATACACATTACAGACAAATAGAATCTTGAATTTGAATTGAACATCATCATCTGGGTATATATTATACAGGGTGTAAAAAGACCCTTAACGAAAACTGAAACCCCATATTGTACCAATCACTATGAACATTTTATACTTCGGCACCATACCTGGGAAATTACTGGTTCAGGAGATATTGAGGCTCAAAGTTAGTATGGAATTTTTCTAATTAGGTACAAAATCAATGCATTTACCCCGCCAATATGTTTTTTAGATGCCCTTTGATCCCATGGATAAGTAGGTATTACAAGCATTGCTCGCGCGCACTTTTAATAAAAATGTGAAAACTTTTACATGTTTCTCTGCATCACCCAAAGGTTGACTGGTAGATAATGCCTACGCCATTAAGTCTGCCTTTTTACTATTTTTGTGCATAAATTTATAAAATAAATAAAATCATCTACAGTATCATCAGATTGGCCAGACGGGCTGGCATATAGTATGATGTTTAGTTTTCCATCTCTTGTACTAGATACTATTTGCATAGTGTAATTTCCTGGTGACACTCTGTATTCTTAATCAGTCACCACACCACGGGACACTTCTTAATTGGGTACTTCTTTAAATAAACAAATGTCAATATCTCAACATAGTGATTGCTATACTTACATTACTTCTATATCATTAACATTATGACAATGTGAAACTCATTTCTATTTTGAACTATTGGCGCTGATGTAGTGGTAGAGTATGACTAATAAGAAAATGGAGACTCCCAAGATGTTGGAGAACACTGCCAGTTGAATATCGGTGATCATTGTGATATGATTCTGAAACACAAAATATAGAATTTTTAATAATACAGACTGGGTACAATAACAAATTGTAATGTGTGTAACAGGGAAAAGTATTTCAGTTCAGTGAAGCTAGGTATACTTTGCCAAGATTAGTCTTTAGGATAACACAATGACATAGAGGTAAGCATCAACAGTACATGATTTACACATAATTTTATGATACTTTAAACCTAATTTAAACAAAGTTCATGATATACTACGCCATGAAAATTGTGATAATCTTGACCTAGAGTATTAGATTTATTATAAAAATAAAAGTAAAACATAATTTTATCATAATTCAATGAGCTTGAAGAGTACCTAGGTACCGCTGATAACTTGTTTGTGTGCAAATTACGGAATCAAGAAGCGAGTGAGTTGCCAAGAAAAGTATAACGAATCGTGTTGAGCTATATTATAACAGGAAATAACATTGATTGGCATAATACTTACAAGATATGAGTAATTCTAGTAATTTCTTCGAGATATAATTCAACCACCGCAACGCAAATGAAAACAAGTACACGTCAGATGTGCGTCGTTCCGATTACAATAGGAAATTTTTGAACATATTGAGCATTATGTATAAACAAAAGTCGAATTCAATAGCGTTTTATTAAATTAATACTGCTTTGTAACTGCAACTAGGTAGGCAAAAGCGCTTGCGTATTAAATATTTACATAAAAGCAATGAAGATCTTGGTACACTAGTCTACTAAAAAAATATCGTCGCTGCGCGTACGAAACCGCGTAACCCCTCGTTTTCACCAAGAAACATGTCCAATACATGTTTTATACAAAACTTGTAGACAACATAATTATTTGTTTTATACATGTATTGAACATGTCTCAAACATTCTTTCGTTCACACTGTGTAGCCAACAAGTATCTATACAATTATAAAACACATTTGCGTTTACACTGAAGTCTGTTACAGTTTAAAACATGTCTTATACATTGATAGCGTTCTCACCTACAAAATACAGTCGTGTTTTGGACAAGTATTGTTTATTTTATTGCAATTTCTGTATTATACAAGTATTAGACAAGTTTTAAACTTTATCCATGCTTGTTGGATAAAGTTTTTTTTTTACTGCACGGTTGGCGTATAGTGCATAGATTATACAGATATACGTATAGTGGTTTAAGCGGCCGCCTCATCGCTTGACATTGCGCTGAGCGTTGTGGGTTCGATTCCCACACGAGACAAAACTTTGTATGATCTATAAATTGTGTGTAAAAAAAAAAATAGTTTTCAACATACCGGACAAACCGCGCTTTTTACTTCGTGAAAACGAAATAAGTAGAAGAATGGAGTGGTCAAAAAAACAAACTTTAGAACTCATTGGGGCATGTTACACTTGTCAATATTATCATGATCCTAGTATCGCGATATCACAAGTATTGACATGAGCTATTATATTATCAATAATATCATCATCAGTACGTGTTTGAAACTACTCGAGAAAGTAGTGTTTAGTGCTAGATTAAATTTGAAATAATTTTAAAAAGAACATGGATAATGGATTCTAAAAGGAAAGCCGCTATAGCAATAATACGCGTATGTGCATTAAAAACTAAGCGCAAAAAGAGGAAGTTTTGGGTAAAAGACTGGATTTCAAAACGAAATCAATATACACATTTACAAACAGACTAGAGTTAGCCGTGTGGTTAACAGCATAGAATACAAGTGTCACCAACTCACCACCCCCTATCTTTCCGTGGGTGTCGTAAGAGGCGACTAAGGGATAACACGATGCAAATACTATCTTTGCGTAGAGACGGAAAACTCGACATCAAACCCTATACGACTGCCTCGTTGGTCTCGCGGCATAAATGTGCGCGTGGGATCGGGAGGTCCCGGGTTCGATTCCTGGGTCGGGCAGTGCAGTGCAGAAATTCTCAGTAGCAGCACGGAGTCTGGAAATGTGCCCGGTACGGCAATAGGCTCGCCACTTATTACGTGGGACTAAAGTATATCTGGCGAAAAGTGGGTGTAAAAATACACCTCTGCCTACCTCTTCGAGGTTATAGGCGTGAGACTATGTAATATGTATGTATACTAACACTCAGAAACAACAACAACTTGCCGAAGTCTTCATTTTTATTAATTTTATTTAATTAATTTTTATCTTTTGGGTTCCACAGGGACCCATATTTCATAAAGAAGAATTAGGTAATTCCTCCAGATCATTTTTACCTCCTGCATCAACGATGGAGCGTAATTCGTCATCGTCACTTTGACAAAGGACATAAGAATCGTCACAACTTTGACATCGTTTCGCCATTGCTGCGAACGCATACTGACAGAAAAATATCTCGATGCGCTTACATTTCAATAATATTGAAGCCCCGCCCCCTGAGTATCGCGGATTTCAAGATGTTTGAATAATTTGTGATATTATCACGATACTTACTTGATACTTGATGGCACGGGCTGTTTCCGCAACTCCACGTCTTGGCGTGTATTTTGCGTGCGGGTGGGAATGGTGTCGTCATTCCAGCCACCCCAGCTCTTCGAGGAAGGCCAGCAGACTCTTGATGTGGCCCACTGCTTCCCTCAGGGTGCTGTGTCTTGTCAGGTACTGCTGCCTGTACTGTGCGACCTCAGGGCAGTCGAGGAGCAGGTGGGCTGCCGTCTCGTCTGCTGCCATACAGGCCCTGCACAGCGGGCTGTCGGTGATACCTATAGTAAATAGGTGTTTATTAAGGAATCCGTGTCCTGTGTAGGCGGCCGTGACTGTCCGCAGTTGTTGTTTGGACAGCCGGAGGATTTGTTTAGCTATCTTACCGTCTACTGCGGGAAGAGCCTCCTTGGCCTGCCTACATGTTTCAATACCGATCCAGGACTGGTTGTGTTGGGTCCTGGTCCTATTTCTTACCAGGTTGCGATAAAATCCAGAAGGGAGGGGAATAATGGGCTCGGGTCCCACCACCTCTAAAGTGGCCCCTCTTCTGGCAAGTACGTCGGCTGCGTCATTCCCTCTAGAGCCACTGTGGCCCTTGATCCATTGCAGTGTTAATTTGTTTTGTTTACCTACCTCTGTTAGTTTCTGGTGGCATTCAAGCGTGAGCGCCGAGGTGATAGTATGGCTTTTGAGGGCTGAGAGGACAGCCTTACTATCTGAGAGGATCCTAATGGATCGTTCCCTTACCTCACGTGCCATGATTGCTGTGGCAGCTAGGATTATGCCAAAACATTCGGCCTGGTAGACCGTGTTGTAGGCTCCCAGCGGTGCTGCGATGTTGATATTTAGGTCCTCGGAGAATACTCCTGAACCCGTACCTGTATCCGTCTTAGACCCATCTGTGAAGATCGTGAGCTCGTTGTGATTAACCGCTCCTTCGTGTAGATCCTCGTACAGTTGGATTTTGTATTTCTTGTCGAACACAAATTGTTTCGGTATTTGGTCGCCAATGGCTTGTGTGAGAGGAACTTCTTTAAAGAGTGTATTTAAGTTGCTAGTGTGCGGTGTGTTGGTGTCTTTCCAGAGCTTCAGAGCTCTTAGCCGGACCGCCGACATCGTTGCTTCTTGTTGTATAAACAGGTGCAATGGGGGCAGGTCCAGCAACACTTCGAGTGCCGCTGTAGGTGTAGTTTTCATGCAGCCCGTGGCCGCTAGGCACGCAAGTCTTTGTAGCTTTTGAAGCTTGTTGGCGGCCGTTGTTAGGTTGGTCCGAGGCCACCACACTACTGCGCCGTAGCTTATCATCGGACGTATTATTGTCTTATAGAGCCATAAGACAATTTTGGGGGATAGGCCCCAGCGTTTGCCTATCATCTTCTTGCACTGCCAGAAGACAATGCTTGCTTTGTTGAGCTTATTTTCCATGTGGCTGTTCCATGTCAATTTGCTGTCGAGAGTGACACCCAGGTACTTGACCTCGGTAGACAGCTTAAGCTCTGTGTTAAATAACTTGGGCAGTCGGTAAGTGCCCAGCGCGCGTTTGTGTGTGAACATAACTAGTTCGGTCTTGGTCGGGTTTACAGATAATTCGTACTCATTACACCACCACTCTACTATGCGTAGCGCTTGTTGGGTTAGGTCGTACACTGTACTGGTTACCTTACCTGAGGTGAGTATGGTTAGATCATCTGCATAACCTATTGTGTAGAAGTCTCTCGCATTGAGTTTGTCTATGAGTTCATTGATGACTAAGTTCCACAATAGCGGGGAGAGTACACCTCCCTGCGGGCACCCTTTAGTTATCAAGGCTGTCTGAGTGTCGCCGTGTAGGCGCACTACCCTTTTGCTGAGCATGTTTTGGATCCACTGTATGAGCATCTGATCCACACCATGTCTGGATAGGGCGTTGCTTATGCTGGAGAAGTTTGTCTTGTCGAAGGCTCCTTCTATGTCGATGAAGGTGCCCAGGCAGATGCTTTTTTGTTGTATAGCAGCTTCTATCTGGTTCACGACCTGATGTAAGGCCGATTCCGTCGATTTCCCTGAGCTGTATGCATGTTGGTTGGCATGTAGGGGTAAGTGCTTAAGAGCCCCACTTCTTAGTTCCCTCTCGCAAAGCCTTTCCAAGGCTTTAAGCATGAAGGAGGTCAGGCTTATTGGTCTGAAGGACTTTGCATTGGTATAGTCTGTTTTGCCTGGTTTTGGTATGAAGATTAGTTTGACTTCCCTCCATTTCTTCGGTACATATCTGAGGGCCAGGCTAGCCCTCATGATTGCCAGGAGTCTTTTAAGGACAGGTTCACCTCCCCATTGTAGTAACCCTGGGAAGATGCCGTCCAGTCCGGCTGCTTTGAAGGGATGGAAGCTATCGATGGCCCATCGGAGTTTTTCTTCTGTGACCACGTTGTTTGCGTGTCTCCATTCGTGTTCGGTCGCCACTGTTGGTGTATCGTGCCAAGTTATTACCGGGGTGAGGACGCAGCCTGGGAAATGTGTTTCGAGTAGGACGCGTCTTGTCTCCTCCTCCGATGTGGTGTATGTGTCATCCGGTTTACGGAGAGTACCTGGTGCAACTGTTGGTTGCTGAGCCAGTAGTTTCCTTACCCGGTTTGCTTGTTGGCAGGATTCAATGCTCCCACAGAATTTCCTCCATCCCATGGTGCGTCTGAATCTGAGGCATTTCCTGTAGTCTGATTTGGCCGCTTTGTAAGCGTCCCAATCAGCGTCCGCGCTTGTGTTCATTGCCCTATTTAAAGCCTTCCTTACCTTCTTGCGCTTGCGTTCAAGCTCAGCGCCCCACCAGGGTTGTTTCCCCGGGGTTGAAGGCGGAGTGGTTTCCGGGCAAGCTGCATGGTAGCTGTCTAGCATCGACTGTGTCAGTGTGCATACCTGCTCGTCGATCTGTTCAGTGTCACCCAGTACCGTCGGCGTAGCGGTGAGGGTAAGTTTATCTCTAAGTAATAGGACATACTTTGATTTGTCCGTGTTGTGTGGTTTCCTGCGGGGCTGTGTGGGCTGTATATCGACTTTTATGGAGAAGCTGATCCATCTGTGGTCTGAGCATGATGCCTCCTTTGAGACGTGCCATCCCTTGATGCGTTCAGCCGCTCCTTCTGTTGCGAGAGTTAAGTCGATAATTGTCTGACTACGTTTTGTGACGAAGGTGGGCTCCGTACCTGTGTTTAATAGGGTAAGATTAGTGGTGAATAGGTATTCAACCAGTGACTTACCTCTGTTATTGTTGCAGTCCATGCCCCACATTTGGTGGTGGGCATTGGAGTCCGTCCCTATTACGACCTCCGTATTGGTTCTCTCGCACTGGTTAACCAGACGCGTGAGGTCGAACGGAGGCGGGTCTTCAGCCTCGGGCATGTAAACCGATGCGAAAACGACCGCTATACTCCTTGGCTGCTGTATTATTTCAATTTGTATCGCTGTGATGTCTCTGGAACAGAACTCCATTAAAGCTTGGGCTCTGATGTTTTTAGTTGTAAGTATACAGGTTCTTGGATGTGTGTGGTCAGTAGAAGAGTAAATCTTACCTCCCAGGCTGGAGAGGCCTCTAATGAGGCCACCCCTTATCCAAGGTTCCTGGATGAGCACGATGGCTGAGTGTTGGACCTCCATCCATTTGCGCAGTTGCGCAGTGGCCGTTTGGCTATGATGGAGGTTGATTTGCAGGCAGCTGACGTCACTAGGCAGAGGGTTCATCTGTGGGTGATGTCCCCTCCTCCCCGACCTTCAGCTGCGTTAGGCCCGCCAGGATGTCGCCGGCCCCCACCCCGTCGTCCCGCCGCACCGGACTCAGGAGCAGGCTCTCATCTTCCGAGTTACCCTCGGCTGACGGGCCAGCCCCCAAGCCAGATGCGGCCGGCTCTGACGGGCCGGGTTCCGCGGAACACGCTGGCTGGGTGTCTGATGCTTGATGTGGTTGTGTGGAGTTGTCGCATTCCGGAGGATGATCGACATACTTGCCTGTTGAGTCCCGGAACCGGACGTAGACTGCACCCAGCCCCAACGCGAGGCGGCGCTCGTTCTGCACCAGGACCGGGACTTGTTCCTCCGGGACGCCCACGACCAGGAAGCACCCACCTGACTGTCTTTCCGAGTGCAGCAGCGACCATTTGTCGACCGCCAACCAGGGGTTCTGGAACTCCAGAGCCCGACCCACGTCGCGCACGTCGTCCCAGACTCCCTGTTCGTTGGGAACGACAATGCCGCACCGCACTCTCTTTGGGGCCTCTTCCTGGCCCCTAACCTCCAGTTCGAAGCCCGGTGGTGGGACCAGTAAAGAGACCGCCTCCGTCAGCCAGGTACGCGTTGCCTCGTCGGCGCACCAGAGTTTGAGGACCCCGTCCGCGTACATGGGTTTCCCGGTGAACGCAGGAGCGGGGCGTTTGGGGGTTTTAGTCGACCAGGCGTCACTCAGGATCTTCCTTTGAATCTCCGTGAGTATCCGGTCCACGAACTCCTTCGGCAAGTTCCCTGTGCGTTTGCATGTTACTGCAACGCCCAGGGACGCCTTGGAGGCCTGTGCGTAGGACTTACCTTGTGTCCTGGAGGAGTCGAGGCGGGGCTTCTTGTGCTCCCCTCGAGGCGAGCTGGTCTCGTTGAGTGCACGTTTGGCCTCACCTCTTTCCTTGTTTCCGGCAGTTTTACCTGCCGTGTTTCCCGGTGGTGCTGGGGCTGGATGCCGTCCAGGGTGGCCAGCCCGCCGCT
This sequence comes from Euclidia mi, assembly GCA_944739405.2. Taxonomy (NCBI): domain Eukaryota; kingdom Metazoa; phylum Arthropoda; class Insecta; order Lepidoptera; family Erebidae; genus Euclidia; species Euclidia mi. The sequence continues at coordinate 14,349,816 of OX123197.2, forward strand.
TGGCGGCAGGCGGCTTCCCCGTACTGCCTCCGGCCTTCGTGCACCCCCCACTGCTGAGCGCGGGCTGCGCGCTGGTCACATTACTGGGACCTGCGACAGCGGCCTGCTCCGCTGTTTTTGTAGAGGCAGCACCGGCGGCGGCAGCGGTTTGTGCAGCCTTACGCCTTATTGCCAGGCGCTGCCTCTTGTTTTTATTCGCCCTCTTCTTCTTCGCAGAGCTGGTAGCAGCTGGGCCACTCGGTTGTGTGGTGGGCGGGTGTCGAACAGGACCGGTGGTCTTGCCCTTACCCTTGCCCTTGTGGTGACTCACCACTTGCCAGCCCGCGAAGGAGGAGTCGTCTTCCCGCTTTATCTCAAATGGGCTGACGATTGTAAGGACGGGACCAGTACTAGTGTTAGCCAGCGCTGAAGTCACGTCCTTGGGGGATGGTGTGACACCTGCAGCCGGGGCCACGGCGTCGACCATCTGTATGGTTGTGGCGGCGGGAACAGCTTTCGCAGTCCCCGTCGCGGTTGGGGTAATAAGTGGGATTTCGGTATCCATGCAAGTTTTATAAGACTTCATCCCTCTGGCTTCCCACCCTCCATGGAGCCCGCATTTGGGAACGTCATACCGGACGTTAGGATTACCAGAGGGATATAGGAACGCGGGGCTGGTTTACAGCACGACTTCGGGCACACGCTCGGGTTAACGGCCTGAGCCGAGTTACCAACTCTAGCCGTCATCCCTCGCTTGCACCCTCCGTATAGCCTTCACCTACCACATCAACAGCCGAAATAAATTTCAACTGCTGATGCGGACCCTACGTCCCTAGCCTGTGGCCCTCTGACGGGACACGGTGGCCATTTCCCCCGCTGCGGCTCACAGCGGGGGCTACCGTTTAGCGTGAAATCGGGACCAAAGAGGGCGTGTTGCCTCACGGTCACATTACCGCCAGCGCCGCTCGGCTCAACCCCCCAGGACTCCGTCATCCCCGCGTACGGCGCTCGACTGCGCAGGTCCTAGCGCAGGTGGTCAACTTCTCTTACCCGTGACTTTTTACTACGAGCCCGCGCCCACCCGACCACGCGGGGGCGTGGTGAAGAGATGTGTTCCTGGATGTGGATGTGTGCGCGCATGTGTGTACGTGTGTGTGTGTGTGCATGTGTAAAGTGCATGTTGCTGTGTTTCGGCTGGAGGTTTTGGTTGCATCCATTTCTGAAGGAACTGGACCAAGAACGGGCGGCAACCTCGGGAAGGATAGTCCACCAGCCTTGCCTAAGGGGATCTTCGCGACCTGCGCTACCCCTGAGGCCATTCGCCACTCCCTGCACCGGACTCAGGTGTAGGGAGTAGAAGTCAGTGCAGTTCAGAGGTGTTATGTATGAGTTGACCTGCACGGGCTTCCGCCCCTTTATCACGATACCGCGATACAGCCTATTACACCATCAATATTACCACGGTATCGTGATATTATTGACAATGTAACATGCCCCATTGAGCTTTTGCATGTACCTACAAGAATGTCTGAGGAATGTGAAAAATAAAATATATAAAGATCGTCAGAAGAAAAAAGACGCATTGGCAGCAATTGCTTCGCGAATGTACATTAATGTTTTTTATTTTTTATTTATAGACTCACGCCTGTATCCCTGAAGGGGTAGGCAGAGGTGTAATACTTATTACACCCACATTTCGCCATGAATTTTAAGGTCGCCACGTAATAAGGGGGGGGGGGGGCGCCTATTGCCGTACCGTTACCAGACTCCGTGCTGCCACTGAGAATTCGGAAAAACCCAGTAGGTAATACTTTTGCCCGACCCGGGAATCAAACCCGGGGCCTCTATTTAGCAGTCACATACGCTATCGACTGGACCACGGAGGCAGTGTTAAAGATGTTGATAAAATATAACAAACCTCAAGAACCAGTTTAATAGGGAAGTAAATAAATTAAAAACGAAGTCAGGTTCTTTCTTTTAAAATAAAACTACTGCTTGAATTTGTCTCGAATTCTACAAGTTTAGCTACGACAAAAACATGAGATCATAAACATGCAGACAACTACAAGTTTTCAACCAACAAGTTTCATACAAGTTTTATATACATGTCTACAACAAGTTACATACAAGTTTTCTATACATGTCTACAACAAGTTGCATACAAGTTTTGTATAAGGTACAACAAGTTTTATACATGTGTATAGTTTTGTATACAACATGTTTTATACATGTATATGAGAAAAGAAAACATTGTCAAAAACTTGTTAAATACATGTATTATACCTTGGTGAAAACGCGGGGTAAGAGCAGTTTGTAAATACCGCGTAACACATGAAGGTACTTCATGGCGTAATAAACAGCAAAACGCGCAAAATTGAAATATCGTGCCAGCCGATTCTAAACACCTATTGGCGTATATTAGACCTCACCCGATTTGAATTATCCAATGATAAACTTCAGTTTTGCTATCGAAACATTACCGCGGAACTGTAGGAGGCCTGAAGTTGGAAGCAAGTGCGCGTATTTACCACGGCAGTTAGAAAAATGTAACGCGATTATATGTGTGCTCCCAAAAAATATTATTTTACCCTGATTAGCCACCATATAAGTATGTTTTGATTGTTTATTATGTTTCGTTTGTAATGTGTTTATGCTAAAATATTTAATTATCATGTTATTCTGTTTTAATTTAAAGGTTCTGACTAATATAGCCCCTACCAAGTATTTACGCGGTCTTGGCATCGCTTGATTTATTTGTTTTATTCAGTTACGCGGTATTGCATTTTACTGAAACTAATAACTATTCATTTCTTATTTAAAGATAAATCCTTGCATTCTCAAGAAGTACTTGGAGAAAGGTCACACGCAGATGAAAGTTGACTCAGTCCACTCGGTGATTAAGAGGAAGTTGAAAAATCGAGAAATATTCTTACCCTCACAATACGCCACAATAACAAAGGAGGCCAGAAAAGTGCCAAGTCCTTATGAAGTTATTACACCTGATTATAGGTTTTTTAACGACTTTGGTCTTAGAGATTACCTGATTTATAAATCAATAAGACCTGAATGGTCGAGGAGCGGATGATCATTGTGTTATTGATATAATGCCAATGAGATATAATGGCACCATTGAATATAAACTCCACTTTTCAGATGATTTTGCCCCATAGCCCAGAAGACCAAAGAAGATTACGTCTTTAATTAACAGTACGTCTTCGCTTTATGAATCCAGGCAACCAATTTCCTAGACAAAGTATGATCACCTACAGGAGCTAAAGAATGTCATACCTAAAGACTGCCACACTTTTTATGATAATTTACCTTTCATACACATACATACATACATAGCCTCACGCCTGTTTCACGGAGGGGTAGGCAGACTTCGGAACACCATTTGCAACGATCCTGACATATCTCTCTTGCTTCATTCAATCCCATCAAATATCTCATGCATGCTCTTCAGTTAAGGGTACTTCTAACCTGTTCTTTTTAGGATGTCTCCAATCTGGTCAGAGAACGTCCGTCTAGGTCTTCCCCTTCCTCCTGTCCCATTCACACTTGACTTATATAACTTCTTGGTCAGTCTTTCGTCATCCATCCTCTCCATGTGTCCAAAACATCTTAGTATACCTTTCTCAATGGTTGTCACTACATCTTCTTTTACCCCACAACACTCTCTTATCACACAATTCTTTACTCTGTCGTTCAAATACTCTCCAAACATACTTCTCAATGCTCTCATTTCTACAGCGTTTATTCGATTTTCATGTCTATTCTGCCATACCCAACTTTCACTACCATACATAAGTGTTGGTACTAACACCCCTATATACACAGCTAAACGTGCCTTTTTGGACACGTTTTGACTGTTCATAAAGGCTTTCAAAGCTCCATTCACCCTATTACCTGCATTAACTCTTCTTTCAAACTCTTCTTCATTCTTACCATTACTAGTAAACAGCGTACCTAAATATACAAAATCATTCACTTGCTCCACTCGCTGTCCATAGATCATAATATTACAAGCCGTAACACATTCCTCCTTTTCAAAAACCATAACTTTCGACTTGCTCACCTTCACTTTCATTCCTTTCCTCCCTAAAGCACCATGCATGATTGCTACCATCTCTTGCAACTCCTCCGCTGAGGACGCAAGTATTACCTGATCATCAGCATAAAGGAGGCATTTGACAAGTATCTCATTCATCCACAGTCTCTATTTTTCAAATCTTGCAAACAACTGTCCATGAAGAGATTGAACAGCCACGGCGACGCTACACATCCATGTCTAACACCTGTCTCGATGGTAAACCAATCCGTGTACCATGACCCATTTATCCTCACACAAGCTCTAGAATCTTTACCTTTCTTTTTCTATTTTTTTTTAGTTTCACATGATTATTGCGATCTCTTGCATAAGAAGTCTGAACTGTATACTGATTTCGATAATTAATACATAATATTTTTCATAGATTATGTATTTAAGATTTGTTTTTCTAATAATAAATACAACCCTTTACTAAATTGTTTTATTTCAAAACCGCGGACTTCTAATAAAATAATACTACTATTTTGTAATTAGTTAAAACAAAACCGCGTAAGTAACTTTCAACACAAAATCTAAGCCAACTACGAGTACATTTACTTTATTTACCAAAAAAGAAAGTTGTAAAGAGTTAGCTGTTAAGTTCAGTCGATAATAAGAATTGAAATCGCTGAGATATTAAGTTTTTTCTTCCTCCTGTAAAATCATCAAAAAGCAAATACGCGGTCTTTACAAGTTGCTCTTACGCGGTTTCGCACGCGCAGCGACGATATGTTGCTGGTTGTTCGTTGTTTTATGCTTTAAGTTTAGCTTGCTGTAGATTGGAACGTCTAAGTATCTTTTTTTAAATTAATGATTAATTAATTAATTCTAAGGATTAAATAAATACATAAATAAATTGATCTGCAAATTCAACAGTTTTGCTAATGTGTTTTTGTAAAAAGACTAGAAAACTTCCAACAAAACGCTACGCTGTCCAACTATTACTTTTATTTTTCGTCAGGTAACACGGCAACACTGAAATACTTTTTTGTGAGAACTGTCAAAATTTTACGTTTTCAATTTGTTTTTAGCGAATTTGTTCACAGCGTACATTTTAAAAATCTGTTTTTAATTAGAGCGTTTATAGGGTGAAATTTGCTGTGTCTACATGAGTCCGTTACTTTAATAAGCTTAATTATGTACTTCTCGTCCATCAGTTCACGTTTGCTGCTTTACGATATCAACAGTTGGGATTTAAAAAAAACTTATTGGTGTTATGAAGGTATACTTAGAGATATATCTTGGAGCGATGATAGCAAATACATATTGCAGGTATGATAACCCATTTTTAATTATTATTTGTATTTTTCAGTAATTTAGTTCATAGTTGACAATAGTCTCTTTGTTAGGTAATTCCTTCATGCATGTTTGTCATTGATTGAGAGTAGGTATGTCTGTTTGTATAGATAGGCCCATTAATTGCTGGGTGTGCCAAGTATCGTATTGTTCGAAGGCATTGTATTATACGTCGCCCTCCCAGCATTGTGGACATATACCATGAATTGAATGTTATGGTGATTACATCAGTCTTCTGGTTGTTTATTTTTTTTTATATATACATCACTTAGAAATAAGGAAACAAGAATTATGTTAATATTAAATTGAGATTACAGTATATCTGGCGAAAAGTGGGTGTAGAAGTACACCTCTGCCTACCTCTTCGGGGTTATAGGCGTGAGACTATGTATGTATGTATGTAAATTGAGATTCAATAAAGTCTTCAATCTATCTTTTTTGCAGGTCAATTCAAGAGGTGTAGTAGAAATTCTAAGTCCTGTAGACCATGACATTAGGACACTCCAGCATGTACCATTAAAGGACACCTGGTCAGCAAGCTTCCATCGTGATGGCCATCGCCACATTGCCATTGGCACTAAAAGTGGCAATGTTATGATATGGGACACCAAAAGTAAAAATGTAATCAAAACATTCCCAACGCCAGCCCAGCAGTCTAGTGTTAACTTTATTAGTTACAATGCCAAGAACACTAGCTTGGCTGCAACCATGCAGAATGGTGATACAGTTATTTACGGTCTTGTGTCCAATATTCCTGTTTTAACCGTGAAACTTGCTTGCTCCAAAAGCATCTCTTCTATGAAATTCCATCATGAATCCAGGTCCTTCCTAGGTCTAGCTACTGATGAAGGTCATGTTGTAATTCGTGATATAACCACCAACAAAGACAAAGCCTATTTTGAAAATGTTCATGCTTCACCTGTTAGTGATATTGCATACTCTCTGATCAATAGAGATGTAATGTTGTCCACTGGTTATGACAGAATTATGTATGTCTATGACGTCAGACTCCAAAACGTTGTTTCAACGGTACGAACATCTCACACGTTGACTTCACTAGCAATTAATTTAGAGAATCAAGTTGCCATGGGAACTAAAAATGGGCTGGTCCTAATTTATGATCTTAGAGATTTAACCAGCCCTATAAAAGTATTAAAAGGTCACGAAGAAGAAGTCCATAGAGTTGCTTTCCAGCCTGTTAGGAAGAAAATGATTTCAACTGAAGTAAGTCTTCGTGAAGAAACTGAAAGTACTGTGTCACCACAAAAGGTATCACCAGTTCGTAACAGAACATCAGATATGTTCTTCATCACTGATTCACCACCAAAAAATGAGTTAGACACAGCTCAAGCCGGTGATACTAAGGCTGATTCATTCCTAGTTATGATGGGTCTCGATAAGTCAAATGACAACTGTGATGAGGATGGAAATAAATCTGTGGACTTTGAGCAGCGAAAAGGTGAACAATTGGCATTAAAATACCGGCAAATGGACACAGAGAAAAACATCAGCAAAGTGTCAACCCCACTTAACAGCCGGATCAGTGAAAACTTAGGTTTCACATCACCTATTACTATAAATGGTATGCCAGATGATGGACGAGGGTCAACCACCAATGTTTCAAACATGAAACCAGCTACTTCTAATCCAGCTTTAGCTGTGGACACTAAAGCCATTGAAGAACTAAAAGATTTTATCAAATTAACTCTTGCGGATGTTGCAGATGATAACAGAAACTATTTTCTCCATATAATGATGGCATTAACCAAACAGAAATTGTATTTGGAAAAACAATTGTCTGGTATGCGTGAGCAATTACAACATTTGGCGCATAATCAAAATGCTCTCGTTGAGACTAATAGACAAATGGCTTTGGAAATTGACCAATTAAAAGCTAGACAGACTTTATTTTAAGTAGCAAAATGTTCAGTGTTGCCATAAAGTCTATGATGTAATTCAACTATTAAAAGACTAAACTGTGTAGAAAAGTCTTAAGTGGTTCCACTATAATAAAATATTTTTTTAGTAATTGTAATTATTACTGGCAACACTGTTAAAAATGGTATGATGTAGACATGGCATAATAGCTTTGCCCTTAGGATCGTCACCACAGTAAATCCTTATAAATGCTCTCTAAACTATACATTAAAGAAACAAAAAAGAATCTCTAAATGTTCCATAATAAAAAAAACATATTTGCCATTTGTATAACAAAATTATGTATATTAGTAATCATCACTTTGTTGTTGTATTTTAGACTGAATTAAGGGATTGTGCATTCCTTAAATTTTATGTATACTGTGCCAAATTTACATTGTATAATAATAATGAATTCATTTGCTTATAAAATGGTATGAAGTTTTTGAAATTAGTATATTTGTGCCAATGTTATGATAACAGATATTTATGGGGGCAACTTAAGGACCAATGTGTTATGGTTGAGATGAAGATTGTGTTGCCAGTATTTGCCAACTCCCTGGTGGCATTGGACATATTCGCCCACAGGTTGCTCCTTTTACTAGTATTTTTATACATGGACAAAAATATAATTTAAATGTTAGTGTGTATGTAACTAAATGCTGTGAAAGATTGCATTTTGTTGTTGTTAATTTTTTTGTTAAAAGTTACGTATTAGTACATGTGGATTCGATTAAACCGTTTTGTAACATTGGATTTTATTATGAGAATATACCAAAAGTAACAACTTTACAAATATTTATTTTATTTATAACCAGCCTAGTTTCTCTGTAGTGTCAGCCAACTCGAATAGGCCTGTTATGTAGGTACACCTTTTCTATTTGCGAATTTCTTTAGAGCATTTGTTTTTGTCCCTTTTTGTTATTTTTATTATTGTTCCAATGTGAGATGTTATGGTTATATAACTATTATGTTAACTCGATATTCTTGAGTCGTGTCATAACTATTAGGCCGCCCTCAGATTAGCGTCAGCGTCAACGCAGCGGCAGGCACCTCAGCGTCTACGACGTGTCATTGAGAACGCTTTCGTCTTTGAAGAACGTCTGGATGACGCGACGCAGATGCGTTAGTGTGTCGCGCAATGTTGTTGTTCTCTGTAAAGCCTCATCTCACATTCTGCGAAGGCGCATAAACAACTGCGCTAATCCAGCACGAATCTCAAACATTTATAACAACTTTACTGTTTACTTAATACGCTTCATAACCGTTTCATTGCCACCTTTATTTTCATAAACACTTAAGCCATACGTTTGGTCTATGATGCGCCAAGTGCTATCCCTGATTGGTAAAATAAATATTAAAAATAGCTGTTTCCCGCGGCTTCACCCGCGTCCTGAGGGAACTACTTCGCGTACCCGGTTAATTTATAGCCTAAGTTACTCCTTGGTATATCAGCTATCCGTCAGTGAACGTCCCGTCAAAATCGGTCCAGCCGTTCCAGAGATTAAGGAAAACAGACAGACAAAAATTGAAAAAAGTTTCATGTCATGCATGTCATTTCGGTTTAAGTACCTACCGTGTATACATCCATATGCATTGAGTAAAAAGCGGTTATTTTAATATAACAAACAGATACTCCATAACATAACACATAACATAACTTCACGCCTTTTTTTCCCCGAAGGGGTAGGCAGAGGTGTATTACACCCACTTTTCGCCAGTTATGTTTAGGTCCCAATGTAATAGGGGGCGAGCCTATTTCCATCTACCGGGCACATTATTAAGCGAGCGATAATTAACGTTTTTAATACACACATAACTTCGAAAAGTCAGAGGTGTGTGCCCGGGGTACCTAGGGATCGAACCCGAGACCATCGTCTCGGTATTCCGTTACGTACACCACTGGGCTATCGCCGCTTTTTTACACAGATACTCCAATTTTATTTTATATGTATAGATGGCCGGGCTTAGTAACGACTTCAATGTAGGATAAAAATGGTACCTAGTTTTTGTAATCTCATAATTTTCAACTTGTTTTTAGATAATTTAAAACAAAAATAAAATCTTTACCCGCGTTTTTCTCAAAATTAAGTTTCACCTAGTTATTGCACTTTTCGTAAGGACTGCAGTATAGGTCTATCATCATGATACTAGTTAGCGTTATCCCAGGTGCAATTCAAGCCTTTTGCTCTGGAGTACTCACTAATCTCATCAGATTTCACAGAATATTATTTTTTTAAATATTTTTATTCATGACCATAGATACAAGTCTTTCAGTCGAATACATAAATGGTGGGTTTAAACTTATACGTAACAATAGTAGGCACGAATATTACAATAGTTAATGATACTAATGCACGTTTTCCAATAAATAATAATACAAATCTATTATCCACTTGCTTCCCTTTTGGGTTGGGTGAATACATCTCAGTGTTATGATATCATCGTTTTCATACTTACTTAAATTACGATTTACTAACTTATAAGTCTATAGATTACAGAATGCATTAAATTTTTTCTACCGTATTACAAATATACTTAAACAACACACTAAAATATTTCTTATTTTCTAATAAATCCTGAACGCGGCGGGGAACACTTTGACGTCCATTTTCACTGTTGTCATTGTCATTTATTTCTCTCAATTCGGTGACCAAAATCAAACGTTGAATGTTAAAACTTGAACACTGTAAGATAACATGATCCAAATCAGCATCTTCTACTCCACAATGTTGACAACGGCTATTATTAAATATGCGAATCCTATTCAGGTGAGCTGGTGTTAAGCAATGTCCCAATCTCATGCGTGATATAATAGTTATAAATCTTCTTGTGTTGTATTTGAAATTATGATACCAAGGTTTAATCGGTAACTCATTTTGTATTCCAGCATACCATCTGCCTTTCGTTTCCAAGGTTATGTCCCAATACTCTTTCCATAACTGTCTATCAAGTTCCTTAAAAAGGCTGTAGTAATCAGTGAATGGAACCTTGAGCAACTCGGACCGATCCTCGTCATGGTCTGACCGGGCCGCAGTGTCAGCTACTTCATTTCCACGAATGCCACTGTGTGAAGGTACCCAAACTAATTCTACTTTAATAAACTTATCAAGTAGCTGTTGAATTATATGTCTAATATTAATAATAATATAATTTAACTTAAAGGAAATATTTAAATTGTGTAGAGCAGACAAAACACTTCTGGAGTCTGTAACTATCAAAATATTATGTACATTATTTACAAGACTAATTACATGCTGCAGTGCACAATAAATTGCATAACATTCTGCAGTGAAAATGCTACACATCTTGTTTAATTTAATACATTTAGTGAAGTCTAGCTGTGGATCATAGAAAGCTGCATTTACATTATGGTCTGTTTTAGATCCATCTGTGTATATAACATAATGTTCTGGTCTATTGTCTTTAAACTGTAAAAAATCAAAATGATTGTGCACTGTGTCTAAGTGGATTTCAAAGCTGTTAATAATAACATTAAAAGGAATTTTGTATATAGGCCAAATATAATTTTTGACAATATCTTTTGTATTATTATTTACATGTTCAAATATTGTTGGCATTTCAGGTAGAGTTCCGCCAACCAAAGAAGAAGCAGAGATGGCATTGGAAGCTATTGACCGTGAGATTTCAGGATGTATTGTTAATTTCTTAAGTAAAGGATTATCATTTGATGCCATGACTTTTAATAAAAATCTCTCAGCCAACAACAACCTTCGTAATATCAAGGGAGGTATACATGTCTCAACTTCTAAGGAATTAATAGGCGTGGTGCGCATAGCACCACAAATAAGTCTCAGTCCCATATTTTGAATTACATCTAATTTTCGTAACAAGGTGCTATTGGCATTCATGTAAGCTAAACTGCTGTAATCAAAATGGCTTCTCACTATGCTTTTGTACAGCATACTCATAACTTTGGGGTCAGATCCCCAAAAACTTCCTGCTAAATGTCTCAATAAATTAATACCATTCAATGCTTTATTACATATATGTTTAATATGTTCATCAAACTTTAATTTATCATCAATAATGACGCCTAGGAATTTATGTTGCTTGATAACAGGAATTTCTACATTATTATATGAAATTTTAACATTGCTATGAGTATTTACATTTTTACTGATAATTAAAACTGAACTCTTTTCTGGACTTATCTCTAATTTAAGTTTATTATGGTAATAGCTGTATAATTGAGACAAAGCTTTATTAATATTAGTCATTGCTATATCTATGTTTTGATTTATGCTGTACATAAGCAAGTCATCTGCAAATTGCAAGATTTTTACATCTGTTACATCTACATATTTTAATATTTCAGAAGTATACAAGTTATAAAGTAAAGGAGACAAAGTTGCCCCCTGCATTGTGCCTTTGTTTACAGTCCTAGGTCCATGCAATTTATTATTATATTTAACAAATACAGTTCTATTGTTTAAAAAAGAATAAAGCCATTTTAGAACATGACCAGGCATACCAATATTGTGAGATACTTGAATGAGTTCTTCTATATTTACATTGTCAAAAGCACCTTTTACATCTAAAAACACGCAGATTGCATTAGAGTGGCTTAATTTCACCTGTCTTACATCAGATAATAAAGACACAAAGCTTTCAGAGCAACTTTTACCTTTTCTGAAGCCAAACTGTATTGAAGGAATTAAGCTTTGCGATTCAGCAAAATAATCTAATCTTAACTTCAACATATTTTCAAAGAGTTTACCCAAACAAGATGATAAGGAAATAGGTCTATATGACGAAGCACTATTTAAAGGTTTGTTAGGTTTTAAAATTGGAATGACACACTGTGTTTTCCAAGACTCAGGTATTTCTAATTCATCCCATAGTTTATTATAAATATTAAGTAATGTTATTTGTGCATTTAAATGTAATTTTTTTATTAACATGTAAGGAATGTCATCCAATCCCGGTGTAGTATCTTTCCTACTCTTTAAAGATGTTTTCAACTCTTCTATAGTGAAATTCTTCTTGAGAAATACATTTTCTGTAGCATTCTCGAACAAATACTCAAGCCTATTCTCATCTATTTCAGTAGAATCCGCTAAGTTATCTAAAAAACTTGGAACCCACTCATCATTGATGTTTTTGTTTCGATTTGTCCCAATTTTTTTAAACTTTTTAATGTATCCCCATATCCTAGAAACTGGAGTTAGTCTATTGAAGCTGCTACATAAATTTTTCCAAGAAGAAGAGCTCTCTTCCTTCAGAATTATTTTCTTTTTTGCATCTAATTTTTTATATGTTATCCAATTTTCAATGTTGGGTTGAGAAAAATAATACTTTAATGCATCTTTTGATTTTGCGACAGCATCACTACATTTTGTATTCCACCATGGTACTGGTTTTTTAATAGGTGTGTTTGCAACTAGTTTTCGTTTTGGAATAGTTTTATTCCTTAAATCATTTAATGTGTCTATAAAATGGTTATATGCATTAGTAGGGGAATCATTTATTGATTCCAACTGGGAAAAACAATCACAGAATATTAACATTGTCAGTGTTGCCAGATGATGATCTAGCGTTCTCCCCAAATCTCACCCGAAATCCCCCCAAAATGTTAGTGTTTTAAGAAAAAAACCCCCAGTAATTGGAAAAATATTTATTTATTTAAAAACAATCAAATTAAATGTATAATAATTCAGCAATTGCTTCCATGACTGTATCAGCATCTCCACTTGCGTCGTCTGCAGTTCCATACATTTTCTCCGAGTTAAATATCTTGAGAATCTTTGAAGTTGGTTTAAAATTAACACATCCTTTCGGCATTGAATATCTTATTCTCAAAATGGATTCGGCCGTGTTGATGGCTAATCTGTTTCTCAGTTTGTCTTTAATAATCGCAACTTGCGAGAAGGCTCTTTCCACAACCGCGTTAGAAAAAGGCAACGACAAAATTGCTAATGTCAATTTGCTTACATGTCCGTAACTTCTACCACCGACTGCATTTTTGAAGCCATACACTTCAACCCAGAACTCTTCGATATTTTGTGTGGATTTCCAGGCTGTTCGATGTAACGCATTCCACTCTTGTACCACTGAGTCAACATCATTGCAGACGGTCTTCTAGTGCGCCGCAGTATTGTTGTGCTAGTGTGTGTGTTTGTGTGCGTTTCTATGGTGCATTCTAATTAAGTACCTAGTGAGTAGTTTGTTCACGTATAAAACTTTTTCAAAAAAATCCTCCAATTACCTCCAAGCTATTTTTTTCCCCCCGCCGAAACCCCCAAAGGATTTGTCCCCCCAAAAATCCCCCCGTGGTCTAAAAATACCCCCAAATTTGGGGGGAATCCCCCCCATCTGGCAACAGTGAACATTGTCACAGAGCGACTTCGTCTGACAAATGACAGGCACAGACGAAGTAAAAAGAAAATGACAGGTATTTTAAAAATGACGCACCACGCGCGTCATGGGCCACTGGGCCACCCTAGATGTTTACTTATGACGCGCCAGAGGCGTCATTGGCCATGAACTGGTTAACTGGTGGGTCAGTGTGTTTATGTACAGTCAGCTCCATATGTCCATATACATTTACGTAACTTTGGATGGTTAGGTATATCGTCCCAAATAATATCTTCTCAATCTATTGTAGGATTTTTAGACAAAGAAAACCCTTGCCCTAGTCATGATTTATGAGTTAATAATAATCGAGGTTTAAATTCATAAAAGATTTTGCAAACATTTTGAGGTGTGAAGCGACTTTTGTAGTTGACTGTACATGGCGACTGTACTTTTGATCTCAATCACCGTATTAATTCTTCGTTTTCATAGTGATATGAAACATACCTACCTATTTTTCATTGTCTGCCAGTAATGGAATCGAGAGCAAGGCGTAGGCACTGTTCCTCCGCCCACTCTCTAAGACACGTACGATTAATCATTTAATGCTTTAATGGGGCGGGTCCAATGCATCCAATAGGTCGCTGGCCGTCTACGGTCTATCATAAACACTTTACAGAAATCTCCGTTGCGTCGCATGCTACGCACGAATATTTAATCATTCACGCTCAAGTTATTCTTCTGTGTTCACGCTACGTCACAGAATAATAATAGTTGGCTACGTATACTTTTTTCGTCGATACGGTATTATAATAACTCACACTTAACAAGTCTTGGCGTTGAAAAGATCGTACCCTGAACCGGGACTTTTAGAACTCTTCCGTACCCAGAGTAACTTGGGACTGTAGGATTTGAAAAATAAATGTACCTACCTAAGTAGGTACTACAGATAAAATCACTCTGAAACCCTGAATTCGAAATCTAGTTACCTATGGCTTTTGGGCATAATTAACTACAATACAAATTGATAGTTGAAAAAAGTGCTTGTAGCAAAAGCTCTAAATTCGACAGCAAAATCAAAAAAAATTAATTAGCTGTTGGTAAGTACCTATCTTAATCGATTTGCGCTGATCGCGAGCGTGAAATTAAATTGATCGGAACAGCTTCATTGTTCTATAACACGATAGATTTATTCGTTCGTGTTCTAATTGGATCATAGCCAGTACTGTGTCTGCCGTTAAATCTTCCGTACGTACCAAGTATCTATTATAATGTAGGTACTTACCATGTAGGTAAATACCTAGGTACCTACGTACTTTGAATATAGAACAAAAAACCATTTATGTTCCTCCTTACTACACAGAAGTGAATATTTATGTAGGTAGTTACCTCCACACAATGTGGATTCTCCATTGAAGTTTTCGCTGACAATGTTCTGAGAATTGACAAACATCGGGCGATCCAGAGAAGGTACTTTTTACGGCCCGGCCACAGGCTTCAGCGGCGGCAGCGGCGAGCGTTTTCGATATAGGTGCCTACTTGTCGCGCTTAGCTACGCCGCGCGCCGCTGCGACCGATGTCCCCTCAGAGTAAACCCTAGGTTCCAAAGGCTTAAGTCTTGGATGCAACTGAGATAACGCTAGGGCGATGATGATGACTTCTAGGGAAAAACATCGTGGGATGCTTTCTCGCCTCACCACACCACTGTCCTCAACTGCTCAAAGTTGAGTTTGGAGCCTTGTGGAGGGTGTGTGTGTACACACGGCTAACTACCTATTTGTCTAGCTAGACACATTGACTTTTGTACCGTTTATATTGTAGGCAATAAGGGTCCAAATCGCAACCATTAAAAGCTTGACTTGGCGCCATGGATAGGTAGGTACCAAGAAGATTTTATACCTACCTATTCAAAGTTCTTGGTAGGTACCTAGAAGGTCGACCAACACAGCAAAAACCACTGTCGAATCCCCGACTTTCATTAGTGATGGGGCCATTGTGCAGTGCTTACCACAGTCTGGTAGGTATCAGTGATAATATGACTATGCTCGATGCCTCGCTGGAATTCGCATAGCTTAAGTGGACCCTGCCCGCCGATTTGCCGCCTTGAGGCTCTTAATCCCTTGATAAACTCCCGAATTGTTCTGAAACACTTGGTAAATGTTGAGCAGCTTAATGTTTTGTTTACCCATAATTTAGTAACAAAACAGAACAAGTATATCAGTAGCCTATAAGGTCAACAGAGATATTAAAAATACCTAGTTTTTACAGGAGTAGATTTTACGTGGCAAATTATTGTGTTAATTCTTGTTAATTCTTAGTGTTAATGTTAATTATTGTTTATCTGATGTCCAGAAATGGCGATAAAATTAAACGCATTTTGACAGTTGTCAGACTTGTCAGAGTCATGCAGCTGTAGGTTAGCGAGTTAGAATTTTTAAAATTGTTATCAAAGATTTTACAAAATGGGTGAATTAACGGCCACGAATTTATTTGAGTCACAAACAATCTTTGCCGATCACAAAGATCTCATTCATGATGTTGCGTACGATTTCTACGGCGAGAGAATGGCTACTTGTTCCAGCGACCAGTACGTAAAGGTGGGTTGATTTGTTAGCAAACAAAAACGCGGTAAGAGATTTTTCATAGATCTAAGAAGATAGAAGAGCAAAGGAAATATGTGCTTTCTTAAACTATTGCGTTATTTGTAGCGCAGTTTGGTTTGTACAAACAAAGTTTGTGTGACTGCTTGTGTGTGATAAACAATTTTTCTGCTTATACTCTGAAATCTAAATTAAAGAGAAAATGTACAACTGTACCATACTGTACCAAATTAGCAGTGTAGTCCATATTTTGTATCCTATTTAAATGTTTTCCATCAAAATCAGTTCAGTAGTTTACCTGGAAAACTATGCAAGATAGGACAACACTCATATTGTATATATGTTTATGGTTTCGCTTCTTAGTTGCTATTGGTAATAAAATACTATATAATTAAATGTTTCCAGGTATGGGACTCAGACGGCCAGGGTGGCTGGCGGCTCACTGCAAGCTGGAAGGCCCACCACGGATCAGTGTGGAAGGTCACATGGGCACATCCAGAGTTTGGACAAGTCATTGCTACATGTTCCTTTGATAGAACTGCTGCCATTTGGGAGGAAGTTGGTGAGAAAAACATTTTTCTATGACAGAAATTGTTGGACAATGTAGTGTAGTAAAAATTTTACCATGACAAGATCTAGTATTATTTTTTTAGGCAGCTTGCTAGCAATGAATATTGCCACATCAATACATAATAACAAAGATATTTCACATAAGATTGAGGAAATGAAAACAAGGAAAATAATTATATGTACATCTTTATCTTGTAAGTCTTTATCACATGCTCTAACAGCACTAGCTCATTCTACTTTAACAAGATTAAGTTCCACAGAGGTAATATGTATGGTCATTGCTTACTGTTTCAACAAACTAAAAACTGTAATCATTATAATAATATATTTCAGGTGACACAGCAGCTTCAGGATCAGAGAAAGGTCTACGGACCTGGTTGAAGAGGTCCAACCTCGTAGATTCCAGGACATCAGTCACAGATGTGAAGTTTGGACCCAAACATTTAGGCCTGTTACTTGTCACTTGTTCTGCCGATGGAATCATTAGGTAAGGAATTAAAATGACTTTAGACAGTGGTTTACTATTTACCAGGGTTCGAGGATATATATCAATGGATATATATCAAGATATATATCCGATATATATCCGATATATATCAACCTCGATTCGACGATATATATCAAATGTTTTTTGTGATATATTGCAATACAAAAATGGTTTAAAAAGAATATTATTTTTGCGTTTGTTACTGTATTTCTACGTCCCAAATGTAGATGGCGTGGGAGTAGAGTTAAAACATACTCACTAATGGTAAGTTCTAATCTAAAAATGGCAATACTTCTGCCGGTATTAATGGCGTCAGTCTGTCAGTGGTGTCAGAAAAAATTCGTTACGAAAAAGAAAGTAAATTTTTGTGTTTATTGATTATTTTATTATTTATATAATAGTATTCATAAATAATACAATGAAATAATAATATGACTTTCATACAAAATTGATATATATCAAACTTGATATATATCCGATATATATCGTAAATATCCGATATTTTGATATTTATAATAAATATCGGATATTTTCGAACCCTGCTATTTACTAAGTATGCATATTTTTTATTTATGAAAAAAAATTATGATTGGTTAAAAGTCAAAACTATTGTTTGCTTGGCCTAAACAAAAATGAATGACAGTGAATGTGGGGATGGGATTTACAAACAGTCAAATCATTGTTCTAAAATTACCAGGAATATTGCTGAGACTAAGACGATAAAAGGTCATATAATTGAAATATTTGTAATCATCACAAAGGAAACTAGTAGTAAGTTAATCACAGTGATTAAATCAAATAGTTCTTGTGGAGGATAAAGGTGTGGTGTTCCTCCAACTAGAGGGAGGATCCTCTAACCAGGCTGGGTGATCTTGCCTGGTGGACTGTCAGTCCGACGGACATATTTGAGAAGTTCTATATATAGTCAACTTCGTGTGCGAACTTTGCTTGCGCAATTCAGCACCTTGTTTCCGTAGAATTGTGTCCCATAGATGTCGCCGTATTGTTGAGACTTCGTCGTTGTCGCTCGCTAGATGGCCTCAGTTGTATGTGGCTACTGCTACATTCTGCTTAATATAAATCAAAAACATTTAAATTGATTCAGAATTGGAATAATTTAAGACTAATATCAAATGTGATAATGTTACAGGATCTATGAAGCCCCTGATGTGATGAACTTGGCACAATGGACCCTCCAGCATGAGATACCAACCAAAGTCTCCATCAGTTGTCTGTCTTGGAACCCTTCCTTGTCCAGGTAAGGATAGAAACACAAATTGTGATTTAATAAGCTTAATGCTGTTCTTATTTATGATATAACATAGCTTTTCAATGCTGCATGTGGTTTCTTTTTCATCTGTAACTCCATTTGTAAAATTTTGAACTTTGGACTATTTAAAACTGTCTTCCTGTCAAGGAACAAAGACAACTTATTCCAATCTGCTCTTTCTGAAAAATATCCTTCTAATGGTACATCTAATCTATGGTACAGTATGGTACTTTATTCAAAAATGTGTTACAAACTCGTTGAAAATGGTAAGTTAAATATGTTTTAAGCACAGTGAAACAAGTACCTAAATGTTTAAAAATGTGAGGTTAAAAGTATTTTAATCATCTGAATGAAACAGGTAACTGCTTTTTTGTTGAATAGAGTGGTCCACCCGCCCATGCTAGCAGTGGGCAGCGACGAGCCGAACACAACCACAGCGGCGGCCTCTGTGCAGACTGACAAGTCTACTGCTTGCAACGGCAAGGTCTTCCTATATGAGTGAGTGTATCAGCTTTAATTATCTTTACCTCATAGTAATTGTTAAAAGCTTATTATTTGCCGAGTGACTAGTAACTTAAAAGATGACTAAATGCTTGCAACTAATAAAATAAGTTGCTAGCGATTAAATATTTTCGCGACTATTATATTAAATAAGATTCAAAACTAAGGGTGTTATAAAAACTTAAAACTAGCAGCTTCGTTTAGGTAGCAAATGATGAGCTATAAATAATGACTTGGCGACTAATAATGTTAGTAGGTAGGTTAAGTTAGGTTTTCTTGTGACACTGTACCCAAAAATAGGAGCCCTGCGAAGCAGGCCCCCTTCAACTTGGCTTAAAAGACTGAAGCGTCTTATTTACTTGTATGAAACACTTCATTTAAGATAAAATCATGTGCCAAATATTGAAATTTGTATTATTTATGAATGTCCATTTTCTATTTTTTATTCATCATCAAGTTTCCCCTTAGATACTAATTCAGTTCCCAAAAAAATAAAATGCTGCTAGTTTAAATTAAAACGAACCTTATTACTGCCATATCAATATGCTACATTTTACTTATTACGATACTCCTTATTAGCTGCCAACCCAATAAATATGGTACCCACTCTAATTATTTTTGAAACTTGTATTCGCTTTACTAGTTACTACTACTTAGTCGCTGCATTAAATACATGCCATTGTTAAAAATACGTAGTCGTATTTGGCGTATTTTGGATCCTTTTTCGTCAAAGAATTCAGTTAGAAATACAATTGTGGGTTCATTACGTTTTCACGCCTAATAAGTACTTTACGCCATACTAAATCCATAAAAACCATTTTCTTTCGAAAATAAGAACTGATATCTATTCATCTTGCGCATTGTCGCATGCATAAAGGATAATTAAATTCACATAGATATTATTTAATAAACATTAATGCTTTTATACAATTATTATGTTGAAATCTTCATATCACAACAACTTGTTATACTTGCATTAAAAAAAAATCAAGATCAGCATTCTTATCCATCTTCATGTGCTTTTTGGATAAAATCTGCAGGTACAGTGAAAGTTCCCGGCGCTGGACTCGAACGGACTGCCTAGCGTCTGTGCAGGAGCCGGTCAACGACATCGCCTTCGCGCCGAACCTCGGCAGATCGTTCCACCTTCTCGCAGTAGCCACTAAGGATGTGCGGATTATCAAGATAGAGCCTATTGCGTGAGTGTACTAAAATGCTGATACGTTTTTGTGATTGGTCATGTAAATTTTATCATCAATCCTATGTGAGTTCTGCTCACTAGTGGCTCACAAGCGGACTTAAATGCTAAGTTTGTGGCTACTTTTATAATTGATTGGACAATAAATAGCCTTCACTGATAATGTCAG
Source organism: Euclidia mi (assembly GCA_944739405.2). Lineage (NCBI taxonomy): Eukaryota > Metazoa > Arthropoda > Insecta > Lepidoptera > Erebidae > Euclidia > Euclidia mi. The sequence continues at coordinate 14,370,205 of OX123197.2, forward strand.
CTTGATGTGTGTCTGGGATTTGCGGATTTTTTATTACATTAAGAAGATTATTTAAATATGGTGTGTGTATTTTTTCACTGGCGTTATATGGTGACTACCAGAGGTGGATTCAAGGGAAAAGATTGCCCTAAATTTAAATCAAATGGATATTCCCTATTCCACAGCGAGTCCGGCAGTACTGCGGGAGGCGGCGGCGCGGTCCGTTTCAAGTGCGAAGTGCTGGCCGCCTTCGAGGAGCACTCGGCGTGCGTATGGCGCGTGGCGTGGAACGTCACGGGCACGCTGCTCGCCTCCTCCGGGGACGACGCCGCCGTGCGCCTGTGGAAGAGTCAGTATACACAACATGTTCACTGTCTAATAGTGTAGCACAATAACCCTGACTCCTACTACTGACTACTCACTACTCACTACTGACACCTACACTTCGAGGAGCACTCGGCGTGCGTGTGGCGCGTGGCGTGGAACGTCACGGGCACGCTGCTCGCCTCCTCCGGGGACGACGCCGCCGTGCGCCTGTGGAAGAGTCAGTATACACAACATGTTCACTGTCTAATAGTGTAGCACAATAACCCTGACTCCTACTACTGACTACTCACTACTCACTACTGACACCTACACTTCGAGGAGCACTCGGCGTGCGTGTGGCGCGTGGCGTGGAACGTCACGGGCACGCTGCTCGCCTCCTCCGGGGACGACGCCGCCGTGCGCCTGTGGAAGAGTCAGTATACACAACATGTTCACTGTCTAATAGTGTAGCACAATAACCCTGACTCCTACTACTGACTACTCACTACTGACACCTACACTTCGAGGAGCACTCGGCGTGCGTGTGGCGCGTGGCGTGGAACGTCACGGGCACGCTGCTCGCCTCCTCCGGGGACGACGCCGCCGTGCGCCTGTGGAAGAGTCAGTATACACAACATGTTCACTGTCTAATAGTGTAGCACAATAACCCTGACTCCTACTACTGACTACTCACTACTCACTACTGACACCTACACTTCGAGGAGCACTCGGCGTGCGTGTGGCGCGTGGCGTGGAACGTCACGGGCACGCTGCTCGCCTCCTCCGGGGACGACGCCGCCGTGCGCCTGTGGAAGAGTCAGTATACACAACATGTTCACTGTCTAATAGTGTAGCACAATAACCCTGACTCCTACTACTGACTACTCACTACTGACACCTACACTTCGAGGAGCACTCGGCGTGCGTGTGGCGCGTGGCGTGGAACGTCACGGGCACGCTGCTCGCCTCCTCCGGGGACGACGCCGCCGTGCGCCTGTGGAAGAGTCAGTATACACAACATGTTCACTGTCTAATAGTGTAGCACAATAACCCTGACTCCTACTACTGACTACTCACTACTGACACCTACACTTCGAGGAGCACTCGGCGTGCGTGTGGCGCGTGGCGTGGAACGTCACGGGCACGCTGCTCGCCTCCTCCGGGGACGACGCCGCCGTGCGCCTGTGGAAGAGTCAGTATACACAACATGTTCACTGTCTAATAGTGTAGCACAATAACCCTGACTCCTACTACTGACTACTCACTACTGACACCTACACTTCGAGGAGCACTCGGCGTGCGTGTGGCGCGTGGCGTGGAACGTCACGGGCACGCTGCTCGCCTCCTCCGGGGACGACGCCGCCGTGCGCCTGTGGAAGAGTCAGTATACACAACATGTTCACTGTCTAATAGTGTAGCACAATAACCCTGACTCCTACTACTGACTACTCACTACTGACACCTACACTTCGAGGAGCACTCGGCGTGCGTGTGGCGCGTGGCGTGGAACGCCACGGGCACGCTGCTCGCCTCCTCCGGGGACGACGCCGCCGTGCGCCTGTGGAAGAGTCAGTATACACAACATGTTCACTGTCTAATAGTGTAGCACAATAACCCTGACTCCTACTACTGACTACTCACTACTGACACCTACACTTCGAGGAGCACTCGGCGTGCGTGTGGCGCGTGGCGTGGAACGTCACGGGCACGCTGCTCGCCTCCTCCGGGGACGACGCCGCCGTGCGCCTGTGGAAGAGTCAGTATACACAACATGTTCACTGTCTAATAGTGTAGCACAATAACCCTGACTCCTACTACTGACTACTCACTACTGACACCTACACTTCGAGGAGCACTCGGCGTGCGTGTGGCGCGTGGCGTGGAACGTCACGGGCACGCTGCTCGCCTCCTCCGGGGACGACGCCGCCGTGCGCCTGTGGAAGAGTCAGTATACACAACATGTTCACTGTCTAATAGTGTAGCACAATAACCCTGACTCCTACTACTGACTACTCACTACTGACACCTACACTTCGAGGAGCACTCGGCGTGCGTGTGGCGCGTGGCGTGGAACGTCACGGGCACGCTGCTCGCCTCCTCCGGGGACGACGCCGCCGTGCGCCTGTGGAAGAGTCAGTATACACAACATGTTCACTGTCTAATAGTGTAGCACAATAACCCTGACTCCTACTACTGACTACTCACTACTGACACCTACACTTCGAGGAGCACTCGGCGTGCGTGTGGCGCGTGGCGTGGAACGTCACGGGCACGCTGCTCGCCTCCTCCGGGGACGACGCCGCCGTGCGCCTGTGGAAGAGTCAGTATACACAACATGTTCACTGTCTAATAGTGTAGCACAATAACCCTGACTCCTACTACTGACTACTCACTACTGACACCTACACTTCGAGGAGCACTCGGCGTGCGTGTGGCGCGTGGCGTGGAACGTCACGGGCACGCTGCTCGCCTCCTCCGGGGACGACGCCGCCGTGCGCCTGTGGAAGAGTCAGTATACACAACATGTTCACTGTCTAATAGTGTAGCACAATAACCCTGACTCCTACTACTGACTACTCACTACTGACACCTACACTTCGAGGAGCACTCGGCGTGCGTGTGGCGCGTGGCGTGGAACGTCACGGGCACGCTGCTCGCCTCCTCCGGGGACGACGCCGCCGTGCGCCTGTGGAAGAGTCAGTAAACACAACATGTTCACTGTCTAATAGTGTAGCACAATAACCCTGACTCCTACTACTGACTGCACTAGGAGCGGACGGAGCACTAGGCGTGCGTGTGGCACGTGGCGTAGAACTTCACCGGCATGTGCCTTTGTGCATGGCACGTCACTGTGAACGCAGAACAATACCGATTTATGATATTCCCAAAGCTTTAGTAATGATTTGATTTGCTCTGAACCTCAAGATGGCGGGACAACTTTCATTGTAGATTAGGTATATTGAAATTCAATGAGCGTTGAATTTTACTGTGAAAGTACGAAATAGTAGAACAAAATATTAAATGGTAATCACAATAATATTCGCAAATCTTGGAAGTGTTCCCGGCCCGCTATCTTGACATTCATCATTTGGTTCATTCATTTCATTTCAATTTAAGAGCTGTGCTCTTTTCGGTGGAGTGTACGCCATATATTTCGGTCTTCGGCCAATAGCTTGACCTCTTTATACTACATGACCTTTGCTTTTTCTTTCATTTGATCCGTGTATGCCCGTCTGGGTCGACCTCTTCCTCTCTTTCCTTCTATTTTGCCTTCCAGTATGTTTTTAATAAAATCATCATGTTGTATAAGGTGGCCAAACATCTTTCCTCTTCTTCTTTCTACTGTCGCTAAAATGCTCCGTTTGTCTTGGACAAGGCTCAATACTTCCGCGTTGGTCTTTTTTTCAGTCCAGCTGATCCTTTCCATCCGCCTCCAGCACCACATCTCGAAAGCCTCCTGTCTTTCCCGGTCTTGCTAAGTCATCGTCCACGTTTCGCTTCCGGACAGAGCAATACTCCATATATATGACTTAATAAAACTGTTTTACACAAAAATAAAACAGTTATTATATGCCGAAAGAAACACACAGCGTTATTATGAAGAAGCTGTTTATGAATTTACCATTCCATAGAGTATTTAGTAAAACATACCTGTGTTGTCTGTGGTTTCCGTGTAGTTACCTTTCTAATCCAGCAGGGGGCGCTGTTACATACATGAACACAGCGACCGACAGTGGCGTACTTCATAGTGTCTTCATTCACCAGCAAGGAACTTGCTCCTACGCTGTGTGTTTCTTTCGGCATATAATAACTGTTTTATTTTTGTGTAAAACAGTTTTATTATTTGCCTACTGGAAACACACAGCGTTATTATGAAGACCTGTTTGGTATCTGCTGGTGAAGTTTAACTACAAACGCTATGTGATCAAGAAATAAATTAAATAATTCAATTATTAATAACAAATAATATATAATTGAATCATAATATTCACTTCTTAAAATAATCTATAACCAAAGTAAAAATAACATCTTATGGCAACATAATTAATAACCAAAGTAAAACTTATCAGTCATATTAAAATATATTTCACTTGAAAATAAATTTAGTATCATTGTCAATAATTACACACAAATAAAACCAGATAAAATAATCAAATTAAAGCTTCAATGAGATCAACAATCAAATTAATAATAATGCTTATCATATTAATCAACATTAGTAAAATTAGAATAGAACATATCTTTGCTGCTAACATAGACTTTTCTTACCACTTCTTTGCAATAATATTTGGAAAATGTTCTATCACTCTTCCAATTGCCCCGCTTCAATATTTCTTCTATTGAGACATTTTCAAGCCATCCTTAGGAGGCTACAGCTGATTGTATGCTACCTGGGCTAGCTTCTGAGTGCACCTCTCTAAAAGCGGATTTTACCCTACTGATGATATTTCTTGTAGCAGATTTTGTGGTGCCCCTCAAGATGATAAATAGGCTGGTAATGTTGCTACAAAACCTTGCCTACTCTCAGTAAGATTAATAAGCAACTTAATATGGGTAATTGGGCAGACATTATTGTTTGAATGCTTCTGTAATGACCACCCTGATTGTCTGTGAGTAGAACAATCCGTCTTGGAGCCAAATCTTGGCCATAAAATTAATTTATCATCACATTCAACCAGGTTACTTTGAGAAATATCTAAAAGCTTTAGATCCTGTAACTGACGGCCTGAAGCTAAATGTAGGATTATTGCAGACCTTCCAGGACTATAATCAGGAGCAGAATCTAACCAATCAAATAGAATTCTGGTATCCCATATAGGAATTTTAATAGGTTCAGGTTTGGCTGCTGCAATCGCTTTAAGAACCTGTTGAACAAAGATTTTTTTTTTTTTTGATAGACTTTCAACGCTATTGCCACAGTATGTTTAAATAGCAGATTTATGTACTAAAATTGTGGTATAGGCGTGTTTATATTTAAGATGCAGATGTGCGAGAAACCGTGCCACATCTGTACCCTCAGGGTTCTTATGGATTCGACCGTTAGATAGGCACCAAGTGAGCCATTTTTCAATGGAGCTCTGTAGGCATTAAGAGTTGATGGCCGCCAACTACTGCCTAACAATTTACGCTTACCCTCGCTCCAGTGTTCAATTTGATCGGCCCACCCCCAACTTTTCAAGCTCTGAGGGACAGTTTGTCCACTTGTAGAGGGGGGGTCACCCCGTCGAGTAATCGATTAGGGTCTTCCGCAGATCCCGAATCAGGATTATCTCTGTTAATGCTCTCGACCTCAGGTCAGTTTGTCAAAAACATTTAGGTGAGACAGCACATGAGGTTGGGTGGTGGAAACACCCATCCCAACTCATAATTCCACTCTTGACTGAAGGCATCGCAAAAAGTCTTGCTGTGCCATCTCTTGAGTCCCAGGTGGCGTAGTTTGCAACTACTGCTGCCTTTTTGGACACGAATAGATCGACGTCCGGCACTCCCCATGCCTCGAATTGGCTGGATGCCATTTCTCTGGCTGGATCTAACAGGTGCCATTCGGATAGTGGCCTTCCTGTTGAGAGGCGGTCTGCTATCCCGTTTACCTCCCTGAGAGGTAGCCTGCCGTCAGCGTCACATTGAGCTGCTTGGCTAGGAGAAGGAGACGATTTGTCAACTGGATCCAACAGGTGTCATTCGGGTAGTGGCCTTCCTCTTGAGAGGCGGTCTACTATCCCGTTTACCTCCCCGAGAGGTAGCCTGCCGTTAGCGTCACATTGAGCTGCTTGGCTAGGAGAAGGAGACGATTTGTCAAGGTCAACCGGGCGGCTGGTCAAGTGCAGCCTTTGTTGCGGCTGTATGCTATCAGGGTCCAGTTGTCTGATTGAACTAGTATGTGGGTGCCCTGTACACATGCCCTCTGTTGGGCCAAGGCTACATACACCGCATATAACTCCTTCAGGTTGGAATGCCAGTTCTGTTGAAATGGATTCCATTTCACGGACATGTATATGTTGTCCAGATGCACTCCCCAGCCCGCATCCGCTGCGTCTGTTGTCAGAAAGTGTGATACTTTCTTCTTGGCATCTCTTTGGTGCTGTTTGATAATTGTTTCAACCACCATGTTAACTCTTGTAATACCAAAGTTGCAAGAGTTTTTGTTCCCTTGGCCTGCCCTGTTTGAATGTCCTCAAAAACATTTGAGTTCCTCGGCAATGAAGACTGCCATTGTAGGTTGTAAGACTTTGCTAAGTTCAACAAAACCAGTAATATTTGAGCCTCCGGAAGGCAACACATCTTTTGATTTAAAAGACCTAGCAGAAGTAGGTAATTCTAGTTTTCTTACCTTGTCTATGGGTAAGGACATCATGTTGGAGTTGGTATTCAAAATTTTTTTTTTTTTTTTTTAATATTAATATTATATATTTATTTCTAGATATATTAGATTTTGTGTTGTACTGAGAACTGGTTTTGTGAAATTAACATGCCAACCTAGGTTTTGCAATGTCTTTATTACTAAGAAGTTTGATGTATTAGGGTCAGCCGGCATTGGTTGGCTATGAGGAAGTTGTCCAAATAAACTCAAGTTCTTAGGACTTGTTTCCTTAGGATTTCCGCAATCCAATTGGTTACTGAGGCCAACATGTGAAGTGCCGGTGAAAGACCGAAAGGAAAAGCAGTTTGTTGTAAAATTTCCTTTCCATATACCTACTACTTGCGAAGGAAACGTCTGTGAGACTCCTTTATTGCTAAGTGAAAATAGGCCTGGTGTAAATCTAATTTAAATTCCAATCCTGGTCCTGCAGGAATTGTATAACATCTATTTGAGATATTAATTGTAAGTGTCTTGTCGACAAATGTATGTTGAACGTTTTTAAATTGAAGATGGGGCGTTCACCTCCATCTAATTTCTTTATTAAAAACATCTGGGAGTAAAAGCCAGGTTCGACCCTGTCTGGTTTTTCCAGAATACCCATTTCTTTTAATTCTAGTATAATCTGAGACATTTGTCTGGATGGATTGATATCAAACTTGCTCAGAATGTTTTGGTATTGGTAATGCAAAGGGAGTTTGTTTTTGAATGGTATGCAGCCCTCTGATATTAACTTCACTATAGCTTGGAGTTTGGTTGGCACCCATTTGCTCCCAAACATGAGTAAATTTTCTCAAACATCTCCCTTTGAATGTTCCCAGCTGAGAGTAATTCTTTTTTATTATTTGAATTTGAGATATTTGATAGGGACTTGTGCTGACGATAGGACTTGCTTTTATTATAAGTATGTATATTTCCTTTATTTAAAAGAATCTCGCTTATCTTTAAAGTTACTTTTATGATTTTTATTAGGAGCATGGCTGTTCTTATTATATTTATTGACAAATTGATGTAGCTTGTTCTTCTTTTAAATGTAATCAGGTGTATTAAGCCAAACATGAGAACCACCTAGTGACTCAACTAAGGGTGTAAGACCCTGCCGACTAAATAAATGCTCTGCACTTGAAGGAATTTTCCTCAGTGCATGTTGACATTGCCAACTTCTTTGAGAATATTATGTACTCTCCTATTTTCAATACGTTCAGCCCTCTTTCCACAAATCAATTGAAACCTTTGAACACAACAATTGAAGTCTTTATTTTTGTAAGATGAATTTTGTAAACTAGATTTTAACAGTTGCCTATCTTCTAAAACTTTATTAGATAAAGCTGCTTAAAGCTGCTCAGTCCTAAGGAAGTAATCTTTGCTTATATTAAAATGATACAGCTCTTCATTAATCTTCAAAGAATTAAAGCCTGTAGCGCTTTTTTTATATCGAATGTTATGCCAAGTTGGCGAATCAAATTGTTTAAGTGTATATATCAGTCAATCGAGCAGAATCAGCTGTTGGTACAACTTATTTTCATCATAATTGACTTTTAATCTCCAAGCAATAATGTGTTGCATAAATTGTCAACAAATGGTTTATAAAATTGCTGTGATGTTGACGGAGTGTCATTATTATAATAAATTATGATTTGCATTATTAATATTCGCACTGAATGAAGTCACAAATTGTGGTATTTGCGACATACAATCGGAAAGATAACTTACATGAGATAAAAGTGAGTCCAATATCGGGTCCGAACATGTTCCGACGTGTTTCGAGACCGCTTGTTCGGTGATGGCGAAGCAAAGCCCTCTTCATCTTCAAAAGACGAAGAGGAACTTGGCGTAGAGCTCGAGGTGCTGCGCTCCCCTTCCGGAGCAGCAACAGGCACCTCAGGATCACCACTGGGATTCATTATTCGGTTTCACTTACCTCACTTGAATTATTAACGAACTTAATAACCCGTATATCAATAATAAACATGAATCAACAAGATTCTGAACAATTAACAAACTTTGGAAAAGTTTTGGAAAAGTTACGGAAAACTTATAGGTTAGGAAAACTTTAACTCTTTTCGCGGCAAAATTCACAAACGCTATGTAGTACGCCACTGTCGGTCGCTGTGTTCATGTATGTAACAGCGCCCCCTGCTGGATTAGAAAGGTAACTACACGGAAACCACAGACAACACAGGTATGTTTTACTAAATACTCTATGGAATGGTAAATTCATAAACAGCTTCTTCATAATAACGCTGTGTGTTTCCAGTAGGCAAATAATAAAGTGTTTTCTAATCTGTCTTGCTATTTTTGATTTCAAAAGATGCTTTTTGTTGTTAAATGCTGTTTTGGCTATTGATATACGAGTTTTAATATCTTGAGTGCACTTCGAATCATGAGTAATGAGACTTCCCAAATATCTAAAGAATTTTACTTGTTCTATTGGGGCGTTGTTTAGTATGATATTTTGATTGTTATTAATTGAATTTCTAGTAACTGTTAAAATTTTGGTTTTATTTGTATTGATTTTAAGTCCAATTTCTTTGAAGCATTTGTCCATATTGTTTAGAAGATTTTCTAGGTCAGTCTTATTTTCAGCTAGTGCAGCGATGTCGTCCACATATCGTATAAAAAACATGCGTTCACCGTTCATTTTAATTCCTCCCTGTTGTAAGTCTATAATTTTTCTAATTGCACTTTCTATAAAAATGTTGAAAATTGTAGGGGAATAAAACAAGGAGTTAGATAAGGATGTCCATCCTTGTCTAACTCCTTGTTTTATTCTTGCATTTATTGACTCATTGCCTATTTCTATTTTGGTTTGTTGATTTTTATAAAGTGTATATATTATTCGTCTGTCTCTGTAATCTAGTCCAACGTTTTTCAATGTCTCCATCATGATTATCCAGTTTACTTTATCAAAAGCCTTCTCTAAATCTATAAATGCTATGTGTGTATCTATACCTAAATCTATTCTTCTGCTACAGATAAGTCTAAGTGCCAAGATAGCCTCACGTGTGCCCATTCCTTTTCTAAATCCGTACTGGTCAGGACTGATGTTGCGTTCTACTAGGGGTCTTATTCTGTTATGTATTATGTGTATTAAAATTTTTGAAACGTGGGAAATAAGACTAAGTGTTCTATGTTCTTCACACTTGTGTGTATTTAATTTCTTAGGTAGCATCACTGTTTTTGTTATTTTGAAATCACTGGGAATATTGCCTGTGTTATACACATGTCTAATCAATTTAAAAATTTCGTCTATTAAGGGGTCACAAACAGCATATTTTAATAATTCTATGTTTATTTGATCTACTGCCACTGCTTTTCCATTCTTTATATTCTGCAATGCTTTATCAAATTCCTCTCGTAGTATAGGTGGTCCTAGATTATCGCTATCTACAAGGTTTTCATCTTCTACATCCTTTTCAGTTAGACCTTCTCCATTGTATAACGTTTCTATGTATTGTTTCCAGCGTTGCACTATTTCTTTTTCGTCTAATAGTATTTTTCCGTTACAGTCCAGAATAGCTGTGCTTTTTGGTTTGTGTTTAACGTTTAAGTTCTTTATTATAGTGTATGCTTTATTTTTTTTCCTTCATTTAAGTAATTTTCTATAATGTCACATTCTTCCTTCTTTGTCTTCTCTTTTGCTTCGTTACACTTGAGGGTGATTTTGTTTGATAATTCTTTTATATTCTCTTATGCTATTTATGTCGCTTTTATTTCTTACCTTTCTTCGTTGTAACATTAAGTAATTATGTCATCGTTCAACCATTTTTTTCTTGGGGCTATTTTAACTTTTTCTATACATTCTTTAGCGTTTGTTTTAATAATGTTTGTCACGCTTTCTCACCTAGCTTCTAAGTCAATTTGGTTTAGATCACACTCTTCTGTATTATATTTATATTGCTCTAATTTATTTCCTAGCTTATTACTATATTGCACACATACATTGCTTGTTTTATCCTTAATACTATTGAGATCAATTTTCTTTGGTCTAGATTTCCTTTTAGTCCTATGTGGTTTCAGATTATGCGTACTAATTAGTAAGTTATGGTCTGAATCTACATCTGCTCCTGGTAGGGTCTTGCAGTTTGTTGCTAGATGTTTGAATTTCTCTTTGACTAGAATATAGTCTAATTGGTATCTACCAATGTCGCCCGGCATTTTCCATGTATACAGTCTTCGTTTAGGCTGTTTAAAGTGTGTGTTGAGTGCTATGAGATTATGTTCCTTACAAAACTGTACAAGTCGTTTTCCTCTTTCATTTCTATTACCTAATCAGTATCTGCCAACTGCATTTTCATCTTGCCTTCTCCCAGTACCGCATTGAAATCACCCATAACTATTAGATTATCTTTTGTTTTAAGTATGTCTATAATTGCATCTAAATGGTTGTACATGTCTTCTACTTCATCATCTGGGTGAGTGCCTGTTGGCATATAAACTTGGACAATTACCATGTCATGCATTACCATTTGCTGGTTCAGCTATTGTAAAATACTAGCCGACCCGGTGAACTTTGCACCGCCATATATTTTTGCAATTGTTTTTCATACACACCTGACAATAAAGATTTATCCAATTTGGTGAAGTCGTTTGGAACGCGCGTACAAACATTTCCGTGATTAATTTTAATTTATATAGATATGTTGTGTTTCATTCCAGTGCAATACCTGAACCAGTGGAAGTGCGTGGCGGTGTTCAAGAGCGAGTCAGCCCCGGGCGAGTCGCCGCCCCTAGCGCGCTCACACACCACGTACATGCGCATGGCGACCATGGCCAACCCCACGCACATGCCGTTCCACTGACACCGGCGCAACGGCTCCTGGACGCCCGGCTGTCACGGTAACTGACACAGCTTACATGTTACATAGACCTCGCACACACCACGTACATGCGCATGGCGACCATGGCCAACCCCACGCACATGCCGTTCCACTGACACCGGCGCAACGGCTCCTGGACGCCCGGCTGTCACGGTAACTGACACAGCTTACATGTTACATAGACCTCGCACACACCACGTACATGCGCATGGCGACCATGGCCAACCCCACGCACATGCCGTTCCACTGACACCGGCGCAACGGCTCCTGGACGCCCGGCTGTCACGGTAACTGACACAGCTTACATGTTACATAGACCTCGCACACACCACGTACATGCGCATGGCGACCATGGCCAACCCCACGCACATGCCGTTCCACTGACACCGGCGCAACGGCTCCTGGACGCCCGGCTGTCACGGTAACTGACACAGCTTACATGTTACATAGACCTCGCACACACCACGTACATGCGCATGGCGACCATGGCCAACCCCACGCACATGCCGTTCCACTGACACCGGCGCAACGGCTCCTGGACGCCCGGCTGTCACGGTAACTGACACAGCTTACATGTTACATAGACCTCGCACACACCACGTACATGCGCATGGCGACCATGGCCAACCCCACGCACATGCCGTTCCACTGACACCGGCGCAACGGCTCCTGGACGCCCGGCTGTCACGGTAACTGACACAGCTTACATGTTACATAGACCTCGCACACACCACGTACATGCGCATGGCGACCATGGCCAACCCCACGCACATGCCGTTCCACTGACACCGGCGCAACGGCTCCTGGACGCCCGGCTGTCACGGTAACTGACACAGCTTACATGTTACATAGACCTCGCACACACCACGTACATGCGCATGGCGACCATGGCCAACCCCACGCACATGCCGTTCCACTGACACCGGCGCAACGGCTCCTGGACGCCCGGCTGTCACGGTAACTTACATGTTACATCTCTTTCATCATTATCAGCCTGCTACTGTCAAGGTAACTGACACAGCTTACATTTACAAAATCATCAGAGACCTTGTACACGCTATGAAAAGTTGCCGAACCTACGCAAGCATTCGTGTCGTGCCTACACATTATACATCGGCGCTGATTTCGAAAAATATGTTGTTTGAGCTAGACACGACGCGTGAACGTTGAAAAATGTTTGTGCCTGGATCTGAAATTAGTTTTTTTTTAGAGATGTAATATTACACCCACATTTAGCCGTGAATTTTTTAGGTCCCACGTAATTGGGGGCGAGCCGCTACCGGGCACATCACGTGACTCCGTGCTGCTACTGAGAATTTGGAAGAACCTAGTAACACTATTTCCCGACCCGGGAAGCAAACCTGGGACCTCCGATCAGCAGTCGCATACACTATCCAGTGGACTACGGAGTCAGGCCGAAATTAATCTTGTCGTAAAATGATGATTCGGTACGCACAATGGCCCAATTTAGTGGCTAAGTGCGGAAAACACCTGTCCAATTAACTAACATGATGATTCGGTGTTATCTGAAGCACAGACGGTGGATTTTCTTAGCGTGTACGCCCTCAGCCTGTCATAGTCCACTGTTGGATATAGACCTCTTCAATCGCATGCTATTGAACTCGACTTTCGGCTTTTCATGCCAGCCTCTTCGTGTATATCGTCATTCCAACTAGCCGGATGGCGTACTACACTACGTTTGCCAAAGCGCGGTCTAAGTTTAGATTCGGTGCCAAGCTAAGATCTTATTTCCAAAGAATTCGGCCATCTTGATTGCACTCGAAGTGACGGAGGAGCGGTGTCATGGGAGTATATAGGATCCCGTGGCAGCCAAGAATTGAATAATATCTAACGGTCCCTATTGGAGTCGAGAAGTGTAAAAATGGTCTGTGGATCCCATGATAGCGGCGACGTGGGATCCTAGTTTCCGGAGTGCGCGGACCTCGGCGTCGTGCATGTCATTGTGCTGGGATACTCCTTACCTTGGACATGAGTCATGGTCTATGCCCTTGTCATAGTGAGCGTCAGGAACACGGAACCATGGCAAGAAATTGCATCTTAGGAAGTATAGGCACATATTTCTATAACACTATCTCCTGGTACCGTTATTTAACGATTTACGAGATTCCAAAAGCTTTAGCAAAAGATTATGTACTTCGCAACATGCAATTTTTTTACATGGTTCCGCGATTCTGACGCTCGCCTTGTCATGGACAGTAGACATGGACTAAGCTTTTACCATGGACATGAGACTGATCAAGCCCAAAGGCTGCCGAAAAAGTGCTAGCGATAAGGTTGCCTATAGTGCGTTACAGAATTTGTAGATATCTTGAAATTGTATTTGGAGTACAATTAATAGTAAGAGCCTTTTGGTCTAGTAGGCCTGACTGCTAATCAAAACACAGACCGTATAGGATGAAAACGATAATTTGTTGTGTCTGGGGAGTGATTTATTTACGTATGTATTTAAGTGTTTATCATAGTAGAGGAGACGTGGAACATCGACCTTCACCGATCTGATAACCAGATGAGACGTATTTTTTATGTAATATAATTTATAAACAAATATGCCTGTAATAACTTGCCTATCAAAAAAGTGCTCATAGCTATTTTAAATTTAAGTAATTTTAATCAACCGCAAATATAACTTTGTCGTTTATACAAACACTATGGAAAACAAAGTTATTTTTGGTGATGAAAAATTGATAGTGATATTTGGATAGGTGAAGATAAAGATAAAGGGTTAAGTGTTAAGACTGATGCTAGTAATTAATAAACAAACAATCTTGGAGTGGAAGCAATATAGCAATAACGATCAAATAATGAGAATAAGTGCGAGTCCCGTAAGGGTCCCGTAGTTCAGGTATCCACTTAACATACCCTTTATCTTCACTTAATCAAATATCACGATCACTTTTTCATCACCAAAAATAACTTTGTTTTCCATAGTGTTTGTATAAACGACAAAGTTATATTTGCGGTTGATTAAAATTACTTAAATTTAAAATAGCTATGAGAACTTTTTTGATAGGCAAGTTATTATAGGCATATTTGTTTATAAATTATATTACATAAAAAATACGTCTCATCTGGTTATCAGATCGGTGAAGGTCGATGTTCCACGTCTTCTCTACTATCAGTTGGTTATTACAAACCGGAGTACGAACTTTAGATTCGTGTGAATCTACAATACCACCCGTATGTTAGAGCGACGTTCGGGAAGTTAATTTAAAGTATCAATTGATACTTACCAGGAGAATACCCCTGGAAGCTTTTAATGGTTATGATGAGAACCCATTTATAAGTTGTCATGTCGTCGGTCTCTCCTTCTAGATTTCTGAATAATGTGCATGCGCTGTGAGGGCGACTTTGTTAAAAAATCTTTTTCTCCTTTTTTCTACGGTATGGTCAATTTTGTAAACTTATAACGCAGTCCACATCCCTAGGTCTAACCCTCTACCTAAGTCTGGTGAATGCCGAATTTCAAATACCTACCTAATTTTATTGCATTGTGTTCAATAAAACTACTGGGTGCTTGCACTCGCTATTACCAACAGTTTTTGTTCTGCAACCTTGCCGATATCGCGAAATAATAATAATTAAACTTTAACCTCGTCAGAAACATTGAATAGTTCATAGCTTTTCGCCATTTCGGCAATGTTCCAGAAGATAAGATGCTCATAGTATCGAGTGCAACCGCTCCCTTTACAGATTTAAACTATTCTAAGTTTTTGTTCTTATAAAATATCTAGTATATATAAGACTATTGATATATAAGATTATTGTCCGTGTGGTGACGGATTAAGAATACGGAATGTCACCACCCTATATCATCCCATGGGTGTCGTAAGAGCCGACAGAGGGAGCATATTATGCAGAGAACATCACTGTAAGAGAAGGAAAACTTGAAACAAACCCTATCCCATCCCGTTTGGCCAGCGTGGTATAGTAGGCCAATTCCTCCTTTCAACGGAGAGGCCTAGTCCAGCAGTGGACTATTAAAGGCTGATGATGATGATATATAAGACAAAGTTTGCCAACAATAATCTTTCGAAACTCATGTAAGTTGCCTTGATAGAAAATGTCTATAATTTCATCTCTTAGTTACCCAAACATCCGAGGAAAGACCAGGGCCTGTAGCCAAATGGCATTCTTAGCAGTCAACGAAGAAGGAATCTCATATTGTCATGGCAACAAAACGTTTGCTAAAGTAGACCTCAAAAGCGAATACCATTTGTCTAGGTCCGGTAGTCCAATTGAAGAGAATACGCGTACAGAATTAATAATAATGTCATAATGTACAACTTATATTACTTCAATAAAATACATGCGTACAACATAACATAACACTCTATTATTTAGTTATATAAAACTCATAAACGTAACAAAAAATATGATTCCAAAACGATTGCATCTGACGCGACAGTATCAAACATATCTTATTCGCTTAACATTAATAAGTGCACGTTTCTAATTTTGTCGTGGGTTGCGGTGCATCGACGACTAGTCGAATAGACAACTTTGATGAACAACTTGTCGAATAGATGACTGGTCGAATAGATGACTGGTTGAATAGATGGCTGGTCGAATAAATGGCTGGTCGAATAAATAGCTGGTCGAATAGACGAATTGCTGGACAGACGACTTGTCGAATAAACGACTTGTGCAATAAACGACTTGTCGAATAAATGACTTGTCGAATAAACGACTTGTCGAATAAACGACTTGTCGAATAAACGACTTGTCGAATAAACGACTTGTCGAATAAACGACTTGTCGAATAAACGACTTGTCGAACAAATGACTTGTCGAATAAACGACTTGTCGAATAAACGACTTGTCGAATAAACGACTTGTCGAATAAACGACTTGTCGAATAAACGACTTGTCGAATAAACGACTTGTCGAATAAACGACTTGTCGAATAAACGACTTGTCGAATAAACGACTTGTCGAATAAACGACTTGTCGAATAAACGACTTGTCGAATAAACGACTCGTCGAATAAACGACTCATCGAATAAACGACTCGTCGAATAAACGACTTGTCGAATAAACGACTTGTTGAATAAACGACTTGTTGAATAAACGACTTGTTGAATAAACGACTTGTCGAATAAACAACCTGTCGAATAAATGACTTGTCGAACAGACTAATTGTCGAATAGAGCACCGGTTGAATAGACGTTCTGTCGAAACGACTAAAACCGATTAGTTAACTATTTCTATGAATGAAGTCTTTAGATCAAATTATTAAAAGACTATACTCAGGCCATGTAACATGTTAAGTATACTTTCCATTGCATATATCTTTGACGTTTTGTATTGCCTATAATCTTCAAATCAACTTTATATCAGTTTAATTAATGTTTATATCTGCAAGCGAATATAAAAAATATCACGTTTCAATGGGCCGAGTATGATCTATTTGACTAGTCATTTATTGGACTAGTCGGTTGATAAGTCGGCCAGGCGACTAGTCGCGAGTGCGTTTAGTCGAGCTTGTTTATTTCATGGGTGCTGTGCGCCGAAGTCTCTGCAAGTGCGTCGTTTCCTTGCCAATACTTCTAGTTGAGTACCAACCAACCTGCAAAATATACAATAATCTTAAGTAACTGCAAAAACATAGTAAATAATTCTTACACGAATAGTTGCGCGAAATTTTGCTTAAAATGTCCTGATTGTATAGCGCTATGAGCAAAATATTTGAAAAGAAATATATTTGACCAGGAGAGCCGCATCTAAGGTTGTACATTTTATTTTTAATTTAAAAGTTTCCGTCCGATCCTAGGGGAATTTAGGGAAATCTTTTCTTTTTTGCACTTCTACGGTGCCCAAGAAACATACATGCTAAATTTCAGATTTGGCTGTAGCTTGTCTGTCAGTCAGTAACGCACATTCAAATTAGTTACGTATTCGCGTTACTAAAACAAAGATAAATAAATACGTACGGGCATAGCTCTCTCGCTCTTGCAATGACTGTTAGATGATGAGTGCGGACTGACGATGTTACTGCAACAAAAATAGGCAACTTTGTTAAAAAAAAGCACTATAGAGTAGAGGCTAGACGTCAGATCAATCAAAGCAAATGTTTGAGTAATTATTGTGGTGTTCAATCAAGGATAGTGTCACAGAGTCGTCATTCTGGAAGAGTGGTCATTTTGGGAGAGCGGTCGAATTGGAAGGGTGGTAATTTTGGGAAATTGCTTATTCTGAGAAGCAGTTATTTTGGATAGTAGTAATTTTGTTATTTTGGAAAGTAGTCATTTTGGGAAATAGTCTTCATTTTCGATTTAAAGGTTTACAGCGAGTAAAAATTACGATGTAATAATATTAACACATACCCAACATATCTAATACAAAATTATTAATTTCGGTTTTACGAGTTTCATCATCGTTCTAGCGTTATCCGGTATCCAAGATTTTCGTCTTGGAGACCGAGATCCACTTTCCAGTCTTACCAGATATGACAGAACACTTAATTTTTTCGCAGAGCGACTCCTATTTGACCGCAATCTAACGGGATAGCAATATTCCATGGCTTAGACCCTTGTCAGTACATTTATACCTTTAAAGATAATTAATTTAGTATTTACCCCAATGACGCTCGTTTGATAGTAGTAGCGTTGCTCTGCAGCAGGATTCTTGTCGGTGGAGCGACTAGACCCCCGCTCGCTCTCCAACTGAGTAGTAAAATATCAATTATTAACAGCTAGCTAAGATGAAGTTCGACCACTCACATCATATTCAGCGAATAACTAGGGAAACTAAACAGCTAGTAACGAAAATTTAAAATATCAGAACTCATAGCAACAAACAATATTTCAAAAGTTCTTCCAGACGAAGTTTTTTCTTATTGCCTAAATTTTATTATGTAATAGTGACTATCTGCTTTACAAAAATTTGCCAATAATTACGAGCAACAGAGAAAATTACCTTGGTATTCCATCTCCACCTTTTCTGTAGAACTCTGCCCTCTTATCACCTACTCTGTTGGGGCAGCTGTTCAGTCTGATGGGCCTTTCTTCCTCCAGCGAAACCTTCCTAATGAACGGAATCCTCATAGTCCTGCTCCTCGTGACTTTATCGTTAACTTCGGTGGAATGTTCGTCGATACTTGGCAGTCGAGGGTCCAGGCCACAATCCCCATTATCGTACACTTTATAAACTGGTTTCTTCATTATGTACATGCTGGTCACCGGCCTGTTCAGTTGTATCCGAGGGCTTTGAAGCTGACTCTTCGTCCTGTCTGTCGTGGGAAGTTTGGGTGGGAGTTTAGGCTGTTCTGACGTCACAGGCACGTGTTCTGTTCGGTTGACGATGGTCAGTTTTGGTTCCGGCCGTGAAGCTGAATTGGATATGCGGATTTTTTGCGGAGGTGGTGTGTATTTGGCTGGGGCAGGAGGCGTGTATTTAGCTGGAGCGGGAACTATGGCTTTGCTGGTGGATGCGTCGGAGTCACTTTCGTATTTTGGTCTGTATTCGGGTGGGGTTAGTGGGCGTGGTTCTTGAGTATTGGAGGACCAGAGTAAGTCGGTGCCAGCGACTCCTTGTAGCTGATGCAGATGCGTTTTGATGTTGTAAATCCCGGCCGTGGGGCCGAAGGGCTCTGCCTTTATTTGGGCTACTACGTCCATGACCGACATCTGACAGAGTTCTGCTATTTGTCGATACAACTGAAACAAGATTTAACTTAAAATTGTGTTTCTGTCTAAACTAATTTGTTTTGGAATATACATATCAGTTTATAACATGGTTTTACAATGGCGCTAGCAATACATTTTTGTAACACTTCTGTCATCCAATGTTAAGTTCTCAAAATCTGAATGTTCGTGAAAATTGAAAGTTCGTCATCTCTTTGAAATCAAACTACAGTTTACGGATCAATCTTGCACATTACCTCTCGGTTGGCCGAGATGTCAACGGTGCCAAAGGGGTGCGTTTTCATTCTCATGCCGTTTCTCTTGACCCAGCGGTGACGCGCCGCCTCCTCGATTTTCATCCTCAGCTCCACGTTGGGCTCCAATAGATGTTGGATAAACGCCTTGCACTCTGGTGACAATTACTTAAAATGGTATAACTTTCTCTAGAATTTTATTATCGAGTTTGAGAAATGGCCATTGGGACAAGTCCTGGATAGATTCTCAGAAAATCAAATTTTGTAGGGTCGAAGATAAACTGAGCAGGTTACCATTCTACCTAAGGTCACAGCCATATTTATCAAGTTATGCACTTGGGTTGAACACTATTTCTTAATAGGCAATACTATCGCACAGCAGTCGGCAAAATTGTTGCCTGTTGGTGTACCAAAATATCCAAGTTCATTTTAACAGTGCACATTATATTAACATAACATTAGGTTAAGAAAAATTGTACTAAGAACATATTATCCGAAATAAACAGTTATTATTATTTTAAGGCAATTAAATTTTAATGCGTTTTAAGATTAGCTTTTGCATCAAAACATGATTTTATTCTTGTGGAATAATAATATTCCTTCTTTCTTGTTTCAGTTACAAAGTGATATGGGTCAACAGGAGTCGTGAATGGAACATTTAATGTGTGTGAACTACGAACAGAACTATGGCTTTTGATTTATTTGTTTGGTGATCATTACTTTTAATGTTATGTTATACATGGTTGATACGATACGACGGTATGACTTTAATTGAAACACTAAACACTATTTGATTTTCCAAATACCGGTGTCCTGTAACACACAAAAACGCAAACACTTGGTATCCAGTTAATGCGTTTCGTTTATCATAAACGATAAAGAAGCGCAAAATCTTTTTTCAATATGGCGCGTGCGCAACAAAAGATGCTCGTTAGCATGCGTCACGGGTAACACGCTCAATTCGTTGCGACACACTAAAAAAACTAATGACGCTCACTCAATTACATCGCAAGAACCCGAGGCTTCCAATTTCTATTTCTTTCACCCTTAATGTGTTAGAGCGAGATGGAATGCTTAGCTTCTCATTAAAGTGCAAGGACACATGTTTCGCTAATTTCGTCCTTATTCTCAAATTTAAAATGTGAATTTGTCGTTCTCAGATATTGTTATGTATACACGCATAAGACTAAATAGGAGCTGCTACGCATTGACTTAATTTTTAACGCTATAAGGTGTATGACCTTATGTTACCTTTACCAATCAGCTGGCCGCCGCGCCGGCTACAGAAAGTTTCAATTTATATTCGATTTGGTTAGGTACTTAACTAAAGGTAAACAATCTTGATGTGACTTTTTAAATTACCACATATTAAACGAATAGACTACTGCTTAAACCAAGGGTTCAATTGATTTAGAAATCATTGTTGTTGTATTTACATTGACCTTTAGCACCATTTTATTTTTAAACAGATTTTAGATAAAAAGAAGTCACATCAAGATTGTTTACCTTTAGTTAAATACCTAACCAAATGGAGTATAGTGAAACTTAAGATCTATCCTGTGACTGAAATACTGCTTCTATTCAACTGAAATTTGGTGTAGGGCTTATATATGTCATGTACCTACTATATGTGGTTTCAATAAAAGTCATACCGCCGTATCAACCCTGCATAAAATAATAAACGCAGGATCTAAAAGGACTGTGCGGGGCCTAGAGTTTATTTCAAACGGCTGGTCCGGGATACTAGTCGCTTATGTTATATTTTCTCTACTGTGTGAGTAAGAGAACCGAAATATATCTAGGTCGGGAGTGAGACGGAGGGATTGGAATTATCCAATCGCGCCTCTGTTCACATTCTTGTTCCTGAATTAAGAACGAAAGGTTTTCTTTATATTATTAATAATTCATCCAACCAATTCTTTTTGATCTTGCGTTCAATTTTATCCATACAACTATAAAATAATTTTGTACTCGTTGCGCATTTCAAAAGTTCTACCTTACACCCATGTACTAAATTAAAATGAGAGTGAGTGAGATATACGTTTGTTATACAGGATGTAAGTAAATGTAATATCTAGGAAAGTAAATCAAATAAATGTCGTTTAATTGCAAACTGTACAGCACGCAAAAGTGCTTCAGCTTCCTTTTTGGTATTTTCGTCAATATAATATCAAGCAAATCCTTTTTATCAGTAAAATAAGTAATTGTGCACTTATATTGCTTAGGTGAAGTTAAACTACAAGTTGTTAATGATCCTTTACAGGTGACACAGGTGAATAATTTAGTGGTTAACCAATGTTTAACACAATGTTTCGCAAATCATTATTAGACTAGTTTAACCTTGACTGCTATGTGATTCTAGAATGAAACTGCCAATAAATGTACTGTACTGAATGCTATCGAAGTTACTGGATAAAAGAAGTGGATAATTTATATTTATCCCGTAACTCGGTACCATTACTAGCAGCCATTTTCAATATTCGATCCATCCATGGATTTTGAGATTCGAGATTCGTGTTTGACATCCCAGATAACAATGCAAACTTGCCAAACTTGCAGCAAGTTTAAATCAAACTTGCTAGTTTCACTGTGAAAAACTGGTATGAAATTGGTTTTTCAAAGGATTTGGATGACGACGAGCACAGGTTGGTGGTCGTTCGACCTCCTAGATACAGCAGGAGGTGCTCGACGACCAGCTGTTGTCGGACCACCAACCTGTGCCTTGTACCTGTGCAACATTGACATATACTCTAACGATAGACGGAGCATTCCCTACAAATATTTTGTTCAAATTGTCTAACGTATGACGTCTAATCGTACTAGCGCAACACGCAGGCGCAAGCAGCGCCAATAACTTACAGTGTCTTGTTATTATTATAGCCAATCAACAACAACCAGTCCTGGCATCTTACCAATGAGTATCCAATAGTTCTCTAACGCTACTGGCTGCTTATTGCCATTTGCAAAGACTATTTACATCACAGAAGAGATGTTTTCTGCCTATAATATTTCATCAACATAAAAAAAAACAGTTTATTTATGAAAATAAAGGGAATTAATTTCTGGGGTTTATTTAAGTAAAAAAATAGATTCTATAAACATATTCAGATGTTTTTATTACAAAATAGAAAAATGTATTCGTGGGCGTAAGTTCAAGACTTGCCTTAGTTGCTTCACGAATAATCCTAATTTTTAAACTTTATATTTATCTTACTATGAGAATTGCTTAAACATATCCTAATATATAAGGCAGGATTGTTTGTCATTATGTAAAGATGCCCTTGCTGACCACACAGTTCTAAACCTACACATGTGGCAGATGGCATTATGTGCTACCATAAGGAAACCAACTAGGTATTAAAAAAAAATCTATGACGAAGTGGCCTGAGTAGCTTAGTCGGTACGGTATCGACACGGTTCGTCGTGGTCGCGTGTTGAAGTCCTGCCTAAAAAAAATATTTTCAATTGCAGTTAAATTTACTCTAGCAAGAAATGCTCAAAAATATATTTTAATAACTATTCAATTGCCACCAAACATAATTAATTTTGTGGTTTTTTGTCTATTGGTCGGATAATGGAAATCAGGATCTGTTTTGGCCTCATGGTTCAATATTATTTTTGCGTATTTTTCTATAACTGCAAATGTGTACCTACTATGATGAAGTGTTGAAATATTCGTTAATACGGTTATTACGATCAATATACCAAAAAATAAAAAGAACACAGAATTTGTGTTATACAACGTCAAATTGGTTTTATAACATTAATCAAACTAAAAACCTCTTAAAACCAATACCTTCACGAAGTCTGGTCTTAGTCATATATTTTACCTACAATCACTTGCAATGTATTTCTGCATAGTAGTTAGTCTATGATCGTAAATGACGTCACATAAAAATAAAGAAATACATTTTAATGTGGTATTATGATACATTTAACTTTTTTATTTACATAAATAATAAAAAATATTGACTAACGCTACAACAGATACAAGTTCTGATTCAAATTAATCGATATATTGTCGCCACACAGTCAATACACGAAGCGGACCCACACCGCAGGAAAGTCAAAGTGACACTAGATTGCTTTGCCGGTATGTTCATGCAAAGCATTTGAACAAAGTAAATGTTCTGAATGCTACATCTAGTACTTTAGTACATATATATCGATGCTGTGCAACCTTTGAAAAGCAAACTTCATGCAAGTTTGATGCAAGTTTGTCACAGTGAAACTAGCAAGTTTGATTTAGACTTGCTGCAAGTTTGTTGCTATCTGGGATATTTTGTATGGAGCTTATGTCAAAAACGAATCTTAAATCTACAGATATATCTATAGATCGAATATTGAATTCCGTAGTTAGACAATAGATAAGTAAGACAATTCGTCACCAGAATAAGATTATTAAAAGGATAAAATTATTGTCAATATAATCGAAATAGTCTTTGTAAAACTTCAAGATATGTCTTTGTTTTTCAAAGATGTTACGACCTTTTATGTTCATTACTATAAATTGGTTTTTGTTAAAATATGCCTTTTCATTTGGCTGCTGAAAATGTAAAGGCAAAGTCATTTTGTGTATGTTGAAAAGATTAGAAATAAGTTTTTAATATAAATAACAATAAAATAATATTGTTGTAAGTTATTTCCCATAATAACAATTACAGTTTCAGATAATTTAACAAGAATAGCAAAGTGCAGTTGCTTTTAAAACGCAATGGATATGATGGGAGACACCATTCCCGAAGCTCATTATGAGATTTTTTTTTTCTCTCTCTATTTTTTAATGAAGACAACTCCCGCATTAGGACTAAACATGTGTCGCGGGGGACTTTACAAACATACATCTAACGAGGACAAATGTCAAATATCTTGATCTCGAAGATGCGTTTTGGGCTCGTAACACCAAATTTTAAGACGATTTTGAGTGGTATGAGCCCAAAACGCAATCACAGAAAAGAAATGTGCTTATTC
This sequence comes from Euclidia mi, assembly GCA_944739405.2. Lineage (NCBI taxonomy): Eukaryota > Metazoa > Arthropoda > Insecta > Lepidoptera > Erebidae > Euclidia > Euclidia mi. The sequence continues at coordinate 14,394,536 of OX123197.2, forward strand.
GAGTGTTAGTTTTATATAAAAACTCTTGTCTTCTATGGCCACTGCTGCTGAACCTACACACATGATACAGTAGCGGGAATAAGGGTGGGACTAGTCCCGATATCTCGAAGCAACTATAGCTTATATGAGGGGGATATTATTTTTGTCAACTTGTGACCGCCAAGTGTCCCACAGGTGGGCAACGCGTGGTCTACTAATTTCCGAGTAGTCTATGAGTGATCGACGAATCGTCTTCGTTTGAATATTACTCGCTGGTAGTATACATAGGTCATAGCTCAATAGATCACCCGGCACCTGATCAGCACCACCTCGCCTCTAATAGGGCTACACGCAATCACTACATGAACTCCGGTATCGAAAATATGCCTCCGATTCGTTGACAATTCGCTGTTTGCCACGCGCGGTCTAAAGATCGCGTCTGTCACCTATAATCAGACTGAAGATTGGGAGACGCGCACCCCACTTGCTTGTAAGTAATGTCTGGTTGGTGTGGTGTGGTGGTTAGGAACAGTAGCGGATCTAGGACATTATCGAACCGGGGCAAAACTTGAGAATGGCGCCCCCTCCCAACTGAGTCAATAAAAAATGCTTTCAATGTCCTTTGTATGTCGGAACTAGGGAATTAAGAACCGGACTTATTTTGAGGAACTGGATTTTCAGGACTGAACCTACTGGACCATGGATAGCGTACGCGTTTGGTGATCGGGGTCGATTACCCTCGGCGGGCAAAAGTGTGACTGAGTTTTTCATATGTGAATGTAAATTACACCTCTGCCCCTTCAGGGATACGGGTAAACCGGGACAAACTGGGATTTTTGATATGAATATATTGCTGAATAAAAACCAAAAACCCATCAAATTAACGCGTGCTATTTAAACGCAAGTAAACTTTACAATCAACCAAATTTTTTTTTTGAAATATTAGAAAAGATGTACAATAAGAATAAAATTAATCTTGTATTATATTACTATATAATAAAATTCTGATCATAAATATTTTGTCTTTCTAGTCCATGCATATTAAATCTAGTATTAATTTGTATGTCATGCGGTGCTCCACGGGAATCAGTCGTCAGCCCACTGTAGTGGACACTGTGGTCATTGTCGCAAAGCATTATATAAATGCTATGCGGCAATGACACAGACCCTCTTCACCGCGAGGGCTATGACGTATGGAAGTAAGGATAAAGTCTTTTTAAGGGGTACCATGTTGGGCGCCCCAGTGTTGCCGTGTTGCCGCCTTGGGATATGGGCGTAGCAGGTGGCCATAGAAAGCGGCCCGTCTACTAGACAGTGGTAGTAATTTTGAGCAAACAGACGGCCGAGCGGTGGGAGTTGCGTCACAGCAGCTCGCAGGCCCGGGCATCGGAGAGTACGCGATGATCCCCAGCCACCGTAGGGTATAGCTGATGGTGAGCCAATGCGGCCAGCCGTCGGACCAGTAACAGATCATGGAAACAGCCCAGTGTGTGTATGTTCGCTCGTCGTGATATCCCGACGAGATAGTACGAGTATATGCTATACCGCACTGTGGTAGATTCATGTGATCTCGCGAGCGATTAGAGCGCAGGTCGAACAATAGTCGTAGATACTCCATCCGCGTGTCTCCAAATTCCACTTTGGCTTCAGTTTAGGCCCGGCAGAGGGAGACCCGCAATAAGGCTATTACATAAGCCACAATACTCACGCTCTCTACCAGAAATCCTCAGGTCATCAGTGCATCTGGCCAGAGGGCGTCACAACCAAGTTCGCCAAGAAATTCTTACTCCCAGGGCCGGATTCAAAGGTCTGGAGGCCCCGGGGCAGCGTAGCTGTGGGGCTCCTATTTATTATCCGTATAATATTTTCTTTAAACTATTTAAAAAATACACTGTCAGTAAATTAAACTTCGTTAAATAAAAATATATATAAAAATACAATTTAAACTAAATACGGTCTTAATGAAATGGCACTTTGCGAACTTTTATATAGTCTTGCTCGCGGAGTACATAAGTCGATAGCCGGTCTTATCCCATTGTCGTTCGGAGCCTATTCTTGATAATATACATTCTCCGGTGCAATTGGATACCATTAAAACCAAATACATTCTTAATGCCTGCCTCGTTGGTCTCGCGGCATAAATATGCGCGTGGGATTGGGAGGTCTCGGGTTCGATTCTCGGGTCGGGCAAAGTGTTATTGGGTTTTTCCGTTAGGAAATTCTCAGTAACAGCACGGAGTCTGGTAATGTGCCCGGTACGGCAATAGGCTCGCACCCTATTACGTATAATATATATCTTAAAAATTCATGGCGAAATGTGGGTGTAACATTACACCTCTGCCTACCCCTTCAGGGATACAGGCGTGAGTCTATAAATAAATAAATAAACATTTTTAATGTAATTTCTATGTTCGGGAAGAATTTCAAGAATGCGATAGTAAAACACTTCCTTAGATTGGTCTTATTCATAGTTCTTTTTGTACAAGTCTATTAAAGATACAAATTGAACCAACTCATTGCCAAGGCTAGGTTCTAAATCGTCTTTGTAAACTTTTACTATTTCCTCTACAGTGGCATAAACTTGCGACCTCCATCTCCTCTAAGTGGTTGAGGAATCAAAATGTCAATCGATAAGCTTTGTATGCTTGAATCTTTCTGTGAGAGAAACACAAAGTTGATCGATAACTGGGATAAAACCAGTCACTTAAAATTTTTCTCTTGGTGATAGATTTGCTTCTGGTGTTTTCATGTAATCAGGCGGATTAAATTTAACACTTCTTTGTCTGATGCGTGATTGTATTTATTCGACAGTACTTGAAATTGGCTTCGCTGCTTCTTCGTATTTAACAAAATTGTCTCTTTTAGATTCGATGAATGATTTTAAAGACTCCAATGCACGCACGGCAGAACTAATATTGGTTGGTCTGTAAAAACCTGTTAACTTGTAAAACGTGATCCAATGATTTCGTCGTTTCCTCGGCAGGCTAATCCGCGTTCAGCGATGTATTGTCGTACTCGTATAGGCGCTCTGTTGCATACTTTTAGTAACTGCATGAAGCCTTCTCCACTTAACTTCGTTCTTTGAGAGGACATAAGTGTACATGCCTAGCAATATATTTTACACGTAGTTGGAGCAAAACAAAACCAGGATCGATTGACAGCCTCTTGATTTTGATTGCGACATATAAGCATGTTCTTTGCATATTTCCGAACAAAGTTTGTATAATCTCGCAATTGATCTTGGAGGACAGAATTCTGAAGTGAGAATTCATCACAATTTTACGGTTCTTCACCCAATATTTTATATTTCCTCCAGTTATGACGCCGGGCCAAAGACCAATGAAATTTTGAAACCATTATCCACTTCCTCTTGATTGTGACTACATGTTTTTAAAGGCTTTAGTGTGTCGCCTACCTCGAGGCTACCATCAACCCTATCTCCATATACTAAATCTTCAAATATTTTTACAGGCTCGTGTGGCAGTTCTTGTTTGGGTGTCATTATGAAATAGCCAATTTTCTATAAATACTAGAGGAAGCCCGCAGCTACGATCGCACATTTTATTTAACTGTATCTGTCCGAACTCGTGGGAATTTCCGGAAATCTCTTCTTAGTGCCCCTCTACGGTCCCTAAGGAACATATATGCCAAATTTCAGCTTCCTTTTTTTTGAAAATCCTCATGGAGTCCCTCCGCCCTGGGGGAAGGGCGAAGGGGACTGTCATACTCTTACTGACTAAAAACCAACCCGTGTTCCTCATGTACCCGTGCGTCGGAGGGTCGGGTATCGCCGAAGCATTCCTCACTACCCCCCGACGGGTATTGGCCTGCCAGACGGTCAGACGGGCCCCGAACAAAACCCCCTTGGCGGCGGATGAAGGTGTTGGGCTCCGCCGCCAAAACACCCAGCGGCCGCAGAGGACAGGGAGGACGGCAACGCAACACTGACACGCGTCTCCTCCCGCAACCGCTCCCGACTGCGAGGGACAGAAGAACTGTCCCTTGCACCCGCAACGCATCCTGCGCAGGCCTCCGTCAAGCCCACGCGGAGCGTCCACTCCCGGGATCACCCACGGTTACTGAGCCCCCCCACCACGACAAGATGGAGATCCCACGGGGGGGAAATTTCAGCTTCCTGCGCCTAATGGTTTTGGCTGCAATTGGTCTGTCAGTCAGTTTATTGTTTATAGTTTTATATATGTATAGAGATTCTATATTTTATATTTTTATGTGTCGCGCGTCGCGGCGACTATTTGGTTGTTTTTCATAATTTATATATACTTACCTTATACTTCAATCCTTACTTAGTTTGATTCGTCATTTTATATTCGTTATTTAGAAATAAGTGTTTGACTAAGTTTAAATTACGTAGGTATAGGGGAATTTCTGTCTAGTTGATTTTGTTTATTTGGTATGAAAGTTTTATAATGTCGATTTTTTTAAACATTAATTTGGATTTACGATTTTCAAGTTCATTGCATGAAGTGAAGTGAAGAAATGCCGATATTTTGTTTAAAATTCTAAAAAAATTGGTTGCCTGTAAAGTCGGTATACGGGCGAAAGTTTTACGTGACAACGACTTTGAGTGGTAAAATAATTTTAATGTGAATATTCATTCGTATAGTAGAAAGAAGGATGAAATAAAATAGAAGCGCAAGACATGAACCGGTGTGTATGCCTATCTCTCTCACTCTCTCTCTCTCGCTCTGTCTCTCTCGCTCTGTCTCTCTCGCTCTTAGGCGGGCTAACTGTGCTCGAGTGGAAGGGACGCGTGCCTTTCACTTTTTATGTCTGTCTCTCTCGCTCTTAGGCGGGCTAACCATGCCCGAGTGGAAGGGACGCGTGCCTCTCACTCGCTCTCATTGTGAGCGCATAACGTGAGCGGAGCGTAACGCAGTTTCTTGAAGTGTCACCCGGCAAACCAATTTATAAGACGTTGTCACGTCAACAACATTGTCAGGTTTGTGCAAGTATGTACCTACCTAGGTATAGTTGCTAATTATGTGGAAAATTATGTTCTAAGGAATAAACTCGGAGGTGGTTTTTCGGAGTATAGGTATTTTTATCTCTCTTGTGAGGGCCCCCGTCTTGTGGAGGACCCGGGGCCATTGCCCCGCCTGCCCCCCCTTAAATCCGGCCCTGCTTACTTCATCGACCATAGGTACTGGGACAGGTATGACTAGCTTACTGAAATTTCAGTTTACTGCATCCACTGCTATAACATGACTCTTATGCACCCGCTGCCAGCTACATATAACTGCGCCCGAAGAATTTTATGGCGTCAAAGTAGGGCTAGCTTCACACTCATGTTTCACGTTTCGGCTTCACCGTCATATTCCACAAATCGGCTTCGTACCTACGTGATTACATTGCGGCAAAGATGACTAAAGGATACCTCACAACTTCGCAAATGCCGCCCTGCACTCTTCTGGTAATTTCGCCCAATAAGTTGTCTCTCTACTTAACTGCAACTTTTGTGACAACTTTTAGTAAAAATAGACAAATTTGATAAACATTGTAGCGGGAATCAACTTAGTCTTGTACGTATTAGTAACCAGGTTCATCAAATTAATAAAAAGTAAGTTGATTGAATCAGGCGTTACTTGGCGGAACTCCATTGTAACCTAATGGACGGAAAGAGGAACCCACCACGCACCCTCGGATTGACTACCCCAACTATTGCAATAGAAAAAGGTTGACAATACCGAACTCCTCTAAAAGGATAAGGGATATAGGAATGGTATGGGTTCCAGGAAGATACCTGACTTGCAGTACCCCGCTGTATGCGCCGATTATTCTTCGACACGTGTTTCGCCTCTGCACGAGGCATCCTCTGGAGCGATGGGCAACGACTGAGCTTAGGCTCAGTCGTTGCCCATCGCTCCTGAGGATTCCTGGAACCCATACCATTCCTATATCCCTTATCCTTTTAGAGGAGTTCGGTATTGTCCACCTTTTTCTATTGCAATAGTTGGGGTAGTCAATCCGAGGGTGCGTGGTGGGTTCCTCTTTCCTTCCATTAGGTAATAAAAAGTAAGACAGTTTGTGTCATTATTTATTCCACTTTGATGTAAAACATGTTTCTATTTTTTGTCTCAGTGCGATTGCTCTATGTCATGATCGATACCTAGACATGATTTTGGCGCCCCCTGACGCTGCCGCCCGGGGCAAGTGTCCCGGTTCACCCCCCCTAGATCCGCCACTGGTTAGGAAATAAGAATAGTGGTAGGTGTGGTGTGTTGGTTACCGGGCGAGAAGTAAGATCAATGGTAAGTGTGGTGTGGTGGTTACCGGGCGAGAAGTAAGATCAATGGTAAGTGTGGTGTGGTGGTTACCGGGCGAGAAGTAAGATCAATGGTAAGTGTGGTGTGGTGGTTACCGGGCGAGAAGTAAGATCAATGGTAAGTGTGGTGTGGTGGTTACCGGGCGAGAAGTAAGATCAATGGTAAGTGTGGTGTGGTGGTTACCGGGCGAGAAGTAAGATCAATGGTAAGTGTGGTGTGGTGGTTACCGGGCGAGAAGTAAGATCAATGGTAAGTGTGGTGTGGTGGTTACCGGGCGAGAAGTAAGATCATTGGTAAGTGTGGTGTGGTGGTTACCGGGCGAGAAGTAAGATCATTGGTAAGTGTGGTGTGGTGGTTACCGGGCGAGAAGTAAGATCATTGGTAAGTGTGGTGTGGTGGTTACCGGGCGAGAAGTAAGATCATTGGTAAGTGTGGTGTGGTGGTTACCGGGCGAGAAGTAAGATCATTGGTAAGTGTGGTGTGGTGGTTACCGGGCGAGAAGTAAGATCAATGGTAAGTGTGGTGTGGTGGTTACCGGGCGAGAAGTAAGATCAATGGTAAATGTGGTGTGGTGGTTACCGGGCGAGAAGTAAGATCAATAGTAAGTGTGGTGTGGTGGTTACCGGGCGAGAAGTAAGATCAATGGTAAATGTGGTGTGGTGGTTACTGGGCGAGAAGTAAGATCAATGGTAAGTGTGGTGTGGTGGTTACCGGACGAGAAGTAAGATCTATGGTAAGTGTGGTGTGGTGGTTACCGGGCGAGAAGTAAGATCAATGGTAAATGTGGTGTGGTGGTTACCGGGCGAGAAGTAAGGTCAGTGGTAAGTGTGGCGTCGTGGTGGTTACCGAACGAGAAGTAAGGTAGGTACGTCAGGGGCAAGTGTGGTGTGGTGGTTACCGGGCGAGAAGTAAGGTCAGTGGCAAGTGTGGTGTGGTGGTTACCGGGCGAGAAGTAAGGTCAGTGGTAAGTGTGGCGTGGTGGTTACCGGGCGAGTGCGCGGCGAGCGCGGCGCGCTGCTTGCGCGTGAAGCCGCGCGCGATGGCGGCGCGAAGCTGCGGCCGCGAGCGACCCTCGCCCTCCGCACCGCCGCCGCCGCTGCCGCCGCTGAACGGCAGACCGCCCGTCACCATGCCGTATACTATCACTCCTCTGCCATCAAACAACAACAAAAAGGAGCGTAAGGACAGAATTATAGTAAAGACCTCCACAGTGGCCATAGAACAGAAGGCTACAGAAACCAGTTTGTGATGACGAATAGGTAGCATAGGCAAGTGCACCACACATGCGATTTAGCAGTTCCATAAATTTTATAACGGAGATATACAGGATGTAAAAAGACCCTTAACAAAAACTGAAATCCCATATTGTAGCAACCACAGGTTCAGGAGATATTGAGGCTCAACGTCACGACTTCTTTTGTCTAATTATTCCAAAATCGTGTTTTGAATAATAAATGTAAACTTTCTTCCAAATAAACATAAACAAAATTGTCTATATTTCCCTAAAATAAACGGCTTTAAAGTTCCCTAAACCGTAAACGCAATGTACGCGCTACAAGCTATCAGCTGAGCTGTAGGCAAGTGCATTACCCCCGGCCGCGCGATCACGTGATCATAAACGGCCGCCGTTAGGTACCAGCCGACATCGACCGCGGCGCACGGTGTAGGTAGATACGGCCGGTGTAGGTACGGTATTACCACAGTCAAATAATCCATACAGTCGTTCGACGAACGCGTCTCTAGACGGGTCAATCGTGCGGGGGCCAAGAGGTGAGACGCGGGAAGAGCAGTACCTAGTTACGTATATCGCCTTAGTTCCTAACTAGGTACATGTTTTTGGGGGCTGGCACGTGCTTGTTTTTTGTTCGTTACTTATTTATTTGCTTATGAATATTAATTAAGATGGTGCATACGACTTGTGCTGTGAGACATTGAAATTCTTTATGCTGTTTAAAGATTTAAATAAATAAGTATTTAAAAAATCTGCGATTTCATCAATTTACTTATACCAAAAAAGAAAATTTCATTAATTATAATTATTTATATTATTTTGAAATGTATGTACCTATAACCACTTAAAATAATGTGCACATTCCTACTAATCTACTAACTTTTTACAATATCTAATGTCTGGCCTAATCACAGAATAAAGTAGCAAGTATTGTACGTAAACAACATGGCAGACGTAAGAAAATATGCGTTGTAAGGTAATATTCGATTCTGGTGTGATTGTTATTTCATTCAATAAGTACCTAGTACCTTCGCATTAGGTAAGTAGGTACCTATCACTTATTATGTACCTATCTTGGTAACGGCGCATCCTAGCTCAAAAAAAACCATATTTTTGGCCCCCTTTTATAAACCCCACACATGTTCTCCGTAATCTCATATCCCGGTCACCCATCCATAAAATGACCGTGATGTCTATTGCTTTACCTTAACGTAGTTTGCACGAAAAAAATCTGCAAAATACTTCATATCGATAACATAGGCTCTGCAAGCTGATCCCAAGGTTACCCATCCATTAAACCACCGCTATGTCAATCGCTTTATTTTAACATGGTTTGTACGAAAAATGCTTTATATTCTTAACCGCCTCCCACGACACCTGCGGGATGAAATAGTTGCTGACTGACACTTTGTATGCAAATCTGTCACCGCACGAAAAATGCAACGTGTTTTATAATTATTATTTATCGTTAATTATTGTAATATAATAAACTAGCTGTTTCCCACGGTTTCACCCGCGTCCTGAGGGAACTTCTTCGCGTACCCGGTTAATTTTTAGCCTAAGTTACACATTGGTACATCAGGCCAGTGAGGGTCCCGTCAAAATAGGTCCAGCCGTTCAAGAGATTAGCGAGAACAAACAGACAGACAGACAAAAATTTAAAAAAATGTCATTTCGGTGTATGTACCGTGTATACATCCATATGCATTTAGTAAAAAGCGGTTATTTTAATATTACAAACAGACACTACAATTTTATTTATATGTATAGATAAGTGATTTACACTATATTATTCATGTAGCGCAGCAATTGTAATATTTTTCTAAAATAAATAGACGGTGTTTGAATAAGTAGGTATTGTTTACATGTGGCAGCCCCAGTCTACTTACCCTTGTCTAGACGTTGTCGGCTTTTTCTACGAGATCAAAGGCGTCAAACTACTGTATGTCTTTATACTGTGGGATTACCTTGTATTTTATTCAATTTGCAGAATTAGTCAAATTTAGACCACAATTTATGATAAATACGTGAATAACATATCTATAAGATAATAAAAAACAGAAGTCTTGAAAAAAGCCATTTAATAAAAGATTCGTACCAAAAATGGTTAATGTGAGAATTATCATTAAAAATGTAAAGTTTTTACTTTTGAAATAGTGGAGTGAAACAAAACAAAAATTTAAATTGAATAATGGTTTTTGCCACCCCTGGTTCTAATGACTTCTTGGAGCCGGTTTGGCAATCCATCCATGATAACTTGGATATTTGTTTGGAGGATATTGTGCCACTCCTCCACCACAACCGCCTTTAGCTCTCCTAGGGACGTACGAGCCGGTACTAGTGCTCGGACACGTCTTTTGAGGTTGTCCCAAATGTGCTCTATTGGGTTAAGATCAGGACTCCGGGACGGCCACGGTAAAACTTGATTACCAACCTCATTATGGTACTGAGTGACGGATCTTACTGTATGGCAACGTGAATTGTCATCCATTAATCTAAAGTTGTCACCAATGAATGGAGCGAAAGGTATCACATGGTCTTGAAGAACCTCTTCCACGTGTCTTTGAGCGTTCACACTGCCTCTCTCGAACACAACAAGGTCAGTACGAGCCTCGTAACAGATACCTACCCAAATATTATGGACCCTTCTTGGTAACCCACTGTTTCGGTTATAGCGCACGGGGCAAACCTTTCATTTTGGCGTCTGATTACACGTTGACGTCCATCTGGACCTCTTAAGCCTAATCTGCTTTCGTCTGAGAACAGTACGACCTTACAGTCTTGCACAGACGAGTCAGCATATTCTCGCGCAAACGCAATTCTAGCTCTACGATGTTGTGGGAGCAGATTTGGGGCGCGAGCTGGACGGAAAGCCCTCAGATTTTTTTCTGCCAGTCTTCCTCTAATCGTACGTTCACTAACACTGACATTTCTGACCTCAAAAGACGTTTACCTACGCTCTTCAGTTGCGGTACAAAAACGATTTCTCAACACGTTGCTGATCACAAAGAGGTCATCTCGAGCTGAAGTGCATTGATGTAGGCCTTGATCTGGCCTGCGGGTGCTATAAACCTGTCTCTCGAAATCGTCTCATGGTATCCTGTACCGTAGTTTGAGGTACATCGAGAGTACGGGTGATGCGACGTTGGCTGTACCCAGTACCCAGCATCAGCTAAAGCCACTAGCCTAGCTGTTATAGTTGCATTCAGTAGCATTTTTACAGTCGCAAACATTAACAAAGCACTACAAAATCAAACTGAGGCCTAATTCTCGTATTTTTATATGACATTGAAATTATATTTTGAATTGACTCAGAAGCGGTATTCTGGTAACCTAATGTCATTATCGTACAATCTAAACATATAAATAAAATTGAAGTGTCTGTCTGTGATTTCAAAATAACTATGGATTTTCAAGTGCATATAGTTAGTTATACGATTCTAAGTCCAAGACAACCCTTTTTAACATTTTTGTCTGTCTGTCTGTCTGTCTTTCTGTTTGTCCGGGGTAATCTCTGGAACGGCTGAACCGATTCAAATGAAACTTTCACTACCAGGTAGAGGACTTTATAGCGCTACATATAGGCTTCAATTTGACCCGGTACTTGGCGCTGTTGTCGCGATAACAAGTCTTAACTTATTCAACTCATCTATACATCTATACATATAAATAAAATTGAAGTGTCTGTCTGTGATTTCAAAATAACTATGGATTTTCAAGTGCATATAGTTAGTTATACGATTCTAAGTCCAAGACAACCCTTTTTAACATTTTGGCTGTCTGTCTGTCTGTCTGTCTGTCTTTCTGTTTGTCCGGGGTAATCTCTGGAACGGCTGAACCGATTCAAATGAAACTTTCACTACCAGGTAGAGGACTTTATAGCGCTACATATAGGCTACAATTTGACCCGGTAGTTAGCGCTGTTGTCGCGATAACAAGTCTTTACTTATTCAACTCATCTATACATATAAATAAAATTGAAGTGTCTGTCCGTGATTTCAAAATAACTATGGTTTTAAGTGCATATAGTTAGTTACACGATTCTAAGTCCAAAATAACCCTTTTTAACATTTTTGTCTGTCTGTCTGTCTGTTGGTCCGGGGTAATCTCTGGAATAGCTGAACCGATTCAAATGAGACTTTAACTGGAAGGTAGAGCACTTTATAGCGCTACATATAGGCTACAATTTGACCCGGTAGTTGGCGCTGTTGTCGCGATAACAAGTCTTTACTTATTCAACTCATCTATACATCTATACATATAAATAAAATTGAAGTGTCTGTCTGTGATTTCATAATAACTATGGATTTTCAAGTGCATATAGTTAGTTTTACGATTCTTAGTCCAAAACAACCCTTTTTAACATTTTTGTCTGTCTGTCTGTCTTTCTGTTTGTCCGGGGTAATCTCTGGAACGGCTGAACCGATTCAAATGAGACTTTCACTACCAGGTAGAGGACTTTATAGCGCTACATATAGGCTTCAATTTGACCCGGTAGTTGGCGCTGTTGTTGCGATAACAAATCTTTACTTATTCAACTCATCTATACATATAAATAAAATTGAAGTGTCTGTCTGTGATTTCAAAATAACTATGGTTTTAAGTGCATATAGTTAGTTACACGATTCTAAGTCCAAAACAACCCTTTTTAACATTTTTGTCTGTCTGTCTGTCTGTTGGTCCGGGGTAATCTCTGGAATAGCTGAACCGATTCAAATGAGACTTTAACTGGAAGGTAGAGCACTTTATAGCGCTACATATAGGCTCCAATTTGACCCGGTAGGTTGCGCTGTTGTCATGACACTTATTTTTGTATAATTATTATATATAAAAGCAAAGAATCATTCATCTTGAAATCTGGAAAGTCACCGGCTGTATAAAGATTAGATTTGGCAGAGAACTTTTTAAAACGTAACTTTTTTCCGCGTGCGAAGCTGCGGGTACCAGCTATTTGAAATAAACAGTTCGTCGTTGACACATACGATCTCGTTACAATTTCATTCAAATATCAGATAATATAGAAGAATACGCTTTTTGTGACGTAAGTATGACACTGACATCATATCGAAACTGTATTTATTTAGGAGAATTGGGCCCCTGGTCAATGTTCGCACACTACGGCAGACAAGAAAAGAAAATGTTAACACGGTAACACAACTGCAACAATGTCAAATAACGACTAAATTCCTAAAACTGTCAGTGACACAAATTTGGGTAACGAGTTGAGAGTTTAAGTGTTTAACGTATGGCTAAAGTACCCACTTAACAAAAAAACTAAACAGTTGATAAGCCATAGTTAACGAAAACAAAAAGAGCGATAATGATAGGTATAGGTGGGCGGTAATAATTGTGCCTGTGAGTGTATCTTCGCGTAGTATGACTTGGCATGGTGTGCACAGCGAGTTGACTTCGGCTTGGTGATGGGTCTTGTGACATCCTGTACCTATATTAATATGCAGTCTATAGTCACGCTATGTGTTTTTTTGTCAATTCGTGCTTTCAATTTCTCAATTAAGCTTTCTCCGATATTGCTATGCCTTTCGGTTACCGAGGTCAGACGGCAGTCGCTCAATCGAAACGGAAGCTAATATTATCAAATCAGCAGGCCGATTCAGAATGTCACGATAAGTAATCGTACGATATGTCAAATTATTGTCCTCGTCTTTTAGCCGCCTATCAAAGATATTTTGAACAAATATTCATTGACTTCGGTTTATTTATTAATTTACTTCATACTGAATGCATAAAATTGCTAGGAAATGCGATAGTTTTGACAAAAAATGATGTAGCCCATTTGACAATTAACGGAATCGAATGTCAAATGAGATATCGAACGATTCTGAATCGCCCCCCTGATTAGATTAGGCAGCAGAGCTCGGGCACCAAGGAATGACTAGGATACTACCAGAATAACGGTAAGACGATGATTTAGATAATTTGTTGCGTTGCCCATCGCTTCTGAGGATAAGTCGTGCAGAGGCGAAACACGTGTCGAAGAATAGTCGGCGCATACAGCGGAATACTGCAAGTGAGGTATTTTCCTGGAACCCATACCATTCCTACATCCCCTATCCTTTTAGAGGAGTTCGGTATTGTCAACCTTTTTCTATTGCAATAGTTGGGGTGGTCAATCCGAGGGTGCGTGGTGGGTTCCTCTTTCCTTCCATTAGGTTAGATAAAAGCTCTTACATGCTCCACAGATCGACCTCAGGTCCGTAGCGGCGTCCGTCAACGAACAGCTCTGGCGCCGCGTACTCGAGGGAGCCACATGGAGTGCGCAGGGATGCTCCCACCGACCAGATGTTTGATAGACCGAAATCTGTTACATAAAGGAGGGCAAACTGAGTGCATCATACACAACTGTTATAAGTGCCTTGCCTGATTTATAATACCTACTTACAACAACTTAGGTACTTTACTTCAATTCTACCTATTACGTTTCATGAGATAGTCCACAGACTGATGGGAGGATGGACAGGTCAGGTTAGTACCACGTCCCCATTGCAGTCAAGAAGAAACGCGTGTATTGCAAAAAAGTAACAGTCGCTGTGTGACAAATCAACTGTAGTAACTAGGTGCACTTGTATTGTTCAGACACTGCCTGGTGTAGGTATACATCTAGGTATACATGTCACTAACCTCGTCACAGTGTAGGTACCTAAGTAAAGTGGCATTTGTACTACAAACTTAAAGGACAGGGTCCTCAAGATTCTGTTTGGAAGTGGGTGCACAATTTACTCTCGAGTTCAGCTTGAACTTGAAACATATATCTACACTAATCTACACTTATAATATTATAAAGAGGAAAAATTTGTATTTTTGTTTGTTTGTTTGTAATGGATAAACTCAAAAACTACTGGACCGATTTTTTAAATTCTTTCACCATTAAAAAGGGGTCCGTGAGATATTTGGGTTTTTCGGGTACGGGAAGTAGTTCCCTCAGAACGCGGGTGAAACCGCGAGAAACGGCTACCTAGTGACTTATAAACATATACAAATTTTATGTAGGTATATGAAAAAATATTCGTCTGTACCTACTATAGATATATAAAAAAATCTTACCAACTATTTTGATGAACTGCTTAGTGCTGTCCAGCATGATGTTTTCCATTTTCAAGTCCCTGAAAAGTTAAATGGCAGCCTTTTAAAATCATGCTCTGCATGAGATTGGGAAGGCAGTGATATTGAGGAAATTAACAAATTGCTATAAAGAAAGCTGGAATCCAAATTGTAAATAATTCTTGCTAAGTGGTAAAGGAAAATATGGTGAGGAAACTTGCATGTCTGAGACTTCTCCATAATCTGCCAACCGGTATTTGATCAGTGTGGTGGCATATGGTCTCATATTGAGAGTAGCCCCGCGTCCAGCAGTGGGACATTTTATATACGGGCCTGATAATGGTGCTGCTGATGCTGTTTATTTTTCGACGTAGAGTACAAGAATGACACAATCTACATAGCTTCTGCCACATGAGTTAATGTCATATACCTTTAGACGTATAAGAGGACCTACTTCAAAATTTCTTAAATCCGTTTAGTAGTTGTTGCGTGAAAGAGCCATTTATCTATCCTCACAAACACTCTTAATGGTAATAAGAATAGTAGCATAGAGATATACTCAATTAAAACCATACCGGTGCACAACTCCGCGCGCATGCATATGCCTGACAGCTGACACCAGTTGCGCGGCCAGCGAGCGTGCACGCGCTTCGGGCAGACCGCGGGCGGCACCGCGCGCGCCAAGCACATGCGTGCATAAGTCTCCACCGCCAGCCGCCTCCATAACCACGTATAGACGAGGACCGTGCTGCAAAGAACAAAGTTACATACATAGTCTCACGCCTATATCCCCGAAGAGGTAGGCAGAGGTATATTGCTACACCCACTTTTCGCCAGATTTATTTTAGTCCCACGTAATAGGGGGCGAGCCTATTGCCGTACCGGGCACATTACCAGACTCCGAGCTGCTACTGAGAATTTCCTAACGGAAAAACCCAATAACACTGCCCGATCCGGGGATCGAACCCGAGACCACCCAATCCCACGCGCACATCCACATATCAACATCACGTAGGTACAATGACTATATGAGACTTCCTCTTAGAGTAGGTAAGTAGATTGAAGTCTGGCAACCTGGCAAAACTGACAAGCTTCTCCCAAAGAGCAGCATTCGAAGGCCTTTGCTAAGTTTGAGTAAAATTCACATTATTACGTTTGTTTAGATGAGTTAAGAACCACAAAGGGCCCTCTTCGGCAATGAAAGTCCTGCTTTTACATACTCATATCAAAATCCATCGTACTATAAATTTTTGTGACTTGGGCATATCATTCGACTTTTGGCCTCCGAAAGGTTATCATATTCTATGATTTCGACCGCCGATAGATACGTTTTATTTACATATCTAAATGTGAATAACAAATAAGTAAATACTGAAGTGTCTTACCATCATAGTCTCGTAGAGGGCCGCGATGCATGGGTGTCGTAACTTGGCCATGACTCTCGGCTCACGGTGCAGGTTCCGACGAGCATACTCTTCCTTTATACACGTCAGGTCTATGATCTTGATGGCCACCTTTAACATAATAATTGTACTAAATAACACTGCCTTATTTTATTTACGTAGGTAGATACTAATATTAGCGTGATCAGCCTACTCCAAGCTTGAATTTGGCTTCAGGATGACGTTAAAGACCGAACAAAAACACGTTGGTATACCCAAATGACCAGTTTATCCTGCCAGTACTCACAGGCCTATGGAGCTGAAACCTGGGTTATTCAACACAGGTTTCAGCTCCACAGGTATTCACCCAAAAGAGATTCTATAGGAACTCCAAGTGGCCCAGAGAACTATTGAAAGAAAACTGGTGGTATTGAAGGGGGCACTGAAGGACCGTTAACAAAGCGACTGGCTTAAGCAATAAAGCCAAGTCTCAGATTAAACAAAACGTGTTGCAAAACTGAAGTAGGAGTGGGCAGGCCACGTCGTCAGAAAGCAAGGCTAGTTGAGGCAAAGCGCTGGTGGTATGGACACCATAGGGTCAGAAGCGGTCACAAGGGAGGCCGTAGATGCGTTGGTATGACGACATCAAGAAAACAGAAAGAGTGGAATGAATTCAAGTTGCCCAAAACCGTGAAAAGTGGCATATAAACTGAAAGAGCCTACACCCATGCGGTCGAAAAATGCTAAGAAAAAGAAGATAAGATACTATTTACAGTATTTTTACTTCTTTCTGCTTTTGCAGAGTAGAGTCAGAATAATACCTAGTTTTGAGCCTACAAAAAGGAAAATTTGGCTAGATGGTTTGATATTGAGTATTCTTTCTCTTTGTTAAGATACTAGTTGCTTCGTGTATTTTCCTTCGTCGCCTCTTACAACACCCACGGAATGAAATGGCGTAGTGACGGGTGGATTAAAATCGGCAATTTGGTGTCAAAGACAAACTTCTGTCGCTCAACTTCCATTGTTTTTACCGATCCAAAATGCTGCTCACGGTCGTTTACAATATTCGATCTATCCATGGATTTGGAGATAAGCGATACATGTTTGACATCAATACATCAACACAAATAAAATTGGTGTGTCTGTATGTAATATTAAAACAGCTTTTTAGTAAATGCATATGGATGTTATGTTACACGGTACATATAACGAAATTACATTTTTTTAAATTTTTGTCTATCTGTCTATCTGTTTGTTCTCGCTAATCTCTGGAATGGCTGGACCGATTTTGACGGGACTTTCACTGGTGGATAGCTGATGTACCAAGGAGTAACTTAGGCTATAAATTAACGAGTACGTAGAGTAGTAGTACGCGAAGTAGTACCCTCAGGACGCTGGTGAAATCGCGGGAAACAGCTAGTATTTTATATAGATCTTATGTCAAATCTGTATCACAAATCTCCAATCCATGGACAGACCGAGTTTTGAAACCATCCGTTAATGAAATCAACAAACGGGTCTAGCTTGGTTTATTTAGGTACTATCAAAATAGTGGAAAAGCATTATGAGTAGTGAACTAATAAAATCTAAACGTCCGCGTGGTGACGCACAGTGTTTTATGAAGACCATTTTTCGGACACCGTCTTTTTATTAAAGAAGCTAATAGATATATTCAATAAAAAGAAATATTTCGTATCCCCATTAAGCTAGCATCTCTAGTTTTTTAGAAAAACTTTTTCTTCATATTTTAAAGCGGATATTCAGAAAAAAAGATATTCCTCTTAAACTAAGCATGATACGCAATAATAATGTTACAAGCACCGATAGCGTCTCTTTCACTGCACATTTTACAGTTAAAATGAACCTCATAACTTGACTAGATTCAAATTTAAGCGAGATTTTGGATTTTTAGATTTCCTTACTTTTCCCGAAGATTCCACCAAATGTAGAAAAGTTATACAGAAAGGATGCTCTTTACTTTCCTCATCTACTCAATAAATTTCAGATCCCAGATCCATGGAATCTAGAAGTTATTCCATATAACTGTTTTTGCTACTTTTTTCATATTTATATTCTGGATTTTAATGATTAAATTTTTATTCGATATTGATTTCTTTACAACATATAATTTAGTTATAAAATCTATATCGAATAAAAATTTTATCATTAAAATCCGGAATACAAATGTGAAAACCCTATCAAAAACAGTTAATTTGGAATAACTTCTAGATTCCATGGATTTGGGCTCTGAAATTTATTGAGTATCTGAGGAAAGTAAAGAGCATCATTTCTGTATATATAACTTTTCCACATTTGGTGGAATCTTCGGGAAAAGTAAGGAAATCTAAAAATCCAAAATCTCGCTTAAATTTGAATCTAGTCAAGTTATGAGGTTCATTTTAACTGTAAAATGTGCAGTGAAAGAGACGCTATCGGTGCTTGTAACATTATTATTGCGTATCATGCTTAGTTTAAGAGGAATATCTTTTTTTCTAAATATCCGCTTTAAAATATAAAGATTTTCAAAAAAGTTTTTCTAAAAAACTAGTGATGCTAGCTTAATGGGGATACGAAATATTTCTTTTTATTGAATATATCTATTAGCTTCTTTAATAAAAAGACGGCGTCCGAAAAATGGTCTTCATAAAACACTGTGTGACGGAGTAAAATACGGATTGTCACCCTATATCATCCCATGGGTGTCGTAAGAGCCAACAGAGGGAACATATTATGCAGAGAACAGCACTGTAAGAGAAGGAAAACTTGATACAAACCCTATACCAACCCGTTTGGCCAGCGTGGGTATAGTAAATACGTATTGTAGGCCAATTCCTCCTTTCGAAGGAGAGGCCTAGTCCAGCTATATGAAATACAATCTTTTAAAATCATACATTTTAAGATTAACATTTTGTTAGAAGAGAAGCTTTTGAAATTTTGAAACAGCCTGATGATTTTATACTACCTATACAGTCTACGTATTGATGTAATTGTGTACTTCTTGAAAAGTAGGTGCTACAAAATGTGAAAGTTTTAATATAAATTGGCAGTTGTTACCAAACTGATTTAGATGTTTGGCACACAGTAGGTTTATTAGCTGGATAAACACAATTATTAATTACCTATCGCTTTTATCAATGACGTGTGGATGGAACTTAGTATACTTTCTGTAAAGATATCAATATTAATGTGGTATTTATTAGAATATGGTCTTAAAATTTTATTAAAAGCTGATTTAAAAGATTTAGCCAGAAATATATTTTTTCGGAAACCTGTACTTAGGTAAATATTTTAAGCCATTTTTTAAAACGTGTACCTATTTATCGTATTCAGTGATTTCAGTTTTAGGTACCAATGTGTTTTTATTATTTATATTTTTTATATAAACTTAAAAAGCAGCGATAGCCGAGTGGATATACCAACAGACTGCCATGCAGAGGGTATCAGGTTCGAATCCACGGCGTGCACCAATGACTTTTCGGAGTTATGTGCGTATTGAATTATTAATTATCGCTTGTCCCGTGCCTCGGAGAGCACGTTAAGCCGTCGGTCCCGGTTGTCATGAAGATCTTTGACAGTCGTTACAGGGCGTCAGTACCTTCTAAACAAACTGACACTAGTCTAAACCATGGAATATCGCTATCCCTTCGGGTTGCGGAGGTCAGACAGGCAGTCGCTCCGTGGAAAAGCTAATATTCAGCCAAATCCGGTTAGACTAGAAAGCGGACCCCAGACTGAAACTGGGATAACGCTAAGAGAAAGAAGAATATAAACTTAAAAAAAAATTCAATTCGCTTTTAAATTATATAAAATGTTCAGACACCATACGATTTCCGAGTTGTCTTTTAACAATGGCCCAAGTAGACGTTATCAGACTCTACGCTGTTAAAACACAAAACACTGAAAGCTAACAAGTACCTAATAATTGATTTCGAGATCTTCGCAAACGCAACGCAACGTTTTCGTTCGAAGATCACATACAATATTTTTGGAATTTATTTCATGCAAATATTTAAAATATTCTTACCTTTTTTCCTATAATCCTATGTGTTGCCTCTTCAACTCTGGCAAAGTGTCCCTTCCCTAGCACTTTGCCGGTCATCAGGTAGTTTCCAACACTATATATTTGTCCCTTATTCCTTGTCATATTGGCGGTCTTCATACTAAACTTTACTCACTAATTTCGTTTCATAATTGTGGTTTTTCAATCGCGCAAATAACGTATTTATGTTAACAATACAAATATCACGTTTTCTCACACGAATATTATCGTATTTACTTGTAAACGTCATAATAAATGTTTGGGTACCATCTTTTGTTTGATATTCGAAATTGGAACTATTTAGTGACGGACGTGACATTTGATTGGACTATTTATAACGGCTAAATCTAACTGCCAGTGCGTCTGTCGAACAGTGACAGTAAATAGGATTTTCTAGTCCGTGGTTTTATTCAGCTCATCGATTGATCATACCGCCACGGCCATCTTGAAGTATGCAGTGGGTTCGATGTCCGGTTGGCCAATTTAGTTTTGGCATAGCGTCACTCACGTATTGGTACACAAAATCGGATGTAGTTTGAAATAAAATTAATTGAGCCACGGTAATAATATTGAGCTAACAAACAAATTCTAAACGCTTAGATCTTAAATTCAGTATTTGTATGTAATGTAAAACTATGGTCATTTGGGAGTAGGTATCATGGGAATATAGGTTTGATTATCTGGTCGTGTAAAATATTGTAAGAGAGCTGGCGATGTTTTGGCTATATGATCAATTTTGTTGAAAATTCACTTGCACTAAAACTTGTGTTCGTAAGCAGATTGATAGGCAATTACGCTGCCTATTAATTTAGAAATTTATTCATTTCCATCAGTGCAAACATTAGATAGTATAATAGTGACATCTGTTATTACTTTCGTGTAACTACTGACTACACTGATTGATTAGTCGATCAATCGATCGTCACATACAATCTGACGCAGTGACGCACTCTCTAGCAGACTCTAGCTATTGAGAGTACCGTGGTACGGTAAATTTAACCCGCCAATAGATTGCGCCATCATGGTTAAATTTGTAAATACGAAAGAAGTAATAAGATATATCTATAACTAGCTGTTTCCCGCGGTTTCACCCGCGTCCTGAGGGAACTACTTCGCGTACCCGGTTAATTTACAGTAGCTATCCGCCAGTGAAAGTCCCGTCAAAATCGGTCCAGCCGTTCCCGATATCAGCGAGAACAAACAGACAGACAGACAAAAATTGTAAAAAATGTCATTTCGGTATATTATTATGTACCGTGTAGATACACATCCATATGCATTAAGTAAAAAGCGGTTATTTTAATATTACAAACAGACACTCCAATTTTATTTATGTGTATAGATGACTGCACGGTTGGCATAGTGCTTTAAGTCACCGCCTCTCCGTTTAACATTGTGTAGAGTGTTGTGGGTTCAATCCCCTCAAGAGAAAACACTGTGTAGGTAATTCATAAATTGTTGTTTCGAGACACATGATTTAGTCCTAGTGCGGGAGTTGCCTTTTTTAAGAAAAAATATTTATTGGCTATGGTTGGAAGGGTAAAGAGATTTTGTGCTCAAATCATACATGAAATAAAGTTAATCCTACTTTTGTCTGTACATAAAGTTTGCCACAACTTGAATAGGTACTCTATAAATCAATAAACCAAATTTGGTTGGATTGGCTACGAGTCAAAATACCGGGTCTTAGATTTTCCTAATCCCCCGAATCTACGGATAATCTGTAGAAATTCCCGCAAGGTAAAGCCATTGCTATCCAATAAGAATCGACTTTTGTTTTGTTTTTTTTTATGTCGGCATCAATTGAAAATTGGTTTACGACTATAAGGCTTTTCTCCTTTTGCTTAACTCTATAATAATTGCCAGGGTAAATGTAATGAGTTATAGGAACACTTCTAAATACAGAGGAGAGACAAATATACTAGTAATAGTATCGGCACGCATGACGCAACGCTGGTTTTATTTTTTTATGTAATAGGCGGCAACGAGCAGACAGATCGACTGATTGTAAGCCGGCCATGGACACAAGCAACCCAAGGGAGTCCCAAGTACGTTACCGACCTTTTTGGGTTTGGCAAAGGAATAGAGTGGTATGAGCGAGAAGAAATAGGGAGATTCGGCACTCTCAATCACCGATCGAAACGTAACTGTAGGTATAGCTGATGCTGTTACGTTACGTCGATCTTCTGTGAGAGGGTAGTACTTCCCCGATCGAGCCGGCTTATTTATGCTGATATCAGCTATCTATAAGGTGCCTTGGTAAACGGTGAAGGAAACCTGCATGACTGAGAGATGTCCATAATGTTTTTGAAAGACATGTAAAGTGTTGGACTTTACATGTCTTTCAAAAACATTATAGACTGCCTCGTTGGTCTCGCGGCATAAATGTGCGCGTGGGAATTGGTCTCGGGTTCGATCCCCGGGTCGGGCATAGTGTTGGTGGGGTTTTCCGTTAGGAAATTTTCAGTAGCAGCGCGGAGTCTGGTAATGTGTGCGGTACGGCAATAGGCTCGCCCCCTATTACGTGGGACTAAAATAAAGCTGGCGAAAAGTGGGTGTAGCAATATACCTCTGCCTACCTCTTCGGGCATATAGGCGTGAGACTCTGTATGTACCTATGTAAAGACTTGGTCAGCGTGGACTGTGGTTTCTCATAGCGAGAAGGGGCCCGTGCCCAACATTGCAACAGTTTACATACAGGTCTGATAGTTATATTTCTATAAACCTCTGTCTATCACTTCGGGGATATTCAGGCGTGAATGTATGTATGTACTACATAGAGCGAAGGGTGTATACCGATGCGACGGTCGGCGGTCGGCGCGACCTATTTGCACCAGACCGGAACAAATTTGTCGGTCCCAATGGCATTAGAGCCATCTCCGCGTTTACTACACCTATGTACTATCTGTTATGTACGTGGGTATTTAATTTATTTATGTAGTTTTAGTCGTCAATATTGGACAACTGACTGGTAGTCATAAATAAGAAAGCATGAAAAAGCTTGCTGCTGTTTCTAGTCGATCGGTTGAAATAAATGGGACGCGAAAATAAAAAGAAAAACATCCTAGTAGTGACCGTTTAAGAATACAACATGCCACTAAGTAGCCCATTTCATCCCGTAGGCGTCAGAAGAGACGACTGAAGAAAACTTGATGTCGTACCTAGTACCGACCGTCTGGCAAGCGTGGTATAGACTGTAGGGACACACAGGTATCCTATTTTGTACACGTTAGCATAAGATATGCGGCACGCCAGTCGGCACCTAACCTTTGTACTATATGGTTGTATGCCAATAAACGCAAGTGAAATATTTATCTCAATTTCATTTACTATCCTCAAATATACACCCACACATAACATTGGTGACCCCGAACGGTGAATAAAGTGAACATTTTTACAATTAGTGGTGTATGTGGATAGAATTGGACAGTTGAAAAGTGGTGATATACGAACCTTGTGAATTTATCGTATCGTGCCGACTCCCTCCGCGACGTGCACGGCTGAGGTAAAATACAGCATTTTGTAAGCATGACGACATCTGCTAGCGAAGGAAAACCCGGAAAAAGTTCTACTCTGATGTATGGCGATATGGCACAAATTACAGTGGCGTCAAAGATACCCGAATTTTGGACTGACCAGCCTCGATTGTGGTTCGTCCAGATGGATGAAATGAATGAATGAATGAAATGAATGAAATGAATGAAATGAATGAAATGAATGAAATGAATGAAATGAATGAAATGAAATGAAATGAAATAATATTTATTGCTATCACAACCAAACAAGCATGATTAAGTATAAATATACAGTAACCGTCGTAATAACGCACAAAAATACAAAAAAAAAGCAGAAATACATGAATATCTGTCATGGTTAGGTCGTGACGACAATAGGACCCCGTTCAGCATGATACCAGACATGCTGGCACTGATTTTCTACGGGACCCTAATTATAGTGACTCACGAACGCGCAAAACAGTGAGTACACTGGCCAAATATGATAATTCATAAATATACATGTAATATAAACTTAAAGTGTCTACACAATTAAAACAATAACAACACTAGCAGCGCGGGCGCGGGGGGGCATGAGGCGGAGTCGATGTCGTACTTTAGTACTTGTATCTAGGTAGGTATATATTCTGTGACCGAAGGAAGACAGAGACAAGCGACAGACCGGCCGGACAGACCGCTCTCGCCGCACGTACCGCGCGCACACGCGCTGCGCTGCAAACTTACATGATCGTCGTACAATAGCGAAAACGTTTCATTATGATCTTAACAATCTTAAATATGGATCGACTATAAACTGATTGTTGATCAGCAGTTGATACCGGGGCACGATGGCCAGACTCCATGGGTAAGTGTACATAAATGCTTAACAATAACTAAGTACCAAACTATAACATAAAAACAGTGAAAAATAAATATCATGTCAGTTACAAAATCTTGTTAAAAAAAAAAGAACAACTGAAAAAATCCATAATAAAATAAGTGTATTTAAAAATTTCAGGTCACCCGTCCGTTTTGCAATGGGAAAGTCAACCAGACTACCAAGTGAAGTGAAAATCCAGTTCGCACAGCTGCACCAACACCACTCGCACCCGACAACCAGCCAGCTATGTAATAATAAGATATAATATTCAAGTATTTTTTTCCTGTTCATTTATACTACATAACAGTGATATAGACATATCTGACATCCTCACATTCGCTACACATACACACACATAGACAGACACAACCAGTACCCACATCCACGCGCAGCTCCACGTCTGGCAAGGCATTCCTTAGAATCATAGAAATGACGTGTTCACATTTATCATATTTAGCTTCCGCTGTGCGTCAGTAAGAAATCTCCGCAAATGATTTTTAAAAGTGCCAATAGTTTTTAGAGATCTTATAGGCGGGGGTAGATTATTCCAAATTTTAGAAGCCGCATAACGGAAGCTACCTCTAAATGCAGCTGTTTTGTGAGGCAATATAGACAGCTGTTGTGAACACTGTCTGCTAACACAGTCGCGTCTGCTAGTTACCCAACTGAGCTTGTTATAAAGGTATACAGGCTGCTGACAATGAATGACGCCAAACATGAGGGATGCCAAGTGAAGCTTACGCCGTGATTTCATTTTAAGGATTAGTCTATCATTAAAAAAAGGCGTAACATGGCTTCTACGTGCTATTGTGAAGCAAAAACGGGCAGTGGCGTTCTGAACTCTCTGGATCAACCGATCCGTGCGTGCTAGCAGGCGTGGTCCATATACAGTGTCCGCGTAATTTAACTTGGACAGAACTAGCGATTCAACCAATCGTACTCGCAAATCTTCTGATAAATATGGTCGCATTTTGTATAGAATTCGTAACCTGTAAAAGCAGTTACGCACTAATTCCGCGACATGTTTCTCGTATCTTAGATTCGAGTCAATATTCAGACCTAGGTTACGAGCTTCACTCACCCTCTCAACTACCCTACTACTACTCCCCCATGAGCGTAATATTAAGGACAGGTAGTGACTGAAGTTGGTTCTGTGTACCGAACACCATATATTTTGTTTTTTTGGGATTCAGTACCAAAGAGTTATTTTCAGCCCATTCTACAATTTTATCGAGGTCCTGCTTTAAACCCTCTATAGCCATCGCATACTCGTTAGGCTTAAATGACACATAAACCTGAATGTCATCAGCGTAGATATGATACTGCGAATTGTTTATACACTTGGTTATGTCAGCACAGTAAAGAATAAAGAGCAGAGGTCCCAGGATTGATCCCTGTGGGACTCCTCTCACGAGTGGACTGAATTCTGAGACCACCATTTCGCCATCGGACAGGCGCACCTCCACCGCTTGCTTACGATGCGACAGATAACTGTGGAACCAGTTGATCGTGCTGTTGTCACAGCCATAGTAGTTTAATTTTGAAAGTAGCAGAGATATATTTATACTTTCAAAAGCACGCGAAAAGTCCAGAAGTACAAGTAAGGTGCACATACCCCGGTCCTGAGCAGTAAGAATATTATCTGTCACGTCAAGCAACGCGGTAGTGGTGCCCCGGCCCTTCCTAAAACCTGATTGGAGCGTCGGTAATATATTATTATCCTCCAAGTATTTAGAAAATTGCCCGCTCACCACTTTCTCTATTACCTTGGACAGGCAGGGGAGTATACTTATAGGCCTAAGGTCTTTGACATCGTTAGGGCTTTGATTTTTCGGTAGAGGCCTGACAGTAGCCAATTTCCAAGTGTCCGGGAAAGTGGCCGTCTGTATAGATGTATTAATAATATGCGTTATGGCTAATAGCGAATAAGGCTGAGATAGCATCAACATTTCTAAGCTAATACCGTCGCAACCCTCCGCATTTGATTTGAGAAGCAACAGATATTTAGAAATATCTTCCGGGTTAACGGGTAATATAGTAAAGACGCCATCACCATGTTTATGAAATTCAAAAAATGACATATCCGAGATTTTAACTACAGGGTTACCAGGCACGTTTAAAAAATGACTATTTATTATATTCGGGTCTGAAAGGTGAGACGGAAGGTCAATAACCTTTTTATTTGGTAATAAGGTGGTTTTAATATTTTTCCATAAGGTTTTTGGGTCTTTAATTTTATTATTAATATTAAATTTAAAATAAGCTACTTTTTCATTGTAAAAGGATGATGAAACAAGTGATTTCAGCTGTTTATAATATACCTTTTTGTTGTCTGTTTTACAACTACGATATGCCTTTAACGCATCATCCCTCAATTTCATCGTCAGTTTGATTGTATCTGTAACCCACGGATACGATCGTTCTCTGATAAGAGTCGTCTTAACTGGCGCGTAGGCATCAAACACTCCAATGAGGTAGGCATTAAAAGCGTCAACCATCTCGTTTACCGTTTCAAGATGTAATATATTGCCCCAAGTAACGCGGGATAGACTGTCCCGCAAACATTGTACATTGACATGTTTTAGCGGTCTATATTGCACTTTATATGGTTTGAGCCGCTGCCTTCGTATAGTAAATTCACACAAAACCAAAGAGTGTCCACATATATTAACGAAGGATTCAATTGTAATTTTTTTGGTTCGAAGATTTGTGCAAACTAGGTCTATTAAGGATTCACTTGAGTTTGTAAAATGTGTTGGAGCGGTAACAATTTGTGTTAGACTAAGGCTGCTCAAAAACTCCTCAATCGCCTTAACTCTAGAGTCAGTTCTATTGAGCAAATTAACGTTGAAATCTCCTAATAAAACACAGTAGTCGGAGTCAGTAAGTGACGCTATTGTGTCAGTCATAGCATCTAAGAAAAGACTTAAATCGAGCCAAGGCGGCCGGTACGCAGTCCCAATAGAAACCCTTTGCCCGTTGATAGTGATAGTAAGCCACATCTGTTCTATTGACTCGAACCTAGGATCGAGCGTTGTAGTTAGTAAGCGCACGTTAAGACCACGCCTGATATAGAAGCCGACCCCACCACCTCGGCCCGAGCGAACGCTAGCTGGCCGTGGTATATGCCGCAGATAATAACCGGGCACCGCAGGAGCTCGCCCGTCCTCGCCCGGACGCAACCACGTCTCATTGATGGCTATAATGTCCAATTGGTTACGTTGCATCATAGCGATAAAGTCGTCATGGTTAGTACCCAATGAACCTATATTTATGAAACCGATTTTAAAATATTTCTCATCCATTACTTAATAATGTATATATAAACAATTTCGCATACGAATAAGTGTAACAGACCAAGTTGTATCTGTACAATATACAAACAAAGATATGATATTGTTCTCGTGGGACTAATGACGCTAACGCATAGTAAATATAAGGTACAATACTACAATAACTAAAATTGCACTTTGACACTTAGGGCCGGAACATACCTGACGGAAGATCCGTCGCGTTTTATCGGTCGCGTAACGCCAATACATACAAATGTATAGAAAAACGTTCAACCATTCACACCTGACCGATAATCCGTTAGTACGTCGAGCGTACTAACGGATTATCCGTCGACGTCGCGCGCACCACGCACCACGTGAATTTTGACCTTTGAGTAAGGAATAAAAATGGAGAGGGCAAATAGTAGGTACATATAGAAAAATTACATTATTCACATAATATATTATTATATTTTATATTTGTATAGACTCACGGCTGTATCCCCGGAGGGGTAGGCAGAGGTGTAATATTACACCCACATTTCGCCATGATGTTTTTATACACATATATACGAAACCGACATAAAGCCACCAAACATAGTGTTGTTTCGTTTTGTCTTAGGGATATCTCTGTCAAAAAAAAGAGATAGCCATAGTTTACTGAATAAATTGATCATGACGATATTTTATTAGAAATGTCATTCGTGCCATTATCGCTATATTTTTCGCCAAGGTTTGTGGTACATCTGCTGTGAAATCGTTATCTATCGAACACAATAATTTTGTTTTTGTGCATAAATATGTCTAAAAGTCCGATATTGTCTCTCAGAGAATATTTTGTTACATGTTTCATACAAGAGTCGTCTTTCGCTTTGTCATGTTCGCCCACATTTGCATTATGGAATAAACTAATCTGGCAAAAGATTTAAACTAACAAAGGTAACTCACTACAAAAATGTATTATTCTCCTCTAACCGGCTCCATATCGATATCGATTACATTCTGGAGAACAATTTGCATTGCATTTGGGCAAAGCCATTTTATTTGCCCAACGTTTCGTAGGTGTGCACGCTAATTTCGTAGGTGTGCACGCTAAATTCGTAGGTATTGGACATACCATATCCATGTCATTCCTAGATCGGTGATTTTAAGATCGTAAGATTCCAGGGCCGCCAGACCTTACTTATTTTTTCAGAAACGAAATGTGTAGAATAATGTAGTGTTAGTACTATGTGCTATGAGTGTACGCATATTTGCTAGCTTGGATCGAGGGCCAATTTTTGGGTATGAGGTGCTTAAGGTCCACGGGAACAATTTCCATACATACCTATAGAGAAAACATTTTGTGTCTTGCTCTGCAACTGTACCTAGTCTGTAACCCCTTCTATATCATTTGTATAAGTTTTGTGAAAAACCGTAACCAAATCGTATTATCGTCTTTTATTTTTGAACCTCCATACCTAAATAGGATATATATTCGAATAACGCTTGTTGGCTACTATAAAAAATCTTCGAAGTCCGACATATTTTTAATAGTCAAACTCGAATTGCAATAAAAATAACTACAGAACTTCAGTGACTACATATTAACATCAGGGAACACGAAAAATGGTTAGGTAAAAGAATATGACAGTAAAATATTGAGCTGCCCTGAGTACGACCCTGCACGAACAAACTTATATGTGTGCATAATAGCCACGCTTTCAGCGAATGTGTGCAGATACGCTCGACGCATTTTCCGTCAGATGTGTACCGATTCATTTGACGGAATAGACGCGACCGAAGATACGTTCGACGCATCTTCGGTCAGGTATGTTCCGCCCCTAAAGTGAGATAATTTAGAAACATAAAAATATTAAAATAATTACAAGTGGCACCTGACAACAGAAACAGGTTATTACATATTAATCGTGTCATGATGTTAGTTATATCATTACAGATTCGGACCAAAAACACACTCAAAGTCACTGTCTTCCCTAATACAGTACGCCTTGTCTCCCTGACTCTTGCGCACATAAGTACGTCCCCGTCGGTACCAGACATACTTCCACCCGAGGTTGCGGGTGACATCCCGTGCCCTACGAAACAAATTGGATGCGATATTGGCACCTCAGAAATTATCAGACGAAGCTAGATATAACTTAGCCATAACGAAATTGGGTAAAGACGTTATAGCCCAACTTACCGATTACCTTTTGAAGCCGCCGGAGACGAAAAAGTACGAAGGTCTGAAGGAACGCCTACTTACAATTTTTGAGGAAACTGAGACACGGAGATTACAGAAATTAATCGGAGAAATGGAGTTAGGTGATCAAAGGCCTTCACAATTACTCACAAAAATGACCGACTTAGCTCGTGGAAAAATCAGTAGTGAAACGTTGAGAATACTCTGGCAAGGGCATTTACCAGAATCCGTGCTAGCTGTATTGACGGTGGCAGATACCACGGAACTCGAGAAATTAGCGAAGATGGCAGACAAGGTCGTCGAGAATATTCGGCCATTGCAAATTACCGAAGTAACTCAGAGTACCGGTAGGTACCGATACAGTTGCATCTTTAATCGCTGAAATCGCGCGTATTAACACGAGACTAGATGAAATGCAAGCAAACACGTTACGTTCAAGACCACGATACAACAACTATAATAAAAATTCGCAACGGAACAGATCCAGCTCCAGAGGAAGGCGCACTCCCAATAGCCCCAATTGGCTATGCTATTACCACCATCGTTACCGCACAAAGGCTCATAAGTGCGTGGCTCCTTGCAACTGGAAAAGTTCGACCGTGACAGCTGCCGGAACGCAGCCGGAAAACAAGTAGAGGTACAGTCGGCGACGGGCGATTGTACACAATTTATTAATAACCGTCTTATTGTTACAGATCAGGCGACTGGTTTACGATTTTTAATAGATACAGGCGCTAATGTGTCAGTTTTGCCGTATAAAAACAGGTTAGTTAAAACATGTAATTTACCATTGTCTAAATATAAACTTTTTGCAGCCAATGGCTCTCAAATTAATACTTATGGTGTTAAAACGCTTATGTTAAATTTAAAATTAAGAAGACCATACACTTGGACTTTCGTGATAGCAGATGTAAAACAACCTATTATCGGTGCAGATTTCATTAAGTATCACAAGTTATTAGTAGACTTATCAGGTCGTAAACTAATCGATCAAGTTACAAACATGTGTGTTATAGGATCTATAGTGAATTGGAATGAACCATCGTTAAGGACTATCGAGTCAAATCACCCTTATAGTGACTTATTGCTGAAATATCCTGACATAACTAAAAGCGTTAATTTTAAAAACAATCCTCCTCATTCCGTTATGCATTTTATTGAAACTACTGGCAGACCGGTGTCTACGCGCGCTCGACCGTTACCACCGGACCGGTATAGAAAAGTTAAAGAGGAGTTTAGAATAATGCAAGAGATGGGTATCTGTCGTCCATCTAAGAGAGCATGGTCTAGTGCTTTACACGTAGTGCCTAAGGCTGGAGGGCAATTAAGACCTTGCGGAGATTATAGGGCGCTTAACACCATAACAAAACCGGATCGTTATCCGATTCCGAGAGTCCATGATGTAACGTATATGTTAGCCAATAAAGAAATATTTAGTAGATTAGACCTGTGCAGAGCTTACCATAATATTCCTATGAATCCCGAATACATAGAAAAGACTGCTGTAATTTTACCATGGTCTTTAATGGAATTTACACGCATGCCATTTGGTCTTCGTAATAGTGCACAAACATTTCAACGATTCATGGTCAACTCTGTATTGCATGACATAAAGTAATCGATTCTAATGGACAGGTTACATACGGTACTGATTTTATTTTTTGTTTTATTGACGACATTTGTATAGCTAGTAAAACGGAATTAGAACATAAAATGCACTTAGAAATAGTTTTAAAAAGGCTAGACGAATTTGGTGTCACTATTAATTTATCAAAATGTGTGTTTGGTCAACCTAAAATAGAATTTTTAGGATTCGAAATTTCTAAGGACGGAATTTTACCTTTACAGAATAAAGTTAGAGCGATTGTAGACTACCCGAAACCGGAAACAGGCGATAAATTACGTAAATTTCTTGGTATGCTTAATTTTTATAGGGCACATTTGCCGAGAGCCGCTCAACATCAAGCAGAATTAAATAAGTTTTTGCACAGTTCTAAGAAAAAGATCGATCACCAATAATTTGGGACGATCGTTCAGAGAATGCATTTCTCCAATGTAAAAAAAGTTTACAAGAAGCAGCGTTGTTAACGTATCCAAGTGAGAACGCTCCTTTATGTTTAATGAGTGACGCGTCAAATGATTGCGTAGGCGCAGTGCTACAGACTAAAGTCCAAGGTTCGTGGAAACCTTTAGCTTATTTTTCGAAGCGAATGTCTGAAACGGAACGTAAATATAGTACTTATGATCGCGAGCTGCTTGCCATCTATCAGGCTATCCAGCATTTTAGGTACCTGTTAGAAGGACGTAATTTTATAATATTAACAGATCATAAACCATTAGTTTATGCATTTAATAAAAAGCCGAGCGAAAAAGATTCGCCGCGACGAATAAGACATTTAATGTTTATTAGTGAATTTTCAACGGACATACGGTACGTAGAAGGTAGCAAGAATAGCGTTGCAGACAGCTTATCTCGAATAGAGACGATCACATTCCCAACCGTTATAGATTACTCGGAAATCGCTACAGAACAACAACATGATAAAGAGTTATTAGAATTATTAAAGTCAACTTCGGATAATGTGAAACTTAAAAAAGTTTGTTTGCCAGGTTGCGAAGATATGATTTATTGTGAAACGTCTTTGGACCGATTGAGACCATATGTACCAGAAAAATTTAGGAGAACTGTTTTTGATATTTTGCATAATTTAAACCATCCAGGTATAAAAGCTTCACGACGTTTAGTAAGCGAACGATATTTTTGGACGAATATGAATAGAGATGTAGGTCTATGGGCCAAAACCTGTATTCATTGTCAGAAAACTAAAATTACGCGACATACTGTTTCTAAGTTTGGCGAATTTCAACATGCAAACCGCTTTGATCATGTACACTTGGACATAGTGGGCCCCCTACCTACGTCATCGGAAGGCTATAGGTATTTACTAACATTAATTGACAGAGCTTCTAAATGGCCCGAGGCATATCCGCTAAAAGACATATCAGCCAGTACGGTAGCAAAATATTTTTACGAAGGTTGAATCGTACGTTTTGGGACTCCAATCAGGGTCAGTACAGATCAAGGTGCCCAATTTGAGAGTAGATTATTTAGTTCGCTATTAAGATATTTAGGTGTTACGAAACTTAGAACATCCCCGTACCACCCTCAGAGTAATGGAATTATTGAGCGGTGGCACAGGTCATTAAAAACCGCATTAAGAGCGAAATTAGATCAAATAGGTAGTACCTGGGTAGATCATTTGCCTACTGTTTTATATGGTTTACGTACAGTTCCTAGAAGTGATAACGGTGTAAGTGCATCTGAAATGGTTTATGGTACTAAAATAAGGTTACCAGGAGAGTTTTGTGGAGCAAACATAACTCATAGTTATACAGACGCGGAATATGTTACAAAAATTAGAGATAGTTTTAAAAAGATTAAGCCGACACCTATGAAAGCTAGAGCACAAAAGAATATATTCGTACATCCCGATTTAGAAACTACTAAATATGTTTTTTTAAGGAACGAAGTCGAACGCTCTTCGTTAGACCCTTCATATTCTGGTCCATACGAAGTATTAGAGAGAACACCGAAATTTTATAAAATTTCTTTACCTAATAGACAAGCGAATATATCTATAGACAGATTGAAACCTGCGTACGTACTTAACGATGATGACATCTCATTTCACACTTTATCCGTACCCGATAAAGATTGTTCTCAAGAAAAATTAGTTTTAAATGATAGTAATAAGAATATACCTAGCGTAAACATGCCGATAAATGAACCGGTTATTAAACATACAACCCGTAGTGGACGAAATATAAAACGTCCGGTACGATTTATGTGACGAAATAAGGTATAAGTAATTTTAACGCTGTATAGCAAAAATTTTGTGTATGTTATTAGTACATTATAGTTATGTAAATTGATGAGTCATGAATTCAGTATTGCCTAATTGCCAACTTTCTTGTAATGTTTAATGTATAAAATAATTATTTGGTTGCAAACAGCCTAAGAGTAAACAACTATTTTACTTATTTTCTATTGTGTTTTGTCTTGTCTTAGTGTTCTAATCATGGGCAATAATTCGATTAAAGAAGAACGAAAGGAAGTTAATGTCATTAACGAAACAGCCATGAATCACTTAGAAAACCTACAGTATTATACTGCAGGACTGTTTGTTGTTATTGCAGTTATGGTAATTGCTTTCACCTATTTCTTGTTTGTTCGTTGTCGCAAGAATATACGCAAGTGGTTACAGAAGGAAATGCGAGCTGAGAGGTCCGCTCAAACCCCTATCACTATAAGACAAGTTACTCAAACAGCTCCTACACCTAAGGTGCAAACTGTACAAGAGGCATGTAATGGATTCGTGTAATCTACTGTATGTATATTTTATATTATATTTAACTGTGTGTAACTATGTGTATTTAACTGTACCTATAAGATAGGTAACTTAAAAGAATAAATATAAATGTATTTCAGCGTAACATTAAATACTTAAATATTATTATATAAAACTCTTAGCGTACTTAGGTACAATAACAATATATAACATTATTGTTCGTATTTCTTTTTATTACTTAGCAGGTGTGTCAGAGTTATAAGCAAGCATCATGTTTAGTATGAGACAGTTTCAAGTTACGAATAACATCGCTCGACAGAACTGCTTACTATTGTAAACATATAGATAAACCGCGTAGCTTTGGTCACTTTTATGAACGTTTATATTTTCTGTTTTAAAACTTTAGCTAAATGATGTGTAACATTGGATTTTTTCAAAAAGAGGGAGGTTACTGTAGGGACACACAGGTATCCTATTTTGTACACGTTAGCATAAGATATGCGGCACGCCAGTCGGCACCTAACCTTTGTACTATATGGTTGTATGCCAATAAATGCAAGTGAAATATTTATCTCAATTTCATTTACTATCCTCAAATATACACCCACACATAACATAGACCAAATCCTCCTAATGAGTCTAAATTTTAATACTATTGTGACGAAAGTTGGGTGAGGCCTCTATGTGAACTGCGAAAAGAGTGATGATCATAGGAGTTCTATCAATTGGCAAAGATTCTTTTTTATTTCAGGATATTGAGGACTAACACAAAAACTTCGTGTGGACGGATTAAGAATACGGAAAGTCGCCACCCCATATCATCACATGGGTGACGTAAAAGCTGACAGAGGGAGCATACGAGTATTATGCAGAGAACAGCACTGTAAGAGAAGCAAAACTTGATACAAACCCTATACCAACTCGTTTGCCCAGCGTGGTATAGTAGGCCAATTCCTCCTTTCAACGGAGAAGCCTAGTCCAGCAGTGGACTGTTAAAGGCTGATGATGATGATGATGATGAAGGACTAACAGCAAATATTATTTGTGTTTTTTTCATAAATGATGAATAAATCAGTGTTATTTGCCGGACTTGTAAAGTTCTAAGACATGGTTAAGCTGGATAGCTGCGAACAGACTGCTTGAAGTCAAAATCTACGTCGCAAATCCGATCTCTTCACCACTGGCCTACGGTGGCCTTATTTCTGGGACTGTGTGGGCACACGGCACAATGTTTAATGAATGCAGACTTATTGTAGATACGTTTGCATTGCAACGTATACAATTACACGGTTCGCGCTTTCTTACATTTTAATTAAACGTGGAGACTTGTTTATTAACTTTTTGCTTTTATTACGTGTACACTGGTGTTTTTTCGGAAGCCAAAAGAGAATTAAAGAAATTAAAATGTTTGTTTTGGGCCGCAAATTAATCTGCGTAATTGTTTCTGTTGAGACAAGTTGGCGGT
The DNA here is from genome assembly GCA_944739405.2 of Euclidia mi. Classification (NCBI taxonomy): domain Eukaryota; kingdom Metazoa; phylum Arthropoda; class Insecta; order Lepidoptera; family Erebidae; genus Euclidia; species Euclidia mi. Next base: position 14,430,155 of record OX123197.2, read on the forward strand.
GTTTTTATTTGCTTTTATAATGCGTAGGTAGAGCATTATACTATGGCAATGTTGCGTAGTACTTAAATGTTTGTGGCAAGAAGAAATGCGCCTTCGGCGGGTAGGTTTGTGCTTGACGGAGTATTCATTCTTGATCTTAAGAGATCATGATAAAAAAAACTCTTTCATATTTTATGCAGCCAAGTATCGTAATTAGAGACAAATAGAGCATTAAATTAATCGCAATACCTAAAGGCAGCAGTACTGAATGATGGGTTCAAACGTTTAGAGGATCCTATAAGATGACCAGATAATTATTGCTAAAAGACAATGTCATACTAATTGGTCGCTTCTAGCGGTAGTACGGCGTGATTTTTCGCTTCCATAACTGGGATATTTTACGTGGACTCAGTAACGGATCTACGTCGTTTTCGAACCGGGGCAAGTCTTGATAATGGTGCCCCCTCCCAAGAGCTTTCCAACCAGCTCAAATTTTTCGCTATATGCTGTGACATAATTTTGGCGCCCCCATGACGCTGCCGCCCGGGCAAGTGCCCCGGTTAGCCCTCCGTAGATCCGCCACTGCGTGGACTACTTATAACCAGTAGAGGCCTTGGGCGGAACGCGCACTAGGCACCGGCTGAAAGAAACGCCGTTTACAGAAGTTTTCACAGGTCAAGATGACAGGACAAGATGTTATTTTTGCATGTTGTTTGATTTAAGCCTATGAAACTTAGTGAGTGTCTCTATATAAACCTAACCATTGTGAAAGCTGTCGCTTACAGAAATCGCGAAAAGATCTGCTGTTTCGAACTAAAATGCAATTTGATCTCAAAGAAGTGTATGGAATAGCAGAATCTATGGCGTAATTTGAGAATGTCTCAGAACAAACGTTGATCTTAATTACTAGTATAATCGTTTAGATGTTATCACTATACAAAAATTAACCTTGTATAAAAATAAAAGCCTAGCTTAATATTATCATTACCTAATTAATAGGTCCTTAACTACAAAAATGCTTGTCTTGTCTTAAATCTAAGTCCTCATAAGGCCAAAGCAATTTGGAAATAAGTCTTAAACATTATGAGTTTTTAAATAATCGCCCTCGTCTTAGCGTTATCTCGTCTGCGTCTGAGACTTATACGCCTTCGATCCTGGGGTTCTCTTACTAGTCTATGATATAACCAAGATATGGCTGAAATCGATTTATCCACAGAGCAAGTATCGTCTGACCACCGTAACCCTAAGGGATAGCGACATTCCACGTGTTAGACCAGTTGGCATCAGTTTATTTGAGGGTATTGACTTGTGTAGGATTATTTGTGTTTATTGTGTAAAGGGTGTTCCATACATCTGACGATAAATTAAACGCAGATAGCGAAGTGATGATTTTATTGTGAGACCACTAACAAAGAATGGGTAACATTTATTATACAGTATTATAAACTATCATCCGCGTGGTGACGGATTAAGAATACGGAATGTCACCACCCCATATCATCCCGTGGGTGACGTAAGAGCCAACAGAGGGACCATACTGACATATGCAGAGAACAGCACCATAAGAGAAGGAAAACTTGAAAAAACCCTATACCAACCCGTTTGGTCAGCGTGATATAGTAGGCCAATTCCTCCTTTCAAAGGAGAGGCCTAGTCCAGCAGTGGACTGTAAGGGGCTAAAGATGATGATTATAAACTATTAAATATTAATACAAGATTGTAGGTTACACGAGTGTACATTTCTACTATGGAAAGTATCTTGGTACAAGGTTCGATTTAAGTTCTAATTTCTAAAAAGGAGACTGATTGACTCTTCGATGATGTAATGTCTGAGTAATAATGGTAGGCACATCACTTTCTCATTTGGACAAATATTTTGTAGATTAATTTAACTACTAGTACTACTACAATAAGCTAACGGTTTAAAATCTAAGGGCAAAGAAGAAAAGCTTAACAAAACACAGGTAGCATGAAAACACAATATATCTCATAAGTAATACATAATTATATAAATTAGATTGTTTAGTGCGATTGCCCAGTCAATCTATTTATATAAAACATTAAAGATTGTTAATTAACCCACTTGGTATTACATGGATCTCACAACTTTTTACGGTAGCGAGACTGTTTTTTGACAAGTATTGTTTTTTATGGGATGATATACAGTCGAGTAGAACCCAGCCCGTCACAATCGATTGTAAATTTAACCTTTGTTTTCACTACCTACTTGCCTAGCGAGGCAGTTTTAAAATGTACCCATTGATGTAGATCTTCTTCCCCTTTGTCTTTAGAATCTCAAAGCCTACTCACGAGTTAAAACCACCAAACCATATTTTAAGTTATTCACCAACTGAACGCTGAATTTGAGCGTGTGGTACCAAACTTGGCGTTTTACGCGCCTATTAAAATGAAACCTAACGCCCGTCTCAAGGCAGCCAGCCATTCGTTCGCAGTTTAAAAACTTCAAAATTGGGTGCTTTCTTGTGTCCGGGAGAGCATCGTAGTCGTCGCTAATTTCCCAGGAGGCGTCTCACGGTGAGCCACAAACTGCCGCGATAAACAACCCAGAGGCTACAAGAATTAATAGGCCTTACTGTATTTCTTTCTTTTTTATATTAGCGTTTTTCTTTAGCAAAATGTGATCCAAGTAATTTTCGAAACTTGGTTATGATTCTTTCGTATTAGTTTGACGTTTATGAGAAGTAGTTGCATATTGGGTCTGATTAAGATGTATCAAAATGAATGCAAGACCCTGTGTCAGTTAGGAATGCTATTACGCTGTAAAAATACAACATAATCCTCTAGGAAGAATGTAATGGGACCGTGAGAGCTCCTATAGCGAAAAATGTCGAGAAAACTTGTCTGTCTTTGACAGTGACCTTTTACCAGACCTTTTACCAGTTATGAGGTCTGTCATGCTTTGACAGTTTGACAGACCTCATAACTGCAAGTTTTTAGCATATCTTAGCATTGGTTTCTTGTAGCTAGGCGATTCCTAATAGCAAGATGGAATTTGTGAAGCTGCCTAGCATACTGCAATAACATGGCCTCCTGGTGAGACACCAAATTGTTTTGTTTCATGTGAGTATTTACCCTAGGTATTCTAGGGTTGGACCAATGATTGGTATTTGCAATACTAAAGAAATTGCTTGAATGTAAAACCGATTAAAATTACATTTGAAATTATGATATCCAAATACACGATAAAACCTGTATTGTACAGATTATAGGCAAATAACACGCTGGAAATAAAAAATAAACCGTTTGCAGATGAAAACTTTTCAAAGAATTAAAATGGGCGCTCTTGGCCAGGCCGCCGCGACCGTTGAGTCGAGATTAAAAAGAACTTTAATTGATTACGTGAGCCACTGGCTCCGAGCAAAAAAGGCACAAAGTCCTCAGGCCAACTAATTAACGCTCGATTTAAAGTTGAAAAGAAATCTGTGAAGAATCCTCTGCTCTTGGTACCTACTATTTTTTTATTCTAATAACTTGAGCAGGGCCGGATTAGTGAAGCATGGGGGCAGGGTTTTAGCGGGTGCAATGAATATTGTCTGGTGACAAAATAGATTTAAAAAAATGTTTACGCATACAAAAATGTTGTAATACAGGAGAAATATATTTGGGTCATTTGACAGATATGTTTAATTGAAATAGAAGCAAAATGTTATACAATACGAAATAATTAATACAATATCTATCAATAATAGAGTTACAATGTTTCAAAGTAGCACTTGCATGAAAAAATATCCAGTCTTATTGCTAAGATTTTTGTCTATCATGAGAATGATGACTCAAACAAAATAACTAAAAATATTGTGATAATTGTATCTGGTAAGCTCAAATGATAAGTCATTCGAATGAGAGGCAACAGAAAAAGATGACGAAAGTACACAAACTAAAACAATACATTTCTCTGTAATGTATGAATGAATTTCAAATAATATTTTCAGGACTTTATTTGTTTTTCTCTGTACTTTAATTCTATAACGTTTGCGATTCTATTTCATGAAATTTGTCCAGAAGGGCAGGCTCCGGATGAAGGCCTCTTTTCTTTTTAACACAGTCATGCAAAAGTCTATTACAGACTGAGCATTTTGAAATGATCTCTGCTGTTTAGGGTTTGCGTAATTATGCATGTAGTGTAGTGGTATTAATTATAAAATGTTGATGGATAACATCCTCCATGCATCCGAAACCCATTCAGTTTGTATCTCGGCTGACACCTCACTTGTCTATATGGAGACCCGAAAGACCGCACGTGGTACACGCAATTGCAGCAGTTAATAATATACTAATTCAATTATATATTTTTATCGTATTGCCCCCTTATTTCCACCCACTACGGGACCTGTATTTGCTACCTTGTCAAGTATTCGAGGATCCTTTTTTACGGTGAGTTTCGATAGCACCCTTAACTACACAGTTCTTTCAACTCTACCAGTTCAATTAAACGTCTACGTTAAACTGCTGCAATTTACAAACGGCGACGACGACACTCATAATTATATGACAGAATTTTCTGTAAATCTCTTAGCCATCAAACACAACTGAGTTTGTCTTAATAGATTTTTAGACAACTTGGGTTGTAAATTATTAGTGAATTTGTGAATAAGTCGGGCTAAACTGTTTCACAGAGAGTTTTGTCAGTAATGCAGCTTCAGAAATCCACTATGAGCTCTCAAAGCTTTCTTTAGATTACAGCTCATACTAATAGCAATATGAGTGTAACCAAAGGGGCCTCTATGACGCCAATGGACACAGCACATGTCTGGATATCGATAGAGTGGTCTACTGTCCTTTGAAACGCGACCATATAATCATAGCCTATATGCATGATTTTACATTTGCCTTTCAAAATCCTGTAGTGCATCCCTCTAATATTCAGATATGTGCGGTCCGTGTACTATCGTCGTACTTTGATTGTGAATAACTAATCTTAGAGGAAGGTCTATTTTATCATCTTTAACCTAACTAACTACAAAAAAAAGTTGTAAACAGACATGCCTAATTATTTTTGCTTAAAGCACGCATCACTAAACGGTCCGAGTCAAAAAACGTCCAAATTAATTCGCTAACAAAGTTATTGGCAAAACAAATTGGACTATATGCCCAAGTAAATAGGGTTGCCTTTAGTAGAACAGAGATAATAAGGTCCCGGGTTCCCTACTTACTTCAACATGTGAAATTAAGAATTTAACATTATCTAAGTAATTTGTTAACATTATGTAGAATTCTTTGTTTTTGGCAGAAAATTCGGTGGAAACTTGTGAGATTTTTTCTGACGTGCAATAGAATTACGGATTGACAATAAACGAGTAACTCGAATTTATAATTTACCCAGTTAAGTCGTGCCATATTGCCAATATGCCTTTAATAGACATTCCGAAAGATACGAAGATTGATCGTTAAACTTGAGTACTGTAGATAGCCAAGGGTAGGTTGAAAAATAAGTCCAGTATGCAGGGCATTTATAATATGTATATCTACGTATCAGAGGAAAATTGTCATTCGCTGACTATTACCCACTGGATTCATCATCCTCTTAGCGTTATCCCAGTTTCAATCTGGGGTCCGCTTTCTAGTCTAACCGGATTTGGCTGAATATTAGCTTTTCCACAGAGCGACTGCCTGTCTGACCTCCGCAACCCGAAGGGATAGCGATATTCCATGGTTTAGACTAGTGTCAGTTAATTTAGAAGGTACTGACGCCTTGTAACGACTGTCAAAGATCTTCATGACAACCGGGACCGACGGCTTAACGTTCTCTCCGAGGCACGGGACAAGTGATAATTAACAATTGAATACGCACATAACTCCGAAAAGTCATTGCTGCGCGCCGTGGATTCGAACCCGATACCCACTGCATGGCAGTCTGTTGGTATATCCACTCGGCTATCGCTGCCTCTCACTCGGCTATTACCTACTAGATTATGAGCTTATATTTTGTTCGCGCTTTGAACAAGAGTTGTAAGAACGAAAGAAAGATAAGTATCTCGTATGTTCGACTCGCACTTTGTTTTGTAGATACACATTCAAGGATGTAAAACATATTTTACATCGGTGAAGCCGCGGATTCAGCTAATACATAACGCCAGCATAAGCAAGTTTTGTGGTGAATAAGAGTGAAGCAACTACGCTCCCTGAAGGGTAAACTTGTTCGTCTGAAAGTGGCGCACCGAATTAACTGCTTGGATAGGTGTTCAAATTACTCGACGCTTATGAATAATACAAAACTTTAAGTGTTTTGGGAAAGTTTCGGTAACTATTCTATATAATTAACCGTATTAGGTATATTATGAAATACTTACTGTTACTAATCAATAGTTAAGCTGTAGGTACTCGATTTAATGTTAATCAATACAGTTGGCGGAAGCTCCTTCAGCTTTTTATCGAAACTTTCCTCGCACTCCAGTTGTTTGTCAGCAGTCGAGTTGTTTATGGCTCGTGTTTATCTACCGCGGACCGCGCACATCTCTAAACTGACTCTCAATTAAATGAGCGAAATCTTAAGCACTAAATACAGTGGCAAGTTGTACTTACGGTCTCATTCCTTGCTTCGAATGGCAGAGACACATTGGTTATGGCATGTATAGGCCGGCTTGTTCGGGATAGTAACATTATCCAACAGTAGTTACATACAGGAAATAAAACAACAGTATCGTGCTGTTGTGATGCTTGGTAAGTGAGAGTACTATAAGTTGACGACTGCCTCGTTGGTCTCGCGGCATAAATGTGCGCGTGGGGGTGTCCGATCATTTGACAAAAAACAAATGAAAAAATTTCATTTCACAAATAACATTTGACAAAATTATACTTGAGAAATTTATTTTTTTACAAACTATTGTTTAATAAACTACTCATTAGACAATATATTTACTATAAAAAAGTTATTATGCTAAAACATTAATTTACAAATTGATTATTTTTTTAAACATGTTATATGGCAAAACAACGTAAAGCATAAATAACATTTGACAAAATGCCTTGCTTTGTAAATATTTTATTAACCAAAATCTACGATAATACAACAATCTTTTCACCACAGCAGCTCAAACATGCCGCTTTTGCTGCGAGACAACAGTGAACAAAACGCGATTTTGATTCGAGCGTGAGGCAAAGTAGCTTTTTAATTTTTCAATCTTCACTGCCACGAATTGACTTTGTTCAGCCACAAATTTGAAACATTCGAATTTTACTGTGCTCTGTCTCTTTCACATGCATATAAAAAGTGAGTGAAAAAACAAACCCCTTCGAATTCGAAATTCGATTTTGGAATTCGACCTCAAAGAAAACACCTACGGCAACGCAAAAAAAAGATATTTGTAAAAAAGAAATTACTTTTTTTATATGTTATTGTTTACATGTTTAATTTATTATTGGATTTTCATAAAAATAAGTCTAATTAATAGTATAAAATTAGTATTTAACCAACACATTTTTATTTAGAATTACAACAATGATACATTTGAAAAATAAACATCAGGGACGCGGTATTAAAACGCGATTTAAAAAAGTAGCGGCAATAAAAATTTCGCTGATGCTGATACAGTAGGTATAACGTAACGTGTTAAATTATATTAATATATAAAATAATCTAAAAAGATGAGTGAAACTAGCGATGATGACTGTAGGTACTTTAACACCAGAAGAGTTAAATCAACAAGTGATTATGCAGAATTCTATCTATTCCTGTTCATTTCTATGTCTCCTAAGTAATATGTGCTCTCACTGCTGTGGTGAAAAATTATGTGTGCTACACGAGAGCAAAGTTTTTTGTATCTCGTGCTATTGAGTCCCTCACCACGCTCATGATTCTAACTTTGATTCACTCGCTACGCTCGTGAATCAATCATAGAATCCTTCGCTTGCTCGGGACTCAAAATCAGCACTCGAAACAAAAAACAACTTTGCTCTCTTGTTGCACAAATAACTATTGTTTAGGGTCAACTGAAACAATAGCTGGTTAGGTTAGGTTAGAACTGCGACCACAACGCACGAGCCGAGCGAGCGAAGCGAGCGTGCCGCGGCAGCGGCCGGCGAGTGCCAGAACCGAATTCTAGTTATTTCACTTAATTCAGGCAGTGTGTATTTCTTTTTTAAAAGACTTAAGTTTCTATGGAATTAGTATTAATACAAAATTATTACTTGCCTATAAATAATCTGTCCAAAATGAAAATTGCAACCATGCAATTAAATATTTTCAAAATTTCGCGTAAGTATTGGTTGGAAATTAGTTATTTTTAAAAACTAATAATTTATCTTCTAACTTTTTGTACAATCACCAATTTGGCAAACGAATTATTTAGTCAAATGATTATTTTTAAAATAATTATTTAACATTTCAATTATTTTCTAAGTAAAACATTTGCGAAACCTGTATTATGTCAAATGATTGTTTTTAAAGTAATATGTTTTCGAAATGAAAGTTTGTCAAATGATTAGTTTTTCAAACGTTGTTTGTAAAATGATCTTTTGTCATACGTTTTTTGTCAAACAATAATAAACCGCGCGTGGGATTGGGAGGCCTCGGGTTCGATTCCCGGGTCGGGCAAAGTGTTATTGTGTTTTTCCGTTAGGAAATTCTCAGTAGCGCAGCACGGAGTCTGGTAATGTTCCCGGTACGGCAATAGGCTCACCCCCTAATACGTGGGACCTAAAAATTCATGGCGAAATGTGGGTGTAATATTACACCTCTGCCTACCCCTTCGGGGATACAGGCGTGAGTCTATAAATAAAAAAATAAAAATCTATAATTTTGAGATCTCTTCTCATTCAATTACTTTTTACTGTTCCTACGGGATATATACTACTCAAAACAAAATAAGGGCCACTAGTTTATTTACATTTAAGTGCACTTTAGTAAACTGAAAGTAACTGTTAAGTATAGCATTATACTGATACTAGAGTAGCAGCAGCTACGCCTGCATTTTTTTAAATCTACCTGTTTTGGCCGATCCCGTGGGAATTTCGAGAAATCCCTTCTTAGTGCACCCCTACGGTCCCCAAGGAACATACATGCCAAATTTCAGCTTCCTGCGCCCAATAGTTTCGGCGGTAGCGTGTCTGTCAGTCAGTAAGTAACGCAAGGATTTTATATATTAAGAAGATTACTAACTCTTTGGTGTTTGATCTCTTTTATGCTGGTTTCGTGTTCCTAGTTTGAAAAGTATTGACCATCATTTTAAGAAAAAAAAATTGGATGTTATTCTTATGTTTTTCTTCGATTGTCTTCTTAACTTATTTTGGTTATTTTAGGGAAAACGTTTTACTTTTTCAATTTTAATTGATTCATTTATCATCTCGCGTTAATCATGCCACCAGTACGAAGGCACATGGATACAATTACAGCAACCAGAGCCATAACTATGATTCAAGAAGGACGTTCTCAGCGTTACGTAGGTTTGCAGTTGGGGTTTTCTCGAAGAGCTGTCCAAAATGTATGGAATCGCTTCCAAGAGACCGGCAATGCTGCCAGGAGACCCGGTTCGGGTAGAGTTCGTGTAACAACGGCGCACGAGGATCGGTACGTCCAACTAAGTGCTCGTAGTGATCGTACGGTAACGGCCCGTAAGTTACAACACCACCTACGGCTGACAACGAGTACCCATGTACTCCAAGTGATCAAACCATACTTAACCTTCGTCAAATTAAACATCATCTACAATGCCATATTGAATACATATGTTATGTGAAACACAACAAGCTTGTATAATTCTAGCATATTTTAATGGGTTATAATGGAGAACCCTGTCTTTGTTTAAGCACCGCCAACGATTTTTCAGTCTTCCACACGTATTTTCTATAACAACTCTTGCTGACATATGTTTCTGATTATACATTGCTTGACGTGTATTTGGAGCAGCATCAGAAATGGGAGTCATCAGCCATGGACGTTGTGGATAGCCTGAATCTCCTAAAAATAAATCAAATAACAGCTCTATTAGATAAATCTCAAGCATTATGCTATTACTTGTATTGCTTGTGATGTAGAATATTACCTAAAAGCCATATGGTTTCTCCATTTCGGTCCAGAAATTGCATATAGCCATAAAGGTCACTATTTTCTCATATGAATGAAACATGATTTGCTCCGCCAAATTTAGCATTGATATTGATGATCCGATATTTATCATCACACACCTGCAAAGTGTTATAATAATTAATAGTAAATAGACACTTGGGCTTATAACAGTGTGAAATCTTCTACTTACCATTTGGACATTTAAAGAATAGTAATGTTTACGGCAATAATACTGGTGCTCTTGATCTTTAGGTGGTCCAAATATTCGGAAATGGCTACAATCAATGCACCCAACAACGCCTGTTCCATATTTAGCAGAAAACCTGTAATTAAAAAGATTAAATTTTTCTGTCATGTGGGACACAACTTGATTTTAAATCATGTAATAGAGGAAACATCATATCAAACCTTTGACAAATTTCTCGCCTGGCATTTGGAGTGTCAGGAAATCTAATGTATTTGTTTAGCATGTTACTGTGAATAAGAGCTTTTGTAACCTCTTCTATATATACACTGCATATTTTTTGGGAGATATTCTTTGCAGCTCCCACTGGTCTCTGGTATGACCCCATTTTGCGAAGAAAAGAAGTGCAGTGAGTACCTAGAATAATATCATTCAGTTTAGGTAGGTATCCTAAGGTATGATATAAAATTATACAGGAACATAATGTTTTCACTCATCTCCACTACAATAATAATTTTGATTTAAAGATTTTACCTTCGCTTCTAATGTGACCCGTTGCGAACTTCTCAAATCTGTTAATTCTCGTAGTTCGTCACACAAGAATTTAAAAGCTTCCTTAGGGTCGGAACATATCTGACGGAAGACCCGTCGTGTTTTATCGGTCGCATAACGCCAATACATACAAATGTATAGAAAAACGTTCAACCTTTCACACCAGACCGAAGATCCGTTAGTACGTCGAGCGTACTGACGGATTATCCGTCGACGTCGCGCGCACTACGCACCACGTGAATTTTGACCTTTGAGTAAGGAATATACATGGAGAGTGTAAATAGTACATATAGAAAAATTACATTATACACATATATTATTATATTTTTATTTTTATAGACTCACGCCTGTATCCCCGGAGGGGTAGGCAGAGGTGTAATATTACACCCACATTTCGCCATGATTTTTTTATACACATATATACGAAATCGACATAAAGCCACCAAACATGGTGTTGTCTCGTTTTGTCTTAGGGATCTCTCTGTCAGAAAAAAGAGATAGCCATAGTTTACTGAATAAGTTAATCATTACAATATTTTATTAGAAATGTCATTCGTGCCACTGTCGCCATATTTTTTCCAAGGGTTGTGCTGCTGTGAAATCGTTGTATATCGAACATAATAATTTTGTTTTTGTGCATAAATATGTTTAAAAACCAGATGAATCAGTGCTTCAGGCTGTGCTTCATTACCGTATCGTATGTATGGTGCCATTCATGTCCAGTACTTTCTCAGCGACACAGTATCGATATTGGCTCTCAGATAATATTTTGTTACATGTTTGATACAAGGGTCGTCTTTCGCTTTGCCATGTTCGCCCACATTTGCATTATGGAATTAACTAATCTGGCAAAAGATTTAAACTAAAGTAACTTACTACAAAAATGTATTATTTTCCTCTAACCGGCTCCATGTCGATATCGATTACATTCTGGAGTACAACCCAAATGGCAGCCATTTTATTTGCCCAACGTTTCGTAGGTATGCACGCTAATTTCATAGGCATGCACGCTAAATTCGTAGGTATTGGACATACCATATCCATGTCATTCCCAGATTGGTGATTTTAAGATCGTAAGATTCCAGGGCCGCCAGACCTTACTTATTTTTTCAGAAAAGAAAAGTTTAGAATTATGTAGTGTTAGTATCTGCTATGAGTGTATGCATACTTGCTACCTTGGATCGAGGACCAATTTTTAGGTATCAGGTGCTAAAGGTCCACGGGAACAATTTTCATACATACCTATATAGAAAACATTTTATGTCATGCTCTGCAATTGTAACTCCTTCTATATCATTTGTATAAATTTTGTTAAAAACCCTAACCAAATCGTATCATCGTCTTTTATTTTTGAACCTCCAAACTTATATAGGAAATATATTCAAATAACGCTTGTTGGCTACTACAAAAAATCTTCGAAGTCCGACATATTTTTAATAGTCAAACTCGAATTACAATGTAATTAACTATAGGACTTCAGTGACTACATAACATCAGGGATCATGAAAAATTATTAGGTAAAAGAGTATGACAGTAAAATATTGAGCTGCCCTGAGTACGACCCTGCACGAACAAACTGATATGTGAGGATAATAGCCACGCTTTCAGCGAATGTGTGCAGATACGCTCGACGCATTTTCCGTCAGATGTGTACCGATTCATTTGACGGAATAGACGCGACCGAAGATACGTTCGACGCATCTTCCGTCAGATATGTTCCGACCCTTAGAAAGACGATAATTTCTTTTAAATTCCGCATCTGTTAAATCGCACACGGGATTATCTTTACTGCGAGCTTCTGCCCGTACTTTTATCATATTAAGTTTTTTTCTCTCTCTATCAGTCAACAACATTTTCGACGCAAATGATGGATTGTCGTGATGTAATTTTTTTGTAACTCATAAACAACGAAATTACAGAAAAATCTTTCTCTCACTGCTAAAAGCTTAGTGACAGCGTTAACATACTCACAAGTGAAAAAGTTAACGAAGTTAACGCAGGAAGTGTCAAAATTGATTGTTATGACAACTCACATTCACAAAAATGTAGATTATGCATTTTTACACGCTCACTTCAATAAGTGATTCGATAGTCACAAAGTAAGAAGTCAATTTAACAAACTCGTACTCGCTAAATATGGTTCACGAGTTACCCGCCAGACGGCGCTGATCCAATGCCATACAAATTAGAGTTAACGTTAACGCGTTCGAGAAGTTAAAAAAACTCGCACTAAGCATACTGATACGCTTTCAATTTACGCGTTTGGTGTCAGACGGCTACCGTACTGCAGCGGCACGGCAGCGGGTTATAACCAGCGGCACGGTAAACGTGCGGCAGCCGTTCGACACGAAGCGTCTAAATTGAAAGAGCCCTACGAATCAAACTTGTTCATAATAACAAGTACAACCACCCTCCTAGAGGTTTTCACTATACTAAAAATAACCTTGTATAAAAATAAGAGCCTAACTTAATATTATCATCACCTAATTACCTAATGGGTCCTTACTATAAAAATTCTTGTCTTCAGTCCTAATAAGGCTACTGCAAGTTGGACATAGGGTTTTAACTTTTTAAATCTTTCTAAATCTAAGTCTTAAGCTTTGGTTTCCTAGGAAAGCGGTGCCGTCATATAGCGGCCGTAATACAGTGGTGAATGACGTCACTAGAACGTTGTCTACGTAAACAAAATGGCGCGGTTTCCTAGAGAGCGGTAACTGACACCGTAACGTCAAAAACCGGTGCCGCCATTTGCATGACGGCCGTCTTGTCGGTGTCAGATGGTTTCGTGAACGTTTCATTGATAGCGGTGAAGCGTATTTTTAATACGTATTTGTGTTTTTTTTACCGAAACAACTTACAAAATATAATACAAAGTTGTATTCATTGCTCAGTAAACGGCGACGTACTAAAATCTCAAATGCACCTTCAGTACCCCAAGATTTGAATAAATCGTCTTCCGCCATTCGACTATATTCCTCTTCTGATGATAATTCATCCTCCAAGTAAATTACTAAAGCTAAATCAGGGTCGTCGATTTTCTATCTTGGATACTTTTTGTTTGATGTTTGTTTTAAAAAATGACTAACGGTGTGTTAAAACGGCCGTGGTCCTTTCCACATGTCGTCACCGAAAAGACGGCCGCCTTTTTGCGTCCGCAATATTACGGCCGCTATATGACGGCACCGCTTTCCTAGGAAACCAAAGCTTTAGCGCGATCCCAGTTGCATATATCAGTTTATTTAAGGGCAATGACTCCCCGTAACGACTGTCACAGATCTTGATGAGAGCGCCCCTAACTTGGCCAGCGTGGTGCTCTGTGACCTCCTTATATTGAGAAGTGGTTCTCGCCCAGAAGTGGAGCAATTTATATACAGGACTGATGATGGTTATGGTGTATTCAGCACAGGCGTAGAATAAACGATCGTACACTTTATTAAGCTCTTGTTTTTACCACGCGTCTAGCGAGGCGGTTTCATCGTTATTTTCAAATCTATTAATGTAGTATTTCTTCATGTTTGACTTAAGAATCTCAAAGCCTACTCACAACTTAAAACCACCAAACCATATTTTAAGTTATTCACCAACTGAACGCTGAATTTGAGCGTGTGGTACCAAACTTGGCGTTTTACGCGCCTATTAAAATGAAACCTAACGCCCGTCTCAAGGCAGCCAGCCATTCGTTCGCAGTTTAAAAACTTCAAAATTGGGTGCTTTCTTGTGTCCGGGAGAGCATCGTAGTCGTCGCTAATTTCCCAGGAGGCGTCTCACGGTGAGCCACAAACTGCCGCGATAAACAACCCAGAGGCTACAAGAATTAATAGGCCTTACTGTATTTCTTTCTTTTTTATATTCGTGTTTTTCTTTAGCAAAATGTGATCCAAGTAATTTTTGAAACTTGGTTATGATTCTTTCGTATTAGTTTGACGTTTAATGAGAAGTAGTTGCATATTGCGTCAGATTAAGATGTGTCAAAATGAATGCAAGACCCTGTGTCAGTTAGGAATGCTATTACGCTGTAAAAATACAACATAATCCTCTAGGAAGAATGTAATGGGACCGTGAGAGCTCCAATACCGATAAATGTCGAGAAAAAATTGTCTATCTTTGACAGTGACCTTTTATTGTAAGCGTCGACTGATCGACATCGTACGCATCGGACGCATCGTATTTTTTTTCATACTGCGTCCATTGTTGCTAAGCGTCGACTGATCGGCATCGTACGCATCGGACGCATCGCATTTTCTTTCATACTGCGTCCACTGTGTCGGCAGCGATCGGATTGCCGACGCAAGTACCAGTGATCGAACATGTATTTGTGAGAATGGAAGAAAGCGAAGAAGACCAATTTGTCGTTATAGCTTGTTTGTTAGTAGAAGAGGAAGAAAATGCAAACACATCTAAAAAAAGAAAACAAAATGTCTAGATACACGACATTCAGTATGACGTCATCGGCACGCATCGCAAAAGTTGCTTCTCGGAGCATCCGAGTCGGCATTGCCGATGTGCGATCCGTACGATGCGGATCAGTAGACGCACTTGTATGACTTTCTATACCAAGAATACTACGATCCGTAAAATGCGATGCGTCCGATGCGTACGATGCCGATCAGTGGACGCTTAGCTAATCGGCAGCGATCGGATTGCCGACGCAAGTACCAGTGATCGTACGTGTATTTTTGAGAATGGAAGAAAGCGAAGAAGAACAATTTGTCGTTATTGCTTGTTTGTTAGAAGAAGAGGAATATAATGCAAAAACATCTTAAAAAAAGAAAACATAATGTCTGGATACACGACATTCCGTATGACGTCATCGGCACGCATCGCAAAAGTTGCCTCTCGGAGCATCCGTGTCGGCATTGCCGATGTGCGATCCGTACGATGCGATGGCTTTTCATACAAAGAATACTACGATCCGTAAAATGCGATGCGTCCGATGCGTACGATGCCTGGACGCTAAGCATTACCAGACCTTTTACCAGTTATGAGGTCTGTCAAACTCTTCGGCAGTTAGACAGACCTCATAACTGCAAGTTTTTAGCATATCTTAGCATTGGTTTCTTGCAGCTAGGCAACTCCTAATAGCAAGATGGAATTTGTGAAGCTGCCTAGCATACTGCAATAACATGACCTCCTAGTGAGGCACCAAATTGTTTTGTTTCATGTGAGGTACCCTAGGTACTCTAGTGTCGGACCAATGATTGGTATTTTCAAAACTAAAGAAGTTGCTTGAATGTAAAACCGATTAAAATTACATTTGAAATTATGATATCCAAATACACGATAAAACCTATATTGTACAGATCATAAGCAAATAACACGCTGGAAATAAAAAATAAACCGTTTGCAGATGAAGAGAAAACTTTTTAAAGAATTAAAATGGACGTTCTTGGCCAGGCCGCCGCGACCGTTGAGTCGAGATTAAAAAGAACTTTAATTGATTGCGTGAGCCACTGGCTCCGAGCAAAAAAGGCACAAAGTCCTCAGGCCAACTAATTAACGCTCGATTTAAAGTTGAAAAGAAATCTGTGAAGAATCCTCTGCTCTTGGTACCTACTATTTTTTGTTCTAATAACTTGAGCAGGGCCGGATTAGTGAAGCATGGGGGCAGGGTTTTAGCGGGTGCAATGAATATTGTCTGGTGACAAAATAGATTAAAAAATGTTTACGCATACAAAAAAATTGTAATACAGGCGAAAGATATTTGGGTCATTTGCCAGATATGTTTGAGCTCTACGTATTGGGGAAAATTATGTTGATTTGATATTAAGATTTCGTGCTTCTCCCACAATGAGGCAGTTTGCTATTTTTTAATTGAAATAAAAGCAAAATGTTATACAATACGAAAGAATTAATACAATATCTATCAATAATAGAGTTGCAATGTTTCAAAGTATCACTTGCAAGAAAATATATCCAGTTTTATTGCTAAGATTTTTGTCTATGATGAGTATGATGATTCAAACAAAATAACTAAAACTATTGTGATAATTGTATCTGGTAAGCTCAAATGATAAGTCATTCGAATGAGAGGCAACAGAAAAAGATGACGAAAGTACACAAACTAAAACAATAAATTTCTTTGTAATTTATGAACGAATTTTAAATAATATTTTCAGGACTTTATTTGTTTTTCTCTGTACTTTAATTCTATAACATTTGCGATTCTATTTAATGAAATTTGTCCAGAAGGGCGGGCTCAGGATGAAGGCGTCTTTTCTTTTTAACACAGTCATGCAAAAGTCTATTACAGACTGAGCATTTTGAATTTATCTCTGCTGTTTAAGTTTTGCCTAATTATGCATGTAGTGTAGTGGTATTAATCATAAAATGTTGATGGACAACATCCTCCATGCGTCCAAAGCCCGTTTAGTTTGTATCTTGGCTGACACCTCATTTGTTTATAATATGGAGACCCGAAAGACCGCACGTGGTACACGCAATTACAGCAGTTAATAATACTAATTCAATTATATATTTTTATCGTATTGCCCCCTTATTTCCACCCACTACCGGACCTGTATTTGCTACCATGTCAAGTATTCGAGGATCCTTTTTTACGGTGAGTTTCGATAGCACCCTTAACTACACAGTTCTTTCAACTCTACCAGTTCAATTAAACGTCTACGTTAAACTGCTGCAATTTACAAACGGCGACGACGACACTCATAATTATATGACAGAATTTTCTGTAAATCTCTTAGCTATCAAACACAACTGAGTTTGTCTTAACAAATTTTTAAACAACTTGGGTTGTAAATTATTAGTATGCTTGTGAATAAGTCTGGCTGAACTGTTTCACAGAGTGTTTTGTCAGTAATACAGGTTCAGTAATCCACTATGAGCTATCAAAGCTTTGTTTAGATTACAGCTCATACTAACAGGAATATGAGCGGAACCAGAGGGGCCTCTATGACGCCAATGGACACAGCACATGTCTGGATATCGATAGAGTGGTCTACTGGAAACGCGACTATATAATCATAGCCTTGATGCATGATTTTACATTTGCCTTTCAAAACCCTGTAGTGCATCCCTCTAATATTCAGATATGTGCGGTCCGTGTATGATCGTCGTACTTTGATTGTGAATAAGGTCTATTTTATCATCTTTAACTTAACTAACTATATAAATAAAAAGTTGTAAACAGACATGCCTAATTATTTTTGCTTAAAGCACGCATCACTAATTCGGTCTGAGTCAAAAAACGTCCAAATTAATTCGCTAACAAAGTTATTGGCAAAACAAATTGGACTATATACCCAAGTAAATAGGGCTGCCTTTAGTAGAACAGAGATAATAAGGTCCCGAGTTCCCTACTTACTTCAGCATGTGAAATTAAGAATTTAACATTATCTAAGTAATTTGTTAACATTATGTGGAGTTCTTTGTTTTTGGCAGAAAATTTGGTGGAAAGTTGTGAGATTTTTCTGACGTACAATAGAATTTCGGATTGAGAATAAACGAGTAACTCGAATTTATAATTTACCCAGTTAAGTCGTGACATATTGCCAATATGCCTTTAATAGACATTCCGAAAGAGACGAAGATTGAACGTTAAACTTGAGTACACTAGAAAGCCAAGGGTAGGTTGAAAAACAAGTCCGGTATGCAGGGCATACCTATACATCTACGTATAAGAGGAAAATTGTCATTCGCTGACTATTACCATAGTAAAAACAGAATAGTAAGCTAGCTAAGGCCGCTCGGCGAGTTAATTGCCTACTCTTGCGATGACGCACGGGTTGTCACGTGTTTATACCGCGGCGCCGGCTTTGTCGGCGCGCGCGCTTTTTCGCCGTTTTTTTAAGTGATTACGCTGAATACTACAGAATTTAAGCTTGCATATATTTTTTTTCAAATACCTACTGACTAGCTTAGCGTTATTTAACTATCTAAATGCCCTTTATAGCGAGAAAAATGTAACTAGCGAGAAAAGTTTAATTTACTGTCGTTTAAGACATTGTATAATATTAATAACGTTTATTACAAAACTGAATGTACATAAACAATTCGAGCGGGCGAGCAGTGTAGTACCTATATGAATGCGCGCGATCAGACGCGCGGCGCATCCCTTCGCCGAGCTTGCCACGCTCGTGAGATTGTGTGCGTGAAAAGTGCGTGCGTACGAGTCACGCGTACATTCAAACCAGCGCGGCGGCGGCGGCGGCCGATTTGTATGAAGCTATCCTACTATTCTGTTTTTACTATGCTATTACCTACCGGATTATGAGCTTATAATATTTTGTTCGCGCTTTGAGCGAGAGTTGTAAGAACGACAGAAAGATAAGTATCTCGTATGTTCGACTCGCACTTTGTTTTGTAGTACATTCAAGGTTGTAAAACATATTTTACATCGGTGAAGCCGCGGATTCAGCTAATACATAACGCCAGCATAAGCAAGTTTTGTGGTGAATAAGAGTGAAGCAACTACGCTCCCTGAAGGGTAAACTTGTTCGTCTGAAAGTGGCGCACCGAATTAACTGCTTGGATAGGTGTTCAAATTACTCGACGCTTATGAATAATACAAAACTTTAAGTGTTTTGGGAAAGTTTCGGTAACTATTCTATATAATTAACCGTATTAGGTATATTATGAAATACTTACTGTTACTAATCAATAGTTAAGCTGTAGGTACTCGATTTAATGTTAATCGTTACAGTTGGCGTTAGCTCCTTCAGCTTTTTATCGAAACTTTTCTCGCACTCCAGTTGTTTGTCAGCAGTCGAGTTGTTTATGGCTCATGTTTATCTACCGCGGACCGCGCACATCTCTAAACTCTCTCTCAATTAAATGAGCGATCTCAATCAGCGATCGAAACGTAACTGTAGGTAGGTATAGCTAATGCTGTTACGTTACGTCGATCTTCTGTGAGAGGGCAGTACTTCCCCGATCGAGCCGGCTCATTTATGCTGATATCAGCTAGGCTCTACTATCTATAAGGTGCCTTGCTAAACGGTGAAGGAAACCTGCATGACTGAGAGATGTCCATAATGTTTTTGAAAGACATGTAAAGTGTTGGACTTTACATGTCTTTCAAAAACATTATAGACTGCCTCGTTGGTCTCGCGGCATAAATGTGCGCGTGGGAATTGGTCTCGGGTTCGATCCCCGGGTCGGGCATAGTGTTATTGGGGTTTTTCCGTTAGGAAATTCTCAGTAGCAGAGCGGAGTCTGGTAATGTGCCCGGTACGGCAATAGGCTCGCCCCCTTACGTGGGACTAAAATAAAGCTGGCGAAAAGTGGGTGTAGCAATATACCTCTGCCTACCTCTTCGGGGATATAGGCGTGAGACTATGTATGTATGTAAAGTCTTGGTCAGCGTAGACTGTGATTTCTCGTAGCGAGAAGGGGCCCGTGCCCAGCATTGCAACAGTTTACATACAGGTCTGATAGTTATATTTCTATACACCTCTGTCTATCACTTCACGGAAAATCCGGCGTGAATGTATGTATGTACTACATAGAGCGAAGGGTGTATACTGTATACCGATGCGACGTTCGGCGGTCGGCGCGACCTATTTGCACCAGACCGGAACAAATTTGTCGGTCCCAATGGCATTAGAGCCATCTCCGCGTTTACTACACCTATATACCTACACATATACTATATGTTATGTAGGTGGGTATTTAATTTATTTATGAAGTATTTCAACGTCAATATTGAAACCATGAAAAAGCATGCTGCTGTTTCTAGTCGATCGGTTGCAATAAATGGGACGCGAAAATAAAAAGAAAAACATCCTAGTGGTGACCGTTTAAGAATACAACATGTCACTAAGTAGCCCATTTCATCCCATAGGCGTCAGAAGAGACGACTGAAGAAAACTTGATGTCGAACCTAGTACCGACCCATCTGGCAAGCGTGGTATAGGACAAATACTCCTATTGAGTCTAAATTCTAATACTATTGTGACGAAAGTTGGGAAAGGCCTCCATGTAAACTGCAAAAACCCTTAAGATCATAGGAGTTCCGTCAATTGTCAAAGATTCTTTTTTATTTCAGGATATTGAGGACTAACACAACAACTTCCGAGTGGACGGATTAAGAATACGGATTGTCATCACCCCATATCATCACATGGGTGACGTAAAAGCTGACAGAGGGAGCATACGAGTATTATGCAGAGAACAGCACTGTAAGAGAAGGAAAACTTGATACAAACCCTATACCAACTCGTTTGCCCAGCGTGGTATAGTAGGCCAATTCCTCCTTTCAACGGAGAGGCCTAGTTCAGCAGTGGACTGTTAAAGGCTGATGATGATGATGATGATGAAGGACTAACAGCAAATATGATTTGTGTTTTTTTCATAAATGATGAATAAATCAGCGTTGTTTGCCGCCACAGCCGGACTTGTGAAGTCCTAAGACATGGTTAAGCTGGATAGCTGCGAACAGACTGGATGAAGTCAAAATCTACGTCGCAAATCCGGTCTCTTTACCACTGGCCTACGGTGGCCTTATTTCTGGGACTGTGTGGGCACACGGCACAATGTTTAATGAATGCAGACTTATTGTAGATACGTTTGCATTGCAACGTATACAATTACACGGTTCGCGCTTTCTTACATTTTAATTAAACGTGGAGACTTGTTTATTAACTTTTTGCTTTTATTACGTGTACACGGGTGTTTTTTCGGAAGCCAAAAGAGAATTAAAGAAATTAAAATGTTTGTTTTGGGCCGCAAATTAATCTAAATAATTTTTATTTGCTTTTTTAATGTACTTGAATGATAGTGGCAAGAATGCTCCTTCAGGCCTAGGGGTCTACTATCTGCTTAAAGGAGCATTTCTGTTTGCTTTTAAGACATCTAATAAAAACTATTTCATAGTTTATGCAGGCAAGTATCGTCATCAGAGGCAAGGAGAGTATTAATGGCAATACTTAAATGCCGCGGCACTGAATGATAGATTACAAAAAAGTACAGTCTTGAGCAGGATTAAGTATTGCTGAAAGACAAAGTTATACATTCGCTTTCATTATCTGGGCTATTGTACGTGGACTACTCATACCCACTGCATGTGCATCCACACTAGGCACCGGTTGGAGGAAACGCCAAAACGGATGTTTGAGCAGGTCAACATGTCGAAGAGATTGAACAATTGTTATGACAACAATTACCTATAACATCGGATGCCAATGTTTGTAATTCTTCTTACCCGAAACGGTTTGATTTTAATAAAGTATTTTTACTAGTGAGATCTGTTGTTTGGTTTAAGCCTATGAAATTCAGTAGGTTGTTCCATACTAAATTGGAATTTCATATCAAAGAAATGTACGGAATAGCAGAATCTTCTTCGCGACTTGACATTGTCTAAAGCTGTGCGTCCACCGGATCGGAATCGGAGCGTACGGAGCGGAAGGATTTGTTGCTTTGTATTAATTTCTATGAAACTGCGTGCACTGGATCGGCATTTCTGCGCCAGATACCGGTATTTGTGCTGATGACGTCATCCGCAGTGAACGCATCATTCGGATTCCGAGCGTTTCAAGTTCTGACGTGTTTGCGGCATTAAACTGTAGGCAAAAATACTTATTCACGATGAACGACGATGTTTTAATTACTTTAGTAGAGTCATATGAATGTACCCAAAAATCTATGAAATTCATTATTTATGATATTCATCAAAAGTATAATATTCTCCGAAAATTAATCTACAACAATATCCTCGTCACTATCCTCCTGCTTTAAAAATACCTAAATTGCCGATGCTGAATCCGAATGCAGTGGACGCACCCCATCGGCATTTTGTAAATGACGACGCTCCGTCCGCTCCGTACGCTCCGATTCCGATGCTGTGGACGCGCAGCTTTAGGGCTCTTTCAATTTAGACGTTTCGTGTCGGATCGCTGCAGTGCCGAAGCGGTGCGTTTGTCGTATGGTGCACGGACGGTCATTTGTTTTCATACAAAGGGCGCGGTGCGGCAACAGTGCGGTGTCGGTACCGAGAACGCACGACAACAGTACAGCATAGGTCACAAGCTCCACGTGTTTATTTCGCTGTTGAATGGTGCGGTGACTAGACGTGAGAGCTAATTTCATCGAATTTTCATGTTTATTATTTGCTTAAAATGGATGATATACGGCTGATATAGTATGTCTGCATGTAGTTTGTTGCCGCTGAATTTTACTTCCAACTAATTCGTAGAAACATTCTCTAGACATTCTTAACCCGGCGCCGATGACGTGAAAAAAATTCCCCGGCCGATGACATCGGGTAAATTTTACCCGAATTTTAATTTGAAAATTTTTCAATAGTTTTATACATAGTTTATATTACATTTTAATTGATTATTGGTGAAACAGTATTTACGCATGTGATAAAATAAAAGATGGTACCAATTTATAATGAAAAATAACTTTTTTATTTACTTTTCATACACAATAGAAAAATCAACCTGAAAAACATGATAGTTTTTAGAAAATTATTTTTGTTAGGATATTTAGTTTTATTTATGAAAATAATTATCTTATTTACTAAAAAAAGAACAAATAAAGACTAAACAGAAAAAAAATTGAAAGAAAGGAGAACTTAGTCAACTTCTTCATTATCCACTATAATGGAACTGCTGCAATGCCATCACCACAGACCACCTATGGTCTGTGGCCATCACCATCAGAATCAGGTTCCTCCAAAACACTCAAAATCCGTTGATCTTGGTTAGTCAAAGCCATTTGTGACCAAAAACTAAAAAAAAATACAAAACAACTTGTAAAAACTATTATAAACACGAATAAAAATACGTCATGAAAATATTACACTATCTATGACGGTGGGTAAAACTTACCCGTTTTTAATTGAAACACTTGTATCTCACTACACGAGCGGCGTAATAATGATGTAAACAATAATCCAAATAGAGGGTAGTTGTATCTCCAGCTATACTGGCGGATAAGTAAGATGGACGTCAGGAAAAATAAATATACCCTCTTAAAATCACCTCGGGTAAATATTACCCAGCGTCAACGACGCCGGGTTAAGTAATAAATAAAAATATGGAAATCAATCACCAAAATTACATGTTAATGAAAACATTGGTGATGCTCTTTCACTGGGGCGTCGTTTTTGTTTCTGTTTGATGTTTTTCAACAAGATCACTATCAGTAGGTGATGTTTCTTCGTCAGAGTTCATGGCTTAACTGCTGTCAAATAAATTTAAAACATCACTAGCACACAAACGCACGGCAGGATACGCTTGGTATACGGTGGCGGCACTGAAAATCAGTACCTGCTGTGATTGGAACTATGGCGACCATCGCAGTGTTTGCTGAGTGTCAGCCCGAATTGCGGCACGCGGTGTATAGTGCTCATAGCTCATGCGGTTATTATTGTTTAAGTTACTTAAATGTATCTGCAAAAGTAAAAATTATGTACAAATTGTTCAATCTCTGGTGTGGCGAGTCACGTGGTGACACGTATCACATAAATGTCAACGAACTCAACTCCGTTTGTGACAGTTGACAAGACATGCCAAGTGCCAAGTATGACAACAAGTTGCCAAATAGCAAAAAAGTGTCTTAGTCTTCGGTCTTAGTTAGGTTAGTGTTTATTGACTTCACTACAATGTGTTTTTAGTGTGGTTCTTTTTTGTTTTTTAAAATAAGTAAATTAAGGAGTACCTACTGTGCAGCGTGCTTGCAATAAAGATATATTTTCTTTATTTTTCTTTCTTTTTTTCAACTTACGCGTTTGGTGTCGGACGGCTACCGTACTGCGCGGCACGGCAGCGGGTTATAACCAGCGGCACGGCAAACGTGCGGCAGCCGTTCGACACGAAACGTCTAAATTGAAAGAGCCCTAAGAATCAAAGTTGTTCATAATAACAAGTACAACCACCCTCCTAGAGGTTTTCACTATACTAAAAATAAACTTGTATGAAAATAAGCGCCTAACTTAATATTATCATCACCTAATTAATAGGTCCTTATTATAAGAATTCTTGTCTTAAGTCCTAATAAGGCCACTGCAAGTTGGACATAGACCTTAAATATATTCGTTTTTACTTTTTAAATCTTTCTAAATCTAAGTCTTAGCGCTATCCCAGTTGCATATATCAGTTTATTTAAGGGCAATGACTCCCCGTAACGACTGCCACAGATCTCCATGAGAGCGCCCCTGACTTGGCAGCGTGGTGCTCTATAACCTCCTCATATTGAGAAGTGGTTCTCGCCCAGAAGTGGAGCAATTTATATACAGGACTGATGATGGTTATGGTGTATTCAGCACAGGCGTAGAATAATCGATCGTAAACTTTCTCAAGCTCTTGTTCTCACCACGCGTCTAGCGAGGCAGTGTCAACGTTATTTTCAAATCTATTAATGTAGATTTCTTCATGTTTGATTTAAGAATCTCAAAGTTACCTAACTTAAAACCACCAAACCATATTTTAAGTTATTCACCAACTGAACGCTGAATTTGAGCGTGTGGTACCAAACTTGGCGTTTTACGCGCCTATTAAAATGAAACCTAACGCCCGTCTCAAGGCAGCCAGCCATTCGTTCGCAGTTTAAAAACTTCAAAATTGGGTGCTTTCTTGTGTCCGGGAGAGCATCGTAGTCGTCGCTAATTTCCCAGGAGGCGTCTCACGGTGAGCCACAAACTGCCGCGATAAACAACCCAGAGGCTACAAGAATTAATAGGCCTTACTGTATTTCTTTCTTTTTTATATTCGTGTTTTTCTTTAGCAAAATGTGATCCAAGTATTTTTGAAACTTGGTTATGATTCTTTCGTATTCGTTTGACGTTTAATGAGAAGTAGTTGCATATTGGGTCAGATTAAGATGTATCAAAATTAATGCAAGACCCTGTGTCAGTTAGGAATGCTATTACGCTGTAAAATACAACATAATCCTCTAGGAAGAATGTAATGGGACCGTGAGCGCTCCAATAGCGATAAATGTCGAGAAAACTTGTCTGTCTTTGACAGTGACCTTTTACCAGACCTTTTACCAGTTATGAGGTCTGTCAAACTTTGACAGTTTGACAGACCTCATAACTGCAAGTTTTTAACATATCTTAGCATTGGTTTCTTGTAGCTAGGCGATTCCTAATAGCAAGATGGAATTTGTGAAGCTGCCTGCAATAACATGGCCTCCTGGTGAGACACCAAATTGTTTTGTTTCATGTGAGTATTTACCCTAGGTATTCTAGGGTTGGACCAATGATTGGTATTTTCAATACTAAAGAAATTGCTTGAATGTAAAACCGATTAAAATTACATTTGAAATTATGATATCCAAATACACGATAAAACCTATATTGTACAGGTCATAAGCAAATAACACGCTGGAAATAAAAAATAAACCGTTTGCAGATGAAAACTTTTCAAAGAATTAAAATGGGCGCTCTTGGCCAGGCCGCCGCGACCGTTGAGTCGAGATTAAAAAGAACTTTAATTGATTACGTGAGCCACTGGCTCCGAGCAAAAAAGGCACAAAGTCCTCAGGCCAACTAATTAACGCTCGATTTAAAGTTGAAAAGAAATCTGTGAAGAATCCTCTGCTCTTGGTACCTACTATTTTTTTGTTCTAATAACTTGAGCAGGGCCGGATTAGTGAAGCATGGGCGCAGGGATTTCGCGGGTGCAATGAATATTGTCTGGTGACAAAATAGATTAAAAAAAATGTTTACGCATACAAAAATTTTGTAATACAGGAGAAATATATTTGGGTCATTTGCTAGATATGTTTAAGCTCTACGTATTGGGGAAAATTATGTTGATTTGATATTAAGATTTCGTGCTTCTCCCACAATGAGGCAGTTTGCTATTTTTTAATTGAAATAAAAGCAAAATGTTATACAATACGAAATAATTAATACAGTATCTATCAATAATAGAGTTGCAATGTTTCAAAGTATCACTTGCAAGAAAATATATCCAGTTTTATTGCTAAGATTTTTGTCTATGATGAGTATGATGACTCAAACAAAATAAGTAAAAATATTGTGATAATTGTATCTGGTAAGCTCAAATGATAAGTCATTCGAATGAGAGGCAACAGAAAAAGATGACGAAAGTACACAACTAAAACAATACATTTCTCTGTAATTTATGAATGAATTTCAAATAATATTTTCAGGACTTTATTTGTTTTTCTCTGTACTTTAATTCTATAACGTTTGCGATTCTATTTCATGAAATTTGTCCAGAAGGGCAGGCTCCGGATGAAGGCCTCTTTTCTTTTTAACACAGTCATGCAAAAGTCTATTACAGACTGAGCATTTTGAATTTATCTCTGCTGTTTAAGTTTTGCGTAATTATGCATGTAGTGTAGTAATATTAATCATAAAATGTTGATGGACAATATCCTCTATGCGTCCAAAGCCCGTTTAGTTTGTATCTTGACTGACACCTCATTTGTTTATAATATGGAGACCCGAAAGACCGCACGTGGTACACGCAATTACAGCAGTTAATAATACTAATTCAATTATATATTTTTATCGTATTGCCCCCTTACTTCCACCCACTACCGGACCTGTATTTGCTACCATGTCAAGTATTCGAGGATCCTTTTTTACGGTGAGTTTCGATAGCACCCTTAACTACACAGTTCTTTCAACTCTACCAGTTCAATTAAACGTCTACGTTAAACTGCTGCAATTTACAAACGGCTACGACGACACTCATAATTATATGACAGAATTTTCTGTAAATCTCTTAGCCATCAAACACAACTGAGTTTGTCTTAACAGAATTTTAAACAAATTAGGTTGTAAATTATTAGTATGCTTCTGAATAAGTCGGGCTAAACTATTTCACAGAGAGTTTTGTCAGTAATGCAGGTTCAGAAATCCACTATGAGCTCTCAAAGCTTTGTTTACATTACAGCTCATCCTAATAGGAATATGATCGTAACCAAAGGGGCCTCTATGACGCCAATGGACACAGCACATGTCTGGATATGGATAGAGTGGTCTACTGTCCTTTGAAACGCGACCGTATAATATTATAGCCTTGATGCATGATTTTACATTTGCCTTTCAAAATCCTGTAGTGCATCCCTCTAAACTCTAATATTCAGATATGTGCGGTCCGTGTATCATCGTCGTACTTTGATTGTGAATAACTAATCTTAGAGGAAGGTCTATTTTAGCATCTTGAACCTAACTAACTATATAAATAAAAAGTTGTAAACAGACATGCCTAATTATTTTTGCTTAAAGTACGCATCACTAATTTGGTCCGAGTCAAAAAAACGTCCAAATTAATTCGCTAACAAAGTTATTGGCAAAACAAATTGGACTATATGCTCAAGTAAATAGGGTTGCCTTTAGTAGAACAGAGATAATAAGGTCCCGAGTTCCCTACTTACTTCAGCATGTGAAATTAAGAATTTAACATTATCTAAGTAATTTGTTAACATTATGTGGAGTTCTTTGTTTTTGGCAGAAAATTTGGTGGAAACTTGTGAGATTTTTTCTGACGTGCAATAGAATTACGGATTGAGAATAAACGAGTAACTCGAATTTATAATTTATCCAGTTAAGTCGTGCCATATTGCCAATAGGCCTTTAATAGACATTCCGAAAGAGACGAAGATTGATCGTTAAACTTGAGTACTCTAGATAGCCAAGGGTAGGTTGAAAAATAAGTCCAGTATGCATACATATATATACATATATACATCTACGTATAAGAGGAAAATTGTCATTCGCTGACTATTACCCACTGGATTCATCATCCTCTTAGCGTTATCCCAGTTTCAATCTGGGGTCCGCTTTCTAGTCTAACCGGATTTGGCTGAATATTAGCTTTTCCACAGAGCGACTGCCTGTCTGACCTCCGCAACCCGAAGGGATAGCGATATTCCATGGTTAAGACTAGTGTCAGTTAATTTAGAAGGTACTGACGCCCTGTAACGACTGTCAAAGATCTTCATGACAACCGGGACCGACGGCTTAACGTGCTCTCCGAGGCACGGGACAAGCGATAATTAACAATTGAATACGCACATAACTCCGAAAAGTCATTGGTGTGCGCTGAGGATTCGAACCCGATACCCTCTGCATGGCAGTCTATTGGTATATCCACTCGGCTATCGCTGCCTCTCACTCGGCTATTACCTACTGGATTATGAGCTTATATTTTGCTCGCGTTTTGAGCGAGAGTTGTAAGAACGAAAGAAAGATAAGTATTTCGTATGTTCGACTCGCACTTTGTTTTGTAGATACACATTCAAGGCTGTAAAACATATTTTACATCGGTGAAGCCGGATTCAGCTAATACATAACGCCAGCATACGCAAGTTTTGTGGTGAATAAGAGTGAAGCAACTACGCTCCCTGAAGGGTAAACTTGTACGTCTGAAAGTGGCGCACCGAATTAACTGCTTGGATAGGTGTTCAAATTACTCGACGCTTATGAATAATACAAAACTTTAAGTGTTTTGGGAAAGTTTCGTAACTATTCTATATAATTAACAGTATTATATTATCTAATACTTACGGTTAATAGTTATGCTGTAGGTACTTGAGTTAATGTTAATCAATACAGTTGGCGTTAAGTCCTTCAGCTTTTTATTTAAACTTTTCCCGCAGTCAATTTTCGGCAGTCGAGTTGTTTATCGCCCGTTGTTTATTTACCGCGCACATCTCCAAAATCACCCTAAATTAAATGAGCGAAACCTTAAGCACTAAATACAGTGGCAAGTTGTACTTACGGTCTAATTCCTTGCTTTGAATAGTAGAGACTCATTGGTTATAGTATGTATAGGCCGGCTTGTTCGGGATAGTAACATTATCCAACAGTACATACATACATACATACATAGACTCACGCCTGTTTCCCCGAAGGAGTAGGCAGAGGCATAAAAACGCCCACTTTTTGCCAGTGTTTTGATCACACGTAATAGGTGGCGAGGCTATTGCCGGTTATCGGGATATTTTGTTTGCCAGAGCCTTGTCCGTTGATCGGCAGGTGGACCACTTGCAGGTGAGGTTGACTTGGGACCCTAAGTTCTTGGTGGGAACCCTATGCACCCACACCTATCCAACAGTAGTTGGACATAAAACAACAGTATCATACTGTTGTAATGCTTGGTAAGTGACAGTACTATAAGTTTCAGATCTCTTGCCATTCAATTTTCCAGTGTCATAGGAAACAGAATCTGACAGAGAAAGAAAGTAAGAGACTAAGGACAATTTCACCTACTTCCTCCGTTCTCTAGAGTTGGGAATGCACGAGTGCTGCCTGCTTTGTATAAAGAAATTAATGCCCAGGCGAGACGTAGCCCGTTTTTGGCGTAGGTACTTATTTTTTTTAAGTCTTCAAGCGTTTTTATGCCATACTATGACTAATGATAAGAAATGTTCTTGGCGTTGGACTAGTTATGTACTGCCAATGGATCTACATTATGTACATAATGTAGATCCATTGGCATCACTGTTTAAATGTTTAATACATCAAAACATGTACAAAAATTGGTCTACACCATAAATATATAACACAAAACTTCACAACCTATTCGATATTCAATACGTCCGCACACTTTTTTTCTTAATTTTGTTTCGTGCACAGACAGACGGCTGCGAGTACCTTTATTCTACTCCGAAAAATTGACTGGGCCCATCGTTTATGAGATATACCGCGGAAAAGGGCCAAAACTACTCCGGGCTTTTAGCGTGAAGGGTTCTTTTGATTATTATGGCTTGGCCTACTTACTGCAGGTTTTTTTAAGCCGAACTTCCTAAATTATTCGTAACACGGTGTTCGCCACATATCGGCTCACCATAGGTCGTGTAATAGAAATAAATTGTTGGAGGCAATGATGTTTTTGTATTATATGAGAACGGTCCTTGTGCCTTTTACAAAATTGAGTTTGCTCGTTTAAAATATAATTTAGGGCCTGGAGGGTGCTTGAGATTATATTTTGTGGCGGTTTCCATAGGTTACTCTGTCGTTTAGATGAATAAATAATATGAAATTTGGGAATACTCATATGATCGTATATGTACCTACATACCTATAGGTAAATTATTATTACCTTACGAAGCGCCGTCGTTTTGTGGAAAGTGTTGAGGCCTTAATTCATAGTCAGTCAGAAATAGTCATATAATCTAGTGCAGTAAATAAACTATCGTAGTTAAGTATTTAGTTATTTAGTTTAAGTATTTATTTAGTAACACGCTTTTATTAGGTCGACATGTATGTAACTAACTTGACTACATTTTGCCACTGTTGACGCATTACCCTTATTATGTACCTACTTTCCAGAAAGAAGAGGCGTTAAAAATGTCGGTGAATGTCGTCTCTGCTCGCTGATGGCGTTGTCAGCAACGACATCACATTCTTCGGAGATATAGGCGTGAGACTATGTATGTATGTATGTATGTCTGTTCTGACAGCGATAGTCTGGTGCCTCTTCACTAAGGTCAGCGCTAACAGATTGCTACTCAGAGGGTCTCAAGTTCAAACCTGAGGCATACAATAGATGTTTCGAAGCCATGTGCCTATTAATTATCGCATTAGGAAAAATGTTAAGGAAACCTGTTAATGTAATGTTCGTGAAAGGCACGTGAAGTCTGGCAAACCATACTTGTTTAGTGTGGTGGACTATCACCTATGAGACTAGGCCTGGGCCCAGCAGTCGGACAGATTATAAATACCTAAGGTTGATGATGATAAGTTCAAATAATTTGACGACCGGTTGGCGCAGCAGGAGTGTAAGCGACTGCTACGCCGATGGTCGCGGGTTCGATTCCCGCTCAAGTCAAACATTTGTGTGCATGAACATGGATGTTTGTCTTGGTCTGGGTGTTTCTATGTATAATATGCATGTATTTACAAAAAAAAGTATATATGTATGTTTATCCATTATCTAGTACCCATAACACAAGCTCTGCTTAGCTTGGGACTAGATGGTGATGTGTGTATGTGGTAGAATATTATTATTATTAAACAATGTATGATTATTTCCTTTAGTTGAATGCCCCGACTTTGCAAATTAGACCCAGCCTCGACATACATAGCTGGCTGGATAGCGACATAGAAATCGTATTGTACTGATTAGAGGAAAAAAATGTACTTGTAGATTATAATACTGTAAACACCAATAAAGCGCAAGTATAATTTACTTACATAAAACTAAACGTTTGAGAGTTAGGTTCTCATAAGAAATAATACAGCTTGTAATAAAATATAATTATTTGTGTAAATTCGCACATTCCTCTTTTATTGGCAAGTGTGGGTAAGGAACGTGATCAGATTACAACGGGGGAAACCAGCCAAACAATTTTACGATACTATTTATGGCATTATACACGGTAAAAGTGTAGCTCTGATATGGAACCGGGCTCTCATTCGAGGCTATAAATTATAAGCGAGAAGAGGCCACAACTTGAGTCGCCAAAACGTGGAAATTATTACGTTTCCCGCGTTCACCCGCTGTCAATGTTGCCAGCGGCTATATTTTATTTATACCTTTTACGAGTGTTGCCACCCATAAAAAAAGTTTTAGTAGGTGTTGTAAAAGTAAAGGTGGCGGTTTTTTTCTTCCTCGTTAGAATACAGCGTTGATAGGTTACGGTGGTAGTGTTTTATTAAACTGGATTTTAGATGAGTTTCCCTTCGATGTTTTCGTATCGGTTTATGGACGAATAAGCGATAGTTATTTTCAAGGATCTTGTCCTATTACTTTGTAACTATTTTATTACTATATCTCGGGAGCATGATTTAAGAAAGGGCGGGTGATGAATGAAATAAGATTAGTATTTTTTTGTGTATACGATTTGCTAGAAGTATTTAGATGGAGGCTTTCAGTTTGCTCAAACTTTAGTTCAGTCTACAATTTGGTTCAAAGTAATGGAAAACCGGTATAAACATGGCATAGAATAACCATTATTGACATATTTGAACAGAATCCAAAAATTACATGCTTGTAATTATTGACAGTGGTTAGTATGACGCCATATAATACTTACATACGACTTATGTGCTTTGAGTCGTACCACAAAGATTTAGGATCGTTATTGGCACCGGCCTCCATCATCCCCTTATCTATCAACTATGAGCCCTGAGAAGTAATTGATTTTGCCATTATTTCGGAGAACACTACACATTTGTTGGAATGAAATCTATGGTTTTGTACAAATATGAGAAAGAGGTATCTGGACAGTGAACACTTTTCGTATTTCTCGGACTTTATGACCTCATCATCATCAGCTGTTAATTTTTGTAAGTATTAAATAAATTTTCGAATAAAACAATTATAACTATAAATTTAAAACTACGATTAAAGTACAATACAAAAAAAATATATATATAATATACAGGATGTAAAAAGACCCTTAACGAAAACTGAAATCCCATGTTGTACCAATCACTACGAACATTTTTTACTTCGGCACCATACCTGGGAAATTCCTGGTTCAGGAGATATTGAGGCTCAAAGTTAGTATGTTTTTCTAATTAGGTACAAAATCGATTCATTTATCCCGCCAATATGTTCTTTAGATGCCCTATAACCCCATGGATAAATAGGTATATCGAGCATTGCACGCGCGCTAAAGCGCGCGCGTGCAATGCTCGAAATAAAAATTGCGGTTTAAAAATGTGAAAACTAAAAAAGTAAAGGCTTGGTGATGGGTCTTGTGACACCCTGTATATTTTGTCAGCTTTATCAGTATGATGATGATTAAATAATTAATCTTTGAGTCCACTGCTAGACGTAAGCCTCTCCTATAGCACATAAGTACCGTGTAATAACAATCACTGTAGCACTAAACTACCGTATAATGATGTCACTCAGCCATCAGTCGGAGCAATCAGTTTTCTGACTGACTGCCTCGTTGGTCTCGCGGCATAAATGTGCGCGTGGGATTGGGAGCGGATCTGGTTCGATTCAATTCAAAGTGTTATTGGGTTTTTCTGTTAGTAAATTCTCAGTAGCAGCACGGAGTCGTGCCCGGTACGACAATAGGCTCGCCCCCTATTACGTGGGACCTTAAAAAAATCATGGCGAAATGTGGGTGTAATATTCCTCTGCCTACCCCTCCGGGGATACAGGCGTGATTCTATAAAAAAAAAAGAAAAAAAAAATCAATTTTCTGTTGTTTTGTTATTATTAGTTATTACGCAGCAATAAGTAACAGTAAAAGGATTGCCTAAATACCGTATCGAATTCAAAACCTTAATATATTCATTAGGTACGACTATTGTATACATCATAAACGCAAACTGACAAAGCAGTTACACTATCCAATAGTACGATTAGACCTTGCAATATCGCCATAAGACAACATTGGCGTAAACACGGGGACATTATTTTGAGTTATGGCCGCTAAGCATTTGGTTCATACTCGCCGCTCTCGAATTTATAACCGAAATAAATCACGACCATTCATTGGTATTTGTACCCTGAACCGGTCATTAGCCTCCCGCCAAAAAATGTTTGTATATCCCTCTTTAAACTGTGCAGCGATTTGATTCGATTTACGTTGATTGGTATTGGAATTTTGGTTGCATCTGTAAACCTGGCGTTAGGTGTTCACCTAACACCAAAGTTCTTTGTAGGTATTTCAATTTTGGCTGACGTATTTACTGTGAATATTCTAATGATAGTACTCATACGTAATGTACACGATTCTTATATTCACGTGGCGTGGAGAACAGCTGTATATTTTCGTATGGTAGCCAAAGATAAATTAAAAAGTGGAAAATTTGTGGGAAATAAGAAAAATTTAATACGGGACAATATTATATTATGTCGCCATTTTGACGAATCCTCTTTATCTTCGTCTATTAACAGGTTCGCTATACAAGTATAAAAGAAACAAGCCAGATGAAAAAACTCCTTTGTAATATATAAGTGTTTACCCCGAAACGGGTGTATGTGCGGCAAACAACATTTATAACCAAATGCGGGTAGTTTACACTGTTACCGAATGTACCTGTGAGTGTCTGTGCAATATCCGCTCCTACCTCATATCCGCTGTTCGTTCCCCGTCTTTAGAACACGGTACCGATCATAAGAGATAGCGATTTTTACATAACTTTGAAGGTTTGGTTATATTATAATCTGTAATGAGAGACAGAAGACGCGTGTCTGATGGGTTTTCCCGAATGAATACACGTTATCATAAAAACGGCATAATTTACAGTTAAGAGTGAACGCATAACTTTAGGGTAGGTCAGAAAATAATTTCTTTGAATATTTAGTTTCTCGTTTGATAAACCAAAGCCTCTTCCCAGCTTCAAAACTATATCAGTGCATAGCAAGAAGTCTACATTTATGAAATTCAATAAGTACATGATCAGTGTAGGTATCTACTTAACATCAAGTAGTTACCGTTAGCCTAAAGTGCTCACAAATCAATTATGCAAATCTTGCCCTTAAAAATTTGACGCAACATCCTTAACCAAAATTAAACGCACTCCTGGAATCCAAAACATGCAAGTTTAGCTGCACTGTACAAGAAAAGTGTATACCTACCGAGTTTCACATTTGGTTGAAAACTTTAGTGTAGGAACACAAGTGTTTTGTTACTCTGTGGTTAGGTAGCTTAGTTCGCCAGTCAGTAGTGTCAGTACAGTCATTGTCGCGCTCGGTCCGTGGTCGCACGCTTTAATAATTAATAACAAGTCATGCATATGATCATCTTTCATTTCAAGGCCTGAGATACCTCACGCACGAACACGCATACAGACATTCCAGATACATAGACAGCTTATTAGTTAACATTAATAGTTAACTTTAACATTTAGTAACAAGTGTTTGGAGTAATTTTCAGTTAGACTTTGCAGTGTGAATTACGACTTTTAGATGGATCTGGATTGGCCTCCTGGCATCATATCCCAGAAACTATAGCCTCTCTACCTCCTTACGTAGAAAAAAAATTAAATATCATCTCTAGAAACTTCTGTCGCTTATAAATTGTTCGGTATGCAAAGCGAGCTAGTCGCAAAGGCAGGTGAGGTACCGATATTAAGACGGTAGGCGTACAGGCGACGCGACCGGTTTCACACCGCAGCCGAAGGATATACGATTTGTGAGGATAATGTACTAGACAGTTAGGGGCCTGTCGATATGCCGTTTAAAAATAATTTAGTGGTGAATATACACTTGGGGTTTACCGAGTACATTACGAATGAAACTTTGTTGGAAATCTTCAGTTTGACTGCACGGTTGGCGTAGTGGTTTAAGCGGCCGCCTCGCCGGTTGACACTGCGCCGAGTGTTGTGGGTTCGATTCCCACACGAGACAACACTTTGTGTGATCCATAAATTGTTGTTTCGAGTCTGGGTCTTAATCTCCTCGTTAGATGTATGTTTGTAAAGTCTCCCGCGACACAGGTTTTAGTCCTAAGGCGGGAGTTGTCATTTTAAAAAGAAAAAAAGTTTAAAACTCAGTATTTGTCCAACTCCGTGTGTAAACAGATTAAGAAAACGAAGTGGCGTTTCTCCATCTTATTTCCTTTGGGTCGTAAGAGGCAACTACGGAAAATACCCAAAAAACGAAATATCAAATCCTATGCCAATCTGTGTGGCCAGCGCAGTGAAGTAGGCAAAATCGTCTTATTGCCTTACAATGCTGTTGTGACACAAATTAGAAAAGGCCTATGCCCAGCAGTGGACTACAAAATGTTGATGACTTCCACGTAATGTAGTATGCTCGCTCACTGAATACAGATTTACATAGAAGCGCAGTTCTTAAGGATTTCGTGTGCCGATTTCAAGTGGCGTATTTGGCGCCGTTGGCGGCGCTGGCGTCGTTATCCGTCTCTCTTGCTCTCGTAGTTAAGATACACAGGGGGAACGTTCGTCTTTGTTGCACTCGTAGAGACAGCTGTCACAGCGCGACTGCCACGCCGCCAAGCAGCAATTTGGGTCACTGGATGTCAGAAAGTTTGTCTACAGAGCACCCATAAGAAATGCGCCTCTATATAAATGTCTGAGCTCTTTGGCTCGGTGCTAGGTTTGATTAGTTAACGAGTTGTCGAGTTGGTTAGCAACTAGATTTATTATGCGTCATTTCAATATAGGTACAACAAGCAGTGACAAAAGTATTACGCAGAAATATCTCTCGGATATCCTTCACGTAAGATTTCTTTCTATTCTGTCTTAAAAAATAATTATATTGTCTTGAAATTTCTAGTCCAAAAGACGTTGATATTGGATAAGCAAGGCACATAAGGTGTTAACAAAACGTCGAGCGTGACGCTCGAAGATCGCGTTCGATTCGGTTCGAATCGCTGTTCTGTAACAATTCAATGCATAAGTGAGTACTCACCATACTACTTTCAATCTATACTAATATTATAGCATTGAAAAGTAGAAGCTATATTCTGAAAACTACCAGTCAAAGTAATTCTCTACAATCATCGCTTCTTTCTCGTTCACTCCTCTTCTTCCAATATCACTCACATACCGCCAGATCCAAAATCCTAAAAGAAAATTATACTTTTTACTTAAAAAGATGATAGGATGGACTTATTATCCATTTAGTAATCATTTTATTCCGAATGCCCTTCTGGAAGCTCCCATGAGCTGTGGAATTTACCCAGTCTCCGCTTGCCGCTTTTCTGTGTCGACTATTACGTTGGAAACCATAATTTTACTTTTGTTCAGCTTTTATGAATGTGAAGTCGAATGTTACACAACTTAAGGTCATTTCACACGGGGCCTGACACGCGTCAGTCTAGTAAACGTCACGTGTGTCGACGACTTTATTACGATTTATTGTTCAGTAAAACAGATTTAAATATATTTTATTTTCAAACATCGTGTAATATCACCATCATCATCTTCCTAGCGTTATCGCAGTCTCAACCTGGGGTCCGCTTACTAGTCTAACCGGATTTGGCGGGATATTAGCTTTTCCACGGAGCGACTGCCTGTCTGACCTCCACAACCCGAAGGGATAGCGATAATCCATGGTTCAGACTAGTGTCAGTTTATTTTAAAGGTACTGACGCCCTATAACGACTGTCAAAGATCTTCATGACAGCCGGGACCGACGGCTTAACGTGCTCTCCGGGGCACGAGACAAGCGATAATTAACAATTCAATGCGCACATAACTCCGAAAAGTCAGTGGTGCACGCCGTGGATTCGAACCCGATACCCTCTGCATGGCAGTCCGTTGGTATCTCCACTAGGCTATCGCTGTCTTCAAACATCGTGTAATATAGATGAATTAAATCATATTTAATTTAAATTTATAGTTTTTTTCTTTTACGATGAGGAAAAAATGCGAGCCGGAGTATGTGTTGTTTCCACTAACGGGAAGAAGACAGGGTACAGGAGCTGTCCAGTCTTCCTCCCACGGCGCCAAGTTTACGTCCCTACCGAGTCAAGCAAATGACTTACCACTCTTATGAGCTATTTGTGTGTCTATAGATTAAAGTCAGGTTTCAATATTCGATCTATCCATGGATTTTGAGATTCGAGATACAGTGTTTAACTTATTTTGTATGGAGCTTATGTCGCAATGAATCTAAAAACTAAAAAAAATTGAGAGATTGAACATTGAAGTCAGCGGTTAATAGGTGACCAGTATATTAGCACTGCCTGATTGTACCTTCAGATTAATTATGTCGTATCTATTTTTGAGTGAAAAGAATTTTCGTTGTGTAACGTCGTATTATTGGTAGAAAAGAGTAGTAGACTGCCTCCGTGGACCAGTGGACAGCGTATGCGACTGCGTTCGATTCCCGGGTCGGGCAAAAGTGTTACTGGGTTTTTCCGAATCCGGTCGGGCAAAAGTGTTACTAGGTTTTTCCGAGTCTGGTGATGTGCCCGGTAACGGCAATAGGCTTGCCCCCAATACGTGGGACCCAAAAATTCATGGCGAAATGTGGGTGTAATATTACACACCTCCGCCTACCCCTTAGGAGATACAGACGTGAGTCTATAAATAAAAAATAAAAGAGTGGTATCATCTGTGACTCTATCTGTGCAAAAGATGTAAGTAAACTTAAATACTTAAATCTTTAATACCTACCCTCATATCGTTATCCCAGTTGCAACCTGGTGACCGCTTACTATTCTTACTGGATTTGACTGA
Organism: Euclidia mi; assembly: GCA_944739405.2. Lineage (NCBI taxonomy): Eukaryota > Metazoa > Arthropoda > Insecta > Lepidoptera > Erebidae > Euclidia > Euclidia mi. The sequence continues at coordinate 14,468,897 of OX123197.2, forward strand.
ATATTAGCGTTTCCACAAAACGTCTGCCTGTCTGACCTCCACAATCCAAAGGAATAGCGCGATAATCTATGGGTTACAAGGCGTAAGGCTTGGATGCGATTGGAATAATGCTAGGACGATGATGACTAGTTACATAGACATTTTCCTAACAATATATTTTTTTTATAGACTCATGCCTGTATCCCCGAAGGGTTAGGCAGAGGTGTAATATTACACCCACATTTCGCCATGAATTTTTAGGTCCCACGTAATAGGGGGCGAGCCTATTGCCGTACCGGGCACATTACCAGACTCCGTGCTGCTACTGAGAATTCGGAAGAATCCAGTAACACTTTTGCCCGACCCGGGAATCGAACCCGGGAGCTCCGATCAGCAGTCGCATACGCTATCCACTGGACCACGGAGGCAGTCAATTTTCCTAACAATAAAGCTCGATTATAGCGTATCTCTGCAGGTAACCGAACTTTGACTGACCATAGCAAATATAAAAAGGAATAGCTCATTAGGAATCTTCACAATGTGCAAAGTATGAGTCATTATTTACATTATGAGTTATAAATTAGGTATAGCAAGCATTTATTTTTAATATTTTCCATTTCCGCCTCACTGCCTTCTTTCAGAAAAAGGCCAGTCGAGGTCTTTACGAAACAAAAAACCTCAATGAAGTTGTGTAACTTTTTCTTTGTAAGTAATTTATTGGGTTTGGCGGTGACACCCCAATCCACATGCACACATAGCCATAACAAATGGCTATTGAACATATCGTGAGCCTAACAAAAGCCTTACATGTCTGATTAAGGGAGGAAAATCCAATAATTTGACAAAAACTTACCAAACCACATTGAACGGCCCGTTTCGAGTACGGTATGTTCCACACTACGGGTTGGAAGCGAAGCGATAAAATATCTTAGTATGATTCTGAGCTGTTCCCTTGTTAGATAAGATTGTTCGTATATATCTATTTCAAGTTCAAATTCGCATATAATCATTGGTCATGAAGAATAAAATACATATATTAATGAATCATTGTTTATACGATGATAGCCTAACGTATAAATTTGGAAATTACAAGATTATGTCGTTGAGGTGTCTATTGCGTAGGTAGTACTAGTAATTTAATTACATAGGTTCTCGACAAAATTATTTTATTACAGTCAGTGACGACTGGTTGGCGCAGCGGCAGTGTAAGCGACTGCTACGCCGAAGGTCGCGGGTTCGATTCCCGCTCAAGTCAAACATTTGTGTGCATGAACATGGATGTTTGTCTTGGTCTGGGTGTTTCTATGTATAATATTTATGTATTTACAAAAATAAAGTATATCAGTATGTTTATCCATTATCTAGTACCAATAGTACAAGCTCTGCTTAGTTTGGGACTAGATGGTGATGTGTGTATGTGGTAGAATATTATTATTATTATGTAACGTATGTCCGGTACTTACCGCGTTGCATCACAGTACCGCCCATATGCTCGGCCAATCAGAGAAAGCCATCGTCCGCACTCGCAAAGCCTGACCAAATATGGTCATAAACGGTAGTCACCCTGATGGAGGGCCCGGTATATAAAGGGGCCGACAGAGAGGTCGGCACCGCTACTCTACACTAACCTACTACCGCTACTAAATTCTATACCGCTATATCTATAATTATACTACTTCATACGTGTATCCTGGTCCCAGCTGTGGGTAAGTTACTACATTTACTGCGTTAGCGTACTGCCCATCTCTCTACCTCCTAGCTGAGGCCGGCTGACGCCGCCTGCCTGACTCTATTGGTTGTGGCTCTCCTAATGCTGCTTTCCTTCAGGTTCCAGGTGCACCTTAAGACTCCGGCTACGCTCCTAGACCGCTACACTTTCCTGCATCGCCTTCGGCGTCACCTCTGCCGAAGAGTCTGGTCTGCCCTGCTCATCGTACTCGCACCGCCGGCGTCTGCCAGCTGAACCAACGGCCTGCGAGGATCTACCGCTACGCGCAGCCTTCGAGCAGCCTGCCTACACACTACCGGAGGGAACAGCGTGGGAGACTGCAGCCCTTAGTGTTCAGGCCAGTGTCGTGTTGTTGGTCGGTCATACTCGTGGCAAGGGAAGTGAGACAATACTCGGCAAATAAACGCATCGAACCTTTTCTGCGTTTTACTACCAGAACCCGTTACAATTATTATTACAGTCGTCTACGACATTTTAAAATACATTTTACAACAACGTAGAAGACCAACATCCAAGGTTGGCCTTTGTCACTTACTTTTACAACAACGTAGAAGACCAACATCCAAGGTTAGCCTTTGTCACTTACTTTTACAACAACGTAGAAGACCAACATCCAAGGTTGGCCTTTGTCACTTACTTTTACAACAACGATGAAGACCAACATCCAAGGTTAGCCTTTGTCACTTACTTTTACAACAACGTAGAAGACCAACATCCAAGGTTGGCCTTTGTCAATGGCAACACATTAAATAGATTTGGCGCAAAATTCGGCCACTCGAATGTCATTTGGCCTTGCCTTATACAGGTCGTCGAGCGTACACGATCCCGGGCCTGCGGGGCACGAAAGCAAATGGCCCATCGTCAGTGGTGACGCGCCCCAGTCGCATTTATTCGTGCTTGGGTCTATGAATCTCCACCTTGACAGATTGTCCTTGGATCTACAAACCTACCACCTAGCACTCGATAACGCAGAGTCTAGGTGACAATCCTCTCACCACGTCGAATCAACACAATTCTTTGTTACTTGATTACTTTTTTAAGATACATAATCAGCAAGTAGAGTTTGTTCTTTTTAAGTTGAATGTAACACAAAGGCGGTAACAAAAATCGGTAAAATATTAAAGTTACAAATCTTAACAGTACAATTATATCACTGGGTACATCAGCCATAATAAATAGCTTCGTGCGAGCGGTGTGTGCCGTTCTTAACGTTGTTCGTAAGGAATTGTGCAATCTATGCGGCCGGTAGTAAATTTACGTTGGAGTGAAGACGACCAGCCTTTTTATCCTCACCGGAAATAATCTAGACAGAAGCCGAACACTTTAACAAAGCGTACACCTGACCGTTATCATGTACCTACTATAACCGTACATATTCTTTGTAAATGACGACTTAGCGCTTGTGTAAAGTGGGATTGAGCTGAGCTCAACTATTTCGTGTTTATAGGCACAAAAACTCATTAGAAATTTTCAAATCTCACTTATCGGGCTAATTATAGACCTTCAGTCAACGCGGATACAGCCAGAGTAGAAAATCTTAATAGGCAATTCTAACTCTTTGTCGGTTTCAGGTAAAAAGCACTTCACCCCATAACTAACAAAACTAAACCATTTGATGGAATCAAAATTAAATGTTTTAAGTGACGTCGACATTGTTAATAGTACTCAATACTCAATACTTTATTGCATTCCACAATGTTGTTAAGTATACTAGATGGTAAGTTAGGCAGTACAGTGTTTAAATTGTGGTCCCTGTCGGGCACAGCACAGTGTAGGAGAGAGGAGGAAGCGCGCTGTATTCAATAGGTTAGGCTAAGCTAAAGTAATTATCTGTTAGTATTATGTAGTTTGCTATATATACTGTTTAATATTAAACGTGCTTTGGTTTATTGTATGTATTATATGTATCTGTTATTTAAAAATGTATGTATTTTTGCTGTAATTATTTATGTTAAAAAAAAGAAATATTCAAAACAAATGTAATTGGATATTAAATTATTTTTATTTTGTATGTTATTTGGAGTTGTTATTATTGTTATTTTGTGTTAATTAATCACTAAAATAGTCAATTTTATTATAATATGATTATTGAAACATTATATCAATTTATCACTAAAATATTTATTTTTGTAATAATATGATTATTGTTAAGTATATTTATATTAAGTTTTCATTAAAATATTCATTAATACTATAATATGATTTACTCAATAATAATTTTCTTAATTTATTGTTAAAACTATTTAATTTGTCCTCATTTCTTATAGTCTCTGGTAACTTATTATATATTTTTACTGACATGACTAGAGTACTGGAGGAGTGCATTTTAAGTTTTGAAGTTGGTAGGTTAAGTCTATTCTTGTGTCTCAGTATTATCTTTGATTGGATATCTTCTCTCTTAGTGTAAAGATCCGGATGTTCACGTACAAATTTACATAGTTCAAAGAAGTATAGGCAAGGTAAACTGAGAATTTTTAGCTCTTGGAAGTAGGTTCTACAGCTATCTTCTTGGTTAATATTTGTTAATATTCTTATTATTATTTTCTGTAGAATAAATAATGTAGGTGCATCAGTGCTGTTACCCCATAAGATTACACCGTACTTTAGCCATGCGTATGCATACGCGTAATATGGGACCATACCAGTGCTGTTTTGAGGTCTGTAGTTTTTTTAATTTCACGTAGGGCGTATATAAATTTGAAAAGTTTGGCTCTTACTTTACCTATATGTGGTTTCCAGTTTATATGTGAGTCGATATCGACTCCTAATAATGTTGCTTTGTTAACCACTTCTATGGTATTATTTTTGTAGGAAAAGTTTATATTTAATGATGTAGCGGTAGGTGTGCTGGTGTAAGGGAATACTGATAGAGCAACTTCCTTGCCTGATAAACGAAACGTAGACGAGTATAAAAAATAAGTTCTTTTTTACAAGAATCAAGCAAATATTCGAGACCCCCTACTTTAGGGGGTCTCAACATACGAAAATACACTTTTTTATGTGTTTATTCAATGTACGTGTAAGTATAAGTTTACACCATAAAACAGGCAACAGACATAATCTTTTAAATTACTTCGCAAGTGATTCACGTAAATATTTTTCGTAAAAACTTTTGTGAGATTGATTAAAAAACTTTTTTACTATCAATGACGTACGAAGTCTGTATTATGCGTCAAGTTTTTATATATTTTTCTTAATACAAAGTTAGGTTGGCAGGAAATTAACCGTTTAAGGTTCCACGATTGACATTTGTTGAGTGGAAAATTACCTACTGTCGGGTACACAAGCGCTTCCTTGGAGAAGTACAATATTCTGTCAGTAATTTCCTTGATTGTAAGTCTTGCATGGGATTTTAAAAGTTGTCATGAAGATAATTTCAAATTTCAGAGTACGTTTTGTGACACCTTACAAGGTTATGAGTGGTTTTCTTATACTTTGTGGAAAACAGATTATGCAAACAAGTATACGTTCTTGTGGTTAAGGCATTGTATGATCTGGTAATAGCTGTTTAAAGTTTTAAGTAATACCAGGTTCTATGCGCAGATCTTAGAGACTCAATGGTTCAAAAATCAATGGTTGTTGGCGAGCTTTTCATGGAGCTTTCTGCCACATTCTTCTACATGGCCCTATTCCTTTTTGGAATTGTACACCCAGAGATAACGATTGTTAATGACTTTTCGATAAATTATGTGAATAGCTATTAAATTAAAAATAATTGAATCTAACTTAAATGAATTCGATTTTATTATTTAAACTGTTTTTTATTAACTAAAAATTCATGCCGAAATGTGGGTGTAATATTTACACCTCTGCCTACCCCTTCGGGGATACAGGCGTGAGACTATAAAAAATATACTAAAAGCTTTTATTTAACTTTATCAAATACAAGTAGCATCTTAAAACTCGCAAACTAAAACAAATAGTGTAAGTTTGCTTTTAAACTGTTTTAATACTGTGGGTTCTTAAAATACGAAGGGTCAACAAGACGGCACAACCTGAGGCCCGCGGGGTATAAAGCTGCCAGTCATCACTCATTTCAATATGCCAGCAGCATTCGGCTTCGGCTGCCGGCAAGTGCAACTTTATTTGCTTGTAGCTATGTAAACGAGGCTGCAGAGTCCTTGAGAATATTACTTGTTTACTATTGACAGGTCGATTTGTTAGTAATTGAGGCTTTAAATGTTTTGTGCCAATACTTGGTCTATCATCATCCTCTTAGCGTTATCCCAGTTTCAATGTGGGGTCCGCTTACTAGTCTAACCGGAGCGACTGCCTGTCTGACCTCCGCAACCCGAAGGGATAGCGATATTCCATGGTTAAGACTAGTGTCAGTTTATTTAGAAGGTACTGACGCCCAGTAACGACTGTCAAAGATCTTCATGACAACCGGGACCGACGGCTTAACGTGCTCTCAAAGGCACGGGACAAGCGATAATTAACAATGCAATACACACATAACTCCGAAAAGTCATTGGTGCGCGCCATGGATTTGAACCCGATACTTACCATGGCAGTTTGTCAGTATATCCGCTATCGCTGCCTTCTTATCGCTGACTCGGTCTATCTGTGAACAATTTTCAATGGGTTGGTGAATACTTGAATAAAACGCTAATCAGTGTTCAACTCATACAACCTCTCTAATTTCAATCTAAGTCGATGTTTTGCTAGGACCGATTATGTATTTGCCGTCAGCCTTAGGTATATCTATATTCAGGGTTAAGGGCAGACGCGTGATCAGTAGACGAAACAATATTTATGGGCTGTTAAAATCTATCATATAATCCTTTGAGTTTTAGTATGTTATGGTGCTATATTTCTTGTTTTACATACATGAAGGGGTAGGCAGAGGCATATTAAACGCCCACTTTTCGCCAGTGTTCTGATCCCACGTAATAGGTGGCGAGCCTATTGCCGCTTATCGGGATATTTTGTTTGCCAGAGCCTCGTCCGTTGATCGGCGGGTGCATAGGGTTCCCACCAAGAACATAGGGTCCCAAGCCAACCTTACCTGCAAGTTTTTGTTTCAATATACAACTTTCTCACTTTTTGTGAATGCCGTGAGATTTACGCCACAAATCAATTCACAAATATATATTCAAGAGCTTTTAACAATATTTTAGCTGTCAAACTTATGACACATAGCTCAGAAGACATGTAGGATCAGACGAAAAAATACAAACAAATAGTGGCTGAAATCATAACCGCTACTACTAATATCGGGAAATCATAAAAAATATATGAAGGCGCTTGAGACGGCGATTGTACAGTGCTATTTTATTATTTGCGGCCACACTGGCCTCATGGAACATTAGCCGGGGGGTGGCAAAAGGGGAGGGGGTAAGTAATATTTTTTATATGTTACGTATTTCAATCATTGCGATTTTACGATTGATTTCGAATCAAACGACAATAAACGAGGTATTATATAGTTATTTGTTGGTCCAGTTTTATACGTTTTATATTGTTATTATACTAGAAATGAGAGGGTATGTTGATCGCTCGTTTAAAGAGGTACTGTTGATAATCAAAATGCCATTAAATTGTCGACGATGGTGAAGCAAACCTGGATCCTTAAGGCGAACTCAGTTCACAGGCGGCCGCATGTATTATTTTCAAATGTTAATAAATTTGCTGCTAATTAGCACTGATTCGAGATCGTGCGCACATTTTTGTTCTATGCGGTTTCAAACAGTAGTTTTCACAGTACACTACACAATGTACTGCGTTACACGTGCTGTCGTAGAGGTGTATATGGCAAACGGTATCTACGGCGTAGCAACAGAGCTACATGGATTTAAGTAGGGTCTATGTTACGGTCCAATGTTAGAGTCATTCGGGGCAACTATGCGCACTTTTGCTTTTCAGATCTTACTGTGCTTTAAATATTAACGCTAGAGAAATAAAAAAATAATCTTTGAATAGAGCATTTAATCACCTGTTAATAAAAACAGAAAATTTAACAAATTAAAAGTATATATTTTTGTAATAAGGAATTATAGAGAAGAAGCGCGTGGTTACCCGCAATAAGGGGCAAGTGAACGCATTCGTTCACTTGCCCCTTATTGCGGGTAACCGCGCGCACTCCTGAGGGGTAAGTAAACACGTATGGGGTAAGTAAACGCATTCCTTAGTATAACACAAAAACAATTAGAAAACAATATTATTTGTCAACATTTTTCTCGAAGCTCTTACTGTTAACTCGGTCTTAATTTTCCGTCACAAAGGTGGTTCGGCGTTACACCGAAACCGAATGTTCTAGGCGATTTGGAGAAGGATTAATATTGTGGACTGTAAGGGGATGGGTTCTGATCGCCTAGGAAAGGAAAAGTGAGTGGGTTCATGGGAGGCGGAAGGATGGCAGCACACCTACCTTGCAAATCAGATTTCTTCTTTACAAATGGCGGCCTCCTGGTGTCTTCGGGAATCCTGAAGCTGCACTAATCACTCCACTACACTCGCGGGCGGTTTTGTTGCGTTTATATTATGGAAGCGGTAAAACATATGGCGGTATGGTTTTGCGTTACACGTGTTCGGCGCGACACGTCTGCTGCATCAGGACACAGCCGGTCAGCGGGGCCGTTGTTTCTTCACTATGTGCCCGTCGTTGCACTATGCGACGAATCAGACGATAGGCGTGCCATTGGAAGAAAGGGAAGGAAACAAAAGGATCGCTCGCATTGGACAAGCAAGCGAAGAACGATTGACGTCGATGTAATTAATTATCGATAAAAAGGTAGATGGCGCTACCAAAAGGTATTGAGTTAACTTATATATTTTGAGGTGAATCTCATTTATCTTAATCAAAAAGTTCAGTCAGTTTGCTTTGGCGACCAATTCAGTGACCCATTGAATCTGCAGCTCTAACCAGTTTAAGTCTTTTGCGCAGACAGGATTCACTGATACCAATGGCAGCTGCAGCAGCTCTCTTACTTTAGCCATTTCGGATATGCTCTTTAGCCTTAGCGATTTGGTTATCTGTCACTGGTGCTAGTTCAGGTTTTTTCCCTAATATATGTTCGCGGCATGATGATCAACATATAAACAAGAAAATATTAGTATTAAGTACCTTGAGGATTTATATAAAAATCTTACTTTACTCAGTAAATTAATTAAGAGTTTCTGTATCGTTCTAAAATATTGGTCATGGGGGTAAGTGTACGTGTGCGCACAGTTACCCGCGCACACTTTCCCCAGGAAGCCAAAATACAATTAAATTTTTTTACAAGTTTAGGAATTAAAAATAACTTCAAAATAACTTCTCACAGATTTACATGGATATGCTAATTATAAAAAGAAATATTACTTACCATTACTGGATCACAAACGTGGACGTGACAGGATTTGCCAAAATGCTAAAAATTACCAATTAAACTAGGAAACGTAATTATTTGCGAATAAAAAGTAAACGAAATACACGCGGCGTAGTGTCGTGTCGCAACTAGTTTGCCACTTCGGGGTCCTTGTTTCACCCGAATGAACCGCCTCTCTCCCGCAACCCGTTCCGGAGATATCCACAGTGTGCTCACTTACCCACTGCGTGCGGTTACCCCGAATGACTCTACATATCGCTTACCTGGCAGAAGTAAGATTATGACTTCTCTAAACTAGAGAAATATGTCTCATACGATATTAAAGACTCTTAATTGATCGTATGTTCAATCTTGTATGATTCGTTTCGTTGTCGGTGTGAAAAAATAACGAGCGTGGTATTTAAAGTTTGATTTCTATAACGGGTGATACACACAAAGACTCTATTACAAGTAAGTGCTCAAGTGTATACTCACCACAAGATGTCTAAAAAAATAATCGTCAGTGTTTTCGACGACAAAGGTCAACTAAAACTAGATTGAAAAGTAAACGCAAGGCTCTGAGCGACAGTGGTGGCACCTAGCGTCTGTGTGCGACAACAGCCTGCGGCGTTGCTTTGTCCATGCCTTTCTCATTTTATCTCACACTTTTTATTGGCCAAGATCGTAAGCCATTCGCTTCTGTGATTGTTAGAGCGAAAATACGACTGATTTTCGTTTTTATACGTATTCTATTTTAGGATCAAAAACACTGGCGAAAAGTGGGCGTTCAATATGCCTCTGCCTACCCCTTCGGGGAAACAGGCGTGAGTCTATGTATGTATGTCTATTTTAGTGTATTTTTTACTACTTAGGTTATAGACATGCATAAATAAGATGTGACTGATATTTAGTACATATATGACGGCCGGTTGGCGTAGCGGGAGTGTAAGCGACTGCTACGCCGAAGGTCACGGCTTGTGACACCCTGTATACACTTTTTTTTGTAAATACATACATATTATACATAGAAACACTCTGACCAAGACAAACATCCATATTCATGCACACGAATCTTTGACTTAAGCGGGAATCGAACCCGCGACCTTCGGCGTAGCAGTCGCTTACACTCCCGCTACGCCAACCGGCCGTCATATATGTACTAAATATCAGTCACACCTTATCCGCTTGACCGCGCACAAGTGACTATTCTCCCTTTTTCGAAATGCCGTAGACCGCGCACAAGTGACTATTTTCCCTTTTTGGTTACAGCGCTATACTCGGTCTGAATTTACTGTTTCTTTCTATTACATAATGTTTTAAATTATTTTTCTTTGTTCTATTCAAATCATTGAACATTTCTTAATACGAAGCGAGTCTTAAAATCGTTAACCCGGAACGAAAAAATAATGTCAAATGCCACTCTTTGTTTCGCGCGCTCCGTGATTGCGTGCTAATTGTATGCGTGTAATTAAATATTTTTATACTATGATACATGTTTTTTTTTATTTAATTCGGTGTAGATAGAACCCCTCTACAGTGAAAACTCATAAAATATGTATGTCATCGATTTACTTTTTAAAATAATCCTGTTTAAAATACACAAAGTGTTTTTTTCAACGATAGTCAATGTTCGCTGCTAAGTATAATAAATTAGACACTAAATATCAACAAAGAATTCATACGACTTGAACGAGTCTTACACATGGTTGAAGAAAAACATCACTTCAACTTACTCATGTTACCGACTTATCAACAATAAATGTTTATGTTAGCGCGCTCATCTGGCGAGCGGTGGCGCGACATTTTGTTTAGAAAGTGAGTGGTCGAGTGAATTCGGCGAATTGGCGCTAGCGGTCTAGCGGTTATTTATGCATGTCTATAACCTAAGTAGTAAAAAATACACTAAAATAGAATACGTATAGAAACGAAAATCAGTCGTATTTTCGTTTTTACAACGAGTAGACTTCGGCTTGGTGATGGGTCTCGTGACAACAAGACCCATCACCAAGCCGAAGTCTACTCGTTGTGGACATCATGCCAAGTCATACTAACTAAAATTAATACCTGGGAAACGTTTTCACATTTTTAAACCGCAATTAAAAGCGCGCGCGAGCATTGCTCGAAAAACCTACTTATCTATGGGGTCATAGGGCATATAAAGAACATATTGGCGGGATAAATGCATCGATTTTGTACCTAATTAGAAAAATTTCATACTACCAAACAGAACCAGTAATTTCCCAGGTATGGTGCCGAAGTAAAAAATGTTCGTAGTGATTGGTACAACATGGGATTTTAGTTTTCGTTAAGGGTCTTTTTACACCATGTATGTATGTTTATCCATTAGCTAGTACCCATATTACAAGCTCTGCTCAGTTTGGGACTAGATGGTGATGTGTGAATGTGGTAGAATATTATATTATTATTATCATATATCGATGCTTCATAATTGGTTAATTTGACATTATAAGGATGTTTTGTAGGACAATGGTATAGGTACCTAATATTCATAAGCCGTGTTTATAAACTATACCACGACTGAGCACGTTTCTTCTGATTATGAGAAGGTACATAAAGACATATTTATTTCTGCATTTTGGTTGCTTACAACACTTATACAAGTCAAAACCCTATTCTAGATGATGCCGGCTTTTCCTAGCTAAATCCTTCTTGAGAAGAAAGGCCCAAACAAACTCAGAGTCATTGCTGTTTTTTTGTTACTACAATTTCTTTCATCTTTACTTGATCTTTGAAGTCCAGACTAAAAAAGTTGAATATGCGAGTACAATACAGGATATCGTCTGACGCTTTAGGGTTCGCCGTAGTTCACAACGCTGGCAGCTAAGTGTGGGTTGGCAGATTTTTCGATGTTTGTCGAGAACATAATGGTGAGTTTTCAAATCATAGAGCGGGTAGATAGAGAGTATGTTTATATCCAATTCAGCGGAGCTGTGGCGTGCTGGCCGGTGAACAATCTTAACATCAGCTGTACCGCCCCGCCACTCGACCGTTGAGAGAACTTTGACAGCCATTACATAGACTTTACAGTCTAGTAGATGTGGCATTTTTTTTATATTGCGCTTATGGAGTAGTGTTTTAAGTAGCCGCCTTGCCGTTTGACAGTGCGCCCAGACCTTGGATTCGATGCTCATGCGTCAACAACACTTCGTATGAGCAAGGTATTTTTGTTTCGAGTTTGAGTGTTTTTAGTCCCGTTGTTTGTTTGTAAAGTCCCCTGTGATCCTGAGTTTATTTCAATTTCATTTTATTATCACTTTAAAAATAAATTCATAACAGCGTGAAATGAGACTAATTAGTTCAAGAATTTTCATCACAATTTCGTATACTTACTAAGTAAAGTTTGTATATTAAAATCGTGCAATTATTTATAAAAGTGAAATCTCCGCCGGATATTTAAAAATGAAAATGAAAATTACATCTGACAGTTCTGCTCTTGTACCAATGAATACAGATTTACATAGAAGCGCAGTTCTTAAGGATTTCGTGTGCCGATTCCAAGTGGAGACTGTCTCCAGTTTAGTTCGTAGTTGGCAGCGCTGGCGTCGTTCTCCGTCTCTCTTGCTCTCGTAGTTGAGATAGACAGGAGGAACGTTCGTCTCTTTTGCTCTCGTAGAGACAGCTGTCACAGCGCGACTGCCATGCCGCCAAGCGGCAATTTGGGTCACAGAAAGTTTGTCTTCAGAGCGACCATAGGAAATGCGCCTCTATGTAAATATCTGAGCTCTTTGCTAGTACCTACTGCTTTTGTTCCGCTAGTGACATATCTGAATACGTCATATTGATACTATAGCAGTACTGTTTCTACTAATTTCACAGTGTGGCAATGCTAAATGCGTCTAGTCTTAAAAAAATTACTATAAAGCCACATCTATCAAGTCATAGTGCTGTGTTCGTTGGCGATGTGTGCGAATATTTTCAGTGAGCTTACTTTGACGAACGGTGAACCGATAACCATCAAACTGGATGTGACATCCGGTACTAATATTTTATTATTATTGTATACTTTGTTTTATTCAAAAGCTTCATGGACGAAAATAAATGTATGTAGGAGTTGATGGTGCATTACTCTGTCTACCTGATGACCATAAGTCATGGGAATGTTAGTTTGTCGTGACGTATCTAAGGATTTATGAAAGGAAGCAAATTTGGTGACATAGCAAACTCATTTTTTTACTTGTAAAGTTGTTGCAGAAAGCTAGGTAAATGTTAAGTTTGCGGGTTCAGCTAATAACTACTTAGGAGTGGGTGGACTTGATTGGTGACGACTATTTCAGAAGATATTTTATTTCTATTAAATTCATTCACAATGCAGTGACTGCCTCCGTGGTACAGTCGATAGCATATGCGTGTGCTGATCGCGTATGATGAATATTGATTAATGCTACAGTTTAAGTCCAAAATACACTGCATTATTTTTATTTTTTTTAATGGACTCACATCCGAAGTGGTAGGCAGAGTTGTAATATTACACCTACATGCCATGTTGAATTTTAGGTCTCACGTAACAGGGGGCGAGCCTATTGCCTTTACCGGGCCCATTGCCATTCTTCGTGCTGCTACTGCCTTTATCAGCCTTTAAAAGTCCACTGCTGGACTAGGCCTCTCCTTTGAAAGGAGGAATTGGCCTACTATACCACGCTGGCCAAACGGGTTGGTATAGGTTTTGTATCAAGTTTTCCTTCTCTTATAGTGCTGTTCTATGCACAACATGCTCCCTCTGTCGGCTCTTACGATACTCATGGGATGATATGGAGTGATGACAATCCGTTTTCATACTCCGTCACAACACGGACAACTGCTACTGAGAATTCGGAAAATCTCAGTAACACTTTTGCCCGACCCAGGTGTTGAATCCGGTGCCTTTGGCGTGGCAGTCGTTTACATTCCCATTAGGTACGCCACTGGCTTGTATAATCAATTTAAATTTAATTGAGGCAATTTTAGTTGCTGTGTAAGCACCTAGCGTTTTTGTCGTATCCAGCATTGTACATCCACCAACTCTATACGCTATAGTAAGTAAGGAAGTCAAATTTAACTAGAGTACGGCTTAAAGGCATTGTTGTTGGATACAGCGGCCACGTCTCGATACTGTGCTACATGCATGAGGGAATACGAGCCTGATCCGCAAGGCACCTTTGTTGCTCATGTCTAAGTTAGCTTGGACGAGTTGAAGGCATTGCGAGGTACTAAGTACATGGAGTTCAAATTCAAAGGAATTTTATACAAGGTTATTTAGCAGGTATCAATCGCGTTTAGTAACCAATTTCAAGTATGAATACTTCTGGTTTTTGCGGATGTTTCGACTGGTTTGCTTTAGTCTTGGTCGCAGGAGCTTGTGTCTACGATTTTTTAAAAGTCATCATATTATCACAGTCAAATAATCCATACAGTCGTTCGACGAACGCGTCTAGACGGGTCAATCGTGCGGGGGGCAAGAGGTGAGACGCGGGAAGAGCGGTACCTACTTACGTATGTCGCCTTAGTTCCCAACTAGGTACATATATTTTTGGGGGCTGGCGCGTGCTTGTTTTTTGTTCGTTACTCATTTATTTGCTTATGAATATTAATTTAGATGCTGCATACGACTTGTACTGTGAGACATTGCCATGCTTTATGCTGCTTAAAGATTTAAAGAAATAAGGATTTAAAAAATCTGCGATTTCGTCAATTTACTTACACCAAAAAATAAAATTTCATTAATTATAATTAAGTATTTAAATTATTTTGAAATGTATTTACCCATAACCACTTAAAATAATATGCACGTACCTACTGATCTACTGACATTTTACGATATCTCATGTTTGGCCCAGTCACAGAATAAAGTAGTAATTACTGTGCGTAAACAACAAGGCAGACGTAAGAAAATATGCGTTTTAAGGAAATATTCGATTCAAGTGTGATTTTAATTTCTTGCAATGAGTACCTAGTATTTTCGTATTAGGTAAGTACCTATCACATATTATTATGTATCTTGGTAGCGGCGCGGCTTAGCTCAAAAATAACCATATTTTTGCCCCCCTTTTATAAACCCCACACATGTTCTCCGTAACCATATAGCCCGGAGATCCATCCAGTAAATGACCGTGGTATCTATTGCTTTACCTTGACGTAGTTTGCACGAAAATAAATCTGCAAAATACTTCATATCGATATAGGCTCTGCAAGCTGATCCCACGGTTACCCATCCATTAAACGACCGCTATGTCAATCGCTTTATTTTAACTTGGTTTGTATGATAAAGACCAAATGAAAAATGCTTCATATTCTTAACCGCCTCCCACGACACCTGTGGGATGAAATAGGTGCTGACTGTGTATGCAAAGCTGTCACCGCACGAAAAAATGCTAACTGTTTTATAATAATAATTTATCGTTAATTATTGTAATATAATAAATAAGTGCTTTACAGTATAATATTCATGTAACGTAGCAATTGTTTTATTTTTCTATAATAAATAGACGGTATTTGAATAAGTAGGTATTGTTTACATGTGGCAGCCCTAGCCTCCTTACCCTTGTCTAGACGTTGTCGGCTTTTTCTTTGAGATCAAAGGCGTCAAACTACTGTATGCTCTTTATACTGTGATATTATTAACAGACTTGTAAACATCAAAATTGTGCAGGTACGGATGTATAGTACAGCTATATTATGAACCTGTGAGAAATTCATGCCACTCTTTTTAATTGCCAAAATTAGTTTTGAAAAGGTTACATGTGTACCTGATGTAATTATATCAGTACAAAACAGGGACAAATTACATTACTTTTTGCTAATAAAATTATATAAATTTATGAGTAGTCACGAGGCACCTTCACTTTAAATATATAAATTTAAAATACATTGTGCTCAAAGACAAAGTCAAATCATTTATTTGTTCATAGGTTCATTATAATAAACACTTAAACAAAGTCATACTTCAAAAAAAAAAAGCTAGATGAGGCCGGTGTTTCCTAACTGAGTGCCCTGAGAAGAAACAACCGAAACAAACTCAGAGGTCTCTTTTAAAGTCCAGACAAATTATTGAAAAAAAAAGAATAATATATAAAATAAAGTATAAATATGTGAGTACAATGTGAGACGACTATACGAGTGAGAGACTTCAAAATAGTTATCTTTTGATAGAATTGCAACAGCAGTTCTGACGAGTCCCCGCAGACGGCACCCGTTCACGAGTATGACGTGTGACTCAGCCATAGCTTAGCTCAACCATTTTTTAGGCTCCCCTGTTGAACAAGTAACTAGTCCCACGATGCATTGGCATTCAAAAAGTAAGCTGCGACATAGGTAGCCTAAAGGTGATTTTCCACCAGAGTGGCGAGACGAGGCGAGGTGAGGAGAGAATTGAAATTTGTATGGCAAATTTTCAATTCTCTCCCAGCGCATCTTTGGTGGAAACAGTGTGGATTGACGAGAATATGCGAGGCGTGAATTGAAATATTTGTTTGTGTAAAAATGAACCGTATTGCTTCCGATATTGAGTATAAATTAACTTTGCAACAGAAACACGCTTCTTGCGATAGGCTTATTGTTGTCTGTTGCTACTTATTACCATGATTATCGCCATGATTAACATGATATTTGATATGATTTCGAACCCAGTAACGGTGAGTTCGTTTTCTTAAAAGCACTATGAGATTATTTCTTGTTGTAGTATCTTCATCTGATTACTCTTCCATTAACATATTTAATAATAATTATTTCCGGGACATAATACAGAAATTGCGTGTGTATTGCAAGACGAACTCAAACAGCACTGTACCTATATCTTTATCTAATGAAGCCTACGGGCGGCGCAGCGGTCACGCGTGAGCTCGCGCGAGCTCGCGATGGCTATTTTTAGTGGAAAAGGGTCAGTGCGATTTCAATTCTCTTCTCGCCTAGTCTCGTCTCGCCACTCTGGTGGAAAATCACCTTAATAGTATTTAAATACTAGCTTCCTATAGAGTAGTAGTAAAAACAAAACATGAAATGCGCCTTTCTATAAAATTACAGTCAATATATTATTTTGTATTTTTGTCATGTCATTTGTAACTTATAAACAGGCTGATTTAAAAAACCACTTTTCTTTTCTATAGCAGCTGCAGTTTTGATATTTGCATAGTAGATTGTACATATGATAGCTGACGGCTTTTTAAATTTGTTGATTGAGGATAAGATTTGAGTATTTCAGTTTAGTTCAGTAAGCGCTAAACGCTCTTCATTCTCGGTCCTATTTTATGCTATTTATAAAAAGAGATAAGCACGGTCTTTTCACTACTCTACTACACAAACCTTAACTTGTTTCTGAATGTATGAAGAATGTGATGTGATGAGAACGAAGTTAATCAGGAATATTGTGTCACAAAAGTGGATTCTCTACATTTAAACTGTCAACTTCTAACCAATATATTCCCGATTGATTTCGTCACGAGATCCAAGACAGTGTACATTTCACAGCGGCTTTCCGATTGACAAAACTCGTTGTCTTCAATGGTTATGGTTACTGAACCAGGGTACATAGATGGCTATGATAGTGTAAGAGCGAAGACCAGTACCAAAAAACCAGGATGGAAACCTAGCAAGTGGAAAACTGTGATCTCTGTCTTACTTAAGGCACTTACAAATTAGATGGTAGGTGCCTGAATGCTTTCGCACGTAGCTGGCAATGTTTTGTATAAAGCTCGGATGTTTACATACCAGTTTTGTCATACAATGTTAAGATTTGTCTGCCATTTTACATGAGACCTTAAAATACAATTACTGTAAAGCAGCCTTATATATGATATTACCACTTTAGTTGTGAAATGCAATAAAGAAAGAATTGAATTTAATGTCTCAGTTTTAGCCATGGAATATTACTATCCGTTTGGATTCAGGTTCAATATCATCATTCAGATCAGACGTCAGTCGCTCTGTGGAAAAGCTAATGTTCTGAAGAACAGCAAGCAGACCTGGAGCTCCATGATTCCGAGACCTTTCTGGGACAATATTTACAATATTTATAGTATCACCACAGTAGCAAAACAACAGTTATTTGAACAACTTGTTCAACTTGACGCACTGCACAAACTTGTACTGTGGCGCGTTCGGCACGCATCCACAGCGGGAGGCATCCATAAAATATTTTACGACTCCAATAAACTTGAACGTTGTTTTACTCACAAGAGCGAGCGCTGTAATGTTCTCCTAAGATGTTACTGTTAAATGACCGAGAAATTAGATATATTCCCTTATGTAGTGGTCGGTTTACCTAATGAAGGTTTCTACAAATTACTCGGATAAAAATACTCGGATAAAAAACTCTTGAGTAACCTTTATCGTGTGGTATGTGGCCGTGCAAGTTCTTATAGGTCTTAGTAGAGTTTTTGTTATTTAGATTGGCGGTAAGAGTGTTTTCGGGCACAGCTAATAACGTTTTTAGTCGTGATGTCAGGAATATTTAACATAACATTGCGATTACATTGAATTCAATCATTAGTGTAGTTTTTCTAATTCAGCCATTCTCAAAGTGTGCTCCGCGGAGCCCCAAGGTTCCACGAAGCATCTCTAGGGGCTTAAAAAAGTCTGTAACTTATAGTTATATATTTCAATTAAACTTTTATTAAAAGTATGTACTTTTGTCACACGTTGGGCGTCACTTTACGCTTCTGAACAAGGCTTGGGAAAAATTAATTACATCCATTTCTATGAAAAGGATAGATAAAAAAGTTAGTGCGCTTAATTTAATTACTTGTACAGTTTATTTTGATTTTCAGTACATCTACTTTGTGCTTTCTCTTTTAATCTATATGACAGTTTACTTAACACAAGAATCTAATTCAAGACCGCAAACATATGTGCAAAAAATAATTAACAAGCACTTAACAAATACACAAGAACGAAAACAAGCCGTTCCAAAATGGATATTACTTTCCACATTGTACACATTTTATTGTTGTACTGGACGTACCACGCCATGTTATTCACGATGTTTTTTGAATTTTAACAACAGTGCCACCTGCCGGATCCAGATACCATTTAAAACCAGGATTGATGCAGCTATTCAAGAGCAATTTCTTGACTTAGGCATCATCAGCTTTTAACAGTCCACTACTGGACTAGGCCTCTCCTTTGAAATGAGAAATTGGTCTACTATACCACGCTGGCCAAACGGGTTGCAGGTTTTCCTTCTCCAACAGTGCTGTTCTCTGCATAATATGCTCTCTCTGTCGGCTCTTACGACACCCATGGGATGATATGGGGTGGTGACATTCAGTATTCTTAATCCGTCACCACACGGATGGATGACATATACACAATAAAGAAATAATATATTACACAAAAGAAGAAAGTTATTTGCTAAAGCCACGATTACCTAATGTCGCTCAGGTGTCACAACACAAGTTTGTATTGAATCAACGAAAGTACCATTGCGTTTGAGTAGCTACACATGTATGGTACCTACATAGGAATTGTCAATACACAACAATATCCATTACTGGATAGATACCAATAAATAATTTATCATTTTCTCACCGCCTTGTTCAGTGAAACCGTAAAATAGAGCTGCGAAGTTTGAATGCAATAACATACATACATACATACATAGACTCACGCCTGTTTCCCGGAGGGGTAGGCAGAGACTACGGAACGCCATTTGCAATGATCCTGACATACCTCACTTGCTTCACTCACTCCCATCAAGTTTCTCATGCATGCTCTTCTGTTAAGGGTACTTCTGACTCGTCCTTTTTTCAGGATGTCTCCAATCTGGTCAGAGAACGTCCGCCTAGGTCTTCCCCTTTGTCCTGTTCCATTCACACTTGCCTTATATATCTTCTTTGTCAGTCTATCGTCATCCATCCTCTCCATGTGCCCAAACCATCTTAACATGCCTTTTTCAATGCTTGTCACTACATCTTCTTTTACCCCACACCACTCTCGTATCACACAATTCTTTACTCTGTCGGTCAAAGACACACCACACATACTTCTCAGTGCCCTCATTTCTACAGCATTTATTTTACTTTCAAATCTCTTCTGCCATACCCAACTTTCACTACCATACATAAGGTTAGGCACTAACACGCCTCTATGTACAGCCAAACGTGCCTTTTTGGACACGTTTTGACTGTTCATAAATGCTTTCAGAGCTCCATTCACACTATTACCTGCATTAACTCTCCTTTCAATATCTTCTTCATTCTAACCATCTCTTGTAAACAACGTACCTAAGTAAACAAACTCATTCACTTGTTCCACTCGCTGTCCATCGATCAAAACATTACAAGCCGTAACGCATTCCTCCTTTTCAAAAACCATAACTTTCGTTTTACTTACATTCACTTTCATTCCTTTCCTCTCTAACGCACCATGCATGATTGCTACCATCTCCTGCAACTCCTCCGCTGAAGATGCAAGTATTACCTGATCATCAGCATAAAGGAGGCATTTGACGAGTAATCCATTCATCCTTAATCCGCAGTCACTATGTTTTAAATCTTGCAAACAACTGTCCATGAAGAGGTTAAACAGCCACCGCGACGCTACACATCCCTGTCTAACACCTTTCTCGATGGTAAACCAGTCAGTGTATGCCCCGTTTATCCTCACACAAGCTCTAGAATCCTCATAAAGGGATTTCAGAGCTCGAATGAGGCTGCTGTCCACCCCATTCATTGACAGCACCGACCACATTTCATTCCTCACCACTTTATCGTAAGCCTTTTCCAAATCCACGAATGCGCAATAGACCTTTTGACCTTTGGCCAAAAACTTTTCGGCTATGCTTCGCAAGGAAAAAACCTGATCCGTACATCCCATATGCTTTCGGAATCCCGCTTGTACATCCCATATTTTCTTGTCGGTTACTTCCATAACTCTTTCAATAAGTACCTTTGCATACAATTTGCCAACAATGCTGAGAAGGCTAATGCCTCTATAGTTTTTGCAATCTTGTTGCGAGCCTTTTCCTTTATAAAGAGGCACAACTACAGCTGTGGCCCAGTCATTAGGTACTCGGCCGGTGGTCCAGCACAAGTTATATAACCGCTGCAACTGACCAACTATGATGCCCTGTCCAGCCTTCAGCATTTCGACTGTAATCCTATCATATCCTGCAGCCTTACCTACTTTCATACTTCCCAGTGCCTTCACGATCTCATCCACGCCAATAACGCTTTCATCATTGCTATCGTTACCATTCATTTCAGCTATCGGTGTCTCTATCGCCGACCTTTCAAATGAACTTTCAAAATACTCTTTCCATCTCTTCAGCACGCAAGATTCATCATTTACTATCTTTCCATTCTCGTCTCTGATGGATGTGTGTTCTGAGGATTGAGTTCTTCCTCGAACTGCACGAACGGATTTCCAGAAAAACTTAATGTTCCTCTGGAAATCGTCAGATAATCTGCTATCAAAATCATCTTTCTTTTCCTCTTTTTTCCTTTTAACCATTTCTTTCACTATTCTTTTTGACCTAACAAACTCCTTTCTTGCTTCATCTACGTCTACACTCGT
Source organism: Euclidia mi (assembly GCA_944739405.2). NCBI lineage: Eukaryota > Metazoa > Arthropoda > Insecta > Lepidoptera > Erebidae > Euclidia > Euclidia mi. Next base: position 14,490,398 of record OX123197.2, read on the forward strand.
TGATTTTCCCATTCTTTCATTTGCTCTGGCAGCCAACCAATCTGACCAAGCTTTCTTCTTCTCTGACACTGCTGATTGTACATCCTTGTCCCACCATGTATTCTTAACCTTTCGTATTTTCCTTCTCTTGATCACACCACATACTTCAGACGCTACACATACTACCTCTTCTTTAAAGGCCTGCCATAATTCTTCCATATCATTTATGCAATCGAACCTCTCAAATTTTGCTATCAATCTTTGTTTATACTCATCTTTCACATCTTTCTCTTGTAGATTTTCTACCTTAATTCTTTCCAAGATCCTATTTTCATTATGCTCTCGGTGTCGCCATCCTTTAAAGAGCCTACTTATCCGGCTCAACACCAAAAAGTGGTCTGTGTGGATGCCGATCCCTCGATATGCTCTTGTATCCAACACATTCTTTCTCAATCGTTCATCTACTATCACAAAATCAATCATACTTCTTCTAAAATTTTTCGCCTCTCGCGTATACATATGTATCCATTTATGATCAAACATGGTGTTTGTCACACAAAGGCTCCACTCCAAACAAATCTCAAGCAGTATTTTTCCATTTTCGTTCACACTCTCATCACCAAATGCACCTAACACCTTTCAAATCCATCTCGCTTTACTCCCACCCATCCATTGAAATCCCCTAACAAGATCAATCTTTCATTATCCTTGCAGTTCCTCAAAATCTCCCTTAAACTCTCCCAAAACTCCTGCCTTTCGTCTTGCTCATGTTGTGACATACCCGTAACTATATTGACCGGGGCGTACACCCCCACAATAAAGAGACGAGTAAGTCCTACTTTCATCCTCATCCACAGTAGCCTAGCATTTACACATTCAAACTCTTTTACACACTCATTCATTCGCGCAGACAGTATTACACCAACTCCCTTACAGGCTCTGGTGGTACTATCTACCCCAGACCAATACGCCGTATATGCGCCATGCTTGGTGGTTTCACACCCTTTTCTTTTTGTTTCATTCACACAAAGAACATCAATCTTTCTATCATCCATCATCTGACATACTTCATCCAATTTGCCGTTCATTCCTCCTCCAACATTCAATGTTGCAAACCTGCTCTCCGTAGGCCGCTTTTCGCCCTCGCGGGAAACGAGACGTGATGGGTTGCGAACCGCGTCGAACATACCTCCGGGATATTAATATTCATAATTGGGCAACACTCAAGTTTTGATTATATGTATGTAATGTAATGGTATGTGCTTTGCTGTGATTTAGGATATTTCCAAACAAGCTTGAAGTTATTTAACAGAAAGACAAAGTCAAAAAAATTAAAATTGTAGCATCCTGATTTTGCGTAATAAATATACTTAAGTAGTTCGAATTTTTCGGCTCTGTATCTGTCACAGTTACTATGTGTAGACTCTTTTGTTCGTCTATGTGTGTAAACTAAATAAAAAATGTGACAAATGTTTCTAAATGCCTTAAAATAAATTGTGAATTCAAATATGTAATGATCATCTTTCAATAATTGACTAAAATATAGTAATCTATGTCTTAGTCAGTCCTTATAAATGTAATCCTTGTTTTATTATAAGGCGGTATAAATACATTTCACGAAACTGCTGTATGAACTTTAACACAGGAAATATCAATGATGAACATTTAACGTGCGATTAAAGCTAACTATTGACGCAATTAAGTGTGGATTTATAGTCGCCATAAAGATATAAACAGAGCGCGGCAGGAATGCCGAATGCCAGCGGATTGTCGCGCGCGGCAGATTTATAGATGCATTGTACGCACCCATAGGGCTGCCAGCCACATATATTCTCCCCGTGCTCGGGAAAACATTGCTGTAAAGCCTTGGGATTTTTCCTACCGCAATTTTATGTACCTGTATTAGGGTATTAAGAATTATTTTAAGGATATCGCTGGTGTGGTTCTGTTGTAAATTATACAAAGGAATTTAGAAAGAGGCATTATAGACAGTGCTAGCTTAAGAAGCAGACTATTCAAATGCTAGAATTACACAAACGTATGACTTGTAACAATTGCGGTGTGATAGGAATTTCAGTACAAAAGCCACGGGACTAGCAGGTGTCCTTTCTTTAGTGGACTGTTAAGGAGGCTAACCATCGACATATTACTAGTATATCTATGGAGGCTAACATAATTAATCTATCATTCCTCATTCAACCATCACGTAAGAACGCATTTAAAAGAATATTTGGAAGGAATTTGATAGTCAGATAAAATAATGATCAGACTTAAAAATTATGTAGGAGTAAAATATCGTCAACAGCTTGAGATAAAAGAGTATTTGAAATTGGGTAGAATAGCCGACTACCAAAACTTATAGCCATCCTTCTGAGTAAAATATTGCTAACCAAAAATCCTTTCTCACAAACTCTTTCTTCCTTATCGGACCCTTTCATCGGTCACAAATAATAACAACCTTATTCCACATGCAGAACCAAATTGCCAAATACAACTTGTACAATCTTGTTTACAGTAAAAGTGCAGCAGTAAGTAATTATTTACACAATCAGTAGATACAAATACATAAATACTTAAGTAAACGCGCAGTGGGAATATGGTCAGATAGTCGCGCTCCGACTGATATATCGTAGTGCGCTTTGAAACACATCTGTAGGGTTGCCAATGATAAAAATAGTATTACCATTTTTTTCTCAAATATTTTTATGTCTTTTGGATGTAGGTGGTTCAGGATCAGTCCATGTGGAGAGCCTTGGGGGAGGTATATGACCAGCAGTGAAAGTCTTTCGGTCGATATGATGATGTGTTGTCGTAGTAGTTTATGTGGTCACCTCACTGTTTAGAACTTATATTTGAGGGTGGGACTAGTTGTTGGAGGAAAAATATTTAAATTAAATTGAGCTAGCAACTGGAACCGTTTCATGTTTGTTACCTCAGAAGTCTGTTATTTGTTAACCGATTTTATAAATACTATTATTGTCCTAGTTTGAGGAACAAAATGATGTGCGTACATTGTAAAATTTTTTATGCTTAAATGGCAGGCAACAAATAGAAGTGAGGTATTTCAGCTTCCTTTATATATTACGCAATTAAGATGGGTTATATAAGTCTTACTTACATGATGACGAATTATTACAAATCGTGAAACTTTGGAAGTATTTGGATTTTGCGGTTGTGTTATTTGTGGCAGCCCTGACTTCAGCTGTTGTTCATGTATGATCGTATATACGGCACATAGGTGGTACGTGCACAACTTAGCATGAAGGGTACTAGGGTTTATGAATGCGTTCTGGGACAAAGTTCCCACAGCCTAGACTGCAAGATTACTGTGACGTAGGTACCGTTACTCAGGCCAAATGCGTCCAGGTACAATGTATGTTATTCATAAATATAATTTATTAGCATGAATTGATTTATCGTTCGTAGTAGTTCGGCAAAGTCAAGCTACATTTCCACAGGTCATAATTTGGATGGGTGACGGCTTATAATGCTATTTACATCAGAGTTTGTGCTGGTGCTGTGTCGGTTCCGGTGCCGGACTCAGAACATGAATTTCGTTAGGGCATGTCGGAGGCCTGTCCGTGTGGTGACGGATTAAGAATACGGATTGTAACCACCCCATATCATCCCATGAGAGTCGTAAGAGCCGACAGAGGGAGCATATTATGCAGAGAACAGCACTGTAAGAGAAGGAAATCTTGATACAAACCCTATACCAACCCGTTAGGCCATTCCTCCTTTCAAAGGAGAGGCCTGTTAAAGGTTGATGATGATGTCGGAGGCCTGCGAACTCACGCACACTCACACTTTCCTATGTAAGGTTCGAATCCCCAAAACTCGACGCAGTGCCAAACGGCAACGCGCCCATTTAAACCACTACGCCATACCTGCAGACGTAAGAGACTCAATGATTTGTGTCACTCATCTTATAAATTCGCCTTTCAGAATCTCGGCCTGGTCCATGGTTGATGCTGGTCGTGGTCAGGCAAATAATTGTATGTGTAATAATATAATATATAATATTCTACCACATACACACATCACCATCTAGTCCCAAGCTAAGCAGAGCTTGTGTTATGGACACTAGATAATGGATAAACATACATATATACTTTTTTTTTTTGTAAATACATACATATTATACATAGAAACACCCAGACCAAGACAAACATACATGTTCATGCACACAAATATTTGACTTGTGCGGGAATCGAACCCGCGACCATCGGCGTAGCAGTCGCTTACACTCCCGCTGCTCCAACCGGTCGTCAAATGTGTATATATTATATTGGCATATATATTTTAATTAGCATTTAAATAGCATTTTATTCATAATAATAATTATTTAAGTATAAACATATAATTATTATATATCATCTGGTCCTGCGAGAATACCCGTGTTGCAGTTCATCTGCAACAATAGCTGACGCAGGTTCCAATTTGTACTCCAACCCGTTTGTCGAAACGCACAACTACCTAATTGTTTACCAACGAATTGTTATAATATAGACATGATACGAGTTTAGTTTTAAGGGTTATGGAAATACAAATAAAGTATTTCTTTTCTTTTTTCTTTTAATTTACTTTGATAATTATATTCAGTGCAGCTACGTACCTAGTTATACGGGTTTTCTGCCTCGGTCTTGGTTTCAACAGAACCAGAAATCGAAGTACGGTCGGCTCTTAATGACGAGTATCTAACATGTGAATTGTGTATTTGTACTGTCTGTATAAATTATATACATACATACTTATATCTCTGCATAGATAAATTGTTTACTTAACTATACCCTACCGTAATACGTATTACAGTAAACGTAGATTCACTGAGTAATTAACTTATATAAAAAAGTTACGTCCATAAGCCGCACGTGATCTAAATGAGTAAATAATGTTGAATTTGACTTTTACAGAATTTTCAAAAAAATAAAATATTCCTCCCTACCTTTGAGCAAAAATCTTACACATAGAAAGTAACATACACACACATCTCGGGACAGCACTTGCAGCCGCTAGATGTTTGCGGACGCGGCTCCGAAATAAGAAATACACAAACACGTTGGAACATTGACACAAGGAATCAAAGGGCGTTTCAATCGCTGTCAACAAACATGCTCATGCCAGATACGGTAAATACACAGTACAGATCTCATCTCACATGTTAAGGGTGTGTTCCTTTAATGCTTTTAGTACGATAAGTAGAACTATAGTGGAAGCGAAATTGCGTTTGTTTTAAATTAATTTAGCCTTCTTGATAGGTGACGTTATATGGCAAGAAATACTGATCCTTTATATCTTATTAGAGGACGCCAGCAGCTACGCCTGCATTTTATTTTATTTACCCGTTTTGGCCGATCCCGTGGGAATTTCGGGAAATCCCTTCTTAGTGCACCCCTACGGTCCCCAAGGAACATACATGCCAAATTTAGGCTTCCTGTGCCCAATAGTTTCGGCTGTAGCGTGTCTGTCAGTCAGTCAGTAACGCAATTATTTTATATATTAAAATTTGCACTTTGCTTAATTTTATTTTACTCGAATTTTAGTTTGATTTCCTATCATGGCAGGTTTGTTATTAATTAAGAATTTGTGTGCTTATGATCTCTAATTCTCTATAAGCAACAATAATTGAAAAACGTCGCCAATATCGAGAGTACAGCTGAGAATTGCGTCCAAGTATGCTAATCGCAATTCGCGCGCCTTTCCAGTTACTATAAAATAATGACCTTGATTGTCGTTCAAGCCGTATGAATGAAACCAACCCTTAACGTTGGGATGTTTGATGCAAACTGTTTGCTCCGGTTTTGACGATACATTTTCAGATGTTTTTTTAGCATCGCTACAACTTCTACATACACAATTATAAGGGATAGGCACAGTTATAAGCAAAAGATTTTCTATGTGCCCTGTTTTATTTAGGTCCAAAGGTATGCTATAGTTAGCGTTCAGTTTGTACGTCGTTTAACAATTTTATAAGTTAGGTATAAATATTCTCTAGATCAAAATATTTAATTTCTATGAATATACAGAGTGTAAAAAGACCCTTAACAGAAATCTCATGTTGTACCAATCACTACGAACATTTTTTACTTCGGCACCATACCTGGGAAATAACTGGTTCAGGAGATATTGAGGCTCAAAGTTGGTATGGAATTTTTCTAATTAGGTACAAAATCGAAGCATTTACCCTGCCAATATGTTCTTTAAATGCCCTATGACCCCATGAATAAGTAGGTATTTCGAGAATTGCACGCACGCGCTTTGAATTGCGGTTTAAAAAATATGAAAACTTAAGAAAAAGTCGTTTCCCAGGTATTCTTTTTGGTTAGTATGACTTGGCATGATGTCCACAATGAGTAGACTTCGGCTTGGTGATGGGTCTTGTGACATCCTGTATATTTAAATAATTTATTACAAGCACAATATATATGAAAATGTCTCACTTTCTGAATACAAGCTAACAACTTAAGCGATAGGACAAAAAGGAGCGATACAGTGGTATATTTTCTGTTAATCGCGAAGTTGAGTTATTATAAATCAATAATTTCTATACAAACGCCCGCATGGTAGAAATACAGATAGATTCTGTAAGATTTATTAACGTTTTATGCGATATTATTTTGAGATAAAACTCTTTGCTTTTAACCAGAACTGAAATAAGTTTTGAGTATTTTTCATCGATCACTTATAATCCGCATTTAATATCAAAGTTGTAAGTGCCAAAAATCATCGTAAAAGGCCTGCAAACAGAAAACATAAATAAATAATGTCGATGCACTTTTGAACTTTAGTAGGCAGCGATAGCCGAGTGGATATACCAACAGACTGCCATGCAGTATCGGGGTATCGGTTTCGAATCCACGGCGCACACCAATGACTTTTCGTAGTTATGTGCGAATTGAATTGTTAATTATCGCTTGTCTCGTGCCTCGGAGCACATTAAGCCGTCGTTCCCGGTTGTCATGAAGATCTTTGACAGTCGTTACAGGGCGTCAGTACCTTCTAAATAAACTGACAGTAGTCTAAACCATGGAATATCGCTATCCCTTCGGGTTGCGGAGGTCAGACAGGCAGTCGCTCTGTGGAAAAGCTAATATATTCAGCCAAATCCGGTTAGACTTGTGAGCGGACCCCAGATTAAAATTGGGATACCTAACGCTAAGACAAAGAAGAAGACTTTGAACTTTATTAAATTACCGTATTCATGCGATGTCGCTATAGTATTTTCGCTGTATGATGATATGCATGAAGGTTCTTATTTTACGTATCACGCATACTACTTTCAACTTATGAAAATAAATTGGCAAAAGAAAACAATTATTAAAAAAAAAATCTATTAAAAATTACAAAGTAAATTGATACTAGTATGTCTCTCTCTGTTTTTATAATTATTATTAACTGTAAATAAGTAATAAATATAATAAAATATAATCCTCAAAATGTCAGATGCATGAAACGAACCCTCTGTCAGTAGAGATTGACACCATTGAATCGGTATGAAATCGATGAATAGGAGCGGCCATATTGTGATCGAATACGTCAGTACGAGCGCCTTGTATGGTTTGTGATTCTGCCTGTTTGGCGTGTTATTTTTTATTTTCTTGTTGTGTTTCATTTGGTAGGTACAATGCCAAAAATAATAAAAAATATAGTTTTAAACTCTCAAAGCCGTAAGTTAGTGCTTCGTTGGAGGACCTTCTTTGAACGAGAGCGTGCAAACGGGGGCCCGGTAATACCAATCGACAGTGTTGATCAAAGAGTATACAAATACTACGTAAGAAGAGGCGGATGTGCCATAGATCATGCGAGACTTTCAGCTTTGTATGAAACGTGCAGGGAAAACTCGTACCAACATAAAGATACTAATTGACATCGTTTTTATGTTGTCAGCATTGTCATATTTGTCAATATAGGGATGTACCCTCTAGTGATTAACGAAATATCGATATCGATAATATTCGATAAGAAATAATTATAATTATGTTTCGACTAGAATTATACTTTTCCAACACAAATAAAAGATGTATTTAATATTTATGTGTTTATTCAAACAAATTAGCCTATTCTATAGATCTATTCTGGATTAGCGAAGAAAAATACGCAGAACTAAAAGATATATGTATGTACATGTAATGGAAAGGTTTTCAACATTTCTTCTGTAATAGGATTTAAAGAAATGTCTATAGAAACAAGGCACAGCTGTTTTTCTGACTTGAGTTCCCTTTTTTTTAAGTCTTTCGGCTTAAAATGCTTGCCACACACATAGTTCAACTGATGTAATTTTTCTATGGGCACATAAATCAAGTCTTGGTTTTCAGTTGCAGCTACCCATTTTTACATCTAAAAAAAAAAATAGAATTTTTAGTCCTTGTGCCAATTTCTAATAACGGATTATCGATAACTGACAGGCAGCACTATCGTTTACCTACAAAGTACTAGGATATGAAACTTTAAAATATTTCCTTATTTTTTATGTTTCATTGAAATATATCACATTATATAACATTATAAATATTCATTGATCTTTATCTAGGGACATTTTGCCATAAATACCTACCCTTTTTTCATTGCTTGACCGGCATGTTGTTGTATACCATGTTTCGCACGTTATTTTGCTTGTTTTCATTGCGCTCCTTTCAATGCTAATCAAATAAATATAGTAACACTAACACTAGAAGTGTAAAATCACATTTATTTGGTATACAAAAAGCACTTTTACAGTATGTTTTTTACGTTTTATAAACAAACTACATAACGCGGAAAAGTTCAATCTGAATAATAATGTGACAGTTGTGACATTTGCCACAATTGACAGCCAAGGCGGTGATGTACGTATAACCCGTCTAACTTTGAAATAATACTGTTCCAAGGGTACATAGTGAAGGATGCTATCTTCACGTTTTATACATATAATAGTAGCCATTAAAAAGATAGCACGTTTCATACATTCGGTTTTTTCTTAGGAACTTGCGCCAGGCTGGTGTTGATTACAGAGTTGCGGCAGCTCTGCTCTGGACATCGGCAAGGCTTCAGTTTCTCGAATATCCAATGAAAAATTTGGAGAAACTAGTTTTGAAGACAAGAAGCTGTCCACTCCGAAGAAACGTGAGCGTAAAGCTTCAATAACTGACATAGATAGTTCCGATGTGGTGGCAATACGAAATCCCTACATTGATAAAATTAATCAGTCGTAGAAATAACACAATCGACAATATGGTAAAGGTTTCGAAATACTTCGCCGTTTTTAGGGGTTGTGAGTGATTGGGAGGGGAGGGGGTAGGTCTCGCTACCCCCCTCACCATTTTCACTTGCCGGAAATACTTGGATTACTCTGAAAAAAAAAAATATCTCCAAACATCGCTGTGTATGGCACTGCCAACTTCCACATTATTCACACTAGTTTAATAAACTAAGGTTCACGGAGCCCTGCTTCGCAGGGCTCCTATTATCGGATTAAGGGTCAAAAGAGAACCTACTATAACCTTTTTAGTTACTTATTACAGAACCCTAAGTACTCGAAAGCAATGACGGCCATGACGCACAAATTTGACGTTCCCTGTCTGTCAAGGTGGACTGTAGTTTTTATCTTCCAAAGGAATGAAACGCCTGGCTTGATGGTGAGTTGATTTAATTTAATCTTGATCAGGATCGGCTTGTTGCTTCGGATTTCTTGAGAGAACTACTGCTGACTGAACTGAACTACATCGGTGCAACAAACCGTCCTGCTTATGTTCTATTTTACAGGGTGCAAGTAGTGAGTGGATGTGAGCGCAACGCATTCGGTTCGACCAATCATAGCGCTTCGTCTGAGTTTTACTTGTGGTGGCGTTCGGACAGGTTTCGACATGTTCAAACCTGTTCGATCGTGCTCGCGTCCACTTTACATCGTCATGTTTTGATTTCTTATTTACTATGGGATAATAAAACAGCCTTAATCGAATAACAATAAACATTTCCCTACTCTCAAATCGTTTTTATTGAATCATCCTTATATCTACTTAAGTCTACTTATATATTCATATTTGTTTACATTATTTATGATCATTACTTAATTGTATTACAAAGCTACGACGTCCGTAACATCCTCCCCCCGGCGCAGGGCTACCGTAGCCTTATCTTCCACGCAGAGGACGGCGAGCTTCGTCGTGGGACGCCGTAGGATGCCCGTTGTAGTCCTGACGTCGGCTGATCGCACCGTGCCGTCTGGACTGACGTACGTAGTCTCCACGACGCCTCGAGGCCACGTCCCTCGTGGCAGTGTGGGGTCGATGACGACAACCAGGTCGCCAACGCGCAGAGGTCGTCCTCGGTCGTCAGATGCCCCCCTGGGCACCAGCGTCGGCAGGTATTCATTTACCCAGCGTCGCCAGAAATGGTCGGCGAGCGCCTGGGCAGCTCTCCACTGTTTTCGGCTGACCTCCTCGCAAGGCCCAGTATAAGGAAGGCCTGAGGAGGTCCCGATGAGGAAGTGGTTCGGAGTCAACGCCTCCGGATCCTTGGGATCGACGGAAACTTGGGTGAGAGGCCGAGAGTTTATAGAGTGTTCGGCCTCTACCATCAGGGTCAGCAGCACTTCTTCTTTTAGCGCCCGCTGATGCAGTGTCGCCCCCAACGCCGTTTTGACAGAGCGTACTAATCGTTCCCACGCTCCCCCCATATGCGGCGCCCCTGGTGGTATGAACTTCCACTTCATTCGGTGTGAAAGTCCGAAGTGGACGAATTCTTTGGCCCATTCTTTATAGGCCGTGCGCAGTTCTGTGTCTGCTCCTCGAAAATTAGTGCCATTGTCGGAGTACATTACTCGGGGCCAACCTCGTCGTGCTGCCATTCTCCTTATGGCCATTATAGCCGAGTCGGTCGACAGACTCGCCACCAATTCCAGGTGAACTGCCCTGGTCACCAGGCAAGTGAACAGTGCTCCCCAGCGCTTCTCGTGTCTTCTTCCTATGACCACTGTCATTGGCCCAAAATAGTCGACTCCGCAGTGAATAAAGGGTCGCTGCGTCTCTGTTAGTCGTTCCATCGGTAGGTCCCCCGTGACTGGTTTTACTGGTGTCGCTCTTCTGATGCGGCAAAGTTGGCATCGCTGCGCTATGGCTCTTACTGTAGGGCGCAGATTGACCACCCAGTACTTTTGCCTTAAGTCGTTGACCACGCGTTCGTTGTTTGCATGGCCGGCCCTTCGATGGGCGTCTTCTATTAGCAGTCTGGTAAACGGGTGCTTGCCGTGTAATATGACCGGCTTCTTCTTCGTGTCTGGAACCGCAGCGTGCCCGATCCTCCCTCTCACTTTGAGAATCTGGTCTTCCAAGTAAGGGTCCAGTTTATACAGGCTACTGGACTTGGGCACTGGTCTTTCTTTTTCCAACAGTCTTATTTCTTCTGCGTAGTCGTCGAGCTGCGCTTGTTTCACCCAGGTCTTCTCAGCCTTTTCTATCAGGTCGACGGTCATCTGGCTAGCTCGATTTTTGTACTTTTCCTTGAAGAGAAAGAGTACCGCTGTAGTTCGTATCAGCTTCTCATATGAGGAGAATCTGCTTATGTCGGGCAGATGAGAAGCGTGTTTCTTTTCTGTGACTACATAAGTCACTTCTTCCTCTTGGTCTTCTTTCCTGGCTTTCTCTTTCGGCCAGAGTTCTTTTTCATCATATAGAAATTCAGGCCCGGTGAACCATCTGTCTTCTGGTTTCATTTGTAGTTTATAATTAGGGCGCGTTGCATCATCTGCCACGTTTTGTTCCGTGGGCACCCATCTCCATTGATTGGCGTCGGTCAGCTCCGCTATTTCGCCCAAGCGGTGTGCCACGAAGGGTGTGTACTTGATGGCATCTTTTTCTATCCAACGCAGAACGGTTTGTGAGTCCGTCCAATACGTCACGTTCTTGGGCTTGTCTCTATGCTCTCTCACGATTGTTTCCGCCAATCGTGCGCCGATCACTGCCGCTTGGAGTTCGAGTCGAGGGACGGTTACTGGTTTTAATGGTGCGACCCTTGCTTTTGCCGCAACCAGGCTCACAGTCACTCTTCCATCTGGTTTCAGGATCCTCCAGTAGGCGGTCGCCGCGTATGCTTGTTCACTCGCATCACAGAAGACATGGAGCTCTATGTCGTCTTCAGAGCTTTTGCCGTAGCATCTTGGGACTCGCAGTTTCGTGGCCATGCTCAAACCTCGGAGCCATTCTTCGAAATGTTGTGCGTCTTCTTCGGGAATCACTTCATCCCATCCCACTCCGTGTCTCCACAGGTTTTGGAGTATGATTTTGCCCGTGATAGTAAAATGGCTGATGAGACCGAGGGGATCGTAGACGGCCATCACTGCTCCGAGGGCTTCTCTTTTCGTCGGCGCTCTGTCTCTCATCCTCACTTCAGGTGCTAGACGGCTAAGCCCTGTGTTGAAGCCTAGCTCATCTTGATCCGTATGTCAAAGCAAACCAAGTGTCTTATCGGAGTTTTCCTGTCTCTGACCAAGCTTCACTTCGGCTTTGAGCACTCATTTTTCTGTAGCCACGTTGTCCACCACATTAGGTCTGTTAGAGCACCATCCACGGAGGTTGAAGTGTGCATTCTCATGTATCTTCATGACCTCTTGTGCTGTTCTTATAGCTTCTTGCTCTGTGGCGAAGCTATCGACGTAGTCATCCATGTAGTGGCTCGATGTTATTGCTTGCACAGCGTTGGGGTATGCTTGTGCGTATCGTCTCGCGTTGGCATCTCTCACTGAGTGCGCGATGAACGGCGAGCACGATGCCCCGAAGATCATTGATATCATCTTGTACTTTTTCGGCGGCTTATCACGTTCTTCGTCTCGCCAAAGAAACATTTGAGCTGCTTGGTCTTGTGGTTTTATTTTTACTTGGAGGAACATCTCTTGAATATCTGCTGTCACGGCTACCTGACGTTCTCTGAGTCTGAAGAGGATTCCTGGTAGCGATTTCAGGATGTCAGGTCCCTCTAGTAAGTGATCATTGAGGCACACTCCGCTGTATCGGTGCGCCGCGTCAAAAACCAGCCGCATCTTTCCCGGCTTGTTAGGGTTCACGACCGGGAAGTGTGGCAGGTACCATATCTTCTTGCTTCGTTCCTCTTGTCCATCGCACTCTTGGGCATAACCTTTATCGAGGAGGTTTCTTACTTGAGCGCGATACTGTGCAGCGAAATCCGAAGAGGCGTCCATCTTTTTTTCTATCATCTTTAGTCTCTTCACGGCACAGTGATAATTATTGGGCATCGGAGCGTCTTCATCTCTCCATGGCAGACCCACTTCGAAGTGTTCACCAACCTTCCTCACTGTTCGTTGGACCACGTCGATTGCCTTTTGGTCTTCTGGTCTGACTTTCTTTGCCAGGGAGACTCCAAGGGCATCAATCCTGAAGTGTGCTTTCACTATTTCTTCTACGCGCCGTACATCTTCTGTCTGTTTGTTCGCAGACACGTCGTAGATATGAAGCACTAGTTGACCCACCTTTTGAGTCAACGCTGAGCGTGGCGCCGTCCCATGAATTACCCATCCCAGTTGGGTATACGAGGCCGCAGGCTTATTCTTCTTGCCAATGCGTAGTTTTCGCGTCACGATCAGGTGCCAATTGTTCGCACCTATCAATACTTTCGGTGTGGCTTCGTCAAAGAATGCGTCCTTTTGCATGTCTCGGAGGTGTGGATATTTGATTAACATTGATTTATCCACTGTCTGATCATGAAGTCGTAGATCCTTCATCGTTCGTGCGCGTAATTCTTGATAGTCGCCGTTCTGACCACGAATTTGTAGTTTGACCTCTTGACTGTGTTCTTCGTGTGGCTGTGAGGTCACTCCTTGTATTTTGAGTGAAGAGATTGGCCCTTTCACTTGGATACGGCGTGTTAAATCCTCGTCGATGAGTGAGATCGTCGATCCTTCGTCCATTAGCGCGAACGTAGTCACTTGACCGCCTGGTCTTTTCAAAACGACGGGGCACATCTTTAAGAGTACGCGATGCGGCGCGTCGCTGCTTGCTGAGACAGTCATCACGGACTCCGCTGTCGGTTTGGCATCCGTCGCTTTTTCTTTGGTGTCTCGTTGCAACATCTCTTTGTGGAGCAGCGCGTGATGCGGGCGGGTACAATTTTCTTTGCCACATCGCTTAGCTCGGCAGTGCTCTCGTCGGTGGCGATTATTCAGACATTTAAAGCACACTTTCTCCGTTCGTGCCCATTCCCACCTGTCGTCGACACTCATCATTGAAAACTTGGCGCACTTAGGCACTTCATGGTCCCCAGCACAACAGAGACATACGTGTTTCTTTTCATCTTCTTTTTCTGTCGTGGCGTAAATAACTTCTCTGCCCGCTTTCCTTTTTGTGCTTGCTTGCACCACATTTTTCTGTTCTCTCTTTGGTGCGGGCGTGGGCGTCGGCTTTGTGAAGGCGTACTTCATTGCACGGTCAGCCTCCCGCATCAGGAACCGAGATAATATCGTTATTTCAGGCTCACGTGACGTTTCCACTGCCTCAGAAGCGTAGTCGCACCACCTTGATTTCACGTGCGGGCTTAATTTGTCCACAACTTCACGCACTAGCATCGGGTTCCACAAGTATCCGCGGTTGTCCATATTGTATAGCACACACACTATGTTCTGTAGCTTGACTGCGAACGAGTTTAATTCACTTGCCACACTAGTGAGCCGAGGCAACTTCTTTATGTCCTTCGTCACATGGTCCATTAATATCTCCGGCCTTCCATAGTATTGTTCTAGCGTCTTCATAATTGTCCGTGGGTCAGACGCAGAGTACAGGAGTGCGGAGACTGCTTCCCTTGCTGGACCTCTGACGCAGTTCCTCAGTCTCGCTAAGTTTTCCATCGCGGTGAATTTGTAGACACTCGATGAATCTTCATAAGCTGCCTTGAATGGCAGCCATTCCGTAGCTGCTCCGGTGAACACAGGTAGCTCAGTCACTTGTCTTGGCGGCGGGCGTACACGCATCATTTTGTCCAGCGTGTCGGCCAGTTGTTCAATGCCTCTTCCTACTCTGCGTTCCCCTCTTGTGGGTGAACGTGAGATCGAACGTTGTCTCCTGCGTGGCATGGCAGGCGTTGTAGCGTCGACACATGTGTTCGGCTCTGCGGCGGTTCGTTGGGCGGCGGGGTGCGTCGGCTGAGTTCTCTCTTCGGTGACTGGTGGGTGGGCTTGATCAATACTTTGCAGCCACTCATCCACCCTGTCTTCACTCCTATGTCTGCTTCAATTGCCGACACTTCATACTCGAACCGTTTGTTTACTAGGGCCTTTTCAATTTCCAATTGCTCGTTCCTAATTGCAGCAATTCTTTTTTGTGCCTCATATTCTGCTAGTTTTACTCTTGCCACATCACTGCTATAAGATCCCCTTGATCTTATCGTACTTGCGGTGTCTCTCATTGACCTATTTACTGTCATTGTTCTGACAGAGTCTTGAATTCTTGGCTGGAACGACGTGCTTGGAGTGACGAGTTGTTCTTCACGCATTGTTACACTCGCGATCGCGGTTGCTCGACTCGCCGGTACGTGGCGTGGAGCGGGTGCGGTAAGCGCGGCGGACGCACCAGACGGCGGCACAACTCCTCCCGTCGCGGCGGTGGCGGGCGGTGCGGTCACCGACACAGCGGCGATGGGCGTGGCACTGTCGATTCCACTTGCGGGCACTTCATGTTGGACGCGCGGCAACGCGGACGCAATGGTTGAAGGTGATCTCGGCGGCTCTTCGAATGTTCGGCGACGTCGGCTGTCGTATCCCGATTCTGCCTCACTCTCTTTGGCCGCAATACTCCTAGTCTACATTTTCAGGAACACTGCGCTTGCGTATTTTCTTTATCTTCAACTCGTCAGGCGAACGATGATCCGACTGTATCCGGCGAGCGTAGGACCACACTGTCAAGGTGGACTGTAGTTTTTATCTTCCAAAGGAATGAAATGCCTGTCTTGATGGTGAGTTGATTTAATTCAATCTTGATCAGGATCGGCTTGTTGCTTCGGATTTCTTGAGAGAACTACTGCTGACTGAACTGAACTACATCGGTGCAACAAACCGTCCTGCTTATGTTCTATTTTACAGGGTGCAAGTAGTGAGTGGATGTGAGCGTAACGCATTCGGTTCGACCAATCACAGCGCTTCGTCTGAGTTTTACTTGTGGTGGCGTTCGGACAGGTTTCGACATGTTCAAACCTGTTCGATCGTGCTCTCGTCCACTTTACATCGTCATGTTTTGATTTCTTATTTACTATGGGATAATAAAACAGCCTTAATCGAATAACAATAAACATTTCCCTACTCTCAAATCGTTTTTATTGAATCATCCTTATATCTACTTAAGTCTACTTATATATTCATATTTATTTACATTATTTATGATCATTACTTAATTGTATTACAAAGCTACGACGTCCGTAACACTGTCAATATCATTCACACAAGATGGCGGTTGCGTTTCGTATCACATTTTTTCACATAAAACCTAAAATTACGTTCCGTTTTGCATATTTGAATGAAGAATTGTTGGAAATTGTTTAAAAATATTCAGACGCAACTGCGGCAGCCAAAATTACTTTTAGGGGATTAAGACTAACTCCTTTAAGCACCCTACACCACCAATACCCTCAAGTTCGGGCGACTCGTTTCGAAACCCAACCCGACAATATTTACAGACTGGGATAAATATGTCCACCTCGGCCGAATTTGAGATCAGCAATAGGAAGATTCTGATATGAGATTTTAGTTCGAGTGACAGTGACTAATAATAAAATAAGTATATTTTAAAATTACTGCGTTTTATTTGTGAATATATTTGCCAAAACACTTCTAAAATGAATTTTATTTCGAAGATGTAAAATCGGTAACTACGTACGATTCCATGTCGTTTGCCAATTAATTCGATATTTATAATTAATCGCTTAAATTTCCTTAGGTCACATCACTATAATTGTCAGTCATGAGCTGTCATGCATATCATTATATAGCGAAAATACTATAGTTATATTAATTTGCGAAGTACTCGTATTTCAATTTGCCGTACTGGAGGGTACTTGAACACAAAAACGATGATTTGATTGCAGTGTCGTGCACTGCGCTGCTCCCAGAAAGGATGAATATGGATCACCTAAAAACATGCGCCCTAAACGTAAGGTGGACACACCAGTAACTGGCAGGATTGGTAAATACCAGCAATAGGAGCGAAATATCTCATGTTTATGTTTCAAATTATGTGAACACTAGACGTCGGCAGCGGCTTCGCCCGCGTCATTTATAAATATAAACCTTCCACTTAAATAATTCTATCTATTAAAAAAACAGCATTAAAATCCGTTGCGTAGTTTTTAAGATTTAAGCATACATAGGGACAGACAGACAGAAGATAGACTTTTATCCCCCCCCCCCGTGGGATCTCCACCTTGTCGTGGTGGGGGGGCTCAGTAACCGTGGATTGGTCACCCGCGGTGAAGCTAAGAGGGATCCAGGAGGGGATGCTCCGCGTGGGCTTGACGGAGGCCTGCGCAGGATGCGTCCAAAGGGGCGGGTGCGAAGGACAGTTCTTCTATCCCTCGCAGTCGGGTGCGGTCGCGGGAGGAGAGGCGTGTCGGTGTTGCGTTGCCGCGCGCCCTATCTCCCGCGATCAAATGGGGGCGCACCATGGTTGCGTCGCGGTGGGGCCGCAGAGGAAGAGGAGATGCGGTGTTGCGTTGCCGTCCTCCCTATCCTCTGCGGCCGCTGAGTGTTTTGGCGGCGGAGCCCAACACCTTCATCCGCCGCCAAGGGGGTTTTGTTCGGGGCCCGCCTGACCATCTGCCGGGCCAATACCCGTCGGGGGGTAGCGAAGAATGCTTAAGCGATACCCGACCCTCCGACACACGGGTACGTGAGGACCACGGGTTGGTTTTTAGTCAGTAAGAGTCTGACAGTCCCCTTCGTCCTTCCCCCAGGGCGGAGGGACTCCATGAGGATTTTCCAACCCGAAACAAAAAAAAAAGACTTTGTTTTATACTACCTATGTAGTGATAAACATGAAAACGTATTTTTCACCTTGTCACCAAGGTCTGATGAAGATATCAATGATTTGCCATGCAGGAGGTATTAGGTTCAAACCCATGGCGCGTACAACTGATTGCGCATGCGTATTATACTGATACTACTACTAGAGTCTACATTTATGGAATTCAATAAGTACAAGATCAGTTTATCTACTTAACATCAAGTAGTTACCGTTGTCCTAAAGTACTCACAAATGCAAATCTTGCCGTTAAAATGTGTCTCTGTGGTTTTGACGCAACATGATAATCCTTAGCCAAAATTAAACGCACTCCTGGAATCCAAAACATGTAAGTTTAGCTGCACTGTACAAGAAAAGTGCATACCGAGTTTCACATTTGGTTGAAAACTTTAGTAACAAATGTTTTACTTGATAGAACAACTTATATTCGTATGGAGTAATTTTCAGTTAGACTTTTCAGTGTGAATTACAACTTTTAGATAGATCCGGATTGGTCTCTCTACCTTACGTAAAAGAAAAAAGAATTAAATATCATCTCTAGAAACGTATGTCGCTTATAAATTGTTCGGTATGCAAAGCGAGCTAGTCGCAAAGGCAGGTGAGGTACCGATATTAAGACGGTAGGCGTACGGGCGACGCAACCGGTTTCACACAGCAGCCGAAGGATATACGATTTGTGAGGATCATGTACTAGGCAGTTAGGGGCATGTCGATATGCCGATGCCGTTTAAAAATAATTTAGTGGGGAATACCCACTTGGGCTTTACCGAGTACATTACGAATGAAACTTTGTTGGAAATGTTCAGTTTGACTGCACGGTTGGCGTAGTGGTTTAAGCGGCCGCCTCGCCGCTTGACACTGCGCCGAGTGTTGTGGGTTCGATTCCCACACGAGACAAGACTTTGTGCGATCCATAAATTGTTGTTTCGACTCTGGGTGTTAATTGTCCTCGTTAGATGTATGTTTGTAAAGTCCCCCACGACACAGGATTAAAAAGCAAGAAAAAAAAGTTTAAAACTCAGTATTTGATCAACTCCGTGTGTAAACTGATTAAGAAAACGAAGTGGCATTACTCCATCTTATTTCCTTTGGGTCGTAAGAGGCAACCACGGAAAATACCCAAAAAACGAAATATCAAATCCTATGCCAATCTGTGTGGCCAGCGCAGTGAAGTAGGCAAAATCGTCTTATTGCCTTACAATGCTGTTGTGACACAAATTAGAAAAGGCCTATGCCCACCAGTGGACTACAAAATGTTGATGACTTCCATGTAATGTAGTATGCTCGGTCACTGAATACAGATTTACATAGAAGCGCAGTTCTTAAAGATTTCGTGTGCCGATTCCAAGTGGCGAATGTCGCCAGTGTAGTTCGTATTTGGCGCCGTTGGCGGCGCTGGCGTCGTTTTCCGTCTCTCTTGCTCTCGTAGTTAAGATACACAGGAGGAACGTTCGTCTCTCTTGCACTCGTAGAGACAGCTGTTACAGCGTGACTGCCACGCCGCCAAGCAGCAATTTGGGTCACAGAAAGTTTGTCTACAGAGCGCCCATAAGAAATGCGCCTCTATGTAAATATCTGAGCTCTTTGGCTCGGTGCTAGGTTTGATTAGTTAACGAGTTGTCGAGTTGGTTAGCAACTAGATTTGATGTCGCACGAGTGATTGATTTCCACGTGGTAGCCAGGATCGATCACTCGCCGAGCAATTAAAGAGAGATAATTAGGTTGACTTACGGGAAATAAATAAAAAAATATCACCAGGAAAGTTTAAACTCGCGTTATAATTCTAGTTATTCGATTCGATACAAAAAGAGCTGACACTTAAAATTAGCGGATGAGACAATTATCCAGGGCGTGGACGTTGGCACTTCACAGGTCTTCGGATGAGGTACTCAGCTTGGTGGTGTTGGCCGGAGCAAAGGGAGCGAAGCCTCGTGTGTCCCCGGTATTTATAAGGCCGGCGAGGAGGAGGGGGCGAGGGAGCGGCCCACTGCTGTGCGTCACTCGTAGCGAGGCTCGCGGGCGCCGGGGCGCGACGTGACGTCACACACCCCCCCCGTTAGGCCGGGATTTTCCCTAAGGAAAATTCCCTAGCCCAACGGGCGTAGCAGCCCTGAAGATACTCCCTGAAATTAGAGAAAACAAGGGCATGAGTACCTTGAACAAGTGACAACCCTATGCGCTAATTAGGATACCTAAATAATAATGACCCACGCTTGCATTCTTCACGCGTACAACGGCAGTCTGAATTTCAACATAAACATTTATCATTCATAATTCATCACACATACCTACATGTAAATGCCGAGGCCAGTGTAATAGCCTAATATTAAAGATAACAATCTATGGAGAAGCGCTTAGGGTAATTATTAGGTAATAATGATTTGTAGATATAAGCAACTTGATCTAGCCCTACGACTTATAAATCTTGGGTTCGGCCTTTGTCACTAGATAAGTAAACTTTTTGAATATAGTTAGGTATAACAACAGATTTTTCGTAAAGATGAACAAAAATAATATAAGCCGCAGACACGACCGGACCGCTCAATGTCAAAGGAAAGAAATTAATAAATATTTTGCTCTAATTAATAACTACAACACGACCAGTAAACACCTTTTGAATGTAAACAATGGTGAATCATTAGTTAGGCATTTATTTATCGGCGCGTCGCTGAGTGAACGCGCGTGCGTCATAACGACAACTAGGTAGGTACGATCTAAATGGTAGGCACTATTCGACTGTTCCGAGCTCGCGACGCACGGTTAATCACCATGATCGTTTATAAAGTATCTATAATAACAATTTGATTATGGAATTTATACAGAATTAAGAATAACAACAGAACTTCAGAACAAGGCACGGCGAAAAACAATACGCCAATTAAGATGCATTTCAACAAATAGATTTGCGGAAAGAAAATACACATGCGAGAATCGAACCACAGACCTATCCGACAACAACTTTTTAACCACTGAGCCATAACTGATAGTTAGATAAACAACAGATTCTTTGTAACAATATTACATGTAATAAAATTTATTACAATTTATAACTGAAACATCTATTCATTTTATGTTAGCATGTTTACATAAATCATTAACACAACACAATGCATTATCTTGTGAGCTTCGACTCGAAACAAAAGAACCATTGTTGGCCTTCACAAATAATTATGTAGGTAATTATAACTTTGTATAGATATGCGTCTTACATTGTTGTTTTTATACTTTTATTATTCTTTGTAATTAATCAACTTTAAATCCTTGATGTGCCATTCGCCTAAAGGTTTTCCGGCCATGTCGTTAAGTTTGTATACTAGAGATGACTTTTTTGAGGCAATCTTACATTTAATAAATTTAGGCGCCAATTTCTTGCTAAAGTATTTATCCTTGTCACTAAGTAGAAACGTTCTGCGCCAAACTATATCACCGACATTAAATTCTGCCGGTTTACGGCGAAGATTATAAGATGAACAATTTTGTTGGTGGGCCGACAACAGAGCTGAATGTACCTTCTCGAAAATAGAAGATAAGTAGCCTAAAGTTTTGGCATAGCCGTCCCGTGGTTCAAGCACCTTGGAGGCTTCAAGCAAGTTGGAATTAAATTCCTTGTCAATATACTGAGAACCACATGTTATGACCTCCCTACCAAAAACAAGGAAATTAGGAGAATAACCAGTAACCTCACTAACTGCGCAGTAAAGGGCGAATTGAACTTTAGTGATTAGAGTGTCCCAGATTCGATGATCAGATTCTATGAAAGTTGAAATAGCTGTCATAATGGTTTTGTTGTAACGTTCAACTGAGTTAACGTGGGGAGTATACAACGGTGTAAAATGCAAATTTGGAATTTTATATTTTGACAACATTCTTTTAAAGGTTGCGCTAGTAAATTGTTTACCGTTATTCAAAACAATAGTAGATGGAATTCCATGCACCAAAAATACATTTTCCTCGAGAATTTTAGTTATCACTTCTACAGTTGCCCGTTTAATGGGGAAAAGTAAACAATATTTAGAGAAACAACAATCGACCACAAATATAAAAGTGTTTTGTTTCCTGCTGGGAGGCAATGGACAAATCAAATCAATGCTAATCGTCTGAAAGGGCTTTTGACATGATTTGGGTTTTCCCATTAGACCTAAATTTGGGTGATTTTGGTGTTTATGGGTGATACAAGGTTCACATGAACTGACGAACTTGACAACATCGGAGTACATACCAGGCCAAAAGTAATTAAGTGCGAGACGTTTGTATGTCTTAAAAATACCCAGATGTCCAGCAGTGGGCGAAGAATGATTCTCCCTTAGAATGTCAATTCTTTGGTCAGACGGAATAACCTCTTTCCATTGAAATTCTCTAGTGAGAGGGTTTAATGTTTTTTTAAAACAATACAATTTATTGTTTATTACTTGATAGTTAACAAAGGAAGTCGGAGAACTTAAACAGCCTTTATAGATATTTAAATACCAAGGATCATTAGTAGAAACTGGTAAATTCTGATTAGAATTAATATCTATATTTATATCATTAGCAATAGCAGAAACGGGTAAAGAGCGAGACAGAAAATCAGGTAAAACGTTATCGGAACCCCGACGATGACGTATTTCGAAATTATAGGAAGATAAGCGAACTCCCCATCTGGCTAACCGGCCAGTAGGGTTATTTAAGGTCAAGAACCATTTCAAAGCAGCGTGATCTGTGTAAACAATAAACTTTTTACCATTTTCAACATAACAACGCCAGTGTTCTATAGCAGATAGAACAGCCAGGGCTTCGCGCTCTGTGGCACTGTAATTTTTTTCTTGCTTAGTGAGTGATTTGCTATAGTACGCTATGACTCTTTCCTCACCATTTAACCTTTGACAGAGGATCGCGCCAAGTCCAAAATCGCTAGCATCTGAGTGTATTTCAAACGGTTGCGAGTAGTCAGGACAAGCCAACACCGAGGAGGAAATCAAACAATTCTTTAGGTTATTAAACGCCTCATTAGCCTCTGTCGTCCAACAGAATGGAGGTGCGTTTTTACTTTGAGATGTTAACTTATTTAAGGGTGCAGCAATAGAGCTAAAATTCGGTATAAAACGCCTGTACCACGAGGCTGCGCCTAAAAAACGACGTACTTCTTTTCTATTAGAAGGAGTGGGATAATTTTTCATTGAATTTACTTTATCCGGATCGGGATGCAATCCACTAGAGTCGACAACATAGCCTAAATATTTTAGTTTATCTCTAAAAAATTGACATTTTTCGAGATTAATTGTTAAATTAGCGCTTTTTAGTTTATCAAGAATGCGTAATAAAAGAGTAATATGCTCGTTGAAGCTGGACGTGATACAGATTATGTCATCGATAAAACAGAAAACCTTATTTTCAAATTCTGGACCATAAAATAAAATATCAACTAATCGTTGTTGAGTAGCTGGCGCATTCGTAAGACCGAAGGGCATTCTTTTGAATTGAAATGTGCCACGCGTAGGAATATAAAAGGCTGTTTTGCAACGGTCCTCTTCTTTAATTAATGTTTGCCAAAAAGATTTAGACAAATCTAAACTAGACAAGTATTTAGCATCTCTCAGATCATCTAAAATTGCCGAAATATAAGGCAAGCTATAAGCATCTTTTTTTGTAACGGAATTTAATTTACGACTGTCCAAACAGAAACGCAGTTCACCATTCTTCTTAGGGGTCAAAATGACTGGGTTTGACCACGGGCTTTCGGATCGTTCAACAACATCCTCTGAGAGCATGTCGTCAAGATGCTTTATTAAAATTATTTGTTTATCGGGAGACATGCGATAAAATCTTTGCCGAATAGGGGGACAATCACCTGTATCAATTGAATGAGAAATAATATTTGTGCAACCGAGACCCCGCTTCTAAGTAAATTTAGAGATAATGTTGTCAGCGGTAGCTCTCTGGTCGACTGTAAGATGATCGTAAGAAACAAGATGTGTAGGGGGATCTGCCTGCAACTCCATTACTTGAGCGTCAGACTTGTTCACAATCAAAACAGACTCTAATTTGTTAGGAAATAGGCCGAAGCTTCGCCAAAAATCCATGCCAAGGATAAGGGAATTTTGAATCCCAGGTACAACATGAACTTCTAAGTTAATCAATTTATCCTGAAACTCAAAGGGTAGAAACACCGATCCCAAAGACTCAAATCGTTCGCCGCCAGCTGTTATTAACCTTAAAGGTTTCGATTTATCCAAAACATTGTCTTTAAAAAATAAGTTATGCAAATTATTACCTAAAATTGTAACGCAAGATCCAGA
Organism: Euclidia mi; assembly: GCA_944739405.2. Lineage (NCBI taxonomy): Eukaryota > Metazoa > Arthropoda > Insecta > Lepidoptera > Erebidae > Euclidia > Euclidia mi. Next base: position 14,514,642 of record OX123197.2, read on the forward strand.
ATCTAAAAGACCAGTGGTAGGTATTCCGTTTAATTTTAGAGTAACGTAAGGTAAATATTCTACTTTAGAATTACGGATTGAGGAAATATGATAGCTACTAAAGAATTTTTTTAAAAAGTCCAACCAATTATTCCACTCTGTTTTATTACAATTAGTTGTATAATTTGATTTTCCACAATCCTTGTTAACTAGTTTTTTGAAACTGTAGGGGTCGACTTAGATTTACAATTGGGGCAGTCTGACACCTTGAAACCCTTTGTACCGCACTTAAAACAGATTAGGTAGTGTGGTTGACGGCAATTACGTAATGAGTGCGAATTGCATCTAAAACGCACGCAAAATTTTTTATTTATATTAGAAGTACTTGATACGGCGTTAACTTGTGGTATAGGCTTGTATCTCGATGTATCAGCGACAGAGTTATATTTATTGAAGTGATTATGATTGTAAACATTTTTGTTTGAGATAGATAGATATCTAGATCGGGTGCTACAGTATTCTTTGAAACTTTAGGGGGTTCAGAAAATTGCTTACTGCGACTTTGGTAGTTTTCGAAAAGACGACAAACTTCGACCAGACTATCAACATCAACAACCTTTGCAGTGAGCAGACAATAAGTGTAACAAGGTCTAATATTATTTAGTAAAATTTCTAGCTTCTCCGAATCAGCGATAGGAGAACTAAGTAGCGAAAACAGACCGTGCATTTTTTGCCACGTAAATAGTTATTGATTCGTTTTCGCCCTGTGAGCGCTGACGAATCTCCGTCATAAGCCGATAATCGTAGTTATGCGGACTAAAATCTCGTTTCAAAAGTTCGCAAAGTTCTAACCAAGTCTTTACATTATTTTTAACAGAACGATACCAAACTAATGCGTCACCCGAAAATATTTCAAAAGCGAAAGACAACATCTTGTCGTGTGGAATAGATCTACAGGACATAAATTCATCAATTTTTTCAATAAAGGATCTTACACATGATTTACCGTTAAATTTGAATTTACCTAATTCCGAAAAAAGCTTACGGTCGTAATAATAGGAAGTGTTTCCCTCTGCCACTGAGCAATCCGACCGCGAATTACGGCTCGTGATTAATTGTAATTTCGCATATAAGTCATTAAATTTATTCCACACAGACTCAATTTTTTTAATATCAAGACTGCCGGTATCCACCCTATTCAGTCGATGAAAACAATGGTGTAGCACGGTTTCGACCTTCTGTTGAAGCTCGGAAGTATAGTTTGCTTCCAACATAGATAAGTGTTTATTTGATCTTAATAACGACTTTTCCACTTCTGCCACATCCTCCTCTGGTGGGAAGGGTGAAGATAATATATCCTCCGAGGGAGTTTTAACTGAAAGTTTAGCGATTTGTTTGCGGGAATCGTCAGGCTTTGAAACGCCGCGTATTGTGGTCTCATATTCTAATTCCGCTTTAGTTAATAATGAGAAATTTATAATGTAAGCCATTATTACAAAACAATAATAGAAAATGTAAGTATTTACGCCGGTACTAGAAAAAAAAATATCGCCAGAAAATCGAATACCGTGCTAAAAAAGGCTGAAGTACACTAAATTATACAATGGTGTGATGATTGGTAAAGGATTAAAAAAATTCTTAAAGGTCACTCAAAGGTTGAATCACAATATTTTTTCGCGAACACGAGGCTCGTTAGTTCAACGGCTAAGCGGTTAGAACCGGTTGGCAGCTCGACACGCTGTCCGCGGTGGAACGTGATTTTAGACCGACGTTAATTAAATCACCGTTATGTTATTTACACAGTTAAATTGCTTATGGCCAACCAAAATAGATAGAAACTGTACCTGTACGCAATTCACCACACCAGAATATATGCACACACAGGAGAAAAATATACAAGAGAAAAAGAAATTATTTCACTCACCTGTAAAGTGCCAACTTTCGTTTTAAAAATATAATTAAAAATTCTATTGGGCGCCAATGTCGCACGAGTGATTGATTTCCACGTGGTAGTCGGGATCGATCACTCGCCGAGCAATTAAAGAGAGATAATTAGGTTGACTTACGGGAAATAAATAAAAAAATATCACCAGGAAAGTTTAAACTCGCGTTATAATTCTAGTTATTCGATTCGATACAAAAAGAGCTGACACTTAAAATTAGCGGATGAGACAATTATCCAGGGCGTGGACGTTGGCACTTCACAGGTCTTCGGATGAGGTACTCAGCTTGGTGGTGTTGGCCGGAGCAAAGGGAGCGAAGCCTCGTGTGTCCCCGGTATTTATAAGGCCGGCGAGGAGGAGGGGGCGAGGGAGCGGCCCACTGCTGTGCGTCACTCGTAGCGAGGCTCGCGGGCGCCGGAGCGTGACGTGACGTCACATTATGCGTCATTTCAATATAGGTACAACAAGCAGTGACAAAAGTATTACGCAGAAATATCTCTCGGATATCCTTCACGTAAGATTTCTTTCTATTCTGTCTTAAAAAATAATTATATTGTCTTGAAATTTCTAGTCCGAAAGACGTTGATATTGGATAAGCAAGGCACACAAGGTGTTAACAAAACGTCGAGCGTGACGCTCGAAGATCGCGTTCAATTCAGTTCGGATCGCTATTCTGTAACAATTCAATGCATAAGTGAGTACTCACCATACTACTTTCAATCTATACTAATATTATAGCATTGAAAAGTACAAGCTATATTCTGAAAACTACCAGTCAAAGTAATTCTCTACAATCATCGCTTCTTTCTCGTTCACTCCTCTTCTACCAGTATCATTCACATACCGCCAGATCCAAAATCCTAAAAGAAAATTATACTTTTTACTTAAAAAGATGATAGGATGGACTTATTATCCATTTAGTAACCATTTTATTCCGAATGCCCTTCTGCCTCCCATGAGCTGTGGAATTTACCCAGTCTCCGCTTGCCGCTTTTCTGTGTCGACCTATTACGTTGGAAACCATAATTTTACTTTTGTTCAGCTTTTATGAATGTGAAGTCGAATGTTACACAACTTAAGGTCATTTCACACGGGGCCTGACACGCGTCAGTCTAGTAAACGCCACGTGTGTCGACGACTTTATGACGATTTATTGTTCAGTAAAACAGATTTAAACATGTTAGATGATTTACATCATATTTAATTAAAATTTATAGTTTAGGTCATCATATACCTTTTCTTTTACAAGGAGGAAAATACCTTCGGATTTCCGGCTCTTGGGAAAAATGAGAGCCGGAGTATGTGGTGTTTCCACTAAAAATCACCTCGACTGCCGATCAGAGGCACCCTACGGGAAGAAGACAGGGTACAGGAGTTGTCCAGTCTTCCTCCCATGGCGCCAAGTTTACGTACCTACCGAGTCAAGCAAGTGACTTACAACTCTTATGAGCTATTTGTGTGTCGATAGATTAAAGTCAGGTTTCAATATTCGATCTATCCATGGATTTTGAGATTCGAGATACAATGTTTAACTTATTTTGTATGGAGCTTATGTCGAAATGAATCTAAAAACTAAAAAAAAATAGAGTGATTGAACATTGAAGTCAGCGGTTAATAGATGACCAGTATATTAGCACTGCCGGATTGTACCTTCAGATTCATTATATCGTATCTATTTTTGAGTGAAAAGAATTTTCGTTCTGTAGCGTCGTATTATTGGTGGAAAAGAGTAGTATCATCTGTGACTCTATCTGTGCAAAAGATGTTTTAATACCTATCCTCATATCGTTATCCCAGTTGCAACCTGGTGACCGCTTACTATTCTTACTGGATTTGACTGAATATTAGCTTTTCCACAAAATGACTGCCTGTTTGACCTCCGCAATCCAAAGGGTTAGCGAAATTCTATGGGTTACAAGGCGTAAGGCTTGGATGCGATTGGAATAATGCTAGGACGATGATGACTAGTTACATAGACATTTTCCGAACAATAATTTATTTATTATATTTTTTTATTTTATTATATTTATTTATAGACTCACGCCTGTATCCCCGAAGGGGTAGGCAGAGGTGTAATATTACACCCACACTTCGCCATGAATTTTTAGGTCCCACGTAATAGGGGGCGAGCCTATTGCCGTTACCGGGCACATCACCAGACTCCGTGCTGCCACTGAGAATTCGGAAAAACCCAGTAACACCTGCACGACCTGGGAATCGAACCCGGGAGCTGCGATCAGGAGTCGGATACGCTATCCACTGGACCACGGAGGCAATCAATTTTCCTAACAATAAAGTTCGATTATAGCGTATCTCCTCAGGTAACTGAACTTTGACTAACCATAGCAAATATAAAAAGGAACAGCTCATTAAGAATCTTCACAATGTACAAAGTATGAGTCAATATTCTCATTATGTGTTAGGCTGGTTTCAGAATCACGCGTTTGACCGGCGCCGGCCACACGAGCGCGCTTACCATTACACTAGATTAGTAGTAGCGTTTCATAGTCACGCAGTTCAAACGCGCCGCGTAGGTGACGCGCGCGCCGGCCGCGCTGCCGAAGCGCGCATACATTGCAATGAGAAACGCGAACTCGTTTCACAGTGGTCCGCGCGCCAAACGCGCTGTTGAGACGCGCTGGCCGACGGCGCGTGCCGCGCGCGTCACTCTGAAACCAGCCTTATAGATTAGGTACAGCAAGCATTTATTCTTAATATTTTCCATTTCCGCCTCACTGCCTTCTTTCAGAATAAGGCCAGTCGAGGTCTTTACGAAACCAAAAACCTCAATGAAGTTGTGTAACTTTTTCTTTGTAAGTAATTTATTGGGTTTGGCGGTGACACCCCAATCCGCATGCACACATAGCCATAACAAATGGCCATTGAACATGTCGTGAGCCTAACAAAAGCCTTACATGTCTGATTAAGGGAGGAAAATCCAATAATTTGACATAAACTTACCAAACCACATTGAACGGCCCGTTTCGAGTACGGTATGTTTCACACTACGGGTTGGAAGCGAAGCGATAAAATATCTTAGTATGATTCTGAGCTGTTCCCTTGTTAGATAAGATTGTTCGTATATATCTATTTTAAGTTCTTAATCTAAGTCTTCGAAGGCAGCGATAGCCGAGTGGAGATACCAACAGACTGCCATGCAGAGGGTATCGGGTTCTAATCCACGGCACGCACCAATGACTTTTCGGAGTTATGTGCGTATTGAATTATTAATTATCGCTCGTCCCGTGCCTCGAAGAGCACGTTAAGCCGTCGGTCCCGGTTGTCATGAAGATCTTTGACAGTCGTTACAGGGCGTCAGTACCTTCTAAATAAACTGACACTAGTCTAAACCATGGAATATCGCTATCCCTTCGGGTTGCGGAGGTCAGACAGGCAGTCGCTCTGTGGAAAAGCTAATAGTCAGCCAAATGCGGTTAGACTAGTAAGCGGACCCCAGATTGAAACTGAGATAACGCTAAGAGGATGATGATGATGATCTATTTTAAGTTCTAATTCGCAAATAGTCATTGGTCATGAAGATTAAAATATATCAATAAATCATTGTTTATAAGATGATTGCCTAACGTATAAATTTGGAAATTGTAAGATTATATCGTTGAGGTATCTATTGCGTAGGTGGTACTAGTAATTTAATAACATAGATTCTTGACAAAATTATTTTACTACAGTCGTCTACGATATTTTAATATACATTTTACAATAACGTAGAAGACAAACATCCAAGGTTGGCCTTCGTTACTTGATTACTTTTTTAAGATACATAATCAGCAAGTAGAGTTTGTTCTTATTAAGTTGAATGTAAAACAAAGGCGGTAGCAAAAATCAGTAAAATATTAAAGTTACAAATCTAAACAGTACAATTATATCACTGTGTACATCAGCGATAAGAAATAGCTTCGTGCGAGCGCGAGCGGTGTGTGCCGTTCTTAACGTTGTTCGTAAGGAATTGTGCAATCTATGCGGCCGGTAGTAAATTTACGTTGGAGTAAGACGACCAGCCTTTTTATCCTCACCGGAAATAATCTAGACAGAAGCAGTACACTTTAACAAAGCGTACACCTGACCGTTATCTTAATATATAAAATCCTTGCGTTACTTACTGACTGACAGACACGCTACAGCCGAAACTATTGGGCGCAGGAAGCTGAAATTTAGCATGCATGTTCCTTGGGGACCGTAGGGGTGCACTAAGAAGGGATTTTCCGAAATTCCCACGGGAACGGCCAAAACAGGTAAATTCAAAAAAATTGCAGGCGTAGCTGCTGACGTCCTCTAGTCATGTACTATAACCGTACATATTCTTTGTAAAATACGACTTAGCGCTTGTGTAAAGTGGGATTGAGTTGAGCTCATCTATTTCGTGTTTATAGGCACAACAATTTTTAGAAATTTTCAAATCTCATTTTATCGGGCTAATTATGGAGCTTCAGTCAACGCGGATACAACCAGAGTAGAAAATCTTAATAGGCAATACTAACTCTTTGTCTGTTTCAAGTAAAGAGCACTACACCTCATAACTAACAAAACTAAACCATTTCATTATCTTAGCGTTATCTCAGTTTCAATCTGGGGTCCGCTTTCTAGTCTAGCCGGATTTGGCTGAATATTAGCTTTTCCGCAGAGCGACTGCCTGTCTGACCTCCGCAACCCGAAGGGATAGCGATATTCCATGGCATAGACTAGTGTCAGTTTATTAACAAGGTACTGACGCCCTGTAACGATTGTCAAAGATCTTCATGGCAACCGGGGCCGACGGCTTAACGTGCTTTCCGAGGCACGGGACAAGCGATAATTAACCATTCAATACGCACATAACTCCGAAAAGTCATTGGTGTGCGCCGTGGATTCGAACCTGATACCCTCTGCATGGCAGTCTGTTGGTATATCCACTCGGCTATCGCCGCCTTTTATGGAAAACTAATCCATTTGATAGAATCTAAATTAAATCTCTATTAAAATATAATTGATTGAATCAGGCGTTACTTGGCGGAACTTCATTGTGACTATCGAGGCATGAGATGGGCAAAGACTGAGCAATGGGCAACGACTGAGCAGTCGTTGCCGATCGCTCGTGAGGATGCCTCGTGCAGAGGCGAAACACGTGTCGAAGAATATTCGGCGCATACAGCGGGATACTGCAAGTCAGCTATCTTCCTGAAACCCATACCATTCCTAAGTATATATCCCTTATCATTTTAGAGGAGTTCGGTATTGTCAATCTTTTTCTGTTGCAATAGTTGGGGTTGTCAACCTGAGGGTGCGTGGTGGGTTCCTCTTTCCTTCCATTAGGTCTCTATTAAAAGTTAAACATTTTAGCTTAAGTCATTTGGCACTGTGATAGGTGTGTTTTAAGTGACGTTGACATTGTCAATAGTAGCGGTAGCTGTGCTGGTGTAAGGGAATACTGATAGAGCAACTTCCTTGTCTGATAAGTGAAACGCAGACGAGCATAAAAATAACTTTTTTTAATGAATCCCGCAAATATTAGAGACCTCCTACTTTAGGGGGTCTCAACATACAAAAATACACTTTTTATGTGTTTATTCAATTTACGTGTAAGTATAAGTTTACACCATAAAACAGGCAACAGACATAATCTTTTAAATTACTTCGCAAGTGATTCACGTAAATATTTTTCGTAAAAGCTTTTGTGAGATTGATTAAAAAACTTTTTTACTATCAATGACATACGAAGTCTGTATTATGCGTCAAGTTTTTATATATTTTTCTTAATACAAAGTTAGGTTGGCAGGAAATTAACCGTTTAAGGTTCCACGATTGACATTTGTTGAGCGGAAAATTATCTACTGTCGGGTACACAAGCGCTTCCTTAGAGAAGTACAATATTCTGTCAGTAATTTCCTTGATTGTAAGTCTTGCATGGGATTTTAAAAGTTGTCATGAAGATACTTTCAAAGTTCAGAGTACGTTTTGTGACACATTACAAGGTTATGAGTGGTTTCGAGTTTTCTTATACTTTGTGGAAAAGAGATTATGCAAATAATTATGATTTCTTGTGGACAAGGAATTGTATGATCTGTTATTTACCAGATACAGCAGTCTGAGGGAAGCAGTGGGCCACATCAAGAGTCTGCTGGCCTTCCTCGAAGAGCTGGGGTGGCTCGAGTGACAAGACCATTCCCACCACCACGCCACGCTAGGACGTGGAGTTGCGGAAACAGCCCGTGCTACCAAGTACCAAGTATGATCTGGTATGAATAGTTGTTTAAAGTTTGAAGTAATACCAGGTTCTACCGCAGATCTTAGAGACTCAAAGGTTCAAAAATCAATGGTTGTTGGAGAGCTTTTCATGGAGCTTACTGCCAGATTCTTCTACATGGACCTATCCCTTTTTGGAATCGTACCTACACCCAGGTAACGATAGTTAATGACTTTTCAAAAAAGTATGTGAATAGCTATTAAATTAAAAAAAAATTATAATTTAATTGAAAGCTTATATTTAACTTTATCAAATACATGTAGCATCTTAAAACTCGCAAACTAAAACAAATAGTGTAAGTTTGCTTTCAGACTGTTTTAATACTGTGAGTTCTTAGAATACGAAGGGTCAACATGACGGCAGAACCTGGGGCCCGCGGGGTATAAAGCGGCCAGTCATCACTCATTTCAATATGCCATCAGCATCCGGCTTCGGTTACCGGTATGTGCAGCTTTATTTACTTGTAGCTATGTATATGAGGCTCCAAGTCCCTGAGAATATTACTTGTTTACTATTGATAGGTCGATTTGTTAGTAATTGAGGCTTTAAATGTTTTGTGCCAATACTTGGTCTTTCATCATCTTCTTAGCGATATCCCAGTTTCAATCTGGGGTCACAGAGCGACTACCTGTCTGACATCCGCAACCCGAAGGGATAGCGATATTCCATGGTTTAGACTAGTGTCAGTTTATTTAGATGTACTGTACTGATACTGACGACCAGTGACGGCTGTTAAAGATCTTCATGACAACCGGGACCGACGGCTTAACGTGCTCTCAAAGGCACGAGACAAGCGATAATTAAAAATTCAATATACACATAACTCCGAAAAGTCATTGGTGCGCGCCGTGGATTCGAACCCGATACCTACCATGGCAGTCTGTTGGTATATCCGCTATCGCTGCCTTCTTATCGCTGACTCGGTCTATCGGTTTGGGAATACTTGAATAAAACACTATTAAGTTTTCAACTCATACAACCTCTCTAATTTCAATCTAAGTCGATGTTTTGATAAGAGCGATTGTCTATTTGCCGTCAGCCTTATATCTACGAGTATATTCAGGGTTGTCGGCAGAAGCGTAATCGGTAGACGAAACAATATTAATACATTGTTAAAATATATTATATAATCCTTTGTGTTTCAGTATGTTACGGTGAATTATTTTTTTGATTTAACACAAAACTTTCTCGCTTTTTGTGAATGCCGTGAGAATTACGCCACGAATCCTTTTACAAACTTAATTCAACAGCTTTTAACAATTCTTTAGCTATCGAATTTATGACAAATAGCTCAGAAAACATGGAGCAACAGACAGAAAAAATACGTGCATACACATAGTGGCTGAAATCATAACCCTATTTACTAACATCGGACGTCAAAAATAAATCATAAAAAATATATGAAGGAGTTTGAGACGGCGATTGTACAATGCTATTTTATTATTTGCGGCCACACTGGCCTCATGGAACATTAGCCGGGGGGTGGCAAAAGAGGAGGGGGTAAGTAATACTTTTTATATGTTACGTATTTCAATCATTGCGATTTTACGATTGATTTCGAATCAAACGACAATAAACGAGGTATTATACGCTGATTTTTAATTGGTTTTGGAGCGAAAGCCATCTTATTACTTATCGTTAATAGAACCTAACCAGCTAATAATATTTGAAATATAAGCTAAAAAAATCTTGAGAAATTAATTAATTTAATAGTACGAGAACACGAAGTATCAGTTCGCCGCACACTGGCGAACTACGAGCGATCGTGTCACACACACACACTGGCATTAGTCAATAGTCATTGAACCGTTATTCCCGGCCTCCCGCTCCCCACCATGCGCGCGCGCCACCCTCCGCTGCAGGGCGCCAGCGGGAGGCGGGGGCGCGGCGGGGTGCAGCCGTGCGGTGCGGGCGCAAGTTGACCTTCAGTCTTAAGAAATTAGGTCAATGGGACAGTCGTATATCACGCTCCCGTCACTCTGTGTCCGTGTTACGTAATAAAACTACAATCGTGCATCCTTACAATACTGATGTGTTCGCTAGTGGATTGATAGGCCGCAACCTGACGTGACTCCATAGGGTTTTATTAGTTGATCGAGGTTATAAGATTTGTGTACAAAGAAGAAACGGAGTCGCGAGAACGCGAGAAACATGTGTGTGCAAATGTGTAAATTGATTGTGATATAAGCAGAAGACTGTAAAGGTAAGTGATTTGTTTACTGCTTGTCGTAAATACCTACGTTGATAAGTAACATGTTTTAAACACGCCAGAAATAAGTAAATACCTACCTAAATTCGGCTTTTACTAGTTTTTGAAAATTACTATGTACCAACGATTAATACGTAAATAATAATAAGTTCTTCTTTTCGTCTACTAGTTTATTATGATTGCGTGAACCCACAGCTTATTTCTGTGACTTACGAAGGAATAGGTAGGTACAGCTATTTAGTTACATGTGTTTATTATTTTAATCATTATTGTGTGCTTAAAATTATTGAAGTTGTCATCGTAATTAATTTGTGTTTCGTAAGTACGTAAATTAGGTATCACTATCCATCCGTACATCTTATGCCGGGGCCTCACTAGCGGCTAACGTCAATATCTGCTAGCACGATAATTATTGCGATAATTTTTAACGCGCTAAAGTAGGTGGCTACACTTGAAACGTCAACGTGAATGCCCATCATTGGAGATAAAAACGCCAAACGCCAATGTTAATGCCGTTGTCAAATTATTACACGGTTAATGTACATTACCGCAATAATTAATGGCATTTCTCGTTAGTATGGCTCTAGCAGAAGTGCTTTGCTGACTCATACGTGTTTTATGTGTAGTTAGTTACCTACTGTTACACGCGCTGTACTGTACCTAAAACAGCTGTTGACCTCGCCGCGCGACGTCAACAGCTGTTTTAGGTACCTACAGCGCGCCGACGAGTCGATCGACGATCGAGTCGCACGTTACTCCTTATTTCCTAGAGTTATTAACTTTTATAACTTTTTTATTTTACGTGGTAGGTAAATTTTGATTTTGAATATGAATAGCAGATATTTTTTCCAACGTGAGGTTTTTTTGTCCTAAACCAATAAAAAATCAGCGTGTATAGTTATTTGTGGGTCCAGTTTTATACGTTTTATATTGTTATTATACTAGAAAGGAGGGTATGTTGATCGCTCGTTTAAAGAGGTACAGTTGATAATCATAATGCCATTAAATTGTTGACGATGGTGAAACAAACTTGGATCCTCAAGGCGAACTCTGTTCACAGGCGGCCGCATCTATTATTTTCAAATGTAAATACATCTGCTGCTTATTAGCACCGACTCTATATCGTGCACATATTTTTGTTCTATGCGGTTTGAAACAGTAGTTTTCACAGTACACTACACAATGTACTGCGTTACACGTGCTGTCGTAGAGGTATCTACGGCGTAGCCACAGAGCTACATGGAATTCAGTAGAGTCTACGCTACGCTCCAATGTTACATATCGCTTACCTGGCAGAAGTAAGATTATGACTCCTCTAAACTAGAGAAATATGTCTCATACTATATTAAAGACTCTTAATTGATCGTCTGTTCAATCTTGTATGATTCTTTTCGTTGTCGGTGTAACACAAAGATGCTTTCTAAAACGGATGATACAAACAAAGACTCTATTACAAGTAAGTGCTCAAGTGTATACTCACCACAAGATGTCTAAAAAAAATAATCGTCAGTGTTTTCGACGACAAAGGTCAAATAAAACTAGATTGAAAAGTAAACGCAAGGTTCTGAGCGACAGTGGTGGCACCTAGCGTCTGTGTGCGACAACAGCCTGCGGCGTTGCTTTGTGCATGCCTTTCTTATTTTATCTCACACTTTTTATTGGCCAAGATCGTAAGCCATTCGCTTCTGTGATTGTTAGAGCGAAAATACGACTGATTTTCGTTTTTATACATATTCTATTTTAGTGTATTTTTACTACTAAGGTTATAGTGTAGATATGCATAAATACCTTATTTACTGGTATTTAACTTCCAAGAAACTGTGAGTTCAAAGAAATGTTGAAGACTGGATTGATTACCCAGAAAATACCAGACAAGTCGTAATATCATTAAGATTTTTTTATTTGCTAGTAGATCAAATTATGGCAGTATTGAGATACTGCCATAATTTTAGATGGCGTCCAATATTTTATGATAAAACCATTTTGGAAAGATAACACATACATTCTGAATCGTAACTTCATAATTGGTTCATTTGATAACTAAGGGATGTTTGGCAGGACAATGCCTAATCATTTCTAGCCTTGTTTATAAACTGTACCACCACTGAGCACGTTTCTTATGATTAAGAAAAGGTTAAGCCACAGTTCACAACGCTGGCAGCTAAGTGTGGGTTGGCAGGGTTTTGATGTTTTTCGAGAGCATAATGGTGAGCTTTCAAATCATAGGGCGGATAGATAGAGAGTATATGTTTATATCCAACTTAGTGGAGCTGTGGCGAGCTGGCCGGTGAACAATCTTAACATCAGCTTTACCGCGCCACCACTCGACCGTTGAGATAACTTTGACAGCCATTACACATTTATAATCTAGTAGATGTGGCATTTTTATTAAAATTGGAATTATAGTGATTTAAGTAAACACTTCGATGTTAAAAACTGCAGCAAGGGTTGTGGGTTCAATCCTCATAAATGATTGCTTTGAGTTTGAGCCAGCGATAAAGTCTTTATTTCTAACTAGAATACACGCGCAGCTACGCCTGCACATTATTTTATGTTACCCTTTCCCTCGATCCCGAGGTAATTACGGATAATCCCTTCTTAGTGCACTCCTATGATTTCTAAGGAACATACATGCCAACATTTCAGCTGCTTGCGCCCAATAGTTTCTTCTATGCGTGTCGTTTTGTATATGTCAGAACACGTTTTTACTTCAGCAGTTCGGTTTCCACCGATTTAGCGGTGTGGTAATGCTAATATCTCGTCCAGAAGATAACTAAGCATAATTTTACGCCTTCATCCCCTAAGAGGTAGGCAGAGGTGTATTGCACACCTTCACGTAAAATCTAGTTCAGAAAATAAATTATCATAAAGCCACATCTATTCATATATTGTGTCGTGTACATTGGCGATGTGTGCGAATATTTTCAGTGAGCTTACTTTGACGAACGGTGAACCGATAACCATCAAACTGGATGTGACATCCGGTACTAATATTTTATTATTATTATATACTTTGTTTTATTCAAAAGCTTCATGGACGGAAATAAATGTATGTAGGAGTTGATGGTGCATTACTCTCTCTACCTGATGACCATAAGTCATAGGAATGTTATTTTGTCGTGACGTATGTAAGGATTTATGAAAGGAAGCAAATTTGGTGACATAGCAAACTAATTTTTTTACTTGTAAAGTTGTTGCAGAAAGCTAGGTAAATGATAAGTTTGTGGTTTCAGCTAATAGCTACTTAAGGGTGTACTAGTGGGTGGACTTGATTGGTGACGACTCTTTCACAAGATATTTTATTTCTATTAAATAAACGCACAATGCAGTGACTGCCTCCATGGTACAGTGGATAGCATATGCGTGTGCTGATCGCGTATGATGAATAACTTATTAATGCTACACTTTAAGTCCAAAATACACTGCATTGTTTTTTTTAATAGACTCACACCTGAAGGGGTAGGCAGAGTTGTACCTACACCTACATGGCATGTTGCATTTTAGGTCTCACGTAATAGGGGGCGAGCCTATTGCCGTTACCGGGCACATTGCCATTCTCCGTACTGCTACTGAGAATTCGGAAAAACTCAGTAACACATTTGCCCGAGCCGGGGATTGAATACGGTACCTTTGGCGTGGCAGTCGTTTACATTCCCACTACGCCACTGGCTCCTATACTCAATTTAAAATTAATAAAGGCAATTTTAGTTGCTGTATAAGCACCTAGCGTTTTTGTGGTATCCAGTATTGTACATCCACCAACTCTATACACTATAGTGCGTAAGGAAGTCAAATTTACCTAGTGTACGGCTTAAAGGAATTGTTGTTGGATACAGCGGCCACGTCTCGATACCGTGTTACGTGCATGAGGGAATACGAGCCTGATCCGCAACGCACCTTTGTTGCTCATGTCCAAGTTCATTTGGACGAGTTGAAGGTATTACGAGGTACTACGTATTGAACTTTGAGTCCAATTTCAAAGGAATTTTATACAAGGTTATTTAGCAGGTATCAATCGCATTTAGTAACCAATTTCAGGTATGAATACTTCTGGTTTTTGCTGAGGTTTCGACTGGTCTACGATTTTTTAAAATCATCATATTGGTAACAGACTTGTTAACATCAAATCGTGCAGGTACAGATGGATAGTATAGCTATATTATGAACCTGTGGGAAACTCATGCCACTCTTTTTAATTGCTAAAATTAATTTTGAAAAGGTTACATGTGTACCTGATGTAATTATATCAGTACAAAACAGGGTTAAATTTATACTTTTTGCTATTAAATTATATAAATTTATGAGTAGTCACGAGGCGCCTTCACTTTAAATAAATAAATTTAAAATACATTGTGCTCCCCTGTTGAACAAGTAACTAGTCTCATGATGAATTGTCATTCAAGAACTAAGCTGCAATATAGGTAGCCTAATACTATTTAAATACTAGCTTCCTATAAAGTAGTAGTAAAAATAAAACATAAAATGCGCCTCTCTATAAAATTACAGTCAATTTATTATTTTGTATTTTTGTCACGTCATTTGTAACTTATAAACAGGCTGTTGATTTTAAAAACCACTTTCCTTTTCTATAGCAGCTGCAGTCTTGATCCCCCCCGGTAGGATATCCACCTTGTCGTGGTGGGGGGCTCAGTAACCGTGGATTGGGCACCCGCGGTGAAGCTAAGATAGATCCCAGGCGTTGACGCTTCGCGTGGGCTTGGAGGTGTTGCGCAGGATGCGTCCAACGGTGCGGGTGCGGGGGACAGTTCTGTCTGTCCCTCGCAGTCGGGCGCGGTCGCGGGAGGAGAGGCATGTCGGTGTTGCATTGCCGCGCGCCCTATCTCCCGCGACCAAATGGGGGCGCACCATTCGATGCGTCGCGGTGGGGCCGCAGAGGAAGAGGAGATGCGGTGTTGCGTTGCCAAAACACCCAGCGGCCGCAGAGGATAGGGAGGACCCTATCCTCTGCGGCCGCTGGGTGTTTTGGCGGCGGAGCCCAACACTTTATTCCACCGCCAAGGGGGTTTTGTTCGGGGCCCGCCTGACCATCTGGCGGGCCAATACCCGTTGGGGGGTAGCGACGAATGGTTATGCGATTCCCTACCCTCCGACACACGGGTACATGAGAAAGTCGAGGTGGTTTTTAGTGGTTACACCACATACTCCGGCTCTCATTTCCCCAAGAGTCGGAGATCCGAAGGGATTTTCCACCTCGTAAAACAAAAAAAAAAACAAAAAAAGCTGCAGTCTTGATATTTGCATAGTAGATTGTAGATATGACAGCTGAAGGCTTTTTAAATTTGTCGATTGAGGATAAGATTTGAGTAAGTAAGCGCTAAACGCTCTTCATTCTCGGTCCTATTTTATGCTATTTATAAAAAGAGAAAAGTACGGTATTTTCACTACTCTACTACATAAACCTTAACTTGTTTCTGAATTTATGAAGAATGTCATGTGATGAGAACGAAGTTAATCAGGAATATTGTGTCACAATAGTGGATTCGTTGTATTTTAACTGTCAACTTCTAACCAATATATTCTCGATTGATTTCGCCACGGGATCCAAGACAGTGTACATTTTACAGCGGCTTTCCGAGTGACAAAACTCGTCGTCTTCAATGGTTATGGTTCCTGAACCAGGTTACATAGATGGCTATGATGGTGTTAGAGCGAAGACCAGTACCAAAAACCAGGATGGAAACCTAGCAAGTGAAAAACTGTGATCTCTGTCTTACTTTCCAAAATGTAGGGGTGATTGTTTTTAAGTAACTGCTTGCTAAAAGCTTGATTTAATTGTATTGGCTTCTAGATACTGATCGCGGCTTCATCCGTGTCGGGTTCGTCATTAAACGTTATTCTGATGTATAAGCTATATTACTGCAAAATTTCATCAAAATTCGTTTAGTAGTTCTTGCGTGAAGGAATAACAACCATCCACGTAACCACCCATTCTCACAAACTTTCACGTTTATAATAATAACTGGAGGATGCCCACGGGTACACCCGCTTTATTTAAGGCTACTGCTCCACTCCCGTCGCTCATAGTGCGATGTTATACAGCCTATAGCCTTCCTCGATAAATGGTCTATCTAACACTAAAAAATCGGACCAGTAGATCCTGAAATCAGCGCGTTCAAGCAAACAAACAAACAAACTCTTCAGCTTTATATATTAGTATAAGATTAGTAGTAGGACTGGTTTGACACAAAAAGCAGAGAAAATGTGGATAAGGCACTTACAAATTAGATGGTAGGTGTCTGAGTGCTTTCGCACGTAGCCGCCCGTGTTTTGTATAACGCTCGGATGTTTGATACAAGTTTGTCATAGGTACAATGTTAAGATTTGTCTGCCATTTTACATGAGACCTTAAAATACAATTACTTGAAAACAGCCTTATATAATATGATATTACCTCCTTAGTTGTGAAATGCAATAAAGAAAGAATTGAATTTAATATCTCTGTTTTAGACATGGATTATTTCTATCCGTTTGGATTCAGATTCAATATCATCATTCAGATCAGACGTCAGTCGCTCTGTGGAAAAGCGAATGTTCTGAAGACCAGCAAGCAGACCTCGAGCTCCATGATTCTGAGACCTTTCTGGGACAATATTTATTGTATCAGGACAGTAGCAAACAGTTATTTGAACAACTTCTTCAACTTGACGCACTGCACAAACTTGTACTGTGGCGCTTTCGGCACGCATCCACAGCGGGGGGCATCCATAAAATATTTTACGACTCCAATAAACTTGAACGTTGTTTTACTCACATGAGCGAGCGCTGTAATGTTCTCCTAAGATGTTACTGTTAAATGACCGAGAAATTAGATATATTCCCTTATGTAGTGGTCGGTTTACCTAATGAAGGTTTCTACAAATTACTCGGATAAATATACTCGGATAAAAAACTTTTGATTAACCTTTATCGTAGGTTATGTGGCCGTGCAAGTTCTTATAGGTCTTAGTAGAGTTTTTGTTATTTAGGTTGGTGGTAAGAAAAACTATGATATTATTATGTTTTCGGGCACAGCTAATAACGTTTTTAGTCGTGATGTCAGGAATATTAAACATAACATTGCGATTACATTGAATTCAGTCATTGGTGTAGTTTTTCTAATTCAGCCATTCTCAAAGTGTGCTCCGCGGAGCCCCACTTTACGCTTCTGAACAAGATTTGGGAACATTTAATTACATACCTTTCTATTACTACTCCTACACCTGCATTAGCATTAGCGTTAACGGCCATTGACGTAAACGCTAACGCTAATGCAGTTGTAGCCAACAACGTGTTAACGCGTTAAAGATTCGCCTTGACAATTGGTAATTTAACGCGCATAATTTAGCCACTTGTACGGTTTATTTTGATTTTCAGTACATCTACTTTGTGATTTCTATTTTAATCTATATGACAGTTTACTTGACCCAAGAATCTAGGTAATTCAAGACCTCATCATGGACCATAAACATAACTGCAAAAATTAACACGTTGGCTGCGGTAAGTAAAATCATAAACCTTCATCTGGTGCGGCGGCAGGTCGAAATGTGCCCCCAACGATTTTTCCGCCAGTGCGTGGCAGGTCTTTTTCGACCTACCAGCACTAGGATAGCTTAAAATGCTATAACTTTGCGAAAACATGGTGTATACATTTTTTTTTTATTCTGTTAGAATAACCTTGAACCCAGCTTCCTTAGGTTGGATTCGCCCCGGAATCTAGCAAATAGGAAATGAGATATAAACCAGGAAAAGTGGCAGGCCGATATCGACCTGAACCGCACTAGAAGGTCTTTTTAGCAGTGATGGGACATACCAAAATAAAAGAATATCGAAAATAAAACAGAACTATTGTACATAAAAGAAATGAAGATTTTTATTTAATTGTGGCTGTTTTGAAAACATGACACGCAAAGATTCATGTTGCATTGCCTGCAATATTTTTTAATTCTCTTTTACTATTTTTTTTGCTTTGTCGCTACTGAAGGTTCGCCGCAATCTCTCATAGTACCCTGCACAATTTCATACGATTGAAAAGAAACAAAATTATTAAAAACGGGACTTTATACTTAATTTGTATGTTTTTGTTACATAGTAAATTCCATAAAAATGTTATAAAATTCATCATCATCAGCATCGTGAACATTTGAAATGGGTACGTCACACTGCTAGCGCGGTCGTGAAGAGTCTGAGAGTAGGTAAGCTGTGCTAAAAATTGTAATTAAGCACAGTTTGATTGGTGCCGTTTTTTGAACCATGATCGTGCATCTATTATATATTTGATCGAAGCTTTTAAATTACCTTTAAAGCAAAAAAAACTAGATCGAAATCGTTTTAGCACCGCTCTGTTTGCGTCGGGGGTTAAAAAGCGAATATCACTGCACTTTCGCAGGTAACCGTACATTTCCAAATATTATAAGTACTACTATAGTTAATATACGTGTAGGTAGTAAGTAAAACTTACTGCTTTTACTTGGTTTTCCATGATGTTTTGTGCCTAAATACTTTTTATTTTTCTTAATTGGAAATATTTTTTCACTACTGTCACTATCAGTTATATACACCGCTATTTTTTAATTAGTACAAAAAATTTAATGGGGCTCTAGGCATCTTTAACTAATCATATATATGTATGTAAAAAATAAAAATACTAAGTTCCAAAACTGTCCCAAAACTGTCCACAAAAATACGTAATGTTTGGTAAATGCATAACTAAATACTATGTTGTCGTAGTAATTTTACGCGCCACTACTCCATTGATAAATTTGTGCAAACTCGAAGCTCGCCACCCCCTGTCCCTCTGCGCGCGCGCCGCAGTGCTAAATTGAAGGTGATAGCGAGCGGATGTTTTTTCGTGGAAACAATTATTTTTTGTTTACGTTTGCCCAACGGGATGGCGATATGCGTTTGTACAGGGAAGTGTTTGGAAGCCAGTGGATCGGTCGAAGCGGGTCGTAGCTTGGCCTCCATGCTCACCACTGTGTACAAAAGTGAGCCGTTGTGAGTGTGAGTGTCGAATAATTTAAACAGTGCATATTGGACGCTTTTGACGCAGTGAAAAGTCAGAGAAGCTTACTTATCTCGTTAAAAAACAATTAAATAAAACGTGCTGTGTATTGACAATAGTGATGGATATTTCGAAGAACAATTGAAATACTTGTAAGTAAAGTAAATATTACCTACTTAACTAAATAATAATTTGATGCGGGCGGCTCAAAATCGGTCTGTGTGGAGAACCTTGAGGTAGGCCTATGTCCAGCAGTGGACGTCTCTAGGCTGACGTGATGACGATTTAATAGTAATTGTAAATAGCAGCCGATTCTAACTTCATAAATACGCCAAAATTACTCTTTTCTTTTATTACAGAATACTTTCTTTTACTTTGATATGACGTGTTTGCTTTCTAATTACATACCTACCTCCGTATTTAATTACTTGTAAAACGGTAAATTTTGCCGGTCCTCAGACAGGATGAAGTATGAAGGAGTGGGTAGAATTTAAAAAAATAAAAAATATCTACCTACACTTATTATTTTGCTTCATTTTATCGACTACGGCTACCTGCATTATAAGTGCGACGGAAAGAATGCGTAAGAGTAGGACGGAAAGTAAGTGCTATCAATGATGTAGTGAATGGATTGTAAAATATGTCTATGATTTGGGTGAGATTTTCTACAAAAAACAAATGATTATAACTTTGTTATTTATAGATATTATGAAATTCTTACGTCACTTATATGATAATAATGTCTTCGCTAATATGTCCTTAAAGTTTTTGTACTAATTAAAAAATAACGGTGTATATATAACAGGGCGAATAAAAATCTTCCAAAATTTGTATTATTCTTTTATTGTTTGCCATCGTCGATTTTATCGACAGAACACAACACTAACTGGCGGCGCGTGCGCTCTGTGCGGTATCAGGTCGCCGGCGGCCTGTTGGGTTGGCGGGTTGAAATAGACCCACTGCCGCACTAAGCGGATATATTTCACCGCTAGTGCGTGGTAGGTCGAAAAAGGCCTGCCGTGTTTTTTTTATGGACAATACACACAATTTTGACTACAAGCCGAAATATATATTTTTCTCTGTCAGAACCTTAAAAACACCTAAAATAATCGTGCCGCACCAGCGAGAGGGACATAGTTTTCTTCGTCCGCACCTGTACGTACAGCGGCAGGCCGAAATCGGCCTGTTCCGCAGTGAACGTGTTAAGTAACAAGCCCTTAATAATTAAATACACAAGAAAGAAAACAAGCCGTTCCAAAATTGACATTACTTTCCACATTCTACACATTTTATTGTTATACTGGACGTACCACGCCATGTTATTCACGTTGTTTTTTTGTATTTTAACAACAGTGCCACCATCGGATCCAGATACCATTTAAAACCAATATTAAACCAGGAGTGATGCAGCCATTCAAGAGCAATTTCTTGACATATACACAAAAAAGAAAAAGATATTACAAATTAAAATTGGCCAAGTGCGAGTCGGACTCACGCACGAAGGGTTTCGTACCCATCATCTAAAACAGAAAATCACGTTTGTTGTATGTATACTTAAATATTTCTACCTGTTTATTAAGCTCGAGTAAAAAATTGCTTGAAATTACGTTTGTTGTATGGGATATTTCCTTTTAATAATTTGTGAAAATTTCAGCTTTCTAGCTATCACGGTTTATGATATACAGCCTGGTGACAGACAGACAGACAGACGGACAGCCAGACAGTGGAGGCTTAGTAATAGGGTGCCGTTTTTACCTTTTAAGGTACGGAACCCTAAAAAGAAGGAAGTTATTTGCTAAAGCCACGATTACCTAATGTCGCCATAGTAATAGATCAATGAATGTCGCTCAGGTGTCACAACACAAGTTTGTATTGAATCAACGAAAGTGCCATTGCGTTTGAGTAGCTACACATGTATGGTAACTACACAGGAATTGTCAATACACAACAATATCCATTACCGGATAGATACCAATAAATAATTTATCATTCTCTCACCGCCTAGTTAAGTGAAACCGTAAAATAGAGCTGCGAAATGTGGATGTAATAACATACCTCCGGGATATTCATATTCATAATTGGGCAACACTGAAGTTTTGATTATATGTATGTAATATGATGGTATGTGCTTTTCTGTGGTTTAGGATATTCACAAACAAGCTCGAAGTTATTAAAAAGAAAGACTGAAAGCCAAAAAAAATTAAATTGTAACATCCTCATTATTGGTAATAAATATACTTAGTTCGATTTTTTGTGCTGGCTCTGTATCTGTCACAGTTATGTAACTACATATATGTAGACTAAATAAAAAATGTGGCAAATGTTTCTAAATGCCTTAAAATAAATTGTGAATTCAAATATGTAACGACCATCTTTCATGAATTGACTAATATAGTAATCTGTATCTTATAAGGATTACATTTATAAGTCAGTCCTTATAAATAAGGACTGACTTATAAATGTAATCCTTGTTTTATTATAAGGCGGTATAAATACATTTCACGAAACTGCTGTATGAACTTTAACACAGGAAATATCAATGATGAACATTTAACGTGCGATTAAAGCTAACTATTGACGCAATTAAGTGTGGATTTATCGTCGCCATAAAGATATAAACAGAGCGCGGCAGGAATGCCGAATGCCAGCGGATTGTCGCGCGCGGCAGATTTATAGATGCATTGTACGCACCCACAGGGTTGCCAGCCACATATATTCTCCCCGTGCTCGGGAAAACATTGCTGTAAAGCCTTGGGATTTTTCCTACCGCAATTTTATGTAGCTGTATTAGTGTATTAAGAATTATTTTAAGGATATCGCTGTTGTGGTTCTGTAGTAAATTATACAGAGGAATTTAGAAAGAGGGATTATAGAGAGTGCTAGCTTAAGAAGCAGACTATTCAAATGCTAAAATTACACAAACGTAGGACTTGTAACAATGGCGGTGTGATAGGAATTTCAGTACAAATGCCACGGGACTAGTAGGTGTCCTTTCATTAGTGGACTGTTAAGGAGGCTAACATAATTAATCTATCATTTCTCATTCAACCATCACGTAAGAACGCATTTAAAACAATATTTGGAGGAATTTGATAGTCAGATAAAATAAAGATCAGACTTAAAAATTATGTAGGAGCAAAATATCGTCAACAGCTTGAGATAAAAGAGTATTTGAAATTAGGTAGAATAGCCGAGTACCAAAACTTATAGCCTCCTTCTGAGTAAAATCTTGCTAACGAAAAATCCTTTCTCAAAAACTCTTTCTTCCTTATCGGACCCTCCATCGGTCACAAATAACAACAACCTTATTCCACATGCAGAACCAAATTGCCAAATACATTCTCTACTGTAACAAAAACAGTATGCATCTTGTACAATCTTGTTTACAGTAAAAGTGCAGCAGTAAGTAATTATTTACAAAATCAGTAGATACAAATACATAAATACTTAAGTAAACGCGCAGTGGGAATATGGTCAGATAGTCGCGCTCCGACTGATATATCGTGGTGCGCTTTGAAACGCATCGGTAGGGTTGCCAACGATAAAAATAGTATTACCATTTTTGTGAAATATGTGTGTCTTCTCTATGAACGGTTGGCTCAGGATCGGTCCATGTGCAGAGCCTTGGGGCAGGCCCATATCCAGAAGTGGACACACGTCATCATATCAGTCTTTCGGCTGATACTCGTATGATGATGTGTGTCTCGTAGTAGTTTAAGTGGTCGCTTCAATGTTTAGAACTTATTTTTGAGGGTGGTTCCAGTTGTTGGAGGTAAAATATTAGAATTAAATGGAGTCAGCAACTGAGACCGTTTCGTGTTTGTTAACTTAGAATCTCTTTTATGTTTTCGGAAGAATATTCCCGTTTGGTCTGAATATTCAAGTTTGAGGTATGAAATTTTATGTTTGTTTATTGTTAAAATTTTATGTTGAAATGACGGGGCAACAAATGGAAGTAAGGTATTTCGGCATCGCAGAATGCGCGCCAGCGCGCTGTCGGTGCCATTCTACCAAGCCTTGATGCGTGAGTTGGATGGAAACGCGGCCGCGTCACCTACCGATTGACTCAGATACTCACCGGGCTTGGGTGCTTGGGTGACTATCTGAATCAAATCGGACGCGAACGGACGGCACAATGCCACCACTGTGCAGGCGACCTGGATTCCGCCCAGCATACGCTTCAGGATTGACCGGCATGGGCGTCGGAACGTGAAGTTCTTATCGACCAGATCGGACGCGATCTGTCCCCGCCAGCAGTTGTCGCCGCCATGTTGGCGAGCGAGGAGGGCTGGCACGCAGTGTCCTCCTTATGTGAAGCTGTTATGCTCCAAAATGAGGCTGCTGAGCGGGATCCTGCCCGAAGACAAGGACGGATTCGCCGAGATCTACCAATGGGGCCGCGGGCCGCCAGAGCAAGGGAAGCTCTGGTCGCCGATTAGGATTTGTTGCTCCGGGAAGCCGCCAAGTAAAGGCAGGTGAGGGCGTGTAGCCTTCCGCGAGAACGGGTTCCGTTGAACATGGCGCCATGCGAGGAATACTGGACAGCTCCTGTACCCTGTGTTCCTCCCGTAGGGCGTCTTTGGCAGTCGAGGTGGTTTTTAGTGGTGACACCACATACTCCGGCTCTCATTGCCCGGAAGAGCCGGAGATCCGAAGGGATATTCCACCTCGTAAAAAAGGTATTTCAGCTTTCTTTATAAATTACGTTTTTATGATGCGTTGTATCAGTCTACTACTTAACATGTGACGTATGTGAATGTACAAATCGTGAAAGTTTAGAAGTATTTATATTTTGCGGTTGTATTACCTGTGACAGCCCTGACTTCAGCTGTTGTTCATGTATGATCGTATATACGGCACATAGATGGTACGTGCACAACTTAGTATGAAGGGTACTAAGGTTTATGAATGCGTTCTGGGGCAAAGTTCCCACAGCCTAGACTCAACTGCAAGATTACTGTGACGTAGATACCGTAACTTAGGCCTATTGCGTCCAGGTACAACGTATGTTATTCATAAACATAATTTTGTGGCGTGAATTGATTTATCCTTCGTAATAGTTCGGCAAAGTCAAGCTACATTTCGACAGGTCATAATTTGGATGGGTGACCTTATAATCGTATTTACATCAGAGTTTGTCCTGGTGCTGTGTTGGTTCCGGTGCCGGACTCAGAACATGAATTTCGTTAGGGCATGTCGGAGGCCTGCGAACTCACGCACACTCACACTTTCCTATGTAAGGTTCGAATCCCCAAAACTCGACGCAGTTCCAAAGGTTGCCGTTTGGCGCGCCTGTTTAAGAGGCTACAGGTCAAAAACTCGTGCAGAGGTCATCGCTAAGTGTTAGCTATAAAGTTGAATGCACGGTTTTTGACATGGCATATATGCCATCAGGAAACTGTCTGAAATCTTATTTCGTTCAAAACTCAAGTAATAATCGTTTTAGAAAAAAACCGTTTGACCAGTTCCTAATACACTAGCTCTTCTTTCCGTGAGTAGCAATTTCAGGCGAAAATTTAAGTATTTTTTTTAAATCCTCAAAAATATTTAGAGCAAGCTTGTTTTTCAAATTAAAATTCTATCGAGCGAAAATCTTCCAATCGTGTATCTGTCTGAGCAGTCCCTAGATAAAGACCTGATAAATAATGCATAAAATGTTCACTTTGCTGGTTTGTTTCACTGCTTCAAAATCTGTTATCAAAAAGGGCATACATTTTCAAGGTAGCGCATACCTGCAGATGTAAGAGACTCAATGATTTCTGATTCACACATCTTATAAATTCGGCTTTCAGAATCGCGGTCTGGTCCATGGCCGATGCTGCTCGTGGTCAGGCAAATAATTTACTTGGAAAATTATATTTAGTGCAGCTGCATAGTTATATGGTTTTTCTGCCTCGGTCTTGGTTTCAACAGAACCAAAAATCGAGGTACGGTCGGCTCTTAATGACGTGTATCTAACATGTGAACTGATCAGTTTGTAATGTCTGTATAGATTATAGACTTACATACTTATATCTCTGCATAGATAAATTGTTTACTTAACCAATACCCTACCGTAATACGTATAACAGTAAACGTAGATTCACTGAGTAATTAACTTATATAAAAAAGTTACGGCCATAAGCCTCACGTTGTGATCTAAATGAATAATAATAATGTTGAATTTGACTTTTACAGAATTTTCAACAAATAAAATATTCCTCCCTACCTTCGACCAAAACTCTTACACATAAAAAGTAACATACACACACATCTCGGGACAGCACTTGCAGCCGCTAGATGTTTGCGGACGCGGCTCCGAAATAAGAAATACACAAACACGTTGGAACATTGACACAAGCAATCAAAGGGCGTTTCAATCGCTGTCAACAAACATGCTCATGGCAGATACGGTAAATACACAGTACAGATCTCATCTCACATGTTAAGGGTGTGTTCCTTTAATGCTTTTAGAACGACAAGTAGAACTCTAGTGAAAGGAAAATTGCGTTTGGTTTAAATTATAGGTAGTAGAGCCTTGCTGACTTCAGCATGAATGGGCCGGCTCGACCGGGGAAGTACTACCCTCTCACAGAAAATCGACGCAAAGTAACAGTACCTAAACTGTTGCGTTTCGTTCGGTGAGTGAGAGTACCGGAGGCCCCATCTCCTATTCCTTCTCCCTCATCCCACTTCTCATCCTATCCCCTTTCCCAACCCTAAGGGCGGCAACGCACTTGTGACTCCTATGGTGTTGCTTGTGTCCATGGGCGGCGGTAATTGCTTACCATCAGGCAATCCGTCTGCTCGTTTGCCGTCTATTAACATAAAAACCAAATATATATATATTTTAGCTTTCCTTATTGGTGACGTTATATGGCAAGAAATACTGATCCTCCTTTTTGCACTTTGCTTAATTTTTTTTTACTCGAATTTTAGTTTGATTTCCTATTATGGCAGGTTTGTTATTAGTTAGGAATTTGTGTGCTTATGATCTCTATAAGTAACAATAATTGAAAAACGTTGACGAGCCTTCTTTAGTTGCCAAACATGAACGTCGCCAATATCGAGAGTACACCTGAGAACAGGCTAGTTGACGAAAAAAATTTTATAAGTCCGTCCTTTAGATTATTCAAAAATAAGCGATACGTATTTTTTACTTGTAAATTAAACCAAAAATGACCAAGGTATAGCTCATTAAAGTTACGTATAACGTCACGCCGTGCTGCATTTTTTTGCACTAGGTGACGTCACACGTAACTTTAATGGGCTATATCTTTGTTATTTTTTATATAATCGAAAAAAGAAAAAATACGTGTCCTATATTTTTTTATAATCTAAAATACGGACTAAATAAAATGTTATTATTTTGACCCTGGAAACTACCCTAAAGCGTCGAAGTATGCTACGATTGCGCCGCTCCGCTACGTCTCTTTGCTAGTCCCAGTCGAAGATATCGAGGTAGCATTAATGAGTGGCCCTCGATCATTCTTTAATACCACCTCGATATCTTAGACTGGGAGAAAATAAAAAAAAAACACCTGATGATCATCGCTTTAGAGTCAGCACAAATTTTATTTGCATCACTCTACCACAGCGGCGAACATATAAGCCTCAGTTGATATGTAATCAATTAACATTTCCCCTCATCATCATCATCAGCCCTTTATACTGTCCCACTGCTGGGCACGGGCCTCTTCCCATTATGAGAAGGGTAAGGCCATAGTCCACCACGCTGGCCAAGTGCGGGTTGGCAGACTTCACATGTCTTTCGAGAACATTATGGAGAACTCTCAGACATGCAGGTTACCTCACGATGTTTTACTTCGCCGTTTAGCAAACGATAATTTTTAACAATTTAATACGCACATAACTCCGAAAACTCATCGGTGCGCGCCGTGGATTCGAACCCGGACCCTCTGCGTAGCAGTCTGTCGGTCTCTCCACTAGGCTATCGCAGCTTGTAACATTTCCCCAAAATAATTAAAATTCGGCCTTTCCAGCTACTATAAAATAATGACCTTGATTATCGTTCAAGCCGTGTGAATGAAACCAACCCTTAACGTTGGGATGTTTGATGCAAAGTGTTTGCTTCGGTTTTGACGATACATTCAGATGTTTTTTTTAGCATCGCTACAACTTCTACACACACAATTATAAGGGATAGGCACAGTTATAAGCAAAAGATTTCGTATGTGCCCTGTTTTATTTAGGTCCAAAGGTATGCTATAGTTTGCGTTCAGTTTGTACGTCGTTTAACAATTTTATAAGTTAGGTATAAATATTCTCTAGATCAAAATATTTAATTTCTATGAATATACAGAGTGTAAAAAGACCCTTAACAGAAATCCCATGTTGTACTAATCACTACGAACATTTTTTACTCCGGCACCATACCTGGGAAATTACTGGTTCAGGAGATATTAAGGCTCAAAGTTAGTATGGATTTTTTCTAATTAGGGACAAAATCGATGCATTTACCCTGCCAATATGTTCTTTAAATGCCCTATGACCCCATGGATAAGTAGGTATTTCGAGAAATGCCCGCGCGCGCTTTGAATTGCGGTTTAAAAAATGTTAAAACTTAAAAAAAAATCGTTTCCCAGGTATTATTTTTGGTTAGTATGACTTGGCATGATGTCCACAATGAGTAGACTTCGGCTTTGTGATGGGTCTTGTGACATCCTGTATACTTAAATAATTTATTACAAGCACAATATAGATGAAAATGTCTCACTTTCTGAATACAAGTTAACAACTTAAGTGGTAGGACAAAAAGGAGCGATACAGTGGTACATTTTCTGTTAATCGCGAAGTTGAGTTAGGTATTATAAATCAATAATTTCTATACAAACGCCCGCATGGTAGAAATACAGATAGATTCTGTAAGATGCATTAACGTTTTATGCGATACTATTTTGCGATAAATTCTTTGCTTTTAACTGAAATAATAACCAAAACTGAAATAAGTTTTGAGTATGTGTGTATTTTTCATCGATCACTTACAAGGGCATTTTCGTCGGAACATGTACAAAATTTCAAAAATGCATGATTAGACCATAACTTTAGTAAATAATATATTTTTTATGAATTTGCATGCTCGTTTTTAAAATCTTTGATTTAAAACATAGAGTACTGATGAATTTCAGTTACTTTTATTTTAATTGAATTAAAAGGAATTTAGTGCAGTTAATTTTGTCATGTTCGTTACTCATAAAAGAACTGTTGATAAAATAAAACGAAATGTTCGTTTGACATTTTAATGATTTCAATAATTTGTAAGTATGATGTTAGTCAATTAATAATGAAAAACTGTTTTATAGCAAAATATTTAATTAACATTTTTGCAATAAATGCGTCCTTACCGTTACTTATTGTTGGATCACAATATTTCACTTTAATGTATTCAAAAAATTACTGTACGTAAAAATCCAATTTTTTGTTTATTAGTATTTACTAAGCTATTAATTCTATACATACAGTAATAAGTTGGAACATCTTAATAAAAATAGGAAATAATTAACAAATACAGTAAAATTTCGTAAGGGACAGTAACGTTACCTGACCTACCCGTAACAAACAGGACACAGTAAAGTTGAGATCACACTTCGACATTTTAGAAGTAACTAATATAATAAGCAAAAAATATTTTTGCTTTTTATTATCTAACATAGCATAATATCTAGTAGTGTTAGCCTGCAAAAAACGAAATAAACGATTTCTTCAATTTTGACAAAACAAAAACATAAAAAGTTCTAGTTTGCAACCGCTTAATTTAATAAACTTCTGAAAATAACGTACATTATATAGTTATCAGCTCTTTAATTTAAAACTTTGGGTTTTCTATAAATTCATAAAATAAACTTCCATCAAGCTGTGGCTTCGAAAAATAATAGTCATGTAACAATCAAGTCAATAACCGACAAACAGTCGCTACTTTAATTTTATTCGGTCCGGCCGCATATGGAATACTGTTCTCATCTTTGGGCAGGGGCACCCCAGTACCAGCTTCTCCCTCTAGACCGCATCCAACGGAGAGCCGCTCGAATTGTCGACTGCCAAGATATTTGCAATGGGTTAGACCCCTTGGCGCTGCGTAGAGATGTAGCCTCGCTATGCATCTTTTATCGCTTCTACTATGGGGAGTGCTCCGAGGAATTGTTCGGATTAATCCCTGCCGCATCTTTCCGCCATCGTTCTACGCGACAGCATTTCCATCCCCATCATTTAGATGGTTGGCAATCCACAACGGTGCGTTTCTCTAGAAACTTTCTGCCTCGCACCTCAAAACTGTGGAATGATCTGTCACCTGCGGTTTTTCCGAACCAATACGACCTTCAAACCTTCAAAAGAAGAGCGTATTCCTTTTTAAAAGGCCGGCAACGTACTTGTGACTCCTCTGGTGTTGCGGGTGTCCATGGGCGGCGGTAATCGCTTAACATCAGGCGATCCGTCTGCTCGTTTGCCCCCTATTCCATAAAAAAAAAATTATCTTGGCAAGAGATCAGTACAAAATACAGTTTAAATCATTTGGTTTGTCCGATTGATTTAAAAAAAACATCCTAGATTATTACACCATTCGAAAGTGTCGCCAATAAGGTTCAAATTCTGGCAAGTAAGAACATATGGCAAACTAACGGAAAGTGCTTATTTTTAACGAAACATCATCATCATCCTTAGTAGCGATACCAGCGATACTTTCGAATGGTGTAATAAACAGAGAGTGTTATTTTTTAAATCACATTAATAATTATAACTATTTGATACGATTCATTTAAATTAGAATTATTTCGTTGATTCAAAATCCATCAAACACCCACCGTGGCACCATGGGCACTTAGCTCCTTGTGTGTCGCAACTTTATGCGGTCATGTTCGTTACTTTTTTGGTCCGGCTTATACGTTACCTTTCGTATGGTATCAGACAGGACGTAACGGAATCACAATACTTAGCAAAACTTTATTAATAATCAAAAATGTTGTTTTGTTTTCTTATAATGAATAATGTATCTTGCTGTAGAATTAACTAACATGTATGGTACAATACATATCAAACTGAGGGTGATAGTAATTGTTTGGTAAAATCGTGATTACTTACCGGACAATCGGATAGAAAACGAGGGATCGCCTGCTGTAAAGCTCCGGCCGGCTCCTGACACGACGCTAAAATGGCCGACAGCGAATGACGGCTTCGACTTTGGTGTTACCATTTTAATAAAACACAACGTAATATATAGAAAATATTTTTAAATTGCTTAAACTTCGGTAACAATGCAGGACATGTCCGTTATCAATAAAACGATGGGACAATATTTAAAATTAGAAAATAAATTATAATTAAGATATAAAACTGCATTAATGTGTTTTTTATTAAATAGAAATTTATTTTGCCATAGAAAAGTTAGAAATTATAAAGCATTTATAGAAAAAATCATCGAAATTGGCAACTCAAAAGTAGTTTAGTAGAAATGGGACAGTACTGTATAGAATATTTGACAAACTTTGAAATTAATTTTCATGTCTTTTAATCAATAAATGTTATATTTTATGTATGGTAAACGAATGTCCGGAAGGTCGTTCAAATATATACAAGAAGTTGCAGTTATTAAAGATGCATTGACTTCAGTTAAAAAAAAAATAAACATGGGACAACCAAAATTTTTGGATGTACATGTTTTTATGAAAATGCCCACAATCCACATTTAATATCAAAGTTGTAAGTGCCAAAAATCATCGTAAAAGGCCTGCAAACAGAATACATGAATAAATAATGTCGATGCACTTTTGAACTTTATTAAATTACCGTATTCATGCGCTGTCACTAGTTATATTATTTTGCGAAGTACCCGTATTTCGATTTGCCGTACTGGAGGGTACTTGGACATGCTTGGACACATAAACGATGATTTGATTGCAGTATCGTGCACTGCGCTGCTCCCAGAAGGGATGAATATGGGTCACCTAAAAACATGCGCCCTAAACGTAGGGTGAACACACCAGTAACAGGCAGGATTGGTAAATACTAGCAATAGGGGCGAAATATCTCATGTTTATGTTTCAAATTATTTGAGCAGTAGATGTCGCCAGCAGCTTCGCCCGCGTAAATTATACATATAAACTTTCCTCTTGAATCATTCTATCTATTAAAAAAGCAGCATTAAAACCCGTTGCGTAGTTTTAAGATTAGACAGACAGACAGACAGAAGACAGACTTTATTTTATACTATGTAGTGATAAACATGAAAACATATATTTCTCCTGGTCTCCAAAGGTCTGATGAAGATATCAACAATTTGCCATGCAAGAGGTATTAGGTGCAAATCCGTGGCGCATACAACTGATTGCGCATGCATATTATACTGATACTGAAATGTCATGCCATGGAAAATCGCTATCCCTTTGGCTTATGGAGAGCAGACATCAGTTGCTCTGTGGAAAAGTTAGTCTGTTTTAGTTGGATAGACTAGAAACGCGGACAACAGACTCCAAGATGAAAGTATTGGTTGCAACCAGGGACACATTAGGATAGGACGATGATGCTTACAAACATTCAGTCAACAGCCACCACGCTTAAAAGAAAAGTTTGTAGAGAACACAAAGTCGTCCCATGCGATTTGTGGCATAAATCTGTATGCCATCTCCGCTGTCAAATATAATGAAAATTATATTTCCAAACAATCTTGCTTGTGTAAAAACAAAAAAGAGTTTTAACCAACAATTAATAAATCACGTCGTTGATTCAGATTCCTCCAAGGAGTTCTTGAACGCGGTCTCTTCATTTCAAAACTTAATAAGTTCAATTTGATTCTAAAACCACCAGTTGCATATAAAATAGCTATCACATTGGACTCTTTCGTACAAATTATGTTATGAATGCGAAAATTTGTTTGTTTGTGGACGTCTTTGTTAAGTTTTGCGTGGGAATGTTATTTGTCGACGAGTGGTATTACCAGTCATCGTAATATGGTGATGTTAAACGAAAAATAAAAAGTGTTGTTGTTAATAAAAAATATCAACTGCGAATGAAAAAATTTTGGGTTTGAATTAATCTGTTTGTATTGAATGAGATTTTTACTGGTGATATTATTACTGGTAATTTGAAAAGAACAGAAACATTTGAAAGTCATTAGTTTGTATTGTTTATCAACCTAAATTTTAACAGGAATCAATTTGTTACGACGAGATTTACCCATATCTAAGCCGTACTTAGACAGGAAAAATCTTCATATATGTTTACTAAAATGAATTATTCAATACTATCATATTTTCCATGATGACTTACTCATTTTCCAATCAAATCCGACCTCAAGCCAAGAGTAAAAGCTATTCATAAGGGTCTTATTTTTGACGTGAAGGAATAGTTCAGTTGACTTTTACCGAATGTCACCTCTAGGAAGTTCGTCCCAATGACATAATATAGATCATCATCATCATCTATGAATAGGTACAGTCAGCCTCAAAAGTCGATGACCACATTCAGATTTTCAAAATCAATGAACATAGTATCACCCATAAATCGCTCAACAAGAAGGGCGCCAGTATTGAATGAACATCAATAAAGTTCAAAACTAACTGAACACTACTTGTCAAAGGTCACTGAACACCATTTTGTCAAAAATTGCTGATCGTTATAACATCCGAAAACATTTAGAATCATCAGTTTGAATTTATACCATCGACGTAATTATAGATTTTTTAGTTCGATTGAATTGTAACCTTATTCGTAAAGCTATAAGACTTATTTTCAAAAATCACGCAGATTCCGTACAAATTCATACCGTCGACTTAGTTTATGATTTTTATAGTTACGATTGAATTAGAACCCAATGTACGGGTCTTGTACGAAAGAACAATGCCCATTTTTCTTAGAGACGCCGGCCCAGATGTGGACATTCAAAAATCGTAGTAGTTGTTATTGCATTCGATAAAAGAGTGTTAAACTAGAATTTTAAGATTGATTAGAGGTCCATCACATTCATAGATTTATTACAAGAAGTACTTTTATATGCTCACAAAACATTAGGTGTGTACCCACTTTTATTAGGATAGTTAAAGTATTTCGTAGTTTTGCGTAGAAAGGAATGAATTAATCAAAAATCCGAAGAAAAAAGCCAGAAGTCGTAAAAGATCCAAAAACATAAAAAGCATTCACAATGTGCACGTGCACAACAAATAGGTAACAAACAAAATAAATTGAATATGACATTATTGACATTAACTTAAGAGTGAAAAAAGTGTTGCCATTTTACAGTTTTAAATGATATTCATTAATCGATATGGATTTCGGACATAGGTTATCTATATATTTGGTTCAAAATCGAACTTATTTGTAGTTAATCGCATGTATACCTTAAAAATACACACATTTTAAATGTTTAAGGACCAAGTAGAGATTTGCTATTAACTCAAATCATTTTGAGTAGAGAAAACGTAAAATCGATAAAGAAGAAGTAATAATCGATTTAATATTATGATTTCTTTACTGGCAATTTCTGGTCTATTACGTGTTGGCTATTTAGACGTTAACACATCTTTTTAAACCTATTTATGGAATAAGTTTCTCGGCACACCTTTAGTAATGCCTATAAATTAAGTTATAAATATAAAGGATTATTCAACAACTAATTGAAACTTTATTGTGCTGTTCATGAGTTCCAAACTGGGCCAAAAATGGGCATTGTTCTTTACACGGTGATGATAGGCTAGTCGACGGGAACAATTTTCATCATCATTCTCTTAGCGTTATCCCAGTTTCAATCTGGGGTCCGCTTACTAGTCTAACCGGATTTGGCTGAATATTAGCTTTTCCACAGAGCGACTGCCTGTCTGACCTCTGCAACCCGAAGGGATAGCGATATTCCATGGTTTAGACCAGTGTCAGTTTATTTAGAAGGTACTGACGCCCCATAACGGCTGTCAAAGATCTTCATGACAACCGGGGCCGACGGCTTAACGTGCTCTCCGAGGCACGGGACAAGCGATAATTAACAATTCAATACGCACATAATTCCGAAAAGTCATTGGTGCGCGCCGTGGATTCGAACCCGAAACCCTCTGCATGGCAGCCTGTTGGTATCTCCACTCGGCTATCGCTGCCTTTTGACGGGAACAATTTTCATACATTTCCTTAATGCGCCCTCTATCGATCGCTACTATCCGATAAGGGCGCTTTTAGAAAATCTATGGAAATAGGGTTGTTTCCAACTAGTCAAATCAAGCACTTTTAATTAAATGTCAAAAACGACCTTTGTCAAGGGTTTTGTATGAAATATGATATAGTGACGTCATAGTGTTTTGCTGTCAAGTAGAATACTTATTATCAATAAATTGACGATAAAAAAATGTTAAATTAAGTTTTAACATTAATTGATAAATGAAAATACTATTATTTTGACATGTTTCACTAGATAAAAATCATCATCCACAGCCCGACTGTGTCCACTGTTGAACATAGGCCTCTCTTTGTTCTTGCCATTTCCCTCGATCTTGTGGTAATCTCGTCCAGGTTCGGCCCGCGATTGCAACAATATCGTCGGCCCATCTTGCTAAGGGACGGCCGACACTTCTTTTCCCCATCCGTGGTTGCCATTCTGTTACGGCCTTACTCCACCTGTTATCACTCCGTCTAGCCAGATGTCCTGCCCAATTCCATTTTGACGTTATTATTTGAGTTCCCACGTCGCGCACCTTTGTGCGTTTTCGAATTTCAATGTTGGGAACTCGGTCAATCTGACGGATACCAAGCATGGAGCGCTCCATGGCTCTTTGTGCGACTCTCACTCGGTATATCGCCTCTTGTGTGAGCGTCCATGTCTCGGCACCGTAGGTCATTGTGGGCAAAACACACTGGTTATAGAGGCGGGTCTTCAAACATTGAGGAACTTTTACCGACTTTAAGATGTCATCTAGTTTTGAAAATGCGGCCCATCCGAGCTGAATCCTCCTTGATATCTCAGTTTTCTGATGATCTTTATCAAAGGAAAGATTATGGCCAAGGTAAGTATATCGGCTAACTAGTTCTAATTTTTCACCGTCAATAGAAACTGGTGAGTTTTTGCAGCATAGACCATTTGCCATAACTTTCGTCTTGGTCATATTCATTTTAAGACCTACTTTTAATGAGACATCGTTAAGATCTTGGAGCATAGTCTGGAGGTTTTTAAGATTATCCGCAAATACTATTAGGTCATCTGCAAACCTTAAGTGGGACAGAAACGCACCATTGATGTTAATCCCGCAGTGGTCCCATTCTAAGCTTTTCATAGTGTCTTCCAGGACAGCAGTGAAAAGCTTCGGTGAGATGGTGTCTCCCTGCCTCACACCTCGCTTTAGCGGAACTGGTTTGGTAAAATCATGTACACGGACCTGCAGTGTGGCTGAGGTGTAAAGCTCCCGGAGCAGATTCACGTAACGAGAATCTATGTGACAACGATGAAGGGCATGGAATACGGCCCAGTGCTCAACGCTATCAAACGCCTTTTCGTAGTCTACGAAGGCCATGCATAAGGGTTGATTAAATTCGTGGCACTTCTCCATTAGCTGCTTCACTGTGTGTATGTGGTCGATGGTTGAGTATCCGCTCCGGAAGCCCGCCTGTTCTACGGGTTGGGCTTCATCAAGCTCACGCGTAAGCCGATTTGTGAGGATCTTAGAGAAAAGCTTGTAAATTTGCGATAGTAAGCTAATAGGACGGTAGTTATTTAATTTGGAAGTGTCGCCTTTTTTGTGTATGATGGTGACTATGGCATTTTTCCAAAGTTCTGGAGTACGGGTATCATACATAACCTTATTAAAAAGTTTTACCAGTAACTTTTGAACTGGTTCCCCTCCTTTTCTGAGTAGTTCGACAGTGATTCCGTCTTCACCAGGTGTTTTATCTGTCTTCATATTAGATAGGGCTGTAACTACTTCAGACAACAAAATGGGTGGCAAGGTTTCTGTATTTTGATATTCCGTAGGTGGTGCTCTGGTATCATCATCTTGGGAGAGGGGTTCTGGACATCTTGATGTATATAGATCCTTATAGAATCTCTCGAGAATAGATAAAATTTTTGCTCGATCTGTCACTATATTGTCTTCATCGTCCCTTAGTTTGGTGATCTGTTCACAGCCTGTACGGGTCCTTCTTCTAAATACCTTTGGTCCTCTATACTCTTTTATCGTTTGAATTATCATTTCAGTGTTATGTTGTCTTAAATCCCTACGTATAGATTTACTGATCTGTTTGTTAATCCTGTCGATGTCTTTTTTGTCTGACGCTGTATGTAAAGCCATGTTCCTTCGTATTTCCATTAAAAAACTTGTATAATTTATTTCACATGCAGGAAACTTCCGTAACGATCGCGTGCAAAACTCGTGGTTTGTTTGAAAAACAAACTCTTGGTAGACCCCCTATATACCTACATATAAGACTCATTTTCAAAATTCACACAAATTCTGTTTTAATTCAATTCTTTGTAAAACTGTTTACCCTTGAATGTAAAATAATATTTCTACTTAATTATCACTTTGTATCGAATGTAGACCATTGCGGTTGCAATTATTTATCATCTATAAAATATTGTATTAGCTTAAAAGTATATAGCTAATATTATATAAAATTATTTACTTCATAATACTTTAATAATAATATAATTAATCACATTAGTTTATCAAATGTAACGACCTCCTTTATTTAGTTCTCGGACGTCACTGGCCGAATGACTGGTGACGTGGTGTTATGCTTTTTTTACCATAACTTTGTTTAGCTACTTTTGAAAAGTCATGGTCACCTACTTATGCCCTTTTAAGACAATCATTCATTTCTGGCGCATGTCATGTTGAGCAATTTAGGTGTATTATGGTGTACAGCGATATTGAAAATCTAAATGTGGTCATCAACTTTTGATGCTGACTGTACCAGTAATTCAGCGCCTAAAATGAGAGTACCTCTATGTTCAACATCTACGGACGTCGATAGGTAAAGTCACCCTGCAACATATACCGATGTACACCATAACTACTGCAGGGGGTTCAAAACTGCGCAATTGCAAGTTCCACGTGGCCCCAGGTTCATTCACCCCTTATCATTGCCACCCCATAGACCTTACGGCCTTGCAATAAGCGCTATAATCACGCATCTTTTTACAACCATCTTTAAAAAAGCCGTGCCACTCAATTTTAAACTTTATTATTTACAAGGTAAGTAATGTTTTGATTGTATTTAAAATGTTGTTTTGTATATGGGTCGTGTTTTGTTTTGGATGTCAATTACTACGACGCAATAGGTGACGTCAGTCATTATTTGTCGAGAGGTTTATTAGGATTTAAGCATTACTTATTCATAATTATCCGTATTGTTATTTATTCACCGTGCTTCGGAGGGCACGTTAAGCTGTCGGACTCAGTTTTGGTCCCAGGACTAGGATCGTTAGGCCATGTCGGAGGTCTTTGGGCGGTCTGAAAACTGCGACAATAGAGTTGGCCAAACCCTTATACGAAGAAGAAAGAAAGATTTGTTCATCATCATATAAGCAAGGTTATTTTTAGTATCACGCAAGTCTCTTACCGGGTGAAGTCTATTTATCGTTATTATTCACAAAACATATACCGAGACATAGCCCAAGACGCGTATTTACATTATATACAAGAACCCAAACATAGGAGCCCTGCGAAGCAGGGCTCCGTCAACTTAGTTTATTAAAAACTATTTAGTATTTAGTTTGGGATAAGGGTCAAAAGATAACCTAACATTACCTATTTAGTTACTTGAATTACATAGAATTTAATCCTCCACTAATAAAGTTCAAATATTATTTCATATATGCACCCATTATTTCACTAAACTATATCTCTTGTCTTGTCAGGCAGGTGTAACTGATGTAGTATAGTCCGGGACTAGGACGCATGTATTCACGTTACGAACTATACACGAGCAGTACGCAAAATTCGTGTATATATTGTAATTTAAATATAGCATTACAATATGTACGCGACCAGTTCCCTATGGCTGCGTTTTGGCTTGGCGAAATAAAAAATCTGCTGGTTATGAGATATGACCTCTAAATGCACAGCTCTTTGCTTCGCGATTTCGGACATATCACTGACATATACAAAACCTCAATTTCAAAATATTTTTGACTCCAATAAAAACAAATGACAGCGGGCAAAAATTTTCGGACAGATTTTGATGTCCTACTGCATGTTTGAACAGTACCTACATTGCATCCATGCACATTTGGTATATTAGTATATTTTTCATCTTTGGCGACGCTTAGAACTCAATCCACAATTGCCGACTGTCATTTAGGTAGGTACCCTACCTACTATTCCAAATTTCCAGCCGATGAACTAGGCAAACTCAAACCGTTTGTATGATCAAACCTGAGTCGAGTAAATAGAATGCCGCCATATTATTTAGTATTCACGCAAAACTGAGCACACGCAAATATATACAGCTGTGGATTTGTGCTGACTCACTATTTAGAGACTAGTCAAATAATATTAGTCGGCTGGTTGTGTCACGTTGTAGTTATAGGTTAGATGCTTAAGGCTTCGCAGTACCGGCCTGAGGCTAGATTTAGGTTGAAGATATCATCATACAAAATTATATAACAGATTATAATCGCGTAGGGCTATAGTTCAGCTTGAATTGTTAATTATCGCTTGTCCCGTGCCTCGGAGAGCACGTTAAGCCGTCGGTCCCAGTTGTCATGAAGATCTTTGACAATCGTTACAGGGCGTCAGTACCTTCTAAATAAAACTGACACTAGTCTAAACCATGGAATATCGCTATCCCTTCGGGTTGCGGAGGTCAGACAGGCAGTCGCTCCGTGGAAAAGCTAATATTCAGTCAAATCCGGTTAGACTAGAAAGCGGACCCCAGATTGAAACTGGGATAACGCTAAGAGAAAGAAGGGCTATAGTTCAGCTGCCTGCTGTGACTGCCTCGTTGGTCTCGCGGCATACATGTGCGCGTGGGATTGGGAGGTCCCGGGTTCGATTCCTGGGTCGGGCAAAGTGTTATTGGGTTTTTCCGTTAGGAAATTCTCAGTAGCAGCACGGAGTCTGGTAATGTGCCCGGTACGGCAATAGGCTCGCCCTCTATTACGTGGGACCTAAAAAAATAAAAAAATCGGGCAAGTGCGAGTCTGACTCGCGCACCGAGGGTTCCGTACGCATTTTACCTTATTAGAGGTTGAATTACGCTAGTCCTCTAAATCTGTATGAGCGCCCATACAACTTAGAGGACTATCTTAAATGGAGTCTACTATGTATGTATGGGGACACCCTAAAATTTTTTAACTTTTTTTATTTTTTGTAATTTTTCCTTTATTTGTGCTGTAAGACCATGCTTTCGGCCAAATTTCGTGATTCTAATTCAACGGGAACTACCATATAGGTTTTCGACCCAAAACCTATAGGGTACTTACGGCTGACCTAGAATTGTCAATTTTGGTCAAAACCAAGGTCTTGCAGCAAAAGTAAAGGAAAAATTCCGAAAATTAAAAAAAGTTGAAAATTGAGGTTAATTTTGGTACTTACAAGTTTTCGCAAAAATCTAATTTTGACCATATCTTTTTATTGGGTTGACCCAGGACCCGGGTTGATTTTCATACACCTAATAGCAACCATAGACCTCAATATCTGGTATAAATTTCAATTTGCTAGGTCCACCCGTTCCTGAGAAAATCGGTGGTGACACACGGACAGACGGACAGACAGACAGACAGACAGACAGACGGACAAGAAAGTGATCTTATAAGGTTTCCTTTTTTTACCTTGAGCTACGGAACCCTAAAAATGAAATGTGGCTGTAATATTACACCTCTGCCTACCCCTTCGGGGATACAGGCGTGAGTCTATAACTAAAAATAAAATAATCACGTAAAATTCACTTATGGTATAAATATCTATGTGTTACCGAAGTTTTGTTTATACCTTAAATAAGTCAATTTTACGCGAGTACTAACCGTTAAATGATTTTGAATGATGTATAAATATCGCGAAAGTTTAAAATGGATATATCAATTTCAGGGACCCTTATGTTACCTAAAAACCTGAAGAGAGTGTGGGTGCTTGGCTTTAGTACCTTTTGACCTTTGGCCCCCTGGAGTGGCTGATCAGTTCGCCCCTCAAGATTCACCCCTTTTTAGGAATTTGTGCCCATACGCCTCGTGAAATAACACTGGTGCCCATACGAGAAAGTACGGTCGGCAAAAGAACCTAAGCAACATTATTTATATTAAATTAAGTAATAGAGAGAGTAAAGTTGGGTTTTGTAAATACCTATAAACAAAATCACAGATTTGTTCTATCGAAATCGAACTATTATTTTAGATCCTCTTTTTATAATATTGATATCCGCCTCTCCCGCCCACGCCCGCCATCCGTAATGTAACTTTTCCAATCATCTATCCATTTTTTTATGTATTGAAACGATGTGTGACGATTGTTGTAAAAAGTACCAGGGTTACAGGAATGAACAGAGTTAGGTGTTTATAAGAAAGCTGGTTACAAAGTTATCAATCGGTAATACGTTTTGAAAAGTACCAGGGCAACATAATTTAACAGAAGGTAGTCGCCTATTAAAACCTGGTTTTGAAGTTGTTAATCAGAAATTAGGCACTGAAAGGCTCATATGGAAAACTCATTTCAATTTTGGAAGCAATAGGTAGTCTGTAATTGGATCATAAAATACCTTACTAAATTAAATATGTAAGTAAATAAAAACAGATACGATACGATATAAAAGAACTATTTTTACAACCTTTAGCAATAACTTGTACAACGCAGTATGAACACTGTACTAACACAAATAGCAATATTTCTAACTGAGTATTCCAAATTTAAAATTATGCTTTGCCTAACCGTACTATTTTTATTAATAATATCATAGATTGTAGGGACGGGGCGTATGGGCCCTTAAAAAAATATTATATAATTATTTTCTCCATACGGCCCTTGAAAAGATACGAGCTCTCCAAAACGGGGCGAATTCGCAACTTTTATTCACGGGGCGAATTTTAAGAGGCGTATGGGATCTCACCCGTAAGGAGACCTGAAAGGTATACTTCGTTTCAATGCAATGTATGAACTATTTGAAAAATATTATTTGAATCCGTTGAGTAGTTTATGCGTGATTGAGTTAATAAAGATTATATTTTATTTGTCAGCACAATGTTTTCTTTCGCCGTAAAACAAGCGTTAGTCACAGATATTAAATATCATACTATACTAGTAGGTACCTACGTATTACTATCTTCCAAAGGTACTTATGCAGGTCCTGGGTTTGAGCCCCAGATTTACTGCGTAGCGGTCCTAGTCTCTCCACTAGGCTATTGCTGCCTGTAAGGCAACCAGGCAACTAGTGGATCAAGGCAGTAACAAACTATTCAGGAAGCTCT
Organism: Euclidia mi; assembly: GCA_944739405.2. Lineage (NCBI taxonomy): Eukaryota > Metazoa > Arthropoda > Insecta > Lepidoptera > Erebidae > Euclidia > Euclidia mi. Next base: position 14,556,378 of record OX123197.2, read on the forward strand.
TTTAAGAGGCTACCTCGAAGGTCAAAAGTCGTTCAGAGGTCATCGCTTAAGTGTTAGCTATAAAGTTAAATATCGCACGATTTTTGGTATTGCGTGCCACCCCGAAACTGTCTCAAATCTTATTTCGTTTATAACGCAAGTAATAATCGTTTTAGAGACAATTCGTTATGCGTTTCCTATGAAACTAGCTCTTCTGTCGCGGGTGAGTAGCAAATTCAAGGCGAAAAGTATTTTATCTAAATATCTTTATATCTATAAAAATATTTAGATTAAGCATGTATTTCACATTAAAATTCTATCGAGTGAAAATATTCAAATCATGTATCTGTCTATGGATTTATTAGATAAAGACCTGATAAGGGTAGTTCTTCAGATACAACATTTTCGATGTCTACGGGAATAATTCTGTAACAAACTAACAAAACGACCTGTAATTTTATTTTTGTATAGTTCAGCTTTCTTCTTATCTGGGCTAAATAATACCTATATTTGAAATAATTGCAGACTAGATATAAAATAAAAATATTTGAACGTCGTTCTTCTGATTCATATAACGTGTCTGCCTGCCAGTATCCGGAATAAAATAGTCGATGTCGCATTTTCCCTTTGATAAATCAATACAAATTATTATATTATCGAGAGGAAATAAATAGCCCTCTTACAAAAAAAAATGTTTTAGTTATAAATACCTTAATGTATTTAAAAATAAGAAAATAAGAAGTGTCCGGCGTTTAATACTGATTAATATAGCGAAAGCTGTTCTTGACCGTACTTGGTCGGGTAATAATAATGAGGGTCTGGCTTCCGGCGCGGGAGGAAGCTGTGCAACGGATGAGCTAGAAGGCGTACCAACGAGTGGTTGGCTTAGTATCCTGGTGGTACGAAGGTGATGATCCGATTTATCTGTGCTTGGTTCAGGTGAAATTCTTATAACAATACCTACTTTATAAAATCTATCTTATTATTTTAAAACTTCAGTCTGTGTATCGAGAGATGCTTTTATGCTATAGATTCGTGTGGAAAAGTCTCAATTCTAAAATCTGTATGTATAATGAGTTATGCATGATTGTAGACAAACTGCTGTTTCATCTATACCTGATTCGTATGGTCAAAACATCATATTGTATCATATAACTATAATCCGTGCCACGAGAACATACTTTTTGTAAACAAAGAATTACTAATAAGTAACATAGCGACAGTTCTGTCAAAAACAAATAATGTCAAATCCAATGAGCGCAACCAAGAGCGCAACGGTACATAGATACAAATACGTGTCATTGCAAATTAATATGTCAATTGATCGGGTTTTTATCGATATATGCATAGAATAAAGAATTCATATTATATTATTAATGAATATATGCGCTGTGAACAGTGTTTTGTGGTACTGGAACACAACAGACGCCTGGAACGTCAACATTTTGCCTTAATCCATTGAAATGTTACATTCTTGGGCTTAGCGCGCATTTGTCAGTGGTTAAAAAAATTTTTTTTGGATGTCGAGAAGATAGTGTAGTTTAAAGTTAAATGCAAGTTTATGGTGCCACAGCCCACAACGCTTGTCCTGCGGCCGGCATCTCGAAAAAGCGGGTGCAGAATTGCAGATGGCAAACTATTAGTCGCACAGATTATTTTTTACACTTAATGTTATTTTACCAAAATGTTATTTTACTGCTTTTGTTTTAGTTCATTCTGACGATTTCATTCATACACAACGTAAAATCTCCATGCCTAGAAATTTTAACGCAATGTACTAATGGCTAATGGTCTGTAATATTATTCATTTGTGGTATTTTTTTTAATATTTTATTATAGCTTAGTTATTTTTATTGCCTATGATTAAAAAAATCAAGTCAATAATAGATTTCATGTTTGTACTCTATCATTGATATACCTACATGGTTCTCTATTATTGTCGTGCATTTACAGAATTACATAGGTACGTGTAAGAAACTACAAAAAAGGAAAATTCATGAAAATACTTCCGGGAAATTTGACCACTATTTTTGTACAAATAAAACATTTTTATTCTCTACAGGAAGTCAAAGGTAATAAAATATAAATTCGAAGATATAGTAGCATAATTGAGCATTAAAAAAAACGACTGTTCAAAAGTATAAAAGTTCACTAAAGCATAAAATCTCAAACACAACTGTGTTTGAGAAACACACATGTGTGTTTACAAAAAGTCTATCTTCTCGTGGCACCAACTATAGTGAGTTGTACACGGAAAATTAAAATCAAACTAAATGAAATAATATATATTAACAATTAAGTATAATATTTTTTATACCTAAAAGAATTGATTGTATTACAAATATTAGCAAACGTTTTTTTTTGTTATATTGCTATATTATCTCATTATCTCGCTTGCCCATAAAATACAAGAATTATTTAAATAAACTGTTTTAGAGTTTAAGAAGTGTTCTTTTCCGTGATATGATCACTGATAATTGTTTTTATAAAAAAAGATTATTGTTATTTTTAAAATATGATTGTTTCTTAATAACATTTTTCATTTTCATTTCAATTTCTGATTCATCTGGGTACAAAATATTTGAACGAGGATATCTTAAAAACTATTTTATGAAAATTTGACAAGTGCGAGTCGGACTCACGCACGAAGGGTTCCGTACCATCATCTTTAAAAGAAAATCACGTTTGTTATATGTATACTTAGATATTTTTAAGTTTCTACCTGTTTATTAAGATCGAGTAAAAAAAATTCCTTAAAATTACGTTTGCTGTATGGGAGCTCCCCTTTAATATTTACTTAATTTTTATTGAATTAATTATTTTGAAAGGTAATATACAACTATATATCCGGTGAAAATTTTAAGCGACTACCTAGTTAGTAATATTGAGCAAAAAATACGAAAAAAACACGTTTATTCTATGGGACCTCCCCTTAATATTTTCATTCTTTTATTTTTAGCTTTTGTTGTTACAGTGCCAACAGAAATACATAAGTTGTGAAAATTTCAGCTTTCTAGCTATCACGGTATATGAGGTACACCCTGGTGACAGACAGACAGACAGACAACGGAGGCTTAGTAATAGGGTCCCGTTTTTACCTTTTAGGTACGGAACCCTAAAAACGAGTCCCTCATTTAAATATATTATTATGTTCTTTGGTATGTACCTATCACTTTTTTCATATGAACATGTATTACAGAGCTGAAAGTGATGTTAAATTTTGCCCAGATGAAGAGAAAGAAGAGATTTCGAAGAACTAGGTACCTACCATTAATAATATACAACATTTTCACTTTGCTAGTGTGTCTCACTGCTTCGAAATTGGTGAGAAAGAATGCATGAATAAAGAATATTAAGAATATTGGTATGGATGAGAAATACCTTTCTACAGTTCAATTGGTATTTGGATTCTACACTTAGCTAGTAAAGATGGACTGCATCATAAACCAGAGTTAGGATGCAAAAACATACCTATATAATTAATAACTTCAATTAATAGTTAGTTGTACCCACAGGCATATTCCAAAAATACTTAGCATAAGTAAGGCACGACTATCGCAAAAAATAGAATCAAACCTAAAACGGATCTAGGACCACACACACACAGTACAGTAAAAAAAAAGTAAATATGACTTAATAATGCAAGTATACCTAAATTACCTTGCGATATTTATGTAAACAGAAAACCCAAAAACACCCTGTTCAACCTCGGAATGGAATTGAGTTATCAAGAACACCCGTCAATAATGCTATATTCATCACTTTCGCTCAACATGATGTTATAACTAACTTATAATCCCTTGTTATAAACGCCGATAGAACAATCTAGAACCGTGTCCCCACTTAAAGCGTAGTTGGTGAGGTAGCACAGGAACAGTCTCATTGTAATGGTTCGTTAAATTATTACGGTTCATTCGGCCGTATTGATCCGCTCGGGCTTACCTCCGGGACTTACTTGCGGGATAGACCTTCGATGTTAGCTTACTATCTTCGCCACATGCATTTTTATGACTTATTATTGCATGATGTTTCATTTTACGTACTTATGGGATACAGGTAATTCTGTAAAATGTGGTGAGAGTAAAAAGCGGACGACAGGCTCTGAAGTGGAAGTCAGGGTGCGAACGGGATAGCACTACAACGATGATGATGATGGTGACTTCATTGTATTATTTGGTTGAATTTGGTAAGTGATGTTGCTAATATGTACTTAGTTGAGATTGCTGAGATTTGTTTTAATCAGGTACACCTTTAGAATATTAAATAAACCTCTCTATAATATTCAGATACGCCTTTCGAGATCAGAATAACTAATGTATGGAAGAGATATTTACAAGCATTCAATCAACAGCTACAAAAAATACATAGTCTCGAAACAACAATTTGTTGACCCAGGAGAGATGAATGCTGTGCCAGGTCGCGAGGCAATTACTGAAACCACTGAGCACTTAGCAGTCGAGATTGTCTATTGCACATCGACGCGCTTCTGATTTTTATCATGATCATCATCAGCGATATAAATAGGTACACTGTCCCACTACTGGGCACGCGACTTTTCGGACTATGAGAAGAGTTACGCCAAAGTCCAGCTGGCCAAGTGCGGGTTATTTGACTTTGCATACACATGCAAGTATCCTGGCGATGATTTCTTTTACTTTTTAGCAAGCGATAATTAAGAGCTGTTTAATTCGAACTTAATTGGTAGGTAAGTTTGTTCTGAAATGTGGGTTTGAGCTTGAGGCTCTCTGTGTAGCAGTTTGTTTGTCTCTACACCAGGGTCTTACTTACTCTTCTCTATTGCCTAGTAAAGAGACAAAAACTTCATTGATATAGAACAAGCTAACATAAAATTTTACGTAACATATAATTATCTGATTGAATAACATTTATATTCTTATCATCATCATCATCAGCCTGCAAGAGTCCACTGCTGGATATAGGCCTCTCCAATGGCACGCCACTGAGCCCGATTTTCGCCCTTTCTTTTTATATTCTTATACCGTATGCCAAATTGTCATATTGATAGAATAACCGCTGACACTGCAATATAGTTTTTTTTATGTACCTATTCCAGAATGAGTTGGAGACATTGTCGGAAAAATCTGACGAGCTGTACACAGACCGGAACAGTTTGAGAATCTGTACTATATAGCCAGATGTCGGTGGCTCGGGTGTTGCTCGCAACACACTGTGGCAAACAATCAGCGTCAGGATCCGAGGTAGGCTCCAATGATGGTCGTACAGTTAAACTAAACTTGACAAAATCGCGCTAGGTTACATATAATCAGATAACAAAATTCATACATATACAACTACTCAGATCTTCCAGAAATTCAGTAAAAGACACACTCAGATAATTTATTCACAAAAATTCAAATCTTCAAGAACCACATCCGAACCAACCTCGATACTTACCTGTTTAATTCCGAGAATGTGTAATCAAACCTACCGAAAAGTGTGCAAGCCGAGCAGTGTAAGTACAACGATCTCATTTTTGTTTTCTACCGACGTCATATCACGCGATATTTTAAATCTCATACGTAGATAAAACCCGCTACATTCGACAACGTAATCTTCCGCCATTTCTAAGTCAATTTTGTTTAGACATAAATTACGAAACAGATTTTCACAGAACAATCTCATTTTAACCAAACCTCCATGCAACAGAACATTCAGCCGCCATTTTAACATATTACACATTTCATATACAACGTTATTTCTACAAAAACGTATTATTATACTTATACGCGGCGTATTTCGTGTCGGCACGGTCGCAACGCGTAACTCATGCTGTAAGGGATATTACGAGCGCACATAACGCCTGCGATTCTGATACGAGCAAAACGCTAATGCTGTAAATGTTGCTAAGGAAAACGCCTGAGTTGTATTTATTTTGTTGCATGTATAGAATTTGAAAATAAATTATTTAGACTTTCGGGACTTGTAAATATTATTTGCTAGAGAACAAGTAGACCTCGTTGGATATGTTGGATGGTCTATGTTACTGATGTACGAATTAGGTGCCTGGTAATTTTTTTTTTTTTAATAATAATAATATTCTACCACATACGCACATCACCATCTAGTCCCAAACTAAGCAGAGCTTGGAACTATGGGTACTAGATAATGGATAAACATACAATATACTTTTTTTTTGTAAATACATACATATTATACATAGAAACACCCAGACCAAGACAAACATCCATGTTATGTACCTATCTATAATTATTTTTCTTTGCTGTCTTATGTAATCTAAATAATATGTGTCAGTCAAAAGGTTTTCAATAAAATTTTAAGTACTGTTTAAATGATTCTGGTAAAATGTGATAATTAAGTATTTTTCACACGTTTGTTTGTTTTTTAACCATTAAAAAGCTAAGCATAATAAAATTAATGATGTACCTATGTACATAATGCCATTGCAAGATATTTATAAAGTAAAGCCTAAAGTTACTTTTTAATTGCTATAGTACACTTTATCTGAGTAGGAACATGACGAATCCCCAAACATTTTAAATTAAGTAACCAGTATTCAAACAATTCTTCGCGAGAATATTTTTTGTGTGAAAACGCGAAGAAATATTAGAAGCGTAGCTCGGCGGCAAGGCGTTTACCCTGAGTGAAAAACGGCAAATCTTTGGAGAATTCACTTTGAAATTATTGAAGGTCGTGCACTGAATACTGTTAAGGACACAGAGTAAATGAGGCGCAGAAGTGCCAGTTCGCAGCTATAGGTAGGTAGGTAAGCTATGTTTTTGTGCTTTAAGTTTGACTATGATGGATGGATCGGATGATTTTTAATTGATTGAATATTCACATCGACATCGACTGTGTATGTGGGTTTGAATATTTTTTCAGTAATGGTTTAACCCTAGAATACTAATCATCGCCTGAGAGGCCGCGTTCGGTTGATTTTTTAAGAATATTTTTAAATTACGTCTATGTATTGCGAGGTGCGTTCGCGCCAATACAGTGCACCCCGTGATGCAGTGGAGAGTGGTCACGGGTTCAGCGCGGAATATGCAGGTATTGAGTTATTGACCTCACGGTCGCCTGGGAGGCGATCATTAGTATTAAAGGTAAGTTTTTTATCAATCCCGTTTCTTAGTTTTTTGCAATTATCTCTTTATCTATTTGTTTGATAAAGCTGAGAATTGGTTATTTTGTTTCATAGATGAATTTCGATGAGAACCAGATAAAAAAATATTTGGAACACGAAGAATCGGACAGTGAAACTGAAGATTACGTTGAGGATTACGATTCAGACGACAGTATGGCTGATCCTTCGTGCCAGCTTGAAGATGATTTTCCATAATTGTAAAACTGCTGTAATTTTGATAGAAAAATATAGTCTGATTTTAATTTACTGTCAAGCCAAATATCTCATAATTACAATGGTAATTTTACTTTTATGTGATATAATATTTTAAAAATACTTAATTTAGATACTAAATTAGAGGCTGTGTGACTTTTTATTTTTTATTATTATTATTCTAAAGACTGTTCAAACAAGGGTTACGTTAGACTTAAGGTTGATTTTAAGACTGAAATTATAATTTTAAAGAAAACGTGCCATTGCATTTAAAGAAACAAGGTCTTTCTTCATTATTTTGTTAAATTTAAAACAATTTTTAGTAAAAAAGTCTTTCTAAAATCTTGTATCATATATGAAGTAGCCACCCGAGCGATCATTAGTATTAAGCGGTAAAAAAATAAGATTAGTACTCTAGGGTTAAAAACGGATGCTTGTGCTAGACGTTCTTAAAGGTAGAGCCATTATGTGAGTAGTAGTCTTGTTGATTTCAGCATAAATGGGTTCGACCGGGGAAGCACTACCTCGTAAATCTATACACATATGTATTACGATATTATTACACATCTTGTGAGGCGAAGTTCTTGTGGATACATGTATCATGTTATCAGAGCTACCCACGAGTACAATAGCAGGGCAAAACTAAAGATGTAGCTTTTTATGCTTGTTACCGCAGATCGCCGGCATTTATAAAACAATTCGTTTTGTGTTAAACCTTAATTCACTACATGAGTCCCAGGGACTCACATGAAAATTAAAAATGCCGTATTTCGTTTTTGCGTCTAGATTCCTCACCATCTCAGTACCTTCCTGCAGTGGCGTGGGCATAGCGGGCATGTGTGTGCGGCTCGTATATGTTGAGTAATTACGACGAGTGAGTCCCTGGGACTCATGGTAGTGAATTGGATGCAGTTTTTATTTTGATGATATTGGTATGGTCAATCATTTAGATTTCTTATTAATGTTACTTCTACATTAAACAAATTCACTGCCTTACGATCGTACGGTCATAAAATGGCCCATATAATCAATTCAAACTAAACTTCTACAAGTACAAGAAAATATATGCCTAAAGATCTGAGTCCCCTGATATTTACGACACACTGCCTAGAAATCACAGAAAATATTTCTATTGATGGCATTCCTAAAAGAGAACAAGGATTGATTACTCTTTCTGCAAATATATTAAAAGTAAGTCTTTTTCACCTAGTGAATTGAGGGTTGAAAATGTATGAAATATAGTCCGTGCCACGAGAACATAGACTTTTTGTAAACAAAGAATTTCTACTAAGTTACTTAGCGATAGTTCTGTCAAAAACAAATAATGTCAAATCCAATGAGCGCAACGGTACATAGATACGTGTCATTGGAAACTAATATGTCAATGGATCGGGTTTTTATCGATATTATGCGCTGTCAACAGGATCTTTTAATGTTTTGAGGTACTGACGCCTAGAATGTCAACAATTGGCGTTAGTTCATTGAAATGTTACATTCTTGGGCTTAACATGCATTTATCAGAGGACAAAATTAAATTTTTAGTTATCAAGAAGGGGTAAATGTAAAGTTAAATACAAGTTTAAAGGATCGCAACGCTCTTCCCGCTGCCGGTATCTCGAAAAAGCGGGTGCAGAATAGCAGATGGCAAAAAATTATTTATACCTAAAAAAGAAATTGCGTTTTCAGGCTACCGTAACTTTTAATGGATTTTGTTTAAGTTCATTTTGACGATTTCATTCACAGACAACGTAAAATCTCCATGCCTAGAAATTTTTATGCAATGTACTAGCTAGTTTTATCCGTAATATTATTCATTGTTGGTCAATAATTTATTATTTTAGGATAGGAATGCTACTTTGAGCAAGTGATTTATTGTCTATGATTTAAAAAATCGTGTAAATAATAGAGTAACATGTATGTACACTATCATTAACATACATGGTACTCTATTTTTCCTTAATTTACAGAATAAATTACGAGTAAAACGTCAAAAAAATCGGCAAATTTATGAACATTCGACCATTCAAACACAAAATCAAAAAATTTTATTTCAGTAAAATTTAACAATATAAATTTAAAAACATAGTGGCATCATTAGGCATTGAAAAAGAAAGACTGTTCAAAAAGTATAAAATCTAAAACACAACTGTTTGAAAAAAGGTTGTGAAGCCCTGAATGTTTGTTTACAAAAAGTCTATCTTCTCGTGGCACCAACTATAGATAATTTTTAACCGACTTCAAAAAAAGGAGGAGGTTAACAATTCGTCGGAATCTTGTTTTTTAATGTATGTTCCCCGATTTCTCTAAGACGCCTGGACCGATTTCAAAAATTCTTGTTTTGATTGAAAGAGTATACCTCTTAGTTGGTCCCATGATCATCAGGTCAGGATATGATCATGGAGTCCTTAAAAATCGAAGGAAATCTTCAAATTTTATAAGCACACTTGAAGCGATTTGACGATAACAACCCAATTCCGTCAAGTCAAGTTTGGGCTCGTTTGAGTCGTCTTTACATAGACTTTGATGCTGGATGATTTCCATGGTCTGATGATAGAATTGGAAGGTAACCATGAGATCATTGTGATGCAATAACCCAATCTCATCGAGTTTAGGGTTGTTTGATTCGTCTTTACATGTACTTTGGTACTGGATGTTTTGCAGGGTCTGATGATGGAGCAGGAAGGTGGCCATGGGATCTTTGTAATACAATGACGCAATCCCATTGAGTTTGAGCTCGTTTGATTCGTCTTTACATGGACTTTAGTGTCGTTTGAGTCGTCTTTACATAGACTTTGATGCTGGATGATTTCCATGGTCTGATGATAGAGTTGGAAGGTAACCATGAGATCTTTGTGATACAATAACCCAATCTCATCGAGTTTAGGGTTGTTTGATACGTCTTTACATGGACTTTGGTACTGGATGTTTTGCAGAGTCTGATGAGCAGGAAGGTGGCCATGGGATCTTTGTAATACAATAACGCAATCTCATTGTGTTTAGGCTCATTTGTTTTATCTTGGCAAACACTTTGGTATTGGATGATTTCCGGGATCTGATGATGGAACTGAAACGAACGTGTTTAGGCTAGTTAGTTGATAACAAAAAATACTTCAAATTGCTAGAAAGGTACAGGTCTACATTTTAGAATTAAAGCACGTAAAGAAGGCCTCCCCATCATTTACCACCTACACTATCATATGTACCTAATTACCACCTATTACTATTTTTATTAGTATACCACTAAAAAGCAAAAAATAAAAATTATTTTTAAATAAAAAGAAACCGACTTCAAAAAACACTAAGGAACTAAAAACAAAAAATAATTGGTTTTGGAGGAACAATTTTTGGAGTCGGTGCCAAGCACTTACGCAAAAAGTTACTAAATTACAAACTACCTATTCTATCAACAACAAAAGTTGTATAAAAATGTGAGGTCTTATAGTCAGATCAGAAATACTTGGCTTGGCACCGACTCCAAAAATGTTTACTCCAAAACCAATTATTTTTTGTTTTTTAGTTCCTTAGTGTTTTTTGAAGTCGGTTTCTTTTTATTTAAAATAATTTTTATATAAAACTAGGTCGTAGGTATCTTTCATTATTACCTTCTGCATGTTAACCTAATCTGTGTCCAACCGCATTAATGCGACGTCTGTAACTTCTACGCCTTTTGGATTTATCTGAGATACTATGTATAACATTATGTATGTACTTTGTTTATTATTAATGTATACTTACTTACATTATGCGAGTTACACATCTTTTCTATTCGAAATATGTTTAATCTATGCATACAGTGTAAATAATACATGTGAATTCAAATCATTATCATAGATAAAGTGATAAAAAATATTTTTTCTTTAAAGTTATGATTATGACCGTGTGGTTGACGGCATAGAATACAAGTGTCACCACCCCCTATCTTCCCGTGGGTGTCGTAAGAGACGACTAAGGGATAACACGATGCAAATACCATCTTTGCATAGAGACGGAAAACTCGACATCAAACCCTATACGACTGCCTCGTTGGTCTCGCGGCATAAATGTGCGCGGGGGATCGGGAGGTCCCGGGTTCGATTCCTGGGTCGGGCAATGTTATTGGGTGTTTCTGTCACGCAATTCTCAGTAGCAGCGCAGAGTCTGGAAATGTGCCCGGTACGGCAATAGGCTCACCCCTTATTACGTGGGACTATAGTATATCTGGCGAAAAGTGGGTGTAGAAATATATCTCTGCCTACCTCTTCGGGGTTATAGGCGTGAGACTATGTATGTATGTATGTAGTTATTTTTCTGATAATCTGGCAAATCTGGGCAGACTATAAAGTGGACTTTGGGCTTCAAGGCATAAATCTTAGCTGTAACCGGAATGAAGCTGATGAATATTTTACCTCGCCCTTATAAAGAAAGAAAGAAAGAAAACATATTTATTCTGTTACGAACATACGAAATAATTACATTTTTTAGCACACATAACAGGTTTAGTAACAGAATTGGCCTCCAACTCAGCGTAGTGCCATCTAGTTCAACTAGATGGCGCTGATATTCTGTTGGTACCATTTTATCTTAATTACTAATAAATAAATAAATATATATTGTTTCTTTTTTTGACCCCGGCCGGTCGTTTCACATTTGCACAAAGAGGAACACATTTATATACCTACCGACAAGGCTTATTGTTTACACTTCTAAAATTGTGACACTTGACACATAGGAAATTAAAGGTAAGCCCAGAGAAGGCAGAGAACATGTTATATTCCATTACACACACGAAGGCGCTGGTGACATAATTTCATCTCCGTACAAATAAATGAAAATCAGACGAATATGACATTCATATCCGTGTAAAGAAGCAAAACAGCAGAAAAAGCAGTTTGACTATACGTTTATTTTTTGAGCTGATAGTTCTTCTTCTGGTAGAAGAGCATGCGTGAGGAATCTGATTGGAGTGAATGAATCAAGAGAGATATGTCAGGATCAGTGCAAATGGCGTTCCGTAGTCTCTGCCTACCCCTCCGGGGTTTCCCGCTATAGACTCACGCCTGTTTAGGCGTGAGTCTATGTATGTATGTATGTATGGTAGTTCTTCAATACAATCGATCCTGAATCCGCTATAACTATACTGCACAGATACCACCCGACGTTTCTTATAGTCAATAAATATGATCGCTGTTGCCCGAATTATACAAATAATTACAATGGTGAAAATACAGGAGATGTCATAAAGTTTAATGTCTCATTTCCTCTTCCTTAATTTGTAATCATTGTCTTCATAACAAGTCGTTATTTTGTCATAAATTTATGACATAATTGCCTCTATCCGGGAATATAACTACATCCCAATGTCATTTACGGTTTACAAATTGTCTGATTAAAGAAAAAGGCGAATGACGGAAACGTAATTGCCTAGGGTTGGGTTCGAGTTCATTATTTTATACTATCAAGAAAACAAACTAGCATATTGGCAACTAAGTAATATTTATGAAACGGTTCTCAATTGCGTAATTATTCTAAAATATCGGTGAATACGTACCTTTTATTTTCCCGGACGTTCGATGTGCAATGTAAGGCTTTTCCCATCAAATATCGGGGAAAATACATTTGCGATGACAAAATAAGAATATAAAAAAACACTGACATAATAAGCTTTCCTGATTTGAAGCAGTAACAGTAAGTCCATAGACACCTATCTAGCTGGCATACTTAATATAGCAGGACATTATAACTTATTGTCAATATTTTATCAAAAAATAAATCCAGAAAAAGCTGCTACTCAGGCATTAGCAGAATTTAAGACAAATGTGTGAAACAAAACTTGTTTTTAAAAACTTAAGCATTGACAATTAGCGTACAGCCGCTACAGTAATGGCGGGTGTGGAGACAGATTTAATTCCAATCCGAAACAATTAAACAAAACTTAAAAGTAATATCGCCACACTAACACGATGTTGTTTAAAAAAAATTAAAAATCCTCTAGAATAAAATTGAAAAATGCATTTATTTTTATGCTCTTATCTTACCGATGGTACGATATGTAAGTTAACAGAAAACCCAATAACACCCTCCTTAATCTTGGAATCGAAGATGAGCTTTTACCTATATTTTAATGACCTGACCCTCCGGGAAACAGGCGTGAGTGTATGTATTTAATGACCTGTTATCTCTTCTGGAGGTGACATGATCACTGAGTGATCAAGCCCCTTTAAATAGAGAAAAAACAAAGATGAGCTATAATGATTATCCGTCAAATCGAATACCAATAAGGAACTTGTTGCAACAATTTTATAAAAGTAAAAACAATGTCCATCAATGAGAATACCGCACTTCTATGATGTTATGTTCGTCACTCCCCTTCATCAAGACTATACCTTATATTACCTCGCTATAAACGTCGATGGAACAATCTAGAGCCGTGTCCCCACTTAAAGCGTAGTTGGTGAGGTAGCACAGGAACAGTCTCATTTTAATGGTTCGTTAAATTATTACGGTTCATTCGGCCGTATTGATCCGCTCGGGCTTACCTCCGGGACTTACTTGCTGGATAGACCTTCGATTCTAGCTTACTATCATCGCCACATGCATTTTTATGACTTATTATTGCATGATATTTCATTTTATCTGCTTATTATTAAGAGTCAGTACAATCTGGTTAGACGAGACTTGAGTTCTTAAGCGAAAATGTTGGGTGAAACCGGGATAGCATTAAGACGACGATGATGTCGATGATGATGATTTCATTATATTGTTCGGTTGAATTTGGTAAGAAATTATGTTGCTAGTATATACAGGGCGTCACAAGACCCATCACCATGCCGAAGTCTACGCGTTTTGGACATCATGCCAAGTCATACTAAGCAAAAATAATACTGGGGAAACAAACTTTGTTTTTAAGTTTAAAATTTTTTTAAACCGCAATTAAAAGTGCTCGCATGCGATGCTTGAAATACCGCCTTATTTTCATGGGTCCATAAGACATCTATAGAACACAATGGCAGGGTAAATTCATTGATTTTATACCTAATTACAAAAATTCTATAGCGACTTTGACTTTGACACAATATGGCATTTCAGTTTTCGTTAAGAGTCTTTTAACACCCTGTATAATCGAGATTGCTGAGATTTGTTTTTCATGAGATACACCTTTCGGAGATTGAATAAATCTTTCTCGATATAGAATTACTTTTACTAAATATCGAAGACGGTATAAATTATGTATAGCAGAGAAATTTAAACACATTCAATCAACTGCTACACAGAATGCACAGTCTCGAACCAACAATTTGTTGACCCAGGAGAGATTAATGCTGTGCCAGGTGCCGAGGCAATTACGGAAACCACTGAGCACTTCCACTTAGCAATCGAGATTGTGTATTGCATATCGACGTGCTCCTTGTTTTTTATCATGATCATCATCAGCGCTATAAATACACTGTCCCACTACTGGGCACGCAACTTTTAGGAATATGAGAAGGATTACGCCAAAGTCAAGATGGCCAAGTGCAAGGGTTATTTGACTTTGCGTACCTACACATGCAGGTATCCTGGCGATGATTTCTTTTACTTTTTAGCAAGCGATAATTAAGAGCTGTTTAATTCGAACTTAATTGGTAAGCTTGTTTTGAAACGTGGGTTTGAGCTCGATGCTCTCTGTGTAGCATTTGTTAGTCTCTACACCAGGGTCTTACTGCCTAGTAGAGAGACAAAAACTTCATTTATATAGAACATAGCGAACATGAAATTCTACGAAACATATATCTGAATGAATAACATTTATATTCTTATACCGTATGCCAAATTGTCATAGGTATTGAAAGGATAACCGCTGACACTGCGATACCTGTTTAATTCCAAAAATGTGTAGGTAATCATACCTACCGAAAAGTCTGCAAGCCTAGCAATGTAAGTACCACGATCTCATTTTTGTTTTCTACCGACGTCATATCACGCGATATTTTAAATCTCATACGTAGATAAAACCCGCTACATTTGACAACGTAATCTTCCGCCATTTCTAAGTCAATTTTGTTTAGACATAAATTACGAAACAGATTTTCACAGAACAATCTCATTTTAACCAAACCTCCATGCAACAGAACATTCAGCCGCCATTTTAACATATTACACATTTCATATACAACGTTATTTCTACAAAAACGTATTATTATACTTATACGCGGCGTATTTCGTGTCGGCACGGTCGCAACGCGTAACTCATGCAGTAAGGGATATTACGAGCGCACATAACGCCTGCGATTCTGATACAAGCAAAACGCTAATGCTGTAAATGTTGCTAAGGAAAACGCCTGCGTTGTATTTATTTTGTTGCATGTGTAGAATTTGAAAATAAATTATTTAGACTTTCGGGACTTGTAAATATTATTTGCTAGAGAAAAAGTTGAGCATGAATTTTATTCGGGATATCGACTACGTTGGATAATTATTATGTTGGATGGTCTATGCTACTGATGTACGAATTAGGTGCCTGGTTATTACTTATTAGGTACCTAAGTATATATAATAATTTTTCTTTGCTGTCCTATGTAATCTAAATAATATGTGTCAGTCAAAAGTTTTTCAATTGTAGGTACTGTTTAAATGATTTTGGTAAAATGTGATAATTAAGTATTTTTCACATGTTCGTTTGTTTTTGAACCCTTAAAAAGCTAAGCATAATAAAATTAATTATGTATGCACCTACATATATTATATGCCATTGCAAGATATTTATAAAGTAAAGCCTAAAGTTACTTATTAATTGCTATAGTACACTTTATCTACGTAGCAACATAACTAATCCCCAAACATTTTAAATTAAGTAACCAGTATTCAAACAATTCTTCGCGAGAATATTTTTTGTGTGAAAACGCGAAGAAATATTAGAAGCGTAGCTCGGCGGCAAGGCGTTTACCCTGAGTGAAAAACGGCAAATCTTTGGAGAATTCACTTTGAAATTATTGAAGGTCGTGCACTGAATACTGTTAAGGACACAGAGTGAATGAGGCGCAGAAGTGCCAGTTCGCAGCTATAGGTAAGCTACATTTTTGTGCTTTAAGCTTGACTATGATGGATGGATCGGATGATTTTTATTTGATTGAATATTCACATCGATATCGACTGTGTATGTAGGTTTGAATATTTTTTTCAGTAATGGTTTAAAAACGGATGCTTGTTTTAGACGTTCTTAAAGGTAGAGCCATTATGTGAGTAGTAGAGTCATGTCGATTTCAGCATAAATGGGTTCGACCGGGGAAGCACTACCTCGTAAATCGTAAAGATTTACATATGTATTACGATATTATTAAACATCTTGTGAGGCATAGTTCTTGTGGATACATGGATTATGTTATCAGGGCTACCTACGAGTACAATAGCAGGGTGAAACTATAGATGTAGCTTTTTATGCTTCTTACCGCAGATCGCCGACATATATAAAACAATTCGTTTTGTGTTAAACCTTAATTCACTACATGAGTCCCAGGGACTCACATGCAAATAAAAAATGCCGTATTTCGTTTTTGCGACTAGATTCCTTACCGTCTCACTCTTCCTACCTTCCTGCAGTGGCGTGGGCAACACACAACATAGCGGGCATGTGTGTGCGGCTCGTATATGTTGAGTAATTACGACGAGTGAGTCCCTGGGACTCATGGTAGTGAATTGGATACAGTTTTTATTTTGGTGATATTGGTCATGGTCAATAATTTAGATTTCTAAATAATGTTACTTCTACATTAAACAAATTCACTGCCTTACGATCGTACGGTCATAAAATGGCCCATATGATCAATTCAAACTCAACTTCTACAAGTACAAGAAAATATATGCCTAAAGATCTGAGTCCCCTGATATTTACGACAGACTGCCTAGAAATCACAGAAAATATTTCTATTGATGGCATTCCTAAAAGAGAACAAGGATTGATTACTCTTTCTGCAAATATATTAAAAGTAAGTATTTTTCACCTAGTGAATTGAGGGTTGAAAATGTATGAAATAGATAATTTTATAAAACTAGGTCGTAGGTATCTTTCATTATCTATTACCTTCTGCATGTTAACCTAATCTGTGGCAAACCGCATTAATGCGACGTCTGTAACTTCTACGCCTTTTGGATTTATCTGAGATACTATGTATAACATTATGTATGTACTTTGTTTATTATTAATGTATACTTACTTACATTATGTGAGTTACACACGTTTTCTATTCGAAATATGTTTAATCTATGCATACAGTGTAAATAATACATGTGAATTCAAATATTATCATAAAAAGCAAAGATAAAAATAAATTTTCTTAGCATAATAAATTATTTTTTCGAAAGTCTGACAAAGAAGGTATATAAGGCAAGTGTTAATGGGACAGGACAAAGGGGAAGACCTAGACGGACGTTCTCTGGCCAGATCGGAGACATCCTAAAAAAAAGGACAGGTCAGAAGTACCTTAAACAGAAGAGCATGCATGAGAAACTTGATGGGAGTGAATGAAGCAAGATTGTCAGGATCGTTGCAAATGGCGTTCCGTAGTCTCTGCCTACCCCTCCGGGAAACAGGCGTGAGTCTATGTATGTGTGTAAATTATTTTTTTCTGATATTCTGTCATATTTGGTTAGACTAGTGGGCGGATCCGAGGCTCCCAGGAGTAAGTCTTAGATGCAAGCGGAATAATGCTAGGCCGATGATGGTGATCGTATAGTACATTAAGTGCATGTGAACATTTATAATTATTTATACAAAAGACTGCCTCGTTGGTCTCGCGGCATAAATGTGCGCGTGGGATTGGGCGGTCTCTGGTATCCGGTAACGGCAATAGGCTCGCCCCCTATTACGTGGGACCTAAAAATTCATGGCGAAATGTGGGTGTAATATTACACCTCTGCCTACCCCTTCGGGGAAACAGGCGTGAGTCTATAAAAAAATACATAAAAATTACGGCAGTGATAGCCTAGTGGACGGACAAACAGAATGCTACGAAGAGAGTCTTGAGCTCAAACACATTAACAACACCTTGTGTTAGAGGTTAACGGTTAAGGAAAACATCATGAAGGAACCTGCATGTTTTAAGAACGCAATGGCACAGAAGAAAATAAGTACGTTACGTTTAGGCTTGGAGCTGGTATTTCTTCAATCGAACTGATACTGAAATCAGTGTAGCTTTACCACATAGATTAAAACTCAAATGCTTTAATACTTTGCATAATAATATGTACTAGGAGGCAGCGATAGCCTAGTAGGGATGCTAACAGACTACCATGCAGAGGGTACCTATCGGGTTCGAATCCTAGGCGCGCACCACTGACTTTTCGAAGTTATGTGCGTATTTAATTATTAATTATCGCTTGCCCCGTGTCTCGGAGAGCACGTTAAGCTGTCGGTCCCGGTTGTCATGAAGATCTTTGGCAGTCGTTATAGGGAGTCAGTACCTATCTCTGAATAAACTGACACAAGTCAAACCATGAAAAATTGCTATCCCTTCGGGTTGCGGAGGTCAGACAGGCAGTCGCTCCGTGGAAAAGCTAATATTCAGTCAAACTCGGTTAGACTAATAAGCGGACCCCGGGTTGAAACTGGGTAAACGCTAGGAGAAAGAGAAGAATAATATGTATTAGATCTGTTGTAGTGTAAGTTGTACAAAGATATGGATCCTGTCAGGTACGGCAAAATAGGTAGAAGAATGAAGGGAACAGAGACTACCCTGCCTTTTGGTCGATAAACATGATCACTGTGGTCCGCATCTTACAAATATTAACAATGAATAAAATACAGGAACAATCATTAATTTTAATGTTTAATTTCCTCTTCCTTAATTTGCGATCATTGTAGTCATAACAAGACGTTATTTTGTCATAAATTTATGACATAATTGCCTCTATCCGGGAACATAACTGCATCCCAATGTCATTTACGGTTTACAAATTGTCTGGTTAAAGAAAAAGGTGAATGACGAAAACGTAATTGCCTGGGGTTGGGTTTGACTTCACTATTTTATACTAGATATCACTAGCTGACCCGGTGAAGTTCGTACCGCCATATATGTATTACTAGAGGATGCCCGCGGTTACACCCGCGTTATTTGAGGCTACTGCTCCGCTGCCATCGTTCATAGCGCGATGTTATATAGCCTTTAGTCTTCATCGATAAATGGGCTATCTAACACTGAAAGAGTTTTTCAAATCGGACCAGTAGTTCCTGATATTAGCGCTTTCAACCAAACAAACAAACAAACTCTTCAGTTTTATATATTAGTATAAGATACATATAAACCTTCCTCTTAAATCACACTATCTATTAAAAAAACCGTATTAAAATCTGTTGCGTACTTTTAAGATTCAAGCATACATAGCGACAGACAGACATAAGACAGATTTTGTTTTATACTATGTAGTGAAGAAAACACACTAGCGTATTGGCAACTAATATTTATGAAACGGGTTTCAATTGCGTAATTATTCTAAAATATCGGTGAATACTTACCTTTTATTGGCCCCGACGTTCGATGTGCAATGTAAGGCTTTTCCCATCAAATGTCGGGAGAATTCATTTGCGTTGACAAAATAAGAATATAAAAAAACACTGGCTAAGCTTTCCTGTTTTGAAGCAGTAACAGTAAGTCCATAGACACATTATCTAGCTGGCATACTCAATATAAGCAGGACAGTATAACTTATGCTCAATATTTCATCAGAAAATAAAAGCAAAAAATCTACTACTCAGACATTAGCAGAATTTAAGACAAATGTGTAAAACAGCACCTGTTTTTTTTTAAACCTAAGCATTGACAATTAGCGTACAGCCGCTACAGTAATGGCGGGTGTGGAGACAGATTTAATTCCAATCCGAAACGCATCAAGTAATTACAAATAAAGAGCACAAACTCGAGCGACGAGAGTGCGGGATATCTTGGGGTGACCAGCTTACTGGGCAGGATGTACCATCGATAATAATAAAAAAATGGGATACATATTCTGGCTGGTCTGTCGAATTAGTGGCTAGTGGGCTTGACTGTTAAGCCTGAGGTAGTGGGTCCAAGTATCCTGCACAATTCTTTGTATGATGGCACGATTATATGTATGTGTTATGTGTTCTGGTGTAAGTTATTTATATCATTGATGTATTTAAAATTAAGTATGTTTATCAATTGATTGCACGGTTGGTGTAGTGGTTTAAGCGGCCGCCTTGCCGGTTGACACCGGCGCCGAGTGTTGTGGGTTCGATCCCCACACGAGACAACACTTTGTGTGATCCACAAATTGTTGTTTCGAAACAGGGTGTTCATTGTGTCCGTTAGTTGTATGTTTGTAAAGCCCTGCGACACAGGATTCAGTCCTTATGCGGGTATTGTCTTTTTATATAAAAAAAAATTGTCTGGTTATCATATTACAGGCTCTGCTTGGTTAAGGTCGTATGTGAGATGTCCTTTTACATAGGTACCTGATTAATGAATGAAAAAAAGACTAGCAAAACCTTGTTACTTTCAGCATGCATCTACTCAAGTGGAAAAATACCACTTACACAGCACGTTCGGAATGACGTTGTATATTATATGCCTTGATCTCTTTTCAGTCCCCATTAATTCATACTATTCTTAGTCACCTAGTGCCAACAAAAGAGAAAAAAATTATAACTGTTTGTATGCTTGTAAAGTCCCCTGCGACACAGGATTTATTTTTAGTGCGTGGGGTCTTTTAAAAAGAAAATACTAGAAATTTAAACAACATCTGCTGCGCCATGTAACACATAAGTATCTACTGTTACCCCACAAACCCCATACCTATTATCAGACCTGCCTATGCCAGCAGATCACGTCACTATTTTGACGGCCCATGGTCACCCTACCGGTTAACATGCGGGCAACATTAATTAGTAAACAGAAGAACGTCTGAGTATAGCAACAAAGCAAGATTTTTCTTGCTACAGCAACACTTTTATGTTTTTTAGTCTGTGCACACTTTTTCAAAACGCGAAATTCGTGAATTTAAAGGCGGGTGTACATTTTAAATGTTAATTAAGCTGTGCGATAATTTGTTTTGTTGTACACCGGGGTTTGTAGCCGGATAACCGGGTACCTTTCAAAGCATTGAATAGATGGGGTAGTTTTCCTGAATTGAATAATAATAAGCCCGAAATATGCGAAGCTTTATATAATTATATTATTCTTGCTTGCTTCGCTCGAGGCTTGTTTTAATTTGTTGTGACATTTTGAATGTTTGTAATTTCCAGTTAAAAGCACTGTTGTACCAACAGATAAGAATAAAAATAACAAAGAGGTCCATCAATGCATTGCTAAGATTGGTAATCGTTAACATTTTATGTTTCAATAAATTGATATGCACAGGCAGTAAGTTCTATTAATTTTATATCATGTAAAATTTTAATAAAAATGAGGATGAAAAATTTTGTTACAAAGGCAGTGTGCGAGTATCAATCTTAATTCTAGTATAAATGTAGAAGTTTGTGGGGACTCAGGATGGATTGATAGGTGGATGAATGGATGTATTGATGATGTTTGTAACTCTTTCCCGTAACTATTTATCCTTTACAGCAATATAGCTTGCACACCAGAATAACAGATACCTAAAGTACCTACCTACCTTTCTGAAAACCGACCATCACTCGGGCGAGGTCGCCGGCAAAAGCTAGTTGTATACCTATCCAAAATAGGTCACGTTTGTATGAAGCCTGATACACAGTATCCAGTGGCAAGAAGACGGTATGTACTGCATTACACATATGGTGTTATGTAAAAGATTATTATATACCTCGCTACGTATGTGTTCAGTTCCTATATATTATCTCCTATGTATTAGCCAAAGGCTATTGCTGCCAACCAGAGCGATTATCAGATTCCGCAGCGTCTGAGAATTGTCTACCTAGTACCTACTAGCAGATGTATTGTCACCTCTTCATCTGGGAATTGGAGCACGCTAATTAGTGTTACTAACACAAAGACAAGTGACTAAATACAACAGCAAAACAGGTCAGGGATAGTGAGGTAAAAAATAAAATAAAAACATTTTTTATGTTAAACGGTTTTATTAGAATAAAAAATATGTAGTTAGGTTAGTACATAACCTAACTACATATTTTATAAAAGCTAAAAAATAATTCGGTAAGTCCAAGCTACCAGATCGCACCAATCTTCTCATCAATCTGGGGTATTGATCAGATAAATATAAAATCATTGGGCGCGTGAAATTTCTATCAAAATGTTTACTCTGGATACGCTACGCCCAACGATTTTTATTGTAATAAAACCGTTTAACATAAAAAATGTTTTTATTTTACTTTATTTTTCAAGATTTTAGTTTTGTTGTTAGTTCATAGTGAGCCCTATTCTACTAATCAACCCGTAACATACCCGTGTGTCGGACGGTCCCTACCCTCCGACACACGGGTACATGAGAAAGTCCGCCGTCATGCCCGTCGGAGGGTGGCGACCAATGCTTCGGCGATGCCCTCATCGCCGAAGCATTCGTCGCCACCCTCCGACGGGCATTGGCCCGCCAGATGGTTAGGCAGGCCCCGAACAAAACCCCCTTGGCGGCGGATTAAGGTGTTGGGCTCCGCCGCCAAAACACCCAGCGGCCGCAAAGGATAGGGAGGACGGCAACGCAACACCGCATCTCCTCTTCCTCTGCGGCCCCACCGTGACGCATCGAATGGTGCGCCCCCGTTTGGTCGCGGGAGATAGGGAGAGCGGCAACGCAACACCGAAACGCCTCTCCTCCCGCGACCGCATCCGACTGCGAGGGACAGACTGATAGACAGAACTGTCCCCCGCACCCGCACCGTTGGACGCATCCTGCGCAGGCCCCTCCAAGCCCACACGGAGCGTCCCCTCCTGAATCCCTCTTAGCTTCACCGCGGGTGACCAATCCACGGTTACTGAGCCCCCCCACCACGACAAGGTGGAGATCCCACAGGGGAGAATCCAGCAACCCCTAAGATATGGATGTTTGTCACATTTTCACGTCAGAACTTCCGAAGTGATGACACTTTACAGTTATATATATATATATATATTTTTATAGACCCACGCCTGTATCCCCGAAGGGGTAGGCAGAGGTGTAATATTACATCCACATTTCGCCATGAATTTTTTTTAAAGTCCCACGTAATAGGGGGCAAGCTTATTGCTGTTACCGGGCACATCACCAGACGCCGAGGTGCTACTGAGAATTCGGAAAAATCCAGTAACACGTTTGCCCGACCCGGGAATCGAACCCGGGACCTCCGATCAGTAGTTGCATACGCTATCCACAGGACTACGGAGGCAGTCTTTACAGTTATAAAGCTTATAAATCAAAATATGACATGGACTTTTGCCATAAGTAGCGACCCCATATAATTTGTCGTATATACCTTTTTATTATTTTTATTAAACGGTTATTATTATTATTATTAAACGGTTTTACTTAGCTTGACCTGTTTAGTTGTTTGTTTGTTTGGGTCAAATTTAGTAATTGGAATTTTACCCCCTTCCTGATGACAGATTGATCTGATATTTGGTGCACACTCTTAATCTTGATGACAATACAACATAATATATTCCTTATGATTGTAAATCCAATATGGCTGCCGATACAAAATGGCGGATCACATATTACTTCACAACAACCTCAATATGGGTATCAAATGAAAGGGCGTGATTGGCAAAATGCAACTCACTATGAAAAACCTAAGGTGGCCGCCGATACAAAATGGCGGATCACATAGGGTGACGGCACCAATTATGAACATTTTAAGCAGATGTTTTTTCGTTTCTTTGAATTGCAGTAGAGTTTTTGAGTGGACGTGGATGACAGTTAAAATGCAAATATATCAATAATCAAAGAATACAATTAATGTACTGCTGTTTACTACAAAACGATACGTTTGGAGAAAAATATATAAAAATTAGGAGGTCACAAATCCCCGGTGATGTACATCTGAAATCGAGTAATGGACACCCAATTATGGACTATCCCCAATTAAGAAAATCCATTTATGGACACAGAATAAGTACTATCATAAAGACCGACCGGAAATTAATTCAAAGTTAGTCAAAGGGAAGATGGATGATATGTAAATAAAAACATATTTACTTTCAGCCTTTAATGTTTTTCTATAAACTTTACTTGAGAAAAATAGTTTTCCAACAATAATTTGTACTTTTAAGTAAAACATTTGCCCTATTCAATATCAGACTTATCAAAGTAGTTTTATCAGTCTTTAACAATTTACCCTTAACATATTTACTCTTAAGTCTAATAAACAATTTAATAGAAAACAATGCAGCTCCAAAGTTTAACCATTATCTTAAGACTAATAAACAATAGAAAATAGAAAAAACTAACATTTAATGTTTATCTCTATGAGATCCTATTATTTGCAACATTACTAAGATAGGAACGTAATCTTGAGATCTTCAACAACTCTTTACTTCAAAGAGATCTAAATATCACTTATAGGTACAAATCGGGTAGATATTTCTCCATTTCCTTAATTTTGAAGAATCCTCTCTTGTTCAAAGGCGAAGGGTCACTTATAGATTCTACAATAGAAGTCATATTGTACCATATTTTGTCCGGTTTATCCGGCCAACGAAAAGAATTTCCCATTGACAACACCATGGTGCTAATTTCATATTGATTTTGATCAACAGCTTCTATTTTACCAGGGAAGTATTCTCCTTCGTATTTTACTATAACGAACTGTCCAGTTTTAAAGGCAGGCTTAAATGATACTTTTAATTGACTGATAGGTTTATCTTCAGATTCTGTATTACTTTCAGAAGAATCCTGCGTAGGACCTTTACGGATCTGTTTTGTTATTCTTCCTCTTTGCGTCGATCCACACCTTTTACGTCGTCTAGACTGAACAAGTTTAGCTCTTTTTTCAGTTTCTTCTGCACTTTCATTATCTTGTAGTTCGTTGTCACTATTATCACTTTCAGCATAGGGTATTTCTAAATCCGTATCATCTGAAGTAGCATATTCTTCCTTATGGTTTTTCTTCTTATTTACTTTATTTTTCTGTTTTGAATTTATTTCCTTCAAAATCTTCTTTGCTTGCCTATCTTTAGCTCTCTTTTCTTTTTCCTCTATTTGTTTCTGTTTTTCTGCACTTTTTTTTATGTGATAAGCTTGCCAAGCATTGCTTGTCACCGCATAAGGTACCTTCTCTCTTTTACGTTTTTTCTTCTCCTTTACGTCTTCTTCAGGCCAAAAAAGATTATTTTTAAACGGTGATGGAATAACTACACCTAATGCAGTCTCCAAAGGGTGCTTTTGTGGCATTGATCTTGTACTGTCAAAATATATTAGCGGTAAATTGCCAATGTCTGATGTCGAAGGCTGCACTTCATTGGCAGCTACAGCACTATCAGTCTGAGATGTCGGCGTCACTTGGATGGCGCTCTGGCTATATGGAGTAACTTCACCTGATAAAGTTTCCAAAGGGTGCTCTTGTGGCGTTAAACTTATATGGTCGTCAGTGGACTTTTCATTTATTTGGCTGATAGCTATAACATTGCCAGTGTCTGATGTCAAAGGCTGCACTTCATTGGAAGCTACAGCACTATCAGTCTGAGCTATAACATTGCCAGTATCCGATGTCAAAGGCTGCACTTCATTCGAAGCTACAGCACTATCAGTCTGAGCTATAACATTGCCAGTGTCCGATGTCGAAGGGTGCACTTCATGCAAAGCTACAGCACTATCACTCTGATATGTCGGATCCACTTGGATGGCGCTCTGGCTCAAATGTTTATTTTTGGCCCAAATTACGTACAATGACTCATCTTCTGGATGTAAAATCTGTTGTAAAGTGTCTCTGTCCTTGTAATATATTTTATTGAATAATTCTAACTTTTGTGGCGAAAAAACCTTGACTATTTCTGAATCTAAATATTTAATAAACTCTATTTGTTTTGGGTCATGTTCTTTTTGGGTTATATTTTTATTTTTTATTTTGCTCATGTCAATATAATCCGGTCCAAACGGGTACAAACCCCCAGCTCTAAACCCACTACGGATGCAGTCTTTTGAAATTGTAGCTAGTGAATTTCGCAGTACTGGGGCAAAATTTTCCTTTTTTAACGTTTGTCCAAGGTGATCTAGCTGCCATTTTGAAACTTCTTTTCGCCAAGCTACCTTTAAAGGACGAAACACTGCCAGATCCATAGGTTGCAGGATGTGCGTCGAATTGGGGTACAACGCTATTATCTCTATCCCATTCTCTGAACAATAATTTGACAAATGCAACGTTAGATGTGATTTATGGCCGTCCAAGAAAAACAGTACAGGCTTTTGAATATTTTCTTGTTGAAGCCAAGGATCAAAAATATTTGTGATGAATTCATAAAATGTGCTTCCGCACATCCAACCCGATTCCGATTTTCCTATACCCCAATCACTGGGGACGCTAGCTGATATATGCGCCGGTACTCTTTCATATTTAAAGACAATCATAGGGGGAGCGAATTGTCCCGCAGCATTAGCTGTTACAAGAACAGTAAGGTTTTCTTTTTCATCTCCACAAAAGTTGTAAAGGTGTTTTTCACCTCTTTTGCAAAGCACCCGGCCTGCCTTTGGTGACAAAAAGAATGCGCTTTCATCTGTGTTGAAAACCCGACTTGGTTCTTGCAAAATACCTTTGAGGCCTTTTTGTTCTAAATATAAGCCGATTTCAGTAAACCACTTTCGCAGATCTTCTTCACAGACATCATCTCGTGATTTAGTTAGATTTTGTGCAGTCTTCTCAACGATATCCGGGTGCCTTTTTAAAAACGATTGAAACCATTTTTTTCCTGGCTTATTATTAGTAAAAGGGTTAGGTCTCCCTTGTTCGACAATAATTCTTTGCACGCTTTCCATTAGTAACTCTCGATTTATTGGAAAATGTTTTTCGCTTATTGCGATTAGCCATTTTACTAAAATGTCTTCTTCCGATTTTGAAAGAACTGTTTGTGGCCCCATCGCACACTCCAAAGGACTCTTGCCCGATATTTTATTATACAGTGTAATACGTGGCACACCAAACCTCTTTGCAGCCGTAGCAATCTTCTCTCCCTGCCTGACTGCTTCAATAGCTTGTCCCATCTGCTCAGGGGTGTAGTCTTTTTTCGGCGCCATCTACGAAAAGCAGTATACCAAAAGTAGTGCAGCAGTCCACCAATTATGGACACGAAAAATTATCCAATCATGGACACATGTTCATTACTGGTAGGAGATAACAAAAATCAATATTACTGAAAAGTAAATAATTGTAATGATACGAAGAATTATTTTATGCGTCATTCTCACACAATACCTCAAAAGTTAACTTTCGACACTTGTACCAATCAAGCCCTTTCATTCAATACCCATATTGAGGTATTTGTGGAAAATATGTAGGTAATCCGCCATTTTGTAGCGGCGGCCATCTTGGATTTTGCATAGTGAGCTCTATTCTACCGATCAAGCCCTTTCATTTGATACCCATATTAAGGTTGTTGTGAAGAAATATGTGATTCGCCATTTTGTATCGGCGGCCACCTTAGGTTTTTCATAGTGAGTTGCATTTTGCCAATCACGTCCTTTCATTTGATACCCATATTGAGGTTGTTGTGAAGTAATATGTGATCCGCCATTTTGTATCGGCAGCCATATTGGATTTACAATCATAAGGAATATATTATGTTGTATTGTCATCAAGATTAAGAGTGTGCACCAAATATCAGATCAATCTGTCATCAGGAAGGGGGTAAAATTCCAATTACTAAATTTGACCCAAACAAACAAACAACTAAACAGGTCAAGCTAAGTAAAACCGTTTAATAATAATAATAAAAACCGTTTAATAATAATAATAAAAAGGTATATACGATAAATTATATGGGGTCGCTACTTATGGCAAAAGTCCATGTCATATTTTGATTTATAAGCTTTATAACTGTAAAGACTGTCTCCGTAGTCCTGTGGATAGCGTATGCAACTACTGATCGGAGGTCCCGGGTTCGATTCCCGGGTCGGGCAAACGTGTTACTGGATTTTTCCGAATTCTCAGTAGCACCTCGGAGTCTGGTGATGTGCCCGGTAACAGCTTGCCCCCTATTACGTGGGACTTTAAAAAAAATTCATGGCGAAATGTGGATGTAATATTACACCTCTGCCTACCCCTTCGGGGATACAGGCGTGGGTCTATAAAAAAAAAATATATATATAACTGTAAAGTGTCATCACTTCGGAAGTTCTGACGTGAAAATGTAACAAACATCCATATCTTAGGGGTTGCTGGATTCTCCCCCGTGGGATCTCCACCTTGTCGTGGTGGGGGGGCTCAGTAACCGTGGATTGGTCACCCGCGATGAAGCTAAGAGGGATTCAGGAGGGGACGCTCCGTGTGGGCTTGGAGGGGCCTGCGCAGGATGCGTCCAACGGTGCGGGTGCGGGGGACAGTTTTGTCTATCAGTCTGTCCCTCGCAGTCGGATGCGGTCGCGGGAGGAGAGGCGTTTCGGTGTTGCGTTGCCGCTCTCCCTATCTCCCGCGACCAAACGGGGGCGCACCATTCGATGCGTCACGGTGGGGCCGCAGAGGAAGAGGAGATGCGGTGTTGCGTTGCCGTCCTCCCTATCCTTTGCGGCCGCTGGGTGTTTTGGCGGCGGAGCCCAAGACCTTAATCCGCCGCCAAGGGGGTTTTGTTCGGGGCCTGCCTAACCATCTGGCGGGCCAATGCCCGTCGGAGGGTGGCGACGAATGCTTCGGCGATGAGGGCATCGCCGAAGCATTGGTCGCCACCCTCCGACGGGCATGACGGCGGACTTTCTCATGTACCCGTGTGTCGGAGGGTAGGGATCCTCCGACACACGGGTACATGAGAAATTCGAGGTGGTTTTTAGTGGAAACACCACATACTCCGACTCTCATTTTCCCCAAGAGTCGGAGATTCGAAGGGATTTTCCACCTCGTAAAACAAAAAAAAAGGGGTTGCTGGATTAATTATCATGAATGATCTTTGTTCTAGGACATTCAAATCAAATCAAATCATTTATTAATCCATCTCATTTTGGGTGGTTTACATGTTCACACAGATAATTAATGGGTATCACCAAAATCTGCCTTAAGAGGCGTATGAATTTTTGTTTGAGTACATAATTATTATATTACATGCATTATAATTCAGGTATTTAAAAGATAATTATATATTTTAAAACAATTATACAATAATAAAAAAATAGAATTGATCATAAAATATTAAAAATGTCAAATATAAAATGTCAGTAACAAAAAGTCAAAAAACCTACAAAAAACTAAAAAAACAGTATGTCAATGTCAAATACCAAATCATTAAAATAAATAAAATAATGTCTCAAAATAAAAATAAAATTACTAAATCTATCAAAATTATAATACATTATTATCATTTAAAAATTCATTAATGGTGTAGTAGCATTTATTTATCAAGACATTTTTCAATCTACTTCTAAACGTTCCTGCATTATCAAGTTTTATGTCACTTGGTATTTTATTATAAATTTTTGGGGCTATACATAACAAACTTTTAGTCATTAGGCTTGTTTTCGCACTATGCAAGCACAATCTATTGTCATTACGCCTATTTCGCTTCACAACATCCGATATGCGTTGAAATAGATGAGGGTTATTATGCACAAATAAAGCTACCTCTAATATATACAAGGACGGAAGTGTCAGGATGTTGCATTTTATAAAGAATGGCTTACAACTGTCTGTTAGCTTTAGACCAAACATGGCTCGTATACATCGCTTTTGGGCTTTAAAGGCCATTGTGCTATTGGTCGAATTGCCCCAAAAGATAATGCCATATCGCAGTCTTGAGGCAGCAAGACTGTGATAGGCGGTTAGAACAGTATCAATATTGACTAAGGTAGTTATTTTATATAGCGCATATGCCGAGCTACTAACCTTTTTACAAAGTTCGGCTACATGACTCTTCCAATTTAATTGTTTATCGATTAGTATACCCAAGAATTTAGCAGTGTCTACTTCACTTATAGAATTATTATAGTAGCTAACATTAATAATATTATGCGGCTGAGGCATCTGGCTGAAATGCATCACTACGGTTTTTGTTAAATTTATTTTTAAGTTGTTATTGTTCATCCAACTGATTATTGAGGATAGGCACTCATTTATGTCATTTTGATATTCTTCTACCTTTCTACACTGAATGGATACAGTACTGTCGTCTGCAAATAGAGACATTGGATGTATCGTGCATTTGGGCAAATCATTTATATAAAGTAGAAACAGTAGTGGGCCTAGGACACTGCCCTGTGGTACACCATACTTTACTAAGCGCATGTTAGATTGATATTGTTCTTCCTCCTTGGTACGTGTGTTTATTCTAGAAATATGGGTAACTTGTAATCTGTTAAAGAGGTACGATTTTATTAAACTTTGAATATTTCCTCGAATTCCATATGAATTAAGTTTTCTCATTAATATGCAGTGATCCACGTAATCGAATGCTTGCGTCATATCGCAGTATATGGTGCAAACAGGGGTCCTTTTGTCAACATTCGTAATTATTGTGTTAAAAAAATCATAAATGGCTAGGTGTATGCTTTTATTTTTCCTGAACCCTTTTTGTTCTATACATAATAATTTATGATCTTCTAAGAAATTATATAATTTATTAAAAAACATTGTCGATGTCGTGAAAGAAAATCAAACTATATGGCACAGTTGACTTTTTATCGCTATCTTTCCGATGTTTCAGAGCAAAAGGTGTTCTTAATTGGTGGCCGATTACCCTCAAGTTACGCTTGTATAATAATGGAGTTCAATAATTTTATCCATAAAGTACGAGACGCTAATTATTACAATACACCCAGCCTAATGCTACTGCTACACCCGCGTTAGCGTTCACGTTAATGGCAATGGCCAATAAAGTGTTAGTTAACGCGTTAATAAAATCGCATTGAAAATTGGTATTTTAACGTGTTAAAACGTTGGCCATATCTACGTAGCGCCTAAATAAATTAACGCGTTAAGACGCAGGTGTAGCAGTAGCATTAGAAGGAACACGACAACAGCTTGTAAAACGTATCACGCGTATATAACACAAACAAATAGAAACGGCACGCGCTAAAAGCAATTTCCTAAATCTGAGATACCTACATTCTTAAGTCGTTCGAATAGCAGACGCAGAGGTAATAAGATCTGGAAGTGGAACGTCTAATATTGCAACAATGTGTCATAGTTGTAAGTTGCATTTGTGTGTACGTCTTGGGACGATGCGCCCGACGGCCTGTCCAAAGTTAGCACCCCTTCATACTTAGCAGCTAGCAAGAAACAAGTAACAATATCGTTGTCATTCTACATTTCCACCATGTACAGCTTACATCTTCGTTTTTATACGGTGCCAAAATTTTCGTAGCGTACAAAAGCGGCGATGGTTGCTGTAACGCAATAGGGTGGCTATACTTTCAAGTGTCTTGGTACAAGTGGGTTTGCAGCTTTTGTAATAAATTTCCTCAAGTTCTGTTTCGGTTAATATAATATGCCACCTTTGTTAACATGCGCGAAGCGGTAACCAAATATTGGTGTTGATAACTTTTCAGTGACGGCAGTATTCATTAAGCTTTGACGCTCTTGGTTCAGCTGATGGAACTTTGACGTCATTAGAGCATATGAAATGGAGATCGTTGAAGGTGCTTCTGTTCGTTTGTGATTGGCAAGTCGAAGAGCTATTGTAAGTTAGATTGTTAGATGAAATACACATTGCCTGATTAAAGAAAAAGGTGAATGTCGGAAATGTAATTGCCTAGGGTTGGGTTCGAATTCACTATTTTATACTATCACTAGCTGACCCGGTGAACTTCGTACCGATATATATGTATTATACATATAAACCTTCCTCTTGAATCACACTATATATTAAAAAAAAACGCATTAAATTCCGTTGCGTAGTTTTAATGATTTAAGCATACATAGGGACAGAAGACAGACTTTGTTTTATACTATGTAGTAAAGAAAACACACTAACATATTGGCAACTAATATTTATGAAACGGGACTCAATTGCGTAATTATTTGAAAATATCGGCGAATACATACCTTTTATTTGCCCCGACGACGTTCGATGTGCAATGTAAAGCTTTTCCCATCAAATATCGGGCGAATACATTTGCGTTGACAAAATAAGAATATAAAAAAACACTGGCTAAGCTTTCCTGTTTTGGAGCAGTAACAGTAAGTCAATAGACAGATTGTCTAGCTGGCATACTCAATATTGCAGAACAGTATAACTTATGGTCAATATTTTATCAGAAAATAAAACCAGAAAAAGCTACTACTCAGACATTAGCAGAAGTTAAGACAAATGTGTGAAGCAAAACTTGTTTTTTTTTAAACTTAGGCATTGACAATTAGCGTACAGCCGCTATAGTAATGGCGGGTGTGGAGACAGATTTAATTCCAATCCGAAATGCGTCAAGTAATTACAAATAAAGAGCACAAACTCGAGCGACGAGAGTGCGGGATATCTTGGGGTGACCAGCTTACTGGGCAGGATGTACCATCGATAATAATAAAAAATAGGATACATATTCTGGCTGGTCTGTCGAATTAGTGGCTAGTGGGCTTGACTGTTAAGCCTGAGGTAGTGGGTCCAAGTATCCTGCACAATTCTTTGTATGATGGCACGATTATATGTATGTGTTATGTGTTCTGGTGTAAGTTATTTATATCATTGATGTATTTAAAGTTAAGTATGTTTATCAATTGATTGCACGGTTGGCGTAGTGGTTTAAGCGGCCGCCTTACCGGTTGACACCGGCGCCGAGTGTTGTGGGTTCGATCCCCACACGAGACAACACTTTGTGTGATCCACAAATTGTTGTTTCGAAACTGGGTGTTCATTGTGTCCGTTAGTTGTATGTTTGTAAAGCCCTGCGACACAGGATTCAGTCCTTATGCGGGAGTTGTCTTTTTATATAAAAAAAATTGTCTGGTTATCATATTACAGGCTCTGCTTCGTTAAGGTCGTATGTGAGATGTCCTTTTACATACCTAATTAATGTATGAAAAAAAGACTAGCAAAACCTTGTTACTTTCAGCATGAATCTACTCAAGTGGAAAAATACCACTTACACAGCACGTTCGGAATGACGTTTTATACCTATGCGTTGATCTCTTTTCAGTCCCCATTAATTCATACTATGCCTAGTCACCTAGTGAGCATATGGTTCTTCCGCCACCAATTCCAAGAAAAGAGGAACAATTGGCAACTGTTTGTATGCTTGTAAAGTCCCCCGCGATACAGGATTTATTTTTAGTGCGTGGGGTCTTTTAAAAAGAAAATACTAGAAATTTAAACAACATCTGCTGCGCCATGTAACACATAAGTATCTACTGTTACCCCACAAACCCCATACCTATTATCAGACCTACCTATGCCAGCTGATCACGTCACTATTTTGACGGCCCATGGTCACCCTACCGGTTAACATGCGGGCAGCATTAATTAGTAAACAGTAGAACGTCTGAGTATAGCCAGTCTGGCGCAAGTTCCTAAGAAAAATCCGAATGTACGAAACGTGCTATCTTTTTAATGGCTACTATTATATGTATAAAACGTGAAGATAGCATCCTTCACTATGTACCCTTGGAACAGTATTCTTTCAAAGTTAGACGGGTTATACGTACATCACCGCCTTGGCTGTCAATAGTGTCAAATGTCACAACTGTCACATTATTATCCAGATTGAACTTTGACGCGTTATGTAATTTGTTTATTAAACGTAAAAAACATACTGTAACAGTGCTTTGTGTATACCAAATAAATGTGATTTTACACTTCTAGTGTTAGTGTTACTAAATTTATTTGATTAGCATTGAAAGGAGCGCAATGAAAACAAGCAAAATAACGTGCGAAATATGGCATACAACAACATTGACCGGCGTCAAGCAATGAAAAAAAGGGTAGGTATTTATGGCAAAATGTCTCTATATAAAGATCAATGAATATTTATAATGTCATATAATGTGATATATTTCAATGAAACATAAAAAATAAGGAAACATTCTAAAGTTTCATATCCTAGTACTTTGAAGGTAAACAATAGTGCTGCCTGTCAGTTATCGATAATCCGTTATTAGAAATTGGCACAAAGACTAAAAATTTTATTCTTATTTTCTTTTTAGATGTAAAAATGGATAGCTGCAACTGGAAACCAAGACTTGATTTATGTGCCCATTGAAAAATTACATCAGTTGAACTATGTGTGTGGCAAGTATTTTAAGCCGAAAGACTTAAAAAAAAGGGAACTCAAGTCAGACAAACAGCTGTGCCTTGTATCTATAGACATTTCTTTAAATCCTATTACAGAAGAAATGTTGAAAACCTTTCCATTACATGTACATACATATATATCTTTTAGTTCTGCGTATTTTTCTTCGCTAATCTAGAATAGATTTAGAGAATTGGCTAATTTGTTTGAATAAACACATAAATATTAAATACATCTTTTATTTGTGTTGGAAAAGTATTATTCTAGTCGAAACATAATTATAATTATTTCTTACCGAATATTATCGATATCGATATTTCGTTAATCACTAGAGGGTACATCCCTATATTGACGATTATGACAATGCTGACAACATAAAAACGATGTCAATTAGTATCTTTATGTTGGTACGAGTTCTCCCTGCACGTTTCATACAAAGCTGAAAGTCTCGCATGATCTATGGCACATCCGCCTCTTCTTACGTAGTATTTGTATACTCTTTGAGTATAGCAACAAAGCAAGATTTTTCTTGCTATGGCAACACTTTTATGCTTTTTTAGTCTGTGCACACTTTTTCAAACCGCGAAATTCATGAATTTAAAGGCGGGTGTACATTTTAAATGTTAATTAAGCTGTGCGATAATTTGTGTTGTTGCACACCGGGGTTTGTAGCCGGATAACCGGGTACCTTTCATAGCATTGAATAGATGGGGTAGTTTTCCTGAATTGAATAATAATAAGCCCGAAATATGCGTAGCTTTATATAATTATATTATTCTTGCTTGCTTCGCTCGAGGCTTGTTTTAAACATTTTGAATGTTTGTAATTACATTTTAATAGTTAAAAGCACTGTTGTACCAACAGATAAGAATTAAAAAAACAAAGAGGTCCATCAATGCATTGCTATGATTGGTAATCGTTAACATTTAATGTTTCAATAAATTGATATGTACAGGCAGTAACTTTCTGTCTTAGTTCTATTAATTTTATATCATTATTTAAATAATAATGAGGATGAAAAAGGACTATGGGCAAAAATGTATGGGCTCCGTCCCCATATACCAACGCACTTGGAACTGATGCCAATGTGTACCTTAAGTATTCACTATTTGATTAAAATCTTTTTTTTACTTAAATCCGTGACATATATCAATAAAATGGCAATTTATTATTATTAATTTACCTACCTATATTTTCATTTTACACTAGTAAGTTAGTTTAACATTATGGTTATATTACAGTACAGAACATGATTTAGTCACTATAAAAATAAAATTAATGTATTTTTAAACATAAACATTTAAATGATTATGAATGAATAATAAGAAAATAAAAAAATATAAATAAAAAAAATAAAGTTGAAGATGTGGGTAAAATGCTGCTAGCCTTAAATGGAACTGGGCGGGCCATGTCAGCCGTATACATGAGGATCGTCGAGCGAAAATCTCGACACTGTGGGTGCCAGAAAATGGTCGTCGTCGCGGGGGTCGGCCCCGAAAACGGTGGCGAGATGACCTAGACGCCTACGACAAGAGTTGGCTTGAGATTGCAGGCGACAAGAGAGCGTGGAAAGATCTGGGGAAGGCCTTTGCCCAGCAGTGGGACAGTACAAGCTAAAGAAAAATTAGAACATAACGAATAGAAATGAATGAATAATTTAAATTCATTGGCTTCAAATTATTCATTCCTACAATGCTCATAGTATGCAAATACCAATAGTGAGTATATTACAACACTGTTTAACAGCTACGCTGGCAGATTAAAATCTGTATGGCGATCTGTTCCCATGTACAACCCAATGCATTAAGGCAACGTCGTCACGGCAAATAATATCATCTTGCCAAGATGTGTCGATTGAGCTACATTTAATTTCTGTTAATGGGTGGGGACGATTCCGCCCATTGTCCTTTTTGTTAATAACCAGTGTGCGAGTATCAATCTTAATTCTAGTATAAATGTAAAAGTTTGTGGGGACTCAGGATGGATGGATAGGTGGATAAATGGATGTATTGATGTTTGTAACTCTTCCCCGTAACTAATATCTTAATATATAAAATCCTTGCGTTACTGACTGACAGACACGCTACAGCTGAAACTATTGGGCGCAGGAAGCTGAAATTTGGCATGTATGTTCCTTGGGGACCGTAGGGGTGCACTAAGAAGGGATTTCCCGGAATTCCCACGGGATCGGCCAAAACGGGTAAATTAAAAAAAAAATGCAGGCGTAGCTGCGGGCGTCCTCTAGTAATAATATAATATTCTACTACATACACACATCACCGTCTAGTCCCAAACTAAGCAGAGCTTGTACTATGGGTACTAGATAATGGATAAACATACATACATATACTTTTTGTTTTTTTGTAAATACATACATATTATACATAGAAACACCCAGACCAAGACAAACATCCATGTTCATGCACACAAATGTTTGACTTGAGCGGGAATCGAACCCGCGACCTTCGACGTAGCAGTCGCTTACACTCCCGCTGCGCCAACCGGTCGTCAAAACGTAACTATTTACTTACCCTTTAACGTAATATAGCTTGCACATCAGAGTAACATATACCTAAAGTACCTTTCTGAAAACCGACCAACACTCGGGCGAAGTCGCCGGGAAAATCTAGTTGTATACCTATCCTAAATAACGTTTGTATGAAGCCTGGTACACAGTATCCAGTGGCAAGAAGACGATATGTACTGCATTACACATATGGTGTTATGTAAAGGATTATTATATATCTCACCACGTAGGTGTTCAGCTCCTATATATTATCTCCTATGTATTAGCCAAAGGCTATTGCTGCCAACCAGAGCGATTATCAGATTCCGCAGCGTCTGAGAATTGTCTACTTAGCACCTACTAGCAGATGTATTGACAATTTGACACCTCTTTATCTGGGCATTGGAGCACGCTAATTAGTAAGCGGCACCTAACACAAAGACAATTGACTAAATACTAACAGCAATCGGTCAGGGATAGTGAGGTAAAAAGGCAAACACGATAAATTATATGGGTCGGTACTTATGGCAAAAGTCCATGTCGTATTTTGATTTATAAGCTTTATAACTGTAAAGACTGCCTCCATGGCCCTGTGGATGGCGTATGCGACTATTGGTCTGAGGTCCCGGGTTCGATTCCCGGGTCGGGCAAAAGTGTTACTGGGTTTTTCCGAATTCTCAGTAGCACCTTATTTTCTGGTGATGTGCCCGGTAACGGCAATAGGCTTGCTCCCTATTACGTGGGACTTAAAAATTCATGGCGAAATGTGGGTGTAATGTTACACCTCTGCCTACCCCTTCGGGGATACAAGCGTGAGTCTATAAAAAAAATATAACTGTAAAGTGTCATCACTTCGGCAGTTCTGACGTGAAACTGTGACAAACATCCATACATCCATATCTTACGGCCTGGTCACGAGATCGGTCTAAGCGGCGAGCGGCGCGGCAAGAGCGATGTACATGACGCGTTTACTCTGAGGCGGCCGCACGCCTCGTGACAGTAAACGCGCCATGTACATCGAAAACGCTCGCTGCTGCCGCCCACTGTTGTAGGCCGTAACCGGGCCCTTAGGGGTTGATTGTATTAATTATCATGTATGACCTTTGTTCTAAGACATTGCCGATTTCGTGAAATAAATCACACTATATGGCACTGTTGACTTTTTGGCGCTATTCTTTCGATGTTTCAGAACAAAAGGTGTTTTTATTTGGTGGCCAATTACCCTCGAGATACGCTTGTATGATAGAGTTCAATAATTTTCTTCATAAAATACGAGACGCTTATTATTACAATACACCTACCCTTATGCTACTGCTACACCTGCGTTAGCGTTCACGTTAATGGCAATGGCCAATAAAGTGTTAGTTAACGCGTTAATAAAATCGCATTGAAAATTAGTATTTTAACGCGTTAAAACGTTGGCCATATCTACGTAGCGCCTAAATAAATTAACGCGTTAAGACGCAGGTGTAGCAGTAGCATTAGAAGGAACACGACAACAGCTTGTAAAACGTATCACGCTTATATAACACAAACAAATAGAAACGGCACGTGCTAAAAGCAATTTCCTAAATCTGAGATACATTCTTAATTCGTTCGAATAGCAGACGCAGAGGTAATA
The DNA here is from genome assembly GCA_944739405.2 of Euclidia mi. NCBI lineage: Eukaryota > Metazoa > Arthropoda > Insecta > Lepidoptera > Erebidae > Euclidia > Euclidia mi. Next base: position 14,595,027 of record OX123197.2, read on the forward strand.
AGATCTGGAGGTGGAACGTCTAATATTGCAACAATGTGTCATAGTTGTAAGTTGCATTTGTGTGTACGTCTTGGGACGATGCGCCCGACAGCCTGTCCAAAGTTAGCACCCCTTCATACTTAGCAGCTACCAAGAAACAAGTAACAATATCGTTGTCATTCTACATTTCCACCATGTACAACTTACATCTCCGTTTTTATATGGCGCCAAAATTTTCGTAGCGTACAAAAGCGGCGATGGTTGCTGTAACGGGATAGGGTGCTATACTTTCAAGTGTCTTGGTTCAAGTGGGTTTGCAGCTTTTGTAATAAATTTCCTCAAGTTCTGTTTCGGTTAATATAATATGCCACCTTTGTTAACATGCGCGAAGCGGTAACCAAATATTGGTGTTGATAACTTTTCAGTGACGGCAGTATTCATTAAGCTTTGACGCTTAATACTTGGTTCAGCCGATGGAACTTTGACATCATTAGAGCATATGAAATGGAGATCGTTGATGGTGCTGCTGTTCGTTTTTGATTGGCAAGTCGTAGAGCTATTGTAAGTTAGATCGTTAGATGAAAGAGTGTTATTGTTTATTACTGATCAGAATTATTTAAAGGAATTTTAATCTTTGGTTTCTATTTCAAGATAGCTTCCATTGCAATTTCTGATTTTTCAAGTTTATACGATTTTGAGATTATTTGTCGTTTTATTGTCGACGGTAATATGATGGTGGAACTTGCTCACTTCAGCTTGATTTTCTGTAAACCACGTAAGACATAGAATGTACCTGACAGGTAATCCCTTATAAGTTTACGTAAACCTGTCTCACAAACACCAGCTTATAAGAAGATATCTAATTAGGACGTATTTATACGACGAAATACTGAACTGCCAAGAAAAACATAATTAAATGATTAAAAATTTGGGCAAGTGCGAGTCTGACCCGCGCACCGAGGGTTTCGTACGCATTTTACCTTATTTGAGGTTGGTGCTAATTACGCTAGTCCTCTAAATCTGTCCCCCCCGTGGGATCTCCACCTTGTCCTGGTGGGGGGGCTTAGTAACCGTGGATTGGTGACCCGCGGTGAAGCTAAGAGGGATCCAGGAGGGGACGCTCCGCGTGGGCTTGACGGAGGCCTGCGCAGGATGCGTCCAAAGGGGCGGGTGCGAGGGACAGTTCTTCTGTCCCTCGCAGTCGGGTGCGGTTGCGGGAGGAGAGGCGTGTCGGTGTTGCGTTGCTGCGCGCCCTATCTCCCGCGACCAAATGGAGGCGCACCATCGTTGCGTCGCGGTGAGGCCGCAGAGGAAGAGGAGATGCGGTGTTGCGTTGCCGTCCTCCCTATCCTCTGCGGCCGCTGAGTGTTTTGGCGGCGGAGCCCAACACCTTCATCCGCCGCCAAGGGGGTTTTGTTCGGGGCCCGCCTGACCATCTGGCGGGCCACCCGTCGGGGGGTAGCGACGAATGCTTATGGGAATCCCTACCCTCCGACACACGGGTACATGAGGAACACGGGTTGGTTTTTAGTCAGTAAGAGTCTGACAGTCCCCTTCGTCCTTCCCCCGGGGCGGAGGGACTCCATGAGGATCTTCCAACCCGACACAAAAAAAAAAAAAAAAAAGTCCTCTAAATCTGTATGAGCGCCCATACAACTTAGAGGACTATCTTAAATGGAGTCTTCTATGTATGTATGGGGATACCCTTAAATTTTCCACTTTTTTATTTTTGTAATTCTTTCTTTATTTTTGCTATAAGACCCTGCTTTTGGCCAAATTTCGTGATTCTAGTTCAACGGGAACTACTTTATAGGTTTTCGACCCAAAACCTATAGGGTACTTACGGTTGACCTAGAATTGTCAATTTTGGTTAAAACCAAGGTCTTACAGCACAAGTAAAGGAAAAATTTCGAAAATTAAAAAAAGTTGAAAATTTAGGTTAATTTTGGTACTTACAAGTTTTTGCAAAAATCTAATTTTGACCATATCTTTTTATCGGACTGACCCAGGACCCTGATATTTATACACCTAATAGGAACCTTAGTATCTGGTATAAATTAAAATTTTCTAGGTCCACCCGTTCCTGAGAAAATCGGCCGTGACACACGGACAGACAGACAGACAGACAGACGGACAAGAAAGTGATCTTATAAGGGTTCCTTTTTTTACCTTGTGAGGTACAGAACCCTAAAAAACAATATATTTGTGTCATTATATATTATCTGCTTATATATATTACCTAGCTGCTTATTTCTGTTGTTGAGAACGGACGTGTCGAATCGCATGAGTAATTATTAATTAAATATTTTTAAATCGTGACCTCAATCAACTCGTACAACTATCTGCGAACGTAACAAAACTGTGTGTTATAAAATGTATCGTGATTGACATTGTAAACAATATACAACGTGTAACGGAAATAACGCACATCCTCAGACACCCCAATTAGAAAACCTTGTTATAATCATAATGCATGCATTGAAATATTTTTTTTTATTAGCCTAAACATTGTTTTTTATCGAAAGTATAAACTTGATTTTATGTGACATGCGTGGTCACTACAAACCTGCGCACGCACACAATCACACGAAACGTTTGCTGGGGTAAACAAACGACAGCAAAATACGATACGGTCTATCATTTTTTAACATCGTTAGTGGCTATTGTGACTATCTTAATTTAATAATAATAATCATACGTAGTTATCATTATTGATACCTACATTAGAAATTAAAGTAAAAGGGTATCAATGAGAGAATTAAAGAAGAACGGCGTGTTTAAAGTTGTGAATCATAATTTTTTTACAATAATAGAATAACCAAATGACTCACAGGCTTATTGTCACTTGTTCGGCGACCTCTTTTTAAAATGCTGACATCAGGTGTCCACCACCTGGCTTAAATATTCCTTTAGTTCACACACACAATGTTTCTTTTCACTATTTCAAAAGCAGCTGATATCTTATTTTAACTCCCCGGCACTTGTTGTCTCGTCACAATCAACTAGTGGTTTAATAGGTATGTCCCCATAAAGCAAAAGTCCTGGGGCGTCAAGTCAGGCGACCTAAGAGGCTACTGGACAGGACCGCCGCGATCGATCCAGCGCTCCTTGTATTCGACTTCACGATGATCTCGAACGTTCTACGTAAAATGCGCGGGGGCACCATCATGTTGATAATACACATTTTGTAAATAAAGAAGTAAACTTGTTAAACATTTTTTTTCACTACACTCACAGAGAATCCAGGTAGTTGACTAATTTTATTTATCTAAGCGCAACAATGGCCGCCCGGCCGGCGCTGTAAGTACCTACCAGCGCGGGCGACCGACGCGACGGTGACAAGTGAGGCACATTACGTCTCGCTCTTCCCGCTGTTAATACGTAAGCGAAAGAAAGATGATAGATATTTTGGTGGTCAATTGTGTGTTATTGTCTTGTACCGACTGTTATGTTGTATTAATGTGTGTGTTCCTGTACGTGGAACCACTAAACAAATGCATTTAAAAAGAAGCCGTTCTACGTTGACTTAAGGTTTATTTTCGTATATTTCGCCTTTTCAAAGCAATGAGTGATTATAATTTACGTAATTTTAATTATTTTAGGCTTTAAAAAAAATTATATTAAAAATGTTAGAAATGGATTCAGTAGCCGATTCTGAACAAAGTACTTTCAGGATGTGCATTAAACTTGTTACATGTTGTATAATGGATCACAGTCCTTTCACTCCGAGTAGGAAGACTGCTCGGAGTCCTCCTCCGATGCCGGCACCTGCATCTGCATCTCAGCGTCCAGCACTTGAAGTCATCCCTACGCCTGAAATCCAGAACTGAATGTCATCCATTGAAGTATACCTCAACGAAGTGTGTTCTATAGCACAAGAAGGAAAACTAAACTCTGACCAGAAGATGAGAGTCAGCAATCTCTGTCGAAACGTGGGCACTAAAGTTTCGCAGATGGCAGTTCAGTACCAGTCCCTTAAGGCACATGCTATCCAAGCCCATTCTACCATCAAATCCCAGCAAGAACAACTTGATTTGTCTCAGAGCCTTCAAGATCTAAAGCAATCCATACAGGAGTCCTCGAAACCTACCACCTCTGCTCCGTCTTTCGCTGAGATGGTTAAAAAATCTGCACATAATTTTATTCAGCCCATTAGCGTAAGTTCGGTGGCAATCTATCCAAATGATAAGCTGAAATCGAGTGACGACACTAAATCATTAGTGCAAAAAATCATCAGGCCTGAACAAATGAACCTCCACGTGAGAGCACTGCGCAAGATTAAGAACGGCGGCGTGATCATCAGCACCGAGACCAAAGAAGATATTGAGAAAGTAAAATAATCGGTACAACATGCAAACTCAGGCCTTATAGTCAATGAACCCCACAAACGTAAGCCTAAAATTGTGATCATTGGAGTGCCTTCAAATATGAAAGAGACGGAAGTTTGCACGTGCCTATACCACCAGAATTTAGCGGAGAAACTTCAAAGCTGCAACCTAGAGACCTTTCTCAATGAAATCAATCTGAGTCATAAATCGGGGCGTAAAGATGCTGAGACCTGTAACTACGTAATAGAAGTATCTGCAGCCATACGTAAAGCACTGATAATCCAAGACAGGATCTTTATAAATTGGTCATCTTGCCCGGTGAAGGATTTCACCCTAGTTACTCGCTGTTATAAGTGTCAGCAGTATGGTCATGCGGCTAAGTCTTGCAGAGAGTCTCAATATACATGCGGTCATTGCGGCAACCAAGGACACACGATAAAGGACTGCACTAGGAAATCCGAAGACCCAAAATGCGCGACCTGCTTACACTTCAAGAAGCCCAGCAACCACAACACCGGTTCTAATGACTGCCCAGCAAGAACAATGGCGGAGCAGAGGTATATAAACTCCGTGGATTATGAAGGCGCCTAGGAGCGACGTAATATCGTATTTTCGACCTTTAATCTACAATTTTTCTTGTTTTTTTCACATTTATTATTTAATTTTAAGACTTGATATTTCATTGTGTGATTCACCTAACACACCTCATTAGAATATTGACCTACTAACATCAAACATCTAGTTTAATAAAATGCACACACGAGTTTATGTACGTCAAACTAAATAATAAAGGCTTAATAACATTGACATCATTTACGATTATGCTGACCCACAGTTTTATAAGTTACGCTCGTGAGTTCTCTGAAATGCTCGTCACGCAATTATACTGTATATTACATGATTATCTTAATTATATTTATGTAGCTATTAATTATTAACTAAGTTTTATATTGACCACTGTCTTTTGTTTAATACGTAATATTATTGCTGTATTGTAAAATACAAATCTCAAATTTGTAAAGAGAGACCCAACCGCCTGTGATACAGTTTCTTACTAGTACAGGGGTATGGTGTTCTTTTCAATCAATTTAAAATCCACAGCAACCATAGTATTATCACAGTCAAATAATCCATACAGTCGTTCGACGAACGCGTCTAGACGGGTCAATCGTGCGGGGGCCAAGAGGTGAGACGCGGGAAGAGCGGTACCTAGTTACGTACATCGCCTTAGTTCGTAACTAGGTACATGTTTTTGGGGGCTGGCGCGTGCTTGTTTTTTGTTCGTTACTTATTTTATTTGCTTATGAATATTAATTAAGATGGTGCATACGACTTGTGCTGTGAGACATTGAAATTCTTTATGCTGTTTAAAGATTTAAATAAATAAGGATTTAAAAAATCTGCGATTTCATCAATTTACTTATACCAAAAAAGAAAATTTCATTAATTATAATTATTTATATTATTTTGAAATATATGTACCTAAAACCACTTAAAATAATGTGCACATTCCTACTAATCTACTAACTTTTCACAATATCTCATGTCTGGCCAAATCACAGAATAAAGTAGCAATTATTGTACGTAAACAACATGGCAGACGTAAGAAAATATGCGTTGTAAGGTAATATTCGATTCTGGTGTGATTTTAATTTCATTTAATGAGTACCTAGTACCTTCGCATTAGGTAAGTACCTATCACATATTATTATGTATCTTGGTAACGGCGCATCCTAGCTCAAAAATAACCATATTTTTGCCCCCCTTTTATAAATCCCACACATGTTCTCCGTAATCTCATATCCCGGTCACCCATCCATAAAATGACCGTGATGTCTATTGCTTTACCTTAATGTAGTTTGCACGAAAAAAATCTGCAAAATACTTCATATCGATAACATAGGCTCTGCAAGCTGATCCCAATGTTACCCATCCATTAAACCATCGCTATGTCAATCGCTTTATTTTAACTTGGTTTGTACGAAAAATGCTTTATATTCTTAACCGCCTCCCACGACACCTGCGGGATGAAATAGGTGCTGACTGACACTTTGTATGCAAATCTTTCACCGCACGAAAAATGCAACGTGTTTTATAATAATTATTTATCGTTAATTATTGTAATATAATAAACTAGCTGTTTCCCACGGTTTCACCCGCGTCCTGAGGGAACTTCTTTGCGTAGCCGGTTAATTTTTAGCCTAAGTTACTCCTTGGTATATCAGGCCAGTGAGGGTCCCGTCAAAATAGGTCCAGCCGTTCCAGAGATTAGCGAGAACAAACAGACAGACAGATAAAAATAGTAAAAAATGACATTTCGGTGAATGTTCCGTGTATACATCCATATGCATTTAGTAAAAAGCGGTTATTTTAATATTACAAACAGACACTCCAATTTTATTTATATATATATAGATAAGTGATTTACACTATATTATTCATGTAGCGTAGCACTTGTAATATTTTTCTAAAATAAATAGACGGTGTTTGAATAAGTAGGTATTGTTTACATGTGGCAGCCCTAGCCTACTTACCCTTGTCTAGACGTTGTCGGCTTTTTCTACGAGATCAAAGGCGTCAAACTACTGTATGTCTTTATACTGTGGTATTATTATATAAGAACATTTTTGTTTGTATTTTATGCTCTCTGTATTACTGTGAATAAAATTTATTATTATTATTATTATTGTTGTTTTTATTCCAGTCAGCTCGTCGCGGCGTCGTCTAGTTACTAGACTAGTCGGCTAGTCAGCAAAATTATTATATTAAAGAAATCGATTACGTGGGTAAAGCGTACTAACCGTTTTTAAACGTACAGCATTACTTCACCTTTTTTACCTGATAGAGTTTTGAATTCTGATGTTCAGCCCATTATTATCGACTAGGCAACCGCTGAGCCTACAATATGATGTACAGTCGAACAACCTCCCGCTAGACCACCATGAGGGCGAGAATCGCTCAACAAGACGACGACAGACACAAAGGACACCCAGACTCGAGACAACAATTTGTGGATCACACAAAGTGTTGTCTCGTGTGGGAATCGAACCTACGACACGCGGCGCAGTACCAAGCGGCAAGGCGACCGCTTAAACCACTACGCCAACCGTGCAGTCATAGTCATAAATATTAATTCAACTTTAGATTATATCATTGATCGTGGTTGTCAAAATCGAAGTCAGGAGAGCTCGGGCTCGTTAGCCGACCAGACAGTTTCGCAAAATCATAGAATTTCCAACAACAAGTTCTTCCAGGCAATGAGAGCAGCTATGGACCGATGGAGACCGGTCAATTAATAGATCTAAAATCGGTAATCCGATTCTCATAGGTACAATGAGAAAAGGACTAAAGAAGAAAATTGAGGTAACGGTAGCCAAATTGAGAAACCAACAGCCTGCCATACAGAGGGTATCGGCACAGAATAGATAGTTCTTACGAACAGAAGCACCACTTCGCAAACCAATTTAAAGAAATGGCGACTCTTGCTACTAAGCAAGAAAGTGCAATTCAGCTCGCATGAGCATTCAGTACCTAACGCGATATTGACCTAACTATTCCCGCTCTTTTCTAACACATAATATGACATACATAACGCTGTCGCTGTTTGGCGCGGAGCGGTGCGCTAGGGTTGTCGACTTGCCGCTGCTACTATAATATTTATTCATCGTCTATCTACCTACTTGACCACGTACCTAATAATAAATATTTATACTATAAGTATCCTATCCCACTATTTGTGCTCGTAGAACGAAAACCACAAAAATTCTGGTGGTTTACATTTTCACTATACTAATTCTTAGTTATTTCCTAAACGCGTAGACCGATTTACATGATTCAAACAGATAAAATGGTTTTTGAACTAGATCTTTAATTTGACACCATAATCGTTGAGATATCTCAACAAATAAAAAGTACAATTTTCAAGTTGCTCTCGTAAAATAAATAAAATCAAAATTTCAAGTTGCTTCCGACACACATCCGTTAAATGAGCAATACTTTGTACCAGACTTGTGATGTGAACATTTTTATTGTTCACTATTAAAATTCACGTTATTAGCTAGCCCTGCGCGCGAGCGGTGACGACGACGCGGCGTGGAAGCCGCGCCAAAGTGTAGGCACTTATCGCTGTAGGTACGGCCGAGTGAAGGAGGCCTGGTATCGGATTCAAATCCACGGCGCTCATAACTGACTTCTCGAATAGATGTGCATATTGAATTGTTAATTATCGCTTGTCCCGTGCCTCGCAGAACACGTTATGGTATACGGTCCCGGCTGTCGTGAAGATCTTTAACAGTCACTGTGAGGAGTCAGTGGCCTTGAAGAAACTGACACTGAGCAACCCTTATTACAGAATCAGTGACGCCATGCACCTGCTACTAAATTTGTAATCGAAACCAAATGTTTTAAAATGTTAACAAGAAAGTCATAACCAGTCTCTACCACGAGTCATATTTTTTTTTATCATTCTCGTCGCACATTGACCTCGGCTATATCCCGCCACCTTGCTGGCGAGAAAAACGAATACAATCCGTTTATTCCGCAGTACTGGCCATAACAGTAATAATTTGAGCCAAAAAGTTATAATACGGGACATTCTCGTAAAAACAACAATGGAGTAAGAAAAAACGAACGGAGGCCTCAAATAAATCCAATACACAATAATTCAATTCACAAATCAAGGAAAAAGCGCAATATTCCTTAAACGCGCCATAGCATTCAATCTTTCTATGGAGTTTGTGATGGGGCTCGCAAAATGTGGAATATGAGCTGAAGAGGCGATGAATTGATCGGAACTCTACGGCCGCGAAAACAGAATATTGAGATTTGTGCGTCATGAAATATCTAGAAAAAGATTTGTAAATTGTAAATGTGTGTTTGAAAATGTTCCTATAAAACCAATTATTGCATACCTAGTAAGGTAAATTGTGCTGTACTCTTTAGTTTTTAAGATCTTTGTAATACCACATTGATTTGATTTGATTTTAATATGCCTGCTCAATAGTCTACCTGTTTCGATTAAATAGAATATAAAAAAAAAAGCTAGCAAAATATTCCCATTACTTTTTCAAACACGAAGGTTACTCGACTGAAAAGAGGCAGTCAACTGCCAAGAAGAGGAAGATAGGTAGAGACTACGACTTTCACTTGATATACCTGTATACCACTGACATGCCAATCCTAGCATCAAAATATTTTATTGTTATCTTTCGAACGTAGAAAACAAACGTTGAACGAATACACACACCAACCAAAACACAAATGCAATATTCATAGGGTATATACTACACTTGCACTTTGTTTATATGTATCTTTTCGATGATCAAGTCAGGGACAACATGGCCACTTATGAATAAAGAAGAAAATGTATTACATATTTTTCGCCATGTCTCTCCAAGTTTTGTAACCCGTAGTACAATGGGGAGTGAGAGAAAAACCGACAATGGCCCCTTTATCGTAACCAAACCACATGTTTTTATGGCATTCCCGCCAGTTATAAAGTCCGCACAAAAGAGAAACTTATTTATTTGATAGAGCACTTTGCTCCACTGTGTTTCATACTGATTTGTATAGATATCGTTGTAATAAGTTACTGGTGAATAACGGGTAAAGGTATACATATTTAGGATATTGGCATTGTACATACGTACAATCAAACAAGTTGGCGGTGCCTCGACTCTATGAGCGAGCCAAGGGATTTTTTTTCAAACTGGTCCAAGTTTGAAAAAAAATCCCTTGGCTCGCTCATAGATCCGAGGCACAGTTTTGTATACGAGTGTCAATGTGCGTGTAAAGTAGCACTTGAAGCGACGATAACAAATTGTTGTCTCGAGTCTGGGTGTCCTTTGTGTCCGTTGATTGAATGTTTGTAAAGTCGAATTGAATGTTTGTAGCGCGGGAGTTGTCTTTTTTGAAAGAAAATAAAAAAAGAAGCAAACGTTTTACTAAAACAATTGACAATTCCTAGGACACGCGAGATTCTATTTTATTCGCAATAAAATTCTTTTGCTTATCGGCGCAGTGTATAATATATGTGCGTGGTCATATATCGAAGGGACAGGAATCTAAAAAAGGCTGATTTACAGAACCATGATACTTATATCCGCCATCAAAGAAAATGACAGTAGCTCACACATTCACGGCTCGCTAAAAGTTTTTCGCGTGCGAATGTGTCCGATCCATTGGAGCATGGCTTCCTTATTCATACGACGTGTATAGTAACATCACGATAACATTATAAAAAAGTGTCAGAGCATTTTTGGGGTGTGTATTATAGCAATAGTGATGGACGTCATTGATTTGTGTGGAAATGTCGATATTTCCACAAATATCAAAGACGTTTTGTTTTATTGTGCTTAGTATTGTGAATATGGATATGCGTATAGTACTCAAAAGATTAGCTTCTACCTTAAATATGAAAATTGGACACTTTTTTATTATATGACCCAAAAATAAATATTTAGAATAAATGAACATTTCCTGGATGATATAATTGTTAAACATAACTTGATGATTGATACAATAGTAGCAGACTTCAAGTCTGCTACTATTGTAGAAATGTTTGAAAGGTATATTGATGGCTGCGGGAATAATTAGTAATTTCAGCAGAAAGAAAACCTAGACTACAACATAACAATTTGTGGATTGTACAAAATGTTTGTCACCTGGGTATCGTACTCAAAACCCTCGCTCATGTAATAGACGACGAGGTAGCCGCTCGACCACGACACCATTTATGCAGTCATTACAAGATGCAGGTATTTATGCAGGCATAGCAAGGTTTTCACACAAAGAGTCAATATTTGGAGCAATAAGGAAACATGACAATTTATTTTCTAAACTCCAACTAAAAGTAAAAAATGAACTATAATATGTTTATAGATAAATTGTTCCCCATGAATCCAATACCTTTAATATACAGGCTTTCGATGTCTATTGATATTGCTGCATCACACCTGCAGTCAGATTAAAATCCGCTCAAAAATATCAAACGCACGTGCAAAATCTATTAAAAATCAATCGATAGCGTTAATAGGCCAACACTATCGATGAGGCCATTTTTCGCAGCCCACTAAGTGAATGGCGATAAAAAGCCGGTATTACGTGAATGCCTGTCTTTGAACTCAGCGTATGGATATGACGGGTATAATTCAAAGGGGGCCGCTAAATTGACGGTGTGCCGTCCTTCTGAGGTACCTACAATTTTACGCTGTGAAATGTATTGGTTACACTGAACAGTATTGCAGTTTGAACTGCAGTTGTTTTATTTGGGTGGTTATTTTGGTGACTAATTTGACCAACTGGCCATCTAGTAACCTCAGAGCACTCGAATGGTTCATGTACTTACCTATATGTTGAGAGATATATGACTATTATAGTAATTTTATAAGAGTAACTTCACGCTGATGTGCACGATTATGTTCTGCGTCTGGCCGTAATTTATCTCTTATAAAATATGTGTATGTATTAGCTAGGCAGCGATAGCAAAGTAGAGTTACCAACAGACTGCCATGCTGAGAGTGTTGGGTTCAAAACCCCGGCGTGCAACACTGACATTTCGAAGTTATATACCTACGTATGGAATACCTAATTTTCGCTTGCCTCGTGCCTCAGAGAACAGGCTAAGCCAACGATGACAGCTATCATGAACATCTTTGATAGTTGTTATGGAAAGTCATCATCCTCCTAGCGTTATCCCAGTGGCAGCCCGGGATCTGCTTACTAGTCTAACCCGAGTTGACTGAATTTTAGCTTTTCCAGAGAGCTGTCTTCCTGACACAGTAGTTATAGGAAGTCAGATCCCGTTTAATATACAGACGATGGTATAAACCAACAATCCTGTTGGTTGAGTAGGCCAAACAGCAGGTTCACACGGTTTTGCTCTGTAGAAAAGCTAACATGTTCTGTCATATCTGGTAGGACTGGAAAGCGCATCCCAGGTTTGAAGGCAAAAGGCATATATACAACTGGGATAACACTAGGACGATGATGATGAAAGTCTAATATCCTCCAAAATTTGTTCTTTTCAGAAATGGATTCTAGAATAAGTATGATATTACCCTTTAATTGTTTATTTTAACTGTAAGCCACAGGTTTCAGGAGAGGCGAATTCGCATGTCATATTTGAGGCGCTGTTGTTTCCCTGTATAAAATAAATACGTGAATATACATAGAATTACAATATATAATAAAAAGAGACACAAAAAGGGAGGAAACACAATATTAGATGTGATTATTCCGTTAATAAAGCAAGTTATTCGCGACCGCAAAATGTGATATAAACAGGCAAGCTGAAATTTTAATGAGTGCCCCCGGGCACGCGGGCTGTTACTAAGTGGATTGCACATACGGTATAAATGTTACTACCATTTTCTTTACAAGAACGAAATGTATGAAAGTATCCGCCCCTCACATTCGTCTTCTTATTTTCATACGTAGACTGGCGGCTGTTTATTCCCGAAAGGAAAGGCAGTATTTTACCACTGCAATATACACGATATGGTTTAGTTTTAATATTATTTCCTTCTATTGAGAGCGTTTTCAGGTCTAGACTATGTAGTGCAGTACAAACTTTGATTCCAATAAAGAATAGAAAAATAATATGTAAGGAGTATTTGAGAGAGGGCTATGAACAGCATAATCAAAATAACTATATCTACACTATTTCACGGAATCAATTGTCAAGTATATCAACATTGTATGCGAATAATAAATGCTGAAAAATCTTATGTTTATCACTTATTCTGAATATTTGTACGATGAAATTGTGTCAAATATTGTCATTTGATATGAGATAGAATTCCATAGTCTGGAATCGTATGTGTACAATTCCAGACTATGGAAATTCCACAGGGTGAAATCTGAACGAGACTATCTTTTACAATAGTACAGTCACGAGCATAAATATATTACTATGGGCAGATTCGCAAAAATATCTGACCCAAGAATGAGTTCAATAATATCTGTCTGCACGTACGCAGCAAAAATATCTGATATTATCAGGCAGCATAATGAAGTGGCATCAAAATTATGTGATGACAATGTCGAAGCATAAATATGTGATGTGACAGGTGGCAAAATGTTATGATCCCCTGTGCAGAGCAAATACATGTAAAGTTTTATATTTCTGTAATTTGCATTGATTTCGCCCTAAAAGCATAAATATGTGACACCAACTAGGTGGCAATAATATCTGACATTATTTTATCTTCAATTTAATTTAATCTTTATACGAAATAGTAAAAAAACTACTGGGCCTACATGAATCAAATTTTTATGGGACCAATTCGAAACTATTCCGCATTAAACAAAAGAAGAATTACGTAAATCGGTTCAGAAACCTCGGTGAAATCTGTGTACATACATCGAAAAAAAAGAACTTACCGGCCGAATTGAGAACTCCTTTTTTCTTTGTTTGAAGTCGGTTAGAAAACAAATGTTATTTTACATTGTTTTAATATAGGCTGTCGTTTTATACTATACAGGGTGTAAAAAGACCCTTAACGAAAACTGAAATCCCATGTTGTAGCAACCACTACGAAAAATTTTTTCTTCGGCACCATACCTGGGAAATTACTGGTTCAGGAGATATTGAGGCTCAAACTTACTATGAAATTTTTGTAATTAGGTACAAAATCGATGCATTTACTCCGCTAACCTGTTCTTTAGATGTCATATGCACCCATGGATAAGTAGGGTTTTCGAAAATTGCACGCGCGCACTTTTAATTGCGGATTAATAAATGTGTCTCCTTAAAAAAATTATCGTTTCCCAAGTTTTATTTTTGCTTTGTATGACTTGGCATGATGTCCATAACGAGTAGACTTCGGCTTGGTGATCGGTCTTGTGGCACCATGTATTTATGTCTAGACATATCCAATACTACGACCGAATTAAATTATTTAAGTATTATTGTAGTGCGTAGATCTATTTTATCTACGGCTGCCGAGTAATAGTTTAGGAATAGGGCATCGGACTGCCTAGTCAAATCAGTAACTTTTTGTCACCCGTCGAAACGCTAGTTTTGTATTTTATCAACTGCTGTACTATTTTATGGTTTTATTTATATGAAATTTGCTGTAAGAGCAAAATTAAAGTTTAAGAATATTTATAGTGGTGATTTGAGACAATCTTTTTGATAAATGATAATTGCAATTTATTTTTAATACTGTCCGATCCCCTATTGTTTTTATAGTAATATATCAGGTTCCCAGACCTTACTTATTTTTTTGGATTTCATTGGATTGACGATGAGTTATCGAACAGTATCCATTTATGAAGACATACATGGATACTATTCGATGCACATATTCCATTCATTGCTCTCGAATAACTCGTGAGTGGTTTAAAAGTTAATATTCAAAGAGAGGTCTTAAAGTTAATCAATTTTTCTTCAGAGAGTTTTGATTTGAATCCCATTGAGAATCTGTGGAGTTCAATGTTTCAACAATAGGATCCAACTCTGTCTAGAACCCATGATTTTCGACGTTGTCACACCTTTGAGATTTGGGAGTCACTCCGAGGCTCGCAAGTGTGTGCTAATATAGTTCTACAATGCAAGAGAGGCTACAGGACGTAATGATGCAAATGGCGGATTTACTCGATTTTAATTCATTGAGTTTAATTAGATTTCACCGGAAGATAACAAGATCCGAAAGTTTATAAATTTACTAGGAAATTCTAAACGGGAGATAAATTGTATTATTTTACGCCCATATTTTCGCAAATTGATCAATTTGCGACGTCTCGTGGTAAATTTATAAACCGGATATCTATTCGTAAGATTCTAAACGGTTCAACCAATCACAGAAGTTTCACATTAATTTTAAGCTTCTTTAAACTCCGGCAAATAACATTCTGCTCTCTGATTGGCCGGTCGCTGATAATGAAGGTCGGCATCAATTCAACTTAATAGGTTATGTTAGGTTTTCCTGTGACCCTAAACAGAAACATAGGAGCCTTGCGAAGCAGGGTTCCGTTAACTTAAGGCTCATTAACATCGCTATAGTTCCAGTTTATTCCTTAAAGTGGAGAGGTGGAGAGGAAGGAAATAAACACGTGACTTATTCAACCAATCAGAGCGCACATGGCGTTTGGTAATTGTTTACTTATTAGTTTACGCATGAATTCGTAAGTTAAGCCATTTGCGAAAAGGTGGGCGTAAAATAATACAATTTATCTCTTGTTTAGAATCCTACGAAATTCTATTCATTTCTTAGGAATAAATTTGCGGTTCTTGTCATTCTCCGGTGACATAAATACGCGCTTAAAATCATTATTTTATTAAGTTAATTAGTTAAATAAAAATAAAAAATATTTATAACTTGTTTTTGTTCATATTCTTTGCCCGTCAAAATACATAACAATAAAACATTTTGGCCCATTTTATCGGCGCTATACCTACATAATATCAAATAAGTATTTTATTGTTTATAAATTATATGTCAGATATTATTGCCACCTAGTTGGTGATACATATTTATGCTTTTAGGGCGGAATCAATGCAAAATACAGAAATATAAAACGTTACATATATTTGGTCTCCACAAGGGATCATAACATTTTGCCACCTGTCACATCACATATTTATGCTTCGACATTGTCATCACATCATTTTGATGCCACTTCATTATGCTGCCTGATAATGTCAGATATTTTTGCTGCGTACGTGCAGACAGATATTATTGAACTCATTCTTGGGTCAGATATTTTTGCGAATCTGCCCATAGTAATATATTTATGCTCGTGACTGTACCTATCAAAAATGGGGTATAATTAAATGCTTCTATCGTCCACGGCCTGCTCACACTAGGTATACGTAATCCGAAAATGTGGTTTAGATATCCTCTGACCTACCTCTATCCTCTTATACTACCGCGCACATGACTCCGAAGGCATAAACATTACGTAAAACCAAATATATGAACCAAACCATGATGTACTCTCCCTAATACGCTCATCTGCAAACTGAAATTATAACATTTCAGTCCCCATTCGATCGGCTCGTTTTTCTCGCATCACTCGGTTTCAGATTATCTTTTAATTATTCCCTACGCCGATTTTTTTATACACAATACGCCGCCATTCATAATTCTGTCTTTGATATTATATTTTATAATACTGTTTTTGGGTTTAACAATTTTTTGGCAAGGCACATATTGTTATTCTTCATTTCATACGGGTGGTTGCTATCTTAATTTATTTATAATAATTTTAGTTTAGAATTGCTGAAAAGATTTTTATGCAATTCGATATAGCGTGTATTCTAAAAAGGCCTTTGTATTATGTTTCTCAATTATGAGTATTTAATATTAATTTTTTAACTTTAACATCATGCTATTTTTAGTAAACAAATTTTTGGCACCGTATATACCTAAATCAATATTTATGAAGAAATCTGGGGGCACGGCAGTGCCCCCGCCAAGTCGAGCAAAAAAGCTGTGCGGCCGGACCATACTTTTCTCGAGGCAGTTCGACCCCCTATAACTACGTTGTGGATAAAAGTAGAAGCCTGAATTCAGTGACCTAGTAGGTATTGTATAAATACGATATATTTCAAATTTCATTAAATTTGAACCAGTAGTTTAAGAATAATAACGAGTCTAAGTTTCTTATGTCACTCACTGACCGATCATCAAAAGTCTAAGGCACTTCTTGTCTAGTTGCTCTTAAAGAACTACAAAAGAAATTGTTTAAAACCCACCCTAAAAAATGGTTAATGGAAAATGTATTTTAAATATTGATAGAGTACTTTGAGAAAAAACATGTTTTGTAAGTAATAGTAAACTTTCTTGATATGTATAAAACTTAAATTAGCAATAATAATCAAAATAATGTATATGTTAAGGTTGCACATCCGAATCGGGTTAGTGTCGATTCCCCCTGTTCCTGTTTCCCCCCGAAAATGTATCACTTTTATTATTACGTTTTATGAAGTAAAATCAAGGAGGTACAGTCAAAGAGAAAAGTACTGGTTATATTTCAGTGTATTTATTTTAAGTTATCATGAATCTAATCTAGATCTCTATTATAGATTTTTGTATCCTTATAATTTAAATAAGTACATCAGTTTTCTTTGCAATCACAGATTAAGTAACTCTTACAATTTAAATACCACAGCTTGATTTGCACTTAAGTTTCAGTATAAAAAAGTATTTAATAGAATTAACAAAAATATAAAACAAATAACATAACGTAACACTTATTTAAAATTATCACCACTCTAATCACAGATTTAGTTACTCCTACAAATTTAAATACTAAAGCTTGCTTTGTACTTTGACTTCAGTATAAAAAGTTTTTAAACAAATTATCAAAAAATAAATCATTGAACTACAATGACACTACTACTGCTTCAAATAGAAGTCACTAATTATGATCGTACTTATTACATATAAATAATTCCAGACTATGACTATCAATCAACAAGAATAATATAATATATTGTGTATATATAATTTTGGTTGTATAAATCAACAAGTCCTAATTTAAACTGTATTTCAAATGACAATGAAAATCAACAAAATTTGGGACCTATTATAGATATATAATCATTGAGCTGATAGTTTCCAAGAATAAGAGCATTGAAATTTCCTTATTATTATATTTGTTTGTAATTCGTATTATCTCAGTGTCGTTTAATAGGTACACTTTTTTTCTTCCTTTTATGTATAGCTTCGTTCTTAGTGAGCCATCTGCCAACAAATAAATACTTTACATATAACTTATTAAATTGTTACATAAAAGAATAACATTAATATTTGAAGTAATTAGTATTATTACAAATATGTTATGAATATATTACTTTTTTCGAGCCATCTCATGTGTAGAAATATCTAGTGCAATCATTTGGAGTATCTGCAATAAATTAGGTTTTCTGTGTACGAATTTTTGGAGTCTCTGATTCCTAGCTTCTACCAAGTTGGTACTTCGATGCAGTTCCTTGTAACAACACCATTTTGATATCATATCATAGGGCCCAAACCATTTTTCAACGAAGTAATCATTAAACTTGATTAAGCGCTCTTCAGAAACACTGTAACATAAAAAATAAGGTAGTATAGACAAAATAGAACTTTATATATTTTTGTATTACCTTTAATAACTTCTTAATGTAAAGGGCGTACATTTGAAAGTACCGTCATTATAATCGTTATTAAATATTATTGCGTACAGAAAAGATGATAAATATCTACTCACTAAAAATGAAAAAGTAGTAAAAGTCTTACCTATTTTCGATTATTGAGAGGCATCCGTCCTCTATATCTTCTTTTGGAAGAAAAGCCAAGGTTATACATAATTTTACGTGTTTTGACTCCGCGTGGTGTAGTAATCCCAATGATTTTGCTCGTCTAAATATACATCGTTTAAAATGTACAAAGCAACCATGAATAATAACGTTTGGAAAAAAAATTTTAATTGCGTTCATTGCCGCCGTTTCAAAATCCAAAGTAAATTTTTTAGGGTTGAAATCAGAAAGACCTTCTTTTATTTTTCTCAACATGATTTCATACGTACTGGTTTCATAATAAATAAGTAGTACGTAGAACAATGGCACTATATTAAAGCCCCTGTACACATTGGCCCAACTAGCTGGCCCAGCATGTTGGGCCAACTAATACGACGCACACTGGCGAATATTAGCTAAAATCTGGCCAAAATATGACTTTAAAATATTGTCGATAGAACACTTTTATAACACTTAGCTTAAACCTTAATAAATTACGCAACTTTTGAACATTCTTTGATATATTTTATATGGTAAAATTCTATTATCTGCCTAAGAATTTGATCAAAATTGTTTTTACAACTGTAAATGTTTGGTGTTTTTCTGGTATGGATTCTATTTCTAAAGCTATTTGTAATTGCTGTCAGATGATACTACTTTCTAAAAAATCCTAACACCGATACCCTTGCCTAGAAATTGATAGTATTATTTACTTACGTAAGCAGAAAGAATAAAAACATAGTACGATATTCTTCTGTATTCCGAGAAATAAGCTGTATTAAATTGAAGCATATAATGCTAGTATTTAGTTTGTTTTAGATTTGGCTGCCATGTGCTATTATTAGCTTTTATTAGTTGTAAGTTCCTGTATTGACGCGTACATTTGCCGTGGAATATTTTGAGGTCTTTATTTGAGTTCATTCTTTTAATGAGTGGTTTTAAAAAGTTGATATCTATCTGAAGATGCACAAGAGTCAAGAAGTAAGGATATAAATAAATATCACAGAGACTTTATAAGAAAAACGCCCCGTATTTAAACTACAAATGAGTCATTTATTTCAAAGACTTTGCGTTTCTTCAGTTCCTTATATCTCAAGTTTACGTTAAACGTCTAGAAAATCCAATACGCAGTTGCCCTGGATGCAATTTAACTATTGAAAGAACCTGAAGTGGAGTATTAGATATTTAAACAAACTTAGGTATTCATATTGGATACTATTAAGTTTGTGTATCTCTGATCATTCATGTTTCTTAATTATGAATATTATTAATTATAATACAATTTTTGATACTTAAATTCTTGTTAATCTCTATCATATTGTATATACTAACTATTATCCTTCTATTGTTTTAAAACTATCGATATCATAAAGTCAGTCTTTATATTCGCGCTGGTCGGAACAACGGCCTCTTTACATAAAATAAAAATTATTCATAGATCAAAAGGTTACATTTAATTTCAATAGATTTATTTAACGCATTTTTATTATTAAAACATTTTGGCCATCTTTTTGGTAATATTTGCCAGTGTGCGACGCTAAGATTGCTATTTACACATTGGCTGACGGATCATTCTGCATTGGTGCTTAGACAAAGATGGACGTAGAAGCACTTGTAGCCACTTTATTTATACAGTGCGTTTTATTATTACCTGCGCGTACATGTGTACTAAAGTAGAATGTGATGCATTCTACATGTTGTCATTAATGATTAATTTTTTCTTTTTGATTTCGTTAATAGTGGCGTGGAGCCGTATGGCAGATAAAATTAATATTAAATTTTATCCGCCATACGGCTCCAGGCTTCATTAACCTGAAATATAAAATAGGTAGCTTATTATTATTAATAGTTATTTTGGTTAAATAACCTACCCCAACTACCAAGCCTAGACGATAACAATGTGGTACCTAATAAAAATATGTTTTTCAAGTTACTTCGTTTTTAATTTTATAAAAATTAGTAAAAAGCAACATAAAATTAGTAAAAAGATATATATTACAGTTCCATTTCGGTACAATTACTATAAATTGTAAAACCTCATTGCTGCCCTATGCCGCCGCCATCGTTATATATGTATGTAAGTATATTAAATTGGGAACGTAAATATATTCGCGCGCAACAGTACTCTCTCCGCTGAAGAGCGACAACGAAATGAAAAAGGCGCCGACGTGTGACAGCTGTTGGCGGAGCGCGCCAAGATCCTTTGATGTGTGCACAAAAAACCGACACTATTCGGCTGGCCGGCCAACGTCGGCGCCAACTACACCAATTAAGCCAACATAGCACCAAGTGGCTCTCTACACATTGGGCCAATACGTTGAGCCAGCATATTGGGCCAATGTGTACAGCGGTTCATTAAGCCAACATAGCGCCAAGTAGCTCTCTACACATTGGGCCAATATGTTGGGCCAGCATGTTGGGCCAATGTGTACAGCGAGCATTAGATGCAGTGGCGTCACTGCCAATATCTCCATGGATGGTATAAATTTGTTTAAATGGTTTTGGACAACAGTCAAAAGTTCCATCACCGAAATACTGCTGCACATGATTTATTATAATTCTTGACTTCATTTGAGGCAAAAATGAGAATCCGGTTGTCGTCTTCGGCGTAATGAATTAGTACATATGATTTAAATGATGTTGGTATGATAACGTCTTTTGCTTCTTTAAATTGTGTTTTTGGAACGTTTAAGTATTTATTCCTGCATCTATATAGTTGACATTTAACTGATTTAAAATCAGGAATTGCAGTACATACATTATTGCTTCCATTTTTTTCTATTTAATTTTTAATTTCATTCATTTCATATATTTTTTGTATGGACTCAAAATTTCTGGAAACTTCTTTTTTTGTTTCATTAATCATACTACTAATTTCATTGTTTATAAAATTTGGCAGGCAATCTGATGAAAGTTTGTTATTAAAATGTACACTGTCTGTTTCATGAACCACTTTGATAGCACCACTGCACTTACTTTTTCTTTTATTAAGAAACACACACCCACACGGTTGATTTTTTATTTTTCCTATGTAATATACTATATGAGTACCCTGCGTGCAATAAGGTTTTTCCTCGTTTATTCAAAATTTAAAATATTTACTGTGGTCTAAATTAAGAATATCTTTATTCGATTGTAAATTTAAGTAACGGATACTTCTATGATTTGAATAAAGTCCAAAATACTTTTGTGTTGTGACGTTATAAATGCGCTAGAAAAATATTTGAACGTAGGTAGTAGGTGAAACATCGGAACGTACATTCATGATGGAAAACTTTCTAAATTTATTTATCTTATTTTTTAGTTATACCTAGATAGATTATATATTTTATAGTTTACCAGTAATTTTTGTTATAAATTAAAATTTCTTTAATATGGAAGTACCTACTAAGAACGCAATACATCAAGCTCTAAAAGCGCTTGATGTATGAATTCAGTTTGACCACGGTATTTCAAACAATGTTAAACTTCTACTCTTTAAAATGATTGTGGGATATTGAAGTGTCTATATTAAAATAATATTTGATTTGTTTAGTATAAAATAAAATATTAATTATCATATAAATTGCATGCATAAACATAGGTACTTGCGTAATAATTAGTAAGTTATGCTTGACTGTACTGTTTTTTAAATTTCGGGGGCAATCGAGAATTACTGTATGCATATAGTTATTCAATATCGTTTTAATAACATTCGGGGGGAAACAAGAACAGGGGGAATCGAAACTAACCCTCCGAATCGGGTAAACTGTTGAAACGAAACATTTAATTATTTATATTAATACCATGAATGTACACAGTTATGCAATAAACGAATCTTTAACTTTATCTAGCCGACTTAGAAGCTTCAAAAGAATACAAATAGTGCTTAGTGTATGAATCAAAGAAAAATTTAAATCATTTTCAATTTATATCCAGTTTTCGAGATACATCAACTGCATAAATAACTTTGTAATCCCATATAAATATACCTAAAGGATTACAAAGTTACATTTGTAGTTAAGGCTTTAAGAAAATTCATTAATTACCTACAGGTACAAGAAGTAGAAGGTACCGAAAGGGCAAAACTTCCAACAAAAAGAAATGAGATCCCCATCGGTATATATGTACTAACGAGATCCCATAAAAAAACAATACTTGTCAAAAAACCAAGTCTCGCCTGAAGACCTTTTTTTAATGACAACTCCCGCACTAGGAATAAATCCTGTGTCGCGGGGGACTTAAAAACATACAACCAACGGACACAATGAACACCCAGACTCGAAACAACAATTTATGGATCACACAAAGTGTTGTCTCGTGTGGGAAACACAACACTCGGCGCAGTGTCAAGCGGCGAGGTGGCCGCTTAAACCACTACTCCAACCGTGCAGTCAACCTGAGTTGCGAGACTTGGTTTTTTGACAAGTATTGTTTTTTATGGGATATGTTGATCAAGCAAATGTAAGTATATTGTTGAGGTCAGCTACTTTCTACTATTACATGTCTAGTACGCATAACTACTAGATAAAATCAGCATAATATTGACTGACAGTGCTGTGACACAAATTAGAAGAGGGAAATGATCAGCACTGTTCTGCGAAAGGCTATATGATGATGCATAATTATGAGCTATGTTTAAGTAAGCTTATGTGCGTTTCAAAGTTTAGAATATGTTGTCATTTTGTACCTACACTTAATACTATCACGGATATCCGTATAGAGCGGCCTAAAAACAAGTTTAATCAGCCACAGTTTCTTCCAGGCTTATAAGACGTAGCCTAAAGTCTGGCCAAGCACAGGCACTGTATGAAGGGTTATAAATATGCATGAGGGAGCTTATAACCTGTAGCGGGGGGTTAAGTCGCTTCGCAAAGAGATATGCAATGCTTAGACTAAAGTAGCAAAGTTTTACTTTGGTTTGGGTGCCAGATTGGCCGACGGTGGCAAATATGCTAGATGCAAGCTAGGATTTAAGGTTTAATTTGTATTTAGTGTAGATGATTTAATGATAGGATATTGGAATGCGATGGTGAGGTTGTGGGTTTGATCTGGGATCGATGACTTAGCGTAACTGTAGGTACAGCCTAGTTTATGTCCATATGCTTGTTTGAAATTTCGCCCGAAGGCGCCCGTTATGCCCGCAACTTAATTTATATTTATTTTATAAGCTTTATTTTATTTTTAATTTTTTTATTTATAGACTCACGCCTGTATTCCCGAAGTGGTAGGCAGAGGTGTAATATTACACCCACATTTCGTAATTTATTTTTAGGTCCCACGTAAAAGGGGGCGAGCCTATTGCCGTTACCGGGCACATCGCCAGACTGCGTGCTGCTACTGAGAATTCGAAAAAACCCAGTAACACTTTTGCCCGACCCGGGAATCGAACCCGGGACCTCCGATCAGCAGTCGCATACACTATCCACTGGACTACGGAGGCAGCATAAGCTTAATTGTGTTATTATATGTGTCATTATCTACAACACAGGATCTCAAAAGAAAATTCGACTTTCGCATAAAAAAACAGGAAATAACAGCCACGTTTTAATATTTTTGTAGTAACGAAAGTTACTCTCGTCTATCTCCAAGGAATTTTAGGTGAAGTTGACATAGGGCCAAAGTCGACCACAGTAAATCCTATAGATATGTATACTTTGAAACTCATATAAACTTACTTACTCATAGGTACTACATATTATGCACTATCATCATAGTAACCATCAGTAGCCTTCCGCAGACCACTGCTGGGCATAGCCCTCGCCTAATTTTTGGTATCGTGACTGTAGCCTTACGTTTTCCATGCTAAGATAAACACCCTATCAACCAGAGAAAACATTATAAGAGTCCAGATAATGTTATATACAAAAATACAATAGCCTCATTTCCAACACAATGCAAGCAGTTCAATTTGTCGCTGCCAGTATCATATAAATATCGAATGATTTATTCGTCCCGATCGTTGTTTAATTTAATAAATGCATGAAACCATTAATTTCACACGTCCATACATACAAAATAAGTTATGTTTATGTTTCGTTTCATTTATTTCAATTCATTTCGGGCTGACAAAAAGTAAAATTGTCCAGCGAACAATATTTCGGTGTTGCAGTCGGTCGGGAAGCTTGTCAAACTTACAGGCTAGTGATGTACCACTGTAGACCGGTAATTAGTTTAGTTAACTAATTCTTATTTAACAACATCTTTTAGTAATAATATACAGTTAGAAGTATACTTTAAATACAGGATATAATACTTAAAAGAAACCCGATATACGCGGGGCGTATAACGCACACGGTACCATGCCGTAATTGTATCTTAGAAAAATCAAATCTAAGTATTAAATTCATAAGTCTTAATATCAATTTTTAATTTTAGTTACCGCTAAGACAAGTTTTTCATTACTCTATTGTTAGTCGTCGACGCTGTGCTATTTTATCCTTTGATAATTTCGTCTTTTGAAGACAGTCCATGCGCAATAAATATTTACAAACGGATTCATGAAGAGAAAATATGTCTTGAAAATTTTGGCTCTTCAAAATACATACCCGGATCTTATTGAATTGCTCTACAAAAATGTCTGTCTTTATATGAATTTTAAACGTTTAAACACTACATGAAAAAAGACGAATGAAATATACGTCTGCATTTACAAACAGAAACACTAGAGAAATAACTTCATTCCCGAACCTCATTTCATAAGTCTTAAGAAATAAACCGACTAAATTCACGTGGTATTTAAACACATGAATCTAAACTTACTAAAACTACGTGTATATTAGTAAAATTGGTACATCACTACGACTTGTAGTGTCGCCGTCGCAGACGCTCGTATGAATTGCCTGTCGCCTCTTTCCGTCCGTGTTTCTTTGCCATTTGAGTTCAGACTTAGATTCGTTGATCTGGATTAGAACTAAATCCTCATTATAATCCGTCTATTAGTTGAAACGCGAAAGTTTGTGAGAATGCATTCATGGATGTATGGTTGTTACTCTTTAAAAACTTCAAAAGTGACAACTTTATAAATTGACAACTCTACTTACTATTCAAGAAAAGCAAAAATATGAATCTAAATTTGGTTCGATTGTAAAAAAAGTTGCTATTTATTTTAGACTCTTGGGGGCTTAAGCTACAAGCAAGCAAACCTTACACTAGTCATCTAGCGTTATCCGAAAATCCAACCTGGGGTCCGCTTACAAGTCTAACAGATTTTTTTCTGACCTTCGCAACACAATGAATGATATTTCATGGTTTAGAGTGTCAGTTTATTCAGAGGTACTAACGCTCTATAATGTCGGTTAAAGATTTTCATAACTTGCCCGGGACCAATGTCTTAAAGCAGAACCTACACTTATCCCAATATTGCCAACACAACGCAGTTTCTTATCCACCGTCAACATAACCCTCAAGTTCGCCATACTTTTGTACGTCGTTTGAAAGAAGTTACCTACTATAAATGAAGGAGGGTTTTATTTTTGTTTTGTGCTTACTAACTACTACTTACAATGTGAAGTTGAGTCTAGTGGATTTTGTTTGTACTTAAATAATAAACAGCGAATATTCATCGTCTGATGCATTGTTCTACCTTCGCTCTGTTTATTTTTGTTTAAGTTTGCTAAGTTTGTTGACGCCGAGTACCTGTTCAATTCGTATCAAAGTTATGTTGATTTGATAGCAATTTTATTTTGTTATCCTGTTATTACGTATTGTATTCGTTTAGACAAATATAAGCAATTAAGTAATATTTAGATATATACTAATAAAATTGTACTCGATAAGATGGGCCGAAGACTTGAAGGATTGGTGTTGGATCAGACGGAAGAGCCTTTCAAGATTGACCATATAGAACGACTCTGAGCCACACCAGGCTCAAAATAGTTCTTGACCTTGGAAGAGCCTTATTACTTTCAGCGTATTGATCAGGTTTTGGTGATCCATATTTTAAACTATCTGTTTCCCGCGGTTTCACCCGCGTCCTGAGGGAACTACTTCGCGTACCCGGTTAATTTATAGCCTAAGTTACTCCTTGGTACATCAGCTATCCGCCAGAGAAAGTCTTGTCAAGATCAGTTCAGCCGTTCTAGAGATTAGCGAGAAACAGACAGACAGATAGACAGATAGACAGACAGACAGACAAAATTGAAAAAAAATTCATTTCGGTATATGTATCGTGTATACATCCATATGGTTTTAGTAAAAAGCGGTTATTTTAATATAAAAAACAGACACTTCAATTTTATTTAAGTGTATAGATGCGAACGTTACTGTGATTGACTGTAAGCCCACGGTGCGTAGTTGTGCAGATGCACGCGCTCGGCACCTTGTTATAGGGGAATTATAAAACAAAAATAGCGACTGATGATGAGATACTGTTTTAATAACTTGAGGGGCATGAATTTGAGTAAGCGAAAAATGAACTAAACTAACGACGAATATTGATAAATAATAACATCTAGAACGAGCTTACTAATAGCGGGTTCTGATTAATCCATTTCAGAAATTAAAATTCTAGCCGTGCGACTAAATTACTAGGTGAGCGACTAGAAATACAGAGTGGGCATCTTCTAATATTAAGATATGGCAGGCTGTTGGTTTCTCAATTTGGCTACCGTTACCTCAATTTTCTTCTTTAGTACTTTCCTCATGTATGAGAATCGGATTACCGATTTTAGATCTATTAATTGACCGGCCTCCATCGGTCCATAGTTGCTCTCTCTGCCTGGAAGAACTTGTTTAGGAAATTCTATGATTTTGCGAAAGTGTCTGGTCGGTTAACGAGCCCGAGCTCTCCTGACTTCGATTTTGACAAACACGATTAATGTTAAAATCTAAAGTTGAATTAATATTTATGACCATGACTGCACGGTCGGCGCAGTGCCAAGCGATCGCCTCGCCGCTTGGCAATGCGCCGAGTGTCGTGGGTTCGATTCCCACACGAGACAACACTTTGTGTGATCCACAAATTGTTGTCTCGAGTCTCGGTGTCCTTTGTGTCCGTTGACTGAATGTTTGTAACTTCTCCCGCGACATAAAAATTTATTCCTAGTGCGGGAGTTGTCTTTTTAAAAAGAAAAGAAAGAAAGAATTATAGGTACCTCAAACGATTTTCTAAAACAATTGACAATAATTTAAAAAAATCCTAGGACACGCCAGATCCTATTTTAATCGCAATAAAATTCTTTCGCTTATCGGCGCAGTGTATAATATATGTGCGTGGTCATATATCGAAGGGACAGGAATCTAAAAACCGGCCAAGTGCGTGTCGGGCCACGCGCAATGTAGGGTTCCGTAGTTGCCCATAATGACTTGCTGCAAAGGGTATTAATGTACAACAAATCCGACTGTTTATTTTGCTGAAAAAATAATTTTAATAACACTATTATAAGAACCTAAGTTTTGTTTAGAAAATACTAGGTATGTATCCAGTTATGTCTTGTATACATAAAATGTGGTTTCCAAGATATGCTACTACTATACATGCGTAGTACCGTAGTACATTACATACCAAAGTACGTATATCTTTAAGATTAAGCCAGCGCGCCCAATGTAAGCTCACAGAAATAGGTATTTATAAGTTAACCGACGATTACTCGTAAACTAGTGATATCTACTTAGCCGTGATAGTTTTCCTTTTAAATTAGTTATATGTACTACATTTGTGATTTTTTTCACCTCTTCCAAATTAATAGTTTAGCCGGCAGAGGGGGGGGGACACTTGAGTCTAACAATTTTTTTCACTTCAAAGCTTGATATTTGACAAACCAATCACTTGATCGAAAAATGATTTGAGCAAACTAATAATATTTTTTTAGAACCTATCCAATGATACCCCAGATGATGGGGTACTCAACCAAAAAAAAATTCAACTCCACTATATATGTAGGGGAGACACCCTTAAAAAAATATTTTCCTAAATTTTATTCTACAGTTTTGTTGCAATATTTTATGTCTATATTCATATCAAATATCAGCTTTCTAGCACCAGGCATCTTTGAGCTAGGCTGCGGACGGACAGACGGACGGACATGACGAAACTATAAGGGTTCCTTGTGGACTACGGAACCCTAAAAAGGCTGATTTACAGAACCATGATACTTATATCCGCCATCAAAGAAAATGACAGTAGCTCACACATTCACGGCTCGCTAAAAGTTTTTCGCGTGCGAATGTGTCCGACCCATTGGAGCATGGCTTCCTTATTCATACGACGTGTATAGTAACATCACGATAACATTATAAAAAAGTGTCAGAGCATTTTTGGGATGTGTATTATAGGAATAGTGATGGACGTCATTGATTTTTGTGGCAATATCGATAATTGCAACATC
Organism: Euclidia mi; assembly: GCA_944739405.2. Lineage (NCBI taxonomy): Eukaryota > Metazoa > Arthropoda > Insecta > Lepidoptera > Erebidae > Euclidia > Euclidia mi. Next base: position 14,623,865 of record OX123197.2, read on the forward strand.
AAAGACGATTTATTTTATTGTGCTGAGTATTGTGTATGTGGATGACCTTTTGCCTCTTGAAGATTTTGCTATTTCGAAATACATATAAAAATTGGACACTACTTGATCCAAAACAAATATTTTCTGAATATTATAGTTGTGAAATAAAACGTAACTAAACTAAACGTAACTTCGAGTCCGCGAATATTGTCAAAATGTTTGAAAAATAGATTGCTGGCTATGGCAGCCATTAGCAATTTCAGTAGAAAGAACACCTTGAATCCAAACAACAATTATTAGTGGATAGCACAAAGTTTTTTCCATCTTCGTGGAATTCCAACTTCCAACCCTCGATCAAGTGCTAGACGGAGAGGCGGTCGCTAAACCGCTACATATTTTATGTAGTAATTTGTATAGCGAGACTTTCACACATAGAGTTCATAGTTGAAACAAAATATTATAAGGAAATTAAAATAAAATTCTAAAGATTTTCTAAACATCAACAAAATGTGAAAATTTTAAAACGTTTATCGACAAATTGTTCTCTCATAAATCGAATCCAATACCTTCAATAAACTGACATGCTCTAGATGTCTATTGATTTTGCTGCTTCACACCTGCAGGCAGATTAAAATCCGCTCAAAAATATCAAACGCTCGTGCAAAATCTATTAAAAATCAATCGATAGCGTTAATAGACCAACACTATCGATGAGGCCATTTTTCGCAGCCTACTAAGTGAATGGCGGTAAAAAGCCGGTATTACGTGAATGCCTGTCTTTGAACTCAGCGTATGGATATGACGGGTATAATTCAAAGGGGGCCGCCAAATTGACGGTGTGCCGTCCTTCTGAGGTACAATTGTACGCAGTGAAATGTATTGGTTACTTTGAACAGTATTGCAGTTTGAATTGGAGACGTTTTATTTGGATGATTATTTTGATGCTGATGATTAATTTGACCAACTGGCCATCTAGTAGCCTCAGAGCACTCGAATGGTTCATATACCTATATGTTGAGAGATATGTGACTATTACAGTAATTTTATAAGAGTAACTTCACGCTGATGTGCACGATTATGTTCTGCGTCTGGGTGTAATGTATCTGTTATAAAATATGTGCATGTATAAGCTAGGCAGCGATAGCATAGTAGAGGTAGCAACAGACTGCCATGCAGAGGGTTCAACCCTAGGTCGTGCACCACTGACTTTTCAAAGTTATGTATTAAATTGGTAGTAAAGTTATTGCTTGCTCTGTGCTTCGGAGAACAGGTTAAGCCAACGATGCCGGCTGTCATGAACATCTTTGATAGTGGTTATGGGAAGTCATCATCCTCCTAGCGTTATCTCAGTTGCAACACAGGGTCCGCTTATTTTTTAACCGACTTCGAAAAAAGGAGGAGGTTCTCAATTCGTCGGAATCTTTTTTTTTATGTATGTTCCCCGATTTCTCTAAGACGCCTGGACCGATTTCGAAAATTCTTGTTTTGATTGAAAGAGTATACCTCCTAGTTGGTCCCATGATCATCAGGTCAGGATCTGATCATGTAATCTGTGAAAAAATCGAAGGAACTCTTCAAATTTTATAAGCAAACTTGAAGCGATTTGACGGTAACAACCCAATGCCGTCTAGTTTGGGCTCGTTCGAGTCGTCTTTACATAGACTTTGATGCTGGATGATTTCCATGGTCTGATGATAGAGTTGGAAGGTAACCATGAGATCTTTGTGATACAATAACCCAAGCTCATCGAGTTTAGGGTCGTTTGATTCGTCTTTACGTGGGCTTTGGTACTGAATGTTTTTCAGGGTCTGATGATGGAGCAGAAAGGTGGCCATGGGATCTTTGTAATACAAAGACGCAATGCCGTTGAGTTTGGACTCGTTTGATTCGTCTTTAAATGGACTTTAGTGCTGAATGTTTACCAAACTCTGATGATAGACCAGGAAGGTGGCCATGTGATCCTTGTAATACAATAACGCAATCTCATCGTGTTTAGGCTCGTTTGTTTTGTCTTAGCAAACACTTTGGTATCGGATGATTTCCGGGATCTGATGATGGAACTGAAACGAACGTGTTTAGGCTAGTTAGTTGAAAACAAAAAAAAAACTTGAAATTGTCAGAAAGGTACAGGTCTACACTTCAGAATTGAGGCACGTAAGGAAGGCCTCCCCATCATGTACCTACACTATCCTATGTACCTATTTACCTCCTATTACTATTTTTTATTAGTATACTTACCACTAAAATGCAAAAAATAAAAATTAATTTTAAATAAAATTAAACCGACTTCAAAAACCACTAAGAAACTAAAAAACAAAAAATAATTGGTTTTGGTGCAAACATTTTTGGAGTCGGTGACAAGCCCTTACGCAAAAAGTTACTAAATTACAAACTACCTATTCTATCAACAACGAAAGTTACATAAAAATGTGTAAGAGATTTTATAGTCAGATCAGAAATACTTGGCTTGGCACCGAGTTCAAACATGTTTGCTCCAAAACCAATTATTTTTTGTTTTTTAGTTTCTTAGTGTTTTTTGAAGTCGGTTTAATTTTATTTAAAATTAATTTTTATGTTTTCTTCTTTTTTCCGTGTTCCTCATGCCCCTTGGCGGCGGATGAAGGTGTTGGGCTCGGGAGATAGGCGGCAACGCAACACCGACACGCCTGTCCTCCCGCGACCGCGCCCAGACAGACAGAACTGTCCCCGCACCCGCACCTTTAGACGAATCCTGCGCAGGCCCCTCCAAGCCCACGCGGAGCGTTCACTCCCGGGATCTCTCTTAGCTTCACCGCGGTGTCCAAGCCAAGGTTACTGAGACCCCCCACCACGACAAGATGGAGATCCCACGGGGGGACAGGGTCCGCTTACTTTTTTTTTTGGTTTCGGGTTGGAAAATCCTCCTCCACCCTGGGGGAAGGGCGAAGGGACTGTCAGACTCTTACTGACTAAAAACCAACCCGTGCTCCTCATGTACCCGTGTGTCCGAGGGTTGGGTATCGCCGAAGCATTCCTCGTTACACCCCGACGGGTATTGGCCTGCCTGATGGTCAGGCGGGCCCCGAACAAAACCTCCTTGGCGGCGAATGAAGATGTTGGGTTCCGCCGCCAAAATACCCAGCGGCCGCAGAGGATAGGGAGGACGGCAACGCAACACCGTATCTCCTCTTCCTCTGCGGCCCCACCGCGACGCAAAGATGCGCCCCCATTTGGTCGCGGGAGATAGGGCGCGCGGCAACACAAAACCGACACGCCTCTCCTCCCACAACCGCGCCCGACTGCGAGGGACAGACAGAACTGTCCTCCGCACCCGCACCTTTGGACGCATCCTGTGCAGGCCTCCGTCAAGCCCACGCGGAGCGTCCACTCCTGGGATCTCGTCTAGCTTCACCGTGGGTGAACGAACCACGGTTACTGAGCCCCCCCACCACGACAAGGTAGAGATCCAACGGGGGATGGGGGGCAAGGGTCCGCTTACTAGCCTAACCTGAGTTGACTGAATTTTAGTTTTTCCAGAGAGCGACTGCCTGTCACGGTAGTTATGGGAAGTCAGTTCCCCTTTAATATACAGACCATGGCATAAATCAACTAACCTGTTGGGTTGTGGAGTCCAGACAGCAGTTTCAGTCGGTCTCGCTCTGTAGAAAAGCTAACAAGTTCTGTCATATCTGATAGGACTGGAAAGCGCATCCCAGGTTCCAAGGCAAAAGACTTATATGCAACTGGGATAACGCTAGGACGATGCGATGATGCTGAAAGTCCTCCGTGACGTAAAATTAATCCAAATAATAATAATATTCTATGATAATATCCTCCAAGATTAGCTCTTTTCAGAAATGGATTCTAGAATAAGTATGATATTACCCTTTAATTGATTTATTTTAACTGTAAGCCACAGGTTTAAGGAGAGGCGAGTTCGCATATCATATTTGAGGAGCTGTTGTTTCCCTGTATAAAATAAATACGTGAATATACATAGAATTACAATTTATAATAAAAAGAGACACAAAAAGGGAGGAAACACAATATTAGATGTGATTATTCCGTTAATAAAGCAAGTTATTCGCGACCGCAAAATGTGATACAGGCAAGCTGAAATTTTAATGAGTGCCCCCGGGCACCGCGGGCTGTTACTAAGTGGATTGCACATACGGTATAAATGTTACTACCATTTTCTTTACAAGAACGAAATGTATGAAAGTATCCGCCCCTCACATTCGTCTTCTTATTTTCATACGTAGACTGGCGGCTGTTTATTCCCGAAAGGAAAGGCAGTATTTTATCACTGCAATATACACGATATGGTTTAGATTCAATATTATTTCCTTCTATTCAGAGCGTTTTCAGGTCTAGACTATGTAGTGCAGTACAAACTTTGATTCCAATAAAGAATAGAAAAATAATATGTAAGGAGTATTTGAGAGAGGGCTATGAACAGCATAATCAAAATAACTATATCTACACTATTTCACGGAATCAATTGTCAAGTATATCAACATTGTATGCGAATAATAAATGCTGAAAAATCTTATGTTTATCACTTATTCTGAATATTTGTACGATGAAATTGTGTCAAATATTATCATTTGATATGAGATAAAATTCCATAGTCTGGAATTGTATGTGTACAATTCCACACTATGGCAATTCCACAGGGTGAAATCTGAACGAGGCTATCTTTTACAATAGTACCTTTCAAAAATGGGGAATAATTAAATGGTTCTATCGTCCACGGACTGCTCACACTAGGTATACGTAATCCGAAAATGTGGCTTAGATATACCTACTTCTATCCTCTTATACTACCGCGCACAAGACTCCGAAGGCATCATCATCATCATCAGCCTGCAAGAGTCCACTGCTGGATATAGGCCTCTCCAATGGCAGGCCACTGAGCCCAATGGCTTTTCGTGTCCAGCCGCTGCCAGCCACTTTGCGTATATAGTCACCGAAGGCATAAAAATTACTTAAAAACAAATATATGAACCGAGCCATGGTGTACTCTCCCTAATACGCTCATCTGCAAACTGAAATTATAACATTTCAGTCCCCATTCGATCGGCTCGTTTTTCTCGCATCACTCGGTTTCAGATTATCTTTTAATTATTCCCTACGCCGATATTTTTTATACACAATACGCCGCCATTCATAATTTTGTATTTGATATTTTTTAATACTGTTTTTGGGTTTAACAATTTTTTGACAAGCTACATCTTGATATCCTTCGTTTCGTACTAGTCGAAACCTTAGTTTATTTTTGAATACTTGTATTTTATTTACGGTTACCTATAGTTTTAAATAGCTGAAAGCAATTTTATGCAATTCAATTGCATATAGGTAGCGTGAATTCTAAAAAGACGTTTGAATTTTTTTATAGACTCACGCCTGTATCCCCGAAGGGGTAGGCAGAGGTGTAATATTACACCCACTTTTCGCGATGAATTTTTAGGTCCCAAGTAATAGGGGGCGAGCCTATTGCCGTACCGGGCACATTATCAGACTCTGTGCTGTTACTGGGAATTTCCTAACGGAAAACCCAATAACACTTTGCCCGACCCGGGAATCGAACCCGAGACCTCCCAATCCCACGCGCACATTTATGCCGCGAGACCAACGAGGCAGTCCTGACGTACGTTTGAATTATGTTTCTCAATTAGGAGTATTTAATATAAACTGTTTTACGTTAACATCATACTATATCATAGTAAACCATTTTTTTGCCTCGTATATAAACCTATTTTTATCAAAAAATACATTGTTCAATTAATCTTAGTATTTTGTTGAAGTCAGCTACTTTTTACCTTTCCGTCAAAATGTATTTAGGTAATAAAATTGTTGCATAAAATAGTGTTCTAAAATTACATGTGTAGTATGCATAACTGATACTCAATCAAATCAGCAAATTGACTCACAGTGCTACTGTAACATAAATTACGAGAGGGCTATGATCAGCAGTGTTCTGCGAAAGGTATAATGATAGTGCATAATGCTTTCAGTAAAATTATGTGCGTTTCAAAGTTTAGAATATGTTGTCATTTTGTACCTAAACTTAATACTATCACGGATATCCGTATAGAACGTCCTAAAAACAAGTTTAATCAGCCATAGTTTCTTCCAGGCTCATAAGACGTAGCCTAAAGTCTGGCCAAGCACAGGCACTGTATGAAGGGTTATAAATATGCATGAGGGAGCTTATAACCTGCAGCGGGAGGTTAAGTCGCTTCGCAAAGAGATATGCGATGCTTAGACTAAAGTAGCAAAGTTTTACTTTGGTTTTGGATGCCAGACTGGCCGACGGTGGCAAATATGCTAGGTGCAAGCTAGGATTTAAGTTTTAATTTGTATCTAGTGTAGATGTTTTATGATAAGGTATTGGAATGCGATTGTGAGGTTGTGGGTTTGATCTGGGTTTGATGACTTAGCGTAACTGTAGGTACAGCCTAGTTGTGTTATGTCCATAGGCTTGTTCGATATTTCGCCAGAAAGCGCCCGTTTTTTATTTAATAAGCTTAATTGTGTTATTAAAATGTATCATTATCTACACAGAGTCCCAAAAGAAAATTCTGCTGCCGCATAAAAAAAACAGGAAATAACAGTCACGTTTTAATATTTTTGTAGTCACGAAAGTTATCCTCAAGGAATTTCAGGTGAAGTTGACATAGGGCCAAAGTCGACCACAGTAAATACTATAGGTATGTATACTTTATCCCCCGTGGGATCTCCACCTTGTCGTGGTGGGGGGGCTCAGTAACCGTGGGTTTCAGGTACACCCACGGTGAAGCTAAGCGGGAGAGAGGCGTGTCGGTGTTGCGTTGCCGCGCGCCTTATCTCCCGCAACCAAATGGGGGCACACCATTGTTGCGTCGCGGTGGGGCCGCAGAGGAAGAGGAGATGCGGTGTTGCGTTGCCGTCCTCCCTATCCTCTGCAGCCACTGGGTGTTTTGGCGGCGGAGCCCAACACCTTCATCCGCCGCCAAGGGGGTTTCGTTTGGGGCCCGCCTGACCATCTGGAGCGAATATTCATCGTCTGATGCATTGTTCTACCTTCGCTCTGTTTATTTTTGTTTAAGTTTGCCGAGTTTGTTGACGCCAGTTGATACCTGTTCAATTTGTAGCAAAGTTATGTTGATTTGATAGCAATTTTATTTTGTTAACCTGTTTTTACGTATTGTATTCGTTTAGACAAATATAAGCAATTAAGTACTATTTAGAAAGATACTAATAAAATTGTACTCGATAAGATGGGCCGAAGACTTGAAGGATTGGTGTTGGATCAGACGTAAGACTCTTTCAAGATTGACCATACAGAACGACTTTGAGCCACCCCAGGCTCAGAATAGTTCTTGACCTTGGAGAAGCCTTATTATATTCAGCGTATTGATCAAGTTTCGGTGATCCATATTTTAAATGCGAACTTTACTGTAATTAACTGTAAGACGACTTCCCACGTTGCGTAGTTGTGCTAATGCACGCGCTTGGCACCTGGTTATAGGGGAATTATAAAACGATCGAATAAAAAAACTAAGCGACTGATGATGAGATACTGTTTTAATAACTTGAGGGGCATGAATTAGAGTAAGCGAAAAATTAACAAAACTAACGACGAATATTGATAAATAATAAAATCTAGAACGAGCTTACTAATACCGGGTTCTGATTAATCCATTTCAGAAATTAAAATTTCAGCCGTGCGACTAAATTACTAGGTGAGCGACTAGAAATACAGAGTGGGCATCTTCAATATTAAGATAGGGACGTGGATTTTAACCCGATACCCTCTGTATGGCAGGCTGTTGGTTTCTCAATTTGGCTACCGTTACCTCAATTTTCTTCTTTAGTCCTTTTCTCATGTATGAAAATCGGATTACCGATTTTAGATCTATTAATTGACCAGCCTCCATCGGTCCGCAGCTGCTCTCTCTGCCTGGAAGAACTTATTTGGGAAATTCTATGATTTTGCGAAACCGTCTGGTCGGTGAATGAGCCCGAGCTCTCCTGATTTCGATTTTGACAACCACGATCAATGTTAAAATTTTTATTTATTTAATTATAGACTCACGCCTGTATCCCCGAAGGGGTAGGCAGAGGTGTAATATTACACCCAAATTTCGCCATGAATTTTTAGGTCTCACGTAATAGGGGGCGAGCCTATTGCCGTACCAGGCACATTACCAGATTAAAATCTATAGTTGAATTAATATTTATGACTATGACTGCACGGTTGGCGTAGTGGTTTAAGCGGTCGCCTCGCCGCTTGGCACTGCGCCCCGTGTCGTGGGTTCGATTCCCACACAAGACAACATTGTATGATTCACAAATTGTTGTCTCGAGTCTGGGTGTCCTTTGTGTCCGTTGACTGAATGTTTGTAAATTCCCCCGCGACACAATTTTTTTTCCTAGTGCGGGAGTTGTCTTTTTTTAAAAGAAAAGAAAGAAAGAATTATACCTCAAACGTTTTTCTAAAAAAATTTACAATACTTAAAAAAATCCTAGTACACGCCAGATTCTATTTTATTCGCAATAAAATTATTTCGCTTATCGGCGCAGTGTATAATATATGTGCGTGGTCATATATCGTAGGGACAGGAATATAAAAAAGGCTGATTTACAGAACCATGATACTTATATCCGCCATCAAAGAAAATGACAGTAGCTCACACATTCACGGCTCGCTAAAAGTTTTTCGCGTGCGAATGTGTCCGACCCATTGGAGCATGGCTTCCTTATTCATACGACGTGTATAGTAACATCACGATAACATTATAACAAAGTGTCAAAGCATGTTTGGGATGTGTATTATAGGAATAGGGATGGACGTCATCGATTTTTGTGGAAATGTCGATATTTCCAACATCAAAGACGATTTATTTTATTGTGCTGAGTATTGTGAATATGGATATGCTTATGCCACTCAAAAGATCAGCTTCCACCTTAAATATAAAAATTGGACACTTAATTATTATATGATCCAATAATAATTGTTTAGAACAAATGAATATTTCCTGGATATTAAAATTGTTAAACATAACTTGTAACTGTCCTTGTGGTGACGGATTAAGAATACGGAATGTCACCACCCCATATAATCCCATGGGTGTCGTAAGAGCCGACAGAGGGAGCATATTATGCAGAGAACAGTACTGTAAAGAGAAGGAAAACTTGATACCAACCCTATACCAACCCGTTTGGCCAGCGTGGTGTAGTAGGCCAATTCCTCCTTTCAAAGGAGAGGCCTAGTCCAGCAGTGGACTATTAAAGGCTCATGATGATGATGATGAAACATAACTTGATGATGTATTGACTTCAAGTCTGCTACTATTGTAGAAATGTTTGAAAGGTACATTGATGGCTGTGGGATTCATTAGTAATTTCAGCAGGAGGAACACCTAGACTACACATAACAATTTGTGGATTGTACAAAATGTTTGTCGGGTGGGGATCGTACTCACAACTCTCGCTCATGTATTAGACGGCAAGGCAGCCGCTCAATTCAGCCACGACACCATTTATGCAGTCATTACAAGATGCAGGCATCTATGCAGGCGTAGCAAGGTTTTCACACAAAGAGTCAATAAGGACACATGACAATTTGTATTCAGCTCTGACTAAATGTCAAAAATGAACTATTTGTTTATAGACAAATTGTTCCCCATGAATCCAATACCTTTATACTCACAGGCTTTCGATGTCTATTGTTACATATTGCTGCATCACACCTGCAGTCAGATTAAAATCCCCTCAAAAATATCAAACGCTCGTGCAAAATCTATTAAAAATATTTTCTTTACAAGAACGAAATGTATGAAAGTATCCGGCCCTTATATTCGTCTTCTTATTTTCATACGTAGACTGGCGGCTGTTTATTCCCGAAAGGAAAGGCAGTATTTTATCACTGCAATATACACGATATGGTTTAGATTCAATATTATTTCTTTCTATTGAGGGAGTTTTCAGGTCAATACTATGTAGTGCAGTACAAACTTTGATCCCAATATAGAATTGAATAATAATATATATAAAGAGTCACAATCAAAATAACTGTAAGTACACTATTTCACTCGGAATCAATGGTCAAGTACATCAATATTGTATGCAATTATAAAATGCTGAAAAATCTTATGTTTATCACTTATTGTGAATATTTGTACGATGAAATTGTGTCAAATATTATCATTTGATAGATAGAATTCCATAGTCTGGAATTGTATGTGTACAATTCCACACTATGGAAATTCCACAGGGTGAAATCTGAACGAGACTATCTTTTACAATTAGTACCTATCAAAAATGGGGAATAATTAAATGGTTCTATCGTCCACGGACTGCTCACACTAGGTATACGTAATCCGAAAATGTGGCTTAGATATACCTACTTCTATCCTCTTATACTACCGCGCACATGACTCCGAAGGCATAAACATTACGTAAAACCTAATATATAAACCAAGCCATGGTGTACTCTCCCTAATACGCTCATCTGCAAACTGAAATTATAACATTTCAGTCCCCATTCGATCGGCTCGTTTTTCTCGCATCACTCGGTTTCAGATTATCTTTTAATTATTCCCTACGCCGATATTTTTTATACACAATACGCCGCCATTAATAATTTTGTCTTTGATATTTTTTATAATACTGTTTTTGGGTTTAACAATTTTTTGACAAGCTACATCTTGATATCCTTCCTTTCGTGCTAGTCGAAACCTTAATTTATTTTTGAATACTTTTATTTTAATTTATATTTTAATTTAGGTTATAGTTTTAAATTGCTGAAAGGAATTTTATGCAATTCGATAGATCATATAGCGTGAATTCTAAAAAGACCTTTGAATTATGTTTCTCAATTAGGAGTATTCAATATGAACTATTTTATTATACATTGTTCAAGTAATTTTAGTATATTGTTGAGGTCAGCTACTTTACCTTTCCGTCAAAATGTATATATGTAATAAAATTGTTGCATATGTGTTCTAAAATTATATGTGTAGTATGCATAACTGATACTCGATCAAATCAGCATATTGACTCATAGTGCTACTATAACATAAATTAGTAGAGGGCTATGCTCAGCAGTGTTCTGTGAAAGGATAGTGCATAATTATGACCCATGTTTAAAAAAGCTTATGTGCTTTTCAAAGTTTAGAATATGTTGTCATTTTGTACCTACACTTAATACTATCACGGATATCCGTATAGAACGTCCTAAAACAAGTTTAATCAGCCATAGTTTCTTCCAGGCTTATAAGACGTAGCCTAAAGTCTGGCCAAGCACAGGCAATGTATGAAGGGTTATAAATATGCATGAGAGAGCTTATAACCTGCAGCGGGAGGTTAAGTCGCTTCGCAAAGAGATATGCGATGCTTAGACTAAAGTAGCAAAGTTTTACTTTGGTTTGGGTACCAGACTGGCCGACGGTGGCAAATATGCTAGATGCAAGCTAGGATTTAAGGTTTAATTTGTACTCAGTTTCTTTTATTTATAGTCTCACGCCTGTATCCCCGAAGGGGTAGGCAGAGGTGTATATATTACACCCACATTTCGCCATGAATTTTTAGGTCCCACGTAATAAGGGGCGAGTCTATTGCCGTTACCGGTTTGTATTTAGTGGAGATGTTTTTATGATAAGGTATTGGAATGCGATTGTGAGGTTGTGGGTTTGATCTGGGTTCGATGACTTAGCGTAACTGTAGGTGCAGCCTAGTTGTGTTATGTCCATATGCTTGTTCGATATTTCGCCAGAAAGCGCCCGTTATGTCCGCGACTTAATTTTATTTAAAGATATATTTTATTTAATAAACTTACATTTTTTTAAATTTTTATTTATATATAGAACCACGCCTGTATCCCCGAAGGGGTAAGCAGAGGTGTAATATTACACCCACATTTCGCCATGAATTTTTAGGTCCCATGTAATAGGGGGCGAGCTTATTGCGGTTACCGGGCACATCACCAGACTCCGTGCTGCTACTGAGAATTCGGAAAACCCAGTAACACTTTTGCCCGACCCGGGAATCGAACCCGGGACCTCCAATCAGCAGTCGCATACGCTATCCACTGGACCACGGAGGCAGCGTAAGCTTAATTGTGTCATTAAAATGTGTCATTTCTACAACACAGAGTTCCAAAAGAAAATTCGGCTTTCGCATAAAAAACAGGAAATAACAGCCACGTTTTAATATTTTTGTAGTCACGGAAGTTATCCTCAAGGAATTTTAGGTGAAGTTGACATATGGCCAAAGTCGACGACAGTAAATACTATAGGTATGTATACTTTTCCCCCGTGGGATCTCCACCTTGTCGTGGTGGGGGGGCTCAGTAACCGTGGGTTTCAGGTAAACCCGCGGTGAAGCTAAGCGGGAGAGAGGCGTGTTGGTGTTGCGTTGCCGCGCGCCCTATTTCCCTCCCTATCCTCTGTGGCCGCTGGGTGTTTTGGCGGTGGAGCCCAGCACCTTCATCCGCCGCCAAGGGAGTTTCGTTCGGGGCCCGCCTGACCATCTGGCGGGCCAATACCCGTCGGGGGGTAGCAAGGAATGCTTCGGTGAAACCCTACCCTCCGACACATGGGTACATGAGGAGCACGGGTTGGTTTATAGTCAGTAAGAGTCTGACAGTCCTCTTCGGCCTTCCCCCAGGGCGGAGGGACTCCATAAGGATTTACCAACCCGACACAAAAAAAAAATATGTATACTTTGAAACACATATAAACTTACTTTGGTACTCATAGGTCATAATTATGCACACGCAGACCACTGCTGGGCATCATCCTTGTCTAATTTTCGTCATCGTCACTGTAGCCTTACGTTTCCCATGCTAAATTAAACACGCTATCAACCAGAGAAAACATTATAAGAGTCCAGATAATCTATAGGTACATATTATAAAACAAAGTCGCCCGCCGCGGTGTCTGTCTGTCTGTTTACTTAAAACTCTAAAAGTACTGGACAAATTTTTATACGGTTTTCAACAACATCGAGAGTGAACCCTGAGGAAGGTTTTAGTGTATAATAAGTTTAGGTTTTGTGCAAACTGATGATATTACGACGATATTAGTTCAACGCGCCGGCAAAAATTGAGCCGATCGGGAGCTTTCCTCGAAAACGCTGCCAAAACCTTTCGAGTTAAAACAAAACAATGTATGGTGGGATTGTACCTCTTTAATAGATCTACAAAAAAGTCCGCAATGGTATATGTCTATCTATCTTGTGCTTTTACATCTATCTATCTATACTAATATAATAAAGCCGAAGAGTTTGTTTGTTTGATCTGGAAAATTCTTTTTGTATACGATAGCACAGTTATTCCGGAAGGCTATCCTACTAATATTATAAATGTGAAAGTTTGTGAAGATGGATGGATGGATGGATGGATTACTCTTTCACGCAAAAACTACTGAACGGATTTGGATGAAACTTTACAGTAATATAGTTTATACATCAGAATAACACATAGGCTACAATTTATAAAAAAAATGTATAATGTTGCCATACTATAAGGAAAAGTATCAATTAAGTCGGCGAAAATCCTGTATTATCTTTATTTGTTTGCTTGAGTCAAATTTAGTAATTGGAATTTTACCCCCTTCCTGATGATCGATCTGATATTTGGTATACACTCATATTGTCATCGAGATTAAAAGATAATATTTAAATGATTGTAAATCCAAGATGTCCACCGATACAAAATGGCGGATCACATATTACTTCACAACAACCTCAATATGGGTATCAAATAAAAGGGTTTTATTGGTAGAATGGAGCTCACTATGAAAAATCTAAGATGGCCGCTGACACAAAATGGCGTCTTATTTATTTTCCACAAATACCTCGATATGGGTATCAAATGAAAGGGCTTGATTCGTAGAATAGAGCTCACTATGAAAAATCCAAGATGGCTGTCGCAGCAAGATGGCTGATTACATATTTTGAATATTTTCCACAAATAACTCAATATGGGTAACAAATGAAAGGGTTTGATTAGTAGAATGCAGCTCACTATGAAAAATCCAAGATGGCCGCTGCCACAAAATGGCGAATTACTTATTTTCCATAAATACCTCAATATGGGTATCAAATGAAAGGGAAATATTATTAAACGGTTTTATTTAGCTTGACCTGTTTATTTGTTTGGATCAAATTTAGTAATTGGAATTTCATCCCCTTACTGATGACAGATTTATCTGATATTTGGTACACACTCTTAATCTTGATGACAATACAACATAATATATTTCTTATGATTGTAAATCTAAGATGACCGCCGATACAAAATGGCGGATCACATATTACTTCACAACAACCTCGATATGGGTATCAAATTAAAGGGCTTGATTTGTAGAATAGAGATCACTATGAAAAATCCAAGATGGCTGTCGCCGCAAAATGTCATATTACATATTTTCCACAAATAACTCAATATGGGTATCTAATGAAGGGTTTGATTGGTAGAATAGAGTTCACTATGAAAAATCTAAGATGGCCGCCGCCACAAAAAGGTGAATTACTTATTTGCCACAAATACCTCAATATGGGTATCAAATGAAAGAGCTTGATTCGTAGAATAGAGCTCACTATGAAAAATCCAAGATGGCTGTCGCCACAAAATGGCGGATTACATTTTTTCCACAAATAACTCAATATGGGTATCGAATGAAAGGGTTTGATAGGTAGAATGGAGCTCACTATGAAAAATCCAAGATGGCCGCTGCCACAAAATGGCGGATTACCTATTTTCCAATAATACCTCAATTTGGGTATCAAATGAAAGGGCTTGATTCGTAGATTAGAGCTCACTATGAAAAATCGAAGATGGCTGTCGCCACAAAATGGCGTATTACATTTTTCCACAAATAACTCAATATGGTATCGAATGAAAGGGCATGATTGGTAGAATAGGGCTCACTATGAAAAATCTAAGATGGCTGTCACTATAAAATGGCGGATGACATATTTTCCACATATACCTCAATATGGGTATCTAATGAAAGGGCTTGATTGGCAGAATAGAGCTTAAGATATAATTGACATAAGCGCAGCGTTATTAAAAGCGCGAGAGTATGAGTTGGTGCGCTGAAGCGCAGTGGGGAGGAGGGGCGGTCTGATTTTGTACTTTCTGGTAATGCTTTCAGTTTTTATTTTTGCTGCAATTCTATTCAGTAGGTATATAAGCTCTTCAATAACTTTAATAATATACACTACATACTAATATTTACCTGAAGTTTGACGACTATAAAAACAAAAGTAATTTTAAGTACTTATTATCTGTTTATAATATATGTATGCTACACGGCTAATGTGCAGATCCGTTTGTAATGAAATTTGATATGGATAGTATGAAACCTGGGGAAGTACAAAGGCTACTCTTTATTAAAATTTCATGCGGGCGAAGCCGCGGGCGAAAGCTAGTAGGTAGTAATATCAATATTGGTATCGTCTGCGATGTTAAAAGAGATGGGGAATCCAAATACAACATCTGTTTCGTGATTCAAGATGGCGGATGGGAAATCAAAGATGGCGGACGGGTTTTTTTTTTAAGTCGATATGGGTATCGTCTCCGATATTTTAAGGAATGGGGAATTCAATATTATATAAAAGTCTATGTTTGTTTGTTCATCATTTATAGACTCTGAAATGCTAAGAGATTAAGCTCTAAGTCAATGGTAACTTTGGAAAAGGGGCTTGGAAAAAGGGAATTAAATAAAAACTCTTAAAAAGCGATACGAAGTTCGCCGGGTCAGCTAGTGTTATATAATACAAAAAATACAATAGCCTTATTTCCAACACAATGCAAGCAGTTCAATTTGTAGCTGCCAGTATCATATAAATATCGAATGATTTATTCGTCCCGATCGTTGTTTAATTTAATAAATGTATAAAACCATTAATTTCACACGTCCATACATACAAAATAAGTTATGTTTATGCTTCGTTTCATTTATTTCAATTCATTTCGGGCTGACAAAAAGTAAAATTGTCCAGCGAACAATAGTTCGGTGTTGCAGTCGGTCGGGAAGCTTGTCAAACTTACAGGCTAGTGATGTACCACTGTAGATCAGTAATTAGTTTAGTTAACTAATTCTTATTTAACAACATCTTTTAGTTATAAAATACAGTTAGAAGTATACTTTAAATAAAGGATATAATAGAAACCCGACATACTCGGGATGTATAACGCACACGCCGGTACCATGCCGTAATTGTATCTTAGAAAAATCAAATCTAAGTATTAAATTCATAAGTATTAATATCAATTTTTTATTTTAGTTACCGCTAAGACAAGTTTTACATTACTCTATTGTTAGTTATTGGCGCTGTGATAATTTATCCTTTGATAATTTCGTCTTTTGAAGACAGTCCATGCGCAATAAATATTTACAAACGGATTCATGAAGAGAAAATATGTTTTGAAAATGTTGGCTCTTCAAACTACATATCTTTTTGAATTGCTCTACAAAAATGTCTGTCTCAATATGAAGTTAAAACGCTTAAACACTATATGAAAAAAGACGAATGAAATATGCGAAACATTTACAAACAGAAACACTAGAGAAATAACTTCATTCCCAAACCTCATTCCATAAGTCTCAAGAAATAAACCGACTAAATTCGCGTGGCATTTAAACACTTAAATTAAAACTTACTAAAACTACGTGTATATTAGGAAGATCGGTACATCACTACGACTTGTAGTGTCGCCGTCGCAGACGCTCGTATGAATTGCCTGTCGCCTCTTTCCGTCCGTGTTTCTTTGCCATTTGAGTTCAGACTTAGATTCGTTGATCTGGATTAGAAGTAAATCCTCATTATAATCCGTCTGTTAGTAGAAACGGGAAAGTTTGTGAGAATGCATGCATGTATGTATGGTTGTTACTCTTTAAATACTTTATAAAGTGACAATAAACTCTACTTATTACTTCAAGAAAAGCAAAAATATGAATCTAAAGGTTCGATTGTAAAAAAGATGCTATTTATTTTAGTCTCTTGGGGCCTTAAGCTACAAGCAAGCAAACCTTACACTAGTCATCCTCCTAGCGTTATCCGAAAATCCAACCTGGGGTCCGCTTACAAGTCTAACCGAATTTTAGTTTTTGTACAAAGCAACTGCCTGTCTGACCTTCGCAACACAAAGAGATAGCGATATTTCATGTCAAGTCAAAGTCAAAATAATTTATTCATCTAGGCCACAAAGTGACGCTTATGAACGTTAAAATTTAAGTTAATTACTTAATGTATAGGTAGAACCACGAGAAAGAACGGGCAGTAAAACTCATGGCCACTTTCTTCAATCAAATATTATTATAATGGTTGTACATTTTAGTTTTGTAAGGAGCTGCAACTGTTTCACATTGTAGACATCTACTAGTAAAATTTTTAGTAACTATTGATATCGAACTCAAGCACTCAAGCAGTAAATGATGTTCATTTGGTAAGCCTCCCAAAGTAAATAAGGTTTAGAGTGTCAGTTTATTTAGAGGTACTAACGCTCTATAATGTCTGTCAAAGATCTTCATAACTTACCCGGGACCGATGTCTTAAAATGGAACCTTTCACAGTTATTTTACCTCTGACAGTTGTCGGTGTTTATTTTCTTTATGTTGGAATTGTACTCTGTGATGACAGGAATGTAAAATAGGGTTACCCGTGCATAACATTTTACCCAATATTAGTGGAAATGCTTCAAAAATTCAAATGCTTGAATCTCATGGCCGCAAAGTGGTTAGATTACCACCATACCACTGCGAGCTAAACGCAATTGAACTTATGTGGAGTCTCATTAAAAGGCGAGTCACAAGCAAAAATTTAGGACAAGAGGCAACCAACATTGTGAATTTAGCTGAAGAAGCTTTTCAATCTATCACTGCAGAAGACTGACAAAAACAATGCAAACATGAGCGCCACATTGAAGACAAGCTTCGTGAAACAGATGGGTCTACGGATGCTGAAATGGACAGGTTCATAATAGAATTAAATTCTGAGTCTGATACAGAATATAACAGCAGTTACGAATCATCATAATATTGGCAGTCCACATGGATCATTCTTATAGACTTACGCCTGTTTCCATGCAGTGGTAGGCAGAGGTGTAATATTACACCCACATCATTCTTATTCGAAATAAATATGAAAATGAAATTTGCAGTTTTCGTATATGATAATTAGAACCTCACGTTGGCGTAATTATGATGCGTTTACCTTTATAATATTAAATAGATAACATTTTTATTATAACTACTTATCTTCATAGGAAATTAGTTATTTCGTAAGAAAATAAATGTACATGCATATAGCCATGCCAATATCAAGAGGTTTTGTTACCAACATTACTTCCAAATATTTAATACGATCGCTTAGGCAATAAAAAATAAGTACATTTTTATCAATAATGTATATTTAAAATGGGAGTATTCTATACCAAATATAGCAACACAACGCCCAGGTTGGCCAATCTAACAGCTAGAGGTAAAATAACTGTGAACGGACTATACACTAATCCCAATATTGCCAACACAACGCAGTTTCTTATCCACCGTCAACCTAACCCTCAAGTTCGCCATACTTTTGTACGTCGTTTGAAAGAAGTTACCTACTATAAATGAAGGAGGGTTTTATTTTTGTTTTGTGCTTACTAACTGCTACTTACAATGTGAAGTTGAGTCTAGTGGATTTTGTTTGTACTTAAATAATAAACAGAGAATATTCATCGTCTGATGCATTGTTCTACCTTCGCTCTGTTTATTTTTGTTTTAGTTTGCTAAGTTTGTTGACACCGAGTAACTGTTCAATTCGTATCCAAGTTATGTTGATTTGATAGCAATTTTATTTTGTTTACCTGTTTTACGTATTGTATTCGTTTAGACAAATATAAGCAACTAGAGGAAGCCAGCAGCTACGCCTGCATTTATTTTTAATTTACCCGTTTTGGCCGATCCCGTGGAAATTTCGGGAAATCCCTTCTTAGTGCACCCCTACGGTCCCCAAGGAACATACATGCCAAATTTCAGCTTCCTGCGCCCAATAGTTTCGGCTGTAGCGTGTCTGTCAGTCAGTCAGTAACGCAAGGATTTTATATATTAAGATTAAGTAATATTTAGATACTAATAAAATTGTACTCGATAAGATGGGCCGAAGACTTAAGGATTGGTGTTGGATCAGACGTAAGACTCTTTCAAGATTGACCACACAGAACAACTTTGAGCCATCTCAGGCTCAAAATAGTTCTCGACCTTGGAAAAGCGTATTATATTCAGCGTATTGATCAGGTTTTGTTGATCCATATTTTAAACTAGCTGTTTCCCGCGGTTTCACCCGCGTCCTGAGAGAACTACTTCGCGTACCCGGTTAATTTATAGCCTAAGTTACTCCTTGGTACATCAGCCATCCGCCAGAGAAAGTCTTGTCAAGATCAGTCCAGCCGTTCTAGAGATTAGCGAGAAACAGACAGACAGATAGACAGATAGACAGACAGACAGACAAAAATTGAAAAAATTGTCATTTCGGTATATGTATCGTGTATACATCCATATGGTTTTAGTAAAAAGCGGTTATTTTAATATAAAAAACAGACACTTCAATTTTATTTAAGTGTATAGATGCGAACGTTACTGTGATTGACTGTAAGCCCACGGTGCGTAGTTGTGCAGATGCACGAGCTCGGCACCTTGTTATAGGGGAATTATAAAACAAAAATAGCGACTGATGATGAGATACTGTTTTAAAAACTTGAGGGGCATGAATTTGAGTAAGCGAAAAATTAACTAAACTAACGACGAATATTGATAAATAATAACATCTAGAACGAGCTTACTAATAGCGGGTTCTGATTAATCCATTTCAGAAATTAAAATTCTAGCCGTGCGACTAAATTACTACGTGAGCGACTAGAAATACAGAGGGGGCATCTTCAATATTAAGATAGGGACGTGGATTTTAACCCGATACCCTCTGTACGCCAGATTCTATTTTATTCGCAATAAAATTCTATCGCTTATCGGCGCAGTGTATAATATATGTGCGTGGTCATATATCGAAGGGACAGGATTCTAAA
The DNA here is from genome assembly GCA_944739405.2 of Euclidia mi. NCBI lineage: Eukaryota > Metazoa > Arthropoda > Insecta > Lepidoptera > Erebidae > Euclidia > Euclidia mi. The sequence continues at coordinate 14,643,885 of OX123197.2, forward strand.
AAAGGCTGATTTACAGAACCATGATACTTATATCCGCCATCAAAGAAAATGACAGTAGCTCACACATTCACGGCTCGCTAAAAGTTTTTCGCGTGCGAATGTGTCCGACCCATTGGAGCATAGCTTCCTTATTCATACGACGTGTATAGTAACATCACGATAACATTATAAAAAAGTGTCAGAGCATTTTTGGGATGTGTATTATAGGAATAGTGATGGACGTCATTGATTTTTGTGGCAATATCGATATTTCCAACATCAAAGACGATTTATTTTATTGTGCTGAGTATTGTGAACTCGAAGATTTTGCTAAGTATTTCGAAATACATATAAAAATTGGACACTACATGATTCAAAACAAATATTTTCTAAAAATTATAATTGTGAAATAAAACGTAACTAAACTAAACGTAACTTCGAGTCCGCGAATATTGTCAAAATGTTTGAAAGATAGATTGCTGGCTATGGCAGCCATTAGCAATTTCAGTAGAAAGAACACCTTGAATCTAAACAACAATTATTAGTGGATAGCACAAAGTTTTTTCCATCTTAGTGGGATTCCAACTTCCAACCCTCGATCAAGTGCTAGACGGAGAGGCGGTCGCTAAACCGCTACATATTTTATGTAGTAATTTGTATAGGGAGACTTTCACACATAGAGTTCATAGTTGAAACAAAATATTATAAGGAAATTAAAAAAATATCCTAAAGATTTTCTAAACATAGACAAAATGTGAAAATTTTAAAACGTTTATCGATAAATTGTTCTCTCATAAATCGAATCCAATACCTTCAATAAACTGACATGCTCTAGATGTCTATTGATATTGCTGCTTCACACCTGCAGTCAGATTAAAATCCCCTCAAAAATATCAGACGCTCGAGCAAAATCTATTAAAAATCAATCGATAGCGTTAATAGGCCAACACTATCCATGAGGCCATTTTTCGCAGCCCACTAAGTGAATGGCGGTAAAAAGCCGATATTACGTAAATGCCTGTTTTTGAACTCAGCGTATGGATATGACGGGTATAATTCAAAGGGGGCCGCTAAATTGACGGTGTGCCGCCCTTCTGAGGTACAATTTTACGCAGTGAAATGTATTGGTTACTTTGAACAGTATTGCAGTTTGAATTGCAGTTGTTTTATTTGGGTGGTTATTTTGGTCGCTATTTTGAGCAACTGGCCATCTTGTAACCTCGAAGCACTCGAATTGTTCATGTATGTGGTTAGAGATATATCATCACCATCATTATCAGCCTGCAAGAGTCCACTGCTGGATATAGGTCTCTCCAATGGTACGCCACTGAGCCCGATTTTCGGCTTTTCGTGTCCAGCCGCTGCCAGCCACTTTGCGTATATCGTCACTCCACCTAGCCGGAGGGCGTCCTACACTACGTTTGCTTTGCAAAGGCGCGGTCTCGACTCTAGAACACGACTACTTCAACGGTTATCGGTTCTTTGACAAATGTGGCCAGCCCACTGTCACTTCAGCTTGCTAAATCTTTGAGCTATGTCGATTACCTTGGTTCTCTGTCGTTAGGAGATATATACTATTTTAGTAATTTTATGAGAGTTAATACGCAGAGAGCGCAGCGATAGCTCGGCAGACAGAGCTGATGAGCACGATTATGTTCTGCGTCTGTGTGTAATTTATCTCTTATAAAATATGTGTATGTATTAGCTAGGCAGCGATAGCACAGTAGAGTTAGCAACAGACTGCCATGCAGAGAGCGAGGGTTCAATCCTACGTCGTTCACCACTGACTTTTCAAAGTTATGTATTGAAATGGTAGTAAAGTTATTGCTTGCTCCATGCTTCGGAGAACAGGTTAAGCCAACGATGCCAGCTGTCATGAACATCTTTGATAGTAGTTTTGGATAGTCATCATCCTCCTAGCGTTATCCCAGCAACACAGGATCCGCGTACTAGTCTAACCTGAGTTGACTGAATTTTAGCTTTTCCAGAGAGCAACTGCCTGTCACAGTAGTTATGGGAAGTCAGTTCCCCTTTCATATGCAGACCATGGTATAAACCAACTATCCGGTTGGATTCTGGAGGCCAAACAGCAGTTTTACTCGGTTTCGCTCTGTAGAAAATTAACATGTTCTGTCATATCTGGTAGGACTGGAAAGCGCATCCCAGGTTCCAAGGCAAAAGTCTTAGGCTGGTTTCAGAGTCACGCCGGCCAGCGGCGCTGTCCAGACGCGCGCGCTTAGAATTACACTAGTATAGTAGTAGCGTTTCATAGTACTCTTTCAGAGTGGAGGCTGGCGCGGGTGCTAGCGCGGGCGCGTGTAATTCAAATGTATGCAGACGCCCTTTGCGTTCACAGAGCGCGCGCGAGCGCCCGCGCCCGCGCCCGCACCCGCTAGTGCAGTCTGATTGAGCACATAGTCACGCAGTTCAAACGCGCCGCGAGTGAGACGCGCGCCTTATATGCAACTGGGATAACGCTAGGACAATGATGCTGAAAGTCCTCCGTGACGTAAAATTTATCCTAATATCCTCCAAGATTTGTTCTTTTCAGAAATGGATTCTAGAATAAGTATGGTATTACACTTTTATTGTTTTAACTGTTAGTCACAGGTTTATGGAGAGGCGAGTTCGCATATCATATTTGAGGATCTTTTATTTCCCTGTATAAAATAAATACGTGAATATACATAGAATTACAATTTATAATAAAAAGAGACACAAAAAGGGAGGAAACACAATATTAGATGTGATTATTCCGTTAATAAAGCAAGTTATTCGCGACCGCAAAATGTGATATAAACAGGCAAGCTGAAATTTTAATGAGTGCCCCCGGGCACCGCGGGCTGTTACTAAGTGGATTGCACATACGGTATAAATGTTACTACCATTTTCTTTACAAGAACGAAATGTATGAAAGTATCCGCCCCTCACATTCGTCTTCTTATTTTCATACGTAGACTGGCGGCTATTTATTCCCGAAAGGAAAGAGATGTATTTTATCACTGCAATATACACGATATGGTTTAGATTCAATATTGTTTCTTTCTATTGAGGGAGTTTTCAGGTCTATACTATGTACAGTGCAGAATAATCTCTGGTTCCAATAAAGAATTGAAAAATAATATAATAAAGAGTCCCAGTCCAATCAAAATAACTGTAGCTACACTATTTCACTCGGAATCATTTGTCAAGTATATGAATATTGTATGCAATTAATAAATGAAAAAACCTTACATTTATCACTTATTGTGAATATTTGTACAATGGAATAATGTCAAATATTATCATTTGGTATGAGACAGAATTCCGTAGTCTGGAACTGTGCACAGCTCACGAAGTGAAATATGAACGAGGCTATCTTTTACAATAGTATTAAAATAGAATAATGAAATGGTTCTATCGTCCACGGACTGTTCACATTAGTTATATGTAATCCGAAAATGTGAGGTAGATATACCGATCTCTATCCTATAATACTACCGCGCACATCCCGCCGAAGTCATAAACATTACATAAAACAAATATATGAACCAAGCCATGATGTACTCTCCCTAATACGCTCATCTGCAAACTGAAATTATAACATTTCAGTCCCCATTCGATCGGCTCGTTTTTCTCGCATCACTCGGTTTCAGATTATCTTTTAATTATTCCCTACGCCGATATTTTTTATACACAATACGCCGCCATTCATAATTCTGTCTTTGATATTATGTTTTATAATACTGTTTTTGGGTTTAACAATTTTTTGTCAAGGTACATATTGTTATCCTTCGTTTCATACGGGTGGTTGCTATCTTAATTTATTTATAATAATTTTAGTTTGAAATTGCTGAAAAGATTTTTATGCAATTCGATATAGCGTGTATTCTAAAAAGGCCTTTGTATTATGTTTCTCAATTATGAGTATTTAAATTAATTGTTTAACTTTAACATCATACTATTTTTTAGTAAAATTTTTTAGCACCGTATCTATAATGTATATATATAATCGTAAATCAATATTTATGAAGAAATCTGTGGGCAAGGCAGTGCCCCTACCAAGTCGAGCAAAAAAGCTGTGCGGCCGGACCATCCTTTTCTCGAGGCAGTTCGACCCCCTATAACTTTGTTGCGGATAAAACTAGAAGCCTGAATTCAGTGACCTAGTAGGTATTGTATAAACACGATATGTTTCAATTTGAACCAGTAGTTTAAGAATTATAACGAGTCAAAGTTTCTTAATTATGTCACTCACTGACAGATCATCAAAAGTCTAAGGCACTTCTTGTTTAGTTGCTCTTAAAGAACTACAAGGGAAATTGTTCAAAACCCACCCTAAAAATGGTTAATGGAAAATGTATTTTACATATTGAAAGGGTACCCACCAAGAACTTAGGGTCCCAAGCCAACCTCAACTGCAAGTGGTGCACCTGCCGATCAACGGACGAGGCTCTGGCAAACAAAATGTCCCAATAATAAGCGGCAATAGGCTCGCCACCTATTACGTGGGATCAAAACACTGGCGAAAAGTGGGCGTTTAATATGCCTCTGCCTACCCCTTCGGGGAAACAGGCGTGAGTCTATGTATGTATATTGAAAGAGTACTTTGAGAAAAAGACATGTTTTGTAAGTAATAGTAAACTTTCTTGATATGTATAAAACTTAAATTAGCTATAATAATCAAAATAATGTATATGTTAAGGTTGCACATCCGAATCGGGTAAACTGTGGAAACAATTAATTATTTCATACAATATTATTTAGCGGGTCTTAGTCCCTCCGCGACCACAACCGTTGCAAGCCGGTAGAAACGTAGGAGAATAACAGAGGTATTTATGCCTTGAAATAAATAAATTATCGCGACTAAGACCCGCTAAATAATATTGTATGATGTATACAAATCGCGAAAGTTTAAAATCAATTAATTATTTATATTAACACCATGAATGTACACAGTTATGCAATAAACGAATCTTTATCTTTATCTAGCCGAAATAGAAGCTTCAAAAGAATACAAATAGTGCTTCGTGTATGAATCAAGGAAAATATAAATATTTTTCAATTTATATCCAGTTTTCGAGATACATAAACTGCATAAATAACTTTGTAATCCCATATAAATATACCTATATATATGATTACAAAGTTACATTTGCAGTTAAGGCTTTAAGAAATTCATAATTTTTTTTATTTAGGTACAAGAAGTAGAAGGTACCGGAAGGGAAAAAGTAGCACTTATACTTGTACAGTATAAATAATATGTAAGGAGTATTTGAGAGAGGGTTATGAACAGCATAATCAAAATAACTATATCTACACTATTTCACGGAATCAATTGTCAAGTATATCAACATTGTATGCGAATAATAAATGCTGAAAAATCTTATGTTTATCACTTATTCTGAATATTTGTACGATGAAATTGTGTCAAATATTATCATTTGATATGAGATAGAATTCCATAGTCTGGAATTGTATGTGTACAATTCCAGACTATGGAAATTCCACAGGGTGAAATCTGAACGAGGCTATCTTTTACAATAGTACCTTTCAAAAATGGGGTATAATTAAATGGTTCTATCGTCCACGGCCTGCTCACACTAGCTATACGTAATCCGAAAATGTGGTTTAGATATACCTACCTCTATCCTCTTATACTACCGCGCACTTGACTCCGAAGCCATAAACATTACGTTAGGCCAAATATATAAACCAAGCCATGGTGTACTCTCCCTAATACGCTCATCTGCAAACTGAAATTATAACATTTCAGTCCCCATTCGATCGGCTCGTTTTCCTCGCATCACTCGGTTTCAGATTATCTTTTAATTATTCCCTACGCCGATATTTTTTATACACAATACGCCGCCATTTTCAGTATTTCCGTTCTATTTTGGGTATTTTTTTTCCTTATTGTCTTTCAACTCTTCAATCCATAATATAGCAACAGATTTTTACAAGAAATTATATAACGCACCGAACCAACATGCTTATGAATTACCGGATATAAATAGAGTGGAAAGGAGAGCAGTCATAGACGAATCCGAAGTGATTAAAGGGATTCAATCACTAAAAATGGAGAAAAGTCCCGGCGCCGACAGGATCACAAATGAAGTCATAAAGACCGGATGCACGTATCTAGCAAAGCCACTTACCCTACTGTTCAATCTGATACTGAACAGCTCGGACACTCCCCGTCAATGGGCAGAATCTCAAATCATTTTGCTCTACAAAAAAGGAGACCCAAATGACATAAGCAATTACAGACCGATAAGCTTACTACCTTCACTATATAAACTATTTTCCTCAATAATAGTGAAAAAAATAAGAGAAAGCACAGAGAAATACCAACCTATTGAACAGGCAGGCTTTAGAAAAGGCTGTTCAACAGTGGATCACATACACTCGCTAGAAATGTTGATAGAAAAATGGCATGAGTTCAACAGACCACTCTACATCGTCTTTATCGACTACCAAAAATCATTTGACTCTCTGCTCCACTCATCAATATGGGAAACTCTACTGTCTCAAGAAGTGCCACTAGACTATATCAAAGTCCTAAAAGATATCTACGAAACCAGCACTAGTAGAGTGAAGCTGGAAACTACAGGGCCACCCATACAAATAAGAAAAGGTGTACGGCAGGGAGACCCACTCTCTCCAACTATCTTCATCGCGGTGCTGGAGGCCATCATTAGCAATCTAAACTGGGAAAAAATTTGGCATAAATATAAATGGATGTTACTTGAATCACTTGAGATTTGCCGACGACATAGTCCTGCTATCAAAAAGTACAAATCAACTGCAAGTAATGATAAACACTCTACACGAAGAAAGTCGAAATGTAGGCTTAAATATCAACCTATCAAAAACGAATATGATGACAAACCATACAAAAAGGCCTATATATATCGAAAACTCATCTTTAACATATGTCGATGCCTAAATTTAACTGGGAAAGCAAGTTTCATTCAACGAACAAAATCACGAACTAGAAGTAGAGAGAAGAATCAACATCACGTGGAAAAAGTTCTGGAGTCTCAAAGAAATACTCAAAAGCGATATGACCATAAGCTTGAAAACCAAAGTAATGAACACCTGTCTTCTCCCCTCACTAACATACGGCTGCCAAACTTGGAAATTTACCAGAAAAACAAAAAACAAAATTACATCCTGCCAAAGGAGTATGGAGAGAAGCATCTTGAGAATTAAGAAAATCCAAAAGATCCGCCACACTGACATAAGACGAAAAACCAGAGCCATTGACGCTCTCAGCTATTCACAAAAGCTTAAATGGCGATGGGCTGGACATGTTGCGAGACTCAGCGATAATCGCTGGACTAAAAAGACAACAATATGGGCAGGTCCACTAGGACAGAGAAAAAGAGGAAGACCAAACGCACGCTGGGCAGACGACATCATAAAGGTAGCAGGTACTCAATAGCCGCAAGCGGCAGAAAATAGAGAGCACTGGTCATCTCTGGAGGAGGCCTTTACCTTTCATTGAGAGGGTTCTTGCTAATGAATGAATTGAGTCAATAATTATATATTAATATTTTTATTTTAAATCATTATTTATATTTTAAATCATTATTTATATTTGAAATCATTATTAATATTTGAAATCATTATTAATATTTTAATTTTTTTATTTTATTTTAACAATACAATAATAATTAATTGAATTCGTGAATAATTTTGCATGCATATTGTTATTTTAGTGAAACTGTAAGTCGAATGCAAGAAATAAAAGGCTTTTTATTTTATTTTTATTATTTTATTTACGCCGCCATTCATAATTTTGTGTTTGATATTTTTTAATACTGTTTTTAGGTTTAACAATTTTTTGGCAAGGTACATCTTGCTATCCTTCGTTACGTACTAGTTGAAACCTTCATTTATTTTTGAAAACTTTTATTTTATTTACGGTTATAGTTTTAAATAGCTGAAAGGAATTTTATGCAATTCGATTGCATATAGCGTAAATTCTAAAAAGACCTTTTATTATGTTTCTCAATTAGGAGTATTTAATATTAACTGTTTCACGTTAACATCATACTATATCATAGTAAACATTTTTTGCCTCGTATATAAACCTATATTTATCAAGAAATACATTGTTCAAGTAATCTTAGTATATTGTTGAGGTCAGCTACTTTACCTTTCCGTCAAAATGTATACCTATATGTAATAAAATTGTTGCATAAAATAGTGTTCTAGAATTACTTGTGTAGTATGCATAACTGATTCAAATCAGCATATTGACTCATAGTGCTACTGCAACATAAATTAGGAGAGGGCTATAATCATCAGTGTTCTGCGAAAGGTATAATGATAGTGCATAATTATGACCCTTGTTTAAATAAGCTTAATGTGCGTTTCAAAGTTTAGAATATGTTGTTATATTGTACCTAAACTTAATACTATCACGGATATCCGTATAGAACGTCCTAAAAACAAGTTTAAGCAGCCATAGTTTCTTCCAGGCTTATAAGACGTAGCCTAAAGTCTGGCCAAGCACAGGCACTGTATGAAGGGTTATAAATATGCATGAGAGAGCTTATAACCTGCAGCGGGGGGTTAAGTCGCTTCGCAAAGAGATATGCGATGCTTAGACTAAAGTAGCAAAGTTTTACTTTGGTTTTGGGTGCCAGACTGGCCGACGGTGGCAAATATGCTAGATGCAAGCTAGGATTTAAGGATTAATTTGTATTTAGTGTAGATGTTTTTATGATAGGGTATTGGAATGCGATTGTGAGGTTGTGGGTTTGATCTGGGTTCGATGACTTAGCGTAACTGTAGGTTCAGCCTTGTTCGATATTTCGCCAGAAAGCGCCCGTTATGCCCGCGACTTAATTTTATTTAAAGATATATTTTATTTAATATGCTTAATTGTGTTATTAAAATGTGTCATCTACAACACAGAGTCCCAAAATAAAATTCGGCTGTCGCATAAAAAAAAAACAAGAAATAATAGCCACGTTTTAATATTCTTGTAATCACGAAAGTTGTCCTCAAGGAATTTTAGGTGAAGTTGACATAGGGCCAAAGTCGACCACAGTAAATACTATAGGTATGTATACTTTAAAACTCATATAAACTTACTTACTTATAGGTCATAATTATGCACTGTCATCATAGTAACCATCATTAGCCTTTCGCAGACCACTACTGGGCATAATCCTTGTCTAATTTTCGTCACCGTCATTGTAGCCTTACTTTTCCCATTTTAAGATGAACACCCTATGAACCAGAGAAAACATTGTAAGAGTCCAGATAATGTTATATACAAAAAATACAATAGCCTTATTTCCAACACAATACAAGCAGTTCAATTTGTCGCTGCCAATATCAAATAAATATCGAATGATTTATTCGTCCCCATCGTTGTTTAATTTAATAAATGTATGAAACCATTAATTTCACACGTCCATACATACAAAATAAGTTATGTTTATGTCTCGTTTCATTTATTTCAATTCATTTCGGGCTGACAAAAAGTAAAATTGTCCAGCGAACAATAGTTCGGTGTTGCAGTCGGTCGGGAAGCTTGTCAAACTTACAGGCTAGTGATGTACCACTGTAGATCAGTAATTAGTTTAGTTAACTAATTCTTATTTAACAACATCTTTTAGTAATAAAATACAGTTGAAGTATACTTTAAACACATGATATAATACTTAAAAGAAACTCGACATACGCGGGTCGTACGCGGTACCATGCCGTAATTGTATCTTAGAAAACTCAAATCTAAGTTTTAAATTCGTAAGTCTTAATATCAATTTGTATTTTAAGTTACCGCTTAGACAAGTTTTCCATTACTCTATTGTTAGTCGTTGACACTGTGTTGATTGTGTTAATTTATCCTTTGATAATTTCGTCTTTTGAAGACAGTCCATGCCCAATAAATATTTACAAACGGATTCATGAAGAGAAATATGCCTTGAAAATTTTGGCTCTTCAAACTACAAGGCCGGATATTTTTGAATTGCTCTACAAAAATATCCGTCTCAATATGAAGTTAAAACGCTTTAACACTTATGAAAAAAGACGAATAAAATATACGTCTACATTTAGTAACAGAAACACTAGAGAAACAACTTCATTCCAGAACCTCATTCCATAAGTCTCAAGAAATAAACCGACAAAATTTTCGTGGCATTTAAACACATAAATCTAAACTTACTAAAACTACGTGTATATTAGTAAGATCGGTACATCACTACGACTTGTAGTGTCGCCGTCGCAGACGCTCGTATGAATTGCCTGTCGCCTCTTTCCGTCCGTGTTTCTTTGCCATTTGAGTTCAGACTTAGATTCGTTGATCTGGATTAGAAGTAAATCCTCATTATAATCTGTCTGTTAGTAGAAACGGGAAAGTTTGTGAGGATGCATGCATGGATGGATGGTTGTTACTCTTTAAATACTTTATAAAGTGACAGTTAACTCTACTTATTACTTCAAGAAAAGCAAAAATGTAAATCTAAAGGTTCGATTGTAAAAAACGTTGCTATTTATTTTAGTTTTTTGGGGGCTTAAGCTACAAGCAAGCAAACCTTACACTAGTCATTCTCCTAGCGTTATCCGAAAATCCAACCTGAGGTCCGCTTACAAGTCTAACCGAATTTTAGCTTTTGTACAGAGCGACTGCCTGTCTGACCTTCGCAACACAAAGAGATAGCGATATTTCATGTCAAGTCAAAGTCAAAATCATCTATTCATCTAGGCCATAAAGTGACGCTTATGAACGTTAAAATTTAAGTTAATTACTTAATGATTCTACATTTACCGTCACGTTCGCAATGCAATAGGTAGAACCACGAGAAAGAACGGGCAATAAAACTCATGGCCACTTTTTTCAATCAAATATTATTATAATGGTTGTACATTTTATTTTTGTAAGGAGCTGCAACTGTTTCACATTGTAGACATCTACGAGTAAAATGTTTAGTAACTATTGATATCATACTGAAGCACTCAAGCAGTAAATGATGTTCATTTGGTAAGCCTCCCAAAGTAAATAGGGTTTAGAGTGACAGTTTATTCAGAAGTACTAACGCTCTATAATGTCGGTTAAAGATCTTCATAACTTACCCGGGACCGATGTCTTAAAGCAGAACCTACACTAATCCCAATATTGTCAACACAACGCAGTTTCTTATCCAGCGTTAACCTAATTCTCAAGTTCGCCATACTTTTGTACGTCGTTTGAAAGAAGTTACCTACTATAAATGAAGGAGGGTTTTATTTTTGTTTTGTGCTTACTAACTGCTACTTACAATGTGAAGTTGAGTCTAGTGGATTTTGTTTGTACTTAAATAATAAACAGCGAATATTCATCGTCTGATGCATTGTTCTACCTTCGCTCTGTTTATTTTTGTTTAAGTTTGCCGAGTTTGTTGACGCCAGTTGATACCTGTTCAATTCGTATCAAAGTTATGTTGATTTGATAGCAATTTTATTTTGTTATCCTTTTTTGCAAATTGTGTCCCCTTAGACAGATATTGGCAATTACGTATTATTAAAGTAATAATATTTTTAAGTAATCGAGTAATAATCGATAATATGGACCGACGACTTGAGGGGTTCCTGTAGGGTCAGACTGGTTTTGAGCCTGGAGTAGGCTCAAAATTGTTCTGTATGGTATATCTTGAAGATGTCTTATATCCAGCATACATTTAAGGTTAAAATCATGATTCATATGTTAGATACAATAGAAACGCTGATTGTTTGTTTGTTACAAAGTCGTTGATAAATCACTTAACCAATTTTGATAGTGAGACTTGAACAGTCAGAAAGAATATAAGTTACGGTTTCGTTTTTGACTACTGGGATTACACCACATTGTAGCATTACAAAGTTGTATTCTTTTAGATCAGGTAAGTGATTATTAATTGCAACAAAATTACTTTTATGAAAAATACTATGCAGTGATTGTCCAGTAGGGAAATCAGTGTACTGCAAAACCGTGAAGTTGTTGGACTTAGACTCATTCCCTGTACAAACTAGCTTTTAAAGTTTGCGCTAAGAAACTCAATGATCATTCATTTCAGGGGCGGAGAAATACATTGAGTTGTGAGGAAGTTAGCTAGTAGTTTAAATTGTTCTGAATCTAATTTTCTGAATAAGATTTTTATCTTTATTCGTGCCCGGAATACCTGTTCATACTTATCAATTCCAGGCGTTCTTGTATCCATGTGTCGCTAAAATCTAAATCTAAAAGAAATGTTTCTTCTTTAATTATTTTATTATTGTTTTCCTTCTTCAAGATAGTGTACATCGGGGTAGCAGCCCTACGGTATTAACCCTACTGTATAGGAAATGATTAACGCTAAAGTAAAATCTAACGTATTTATCTACACTATCCTACCATCTTACCCTATCACCTATAATGTCCTATCCTAGTTATCTTCACTCTAATTACCTACCCATATGTATGTCCTAAATTGAATGGTGAATTATCGCTTGTCCCGTGCCTCGGAGAGCACGTTAAGCCGTCGGTCCCGGTTGTCATGAAGATCTTTGACAGTCGTTACAGGGCGTCAGTACCTTCTTAATAAACTGACACTAGTCTAAACCATGGAATATCGCTATCCCTTCGGGTTGCGGAGGTCAGACAGGCAGTCGCTCTGCGGAAAAGCTAATATTCAGCCAAATCCGGTTAGACTAGAAAGCGGACCCCAGATTGAAACTGGGATAACGCTAAGAGGATGATGATGTATGTCCTAAATCCTACCCTAACTTATACCTAGCATATAATGCGTATAAGCTTGGTGCTCTGTGGTATTCTGTCATACAGACCAGCAATTATACGCACACTACTAAGCCCTTAACCTAGGGCACGCACTATTGTGGTACTTACTACTGTGGTATACTGTGGTACAGTCTAACGTTTTGTACGCGCCTAAACCCCAACCCTTATGTCCCTACAGTCCCTAGACCCTAGTATTACTACACGTATTTATACATACATACATAGACTCATGCCTGTTCCCTAAGGGGTAGGCAAGGCAGAGACTACGTAATGCCATTCGCAACGATCCTGACATATCTCTCTTGCTTCATTCACTCCCATCAAGTTTCTCATACATCCTCTTCTGTTTAGGGTACTTCTGATCTGTCCTTCTTTTAGGATGTCTCCAATTTGGTCAGAGAACGTCTGCCTAGGTATCACGTATTTATATATACTTATATAGAAAGGTGCGGGATATCTGCCACCGGAGACCTATGATGACAGACGGAATGTGGGTAGGAATCGGGTATTGCGGAAATGGTTTTCTCATTGTCGGTCGAGCAGACTCACAAGACCGATAGACCGTTCTAATGATGGCTAAAGGTGTCTTGGCTACAGTGAGAGGTGGAGGTGGTTAATGTTGTCAAAGTCAGATTCAACTTGTGATCGATTTATTTCTCATAATACATGATCTTATATACTAAACTCATCCTATATACACACACACATAACTCTATGGTTGTGTGCTATGTGTGTAATGTGCCATCTCAGCGGTATATAGGTACCTTACGTGAGTACGTTATGTTTTCTAATTGTAATATAATTTACAAACAATATGTGTTCCGGTTTGTAATTACGTAGGTAGGATTATCGCTGAAATGGCCCGTTCATATGTGAACATTCTGGCCACTCCGAGGAACAGGCAACTCCAGTTGATATAATTCTATGGAGTCATCCTCGGTTGTGTCCTGGTTCCGTGGCTGCTTCCTGGGAGGTTTCGGCAGATGGTTCGGCTGGCTGTAGATGGCGTTCCATGCAGTGTGCGTAGATGGTTGTCTGTCGTCTTGATGTTGTACACGTTGTGGGTGTGGTGGATTAGATCTTGATGGTTTGGGGTGTTGTCTTCGATGATGTTTTCGTACTTGTAACTATCTGACAAACAGCTCACTATGTATGCGTGAGACTGGATCTTTTTCCATATGCAGCGAGTCAGTTGTTAATGGATTTCTCATAGAGTTGTCAGCGATCTTTATTACTCTTACGTCTCGAATAATTATCTCTTCTCGCTTATTGTCACAAACATGGATATAGTCATATTGGTTTTTGTTATAAACAACCATGAGTTGTGCATGCATAGTTGTTTCCAAAAATGCTTGCTTGAGGTTTTGACGCAAGTGATTGATGCGATATTGGTAGCGCCATCTACCTTCCTATATATAACTAATCGCATCAAGATCAATCGTTCCACGTCTAGTGCGAGCGATACCATATTTCCGTCCCGCTCTATCCCACTCCCTGGAAGGGCACTGCCTTCGCCTGATTCGTCGACGCGATCGTGGACGCGAGTAATAGTCTAGAACATTCCGCTCGCTAAGAACGCCGTCTCGATACCGTACCGCGTCGCACCGTTGTATGTGATTATATAAACCGCTCGCAAGTGGGAGTGACGGTGAATTGAAGCGTAAACAATCAGCTGCATCACGAAACACCAGGAGGAAAAGAAACGAAGAAGGCTGTATAAGGTAAGTGCCTTCCATCCTTGAAATATCCTATACCCACTCAATCACCTCCTCCCGTATCCATCTCCTCTTCCCTTATTCCTTTCTAGGCGACCCAGAACTCGCCCTAATACAGTCCATTCCATTAATCCTTCCCAAGTCGCCTAGAACCCTACGGTTTCGGTGTAAAGCCGAGCCATTTTTTTGATCCATACGAGTCGGATTCATTTACGTTTTATACGTTATACCGCTATACCTAGGCAGTTATAGCACCTAGCTATACTCCTAATATATTCACATAACCGTCACATGGTTATTTCCGCCCGCATTAGTAGGTAAACTTTTATGTAGCTACCTACTTATTAAATTATTATTTCTGCAACTATCATAGTTGTCTTATAAATCTCATATTTCAATCAACTTTTATTTCCTCAGCTCTAAAGTGTTGCCTACTTAGCCTACTTAGGTAAAAATAATAGATACATTAGATATTCTTATTTTGTTTCGTTCTCATTAGCTTATACTTACGTAAGCATGTCACAACAAAAGAAGTCACGCGTGTCGGAAGACAAAGAGATGACAATCTTAGAAGCAAAACGCAATATTTTATTTGAGCGCATTCAAAATATCTATGAATGCTCAAAAACCGCATCTATGTCTGACAGTAATAGCGAAGCATTTCTCAGTTATTGTATAACAGTAGATAGTATTCGAACAGATTTTCATAAGTTGTTAGACGATTATAACGCAAGATTACTTTCTATCAATCCTGATGAAAAACCGAACTATCAGGCGTATACCTCATTCGAAGATCTTTATTGTATTATTAAGCGTAAACAATCGCAATTGGAGGGTAAATGTACAGCAGAGCCCGTGCCCGCAAACAGAGATTACCGCCAATCGAGATTATGTCGTTTGACGGAGATATACGAAATTGGCCGTTATTCTATGCAAGTTTTAAGTCTACAGTGCACGATAATGGTTCTCTGACAGATGCTGACAGGTTGTACTATTTAATAGGTAAACTGTCACCGAAGGCCCAGTCCGTATTTGCAGGTGTCACACTCAGTGCTGAGAATTATCAGTCATATTTCAGTCACTACTTGACAGATATCAAGACACGCGCGTTCTAGCGTCTACGTACTTTGACCAAGCTTTAAATTCCAAACTGTCCAGCAACGCGTCTGTCTCGAATTTCCAGCTGTTTATTGATAACTTCGTAACTGCGGTTAATTCTCTTAGGAATTTAAAATTAGAAGATCTTTCCGACTTTATGTTGCTTCAACTCGCTTTAAAAAAGTTTGACACTGATACAATTCGCGCATTCGAGATGACGGAACGCAATAATAAAATACCTACACTAGATAGTTTTATTTCGTTCATCAAAGATCAGTGTCGAATATTTCATAATACGCAGTCTGGTTCACCTGGCCCGTCTAACACTAACAACAACAAACAAAGGTTGAATAAATCGCGAAATAGTAATAATAACTTAGTCCCTAATCCACAATCTTACGTAACATGTTCGGAATCTAATAGTAATAATTCACAGAAGTGTCTGTGCAGTAATATAGTGCACGACCATTACTATAAGTGTCCCACCTTTAATGATTTAAATCCAATTGCTCGTTTTAAAAGCGTAAAAGATAACAAAGCTTGCATTAATTGCTTAAGCATAAAACATAAAACGAGTAATTGTTCCAGTAGAACGAGATGTCGCACGTGTAAACAAAAACATCATACACTGTTACATTTTGATAAAAATAACCGGTTGTCAAGTCAAGCCGCTAACCTTGACACACTCACGCAAGTGCAGAACACGGTAGCTGCGCCTTCCGCGTCTGAGGGCGAAGTATCGTTGTGTACGACATCCATTGCGCGGGCGACGCGCACGCGAGGACGGCACTCGCGCATCTATAATGATCCGCGCAGGGCCAAAACGCAGTGTACGGCGTCTAAGACTGTTCTGTTAGCGACAGCGCAAGTTATCGTATATGATGTTAATGGGTCGTCGCACATGGTACGTTGTCTGCTAGATAGCGCATCTCAAACCAATCTAATAACATCGGAATGCTTCAAACGCCTCGGATTATGGAATAACTTTAAAAATACTAACTCAACCGTCAAAGGGATAGGCGGATCAGTAAAGCATTGCAGGGGTTCCGTAGATATTAAAATACATTCGCGTTTTGATAGGAATATTAATTTTAACATTTCTTCGCTTATCGTGGAACGTATCACGGACGCATTGCCGAACGCTAATGTAGACGTAGCATCACTCACTCATCTCGAGTCATTGCCGTTAGCCGACGCGGAGTTTGCGAATCCGGCAGGCATTGATCTTTTGATCGGAGCTTCGATATTTCCGCACTTGCTACTAACTAACATAGTTCGTAGTGAGCGATATGATTTACCGCCCGCTATTGAGACGGTACTTGGGTATGTGATTATGGGTACCGTACCTACGTTACATACTTCTCATTGTATTACGTCTTGTTGTTGTTCTGCTCTTCAAGAGATCAAGGTGGGTGCTAAAACTGTGTGTAAGATAAAGCACTAATTAGCTATGCTATACTATGCTATGCTACGCTATGCTATGCTAAGCTACGCTACGCTACACTATACTATACTACACATCCGTTTTGTATATAGATGACATTGTCTGTAATGTCATACCCGCTCCGCTAGCAATTTCGGTTTGTAAAGAGCTTATTCAGCTTTTCAAGCGAGGCCAGTTTGATCTTGTCAAATGGACAAGCAACTCTAAGGAGGTTCTCGCACGCATACCAGATTCTCATAAAGCTTCTCCAGACATTGAGTTTGAGAAGTCTGTACCGCATAAGGTTCTCGGTTTACGCTGGGACAAATCCTGTGATAGTTTTCGGTTTGACGTCTCACCACCAGATGATAAGTGCACCAAACGCACTATGCTGTCCACAGTGGCTCGACTATGGGACATAATGGGTTTTGTGGCTCCCACAATTCTGTACGCCAAGCTCTTCATTAAAGAGCTTTGGCTATCAAAGTGTGAGTGGGATGAAACACCCCCTGACCATATTGTCGCCACTTGGAGCCAGTTTGTATTGAGCTTACCGCGCTCAATCAAATTACTATTCCGCGTCATTTTGGGTTGGTAGATGGATGTACCATCAACTTAATAGGTTTCGCTGACGCCAGCGAGCGTGCTTACGGCGGAGTCGTATATCTGCAAGTCCGCATTGGTTCTAACTACTCGGTGCAGTTAGTTTGTGCCAAGTCTAAGGTCTCGCCTGTTAAACCATTTCAGTTGCGAGACTGGAGTTGTGCGCGGCCCTTCTGCTGTCTCAGTTGCTCTGCAAGGTTCAAGACACAGTTTTGCCCCACTACTCTATTAATAAATATACGCATTTTCCGACTCCAAAGTAGTGCTCGCTTGGATTTATTCCTCTCCTCACCGCTGGCAGACTTTTGTCGCCAACCGCGTTAGTAAATTGATTGAACTTGTTCCCGCTACTTGTTTCAATCACGTCGCGGGTTATCGTACTCGTCTTTAGGAATAACTTTCCATAGATCATATTGACTGGAAGTTTATTCCACCAGCATCACCACATTTCGGTGGATGTTGGGCAAGCATGGTCAAAGTAATTAAAACGCATCTCTTCAAAGTTATAGGTCAACAGATCCTCTCTTACGAAGAGCCTTTAACTGTCCTTGCACAAGTCGAGGCACTGATCAACTCGCGTCCGCTTCCAACTCAGTGAGATCTAGCCTGAAGTTGGACCTACCTCTTAGTTTAAGTATTTAGTTAGTAGTTTTCGCTATTATTGCGTTTGTAGTTTTCGTTAAGGTTAATTTAGATTAATTTTATTGTCATATCGCTGTCTTAGCCTATTGGGTTATGCGGTAGTACACCCAACATAGCTAAGTTCAATTCTATTTTTTTTAAAGGCAACCCTTTAGGGCCGGGGGGATATGGTAGCGCCATCTACCTTCCTATATATAACTAATCGCATCAAGATCAATAGTTCCACGTCTAGTGCGAGCGATACCATATTTCCGTCCTGCTCTATCCCACTCCCTGGAAGGGCACTGCCTTCGCCTGATTCGTCGACGCGATCGTGGACGCGAGTGATAGTCTAGAACATTCCGCTCGCTAAGAACGCCGTCTCGATACCGTACCGCGTCGCACCGTTGTATGTGATTATATAAACCGCTCGCAAGTGGGAGTGACGGTGAATTGAAGCGTAAACAATCAGCTGCATCACGAAACACCAGGAGGAAAAGAAACGAAGAAGGCTGTATAAGGTAAGTGCCTTCCATCCTTGAAATATCCTATACCCACTCAATCACCTCCTCCCGTATCCATCTCCTCTTCCCTTATTCCTTTCTAGGCGACCCAGAACTCGCCCTAATACAGTCCATTCCATTAATCCTTCCCAAGTCGCCTAGAACCCTACGGTTTCGGTGTAAAGCCGAGCCAGATATAATTGCAAAATATTTTTTGCGGAATTGCTACTGTTGTTTCTGATGTTTACTGTTACATTTTCTTGGTCATGACAAGTTGGCAGTTTTGTCTCACATTGTTCCAAGTAATCCATTGCGTTTGTAAAGAAGTCTTCGATTATCCCGAAGTAGTTAGACTTTATATAAGTATGTTCTTCTAAGATGTCCTGATCTTCAAGTAGTAAATGGTTTGCCGATGCTCTGGTGAAGACTTCAGTAAGTTGCAATCGTCTTTCGGCGATGTATTTCTCTATTTTTCTGTATGCCGAGTCCTTTTTGACGTTGGTTAATATGCGTCCGATTTCTTTGTAGTAATTCTCCAGGCTTATCACAACTGCGTTGATTCGTTGTACGTCCATCTTGCCCTATCCTATCCTAGCCATCTGTATCCTCGTTACGGTATGTGCGACTTCTCGAGCACCGGGGTGACCCTGTTCAGGGAGACCGATACCTGATCCGCTACCGAACGACGTAACTAAGTTCACTTAATATACAACGTCAGTCACTTAATATACAACGAAACAAGCACTAGGTTGGTGCGCAAGTCTGTTGTATACCAGTTGTCAGTCAGTAAATTAGTCAATTTAAGGGACAAGAAGACCGCGTAAAAAACGTGTTTAACGAGGGGCCTAATTATCCGGCTCGAGGGACTAAAATGGACAACAGGGTAGCAGCCCTACGCTATAAACCCTACTGTACAAGAAATGCTTATCGCTAAATTTACTATCTAACGTATTTACCTACACTATCCTAGTGTTTATTATCCTTATCCTATCGCTTATGATATCCTATCCTAGTTATCCTAACCCTAATTACCTATATGTGAGTCCTAAATCGTATCCTAACTTCTACTTAGCGTTTAATACGTATGGGCTTGGTGCTCTGTGGTATTCTCTGATACTAACTTGTGACTGACTTATTTCTTATAATACATGATCTTATATACTAAACTTAACCTATGTACACACATACAACTTTATGGTTGTGTGCTATGTGTGTAATGTGCCATCTCAGTGGTATATATGTACCTTACGTGAGTAGGTACATGAGGCTTTAATATAATTTATAAACAATTATGTGTTCCGATTTGTAATTACGTAGGATGATCGCTGAAATGGCACGTTCATGTGTGAACAGATACTTTGATGGTCTAGTTATGTGAGTGCTTAAGTGGATTCTGGATCCTTGCACAGAATAAAGAGACTAATAATCCTGGTTTAGATTCGCATTGGACAATTGAAATCCTTTTATCACTTTTTTATTAATAAATTTATTTAAGGCATAATTATTTACAAAATAAACATAAACATTGGTAAACAAATTCAAAAAAACATCATGCAGGTGTTACTCTAATGAATAAATATGAATAACATTCACATAAAAATAGGGCAAATTGTAATGAAATTAAATTATAGAAGAACTTATAATATAAAATTAAAATATATCAGTTATGTATATCTGTTTCTTTCAATAATTTATATTTATAATGTTTGGGTTCGTCATGATAGATATCGAGGCTTAATCTCCCAACAGTTATTGCACAAAGTAGTTTGCCTAGTCATAGGACTTTGTGCACCTAAGTTGTTTCTGTAAAACCCTGAAAAAGTAAAATTATTCATTATTCTAGCATTTGGCCTAGGTACGCATTTGTGGACATGCCCAAGCAGTCGAGATATGTTAGCACGGCTTATATCTGATAAATAATCTTGCGGCAACACACGCATGGCCAGCGGACTGGCTAGTCCGAAGTTAGTGGCGGTCAGTACTGTCAGTAGTGACCGCTAGGGGTACTTTCAGAAAATGTATAGAAAATTTACGACGAATGACTTGAATGTGATCAATTAGTACCTAAATTCAGACTAGGCCTAATACCAAATGTTAACCAAGATTAAGCGTAGCGGGAGTGTAGTCGACATTTGTGTGCGTGAACATGGATGTTTGTCTTGGTTTGGGTGTTTCTTTGCCTTATGTATATTTTTATAGACTCATGCCTGTATTAGAGGTAGTAGGCAGAAGTGTAATATAACACCCACATTTCGCCATGTTATGAAATTCTAGGTCCCACGTAATAGGGGGCGAGCCTATTGCCGTTACCAGGCACATTGCCAGACTCCGGGCTGCTACTGAAAATTCGAAAAAGCCCAGTAACACTTTTGCCCGACCCGAGAATCGAATCGGGATCTCCCGATTCGCAGACGAATACACTATCCACTGGAACACGGAGGCAGTCTTGTCACGAAGATTGTCTTACATAATTATGTATATATATTTACAAAATAGTAAATAATTATATATGTTTATCCATTGTCTAGTACCCTTAGCTCAATCTCTGCTTAGTATGGGGCTAGAAGGTGTTGTATATAGGTATGTCATAGAATATTATTATATTATATCTCACTAGCGCATGCGTCTGCTGATTTGCATAGCCGCTGGTCCCGGGTTCGATTACCGAGTCAGGCGAAAGTGTTTCTGAGTTCTGCCGAATTCGCAGTAGCAGCACAAAGTCTGGCAATGTACTCAGTATCGGCAATAAGCTCGCCCAGTAACGTAAGAATGTTGGAACAAACTCATAACACGGTAAAATGTGGGCGTAATATTTGGTACACCTCTGCCTACCCCTTCGGTGATACAGACGTGAGTCTATGAGTCTATATATATGTATCTGTCTGGCAATCTCCACTGCTGGACCAAGGCCCTCTAAACATCCAACGTAGATCTTACCCTTACCTTAGATACGTACCCGACACTCTAGAAAGTGCTGCTCCAACGGTCAATGGTTCTGCAAATGTGTTCAAATTACAGTTGTATAACACCTAGGCAAATAAAAGTCCGTGTGGTGACGGATTAAGAATACGGAATGTCACCTATCTATATCACCCCATGGGTGTCGTAAGAGCCGACAGAGGGAGCATAGTATGCAGAGAACAGCACTGTAAGAGAAGGAAAACTAGATACAAACCCTATACCAACCCGTTTGGCCAGCGTGGTATAGTAGGCCAATTCCTCCTTTCAAAGGAGAGGCCTAGTCCAGCAGTGGGCTGTTAAAGGCTGATGATAGACAAATAAAAATCGTGTTGCTTATACCAGGGACTTGTCTAAAATAGGCAGGTACAAAACCCACTTTCACCAGCACATTTCGGGTCATTAATCAAAGTTCAAAAGGCGACTAGACGATCTGTCATCATCATCATCATCAGCGCTGTATATAAATTGTCCTACTGCTCGAATTAAATTGTCTCACTATGAGAAGGTAAGGCCATAGTCCACTACGTTGGCTAAGTGCGCGTTGGCAGACTTCACATGTCTTTCGAGAACATAATGGTGAACTCTCAGAGATGCAGGTTTCCTCACGATTTTTTCCTTTACCGTTTAGCAAGCGATAATTAACAATTTAATACGCACATAACTCCGAAAAGTCATTGGTGCGCGCCGTGGACTCGAACCCGGACCCTCTGCCTAGCAGTCTGTCGGTCTCTCCAATGGGCTATCGCTGCGTACTGCTACTGATTTATGACTTACCTATAGGTAATAAGGGTTAGGATAACTAGTTTAGGATATCATAGGTGATAGGATAAGATTGCAGGTTTCCTCACGATGTTTTACGTTTAGTAAGCGATAATGATAAAATAGCCGATCTATTATTATGTATAATTCAGTTTTTTTTACAATAGTAATTTAACAATCTATCTGAGTTAACAAAAACAAACTGCATACATATAATTTCCCGTCGCTTACAGAATTCGTGTGATGGGTATTATTGCTGGGTACAGTGTCGGTCACAAGTGTTTGTGTCATCACATCGGCGGGTCGATAACGTCATAGCGAGCGGAAATACGCCAGACACCGACTCTGCATATTTTTGCATCGACTGTACTCGATTGTACACGTCTATCATGACTTGTAGGCTTACTCGGCGTTAAATGATATTTGCTGAATTGTATGTACGAACTCGTGTTACAATACTTGCGAATAACTGACCATTGACGCATACGAGTAGGTATATAAAAGAAATCAGAAAGGTCATCAATTTATATTGCACCGTTTTTAAATAATCAGCAATGATTGCTGTTTGTCATTACGCAGAGAAAAGAAAATTCAATTTTATACGGCTAAATTTGTATAAAAAGTCTCGCTGTCGTCATTCGACGAAGTTTGTCGAGTCAGTTAATTAATTTTGTAGATCTTCATACTTAAAGAGGATAATATTATAATAATATTCTACCACATTCACACAACACCAGCTAGTCCCAAACTAAGCAGAGCTTGTACTATGGGTACTAGATATTGGATAAACATACATATATATTTTTTTTGTAAATACATACATATTATACATATAATGTGATGCAAATGTAAAGTATAAAAATGCAAACGTAAGCGTGATCTTTTATGGATATATAGAAAGCATCCCACTAAAGAACATCGAAAAAAATTCAAGATTATGCAAAGCGCTTTAAGAAAATCATAACTCTCACAAAAAAAGCTCAGACAAATCATTACATCAATACGGCCTCAAATAAATGTAAAGCTGTTTGGCAAGCAATTAATACTACGAAGAACAAGTTCCCAAACGATATACTAGACAAGCTGGTCGTTAATAATGAAACAATTACCGATAATACATGTATTGCAAATGCCTTTAATGATTATTTTATTGACATGGCAAAATCTAGTGTAGATCAACCTGGACATAAACAATTATCAAACAGTCATTCCACTTCCAAATTGACATTTAATTGTAATTCAATTTATATGCATCCAACAATTCCATTTGACATTTATAAAATTATTAATTCACTTAAGAGGACTAACAGTACAGGCTATGACGATATCACTACCCAAGTAGTAAAAGATGTAGGCAATCTTATTGCATCACCTTTAAGCCATATAATGAACTTATGTATAGAGCACGGTATTTATCCTGATAAGTTGAAAGTCTCAATAATAAAACCTCTTTACAAAAATGGAAATCATTCACAAATTACTAATTACAGGCCGATTGCCCTTATACCGGTCTTCTCAAAAATGATTGAAAAGGTAATCTATTCATGTGTTAATACATTTTTTGAAGAAATGAATTTTATGGTTCAGAAAAAATAAGTCTATAAATATTGCTACATATAATTTCTTACAAGAGGTAATAACAAATATGGATAAGCGGTCGCCAGCTGTAGCGCTATATATGGATATGACGAAAGCGTTCGACCATGTAAATCACGAAATTCTTTTAAATAAAATGTATAGGTATGGAATCAGAGGTAATGTACATAAACTAATAAAATCATACCTCAACAATAGGAGACAGGTCACGGTTATTAAAAAGGTATCTATAAATATTAAAATGGAAGAAATCTACAGTTCTAAGATAAGAGATGTTAACACTGGGATACCGCAAGGTAGTATCCTTGGTCCCCTATTGTTTCTTATTTATATTAATGACATGCCAAAAACAATTAATTATAATATGAACCTATTTGCTGACGACAGTACTGTACTATTCACAGGAAAAACATGACTACAATAGAATATGACATTAATACATCTTTGACATCAATTATTAAATGGTTAAACGAAAATGACTTAAAAATTAACTTAAATAAGACTAAAATAATGAATTTTAAACAACAAATCAAATCAGAGAATAAGCTGAACATTTACCAAGCGGGTATAAACATTCAAGAGATAGATGTCACAAAATTCTTAGGAGTTTACATAGACAATAAATTGAATTGGAAAGCACAGGTTGAACATGTATGTAATAAGCTCAATCAGTTTTCGTACGCATTATATAGGTTAAGCAAACTAGTAAACCAAACAGCTCTGATGACAGCCTATCATGGGTATGTTGCCTCTACGCTCCGTTATGGCATATTTTTTTGGGGCAACTCAACTGGTCACGACCGTGCATTCCGTGCTCAAAAGCGTTGTATAAGGAGTATGTGCAATCTACAACAAACAGATTCCTGCAAACCACACCTTGTAAAATTAAATGTAATGTCACTGCCATCTCTGTATATTTTTGAAACTGCACTTTTTGTGAAAGCAAATCTTAATTTATTTGAATTCCGCACCAGAGCACGTAATAATGACAAATTATGTATAATAGCTAGTACACAGATTTAACAAACAAGAACCAGATGTAGCGCATTCGTCCAACTAAGTGAGGCACGTTGACAGCTATGTGTGCGTGACATTTGGCGACTGGCACTGTACGGACACGCGCGTCTATGTGTGTGTAAAGTTGCCAGATTATGAATAATCTCCCACTATTTTACATAATTATAGTTTTTGCAAACGAATATAAAAATATTACATAGGTAATATTTTATATTCGTTTGCGGTTTTGAAGAATTTACCATGGATTTAATTAATGCTTTTAATATGTAATGCTGTTGTGAAAATTATTCAAATAAAAGATACCATTAAAGTATGCTTTTATAAATACATTTCTTAAATGAAGGTACCGAGTTAAGTTTTAACTAATTTTATTCGTAAATTTGAGAAATAAATAGATTATGTTTTGTGATTCATAGCCTCGATCCAGAAGAAATACATATATAATACCAACTACATATATTTACGAATACCAATCATGAGGTTCAGATCTTAGTTCGGCGAATATGTTGTTTATTTTTTGTTTAGAAATTCTCAGTATAGTATCTGTAAATGTTTGGTTAATTGCAATAGGCTTGCGTCCTAAATATTAATTAGCTAAAAACATTTTGTCATGCACACAACAAATTATGAATATTATGATTCATAAATCATAACCAAAAAAATGCAACTAAAAATAAATAATGGCTGCAATCAATAATTTCTGTTTCTGTACGTAATGTACACACGGCGCCAAGTCAAGCTAACAGTTGCAGTACGATTTTGATACTTATTCCCTACGCCATAAGAACGGTACAAAGATTTATTCTGTGACAAAGGTCAAAGTGTATAGTATTATGTGGATCGAACTCAAAAGAATGTATATATTAATGGAAATTCTATTACTATATTTATAAGAAAAAAGATAATCTACAATATACTTTTACAATACGTTAATGTATTTTTCATTAACATGACAATAATTATTACCTACATAATCAATTGACAAGTGCATTTTCCCTAATTCAGGGAAAACGGTGTCGACGTAAACTAGCAACACTTACATAGTTTCTGCAGAAATACGAATTTTATCGAAATAATATTATAAAACAGTCAAATAATCCATAGTTATCTGTAAAAATATATTCCATTATCCCGTTTTTGCTTTTGGAAACCATTTTTACAATGTTTAAAAACGCAAGACGGCATTTTATGAATTTTAAAGCTGGATTGATCGTGGCGTGTGAACTGTGCGATGCTTCGCAGCGCACTGAGCCGAGTTTGTATTCGCTTTTCAATTTTGTATTTGCTTTAGTGGCCTCACGCAAGTGTTCCGCGCGCTACGTCTGCCTTTTGTTCTGTAGTCTTAGAGCTAGTAAAACTCATTTGTTACATGAAAGTATATTCTGCACTGCTCCACGAATATTTAATAAAATGCCGCCAGAAATTAGAAACATAACTAATTACAATTCCTTTAAAAATTAATTGTCAAAGCTGCTAATTAGCAAATGCTACTATTCTGTTAAAGAATTTCTAGATGATAAGACTTTGTAATAAGGAGAATGGATTTATATGAATTAGATTGGAATAGTAATTGTTATAATAATTTATTATTGTAATTGGTTTTATTATACTGACATTATTTGACAATTACTACATACTTATACGAGTAATTTTGCATGACATTGTTAATTGTATTTTTAAATGTAATATAATATTGACATTGTTAATTGTATTTTTGAATATTTTATCATCATTTGACTGTATTAAATTATTTTTTGTGACCATAATATTGTATGCCTTGCAGGCGGAACATAGCTGAACACAAACATTTTTGTCAAACATCTTGTAGACCTATGATTCACAATAAAATGATTATTATTATTATTCCTCTTTATTTATTTTCATTCTCATTAATCTTATTTTATATAAATAAATCACTTAACAAAAAAAAATTAACTATATAAAACAGGACCACGGAGACCCACCGGCATCGGGCACAGGGACAAAGCTACCGGTGGTTACGGCTCCAGAGAGAGGAACCTCCGAACGATGCGTGTCGTGTCCAGCAATACTACCTTCTGTATAGAGGACTTGATCCAGCCGTCTAGCGAGAGCCTCTTGAGGTGGTGGTCGAGGCTCTTGGCAATAAGACCATTTACGGTCACGACTATCGGTACAATGATCGCCGAGTCAACATTCCACATGTCGACAATCTCGTGAGCCAGGTCCAAATACTTAATTTGTTTATCTTTTTCGGCTTTCACGAGATTCTCGTCATGGGGTATGGTGATGTCGATGATCATTGCAAGGCGCTCTAATCGGTCTATCACCACTATGTCCGGCTTGTTAGCCGCAATAGTTCTGTCAGTAAGGATAGACCGATCCCAGTACAGAGTAGCACGACCATTTTCAAGAACCTTTAACCATTTTCTTTCTGCTCCATTATCAGACCCTGGAAAATATCCAGTACCAAAGTCCATGTAAAGACGAATCAAACTACCCTAAACTCGATGAGATTGGGTTGTTGTATCACAAAGATCTCATGGTTACCTTCCCACTCTATCATCAGACCATAGAAATCATCCAACATCAAAGTCTATGTAAAGACGACTCAAACGAGCCCAAACTCGACGGCATTGGGTTGTTATCGTCAAATCACTTCAAAAGTGCTTATAAAATTTGAAGAGTTTCTCCGATTTTTTCAGGATTCCATGATCAAATCCTGACCTGATGATCATGGGACCAATTAGGAGGTACACTCTTTCAATCAAAACAGTAAATTTTGAAATCGGTCCAGCCGTCTTAGAGAAATCGGAAAACATACATAAAAAAACAAAGATTCCGACGAATGGAGAACCTCCTCCTTTTTTTGAAGTCGGTTAAAAACAATCAGATTGATATGACATGTCACGTCACTACATAGTATAAAACAAATTCTGTCTTCTGTCTGTCTGTCCCTTTGTATACTTAAATCTTAAAAACTACGCAACGGATTTTAATGCGGTTTTTTTAATAGATATAATGATTCAAGAGGAAGGTTTATATGTATAATTGACGTGGGCGAAGCCGCTGGCGACGTCTAGTTTGTATTATCTTAATATATAAAATCCTTGCGTTACTGACTGACTGACAGACACGCTACAGCCGAAACTATTGGGCGCAGGAAGCTGAAATTTGGCATGTATGTTCCTTGGGGACCGTAGGGGTGCACTAAGAAGGGATTTCCCGAAATTCCAACGGGATAGACCAAAACGGGTAAATTAAAAAAAATGCAGGCGGAGCTGCTGGCGTCCTCTAGTTAAACATAAATGTTCAATGTGGGTAGGAACATGATCTCCTAGCTAGGCTAGAATATAGCCTGTATTAAGGAGTGACAGTCCCGAACCCCTCTAATAGTGTTGTACATAGACATGAAAGTGCGGGACCTGTCTTTAAAAAAATATGCCGACGACATACCTACTAGAATATGTTTTTATCATCGGCCCTGTATATAAACTGTCCTACTGCTTGGTACGGGCCTCTTCTCACCATGAGAAGGGTAAGGCCATAGTCCACCACGCAGGCCAAGTGCGGGTTGGCAGA
Source organism: Euclidia mi (assembly GCA_944739405.2). Taxonomy (NCBI): domain Eukaryota; kingdom Metazoa; phylum Arthropoda; class Insecta; order Lepidoptera; family Erebidae; genus Euclidia; species Euclidia mi. Next base: position 14,672,457 of record OX123197.2, read on the forward strand.
CTTCATATGTCTTTCGAGAACATTATGGGAAACTCTCCGACATGCAGGTTTCCTCACGATGTTTTCCATCACCGTTAAGGAGGCGATAATTAACTTCGAAAAATCATTGCTGGGTGCCTTGGATTCGAACCTGAGACCCTCTGCGTAGCAATCTGTCGATCTCACTACTAGGCTATTGCTGCTATTAATATGAAATTTCTTTTATCAGTATCATTAATTTATTTTTAAACAATTTAGAATTATTTATTGTGTATGTATCCCTATTATTTATATAATAATGATTATGTTACACTGTACCTATAACTATTAGTTCAGTCTAAATGCACCTACCACATTTATCTCTGCTCCACCTTAAGGTTGACAGGTAGAGAGAATGCCTTAATTGCCTTATGGCATTATGTCCACCATTGTACACATTGTTTGTGCATAAAAAATAATATGAATTTCCTTTATCAATATCATGTTATATTCGAACGTGTATGACGAAACTATAGACAAACATGCATGTTTATGTAACACACACATGTGTTGTTCCTAATAGTTCAGTTTTCTAGTAAGCTAGGAGGATGATGATAACTTCAGTTTTCTTAGATTATATTAGTAATTTAAGTAGGTACATAGTAAACTATCTACCTATATTTATAACCATCCATAATGCCATAACATGGTAAACCATGTTATGGAATTATGGATGGTTATGAACGTCGACGTGATGCCTATTCAAGCGAACACCTTGAACGAATGCTTACACATGCGAATGCATCTTGAATCAGCTAATTGACTGATCAGCTCCTGTGCCGACAGAAACGGATGGCCGTAATACATTTGTTCAATGGAGAACTATCAACATTATTTAATAAAATAAGTACTTATAGATAACATCATGGGTAGCTTATTAGGGAGGCCAACAAACTGCTACGTGTAGGCGGCGTGCACCACGGACTTTTCTGTGGAAAGTAGCAGACGGTAGTTATATTATGTAGAGCCTCGCTGATTCAGCATGAATGGGCCGGCTCGACCGGGGAAGTACTATCTTCTCACAGAAAATCGACGTAAAGTAACAGTACTTAAACTGTTGCGTTTCGTACGGTGAGTGAGGCCCGCGGCCCTATCCCCTATTCCTTCTCCCTCATCCCACTCCTCATCCTATCGCTTTTCCCAACCCCAAGGGGCGGCAACGCACTTGTGACTCCTGTGGTGTTCCTTGTGTCCATGGGCGGAGGTAATTGCCTGCCATCAGGCGATCCGTTTGCTCGTTTGCCGCCTATTACTATAAAAAAGTATAGTGACGATATCTGTATGTTTGAGAGTTCTACTCAATGTTCTTGATTTGCAGACATCACATTATGTCTGCAAATCAGCACTGTTGAGCGTGGTGGACTATGGCCTAATCATTCACACAGTGAGAAAAAGCCCTTGTCAAGCAGTGGGACAGTGTATATACAGGGCTCATGATGATGAGGATTATTCAATAATGTCCAGAGGTCAGCAGTGGCTCAGGTTATAAAATAAAATATCAATGATAATGCAAGGATAACGAAACTCTACGTGAAAGACTCTGAGGGAGGCTTCAGCGGTCTTTAGTAGATAACAATCGATAATTAATTAAAAAATATTTTCAAGATACTCAAATAAGTACATACATATTACACGCCGTTAGGTACAAAATATGTTCCATTCATAAAGATTTGTCCTGGGTAGGAATCGAACCCACGACCTCTACCGTAACAGGGCAGGATCATTAACCCTATCAGGCTAATCAAAATTATTGATTTATGAATTAGTACTAACCCTAATTTTCATAAATCTAATTAAAACGAATCTTTAAAGTTTAAAGCCCCAGGTACCTTGAGCCACATTCAAGCCCTCCAAACCTAGAAACCGTATCCGATAACCCTAAATAGCAATACTTAACCTAAAATATGAACCATCAATTGTATAAAAGACCTGATACACGAATATCGATAATAATATGAAGGCAGATCGCGTTACAAGCAAGGCTAATATTCCACTTGGCATGCTTCTCTAACTTCAAGCGAGTGTGGTTACCAACTTAAATGTAAACTAGTTTAACAAAAAAAGACTCTATCATCCTCAAAATAAAGAGGATATCAAATGCTCGTGTATGTTTGCAAACGGATTGGTTCGCTTGGGAAATTATGGAAATGGATATCGGTACCATAGTTGGCAGCCATTTTGCGAGATAAACGGTATTTGTATATTTCGATTGGAGTTGAGGTGAAGTATTTTTTAATGTTACTAGTTGTTTACGGTTGTTTATCTCTGATTAATTATGGCTCTATTAAAATTATGGTGAGTTTTATGACATGCTTTGTTAGATCCATAGAAAGTTGCTTCATAGGTCTTATGACGTATTTTTGACTGAGAAGTGTTGGGTTCTACGCCAGAGTGTGTTTAAATACTATAATTCGGCATCTGTATAATAATGCCATATAACCACAGAAGTTTCGTCACAGCATGACATTCAATATTGCAGTGTTTATATGTGACACATCTATGACTTAACTTTTAGTCCGCGAATGTACACTCAAAACCAAAATTTCGAAAACCTCAAATAACCTAATCCATTGTGGCGGAGTGAATGGTGTGTGGCTGTATCTCTTGTGTACGGGGAGTTGGAGACTACTGAAACGCTCGGATATTTAATGCCAACTGTTTATTGCGTGTTTAATATTAGCTTGCTCGATACATATCTCGTATGGCCTCTTACTATGGGGAAACTCAGTTGAAATAGAAAAAGCATTTCGAGTGCAGAAGAAATGCGTAAGAGCGATCTGTGGTGCCTGGTTTACAGACAGTTGCAAGCCGCTATAAGTTCAACATTCTTCCACTGGTTTGCATGTACATAAGAGTATTGTGTGTTTTTGTGGAACTGCATCCACAGTATTTCAATAAATTTTCAGAAATACCTGGTAGAAATTCTAGGAACAAATTTAAACTTCTTCACCATAGGTGTAGACTAGACATCTATGGAAAAAATGTATATGTTAAAGCTATAGAGGTTTATAATAAGTTACCAGACAAATTTAAATAACTACCTATTACCATGTTTAAAAAAAGAATCACAGCGTGGCTTGCAGAAAAATGTTTCTACAACTTAAAAGAATTTATGACATATAGAGAAAATAATGCAATTGACATAATATTATTCAAATTACAATGTGTATCTATTAATCTAATTCAAACGACATTTTATTCAATTTTTTGACATTCATATTCATATATGAATGTCATCTCTCTTATAATTAATTGATATCAATTATTACTGATCATTAACTTTATTATACAATTTATATAGAATAATTAACTTATAATGATATAATTTAACCCTGTATTTATTAAGATTGACCTATTCACACACCATTGTTATTGTAGAATGTGAGGATATTGTTATTACCCTACCACCATTCTGTAACCACATTTCTTGTGAATAAATGAATTTGAATTTGAATATCTTACACACTAATGCATTTTGCATATGTCATCATTCGCACACGTATGCAAGACCCCACACCATAATATTTATCATTATTGATTACCATTTTTCTTTTTAATGTTTTGTCACTTTTCGATATTCTCATGAACCACGATTGTTTTATATTTTACCTGTGAGCATATGAAGCTTATTTTCAGTTGCAGTGAGATAAATAAGAAGACGTTTCAATAAATTAAAATTAAACTTGAATACATAATAGGATTTTTGGCAGCTAGATATTTGAAAGGTATATAGATCGGTCTGTCTTGAGAGTCTTGGAGCCATATGTTCAGCAGTGGAGGTTTATAGACTGATGTTATGAAAGCCATACAGTGCCTTTAAGTGTGTCCAAATCATCCACTTTAAACGCCAATTCGGACTTTACATACGGCCTATCCAACAATGGCCTATAAACGCTCACGCCGAACCTTTAATCACTCAAAAACACTTCTAAAATCAGCACATAGTGAACATATCTAGAGAAACTTGTGAATAAAAGAAAGTAAATAAATCTCAGCTGACAAATCGTGAGGGTGGCGTGCTGGGAGCCCATACGTTACCGACTCTATTCAGGACTTTTTATTCTTTCTAGTACCAGACACCGGCGGTAGGTGTCGCCACCTGAGTTAGCTAAGATTGATTCACTGCCTGGCTTTTTACTGAATACCCCATATGAGTAAAGTAAATTAAAACTGCTTTTTGGGTTAGCTTTTTCAGTTTGGTGCCTTGGGTGGTTATTAATTATGCTTTGTTCTTTGGTAGGGGACTGTATAAGATACGCGATGTTACTGTTTTTGAAAAAAGTATTATGTGCAGGTTATTAATCGCTGTGTGGTTTGTCAAATACGATTCGGATAAGTGCAAATATTATAATGATACCATGTACAATATAGAAAGTGCAAATATTATAAGGGTGCATAGGGTTCCCACCAAGAACTTAGGGTCCCAAGCCAACCTCACCTGCAAGTGGTGCACCTGCCGATCAACGGACGAGGCTCTGGCAAACAAATTTATCCCGATAAGCGGCAATAGGCTCGCCACCTATTACGTGGGATCAAAACACTGGCGAAAAGTGGGCGTTTAATGTGCCTCTGCCTACCCCTTCGGGGAAACAGGCGTGAGTCTATGTATGTATGTATGTACAATATAGAACACTAGGTACAACCGGTACTCAAATGATTTTTTATGGGAACTTTCAATCTTGTATTCCAGATTAGGAACAACCATACTTATCATTTGCATCATACAAGACTTTTTGTTTTGGAACCCGATGGTCGCTTACTGGTTTAATGATATTGCATGGTTTAGGCAATGAGCTCAGATCTTTACATAGAGGCGTATTTCTTATGGGCGCTCTGTAGATAAACTTTCTGTGACCCGAATTGCCGCTTGGCGGCGTGGCAGTCGCGCTGTGACAGCTGTTTCTACGAGTGCAAGAGAGACAAACGTTCCTGCTGTCTATCTTAACTACGAGAGCAAGAGAGACGGAGAACGACGCCAGCGCCACCAACGGCGCCAACTACGAACTACACTGGTGACAGTCGCCACTTGGAATCGGCACACGATATCCTTAAGAAATGCGTTTCTATGTAAATCTGTATTCAGTGGTTTAGGTTACTGGCTCCCCATAAAGTGTATAACAGATCTTGATGAGCCGGTACGACCGCTTACGGCCCGGCCACGGGCGGCGGCGGCAGCGGCGAGCATTTTCGGTGTACATGGCGCGGCATCGGGCGCGGCGCGCGGCCGCAACGGAGTAAAGCGCGCCATGTTCATCGAAAACGCTTGCCGCTGCTGCTGCCGCTGTAGGCCGTGGCCGGGCCGTAAACGTGCTCTCTGAAGCGATTTATTTCGTACATAACTACGAAAAGTCAATAGTGTGCACTGTGGTTTTGAACCTGATGTCTGCATAGCAGTCTGTTCCTTCTGCACTTGACTATATACCTAGTGTTAATTTAAATTTATAAACCTATTTAGCTGAGACGAACCTTGAATATTATTAATTCATATAAATTAATAATATTCTACCACATTCACACAACACTATCTAGTCCCAAACTAAGCAGAGCTGGTACTAGATAATGGATAAACATACATATATACATAGAAACACCCCGACCAAGACAAACATCCATGTTCATGCACGCAAATGTTTGACTTGAGCGGGAATCGAACCCGCGAGCTTCGAAGTAGCAGTCGCTTACACTCCCGCTACGCCAACCGGCCGTCTAACGCGGTCTAATTACGGAATTCAATATTCGAACTATAGATAGATCTGTAGATTTTAGATTCGTTTTTGACATAAGCTCCGTACAAAATATGTTAAACACGAATCTCGAATCTCAAAATCCATGTATGGATCGTATACTGAAAATGGCCGTAAATTGTATTGTAATATATGTAATATATAATTATAATGGTATTGTTACTCTTATCAAGCTATTGCCTAGCAGTTGAAATAAAATATTCAATGCATCTTTTCCAATTCCTTCATCATTACAATAAAGTTGCCAACGTCGACGGTTCTTCAGAGAAGTCGCTCGCGAAGTTCAGGAGCGTGTCTTTACTGTTTGTGCCCAGCTTTGCCTGGATCAGCTTAAAACTACGTGTATTTTATATTTTCAATAAACTTGTTTCAGTTCAAAGCAAATAGAAGTTTTAATCCGGCCAAATTGGCGCCTTGTCACACGGCGTGAGAGCGCGTCGCGTCGCCGTACTGTGGGGCCACGAGAACCGCGACACGCTTCCTGTTACAAAGAAAGAGAATGTTTTTTATTTTTAAGTATGATGTTTACTAACGAACTAAGCAAAACGTGTATGGCAAGTAGACGACTGATAAAGATAAGATGAGATAATTCCTTATTCTACACCACAAATAAGTATACAGAGACAAAACAGAAATATGAGGAGTTTACAAATAAAATGTACAATGGGCGGCCTTATCGCTAAAAGCAATTTAGGCAGCTTTTGGATGGGAAGAAAAAGATTAGAGAAATATAATTATGAAATGTTGTAGTAATGAAATTCTTGCTTAAATATAAATATACATACATACATATTACATAAATTCAGAAACATATACATACATACATATAATATTAATAGATATCATAGTTACATTATGCTACTGACAATGACTATTTACTTAAAAGGAAGTGCAGTTTTAATGCTATTTTAAATATGCCTATTGACTTTGCTTGCCTAATTTCTAATGGCAACGCATTACAGCAAAGGATTTACTGTAGAGTTGAATGCTTTGACATTTGCAGTCTCAGATTATCTGACTACCTTAGAAACCTTGGTTGTGTGTCATGGAGGAACTTAAAACGTTCTTTGGGATACAACGTGATTATTATATTTTAAATCCTACCAAATTATTGCTATGTCTGGTGACCACTGGATACAAGAAGAGCGTACAACCGAATGGTAATATAAATGTTCCGTGGCTAAATAAACTCACCCAATCTTCGTCAGCTCTCACCTGACAATTACCACCGCAGTAGAAAGCATTTTTTTTATAGTAAATAGGTGGCAAACGAGTAGACGGATCGCCTGATGGTAAGCAATTACCGCCGTCACAAGTGCGTTACCGCCCCTTGGGGTTGGGAAAAGGGATAGGATGAGGAGTGGGATGAGGGAGAAGGGATAGGGGATGGGCCTACAGCACTCTCACTCACCAAACGAAACGCAACAGTTCAGGTACGGTTACTTTACGTCGATTTTCTGTGAGAGGGTAATACTTCCCCGGTCGAGCCGGCCCATTCATACTGAAATCAGCAAGGCTCTACTACCTGTAAAACGTTTTATTATTATAACGTATATAAATGTTATATTTAAGTTGTTTGCAGTACCTGCACGCCGCAATGTTGCTAGAGTCAATCGCCTGTACAACGTAAACTCTGGATATCGGACTCATAATTGATATTTTTGTTGATAGATGGGCGAAGATTTTTTTGTGAGTGAAAGAGAGAGTAAAATGAATGTAAATTCATATAATTAGTATTACTGGTTAAGAGTCGTTCCAATGAATTATTTACACATTACACTCAAACTCAGAAAGTAATTATAATGTTGCTCATTACACAAAAAAATGGTCCTGAGTGGGTTAAGAACCCGCTACTTCCAGCCGAGCAGTCGGAGTCACTAACCACTTGAGTTCAATAAGCATAATATTTTATGCGTACAATATTATCGCTTGTTTTAAAAGCGCAATTTCGATCAACATTTTATCGCTGATTTTCTAGCCCCAGATTCGCCAAAGCTCGCGCTTTCAAGTCGTGTGAATCGACATTAATTGCACACAAATTGTGTTTTGTGTACTGTAATCCCGTCTTAATAAAGGTAAATCGTTAGCAAGAAAAGTATTAATGTGTACTGAATAGGGAATTAAACTGTAGAACGAGAAAGGCCTCGCTGTGAAGCGGAGTCATTAAGATGTTGCCTCCCTATTAAATTTGGTCGAATAATATTCGAGATACTTTGTAACTTGTTGATGTCAAGTTGTACAAATATCAAGTTTAGTGACCTATATTAATGCCAAGTTTTTTTTTTAGAGACTAGGAATCACGCCTGTATCCCCGAAAGGGTAGGCAGAAGTGTTATATTACACCCACATTTCGCCATGAATTTTAGGTCCCACGTAATAGGAGGCGAGCCTATTGCCGTTACTGGGCACATCACCAGACTCCGAGCTGCCACTGAGAATTCGGAAAAACCCAGTAACACTTTTGCCCGACCCGGGAATCGAACCCGGGACCTCCGATCAGCAGTCGCATACGCTATCCACTAGACCACGATGGCACAATTTTCTTTTTATTTTGGTGTTATGGAAGTCAATACGAAAAAAGGCATTGAAAAAATAAAGTAAACTTGTAATGGATAGGTAGGAGACATCTTTCCTTAGGCTGGGGGACTAGTAATAACAAGGATTACAGGGATAGATAGAAGTTATCACGAAAAGCTAAACTTGATTTTTAGTACAAGGGAGTACGAATAAATCAAGTTAAGCTTTTCGTATTGATTTTAGAGAAAATGCCGATGTACAATCAGTTGAAGCAGTATGTAATCAATTGCTAAACCTTGTGGGTGTGGTGACTGGTGGTCGGTGTTCTACGAACATCCAAGCATGGCAGACACGTCGCCACGTTTGTTATTAACGTCTTTGGGGTTCCAGATACACATTTCTGTTTGGTAATATTCCAAAACCGATAAACTCTCTTCGTTCGACTAGCCACTCATTTTGAGACGGAACTAGACGTGCGTTCGTTGCGAGATCACGCTTGTGCTTGTGGATGCTTGTCGAGGCTTGGCAAGCATGGAAACGCACCATTAAGAGGGCGTTTGGCCTGGCTTGCGTGAGCTTGTGGACGCTTGTATAGGACCCGGTCTAGTGTCGGTTTTTGGACACAGTTTTTGAACTGTGTCCAAGCAAGGCGGACACCGAACTTCTATCTGCTATTACGTATGGTTTTTTTTTATAGACCCACGCCTGTATCTCCGTAGGGGTAGGCAGAGGTGTAATACTACACCCACATTGCGCCATGAATTTCTAGGTCCCATATAATAGAATAGCAGTCGCATACGCTATTCACTGGACCACGGAGGCAGTCACGTTTGGTTTAACCTACTTTTATTTGAAATACAAGTAAAGTAAAGCAAAAGCACGCCAACATGTGAACGCGTCGCAAGCGCTTGCCGCAAGCGCCAAAAAGTAGGTTTTAAACCAAAAGTGACTGCCTCCGTGGTCCAGTGGATAGCGTATGTGATAGTCATCGGAGGTCTCGGGTTCGATTCCTGGGTCGCGCAAAAGTGTTACTGGGTTTTTCCGAATTTTCAGTAGCAGCACGCAGTCTGGTGATGTGCCCGGTAACGGCAATAGGCTCGCCCCCTATTATGTGGGACCTAGAAATTCATGGCGCAATGTTGGTGTAGTATTACACCTCTGCCTACCCCTTCGGGGATATAGGCGTGAGTCTATGAAAAAAAAAACAAACGTAATAGCCGATACAAGTTCGGTGTCCGCTTTGCTTGGATGTACGTAGCACACTGACGCATTCACAAGCGTGTAAACGACTTCCAAATGCCAAGCGAGATTTGTGGACGCTTGGGGCTTGTAGATGCTTGTCGAGGCTTGGCAAGCGTGGAAACGCAGCATAATATTGAAAAACCGGGTTGACACTACTGGTGGATGCAAGTATTAAAATGAACTGGAAAAAAATCCGCTTGATAACACTCTTTTGTTTCGATTTTTGTAAAGACTGACTTATCGCTTTGAGGATGAAAATCATACTGGCTCTTAATCTATCTAATCGCCGGTCCGGTGTAATAGGGACCGGGTCTAAGAGTTTCTATGACATTGATCCATAAAGAAAAGCAACCAAAAAATTTATAAAATACGCTTCTATGGCCCACAAATCTCATCTTCTAAGCATTACAATAAAGTAGTTACATATTAACCAACCTATTAAAGTTTCAAGGATCTTTACCTAAATCTTCTCCCAAAAAGAGACAGGTAAAGTCCAGCCTACCAAAAACTATTAATTGGAAAACTCTCAGACATGCAAGTTTATCCTAATTCTTTCTTTCACCATTAAACCCCGCGATAATTAGTTGCTAATACGCACATGGCTTCGGCAAATAAAGGTGCGTGATCTGAATTCAAATACGAACATTCGTTTTAAGAGCAGAGGGCAGACCAACCTCAAAGGAAAGGTCGAATTGTCTAAAAGAAACTTTATTTGTAAGGAATTATCAATGCCTGCTGGTTAAGGTTGTAGCTTGTTATTGACCTTAAAATTATCCTAAATAATTTTGCTTCATTTTAATGGTTTATTATTTACTAGCTGTCGCCCGCGGCTCCGCCTGCGTGAGTATCGGTTATCGCGCTAAAAACTATCCTATGTCCTTCCTCGGGTGATTTTTGATTGATCGATATTGATCGAAGAATTATAAATATTGAACTCTCAACAGAAAATCCTCATCATACTAGACAAGTACTGCTAAGCTGTCATGTCTGTATATGGTACCTATTGTGCAGGTGGGCTCTTATAGTTCCTCATCAGTTTCAAATCCTCGATTTTTGTAAGTCAACAGAAAGTGCTCATTAAACTGAACAACTTTCGCTAAGACGTCAAGTCTGTATATGATATACCTAGTGTAGCTGGGCTCTTAGAGTTCCAATTCACATGTTCGAGATCTTTAAATTTTTATCTCTCATCAGAAAATGCTCATCAGGTGTAATGTTTTTTGCCAAACCGCATTTTTATGTCTTATTAGTTTCACTTAAAAATCTGCCCACTGTGGAGAGAAAATATCGTACACATACGTTTGCTGATGTTAACAATATTACTGCAAAGATCTAGCACTATATATTTATATTTAAAATCTATTACTGCAAAGTTCGTGAGTGTGCGTCACTACCGCGAACAGTAAACAGAATATTAAATATGTTTGATATGTTTTAACAGAATACCAAGAATATGAAACGACATTTGAAGGAACTTGTCATAAACTGATTTTAGCATTTTCTTGTGTACATATCACAGATCTTATTTCTTGTATTTTGTTATCTAAAGCAAGCTGTATACCTTGTGAGAAATATTTATTTTTGTGTTTGTAATCAATCTAATACAAAATAATATAGAGTTAATAACATTAGGTGCCAATTTCGGGCCTCAACAATATATTGCGATAGAATTCGTAAACCGTAGTTTGATTTTAATGTGTAATATTCACGTAAACCCAAGAAAGTATTAGGTGACATTTTAACTTCCATGCTATAAGAAAACCTAAAAACTATTTATTAATACTCTGTGAAACGTTTTCAATCCTGTACAAAACAAGGTCAGCTGTTTTTCTGGTTTCGGAGCCGAAATAAACATATTACTCAGCTTTTTCTTTAATCTACTAAACGCGTGTGCTGCATACACATGTGATACAATGTGTTTATCTCACCATGTCGTATGACTTCAACGCATGTCAGTATCATGCAACGAAAGATAAACAACTTTGCTTGTTGGTCACATCTAATTTATTAAACTAAGTGTAAGAAGAATTTCTCATTCGCTCTGCGTAAACTTACTTTATTCTCGTTCATCTTGCTTATTTCATTCTGTCGTGTGTTAAGGTTATGTAAGTTAAGTAGGAGAGCAGCAATTGGCTAATAGAGGTCAATAAACAGATCATCATCATCAGCCTCGTTTATTCGCAATGCTAGGCACGCATTATCATTACGAGAGGGACTCGTCCATAGTCGACACCGCTGGCCTACGCCTAGTGCGGGTTGGCAAACTTCACATGTCTTTATGTAAAAACTTTCAGCCATGCAGGTTTTCTAACGATATATACCTTCGCATTTAGCAATGGATAATTAACAATTAAGTAAGCACTTGTGACTTCAAAAAGTCAGACGCGCGGACGCGACGCAACAACCTGAGTCTCTCCACTAGGCTATCACTAACAAATAGATAACAAATAGTAACGTATATAACCTTAAACTCGATTTCATAGTGAGCCCTATGTTATAATGCGCAGCTAAACTATGCTGATCTTTTACTTTTACAACCAGGCAACTGATAAATATAATATTAATATTCACATATGTATTATCATTACATACATACATACATTGTCTCACGCCCATAACCCCGAAGAGGTAGGCAGAGGTGTATTTCTACACCCACTTTTCGCCAGATATACTTTAGTCCCACGTAATAAGGGGCGAGCCTATTGCCGTACCGGGCACATTTCCAGACTCCGTGCTGCTACTGAGAAATTCGTGACAGAAAAACCCAATAACACTGCTCGACCCAGGAATCGAACCCGGGACCTCCCGATCCCACGCGCACATTTATGCCGCGAGACCAACGAGGCAGTCGTATAGGGTTTGAAGTCGAGTTTTCCGTTTTTACGCAAAGATGGTATTTGCATCGTGTTATCCCTTAGTCGCCTCTTACGCCAACCACGGGAAGATAGGGGGTGGTGACACTTGTATTCTATGCCGTCAACCACACGGCTTATATTATCATTAATACTTAAATAATAACTACACACAAAGAATCGAACGCAATTTAACAAAGGAAAATAAACAGCTCATAGAAAAGCGGTTTTGGAACAACTATGTGATTTCTCAAAATTAGATAGAACGGATTTACTTTAAATAACCATAGTTATTTAAATTAAAGTTAGCTTTCTATAAAGGAGCTGAAAACAGGAGAAACACCGGAAAATATAATATTATAAGCTGTTTAAGTTAAATAACTGTAAAACGAAAATAAACTGCGATAAAACTACAGTAGTTAAATGTGAATGTAATAAACTTTAATTAGAAACATTCGTGACCACGTATATTGAAAGTAATTAATATATTTCATCATCATCATCACCATCATCAGCCTGCAAGTTCCACTGCTGGATATAGGCCTCTCCAATGGCACGCCATTGAGCCCGATTTTCGGCATTTCGTGTCCGTCACTTCTTGTTCCGTGTATATCGTCACTCCATTAGGGCGGTTTCAGATTAGCGTTATATACGCGCGTATAAGCTCGTTTTTGGGAGCGCATGTAGGCGCGCATAGGCGCGCCATTTGGCACACGCACTACTCGTACGAGCGTCGACGCGATGAGTCGTCAGAATCCATGTTGACACTGACAAGATGTTACTACTGTTTCGAGCGAACACGCCGAAATATGCCCGTTTACGCGAGTCTGGTTTTTTGAAGCGCGTAATGTAGCGTGCGTGTAAGCGCCGTACGCTGAAACGATCGTATACGCGCAGAAAAATACGCTAATCTGAAATCGCCCTTAATATATTTGCGATATATAATTTACTAGATTTCACCCGCGGCTAAATCTGCCTCAGAAATCACACTGTCTTTTGGTGAGCGTTCAAAAATTAGTCCATTCGGTAGTTTTTTGAGTTTATCACGTTAATACAGATAAACAGGACGGCCGGGTTCTTCATTTTATAATATGTCCCGTTAGCGTAGCGTTATTGCTCGTTCTTTCTCGTGGCTCTACCTATTGCTTTGCGAACGAGGCATTAAATGTAAATGTAGATTCATTAGATTCAGTAATTAACTTTAAAAATAAACGTTCATAAGCATCACCTTGTGGCCTAGATAAATAAATGATTTTGATTTGACTTGACTTATCACGGTTGCATCGAAGACTTACACGCATAATATGCAGATATATATATATAAATTAGTATAAAATGAAGAAATAAAATGTAGAAAATATGTTTTAGATTTTGAATACCTGTTCAAAGTATTAGATTATTTTATATATTACTTGTCAATCACGCAAAGATTAAAAAAATAATCTACATTATTTGATGACTGTTTCACAAAAAGTATTTTAGATTAGTTAACGCGTATTAAAACGCCGCGAACATCTGCGTATCAGAGCCTCCATAGCTGTATACATTTATAATTCAGTTACATTGAAAATTTTGTGTCGCGTTTCCCCTAAATCTATGGGGACGAGATTAATGCTTTTGTACGTCCTTGCAGCGAAGTTACAATCCCGCGTTGATGCATTTTTTATGACATCACTAGCCGTAGTGTCGTGCTTCACGGGACAAGATGGATTTATAGATGCAATATTTATTGTGATGCATTAGCGAGATTACAGTATTAGGCTAAAGCTTATATATTTAAGAGATAAAATGTTTTCTTTAAAATGTTTCCGGGATGTTTTTGCTGGGATGTTTTGGTGGCGAATGGGCAATGGTTTGTTTGTTGATATGACTTTTGTTAGTGAGCGTATTGTAGGATTTCTTTGAAAGTAATTTGTTAGTAGTAGGTGCCACAAATTAATGTAAACACTAAATAAATGAGAGTTTGAAAAGTTTTGATAATTGAATTAGTCAACCCTCAATTCAACTAATTTAACATTGATTTTTGAGTGGGCTAATGAGCCTTAGGCCATTTTAAATTAGGTTTATCTGCACCAAGATTTTATATATTTTAGTCAATTTGAGATTACCTACTACAGATTTATGAATGACCTAAACTGTATCTATTGTCTCATCTCATGTCATCTTTTAAAGAAATCGTGATAACACATAATTTTTGAAACTAGCAGTAAACGCCATCCATCGGGCAAGTTAATGCGTAATTTTTAAGCTGTCTTCATTTTTTGCACTGGATCCATAAATGTTTCTGGGATAAATTATTGTATATATAATTCATTGCAGTTTGCCCTACAACCTCCACTCTTTGCCAGTTAGACTCACTTCAAAATTTGGTCACTTTAATATATAACAAAAAATGCAATAACTTTAAACATGAAAATATGTTACAGTAGGATCCGTTTATTACGACGCCGGCTATATTGACAAAACGCTTAATATGACGACAATATATAGTGAAGTTTGGTTTTCATAAAAATATCTCTATAACCAAGTCGGATATAATAACTTCGCTTATAGTGACATGTCGTTTATTATGACCACATTTTGACCCATTTAATAAATTGAGTCCGGTCAATTTAACCGATGGCGCAAAACGACGTTCGATTTGGTAGCCGTGGTTTGATTAGTTTTGAAAAATATATCAATAATTTTAGTCTACTTTTGTTTTTCGTAATGTACTTATAACGTACAATGTTTACTTTGATTTCACATGTTTTTTCTAGAAAAATAAATACATGTACCTAAGCAGGTTGTTTATTTTTTTTGACGGCTGCTTAGTATGACATGTTTGTTATTTCCCTTCGATGTCATTATAAACGGATTCCACTGTATTTTTATATTAAAGCATGCAAGCATTTATCACCTACATTTATTTTACGCAACCAAAAAAAGGCA
The DNA here is from genome assembly GCA_944739405.2 of Euclidia mi. NCBI lineage: Eukaryota > Metazoa > Arthropoda > Insecta > Lepidoptera > Erebidae > Euclidia > Euclidia mi. The sequence continues at coordinate 14,687,761 of OX123197.2, forward strand.
GCGATAGCCGAGTGGATATACCAACTGCCATGCAGAGGGTATCGGGTTCGAAGCCACGGCGTGCACCAATGACTTTTCGGAGTTATGTGCGTATTGAATTGTTAATTATCACTTGTGCCGTGCCTCGGAGAGCACGTTAAGCCGTCGGTCCCGGTTGTCATGAAGATCTTTGACAGTCGTTACAGGGCGTCAGTACCTTCTTAATCAACTGACACTAGTCTAAACATGGAATATCGCTATCCCTTCGGGTTGCGGAGGTCAGACAGGCAGTTGCTCTGTGGAAAAGCTAATATTCAGCCAAATCCGTTTAGACTAGTAAGCGGACCCCAGATTGAATTTGAGATAACGCTAAGAGAAAGAAGATTTATTTTACGCAACCAACGCAGTCTAACAATTCTATTTGCTATTTCACTAAATCTTCTATTCTCAATATTAGAACGCACCAAACGTTACGTAGAGTCAAATAACCGAAGAACAATTGGTTCAGTCTCGACTCAATGTTGAAATTAGCTATTGTAAAGTGAAATAAGCAGTCGCGGCGAGCGCATTACCGCTGAGCAAAACAATATAGTTTTTGAATAGAGCTAAGTAACAATAGAGAACGGCCAGTCCGTTCTTGGAATACGGTCGGAGATTCCGTAGTTTATTTATTGCACGAGTATTTTTATTTAAAACTGTTGTTAGTTTTTGAAAGTGTTAAGAAATTTGTTTTTGTAGCAAATCTTCTTACAGAGAACGAATTTTTTTATATTAATTTAATAAAAATATATCTTACGACAAGCATATATTTTGTCAGATCTGGTTAGGCCAAAAAGTAGACCCCAGGTTCCAAGACGTAACCTGGATGCAAACGCAATAATACTAACTGATACACCTCACCCAACACCTCATGGCGAGCGTAGCAATTTCGTAGTAAGTATTTTAGATTACGTAGCGTATTACGAAAACGTCAACTAGTCAAATAATTTACCATCAAAACGAGTATAGAGGACAAGCAAAAGCCTCTACGGCTGTCAAGTATTACTCTAAAAGTAAATATAGTATAACCTAAATTTCTTATTAACTTTAAAAGTATTATCCATGTGGTCGCCATTACTCCCAACATACTAAGTACTATAATACATCTACACTCGTCTTCCGCAACTTAAATCAACTAACACAACCGCAGCCCAAAATCCGCGGGTAACTCACCCACGATTTCGTCATAAGATAACACCTTGCGGCTTTGCATTAGCTTATAAAAACCGAGTGTAAGGAACCCCAAAGGTGTGTAAAATACCCGCTGGGCGTAAACACCAACGTTAATTAATTACCTACTCGGTGTTTACATACGGACAAAAAGTCCGCGGCGAAGGTAAAGTAGGTACTCTATAAACCCGTTGCGCGTTGTTTAGACTTGCCAACTGATTCTTTTTTGTTGCAGTATCGTTGAGATGTTTGTAGTTTGATTTTGTTTACTGTGCTTTGGAGACGTAGTTGTAGAGGGCTAGGAATATTCGGTTTTGACGGCTGATGATTGTTGAATTACCTATCTTGTGATGTTTTTTTGCAGTATACGTATCCCATTTTGGCGAATATGTTACCAAAATGGGATTCGAGGCAAGACAGACGATTTTTTAAGAGTTAGCGTGTTTATTACGTTTATGCATAGAAGCTCTATAGTGAATATTCAAGGAGTCAATAACATGTAAACTAATCAGGGTTTCCGTAGCCCCCATAATATCTAAATCTTATACTAATATATAAAGCTGAAGAGTTTGTTTGTTTGTTTGGTTGGTTGAACGCGCTAATCTCAAGCACTACTGGAGCGATTTCAAAAATTCTTTCAGTCAGATAGCCCATTTATCGAGGAAGGCTATAGGCTATATAACATCACGCTATGAGCCACGGGAGCGGAGCAGTAGCCTTAAATAACGCGGGAGTAACCGCGGGACACAGGAGTCACAAGTGCGTTGCCGCCCCTTGAGGTTGGGAAAAGGGATAGGATGAGGAGTGGGATGAGGGAGGAGAGATAGGGGGTTGGGCGTCCAGCACTCTCACTCACCGAACAAAACGCAACAGTTTAGGTACGGTTACTTTACATCGATTTTCTGTGAGAGGGTAGTACTTCCCCGGTCGAGCCGGCCCATTCACGCTGAAATCAGCAAGGTTCTACTACCGTAAAACTGTAAAACTTTTTATTAATATCTATTTAATTATTCGGAAGACCAACAGCTGAAAAATACATAGTGACAACAATAATAAATACATCAGAGAGCCAATAGGTCTCCACGACTAACTCTAGATTACAATATGTAGACAGTTATTATAAGTTTCAGTATAAAAAACAAAACAAAAGAAAACAACATTACCCAATGAGCATTAAACCCTGCAAAAAAGTCAAGACTCAGCTTATAACGTATATAAACGTTACATTTAAGTTGTTTGCAGTACTTACACGCCGCACTGTTGCTAGAGCCAATCGCCTGTACCACGTATAACTCATCATATTGATATTTTTGTTGATAGATGGGCGAAGATTTTTTTGTGAGTGAAATTAATGTTAATGCATATAAGCACTGACAGCACTGGTTAAGAGCCGTTCCAATGGATTATTTACACATTACAATCAAACAGAATGTAATTATAATGTTGCTCATTACACAAAAAAATGTCCTGAATGGGATAAGAACCTGCTACCTCCAGCCGAGCAGCCGGGGTCACTAACCACTTGAGATCAATAAGCATAATATTTTATGCGTACAATATTACCGCTTGTTTTAAAAGTGCAATTTTTATAAAAAAATTATCGCTGATTTTCTAGCCCCAGATTCGCCAAAGCTCGCGCTTTCAAGTCGTGTGAATCGACATTAATTGCACACAAATTGTGTTTTGTGTACTGTAATCCCGTCTTAATAAAGGTAAATCGTTAGCAAGAAAAGTATTAATGTGTACTGAATAGGGAATTAAACTGTAGAACGAGAAAGGCCTCGCTGTGAAGCGGAGTCATTAAGATGTTGCCTCCCTATTAAATTTGGTCGAATAATATTCGAGACACTTTGTAATTTGTCGATGTCAAGTTGTACAAATATCTAGTGACCTATATTAATGCCAAGTTTTTTTTATAGACTAGGAATCACGCCTGTATCCCTGAAAGGGTAGGCAGAAGTGTTATATTACACCCGGGGATACAGGTGTGAGACTATAAATAAAAAAAATAATCTAATCGCCGGTCCGGTGTAATAAGGACCGGGTCTAAGAGTTTCTATGACATTGGTCCATAAGGAAAAGAAACCATAAAATTTATAAAATAATCTTCTATGGCCTACAAATCTCATATTCTAAGCATAACAATAAAGTAGTTACATATTAACCAACCTATTAAAGTTTCAAGGATCTTTACCTAAATCTTCTCCCAAAAAGAGACAGGTAAAGTCCAGCCTACCAAAAACTATTAATTGGAAAACTCTCAGACATGCAAGTTTATCCTAATTCTTTCTTTCACCATTAAACCCCGCGATAATTAGTTGCTAATACGCACATGGCTTCGGCAAATAAAGGTGCGTGATCTGAATTCAAATACGAACATTCGTTTTAAGAGCAGAGGGCAGACCAACCTCAAAGGAAAGGTCGAATTGTCTAAAAGAAACTTTATTTGTAAGGAATTATCAATGCCTGCTGGTTAAGGTTGTAGCTTGTTATTGACCTTAAAATTATCCTAAATAATTTTGCTTCATTTTAATGGTTTATTATTTACTAGCTGTCGCCCGCGGCTCCGCCTGCGTGAGTATCGGTTATCGCGCTAAAAACTATCCTATGTCCTTCCTCGGGTGATTTTTGATTGATCGATATTGATCGAAGAATTATAAATATTGAACTCTCAACAGAAAATCCTCATCATACTAGACAAGTACTGCTAAGCTGTCATGTCTGTATATGTTACCTATTGTGCAGGTGGGCTCTTATAGTTCCTCATCAGTTTCAAATCCTCGATTTTTGTAAGTCAACAGAAAGTGCTCATTAAACTGAACAACTTTCGCTAAGACGTCAAGTCTGTATATGATATACCTAGTGTAGCTGGGCTCTTAGAGTTCCAATTCACATGTTCGAGATCTTTAAATTTTTATCTCTCATCAGAAAATGCTCATCAGGTGTAATGTTTTTTGCCAAACCGCATTTTTATGTCTTATTAGTTTCACTTAAAAATCTGCCCACTGTGGAGAGAAAATATCGTACACATACGTTTGCTGATGTTAACAATATTACTGCAAAGATCTAGCACTATATATTTATATTTAAAATCTATTACTGCAAAGTTCGTGAGTGTGCGTCACTACCGCGAACAGTAAACAGAATATTAAATATGTTTGATATGTTTTAACAGAATACCAAGAATATGAAACGACATTTGAAGGAACTTGTCATAAACTGATTTTAGCATTTTCTTGTGTACATATCACAGATCTTATTTCTTGTATTTTGTTATCTAAAGCAAGCTGTATACCTTGTGAGAAATATTTATTTTTGTGTTTGTAATCAATCTAATACAAAATAATATAGAGTTAATAACATTAGGTGCCAATTTCGGGCCTCAACAATATATTGCGATAGAATTCGTAAACCGTAGTTTGATTTTAATGTGTAATATTCACGTAAACCCAAGAAAGTATTAGGTGACATTTTAACTTCCATGCTATAAGAAAACCTAAAAACTATTTATTAATACTCTGTGAAACGTTTTCAATCCTGTACAAAACAAGGTCAGCTGTTTTTCTGGTTTCGGAGCCGAAATAAACATATTACTCAGCTTTTTCTTTAATCTACTAAACGCGTGTGCTGCATACACATGTGATACAATGTGTTTATCTCACCATGTCGTATGACTTCAACGCATGTCAGTATCATGCAACGAAAGATAAACAACTTTGCTTGTTGGTCACATCTAATTTATTAAACTAAGTGTAAGAAGAATTTCTCATTCGCTCTGCGTAAACTTACTTTATTCTCGTTCATCTTGCTTATTTCATTCTGTCGTGTGTTAAGGTTATGTAAGTTAAGTAGGAGAGCAGCAATTGGCTAATAGAGGTCAATAAACAGATCATCATCATCAGCCTCGTTTATTCGCAATGCTAGGCACGCATTATCATTACGAGAGGGACTCGTCCATAGTCGACACCGCTGGCCTACGCCTAGTGCGGGTTGGCAAACTTCACATGTCTTTATGTAAAAACTTTCAGCCATGCAGGTTTTCTAACGATATATACCTTCGCGTTTAGCAATGGATAATTAACAATTAAATAAGCACTTGTGACTTCAAAAAGTCAGACGCGCCGCAACAGCTTGAGTCTCTCCACTAGGCTATCACTACCATAAATAGATAACAAATAGTAACGTATATAACCTTAAACTCGATTTCATAGCATCGAATAATGAGCCCTATGTTACAATGCGCAGCTAAACTATGCAGATCTTTTACATTTGCAACCAGGCAACTGATAAATATAATATTAATATTCACATATGTATTATCATTAATACTTAAATAAAAACTACACACAAAGATCCGAACGCAATTTAACAAAGGAAAATAAACAGCTCATAGAAAAGCGGTTTTTGAATAACTACGTGATTTCTCAAAATTAGATAGAACGGCTTTACTTGAAATAACCATAGTTATTTAAATTAAAGTTAGCTTTCTATAAAGGAGCTGAAAGCAGGAGAAACACCGGAAAATGTTATACTCTAAGCTGTTTAAGTTAAATAACTGTAAAACCAAAATAAACTGCGATAAAACTACAGTAGTTAAATGTGAATGTAATAAACTTTAATTAGAAACATTCGTGACCACGTATATTGAAAGTAATTAATACATTTCATCATCATCATCACCATCATCAGCCTGCAAGATCCACTGCTGGATATAGGCCTCTCCAATGGCACGCCATTGAGCCCGATTTTCGGCTTTTCGTGTCCAGTCGCTGCCAGCCACTTTGCGTATATCGTCACTCCATTAGGGCGGTTTCAGATTAGCGTTATATACGCGCGTATAAGCTCGTTTTTGGGAGCGCATGTAGGCGCGTATAGGCGCGCCATTTGGCACACGCACTACTCGTACGAGCGTCGACGCGATGAGTCGTCAGAATCCATGTTGACACTGACAAGATGTTACTACTGTTTCGAGCGAACACGCCGAAATATGCCCGTTTACGCGAGTCTGGTTTTTTGAAGCGCGTAATGTAGCGCGCGTGTAAGCGCGTACGCTGAAACGATCGTATACGCGCAGAAAAATACGGTAATCTGAAACCGCCTTTAATATATTTGCGATATATAATTTACTAGATTTCACCCGCGCGCGGCTAAATCTGCCTTAGATATCACACTATCTATTGGTGACCGTTCAAAAATCCATTCGGTAGTTTTTTGAGTTTATCACGTTAATATAGATAAACAGGACGGTCAGAATCTTCATTTTATAATATGTCGCGTTAGCGTAGCGTTATTGCTCGTTCTTTCTCGTGGCTCAACCTATTGCTTTGCGAACGAGGCAGTAAATGATAAATAAATGATTTTGATTTGACTTGATAAGTCAAGTCAAATCAAAATCAATTATTTATCTAGGCCACAAGGTGATGCTTATGAACGTTAATTTTTAAAGTTAATTACTGAATCTAATGAATTTACATTTACTGCCTCCTTCGCAAAGCAATAGGTAGAGCCACGAGAAAGAACGAGCAATAACGCTACGCTCTTGTGATGAGTCACGGTTGCATCAAAGACTTACACGCATAATATGCAGATATATATATAATAGTATAAAATGTAGAAAATATGTTTTTGATTTTGAATACCTGTTCAAAGTATCAGATTATTTTATATATTAGTTGTCAATCACGCAAAGATTAAAAAAATAATCTACATTATTTGATGACTGTTTCACAAAAAGTATTTCAGATTAGTTAAAGCGTATTAAAACGCTGCGAACATCTGCGTATCAGAGCCTCCATAGCTGTACACATTTATAATTCAGTCACATTGAAAATTTTGTGTCGCGTTTCCCCTAAATCTATGGGGACGAGATTAATGCTTTTGTACGTCCTTGCAGCGAAGCTACAATGCCGCGTTGATGCATTTTTTATGACATCACTAGCCGTAGTGTCGTGCTTCACGGGACAAGATGGATTTATAGATGTAATATTTATTGTGATGCATTAGCGAGATTACAGTGTTAGCCTTAAGCTTATATATTTAAGAGATAAAATGTTTTCTTTAAAATGTTTCCGGGATGTTTTTGCTGGGATGTTTTGGTGGCGAATGGGCAATGGTTTGTTTGTTGATATGACTTTTGTTAGTGAGCGTATTGAAGGATTTCTTTGAATGCAGTTTGATTGTTGATGGTATAAATCATGCATTAATTGAGTGGTAGGTGCCATAAATTAATGTAAACACTAAATAAATGACTGATAAGTAACTGGGCTTAGCTAGAGAGTTTCAAAAATGTTAATAAGTAATTGAACTGGTGAACCCTCTCAAATTAATTTGAACTCAACTTATTTATTAGTGATTTCGAGTGGGCTAATGAGCCTTAGGACTTTTTAATTTATATCTGCACCAAGATTTTATATACATACAGATAGGATGTCTCCTATCTGGTCAGAAAACGTCCGCCTAGGTCTTCCCCTTTGTCCTGTCCCATTCACACTTGCCTTATATATCTTCTTTGTCAGTCTTTCGTCATCCATTCTCAGATTTTATATATTTTAGTCAATTTGAGATTGTGTACCTACTACTGATTTAGGAATTATCTAAAGTGCATCTAGTGTCTCATCTCATGACATTTTTAAAGGAATCGTTATAACACATACTTTTTGAATCTAGCTGTAAAGGCCATCCGTCGGGCAAGTTATAGCGTAATTTTTAAGCTGTCTTCATTTTTTGCACTGGACCCATAAATGTTTGTGGGATAAATTATAGTATATATAATTCATTGCAGTTTGCCCTACAAACTCCACTCTTTGCCAGTTAGACTCACTTCAAAATTTGGTCACTTTAATATATAACAAAAAATGCAATAACTTTAAACATGAAAATATGTTACAGTAGAATCCGTTTATTATGACGCCGGCTATATTTGACCAAACGCGTAATATGACGTAATTATATAGTGAAGTTTGGTTTTCATAAAAAAAAACTCTATAACAAAGTCGGATATAATGACTTCGCTTATAGTGACATGTCGTTTATTATGACCAAATTTTGACCCATTTAATAATTTGAGTCCGGTTAATGTAACCGATGGCGCAAAACGACGTTCGGCTCGGTAGCCGTGGTTTGATAAGTTTTGAAAAATATATCAATAATTTTAGTTTACTTTTGTTTTTAGTAATGTACTTATTACGTACAATGTTTACTTTGATTTCACATGCTTTTTCTAGAAAAATAAATACATGTACCTAAGCAGGTTGTTTATTTTTTTGTCGGCCGCTTAGTATGACATATTTTTCATTTCCCTTCGATGTCATTATAAACGGATTCCACTGTTTTTTTATAGTAAGGCATGCAAACATTTATCACCTTCATTTATTTTACGCAACCAAAAAAAGGCAGCGATAGCCGAGTGGATATACCAACGGACTGCCATGCAGAGGGTATCGGGTTCGAAGCCACGGCGCGCACCAATGACTTTTCGGAGTTATGTGCATATTGAATCGTTAATTATCACTTGTCCCGTGCCTCGGAGAGCACGTTAAGCCGTCGGTCCCGGTTGTCATGAAGATCTTTGACAGTCGTTACAGGGCGTCAGTACCTTCTTAATCAACTGACACTAGTCTAAACCATGGAATATCGCTATCCCTTCGGGTTGCGGAGGTCAGACAGGCAGTTGCTCTGTGGAAAAGCTATATTCAGCCAAATCCGTTTAGACTAGTAAGCGGACCCCAGATTGAATTTGGGATAACGCTAAGAGAAAGAAGATTTATTTTACGCAACCAACGCAGTCTAACAGTTCTATTTGCTATTTCACTAAATCTTCTATTCTCAATATTAGAACGCACCAAACGTTACGTAGTGTCAAATAATCGAAGAATAATTATTGGTTCAGTGTCGACTCAAAGTTGAAATTAGCTATTGTAAAGTGAAATAAGCAGTCGTGGCGAGCGCATTACCGCTGAGCAAAACAATATAGTTTTTGAATAGAGCTAAGTAACAATAGAGGACGGCCAGTCCGTTCTTGGAATACGGTCGGAGATTCCGTAGTTTATTTATTGCACGAGTATTTTTATTTAAAACTGTTGTTAGTTTTTGAAAGTGTCAAGTAATATGTTTTTATAGCGAACCTTACAGAGAACGATATTTTTTATATACACGCATATACAAGACAACACACAAGACAAGCATATATTTTGTCAGATCTGGTTAGGCCAAAAAGTAGACCCCCGGGTTCCAAGACGTAACCTGGATGCAACCGCAATAATGTTAACTGATACACCTCACCCAACACCTGATGGCGAGCGTAGCAATTTCGTAGCAAGTATTTTAGATTACGTAGCATATTGCGAAAAAGTCAACAAGTCAATTAATTAACCATCAAAACGAGTACAGAGGACAAGCAAAAGGCTCTACGGCTCTCTAAGGCTCGAGTATTACTTTATAAGTAAATATAGTAAAACCTAAATTTCTTATTAACTTTAAAATTATCATCCACGCGGTCGCCATTACTCCCAACATACTAAGTACTATAATACATCTACACACGTCTTCCGCAACTTAAATCAACTCACACAAACCGCAGGCCAAAATCCGCGAGTAACTCATCCACGATTTCGTCATAAGATAAACACCTTGCGGCTATGCATTAGCTTATAAAAACCGAGTGAAAGGAACCCCAAAGGTGTGTAAAATACCCGCTGGGCGTAAACACCAACGTTAATTAATTACCTACTCGGTGTTTACATACGGACAAAAAGTCCGCGGCGAAGGTAAAGTAGGTACTCTATAATACTCTATATACCCGTTGCGCGTTGTTTAGACTTGCCAACTGATTCTTTTTTGTTGCAGTATCGTTGAGATGTTTGTCGTTTGATTTTGTTTACTGTGCTTTGGAGACGTAGTTGTAGAGGGCTAGGAATATTCGGTTTTGACGGCTTATGATTGTTGAATTACCTATCTTGTGATGTTTTTTTGCAGTATACGTATCCCATTTTGGCGAATATGTTACCAAAATGGGATTCGAGGCAAGACAGACGATTTTTTAAGAGTTAGCGTGTTTATTACGTTTATGCATAGAAGCTCTATAGTGAATATTCAAGGAGTCAATAACATGTAAACTAATCAGGGTTTCCGTAGCCCCCATAATATCTAAATCTTATACTAATATATAAAACTGAAGAGTTTGTTTGTTTGTTTGGTTGGTTGAACGCGCTAATCTCAAGCACTACTGGAGCGATTTCAAAAATTCTTTCAGTCAGATAGCCCATTTATCGAGGAAGGCTATAGGCTATATAACATCACGCTATGAGCCACGGGAGCGGAGCAGTAGCCTTAAATAACGCGGGAGTAACTGCGGGCTCATCTAGTTAGTTATAAACATAAAAGTCATTGTCTGCAAAGTTATCTATTATATTGTTTGCTAGTCACTACTGTCATTAAAATTAGGATCGTAAGCTGTCATTCTTCTCAACTCATTTTCCCAGAAATATATAACAACTATATTATTAAAATACTAGGTATTCAAATATATTAAAGGCATTAATTCCATAGCCCGCGCGCTTAGCTAGGACAAAAGGTAGCCCATGTACTATCCTGATGTATATATATATATATATATATATATATATATACTTTCGAAAAGTTTCACCAAAATCCGTTCAGTAAGTTTTGTGTGAAAGCCTAACAGTCGTTATCCATCCATCAAGTATCTGCTCATCCATTGATGAATCTATCCATCCATTCAACCTTACAAACGTTCACTTTACTTAAAATAGTAGTAATATTACTACCATTTCAAATAGATGATTCATACAAAGATTGCATTGCTATTAGCTATGCACAATCTATTATTGCTAAATCTGTATCGCCATGACGGAATTGGACAGAAATTTTTAATCACAGTTTTTATGGATCGGTATAGACTGTTAGAGCGATACTGCTCTATTGATTGGCGAACAGATACTATGTTTAAGGATGTTAACATATCAATTTTATCCGTGTGGTGACGGATTAACTATACACAGCAAATAATATATAACTGCACGGTTGGCGTAGTCGTTTAAGGGGCCACCTCGCCGTATGAGACTGCGCCGAGTGTCGTGGGTTCGATTCCCACACAATACAACACTTTGTGTGATCCATAACTTGTTGTTTCAGGTCTGGGTGTTCATTGTGTCCTTTCGTTGTATGTTTGTAAAGTCCTCCGCGACATAGGATTTATTTCTAATGCTAGAGTCGTCATTTACAAAAAAAATATCTTTGCGAAGAGAGGGAACACTCGACATCAAAAGTCGCGGCGCGCGTACATACGAAGCGGACGTGTTACTGGTTATTTTCTAAAATTTTATTACATCTGACATACAAATCTGAACCCTGAGTCATTAGTGCAAAGTGATTTATGCAAAAAATCCTTTGCCGTGGTGCGACAAGTGCAGGCGATACTAGCGCAGCTCTTCACACCTACGAGTAAAAGAAATAGACACTACTGTGCCACAGATATACACCATGAGTGTTCTACACTCGCCTACTGGAAGTGGCACCGGCGAAAAACGTGCTATCTCGCAGCCTGATTTGACGCAGGAACAGGATACGCCAAGTAATTCCCGAATTACTTTCCGTAGCTATAAAAGGAAGGAGGCAGAAGAAGAAAATATGCGAGAAGAAATAGTTGAGATGCGAAAGCAAATAAACCTTATGATGGGTATGTTAAAGACCTTTACTACTAAGCAAGAAGAAAAGTTCAATCAAATATGCACCGATATATCTTCTATCAATTTACAAATTACTAATATAAACAAAACAACTGAAAACATAATATCTGAACAAAACAAAATAAAATCGGATATTGAAAACCTATCAAGGACGACAAAAACTACAGAGGAAAGGGTCATGTGTCTTGAATCGGACGTAAAAGTATTGAAAACGAATTCGCAGATAACACTGAATATCGAACCAGAGCAATCGTTACAATTTGAGAATATCTTAAGTGAAATCCAAGAACGTAATTCTAGGAACAAAAATATAATCATAGCTGGTATTCCGGAGCCGATCATCGAAAACTATTTGGAACAAAATGAATCTGATATGAACGAAATCATGAAAGTTTTGCAAACTATTCTTAGAGATTGCCCAAGACCAACAAGAATTTTTCGCCTTGGAAGATACAACTCCGAAATTGCTCGCTCCATTAAGATTTGCTTGGCTCACGAAGAGACAGCCAAATATATACTGCAGAACAAAGGAACCATGCTGCCAGAATCTATTAAGATCTATTCAGATCAAAAACCACAGCAGCAGAAATACCTGAAATCTCTGAAAGAAAAACTTAAGCAACGGATCCAAAATGGAGAAACCAACCTCACAATAAAATATATAAAAGGCACCTCAAGAATAACTCCAAAACCAGCACCAAAAAACCCAAAAAACAACCAAGAACCCAGTCATCTAGTGAAAAACAACAACATAAGTTACCAAATAAAAAATACTTATAAACAAATAATAACTACAAAAAATGCACTGAAATGCTTATATGCCAATGTAAGATCTATTGTCAAACCTGGGAAATTCGACGAACTGACATGTGTTGTACAATCCTTCCAAGAAACTCTTCACCTAATTATATTGACAGAAACATGGCTCAAATCCAACGATGAAGCTGAACGATTTCAACTATGTGGCTATACCCATTACTGCAGCTGCAGACCAAATAAACGAGGAGGTGGAGTATCAATCTTCGTGCATAATAGCTTGAAACATGATCTTATCGAGGAAAACTGTGTGAATGAAAGTCACTTTCTGTGGATACATATCAACAAATTTTGTCTAGAGGTTGGTGTCATATACAGGCCACCTAGAAGTAATGCAAAGGAATTCATAGAGCATTATTGTATGCAACTCCAACACAAAAAGAGAGCAGTTGTTTTCGGTGATTTTAACTTTGATTTATTAGGCTCGGAATCATCAACAAAAGAATATAAACGAACGAATAAGGAAAATGGCTACAACATTTTAAATAAAATTGAAAAGGAATACTGCACTCGTGAAACTGTAACTACAAAAACCATCCTGGATCATATTAGTTCAAATCTGTCCAATAATGAATTTCACTTTGCTATCATAGATACACCCATGTCAGACCACAAACAACTATATTTTGAAGTCAAACAACAAGTACCCATACCTTTGGAGACCACCGAATATAAGATAATGGATTATGACAGACTATTTAAACTGTTTAAAAATTATATAAGCCAAACTACCATCACGTACTACGAACAATTAGAACAAATAATGATAAACTGTATAAAACAATGCCAAATCACAAAAACAAAAACGTTATACCCACCAAAAACTAACTGGATTAACCCAAAAATAACAAAAGCGATCGAAAAAAGGAACAAAATATGGTATAAATTGAAAAAACAACCTACTGATGAAAATCTAAAGATAACATTTAAAACTATTAGAAACCAAACTACTGAAATTATACAAAATACCAAAAAGCAATACTATACAAAGTCTTTTCAAGAATGTACAAAGAAACTCCTTAAAATGTGGAAACTAATAAAAAACTTAACTAATAACAAATTAAAACAATCTGAAGGCCCTAATAAATTAATAATCGATGGAAAAGTAGTCGATGATCAACAACAAATATGCGAATGTTTCAATACATTTTTCTCGACTGTTGGTTTTCACTTAGCTCAAAAAATACCGCAAAAGTATCATAATAATAAAACTCTTACCTTTACATACGCTGAACGCATTAATACTGGGGGCCTGTCTGTGTTTGAACCAGCTACTGTCGGTGAAGTTGGAAAAATAATTGATGGTTTGAATACTAATACAAGCACAGGCATCGATAGTATTAGTACCAAAACTATTAAGAGTATCAAAAAATACTAGTTCATGACCTAACAAAATGCATAAACAGGTGTCTTGAGGAGGGAACTTTTCCCGACTCCCTAAAGCTCGCTAAAGTTACAGCAATTTTTAAAGCGGGCGATAGGACTGATCCTAACAACTACAGGCCTTTATCAGTGCTACCGGTTATCTCTAAAATTTTCGAGAAAATTATCCATAATCGACTAGATACTTATTTGAGCTCTATTGGTTTCCTAAATGATAAACAATACGGATTTCGAAAAAAGTCTAACACGCTCTCTGGCACAATTGATTTAGTTACAAATTTAAAAAATACTATAGACAAAAAACTAATTTCCATTGGTATTTTCATAGACCTGAAAAAAGCGTTTGACACTGTAAGTCACGACCTACTATTAAATAAACTTAAAAGCATTGGGATAACCGGTACTGCACTTGATATGTTTAAGTCGTATCTGACGAATAGATTCCAAGTAGTCAAAAGTGGAAACTGTCAAAGCAGGCCGGAACCAATCACCTGTGGAATTCCACAGGGATCAATTTTGGGCCCATTATTGTTTATAGCATACATAAACAACATATTCGAACTAGACCTTAAAGGAGACATCGCATTATATGCTGACGACACATGTTTATTTTACTCCGGACAATCTGTAGATGCAATCATGGATAGTGCGCAAAATGATCTAAATCTGCTCAATGTATGGTTTCAGTGCAACTTATTAACAATAAATGCGTCAAAGACAAATTATACTATATTTAAAGCTAAAAATAAAAAGATAAATACTACTAAACAACTCAAAATAGACGGTAAAATTATAAATGAATCAAATAAAGAAAAATATTTAGGACTCCTAATGGATAACCATCTTACGTGGAAACCACACCTTGAGCGGTTACGTTCAAAACTGGCGTCACTCTCAGGACTCGTACGGGGTGTATCAAGGTGCCTACCACGAAAGGTAAAATATATTATATATATTAGTCTCTTGTTAAACCGCACCTGGATTACCTTATCGAGGTGTGAGGCACTGCCGCCAAAACGAACCTACAACTAATTCAAACTGGACAAAATAATATTATCAAAAATCTATTCAATTATGATTATTTCACGCCTAGCTGTAAATTATATAAAGAAACAAAATTACTTAATATTGAACAAAATTACAAATACCACACGTGCATATTAATATATAAAATACTACACAATAAAATCCATACTCAAATAAAATTTACAAAAAAATATAGTAGACATAAACGTAACCTTAGAAATGCTAAAGATATTCAATTACGCGTACCACGAACCAACTATGGAAAAAAGAATCTTATGTACGAGGGTGCACAACTATTTAATAGATTACCTAACAATATAAAAGAATCTAAATCGTTACAAGTATTTAAAAAACAAATAAAACAACACATTATAAACGCAAATTAATATTAATGCTAACATCAAAATATTTTTGTGTTAGTAAGTACCTATGTATTCTAACTACGCTGAGGTACGTTCTTGCCTTGCCTCTTCTAGTAAATTAACATCTTTGCGAAACCGGCCGGGCCGTATGTGTTCTGTCGGTCTATGTGCAACTACCTGCTTGTTCTTAACAATATTTTACTAAATAACACTTATTGTCTTGTTTTCGGTGATCTTTATGTTAATTTAAAACGAAATAAAAATTAAATTATGGTGTAACTAATGATGGTGAAAGTGATAAAAGGAGATTGTATGTTAATATTGATAACTAGTCTTGTTTTGTATACCTACGTGCGTTAAACAACCTATGTGTAATGAGTGTTTCTCATGTAAGTGAATATTTTATTCTTATGGGAAATAAAGAATCTTTAAACCGTATCAAACCCTATACCAATGCGTTTGGCCAGCGTATTAGGTCAAATCCTCCCATTGGCTCACAGTGACTGAGCAGCTAAACTGGAGAGGTTTAAGTCCAGCAGTGGACTATGATGGCCTGTAAGGGAAGGATTGTTTTGTAGATTTTTTAAAAGACAACTCCCGCATTAGTACTAAATCCTGTGTCACGGGGGACTTTACAAACATACAACTAACGGACACAATGGACACCTAGACTCGAAACAACAATTTGTGAATTACACAAAGTGAACCCTTGGCGTTCGAATATACCGAAAAAATCTAAGAACTCGACAATTTGCCAAAAAATTGCGATGTACTAGTCGACCAAGCCAACTAGACGAATGTCAACGTGACAAAATTCAACATAATTCAATAATTATAATCCAGAAATTCCTAGTACCGATTGCAGGCGCATTGTACGTTCACACGCCGCCTTCGCACGTTACGATAAATAATTTCTGGATTATAATTGTTGAATTATGTTGAATTTTGTCACGTTGACATTCGTCTAGTTGGCTTGGTCGACTAGTAAATAGTTTCACGCAAACTCGCACTATCAGCTGTTATGCCTACAGCGGCGGGTGGTAGCGGCAGTGATTACGATGTACTGGTGCGCGCCCTGTGCTGCGGCCGCGCGCCGCGGCCGATGTCACGTCAGAGTAAATGCGCCATGTACATGTTTAATTCTTAGAATTTTACAAAAATATTAATGCGGGTCGACTTTAGTTACTATTTCATTACATTATACGGCAAAAAATGCAAAAGAAAAATCGGAAAATTGACAAAAAATTTCCGGAAAATCCGACCGCCAATGCCCTCAGTATCATGTACTGAATCACTGGTATCGGTTTTTGGTATACCGTCCCTTACACCCCGTATAGGATACATACATGTCAATAATCGTGCTCATCTCACAAAGATATATCCTGGGCTGGAATCGACTTGCTGCTTAGCAGTCAAGCTAACCAACCACTTCACACTCCACGACAATAAAATAATCAGAACTAACAAGTTTCGGAACAGAAAATCGTATTTGTCGAGTAAAATCAATTGTATTATAGTAGTGCACGTGTTGAAAGCGGTGCGATGTGGCTCGCTAGCAAATGTCCATGTTGCGTTTTTATATCAAATATTTTATTGGTACACCTAACTGTATTGTGTGTACAAAATGATCATTGTAATGTTGCTGCTTTGTTCTAGCTGGTAAGTGATTTTGTTAGGAGATTTCTTGTCGCCTCTGTTTATTTTATTGGGTTTGATGGTAGATGAGTTCTTCACCTCAGTCACAGAGAAAACATTTTTTATATGATCACGCCTATATCTTCGAAGCGGTGGGCAGAGGTGTAACATTTCACCATGTTATGAGTTAGGTACTGCCAAATATTTGTAGGTACTGCCTAATAGGGGCGAGCCTATTGCCGTTACCGGGCACTTTGCCAGACTCCATGCTGCAATTAAGAATTCGGAAAAACTCAGTTACACTTCTGTCCGACCCGGGAATCAAACGGGCCTCTCGGATAGCAGACACTAGACCACGGAAGAGCCAGAGAAAGTAATACATACCTAAAACATACTTTACAACAACAGTCATAAACCCGCAAAAAGGCTGGTTGTCCACTGAATTGGAAAGTAGCGGAGCTGGCCGGGTCTATAACAACCAAGTTCTTTTTTAAAATCTTTACATAATTATATTATAAAATTAAGTCCACGCGTCCCGTTTGACTGTATGGACGCGACAAACTCAATAAACAACGAACGGATTTATGTTAGGTTTTCGCCAATAGACAGTGTGATTTCTGAAGAAGGTCCAGGCTTTTTTTATGGTAATAGGCGGCAAACGAGCAGACGGATTGCCTGATGGTAAGCAATTACCGCCGCCCATGGACACAAGCAACACCACAGGAGTCACAAGTGCGTTGTCGCCCCTAGGGGTTGGGAAAAGGGATAGGATGAGGAGTGGGATGAGGGGAAAGGCATAGGGAATAGGTCCTCCGGTACTCTCACTCACCGAATGAAACGCAACAGTTTAGGTACTGTTACTTTACGTCGATTTTCTGTGACAGAGTAGTACTTCCCCGGTGGAGCCGGCCCATTCATCCTGAAATCAGCAAGGCTCTACTACCTTTAAAAACCAGGTGTATAATTAACACAGGTGGAACAGACTAAGTCTAGTTATTTATAAATTTGCCATTACTAAGTGTTTTCAGTATCATATATAATTTATTTATATTCGATAGATAACGATTTCTTTATCCTCTGTGACCTTACGGACATTCAGATTGTGGCCTCCAGACACCAACTTTATTATTTATAGAACTTTACCACACTTAAGCATTAGTAGTTGGCAAGACTTGCATTAAAAACCAGCTCGCTTTTAGAAAATAAACCTAAATGTAGGTACATAGCCTTTCTAACTTTGATATTCACACGAGTCTTTACTATGTGTCAATTATATATATATTCATAGACTCACGCCTGTATCCCCGAAGGGGTAGGCAGAGGTGTAACATTAGTAGCATTACACCCACATTTCGCCATGAATTTTTAGGTCCCACGTAATAGGGGTGAGCCTATTGCCGTTATCGGGCACATCACCAGACTCCGTGCTGCTACTGAGAGTTCGGAAATACCCAGTAACAACTTTTGCCCGACCCGGGAATCGAACCCGGGACATCCGATCAGCAGTGTCAATTAAGGATACATACATAAATACATTTATGAGGCAGTGACAGCCCTTTAATAGGATATTTCACAGTCGTTATGGGAGCCAATACCCTTGCATATACTGACACTGCTTTAGGCCGTGCAATATATAACTCTGGTTGCGCAGGTCAGACGGCAGTCGCTCTGTGGAATAGCTAATATTCTACACACACATACATACACAGACCCACGCCTGTTTCCTCGAAGGGGTAGGCAGAGGCATATTAAACGCCCGCATTTCGCCAGTGTTTTGTTCCCGCGTAATAGGTGGCGAGCCTATTGCCGCTTATCGGGGTATTTTGTTTGCCAGGGCCTCGTCCGTTGATCGGCAGGAGCACCACTTGCAGGTAACCTCAGCTTGGGACCCTAAGTTCTTGGTGGGAAGCCTGTGCTAATACTCTGTCATTCTTCTTCTTCTTCTGGTGCCTCTTTATTCCTGAAGGTTGGCCGTCAGCTTTTTGTACTCCACCCTGTCCATAGCCAACCGGAACACCACATCTCAAATGCTTGTAGACGTTTCGTGGAAGTATCTTTTAAGGTCCATGTTTCGCAACCGTACATGACAATTGGCCACATATAACATGAAGTATCCTGACGCGCAGCTTTATGTTCAGTTGACGCCAGCACACAACTTTTCTCATTTTGTTAAAAGAGGCTCGAGCAATTTCAATAGGCTAGTTGACAAAAAAAAATTATAAGTCCGTCCTTTAGATTTTTCAAAAATAAGCGATACGTATTTTTTTATTTGTAAATTAAACCGAAAATGACCAAGATATAGCTCATTAAAGTTACGTATAACGTCACGTAGTGCTGCATTTTTTCGCATTAGGTGACGTCACACGTAACTTTAATGGGCTATATCTTTGTTATTTTTTATTTAATCGAAAAAAGAAAAAATACGTGTCCAATATTTTTTTATAATCTAAAATACGGACTAAATAAAATGTAATTATTTTGACCCTGGAAACTACCTTATTATTCTGTCATAGACTAGAAAAGTCCTGGGATTCAAGGTGAAAGTCTTGGTTGCAACAGGGACGATGATGATGATATGTATACTTTTTTATTGAAATCACGGATAGTTTTATAAGTTAACACAACTTGATATTGTGCCCAGTGTTGTTCGATCCTCATACGAGACGAAAATTAGCTTGAGCCGCAAATTGATATGTCGTACTTGGAGTATTCTTGTGTCCGTTTCTTGGAAACTAGTCATTGATACAGAAATCGAGTGCAAGGGTATCTATTAACTACATTTCAACGTTTTGTTCAAGGGTGTATCTGCTGAACATATATGATGTAAAATAAAAAATCTTGAGTTAAAGACCATTAATGCTTAAATTCCTATACTCACCAGGGTGACGTGAAAGTCATTATCTCTAAAATTTTATCATACTATTAGCACTATTGAAATTTTCTTGTCTTGCTGTCCATCCTACGATGTCGTCTGTCACACACAAGTGACATCCCAGCCACGGCGATTGATGGCAACGCTATCTGCCGTGAAGCATCGCACGCGAGCTCTCCATCAGCGTTCGGAAACGCTAACGATCTGCTCACCGAACGACACGACCGTGGGTTCATTATGGTTTATTAAAAAATATTTTGTTGTCATGTATTTTAATTTGCTTGAATGGTACGCTTAGAATTATCTAACGCAGTAGGTTTAGGATAGCTTTAATTTCGTGTTAATGAGAAGTATTCTATCACATCGTATCATATACCCTGTATATAAATTGCCCCACTGCTAGGCACATGCCTCTTTTATTATGAGAAAGATAAGGGCTTTTTCCACACGATGGCCAAGTGTGGTGGGTGGCAGAATTCACATGTCTTTTGAAAACATTACGAAGAACTCGCAGTCATGCAGGTTTCTTCACGATGTTTTCCTTCACCGTTTAGCAAGCGATAATTAACAACAACCCACATTACTTTGAATAGTCATTGGTGCGCGGCGTGTATTCGAACCCATAGCAGTATGTCAGTCTCTCCTCTGGGCTATCGCTGCCTTTTGCTGAAGTGTAGCAAAATGAATTAAACATTACGCACATACAAAATAAATTATCGGGTCTTAATCGCGTACAATTAATTTATTTAAGGTATAAATGCCTATTTGTTTCCGACGTTTCGCTCGTCTTGCACCGAGCGTTGTCGCGGAGAGTATGATGTATACAAATCGCGAAAGTTTAAACCGATTATTACGCACATACTATTTTTAAGTGTTGGATGTTTATGGATTAATCCAAATATGCGTATCAAAATCATACATTTCGTAAAAACCACAATGAATGTAAAGTAGTTTTTTGGAGCAGCAACTTGCTTCAAACCCAAAGAGGTCTACATTATTTCATTACTAAGAATACTTACTCGAAGGTATACCGTTGTTTGGTTTTCCTACTTTCAGCTACCCATCTAAAAATGCAAGCTCTAAGAATTGGACAAGAAAATAGTGCCAAATAAAATCGAACCTCCAACATTCAGTGATCTTTTTTAAGCCATAGCGGGCCCGCCAAAACCAAAATTATACCACCAACTTTGAAATATCTTTCCCTATGAATAGCCGGTGACGTCCTGCCCGGAATGTACTCAATAATATATTTTCTCGACAAATCTCATATACAGCGTGGTCGGCTAATCGCATGGCTATAAATCGGCGGTGGTTGTCAATTATCATTTGTTGCGAGCAGAGCCGGCGGTGGGTTCGACAGTTTAGAGTGGACATACCTTTGAGAAATACGGAGTATAATACTAGATTTCACCCACGGAACGCAGAACGGGTCTACCGTATTGGCTGTCAAAAGTTAGGTACTATAACAATGTATACGCAATATCACTGTAAACTTTGATTAAAACAGTTCAGTTATTTATGTTTGACCGCGGCGATAGCCCAGTAGTGTACGTAACGGTCTGCCGAGACGATGATCTCGGGTTCGAACCCCAGGTACCCCGGGCACACACCTCTGACTTTTCGAATTTATGTGTGCATTATAAATTAATTATCGCTCGCTTAATGATGTGCCCGGTAGATGGCAATAGGCTCGCCCCCTATTACATTGGGACCGAAACATAACTAGCGAAGTGTAGGTGTGTAATACACCTCTGCTACCCCTTCGAGGATAAAAGGCGTGAAGTTATGCTATGTTGTTTATGAGGAAAAGAGTAACATACATCCATATAATTGATTGAATCACGCGTCGCTTGGCGGAACTCCATTGTATACTAAAGGAAAGAAAAAGCTATCTACCACACAGCCTCGGATAGACTAACCCAACTACTGTACCTAATAGGCAAAGGTTGAAAATACAGTACCCTTCTGAAGAAATAGGAATATTTAGCTATTGTAGGTTCCAGTTCAAGATACCTGACTTGTAGTCATCATCAGCCCGTTATACTGTCCCACTGCTGGGCACGGGTCTCTTCCCATTATGAGAAGGGTAAGGCCATAGTCCACCACGCTGGCCAAGTGCGGGTTGGCGGACTTCATATGTCTTTCGAGAACATTATGAAGAACTCTCAGACATGCAGGTTTCCTCACGATGTTTTCCTTCACCGTTTAGCAAGCAATAATTAATAATTTAATACGCACATAACTCTGAAAAGTCATCGGTGCGCGCTGTGCATTCGAACCCGAACCCTCTGCGTAGCAGTCTGTCTATCTCTCCACTAGGCTATCGCTGCTTTTATTATAATGCTAATAAGATATTACAAGTTTCTGTCCATCACTAATCGCGACAAACAGTTTATGTGCTATTCTAATGTATTAGCACTATTACCGCAAAGTCTTATTCAAAGATGTCCTACTGGACATGCTATTATATCAAGTTACTAGACTACTGTCTAGTAACTTGATATAATAGCATAATATATCGTATAATATTATCTTTTGCCCTTGTAAAGATATATGGATCATCGATAGTAACAGTATAGGATTTAATAAAAGAATATAGTCATAGACACTAGAAAACTATGACTCTACACGAAAAAGTCATGATCATATCACTGAAGGGATCCTCCACGGTATTATTCATATTATGATTGTTTTAATTTCATCCTACGGTCTCCATTCAACATTGCTCCTATTAAAATGTCTCAAAAGCAAACTCAGTTATCTCACTTCAAATCACATAACAACGCCACATAGAGACTTTCACGCGTCGACATCACAATAGTAATTTGATTGGATTTCCAAGAAAAGTAAACAATTCTCTAAGTTCATCCTTCTAGTGAATACATATTGTCACAAACAGTTATGTTTACGTATTGCGTAATATACGTTCAATGCGGTACGGGGTATATGCCTCGTATATGTCTTCCTTACCGCAAAGGCATATTTTCTCTGCCATGCGCCGTAACATGGCAGTAACTTCGGTCAAAATCAGGAAAGAGATTAATTTACATATATCCAAGACTTATGAACCAAGCCTCTTAGTGCCATAGTGAAAGTTTCATACGAGACCTTAAACACTCCGTACCGCAGGAATGGAAAGAGTGCAAAGATTTTAACGTGATGGCACGTCCTTGTCATCTTCTCTTACTTTGAGTTGACAATGGTCTTGGAGACCTTGACGAACACGAGCCAAGAAAGTATAAAAATCAGTTTCGGGAGTCAAAGGAATAATTATAATTTTCGTGTGTTGATGGGATTGCCACGTTTCTGTATTGCGTCAGGTATGTTTTCTGTAGCTCGAGTCGACTGTTTTTATACAACGATGAGAAAACGTTGCGCTTCTCTAGTGCGCCGCGTGCGGGCCAGCCCCAACCATATCCTCTGCTGTGTGGCAAGCAGACTCGATTGTTTATATGTGGATTGCTGCTGCAGGCTGTCCACCTCCGTGATAGACGAGTGGCTGTGATTCACATATATTCATGGTTTTAGGCTAAGTGTTTAGAATTGGAATACTAACATAGGGTAAGTAATATCGTTACTAACACATTGAGTTTTGTTACTCGAAATAAATAAATATTAATTCATTCATTCATAAACGCAATGCGTAAAAGTGTTTCAAATTAATTGCAGTAATGTAGATTACAGGCCTCAAGACCTTGGATTCCAGGACCTTTGATTGAGAGAACTGAGACTGCCTGTTAGTTGTTGACCCAGACTATCGACATAAAGTACAATATCTATACTGTTGCATTTCGTTAGGTAAGTAAGAGTGCCAGGGTTTCGATCCCTTTTTCCCTGTGTCTTCTCCCTCACCCAGCTCCTCCTATTTCGGCAACGCAGTCGTGACTCCTTTGGAGTTGCTGGCGTTCATACGCGGAGGTAATAGCTTACCATCAGGTGATCCGTCTCGTTTGGCTCAAATGCCATAAAAAGACCTAAACACAATCTTCTTGTTAATAAATTTTCCACTCGTAAAAGAATATCCATACTATTATTTTCAGGCAGAAAGCATTGTAGACGTTAGGTTCTGATAAATCTAGATGGCTAAGCGACTCGAGTAGTTATTGATGACGTGCTCATCGATCTGCACTTTCATTTCAGTTTTCCGCAGATTTTTGAGCACCCACAATGTTTTTAAATAAAACCGGCCAAGTGCGTGTCGGGCCACGCGCTATGTAGGGTTCCGTAGTTGCCCATAATGGCCATTATTGATAATAACTTCTGTTTCACATGGGTCTAAAAACGGGCATCTTTAAGATTAAGCCAGCGCTTCCAATGTAAACTCACAGAAATAGGTATTTATAAGTTAACCGACGATTACTCGTAAACTAGTGATGTCTACTTAGCCGTGATAGTTTTCTTTTTAAATTCGTTATATGTACTACATTTGTGATTTTTTTCACCTCTTCCAAATTAATAGTTTAGCCGGCAGAGGGGGGGACACTTGAGTCTAACAATTTTTTTCTCTTCAAAGCTTGATATTTGACAAACCAATCACTTGATCGAAAAATGATTTAAGCAAACTAATAATATTTTTTTAAAACCTATCCAATGATACCCCACACAATGGGGTACTCAACCAAAAAAAAATTCAGCCCCGCTATATATGTAGGGGAAATACCCTTAAAAAAAATATTTTCCTAAATTTTATTCTACAGTTTTGTTGCAATATTGTATGTCTATATTCATGTCAAATATCAGCTTTCTAGCACCAGGCGTCTGAGCTAGGCTGCGGACGGACAGACGGACGGACATGACGAAACTATAAGGGTTCCTTGTTCCTTGTGGACTACGGAACCCTAAAAAGGGAAAAGATAAAAATATTATCGCATTAGCTGTCTCAACACAGCTCCATAGATTGTGATGTCTAGTATGGTTTTACGCTGTGAAATTTTGTTGATTTCTGAAATGCCAAGCAATTACTAAGAATAAGAGCTAGATTATGTAAAAATATATTTTGGACGCTACTTACAGGATGGATTGGCAATAAGCGTAGTGTACCGTCCAATAACACATGTTTCGACCACAAATTTCTTTTCATACCTTCTATTCGAAAAGTGTCGCTTTGTTCCTCTTTTAGCGGGAGCAAAATAGCTCTTTTCTGTTAAAAACTTTTTAGCGGGCGGCAAAGTGATTTGAATTTGGAACGTATATCATGCATAGAAATCGAACGCAAATTGTATGAATCTGGCTGATACGTGTTGGCTGCACGGTCATGGGGACCCGCGTTAACAAAAAAAATGCGCGCGAATTACGTCTCTGTACTCGTAACCAGTAGGTATATACTTTATTGAATTTTGCAAAAATAATGAGTGAAAGCGATGCTTTAACTCCTGAAACAATAACTACATAAGCTAACAACGTCGTACAAAACTTATTACCCACGAACAGAAAATTATTTATTTTCTCATAGAAAGGGGATGAAAAGTAGAGTATATGACTCGAGAGCAAAATATTTTTCTCTCGGGCAATGTACTTTGAATCCCTCGCTGGGCTCGGGATTCTATTCTAGAATCCTTCGCTGCGCTCGTGATTCAAAGTAGCGCCCTCGCCGTAAAAATACTATTTTGCTCCCTTGTCATACAATCTACTATTTATGTCATAAGCGGCAAACGAACAGAGGGATCGCCTGATGGTAACCAATTACCGCCGCCCATGGACACAAGCAACAACAGAGGAGTCACAAGTGCAATGCCGCCCTTTGGATTAGGAGGAGGAGTGGGATGAGGGAGAAGGAATAGGGGATGGGGCCTCCGGCAATCTCACTGACCGAACGAAACGTAACAATATAGGCACTGTTACTTTGCGTCGAGCAAGGCTCTACTACTATAGAACACATGCAGATTTAATAATAAATATAAGCTAAACATGCGTTGATTTGGACAACATAGGCTTAACGGATAGTCCCTGTATTGAGAGTTAAGCTTTTTAAACGTCTTAATTTTTTTTTATATGACTGTTGTCTTTATATGACTTTCATATCAGATATGAAGAATACCTGGATTGAAAGAACAAGTTATAAGACTTTCTATTCCTTCGTTTCGACCTCTGCTGGACATAGACCTCTTCTAAGGTTCTCCACACAGACTGATTTTGAGCCGCCCGCATCCAACCGC
This sequence comes from Euclidia mi, assembly GCA_944739405.2. Classification (NCBI taxonomy): domain Eukaryota; kingdom Metazoa; phylum Arthropoda; class Insecta; order Lepidoptera; family Erebidae; genus Euclidia; species Euclidia mi. Next base: position 14,713,904 of record OX123197.2, read on the forward strand.
TTCCCGCGATCTTAACCAGATCGTCGGTCCACCTTGCGGGAAACGACGCAGCAGCAGGGGTAGGCCACCCCTGCTGCGTTGTCCGGTACGTGGTCGCTACCCCATAACCCGCCTACCCCAACGGCCATCGGTTCTTCGCGCTATGTGCCCTTTTTATTCCTCATGTACCCGTGTGTCGGAGGCTCGGGTATCACCGAAGCATTCCTCGCATAGCATAGCTTAGTATTACTGGTTAAGAGCCGCTCAAATGAATTTTTTACACATGTTACTCAAACACAGAATGTAATTATAATGTTGCTCATTACACAAAAAAATGTCCTGAGTGGGAGAAGAATCCGCTACCTCCAGCCAAGCAGTCGGGGTCACTAACCACTTGAGATCAATAAGCATAATATTTTATGCGTACAATATTGCCGCTTGTTTTAAAAGCGCAATTTTGATCAACATTTTATCGCTGATTTTCTAGCCCCGGATTCGCCAAAGCTCGCGCTTTCAAGTCGTGTGAATCGACATTAATTGCACACAAATTGTGTTTTGTGTACTGTAATCCCGTCTTAATAAAGGTAAATCGTTAGCAAGAAAAGTATTAATGTGTACTGAATAGGGAATTAAACTGTAGAACGAGAAAGGCCTCGCTGTGAAGCGGAGTCATTAAGATGTTGCCTCCCTATTAAATTTGGTCGAATAATATTCGAGACACTTTGTAATTTGTTGATGTCAAGTTGTACAAATATCAAGTGACCTATATTAATGCCAAGTTTTTTTTATAGACTAGGAATCACGCCTGTATCCCTGAAAGGGTAGGCAGAAGTGTTATATTACACCCACATTTCGCCATGAATTTTAGGTCCCACGTAATAGGGGGCGAGCCTATTGCCGTTACCGGGCACATCACCAGACTCCGAGCTGCCACTGAGAATTTGGAAAACCCAGTAACACTTTTGCCCGACCCGGGAATCGAACCCAGGACCTCCGATCAGCAGTCGCATACGCTATCCACTGGACTATGATGGCACAATTTTTTTTTTATTTTGGTGTCATGGAAATCAATACGAAAAAAGGCATTTAAAAAAATAAAGTAAACTTGTAATGGATAGGTATGAGACTTCTTTCCTTAGGCTGGCGGACTAGTAATAACAAGGATTACAGGGATATCTAGAAGTTATCACAAAAAGCTTAACTTGATTTATTAGTACAAGGGAGTACGAATAAATCAAGTTAAGCTTTTCGTATTGATTTTAGAGAAAATGCCGATGTACAATCAGTTCAAGCAGTATGTAATCAATTGACTACCTTGTGGGTGTGGTGGTATGTTTAATATTGACAATCCGGGTTGACACTACTGGTGGATGAAAGTATTCATATGAACTGAAAATAATTCCGCTTGATAACACTCTTCTGTTTCGATTTTTGCACAGGTAAACTTATCGCTTTGAGGATGGAAATCAAACTGGCTCTTAAGAGCCTATAAGTTACTTTTACCTATCCATCTAATCGCCGGTCCGGTGTACTTAATAGGGACCGGGTCTAAGAGTTTTAAGACATTGGTTCATAAAGAAAAGCAACCATAAAATTTATAAAATACTCTTCTATGGCCTACAAATCTCATATTCTAAGCATAACAATAAAGTAGTTACATATTAAATAAATAAATAAATAAAATAAAATAAAAAGCCTTTTATTTCTTGCATTCGTTTTACAGTTTCAATAAAATTACAATATGCATGCAAAATTATTCACGAATTCAATTAATAATTTATTGTATTGTAAATTAAAAATGTTAAAATATAAATAATGATTTAAATTTTATAATGATTTAAAATAAAAATATTAATATATATTGACTCAATTCATTAATTGGCAAGAACCCTCTCAATGAAAGGTAAAGGCCTCCTCCAGAGATGACCAGTGCTCTCTATTCTCTGCCACTCGCGGCCATTGAGTACCTGCTACCTTTATGATGTCGTCTGCCCAGTGTGCGTTTGGTCTTCCTCTTTTTCTCTGTCCTAGTGGACCTGCCCATATTGTTGTCTTTTTAGTCCAGCGATTATCGCTGAGTCTCGCAACATGTCCAGCCCATCGCCATTTAAGCTTTTGTGAATAGCTGAGAGCGTCAATCGCTCAGGTTTTTCGTCTTATGTCAGTGTGGCGGATCTTTTGGATTTTCTTAATTTTCAAGATGCTTCTCTCCATACATATTAACCAACCTATAAAAGTTTCAAGGATCTTTACCTGAATCTTCTCCCAAAATGTGTCAGGTAAAGTCCAGCCTACCAAAAACTATTAATTGGAAAACTCTCAGACATGCAAGTTTATCCTAATTCTTTCTTTCACCATTAAACCCCGCGATAATTAGTTGCTAATACGCACATGGTTTCGGCAAATAAAGGTGCGTTCAAATACGAACATTCGTTTTAAGAGCAGAGGGCAGACCAACCTCAAAGGAAAGGTCGAATTGTCTAAAAGAAACTCTATTTGTAAGGAATTATCAATGCCTGCTGGTTAAGGTTGTAGCTTGTTATTGACCTTAAAATTATCCTAAATAATTCTGCTTAATTTTAATGGATGTCGGTTATCGATAATAAGTTCGGGTACTTTGAGATAACTTATACATTCAAGAAAAAGACGAATATCACCTCAGTCTGCCGTGAACATGAATTCTGTAAAGAATTCGAAACGTCGGCTAGTAATAAATTAAAAATATAGTTTCTAGATCTTTAGTTTCAAATGTAATAACTTAGTGAAACCAATACAACGCGATAAAATCCGTAAACTGTAGTTTAATTTCAATGTGTAACATTCGCGTAAACCCAAGAAGATACTATCGTAAACCGTAGTTTGATTTTAATGTGTAATATTCACGTAAACCCAAGAAAGTATTAGGTGACATTTTAACTTCCATGCTATAAGAAAACCTAAAAACTATTTCAATAAAAAAAATGGTTTCTCAGATAATACTCTGTGAAACGTTCTCAATCCTGTACAAAACAAGGTCAGCTGTATTTCTGGGTTCGGAGCCGAAATAAACATATTACTCAGCTTTTTCTTTAATCTACTAAACGCGTGTGCTGCATACACATGTGATACAAAGTGTTTATCTCACCATGTCGTATGACTTCAACGCATGTCAGTATCATGCAACGAAAGATAAACAACTTTGCTTGTTGTTCACATCTAATTTATTAAACTAAGTGTAAGAGGAATTCGCGTTCGCTTTGCGGACACTTACTTTATTCTCGTTCATCTTGCTTATTTCATTCTGTCGTGTGTTAAGGTTATGTAAGTTAAGTAGGAGAGCAGCGATTGACTAATAGAGGTCAATAAACAGATCATCATCAACAGCCTCGTTTATTCGCACTGCTAGGCACGCAATATCATTATGAGACGGACTCCTCCATAGTCGACACCGCTGGCCTAGTGCGGGTTGGTAAACTTCACTTGTCTTTATGTAAGAACTTTCAGCCATGCAGGTTTTCTAACGATATATACCTTCGCGTTTAGCAATGGATAATTAACAATTAAATAAACAGTTGTGACTTCAAAAAGCAGACGCCCCGCAACAGCCTGAGTCTCTCCACTAGGCTATCGCTACCATAAATAGATCACAAATACTAACGTACATACATACATACATAGACTCACGCCTGTTTCCCGGAGGGGTAGGCAGAGAGTACAGAACGCCATTTGCAACGATCCTGACATACCTCTCTTGCTTCATTCACTCCCATCAAGTTTCTCATGCATGCTCTTCTGTGTAGGGTACTTTGACCTGTCCATTTTATAGGATGTTTCCAATCTGATCAGAGAACGTCCGCCTAGGTCTTCCCCTTCGTCCTGTCCCATTCACACATACCTTATATATCTTCTTTGTCAGTCTTTCGTCATCCATCCTCTCCATGTGTCCAAACCATCTTAACATGCCTTTCTCGATGCTTGTCACTACATCTTCTTTTACCGCACACCACTCTCGTATCACACAATTCTTTATTCTGTCGGTCAAAGACACACCACACATAATTCTCTGTGCTCTCATTTCTACAGCATTTATTCTACTTTCATGACTCTTCATACCCAACTTTCACTACCATACATAAGGGTAGGCACTAACACCCCTCTATGTATAGCCAAAGGTGCCTTTTTGGACACGTTTTGACTGTTCAGTATATAATCATAAACTCGATTTCATAGCATCGTATAGTGAGCCCTGTGTTCAAATGCGCAGCTAAACTATGCAGATCTTTTACATTTGCAACCAGGCAACTGATATATATATATATATATATATATATATATATATATATATATATATATATATATATATATATATATATCATATATCTTTAATACTTAAATAATAACTACACACAAAGAATCGAACGCAATTTAACAAAGGAAAATAAATAGCTCATAGAAAAACGGTTTTGAACAACTTCGTGATTTCTCAAAATTAGATAGAACGGATTTACTTTAAATAACCATAGTTATTTAAATTAAAGTTAGCTTTCTATAAAGGAGCTGAAAGCAGGAGAAACACCAGAAAATGTAATATTCTAAGCTGTTTAAGTTAAATAACTGTAAAACCAAAATAAACTGCGATAAAACTACAGTAGTTAAATGTTAATGTACTAAACTTTAATTAGAAACATTCGTGACCACGTATATTGAAAGTAATTAATATATTTCATCATCATCATCACCATCATCAGCCTGCAAGATCCACTGCTGGATATAGGTCTCTCCAATGTCACGCCACTGAGCCCGATTTTCGGCTTTCGTGTCCAGCCGCTACCAGCCACTTTGCGTATATCGTCACTCCATTAGGGCGGCTTCAGATTAGCGTTTTATACGCGCGTATAAGCTCGTTTTTGGCTCATGTAGGCGCGTATAGGCGCGCCATTTGGCACACGCACTACTCGTACGAGCGTCGACGCGATGAGTCGTCAGAATCCATGTTGACCCTGACAAGATGTTACTACTGTTCCGAGCGAACACGCCGAAATATTCCCGTTTACGCGAGTCTGGTTTTTTGAAGCGCGTAGTGTAACGCGCGTGTAAGCGCGAACGCTGAAACGATCGTATACGCGCAGAAAAATACGCTAATCTGAAACCGCCCTTAATATATTTGCGATATATCATTTACTAGATTTCACCCACGGCTAAATCTGCCTTAGATATCACACTATCTATTGGTGACCGTTTAAAAATCTATTCGGTAGTTTTTTGAGTTTATCGCGTTAATACAGATAAACAGGACGGCCGGGTTCTTCGTTTTATAATATGTCGCGTTAGCGTAGCGTTATTGCTCGTTCTTTCTCGTGGCTTTACCTATTGCTTTGCGAACGAGGCAGTAAATGTAAATTCATTAGATTCAGTAATTAACTTAAAAATTAACGTTCATAAGCATCACCTTGTGGCCTAGATAAATAAATGATTTTGATTTGCCTTGACTTATCACGGTTGCATCAAAGACTTACACGCATAATATGCAGATATATAATATATAAATTAGTATAAAATGAAGAAATAAAATGTAGAAAATGTGTTTTTGATTTTGAATACCTGTTCAAAGTATCAGATCATTTTATATATGTATTAGTTGTCAATCACGCAAAGATTAAAAAAATAATCAACATTATTTGATGACTGTTTCACAAAAAGTATTTCAGATTAGTTAACGCGTATTAAAACGCGGCGAGCATCTGCGTATCAGAGCCTCCATAGCTGTACACATATATAATTCAGTTACATTGAAAATTTTGTGTCGCGTTTCCCCTAAATCTATGGGGACGAGATTAATGCTTTTGTACGTCCTTGCAGCGAAGCTACAATCCCGCGTTGATGCATTTTTTATGACATCACTAGCCGTAGTGTCGTGCTTCACGGGACAAGATGGATTTATAGATGCAATATTTATTGTGATGCATTAGCGAGATTACAGTGTTAGGCTAAAGCATAAGCTTTAGCTCTTTAGCTTTAGCAAAAACATCTCGGAAACATTTTAAAGAAAACATTTTATCTCTTAAATATATAAATATTTAAGAGATAAAATGTTTTCTTTAAAATGTTTCCGAGATGTTTTTGCTGGGATGTTTTGGTGGCGAATGGGCAATGGTTTGTTTGTTGATATGACTTTTGTTAGTGAGCGTATTGCAGGATTTCTTTGAAAGTAATTTGTTAGTAGTAGGTGCCACAAATTAATGTAAACACTAAATAAATGAGAGTTTGAAAAGTTTTGATAATTGAATTAGTCAACCCTCAATTCAACTAATTTAACATTGATTTTTGAATGGGCTAATGAGCCTTAGGCCATTTTAAATTAGGTTTATCTGCACCAAGATTTTATATATTTTAGTCAATTTGAGATTACCTACTACAGATTTATGAATGACCTAAACTGTATCTATTGTCTCATCTCATGTCATCTTTTAAAGAAATCGTGATAACACATAATTTTTGAAACTAGCTGTAAACGCCATCCATCGGGCAAGTTATAGCGTAATTTTTAAGCTGTCTTCATTTTTTGCACTGGATACATAAATGTTTCTGGGATAAATTATAGTATATATAATTCATTGCAGTTTGCCCTACAAACTCCACTCTTTGCCAGTTAGACTCACTTCAAAATTTGGTCACTTTAATATATAACAAAAAATGCAATAACTTTAAACATGAAAATATGTTACAGTAGAATCCGTCTATTATGACACCGGCTATATTGACCAAACGCTTAATATGACGTAATTATATAGGGTGTAAAAAGACCCTTAACGAAAACTGAAATCCCATATTGTACCAATAACTATGAACATTTTTTTACTTCGGCACCATACCTGGGAAATTACTGGTTCAAGAGATATTGAGGCTCAAAGTTAGTATGGAATTTTTCTAATTAGGTACAAAATCGATGCATTTACCCCGCCAATATGTTCTTTAGATGCCCTATAACCCCATGGATAAGTAGGTATTTCGAGCATTGCACGCACGCGCTTTTAATTGCGGTTTAAAAAATTTGAAAACTCAAAAAGAAATCGTTTCCCAAGTATTATTTTTGGTTAGTATGACTTGGCATGATGTCCACAACGAGTAGACTTCGGCTTGGTGATGGGTCCTGTGACATCCTGTATAGTGAAGTTTGGTTTTTATAAAAAAATCTCTATAACAAAGTCGGATATAATGACTTCGCTTATAGTGACATGTCGTTTATTATGACCACATTTTGACCCATTTAATAGATTGAGTCCGGTTAATGTAACCGAATGGCGCAAAACGACGTTCGGCTTGGTAGCCGTGGTTTGATTAGTTTTGAAAAATATATCAATAATTTTAGTCTACTTTTGTTTTGAGTAATGTACTTATATATGTACTTTGATTTTACATGTATTTTCTAGAAAAATAAATACATGTACCTAAGCAGGGTGTTTATTTTTTTGACGACCGCTTAGTATGACATGTTTGTCATTGCCCTTCGATGTCATTATAAACGGTTTCCACTGTTTTTTTATAGTAAAGCATGCAAGCATTTATCACCTACATTTATTTTACGCAACCAACGCAGTCTAACAATTCTATGTGCTATTTCACTAAATCTTCTATTCTCAATATTTGAACGCACAAAACTAAATTCACAACTACCAGATAATTACGTAGAGTCAAATAACCGAAGAATAATTGGTTCAGTCTCGACTCAAAGTTGAAATTAGCTATTGTAAAGTGAATTAAGCAGTCGCGGCGAGCGCATTACTGCTGAGCAAAACAATATAGTTTTTGAATAGAGCTAAGTAACAATAGAGGACGGCCAGTCCGTTCTTGGAATATGGTCGGAGATTCCGTAGTTTATTTATTGTTAGGATTTTTATTAAAAAACAGATTGTTGTTGGTCTTTGAAATTGTCAATAGAACGATTGTTTTTATTTTTTAATATAATAATATATCTTACGACAAGCATATATTTTGTCAGATCTGGTTTGGCCAGAAAGTAAGGCACAGGTTCTAAGACGTAACACCTTGCATGCAAACGCAATAATGCTAACAGTTACACCTCACCCAACACCTCATGGCGAGCGTAGCAATTTCGTAGCAAGTATTTTAGATTACGTAGCGTATTACGAAAACGTCAACTAGTCAAATAATTTACCATCAAAACGAGTATAGAGGACAAGCAAAAGGCTCTACGGCTCTCTAAGGCTCAAGTATTACTCTAAAAGTAAATATAGTATAACTTAAATTTCTTATTAACTTTAAAAGTATCATCCACGTGGTCGCCATTACTCCCAACATACTAAGTACTATATACATCTACACTCGTCTTCCGCAACTTAAATCAACTCACACAAACCGCAGCCCAAAATTCGCGGGTAACTCACCCACGATTTCGTCATAAGATAAACACCTTGCGGCTTTGCATTAGCTTATAAAAACCGAGCGTAAGGAACCCCAAAGGTATGTAAAATACCCGCTGGGCGTAAACACCAACGTTAATTAATTACCTACTCGGTGTTTACATACGGGCAAAAAGTCCGCGGCGAAGGTAAAGTAGGTACTCTATATACCCGTTGCGCGTTGTTTAGACTTGCCAACTGATTCTTTTTTGTTGCAGTATCGTTGAGATGTTTGTCGTTTGATTTTGTTTACTCCGCTTAAACGTAGTCGTAGAGGGCTATGAATTTACCGCAATAATCACAAGATAATTGATGATTATTGAATTATCTTGTGATTATTGCGGTATAAGATGTTCGCAAAAACGGGGTCAATTATAGCAGTGGTATCAACGGGCATCCTGGTTCCTTGCGCAAACAGCTAAGCTTGTTGAATTTTAGAAAGTTAGGGTGTCTTTTGCGTTTATGAATAGAAGCTCTATAGAGACTATTCGAGGATTAAAAAACCAGGAAAACCAAAAAAATATAACAAACTTATTATTAAATTACTAGGTTTTCAAATATATAAAAGGCATTGATACGTTAGCCCGCGCGGCTTAGCTTTTAGGACAAATGGTAGCCCATGTACTATCCTGATGTATAAGCTATACTTTCGAAAAGTTTCATCAAAATCCGTTCAGTAAGTTTTGTGTGAAAGCCTAACAGTCGTTATCAATCCATCAAGTATCTGCCCATCCATTGATGAATGTATCCGTCCATTCAACCTTACAAACGTTCACTTTACTTAAAATAGTAGTAATATTACTACCATTTCAAATAGGTGATTCATACAAAGATTGCATTGCTATTAGCTATGCACAATCTATTATTGCTTAATCTGTATCGCCATAACGGAATTGGACTGAAATTTTTAATCACAGTTTTTATGGATCGGTATAGACTGTTAGAGCGATACTGCTCTATTGATTGGCGAACAAATACTATGTTTAAGGATTTGAACATATCAATTTTATCCGTGTGGTGACGGATTAACTATACACAGCAAATAATATATAACTGCACGGTTGGTGTAGTCGTTTAAGGGGCCACCTCGCCGTTTGAGACTGCGCCGAGTGTCGTGGGTTCGATTCCCACACAATACAACACTTTGTGTGATCCATAAATTGTTGTTTCGAGTCTGGGTGTTCATTGTGTCCTTTCGTTGTATGTTTGTAAAGTCCTCCGCGACATAGGATTTATTTCTAATGCTAGAGTCGTCATTTACAAAAAAAATATCTTTGCGAAGAGAGGGAACACTCGACATCAAACCCTATACCAATGCGTTTGGCCAGCGTATTAGGTCAAATCCTCCCATTGGCTCACAGTGACTGAGCAGCTAAACTGGAGAGGTTTAAGTCCAGCAGTGGACTATGAAGGCCTGTAAGGGAAGGATTGTTTTGCAGATTTTTTAAAAGACAGCTCCCGCATTAGGACTAAATCCTGTGTCACGGGGGACTTTACAAACATACAACTAACGGACACAATGAACACCTAGACTCGAAACAACAATTTGTGAATTACACAAAGTGTACCCTTGGTGTTCGAATTTACCGAAAAAATCCAAGAAGTCGACAATTTTCCTAAAAATTGCGATGTAAATAGTTTCACGCAAACTCGCACTATCAGCTGTTACGACCCTACAGCGGCGAGTGGTAGCGGCAGTGATTACGATGTACTGGTGCGCTTACTGTGCTGCGGCCGCGCGCCGCGGCCGATGTCACGTCAGAGTAAACGCGCCATGTACATGTTTGATTCTTAGAATTTTACAAAAATATTAATGCGGGTCGACCATAGTTACTATTTCATTACATTATACGGCAAAAAATGCAAAAGAAACATCGGAAAATTCACGAAAATTTTCCGGCAAATTCGACCGCCAATGGCCTCAGTATCATGTACTGAATCACTGGTATCGGTTTTTGGTATACCGTCCCTTACACCCCGTATAGGATACATACATGTCAATAATCGTGCTCATCTCACAAAGATATATCCTGGGCTGGAATCGACTTGCTGCTTAGCAGTCAAGCTAACCAACCACTTCACACTCCACGACAATAAAATAATCAGAACTAACAAGTTTCGGAACAGAAAATCGTATTTGTCGAGTAAAATCAATTGTTTTATAGTAGTGCACGTGTTGAAAGCGGTGAGACGTCGCTTGTTGGCAAATGTCCACGTTGCGTTTTTATATCAAATATTTTATTGGTACACCTAACTGTATTGTGTGTACAAAATGATCATTGTAATGTTGCTGCTTTGTTCTAGCTGGTAAGTGATTTTGTTAGGGGATTTCTTGTCCACCTCTGTTTATTTTATTGGGTTTGATGGTAGATGAGTTCTTCACCTCGGTCACAGAGAAGACATTTTTTATAGGCTCATGCCTATACCTTCGAAGCGGTGGGCAGAGGTGTAACATTCACATGTTATGAATTTGTAGATACTGCCTAATAGGGGCGAGCGTATTACCGTTACCGGGCACTTTGCCAGACTCCATGCTACAATTAAGAATTTGGAAAAACTCAGTTACACTTCTGTCCGACCCGGAAATCAAACTTGGGGCCTCTCGGATAGCAGACGCATACATACTAGACCAGGGAAGAGCCAGAGAAAGTAATACATACCTAAAACATATTTTACAACCACAGTCATAGACCCGCGAAAAGGCTGGTTGTCCACTGAATTGGAGAGTAGTGGAGCTGGGTCTTGGGAACCAAGTTCTTTTTTTAAATCTATACATAATCTTAACATATATATTTCTTGTGTGCGTGTGTATATCACTGAACTCCTCCTAAACGATTGGACCGATCTTGATGAAATTTTTCGTGTGTGTTCAAGGGGACTTGAGAATGGTTTAGATTCACAATTTAGTCCACTGGAAAATGTTTTTTACTTAATTTTTAATTTGTAAGTAGTTGTGGATTTTGCAATGTTTCACATTGGAACCGACAGACTGCGCTACTATGGCAGTGTCAAATCTTATATTCATAATTTCGTCAAGGAGTACATAGAAACCTTACCTGAATAATAAAACATTAAAAAATAAAAATTTCGAATCGATAACATATATCCGCAAAATTCGGATTGTCGAGTATTTTGTTAAATTCTAATAGTTCTGACCTGACAGACAAATCGCAGTCGCCATATTGGCCACTCTAGAAACGTCACAGATACCGAATAACATTTTGAGTACTACAGTCTTAGTTCAAGTAGTTTGTATGTATAAATATTTTTTGCAGTTATATTTCTTAAACAGTTAAAACGACAATTATGGAAGTATCCGCCCAATAAAGGAGATTTCTGTTACCCCGAACATGTGTAGACGATATACTATAACTAGAGAACCCCGAATTTACGCGAGCGAAGCTGCGGGCAAAAGCTAGTTATATTATAAAATTAAGTCCACGCGTCCCGTTTCACTGTATGGATGCGACAAACTCAATTAACAACGAACGGATTTATGTAAGGTTTTCGCCAATAGATATTGTGATTTCTGAAGAAGGTCCAGGTTTTTTTTTATGGTAATAGGCGGCAAACAAGCAGACGGATTGCCTGATGGTAAGCAATTACCACCGCCCGTGGACACAAGCAACACCACAGGAGTCACAAGTGCGTTGCCGCCCCTTGGGGTTGGGAAAAGGGATAGGATGAGGGAAAAGGAATAGGGAATAGGGCCTCCAGCACTCTCACTCACCGAACGAAACACAACAGTTTAGGTACTGTTACTTTACGTCGATTTTCTGTGAGAGGGTAGTACTTCCCCGGTCGAGCCAGCCTATTCATCCTGAAATCAGCAAGGCTCTACTGCCTTTATAAACCAGGTGAATAATTAACACAGGTGGAACAGACTAAGTCTAGTTATTTAAACGTTTAACATTACTCAGTGTTTTCAGCAACATATATATTTTATTTATATTCGATAGATAACGATTTCTTTATCCTCTGTGACCTTACAGACATTCAGATTGTGGCCTCCAGACACCAACTTTATTATTTATAGAACTCTACCACACTTAAGCATTAGTAGATGGCAAGACTTGCATTAAAAACCAGCCGCTTTTAGCAAATAAGCCTAAATAACATAGCCTTTCTAACTTTGACATTCACACAGGTTTTTAGTAAAGATACGTGCGAATATCAAGAATTATGTTTATAAGAAACAAAAGAACGAGAAGTAAATAATAATAATTAATCATACTATCTAAGTTGAGTTGACTTTTAAACTAAGATATTATTATCAATTAAATAAAACTATGTATAATATCTACTCAGTGGATCCATTAGAAATTACAGATTCATTAACAAAACGCACACCGAACGAAACCGACAGATCGCAACTCCGTCCGTGTCAGTCCGCGCTTCGATTATGACGTTTTTATGCTCGAGAGCAATCTCGTTAAACTCGAGAGATCTCGCCCTTTTTTCACCCGAGATCAATCTCGCTAAAAAAAGCCGAGATCTCGCGAACACGAGATTTAATTCCTTACTATGCGCCTATTCAGGATACATACATAAATATATTTATGAGGCAGTGACAGCCTTTTAGTAGGACATTGCCATTGAATATACTGACACTCGTCTAGGCCGTGGAATATAACTCTGGTTGCGCAGGTCAGACAGCAGTCGCTCTGTGGAAAAGCTAATATTCTGTTATGACTAGAAAAAGGGCTCTGGGGTTCAATGAAAGTTTTGGGTGCAAGCGGAACGATGATGATCATATGCATACTTTTTTAATTGAAATCAGGGATAGTTTTATAAGTTAACACCACTTGATATTGTGCCCAGTGTTGTTCGATCCTCATACGAGACGAAAATTTGCTTGAGCCGCAAATTGATGTGTCGTACTTGGATTATTCTTGTGTCCGTTGTTTGGAAACTACTCATTGATACAGAAATCTATTGCAAAAGTATCTACTAACTACATTTCAACGTTTTGTTCAAGAGTGTATCTGCTGAACATATATGATGTAAAATAAAAAATCTTAACTTAAAGACCATTAATGCTTAAATTCCTATACTCACCAGGGTGACGTGAAAGTCATTATCTCTTTTATCATACTATATCATCATCAGCCTTTAACAGTTCACTGCTGGACTAGGCCTCTCCTTTGAAAGGAGGAATTGGCCTACTATACCACGCTGGCCAAACGGGTTAGTATAGGGCTTGTATCAAGTTTTCCTTCCCTTACAGTGCTGTTCTCTGTATAATATGCTTCCTCTGTCAGCTCTTACGACACCCATGGGATGATATGGGGTGGTGACAATCCGTATTCTTAATCCGTCACCACACGGACGATATCATACTATAAGCACTATTGAAATTTTCTTGTCTTGCTGTCCATCCTTCGATGTCGTCTGTCACACACAAGTGACATCCCAGCCACGGGGCGATTGATGGCAACGCTATCTGCCGTGAAGCATCGCACGCGAGCTCTTCATCAGCGTTCGGAAACGCTAACGATCTGCTCACCGAAAGATACGACTGTGGGTTCATTATGGTTTATTAAAAATATTTTGTTGTCATGTATTTTAATTTTCTTGAATGGTACGCTTAGAATTTACATTATCTAACGCAGTAGGTTTAGGACAACTTTAATTTCGTGTTAATGAGAAGTATTCTATCATATCGTATACTAGAGGACGCCAGCAGCTACACCTGCATTTTTTTTTAATTTACCCGTTTTGACCGATCCCGTGGGAATTTCGGGAAATCCCTTCTTAGAGCACCCCTACGGTTTCGTCACCCAATAGTTTCGGCTGTAGCGTGTCTGTCAGTCAGTCAGTAACGCAAGGATTTTATATATTAAGATAAATTGCCTCACTGCTAAGCACATGCCTCTTTTTATTATGAGAAGGATATATAAGGGCTTTTTCCACACGCTGGCCAAGTGTGGTGGGTGGCAAAATTCACATGTCTTTTGAAAACATTATGAAGTACTCTCAGTCATGCAGGTTTCTTCACGATGTTTTCCTTCACCGTTTAGCAAGCGATAATTAACAACAACCATTACTTTGAATAGTCATTGGTGCGCCGCGTGGATTCGAACCCATAGCAATATGTCAGTCTCTCCTCTAGGCAGTCGCTGCCTTTTGCTGAAGTATAGCAAAATGAATTAAACATTACGCACATAGGTACCTACTATTTTTAAGTGTTGGATGTTTATGGATTAATCCAAATATGCGCATCGAAATCATACATTTCGTAAAACCACAATTAATGTAAAGTAGTTTTTTGGAGCAGCCACTTGCTTCAAACGCAAAAAGGTCTACATTATAACATTACTAAGATTACTTACTCAAATGTATACCGTCGTCTGGTTTTCCTACTTTTAGCTATCAATCTAAAAATGCAAGCTCTAGCTATTGAACAAGAAAATGGTGCCAAATAAAATCGAAACTCCAACATTCAGTGATCTTTTTTAAGCCATAGCGGGCCGGCCAAAACCAAAATTATAACACCAACTTTGAAATATGTATCTTTCCCTATGAATAGCCGGTGACGTTATGCCCGGAATGTACTCAATAATATATTTTCTCGACAAATCTCATATACAGCGTGGTCGGCTAATCGCATGGCTATAAATCGACGGTGGTTGTCAATTATCATTTGTTGCGAGCAGAGCCGGCGGTGGGTTCGACAGTTTAGAGTGGACATACCTTTGAGAAATAGGGAGTATAATACTAGAAATCACCCGCGGGTCTACCGTATTGTCTTTCAAAAGTTACTATAACAATGTATAAGCTATATCACTGTAAGCTTTGATTAAAACAGTTCAGTTGTTTAAGAGGAAAAGAGTTACAAACATCCTTGTAATTGATTGAATCACGCGTCACTTGGCGGAGCTCCATTGTATACTAAAGGAAAGAAAAAGGAACCTACCACCCACCCTCGAATAGACTAACCCAACTACTGTACCTAATAGGCAAAGGTTGAAAATACAGTACCCTTCTGAAGAAATAGGAATATTTAGCTATTGTAGGTTCCAGTTCAAGATACCTGACTTGCAGTCATCATCAGCCCTTTATACTGTCCCACTGCTGGGCACGGGCCTCTTCCCATTATCAGAAGGGTAAGGCCATAGTCCACCACGCTGACCAAGTGCGGGTTGGCAGACCTCATATGACTTTCGAGAACATTATGGAGAACTCTCAGATATGCAGGTTTCCTCACGATGTTTTCCTTCACCGTTTCGCAAGCGATAATTAACAATTTAATACGCACATAACTCAGAACAGTCATCGGTGCGTGCTGTGCATTCGAACCCGGACCCTCTGCGTAACAGTCTGTCTGTCTCTCCACTAGGCTATCGCTGCTTTTATTATAATGCTAATAAGATATTACAAGTTTCTGTCCATCACTAATCGCGACAAACAGTTTATGTGTTAGTCTAATATATTAGCACTATTACCGCAAAGTCTTATTCAAAGGCGTCCAGTAGTCCAGTAACATGATATGATAGCATATATTTTATAATATTAATTTTTGTCCTTGTATAGTAACAGGATAGGATTAATTAAAAGAATGTCACAAACAGGAGCCCAATCCTCCTAAATAAATATAGTTTCGATATCATGTCAGTGTAATACTTACGTCATAAAAAACGTATTCTTCTAAATTATCAGATAATTGAACGAAATTGTAACGAGATCGTAAATTGAAGCAAGTGTCAAAATATGTACCAAACGACGACTGTGTTTTTCAAATTATACGATAATGACATTAGGTTAACAAAATACCGCTTCTGAGTCCATTCAAAATATAATATCAATGTCATATAAAAATAGGAGAATTGGCCCCTGGACACAGACACTAGAAATCTATGACTCTACAATGAGACAATACGAAAAAGTCATGATCATATCACTGAAGGGATACTCCACGGTATTATTCATATGTTTTAATTTCATCCTACGGTCTCCATTCAACGTTACTCCTATTAAAATGTCTCAAAAGCAAACTCAGTTATCTCATTTCAAATCACATAACAACGCCACATAGAGACTTTCACGCGTCGACATCACAATAGTAAGTTGATTGGATTTCCAAGAAAAGTAAACAATTCTCTAAGTTCATCCTTCTAGTGAATACATATTGTCACAAACAGTTATGTTTACGTATTGCGTAATATACGTTCAATGCGGTACGGGGTATATGCCTCGTCTGTTTCTTCCTTACCGCAAAGGCATATTTTTCTCTGCCATGCGCCGTAACATGGCAGTAACTTCAGTCAAAATAAGGAAAGAGATTAATTTACATATATCTAAGACTTATGAATTATTACTAAGCCTCTTAGTGCCATAGTGTAAGTTTCATACGAGACCTTAAACACCCCGTACCGCAGGAATGGAAAGAGTGCAAAGTTGGGCCGATTTTAACGTGATGGCACTTCCTTGTCATCTTCTCTTACTTTGATTTGACAATGGTTTTGGAGCTAAGCCATACTTTGACGAGCACGAGTCAAGAAAGTATAAAAAATTGTTTCGGGAGACAAAGGAATAAACGCAATGCGTTAAAGTATCTCAACTTAATTGTGATAATGTAGATTACAGTGTCTCAAGACGAAAGTCTTTGCCAGTGATGATCTACGGCGCTGAGACGTGGTCGCTAACTATGGGCCTCATCCGAAAACTCAGGGTCACTCAAGAGGGCGATGGAGAGAGCTATGCTCGGAGTTTCCCTGCGAGATCGAATCAGAAATGAGGAGATCCGCAGGATAACCAAAGTCACCGACATAGCTCTCCGAATAGCCAGGCTGAAGTGTCAATAGACAGAGCACATAGCGCGAAGAACCAATGGCCTTTGGGCAGGCGGGTTCTGGAGTGGCGACCACGTACCGGACGACGCAGCAGGGGTAGGCCTCCTGCAAGGTGGACCGACGATCTGGTTAAGAGCGCGGGAAGCGGTTGGATGCGGGCGGTTCAAAATCGGTCTGTGTGGAAAACCTTGGGGGAGGCCTATGTCCAGCAGTGGACGTCTCTAGGCTGACATAATGAGATTACAGGCCTCAAGACCTTGGATCCCAGGACCTTTGTTTGAGAGAACTGAGACTGCCTGTTAGTTGTTGACCCAGAATATCGACGCACAGTACAATATCTATACTGTTGCATTTCGTTAGGTAAGTGAGTCCGATGCCTTTTTGCCTGTGTCTTCTCCCTCACCCAGTTCCTCTCATTCCGGCAACGCAGTCGTGACTCCTTTGGAGTTGCTGGTGTTTATAGGCGGCGGTATTAGCTTACCATCAGGATCACCAGGAGCCAAACGAGCGGACAGATCACCGTCTGCTCGTTTGGCTCAAATACCATAAAAAGACCTAAACACAATCTTCTTGTTAATAATTTGACGACCGGTTGGCGCAATGGGAGTGTAAGCGACTGCTATCCCGAAGGTCGCGGGTTTGATTCCCGCTCAAGTCAAACATTTGTGTGCATGAACATGGATGTTTGTCTTGGTCTGGGTGTTTCTATGTATAATATGTATGTATTTACAAAAATAAGTATATAAGTATGTTTATCCATTGTCTAGTATCAATAGTACAAGCTCTGCTTAGTTTGGGACTAGACGGTGTTGTGTGAATGTGGTAGAATATTATTATTATATTAAATTATTATATTATTTTTGCCACTTGTAAAAGAATATCCATACTATTATTTTCAGGCAGAAAGCATTGTAGACGTTAGGTTCTGATAAATCTAGATGGCGAAGTGACTCGAGTAGTTATTGATGACGTGCTCATCGATCTGCACTTTCATTTCAGTTTGCCGCAGATTTTTGAGCATCCACAATGTTTTTAAATAAAAAGAGAAAAGATGAAAATACTATCAAATTAGCTGTCTCAGCACAGCTTCATATATTGTGACGTCTAGGTTTTCTGTGAAATGTTGCTGGTTTCTGAACAGCTATGCAATTTTCTTGAGTAAGAACTAGTTTATGTAAATATGTACCTATATGTTTTGAATGCTTGTTGATTGATGAGTCCGGTTGTCAATACCTATAATGCAAAAACCTATGTAGAAAATAATCCACAGCTCATATTCTCTATTGCGATTTAGTCAAACTGCTAGTTTCACTAAATCGCATAATGACATAGTAGCAAAATGCCTACATTTTCAAAATAGGTGCAGTTGGATATAAAACTATTTACACAAAAGACGTATTAGTTAGAAAATCTGTCAGGCTATCAACTTATATTTCGGCGACGGATGCAGTTTTAATAAGCTAAACATGCATTAATTCGGACAACATAAGCATTATGGATAGTCTATTTATTAGGAGTTAATCTTGTTAAATACTCAATTATTAGACATGAAGAATACCAAGATTGAAAGTAAGTTATGAGACGTTTCCAATGTAGATATCCATAGGGCATATATTTGTATATACATGCTTATCATGAATATTTTCAAACTTTTTTGATTTGTACATTACTATTATTTAATTGTTTTTAAGTTATTACCTATTTGAATACGCGAATATTTTTTTTTACAAAATGTCCGTACTTTTTCGGACCTAACTTATACCTATTAAATAATATTAAACTAATAAGTATATTTTTTTTTGTCCGTGTGGTGACGGATTAAGAATACGGAATGTCATCACCCCATATCATCCCATGGGTGTCGTAAGAACCGACAGAGGGACCATACTATGCAGAGAACAGCACTGTAAGAGAAGGAAAACTTGAAACAAACCCTATACCAACCCGTTTGGCCAGCGTGGTATAGTAGGCCAATTCCTCCTTTTTAAAGGAGAGGCCAAGTCCAGCAGTGGACAAAGGGCTGATGATGAATAAGTATATTAATGATAGTTTTAAGTTGCTTCAACGTGTACTAGGTTCTGTCTTTTGTACTTAAATAAGTAACTAAATGTGTTTGTATTTATAAGTCACCATTACATTAAAACCCACAATATACATCAAAATAACATAAACATCAAATACAAACATTTATTCGGCTGCAATTAAAACATGCATATTTAATCTGTACCACTTAAAAAGCTAAATAAAGCATTAATAGTCCGATCTGTAAGCGGGACAGATAAAAATAAACTCGAACGTGCGCTCAAAAAGGAAATATGTATTTTTTTAAATATGCAGAGCTCAAAGGAAATAAATTCAAAGGGAATGATAAATAACATTTTTTTTTAAAGCGATATGTTACAACATTGCTTTTGCAGAATTTTCATCGTTTAAAGTTTCGCATCTTTCGTTTGCTTTAATTGTGTGATTGCGTTTTTATCTCTACTAGCCCTTTGCTTTTGACTCTTCGTAAGAAAAAGTTAAAAAAGACACGTTTGCAGCGCCATACGTATTTTTTGAAGTGAAGTTTTTATGATTTCCTTCTAAGATAAATAACGATTTTAATATTGCGTTCTTTACACCTACCCATCGGTTTGTAGTAGAAATAACTATTTGTTACAAAGTTAATATAAATTATACTTTGGATTGTATTTTAGAAAAGGTAAAACCAATTTAACGTTATTGTGATTGTAACATTTATCTTGCTTTTAGTACCGGTGACAGGAGTTAAAGTCAGTCTTTTCAGAAGCTAGAATACCATTTTATAATAGTCCACTCCACACGGACAATTTCTTGTCTAAGTGGTTAAGTTGTCTCAAGCCCTGCTGCAGGCAGACGCCCGTTTTTCGCGTTTAATCGTCGTAACCAAACGAAAGGATAGAACTTCCGTGATACTCCATACTAAATACATACATACATATACTCACGCCTTTCTCCCGTCGGTGTAGGCAGAGACAACAGAACGCCACTTGCTTCTATCCTTACAAACCTCACGCGCTTCCTCTACACTCATTTCTCTTTTCATACATGCTCGCCGGTTTCGGGTACTTCGGACCTTGCCGTTTATACTCCATACTAATACGTATAATAATTGCGAAAGTGTGTCTGTTTGGGTTGATGACCGTACATACGCCTACTCTTACACTTGTGACGCACAAACGAACGTCATTGAATAGCTTATGCAATACCGACTATATTCATCATCCTCTTAGCGTTATCCCAGTTTCAATCTAGGGTCCGCTTTCTAGTCTAACCGGATTTGGCTGAATATTATCTTTTCCACAGAGCGACTGCCTGTCTGACCTCCGCAACCCGAAGGGATAGCGATATTCAATGATTTAGACTAGTGTCAGTTTATTTAGAAGGTACTGACACCCTGTAACGACTGTCAAAGATCTTCATGACAACCGGAACCGACGGCTTAACGTGCTCTCCGAAGCACGGGACAAGCGATAATGAATAATTCAATACCGACTATATTAATTGTTCATTAAAAAGCACTTATCTCAATTTTTAATGGTGACAAACTATGAACGAAAGATTAGGTTTCATTATTTACAGTGTACCTAACTTTGAGTCAGATAATATACAGTTTTTAACTTATTACTATCTTTCTCTTAGTGCCTCATAACTCTACAACTTTACAATACTAATCTACTAGTGTAGACGACCTTACTAGCAGACACATAAAAATATTTTGTAAAGTCAAGAACTGTGTGTTCTCTATGATATAAGATGTGTAACCTATTTCATACATGACGTTGAAAATCTAAAAGAAAATGTTTAAAATCAAATTCTCTTGACCTTGCAATCGCTACTCAGATTATGATATTTCACATTGAACCAAAACAAAAATGTTTCCAGCATAAATTGTAGCCTCTTTTAATTAAGTTATAACAAGATTGTTTACAGAGAGCGATAACATAATGCCTGTGCGACTTAGCTTGGAAATCTCGAGTTGAAATTTATTTCAGCAATCTTGGCAAAAGCTGTGATCTTCTTGAAACATAGCGTTAATTACCGACGGGGTAATTGACCTATAAATAGTGGGGTGTGCCGCACCCCGGGATTGTACCGTATGTGTTTGTTTTAGTGGATTTTTCATGGTTCATTATGAGGGCGATTCTTTAGCTTAGAGGATGTGAGATTGGTATGAGAATGTATGTTTGGTGTGTGAGATAAACGCGCTGTCACGTGTGGAACTAACTACTTTGCTCTCAGTTTGTTGTTCTATAGAATAGAATTGTTGGCCCGGTTGTCGGTTTTGTTTATGCTTATGCATTAGATTTTAGTAAGATGCTGATACCGCATCAAAAGTCGTTCGGACTTATGACGTGAAGAGATTTATATATTCATACAAACAAAAGATACAAGAATTCTAAATATCGTCTAGGTCGTCAGGCAATCGTTTTATTTCTAAATTGTTTAACAAGAGGGTTTACTAATGTTTTCCATAATTTAATTAGAAATAACGCTTCAGTTGTCATAATCGTGAAATGACATAAAATGACTTTCACTAATTCCATTGCACATAATCGATCTAGTGTCATAATAATTTAAATCCATAAATGTTTTTGCTATAATTTTCGTTTTCAATAATCTAAGAAGAAAATAGAGAAATTAAACTAGTGTGAAGAATGTGGACTAAGTTGACGGAGCCCTGCTTGGCAGGGCTCCTATTTTTGGGTTAAGGGTCAAAAGAGAACCCTAACCTAACCTATCCGAGTCGGATTGCACTGAGTCGGGGTGTTAACGATAATTAATTCAACTTCAGTTTATTAAACTAGTGTGAAGAATGTGGACTAAGTTGACGGAGCCCTGCTTCGCAGGGCTCCTATTTTTGGGTTAAGGGTCAAAAGAGAACCCTAACCTAACCTATCCGAGTCGGATTGCACTGAGTCGGGGTGTTAACGATAATTAATTCAACTTCAGTTTATTAAACTAGTGTGAAGAATGTGGACTAAGTTGACGGAGCCCTGCTTCGCAGGGCTCCTATTTTTGGGTCAAGGGTCAAAAGAGAACCCTAACCTAACCTATCCGAGTCGGATTGCACTGAGTCGGGGTGTTAACGATAATAAATTCAACTTCAGTTTATTAAACTAGTGTGAAGAATGTAGACTAAGTTGACGGAGCCCTGCTTCGCAGGGCTCCTATTTTTGGGGTAAGGGTCAAAAGAGAACCCTAACCTAACCTATCCGAGTCGGATTGCACTGAGTCAGGGTGTTAACGATAATTAATTTCGACCTAACAATATTATATATTATTTTCATAATTATATCAAATTTTGATTATGTCAAGAGTCGATTATGAGATGTGTTACAGGTTACTTATGGAAACTAATTATTATGATATATGTTGTTATAGAAAGTCATTTTATGGCAAATAAAAGTTATCACTGTTAAGTTGTTAAGGCAAACCTTATTAGTATAAATGATAATAGTGCAAGTAAATATTATGATCGGGGATGATTATGGCAAACAATATTAGTGCAAATGAATTTATGGAAAACGAGAGAATACCTGACAAGAGGCAATGATAACCAATGTATATACATCTAATCGAAACGTTTATAAGTCATATTGACTGCAGAGCTCCAAGTATTTCACAGCAAAGAAGTAACAAAAAACACTACAAACGTTTCCAATCGAGCTCAAACTGCAGCTTCCACCCTACTTTACTGCAACCTGCAACATAGCATGGTATCTTTTTATTTCAATTTAAAACAATATTTGCGTGTATTATTGGTGAATGCCGGCTCGCATATCATAAATTTTAAAATTAAACCGGACGAGATTCCGCTACGTTAATAACTTGTATCGAAGGTAAACATTGTAGTGAAAACAGTGCTGCAACCGGTGGATCGGTATTTGCATACATAAATACATTGTTTGATAAGCCAATTGGCACTACTATCGACTGTATTCGATAGCCTACACTTACAGCTGAACACTATACGGATGAAGAAGATTTGACTCAGGTAACATAGAGAGGCTCTTCAGCAAGTTGAAGCCAAATTCACAGCAAATAACAATACAGCGTCAAAATATAAGCTTTGGTCTTAGAAAATCAGTTCTATTCTGATATACAACCGAAATGGTAAAACTATATTTTCTCAGATAAATTTCAGTTGAAAGTAGTTATTGAAGTTGGTATGAAGTGGGTATGTTCTATTATAACAATATGCTTAATGTATAAGGCGCTTTATTAATAATAGATCATGTATCTGTCCAAATACGTAGCTGAACCATGTAACTAGGCGAATGATATTAATAAACATGTACACGCGAAGTAAAGTCGTTTCTGTTATTAATCACAATAATTCCTAGCACACTTCATGGCGACCCTGCCTTAAAGTTGACCTTGAATCTATATAAGTTTTTTTGACCGTTCAGTATAATATAAACCGGTAGTCATTTCGGGCGAATACGATGTGCCAATCATCGCAATCGAAAGAAGACATTATTATAGCCCAAACTGTGGCGGGTTCAGGCAGTAGCCAGGCCAACGTAGAAGAGTTGAAATTTGGTATCGGCGTGACTAACGTACTATTAGGCATCGTGGTCTTCGCAATCGTTTTGGGCATTTGTTTTGGAGCATACCGGATGTACAAAAACTGCCATAGAGGATGGATACGTGAAGAACTGCACGCGAATGCATTGGAACGAGCTGCGAGCATAATTCGCCGTCGAAACCGGGAAACGTCGAAAACCAGCGAAGACCAAACATTCCAGTAGAGTTAATAACTACGTACGGTTATAGAAAAGCGTAAAAATACCGTAGAGTTCGGCACTTTACATCAATAATTACAGTAAGATAAATCTCGTTATCGTGATTATATTATTTAAGTGAGCTTAAAACAGTGCACGGTGACTCGCGAACATGATACGCGCCGCCCGAAAAGGCAAGTTGTGACATTCCAGACCTATTACGTTCGTTGCTATACGTTAGTCAATACGGAGAATTTTATTTTTAGAACTTTATCTTGTGAGTACTGTGATTTATTATGACTGATGAACTTACTATTGTTTATAACTCATTAAATGATATAAAAAAATATTTGGTTAAAAAAGGCAAGAGTAGATTCACGGGAAGTATCGTACAAAATAAGTTAGATGAATGTGAAAAAATTGTTCTAAATAGCGATTTGATTTAAAAAAATATTAAAAGTCGCGAAAAGTCCGAAATTATTACAAAGGCTACCGACATTTATTGCAATATTGATACATTGTTTTCTCAGATAAAAGAGTTGTGTGTTAGACCCAATTTTTTTTCATCCAAAATGGAATTTGATTTTAAAACAGCTTGTAACTTGCTTCCAGTTATGGACGGTGATGAGGACACTACAAAAAGATTGATTGATGGTATCGAAATGTATTCGGAAATGCTTAATGACGTGGATATACCTAAATTGATTAATTTTTTTTTAAAATCTAGGCTTTCTGAAAATGCTAAACTACGTATGTCAAACCAATATTCCTCAGTTCAGGATGTTGTCAAGGATATGAGAACGCATTTGTTGACAAAAAAATCATTTACAGCCATTCAAGATCGTCTTCAAAGGGCTCGCCAAGGTTGGCGGTCTATTGATGAATTTGGTTCAGAAATAGAAAAACTTTTTACTGATTTGACGATATCCCAAGCTGATGGAAATACTTCAAGTTTTGATTTGCTTAAACCACTTAACGAAAAATTTGCCATTAAAAAATTTGCAGCCGGGCTCAGGGACCCTAAATTAAGTACCATAGTAGCGGCGAGGAATTATACGTCCCTAAAGGATGCAATCCAGGCGGCCAAGGACGAAGACTGTTCCCCTTCTACCTCATCCAGTGATGATGTCATGCACGTGAGGGCTGAATTTGCTTCAAATATGCGCGGATTTAGAGGTAGGCGAAATTATTTTAACAACTTATATCCCAACCAGAGGCAGACACAAGGACGTGAATTTTACAACCATAGATATTTTGTAAGGGGTCAATATCCTACTCGTGGCGATCAGCAGGAGCGAGGTTCGTTTTATGCTCACCGAGGCAGATTTTTTAGAGGTACTAGAGGAAATGTAAATCCCGTTGCACTACCTATTACAAAAATTGACAAACAGGCTCAAACCTCTTCTAGTGACGTAACTGACAAAAGTACTGAGCCGACGCAGTTTTTTCGGAATTAAAAACTTTATATATGCATGTGACAGTAGAAGTAAATTAGTACACTTTATTGTGAATAATCGTAAGTTTTATTTTTTATTAGACACTGGCGCGTCGCTGTCAGTAATTAAAAGTGAAATAGTGCCTCAGAACATTAAAGTTTATAAAGAAAACACAATAGTTAATGGTATAGGTGGTCAAGTACAATCACAGGGGCACGTCTATCTCACTTTATCCATAATTGATGGTGCATCATTTTATCATAAATTCCATATTTTCAATAATTTACCATTAAAAGTTGATGGTATTATTGGTTTAGATTTTTTATGTAGCCATGGGTCAAGTATCTGTTTAAAAACAAATACTTTAGAACTATATGCAGAGGGCATGAAATGCTTCGTACCAATTTACGAAACCCCAGATTATACCAATTCTTTTTTAGATATCCCCGCACGTAGTGAGTCTTTACATTATATAGCTGTAAACCAGGATTTGAAAGGTGATTGCGTGATTTGTACAAAAGAGTTAGGCAAGGATTTATATTTAGGTAGTGCTGTTGTAAGAATAAAAGACGGTAAAATTCCTGTTAAAATATTAAATATCAGTGATAATCCTATAAAGTTACCAAGATTTACTCCTGAAATCTATTCGTTAAGTGATTATGATATCTATAGTTTTAACAAAAACAAATCAAGTGCTGATCGAGCGAATGTTTTGTCATCACTTTTAAAATTAGACCACTTAAATTTAGAGGAAAAAAATAAAATAGACCTGATTTGTAGGAAATATTCAGACATTTTCCATTTGCCCGGTGACCAACTAAGTACAACAAATATTTACCAACAATCAATAACTTTAAAACCTAACGTAAGCCCAGTGTATGTCAAACCCTATAGACTTCCACAATCTGTTAGACCTGAAATTCAAAAGCAAATTGAAACTTTACTTAAAGATGACATTATAGAGGAAACAAAAAGTGCTTGGTCAAGTCCAATATTGTTAGTTCCAAAGAAATGTGATAACAATGGAAAAAAAAGTGGCGTTTAGTTGTGGACTACAGGAAACTTAATGAAAACATTCAAGATGACAAGTTTCCACTTCCAAACATAACAGATATTCTGGATTCCCTTGCAGGTTCTATTTATTTTACACATCTTGACTTATATTCTGGCTATTATCAGGTAATTCTTAACCCAGAGGATCGTAAATATACAGCGTTTTCTACAAATTCAGGGCAGTATCAAATGAAACGTCTACCTATGGGTTTAAAAATTTCACCTAGTGCTTTTAGCAGAGTAATGTCCATAGCTATGTCAGGATTGACATTTGATAAATGTTTTATTTACTTAGATGACCTTATAGTTATGGGAAGGACCTTAGAAATCCACAATAAAAAGTTAATGGATGTATTTGAAAGACTCAGGAAAGTCAATCTTAAATTAAACTCTGAGAAATGCCAATTTCTAAAGAAAGAAATACTGTACCTTGGTCATGTCATTTCCTCTCAAGGCATTCTACCTGATCAGGAAAAGGTTTCAGTGGTTCAAAATTATCCCCTTCCAAAAAACCAAGACGAAGTAAGAAGATTTGTAGCATTCTGTAATTATTACCGGAAATTCATACCTTTATTTGCAGAAATCACTATTCCACTCAATAAATTATGTCGAAAAAACACACCATTTATTTGGAATAGTCAATGTCAAAATTCGTTTGAATCGCTAAAATTAGCTATGATATCACCCCCAATTCTTAGTTACCCAGATTTTTCATCAGATAACGAATTTATTCTTCAAACAGATGCGTCAGGCATAGCTATTGGCTCGGTCTTAAGTAACAAAGATATGAAACCTATTGCATATGCTAGCAGGCCATTAAATCAAGCAGAAGTCAATTACCCAACTGTAGAAAAAGAGCTTCTAGCTATAGTTTGGAGTGTTAAATACTTCAGGCCTTATCTGTATGGTAGACGTTTCACAATAAAAACTGATCATAGACCCCCGGTATACCTGTTTGGAATGAGAGATCCATCAAGCCGATTAATAAAATTTAGACTAGCATTAGAAGAATATGATTTTCAAATAGAATATGTGAAAGGAAGCGAAAACATCAGCGCCGACGCTTTATCTAGGATTAGTATTACGTCAAATGACCTGAAATGTAACAATGAGCAACTCGTGACTGTCCTAACCAGGGCACAAAAGAAGAAAATAGAAGTTGAGAATGAGGCTGAGACTGACAGAAAGAATGAGATATTGAATGATATGCCTTTCCTTAATAAATCCACAAACAATCGGATTAAAAAAACCAAACGTTGTGGAGTTATTAAGGAAGCCATGGTATGCAGTAGAGATGATGTTTATGAATGGAGATGAACTTGATATTCTAAGAAAAAGAAACGAAATAATAGAAGAAAATGGGTGCTTTGCTTTTGCATTAAGTAGAAAAACGTTATATATTAACCTCAAGTTTAAAGGTCAAATGTCGCGAGCCAAGTTTGTCGCAAACTTGAGTCAATTTTGTAAGCAATTAGATATTAAAGAGATTTGTATTGTCAAAGAAAAGGAAAATGAAGTTTTTATAAGAGATATAATTAATGAAATAAGGTCGACCATAAATTGGTCTGGGCCACGTATAAATATAATAAGAGGTGTTACTAGAATCATAGACGATAAGGATAAATCACATATATTAAATGATTTTCATTTATTGCCGAGTAGTGGCCATGCTGGCGTGCGAAGAATGGCTAACAACATAAAACGTCGTTTTTTCTGGCCAGGTCTCGAAATTGATGTCAGGGAATTCGTGAAAAGATGCTCAAGTTGTCAAAAATCTAAACATTGTAGATACGTCAAGGAACCTATGTCATTAACAACAACAGCTACATATGCTTTCGAAAAAATATTTCTGGACATAGTAGGTCCAGTACCACGTGATCATGAAGATAATATGTATATCCTTACAGTACAATGCGAACTAAGTAAATTTATCGAAGCCCACCCATTAAAGAATAAATAAACTATTAGTGTTACTAGGGCGTTAGTTAATAATTTTATACTACGGTACGGCATCCCCAAAGTTATAGCTACCGACCGGGGTGCTGAATTCATGTCTTCAACATTAGCCGAAGTCTGTAAATTATTTAAGATTGATAAAATTTGTTCTACCGCATATCACCATCAATCGATCGGAGCGTTAGAAAACGCGCATAAAAATTTAGGATCCTTCTTACGTATACACTGTAACAAAAATAAAGAAGCTTGGACTTATTGGCTACCTTACTGGTGTTTCAGTTTCAACACCACCGTCCATACTGAAACTAAATATCAACCATTCGAACTAGTGTTCGGTAGACTCTGTAATCTTCCTATAAGTTTAAATACTGTAGAACCAATATATAACCGAGAAAATTATAGTAATGAACTTAGATATAGGTTGCAAGTGGCGCATAAAGACGCTCGTAATCAACTAATTTTAAGTAAATATCATAGGAAAGATGAATATGATAAAACTATTAACCCTGTATTATATAAAAAAGATGAGCTTATTTTAATAAAATCTGAAACTGGCAGCAAGCTTGACGAATTGTATGAAGGCCCATTTGTGGTACTAGAAGATATTGGACCAAATGTTAAAATTATTAGAAATAAGAAAATAGATATAGTACATAAAAATAGGACTAAGAAATTTATGGCATAAAAAAAAAATGTGTATCTCTTTTTTTTTTTTTCTTTTTTTCACCCCCGGAGGTGAAGTGGGTATGTTCTATTATAACAATATGCTTATTGTATAAGGTGCTTTATTAATAATAGATTATGTATCTGTCCAAATACGTAGCTGAACCATGTAACTAGGCGAATGATATTAATAAACATGTACTCGCGAAGTAAAGTCGTTTCTGTTATTAATCACAATAATTCCTAACACACTTCAGGTAAATCTAAGCGGTTGTAAGTGTTGGAAAATATGACCTATAGATTTCACAACAGAAAGAGTTTAAATTTTAAAATGGGTCGTAGAGTCAATGTTAGAGTACAATTAATTCGCCTACTTAACCTCAAATTACGGAGCTAAGCAAACTGTGGTAGGGGTCGCGTGTTTGCGTTCACCGTAAGCGAACCCATGGATAAAATTGAACTATTTATGTATTTGTTTCGTTTGTTTTAATACATTACATACACAAACTTTGGTGCGGAACGGCTGGAGGCTAATTACGTAAAATTTTCGCAATTTAAAGTTTTCTTTGATTAAAATTTTTAATGCCCTCGGGCTTGGGCGCGGTACGGGTTAAATTGCTGGTGATCATTGGTCTACAGAATGACTAAGTTACATCTTCAGTTGGAGTGGCGCTACTATCTACGTCGTTTTGATCCTAATACTTATTTATTAAAAAGTTCCTGTTTTTGACAACTGTGTATATAAGTTGGTCGTTTTAAGTGTTTTGCAGCTTCCAAGTAAATATTTAATTAGGTCGGTGAATGTATTGCGTTTGACTTTAGGGCGGTTTCAGATTAGCGTATTTTTCTGCGCGTATACGGTCGTTTCAGCATACGTGCTTATACGCGCGCTACATTACGCGCTTCATAAAACCAGACTCACGTAAACGGGCGTGTTCGCTCGAAACGTTAGTGACGTCTTGTCAGTGTCAACATGGATTCTGACGGCTCGTGGTTATACGAGCTTAGAAGCGCATCAACACTCGTACAAGTTGTGCATGTGCCAAAAGGCGCGCCTATACGCGCCTACATGCGCTTCCAAAAACGAGCTTATACGCGCGTATAAAACACTAATCTGAAACCGCCCTTAGTGATTTATGTTTGAAATATTTGACCTTATCATTATGTCGTGTGTGTAATTCGTGACCTCTAAAGACGCGGTTTGCGGTTTGTAAGCTTTCTTTCTATCCTGTAATATATGTATCACAAGATATGTATTGCGTCAGGGATGTTTGCTGCAGCTCGAGTCGACTGTTTTTATACAACGATGAGAAAACGTTGCGCTTCCCTAGTGCGCCGCGTGCGAGCCAGCCCCAACCATATCCTCTGCTGTGTGGCAAGCAGACTCGATTGTTTATATGTGAATTGCTGCTGCAGGCTGTCCACCTCCGTGATAGACGGGTGGCAGTGATTCACATATATTCATGGTTTTAGGCTAAGTGTTTAGAATAGGAATACAAACATAGGGTAAGTAATATTGTTACTAACACATTGAGTTTTGTTACTTGAAATAAATAAATATTCATTCATTCATTCATAAACGCAATGCGTAAAAGTGTTTCAACTTAATTGCAGTAATGTAGATTACAGGCCTCAAGACCTTGGATTCCAGAACCTTTGATTGAGAGAACTGAGACTGCCTGTTAGTTATTGACCCATTTATTTACTCATGCGCCCAGACTATCGACCTAAAGTACAATATCTATACTGTTGCATATCGTTAGGTAAGTAAGAGTGCCTGGGTTTCGATCCCTTTTTGCCTGTGTTTTTTTCCTCACCCAGTTCCTTCCATTCCGTCAACGCAGTCTTGACTCCCATGGAGTTGCTGGTGTTCATAGGCGGCGGTATAGCTTACCATCAGGTGATGCGTCTGCTCGTTTGGCTCAAATACCCTCCATAAAAAGACCTAAACACAATCTTCTTGTTAATAATTTGACGACCGGTTGGCGCAGCGGGAGTGTAAGCGACTGCTAAGCCGAAGGTCGCGGGATCGATTCCCGCACAAGTCAAACATTTGTGTGCACGAACATGGATGTTTGTCTTGGTCTGGGTGTTTCTATGTATAATATGTATGTATTTACAAAAAAAAGTATATAAGTATGTTTATCCATTGTCTAGTACCAATAGTACAAGCTCTGCTTAGTTTGGGACTAGACGGTGTTGTGTGAATGTGGTAGAATATTATTATTATATTATTTTTTCCACTCGTAAAAGAATTTGGCCGTGTGGTTGACAGCATAGAATACAAGTGTCACCACCCCCTATCTTCCCGTGGGTGTCGTAAGAGGCGACTAAGGGATAACACGATGCAAATACCATCTTTGCGTAGAGACGGAAAACTCGACATCAAACCCTATACGACTGCCTCGTTGGTCTCGCGGCATAAATGTGCGCGTGGGATCGGGAGGTCCCGGGTTCGATTCCTGGGTCGGGCAATGTTATTGAGTTTTTCTGTCACGAAATTCTCAGTAGCAGCACGGAGTCTGGAAATGTGCCCGGTACGGCAATAGTCTCGCCCCTTATTACGTGGGACTAAAGTATATCTGGCGAAAAGTGGGTGCAGAAATACACCTCTGCCTACCCCTTCGGGGATGAAACGCGTGACGATATATGTCGTAAAAGAATATCCATACTACTCGTTTCACGCAGAAAGCATTGTAGACGTTAGGTTCTGATAAATCTAGATGGCGAAGCGACTCGAGTAGTTATTGATGACGAGCTCATCGATCTGCACTTTCATTTCAGTTTTCCGCAGATTTTTGAGCATCCACAATGTTTTTAAATAAAAAGACAAAAGATGAAAATATTATCGCATGAGGTTTTCTGTGAAATGTTGCTGGTTTCTCAAAAGCTATGCAATTTTTTGGAATAAGAACTAGTTTATGTAAATATATACCTATATGTTTTGAATGCTTGTTGATTGATGAGTCCGGTTGTCAATACCTATAATGCAAAAAACCTATGTAGAAAATAATCCACAGCTCATATTCTCTATTGCGATTTCGTCAAACTGCTAGTTTCACTAAATCTAATAATGACATAGTAGCAAAATGCCTACATTTTCAAAATAGGTGCAGTTGGATATAAAACTATTTACACAAAACACATATTAGTTAGAAAATCTGTCAGGCTATCAATTTATATTTCGACGACGGATGCAGTTTTAATAAGCTAAACATGCGTTAATTCGGACAACATAAGCATTATGGATAGTTTATTTATTAGGAGTTAATCTTGTTAAATACTCAATTATTAGACATGAAGAATACCCAGATTGAAAATAAGTTATGAGACGTTTCCAATGTAGACATCTATAATGCATATATTTGTATATACATGCTTACCATGAATATTTTCAAACTTTTTTGATTTGTACATTACTATTATTTAATTGTTTTTAAGTTATTACCTATTTGAATACGCGAATATTTTTTTTTACAAAATGTCCGTACTTTTTCGGACCTAACTTATACCTATTAAATAATATTAAACTAATAAGTATATTTTTTTTTGTCCGTGTGGTGACGGATTAAGAATACGGAATGTCACCACCCCATATCATCCCATGGGTGTCGTAAGAACCGACAGAGGGACCATACTATGCAGAGAACAGCACTGTAAGAGAAGGAAAACTTGAAACAAACCCTATACCAACCCGTTTGGCCAGCGTGGTATAGTAGGCCAATTCCTCCTTTTTAAAGGAGAGGCCAAGTCCAGCAGTGGACAAAGGGCTGATGATGAATAAGTATATTAATGATAGTTTTAAGTTGCTTCAACGTGTACTAGGTTCTGTCTTGTGTACTTAAATAAGTAAATAAATGAGTTTGTATTTATAAGTCACCATTACATTAAAATCCACCATATACATCAAAATAACATAAACATCAAATAAAAACATTTATTCGCCTGCAATTAAAACATGCATATTTAATCTGTACCACTTAAAAAGGTAAATAAAGCATGTTGGCATTAATAGTCCGATCTGTAAGCGGGACAGATAAAAATAAACTCGAACGTGCGCTCAAAAAGGAAATATATATTTTTTTAAATATGCAGAGCTCAAAGGAAATAAATTCAAAGGAATGATAAATAACATTTTTTTTAAAGCGATATGTAACAACATTGCCTTTGCAGAATTTTCATCGTTTAAAGTTTCATATCTTTCGTTTGTTTTAACTGTGTGATTGCGTTTTTATCTCTACTAGCCCTTTGCTTTTGACTCTTTGTAAGAAAAAGTTTAAAAAGACACGATTGCAGCGCCATACGTATTTTTTGAAGTGGAGTTTTTATGATTGCATTCTAAGATAAATAACGATTTTAATATTGCGTTCTTTACACCTACCCATCGGTTGGTAGTAGAAAGAACTATTTGTTACAAAGTTTATATAAATTATACTTTGGATTGTATTTTAGAAAAGGTATAGAATAGAATAGAATATTTTATTTGCCAAAAATGTAGGTAATACATTAGGTGTTAAATACATTAATATGAATCCTTGTACATTTTGCCATTAAGGCGTGCAAATCTTAATTTTACAATAGTAATAAAATAGAAAAACAGTAGTATCATTTAGTGCCTATTTTAACTTTTATAATTATATTGCTTATTAACAATCAAAGAGAACCATCATTCAAAAAGTCTTCTATCGAGTAGTAACATTTATCAATTAAAAGATTTGTAAGCTGTTTCTTAAATATATTAAATGGTTGTTCTTTAATATTACTGGGAACCTTATTATATACAGTAGGGGCCATAACAATTACACTTTTCCTCAATAAAGTAGTTTTGTAAGATCCGGTTGATAATAAGTTTTGGTATTGAGATCTCAAACTAGTTGTCCTTTTTCTGGTTTCATGTAAGGATGGAAATAAGTGTTTATTCCTTTTGACAAATAATGATATTTCTAAAATATACAAGCATGGTAGTGTTAACAATTTGTGGAGTCTAAATATAGGTGCACAGCTATCGGTTGTTTTCAAGTTAAACATTGCTCTTATGCAACGTTTTTGGGATTTAAAAATGCTTTCCCTTTCGCTACAATTGCCCCAAAAAATTACGCCGAATCTTAATACTGCAACAACTAGACCGTGATAAGCAACAAGGAGTGTTTGAGTATTTACTTTTTTTGAAAGATTATAAAGCGCATAGGCAGATGTACTTATCCTATTACATATATAATTTGCTTGTGCCTTCCAATTTAAAATTAACGTCATTGTGATTGTAGCATTTATCTTGCTTTTAGTACCGGTGACAGGAGTTAAAGTCAGTCTTTTCAGAAGCTAGAATACCATTTTATAATAGTCCACTCCAAACGGACAATTTCTTGTCTAGGTGGCTAAGTTGTCTCAAGCCCTGCTGCAGGCAGACGCCCGTTTTTCGCCTTTAATCTTCGTAACCAAACGAAAGGATAGAACTTCCGTGATACTCCATACTAATAGGTATTATAATTGCGAAAGTGTGACTATTTGGATTAATGACCGTACATGCGCCTACTCTTACACTTGACGCACAAACGCTCTTCATTGAATAGGTATTGTGCAATACCGACTATATTAATGAGCAATTTAGTAACTGCCTCGTTGGTCTCGCGGCATAAATGTGCGCGTAGGATTGGGAGGTCTCGGGTTCGATTCCCGGGTCGGGCAAACTGTTATTGGGATTTTCCGTTAGTAAATTCTCAGTAGCAGCACGGAGTCTGGTAATGTGCCCGGTACGGCAATAGGCTCACACCCTATTACGTGGGACCTAAAAAATTCATGGCGAAATGTGGGTGTAATATTACACTTCTGCCTACCCCTTCGGGGATACAGGCGTGAGACTATAAATAAAAATAAAATTAAGTAACAATAAATAAGCAACTATCTCAATTTTACATGGCGACAAACTATGAACGAAAGATTAGGTTTCATTATTTACAGTGTAACTTTAAGTCAGTTATTATTATATACAGTTTTTAACGTATTATTATCTGTCCTTAGTGCCTCATAACTATACCTACAACTTTACAATACTACTATTGAATTTAATTTAATTTACAATACTACTACTAGTGTAGACGATCTTACTGGCTGACACATAAAAATATTTTGTAAAGTCAAGAACTGTGTGTTCTCTATGATATAAGATGTGTAACCTATTTCATACATGACTTTGAAAATCTAAAAGCAAATGTTTAAAATCAAATTCTCTTGACCTTGCAATCGCTACTCAGTAATAAACACAACCATCAAATCCCAATTATGATATTTCACATTGAACCAAAACAAAAATGTTTCCAGCATAAATTGTAGCCTCTTTTAATTAAGTTATAACAAGATTGTTTACAGAGAGCGATAACATAATGCCTGTGCGACTTAGCTTGGAAATCTCGAGTTGAAATTTATTTTAGCAATCTTGGCAAAAGCTGTGATCTTCTTGAAACATAGCGTTAATTACCGACGGGGTAATTGACCTATAAATAGTGGGGTGTGCCGCACCCCGGGATTGTACCGTATGTGTTTGTTTTAGTGGATTTTTCATGGTTCATTATGAGGGCGATTCTTTAGCTTAGAGGATGTGAGATTGGTATGAGAATGTCTGTTTGGTGTGTGAGATAAACGCGCTGTCACGTGTGGAGCTAACTAGTTTGCTGTTAGTTTGTTGTTCTATAGAATTATTTGCCCCTTGGTTTTGATTATGTATACATGTACATTAGATTTAGTAAAATGCTGATACCGCATCAAAAGTCGTTCGGACTTATGACGTGACGTGAAGAGATTTATATATTCATACAAACAACAGATACAAGAATTCTAAATATCGTCTAGGTCGTCAGGCAATCGTTTTATTTCTAAATTGTTTTAAACACTGCCTAATTACTGCCTCGTTGGTCTCGCGGCTTAAATGTGCGCGTGGGACTGGGAGGTCTTGAGTTTGATTCCCGGGTCGGGCAAAGTGTTATTAGGTTTTTCCGTTAGGAAATTCTCAGTAGCAGTACTGAGTCTGGTAATGTGCCCGGTACGGCAATAGGCTCCCCCCTATTACGTGACACCTAAAAAAAAATTTATCGCGAAATGTGGGTGCAATATTTCACCTCTGCCTACCCTTTCAGGGATACAGGCGTGAGTCTTGTTTTAAACAATCTAACATAAAAGTGGCAACGATAACCAATGTACATACATCTAATCGAAACGTTTATAAGTCATATTGACGGCAGAGCTCCAAGTATTTCACAGCAAACAAGTAACAAAAACACTACAAACGTTTCCAATCGAGCTCAAACTGCAGCTTCCACCCTACTATACTGCAACCTGCAACATAGCATGGTAGCTTTTTATTTCAATTTAAAACAATATTTGCGTGTATTATTGGTGAATGCCGGCTCGCATATCATAAATTTTGAAATTAAACCGGACAAGATTCTGCTACGTTAATAACTTGTATCGAAGGTAAACATTGCAGTGAAAACAGTGCTGCAACCGGTGGATCGGTGTTTGCATACATAAATACATTGTTTGATAAGCCGATTGGCACTACTATCGACTGTATTCGATGGCACACTTATAGATGAACACTATTCGGATCTAGAAGATTTGACTCAGATAACATAGAGTAGCTCTTCAGCAAGTTGAAGCCAAATTCACAGCAAATAACAATACAGCATCAAAATATAAGCTATGGTCTTAGAAAATTAGTATCTCTATTCTGATATACAACCGAAATAGTCATACTACGTTTTCTCAGATAAATTTCAGTTGAAAGTAGTTATTGAAGTTGTTAAATCTAAGCGATTATAAGTGTTGAGAAATTGTACCTATAGATTTCACAAAAGAAAGAGTTTAAATTTTAAAATGGGTCATAGAGTCAATATTAGAGTACAATTAATTCGCCTACTTAACCTCAAATTATGGAGCTAAGCAAACTGTGGTAGGGGTCGCGTGTTTGCGTTCACCGTAAGCGAACCCATGGATAAAATTGAACTATTTATATATTTGTTTAGTTTGTTTTAATACATTACATACACAAACTTTGGTGCGGAACGGCTGGAGGCTATTTACGTAAAATTTTCGCAATTTAAAGTTTTCTATGATTAAAATTTTCAATGCCCTCGGGCTTGGACGCGGTACGGGTTAAATTGCTGGTGATCATTGGTCTACAAAATGACTAAGTTACATCTTCAGTTGAAGTGGCGCTACTATCTACGTAGTTTTGATCCTTATACTAATATATTATGCGGCGGCGATAGCCCAGTGGTGTACGTAACGGACTGCCGAGACGATGGTCTCGGGTTCGATCCCCAGTTACCCCGGACACACACCTATGACTTTTCGAAGTTATGTGTGTATTAAAATAAAAATATTAATTATCTCTCGCTTAAAAATGTGCCCGGTAGATGGCAATATGCTCGCCCCCTATTACATTGGGACCGAAACATATCTGGCGAAGTGTGGGTGTGTAATACACCTCTGCCTACCCCTTCGGGGATAAAAGGCGTGAAGATATGTTATGTTATGTTTTACTAATATATTAAAAAGTTCCTCTTTTTGACAACTGTTTATATAAGTTGGTCGTTTTAAATGTTTTGCAGCTTCCAAGTAAATATTTAATTAGACCAGTGAATGTATTGCGTTTGACTTTAGTGATTTGTGTTTGAAATATTTGACCTTATCATTATATCGTGTGTGTAATTCGTGACCTCTAAAGACGCGTGTTGTTAAGCCATCAGTCTTTTATTTTTACTACACGAAGAATACATTTTTGTTACCAATAATGAAGAAATTGGAAAGATAATGAAGAAACGTTTTTATTGAAAAAAATATGACGAATGTACAGGGTGTAAA
The DNA here is from genome assembly GCA_944739405.2 of Euclidia mi. Taxonomy (NCBI): domain Eukaryota; kingdom Metazoa; phylum Arthropoda; class Insecta; order Lepidoptera; family Erebidae; genus Euclidia; species Euclidia mi. The sequence continues at coordinate 14,751,787 of OX123197.2, forward strand.
TGGATCCTCAACGAAAACTGAAATCCCATGTTGTACCAATCACTACGAACATTTTTAACTTCGGCACAATGCCTGGGAAATTACTGGTTCAGGAAATATGGAGGCTCAAAGTTAGTATGGAATTTTTCTAATTAGGTACAAAATCGTTGCATTTACCAGTTGCAAGTTTTAATATTTTCATGTAAAAACGTGGTATTTTATTATTAATAATGGTTGTTTATTGTACTGTGTGTATGAATAATACTAGATGAAAAAATTCAGACATTATAAAGATTTTAACGATGGTAACGTACAATTGGGTTTTTTAATTATACCTCCTGATAATTTTATCGCATTTGTTGAATTGCTCGAGCAAAAGTTTCGCGAATATTTCGATCTTGAAATAAATATTGTCAATGTTGGCAACGTAATACTTAACGTGTTTGCATGTTGTCCACCAGGATCTTCTAGCCCGATCCCCCAGGGGATCCACATGAACTCATTAGTTGTGAAATTGTGTTTAAGCAATTAACGTTTACAAAACCAATGACTATCAGAAAGTGATCAGTCATCGGTAGGGCTTACAAAAAACAGGTGCATGCGATTTTCGACCTTATTGACGTAACTCAGAATTTATAATTTTAGTAACGTATCAATGTCAGAAAGCACGAAAATACCAAAAAAAGTCTGTCATGAATTGTCTATAAGGTCGAAAGTCGAAAATAGAGGTCATGCACCTGTTTTTTGTAAGCCGTATCGATGGTCGATCACTTTATATTTTTTTGTTTTGTAGACGTTCATTTGTTTTACACAATTTCTTTTTAAACTTATTTAAGGTACCTATCCCCGTGGTAAAACTAGTGGCACATAATAGCTAAAGGAGATTCCTATGTTTATTAGCAAAATAGATCATATTACCAGAAAAATATTCAACACTATTAGTGGTATCGTTGGGAATGTCAAATAAATCACGTTGTCACGTCGTGTCGTTGGTAACAAATGTATATTTTTTTTTTCGTGCTTTTAAAAGGTTCATGTGCATGCCTTTTTTGGTTCCACTCGCTATTTTATTTACAACTGTACTTCTGCCGTATAGCGAATCCGTCGAGTCCAAGAATCTGCCCAATCCACAAATCTGTCGAGTTGGGAATCTGCCGAATCACGAATCTGTCCAATCCAGAATCTGTCGTATACCGAACAAGCGATTTGTCTTAACCTATTGTGACAACCCTACCAAAATAGGCAACAAATTTACAAGCTCTGAAGAAGCTGTCTCTCTGTTCGGTTTATTTACTCATGTGCTACCACGCACCCTCGTATAGACTAACCCAACTACTGTAACAGATTGCTTTTATTTTTTATTTATAGACTCACGCCTGTATCCCCGAATGAGTAGGCAGAGGTGTAATGTTACACCCTCATTTCACCATGAAATTTAAGGTCCCACGTAATAGGGGGTGCGCCTATTGCCGTTACCGGGCACATCACCAGACTCCGTGCTGCTACTGAGAAATCGGAAAAATCCAGTGACACTTTTGCCCGACCCGGGAATCGAACCCGGACCCTCCGATCAGAAGTCGCATACGCTATCCACAGGACGATGGAGGCAGTCCACCGCACTGTAATAGAAAAAGGTTGAAAATACCGAATCCCTCTGAAGAAATAGGAATATTTAGCTGTTGTAGGTTCCAGTTCAAGATACCTGACTTGCAGTAGGTATCGCGCTGTATATAACTCCGTAAACATCCATATGTCTATTATAATAATAATAATATTGTACTACATACACACATCACCATCTAGTCTCAAACTAAGCAGAGCTTGTACTATGGGTACTAGATAATGGATAAACATACATACCTATAAACTGTTTTTTGTAAATACATACATATTATACATAGAAACACCCAGACCAAGACAAACATCCATGTTCACGCACACAAATGTTTGACTTGAGCGGGAACCGAACCCGCGACCTTCGGCGTCGCAGCCGCTTACACTCCCGCTGCGCCAACCGGTTTATTATTGTCTATCCACCTCACAAACTTTCACGTTTATTATAATAAGATATTACAAGTTTCTGTCCATCACTAATCGTGACAAACAGTTTAGATTATATGTTATTCTAATGTATTAGCACTATTACCGCAAAGTCTTATTTAAAGACGTCCAGTAGTCCAGTAACATGATATAATAGCATAATTATATCTTATAATATTAACTTTTGACCTTGTAAGGATAGATGGATGCATTGATAGTAACAGGATAGGATTTAATAAAACTATATCACAAATTGTCCGTGTGGTGACGGATTAAGAATACGGAATGTCACCACCCCATATCATCCCGTGGGTGTCGTAAGAGACGACAGAGGGAGCATATTATGCAGAGAACAGCACTGTAAGAGAAGGAAAACTTGATACAAACTCTATACCAACCCGTTTGGCCAGCGCGGTATAGTAGGCCAATTCCTCCTTTCAAAGGAGAGGCCTAGTCCAGCAGTGGACTGTTAAAGGCTGATGATGATGATTAATTTTTGTCCTTGTAAGGATAGATGGATGCATCGATAGTAACAGGATAGGATTTAATAAAAGAATATCACAAACAGGTCTAAAAACTATGACTCTACAATACGAAAAAGTCATGATCATATCACTGAAGGGATCCTCCATGGTATTTTTCATATGTTTCATTTTCATCCAACGGTCTCAATTCAACATTGCTCCTTGTCTAGAATTACCGTAGCCAGGCAGGAAGGTGTATCAGAAGTGCGCAGTGGAAGATGTAATACATCTACCTGACCACGATAAACAATGATCCAGACACAATGCACTGCGTTGCACAGCGATGAATTTAAATCAATCAATATCAATATTGGGTTTCACTCACCCGCTATCCTTGCTGATGTCAGGCTTGAGCTAAATTAGACACATTCATACAAGTATATTGGCCAAAATAAATGAATGAAGTATCTTATACTTAGCTATTAAGCTTCAAACGCGACGTTTTCAGGACACGTTGGCACGTGGAAGTCGATACCAGATTCACAGTTTTCACAAATGTCAATCAATAGTTCACAATCAATTTACCGTTGCCAGCACTAGATCAGGCGGCGTTCAAAGCGGTTTACTCACTATTCGCGTAGCTACAATGATGTGCTTTTCAAAAGGCGAACAATTATTTTACGTACGAGTCGACAACGTGGTAATTTCTCAACGCGGGAAGAGACCGAAGTGACAGTTCAGTGTGACCATTGTCAGAAATTTTCAATAGACTAAACAAAATGTTACTCAATCGATCTAATCGATTTGACTTATAATAAAAACTAATTCTATTTCAAACATCCACCCGCCCCGGACCGGCCTACCGGTCCGCTAATCGGTTGGTAGACGTGACAATGTTGCAACCGCTCTCCTCAGAATCGAACCGTCCACCAAGACCTCAGCAAATCGGGGAACTCCATCAGCCCCAGTTACCAAATGAAGGATGCGCCCCCTGCGCCATCTGAGTGGCGGAAGGTTAGCCTCCTTGATCAAAACGAGGTCACCAATCTTGGGTGGATCGGTCTTGTCGGTCCACTTAACGCGTTGCTGGAGTATGTGCAAATATTCCAAGTTCCAGCGTTTCCAAAAGCTCTGAGTAATCTGGCGTACCAATTCAAAACGCGAGAGACGACCAGGTCTCGTATCAATATAGGGGTACTCAGGCAAGGCGACAAGTGGGCGACCAATCAAAAAATGGCCCGGCGTAAGGGCCTCCAAATCATTCGGATCTGAGGAGATCGGGCACAATGGCCGAGAGTTCAAAACGGCCTCAATCTTACAAAACACAGTTGCGAGTTCCTCAAATGTAAGGACAGATTCACCGATTGTCCTGCGCAAGTGTGTTTTGGCCGATTTTACGGTGGCCTCAAATATACCACCCCAGTGTGGACAATTTGGTGGGGAAAACAACCAATTTATCCCACGTCGGGCAAGCCTATCACCTATATCAGCCTTGTTGGTTTCAAGGAAATTAACAACATCATTCAAATAATTATAGGTGCCCTTGAAGTTAGTGCCGCAGTCAGAACGGATCAAGGAAGGCATCCCTCTGCGGGATACAAATCTGTCAAATGTGGCTACAAACGCCTCGGTCGTAAGCGAGGAGACCAGTTCTAAGTGTACGGCCTTTGTGGAGAGACAAACAAAAACACACAAGTAGGCCTTAACAGTCTTGCTGTTTCGAAGTGTCGACGTTTTTACCAAAAAGGGACCTGCGAAGTCCGTGCCAACACCATCAAACGTCCTGCTTTCAGTTACGCGATCTGCCGGTAAGTCCCCCATCAACGGCTGCATGGTGGAAGCCTTGAGCTTATAACAAAGGATGCAGCGAAAGACTACACTTCGAATAATTCTTCGGGCAGACAAGATCCAAAATTCGCGTTGCAAAATGGCCAAGAGCGCATTACAACCAGCATGCGAATTTTTAAGGTGACGGTCAGTTACCAACAAACGCACCAAATGACCGTCCTTGGGTAACAACAGGGGGTGACGTGCTCCGTAAAGGAGGTTGGCGTTCTTGAGACGCCCTCCAACGCGCAAGAGACCCGTATCGTCCAAAAAGGGGTTCAATTTAGATACGGCGCCCGATAATTTCAATTTCCCTGACTTGAGGATAGCAATCTCCTTCTCAAAGTGCGCCAATTGCACAGAACGAACCCAAAAGGTGAGGGACTCCTGTCGTTCCTGTGGTGAGAGAAACGGTGTCAGACGTTTCTGTTGTGGGTGCCTAAAATTAAAAACAAAACGCTTTATCCAAGCAGTAACACCTAACAACTTGTCGAGGGAGCTGTAACGATTCAACAGGAAATCGGGGTCGAAGGCGCATTCTACCTTCTCAAGAGCGAGTGTTCGTAGACCCGGCAAATTAGAAGTATTCAAAACTGGCGTTCGAGGCCAATCAATTTCTGGTCGACTCAACCATTCCGGACCCCACCACAGCGAATGACCTATCAAACTAGGCGTCAAGCATCCGCGCGAGGCACAATCAGCGGGGTTGAGCTCACCTGGCACATGTCTCCAAACAAGTTTGACTTCGGATTTCTGGATTTGGGAAACGCGATTAGCGACAAATACCTCCAAAGTGTGGACAGAAGCCTTCAACCAACAAAGAACAATTTGGCTGTCTGTCCAGGCGTAGGTCCCATTAATGCAAATGCTTTTACCCAAAGTACTGGACACGTGGTTCAATAAGCGTACAAGTAGGGCTGCTCCCGAGAGCTCCAATTTCGGAATGGTCAAAGATGTCCGAAGGGGTGCAACCTTGCTCTTCGCCATGATCAGGCAAACTTTCACCTGACCTGAGGCACTGATTGTGCGCAAGTACACCACGGCCGCGTGACCACGTTCCGAGGCATCACAAAACCCATGAAGGGTGGCCTTGTACTTCCCGGGAGGAAGGATGGGACGAGGCAAGGAGATCTCGTTGACGGCAGGAAGCGAGGATACAAAAGAGGTCCATTCCTCAACAAGAGTGCCGTGTAGGGGTTCGTCCCAGGTCAATCCTGCTGTCCAAAGCTTCTGCAAGAAGCATTTTGCCCAAAATATAATTGGACAGATCCAACCGTTCGGATCAAAGGTTCTGGCGACAGTAGACAATACGAGACGTTTAGTCCAAGAACACGGCAATTTCAAGTCTACGTTATATGTAAAGATGTCTTGGACTGGTCTGTACTGAACGCCGAGAACAGCCATCATGGCGGGGTTGTCAACAATCTCAAACAAATGTGGATCTTGCTGATGATCCTCTGGCAAGCCTTCCAAAAGCGCTGGCGAGTTGGAAATCCATTTGCGCAACTCATAACCAGCGGAGGCCAAAATACCTATCAATTCGTCCCGCAGGAGGATCGCCTCGTCCGCTGTGGAGGCGCCCGAGCAAATGTCATCGACGTAAATATCGTCTTTCAAGATGGCGGAGGCTCGTGGGAAACGTAAGCCTTCTCGGTCTGCGAGCTCCCAAAGAGAACGTATTGCCAAGTAGGGGCTTGATCTTAACCCGTACGTATTCGTATTGAGCTCGTAGACGACCATGGGATCGCGAGGAGACTCTCTCCAAAGGATCAGCTGGAAGCGACGGTCATCAGGGTGGATAATAGTCTGCCTGAACATCATTTTTATGTCGGCCACAAAGACAACCTGATGTCGTCGGAAGCTGGTGATGACGTCACAAAGGTCCTTGACCAACTTGGGACCAGAATGCAAGCACTGGTTCAAGGATACGCCTGTTGAAGTCTGCGCAGAACCATCAAACACTGTGCGCAGCTTGCCAGTCGATGGCTTCAATACCGCATGATGCGGGAGAAAGTAATGCTCCACCGAACGCCAATCCAAATTTGACACAGACATGTGTCCCAACTGTTCATATTCCCTCATGAACTCAATGTACTTCTGTCTGAGCTCCGGATCACGACCCATGCGGCGCTCCATGGCCAACAACCTCTTTTCGGCTAAAGGTCGTGACTCACCAAGCGGAGGCCGAACAGACAGGAAGGGAAGCCTCGTAATAATCCGACCAGAACGGAGTCGACCAGTGTTGTTCTGGAAGAACAGCTCGCACTCCTCATGTTCTGGATTCAAACGGGCAGCTTGAGGGGGCTCCTCTACCTCCCAAAACCTCTGAACCGCATCAGAGAGAGCGGAGCCTACAGCCAACAAATTGTCAAGTTCAGGTGGAGGGGGGTCCCTAGGTACAGGTCCCATCAAAGCAAATCCAAATATGGTCGGGATGGCAGTCAAACCATTTGGCACCAAGACCCGTTTACCACCAATCAAAATTCCACCGAGGACATCAGAGCCAATCAACAAGTCGATTTGTCCCGGTGTGTCAAATTTGGGGTCTGCCAGTTCCAATCCCGATGTCAAATTCACCACAGCAGCAGGTAGCTGCTTCTGTGGATGCATGCCCAAAATATTCTTCAACACAATAGCCGAGGTTTTAATCCTTGGGTGTGAAGATTCAACAGGGCCAAACAAAACTTTAACTTGCCCTTCAACATTAGAGGCTACGTCACCTATGCCCCGTATACAATTCGGAAAAGAGCCCATATTTAATTTAACCTGCCCTACCAAATAAGTGGAAACAATGCAACCTTGTGAACCTGTGTCCAATATAGCACGGACAACAACAGAGGTCCCCGTGGGTCCCCAGACCCTAACAGCAACCGTTGGTAGGATAACGGTCTCAATGGGGGAGGTTGGCGTTATAGGGCAGGGGTCAATGACCTATTGTTGCCTGGGCGGCGACCGTTGGCCAGGACCTGGCAAGTCAAAATGAGGGTGCGGCTTGAAGTCCTCAAAAGCGCGATGACTCGATCCGCGCGCCATCTGTGGGGGGTCATAATGACGCACCCGCCCAAAACGAGGTGGGCGCGAGTCAAGGCGGGGACGCTCCGCCAAAGGAGGGGAATACCTGGGGCAGCAGTCGTGGTGCTGGTGACGCTGGGCGGTCGCACATTCAGGTGCGCGAGAGAAAGGAGGCGTGCGCACGCTACGGTTCTCCAAGCGGGGTGAGTGGCGATCAATTGAGCGAGGCGACTCTCGGCTACGCGCCGGTGAGCCTCGGCTGCCACCTTCAAAACACCCGCCCGTGCGCGGCTTCGGCTGGTTGGACAAGCGGCCAACCTCTCTGGCATTCATACAGAGAATGTCCAAATGCTGTCCTCCACAGTGAGGACAGGGGCGAGAATTTGGGCAGTCTCGCTGGTAGTGGGACCCCAAACAAGAGAAGCAAAGGCGGCGGGCATTCGCGATGCGCCTACGAGAGGCGACATGTAGGTCCAAGAATGCCCTACAACTGGCCGTTCTGTGCCCCGTGACCTTGCAGTAGGAGCACTCCACTGGGCTCTGCGTGACTGCAAAGCGAGGAGGGCGCCGGTCAACACTGGCTCGGGTGTGAACGCGAGCCTGCTCCTTGACCTTGGGCGGCTGCGACTTAGCCGGCGTGTCACCACCGGAGTTGTCCAAGACCCGGCACTCATCCTCCAGGAACTTCTCCAGGTCAGCAAAGGGGGGCAGATGGGTCGCGCTATCCCCACCAAAGCGCTGTTCAAAACGCGACCTCAGGTCGGCAGGCAGCTTCTTCAGCACAATGTGCACCAATAGATAGGACCATTGGTCCACGGGCAGGTCAAGGCACTTAAGTGCGTTGATGGCCACCAAAAGCGGGTTCAACAGTTGGGTGCGCAACCCAGAGACCCGGGTGAGCGTCGGCAAGCCCAAAATCTGCTCAATGTGCGTGTCGGCGAGGCCACGCTTATTATGGTACCTACGGGTGATTAGGTCCCGAGCCGTCTGGTACGCCTCGTCAGACACGGGCAGATGCTGGATGAGGCCCTTTGCCTCCCCATCCAGTACCGACATTAGATAGGCCAACTTTTGTGCCGGCCGAAGGTCAGCCCTATCATGGACTAGGCTGTCGAACAAATTAACGAAGCCCAGGTAGCTTCCTAGGCAGCCATCAAAATGGGGGAGGTCCAATGTAGGGAGCCTACTCACCAGCCCCGGTGCTGACCTAGGAAGCTCCTGCTTCAGGCCGGGTTGCCCTTCCCTATCGGCAACTAGTTGTCTCGCAGTATTGGAGACAGCATCATACAGGTCTAAGACCTGGGCATAGTCTTCGCTGACCTTATTTCGCTGGTCAGCGGTGAAATCATTGATTGACACTTCAAGACAGCAAGTGCTGAAAGTGCGGAATTGCTGTTCCACACTTGCCAGGCGATCGTCAATCCGCTCGTACCTCTGAAGTAAGGCCTGCTGGCGATCAGGCCGGTTCACTAAAGCATTGGCTGAGGCAAACCAGCGCAAATCTGATGCAATGGCACCAGCAGCCGCACGCAAGTCCTTGATAGCTGACATAATCAAAATTCAAAAGAGCCCGGACAAGCGCTAAATAAAATTAACAATCAAAACTTAATTTTTCTTAATTCTTTGAAACCAACAAAGTATTAGCCTGTTTACTGCAAGTGCAGGCAAGTGACAGGTATTTACTGCCCAACAAAATTAAAGGTTTCAGTATATTGAAACAAACACAAGAGTTATCAAAGTTATAACTTATAACAAATTAATAAAGTTGAAACTTCAAATTAATTAATGAATTATTTGCAACAGACAGACTGGCTGTGGTTCTTTGAGATATACAATAGTAAGTAAGCACAGAATAAGTGTTACCTAGCAATATTATCTATATTATAACAAAACAAAGCTTACCAATGTGACCCGCCCAAGTGGCAAGGTCAAGTTGGTTATAATGTTTATGAATACATGCAATGAACTAAATTTACTAAATTTATTGATACATACAGCTGTTATGTATCCAAACAAACTGACTTATTAATGCAACAACAAAATTTAAGTTAGATATTTCAACAATACAAAATTTGTATATGTATTTGTATTACAAATCAACAATTACTGATTGAGGTTAAGTGACAATGTGTTTCAAATTATCTAGGTCAACTTATACAATTAAATATTATGTATTTTAGACAATAACTGACCTGAAAAACACTACAATACTGTCTACAAGGTGATAAGATACAAGCTCATACCAATCTGAGTTTATACTCAGTAATGCAACAGCGGCTAAATTTCAACTACAGCTCTGCACCAAAATTATGTCTAGAATTACCGTAGCCAGGCAGGAAGGTGTATCAGAAGTGCGCAGTGGAAGATGTAATACATCTACCTGACCACGATAAACAATGATCCAGACACAATGCACTGCGTTGCACAGCGATGAATTTAAATCAATCAATATCAATATTGGGTTTCACTCACCCGCTATCCTTGCTGATGTCAGGCTTGAGCTAAATTAGACACATTCATACAAGTATATTGGCCAAAATAAATGAATGAAGTATCTTATACTTAGCTATTAAGCTTCAAACGCGACGTTTTCAGGACACGTTGGCACGTGGAAGTCGATACCAGATTCACAGTTTTCACAAATGTCAATCAATAGTTCACAATCAATTTACCGTTGCCAGCACTAGATCAGGCGGCGTTCAAAGCGGTTTACTCACTATTCGCGTAGCTACAATCATGTGCTTTTCAAAAGGCGAACAATTATTTTACGTACGAGTCGACAACGTGGTAATTTCTCAACGCGGGAAGAGACCGAAGTGACAGTTCAGTGTGACCATTGTCAGAAATTTTCAATAGACTAAACAAAATGTTACTCAATCGATCTAATCGATTTGACTTATAATAAAAACTAATTCTATTTCAAACACTCCTATTAAAATGTCTCAAAAGAAAATTCAGTTATCTCATTTCAAATCACATAACAACGCCACATAGAGACTTTCACGCGACGACATCACAATAGTAATTTGATTGGATTTCCAAGAAAAATAAACAATTCTCTAAGTTCATCCTTCTAGTGAATACATATTGTCACAAACAGTTATGTTTACGTATTGCGTAATATACGTTCAATGCGGTACGGGGTATATGCCTCGTATATGTCTTCCTTACCACAAAGGCTTATTTTTCTTTGCCATGCGCCGTAACGTGGCAGTAACTTCGGTCAAAATAAGGAAAGAGATTAATTTACATATATCTAAGACTTATGAATTATTACTAAGCCTCTTAGTGCCATAGATAAAGTTTCATACGAGACCTTAAACACTCCGTACCGCAAGAGTGCAAAGATGGGCCGATGTTAAGGTTATGGCACGTCCTTGTCATCTTTTCTTACTTTGAGCTGACAATGGTTTTGGAGCTAAGCCATACCTTGACGAACACGAGTCAAGAAAGTATAAAAAATAGTTTTGGGAGTCAAAGGAATAAAAGCAATGCGTAAAAGTATCTCAACTTAATTGTACTTAGTAATGTAGATTACAGTGTCTCAAGACGAAAGTCTTTGACCAGTGTGTTACCAGTGATGATCTACGGCGCTAAGACGTGGTCGCTAACTATGGGCTCATCTGAAAACTCAGAGTCACTCAGAGGGTGATGGAGAGAGCTATGCTCGGAGTTTCCCTGCGAGATCGAATCAGAAATGAGGAGATCCGCAGGAGAACCAAAGTCACCGACATAGCTCTCTGAATAGCCAGGCTAAAGTGGCAATGGACAGAGCACATAGCGCGAAGAACCGATGGCCTTTGGGCAGGTGGGTTCTAGAGTGGCGACCACGTAACGGACGACGCAGCAGGTGTAGGCCTCCTGCAAGGTGGACCGACGATCTGGTTGAGAGCGCGGGAAGCGGTTGGATGGGGGCGGTTCGAAATCGGTCTGTGTGGAAAACCTTGGGGAGGCCTATGTCCAGTAGTGGACGTCTCTAGGCTGACATAATGAGATTACAGGCCTCAAGAACTTGGATCCCAGGACCTTTGATTGAGAGAACTGAGACTGCCTGTTAGTTGTTGACCCAGAATATCGACACACAGTACAATATCTATACTGTTGTATTTCGTTAGGTAAGTGAGAGTGACAGAGTTCCGATGCCTTTTTGCCTGTGTCTTCTCCCTCACCCAGTTCCTCTCATTCCAGCAACGCAGTCATGACTCCTTTGGAGTTGCTGGTGTTTATAGGCGGCGGTAATAGCTTACCATCAGGATCACCAGGAGCCAAACGAGCGGACGGATCACCGTCTGCTCGTTTGGCTCAAATACCATAAAAAGACCTAAACACAATCTTCTTGTTAATAATTTGACGACCGGTTGGCGCAGTGGGAGTGTAAGCGACTGCTACCCCGAAGGTCGCGGGTTCGATTCCCGCTCAAGTCAAACATTTGTGTGCATGAACATGGATGTTTGTCTTGGTCTGGGTGTTTCTATGTATAATATGTATGTATTTACAAAAAAAAGTATATAAGTATGTTTATCCATTGTCTAGTACCAATAGTACAAGCTCTGCTTAGTTTGGGACTAGACGGTGTTGTGTGAATGTGGTAGAATATTATTATTATATTACATTATTACATTTTTTTTGCACTCGTAAAAGAATATCCATACTATTATTTTCAGGCAGAAAGCATTGAAGCAGGTTCTGATAAATCTAGATGGCGAAACGACTCGAGTAGTTATTGATGACGTGCTCATCGATCTGCACTTTCATTTCAGTTTGCCGCAGATTTTTGAGCATCCACAATGTTTTTAAATAAAAAGAGAAAAGATGAAAATACTATCGCATTAGCTGTCTCAGCACAGCTTCATAGATTGTGAAATGTTGCTGGTTTCTGAACAGCTAAGCAATTTTCTGGAATAAGAACTAGTTTATGTAAATATGTACCTATATGATTTGAATGCTTTTTGATTGATGAGTCCGGTTGTCAATATCCTATAATGCAAAAAACCTATGTAGAAAATAATCCACAGCTCATATTCTCTATTGCGATTTAGTCATACTGCTTGTTTCACTAAATCGCATAATGACATAGTAGCAAAATGCCTACATTTTCAAAATAGGTACAGTTGGATATAAAACTATTTACACCAAACACATATTAGTTAGAAAATCTGTCAGGCTATCAACTTATATTTCGACGACGGAAGCAGTTTTAATAAGCCAAACATGCGTTAATTCGGACAACCTAAGCATTATGGATAGTCTATTTATTAGGAGTTAATCTTGTTAAATACTCAAGTATTAGACATGAAGAATACCCAGTTTTTTTTTTAAAGTCCCAAGCTAAGCAGAGTTTGTGTTATGTTATGGGTACTAGATAATGGATAAACATGCATATATACTTTTTTTTTGTAAATACATACTTACATATTATAGATAGAAACACCCAGACCAAGAAAAACATCCATGTTCATGCACACAAATGTTTGACTTGAGCGGGAATCGAACCCGCGACCTTCGGCGTAGCAGTCGCTTATACTCCCGCTGCGCGAACCGGTCGTCAAAAGTAAGTTATGAGACGTTTCCAATGTAGACAACCATAGTGCATATATTTGTATATTTTGCTTACTATGAATATTTTCAAACTTTCTTGATTTGTATATTACTATTATTTAATTGTTTTCAAGTTATTATCTATTTGAATACGCGATTAATTAAAATTTCCTTACAAAACGTCTGTACTTTTTCGGACCTAACTTATACTTATTAAATAATCTTGAAGTATATTAATGATAGTTTTAAGTTGCTTCAACGTGTACTAGGTTCTGTTTTGTGTACTTAAATAAGTAAATAAATGTGTATTTATAAGTCACCATTACATTAAAACCCACCATATACATCGAAATAACATAAACATCAAATAAAAACACTTGATTCGGCTGCAATTAAAACATGCATATTTAATCTGTACCACTTAAAAAGGTAAATAAAGCATTTTGGCATTAATAGTCCGATCTGTAAGCGGGACAGATAAAAAATAAACTCAAACGTGCGCTCAAAAAAGAAATATGTATTTTTTTAAATATGCAGAGCTCAAAGGAAATAAATTCAAAGGGAATGATAAATAACATTTTTTTTAAAGCGATATGTAACAACATTGCTTTTGCAGAATTTTCATCGTTTAAAGTTTTATATCTTTCGTTTGTTTTAACTGTGTGATTGCGTTTTTATCTCTACTAGCCCTTTGCTTTTGACTCTCCGTAAGAAAAAGTTTAAAAAGACACGTTTGCAGCGCCATACGTATTTTTTGAAGTGAAGTTTTTATGATTTCCTTCTAAGATAAATAACGATTTTAATATTGCGTTCTTTCTACTACCTACCCACTGGTAGGTGGAAGAAAGAATTATTTGTTACAAAGTTTATATAAATTATGCTTTGGATTGTATTTTAGAAAAGGTAAAACCAATTTAACGTTATTGTGATTGTAGCATTTATTTTGCTTTTAGTACCCGTGACAGGAGTTAAAGTCAGTGTTTTCAGAAGCTAGAATACCATTTTATAATAGTTCACTCCACACGAACAATTTCTTGTCTAAGTGGCTAAGTTGTCTCAAGCCCTGCTGCAGGCAGACGCCCGTTTTTCGAATTTAATCTTCGTAACCAAACGAAAGAATAGAAATTCCATGAGACTCCATACTAATAGGTATTATAATCGCGAAAGTGTGTCTGTTTGGATTGATGACCGTACATACGCCTACTCTTACACTTGCCGCACAAACGCGCGTCATTGAATATACATATTGTGCAATACCGACTATATTAATGAGTAATTAAATAACAATAAATAAGCACTTATCTCTATTTTACATGGTGACAAACTATGAACGAAAGATTAGGTTTCATTATTTACAGTGTAACTTTAAGTCACTTGTAGGTATGTATGTGCTTTACAATACTACTCTATTATAGTCTGAGATCCGTAGAAGAGCGACCTTCACCGATCTGCTTATTGGATGAAAAGTGTTTTATATCAAACTAGTCGACGCCAGCGGCTTTGCACGCACATCTTTTCGAATTACCCGTTTTGCCCGATCCCGTGGGAATTTCGGGAAATTCCTTCTTAGTGCACCCCTACGGTCCCCAAGGAACATACATGCCAAATTTCAGCTTCCTGCGCCCAATAGTTTCGGCTGTAGCGTGTCTGTCAGTCAGTCAGTAACGCAAGGATTTTATATATTAAGATTTTGCATGACAAAATATATATCGTGAATAGGTTAGCAAAAAGAATTCTGGTCCAGACTAGGAAAAGTAAAAAAATAAAATATTTGGCTCTTCATTTAACATTGCATATACGCATTTAATGAATAATTTTAGTAGTAACCGAATATATGAATCCTAAAGGTACGTCAGCATAGTGTTCGAGCCAGTAATAAATAAAAGGTGTTCTGCAGTGGACTGTATATATATTTTGAAGTAGTACTGGTTCAATACAAAAGTAAGTGCCCGACAATTCAGCGCAAGCGCAAGCGAAAGAGATTTGAACGTGTGTTTCGTTGGGCTTCTGCTGGCTGACCGATAATGAAAAATGACGGCGCGCGCTCCCGTGCGCAGGCGCCGTAGTGATGTGACGTGATTGTAGTGATGTGAAAAAGGTTGTTACTAATTAATATTAGTAACGTGTCTACGATGTGTCGTAGACAATAGGGTTGTCAATTTTTCCTGGCGTATTTGGTAGGGTTGCCAGGTATAAACACTTCGACTGTTAAGTTGATACTAGTTTTATTAATATTTTTTTTAATAGACAAATCTTATATTAAAATGACCGCTACTTCACTGCGAACACGATGATATTGGGTTGCCTACGAAAAACTTGTCAGGAAAAGCGGTTGGCCATTTTTTTTTTAGACTGGACCGATTTTTTTTTACCAACTCATTCGCGATATATTTCTTAACCTACAAAATTTGGTATAAAATACTTTTCATCCAATAAACAGATGGGTGCAGGTCGCTCTTCTACGGATCTTAGACTATTAGTGTAGACGACCTTACTGGCAGACACATAAAACATATTTTCTAAAGTCAAGAACTGTGTGTTCTCTATGATATAAGATGTTAAACTTATTTCGTACATGACTTTGAATATCTAAAAGAATATGTTTAAAATCAAATTCTTGACCTTGCAATCGCTACTTAGTAATAAACACAATCATCAAATCCTAATTATGATATTTCACATTGAACCAAAACAAAAATGTTTCCAGCATAAATTGTAGCCTCTTTTAATTAAGTTATAACAAGATTGTTTACAGAGAGCGATAACATAATGCCTGTGCGACTTAGCTTGGAAATCTCGAGTTGAAATTTATTTTAGCAATCTTGGCAAAAGCTGTGATCTTCTTGAAACATAGCGTTAATTACCGACGGGGTAATTGACCTATAAATAGTGGGGTGTGCCGCACCCCGGGATTGTACCGTATGTGTTTGTTTTAGTGGATTTTTCATGGTTCATTATGAGGGCGATTCTTTAGCTTTGAGCTTGTGAAATTGGTATGAGAATGTCTGTTTGGTGTGTGAGATAAACGCGCTGTCATGTGTGGAACTAACTAGTTTGCTGTTAGTTTGTTGTTCTATAGAATTATTTGCCCCTTGGTTTTGTTTATGTATATACATTAGATTTTAGTAAGATACTGATACCGCATCAAAAGTCGTTCGAACATATGACGTGAAGAGATTTATATATTCATACAAACAAAAGATACAAGAATTCTAAATATCGTCTAGGTCGTCAGGCAGTCGTTTTATTTCTAAATTGTTTAACAAGAGGCAACGATAACCAATGTACATACATCTAATTGAAACGTTTATAAGTCATATTGACGGCAGAGCTCCAAGAAACAAAAAGCACTACAAACGTTGCCAATCGAACTCAAACTGCAGCTTCCACCCTACTATACTGCAACCTGCAACATAGCATGGTATCTTTTTATTTCAATTTAAAACAAAATTTGCGTGTATTATTGGTGCATGCCGGCTCGCATATCATAAATTTTAAAATTAAACCGGACGAGATTCTGCTACGTTAATAACTTGTATCGAAGGTAAACATTGTAGTGGAAACAGTGCTGCAACCGGTGGATCGGTGTTTGCATACATAAATACATTGTTTGATAAGCCAATTGGCACTACTATCGGCTGTATTCGATAGCACACTTACAGATGAACACTATTCGGATGAATAAGATTTGACTCAGATAACATAGAGAGGCTCTTCAGCAAGTTGGAGCCAAATTCACAGCAAATAACAATACAGCGTCAAAATATAAGCTTTGGTCTTAGAAAATCAGTTCTATTCTGATAAACAACCGAAATGGTAATACTACGTTTTCTCAGACAAATTTCAGTTGAAAGTAGTTATTGAAGTTGGTAAATCTAAGCGGTTGTAAGTGTTGGAAAATTTTACCTATAGATTTCACAACAGAAAGAGTTTAAATTTTAAAATGGGTCGTAGAGTCAATATTAGAGAACAATTAATTCGCCTACTTAACCTCAAATTACGGAGCTAAGCAAACTGTGGTAGGGGTCGCGTGTTTGCGCTCACCGTAAGCGAACCCATGGATAAAATTGAACTATTTATATATTTGTTCCGTTTGTTTTAATACATTACATACACAAACTTTGGTGCGGAACGGCTGGAGGCTATTTACGTAAAATTTTCGCAATTTAAAGTTTTCTTTGATTAAAATTTCAATGCCCTCGGGCTTGGACGCGGTACGGGTTAAATTGCTGGTGATCATTGGTCTACAGAATGACTAAGTTACATCTTCAGTTGGAGTGGCGCTACTATCTACGTCGTTTTGATCCTAATACTTATATATTAAAAAGTTCCATTTTTTGACAACTGTTTATATAAGTTGGTCGTTTTAAGTGTTTTGCAGCTTCCAAGTAAATATTTAATTAGGTCGGTGAATGTATTGCGTTTGACTTAAGTGATTTGTGTTTGAAATATTTGACCATAACATTATGTCGTGTGTGTATTTCGTGACCTCGAAAGACACGTGTTGTTAAGCCATCAGTCTTTTATTTTTACTACATGAAGAATATATTTTTGTTACCAATAATGAAGGGATTGGAAAGATAATGAAGAAACGTTTTTTATAGAAAAAAATGTCTCGAATATACAAGGTGTAAAAAGACCCTCAACGAAAACTGAAATCCCATGTTGTACCAATCACTACGACCATTTTTAACTTCGGCACCATACCTGGCAAATTACTGGTTCAGGAGATATTGAGGCTCAGTTTGTATGGAATTTTTCTATTTAGGTACAAAATCGTTACCCCGCCAATAGGTTCTTTAGATGCCCTATAACCCCATGGATAAGTAGGTATTTCGAGCACTGCACGACCGCGCTTTTAATTTCCGTTTAAAAAATGGGAAAACTTAAAAAAAATCGTTTCCCAGATATTATTTTTACTTATTATGACTTGGCATGATGTCCACAACAAGTAGACTTCGGCTTGATGATGGGTCTTGTGACACCCTTTATAATTGGCTTCAGTATAATGGGTAAAAAGAGACAATAATATATTGTGATTGCTTTATCATAAAGGGCAATTTAGACCTATAAATATATAAAATCTTCAAAGTGAGCATGATATGAACGTTGCACACACTCATAAGGCTGCGTTTAGAGGGTGATAAGTTGAGTGACTGATATATCAGTGACCCTCACAAGGGAGAGTTTGACGTCCGTTATTTATTGTTGTATTATACACTAGCTTTTGCCCGCGGCTTTGCGCGCGTTAAATTCGGGGTAACACATATCTACTTTCAGTCTCAAGTTGTGTGAAGACACTCCTGATTATTCTAAAGAGTCTGAAGCTCTATAGGCATAGCTATAGGGCACAAAGTAACTCGGTCAGTATCCATTACAATTAACGTCAAAGCCATGTTTCAATACATGTCCAATATATATCTATAAACACTTTCGCATTTATAATTTTAGTAGGTAGAGAAAATCGTTTCAGCCGTTTGAGCGTAGTATATAATTATTAGTTTAGATATGTGAACAATTTAATCACCGTGCACAATATAACAATTTGTATGACGTGACAATACTGACAGATAGCACATGCGCAGTACTCAATTATTCGCGCATGCGTTCTTAGGTACTTTCAAGAGGAAAATTACTGCCGTACAAACTTCTATCCTCCCTACAATCCCTCATAGTTTAATTTTTGCAACTTATGGTAGCCTATGTACGTCTCCATGGTCCAATATAGCTCTATATAAAATTTCAACAAAATCGGTTGAGCCGTTTTTCCGTGAAAACGGAACATACATACATACAAACATACATACATACATACACACTTTCGAATTTATAATATTAGTAGTGATGACATTAGGTTAACAGAATACCGCTTCTGAGTCCATTCAAAATATAATATCAATGTCATATAAAAATAGGAGAATTGGCCCCTGGTCATAGACACTAGAAAACTATGACTCTACAATGAGACAGTACGAAAAAGTCATGATCATATCACTGAAGGGATCCTTCAGGGTATTATTCATATATTTTAATTTTATCCTACGGTCTCCATTAAACGTTGCTCCTATTGAAATGTCTCAAAAGAAAACTCAGTTATCTCATTTCAAATCACATAACAACGCCACATAGAGACTTTCACGCGTCGACATCACAATAGTAATTTGATTGGATTTCCAAGAAAAGTAAACAATTCTCTAAGTTCATCCTTCTAGTGAATACATATTGTCACAAACAGTTATGTTTACGTATTGCGTAATATACGTTCAATGCGGTACGGGGTATATGCCTCGTATGTGACTTCCTTACCGCAAAGGCATATTTTTTTCTGCCATGCGCCGTAACATGGCAGTAACTTCGGTCAAAATAAGGAAAGGGATTTATTTACATATATCTAAGACTTACGAATTATTACTAAGCCTCTTAGTGCCAAAGAGAAAGTTTCATACGAGAACATAAACACCCCGTACCACAGGAATGGAAAAAGGAAAAAATCTTCTCTTACTTTGAGTTGACGATGATTTTAGAGCTAAGCCAGTCGAACACGAGTCAAGTATGAAAATTAGTTTCGGGAGTCAAAGGAATAAACGCAATGCGTAAAAGTATCTCAACTGAATTGTAGTAATGTAGATTACAGGCCTCAAGACCTTGGATTCCAGGACTTTTGATTGAGAGATCTGAGACTGCCTGTTAGTTGTTGACCCAGAATATCAACGTAGAGGCTTCTTTTCTTTCTTTTCTTTCTCGTGTGAGTGTGTGGCCGACTCTAGTGTCGGAGTTTTCAGACCGCCCGAAGACCTCCGACATGGCCTGACGATACTTGTCCTGAAACAAGAAGAGGGACCGACTGCTTTACGTGCCCTCCGAAGCACGGTAGCACTCTGGTGTAAATTACACACGTGGTCACCCATCCTAGTGGCGACATGTGCTTGCTTAACTTTTGACAAGTCTCGCTATGAGCGCTACGTGCATTTATGATGTAAAGTACAATATCTATACTGTTGTATTTCGTTAGGTAAGTGAGAGTGCCAGAGTTCCGATCTCTTTTTCCCTGTGTCTTCTCCCTCACCCAGCTCCTCCTATTCCGGCAACGCAGTCGTTACTCCTTTGGAGTTGCTGGTGTTCATACGCGGAGGTAATAGCTAACCATCAGGTGATCCGTCTGCTCGTTTGGCTCAAATACCAAAAAAGACCTAAACATAATAATTTAACGACCGGTTGGCGCAGTGGGAGTGTAAGCGACTGCTATCCCGAAGGTCGCGGGTTCGATTCCCGCTCAAGTCAAACATTTGTGTGCATGAACATGGATGTTTGTCTTGGTCTGGGTGTTTCTATGTATAATATGTATGTATTCACAAAAAAAAGTATATATGTATGTTTATCCATTGTCTAGTACCCATAGTACAAGCTCTGCTTATTTTGGGACTAGACGGTGTTGTGTGAATGTGGTAGAATATTATTATTAAATTATATTATTATATTATTTTTTCCACTCGTAAAAGAATATCCATACTATTATTTTCAGGCAGAAAGCATTGTAGACGTTAGGTTCTGATAAATCTAGATGGCGAAGCGACTCGAGTAGTTATTGATGACGTGCTCATCGATCTGCACTTTCATTTCAGTTTTCCGCAGATTTTTGAGCATCCACAATGTTTTTAAATAAAAAGAGAAAAGATGAAAATAGTATCGCATTAGCTGTCTCAGCACAGCTTCATACGAGGGTCAAACTGAAAGTTCTTAGAACTGGCCACTTATAAACAATATAATAAAAAAAATATTCTAAAATTTGAAAATAGAACTCTTTGCCAATATTACTGAGTATATATTTCATTCATTTGTCATTTGTTTTACGATTTGGCGGCAAATTGAAAATTGTCTGTGTCACGTCAACATGAATTTAACACGAGAAAATTTTCGTGCAATGATTTTTTATGACTTTCGATGTCATTTAAGTCAACAAGAAAGTTATGATAGACTACGATTGGCCTTTCACGATGAAGCCCCATCTCGTGCGACTGTTTACAACTGGTTTAATGAGTTTAAACGTGGTCGCACTAATCTCACTGATGATGTACGTGAGGGACGGCCTTCTACGGCGACGACTGAAAATAACATCTGTGTTGTGCGGCGTATGATAGAGACTGACAAAAGAGTGACCTATCAGCAGATTCGGACAAGCTTAGGCATCGGTATGAGTCAAGTGCACAAAATCCTCCACGAACATTTAGCGGTAGCTTTGCGCCCGGTGGATACCTCATAATTTGACTAAGGCTCAAAAACTCCATCGTGTGGATTGGTGCCGTAAAATGATTGAATGATTTAACGGAGGTGACTCAAATGCTGTGTTCGACATACTAACAGGTGACGAAAGCTGGATTTACTGTTATGATCCTGAAACCAAAAGACAATCTGCTCAGTGGGTGTTTCCTTTCGAGGAGTTGCCAACTAAAGTGAAGAGAGATCGAAGTGCGGGAAAAAAAATGGTGGCCTCGTTCTTTGGAAGGATAGGTCATTTCGCAACAATTGTGTTAGAGGATCAAAAAACAGTTTCTGCAGAATGGTACACTACCAATTGTTTGCCACTTGTCTTGGAAAAAGTTCGAGAGAAACGACCTCGCAGTAGGATCCTCCTTCACCACGACAACGCCTCGTCGCACACCGCCAAGCGAACGATCGACTATTTGGCGACATCAAACGTTGAATTACTGGGTCACCCGCCGTATAGCCCCGACCTCGCGCCTTGTGATTTTTATTTATTTCCAAAAATTAAAGAAAAACTTAAAGGAAAGCGGTTTATGAATGCTGAAGAAGCGGTGGCTGCGTATCGCGATGCCATTGAAGAGACCCCTAAGGACGAGTGGGCAAAGTGCTTTTCCCAGTGGTTCCATCGCATGCAGCGGTGTATTGACGTCAATGGACAATATTTTGAAAAGATATAATAAAACTAATAACTGGCTAATGTAATCAGTTTTTGATTTTCTAAGAACTTTCAGTTTGACCCTCGTAGATTGTGACGTCTAGTTTGGTTTTACGCTGTGAAATTTTGTTGATTTCAGAAAAGCTAAGCAATTACTTAAAATAAGAGCTAGATTATGTAAAATATA
The DNA here is from genome assembly GCA_944739405.2 of Euclidia mi. Lineage (NCBI taxonomy): Eukaryota > Metazoa > Arthropoda > Insecta > Lepidoptera > Erebidae > Euclidia > Euclidia mi. Next base: position 14,773,751 of record OX123197.2, read on the forward strand.
TTTTGGACGGTTTACTAATGATTGCCATAATTTAAAATGCCATAATTTCATATGCCATACTGGTATTTGCCATAATTTCATTAGAAATAACGCTTCAGTTGCCATAATCGTGAAATGACATAAAATGAATTTCACTAATGCCATTGGTCATAATCGATCAAAGTGTCTTAATAATTTAAATCCATAAATGTATTTGCTATAATTTTCGTTTTCAATAATGCCATTTTCCATAACTTTTATTCACCATGATATAAATAAAGATAAGCGCCTGCAATTTTTATGTTACTGAGTAAGTTAATATATTTTTTGCTATTAACATATTCACAAACTTCAAACATCGGTGTGTATGGCACTGCCAACTTCCACATTCTTCACACTAGTTTAATAAACTTAGGTTGACGGAGCCCTGCTTCGCAGGGCTCCTATTTGAGGATTGAGGTTCAAAAGAGAACCTAACATAACCTACTTATTTACTTATTAAAGTCGCACCTAGCCCTAGGTACTCGAAAGCAATGACGCACAAATTTGACATTAGCTGTCTATATATATCATACAAGATGGCGGTTGCGTTTCGTTTCACGTTTTTCACATAAAACCTAAATATCGCTTTTATTGATTCAACTAGTTTAATAAACTGATGTTGACGGAACCCTGCTTCGCTTTCAAATAAAACCTAAAATTACGTTCCGTTTTGCATATTTGAATGAAGAATTTTTGGAAATTGTTTAAAAATATTTAGACGCAACTCCGGCAGTCAAAATTACTTTTAGGGGATTAAAACTAACTCCCTTAAGCCCCCTACACCACCAATACCCTCAAATTCAGGCGACTCGTTTCGAAACCCAACCCCAGATTTTTTATTCACAATTAAATCTAAAACTAAACCTCGTATGGCGTCTACTAACTAAGCTCGACGGAGCCCTGCTTCGCGGGGCTACTATTTCTGGGTGGTTTAAAAAAAAATCGGGGTGTTCATGATAATTAATTTCGACCTAACAATATTATGTATTATTTTCATAATTATATCAAATTTTGATTATGTCAAGAGTCGATTATGTGATGTGTTCAGTGTTACTTATGGAAACTAATTATTATGATATATGTTGTTATAGAAAGTCATTTTATGGCAAATAAAGTTATCACTGTTGAGTTGTTAAGGCAAACGTTATTAGTATAAATGAAAATAATGCAAGTGAATATTATGATCAGGGATGATTATGGCAAACAATATTAGTGCAAATGAATTTATGGAAAATGAGAGAATACCATTTTGGACGCTACTTACAGGATGGATTGGCAATAAGCATAGTGTACGTCCAATAACTTATGTTTCGACCACACATGCAGATTATTTTAATCTTAATATATAAAATCCTTGCGTTACTTATTGACTGACAGACACGCTACAGCCGAAACTATTGGGCGCAGGAAGCTGAAATTTGGCATGTAAAGATGTGTTAATTTGGACAACATAGGCTATACACCTGTATAGCCTGTATTGAGAGTTAAGCTTTTTAATCGTCTTTATATGACTCTCATATCAGATATGAAGAATACCTGGATAGAAACAACAAGTTATAAGACTTTCTAATAAAGACATCTATAATATATAATTAAATGTACCTATAGGTATACGTGCTTGCCATGAATGCTTTCAAACTTTTTAGATTTGTACATTACTAATATTTATTTGTATTCAAGTTACTACCTACTTGAAGACGCTATTACTTAAAAAATAAACACCGAATGTTGGTACTTTCTCAGACCTAACTTATACCTATTTATATTAAACTAATATAGCTAACTTATTATGTATATTTGCTTCAAAATGCTCTATCTTGTTTACTTAAAAAAATAAAAACATGCATATTATACAGTTATAAGTCACCATATTTCATTAAAACCCACCATATACATCAAAATAACATAAACATCAAATAAAAACACTTGATTCGGCTGCAATTAAAACATGCATATTTAATCTGTACCACTTAAAAAGGTAAATAAAGCATTTTGGCATTAATAGTCCGATCTGTAAGCGGGACAGATAAAAAATACACTCAAACGTGCGCTCAAAAAGGAAATATATATTTTTTTAAATATGCAGAGCTCAAAGGAAATAAATTCAAAGGGAATGATAAATAACATTTTTTTTAAAAGCGATATGTAACAACATTGCTTTTGCAGAATTTTCATCGTTTAAAGTTTCATATCTTTCGTTTGTTTTAACTGTGTGATTGCGTTTTTATCTCTACTAGCCCTTTGCTTTTGACTCTTCGTAAGAAAAAGTTTAAAAAGACACGTTTGCAGCGCCATACGTATTTTTTGAAGTCAAGTTTTTATGATTTCGTTCTAAGATAAATAACGATTTTAATATTGCGTTCTTTCTACTACCTACCCGTGGGTAGGTAACAGAAGAAAGAACTATTTGTTACAAAGTTTATATAAATTATACTTTGGATTGTATTTTAGAAAAGGTAAAACCAATTTAACGTTATTGTGATTGTAGCATTTATCTTGCTTTTAGTACCGGTGACAGGAGTTAAAGTCAGTCTTTTCAGAAGCTAGAATGCCATTTTATAATAGTTCACTCCACACGGACAACTTCTTGTCTAAATGGCTAAGTTGTCTCAAGCCCTGCTGCAGGCAGACGCCCGTTTTTCGCGTTTAATCTTCGTAACCGAACGAAAAGATAGAACTTCCGTGGAACCCCATACTAATAGGTATTATAATTGCGAAAGTGTGTCTGTTTGGGTTGATGACCGTACATGCGCCTACTCTTACACTTGACGCACAAACGCGCGTCATTGAATAGGTATTGTCTCATGTGGTATTGTGCAATACCGACTATATTAGATAGATAGATAGATAGTAACTCTTTATTATACACCATAAAAAACAAGAATACATGGATCAAAAGAAGAACTTAAGTCTAGTGGTACAAGGGCGGTCTTATCGCAAAATGCGATTTCTTCCAGACAACCAAGAATGGAATACAATGATTTAGTGACTGAGAGAGTGGGTGGGAGTGATATTAATGAGCAATTAAGTAACTGCCTCGTTGGTCTCGCGGCATAAATGTGCGCGTAGGATTGGGAGGTCTCGGGTTCGATTCCCGGGTCGGGCAAAGTGTTATTGGGATTTTCCGTTAGAAAATTCTTAGCAGCAGCACGGAGTCTGGTAATGTGCCCGGTACGGCAATAGGCTCACCCCCTATTACGTGGGACCTAAAAAATTCATGGCGAAATGTGGGTGTAATATTACACTTCTGCCTACCCCTTCGGGGATACAGGCGTGAGACTATAAATAAAAATAAAATTAAGTAACAATAAATAAGCAACTATCTCAATTTTACATGGCGACAAACTATGAACGAAAGATTAGGTTTCATTATTTACAGTGTAACTTTAAGTCAGTTAATATTATATACAGTTTTTACCGTATTACTGTCTCTTAGTGCCTCATAACTATACAACTTTACAATACTACTCTACTAGTGTAGACGACCTTACTGGCAGACACATAAAAATATTTTGTAAAGTCAAGAACTGTGTGTTCTCTATGATAGGAGATGTTAAACTTATTTCGTACATGACTTTGAAAATCTAAAAGAAAATGTTTAAAATCAAATTCTCTTGACCTTGCAATCGCTACTCAGTAATAAACACAACCATCAAATCCTAATTATGATATTTCACATTGAACCAAAACAAAAATGTTTCCAGCATAAATTGTAGCCTCTTTTAATTAAGTTATAACGAGATTGTTTACAGAGAGCGATAACATAATGCCTGTGCGACTTAGCTTGGAAATCTCGAGTTGAAATTTATTTTAGCAATCTTGGCAAAAGCTGTGATCTTCTTGAAACATAACGTTAATTACCGACGGGGTAATTGACCTATAAATAGTGGGGTGTGCCGCACCCCGGGATTGTACCGTATGTGTTTGTTTTAGTGGATTTTTCATGGTTCATTATGAGGGCGATTCTTTAGCTTAGAGGATGTGAGATTGGTATGAGAACGTCTGTTTGGTGTGTGAGATAAACGCGCTGTCACGTGTGGAGCTAACTAGTTTGCTGTTAGTTTGTTGTTCTATAGAATTATTTGCCCCTTGGTTTTGATTATGTATACATGTACATTAGATTTAGTAAGATGCTGATACCGCATCAAAAGTCGTTCGGACTTATGACGTGACGTGAAGAGATTTATATATTCATACAAACAACAGATACAAGAATTCTAAATATCGTCTAGGTCGTCAGGCAATCGTTTTATTTCTAAATTGTTTTAAACACTGCCTAATTACTGCCTCGTTGGTCTCGCGGCTTAAATGTGCGCGTGGGACTGGGAGTTCTTGAGTTTGATTCCCGGGTCGGGCAAAGTGTTATTAGGTTTTTCCGTTAGGAAATTCTCAGTAGCAGTACTGAGTCTGGTAATGTGCCCGGTACGGCAATAGGCTCCCCCCTATTACGTGGCACCTAAAAAAAAATTTATCGCGAAATGTGGGTGTAATATTTCACCTCTGCTTACCCTTTCAGGGATACAGGCGTTAGTCTTGTTTTAAACAATCTAACATAACAAGTGGCAACGATAACCAATGTACATACATCTAATCGAAACGTTTATAAGTCATATTGACGGCAGAGCTCCAAGTATTTCACAGCAAACAAGTAACAAAAACACTACAAACGTTTCCAATCGAGCTCAAACTGCAGCTTCCACCCTACTATACTGCAACCTGCAACATAGCATGGTATCTTTTTATTTCAATTTAAAACAATATTTGCGTGTATTATTGGTGAATGCCGGCTGGCATATCATTCATTTTAAAATTAAACCGGACGAGATTCTGCTACGTTAATAACTTGTATCGAAGGTAAACATTGTAGTGAAATCAGTGCTGCAACCGGTGGATCGGTGTTTGCATACATAAATACATTGTTTGATAAGCCAATTGGCACTACTATCGGCTGTATTCGATAGCACACTTACAGATGAACACTATTCGGATGAAGAAGATTTGACTCAGATAATATAGAGTGGCTCTTCAGCAAGTTGAAGCCAAATTCACAGCAAATAACAACACAGCGTCAAAATATAAGCTATGGTCTGAGAAAATCAGTATCTCTATTCTGATATACAACCGAAATGGTCATACTACGTTTTCTCAGATAAATTTCAGTTGAAAGTAGTTATTGAAGTTGGTAAATCCAATCGGTTGTAAGTGTTGGAAAATGTTACCTATAGATTTCACAATAGAAAGAGTTAAAATTTTAAAATGGGTCGTAGAGTCAATATTAGAGTACAATTAATTCGCCTACTTAACCTCAAATTATGGAGCTAAGCAAACTGTGGTAGGGGTCGCGTGTTTGCGCTCACCGTAAGCGAACCCATGGATAAAATTGAACTATTTATATATTTGTTCCGTTTGTTTTAATACATTACATACACAAACTTTGGTGCGGAACGGCTGGAGGCTATTTACGTAAAATTTTCGCAATTTAAGGTTTTCTTTGATTAAAATTTTCAATGCCCTCGGGCTTGGACGCGGTACGGGTTAAATTGCTGGTGATCATTGGTCTACAGAATGACTAAGTTACATCTTCAGTTGGAGTGGCGCTATTATCTACGTCGTTTTGATCATAATACTTATATATTAAAAAGTTCCTCTTTTTGACAACTGTTTATATAAGTTGGTCGTTTTAAGTGTTTTGCAGCTTCCAAGTAAATATTTAATTAGGTCGGTGAATGTATTGCGTTTGTCTTAAGTGATTTGTGTTTGAAATATTTGACCATAACATTTTGTCGTGTGTGTATTTCGTGACCTCGAAAGACACGTGTTGTTAAGCCATCAGTCTTTTATTTTTACTACATGAAGAATACATTTTTGTTACCAATAATGAAGAAATTGGAAAGATAATGAAGAAATTGGAAAGATAATGAAGAAACGTTTTTTATAGAAAAAAATGTTACGAATATACAAGGTGTAAAAAGACCCTCAACGAAAACTGAAATCCCATGTTGTACCAATTACTACGAACATTTTTAACTTCGGCACCGTACCTGGGAAATTACTGGTTCAGGAGATATTGAGGCTCAAAGTTAGTATGTAATTTTTCAAATTAGGTACAAAATCGATGCATTTACCCTGCCAACATGTTCTTTAGATGCCCTATGATCCCTTGGATAAGTAGGTATTTCGAGCATTGCACGCGCGCGCTTTTAATTGCGGTTTAAAAAATGTGATACCTTAAGGAACATCGTTTCCCAGGTATTCTTTTTGGTAAGTATGACTTGGCATGATGTCCACAACAAGTAGACTTCGGCTTGATCATGGGTCTTGAGACCAATTGGCTTCAGTATAATGGGTAAAAAGAGACAATAATATATTGTGATTGCTTTATCATAAAGGGCAAGATAGACCTATAAATATATAAAATCTTCAAAGTGAGCACGATATGATAGTTGCACACACTCATAAGGCTGCGCTTAGAGGGTGTTAAGTTGAGTGACTGATATATCAGTGACCCTCACAAGGGAGAGTTTGACGTCCGTTACTTATTGTTGTATTATACATTACGAAACTGCATTATGTATCTACAAAGAGCACTCAAACGATTTTGGAGAAGGTAGTTAGAGGATTTAGAATGACGCGCTGTTTTTTAAATGGATCGTCTATTTTCTTTCTATTTTTAAGATGCTGATTAAAAATATGCATACTGCCAATAGAAAGCGAATAAGTATGAATGGTCAGACCGTTAAAGTGCTAAAATAATGCTCAGGGACCCAAGTCTCCAAAATAAATATAGTTTCGATATCATGTCAGTGTCATACTTACGTCACAAAAAGCGTATTCTTCTAAATTATCTTATAATTGAGCGAAGTTGTAACGAGATCGTAAATTGAAACAAGTGTAAAAATATGTGTCAACGGCGAACTGTTTAATTCAAATGATACGATAATGACATTAGGTTATCAGAATACCGCTTCTGAGTCTCTCACTCAAAATATAATATCAATGTCATATAAAAATAGGAGAATTGGCCCCCAGATTTATACACGACAAAGTTGATTGCTACTTGATCATCGCTGGAATGCTAGAAGAAATTTCGCACAAGTTTCTTTAAACTAGATATGGCATTTATGGGTCAAGGAAATTTTGATGCAGGCTCTACCACTTAATACTAGAGTTTGGGGCTTGGTAGAGAGAGTACCTCAGATTGCCTTAATGGCATTCGGGTCTACTCATTGAAATCACTACGGTGTCTTTGACAACTAAGGATTTAGTTGCGGAGTCACACAAGTCTACTAGTACGATATGGTATGCTCGATCCCACTGAAAAAATTACCTTGCATTCAGATTCAGGTTTAATACGAACAAAAAAATATCTCCTCCATTGTTTCGAAATCTTTATAGATCTTGGTAACTGCCCTGGAAGTAGGTACCGAATATGTAGATACGGTGCGATATGTCAGTAAATAAAAATAAGGGGATGGTGTGAACACGACTTAAATCATTCGGATGATTTATAACGGTCAGTGGTTACACCCTTTACAATACATCGTTGGCCTGCTTATTGTTTTGTAATAAATATGTTGGGAAAATACCCCGTTTTGTCGGAAAATTTTACACTTTATTTAATTTTGAAATGGGTATTTTTGTATGTATTTCATATTTAAATGTCGGCACAATTCGTGTTTTGTTTATGATTAAAATAATTGTAGATATTTACCAAATTATTTTTCATTAATTTGTATACGTACGTATTAATAACGTCATATAATCATATTATGAAATGTATTATTTAGAAGTTTGTCCAAGTAAGCCAAAACTTCTGCTTTATTCCGACTCTCACTACTTATAGGTATAGCTAAACCTTGCACGTCATTTGATCGGTTTAAGCAAGCTATATATTACAATAATATAAATAATATATGGTAGATCATTTTTATTGGCAGCACTTAATTTTAATATTTTTAATCATGCCACAAACCAATATAATGCTCATGTTATAACTATTTGGCGGCATTTTACCTTTCTGATACACGCTACATACCTATTCCTACATAATACTCATTCAAGTCCGGACTCAAGACGCGCGCACCCGCGACCGCGAGCCGGCCCATTTCACATTATTACTAAAACTATAAATTATAGTTTAACTCACTTAATTACCCATTAGGCCTTTAAGTAAAGGTTGACAAATTAACATACATACACACGTCTATGCGCGCTGTATATCAAACGCGATTAAGAGCAAGGTAGTTAAGGGTCTGCGCAGACCAGCACACGTCTAGTAGGGAAATTAACGACTACTATTTATAAAGGTTAACTTCTACTAGATCGGCCCCCTTTTTATTTTCTGTTTAGCTATTTTAAACTAGTTTGGTATCTAGACAAATTTGATTGAATGCTATTATTATAGAATACGATTAACATAGAAATTCTGTAATCTACAATCTAAAATGGTAAGTACAACAATAGTTTAGACTACAAAACTGTAACGGGTTAAGTAATAATTAATGAAATAAAAAGTACAACATTTTAATACTGTCTACTAGATTTTAGGGTATTCTGATTATCCTTTGTATCATTTATATAATCTGTTGTTAATTATGTATTTATTGCCGAGCATACAGGTCTTAAATTATTCTTGTAGTTTGAAGTACGTGTATAAGTGTGAGCTGGCTAAATACACATTTTCATTTGGGATGTATAAACCTGAAAACGCTGTAAGGAACAACGTATACTATTAAAGTATCGTGCAGTACTGGTACAGGTAAGTGCGCGCCTACCTTTAAGGTAACGGACTCCCAAAGATTAGAGTGCGGACTAATATTTATCATTTTAATTAAAATCTTAAAGCTTTTGATTTATGGCCGTTTCCAGGTAATGTTTTACTTTTTAATTCCCCTGGCCCCGTGTACTTGAGCAAGGATTTAAACTTTCCGCGGGGCTCTGTTTGGCTTTCTATTCCTCTGTAGGCGGAAATGGCTGTGAAAGAAAGAAATAAAGTTTTATATACCTACAGCCTGATGAATTATAAATGTAGGTATTTTCTCATATATACTTTTACAATGCAGCAAAGAAAGTTGTGTATTGGTATATAGTATGAAATTCGTTCTCTGACCAAGTGCAGGTTGGCATACTTCACATATCTTACGACTACTTTATGGTATACCCTCTGACATGTAGATTTCATCACATTGTTTACAATTTAATAAGCATTTTGTTTCGAAAAGTCACTGGTGTGTATCAAGCATGTAATGATTATGTTCAATATTTTAAATATCTTAATATATAAAATTCTTGCGTTACTGACTGACTGACAGACACGCTACAGCCGAAACTATTGGGCGCAGGAAGCTGAAATTTAGCATGTATGTTCCTTGGGGACCGTAGGGGTGCACTAAGAAGGGATTTCCCGAAATTCCCACGGGATCGGCCAAAACGGGTAAATTAAAAAAATTGCAGGCGTAGCTGCTAGCGTCCTCTAGTTAATTTATAACAAGGTTTCTGTCTGGGCCGATTGGAATTGTAATGTTATCAATAAACTTTGTTATTTATTTGCTTATCAGGGACACTCTGTAATACATTTCTGTGAATTTTTGAAGAGATTTTTCTTATCGTCTCTGCCCTTAATATAGGAATAGAATAAAAAACCTTTTAATGGCTTAGCTGTACAGCCTTCAGTTGGATAGTTTATTTTAACAAGTCGAAACATTCCGAACTGAATTTATTTACGTTCATTCAAAATACATTTTATTATTACGATGTCTGATCAATTTTCCACTCACAAAATAATTTTTAATAAAAAATATATAAAACTAAAAGCATCGTCGATCGTATAACATGCAAAAATAGAACGCGGTATCTAACATTTAATATTTTAAAAAGTCGCGTATGATGGATTGCGCTTTGTGCATGTTACCATGTTATTTGATATAATAAAAAAGATAAAAAACAACTAACTGGAAGCGCTGTACAGTGATAAATTATTTCCATAGATTATCGGATTTATGGTAGCTGTGTAAAGTTTAACATAGATCATCATAGACAACGTCATGCACTTATAAAGGGTGTTGTAGGTTTAGGTCGCAATTACTTCTATTATCTGTTCATATAATTATTTTAAAAAAAATGAGATAAAAACTAAAAAGTAAAATTATGTCTATTTATACTAATCGACATGGGTGTCTTTATGACCTCTTTGCCATTACCATTAAATGCACGTAACTTAGAATTAAGTTATAGACAACAGAAGCATTGATTTCATTTACCTACGTCTAATTCTGCAAATAAAATACGTATACGCAGTATATACTCGTATTTTCTTTTATAACATTTATCCATTCAATAATTCTGGACGCACAATATTTTTTATATTTCGTTGGAACGAGTGATAGTTTATAGTTAACAAAATGGAATAAAATCAGTACACAAAGGACACCATTCAGGTCTCGACCATTTTGTACCCAAAAATGAAAGTGCTGGCCAGAAAAAAAAATATACTAGATTATTATGCAAATAATGTCCTGATGATTTTTACTGCTACAAGAATCGTCTACAATTAACCCCTAGGCTGTTATTTGAGTTTGAAAGTGCAAAAAATAAAAAATAATTCTTCTCTTACAATGTTTGGAGCATTACGTTTAAAAGTTGACAAACAACTTAGCTACCTGCCCCAGGCTAACGGAAGAAGACTTGGTGCCAGTTAGTTTTGGTATATACTACTTGGTATATTGTTTTGTTAAGGTTGAGATAAACTTACCATAAGTTTGACGTACCGTTGACCAGAATTTCACTGTACATTATAAAACAAAATTAAATTCATTAATTCACTTAAGTTAGGCAGACTAAACAATTATCAACTCCTAAATATATCTTTACATTTAGGTCCGAATATTTAGTATGAGAACATGGAAGGCGTTCATACTAAAAATCTTCTTCCATTTTAACCCGTATTTACCACCTTACGTTTTAATCTCTTAAACAATTACAAATTTAGCTTAAACAATTACAAATTATAGCTTTATAGCATAAAGTCAAGGCGCTCACCCATCGGTAAGTAAGCACAAACATGGTGACAAATAGGTAAGCGTGTGTGAAGAACGAACTGCACAGGTCATCCATCATTGTTGAGGATGGAACGAAACACGCCGTAGATACTCCGTCTGCTCGATTAATCACCCTGTATATGTATGCATTTAACACTGGCTATGGAGTACGCGATTAAACGCTGCGTTTTGTTGCAGACAGACAATTTTGTGAAAGGATGTATCTGACGATACTACTACGCCTCAGTCAACTTAGCATGAACTTCTAATACTGAGAAACTCAATTCAACATTTGTGACATATGATTCAAGTTGGTGACCAAGTTGTAATTCAAATTCAAAGTTATTTATTACATTTACGTCACAGAGTAACCCTTACAAACGTCAAAGAAATGTTTAAATACAGGTGCGTGTTAGCCTAGGAGACGGACCTAGCAGACACTCATGCCACTATTTTAAATCATAACATTTGTTCAACGTCAAAGACACTAGAATAATAGATGTTTTTGCGAATTGCATCAGTCGAACAAGTTTATTTTTAGTCTTATTGGCTCTAACTAATTTATGGTATGAATACTTCTGTTATTCTGCCATGTTTCGACTAGTTTATAATGGTTGTGATGGAGGATTAACTTTGTCTCACGCGACCTTATTGTATACTAGTCAGATCATACTAGAAGCTGTTCAATCGTGCAGTGAATACCCCGCTTTAATTTACGTGTATACGGAATTCGATTAAGGTCGTGTTTCGGGCGTTTTTGTTAACTTATGAACAGGACGCGATGTTTTGCTGCTATATTTTATATTATCTCTTTGTGACTCCAAATAATTTAGTTACAGCTAGTTAATCCGCGTCCAGTCGCTGGCTGAGGGAGAAAACATTGATGAATGTTTTCAGTTGATCATGATGTATGGTATTCGCGTTGCACAAAGTTGATTTTAATAAAATTGTTTTCAATGCAGAGATGTATTTTGTTTAAAAAAGCTGGCTTTTACTACGTGAGTGTACGCGCTGTGCATGATGTTCAATCGTACATTTTGCTTCGTGTATGATATATATATTGTTGTATTATTATATATTGCATTGACCGAATTTTAGCAGTCCTAGCTTCAATCCATTTAAGACAATAATCCTTCCTTACTGGGTGCCTGCGTTATAATAGGAACCCGCTGTCTGTTAGTAGTAAGTTGAGTATTTGATTTTATGCTTGAGATTAATAGATACATCACTACAAATTCTTTATTACTAGTGTTACATTTAAGAGTGCCACAAACATAAGAAAAACAGTTTTCAAACGGTAAAACATACTACTTCCTGGCACACAAAAAAAAGAAAAACCACAAACTATTCCTAATTCAAAAAAAGCATTCCCCATTTAAGCAGCAATTACGTTCGACTGAAGGCAAGTCCGGCTGTCTTTTTCCGAGGCAAAAGTACTTGAGTGTAGGGCCTTTGAGACTCGAGGCCTGGCTCTTGCCTAGGGGCAGGCCACTCGAGTCCTCGTGTGCGCCTCGCTGCGCTAACTGTTGCACGAGTCTGAGAGAACACTTTTTATTTGAAGTTCCTTTGGAGTATGGAGGATGTAAGTTCTGTTGAAAGTAAGAATAGGGAATATGCGTGTGATTCAGATTTAAGCGAATATATTTTTATAACATTCTTTATCGGTAAAGAAAGACACCTCTAACATTATTTTATATTTAAACACTCTAAAATCGCGAATATTAATTAATAAAAGGTGGAAAATTTACGAGCGTAATTTAAAACGTCGAAACGCAACGCTATTGGCTAGACACCAACGTGACGACACGGTTTGCAGAAGATATGTCAAAAGTGTCAAAACAGTACTAGACATTTGACAGAGATGTCAAAGCATTTGACAGTTAACAACTCAAACGTTGAGAACGCTGACGTCACAAAGCGCGCTTATATGGGAGTGTTTAACCAGCATTATGTCATTGCAATTTTCAACATTTGATTTAAAATTAATGTTGACTTCTCCACGACTACCTACTTAATATTTTTTTACGATATCATACTAACATAAATAAACGATAGCAACAATAAAAAAAAATCATGCATATTCCCTATTGTGTGTGGTAGTTATGTTTTCGTTTTACGTTGTGGTCTTGTTAGTGATTGAGAGGTTATTGTGATTGAGTACAGAAGTGTTGCATGATTAATAACGCACTTTGTCGTGGCCCTTAATATTTCAAATATTATTATTACCTTTTATTTAATGATATAAAGGGAAAATGTTATGTAATGTGTGAGTGCTCCTCAATATTACAACTTAGCTTCATATCTACATGGTCTCATTAGTTTCTGACCGTCGATGTAAAACAGAGATTATGATGTGGTATTTGGCATTTTATTTGGTCTTCTATAGTGTTGGGAAACATTATCAGTCTATGGAGTCAGACTGCAACCAGATAGGTAAGTTTCTTAAGAAAAGGTTTTTCAGTTTTCGTTGCAGGTTGAACTGAGCCATACATTATACCAAAGGGACTTGGAAACGCTAGGCGCGTCGCTCACATAAGCTCAAAGCATATACAACGCTTTTACCAGATTTTTATAGTTCATTCAAATTGTATATGTTCACTCAATCATCGTATTTAACGACTTTTGCTGACGATATGTGAGGACTGTCTGAATAATTACATAAGTGCATTAAATGTATTGATGATTCTGAAAATTAATTCGTTTATAACTCACTATTGTAATATTATTTTATTTATAGGCTCACGCCTGTATCCCCGAAGGGGTAGACAGAGGTGTAATATTACACCCACATTTCGCCATGAATTTTTAGGTCCCACGTAATAGGGGGCGAGCCTATTGCCGTACCGGGCACATTTCCAGACTCCGTGCTGCTACTGAGAATTTCGTGACAGAAAAACCCAATTACACTGCCCGACCCAGGAATCGAACCCGGGACCTCCCGATCCCACGTGCACATTTATGCCGCGAGACCAACGAGGCAGTCGTATAGGGTTTAATGTCGAGTTTTCCGTCTCTACGCAAAGATGGTATTTGCATCGTGTTATCCCTTAGTCGCCTCTTACGACACCCACGGGAAGATAGTGGGTGGTGACACTTGTATTCTATGCCGTCAACTACACGGCTAATTGGAAAATGGAAAATCGGAAAATGAAAACGAACATCCAAAATGCAACTTTATCGCTGCACTTTACGATTATGCAACGCGTCAGCTTCGAAAAACCGATGAAATCCAACCGCCAACGTTAAAAGTAGCTTATGTCGTTAAGCCCTTAGTAATAGATCTTACAACTTGTGCATGCCTAGTCGATACTACACTATGTAAGCATGTACGCTTACAATTACACACGCCAAAGTCACATTGCTGTGAACATAACTTAGCATGCACGCCATTTCTTCTTAGCGTGTCGCGCGCAATCTAGATCGCGTCAGAATGCGGCTATGAGGAGTGCATTTTCAGTAGCGTCCATATGTTGCTTCAACGTGTTATTTATTTGTGGTACTTGACATATTTTTCACCCGACTACGGCGAAGCCAAAAGGAAAGGTTGATGTTTTTGGCAGTCTATGTATGTATGTAAGTATGTATGTTTGTATGTTCCACCGTAGCGCCTAAACTACTGAACCTATTTTAATTAATGGGGTATCAAAAGATTCTAAACTACTGAACCTATTTTAATTAATGGGGTATCAAAAGATTCGTTTTAATAGCGCGGGTGACATAGTTTATGTAAATTTTATCGAAATTTTCTATTACGAAATTAATACCTCAGATTCAAACCTCAAAAAATATTCTGAGATAATCATTACGTGTTTGGTATCAAACGAAAGGTATTGGTAAGAACATTACAAATATGTACATATTATATTCTACTGCTTGAGTCAAAATATAAGTTTAAAACGCGACTGTACTTACAATTCAGACGCTTTGAGTTAGGTACCCTATTCTTCTTTCTTTTTTAGAATGAGACAATGTAAGTATTGCACGGTTAGTTTACATAGGTACCCCAACAGGATACAGAAAATGATTAAAAAAAAGTTTTAAAACTATAACGTAAAAAGGGGTCTAAAAAGGACGAAACAAGAAATAGCTCATTCAGATATAAATCCAGAAAAATATAAGTACAGTAATGCTCAAGCTAGAGCCGTGGTCGCACCTATTTAATGCAGCGTTTGTTTAATGCAAGTAAGTGTTCCTGGCACCCACATTAGTATGCAAGAGGTGCGACTACGGCTCTAGCTTGAGCATTCCTGTTCTTATACTTTTCTGGATTTATATCTGAATGAGCTATTTCTTGTTTCGTCCTTTTTAGACACCTTTTTGACGTAATCGGGTTATAGTTTTTAAACTTATTTTTTTTTATAAGAAGGATCACCCTGCTATTTGTGCTAACATTTATATCATCCTAGTCATACAGCCTTTTGAATTTGTCTCAATAGCAGTGTGAGAAGGATTTGTTGATCTACCATATATACCACGCTGATAAAATGGTTTGGTATAGAGTTTGATGCCGAGTTTGTTATCTCTTCCCAAAGACCCTATTTGCTTGGTGTATTTCCATAAGTTGCCTCTTACGACACCCATACAATGACCGTACAATGAAGATGAATGGTGAACGTAGATGAGTGAAGATATTTAACGATATAGATTGTTTTTCTCAATATCAATAACTACATTCAAGAAAGTTTTTTTTTATATACTTACGCTTGTATCCCCGAAGGGGTAGGCAGAGGTGTTATAATTAACCCACATTTCGCCATGATTTTTTTAGGTTTTACGTAATAGGGGCGAGCCTATTGCCATACCGGGCACATTACCAGACTCCGTGCTGCTACTGAGAATTTCCTAACGGAAAAACCCAATAACACTTTGCACGACCCGCCCAATCCCACGCGCACATTTATGCCGCGAGACCAACGAGGCAGTCTAAATCTAGTGTGTGAACTTAATTATTATAATCAGCTTTGGATTGCTAAATTTTTTAAGTACCGTGCCGTGTGGTTGACGGCATAGAATACAAGTGTCACCACCCCCTATCTTTCCGTGGGTGTCGTAACAGGCCACTAAGGGATAACACGGTGCAAATACCATCTTTGCGTAGAGACGGAAAACTCGACATCAAACCCTATACGACCGCCTCGTTGGTCTCGCGGCATAAATTTGCGCGTGGGATCGGGTCCCGGGTTCGATACCTGGGTCGGGCAGTGTTATTGGGTTTTTCTGTCACGAAATTCTCAGTAGCAGCACGGAGTCTGGAAATGTGCCCGGTACGGCAATAGGCTCGCCCCTTATTACGTGGGACTAAAGTTTATCTGGCGAAAAGTGAGTGTAGAAATACACCTCTGCCTACCCCTTCGGGGATAAAAGGCGTGACGATATGTATGTATGTATGTACATTTTTCCCTTAATTTAATTTACATTCACGTCATGGTGAAAAGTGAAGCTTCACTTTTCACCATGAAGCTTCATTTTGATATTTGTACAAAAATATTACTTTCTCTTACAAAGCGGTACCCAAAGGAGTACTAATAGGTCACATTTTATTTGATTACCAAAACACAAACTCTACTCATCTCTCGTACGCAAATTACATCGAAACCACAAAACTGGAAACAAAACCAACTAAATTGAGTGTATTATCGAAGTGCACATATGTCAGTGAAAACAGCGCAGCGAACTCATTACTTGTACGGCGCGAGATCAAAAGGGTGTCTTCTCTGTTTATTTGTGTGCCGACCCCTGAGACGAGATGTTTTATTTCACTCTCATACTAACAAGACGTGCACGTATAATGGCTAAAAAATACACCATAACACATATTCGCGTAAATAAACGTGCAGGGTAGAAGATTGTTTATGTTGTGGCGAGGGGTAGATGCAGACGTTTTATAACTGTTCTAGATAGGTTTTGAAAATTCTGGCCGAAGATAGATTACAAATTATTATATGGCGTATACTCCACCGACATGAGCAAAGCTCTTAAATTGAAAAGAAAAGAAGATAGGTTTTAGAGTTAGATGATGATTGTGCTTAATTATTTTTAAGTAATAATTAGTCAGTAGTGCTTGATTTGCCGATTGGCAAAGTTAATCTACGTTGGCAGAGGTAACTTAAACTACACACTTAACACTTTCACACTTTTTCATATATTTTACTTCTGTAGAGAGTGGCCGCCTCCGGCCACACGTGTGCGGCGCGTCTATACAAAATATATGAAAAAAGTGTGTTAATTGGCTGTCGCTGGCCACCAGTGGCTGTGGTCGGTGGCCCGTTTGCGCCGACCCTTAGATAGTGACTTCTGCCATCGTCGAAATTATAAATAAATTACACTCAGACAGAGCAAGTAATCGTGCTGTCACACAAAGATTTGTGCTAAGTGAGAATCAAACTACGGCCTCCAACCTAGCAATTAGGGTCACTGACCACTAACAGAACAGTCATAAAATGATTATTGATGACACAAATTCTACCTTTTCGTTACTTTCGTACTTTTCCATCGCTATAATAAAAATCACCATTGATTTCTACTGCCTTCTTAGGATTATTCTAAAGCGACAAATCTCATTACCTACCTACAACATATACAGGGTGCTCTCTATACAAACTTTGGGTTCTCTGTATACAGCGTGCCCTGTTATCGTAAGTTGAAATCTCTTTGCAGTGTGCAGGAAATGAGTGTTGATGTATTACTCGTTTTTCGCTGAGAGCTGATGAGTATACGTGAGTTGATTCCAGTTGGAAATTGTGAAGGTTTATTCAGAGTTTTCAGTTTGTCTTTTCTTGTTAGCGTTGTGTGCGGATCGGCACGTAGGCACCAGTATGTTTGTTATGCAATTGAAGTTTCGGCGATGTTGAAATGTGCAGCTGGATTCGAAGAGCTAAAGCAATAAATGTTCTTTCTTCAAGGAGATTTATTGTTAGAAAATAGCAATGTGAAAAGTTTAAACTATTATTTCAATTGTTTTTATGTAGGTATATGTCTGTTTACTTTAAAGTTTCTGAGCTCATAGTTTTTTTAGGTAATGACGACTAGTTTCGGAGCTATAGAGATGCTGTCGTTGGCTGCAGAGCTGCTATCATTATCGAAAATCTATTGGACAGCAAGTTTAGAAAGTGCCATTCTTACATATAGCGCAACTTTTTGCTTAAAGCCTGCAATGTTATAAACTGGGTATAATTTGAGAAAAGCTTGCTTGAGAAAACTGACGTCAAAATCGATCCTTTATTGTCTTGGTCTGGGTGTTTCTATGTATAATATGTATGTATTTACAAAAAAAAAGTATATAAGTATGTTTATCCATTATCTAGTACCCATAGTACAAGCTCTGCTTAGTTTGGGACTAGATGGTGATGTGTGTATGTGGTAGAATATTATTATTATTATTATTATTATTGGTTTAATGCAGCTGATCGTAGCGTACATACATATTGGTATGTATCCCACCGATATTTATAGTAAACTATTAGGCCCAGCGTACTTCTGCCTGTCCTGCAAATCACATTTGGTGACACACCGACTGTAGCGCCACTAACTGTATTTTCAAACCATCCAGGAACGACCAATCATAATTGAAATATACCTAGGTACACATAAATTTTTATCCAAAGTGGTACAGCTGTTAAAGAGGAATTAGGTCACAAACACACGTACGTAAGAGTAATGGATACATATTATGATAATGATCATCTGAGTGTTCGAAACTGTAAAAGTCATAACATGTGCGGAATTACTTATAATAACTTACTTTTTTTAAATTGGATAAAAATTAAATGGCCAACGTAAAACTAGATACTCTTCTGATGTATAGATTAATGTAAGACTACTGTATTTTACAAGAACATGCCGTGAATACCACAAAAGGCATTCAATATTAAAACAACAAGCTTTTAGAACCCACTGCATTCCCAAAGTGGCAATTCACCCAAATTTTGTGACCCAAATTGATCGGTTACGATATTACACATATAAACAATAATAGTGTCTGATAAAGAATGCATTAGGGTCACCAAAAGGCAAGTATTCAAATGGCATACTATGTAAAATGCATGTACGGTAAGGGCAAGAGTTGACGAATGAAACAGGAGTTAATACGGACTTCACCCGTCGGCGTCGAAAAGATTTCCCCCGGGAATGTCACACGTACTGGAACCCTTTGACGTGGCTCATGTTATAGGAGAAAGCGATTTGTAAAGGTACCTCGCAGTACCGTGGTAGGCTTAATTAAACATTAGGTAGAGCCACGGCGTGTTGTTACTATGTTTGAAGACAGATTGTCGTGTCGTTAAAAACGTCATAGTTTGTGTGTTTAAATGACAGTGTTGACAAATAGGAAGACGTGATTGACTATCGTCCACAATTTGTTGTTGCAGTGAAGATAAGTTTGTTGTAGGGTAGACCGAGGCGAATCGGATCACTTTTTATTTGAGGATATAAAAATCATACCTATATGTAACTTTATTTGCCATAACGGTTAGCAGTAATTATTTAGCTACATATTAAACATTTCAAAACTAATATAACTCATAAATTGTGCAAAATATTAATCAAAATTAAAAAAGAAAGAAATATCCGAATCGCCCCAATTATCGGGGCGAATAGGATCATACATAAAATTAAGGTTTTCTCAACATTATAAGCTTTTGTATCAAAAGCAATACATAATAAATAATCAGAACAATACTAATTATTAAAACATGAATAACATGGATAAGGGCCTTCTTTCCCACCCAGATCAGCACTATTTCATAACACCATTCTTCACATGATGGTGGATGATTTTTTTTTATCAGTAAATACAAAGCCAATCTTTGTGCTTCGCATTCGATTCTTATTCAAGGTGTTCTTTTATTATTCTTCGTCTTAATATTTTCTTTGGTATCAGTCTGTTTCTCCTTTTTTCACAGCTTTTTCGGCAGTTTTAAGTTTCTTCTTAGCATCTCTTTCGTCAAGATTATTCTTACACTGAGGTGGAGACAAATGCTATATTGGTTTTATACCACGTGTCTTAATGACATCATTGAAGAGAGAAACTATTCTTTGTAAAATTGTGTATCGAAATTTTTTAATATCAGTAGCCCGACCCAAGATTAATTCTTAGGCCAGTACTTCACTTGGGGCTATAATTTTTGTTTGGGGACAATTTTCCTGCTTGTTCTCCTTACTGTTTGTCTTTTATATGTGTGAACCATCTTTAATTGAATAAACATGCTTAATTTTTCTCAAAAGTAAAACGAATCATATTAAATAAGTGATCCAATTCGCCCCCGATGACGCGATCCGCATCACCCCATCTTGAAGACTTTTGAAATAAACATTTCACCTATAAACCTATAATACTGTGCTTAAAAATTAAAATGTTTTCTAAAATAGACCTATTCCCTGGCCGTTTAAGCTATATAACTCAAAGTTTTAACACAAATTCTTACATTAACACCAACAAATAGTAAGCATGTACTTTAGATGAGCGTGAAAATTGTAACGCACACAAAAAGTTACTCTGGCGAGCGGCGCTGACGCTCATGTACTGGTCGGATCGAAACGCCACCGATGGCAGGAGGTGCGGGTGGAAGTGGCTTGTGAGACGTCAGTAGCTGGCATTCCTTGTCAACGCTGTATTAAAAAATATTCACAAATTTCTTATTTTGCTCCGATTCACCCCCTGATCCGATTCGCCTCGGTCTGCCCTAATGGGATCAGCTAGGAACGATAGTCGTCCAATGATAAAATAATCGTCACAACAGAGTGGGGAGGTGAGCCCTTATCCTCGGCCTGATATTTTTCTACGTAGCTGAGGGCTCGCCGAGGCAAGTTGGCTAGTATATGTACTTAGTGTTGATTACGTGAGATGTACTATGAGATGATTGATGTACAGTATTTAAGCGTTAGATATAATTAATTTACACCTTTGCCTCCACCCTCCATAACTTAATGCCGATTATCTCAGCGAAAGTATCTGCGCATTGTGATGTTGTGGTTCTATAACCTGCTAGTGAATATTATCTTTACGTTATTATAATGTCTTCTCTGGCCGGGACATGGCTTGAATACCTATAGTGGTAAGTTTTATGTAGGTTATTCTTATGGTGCTGATACACCTGAGCATTCACTTGTAACATAACAGCGAGCATTCGCCGTTTTCTGTTTTGTTGAACTGAACGATGAACATTGTTACGATCTTTCTAGCGAACACTATCAGCAAAAAAGTCAAGGCAAATTTACTGTATTTTCGCTAGAATGCTCGCCAAAACTTACGTAATTATGTTAAAACATTCGCAAGAATGCTCAGTAAAGGTGAATACTAAAGTTTTAGTAACTATCTAGTGTTATTCCTGGGGATGCATGAATTACATCTGACTCCGGGATTTCAGTATCATGCCATACAAATCCTCTAGCTAGTTTAAGGAAAACCAACGTTTCAAAACCGCTACCGCTTATACTTTACACCGCAATCACAACGCAGGCCGGAGTAATATTTTAAGCGGCTCTGAATCATCGCTACAACTCTTTTTTCGATACTTGCCATATTGGTATTGTGACATTAAGTATTAAGATAATACCGGATTAAGTTTATCCCAGTTAGTAACATTTAAGCGGATTTAGCGATACGTAAGTAAACGTCGATAGGCAATACATGAATCGCTTTTTGAGCTATTTCTAAAAAGGAGAGACAGTGACATAGATAATATGTATTTTTAATACCTAGTCTAAGGCTTGGTGATGACATTTTGATGATACGTGATGATGATTTTTCATGGATATGGTTTCTTGGTTTTGTAGAAAAGCTGATAATAAAACAACACAGTTGTTGGGAACGGTCGCTTGGTCAGGTTGTTTTGGATACGAATTCTTATAGTACATTAACACCCATGTATTGAGCGGGCGACCGCGCTATGTCTTTCTCCGTCATAAAGGTATCGTAGTAAGTCTACGATTTTATTCAACAACATAAGATTGGCTGCTAAAGTTGTCACATTATGCACGTATACGCACGACTATCTCGCATGATTGTAGCCAAAGCACTCCGATAATTGTGTGATCCGCACCTTTAATTGCGCAATAGGTTTCTGTACAGAATAGTAAGCAAAACGCACGTCTTTAAAAAGTTCCTGTAGTATTATCAAAAAAGGGAGGAACTATTTAAGAAAAGATTCCAGCTAAACTACCTTGTATTTAATTAGTGTGCGTCAGGTTTCAAAACTACTTAAGGAGCAGTGGTCTCTTTGCAGACAATCATGATGTCTTCCTTCTTTCATTAATGTCACGGCAAACGAGGGCGTTTTATTGAACAGAAGGGTTCCTGGGCGGTAAAAAATATATTAGTATGGATGAACGACTACTAGGATCGATTTAACCAAATGAGATATCGTCAGACTCTTATTCTTCCGGAGTGCCTTAGTACGTGATGTGATACATCCCCTTCAGAGCAAATGACATGTGTTTTGTTTGCAAACAAGAACTGTTCATCGAACCGTGACACACGTACTCACACGCACACGTACATACATGTGCGCACTCACACAGACACCTTCAGACAAATGTTACCTGGTCTTACATACTCTATCGTCTCTTCTGCTTATAAATAGAAGAGCAAATAGAAGGGCAGCGATAGCCTAGTGGAGATACCAATAGACTGCCATGCAGAGGATATCGGGTTCGAATCCACGGCGCGTACCAATGACTTTTCGGAGTTATGTGTGTATTGACTTGTTAATTGTCGCTTGTCCCGTGCCTCGGAAATCTAAACCATGGAATATCGCTATCCCTTCGGGTTACGGAGGTCAGACAGTTAGTCGCTCTGTGGTAAAGCTAATATTCAGCCAAATCCGGTTAGACTAGTAAGCGGACCCCGGGTTGAAACTGGGATAACGCTAGGACACATAAACAGAGCATACAATCATCCGATTGTTTACTCTGTTTATGTGTATGCCAACTTTAAGACTCTATAATATACACATACCAAACGTCTCTATGTAATTATAACATATATTGACATTTGGTTGCAGAGGTCAAATACAATAGTCAATTTCCGTAAAATATCTTTGATAGTCTTTGTGGGCAAGACAATTACTAGGACTCTCCTTGGGTTCACGGAGGTCGGACGGCAGGTGCTCTGTAGAAGAGCCAATGTTCTGCCAAATGTTATTAGACTAGAAGTCGAACGCTAGCTTTAAGATTCTTCAATACTACCTTCAAATTGGGATGCGAACGATGATGACGATAACTTGGTCATTTTGACATGTTTTCTTATATCCATTATACGGATTATACACACCGTAACCCTTTTACGTAGACTGCCTCCGTGGTCCAGTGGATAACCTATGCGACTGCTGGTTGCAAACCCAGGATGGGTTTGATTCCCGGTTCGGGCAAAAGTATTACAGGGTTTTTCCGAATTTTCAGTAGCAGCCCGGAGTCTGTGATGTGCCTGGTAACGGCAATAGGCTCGCCCCCTATTACGTGGGACCAAAAATTCATGACGAAATGTGGGTGTAGTATTACACCTCTGCCTACCCCTTCGGGGATACAGGCGTGAGTCTATAAAAAAAATTACCCTTGCTACATCCGTCAAAATAAACAAAAACCTAAACATTTTTCTCACCTTCTAGTAAACAACAATAAAAGAATAGATTATAACGAAAGCGGGGCCCCTCAAGCGAATGTTATTGCGTATCAAATAAGACGCAGTGTGTCCCCGCGGGGCCCCAAAATGTCTACATCGGTAAGCGTTAATTACGTTAAACTAAATCACACGAAGACATATTGCTAAGTATTGTGTGGGGCCACTAGAACAAATGATAATATTTGTTTACGTAACCTATGTGTATTATAATGTACATCGTGCTGTAATCAATGTTATCAATCATCATAACCGTTTTAGCGTTATCCCAGTTGCATTCAAGATCTTCGCCTTAAAGATTTTCTGGATACCGAAGTAAACTCGCTTTACCCAGAAACTACACATAATTAAGTTTTCATCATCAGCCTTTAACAGTCCACTGCTGGACTAGGCCTCTCCTTTGAAAGGAGGAATTGGCCTACTATCCCACGCTGGCCAAACGGGTTGGTATAAGGTTTGTATCAAGTTTTCCTTCTCTTACAGTGCTGTTCTCTGCATAATATGCTCCCTCTGTCGGCTCTTACGACACCCATGGGATGATATGGGGTGGTGACAATCCGTATTCTTAATCCGTCACCACACGGACAATTTAAGTTCTAGAGAGCTGAAATTATAGACGAAAATAATTGTACAATCAAATTTTGAATAAGTATATTTATATATTTTTAGGGTTCCGTACCTAAAAGGTAAAAACGGGACCCTATTACTAAGCCTCCGCTGTCTGTCTGCCTGTCACCAGGCTGTGTCTCATAAACCGTGATAGCTTGAAAGCTGAGATGTTCACAAATTATGTATTTTCTTTGCTGCTACAACAACAAATACAAAAAATAAAAATGATTAAAATATTTTCGTATTTTTTTGCTCAATATTACTAACGGTAACAGGTAGACGCTTAAAATTTTCACAAAATATAAAGTTCAAATAATTTATTGCGATTAAAGGTGATACTTTGATGTTTACATAGTTTTTGTCATTATGTATTCATTATATATATTATGTATGTTTATCCATTATCTAGTACCCATAGTACAAGCTTCTGCTTAGTTTGGGACTAGATGGTGTTGTGTGAATGTGGTAGAATATTATTATATTATTATTATTATAATAGTTTCAAACTCATAACAAAGGGTTTACAGCTAACTGTCTGTTTCAACTTCACAATGGTACAAGTTGTATATTAGGTACCTATACTAATGATTATGTAACGGGTCTGAATCGTGTTAACTAAACGAAAAAGATAGATGAAATACCTTTCTATTTGCCCCGACGTTTTTTACGTTTAAAGTAGTTATTAGGTACCTTTCAAAATACATAATCTAATAAAAATAAACGAAATAATAAAGGGTACCCCTTTAATATTTACACCCCTCGTCCTCCCATACAACAAACGTATCTAATTTCTAAAGTGATACAGATCCTGCTGGCTCCCTCAATCAAGGTTGAGCCGTACGATTGCTGTTGAATGCGGGCTATCAGTGGCCCGAGTCAGTAAAAAGCGTTAGACGATATCCTGCATTGTACTTGCATACTAAACCCTTTTTTATCTAGACTTTAAAAGATCAAGAAAAGATGAAAGAAATTGAAGTGACAAAAAAAAACAATGACTCTGAGTTTGTTTCGGCCTTTCTTCTCAAGAAGTCATTTAGGTAGCTAGGAAAAGCCGGCATCATCTAGAATAGGGTTTTGACTTGTATAAGTGTTGTAAACAACCAAAATGCAGAAATAAATATGTCTAATTTATGTCTTTAAAGTAATTTTTCACCTCAGCAGCTTAAACATGCCGCTTTTGCTGCGAGACAACAGTGAACAAAACGCGATTTTGATTCGAGCGTGAGTAAAAGTAGCTTTTTAATTTTTCAATCTTCAGTGTCACGAATTGACATTGTTCAGCCATAAATTTGAAACATTCGAATTTTACTGTGCTCTGTCTCTTTCACATGCATATAAAAAGTGAGTGAAAAAACAAACCCCTTCGAATTCGAAATTCGATTTTGGAATTCGACCTCAAAGAAAACACCTACGGCAACGCAAAAAAAAAGATATTTGTAAAAAAGAAATTTCTTTTTTTATATGTTATTGTTTACATGTTTAATTTATTATTGGATTTTAATAAAATAAGTCTAATTAATAGTATAAAATTAGTATTTAAGCAATACATTTTTATTTAGAATTACAACAATGATACATTTGAAAAATAAACATCAGGGACGCGGTATTAAAACGCGATTTAAAAAAGTAGCGGGAATAAAAATTTCGCTGATGCTGATACAGTAGGTATAGCGTAACGTGTTAAATTATATTAATAATTATATAAAATAATCTAAAAAGATGAGTGAAACTAGCGATGATGACTGTTCTTTAACACCAGAAGAGTTAAATCAACAAGTGATTATGCAGAATTCAATCTATTCCTGTTCATTTCTATGTCTCCTAAGTAATATGTGTTCTCACTGCTGTGATGAAAAGTTATGTGTGCTACACGAGAGCAAAGTTGTTTTTTGTTTCGAGTGCTGATTTTGAGTCCCGAGCAAGCGAAGGATTCTAAGTTTGATTCACTCGCTACGCTCGTGAATCAATCACAGAATCCTTCGCTTGCTCGGGACTCAAAATCAGCACTCGAAACAAAAAACAACTTTGCTCTCTTGTTGCACAAATAACTATTTTCTACCTCACATACAACAAACGTAATTTTTTAGTAATTTTTACTCGATCTTAATAAACAGGTAATTAAAAAAAAAATACGTTGGTAGACATACAACAAACGTGATTTTATTTTATACCTAGGTACGGAAGCCTTCGTGCGCGAGTCCGACTTTTTTATTTTCTATTTTGTCGAGTAGGGTATGGTTAGATATGTCTTTTAAATTCATTGATTTTTTTTCTATTCAAACATCCATTTGCAAAATATTTGGCAAAAGCCATCAATTGCAAACTGTCCCCAGCTATGCACCCCTTTATTTTCTAAACTATTGTAATTATGTATAAATATTATATATTATTCTATGCTTTATTATGGTGAGTTTTCAATGAAACTTATAACGCATACACGGGGAATATGCATACATGGTGAGCTTCCAATGTAAATTATAACGCCTAATTACACTTTACTAATTAACAAGCAATAATCGATTAACTTAAACTTACATTTGCCAGCGCTGAAATTAATATTGATTGAGACCTTATTTTATCCTTAAGGGGACTACAAGAGCTAACTTCGCTGTCCTTGTCGGATTGTATGCGTAAGAAAGAGAAGCGCGACGACGACGGGACGTTCAGAACGCTTTACAAATCATAAAATAAATTAATTACAGAAAATGTATTGATCGGATTAAAAAAATAAAACAGTATTTCGTTAGTATGTTGCTTGTTGAATAATTTGTCAAAAAATCAGAATTATTGTATGTATTTTAATATGGTTTTTACTCGTTAAAATATTTTTTTTAGAGGTATCTTTGTTTTTTTTTTCTATCGAATAAAGTTAGTTGTATTATGTTTTCAACACAGTACTTAACTAGATTATATCCTGAAGAATATCATATATTTTTCTGATTGTGCTAACTGCATTGAATCATATACTTTAAAGCATTATAAAACTTGCGTTTAGCTCTTGTAGGCCCCTTAAGCCATTAGGTACGAGCTACGGAACCCTACATTATGCGTGGCTCGATATGCACTTGGCCAGATTTGCTATAGGTAATATTTAGAACAAGTTTAGGTTTTTATTGTTAGTTCAGTGTACTCATCTTGAGTAGAGTACCTGTGTATTGTTAGCCTGTTATCCGTAAGACATATGGGGGTTACTATCGGTAATCAGTAATGTGAAGTGCTCGTGCAACGAAGACGGGTTCATCGAGCTATGTGCCATGCTCACTGTCACTTCTTCTTGACTATTAGGAGAGCTATCCCGGCCGCTTTGGTTCCCCTGCGAAAGTGTGTACACAAATTTTGATATTGCAACTATAAACATTCTTTCATTCTGATAGTAAAATCCTACTGCATCCGTCACAAATTATTTAAGTCCTTTTCTAAAAACTCTGCGAGAAACATGCTTAAATTCTTCATCACTGAAATTTCCAATACAAAAGACACAAACATTGACTCACTACTCACCGCAAATTTTGCTTCACTAGAAATCTATAAAAGTGTTGTAATTATAGCAGCAGTTGTGATTATTAAAAGAAATGCGCTTAGCTTTAACTCATAAAGCGAATGCCATCACCGACGCACACATAATAAAAAGTAGCTCGCCTCCTATATTACAGTTCACCAGAAGGTCCAGGGACTAAAGAAATAAATCCTACAAATCGTCGTTTTAAGGGCCATACCTTCGGGGAATTCACAGTCGGGCGCGGAGCGCTAGCGGATCCCTGATTTATGTGAAACCCATATAAACGCAATCTGCTTAATTGCCGTCTGGTACAACGATAAGCTATGCCATACCAACTGATAGTTTTAATTCTTTCTCAACGGATAGTCTTCGAGTGTGAACTGAATTGGAAATACATTAAATTTCCCCCCTTCTAGTTGTAAATCCGTTAATCGTTTTGAAGGTATTCCAGTCTGGGTTTTGCACGGCAGTTATTTGTCTGAAGGTAATATGAAATAGCTGGAATGTCGGCATTCCAGACAGAGTTAAAAACGACATAGTTGCAGGAGTAAAAGAGATTTAAAGAAACTACGGGCGTAATGCTACTTTACAAAAAGTTTGCCTTATTAAATAATGTCTTTCATATAGAATGTAATTTCATTTGAATTTATATGCGCTACCATTTTGCTGTGATAGTCTACATTATAAATATACTCGAAAGGTACCTTAGATCAAATTTGTCTTTACAGTTTATTTTACTAAAAAGCTCTTTCTACTAAAAAGGTCCTACTTTCGGCGAAGGTAATATGTACATATGCTTGTTTGGTGTTGAAATTTCTAAGGTTTATATTCTAGTTGATTGGATTTGGAAGTGGGTTTTGATTTTTATACATACATACATACATAGACTCACGCCTGTTTCCCGGAGGGGTAGGCAGAGACTACGGAACGCCATTTGCAACGATCCTGACATACCTCTCTTGCTTTATTCACTCCCATCAAGTTTCTCATGCATGCTCTTCTGTTAAGGGTGCTTCTGACCTGTCCTTTTTTCAGGATGTCTCCAATCTGGTTAGAGAACGTCCTCCTAGGTCTTCCCCTTTGTCCTGTACCATTCACACTTGCCTTATATATCTTCTTTGTCAGTCTATCGTCGTCCATCCTATTGATTTTTATATTTGACATTATGCAATAAAAAGAAGAAAAGTGAATATGTCGCCTTAACATTAATCTTAATCTTCAATTATTGTTATTTATATCGCCTGATTAAATATAACATCAACGTTATGAGTAGGTTTAAGAAATCATCGAACTATAGGCGTTAGGAGTAAATGAATACTTAGGAGCTTAGTGAAATCAATGTATTGATATTTTAGAACTTCAAGGGAGAATATTCTTGCACATACTCGTCCAGACAAAATACACCTGTGTTCGAAGTTTTATTACGATCGATTCAACTATTCCGAACAGCATTGAATTAATGCTGTCGTTTTAATGCAAATGACGTTCTGAAATGCATCGTGGTATTAAAAACTTATCTCATTTACCTATGAAAATATAAATATATTATTATGAAAATATATATGTATCATCAATCATACTCAATTGTTTATAAATACATTTAACAAAAAACATTTTCATTATTAAGTTACCATTTCCTCTCTTTGCTCTCTCTAACGAGTTCAAATATACACATGGCAATTTGAATATATTATTTTTACGTTGAAACTCAATACTAACAACAAAAAAAGAAAATAGGCCTGAAAATAAATCACAGATCTTCCAACATTCACGCACTTTCGAACCCATTTTAAATCTGACATTTTAAAAATCCACGCTACATTTAACAGTCGCTCACGTTACACCTTGATTCAAAAACAGTAGCGACGTACAAATATTTTTAGCATTTCAATCAGCTACCCCTGGTTGTGTCAAAACAAAATGTCTTTTTTTTCTGTTTGCTCGCGAAACCATCTAGTGTGCCCTCCGGCTTTAACTTCAAGTACAAATTAAAAATGCTTTGCTGGGGTCTATTCTGGTGGACGCATTTTTGGATACGCTAAGTTTTTATTGGTTGTAAATTTGAACGATTACTTAAAAATAGAATATCCAGGCTAAGAACAACAAATACATAATTTGTAAATGATTCAAATTTAGTTCCATACATACGAGTTAAAATTTAACCCAATGGCATTGCTGCGAATTCTTGTAAAATTATTTTCAAAATACATTGTAATTGATTTCGCTCTGAAATTTGCTTAAAG
Organism: Euclidia mi; assembly: GCA_944739405.2. Taxonomy (NCBI): domain Eukaryota; kingdom Metazoa; phylum Arthropoda; class Insecta; order Lepidoptera; family Erebidae; genus Euclidia; species Euclidia mi. Next base: position 14,803,772 of record OX123197.2, read on the forward strand.
AATTTCAAAAAGCAAATAGAATTTAAAGTAAACACATAGTAAGCACGTAATATTTATGTTAGTGATATAAAATGCGTCACCACCCAGATAAAGCTGACGCATTTATTTTGACGAAGCAGGCATGCAGGCAAAATTAAGTATGATGCAGTCTTTACCTAGCGATAAATATCACTTGATGAACTCGTCTTAATGCAATAACTCGTTATACAATCACCATTTTCACTATTTTGTCGTTGCATTCAATCTCAGCCTAAAAATACAATGAACACACCTCAGAATAGATATTGCCAAAATATGTAAATATCGCATATTACTCGAATAGCCCCCTCGCCGAGTCCCCCGCGTAACTTACACCCTTCGTTAATGAAGGCGAGATTCTTTTTCGATTTTCATCTAAAACAAAAGGTGAATATTTTTGGCAGACGGCAGGTGGGGAATGATAATACTGCATATGTACATGTCTTGTGTTTTGATAATAATATTTCTGCACGTTTTAAACAATGGCTTACAGCCTGTTTCGGTTTTCAATGATCGAGTGCGGTGTTTTGACGAATCGCTTTTAAAGTACGGTTTCGTTATTGTCGGTTTTAATGGGTTGAATGCGAAACAATGTTTGTATGTGCTTTATTTATGTTCGAATATTGTTGGGTTGTTTTTGATGAGGTATCTGAAGAAATTAAGTGTCCTTTTTATGTATCTTCACGCCTGTAACTGAAGGGGTAGGCAGCGGTGTATTATTACACCCATATTTCGTGTTATCAATTTTAGGTCTCACGTAATAGGGGACAGGCTTACTGCCATCACCGGGCACATTGCCAGACTTGGCCAGTAACACTTTTGTCCAACCCGAAAATCGAAGTCGGTACTTCCCGATCAGAAGACTAGATACGCTATCCACTAGACCACGGAGGCAGACGAACGTATATTTTAATTTTGGAAATAACATGATGGAAATACCAAACAAAACAAAAAACATCTACAGTCATTGTAATTCGTGCTACCAATTCTAAGTTGATAACAGTCTTACTACGGAATTCAATATTCGAACTATAGATAGATCTGTAGATTTTAGATTCGATTTTGTCATAAGCTCCATACAAAATATGTCAAACACGAATCTCGAATCTCAAAATCCATGTATGGACCGAATATTGAAAATGGCCGTTAGAAGACAACACACAAAAGGAATCCAATGGATATGAATGGATTTTGCCGACATGCTCCTATTAACCGCATCAACAACAATATCCCCTCTAAAAAGGCCGTCTAAATTAAAAAGTTACTCCAAACATTTCTCAAATTCATTATAAAACCGTAAAGAAGCACAAAATGAACGTTTCAACATAATTTCCAAGCAAACTAACCATCTGCCCGAACTTTACATTGCCAGCCATAATAAAGTAATAAAAAACGGAATTTATTTCTACCTGGACCGGTTTAAAGTAACCCGAAAATGTATTATTACACTCCTCCATTTTAACTATAAAGTGTGCTACCGGACTCCCTCTGAATGGTAATATGGTACAAATGTTATAATAACAAAAATGAAAAATCATGGCAGGTAATGACACAGAAATAGTATGGGGTGAAGTTGTACGCATTTATGAATAGAAATATCATATTATTTCTGTTATTACTATATATTCACGTGTGCTTTCTGGGTGTAGGCAGGTTTGTATGATTTGTTTTATTCATTTATTGTTTTTTTAATGGATACGAGGCAATCTTAATATATAAAATCCTAGCGTTACTGACTGACTGACAGACACGTCACAGCCGAAACTACGCGGCGCAAAAAGCTGAAATTTAGCATGTATGTTCCTTGGGGACCGTAGGGGTGCACTAAGACGGGATTTGCCGAAATTCCCACGGGATCGGGCAAAACGGGAAATTCGAAAATATGTGCGTGCGAAGCCGCTGGCGTCGACTAGTAGTGTATAAGTAAGTATATGTGTTAAAACTAATAAAAGACAAATGTAAACCGTCACACAGATTTTGGAGTGCTTGTGTTGTACCGCAAATCTATAGTATATTTATCTAAAATTATATGATTATGTTTTCTGTTATCACGGTACAGGCCAATAGCATCACAAATGACTGTATGTGTATCGTCTCAGTAAAATTATTATCAGTCATGCGTTTTTATTCCACCAGTTTGACTAAATTCTGTTTCAAAACAGTTCCATCACAACTAAGCTTATTAACCTACTTGCGGTGGATAATGTTCATATCATATCTCACTGAGTTTTATAAATCTAAAATATGCTCATAAAATGTTATTTTAATTTAAAATTTTACGTGATTTTTATGTTTTAAATTTGTTTTTGCAAAGCTAAGGTTTAGTTGATTAAATAATTTCATTAATTTATTCAGAGCCTTGTTTGTCTCATGATAGACAAGAGTAGGCTCTACAAAAAGTCTGTGGTTATATTTGCTCAAAATTACACACACTGATAGATTACTGGATGGGGTAAAATTTGGTTTTAGGGAAAGAGAAAATCTAGGTAATAAAATATTACTGGTTCTATAAAAAACAGTTTAGGAAGTAATTCTGTGCTGTGAGTGTATATTTAAAATCTTGCCGTATTTTTATTAATATGTCTCTGATAGTTTGTGAGGATTGATGTAAAAAATACTTAATGGTTTTTCCTGAAACTTTGCAGTAATATAGTTCATTTCAGGCTTGCTTTTGTCCTGATAACCAATCCCCACATATTCGACACCGAGGGCAATAGCTAGTTCATTGTATTGTAAACTTACGGGTTTCACAACATATTATCCCTTTACATACATACATAATAGGTATATTGAAACTATTCTGCCGACTTACCCCGCAAGCCTTCGCATGATTGCTTCTGTTTGATCGGTAGCAAATTGTATGCTTTAGCTTCAGTCCTGTGTTAGTTCGGATTTATGTGGAGCACACAGTCAGCAGGTCAGGACCCACATAAAGTTAGCAGAATCAATTAATGCTACAAGACCGTAGCTCGGTGCGTAGCACTTTAGCTACGACGCGTAGAGGTGTGGTATACGTCTTTAATTAACGTGACTATCGTAATACAAATTTGTTTATATTAGTATATAGAGTGGAAAATATAGTTGTGTTTACATCAAAAATATGTTATAGAAGGACCTCAAGTAATATTTGAAGAAAAGCAGTCACTTCCCTTACTATTAATTTCTAGTACAAACTAGGAATGCGTGTTCAAATATTAAGTACTGCTTGATTATTATTGGGTCATACGAGGGCATTTTATATTAAAATATAATAAATGTTATATGAGTTGACACCACATGGAAATATAAATTGAGATGACTAAGCAAGCAAATTATGAATCTCCTTGTAAAATATCATGTTTTTATATCAATATGGTCAATTCTAGATTTCGCTACCAACCTGCATTTAGTTCTAGTATAAAACATCTAGATTCTGCCTCTATAACTGCATCACGTGAATACTTACCTTGATAGGACAATCGGCGCAAGCGATAGACACATTTCAGTATTAATTTATAGTGCAGATTAAACCCCACTGTAGTTAAAACAGGAAACGAATTTTAAGTATACACGTGGCTTTTCTTAAGGTTGTTGCAAACTATGGCGTAATTGCAGCAAATATTCTTATTCTTAAGTGTTCGTTTCCTGTATTTGTATATGCTTGAGTATGTAAAAGGTGTTTTGCCAAACAAGATACTATGCTGATTTCAAACTAAAGGTATGAAGAACCTGCTAGATAGTTTATTGCCACCACAGGACACTTCGAATAGATTCCTACTCGCGTCATGTAAAGCGCAATATTATTTTGTAAATGATTTAATTCTTTGGTTAGGATTGTAACTAAGAATAAGATTTTGTTTGTACACATACCAAATATATGCAATAGTTCAGTATCATCACCAGGTCATCAAATAGCTCCTCTTACATCTCCAAGCGCAGCACAACCTGAAGGTTGGAATGGTCTGTGATCTTGGTGAACCAAGATCACAGACTCGTTCTCCTAGCTCATCACCATTCCAGCACCGCTTTTCAAGAATGCTTCGTAGTAGCGATTACTTTTACTACCTATTACCGTGTGTAAAAACATAGGATAACACAAAATATGGCATCAAAAGCAATACAAGAAACGATGTCCAAGTACGCGAAAGCATAATCTAGCGCGACATTACGCTGTAGTGTACTCGCACCCTACCACCCCCATTGTTCGCAGTGCACATAAAACGTAGCAGTTTACAGTCATACCTGTCATCATAGTCGTTTGACATGCCAACGTACTATAACAATAACGATCTATGACACCGATATCTCACAATTATTGCCTCGATTTTCATATCGATAACGATGCGGCTTCCTTTTACCGATTATGCCGAATGACGATTAATTAAATCGGATTATTGATTTTATAGGCTCCCGGTTTTTTGTGGAGTTATTGTTCGACGGAAATAAGCCGGAGCAACAAATTATTTCCGGGCTATTGGTAATGATAATTTTATATAATTTATTTATTTAAATAATTTTGAAAACTTTTGTTCGAAATCTTGCGTGGCCATTACTACCAATTTTAAATTGCGTTTCGGGATACTTCTCACGTATCGATGTATGTACGTAAATGTCCCTGGCATTATACAAACTGTCGTTGCTTTGATATTCTACGGCAAATTGTAATGAGGTCATATAGTTAATTAATAGAAGTAATTGGATATTTTAGGTGTTTATTTTAATCTTGCTTACAACAATAATTAAGCACTATTTTTGTTCATTCAAATCAATGTAGCAATCACTTGGCATTCATAAAATAAAGCCGACAAGATATTATAAAAACAAAAGTGAATAAATTTGTTAGAATTTAAATCTTTATCTAATTAAAAGTTGGTAGTCCATTTTAATTTTACTTTTTGTGTCAATAATTTGACTAGAGATTTCAACAAAATGGTATTGTGACACATTAACGCCATAAAGTGCGGAATTGAATTGGCATTACAACGTGAATGAAATGCAAAGAGCTGCAGCGATGTATGTTGCAAGCAGAAAAGAATCAATATGAAGTATCTCTATGTTTAGGTGTCAATAAAACCGTTATTTGCCGTCTTTGGCAGCGCTACACTAACACAGGAGATCCTGTTGAGCAGCACAAGTATGACATATATCACATAGATAGTAATTATTCCTGTGCAACATCCTTAAAGCTACAGGATATAGAGAGGTGGCGAGGGAAGATTTTTGCAGCGATGCAAAGGCCAAACAAATTATGTACACAACTTTAAATGCAATGCGGGCGGATTTTAACTTTACACTTGTGAGGTGGACTGTTGCTCTTCAGTACAACATGTGATAATGTTGAAAACCAAATCTAAATACGAGAAAATCATCATGAAAACACCTACAATACAGATGGCACGATATTGTACGTTTGTATGAATATAGATGCCGTCATGCATTTGAATTGACGCAGTCATATCATATTAGCGACATAAAAGTGCGTTTCCAAATCTGTAGCCTTCAGACAAAAGTCGTCATATATGACCTCCCTTATTGTTTGATTAACGTGCCAACGTGTATTTTTTCTGCGAAATCAAAAGGTCACGCGTTGTAACTCGAGCCTCCAGGGAGGTAAGTTTAATTGAAAACGGTTACACTTATAATGAACGCGCCAAAACTTTATTAATGTTGTATTTTATTATTATTTTACATAACGCCACGCATATCCCCTAAGGTTCAGCGTAGATTTTTTTACGTCAGTATATTTGGTATTAGCTACTGCCCGCGGTTTTGTCAGTATCGAGGTTATAAGAAAAATTAAGCCTATGTGCTATTGTGATATGTAAGGTATTACTGGAAAGTTTTATCAAAATACGTTCATAAGTATTTGCAGAATCAGCTATCTTTAAGAAATGCCAAGATTCTAAGCTTTAAGAATATAATATAGGAATATATTTTCGGAATTGATAATTAAAACAAGTAGGTAATAAAGTAATAAATACTAAACTTTTAAAGTTTCATATTTCACATTCATAAAGCGATAGCCTAGTGGCGATACCAGCAGACTTCCATGTAGAGGGTACAGTATTCGAATCCACGGTGCGCACCAGTGACTTTCGGAATTATGTGCGTATGGAATGGGGAAGTTGCCTGCAAGTGAAATAAATTATACAAGTATTTTTATCTAGTGTCAAAATAATAGTAGTTTCATTCATCAATTAATGTTAAAACTTTATTTAAAAAAATTATCATCAATTTATTGATAATAAGTATTCTACTTGATAGCAAAACACTATGACGTCACTAAGTCATATTTTATACAAAACCCTTGGCAAAGGTAGTTTTTGACATTTCATTAAAAGTGCTTGATTTGACTAGTTGGAAGCAACCCTATTGTAAAACTATCGTAAAGCTAATATTCAGTCAAATCTGGTTAGACTACTAAGCGGCTTCCAGGTTGCAGCTAGGACGACGCGATGATGATCACGAAAGTATAAATGCTTATTTCATACACGAGTCTGTGTTTTACTTAGTACGACCTTCGTTTTGATGCTTATTTTTCTGCGAGCGCGTGTATTTACTAGCAAACTTCCATTTTCTGGCTTCTCAATGCAATATTTAGCTTTTAACTTTATCTGAGTCACATTGCCTTTATCATAAAATGGATCGTTATTATCATGTCTTCCAATTTATAGTAACTAGAGGACGCCAGCAACTACGGCTGCAATTTTTTTAAATAGCCGTTTTCGCTGATCCCGTGGGAATTTCGGGAGATCCCTTCTTAGAGCACCCCTACGGTCTCCAAGGAACATACGTGCCAAATTTCAGCTTCCTGCGCCCAATAGTTTCGGCTATAGCGTGTCTGACAGTCAGTAAGTAACGCAAGGATTTTATATATTAAGAAGATATTATATTCGATCGGTGAGAGGAATAGTGCGTGACTTATAATTCAGAAAATATAAGACAAGCTGTATTCCTCTCACCGAACGAATCTCCATTTCGAAAATGCCGTTTACTCGTATAGGTGAAACAAAATCTCCGTCGAAACTCGAGCAACACAGGGATTACAGCCACGTACATAATATACAAAGCTAGAAGACCATTATCCTTGCTCAGTCCTTGGCCGCACCGCAAGGGCCCAAGGCTGCTGTATTACCGCGTGCCGTAATCCAACTCGATGCATTTGCTCGCTCATTTCATAGTGCGGTGTCAAAGATTACGTAGACTGGTTTGTATAGACTGTGCATTTTGTATTGACTAGTTTATTTTTTATTTTGGCTATTTTTAATTTTGTCAGTTAAAGCATAGAGCATAGATATTTAAATAGCGGCTCATTTCTTATGGGCGCTCTGTAGACAAACTTTCTGTGACCTAAACTGCCGCTTGGCGTCGTGGCATTCGCACTATGACAGCTGTCTCTACGAGAGCAAGAGACGGAGAACGACGCCAGCGCCGCCAACGGCGCCAACTACGTACTACACTGACGACAGTCGCCAACTCGCCACTTGGAATTGGCACACGAAATCCTTAAGAAATGCGCTTCTATGTAAATCTGTATTCATTGGTTAAAGCTATTCTATAATTATACTGTAACCTGGCTGATCGTGGCAGTAAAACAGTTCATCTACGTTATTCAAATAATCGTAAATTTGAATTTGGAGTTGTTTTTTTTTCAATTCCTGCGGATGTTTTTTAAGTTGTGATTAATTTCGTTGTGTTAATTTCGTGTGATGAGCAAATTACAGGTACTAAACGATCGATTTAGTGTTAGATAAAATACAGATTATACTTACCGAAGAGTTACTTTATATTATCTGGATACTCTCTGGCGCATCGCTATTGAATCCAGACAAAACTAACTGCAAATAAGGCAACATAAGCTCACAGAATATTGTCACATCCGTTGAAACATTAAATAATCTTTGTGATATGGCGTGAATAGCAGCTAATACTGGCAACGGGCTAACCTTGTACTTTCTAATGCAAGGCTGCTGTGCCACGTTAATTCTGAACTGCATGACGTGCGCATGACGTCATGCTCGTGTGAATGATGTCATGCTCGTGTACTACTCCACGGGGAATAAGGATACTTTACTACTAAACTGCCGCGTATACTTTCAAGGTCCTAAGTGTTTTTACAAGGTGTTGCCACCCGCGGCGTAGACGAGGGATATACGGAACTTGAATAGTTCATAGATTATTCGAATAATCAAATATTCTGTATGTTTGCTTCGAATAATATTTTTAAATTACTTATTGAATGATTGAGTGTCCTAAGCAACGTGATAGAAACATTCGTCCACTTTGGTATTTATTTGGAAAAATACTTTCAATATACAATGCATCTTTGCACTAACTGCATTGTCAAAGGCATTAAGGTATGAATATTATATGCGTTTAGTATAGTCGAATATTCTTATCTTTCATCGTCATCATGTCAGCCCGGAGACGTCCACTACTAGACATAAGCCTCCCCAGGTTTTTATCTTTAGCCTCGATTAAATCTAAATGTAATTTTTTTATAGTCTCACGCCTTTATCCCCGGGTAGGCAGAGGTGTTATATTACACCCACATTTCGCCATGAATTTTTTAGGTCCCACATTACCAGACTCCGTGCTGCTACTGAGAATTTCCTAATGGAAAAACCCAATAACACTTTGCCCGACCCGGGAATCGAACCCGAGACCTCCCAATCCCACGTGCACATTTATGCCGCGAGACCAACGAGGCACTAAATTAGCTAATATATTTTTGAACTGGTACCGCACAAGAAATATCTGTATCAACTTTACAAAAATTCCAGCACCCTCACTGATACATTAGATACCAGTAATGGATGACATCAAATGGTGCCACGCATGGCAATCGAAACCACTTCACGCGGTAATCACAACGAAGAAACAACCTCTTAAATCACTACGCGAGACGTGTAGCCGATTTCGGTTAACCAAAACAGTTTCCCGCAAAAGAACATCATCAGATCATCTCGTCCCCAAGGATAGCCTGTTTATAAAACCGTGAAACTAAAATTGAGGAGCGATCTTCCCTCCCCAGAGGGCTGGCAAAAAAGCCATCACTCACACCTACTCACTTAGTTCGATATTTGTATATTTCTGATAAAGATGAACCGACTTTTTGGTTCAAGTTAAGTGAGTGATATGTCTTTACCCAAGGGATAAACTTGATGTTTTGCTATTTGTATTTGTATAACGCGTCCAACTACTTTTGATGTACGTTATTGCTTTACCAAGTTGAATAATAAACACAGATTCTGTTATTGATTGACTCTGTTATGAAAACAGAGCTACAAAACTTAACCGTTAAGTAAGGTGAATAACCTTAAAACAAGATACCTGTATTATAAGCAATTTTATAATGAACTTTGCTTATAATAAAGTCATCCAAAGAATAAAACAAAATTTTAGTAAAATTACTCATTTAAAGTTTCTTTCTTACCTTACATCGTCCACCTCCTAACAATAACAAAGCTAATTTATAGGTATTTATTATAATAGTCTCACGCCTGTATCTCCGAAGGGGTAGGCAGAGGTGTAAATATTACACCCACATTACGGCATGAATTTTTAGGTCCCAGGTAATAGGGTGCGAGCCTTTTGCCGTTACCGGGCGCATCACCAGACTCCGGGCTGCTACTGAGTATTCGGAAAAACCCAGTAACACTTTTGCCCGATCCGGGAATCGAACCCGGGACCTCCGATCAGCAGTCGCATACGCTATCCACTAGAAGATCAAAGCAAAGTTTTTGTTAACAATTACTCGCCTCTCAGCCCACCTCGTACATCTCTACTAGACACGCAGCCTAATTCAAAATGGCACCCGTCACCTCATGATCGGTCGTAAGCACAAACTTGCTTAGTTCAACGAAGCAGTCACAACTAATTCAAATTCAGCTTACTCTCCAATAACACTAATCAATACGAAAGTTTATGGAACTAGGTAACTTGTAGGTTTGTTAGTCTAGGCTTGTTGCTAGTTCAAGGACTAGCCTTGTGCCTGTTTATACGAATTATATTCCGATTAGAAAACACGAATGCTCTACTTCAACTGTTGGTATTATTTAGTTTAGTTTACAGGTAAAATTTTGCATTTATATAAGATTGGAATTGGATTGAACTCTCCAGTTAATCAGTGGCAGGTTTTTGTTTTTCTTGCTGACAAAACTATTGCGAACTGAATAAGCAGTTTTCACACTGAGTTAAAATGTCTGTGATGTCTATGAATTTATTAAGTCATAATTTTACGTCTTACTAAAGCTTCTGCCAGAGATAGGTTTAATTTAACAAGAAGATACACCTACTATACCGTGATTCGTAATATGTCTAAACATGGCGGTCCTGTCATTTCATGACAAGCACAACTGATATCTCGTTATGTGATCAGGATTTGGAATCTATTATATACCTATATATATATTTTAGGTATATATATATATATACCTAAAATATGTTGTAACTTGTATCTTTTAGGTAATGCATGACTGTTGTAATTAATATAAAACTCTTTATGTAGGACAAAGATGTTAATTTGATGGCTAAACCATATAAAAATATTGTACTGTTTGAATTCGCTTGATATAAAAGATACGCATTTTGAATAATTAAGTGTTGCCTATTCCATATTACAACTTAGTTGACAACATTCAGCTTTACAAAGTCCACAAAATATTCTTATCAAATCCTTTAAGCACGGCGAAAAATTTCCTAAGAACGCAGCACGCGAAAACACTAAGTCGCCAAAGAAATAGGAAAATTATGCAAATGTTTGTATCGCAACAACTCCAAATCATAACAACGATGAAATAAGCATTGAAATGGTAACATTCTTAATCTGTGCAAACAGATAATATTCAAAACAAAACAAACTTACGACGAACACACATCAAGCAATTATAACCTTTATTGCAACAGTCTAAGCTATAAGACGACAGCAAATTATGAGGGAGACATAACCAATTAGAATGACCCCTAAACTGCTACGTATTTTCATTTCTTTCGTCAACGGTGTATTAACGCGTAGGGGGTGCGGTGGGTCAGGTAATTTTGGACGTTCCGCTTCAAATAGACTTGAAAACAAAGCGCGGATTGTAAGAAAATCCCGCCCGGGACCCGTACCTAGCATTCGCTTTACCAAATTACTGAAATTTCATTCAGCCAACGGACTCTTGGGGAGGTGGGGAAAGATTTGCGAAAGAAATTAATGATATTTGTGGATGTGGCTTATAGTATCACTTAATAATGACAAAATGAGAATACCTTTTGCCTTTGGCGTCACACTCTAAAGTATTATATAAAACATGCTGGCTTCCCCGTAGTTTCTATCAACGTTTTTCAGACATTGTCAGAAAAAGTGGTACCCTATATACGACTCCAAGATCTAATCTATACCCTTTTCAAAATTCATCAAATCCAATTAAGCATTTTTGATGTGCTAACTGAACATACACATAACTTTTGTATTTATAATATTATTAGTAGAGATAATGTTGATTGTAAAGTAAACATGATCTATGATTGTTTATGTACATACAACACAGTACAGTAGAACTCATTGATGTTATGGATATTGGTTTATGTTTGTTATAGTGAAACTTAATATCAATACGTATCGTAAGGTTTCCTATAATGGTATATTCACGTGTAACTTTGTAGTACATATTGTACTACAAAGTTACACGTGAATATACCATTATATATGATACTGTTACGAGCTGGGGTTCGACGATAAATTATAACTCACTATGCCACTTAAACTGAACTTTATTTATACACAAACACTATACACAACTAGTAAAAACACACTTATTTCACACTTAATTCTCAACACTAATAAAAACACCACTAAACACTTCCGAATTACTTCCCTTCGCTTCTTGTTTATCGATTCGATATTCAATTGTTACTGAGTGAACTCGCTCGCGCGCCGGGTATTTATACCGGCCGGACAGGCAACGATTTCTTTATAGCATATTCCCGAACATTCTAGGTGCTTCCACAAAACTGTCGAAATAATCGCGAACAGTCGATCTCGATACAGCAACGCCATCTAGTACAGAGTAGATGAATCACCTTTAAACCACTCATACATTCAATCTCCCCCATTCACCGATAGATGGCGTAACAATACGTTTATCCATGCTTCTAGCACGTCAAATCAATTATGGAAATCAGATATGCACAAATCGGGTAAGCCTCAACCTAATTGAATCTGTTACGCTGGTCTCTTCTGTAGATAATAAGTATAGAGATTTAAGTTAGAACCAAAATAAGGAAAAATCTCTACATCGAAATGTATACATAGATAGCCAACTACATAGTTTAAAAGGTTTCTTATCTGCTTAGGATCGTAGGAATGGTGACATTTTGAGAACGTTTTCCTATTGCCCTTTATGGGTTCAACAACATTGTGTGAACTACATAAAGTTCTTCTCTTTCTTTTTATCTATCGTTTTTTTTTTTTTTTATATAGTAATAGGCGGCAAACGAGCAGACGGATCGCCAGATGGTAAGCAATTACCGCCGCCCATGGACACAAGCAACGCCACAGGAGTCACAAGTGCGTTGCCGCCCCTTGGGGTTGGGAAAAGTTATAGGATAAGGAGTGGGATGAGGGAGAAGGAATAGGGGATAGGGCCTCCGGCACTCTTACTCACCGAACGAAACGCAACAGTTTAGGTACTGTTACTTTGCGTCGATTTTCTGTGAGAGGGTAGTACTTTCCCGGTCGAGCCGGCCCATTCATGCTGAAATCAGCAAGGCTCTACTACTGTGAAAATTGTCTTTGTGAAGTATGAGCAACTCTGAAATTATTCTTAGCGCGTGTTCTTTGGCAAATGCCATATCCAAGTGCACACATAAAATTCTACATGCAAGTATTTTGTGTTGGAATTCACCCAGTTTTATAAAACCAAAGCGGGCAAAATGAGCTTAGTGGTGGATCGTGTAGCGCTCTCTGAGTGCTCGGCTACTTAGCGGCTGTGGACCGCTCTGTACTTGTGTACTTTTATATCTAGGTACTGTGTACGCCAAAAAAGTTATATTTCATTTTATTTATTAAATAAATTTGGCCTTAGAAAATATTTTTCTGTAGCTCTCATAGCGGGACTTGGCGTTCGTAATAGATACAAAAGTTCACGGGAATGTTAAGCAAAGTTTATAGAGGACGCTACTTGGATGGGTGACCGGTTCTGGGCGTTTACAGCGTTACACTTCTGTGCTTCAGAGGGCACATAAAGCTGTCGGTCCCTGCTCTTGTCTCCGAACATGAATAGTGAAGCCATATCCAATATCATTAAGCTTAGCTTCACGCCTCCTATCCCCGAAGGGGTACGCAGAGGTGTATTAAACACCCACACTTCCAGTTATGTTTTGGTCCCAATGTAATAGAGGGCGAGCCTATTGCCACCTACCGGGCACATTATTAGCGAGCAATAATTTACATTTAAATACACACATAACTTCGAAAAGTCGGGATCGAACCCGAGACTATCGTCTCGGCAGTCCGTTACGTACACCAATGAGCTATCGCCGCTTACACTATAAGCTTTAATTTTACAGGTCATCATCATCATCAGCCTTTAACAGTCCACTGCTGGACTAGGCCTCTCCTTTGATAGGAGGAATTGGCCTACTATACCACGCTGGCCAAACGGGTTGGTATAGGGTTTGTATCAAGTTTTCCTTCTCTTACAGTGCTGTTCTCTGCATAATATGCTCTCTCTGTCGGCTCTTACGACACCCATGGGATGATATTGGGTGGTGATAATCCGTATTCTTAATCCGTCACCACACGGACAATTGATTTTACAGGTCAATAAGCATTAATTTTAAAGTTTTGCAACCATGGATACAATAATCAATAAATTGTGGTGACGAAAATAATGCCAAACTTCCTTAGGCTGACTTCCTTAGGGATTTAACCATATTATATCTTACAAAGAAAAGCTTTTCTGTAACCCAGTAACTTATTTACAAATAAACTCCCTCCCCCACTGCTGGACATAGGCCTCTCCCAACATGCGCCACAATGACCGATCCTCTCGAAGCCTTGTAATATGTCCAGTACAAAGCGCAAGTCAATCAATCACAACAGCTAAATAAAATCCTACAGTTTCCGTAAAATCCAACATATTTCAATTTTCATTTCACAATACATTAAAACACTAACAGCAAAAAGACTAAGCCCGCTGAAAATTCGTTACACAAAAGGAATCAATGATTGAAGAATAAATAAAACAGAACCGGACAGTGTTCGGTGTGTGTTACCATTGGACAAAAAGATTTCACAGCCAAAAATATTTTTGAGCAAAAAATTTTTATATCCCCTTTCAATGCGGTTTATTTTTAAGCTTGTAAATGATAGGATTTCGGCGTGGATGGGTTTTTATATATACCTTTTTGGCGATGCAGATTTCAATATTTCGTTTTTAAATTTCGCTATTGGTATTGAGTTGTCGGCAATTTTTCTGCAATACCTATAGTTTATGCATTGCAGTAAAAAGTAAACTTATATTCCGAAACATTTACGTAGTGAAATTCAGGTTCACTTTTTGTTAAAACGTAGGTATAAAAAAGCCCTCTATTTTCAAAGACTAGTAGTAGTGGGAAATATTTTGAGAAAACGTAAAATAGTAGCTATGGTTCACCCCGGGTCTTCTACCAAATCCATCCTAAACAATTTTTTTGTTTTCATAATTGTATAGTTAAAATCAAGGCATCACAGGAATTTTCAATTGCGTTGCTCATAGTTCAAGTTTCAAGCCAAAACACTTCTATTCTCCTAAAAAGTAATCCATATTATATGTACGTCAAATTATAATGTAATCACTGATAATTATTCAATCTTCATACAAATTGATCGATTATATATTATTCAATACAAAGGATTATTCGGCGGGCAGTTGGTAAGCAAATTTGTATATCTAAGCCGATGTTAATCTGTTGTTAATCTTGATAATTGACTAAGCAAGTGCTTGATTAGTTGACTGGATGCTGCAATGATTGTTTCCAAACATAATTAATAATCACTGTAATTATTGACGTCATTTGGCTGTTGAATTATCGGATGCGTAATGTTGATGTGGTTACGTCATGTGGTGACAGTTCGCGGTTGTATTTGTGGATAACCTTGAAGATATTGGTTTGGTATGACAATCAAGCTGTATTATATGCTAGTGGTACAGAAAACTTTATGGGGTTTATACCTGAATGGGTAATAGAGATTATTTACTTCATCCATAGCTACTAATAGAATAAACGTGTTAGTATTTCTGTCCGTTACGCTTTTATATATATACATTGAAGAATATACTTTCAAAAATTTACTCATGCGAAGTTGAAATTAGGGACGATAGTTTGTATGACTTATAAATACCTTTTGACTATTGCAAATCATGTGGATGTAACGCGGGTAAAAGTTTATTGGATATAGATGTCACTTTTTTATCGCGCTTGCTCCAAAACCATTCGAGTTCCCATAGTTAGGTCGCACAGTGTTCCAAATCTAGCGTAAGTGTAGAAAAATGATTAAAAAGTATACAAGCAGTGTCCCGTATAGATGCACTTTTCGAATCTGAATAGAAAATACGTCCAACGTTTTCGTGTGAACAAAAAACTGTACCTTGTGCTTTTATGGAGAGCAGCCGGCTAAATAATTTAGTTGATTCCGTTTTTACATAGCTCCTTTGATAATTGAGGTTAATTTTGGATTTTGTAAAGTTTTGTGCATCTGGATGTTGATTAAATTAGTAGCGGACTCAGATAGGAAATGAAAGAAGACCGAAGACACTTATTCGTAAAAGGATTGGCTTGGCTGGCGTTTCGTTGGTATTAAATTTAAAACAGTTTCTTGATGATGAAGGGTTTTACTTGATATGAGATTTTGTATCTCTAAACTACTATAAGTGGAGGATCTCATGTCAGAGGCCAAGACTCTCTTTGGGTCGCGCGCCACCACCAATAAATGAATGAAACTACTAACTTCCGTTAAATATGTTATATATTGTTTTTTATAGACTCACGCCTGTATCCCCGAAGGGTTAGGCAGAGGTGTAATATTACACACCCACATTTCACTATGAATTTTTAGGTCCCACGTAATAGGGGGCGAGCCTATTGCCGTACGGGCACATAACCAGATTCCGTGCTGTTACTGAGAATTTCCTAACAGAAAAACCCAATAACTCTTTGCCCGACCCGGGAATCGAACCCGAGACCTCCCAATCCCACGCGCACCTTTATGCCGCGAGACTAACGAGGCATTAAAATATCAACTTCTTTTCGTAATATGTTCGTAGATTTTATATGCCTACATACTTACTTAATAATAAACTAAAAAGCAACAGTATTTTAGTCGTGTTTTTTATACAGTAATTAGTTTAAATTACTTTACTCAGGTTACAAACCTGAGTTCCTTTTATTCATCGTAGATATTCTGAAAATATTTAAGTTTAGCCAACACATTAGTTTAGTACGTACAACGTAATATTTTATTAAGTTAAGTATAATTACTTTATTTTTTATTTAAGGTTAAACTTATTTGGCTTGTTATTAAGACAGACATGGAAATGATAAAAATTTTAATGAATTAAAATTAAAGCAAATTGTTTTCAGCGATATCGGTTGTTCATAAAGTACGTTTTATTTACTCGTAAGAGTCTTAAGTGCGCAAGAGAATAAGCAAAAAGAGACTTAAACAGAATACTTAGACTTTAAGTAAAAGCTATTGAAGCAGCATCAAGCCGTTCACCCGCAAAAGTCTCAGTTTTATTTCTTAACCGAAATTATTATTCCAATAAATCAAATCAACACAGTTACTACCTAGGTTAACCGTTACAAAAACAAAACAAATCAACGAAAATACGTCAAAAACAAAACTAAAAAAGTATTGGAATGGTACAATAAATAATTTCCTCAGATAAACAGAAGGTATTGAGGACGAATTTATATTAGTTTGAAAAACAATTTACTCCAGGCTTGCACCTCGGAAAAACTCTAAACAAATCGCGGGACTTCGCCAACTATCGTGCAACCGTCTTTTCGTATTGCACGGTGCAAAAATAGATGAGTTCATACAATAAAATTCACATTGAAAACAATCTTTAAAAAGAAATTGAGTTATTTGATATTGGATTGGATTCTTATATTGTGAATTAATTGTACGTAGTCTGTTGCTGTTAAGTTTAGTAACATAATATTATCTTCTTAATATATAAAATCCTTGCATTACTTACTGACTGACAGACACGCTACAGCCGAAACTATTGGGCGCAGGAGGCTGAAATTTGGTATGTTCCTTGGGGACCGTAGGGGTGCACTAAGAAGGGATTTTCCGAAATTCGTACGGGATCGGCCAAAACGGGTAAATTTAAAAAAAATGCAGGCGTAGCTGCTGGCGTCCTCTAGTAAATAATATAATAATATCTTTATTCTTGTCCATAGTATGGTTGTGGTGGTCGAGTTGTTAGAAATATTAACTTGTTTAACTCGTAATGATATTAAAGTGTTTCCGGTGGTGCCGCGGTATTTCAGTATCGAGACCTCAAACACCTGTAGGGGCAGAGTGGCACACACCTCTTTGGCTGCCCCAAGAGGCGGAGGATGAGCTTGAAATATAGTTGAAGTGAAGACCAAAAAAAGGAACTTAATATATGTGTTTTGCAAATATATATAGGTATGCCCAGGAGACGACCATCAACATGCACCTCTCAAGGTACAGTAGTTTGTTGTTGTGTTAGATTTATGATTTTGAGGGACGTTCGAATAGTAGACGGATCCGCAAGCATCAAATCATCAAATGTTTGATTAAAACCGGCACGGTCGCGGTTAAGTACATCGCTCCGGGTCGATCCAAACGTTGAAAAACTAGTGTTCTACAACCTTTCGACCGAAACGTAGCGACTGTACGTACAGTCGAACAACTTCCCGCTAGACCACCATAAGGGTGAGAATCGCTCAGCAAGACATCGTCGCTTCCAGTGCTACTTTACACAAACATTGACATTCGTATACAAAACCAGTTTCTAGTGTGCCTCAACTCAATGAGAGAGCTAAGGGATTTTTTTTCAAACTGGTCCACCACCGACTTGTTTGATTGTACCGATTGTACGTTTGGTAGTCCGGACACTCATGGAGAAGAGTTTAGCCTCCAACGTTTGCATCCCTGCTAAATTCTATTATACAATACAACTCGCATCGTTCTAGCGCCATGCTGGTTGCATCCAAAGCGAAGACCGGGACCCACTTTATAGTCTTACCAGATTTGATTATTTGCTTTTCCACAGAGTAATTGCCGCAATCCAAGCGCAATACTATGGCGTGGATCAGGATTAGAGTATATTCAAGCGTACTCTTATAACATATCATCCATATCATCCCATGGGTGTCGTAAGAGCCGACAGAGGGAGCATATTATGCAGAGAACAACACTGTAAGAGAAGGAAAACTTGATACAAACCCTATACCAACCCGTTTGGCCAGCGTGGTATAGTAGGCCAATTCCTCCTTTCAAAGGAGAGCCTAGTTCAGCAATGGACTGTTAAAGGCTGATGATGATGATGATGATAATGACTCTTATAACGACCGTTAAAGAACATGACAGCTGGGATCGACGGCTCTCCATGGCACAAGGAAAACGATAATTAACAATTAAACCAACGGCGCATGGCATGGCAGATATTTAGCATCGCTGCCGTATTAGGATTTTTAAAAATCATTAGAGAATGCTTCCTCTATTCATAGGAGGCACCAAGTTATATTCTTCCACATAAAATCAATTTAAAAGAGTATCCCCAACTCGCGGTCAACTAGGAGCAAACTCGTCCGATACCTGTCGTTGACAGTTTCGTTTCGTAGAAACTTTTCTTTGTTAAGCCACGATGTGGCGACGAAGTTGCCTCGTTAGTTCCCAAGATGCGATATTGGCCCCCAATGTTCCACTTATGTACTCATACGTATGTGGATCGTATTTGGGAGTAAGCTGGCTAATGAGGAAATTCAAGAAAATATAGCTAGTTTACTGAATATTTAAATTTAAGCAAATAATCTTTATTACCTGAAGAAAACTTGATTAGGGATATAAATATGATTATCAATACATATTTGAGAACGTTGGGAAGAAATACGCACACACAAATTTTCACTACTTTCTTTCTGATCATGCATGTTGCCAGCTGGAACCGACATCAAAAATGGTTGATGTTGCAGACATTATTTTTTCTTATCAGCTATCACTTTTGAAGTCTGTTTAAGTTTATTCAATGTATGTGAAGTCTAGTTGGACTTGAAATCTGATATTGAGCTCTAAAGCGTATGTCGTGGATATAATGGGGACAAATATGATAATGATGTGTATGTTTACAATCAATAAATTATGTAATCACTTCACTGATTGAAAAATTACTTCGTCTACAGGGTAGTTTCCAGGGTCAAAATAATTACATTTTATTTAGTCCGTATTTTAGATTATAAAAAAATATTGGACACGTATTTTTTCTTTTTTCGATTAAATAAAAAATAACATATAGCCCATTAAAGTTACGTGTGACGTCACCTAGTGCGAAAAAATGCAGCACGACGTGACGTTATACGTAACTTTAATGAGTTATATCTTGGTCATTTTTGGTTTAATTTGCTAATAAAAAAATACGTATCGCTTATTTTTGAATAATCTAAATGACGGACTTATAAAATATTTTTCGGCAACTAGCCTATTGGGCTATAAACTTATTTCAGCGATAATAAATTGTCGAGGGCATAGGTGGTTTCAGTGCAGACATGTGAGACTGGTAAAACATATTTGTTTAACATCCCGTATGAGTGGCTAGGATACCTGGCTTTCACCCAGGAGGCTCAGGTTCGATTCCCGGTACGGGAAACCGCTACTTTTTGGATTTTGTGTAATAATTCCATCAATGTTATATGCGTTTTCTTCGGGCTATCTTTTATAATCTGGCTCTCGTATTTTTTATAAAATTATTTTAAGTTTGCTCCCATAATTACCTATATTGTTTTTTATTTTCTATGTTATATGCGTAGTGAGCTTACAATATATTGACAAAAACAGAGCCAATCCTGGAATGGAACTATAAAACCGCAGCGAAATGAAGCCGACTTTCTTTAACACTACAATTATGTTAATAGCCATCATTAGGCGCTAGGGAAGTGGTAATACATGACCCTAACATATGGCCTCGGTAACTAAGTAGAAACCATTATTAACTCTAGACAGACATTACCTAATATTATTACAGAGGCATTAAACACAGTAATGCGACTGAAATGGATATTCAGTAAGCCGGAAAGCGATCGCACGGTGAATTCAGATTCCCTATTAACATTAACAAGCATTGCAAATGCCAAAAGATGGGCCTACAGTGGTGGCGGAGAGCGGGGAATATTTTTGTGAAGTAAAACAATATACGCTTGATTTGGACTTGCAGGTTTTGTAGTATTTATAATCGTCGTAACTTGCAAGCAGCGTTGTCCTGCCACTTTCGCCTCGAAGCCCGTCTCTAAAGGTCCGGGAGCGACCGCTTTTTGGTCTAATCAGATATGTCAGTGTATTGAATCTTTGCTACAAAGCGACTGCCGTCCGACCTACGCAGCTCAAAGAGCTAGCGATAATCCATGCCTGAACGTAAAAGTATTGGATGCAAGTAGGATAACGCTTGGACGATTGGGATGATCACCTCATAATCACCAGTTAAGTGCCCGATAATAAATGTATAAAAGACAGAGAAAGGGTCTTTTTTTTTTTCGAGAATCTCCCAGGGGTTAAAACTGCCCCCGAGAGGAGTTTATTGCGACATACTTAGTGCGCGAAATTTCTGCTATTTGATACAGAAATATAGAGAACAATTTGAGAGCAAAAGGAAAAAAAAGGAAAAAGGGAAAAATATGTCGGTGTTATTGTTTGTGTGTATGCGTGGTTATGTGTTGTTGAAAAGTTTGAGTGTGTCGACGATGTGCGTTAGGTGTGTCATGAATGTATTGGTGGCAGTTGCATCTGTGAGTATGGAGTCTAGGTCATATGGTATAAGTTGCTTAAAGTGGCAGTAATGTTCATGGTGTAGCCGTGTGAGTGTGTATTTTGGGCATTGTGTCAAAAGATGTATGAATGTTTGTGTGGTAGTGTTGTTGCAGCCGTTGCAGGGACATGTGTCCGTGTCGGTTATGTGGAAGCGGTGTAAATACAAGGGTTACCTTCCAAGAAAAGGTTACTGTTAGGAGAAGTTCCACTAATTACCACATCTATAAAGAAAATACTGCTTCACATTAGGGTAAGCACAAGAATTTTCACCTTTAAATGTAAATAATTACGCGACAAAGACCAGTACATCGTCGATACGTAAAATAAGAATCGCTGTTACTGCGACCATACCCTAGCCCGGTCATTGTTGAGAGAGGCGGAGCGTGGAGCGAGTATAACTTAATTATATAATTGTACCGATGTCCGGCAGTCGCGCTACACACTATCTCTACAATAATCTAGTTATTATATACGAAGATTAGCTCTGTTTTGTTTTCTCTTCTGGCGAGACTACGTGGTCTGGTGTGGCAATTATGAAAATGCGAACGAAATTTCGTGCTCGGACAAAAATTGTGACTTGTATGTTTGTAGTAAAATATTTTTTAAACAGTACTGAATTTTCAATTGAAACAAAAGTTTTCTGCTAAAATGGTATTTTGGAGACTAAAAATGTGACTGGGTCATTATCAGGTTACTCATTATTTGGTTGACTTCGGTGGCAATTCTTTTTTAGTTAATTTAGGCATTATTAGTATGAAATATCAAATATAGATTTAATTTAAAATATATTAGTAGTAGAGGGAACAACATAGACTGAATGGATATGTAGGAATTCAATTTTCTTGAAATGGAGTCCACCGAAATCAATATTCTAATCACCGAAATCAAACATATCAAATGATTTATATTCTGAAGACTATTTTATATCCCTATGTTTAACTGATTTAGTACTACTACGTACGTAGATACGTATGATACGTACTAGGTAAGAAATTGCAGGTTAGGTAATTATACAATAAAATATTTTATTTCATCGAGACTAAAGCCTTATTTCAAAATTTCTTATATGTTGATAACATATAAGAAATTTTACAAAAATCAACTTTGGAAGGAAGCGTTAAATTATTACACTAACTTTTATTAAAAGTACCTACTGCTTTGTAGTTGCTAAAACTGACAATATAGGAATTTAAACAAATCTGAAGTGTTCGTTGAGATTTAGCTTAATCACAGATTTATTTACTTATTATTAAAAAATCACTTAAAATCAGCTTTTCAAAAACATCAACAATTATCTAGAAGGCACTTATTTGACTAATAATAATTGTATTAACAATATTACGTTGCCTTTTAGTTGTAACACTATTAAAATAGTTTTAGGTATATTAAGCACCCTTTTTTTTTTTGTTTTACGAGGTGGAAAATCCCTTCGGATCTCCGACTCTTGGGGGAAATAAGAGCCGGAGTATGTGGTGTTTCCACTAAAAACCACCTCGACTTCCGCCATGTACCCGTGTGTCGGAGCGTGGGGCATCACCAAAGCACTCGTCGCCACCCTCCGACGGGTATTTGCCCGCCAGATGGTCAGGCGGGCCCCGAACAAAACCCCCAAACTCCCCTTGGCGACGGATTAAGGTGTTGGACTCCGCCGCCAAGACGCCCAGCGGCCGCAGAGGATAGGGAGGACGGCAACGCAACACCGCATCTCCTCTTCCTCTGCGGCCCCACCGCGACGCATCGAATGGTGCACCCCCATTTGGTCGCGGGAGATAGGGCGCGCGGCAACGCGACACCGACACGCCTCTCCTCCCGCGACCGCACCTGACTCCGAGGGACAGACAGAACTGTCCCCCGCACCCGCACCGTTGGACGCATCCTGCGCAGGCCCCTCCAAGCCCACGCGGAGCGTCCCCTCCTGGATCCCTCTTAGCTTCACCGCGGGTGAGCAATCCACGGTTACTGAGCCCCCCACCACGACAAGGTGGATATCCCACGGGGGGGAGGAATATTAAGCACCTAGAAATAAATTTAATGCTACATAATTTAATACACAATGTAACAAAACTTATAAAAACTTATTACTTATTCAAGTTTTCAATCCTGAATTTAAAAAATGTTATATTCCTCGTCACTGCTGTCAATGTAAGAGAATGTAACTTCATTCATTACTCATCATCTTCTGGCCCTGGTCCCAATATATTTGGGGTCGGTGCAGTACGTCCTTTGCTTCCATTCTTTTCTGTCGCCCTTCATCTGATCATTTACCGCTTTCTTTTTCATATCCATCCTCACACAGTCCATCCATCTTTTCCTTGGCCTCCCTCTCCCTTTCCATCCCTCTACCTTCATATTCATCACTTGCTTACATACATACATATCATCTCTTCGCATAAAATGTCCATACCAAGCCAAACGACTTCCTTTAATTTTTCGTCTATAGGCGCCACTTTCAGACTACCTCTCACGTATTCATTCCTAATCTTATCCATTCTCGTAACTCCACATATCCATCGCAACATTCTCATCTCTGCCACATGTAATCGCTTTTCATCCATCTTCTTAGTAGCCCAACACTCAGCTCCATACAATACGACAGGCCTTATAAGCGCCTTATATATGCGTCCCTTGAATTTCAAAGGCATTTTAGGATCGCATATTGTGCCCGATACCTGTCGCCATTTCATCCATCCTGAGTTGATCCTTTGCCGAATAGCTCGATCAATTTCATTAATTACTATCGGAGCAATATTTTCACGACACATGCGTCCAGAAGCTATCTATTTCGTACAATTCAATGTCTGATGTTTAGGTATGGGACAGGTGCTGCTTGGTTTCATAGAAGTCATCAGCAAGGTCAACAGAATAGCTACTACCAGGTTTAATCAGATTGTTCTATAAAGTTTGAGGTTTATTAGAATTGGCTGCACCGATTTCACTCCCTTTTTTAATCTAAACCAGAATGCGTGAAACAACATGAGAGGTGATGAGAAAGTTAAATAAACAAACTTTAAATGTAAATAAATAACTAATGTATGATTTCGGTGACTTTAACATTGATTTCGGTGCACTTATTTCCACCGAAAACACCGAAATCAATGCCACTGAAATGAAAATAATTAGCAAAATTCTATATATTTTAAAAAGTAACACGCTTTTTAATATTAATCTCTTTTATTGGAATTGAATAAACATAAGACATACGTTTAGTATAGTTTAAACAATTTAAGTCAAATAGTTGTGGATAAAATGAATTCACCGAAATCAATTTTAAGGGTATACCAAGCCACCGAATACGACTAAGAACCTTAATAAAAGAGTTTCACGGAGACGCACAGACGTGTTATCCTTGCCACCGACGCGGCACTCCTGATTGTTCTATTACTCTAGCAAATAGTTTCGAACTCACTAAAATACAGGATTTATGAACAGATCAGACGCGAAGACAATCAGTTGTAACTTGTTTAGTATGGCCTATAATGACGTAGCAATATTATACATTGAGTTCATAACTATATAAGGTATTTCTTTTTTTATTCCCTTGCATTTTATTTATTTAAAAAATAATACTTGCGGCACCTAATATGAAGTCCTACCTATTAAAGAAAAAAATATCAAGTTGTTAGTTATGCATTTTGTACTGAATTTCGACCCGGACACGCTTATTTGAGCCGGCTGAGAACGACCCGAATTCATTGAGATAAAAATTATTATTGTTATACAGGGTTCATCTTAGCGGGTTAACTCATGTCTTCGCATGGGCGGTTATTATTTATTAATTATTTGGCTACTGCTGCTTTTTAGTATACATATTATACAGTAACGAAGACGACTCCGACAAAAGACATATTTGTGAAATGCTTTAGATCAATTAGTACAGGCGTAGTTAAATAAAATGATAAAAAAATAATATACCTACGTATTTTATTTACTTACCTTGATCCTGCGTAATACAATTATGGGTTTGTACTTTCATTCTATGAGAATCTGAAAATCTATGGTCAAGGGCTAATCAACCATGTAAAAAATATTTATTTGTGGAGCCACATCGTACTTATTTGATTAAATTACAATTACATATTTTTACACAAAGAAGATAAATCATTTAAAAGCACAGGAACCACAACAAGACCTCAACGCTACGCAACCACATCGTAACCACGTCACACAAAGACATCGTATCACAAGACATCGTCACGACAAAATGTGGTTATGTTAACCACATTTTGTCGTGACGATGTCTTGTGAATCTAGACTTATATTCATACAAACAAGATTTGATTTTATTGTCAAATAGCTGTTTTCTGTCGATAAAAATGGATCTTTACTTATTTGTCCGGTGGTTTAGAATAACGATAGATAAGGTAACGGGTTTTATCCATTTATCGAGTGACACATATAAAATAGTAGGTAAATTGACGTGCCCTAGGCTTTCTACATTTATATTCATAGCAAAACTATTACTGAAAACGATACCTTTGATAGATAGTTGATGGAAGCTAAATGGTTTGAACCTGGCTCTATATTTTGTGTGCCATTTAATAATTGTGCCATTTAGTTTAATACTTTACTTTCTACAATAAAGACACTATCTCGTCATCAGCCTTTAACAGTCCACTGCTGGACTAGGCGTCTCCTTTGAAAGGAGGAATTGGTCTACTATACCACGCTGGCCAAACGGGTTGGTATAGGGTTTGTATCAAGTTTTCCTTCTCTTACCGTGCTGTTCTCTGCATAATATGCTCCCTCTGTCGGCTCTTACGACACACATGGGGTGATATGGGGTGGTGACATTTCGTATTCTTAATCCGTCACCTTTCTACTGATTTAATAATACTTTTTGATGAACCTATCTATTGATTTAATAATACTTTTTGATGAAGAAATAGTACTTATCCCATTTTGGCAAGACATCAATTGGCATTAACAAAAAATGTTTACAATATTATGGTCATAATACTTCAGTAGCACGGAACATTGAAAGGGATTAGACGATTTGAGATAGTTTTAGTTTTTAAACGGCGCCTCTAAGCCTTAGTAACTAATCGTAGAGCATTTAGCAAAACAAAAAAAAATACACGAGTATGGACTGTTAAACCTATACGCCTTTAATACAGGAAATAAAGTATAAAATAACAGCTTTTTAATTTTCTGCTGCAAAATAAATGCAAAATAACAGCTTTTAAATTTTTTACAAAACATAATTTTAATTCAATTGATCTTTGGTGTTATCTGCCAGACCTTACAACACAAAAAACGTAGAATTTACCTTAGATAAAGTAACCACAACCCCAAAGCTCGATACCATTAGCCAACATAACCTCCCTTTTATTCTCGTACCGTCGGTTAAAAATAATTGCCACTCAGTCCCCAGCCTTACCCTCCAATTTGCGTCAGCACATATCATAATTATCCGATATAATACGACAAAAATAAAATTAAACTCGTCCCGGCCAACTTAATAGAGCATTACCAGCCTATTTTATTTTGCTGCATTACTTTATTAATATCCATGACATATTCCGAAGGTAAATTAACCAATTTGTACATGTAATTGTTTCATTTGCTATTTTATTCAAGTATTTTCTTTCATGTTGATTTTGGCACAAATTCAGTTTTCTTTGTTAATTGGGTGTTAAAAATAACGAGGAAAGGGAAGCGTAATATCTCATTATGAATTTCATGTACATAATTATGCATACACATATAAATATGGATTTATGCCAATCCCTGTAGCTATAAGCTGAATTTCTGCCTCAAGCAAGCTTGGTTTTATGTCTTTCGTAGTGATAAAGCGAGATAATTTCGTTGTTCTAGACAACGACTTACAACCTGGTAACAAGTACCATTTGACTTGGACATCGTCCGCTCGTAAACCATGATGCACTCTTGATGTGTCGATAAACAACCTTGTATCTAACTAATAGTTATTGGATACTGAAGAAAAAAAACAAGGATTTAAGTAACAAATTAGTCCACTAATTTGTCTATTGGACAAGCATAGCATAAGCTTACGATATGCAAAACCACAAAATTGCTTATATCTGTACTAATTATACTAAAATACATTAATACTATAGAAATATTTAAATAATTAAAACCAAAACCAGCCAAGAAACGACCTTGTGAAAAATAAAGTAGGCTTCTGTGTAAATAGTAACACCAAAAGTTAAACAATACTCGGACACTTTTAACTTCACACTTAGAGAATAAACGCAAAAGTCACCTCAGTAATCTCGTGACCACGATTCTTGGAAAGCAAGAGAAACATCGGGTTAAAGTATTGAAAATATAATTAATCATCTTTCAGTTAAAATGTAATAAATAAAAAAAAACTGAATAAATCGCAATAAAAATTGTAATAACCATTCTGACGCGGTCAGGTAAATAGCACTTTTATTTTAGTGCGATGTGTAACATGCACACAATATTGCCTTTTTAGAATATCACATTTTAATTTTTTGTCTTTACATTTACGTTCTAGCGTTCTAGCGTTATACGGGTTGTTGAAGCAGCGATAGCCGAGTGGAGGGACCGACAGAGGGAGACGCAGAGGGTCTCGGGTTCGAATCCACGGCACGCACCAATGACTTTTCGAAGTTAAGTGCGTATTAAATTGTTAATTATCGCTTGCTTATCGGTGAAGGAAAACATAGTGAGGAAACCTGCATCTCTGAGATTTCTCCATAATGTTCTCGAAAGACATGTGAAGTCTGCCAACCCGCACTTGGCCAGCGTGGTGAACTATGGCAAAGTCAAAGTCAATTTATATATATATATATACATTTTAAAATAATTTCTTAACGATTCTACATTTACATTTACTGCCACGTTCGCAAAGCAAGGGCGTAGAACCATGAAAAAGAACGGGCAATAAAACTCACGGTCACTCTTTTTCATCGCCAGGTTTTGCATAATACACATAATTTACATTTTGTAAGGTGCTGCAACTGTTACACCTTCTATATCACTTGTATATATTTATTGTACATAATAATACTCAAGCATAATACTTAATTTTAATTTTGATGTTCATTTAGTTTGCCTTCTCAGAATAGAATACACATGGTGAAACAGGAGCATCCACTTACATTATATATACATAATAATGCAGGCAATCCGTAAAATTGATCAGAACCATGATGGAAATGATGCAGTTAAATATTAAAATTTAAGACCAGCCCTCAAGACCGTCATCGACCAGTCAACGCAAGTAGCACCCGTTCACGAGTATGACGCATGTGTCATCATCATCCCTCTCGCCATATTAGAGGGACAGGGATGACCCGACACACGACGCCACCACCAGAAATGACATTTTAGTGAGCATGACGACAACGGTGTATACGAACCGGCAGTAAGAAACAATCTATTGATATACTGACGATGACCGCCAATTACCTCCATTTTCCAGATCGTAATTATTAAGATAAATTAGTGGAACGCGTGAAGGAATGCAAATGTAGAAAGAATTTTGTGAAGGTGACAAGTGAACAATGATATGATCAGGGATAAATAATGTTAAACTACATTCAACAAATTATAAAAATATCCAAATCCTGCAAAAATCATGTGTTCACGAGGCACTTCCACTCAACATGTTACTTATCAAAAGTAGAATTTAACAAATTTATATAAAAATTATATTAAACGAGCAGAAAATAAAATAATCCTGAGTTAAACAAGCCTAAGCCTATCCTCATGGTGTTTTATCATTTAAAATTCCTTAGTAGTGTAATAACCTTTTTGTAAAAGAAAGTTCCTAATGGTCTGTTTGTATTTGTGCATGGGTAAATTCATTATTGCAAGAGGCAATTTGTTGAAAAATCGTATACCAATCTCCGCAAATGAGTTCTGAACTTTATGTAGACGGTAGTTAGTTCCCACCAATTTATGCTTATTCCTTGTGTTCACTTTGTGCAAATCACTATTTTTGCGGTATAGAATTAAGTTTTTCTGAATGTACATTAAGTTAGCATATATATATATATATTGCGATGCAACTGTCAATATATCTACTTCTTTAAATTTATCACGTAAAGAATCTCTAGCACCTAACTTATAAATTGTACGTATGCCCTCTTTTGAATGACAAACATAGTCTGTATATCAGCAGCTGTACCCCATAACATTATACCATAAGACATTACGCTGTGTAAATAACTAAAGTAAACTAGTCTAGCAGTATCTATATCTGTGAATTCCCTAACTTTTCTAACTGCAAACGCTGCAGAACTAAGTTTTACTGCGAGACAGGATATTTGGGCGCCCCACTGAAGCTTATAATCTAAAGTTACGCCTAAGAATACGGTTGATTCGACTAGTTGAATTGTTTCCTTATTTAAAATTATCCTAGTAGGAACACTTTTGACACTAGGCAAAGAGAATTTAACACATTTACCCTTCTCCTTCTCATAGTGAGAAGAGGTCCGTGCCCAGCAGTGGGTCAGTATAAACGGCTGATGATGATGATGATGATGTTATACGGGTTGCATCCGAGAATCTGGTCTTGGAGACCAAGCTTCTTGGAAAAGCTAATATCTGGTAAGTATAGAAAGACTCTCCTTCTTTTCTTACCAGATATTTTCTTTTCTACAGAGCGATTGCCATGCGACCACTGCAAACCCAAGGGAGATCGATATTCCATGGCTTCAAAACATAATAGGAAGTGTTAGCAGATATATTCAGGCGTACTAATCCCCCATAACGAGTGGCAAACATCTTCATGACAGTCGGAACCGATGGTTTAATGAGCTTTCTGAGGGATGAGGCATGCGATAATTAACAATTTAATAACCTCGAAAAGTCAGTGGTACGGCGCCGTAGACATGAACCCGATAACTTTTGGCAGTCTGTTGCTATCTACTCATTACTTTTATACTAGCCTTCAGGTTTATTCTACACCTACACCTTCCTCAGAATCACACTACGTATGTATTGATGAAACCAATTGAAAATCCGTCCGGTTGTTACTGAAAAAAAGTAACTTCATTTTACAATATCATAGGTATATAGATAGATGTTTATCCCAAATATTTGAAAATTATTTTATCCCCAGACAGCCGACCCAGTAATTGAAAATAATAGGTATATAATAATGATGTCATAATAAAGTGTACATCTTAAAATAATGAGTCTTAATTAAAGGGATGAGAACTATAGTTGGTGCCACGAGAAGATAGACTTTTTGTAAACAAACATTCAGAGCTTCACAACCTTTTTTCAAACAGTTGCGTTATAGATTTTATGCTTTTGAACAGCCTTTTTTTTTCAATGCCTAATTATGCCTCTATGTTTTTAAATTTATATTGTTAAATTTTACTGAAATAAAAATATTTGATTTTGTGTTTTAATGGTCGAATGTTCATAAATTTGCCGATTTTTTTGTTGTTTTACACGTAATAATCTGTAAATTAGTGAAAAGTAGAGTACCATGTTTGTTAATTATAGAGTACATACATGTTACTTTATTATTGACACATTTTTTTTAAAATCAATACGCAATAAATAATTTTGCTCAAAGTAGCATATCTAAAATATATTCTAAAATATTAAATTATTGACCAACAATGAATAATATAACAGATAACTAGCTAATACACTGCATAAACATTTCTAGGCATAGAGATTTTACGTTGTCTGTGAATGAAATCGTCAGAATGAACTTAAAGGAAAACCATTAAACGTTACGGTAGTCTGAAAACGCAATTTGTTTTAGGTATAAATAATTTTCTGCCATCTGATATTCTGCATGCGCTTTTTCGAGATGCCGGCAGCGGAAAGAGCGTTGCGATCCTATAAACTTGAATTTAACTTTACACCAACCCCTTCTTGATAACTAAAAGTTTAATTTTGTCATCTGATAAAAAGATGTTAGGCCCAAGAAGGTATCATTTCAATGAACTAACGCCAAATGTTGACACTCTAGGCGTCAGTACCTCAAAACATTAAAAGATCCTGTTTGCAGCGCATAATATCGATAAAAACCCGATCTATAGACATATTACTTTCCAATGACACGTATCTATGTACCGTTGCGCTCATTGGATTTGAAATTATTTGTTTTTGACAGAACTATCGCTAAGTCACTTAGTGAAAATTCTTTGTTTACAAAAAGTCTATGTTCTCGTGGCACGGACTCTAGTCTAGAACATGTTTATTTTTATTGCTTATAAACATACACGCAGTAATGATTGATATGTATCTGTCAGTCTACGCTATAAATATAATAGCATACTCAGATTAGGCTTAGTTCGCATTGTTTGGCGTGAGGAAATTGTAACTTAAAATAACATTATAAAGTGGAAAAAAATATTTTTATATACAGGGTGTAAAAAGACCCTTAACGAAAACTGAAACCCCGTATTACCAATCATTACGAACATTTTTTACTTCGGCACCATACCTCAGAAATTACTGGTTCAGGAGATATTGATGCTCAAAGTTACAATCAAATTTTTGTAATTAGGTACAAAACCGATGCAATTACCATGCCAACCTGTTCTATGGATGTCCTATGCACCCATAGATCAGTAGGTATTTCGAAAATTGTACGCGCACAATTTGAATGGCGGCTTAAAAAATGAGATTATTTGAAAAAAAAAGCATTTCCCATGTTTCATTTTTGTTTAATATGACTTGGCATGACATGTCCAGAACGAGTAGAGTTCGGTTTGGTGATGGGTCTTGTGACACCCTGTATTTGTACCGAAATAACTCACAAACTACTAGACCGATTTAAAAAATATTTGACTAGCTTGCCCATATATAATGTTGAGGGAAACGTTGGAATCGGCTTTGGTCCTACTGGTCGTTGCTGCATATCAGTATTTTACGCAGAGCTGCCCCCTCATATTTCCGCAATGAAAACACAAGACTGATGATGATGATGATTATGAGATATTAGCATTTTTTATGTAATATTACAAATGCAACAGGCAAATGAGTAGGTGCAAAATATATTCAAAATATTTAGCTCAGCACTATGTTGTACTTTTACAGAAGCAGCACAAAGAGCCACGATTATCAGCTCTATAATTTTATATTAAATACAACATAACATCACATAGCCCTTACCCGTTACCCTATGCGATGTACTCTACGCCTAACATTCGGAGGTATATTGTGCCAAAGTAACATAATCCGAAGCCGGTGGGGTCGCCAATTACCTACAGTAATGGCTCATAATTTAGCTAAATGCCTGGCCACGATAATTGATATTGTCTGTTATGCTTTCACACTCCTGTGGAGGCTGATTGCTGGTATCTTCGTGTTACGGTCAAAGTTGTATACATATATGAATTTGAGTAGATTGGCGAAATGGGCAATGTTATGAAGTTTATCTTTTAATGTTAGTATGTGGTCAACTCAAAGGTTTTAGGGCGTCAGAAAACCCCCACTATAGCCTAACGGCCGAGTCACGACCTTGCCGCTCTGAGCGGCGGCTTAGCGTGGGGCGGCGAGCGGTAAGATCAAATGTATGAAAACGTTAGAAGCACGCCACGAGCCGCCGCGCACAGCGATAACGCGCGCGTTTTTTTTAGCGCCAATGGCTGAACGGCGAGCGGTGCGGCGGGCGATGCGGCGAGCGGTGCGGCGGGCCATGCGGCGAGCGGCGGGAACAAACGTACTGCGACCGAGTCCGACGCCACGACTCCGAGCGGCATAGACAGCGTTTCGCGAGGGACGAACTAGGCGGTTAAACTATTTGTTAAATATTTTGTGGCGGTAATGAATACGGAGACATTTAAAGTCGAAATTTTAAAACGGTCGCGTGTATGGATAGCAACACATCCGCTGTATAAATACAAAAATGTTAATAAAACGTTGCGAGATGTAACTAAACAATGTTTTACAGAATATAATGGTAGGTTTTAATATTAATCGCAAACATTAAAACATTGTGTAATGTACATATTATGTACCTATTTAGGTACAGACACAGCTACTATGAAAGTTGAAAGGTGGTTTACCTACTTAACGTAATCTACGTTGTGTAGGTACCTATTCAACGCTTCATTAATTATTGCGAATATGCATTATTCCTTTGATATAAAATACTTATAAGAAATGAAGATCCAATGTCGACAATATTGTAGGTATACCGTATACTTACACAAAGATATTTTGGTTATCGCAATATTTATGGGTAACTCCGTCAGCCCAAATACGTCCACATTTGCCGCTGCGTTTACCGCTACTGTGGGGTCGTGGCGTGCACGACGCTCTGCCGCGCCGCCCGCCGCGCCGCCCGCCGCTTAGACCGATCTCGTAAACAGGCCCTAACGATTCTGGTATAGGGACAAGAACCGAAACTGGTGTTACGTGCCCTTCGAAGTACTTTTGATGGAGAGCTTAAGAGATCCGTCTCCAGTCATCGCGCTGGCGTACATTAACATAGCATTTTTTTGTAAAAATATTTGTTATTTGTACTTAACAAATATACATGGTAACAACAATTTTAAACGCCGTGCTCGGTATCAATTCAACACGACCGCTCAGACGGCCTAGTTCTACACGTCCTGATACATGTACCTACATGGTAAGAATTTCATAAGCTGCTTACAGAAGGGCTGTCCTTTTTAAAGTCATGCATGGTGGTACATTATGCAGGTTGACCGGCACGAACTGCGAGGGAGCTCAACTAACGCGCTTACATAAATTGTCTCTGTGCATGATTTAACTACTGTTAGCACCTAGCGTTCCCT
The DNA here is from genome assembly GCA_944739405.2 of Euclidia mi. NCBI lineage: Eukaryota > Metazoa > Arthropoda > Insecta > Lepidoptera > Erebidae > Euclidia > Euclidia mi. The sequence goes on from OX123197.2 coordinate 14,837,498, forward strand.
GCATTTTTATTTCTTCGCACATTATCCTCTGGAATACAGTTGGTCACAAAAGTGGTTGGACGAGTAAAAATACTTTAGATTTTATGGGAACGTTTAAATTTACACCATGTATAGTTTTTATAAATCTGTGAATCCTACTATAACTATAACCTAATCCTAAAATAAATAGTTTTTTTTTTAAACAACTGATACTGGTTGGCGCCGCGGGAGTGTAAGCGACTGCTACGCCGAAGGTCGGGGGTTCGATTCCCGCTCAAGTCAAACATTTGTGTGCATGAACATGGATGTTTGTCTTGGTCTGGGTGTTTCTATGTATTCCTAATATGTAAGTATTTACAAAAAAAGTATATATGTATGTTTATCCATTATCTAGTCTCCATAGTACAAGCTTCTGCTTTGTTTGGGACTAGATGGTGTTGTGTGAATGTGGTAGATTATTATTATTATGTCTCTCTTTCCTCACGGCTATTCTTCTAACTTAGGTGTCAGAAGAATAACCGGTCCTTTGGGAGGCTTACACGGGGATATGGATCCAGCCTGCAGAGGCCCGTAGAGAGTTTTAATCTAAAATGGGATGGGACACATACCGCGGATCCTCTACTATGGATAACTAACGGCACCTGCCAGTGATACTCCTATAGCATCCGTCCGCGTGGCAGGATTATTATTATTATACGCTGCATTTTCGGTAATAATGATTAAAAGCTTTTATCACTTTTCAGTGTATAGACGTCATTAGTGTAGTGTGTCGGAGTACCGACATTGCGAACTTAAACAAAGATCAAGTGAGGGTAGGTGCCGAAACCCGCACTTCCACAAGACGGCGTTGAGCTCTCATCAGTCTCTCTGCGACCAAACTCGGTGCAAGACGAGCGAAACGTCAGAAACAAATAGGTATTTATACCTTAAATAAGTTAACGTGATTAAGACCCGCTAAATTATTTTGTAAGATTTTAAAATGTTGTGTCACTAAATACTCCGTGGTCCAGTGGATAGCGTATGCGCCTGCTGATCGGAGGTCCCGGGTTCGATTCCCGGGTCGGGCAAAGTGTTACTGGGTTTTTCTGAATTCCCAGTAGCAGCACGGAGTCTGGTGCAGTAACGGCAATAGGCTGGCCCCCTATTACGTGGGACATGGATACAGGCGTAAGACTATAAAAAAATACTAATAACAAAATACCGGGGTCTGTATTAATAAATTATTATTTTAACACTAGTTTTTTTGTTGAAATAGAGCGTACAACTCAAAACACAGGTCCCAGATTCCAAATTTCAGGGCTCTTCCTTAGGTATTTATGATATTTTTTTATTAAAATAAACCCGTTTGAGTCTGGAATCAATGTGTAATACTTATACGTATGTATATCCTAGTGTCAGCTACAAAGCATCGTCACAGATACAAGACCGAGAACACCGGCGTCGTGATTGCATCGATACAAAGCAAAACAAAGGCCGTCTACACCCAAACATCTACAGTCCAGTTATCACAGCAACGTACCAATGCCTACCTTTCTAAGATAAAACAACAAACAGCGAACACCGTTGTTATCGCCAGTACAATTTACATACATTCGCCATATATTCGTTGCTCGGACATACATTACGGACTATCGCGTATAATATGACGATAAGTAACGCTGTCCTGGCCATAATCTAGAGTCGAATCTGAATAACGTACAAGTTTTGGTAACTATAGATTTATGTGGGGCCGTTGTTTTGATCATATTTGTAAATAATGTGCTCGTTTTTCTGATAAACTCGTAAAGCGAGGATGTTTCGGTTCTGGTTTATAAAAAAACGGATTACCTAAACATGTTTTATCACAGAATTTTCACAATGTCAATCAGTTATAGTATTATTATTTGGAGGCTTGAACTGGCCTTCTATTTTTGACCAGGCAGGCTTTTAATATTTATGTAGGTATAGTGATTCGACTTGATTACATACTCAATACACAATAATTTATTGCGTTCTAAAATGTCGTTTAAAGATGAAGTGTTTATAAATGATATCATGCCAATTTCTCCTAGAGCCAAAAACTCGGAGAGTTTTTAAGAGAGCTTTCAAAAAAAAATTGGTTATAGTGTAACATACTTTATGTTAAGAATAATGTTTATGATTTAATTATTCAAAGTCATCATCGTATTGGTGCCCGGAGTCGGCTTTCTAGTCGAGACATATATAACAGAATATTAGCTTCGTCTCATAGCGACTGCCGACAAAATTCTGCACCCCATAAGGATAGACTTCATGGCCAAGACCTTATATTCAAGGATCCTGGCTCCTCATAACGACTGTCAAAGATCTTCCTGACAGTTGGGACCGTTAGTTTAATGTGCTCTCCGAGATACGGGGCAAGCGATAGTAAATAAATTTAATTATATATAATTTTTTAATTGCTCGTCTATTTGGTTGTTAGGTTTTCAAGGTATTTCTGAGTTGTTCCAGTTGATTTAAAATCTCCGCGTTTGACACAGGACCTACTATAATAAGGTACACAGGCGCGGTCGCAGCCTGAAATTTCGGAGGGGGTCACTCACCACACTAATAAAAAATAGGTATCTAAATCGCCATTTATAGCATAAATACTGGTAAAAATTTCGAAATACGTCGCCACTTTAAGGGATTGTGAGTGGTTGGGGGGGAGTAGGGGGAGGGTTCGGGTCCCCCCCTCACCATTTTCACCCGCCGGAAATACTTGGTTCCTTTAGAAAAAATAAAAATTATATGCTCTCCAAACATCAGTGTGTATGGTGGTGCCAACTTCCACATTCTTCACACTAGTTTAATAAACTGAGGTTGACGGAGCCCTGCTTGGCAGGGCTCTTAATTTCGGATTAAGGGTCAAAAGATAACCTAACATAACCTATTTAGTTACTTCAATTACAGTCGCACCTAATCTAGCCCTAGGCACTCGAAAGCAAAGGAATGATGCACAAACTTGACATTAGCTGTCAATATCATCCGTTCAAGATGGCGGGTTGCGTTTCGTTTCACGTTTTTGTCATAAAACCTAAAAATTACATTTGAAAAACTGTACTAAAGCATAAAAATTACGTTCCGTTTTGCATAATTGCCAAAGTATTTAAGAATTTTTGGAAATTGTTTAAAAATATTTAGACGCAACTCCGGCAGCCAAAATTACTTTGAGGGGATTAATACTAACTCCCTTAACTACACCACCAATACCCTCAAATTCTGGCGACTCGTTTTAAAATCCAACCCAAAATACTTATTATATTTGTAGTTTTTTTAATGATACATGTAAATGTCTAAAAATCGTTATGTACATCAAATGTTACTTTATTAGCACATTTCTGTATAAAAATATTTAAAAAAAACCTTCTAAGTTTAGTTTTTGACGGTTGCGCTAAAATGGCGGGAAAGGCTCGATATTACTTACAATGACTTACCATTATTATAAAATTATCATTAAATGAAGCTCTGTTCTTCAAATTAAATTATATCAAATTAAATATAGTAAGTATTCGACAATTAAGTTATATTTAAATTTTTCGTCAATCACAAACATTATCAACAAGAATCACAATTCACAACTAAGTAGACAGCCTTTATCTTGAATCTTTACAATAAACCGACAAATTACATTATTAGAATATTGTTAAACAATCTTTATCATAACGACGCATATCGATTTTACTAGGATTACCAAAACTACGTAGGTAGTTCGGTTCCTTGTTTGTAAGCTAGATGTAATTTCCAAGTTATTTTGGCCATCGTATGTAGTTCATAAAAACACTACTAGATAGAGTCAGCAAACTATAAAGGGTCACGGTCAAAATGGGCGTAAAACCAACAGCTTTAAAATATATTTTATGTGAAAGCTAATGACCTTTACTTAATTTTATACTATGACGACAATCACCCAGACAACCGGTGAGCAGAGATATTCAGTGATGTTCAAACGTATTTTTTATAGAATCCAAAATAATCGCTTATACAAAGGAGATAACACGAAACGATGTTGTGCAGAGCTAGGCCAAAGAAACCATTCTATTGGTTGGTAACCTAACGGAATTACTACATTCCATCCCTTTCTAACTCCTCTCTTACTCAGGCGCTCTTACTCAGACCAAAAAACAAGCGTGCGGGCAGGCCGGGAAATGCGCGTCAGTCGTTATTCACATTTTGTTATTTGCTCACGTTTTGCTATCATCGGTTTATTTATACGACTTCTGACTGAATTAAAATACAGTCGCAATGTCAGATCGGCACATATAATACTTACATTTTAATAGAGACCAAATCGGTAGAAATGCGATTGTTGAGCATTACTGTACTTGCTTAACAGGCAGAAGAACAGTAGGAAATTGTGCCCACATAGTTTCAGTTTTGTGTTTTAGGGTTAAGACGGCACGAGCCTTTCATTGCACCCGCAGAACATTTATTAGATGTTATAGTTGATGATAACCATTGATATTTAAATAAAAGGTATCAATATATAGTAGTTTTTAACAAATATGTGTGTTTTATTTAACCAATCTTTAGGATATTTTTGCAGTGATACCCGGTCGATATTGGGGTTAACAAGTATTTAGGGGGTATTTAGAAGTGCAATAACGTAAATTACAACACATTTTATTTCTGTTGGTTTTACGCCCAGCTCTCATACAAAAATGCCCATGATCCTTTATGGGTAGCTAGAAATTTCCTTTTATTGTTTGGCAAATTTTTGAGATTTCTCAATTTGACCTTAGATTTTGGGGGGGGTCATGTCCCCTGTGACTCCCCCCTTCGGACCGCGCCTGAAGGTACAATTATAAAAATAACCAAACCACTTACAATGAGATACTCATAATAAGACTGAGTAGTTCAACAAACTCCTTATCCTATACTAGTGAGTGAGACAGAATTCTAACTTCGTAACTTCAATAAAAGCCGATGTGTTTTCTTTCGAATCGTTTCGGCCATTTACGTCCAAAATGTTGACCTCGATATTGTCTTAAAGAACTTTATGTATAATTTTCGTTCTCAAATCGTTACGGCAACAGAAAGTGCACGTCTTAATTAACCAAAAACAAATCTTTTGAGCAATAAAGTTGATTCATTCAACAATTTTAATTTGCAGTAATTCATCGCTACCGGTCGAGGTCAAAGGCGTAGGTAATAAGCTGAAGCGATTTGTTTATATTTTGTTGATAAGTAATATGTTATTTATTTCAATAAATTACATAACTATACCAACAACATAAATTATTATTTATATTGTTGGTATAGTCATGTAATTAAAAGTTACCGAGCTTAATATGAATAATAATAAAATTTTAATTAATGTTGTTTTTTTTTCTGTTCTATACATTACTTTCTTTTTTTAGTTCGAAAATATCCCGATAAGCGGCAATAGGCTCGCCACCGTCCTATTACGTGGGATCAAAACACTAGCAAAAAGTGGGCGTTTAATATGCCTCAGCCTACCCCTTCGGGGAAACAGGCGTGAGTCTATGTATGTATGTTTTAGTTCGATTTCTAGGTTTACTTTTTTTATTCAACTGGCCTGTATTGGTGCTCTAGCTGTCAAACGCGATCATAATTTATGCAAAAGCGCCGAGAAAGTAATTCTCCGCGCCTTCTTTCCATCGCTTGTACCGTAGAAACAATGCCCGTTACATCATAGGAATATTAATTTTTGCCCTGGAAGCTTTCCATGATGAATTTTATTATCGGCCTGGTCCCCTCTGAATCCAAATTGGACCATTAGTTTCGAATTGATAACACACTTGGACGTAGGACAATCATTTTTCCTTCGCGAAGATTTTCGTTGAATTACTTCCGAAACGTTTTTCATTATATACGGGAAATGTAATGTGATTTCAGATCGTTTGGTACTTAGTAAAGATTAAAAGTGTAGAAAATATCTTAAAACTTATGTTTGAGAATGATTCTGTTTATATTTTCACAAACCAATGTTCTTGCGAATTATATTTAGAAATTGCCTGTAGCTATATCAAGGGTAAAAATGGTAGACAATAGGATCGGCCCTGATCACGTTGGCCCAAATATAACTAGGAAATCCAATTCTCAATTTTATCACGAGGTTGAAAGAATACGGAGTTGGCAAAATTGTTTTTCACGTTGTGCCTCTGATATCAAAGATGTTTTGGTATCTGTCTGTATGCAGCTATGACTTTATTCATCATTCACAGCTCAGCCTTGCGATAGGCTAGCAGAGAGACTATTAGATTTCGTGTGCCCAGAGAGTTCAAACCCTAAAAGTGCGTAATAAATTGTTCATTATCGTTTCCTAAACGGTGAAGAAAACATCGTAAAGACGTCCATGTTTGAGAATTTTTCACGAGTTCTCAAAATAAACATGAAGTCTGCCAACTTGCACTTGGCCTGCGTGGTAGACCTAACCCTTATCTAGAGAGATAAACAAATTTTAAAGTAATAATAATATTCTACCCAAACTAAGCAGAGCTTGTACTATGGGTACTAGACAATGGATAAACATACATATATACTTATTTTTTTGTAAATATATACATATTATATATACATATAGCCGTGTGGTTGACGGCATATAATACAAGTGTCACCACCCCTTATCTTCCCGTGGGTGTCGTAAGAGGCGACTAAGGGATAACACGATGCAAATACCATCTTTGCGTAGAGACGGAAAACTCGACATCAAACCCTATATGACTGCCTCGTTGGTCTCGCGGCATAAATGTGCGCGGGAGGTGCCGGGTTCGATTCCTGGGTCGGGCAGTGTTATTGGGTTTTTCTGTCACGAAATTCGTAGTAGCAGCACGGAGTCTGGAAATGTGCCCGGTACGGCAATAGGCTCGCCCCCTATTACGTGGGACTAAAGTACATCTGGCGAAAAGTGGGTGTAGAAATACACCTCTGCCTATCTCTTCGGGGTTATAGCCGTGAGACTATGTATGTATGTATGTATATACATATTATACACAAATGTTTGATTTAATCGAACCCGCGGCCTTCGGCGTGGCAGTCGCTTACACTACCGCTACGCCAACCGGTCGTCGTCGCCAAATATCTATGTGGTATGTAGATCATATTTTACATTTTCAGCGGAATGGAAATGAATTAAAACAAAAGAAAAAAGTCAACGTTGCAAACGCATCGTCTACCAAATTGCATTAAATCGACAAAAAATTACAAATGATGAATTATGAATAGCAAGCTGAATTCTTTTAAAAGACACTGCTTAATATGAAGTAATTACGTACAGACAAATAATATGATATAATTTGTCAACATTTCAATTCCATTGTCGCCAAATTACGTGGCGTCGACATAATTAAAAAAATATATGCATACATATAAATTTCATCATCACTATTTATTTAATTGCAATCTCACATAACTCAATCGCTCGACACCGCAAAATAAAGGAGCCAAACCCACTGAATCGTGAATATTAAACTGGGGTCTTAACAATAAATAAATAAGCCAACTGTCCTTTATATAGGACACCTGCGCCAGTCACCGGCGTACAATGGAAACTAAATTAAATGTCCTCCCGTTACATGTATTCGGTTAAGGACACTGGTCAATTGATTTATTGAGTCTCCTTTGGGTAATACGGTTTGGTATATTTTGTTTGCGAGCGCTCGTGTATTCCAGTCAATACGTGATGTATCGTAGACTTTGTTCAATTGCGGTGGTTACTTGCATGGCATATTGAGTACGTGTAGTTGGTTAAGTTGTTATTTGTACATACATACATACATACATAGTCTCACGCCTATATCCCCGAAGAGGTAGGCAGAGGTATATCCCACTTTTCGCCAGATTTATTTTAGTCCCACGTATCCCGCCTATAGACTCACGCCTGTATCCCCGAAGGGGTAGGCAGAGGTGTAATATTACACGCACATTTCGCCATGAATTTTTAGGTCCCACATAGTATAGGGCGAGCCTATTTCCGTACCGGGCACATTACCAGACTCCGAGCGGCTACTGAGAATTTCCTAGCGGAAAAACCCAATAACACTTTGCCCGACCCGGGAATCGAACCCAAGACCTCCCAATCCCACGCGCACATTTATGCCGCAAGACCAACGAAGCAGTCTGTTATTTGTACACTTGGGATAATAGACTTTTCCGGTCTTATTAAAACATGGTCTAAATATAGTTCGAATTTTAGTTTGAGCCTTATCAAAGTACAGGATATTTTATATATGTAGTCTAATACAAAATTATCATGAAGTATTTTGTTCTTCTCGTAAGAATAAATTTGTTCTTTAAAAGTCCAACATTTAAAGAACAAATTTTGGACTAGAGAACTAAATATAATACTAGTATTATATTTGGATTTAGTTATGTAATAAAGACCTTTCGGTTATATCGTAAAACATGGCGTTAATAAAGTTAAGTCATTTAGTTAAGTCATTACCTTATTTATGGAAAAATAATACGTAGACGAGGATAAAAATGAGAAGCATCTGTTTCTGAAATCCTTCGGTAAATGTTAAACTGAAATAAATGGCAGACTTCTTTGATGGTTGGCTTTTAGTAGTAGAATTTAATTTTTCCTTGTTTTGTAATAAGGTCTTATAAATGTATGATGTCAAGGGGAAAATTGTTATGATATGAAAATGGCAAACGAGCGCAAAGACGTCGTCGCTATAATAAGGTCTTAAAGGGCTTGAAACATTTATTCATCAGAAATTAAGAAACATTTAGAAATAATTCACGATATATTGAATTTCACTTAAAAATCTAGTTTATCTACCTCTTGAATATTAAAGCCTACTTCTCACATCATATTTAGTTAGTAACAGATTGTTAGAAAATATGATACGAAACTTAAAGCAAAGTCACCTTCTCAAATTTTTGACACTATGGAATGAGATGTTAAACTATGCAAATAGTTATCAAAAAGTAGGTATCTACGCAGCGAATTTAGACAGAACTAAGCTTGTATGACGTGAAAGGGTATTTGAAACAAGTATTTTATTTAAAATTCTCTTATCTATTATAGCTTCTGATGTATGTTTGTGCAATAAATTATTCAATATTTTTCATTCCTCTCGCGTTAGTTTTTGAGTTATGCTTTTACGCATTACTAAGTAACTAACATTAATGAAGTGATTAAAAATAATGCTTGCCAACTTAGACAATGTAGATAATACTAGCTTTTCTCGATGGGCACATAGAAAAATTTGCGAAACTTAATTTACATACATACATAGTCTCACGCCTATATCCCCGAAGGGGTAGGCAGAGATGTATTGCTACACCCACGTTTCGCCAGATTTATTTTAGTCACACGTAATAGGGGGCGAGACTATTGCCGTACCGGGCACATTACTAGACTCCGTGCTGCTACTGAAAATTTCCTACTAATTTAACTTAATTTAAGTGGCAGTAATGATTGTTACTAAAGCATATTAGGCTGCTCATTACCGTAACGTGCAAAATTAATTTTGAAAATTGTGTTATTACATATGTAAGAATAACTACCATTTTGTGGAATAGAAGGATAAGGATATCGATAGAATTAAAGAGGAACGAATAGAGGAAAGTGAAACGGAGATCAACTGATAAGGGACTGTTCATGTCCATCTATTGGTCTATATCATTTAAAGTATTAATAATAGCTTTAATTTTTGCTCCTTACCTTTGGAAATATTTACGTATTCAGGTGCTAGAGAGAACTACTTATTATCAATTAAAACTTACACAGCAACAGTAAATAGCAAATTGTAGCTGTAGTACATTTACGTACTCCTCGATAAATCAAGTTAAAAGAGGGGGTTAGAAAAGGTTGTTAAGTTATTAAATCCAAAAAGTCCTGTTGCCAAAGTCCGGACACGTAGGGTGTGTTTGGAAAACAGAGACTGTCCCGAAGTATCAGAGCAGATGCGATTAAATTGGAAAACATTCACTCAATTTCCGCAGCGGGTTCTGTGCGTACCGTCGGCAAAAAAATAGAATGAATGATAAAATTGATCGATTCGTTTGATTTAAAAATAGAATGAACGAATGATAAAATAGATTGATTTGTTTTGATTTGGATTTGAGAATTTAAATGGGATGTGTTTTGAGTTTTATTTGATTGATGATTGTAATACTGCGATAACGTGCTACATGGGCGGAGTTTTTGGTGGGACGACGGGTTATTATTCTGTATGAATGATTTGGTGATTGTTTTAAACAAATTTGTACACATACTAATACACATGTAACAGGTCGTAATCCTGTAAAGGTACTTCATATTTATTTTTGAGTAATTATGCAATTGCGACCCGTTATATAAGTTTGAGTATGTTTTACAGAAATTTGGCTTTTATACTTTTGTTTAGTATAATTTAATACGGATTTTATAGAGTGGCGACACTATTTTCCCCATTTTACTTTATTTAATACTTAGTAATCGTAGAACACCTTAATATCGGTACCTACACTATTTTATCGACGTCTGTCGATTACACAGGATACAAACCGTCCGTTTAAGTAAAACCCACACCACCCGTTGCCTATAATAAAAAAATGTATAAGAAAAAGCATTAGACCAATTATAATAAAATGTATCCTAATTTGTTTATGAGTGTGTTTGCTGACGCTACTGAAGCAGGCACGTCGCAACGCTCGCCGGCTGCAGTCTGACAAATCCATGGCGCGGTGAGTAGCCGATAGTAAGACGTATATATTTGCTGACTCTACGCTACTGACACCATGCCTCATAGGAAGTGAGACTGGGACCAATTGTTTTCCAGAAATACAGTGCAAACCAAGTGTTATTAGTAACAATATTTCAAAGAAATTGATTTAATCACGTTAACTGATAAATGTAAGAGTGTGCCTTACATACCTTCTGAAACATTTTTTGTTACGTATTATGTGCACTCTGTATGTTAGGTGCCAAATTATTATTTTTTCGTTGCAAAAATGGCAGCTTATAAGGGTGCATGAACATTAGTCTAAAAAAGTAATCAACTAAATGGTGCGAAGAAGTACCTAAAACTTTAATACTGTTCATGTATGATGAGAAAAACAGAGCTGATTAATATCAGGTCTATTTTTTATCAGCTTTAGTATTGTTTGTGGTTGTGGTTAATAACTCTGCTGCGTTAAGATAAAATTAATTTCATTCTACTCGTCTCTTACTACTTCTATAGATGCGAAAATATGTGAGGATAGATGTATGTTGCCTAGGTACTCTTTCAAGCTTAAAGTACTCCACCGATTTTAATATACTTGTAGTAAACTGGCTGTGAATAGCCAGGCTGAAGTGGCAATGGGCAGGGCACATAGCGCGAAGAACTGATGGCCGTTGGGGCAGGCGGGTTCTGGTGTGGCGACCATGTACCGGACGACGCAGCAGGGGTAGGCCTCCCGCAAGGTCGATCCCGACGATCTGGTTAAGATCACGGAAAGCGGTTGGATGCGGGCGGCTCAAAATCGGTCTGTGTGGAGAACCTTGGGAGAGGCATATGTCTAGCAGTGGACGTCTCTAGACTGACATGATGATGAAATTGGGTGTGAATGAGTATCTACTCCTTCACGCTAGAACTATTGAACCGATTTTAATGAAGTTTTCATTAATCTTTTGTCCCGATAGCCAGCCCTCAGGTGGACATAGCCGCGAACGTTAGTATTTAATATTTAAAGAGTTTCAGACCTGTCAAAGAGAATGAATGTGTGCACATTAAGTAAATTTGAGAATTTAAATAATAAAGTCTCGCAAATCCTTAAATCCTGGAATCCCTACATTACGTCATCCTGCAATCTAAAGGACCGTACGTTTTTAAATTACTAACCGTGGTGCTGAGGTAGCGATCTGCTTGATACCTTCTCATCAGTTCTGCTTTATGTACCTGATTGATTGCGCTGATTGATTGCACCGATTGATTGCTTCATGCAAAGTGTACTTAGGAAGGTGAAGGAAAACAACACCTAACTTTTATGCGAATGTTTACTAACAAAAACTTACGAAAACGGATAAGTTTAACTCGTTCTCTATTTCAGATGTATGTATTCTCAGTGTAAAAGATAAGACAGCAGGTATTAAGAACTCCTAGGTCAAAACATTTGTAGTTTTCCCAAATGTTTGTCTAAATCTGACCGATCTCGTAACCCTGAGCCACTTCAAGCACTGCACTGTCTCTAATTACCCCAGACAGACGTCGAGAAAGATTTTTCATTTTTGGAAAAGGTTACGGGCAAATTACCTACAATGTTAATAACAGTCAGAAATTATAGTTTATAATATATTGCTTATTATACGCTTATTAATTTACCCCTTCCTTTCTTTTTCGTATGAGCGTGTGACCAACTCTGGTGTCGGGGTTTCTAAACCGCCTAAAGGCATAAACAACCTTGATACCTACATAAAATGCAACAGTATGTATTGGGTAGTTGAGATTTTCATTAATTACAGACAATTGTTAGGAGATATTCTTGTCCCATAGTTTAATCATCATATCAGCCAAACGACGTTCACTGCTGGACATAGGCGTCCCCCAAGGTTCTCCACATTGACCGGTCTTGAGCCGCCCGCATCCAACCGCCTCCCGCGATTTTGACTAGATCGTCGGTCCACCTTGCGGGTGGCCTACCTCTGCTGCGGCGTCCGGTACGTGGCCGCCACTCCAGAACCTTTCTGCCCCAACGGCCATCGGTTCTTCGAGCTATGTGCTCTGCCCACTGCCACTTCAGCTTGTCTATCCGGAGAGCTATGTCGGCGACTTTGGTTCTACTGCGGATCTCCTCATTTCTGATTCGATCTCGCAGTGAAACTCCAAGCATAGCTCTCTCCATCGCCCTCTGAGTAACCTTGAGCTTTCTGATATAGTTTAATAGAAAAAAAGAAATAATAAAACGTGTTAGTTACATTTTGTTTCTTTTGTAGGTAGCTGATAATATTGTCATGCTCTAGGTATATCTCTATCTGCCTTGGAAGCAAGTGCTAGCGTGAAGACAGTTAATAAGTTCGTAGGTAATAAATTAAATATTTAATTTATAATCGCATTTGATATTTATTTTCTTTCAAATGATTATTGAATTAAGGCGCACTTTAGATTAGTTTTCAAATATAAAAGCGCCTGAATGAATTAAAAGGCAATGCTTTTAGTGTTTTTTATTAAGTGGTTTTTAGCAGGCATTCTATTGAGCTGCAAACTGAAATAAATACTTTAAACATATAAAGAGACATAATTATATACATACCTTTTTATAGCAGAAAGAGTAAGCAGAGATTATCATCATCATCATGTCAGCCTAGATACGTCCACTGCTGAACATAGGCCTCATATATGGACAAAGGCAGAGATTATAATCACTAGGTACATATTATTGGTCTTTCGGCAAAATAGTACTTTTATATTGGTAATGGCAAATATAGATGAGCAATTCTATTAGGCAACACATATGAGCCAAAATTAAACCTATTATTAAATTATTTTTAGTTTGCATAAGTCATTCTAAATCACACACTAAAAATAATCAAATTGAAATAACTAATGGGAACATTCAGAGAAACCCTTAGCCTGAGCATCGAATCAATGATATTCCGATAAAGTTACAAACGCGTACTTAAGCTCCTGTTCCAAAGAAGCTTTTTAAAAAACATGCACACAATAAGCAGTCAAAAACAAATCGTATCGATTACGGGTTCCTTTTTTCTATTTAAAGCTTATAGACGTTTCTTCGCTTCAGTCAAGATAAAAGCGTACTTATCCAATAAATAAATCATTAACAGCCAACACATTACGTAATCCTAAAACAAAAATGGCGTCTGAAATCCCAATGAAGCTCGGTTTACGGTATTAAACATTCAGTTCGCGGCTATTCCTCGCACCTAGCTGCAATTACGCGCATACATCATGTATGATGGCATCGGATTACGCGCCGCGTAAAGTGTTAAGATCTGTACGTATCGCATAATTTCGGTGTTTATGTGTCGCGTAAAAATATGTGATACGCGCCGGTTGGGTTAATGGATTTATTGGTAAGTTGATGGTAGATACGGATTTCGTTTTTGGAGGCTTTTTCTATTAGTACTACTAGATCTGTCAATTTGTTACCGTAATGTATAGATCTATAAGTTTGTGTAAGTTAAGATAGTCTACTTATAACTTAAATTAATTAAATAATTATGATTCATTATTGTTTTTTATTATTTTTGTTACAATAATATATGACCATGAACTTATCTTGGACATTAGGAGATCATTTGGTATATTAGTCTGGTTTTAACATCTTGAATCGGTTTTGGTTATTACGATAGTAGGTACTTCCTTGTCATACATATTCTAAGATTTCATCATCACCTAAGCATTATTCCAGTTGAATCTAAGAAGCTTACCTTAGAGTAGGGTCCCCTAAAATCTTGAAAGCTAAAAAGCTCAGGTAAATATACGCTTGCTTTTTCATTGATAGCGATCCGCTTATCTATTTTCATGGGGTGGCCCCGACTGTTGGGAGATTATCGTAAAATAAACAAAGCCTAATTAAATCATTATGAATTACAAATATTGATTTTGTAAATAGCTCAATAAGCTTTTTAGTTACATTGGACAATTATACAGGTTGTTGCAGAAAATTAGATACTTGCCACATTATGTTTTTTTGCACACAAAGTTGTAGTTGCAGAGATAATCAGTTGCAGTGTTGCAGATCAAAACAGAAGAGGAGTGGAGCAGCGTCAATTCAGCCAATATAAATGCAATGAAACTCCGCAGCAGCATTTTACTGTATTTCTATTGGTTATAATGACTCAAAGATATATGTACGGCGTAGGGCACAGTGCAGATTAACAGCCGGTTTCAGTATTGGACCTATTCATGGATTTTGAGATTCGAGATTCGCGTTTTACATATTTTGTATGGAGCTTACATAAAAATATAAATATACCGCGGCGATAGTCTAGTGGAGAGACCGACGGACTGGTACGCAGAGGGTCTCGGATTAGAATCCACGGTGGGCACCAATAACTTTTCGAAGTTATGTGCGTATTAAATTGTTAATTATCGCTTGCTAAACGGTGAAGGAAAACATTGTGAGAAAATCTGCATGCCTGAGAGTTCTCCAAAATGTTCTCGAAAGATATGTGAAGTCTGCCAACCCGCACTTAGCCAGCGTGGTGGACTATTGCCTTACCCTTCTCATGATGAGAAGATGCCCGTGCCCAGCAGTGGGACAGCTTATATACGGGGCCGATGATAACATTAAAAACGAAATTGAATCCAAAATCTCAAAAAAGGATAGATCGTATAATTATTGAATTCAGTGGTTAAGCAGCACATATTAAACTATGTAAGTGCATGTACAGTTTGCTTACTACCGCACATGAGTAAGCATAAACATTTATTTTTTTCTTGCAAACGTTATCTGTGCTAATCTATGTTGCCTGTGTTTCCGTCTATGCTTAACATGAGTTGCTAAGTTGTATTTATCATCAGCCTTTAACAGTCCACTGTTGGACTAGGTCTCTCCTTTGAAACGAGAAATTGGCTTACTATACCACGGTTGTTATAGGGTTTGTATCAAGTTTTCCTTCTCTTACAGTGCTGTTCTCTGCTAAATAAGCTACCTCTGTCGGCTCTTACGACACCCATGGGATGATATGGGGTGTTGAAATTTCGTATTCTTAATCCGTCACCACACGGACACTAACTTGTAACGCTAACTTGTATAAAGGTGGATAAAGGATAAGGAGTACTTGTTACTTGGTAGAACGGGCTGTTTCCGCAACTCCACGTCCTTTCGTGTATTTTGCGTACAGGTGGGAATAGTGTTGTCACTCGAGCCACCCCAGCTCTTCGAAGAAGGCCAGCAGACTCTTAATGTAACCCACTGCTTCTCTCGAGGTGCTGTGTCTGATCAGGTAAGTAAAAAGAATACACGGACCACTCTCACAACGGATATGAGTACCTTTTTTAATGAACTGAAAGGTGTATGATAAGAATGAGAGTTAACGAAGGCAGAAACTAACTTATCGGCTACCCCGTGACTCGGAGAGCACCTTGAGTCATCGATTTTAAACTTTCGCGATTTGTATACATCATACAATATTGTTTAGCGGGTCTTAGTCGCGATAATTTACTTATTTAAAGGCATAAATACCTCTGTTATTCTCCTACGTTTCTACCGGCTTGCAACGGTCGTGGAGGGACCGTCTAAGACCCGCTAAATAATATTGTATAGAGCACCTTGAGTCGTCGGTCACGGTTACCAATCGGTGACAGTCGTTATAAGTAGACAGTACCTTCAAATTTTAATATACTTCCATTGCTTAGACACTGATCTAAGGCATAGAACATCACTTAGGTACCCTTTGGAATCTGGAAGTCAGACGGCAGTGTCGCCCCGTGGCAAAACTAAAATGCTGTCATATCAGGTTAGACTAGAAAGCGAACCACCCTAGACTCCTAGACGATAATCTTAAACTAATATATAAAGCTGAAGAGTTTGTTTGTTTGTTTGTTTGGTTGAACGCGCTGATCTCAGGAACTACGGGTCCGATTTGAAAAATTTTTTCAGTGCTAGATAGCCCATTTATCGAGGAAGGCTTTAGGCTATATAACATCACGCTATGAGCGAGCGGGAGCAGAGCAGTAGCCTTAAATAACGCGGGTGTAAACGCGGGCATCGTCTAGTATTAGATATAATCGATATAACCGGTAACACTTGAACAATGAATAGAATAATGTTGATGACAATCAGAGCAAATGAGATTCCTGCATAGCTTGGATTACAATATTTATATTTTAACAGCATAATTTTAGTAACACTCTGTACCTATATTAAATATTTGTCCACCTAGTACAGTCAGCTGCATAATTCAACCAATTTATAAGTTTACAAAGAACATGTTAGTAGCGTTTGTTTGCGCATTTATTATTTATAGCCTGCCTGTATATGACACGCAAACTTTTTACACGTGGTTACCTATTTGCGGCGAATAAACACAATTATTTAGCTGACTGTACGGCCGTTAATTGGTTGGCGCAAACAACAGACGGTGTTCGTTTTATGGGGCAAATTATAATAATTTCTATGGGTATAGTTTGTGCCATAACTACATCCTAGTGTTTGCTGTTGTCGTAGAGTTAAGGGGTTCGACTATCTGATTAGGGCAAGTGTCATAGTTTTTTGGACTGTTTCGTATTACAGGGGTTGGCTGTCTGTGTGTGGACAGAATTATACTGATTTTTACTTAGTATAATCTTATTATTTGACGACCAGACTAATATGTATGTTTTTATGTGACCATCCATGTGGTGTTGGGTTAAGAATACGGAATGTCACCACCCCATATCATCCCATGGGTGTCGTAAGGGCCGACAAAGGGAGCATATTATGCAGAGAACAGCACTGTAAGAGAAGGAAAACTTGATACAAACCCCATACCAACCCGTTTGGCCAGCGTGGTACAGTAGGCCAATTCCTCCTTTCAAAGGAGAGGCCTAGTTCAGCAGTGGACTGTTAAAGGCTGATGATGATGATGTCTTTAGCCAACGAAGACACTTTTAAGGCCAAAGCTGTCTGATCTTTATCGCGTAATTATTCTAAAATAAAAGTATGAAATACCTTACATTTGTCCCGACGGCGACGTTTCGACATGGGTTGAATCCCGACGATCAACGAGACCACGACCGATGTAGGTGTAACACATGCTAAAATACCAGCGGTATTTCACCTTTATTTTCGAAAAATCACGTGACCGACACCCGTTACATAAATATACATAAAAATAAAAATCCTAACTATAACGAGTCTCATAAAGATGTCATCTACCATGCCCGCAATATTACTGTGCAGCGTTCGCTCATAGCTTTAATTTAAACGTATATAAAACGAGTCGAATTTACAGCCACATGTCGCCGCAAATGTAGGAGCGGTGGAAAAAATAAAAATGTTACCGCACACGCTCGCTACCCTGCCAGAGTGATAACTCCCGGAATTAGGGGAGAATTGTAAAGAATATTGTTCGTGATGTTGGAAAATGGTTTTCCTGTTTTCTTAGTCTCTCACGCCTGTATCCCCGAAAGGGTAGGCAGAGGTGTATTTATTACACCCACATTTCGCCATGAATTTTTAGGTCCCACGTAATAGGGGGCGAGCCTATTGCAATTACCGGGCACATCACCAGACTCCGGGCTGCTACTGAGTATTCAGAAAAACCCAGTAACACTTTTGCCCGACCCGGGAATTGAACCCGGGACCTCCGATCAGCAGTCGCATAAGCTATCCACTGGAGCACGGAGGCAGTCAGAGTCAGAGCGTTAGTTATTGGGCAATTTTCTGATTAAGTAAGTTGTCGATGCAATCGATGAAATGATTTTAGTCTTTTTGTTAGGGTCAGCGCAGAAAATAAACTTTAGTTATTAAAATAAAGTGCATAAATGCTTGAACCTGACAAAAAATGCTCGCGCGTCCTAGAAGATACCCGGGAATCCGTTTATGCGCTTTATTGTAATAATTTTAAAGTTTATTTTCAAGTGCGTTAATAAAATCCTCTCCGTTGCGCTCCGTTCTGTCTGCGCTGAGCTTTAGAGGCATAGCGTCGCTGCGCGTACGAAACCGCGTAAGAGCAGTTTGTAAATACCGCGTAATAGCAAAACGCGCAAAATTTAAATATCGTGCCAGCCGATTCTAAACACCTATTAGCGTATATTAGACCTCACCTGATTTGAATTATCCAATGAGAAACTTCAGTTTTGCTATAGAAACATTACCGCGGAACCGTAGGAGGCCTGAAGTTGGAAGCAAGTGCGCGTATTTAACACGGCAGTGAGGAAAATATAACGCGATTATATGTGTGCTCCCAAAAATTATTATTTTACCGTGATTAGCCACCATGTAAGTATGTTTTAATTGTTTATTGTTTTTCGTTTGTAATGTGTTTATGCTAAAATATTTAAATAACATGTTATTCTGATTTAATTTAAAGGTTCTGACTAATATAGGTTCCTACCAAGTATTTACGCGGTCTTGGCATCGCTTGATTTATTTGTTTTATTCAGTTACGCGGTATTGCATTTTACTGAAACTAATAACTATGATTTTCTTATTTAAAGATAAATCCTTGCATTCTCAAGAAGTACTTGGAGAAAGGTCACACGCAGATGGAAGTTGACTCAGTCCACTCGGTGATTGAGAGGAAGTTGAAAAATTGAGAAATATTCTTACCCTCACAATACGCCACAATAACAAAGGAGGCCAGAAAAGTACCAAGTCCTTATGAAGTTATTACACCTGATTATAGGTTTTTTAAAGACTTTGGTCTTAGAGATTACCTGATTTATAAATCAATAACGCTCGGGCTACACTACCGGGATATGCCAACAATTATTGCCATAATTTCAACAACGCCTAGGTGTAACCGCGATTTATGGCCATAATTTTACAATGCCAATCAATATGGCATATGCCGGTAGGCAATAGCTCCGGCGGCGGTCTTTTTCGCACATCAAAGAACATTACCGCAGTAATTATTGCGTTTGTGGCCACACTACCGTTTGTTCAGTGTGCAACACGAGTTCGACGACGACGCACGTATCTACACTATCTACCGATATGGAGTGGTCAAATGAAAAAGCGCTCGAATTTTTGGAGTTATTGCAATCCGAACCGTCTCTCTAGGATACCCGACAGAAAGCTAAAAATTTAAAAGATTCATGTTAAAATAATTGGCACTCATAAAATACCAAACAGCTGCAGCTTCATCCGCCATCTTGAAAAATGATATTTTTACCGCCTAGTTCATTGGCATATCTCGGTAAACTCTAGTGTAACCACACGACTTCACGCAGTAATTTAACGGTAATTTATTGCCATAATTATGGCGGTAACAGCCCGGTAGACGGTAAGGTAGTGTGGCCCGAGCGTAAGACCTGGTCGAGGAGCGGATGATCATTGTGTTATTGATATAATGGCACTGAGATATAATCCAAATGGTGCAATTTGGATTATATGAATTGAATATAAACTCCACTTTTCAGATGATTTCGCCCCATTGCCCAGAAGACCAAAGAAGATTACGTCTTTAATTAACAGTACGCCTTCGCTTTATGAATCCAGGCAACCAATTTCCTAAACGAAATATGATCACCTACAGGAGCTAAAGAATGTCATACCTAAAGACTGCCACACTTTTTATGATAATTTACCTTTCATACACATACATACATGCATAGCCTCACGCCTGTTTCCCGGAGGGGTAGGCAGAGACTACGGAACGCCATTTGCAACGATCCTGACATATCTCTCTTGCTTCATTCAATCCCATGAAATATCTCATGCATGCTCTTCGGTTAAGGGTACTTCTAACCTGTTCTTTTTAAGGATGTCTCCAATCTGGTCGAGAACATCCGTCTAGGTCTTCCCCTTCCTCCTGCCCCATTCACACTTAACTTTTATAACTTCTTGGTCAGTCTTTCGTCATCCATCCTCTCCATGTGTCCAAACCATCTTAGTATACCTTTCTCAATGGTTGTACACTTCTTTTACCCCACAACACTCTCTTATCACACAATTCTTTACTCTGTCGTTCA
The DNA here is from genome assembly GCA_944739405.2 of Euclidia mi. Taxonomy (NCBI): domain Eukaryota; kingdom Metazoa; phylum Arthropoda; class Insecta; order Lepidoptera; family Erebidae; genus Euclidia; species Euclidia mi. The sequence continues at coordinate 14,857,990 of OX123197.2, forward strand.
AAGACACTCCAAACATACTTCTCAATGCTCTCATTTCTACAGCGTTTATTCGACTTTCATGTCTATTCTGCCATACCCAACTTTCACTACCATACATAAGTGTTGGTAGGTACTAACACCCCTCTATGCAAAGCTAAACGTGCCTTTTTGGACACGTTTTGACTGTTCATAAAGGCTTTCAAAGCTCCATTCACCCTATTAGCTGCATTAACTCTTCTTTCAAACTCTTCTTCATTCTTACCATTACTAGTAAACAGCATACCTACCTATATACATACAAAATTATTCACTTGCACCACTCGTTGTCCATCGATCATAATATTACAAGCCGTAACACATTCCTCCTTTTTAAAAACCATAACTTTTGACTTGCTCACATTCACTTTCATTCCTTGCCTCCCTAAAGCACCATGCATGATTGCTACCATCTCCTGCAACTCCTCCGCTGAAGACGCAAGTATTACCTGATCATCAGCATAAAGGAGGCATTTGACAAGTAACTAATTCATCCTTAATCCACAGTCTCTATTTTTCAAATCTTGTAAGCAACTGTCCATGAAGAGTTTGAACAGCCAGGCGACGCTACACATCCCTGTCTAACACCTATCTCGATGGTAAACCAATCCGTGTACGACCCATTTATCCTCACACAAGCTCTAGAATCTTTACCTTTCTTTTTCTATTATTTTTTAGTTTCACATGATTATTTCGATCTCTTGCATAAGAAGTCTGAACTGTCTACTGATTTCGATAATTAATACATAATATTTTTCTTAGATTATATATTTTAGATTTGTTTTTCTACTAATAATTATAACCCTTTACTAAATTGTTTTATTTCAAAACCGCGGACTTCTAATAAAAGAATACTACTATTTTGTAATTAGTTAAAACAAAACCGCGTAAGTAACTTTACAAAAAATATAAGCCAACTACGAGTACATTTACTTTAGTTACCAAAAAAGTAAGTGGTAAAGAGTAAGCTGGTAAGTTCAGTCGGTAATAAGAATTGAAATCGCTGAGATATTAAGATTTTTCTTCCTCCTGTAAAATCATCAAAAAGCAAAAACGCGGTCTTTACAAGTTGCTCTTACGCGGTTTCGCACGCGCAGCGACGATAGGCTATTTGTTAGGTATATGGTTATATAGTTAGGTATACAGTTTAGAAGTTTGTATATCTACTATGCAAAAATTTTGCCAGATTTATTTCTACTAGAATCTTAGCAGATCGTGATGAATTTATGTTCTTTAAAACATTAATATAAAATTACTGATTTCAAAGCTTATTACAGGTTTTATTGGAATAACTTCTACCATTATTTTACTCAATATGTGCTCGGTTCTGCTATAATATTCCACAACGTACACATGTCACTCCATACCTAAATAGTGGGAACCTCATGTAGATGGCCGCGCGTAGACATTTACATGTGGCAACCTTACTCTATGAAATAGTAAAATATCAGAAGCCGAATTACCTCTATAAGAAGTTGACATGGTCCAGGGATGTAAATCAATACAGCACAAGAGCCGCATCTTATCTGTTGGTTATTTCAAAGCACAAATCAGCCTCGTTCGAAGGTGGTTTTAAATTTTCAGCAGCCAAAATATGGAATGACCTCCCGCCGCCTATACGTAGCCTGAAATCGGTTTATTCATTTAAAAATAAGTATAGGCAAATTTTATTAAACGCACAAAAATCTACCTTAGTATAACCATGACATATCTAAGCACCTTCACCTACCTGTATAGTACTCATTGGGTGGAAGGAATTTCATATGGCTGTCAATTTTACTTATTTTCTTATCTTGTTTATTACGTACACTCAACAGCGCGACCGCAGCGTTGTCTTGTTTTATTTATGATTGTATTGATTATTAAGTGCCGGCTTCAGCCGGCTAACGCAATGGTATCTTGCTTGACAGCTGAAACTTTTGACTGAACAATAATTCAAGTAGTGACAATAGGCCGAAAGCGTTCGGAAACGCGCTATAAATGTCTTATGATTGTCTGTCTGAAGTGATAAACAACAATATGTCGACTAAAGTTTTTAGTATTTATATTTATTTATTTACATAAATCATATAAATATGTATGTGTATATATTATATATATTGTCGTATATATTTTAATTAACATTTAAATAGCATTTTATTCATAATATTTATTATTTAAGTATATACATAATAATTATCATAGGTATATCATCTGGTCCTGCGAGAATACCAGCGTTGCAGTTATCTGCCACAATAGCTGACGCAGGTTCCAATTTGTACTCCAAACCGTTTGTTATTGTTTACACCAACGAATTGTTATGATATAAAAAATAGACATAATACGTGTTTTGTTTTAAGAGTTTGGAGATACGAATAAAATATTTATTTTCTTTCTTTTCTTTTATTTATTTATATTTTTTATTTATTTATAGACTCACGCCTGTATCCCTGAAGGGGTAGGCAGAGGTGTAATATTACACCCACATTTCGCCAGGAATTTTTAGGTCCCACGTAATAGGGGGCGAGCCTATTGCCGTATCGAGCACATTACTAGACTCCGTGCTGCTACTGAGAATTTCCTAACGGAAAAACCCAATAACACTTTTCCCGACCCGGGAATCGAACCCGAGACCTCCCAATCCCACGCGCACATTTATGCCGCGAGACCAACGAGGCAGTCTTTTCTTTTCTTTTCAATATTATAATTAATCCTCCTTACAGACAACTATGTATGTCACATCTGACTCACGCCCAGGTATATTATAGTACGTACTTCTTCACGTACAATCGAACAACTTCCCGCTAGACCACCATAAGGGTGAGAATCGCTCACCAAGACATCGTCGCTTCCAGTGCTATTTTACATAAACATTGACATTTGTATACAAAACCAGTTTCTAGAGTGCATCGACTCTATGAGCAAGCCAACGTATTTTTTTCAAACTGTTCCACCGCCGACTTTTTTGATTGCATATTTTTTTTTTTTTTTTTTTTATTTGATTGTAATGATGTGTATCATCTTGGCATAATTATGTACTGATAATAAAATGTATTACTCTAGATTAAATAGTCATAAACTAAGCAAGCCATAGTATAATTTTTTTTCAACGTGGGTAGTTAAGACAACTAGACGTATTTAAAATAGCGCGTGCGGAAAATTTAAATAAAATCGTTAATTTAAATTCTAATTTAACTTTAATGTTAAAAAGTTAAAGGTTATTCTACATACCAGCTGGTTGCGCGTTATCTCTTAAAACTAACAAACTTAGAAAAGGCACACAGAATGGACACTTTTAACGTATCAAAAATCCTTGATATGCAGTCATACTTTGAGGAGCGTATGGCAAGTTTTGAGGCAGAGCTACAAAAGAAATCACCACAAAGTACACAGAGTCTAGCAGATGAGTTTGCTTGCTTCAAGACTTTTGTGCTGCAGACCTTGAAGTCTTTCTCGCAGCAACTCGATGTCGTTGGCCGCGAAGTAGAGAAGATGGAAATGCGTAGCCGTCGCAAGATGTTACTGCTTCACGGTGTGGAGGAGCGTAAAGATGAGGAGACGTCTCGGTTGGTGACGGATATTGTTAAGCAGCGTCTCAAAATTGACACCTTCATAGCTGATGATATCCGGCGTTGTCACAGGATGGGACGCCCAACTTCCAACGACAAGGCAAGGCCCATACTGGTCAAGTTCGAGACTGCAGCAGTGCGGGATGGTGTCTGGTTTGCAAAGGCGAAACTGAAGGGATCGGGCATCACTTTGTCAGAGTTCCTGACGCGATCGCGACATGACGCTTTCATGGCTGCTCGAGCGAGGTTTGGCGTTGCGCAGTGCTGGACGAGAGAGGGCTTCATTCACATCCTGGGCCCCGATAGTAAGCGCTATCGTATTACTTCAGTCGCTGACTTAAACAAGATAAAGCCGGTGGAAGTGGAGAAGCTCGTTACTAAACCAACTACAACGAAAGCCAAGCGTGCTGCAGCTTCCAGGAAATAGGCTTTTCCTTCTACGGGGTATATTTGCATGTCTTCTATTTACTTCTGTTACCTTCAATTTCTAATTCTGTTTATATTAATTTTAATATGTAGGTAACGTTTACTATCAATAGTATCGCTGTCACTCAATTGTGTCATATGTCACAGCTGTCAAAAACGTTTCGTTTCACACTTGATGTATTTGGACACTCGTCTTTTGAGACTCTCTTTATTTAATGTGTTCGTTTACTTATTTGTCTTTCACTTATGTCTGTCTTCCTCTTATGTTTTTATTTATTTGTTAGTATCATATCTTCTGTCGTTTTATTTGTTAACTTTGCTACAGCGCAACTGGCGGGTGGATAGAATGTGAAGATTTACCGCGCATAGAAATTAATACAATAATTTATTTTTTTATATTATACATTTAATTAGTTATATAATATTATATTTATAAATTTATATTTATATTTTAATGTCAGATACAGACTTAAGTAACAGTGATGATTCCTTTGTTTCTGCAACAAGTTTCAATGGAAGTTTCGAAAGTATTCCTTCACTAGGCGACATTCTCCAGTCACAATTCTCAGACCTACCCAAGAACTTTAATGTAGTCCATATTAATGCACAGAGTATTCCAGCCCATTTCCCTGATATGCTGGCTAACTTACACTGCCAAAACATACACGCTGTCCTTGTCTCCGAGTCTTGGCTAAAACCATGCCTCCCTTCAACATTGTATACTCTTCCTGGATTCAATTTAATAAGGAATGATCGCTCGTTGGGCAGTGGTGGCGGTGTTGCCATATACTTACGTCACCAATTTCCTTACAACATAGTCAATATGTCTCCACAGCCACCACTGGCTAATGCCGGCGAGCACCTCTTTTTAGAAATAGAACTTCACCACATTAAGCTGCTATTAGGTGTATACTATTCGCCTTCTATTCGGGTAAATTATTTTTCATCATTTGAGAAGATCCTGGAAGATTTAACTCCTTTGTATAGCCATACTATTGTTATGGGGGACTTTAACACCTGCCTTCTCAAACAAGATTCACGTGCCACCCATTTTCGTCGAGCTACAGAGTCTTGTAACTTGTCTATCTTAGAATTAAACGCAACTCATCACTTTCCGAACTGTACTCCTTCTCTTCTTGACCTTATTTTGGTGTCTTCTCCTAGTTTTGTCTATAAGCATGGTCAATATACGGCAGATGCGTTTTCCTACCACGATCTTATCTTTCTATCGTACAAAATACGCCCACCCAAAATGAAGCCGAAGGTGGTCTTGCAACGCAACTTTGGTGGTATGGATCACGACAGATTGCGCGAGGATGCCAGCAATATTGACTGGGAGCCCTTGCTCACTTCAGAGTGTGTTGATACTAAAGTTCGTATCTTAACTAACAATCTCACTCAGTTATACGACGTGCATGCTCCAATTCACCCTATTAAATTGAAGCATTTACCAGCACCTTGGCTAACGGAGGACATAAAGAAGATCATGGCAAAGAAAGCCGCCGCCAAGGCAAAACTGAAGCAAAATCCTAGTCCCGTCAAACAAGAAAAATACGTAGCTATTCGAAATCTCTGTAACAAGGTGTGTAGGAAAGCACAACGCCAACACATACAATCGTCCGTTGAAAACGGTGATCCAGCAAAGGTCTGGCAATTTCTGAAAACTTTGGGAGTTGGCAAGACACGTCAACCATCAATCTCAAACAACATCAACCTTGACTCTCTTAATACACATTTCTCCTCTTCGTCAAAATTTGATGACAATACAAAAAGAACCACCTTAGCTTATCTTTCTTCCTTGCCAACACCAGATTATTCTCCCTTTTTTTTCACACAATTTACCGCTTGTGACGTTAAGAAGAGTATATTGACAGTTACGTCCAATGCAGTCGGCAGCGATTGTATCAGTCGGAAAATGATCCTTCCCATCCTGGAGGAAATTCTTCCAATCCTATGTCACATCCTTAATCATTCCATTGCCAGTGGTAGCTTTCCATCCGATTGGAAAGATGCACTAATACTCCCCTTACCCAAGAAACCTAAACCCAGTTCCTTCTCAGATTACCGACCCATATCCATTCTACCCTTCCTGTCTAAAGTCCTTGAACGTCTAGTTCACTCACAACTCAGTTCCTTCCTACATAGAAATGCACTCCTAAATCCCTTCCAATCCGGTTTCCGTCCCGGCCACAGTACTGTCACTGCCTTGGTTCGCGTAACTGATGATATTAGGCTAGGCATGGATAATGGAAATCTTACGGTCTTGTCCTTACTTGATTTTAGCAATGCTTTTAACACCGTAGATTTTCACATCATACTTGGCATTCTACGCTCTCTTAACGTATCTCCATCGGCAATTGATTGGTTTCATAGTTACCTGTTTGGTCGCCGGCAACGTATACGCATCGAAGACAAACATTCCACTTGGTCAAATACAAATGCCGGTGTGCCACAGGGTGGCGTGCTATCTCCTTTACTCTTCGCGATATTTATTAACTCCATTTCAAACCACTTACTTTCTTCCTACCACCTTTATGCAGACGATTTACAGATTTATACGCAAGCTCCCTTAAGTAAGTTAGCAGAAGCCTGCACTACCATAAATACGGACTTAACGCGGATTTGTGAGTGGACTAAGAATTATGGACTGATAGTGAATGCCGAAAAAACCCAACTAATCATTATCGGCAGCCCTAAACTAGTTTCGAAAATCAGTTGGCCCCATCTACCAAAAATCTGTTTTGATGGAAAGGAACTAACTTTCGCCAAAACCGTTAAAAACCTGGGTATATACTTCGACGAAACTTTGTCATGGAGATCGCAAATAAAAGAAACCAGTCGCAAACTGTTTGCATCAGCAGGTTCGTTGCGGAGATTACGCAACTTTCTTCCGATGACCACTAAGATTGCGCTTGCTCAAACTCTGCTACTGCCTGTTATTGACTATGCTGACGTCAGCTATCTCGACCCCACTGAAGAGCAGCTAGATAAACTTGAGCGTCTCCAAAACTTTTGCATTCGATTTATATTTGGTTTGCGCAAATATGATCACGTCTCTGATTTTCGCAATAAACTCAAGTGGCTGCCAATTCGTCTTCGCAGGAATACTCACACTCTTACATTGTTATATAATGTTCTATTTAATCCTAGTTCTCCCTCTTATCTCAAAGAACGATTTAAGTTCCTTCATGACACACATCTAAGGTCCTTGAGGTCGTCTGAAGATCTTACGCTGGAGATGCCGAAGCATTCTACTAACTATTTCGACAAATCTTTCACTACTCAGGCTGTGCGCTTGTGGAATGCTTTACCATTAGAAACTCGTAGAGCAGATTCTTTAAATATATTCAAAGGAATGATAAAAAATCAGTATTTAAATCAGTAGGTAACTTAATATATGTAGGTAGGTACATTAATGTAATGATCGACTATCTTTGACACTTAAATTCGCTGTATCTGTATTATTTAGTAGGTACATTTATATTCATTGTATATGTGCTTTTAGTATGTATTTATCTGTACTGTCTTAGGCAGGTATAACCATTATGGATACTGGTATATATTTATGTATATATTTATATATATGTGTATATATGTGTATGTATAATTAATAATTGTATATGTGTATTTTAGAATGTTATTGTAATTTTTACATAGCTACACCACCGTCACAAAACATCTAACATCATTTCTGTCCATCCTAAGGTTGCCTGGAAGAAATCGCCTTTGGCGATAAGGCCGCCGATTGTACATAAATTTTAGATTTAAGATACCTTAGAAATGTACTTTATTTTGGTGTACAATAAAGAATATTATCTATCTATCTATCTATCTATAATTATAAATTCACTTTACACACATCTCTACATCAATTATTTATAAAAAAATAAATTTCAGGGAAAACATTGTTTTATCTCTGGCAACCCAGTCCCGTCAACCACGTCCGTTCAAATGAGTAATGTGGGACGTGGTCGGCGTTCGAATTGATTCCGAGTGTTAATACTACACCTTTCGCCTGGCTGTGCCTTTGGAGTGCACAGCAATTGTCTGCTTTACTTGTTTGCATAACTAAAGACTGCCTCTTTGATTTAGTTGTCTGCATGTTGACTATGTGAAAGGTGTTCATAATTATTTTACGTTAATGTGGTCAGAAAATCTGCCCTCTGGCTGGACAGATTAAGAAATTTCTGATCAGGACTGCAGCCCGACGGATGATGACAAGAACGTCTTCTGATAGCGCGATTCAGAATCATCAAATGATTCGTATGTTCGTAGTTCGTTTGGTGGCCAAGAGATCTTGTACTTAGAATGATCTCTCTTGTACAGTTGCAATGAGGGGAATGATTCTCTGACCAGCCTAGGTGATCGTGTCTGGGCGGACGGGAATCGCATCGCAAGTTCTATGTATAGCTAGATAGTTTTATTCATGGGTTCAATCGTTGAGTTCAATCGTTTCTTGGCTTCGTAGTTACGTCGGTAGTTTGACATCGTTGTACGACAGATGACATCAGTTGTATGTAGCTACAAGTTTGGCTACACGAATAGATGAATGGTTTGGACGGTATTTTCCCTTTTAGGTCTTGTGTATTGATTGATATAGTATATCTGGATTCAAAATGTATGTCGACGTTCTTATGTACTACTCTCACCAATTCTACCTAAATGAATAAATTAATTTGAATTGAACTGTCTGGCAGGTTGATTTGACTCATTAAAAATTAACATGTAACACAAGGCAGAGTCAGTATAGTATGCATGTGCAGCATCTATACAAATGAATAAAATTTAAGCGTCAGTGTTTTTATGTAATAGGTGGCAGACGTGACGAGCAAACTTTTCGCCTGATGGTAAGCGTTTATGAACACAACCAGCACTAGAAGAGTCACAAGTTCGTTGCCACCCTTTGGGATAGAAAAAGGAATAGAGGAGGAGCGATATGAAAAAGGAGACACAGTCTCGGGCACTCGTAGGGTCACCGCACACGGGCCACTGGCCACAACCACAAACGCCGCCTCAAGAAGCTAGACGCAGCTACAAAAGTGGCTGAAGCGCGCTTAGGCTGAAGGCGTTTAGTGGCCGGTGCGGGCCACAAGAAGCGCGCAACGACGATTGTAGCGTGTGGCGGCCACGAGCTTCAACCGTGTGCGGCGAGTCCTTATAAAATGTATGAAAACTACAGGAAATATGCTGGAGGCGGCGTTTTGTGGTTGTGGCCGGTGGCCCGTGTGCGGCGACACTTACTCACCGAACGAAACGCAATAGTTTAAGTACTGTTACTTTGCGTCGATATTCTGCGAAAACCCTCTTGCGTACTTCCCTGGTCGAGCCGACCAATTCATACTGAAATCAAGGCGCTACAACCTATAAGTACTTGTAATACTAAATAAAGGCTCGTTGCTACAACCTTATGCAAATTTAAAAGAATTTAGAAATGTTAATCCAAATCTGGCTACTGAGCTGATAAAATAGACAGTTGGAATGCGAGTGTGAGAACCACATGACTAAGAAAATAAAATATTACACACAAAAAAAGACAAAATTACTAAATAAATACCAAATCTTACTCTATGCCGTTCAAATCATCATCTCACAGTTCCGTTGCCTCCAATACATCGGTTGATCATCAGCTTGGCACATAAAACGCTCTTAACGAAAATCCCTTTCGCTCAGTAAATATTTATTAAATAATTTTGCATTAGCCCGGACTTAGTTCGCGGTGGAGTACCATAATCCGCTTACGTCTACGGTGTGGAAACATAGATCAATTGAGGTAGATGTGACAATGTAAATGGTAGGTAGAAACGTTAAGCGGTTTAAATTATTGCAGGGCCGGTCGAGCGTGCTCTCCTTTACGTTAATGTTTGGTGTATAGAAGTATAATAGAGACGGCTGTAGTGTTATAGAGATATGTTTATTTGGTTATAATTATGTGTTGGAATGAAAGGCTTATATTATATGGTGTGAATGGAAGTGCAGATTGGGTTACGTTGTATTTTATTCGTATTGTAGTTAATATGAAATTGATTCGATTTATTAGGCACTTACTTTAGAATCTTAGGCAGGGAGTCCGTTGAGTTGACTGTCTGCTAAGATCCAAGTAAATATCAAATCCAATGTTTTGTGTTTAAATATACATACGTAAATAGATTTGAAGTGAAATCCAAATCAATATATATCTGCAAGCGTAAAGAAAATATTATTGAAGTGAAATGACAACTTCTATGTTAAAGGAAAATGGCGTCGCAGCAGTTACATTAAGTTTCTACAAAATTTAAATGAAACAAAATAGAACCATATTTTGTATCTTTCAAATATTTATAAGTAGTTCATTGTTACATCAAGTTTTAAGTAGTGGCCGCGTTGGAACAAAGTTTTGACGAAACATCAACACAATTTTACATAAAAAGGTGTTTCTTTTGTTAAATCTATTCAGGACGCTTTTCATCTCTGAACGGTAGAATATTTAGTTTCTTTTTCACGGTTCTGTACTTGAAAGGTGCTAAGACCCATTTTTGTCCTGCGCTGGCCATCTGCTTGTCTGTAAGCGAACTATTTCATGTTTAGCTAAAAAGCTGAATTTATTACAGAGAGCTTTTCAGTGGCCACTGCCGCTTTAACAAAAATAAAATAAGTCAGTGATTTGCAATATGGTACTAATATTTTGCTCTGGTATTGCTAGCATATGCAGTCCTATTATCAATATAAAGTGGGTGTTATACACCAAAGGGTATCCTTTCTTCTCTGTTCTCTACCATAGCAAATGCTTCCGTTCATCATCATTACAGCCATTCATTCAAGCTGTCCCACGGCTGGACATGGTACTATTTTATGAGTAGGATTAGGCCTGTATATACTTACTTACATATTCAGGTAGTAGAGCCTTGCTTATTGCAGCATGAATGGGCCGGCTCGACCGGGGAAGTACTACCCTCTCACAGAAAAGCAGTAAAAAATCTCGCAGAAAATCGACGTAAAGTAACAGTACCTAAACTGTTGCGTTTCGTTCGGTGAGTGAGAGTGCCGGAGGCCGTATTTCTTTATATATACATTTTTATGCCGTATTTCGTATATTCCTTCTCCCTCATCCCACTCCTCATCCTATCCCTTTTCCCATCGTGTGGTGTTGCTTGTGTCCATGGGCGGCGGTAATTGCTTACCATCAGGCAATCCGTCTGCTCGTTTGCCACCTATTAATATAAAAACAATAAAAAATCTTTACGTGTCTTTCAAGAACATTATCGAGAGCTCTCAGTTATACAGGTTTCCTCACGATGATTTCCATCACTATTCAGCTAGTGAAATTCACAATTACAATTAGTGAAATTACAATTACGCGCACAAAAAGTCAGTTTTGCGCACCGTACCCTCTGCGATGCAGTCTGTTGGTCTCTCCAATATGCTGTCGTTGCTCTTCTGTTATAATCCTGCTATACCTGCGTCTTAACGCGTCAATTGGCGCAATTTAATTTAGGCGCTACGTAGATGTGGCCAACGTTTACGCGTTAAATTACAAATTGTCAACGCAAATTTTTAACGCGTTAGATAACGCGTTGTTGGCCATTGCCATTAACGCTAACGCTAACGAGGTGTAGCAGTAGCATTACGCTAAGACATGTCTAAAGGGCAAGTTAATCTGTTATGGTACAGGTGGACGCCAGCGAAAGCCTGGATTAGAAAACGTTAATTTTATAAAGACACTAGTGAACACTCTCAGCTACGCCCGCACATTTTTCTAATTTAACCATTTCTTGCCGATCCCGTGGAAATTTCAGGAAATCTTTTCTTAGTGCACCCCTACGGTCGCCAAGGAACATACATGCCAAATTTCAGCTTCGTGCGCCCAATAGTTTTGGCTGTATCTTGTCTGTCAGTCAGTCAGTAACGCAAAGAATAAGAAGAATTTTATGTATACAGATAATAAAATGGTTGAGTTATGGTTGAGTTCTTCTAAAGCCATACAAAAACCACTAAAATCAATCGCCATTATGAACATAGATTTTGACCGGTTTTTTACGTTATTCTAGTCAAAAGGCTACACAGAGAAGTCGCGCGTCTGTACGATAACTATTCCTGTGAGAGGTTTGCTAACAATGTGCAAGTTTCGCTCAGTGCAGCACATACTACATATTGACATAATCAGCCATACTTTCGTGCTGGCACAAGATTTTATATAAAACTATCGAAGCTTCGCGACTTCGTCCGTCAACTTAGCGTTGTTCAAAACACCACTACTTATACATTAAATAGATTAAGCTTGTTATTTCAATTTGCTTAGAGAAATAGTAGACTAACAGTTCTTCCTGTCTGTGCCTGCAATACTCTACTCTATTGAATAAAAAATACATTAGGTCTATATTGGAAACTACAGTACGTAGGTCACCCATTAAAATGTGTTTTAACGCCAAAAGCAAATATAACATACAGAAAAAGATATAGCAAATAGCGAAAACAACAAATCTAGTTTCAAATGAAAGTAGTTACGTGCAGTTTAATATTGCTTATTAGTTAACTCGCAACTGGTTTATACAAATTAGACTTTTGAAGGAAAAGAATAAAACATAAGTTTTGATTGCTACTTTAGAATTTCAGTGCCTACTTATTTCCTGAAAAGATGGAAGAACGTAGGTATATTTATCTATTATTTTACAATAATCTAGATTCCAATTTTTAATTATTCGTGCATAAAAATGTGTGATCCGTTAGACAGGCGTATGAAAGTCGGTTGTAATACAACTAGATGTTTTTTTTTGCCAATGTCAATCGATTTCTATAAGCTGTTCAACAATTATTACATATGATATAGGTTCAGGTTGTTAACTATTAACTTCTTACATATACTTCTTACGTATACGAAATACTTGCCAAAAATCTCCTTTCGCACCAGTCTCCGAATCTTATTTTAACAAAATGTGCCAGGTTGTCACAATGAGACGTTTACAAAAGCGTCCTAAGAATACATTAGTGAATAAATTTCGCGTATTATACATTTTGCGTCCGAGATATTAATGGCACCAGTCTGGTACTAAATCAGCCGCAAAAGGCACAAAAAAGTACTACTTTGATCTCATAATGATGTACGGCCGATGTAGCGGTTTTATTTCAATGTTTCGTAATTCTATTTTTTGTAAAGTATTGTTCGAAATATTTGGCAAGTTATTTAAAATATGTGTGAATGTTCACTTCGATTTTAGACTATTTTAGAGTGGGTGTTTAATTTTGGACTGGTGGTGCAAAGTTATGTTTGATGACGCTGGGGTGGTGCCAAGTCCCAGGTTCAATTTCGGAATCGTGTCGATTGTGGGATATGAGTATTGTGCTGTGGGATATCTGTTTATGCAATTTTAGTGGAACGATGATATAGTTTATTGGTAGGTATATATAAAACTGATTCTTCTTATAAAAGAAATATCTTGTGCTATTGCTTTGTTAACTGAACTTGAAGTATTCTATTTTTCCTATATTTTATAAAGATGTATCAGTAGATACAATTTATATAAATAGCAAAATGATTTAAATTCAAACCGCAACATGACTTTTGTTAATCCAGTTGTTATACAGTTCAATGTTTTTGCTTATATGAATTGATCCACGGTGGTGCCATTCTTAGAATTTCAAATTTCTATAAGCTGGCAGTTAAACATAGGTTCAAGCCTCTTTAGTGGTTAAGGTCTTAAAACTAAAGAGTTTTAAGAAATAAAATGGAACATTTAATCATGAAGCTCGTTGACAGTCTTTACCTGAAATGAGTTACCTGTAAATATCCTGAATCATTACTAGTGTCTAGTGGTAAATGATCCTGACTGCTAGACTTCGTGGGTTCAATGCCCACCCCTGGATGGGAACTTTCCTATAATAAGAGGAATTATTTGTTTTTTGTCGAGGTGTTACTGTTGCCATAGTATAGCTCTGCTTTGTTTGTGATTTGATGACCGCGTGTAAGTTGTCATCTCCACGGGTCGTGGTAGCCATACGGCAGTCGCTCCGTGGTAAAGTTTCAGTGAAATTTGATAACATTAGGAAGCGGAACCTGGTCACTAAAGAAAAAGTATTGAATACAACTAAGATAACACTAGGACGATAATTACTTAGGATCGAAGTGAAGTCTGTATCTACCAATAAATTTTTATTCAATTTTATCTTTTCTGCCTGAGCCCGCTGGGATTTCGAGAAATGCTTACTCAGTGCACACCTCTAAGGCCCATGGAACACATGAATAATTGCCAAATTTTAGCTTACGCCCAATAGCTTTGACTGTGCATTGTCTGACAGTCAAAAACGCGAGAATTATAAATACAGATTTGAGAATAACTATGTATACTAAACAAAACACGAAGATATGAATATTATAAGTCATCATGTCAGCCTAGAGACGACCACTGCTGGACATAGGCCTCCCCCAAGGTGCTCCACACAGAACGATTTTGAGCCACCCGCATCCAACCGCTACCCGCGATCTTAATCAGATCGTCGATCCACCTTGCGGGAGGCCTACCCCTGCTGCGTCGTCCAGTACGTGGTCGCCACTCCAGAACCCGCCTGCCCCAACGGCCATCGGTTCTTCGCGCTATGTGCCCTGCTCATTGCCACTTCAGCCTGGGTATTCGGAGAGCTATGTCGGTGACTTTAGTTCTCCTGCGGATCTCCTCATTTCTGATTCGATCTCGCAGGGAAACTCCGAGCATAGCTCTCTCCATGGCCCTCTGAGTGACCCTGAGTTTTCGGATGAGGCCCATAGTTAGCGACCACGTCTCAGCGCCGTAGATCATCACTAGCAACACACACTGGTCAAAGACTTTCGTCTTGAGACACTGCGGGATATCAGACGTGAAGATATGTCGTAACTTCCCGAACGCCGCCCAACCGAGTTGGATTCGACGAATGACCTCTTTCTCGAAGTTGGACCTACCCAATTTGATCATTTGTCTGGGAAAAAGTAGACGTACTTGTCGACAACTTCGAGTGTAGAGTTCCTAAACTGGATAGGAGTAGGTACGACATGGACGTTAGACATGATTTTCGTCTTGTCCATGTTCATCTTAAGACCTACTTGTTGGGAGACTCTACAGAGGCCATCGAGCATTGTGCCTAGGTCTTACATGGTCTCAGCCATGACTACGATATCGTCAGCGAATCGAAGGTGTGTGATGTACTCGCCGTTGATGTTGATGCCGAGTCCATTCCAGTCCAGAAGCTTGAAAACATCCTCCAGCGCAGTGGTAAACAGTTTTGGGGATATGACATCCCCCTGTCTCACCCCTCGCTGGAGTTGAGTAGGTTTCGAACTCTGGTCCTGGAGGCGGACTGACATAGTGGCGTTTTCATACAAACACTTCAGCACTTCGATATATCGGTAGTCAATCCGGCACCGTTGGAGAGACTGTAGCACCGCCCAGGTTTCGATCGAATCGAAGGCTTTCTCATAGTTCACAAACGGAGCGAAGACCTGTATGACCTTCAACGAATATCTTTTAGATACTCTGAGTATCAGGTACGCTACCCTCTTCGACACACTCGATATATTTATCACACTGTTCACGAGAGATTTGTGGACGATGAACCCGACACCACCTTGGGACTGTTGGTCGCCCTCCCGGTAGCAAGTTACCGGAATTGAGCACTATCGAGTCCTCACCCTGTCTTCGGACCTCAGATAGGCCTATAATATCCCACCGTAACATGCTCAGTTCTTCTTCCAGCTCGGCAATCTTTTCGTCGGATTCGAATATTATAAGTATGTGTGAGTATTTACCATATACCTGATATGTTACAAACATAATTAAATATTAATTATAGCCCATAAAGATAATAAATAACATCGTTCTTCAAACAGAAATTACTCATTCTACAAAATCTAGCCTGAGCCACTAAAACAACAATATAAACGACATGATCTAACATTTCACAGAAATAACAATTATATGTAATAATTCTATCAAAGCTTCCTCAAGCGTGAAATACGCATAATCAGTTAAAAGTCGTTAAAGCCTTCATGGTAAAATAAAATAAAAGCAAAGATTCTAAGAAATACTGTCCAATAGCACCTACCTCGGGTTCTCCGCATCTACAGTAGTAATACGTAATATAATTTTTTTACTTACAGCTTCTATACTAAGAATATGTCTTGTCATCGTCATCATCACGTCAGCCTATAGTCAGACCTCTATCACGTCAGGACATATAATTCTGAAGGTTGATATTTTATAATAATACGGATATCATTGTACAAGTTTCAATAAAGAAGCTAAAAAAAATTAAAATCATATATTCGGGTCAAGTGCTGAAAATGCGCAGAAAGAAAGTCTCGGAAACAATCGGGATAACGTTAGGGCGATGGTAGGATGATGATGAAAAGTATAATACCACTTTATTCGCTGACGTTTTAACTTGATAGTCGTAATTCCACCTTTATGCAGGCTAGTACATCATCTGTGAAGCTAGGTTTAGCAGCAGCGTCCATAGTTAGACGAGATGAGCACCACGGTTTTTAATATGAAGGCGTGAATTTGTGCATTATGGCTGATAGTTTCCCAAATTCTATTCTACAGCCACCAACGATTTGCAAACTACAACTTCTTGGTAGCCAAAAGTTTTAATTTCACGCCCAGTTGAAGCGGTTAAACACCTAATAACTTGTATTTGCCGCCATTTTTGGATATTCTCCGAATTCATCAGATGAGGAAAATTAAAAAACGGATTACAATTTTATTGTTTCGTTTAATTTTCGATGCCCAATTAGCGACCGTGAAAAAATTTTCGGCTGCAGTTTTTGTGGAAAAATAAATGATACACATGCAATCTTACAATTTATACAGCTCAAAAGAAGTGGTAGTAGTGGTATATTTATTTCGTTTTTAGGGTTCCGTAGTACACAAGAAACCCTTATAGTTTCGTCTTGTCCGTCCGTCTGTCCGTCCGCAGCCTAGCTCAAAGACGCCTGGTGCTAGAAAGCTGATATTTGACATGAATATAGACATAAGATATTGCAACAAAACTGTAGAATAAATTTTAGGAAAATATTTTTTTAAGGGTATCTCCCCTACATAATAATATATAGTGGGGTTAAAAGTTTGGTTGAGTACCCCATCATGTGGGGTATCATTGGATAGGTTTTAAAAAAATATTATTAGTTTGCTCAAATCATTTTTCGATCAAGTGATTGGTTTGTCAATTATCAAGCTTTGAAGTGAAAAAAATTGTTAGACTCAAGTGTCCCCCCCCTCTGCCGGCTAAACTATTAATTTGGAAGAGGTGAAAAAAATCACAAATGTAGTACATATAACGAATTTAAAAGGAAAACTATCACGGCTAAGTAGACATCACTAGTTTACGAGTAATCGTCGGTTAACTTATAAATACCTATTTCTGTGAGTTTACATTGGGAGCGCTGGCTTAATGTTAAAGATGCCCGTTTTTAGTCCCATGTGAAACAGAAGTTATTATCAATAATGGCCATTATGGGCAACTACGGAACCCTACATTGCGCGTGGGCCGACACGCACTTGGCTGGTTTTAAAGTAAATTTTTGTTATAGTATATATATTATGCTACCAATATGTAGGTTTTTACAATATGTACGTGGAATATCACGTGAGTATTGGGATAAATTATTTTCGGAAAACACTTGGCTGTATCTTTTCATATAGTCAGAATGAAATTTTATGATAAACTAGAATAATCCCCAATGAACATGCATGCCAACTTTTAGGGCGGTTTCAAATTAGCGTATTTTTCTGCGCGTATACGGTCGTTTCTGCATACGCGCTTACACGCGCGCTACATTACGCGCGTCAAAATACCGGTCTCTCGTAAATGGGCATATATCGGCGTGTTCGCTCGAAACTGTAGTGACATCTTGTCAGTGTCAACATGGATTTTGACGGCTCGCGCTTATACGAGCTTAGACGCGCGTCAACGCTCGTACGAGTTGTGCGTGTGTCAAAAGGCGAGCCTATACGCGCCTACAGGCGCTTCCAAAAACGAGCTTATACGCGCGTATAAAACGCTAATCTGAAACCGCTCTTAGCTTCTTACGCCCAGTAGTTTTGTTTGAGCGTTGTCTGTCAGTTCAATTTAAACTCATTTATTCATATAGGTTACAAAAGCAACGCTTATGAACATCAATTCTTTTTTTTACAACCAGGTTCGGGATGGTAGGGCTATGAAAAGAGCCTGGAAGAAACTCATGCCACTCTTTTGAAAACAGAATCTTAATTTTACAATTTG
This sequence comes from Euclidia mi, assembly GCA_944739405.2. Lineage (NCBI taxonomy): Eukaryota > Metazoa > Arthropoda > Insecta > Lepidoptera > Erebidae > Euclidia > Euclidia mi. The sequence goes on from OX123197.2 coordinate 14,876,202, forward strand.
TGGTACCATGATTGCTGACACAGCCAAAATACTTTGCGTCACTGACAAATGAAATAAAAAAAAATTAAACAAAACATGCGAATACTACAATAATAAAACACTATAGCTCAGTAGTATAGATGTATCAGTAAGTCAGTAACGTAAGAATTTGATATAATTATACAGAGGGATATAGATTATATTCTATGATTTTTTTAAATTTACCCGTTTTGGCCAATCCCGTGGGAATTTCGGGAAATCCCTTCTTAGTGCACCTCTACGGTCCTCAAGGAACATACATGCCAAATTTCAGTTTCCTGCGCCCAATAGTTTCGGCTGTAGCGTGTCTGTCAGTCAGTCAGTAACACAAGGATTTTATATATTAAGATGATGTAGATTCTCATTGTTAAGTAAATATATTATGATGAAGCTCAGTAATATAACATAATAATGCAACAATATAGGTAGCTGTGGTAATCATACTATAGTCGGGTTATATTACTTGAGTAAATTATAATTAGGTACGGTTAATAGGTAGCATAATTATGAATAATGACTAATTGCTGCTAAATGTGATTAGTCAATCTTAATTTTATATTGTAATATATCATTCGCAATGAGAATCTTGCACGCCCTTCGACAACTAATTCCCATTATTTGTTTTATTTTTATTTAATAACTTTATATACGCCGAAGCGTATAAAGGCGGACTTAATGCCTAAGGCATTCTCTCCCAGTCTACCTAAGAGTGGTGCAGAGATTAAAAGTAGGTGTATTGTAGAAGTGAGTGAGGAAGGACCTTTGTAGCATAAACATAGTACATATATATACATAGTTTAAAATACGTACATTATTACGATTTTCAAATACAAATTCTTAATTTCTATTTATCGGAACTTTCAACTTCTGCGTATCTTAATTTTCAACTTCTACTTATCCAAATTTTAAACTTCTACGTATCCAAATTTTCAACTTCTATGCATTCAATGCTTGTATCGTGGCGCGTGCTATACCGAGATATCAATGTAATATGTGAACATATACATACATCATTTGCTAATGACTCATTATGCACCTGCTCGGTGGCATCGATCATTCTTTGTGCAAACCTGTCTGGTGTACCGACAGCATAAAAAAAAGTTAAAATAAATATTTGTTCGTATGCGACCACCGGGTAGTCAGTGATTGAATGATGTCTGTTTTATTTGAAAGATGTTATTATGGTTAGCGTAGTTAGAGTAGATTTTCGCTTAGTCCAAAGTCTTTCAAAATAAAATATTTAAGACACGCCTGACCGTACGGTTGGCCTAGTGGTTTAAGCGGTCGCCTCGCCGCTTGACACTGCGTTGAGTGTTGTGGGTTCGATCCCCACACGAGACAACACTTTGTGTTATTCATAATTTGTTGTTTTGAGTCTGGCTGTTTATTGTGTCCGTTAGTTGTATGTTTATAAAATCCCCCGCGACACAGGATTTAGTCCTAGTGCGGGAGTTGTCTTTTAAAAAAGAAAAGAAAGAAAGAAGACAATTTTAAGATCAAACTAGGAAAAGTAGTACATACCTAATTGCATAATTAATTAAGTACATATTTTGTCACCAAAAACACATTTATCTGCTCTGGATTGGTAGCAATTTGAGTACGCCAATGATATAAATATTGATTATTTGTGGCATTCAGAGGACGTCTACCAAAAATATTCCTGGAGATTCTAATCATCTGACCCAGACACATGACCCAGTATGAATACCACTTACGAAGCAATAAAAATAATAGTAATATAAAGGTAGAAAAATTAGAACAAAGTCATATTAAATAAACACTAACGAGTGAATATTCTACTAAATATGATTTGCATTAAATGTAGCGAGTACTAAATATAAAAAGCAAATAACTTAATTTGAACATAAAATAAAATGTATAAAACAAAACCAAGACTGTTTGGCTGACCACACTGAACTAATTACTGCACCTCGAGGCTATTTGGTATAAGGCATAAGATGTAGCGATTATGGTTAATGAAATTCGGCTTACATTCTTTTGATAACTAGAATACAATAATATACGCTGAGTGTGTTAGTATTCAGTTTATTCAATTCAATAGAGCATGCAATCTTGTAGTTTGATGTCATGATATATGTAGGCCTATTCAAGATTGGCCTACAATACACATACTACATGTATGACTGCAGCACAAGGCAAAAAATATTCTGATTTTAACGTAATGGAAGGAAAGAGGAACCCACCACGCACCCTCGGATTGCCCACCCCAAGTATTGCAATAGAAAAAGGTTGACATGGATGGATGCTGACCGCTGGTGGACCGATGGGCAACAACTGAGCTAGGCCTGAGGATACCTCGTGGGGAGGCGAAACCCGTGTCGAATCATAGTCGGCGCATGGAGCGCGATACTGCACATCAGGTATTTTTCTGGCACCCATTTCCGCATTATTCCATATTCCCTTATCTTTTGTATTTAGAGGAGTTCAGTATTGTCCCTTTCAACCTTTTTCTATTGCAATAGTTAGGGTGGGCAATCCGCTGGTGCGTGGTGGGTTCCTCTTTCCTTCCATTAGGTTACAATGGAGTTCCGCCAAGTAACGCCTGATTCAATCAACTATTCTGATTTTAATATTTATGTGCTTTGTACGTAATACACTGCTTAATGTGTATGATATAAGCATCATTTTGCCACTAACAGTACAGTAAAAGAAGCATTCATGCAAATCTTAATTTTGTTAATTGAAATAATTTTATTGGTCATAGACAGACTTCTCTGCCGAAATGTCATAGTAAAAAGAAAGAGTTAAACCCATAAATAAGGATTCTTTAGTTGTCATACAAAAAATAAAAAAGTACCACTGGACTTAAGAAACGGTCCAACATATTGCTTTAATTATTAATTAGCATTTTCATATAACCGCTTCCGCTTATCCCTTAGACCGCGAAGCTAAAATCCATGAGTCACAAAATTCTCCGTTATCAAAAAGCCCTTTGTTAAACATTGCACACTAAAATGTGGTGCAACGGACTAAGCACAAAGCGTTGCAAGCAAAACAAATATTTGCACAAATGTTTGCACAGTTGTTTATCGAATGCAGCCACGATAGAGAATGCTTTTTTGATACGTTAATTGTGGGCTGATGAACTTTGCTAATGCAAGGCTGTCAATGAACTGGATTGCGGCGTTTTAATTGTTTTTGTATGACATTGTTTTATATATAGATGACTTGTGATAGAAAGGAGATGTACTGGGTGACACAAAAAGGTGTAAAAAAACGATTAGTAAAAAAAGTTACTAGCATGAAAACGAGTAATTGTATTACAAATGCAGCTGCAGATGAAAGTTATTACAAAATGCCTACACCTATATTTGTTTCACCTTACTAGCTAGGCTCATGTCGCATTTTTTGCTTATGCCTAAACGTCAGAGAAAATAGAAAATTTTCTTTGGAATGAGTCTAAGCGGAGATAGCTTAGTGGAGATACCAGCATACTACCCTGCATAGGGTCGAGTCTACGGCGTGCATCACTGACTATTTGTCTATCCTATGTGATTACGAATTGTTAATCATAGCTTTTTCCATGTCTAGGAGAGCACGTTAAGCCGTCGGCCCCGGTCATTACAAAGATTTTTTACAGTTGTTATGGGGTGTCGGCCTGGAACAAACTGACACTGCCATGGAATATCGCTATCACTTAGAGTTGTGCAGGTCAGATAGTAGTAAGCGGACCCTGGACTCGAAGGCGAGAGTCTTGGATGTAACAGGGATAACACTAAGACGATGATGATGATGAATATGATGACGTATATCATTGATGAATACCTACGGTAGTAGAGCCTTGCTGATTTCAGCATGAATGGGCCAGCTCGACCGGGAAAGTAATACCCTTTCATAGAAAATCGACGTAAAGTAACAGTACCTAAACTGTTGCGTTTCGTTCGGTGAGTGAGAGTGCCGGAGGCCCTATCCCCTATTCCTTCTCCCTCATCCCACTCCTAATCCTATCCCTTTTCCCAACCCCAAGGGCCGCCAGCACAAAAAAAAAGAATCTGTTTATGATTACCTGTATTAATAATGTATACTTACAAATTATAACTACGTATCTATCTAGTTCTACACTGTGTGTTGTATTTCGTCTGAAAATAATACTTTCTTATATACTTAAATATGTACCAACTTGTCATGGCAAAAAGTAATTTCGATTCAATCGCCTAGGGGCGCTGTATTTTCTGATACAAATTATATTCCTTTTACTCGCAAGATTACATTGTAATAATAATTTCAGGTTGTATCAAATACACTTATATTTCCAACAGGAGAATAAGAAAAATAAATATATTGCTACAAATATGTCGGTTAGTGAAACATCATGTGGGGTCTAAAATTGACAGAGATGTTTCGTGAATTCTGCAGAATAGCTGAAATAGCCGACTTCTGAGTGCGGCATCGCTCCCGGATGAAGGCAATCGAAAAACCATTTAAATGCTCGTCATAATCGTTTTGTATGTCCTTTGAAGTCGGTTTAAAATACTTTATTGCTTGGATCAATAGGGCACACCAAAAACACAAGTTATTAAATAGGCTCTAATTCGCTAGAAATATGCTTACAATATTTAAATACCTCGATTTCTATATAATTTCATCACATATTGAACTATTAATGCTAGGACTGCTCGAGATTATCGACCCTTAGCTCTTTAAACCAAAATAAAAAATATCTATATCGATCAAGCGCAGCGGTCTTTGACTAATCAGAGAAAATCTGTGTAGGTATATAAAATTCTTACGTCACTGACTGACTGACGGACAAAGCACAGCTAAAACAATTGGACGTAAGAAGCTGAAATGTATGTTTCTTGGGGTACCGTAAGGGCCACTAAAAAGGTTGCCCGAATTACTAAGGCAGCCATTCTCAAAGTGTGCTACGTGGAGCCCTGGGGAAGATGTATGTCAGTAAAATAAATGGTTTTAAACTGCACGTAGGGCTCGGTTTTGTTTAATTTTAGGGCTTAGCCAATTATTTGGTTACCCAAAAGGGCTCCCTAAAAAAAATTGAGAACCACTGTACTAAGCGATCAGGAACAATTGGTTGAAATAAAAATACGCGGGCATAGCTTCGGGTATCCGTTAGTACATTCTAAAAAGATCCTATTTGGTCAAAATATACATAGTTGATTTCGTCCGCGTGGAGTTGGTCATCGGGACAAAACGTACTCCATGTGCTGTTTTGATGCATCAGTTATTCATCCAAAATCATCCATCCTTGCAAACTTTCGAATTTACGATAGGAGTAAGATAGGATATAAAAAAATTACGCTTGGCAGTGACACGTGACTACGTTCAAAACAAGGATTCAGTTTGATGACCGATACAAATCATTGAACCTGTGTTATGACAATAATACAGAAGCTGTAAGAAATTGACAAATCAAGTCACCGCAATGATCTAAGAAACTACCAATCTAAAAACAAACAGACAAGTTTGATAGTCAGTTATATGATAAAAAGGAGTGAAACATTCGATGATCATAAATATCCAACATTTGTCCATACAAATATACACTATAATTGTATGGACAAATGTAATCAGTGTGTATACATAAGAGTATGTAGCGAGCACACACGTACTTAAAGGACCTGGAGGCACACTTTGTGGTGACTGCTTTGTAAAGTTACTCAAGAAGCACTTGATACGAATGCCAGCTTTGCAACTTACAATAATCTAGTCTAAAGGCATATGGTATGTATATCTGCATTTTGGTTATAGAAGCCGGCTTTTCCTAGCTAAATTACCTCTTGAAGAGAACAGCCGAAACAAACTCAGAGTCATTGCTTTTTTGCCTGTCGTTTAATTCTCTTTCATCTCGTCTATATTATAATTACATAGAAAGGTTATATTGGGAACAATTCTTAGTTTTATTACTCGTACATCTAATGAAACTACATATCGGTAAGATTAACCGTAACCATATTTTTATTTCTTTTTCTTGAGCAAGGTTTTCGTCCAACTCATAAAACATTTATCATGAATCTCCTATCGATAACTCAATGAATTATTTACCAAAATACTCGTAAAAATGACGTATATCTGACACACATATACGCATTGATACATTTTCGTTGCATAACATCAATAGCTTGGGAACATAATATTTTCATGGCCCGCTCTTAAATCACGGCAACCAAGTTATTTGCAAGCAAAATGTATTTTATAGCTTATTTAGAATATTCCTTTGGCATAAAATTTTCAGACAGGACGGACGAGCTTCGTTGTGTATGTATTGATTTTGATGTTGGGAGTGACATTGAGGAGTTGCTGGTATTTGATTTCGAGTTTATAAGTTGTGGGGATACTTTCATTTTGATATCAAATCTCATAGAGGTTAAGCATGACTTATGATTGTGAAATTCTAGGAAAAGTTAGAGTAAGCTGATATAATTCTTCTTCTTCTTCTGGTGCCTCTTCATTTTTTTTTATGGTATAAGGCGGCAAACGAGCAGACGGATTGCCTGATGGTAAGCAATTACCGCCGCCCATGGACACAAGCACAAGCAACACCACAGGAGTCACAAGTGCGTTGCCGCCCCTTTGGGTTGGGAAAAGGGATAGGATGAGGAGTGGGATGAGGGAGAAGGGATAGGGGATAGGGCCTCCGGCGCTCTCACTCACCAAACGAAACGCAGCAGTTTAGGTACTGTCACTTTACGTCGATTTTCTGTGAAAGGGTAGTACTTCCCCGGTCGAGCCGGCCCATTCATGCTGAAATCAGCAAGGCTCTACTACCTGCAAGGGATCATTCTGATCATTCCTGAAGGTTGGCCTTTTTGTACTCCTCCCTGTCCATAGCCAACAGGAACAGCTGCTCTACGGAGGCAATACCGGTCCACTCCCGAATGTTCCGCAGCCACGACATCTGAAATATAAAAAATGTTTTTCGTCCGAATGCAGATAACGGGTGTAACGCATACCTTCAAATGTACAGTTATAATTAGGCCCAAATCAACCTACAGTTGTAATTAGGCCTCTAGAAACAACTTCAAAATATCTATTGATTAATTATCGTTCACTCTTTATGCCTCAAGACATCTCAATGTGTCCTCCGAAGCTGTCATCACGTAATAACAAAATCCGAAAAAGCACTACAACAAATTAAGATTCGTGATGAACTATTCATAATTAGTCATCTGTTTCACACAGATTAAAAGAAAATTGATTCCATAAAGACTACTTGACGACACAATCAACCATTATACGTCAAATACTTAGAAACCTTAATTCTGCGAACCTAACCTCATAATCAGCTTGCGTAGAAATCTACGCCGCTATAACAAGATCGTCAACATAATTACGATTAGGTGGTTAGACTATCGACTCTACCGTTCGCAACAACTCTTCTATGAGTCACAGAATATGATGATTTTTATTCAAGTATCAAATATAAGGTGATTATGAATGCTAACATAGCAGTGCCACTGCCGGCTGATGACTCATCCAACGCGTGAGTAACATGCGCATCGCCACTGAACGTCTATTTTAAACGACACATGTCTTTTAAACCGTAACTCACGGCAGCACATTTCGTTCGTCCTGTTGTCTGACTAACTGTTTTGATGACTTTCGATAAATATTTGCCTGGAAAATGCACTTAGCTCCGATATAAATCAAAATTAACGCGCAATTTTCTTGGTCTCGCAGTGACTTGGTTTGTTTACTCTCGGTGACTGTATAGTCAGATCATGGTGATAAGAATAGCATACAACGTTAAACATACATCCGTCCACTGATTTCAAATATGCAAGGGTAATCAATACTAAAATAAAACTCATTTTATTGTATATTTTCGTAAGATTTCTACAAAACCAGCAGTAAAATTTTGAATAAGACCTAACACTGGCGGACTCTTCTCAGTGCACCCTACCCCCTACGGTCCTCAAGGAACAATTCAATTTCTACAACAAGCCAATTTCAGCTTCTGGCGCTCAATAGTTTAGGCTGTCCGTTGTCTGTCAATCAGTAACGGAAGAATTTGATATGTACAGGTATGCAATGGCCAATACATCTTAAAAACATGTCCCTAGATTCACTCAACTAACCCTGCAATAATACCCGCTGGCTATCTATATAGCCAGCAGGTATTGGGCTACTTGAATTTTTAGCTGTTTTCAGTTTTAGTCCGTTGTTTGATCGCGCTTAGCGTAAGTTGTGCTTTCGGTGCTACAATTTTTTAATATAATATAGTTGATTAGGTACACACGAGGTTCATAGTCAGCTTTTCCGTAAAAGCTTGCAGGTTGCTGATTTTACTCTAGCTGTACTGTTAGTTTTTTGTTTCCTAGTTGTTCGTATATGAAAGCATAGGCAAGTGAAAGGTACACAGATAAGATTTTAGACAAGTATACTAAACCTTCTGAGTAGACTCAAAAGGAACTAGCTGAGAGGATTTTGTTATTTTACTTAAGTAAGTCATTCTTTTTTTGTATTGAAATACGCCTTGACTCTACTAATAATTTCTTAACAAAACTAATAATATATTATCAACAATGTTATAAACCGTCCTACCGCTGAGTTGGCACCATCTTATACTACCTTTGGTTATAGGTCTTTAAGAACCTTAAAGTTAACTCTTAGATTGACTGGTCTTCTCTAAATATTTCATTTTATAGTTATACGTCTGCCTGTGATGTAAAAGCTATATTACTGCAAAGTTTCATATAATATGAAAGAGTAACAAACATCCAAACTTTCATGCTTATAAAAATGTTCAGATTTTCTTAGAATTCAAAATTGACATAATAATATGTTTTCAAAATCGGTGAAATTATAATAATATTATTGATTTGGTAAAAATGAGTTCGAAGTAAAAAAAAATTGTTTAAACCATTCCTGTATTCAATCCTAGTATGTCGTATGACTAACATGTCCAACCAGGAAGGCCTTGGTGTATCTAATAGATGTGTTACACACACTGACGTGAGTCACAATATTATAGTTAGTTCAACTTTTTAAATTCAACAGTTAATGCTAACCAGCTGTATTTTTTTCTCTATCGGTTACATATTGTCTGAGTCATGCAGATTACGGGATTGTGACTAAACAGAACGTTTGAGAAATGTTAATGTTGCGTGAGATTGATTTGGGATGGATGGATGTTTATTTTGACTGCCTCCGTGATCCAGTGGATCGGAGGTCCCGGGTTCGATTCCCGGGTCGGGCAAAAGTGTTACTGGGTTTTACTGAATTCTCAGTAGCAGCACGGAGTCTGGTGATGTGCTCGTTAACGGCAATAGGCTCGTCCCCTATTACGTTGGACCTAAAAATTCATGGCGAAATGTGGGTGTAATATTACACCTCTGCTTACCCTTTCGGAGATACAGGCGTGAGTCTATAAAAAAATATATAATGTTTATTTTAGCATGAGCTGTATGAAATTCAACGTATTTTTCTTACCTCTTCTAGGTTTTTGTGGTAATAAGGATGCAAAAATGAGTAGCTAGACTTCGATTTTTTTGGGAGAGTCTGATACGTTCACCCTAATCTGTGAATCCTAAATTGGGGAGAAAATCATGATATTATTATTTATTATGAGGCCATTTGTTCGTGTGGTGACGGATTAAGAATACGGAATGTCACCACCCCATGTTATCCCATGGGTGTCGTAAGAGCCGACAGAGGGAGCATATTATGCAGAGAACAGCACTGTAAGAGAAGGAAAACTTGATACAAACCCTATACCAACCCGTTTGGCCAGCGTGGTATAGTAGGTCAATTCCTCCTGTCCAGCAGTGGACTGTTAAAGGCTGATGATGATCTATGAAATTCAACGTATTTTTTCAACCTCTTCCAGTAAGTTTTTTGTGGTAATAAGGATGCAAAAATGAGTAGCTAGACTTCGATTTGTTCGGGAGAGTCTGATACATTCACCCTAATCTGTGAATCCTAAATTGGGGAGAAAATCATGATATTATTATTTATTATGCGGTCATTTATAGATAAACTCATTAACCAAAGACGAAATCTTGAAAACTACTGAGTATCTACTTGGTCTACTATCTGAAATTGAGCATTATAGGTGGTTTTCAAGCTAAAAGTTGTCAGATATGAACGATTTTGCTAGAGTGCAACTTGATAGCTACGCGGTAGCTAGTAATGATTAAAAATTTTAACGATTCTAAGGATCAAAAAAGAATGTAACCCTTCATACCAATCATTCTGAAATAGTTTGATGTGAAATAGAGCAAAAAGTGTTGTCAACCCTACACAATTGTCCTGGATGGGCGAAATTGGCAAGTTGGTGGGAAATAAGGTAACAATGAGAAAATTGAATTCAAGTCAACAAACTTACATTTAAAAATAAATTGCTATTAATGACTTTATATTCGATTTTGCCCGCTTTAATTACTTCTTCTTTCTTGTTATATCGCTTGTACTACTGTGTATACTTTTATACAATGTAACATATGTGTAGCCATTTTAATGGCCAGCTGTGCCAACATATTGTAAAAACTTAGACTACAACACAGCACAATGACTATCTGTCCAACCGTGAATAATTAAATTATAATATCGCAATAATTTGCCCAAATTAATTAATATATTGTGAAAGTTACTCAGTGGCAACACTGCAGCCTATTTTATCGCAATTACTGCCATCGTACTTATTATTAATAATTGAATTCAACTGGAACCGATTCTGGGATTTGTGTTAAATTAGTTTTTACACAAATTGGTAATTTGTCCTGTTTTTACATATAAAGAGCAGTTATTACACGAAAAACAATGTTTAATTACGTTTTACTGTATAATAATTATATTGTTAATACAGGTTGAAATTAACTAACTATTGGTTAAGGCGCTGACAACCGCTATTGAGTTGAGCTGCTGCTGTCACTATCGGATTGTATACATAAGAAAGAGAAGCGCGACGACGTCGGGACGTTCAGAACTTTTTACAAACCATAAAATAAATTAATTACTTAAAAATAAGTTGAGTAGTGAAAAATAAAAAACAAGCAAGTTCTGTATTTAAATATGATACGTTATTGTTATAAATTTTACCAACGTACGTTGATAAGGAATACAGATATTTTTATTGGAAGATCATTTTAAGAGGTTAGTTTACTATTTTTTTGTACCGAGAAATCTTTTCAAAAACGTGTTTTGAATACAACAGGGTTCTCAGAAATATGTTCAAGATTAACATATATCTTTTCCGCCGTCACAAACTTTATAGATTTAGCAAATAATTTGTTTAAGACAAGTCTATTTGGCTGTTGTCAGCGTCTTAAGATCTTGGATCATATATCATTTTGTATACCTAATAATTCGATTTCTCTGCAGGAACCTTGTACACAGGAGAACTAACTGATTCAATCCACAAGCAAAGGCACCATACCTACCTTTTCTCGAAACGTGTTCTTTATTTTTTCGGTAAAATTGTGGATATTAACCCTGTAAATAAACTTTCGCAATGCTGGGCATATGCTTCTTCTTACCATGAATCTATAGTCAAGTCTGCTCAAGTGAAGATTGGTAACCATCACAAGATTTGCAAGAACATTATGAAGAATTCTCAAACATGCAGGTTTTCTGGTGATGTTTCCTTTAACGTTTGCAAGCAATGTTTAACAATTTAGTATACACGTAACCTGCGGTCAGGTCATAAGGCAGCGGTGCGAGCTGAGGTTTTGAACTCGAGTCCCTCTGCTTGGCATTCTTAGTCTCTCGACTAGGCTAGTGCTGTCTAACGGCCCGGTCACGGTCTACAGCGGTGGGTGGCAGCGGCGAGCGTTTTCGATGTACATGGCGCGTTTACTGTGACGCGGCGCGCGGCAGCCTCAGAGTAAACGCGCCATGTACATCGCCCCTGCCGCGCCGCTCGCTGCTTAGACCGATCTCGTGACCAGGCCTTAAGAATTATCTTTAAACAATTGGTAGGTTCAAATTAGTTTATTATCCGAAACAGTCATAATCGGTGCAAACGATGATAATTATACAAACGAACAAATTAGATGTTATCATTTGTATAACATATCAACCCTAAATATCAGAGGCGATCCCAATTTTGATATGCAAAATCTAATTCATAAATTAATAATTATGGCACATTGTATAAAGATAGATTTTAAGTTGTACTAAAATTTTAATTAAATTGCATTTGGTTTAGATTTGAAAACTAGATTTGGTAAATTGATTTTAATTAAATAAATCAAGGCAGTTGTACTAAAATTGTATTTGGTTTAGATTTGAAAACTATATTTGATAAATTGATTTTAATTAAATATATCAAGGCTTTAGTGTGTTTACCATAATGTTTTGGCTTTTCGCTTCGTCAGTTATTATTTGACTTGATGAGTCCTGTGATCTATAAAAGAATGAGCTGCGACGTAGGGAGTTTTGTAGGTTTGATGCTGGTAAAATGAAATAATAAATTTTGCTCGTTAATAATTGCACCTAAAGGTTTTTAAGCAATTGGGTCATCATCATCATCATCATCATCAGCCTGCCGTTGTCTACTGCTGGATATAGGCCTCTCCAATGACACGCCACTGAGCCCGATTTTCGGCTCTTCGTGTCCAGCCGCTGCCAGCCACTTTGCGTATATCGTCACTCCACCTAGCCGGAGGGCGTCCTACACTACGTTTGTCAAGGCGCGGTCTCCACTCTAGAACACGACTACTCCATCGATTATTGGTTCTGCGACAGATTTGACCAGCCCACTGCCACTTTAACGTGCTAATTCTCTGAGCTATGTCGATTACCTTGGTTCTCTGTCGGATCACTTCATTACGAATTCGATCCTTCAGAGAAACTCCGAGCATAGCCCTCTCCATAGCTCGCTGAGCGAGCTTAAATTGGTGGACTAGTCGCACCGTCAGTGTCCACGTCTCGGCACCGTAACTCATAACCGGTAGGACGCACTCGTTGAAGACTTTTGTCTTAAGGCTTTGCGGTAGGGATGACGAAAAGAATCGACGGAGTTTTCTATATGCCGCCCAGCCAAGCTGTATTCTTCTGCAAGCTTCCTTTATTTTAGCATAAGCTGTATGAAATTCAACGTATTTTTTCAACCTGTTCTAGTAAGTTTTTGTGGTAATAAAGAAGCAAAAATGAGTAGCTAGACTTCTATTTTTTCGGGAGAGGCTGATAAGTTCACCCCAATGTATGAATCCTAAATTGGGGAGAAAATCATGATATTATTATTTATTATGAGGCAATTTATAGATTAACTCATTAACCAAAGGCGAAATCTTGAAAACTACCTAGTATCTACTTGGTCTACTATCTGAAATTGAGCATTATAGGTAGTTTTCATGATAGAAGACGTCAGATATGAACGATTTTGGTTTTTAAGCAATTGGGTACAATCTGAAATTTTTGTCAAAGTAAAGGTACTGTGTATCTTCTTCTTAAAATATAAATAAATATACATCAACTCAAAATAGCCATAGATATAGCCATGATAGGTTTGTATCCTAAGGAAGCGCAACGACATAACATTTGGCAAACTAGTTTAGTTTTCTTGGTTGATGTCGTAAATTAAGCTCATTTGCAGCAAAGTTAGTTTAGCTCTGAAGGAAAATGATATGTGATGCTGGATCTTAATGTTATCACCTTATACTCGATATCCATTCTAGTAGGACCCAATGTCAAACCTAGATTTTGTTATTGCTGTAACAATGTAACCATTTATTGACACCGAATCTAAATTAAAAAAGATAGAGAAGATAGCCAAAAGGGCAATGTATATAAAACTGTTGAAAATTATCATCCCCGCAGTGTTGAGTACTACAAGTTTGAATGTGGACTGGCCAACTAAACAATTCTCGAGTGACCAGCGATGTTGGCAGCCTTGCCAAGCTTGCAACTTTTGTAAAACCACGCCACAATACCACCAACCACACCAGTAGCACTCAAAAATATGCCTTATTGTCAAAGCGAGAAGACAATTTTTTTACCTTATTTAAATTTCTTAAGTGTACTTACAAAGTTGGTTTTAAAGTTATATACAAAACTGGACAGTGTTAATAGTTAGTGTCCTTCGAATTGTTATTATATACTTTTTGTTTTGGAGCCAAATGGAGGATGTGTTTTGGAATTTCGGGGATCCTGGAGTTTTTGTTAATTTTGTGCTGCGGTGCATATTTGAGGGTTTTTGAACTTGTTAGGAGTTCGGATCGTTAGAAGTTTGTAGACATGGGAGGCTCGAAGTTTACTTCAGGGTAAACGAGAAACAAAATTAGCGACTTGTGGTACTCGATCGAAGAAATTGTTTGCCTACTGCATCATACTTTCGTAAACTCTTTGCTGAAAATAAATAATCATTATTTAGCTAAGCTTAAGTTTTACACAATATTTCTTATACATAATTATAGTTACGAGCGCAATGAATACTGTCACTTTCAACAAAGTTATAGGAGATGACGGTATTTTTATTTGATGACGGTGGACGACTTCCAACTATAAATATTTATATAATAACTTCCAAATTATTATGGTACTTCATATCACAAATCTGTGACAAATCACACACAATATTTTACTAATCATCTAAAACAAGCCAGCTGTTATAACCCTTTGAGAGTACCATATCAAATTAAGGTACATACATTCATGTATTCGTCGCTTATAACTTATAAGACTCTTGTTCTATCTAAAACTTAAAAACAAAGCTGGTGAAATACAAATGAGATGCACATTTTATTACCTTTATAATCTTAATTACAAATGTACATTCCTTACAACATCATCGCCAATATACACCAACAATAAACAAAAGAATATATCTCATAATAGCACCCATAAAACCACATAAAGGTTTCCCCACTATTTCAAGCATCAGTTTCTTTAAAAGCCATTGTGGGGTTATACAGCAAATACCTTTTTCTCTTATACCACAATTCTACCTAAATTTCTTTTGAACCCCGTCTATACATCAACTTTAGTTCCACCTAGTAATCGTACTAACCTCAAATACGTTTATACGAAATGAGACGGTACCGACACGATACGATAAATAGACGGATAAAAAAAGAACGAATCATAAATATTATACCATTTGTTGCTATAAATGTGGTCACTGAGTTTTTAATACAAATAAATGTATTATGTCCTGAAAATAACAATTAATTCTGTATGCTGTTTTCGAATCCATGATTTTTGAGAAGTTTTTATAACATCTATGAAAATCAAAACATACGAAGAAAATGTTCATTTGTTAATACATTAGTTCACTAGCTTTAAGAAGCACGTTCTTCACAAAGCCCTTCGTTGTACTGAAAATAATCCGGCTTGAAACTCAGGATTGGTATCAATATGCCTCAGCAATCTGATCTAGTTCGCTCTTTTCTTCATATTGTTTAAGTAGACAACTATGCCAAGGATGCAACAAAAATACCCAGACACATAATCTTGTGGTCACTCGACGACATTTGTGAAAAATCGTGTACACTAACCGCCTCGCACTTGCGGGTAACTTAGCTTTCCCAACCACGCCCATCAATCTATGCTATCCACAATGAATGTACAGACTCCGTACGTTACAACTGATTTATATCTATTGGACACGCTGAATTAGACCTTATTACACGATGCATAAAGTTAGTGAGAAATGCACAGATACCGTGGATAAGGCGGATCGCGGTTAGAAATTGATTGTGGAACTCTTTATAGTGCTTAATGAAAGAATTGAAACAGATAGAACGGAGTTGGACCGGTCCGAGTGCGGGTCGTTTGGTTTTGTATGCTTCGGAATATTTTTGAAATTTATTTCGATGTTTTAATGTTTACGAATGAGGTTAACCCTTACATAATTAGTAACTAAGTCATTCAGTATCTACGGGTCGATACTTGTTTATAATTAACAAGGAAAATATAAAAAATAACATTATTATTTAAATTTTGAGTTTGTTAATTATTTGTAATGTAATATTATTTTTTGTGTCGATTTGTACCATTTTAATTTAATTTGTATTTTTTATATTGCATGCCAATTGGCGGCATACGGCTGAACGATACTATAATGTAAAACATCGCCTTAACCTATATTCGCAATAAATATGTATATTCTGATTCTGATGAGTGATTTAGCAATCATTCATTTTACATTTATACAACTAAGCCAAAAAAAGTAGTTATAAAGTTATTAAAGTGCATCACAAATGCCGATACGAATTTTATATATTTTACTAGCTGACCCGGCAAACGTTGTTTTGCAATTATTTTTTTCTTTTTTTTTTTGAAAAATAGATGTTGGCCGATTCTCATAGATACCGGATAAGCACAAAAAATTTCATCAAAATCGGTCAAGCCGTTTCGGAGGAGTATGGCAACGAAAACTGTGACACGAGAATTTTATATATTAGATAATAGCAACAAAAAATGCTATACCTAAGTACAAAATTTTATTGATTACCAAATATATAATCACGTAAGCTTTCCTAAAAGTAAATAAATTAAAAAACTCGATTTTATAGTTTTTCATTGAATTATTTTTTTGTATCATTTATACATAGGTACTTATAAATATCCCAAATATTGTGCCATTCTTGGAATGTATCAAGTACTGTGTAAAGAAAACAATTATCAGACCACAATTTATTAATCTATATTTCATATAAAGTACATAAATCATACAACTATTCGTAAAATAGAAGTAATTTTAATTCTTAACAGAAAGCTGTCAACATCTGTGAGTGAGTGTGAATAATTGTTGAGAATCAATGAGTCTCTAGCAATATCTAGTTGTTAAGACAAATCGTCCAAATCAGCTGGCTTTAAGCTGTCGTCAGCGGAATCAAATGGTTACGACGAATTTCAATACAGAGTTGCCACCATAGAATGATCGCCAGAAGGTTAATGTGTCATTCTCAAGCCAGGGTCGAAAAATATGATAAGGTTAAAAATTCGAGAGTATATAAGTTCATGATCATCCGAGGGATAAAATATTTAACAATTTTGACCGACGAAGACCTTAACGACACTAGAATAAAAATAATTAACTAGAACTCACACGCATGCATCTGATCCCAAATTAAGAAGAGTTTGTACTCTAGTAATCAAATAACGGATATACATACTTTAATACATTTATACTTACATACATATACTAGGACAAATACCATCCAGGCAGAACAAACCAACGTCCCATCACATAACATCTCCACCTTGTCGTGGTGCTCAGTAACCGTGGTTAGGTCACCGACGGCGAAGCTAAGCGAGATCCCGGGAGTGGACGCTCCGCGTGGGCTTGACGGAGGCCTGCGCAGGTTGCGTCCAAAGGAGCGGGTGCGAGGGACAGTTCTTCTGTCCCTATCCTGAATGGGACCCGAACCTATGACCTCGCCGTCAGGTAGCAGTCAGAGTCTAAACATTAGATTCACAGGGCAGTCAAACGCTAGGCATTCAATAATAACGCTATGATAATGATAACGATCATAACGCCATAATATTAAGTACCTAATTATCTTAATTTTCTCTAAAAATCCGCGAAGTGAAACTATTACCAGTTTCACTTAGTAATATTAAATACTAGCTGACCCTGCGAACTTCGTACCGCCTAACAGTCGATTCTTAATTTATTTTTTCATTTTTCTCCGTAAGAACCATCCTCGTAATAAAAATAATTAGCGAAATCGGTTCAGCTGTTCTCGAGATTTGCGCTTAGCAACATATTCAGCAATTAATTTATATATTATAGAATAAAGCTCACGCAGGCAGCACTATTATTTTATACTATCTTATTCATACCTGTAGAACTAACACAAATAATATTTTATTCTAAAAGTACTCACTTTAAGTGTTTTTTTTAAGTTCTAACCCTAAAAGGGTAAAATAATATCATTTGGCTACGATCTTTAAGTAAGAAAATGTACCTTAGTATCGTCACAAGAAAATATTCCCAGTTAGGAAATAGTAAAAGAAAATGTTTTATATTTACAGCTGTATGAGTATTTCGTCAAGTGTTTCGTAGTTCTGCTTATTTAGCAAATGATTGATTGAATTTTCGATTGTACGTTTGGTGAACTGTGACAAAGGACTGTTGGATTCAGAGTGATTGCCAACTTAACCTTCTGTTCCTTGATTACAATAAGCGATTGTCTATTCCTGTCACGCGCGTTTCACGTAGGTCGATATGACAGCTTGAGTCTCCAAAATTGAATTGATTTTTATCAAGCGTCGGGCCAGCTCTGCGATTTTTTCGATGATCCTCCCCCTTTTTATTATTTGTTCTAGAAGGGTAATTTTTATTCTGCCGTGTGAAGTGAATACTGATAAGATGATCGTGTTTGTTCGTTAATATGATTGTTTTATACGTTCCCGTATTATTGGAATTAGGAAGTAAGTTTGTTGCGAACACCGTATGTTTGTACCTTCTTTGTTGCGGAACTGCTGAACTTTATCGCATTAAAATCGAGAGATGAGCAGAGCTTTTATCTTTATGAGATATTTTATTATTTCTGGAAGGTAAGTTTTATTTTTCATTTAGGTTAAGATAACTATATTTTTCTAGATCAGCAACTATAGTGAACTTAATATAAAGTATTATTTAATAAACACGAGGATTTGAAAGTATGCCTTTAAGTTCTGTCGTTTCCGTGTTTCCCGGCCATTTTGAATTTGGAACTGTTCTATACTCGAATGTGTTTAAATGTTGAATCTCAAAATAGTTGAAAATATTAGGATAAATGCTATTGTTAAGTCACAGTGTCGATGTGAATCTGTCCGGTTACGTACGAAAATGAATCTTTCTAAGGAAAATGTTCGTGCCATAATTTTCTACAACTTAAGAAGGCCTGACACGGCTTCAGTTTTTTGAAGAGCTAACATCTGTGTTCAGTGATGAAGCCCCATGTCTGCTGACTGTCGAACGCTGGTATTTAGAATTCCAGCGTGGGCAAACTAGTGTTAGTGACAAATCTCGCGAAGGACGCCCAAAATCCGCCTTCACTGAAGATAACATCATTGCTATGAGACAACTAATTCTCGAAGATCGTCATGTGAAGTATCCTGGCTCTAGTATGCCTACTAGGGACAACTCTCAGGGGCAACCATTCAGAAGATCTCGCATGAAGCGCTTGGTGTGAGAAAGCTAGTTTGCCGTTGGATACCGTATCTGCTTTCCGACGATCACAAGGCGGCCCGCGTCAGATGGTGTAAGAAAACTCTGCAAAGGTGCAACCGAGGAGAGTCAAATCACGTCTACGACATCATCAGTGGTGACGAATCTTGGATCTATGCCTACGATCCTGATTCCCAACAACAATCTACAATCTGAATCTTTTAAGACGAGCCAAAGCCGACTAAAGTTGTTCGTTCTCGAAGCACTTCAAAGAAGGTGGTAGCCATGTTCGTTGGTAAAACCGACCATATTGCGACTATTGCACTTGAAGATCGTAGAACGGTTCACGCAGAGTGGTATACCACAGTTTGTTTACCACAAGTCATCGCCGAACTTCGAAAATCTAACTCAAAGCGACGCATCATCCTGCACCACGACAACGCAAGCTCACACAGCGCTCGTCAAACGATTGAGTATTTGAAGCAGGAAAAAGTAGAAATTCTTGACCATCCTCCATACAGTCCTGACCTAAGCCCTAACGATTTCTTGACATTTCCTAAAATTAAGAAAAGTCTTCGTGGTCAAAAGTTCCAGTCCGATGAAGAAGCAGTCGACACTTTCAAGTCAGCCATTTTGATCACCCCTACTTTATTAGAGTGGAATAAATGTTATAACAACTGGTTTGAGCGAATGGAAAAGTGTATTAAGCTACGTGGAATACTTTGAAAAACAATAAAAAGTACTATGAAGTTCTAGTTGTGGTTTTTCTTCAAACTGCAAAACTTTAAAGGCATGTGCAGATAACACAAATAATTTGTCTAACTATTAGAAATCAACACATGACAAGGTATTAAGGCTCAACCGTAATAGGCTATGAAACTCATATGGTAACGGATAAACCTACGTGTAAGCAAATTTGTAATCACTTTAATAATTTAGTCTAAAGTCTAAGTCTAAAAACTGTACACCTAATAGATACTAATAAACTTAACTCTAAACTTATTTATGAGCTAATTTAAAACTTTAGTGGCAATTCTTAAAAGGTAGATAGGTAATTGTTCAAGTAGTCTTTTGCTGTATTTTTATTGATAAAATGGAGCGATAGTATGGATAAAAAAGCCTTATGCGATACGTAATACGCATTGATACTTGTTTCTCGTCTTGTTGCATTAAAATAAGCCTAGGCGCAATCGAGTTTTGGTTCTAAAGATGGGGAATTAAACTATCGGTGGCATTAGAAAGTGCTGAGCCACATGTTCATACCTGTAGCTTTATATACCTAATTATATTACTAGATTTTGCCCGCGGCTGCAACAGTGTGAGAATCGGCTATAGCGCTAAAAGTAGCAAATGTCACCCGCCAGTCTCCTCACTGTGGGGACAGTGAGGAGACTGGGGACACACATGTGACGTGAAAAAGGAAAAAAATACAAACTTGCAAACATACTTTCATATTTATAATATTAGGTATGGATGGTTCTTCATGGAAACGAAAGGCTCGCTGTCTGCAGCTCACCGCTTAAAGTACATACATACATACATAGACTCACGCCTGTTTCCCCGAAGGGGTAGGCAGAGGCATATTAAACGCCCACTT
The DNA here is from genome assembly GCA_944739405.2 of Euclidia mi. Classification (NCBI taxonomy): domain Eukaryota; kingdom Metazoa; phylum Arthropoda; class Insecta; order Lepidoptera; family Erebidae; genus Euclidia; species Euclidia mi. The sequence goes on from OX123197.2 coordinate 14,896,838, forward strand.
TTCGCCAGGGTTTTGATCCCACGTAATAGGTGGCGAGCCTATTGCCGCTTGTCGGGATATTTTGTTTGCCAGAGCCTCGTCCGTTGATCGGCAGGTGCACCACTTGCAGGTGAGGTTGGCTTGGGACCCTAAGATCTTGGTGGGAACCCTATGCACCACCGCTTAAGGTGAGATACATAAATGCAATATTTTATAAAAACGTGTATCTATTTACTAATATCCGAGAGTCAAATAACTGCGTCATGCATTTCTTAAATATGAATAAATTTCAAAAGGGAAAAATAAGAAGAGAAAGCGAAAAAGAAAAACAGAAAATTCTGTAACAGCAATTCTGACATAATAGCAAATGTCTTCTATCCAGAATATTCAAAGTCGAGTAGTACGAAATAATAGGGTACAAAAGTGTTTCAAATCCAACAATTGCTGTTCAAAATGATTAAGTCACATCACGTACCGTAGTGACGTCCAAGTGAGTTCGCAAGTTCGTCTGAACCGTGCCTTATCTCGAACTTCAAACTGTGATTGGTTGTTGAGCATTCAAAAGTATTAAAATAATGGCGTGTTCAGGCTCCTTAAGTTCCGATGGAGAGTAGAATTTGAATGTGAATCATTTCCAAATGCATATTAATGATCTGCTTAACCCCTTGTATGCCGGAACGCAGATCTACGCGAGACACAATAGCTTTTTCATTGTGTCTGGCATTCCGGCATACAAGAGATTAATTGTCCCTTGAGACTTATTTGGAGATGAAACTCAACTGTATGTATGTTACCAATTTCAATTTAAAGTACATACATACATACATAGTCTCACGCCTATAACCCCGAAGAGGTAGGCAGAAGTGTATTCCTACACCCACTTTTCGCCAGATATACTTTAGTCCCACGTAATAAGGGGCGAGACTATTGCCGTACCGGGCACATTTCCAGACTCCGTGCTGCTACTGAGAATTTCGTGACAGAAAAACCCAATAACACTGCCCAACCCAGGAATCGAACCCGGGACCTCCCGATCCCACGCGCACATTTATGCCGCGAGACCAACGAGGCAGTCGTATAGGGTTTGATGTCGAGTTTTCCGTCTCTACGCAAAGATGGTATTTGCATCGTGTTATTCCTTACTATATATACATATATATTGCAATAGCGTAAAAACAGCGTAAGCAATCATTCAATATGAATCAGAATATAATTTAAGAGCTAGTCACTAGCTATTTACGATAAATGATCCATACACATGTATATGAGCTAAATAGAGATGTCCATTCAACCGTGGTAAGATGGTTTTGTAGCCAAATGGACAGCACGGATTCGATCGATCATTGCAGTCAGTCCTTGGTCGGTTGAATTCTGATTACGTATCGTTACTGCGTGCCTCCGAGCACGTTTCGACGTCGATACCAGCTGTCATGTGAATATTTGACTTGTGTACTATGTACATGATATTTGTAACGTACGTTGTACATATTATAGCAATATGTATAGGTACTTCAGAAATGATGAGTTTACTCGCTGTAAACAATACTATGATTTAAGTTGTAGCTGAAATAAGCACAAATTATTACGCCTTCTTTAGAATATTTTGAGCACTCTAAACATATTTACTAACCAGCTTGATGTAATTCTATGTAAAGAAAATACCAAGCTGTTTGTCGCATGACTATTAAACATAACATAACTACACGCCTTTTTCCCTGAAGGGGTAGGCAGAGGTGTATTACACACCCACACTTCGCCAGTTATGTTTCGGTCCCAATGTAATAGGGGGCTAGCCTATTACCATTGATTATGACAATTAAAATTAGAGTTAATCGATTGCCACATACAACGAATTTTAGTCTTCTGTACCCCTAAATAAAAAATAAACTTGAGTTTTCTTCTGTAAAACATACGCTTTCTTCTTCAACATATTATTTCTATTGATTGACCTCAGTTTAGTTCACACAAAAATTGCGTTATTTGTTGTGTCAGGGATTTTGGTTGTTCTAAAATCGATTATTAATTTAGTTAAATAAATTTATTGGCTTTCTTAGAAGATTTTCAATTAATAGCTATAAATTTTCATATGCCAGATGAAATTTGACATTGAAGATCTCAATTCATTTGCCGGTATGATTTAGTGGCTCTAATAGTCACCTTGATAGTGTTTTGAAAAAAAATATAGGTTGATCCTCATAATATAATTGTACCAACTTCGGAACTCCTTTTTTTCTATTTTTAGGGCTTACCAATTGATGTCTTTTCTATAACGAAATTTGCAAATTTATTTATACAGATTACAGCCGACCTTACAATTCGACGGTTTCTCAACTTATTCAGGTACTCTTATTAACTGATAGTAATTCATAGCATAGGTACTAATATATAAAACTATGTTTAGTAATTAAAAGTAATTTAAGAATGTTACACTTACGTATACCATCGACCCATATAAAAGAAAATGTAAGAGGCTCGAATGATCCATTAAAGCCAGTTCCACGATAATTGTTCGGCACGGACAATTTTCTTATAAACGCCATGTTATAATCACGCTATCGCAAAAACAGGGTGACCCGTATGTACACTAGGGTTGGCACGCCATTTCCAAAGCTTAATCTTCACGTTGTTCGAGTAAGGGCTCTGTTATCGGTCGTCAAACTTGCAAGGCAAGTTTCCTTTTTTATTCGTTTCGGTCTTGATAGAATTATCGTAGTTCTTTCCAGCCACTGTTTTTTTAACCGATGTCGATTATACTTACTTTATTGGACCAGTAGTTATAGGCAGCGATCGCCTAGTGGAGAGACCGACAGACTGCTACGCAGACGGTCCGGGTTCGAATCCTTGGCGCGCACCAATGATTTTTCGGAGTTAAGTGCGTATTAAATTGTTAATTATCGCTTGCTAAACGGTGAAGGAAAACATCGTGAGGAAACCTGCATGTCTGAGAGTTCTCCATAATGTTCTCGAAAGACATGTGAAGTCTGCCAACCCGCACTTGGCCAGCGTGGTGGACTATGGCCTTACCCTTCTCACAGTGAGAAGAGGCCCGTGCCCACCAGTGAGACAATATATATACAGGGCTGAATATGATGATTGGACTGGTCCGATCAGTGTCAATCTTTTAGTAACAAGTAGGTAACTACTGGTAGTTACTTGGTAGATTTTCTGTTTGAAATTGTGTATACAAGAACAGCTCCTTCTTCTGGACAGTAACGTGTTTTGAAAATATTTAAAACATATTATTTGGTTGCCGAAACACTATTGTATTGCAAAAAGATTGACACTCGGGGCTCATTAATACCAGTTATACTCAAAGAGGCCGTGTGGTTGACGGCATAGAATACAAGTGTCACCACCCCCATCTTCCCGTGGGTGTCGTAAGAGGCGACTAAGGGATAACACGATGCAAATACCATCTTTGCGTAGAGACGGACAACTCGACATCAAACCCTATACGACTGCCTCGTTGGTCTCGCGGCATAAATGTGCGCGAGGGATCGGGAGGTCCCGGGTTCGATTCCTGGGTCAGGCAGTGTTATTGGGTTTTTCTGTCACGAAATTCTCAGTAGCAGCACGGAGTCTGGAAATGTGCCCGGTACGGCAATAGGCTCGCCCCTTATTACGTGGGGCTAAAGTATATCTGGCGAAAAGTGGGTGTAGAAATACACCTCTGCCTACCCCTTCGGGGATAAAAGGCGTGACGATATGTATGTATGTATGTATGTATACTCAAAGAAAGACGTGCAATATTGTCGTCCTTTTCTGTAATAGTTCAGGCACCGTAGTAAAAAATAAAAGCAATGTTTTATTTTCAGCATATTATTATTTGCCAGACATGCGTGAGGCTTACAAGTCTGTTTGTAGCAAAAGTAATGAAATTTCCAGCCGAACGCAGTACCCTAGCAGCCGACCCTAATATGATTGTGTTTATTCGGGATAGGAGAAAAAAGATTACATGTTCTTCTTATTGTGATTTTGTCAAATTGGTACACAGTATTTTTTGGAAATACTTGACGTTATTTCTATATAATTGTATGGGTTAAATTATTTTGTTTCATAATTACGAATAATTTCATTGAATAACGAAATGATCTGAATCTTGTATTGCTATTAGCAATAAAGAACATAGTATTCTACTATAATATTTTCGTAATAAAATAGCAGCAATCATTTTGGTCTAATGGTGAAAGACCAAAATAAAAAAAACGCGCTAAAACAAGAATATTGGATAAGTTAAAAGTTAGATAAAAATGAGAAATAACAGTGCTGCTTTTTATTACAAAATATTATTTCTAGCAAGATTTTTTTGAAATGCTTCATCATTCTCCTAGCGTTATCCCAGTTTCAACCTGGGGTCCGCTTACTAGTCTAACCGGATTTGACTGAATATTAACTTTTCCACGGAGCGACTGCCTGTCTGACCTCCGCAACCCGAAGGGATAGCGATATTCCATGGTTTAGACTAGTGTCAGTTTATTTAGAAGGTACTGACGCCCTATAATGACTGTCAAAGATCTTCATGACAACCGGGAGCGACGGCTTAAAGTGCTCTTCGAGGCACGGGGCAAGCGATAATTTATAATTTAATACGCACATAACTCCGAAAAGTCATTGGTGCGCGCCGTGGAATCGAACCCGATACCCTCTGCATGGCAGTCTGTTGGTATCTCCACTTGGCTATCGCTGCCTTTTTTTTTCTTTGGAAATGCTTATTTATTTGATTTTGTTTTATGTTGAAGATTTTATTAAACGTTTAATGACTTGTTTTATTGAATTATTGGAGATTTATTCAATGCTTCAATGCCTTTCTTGTTTGATATATCGCTTTCTGATTGTTTATAACAAACACACTTAGAATTTTTATAGTGGCAGCCCTAGAGTTGTACCCGTACGGTGACAAGCTAACGGCTTCGCGGGGTCGGGTGCGATGCGCGTACGCATGTAGGAACGCGCGTAACGGACGCGTATACATTGGTGTTTTATATTAAATATATATTTTTTGGCCAATTTAAAAAACGTCAAGACGCATTCGTCTTTTGACATTTATTTCAAAGCTACCAAAGATGTTGACATATCCGCAGGGAAAAAGGAATTTAATATTTTGCATTAAGTATCCCCTTTTATACCTTAGCCGTATGCACGAGGGTCATTGGGCAAGAATCTCAACACTGTGGGTACCAGAAGACAGACGACGCCGCTGAGCCCGGCCCCGAAAGAGGTGGCGAGCTGACCTGGATGCCTACCATAAGATCTGGCTTGAGATTGCGTGCGACAAGCAGGTTTGGAAAGATTTGGGGGAGGTCTTTGCTCAGCAGTGGGACAGCGTAGGCTGTTAAAAAAAACCTTTTATAACATGCTTGCACAATTTTCCTATGCGAGGTTATTGTCTTATTAGTTGTTGTAATTAGCAGTTAAAGTTACCATTAGGGCAAATATTGGTCAAAATAATAATACCTTTTCATAAAGGTCAATGGCACTGTGGTGCAATTGCTTAATTTGCCTAGGGTATCACATAGTTTTGCACAGTTAGACCCCTGAGTAGAGCACACAAACTTTATATTTACTTAGTTTGCACCAGTCTGAATAATATTTTATGTGAGATTACAATATTTCTTTCACATGGAGAGCGCGCTACAGGACATCAGTCATCCCATCAAATAACATTACTTCTAATTTTAAATTGTCTTTCCGGTTACATACTACGTATCACTGTTTCGAGTAACCGATATTTCAGCACTGTTGCCGAGAGCATTTAAAATAATTGTTAATGACCACATAAGCTTAAATTCTTATACTGATAACATTGCTTGCTGAAAAAGCATATGTAATATAATGTAATTCAGTATTCAGTTATTTTCACAGTGTTAAAAGTTACTATTAATGTCGCGCAATGAACAGCATCCAAAGATAAACTCTCACAAAATATGCGAACGAAAGTCCAAGCGCCGGCGCAGACGATCTAATGATCAGTGGCGCCGCCTAGCGGCGTATAACGGAGCCTTGATTGGTTAATTTATGTTTACACCTTTATTACTAGTATAATGTGTATAGGTGCTTCTGTATACCTTTTATTGTTCTGGCAAGTAATTTCTTAGGTGGGTCAATGTTTTCTATGCTTGCTACCGGTAGTGTTGCTAGGATTTGCGCAGTTAGTTTACATCATATAATTCTTGTAATTAATTATTACACTGTTTTGTATTATTGGTGCCAGACCTGCCCACGTTGATATTAATATAGTTAGGTTCAGTAGCAACGATTATTAAATTCGATGTGTCAAAATCACTGGATGTCTTCAATATTTATATAAAACTAACTTTTGCCCGCAGCTTCGCTCGCGTAAATTCGGGGTTCTCTAGTTATAGTATATCATCTATGTTCGGGGTAACACAAATCTCCTTTATTGGGCGGATTAATAATTACTCCTTGGGGCGGATACTTCTATAATTGTCGTTGTAACTGTTTAAGAATTATAACTGCAAAAAGTATTTACACATACAAACTACTTAGTACTAAGACTTAGTAGCAAGCTTAGTAGTACCTACTCAAAGAGTAGCCAATATGGCGACTGCGGTTTGTCTGTCAGAACCATTAGAATTCATCAATATACTCGACAATCCGAACTTTGCGGATATATGTTGTCGACTCGAAATCTTTATTATTCATGTAAGGTTTCGATGTACTCCTTTACGAAATTATTAATATAAAATTTGACACTGCGATAGCAGCGCAGTCCGTCGGTTCCAATGTGAAACATTGTAAAATCCACATGTACTTACAAATTAAAAATTAAGTAGAAAAACATTTTCCAGTGGACTAAATTGTGAATCTAAACCATTCTCAAGTCCCCTTGAATACACACAAAAAATTTCATCAAGATCGGTCCAGTCGTTTAGGAGGAGTTCAGTGACATACACGCGCACACAAGAAATATATATAGTAAGATCTTCATTGTTTTAAAAGTACGCCGAATAAACCCTGTGTCGCGGAGGCTGAAAATAGTTTGTTTTTTTATTCATAGTCTCACGCCTGTATCCCTGAGGGGGTAGGCAGACAGGCGTATATGGGTAGCATATATTGCACCCACAATTCGCCATGAAATTTTAGGTTCTACGTAATAGGGGGCGAGCCTATTGTCGTAACCGGGCACATCACCAGACCATCGCCGGGCTGCTACTGAGTATTCGGAAAAACCCAGTAACACTTTTGCCCGACCCGGGAATCGAACCCGGGACCTCCGATCAGCAGTTGCATACGCTATCCACTGGACCACGGAGGCAGTAAAAAAAAATAGTTTGTAGATCACATAAAGTTTTGTTCTGTGACCAAAGGTGGGGATCTAATCCACAGCATTCAGCGTAGAGTTAAGATGCGAGGCGGCCGATTTAACCACTACACCATCCATGTAGTAATTTCTTTTAATGCGTTTCATATATGATTATCTCAATAATATCGCTAGAAGGCAGCGATAGCCTAGTGGATATACCAACAGACTATATATACTTCATTATCTATCATTGAAATTAACTCTATTTGATAGTGCATTTATAGCTTTGAATTTGGTTTTATTTATTTATTTTATAATTTATTGTACACTAATACATATATTTGAAGAAATTTTATGAACAAGTAAGTACAAAGGGCAAGTAAGTATAAATGGTAGTTGCGAGTGTACAGTTGTAAAAAATATATTAAATATATAAAATCGTGAAATAACATATATACATACAAATAAATACTTATAAGTATTAATATGTACATACAAATAAGTATACAATATTTAAATAAATACATACATATATGTATAAGGTAGAATAAGAAAAGTTATAATGAGAGATAGTGATCCTTTACGTTTTAGTTTTTTGATATATTGGTCAACTAGATAAACTGATCATCGCATTTTCTTGTGTTTTTTACGTTTTCAAGACGTTTATGCCGGGAGAAATTTAAGTGGCATTAATTAGTTGTGTGTAGTTTTTTTTTTGGTAAATATTATGAACATTGATCAATATAGGCTTGAAATATGCCAGCAATTGGTGTATATCTGCTGATATGATGATAGATCTCCTTTGGAGTACATGGCAGAGTAATACCCACTTTCTATATAGAGTCACAGTCAAGTAGGATGCCCGTAGATCCTTAGGATGTCACTATAGTCTCAATAGGCTTGTGTCCTGAAAATGTAATTAGTGATTAATTCTTTCCTATATTAGATGTCAATACGGAATAACTGATTTTTTCTTTAAAAATGGATCAGCAACATTCATAATTACGACTTTTTAAAAACCTTTTTGGATTTGACGTGAAAACGCTGTAAACCATCATGGCGGTTGAGTGATGCCACAAAGTGCAAAACAAAACAAACCGTGAATGAAATCTGGTCTGGTGTACCCACTTTTATTTTGTTATATTCGAATTGACAGGTAGAAAGTTTGACGTTTTAGTTGTATTTACTACCAAAAGGTCAACAACATCAATGGGACGCACTATTTGACGTAATGCTCTCTGATTGGTGTTCACAGTCACAAGAATAAATATGTTATTTTTAGATTTAGATTACTAAAAATAACATTAATCTTACCTTTTTATTTTAAATAATAAACTTTATTCACATCTAAAAATAATTATGAATGTATAGATACTACAATCAAACCGATTTGTTCTTAGTGGACACAAGCCTATTTTGTATTCTCAGTAGCGGCATGATATGTAAAAGTGTGGTTGATGGTTAGCCAGACGTGTCTCTATGGATTTTGAACTAGTCAACAAAGTATAGCCATTTAGACGCAAATATCTAACACTTACCTGTTTGACGATATTTAGGAATGACTGTGTACATAAAGTAAACAAAAACAATACTCACAACAGATTGCCAGAATTCCTTTACTCTCAATTTTATTTTCTCAGACGCGTTTGGGTGGTAAACTAAATATTTCAAACATTTTATGATAATATTTTCCCTTGTCATGTTCGTGTGTCATATTATTTTTCACGAAAATAAATAATTTCCTTTCTTCTTGTTGCCCTGCGACAGTTATTGTAATCACATACTTTATTAAAGTGTTAATTACTTGAAAATACGCATTAAGTTAAACCAGATTCTGTTCCCTCACAATGGAGAATAATGATCACCAAAATACTCACCTTTCATCACCAAGAAGGGAAAACAAAGCATATTTCTGAAATATACATTTTATTATGAAAAACAATGTGCTTTTAAATATGTCATCGGGCCATACATTCTCATTAAGATACGCGCGAATAAGTGCTCTGTTGAAAAGATGATTGAAAGTTGTGTCTCCAGCAAATGTTTTGGGCAAACGCTTAGCAAAACATATACACATTTGATTTTGAAAACAATGTTAAATTTTCAACGTGTTTTTGATTTTGGGGTATAAGAATGCGACTAAGTACGGAATTCAATAATCGAATTATAGATAGATCAGTAGATTTTAGATTCGTTTTTGACAGTTTTTGACATAAGCTCCATACAAATTATGTCAAACACGAATCTAAAATCTACAGATCTATCTATAGTTTGAATATTGAAAATGGCCGTATGAGTATAGACGACAATAATAGTTTAACTGTATCTGGGTTCACAGATCAATGGAATAGTTAGTAAGTATGTTAGGGAATTCCCAGTATGATTGTTCTTAAGTCTTCATAATATATGCTTTTAAGATCGCCATTAATTTTTGCCTTGACTTTAATAATAGGTGGTATGTTACTAGCCCTGCTCGGGTATTAAATTAAAATTTTATTTTTAACATTGTAAGTCAATCTGGCGTAATTTAAGGTAAAAATGCATTTGTGTTTTAATGTTTTTTGTGTACGTGTTTCTGTTTCATGTTGACGTGAAACTTGCGCTGGAGATCAGCCCCTAAACAATATAATTCTTTATATGTGACGCATGATTTTAATTTATGGGAGAAATTTTGAGTTTACAAAGTTTTCTTGTGTTTTTGTGTTCGTTTGTGAGTTCGCGCATTATCACTTGAAAACGTGTGTGATTCATGTTTTTATTCCGCGTATATTTGGGATATATAAAATATTTCAGGTTTTATTTTATGAAATATCTTTGAACATTTATTTAAAAAAGTGGGGTGAGTTTCATTCAGCTTCATTCTCTCTTTCTATCCTAGCTTTACTTTCTAGACATTCATAAGTTATTCTGTAACCTAAATACATAATATTAATAACTTTGAACTGTTATTTAATCTTGAATATATTTATGTGGACGATTAGACATTACTCAACTTAACTATCTTAATTTCTAGTTCTACTTAACAGAACAAAATGTTATCAAAAGTATAAAATCAAAGTATAAAATCCTACAAAATTCATTCAACAATCAAATGTAACATACAGTTCAGATCTAAAAGTAGAAATAATTGTGAAAGTATTTGCACTTATTTCTACTTATTCTTATACCAAAACTGTCATGTGATTAATTCAAGCCTTACAACTACGAGGTATAGTCAGGCTAAAAAACTTACACAAAAAATAGCAACCGCAGGAAGCGGTCAGCGGTCACACGAATTTATTTGCGAACGGTACATGCATCAGTGTTACGTTACAAGGAAGTTGAGAGATAAGGTTTATCGTATCGGTGTTATATCCGCCGTGGCTGAGAACTGACACTGGCGAATAAAAAGACGAGTTTTATTGACGCGTTTACACGTGGCGCGAATTGTGATTTGATGTCAAATTGATTTAGTGAAGGTTACGTTCAAGGTGTTACGGAAAAGCGGAACCTCTTCTGTGCCGCTGATATTTCGAAATGGCGTCAGTTTAAAGTTAAAGGTCATTGTCATTTTTATGATTGTGAGGTCGAATTCCACCCATTATACGACAGATTTGTACACAGTACGATTATTTTATTTTATTTATATTTATAGATTCACGCCTGTATCCCCAAAGGGGTAGGCAGAAGTGTTATATTACACCCACATTTCGCCATGAATTTTTAGGTCCCACGTAATAGGGGGCGAGCCTATTGCCGTTATCGGGTCAACGTAGTACGATTATTGTTGCCAATTAATTGCATTGGTGCCAACCAATTTGCCAACCAAACCAAAAGCGATAGTCTCTTGGAAATGCAAACAGACTGCCATGCTACCATGCAGAGGGTATCAGGTTCAAATCCCACAGCACGACCTGTGCGTATTAAATTCTCACTCAGTCCCTGTATGCTGTAATAAAGATCTTTGACAATCATTATAGGAAGTACTCTTTAATATTCCAAAGCTGATATTTTTCAAACCTGGTTAGTGCCCATCTCAAAATGCTACTGGGATAATGCTAATATGACGATGATGATGATAAAGTCTCGCTTATTGAATGCTTGTAAGTAGGAGTCTTAGAGCCGGAATGCTGCTTCCTATCATTGCCTGACTGACTTGCTTGGCCAGATGCTGTTGGTTTGATGACAAGAAACAACACTTTAAGTGCGTTTCCCAGAACGTTAAATCTCTCGAACCTGACATTTTATCAATTATTTTTCTAGTGAAAGACGTTAACAATTTAGTCGTCATCATCATCATCATCAGCCCTTTATTCCGTCCCACTTCTGGCCACGGGCCTCTTCCCATTATGAAGAAGGGTAAGGCTATAGTCCAGCACGCTGGCCAATTGCGGGTTGGCAGACTTCACATGTCTTTCGAGAACATTATGGAGAACTCTTAGACATGCAGGTTTTCTCACGATGTTTTCCTTCACCGTCTAGCAAGCGATAATTAATAATTTAATACGCACATAACGCCGAAAAGTCATTGGTGCGCGCCGTGGATTCGAACCCGGACCTTCTGCGTAGCAGTCTGTCGTTCTCTCCACTAGGCGATCGCTGCTTACACTATACAAGAATTTAGTCTTCTTTCTCTTAGCGTTATCCCAGTTTCAGTCTGGGGTCCGCTTTCTAGTCTAACCGGATTTGGCTGAATATTAGCTTTTCCACGGAGCGACTGCCTGTCTGACCTCCGCAACCCGAAGGGATAGCGATATTCCATGGTTTAGACTAGTGTCAGTTTATTTAGAAGGTACTGACGCCCTGTAACGACTGTCAAAGATCTTCATGACAACCGAGACCGACGGCTTAACGTGCTCTCCGAGGCACGGGACAAGCGATAATTAACAATTCAATACGCACATAACTTCGAAAAGTCATTGGTACGCGCCGTGGATTCGAACCTGATACTTTACTTTAAAATTTAGTGAGTGGGAATAATTCTACAGGATTTACCAATAATGAACACCACGACTAAATTTGACCAGGAATCGCATAGATTTCCACAATAGTCTCAGTTCACGCTTTTTATATTTTTAACTTAATCAGTCAAGTTCTCGGGCATACAATAGCGTTCCTTTGACAGTTTTTATTCGTCTAGACTGTACTTTCGGCTGAAAATTAATGAACGTACCGCGATGAAAGGTGTCTACGCTATTTTCTAATGTTTTCATAAGCATATTTCATTTGGGTGATAAATTGCTGTTAGCACCTAAAATGTATATAAAGTTATTCATTTTTAAGAATTTAATGTCCTTTCATAATGATTATACTAATTTTGTTTTTTACGCGGGTCTTGTAGTGTAAATCAAATATTGAACTAATAACCGCGATGCTGTAATGTTGAGAGCAAAGTGGTCATTAAACCTTTTTTATAGAAAATTAAGAATAGTACCGAGGCTCTTCAGAAAGTACCTACCCGCTAGACCCGATCCTAGGCATCTGCCAGGCTCTCTCTATTCTCCAGCTCATACTAATTTTAAAGCGAGAGTGTATCCGCTGCTGTATCACAGTCAGGCGACCATTTCCAGTGAATACTATGCAAAAAATCCAACTACCGCCCGTCGAAACCTGGGTCAGCTACCTCAAAAACACTTCGCAACATTTCGCAAGTCATTCCTAAAAGGCGGACCTGGCCGGCCTTCATATTATTAACGTTTATAGATTTTTATTCCGCGAATCAGATTGTCAATATTAGAATTTTATGTAAAGCGCCATAATTATGTATACTAACTTCGTTTCATCGGTTTTGCAATAATGGCAGTTTACAAAAATTAAAAAAAAAACAAAATTATTCGACACTTAAGTGAAATAGCATGTGATTGAAAACGGCTCTAAATGTCAATTCCCAAGGTAAAACCTTACCAACTTATGAATAAGCAATATCAAAACCCATAACCCAGAGCAGGTAACTTTAAATCCCATACCTCAATGTCTCTATCCTTAATATAATTATGTAATTTCGTATTAATATCCTCAATAACTTTATGGGCAGCGCTTCCCCATATACTTTATGTCATTGGCATTTATGACGGTGTCTACACACCACCGCACAAGTTGGACATCCCATAAAACAAGACGATACCAAATTAAACCTTATTTTTTGCTAGGTAAAATCGAAATTTGCGTGTAAAGTTTTTGGTTTAAGACGAACTTGTGTTGCCTTACGTACGCCGGTAATAGGGGTCTGTTATATAGGAATTTACAATGAGTCCCAAAGGGGCAATAAGTTGAATCATTAACTGGTATGCGAACTTTTGTTTTCAGTACTCCTTACTTTATGATATGACAGGTAGTTGATGTTGGTGCTTTATATTGAATTAACTATTAGTTTTTAGTATGATATGTAATGGCTTAAGTGGCCTTTGAATCCGATTTTCTATTGATAATTTGATTTGAGGCTGTATGTTTGTGTTATTGGAAATTTTGAAGCTTCTAAGATCGATTGATTAAGTTATTTGTCTAGTTATGCCGACGGATAATTCGGTAATACTGGGCTATTGAAGACATACACCGTATACGATTTTACCTCGGAGAAAGTTCATATTGGAAGTCTCCTGAAGACACATGAAAACCAAAACGCCCACGTACTGATGTAAATAGTACACATTGAGTGTTACGGTTAATAACATACCTACCAATGGCTACTCAATTGCAATCACCAAGGTTATGGGGGGTATGTCTTGGTAGCGTGGCCACTACTGCATCTTTAAGCCACAATATTGGTAACTACTTTTAAAGCAGTTGCCACCTACTGTATAGTGTTATGTGCAACTTCACATAAGTACTGAAATCGCCGACACTCATATCCATAAATATAGTCATCGGCCCTGTATATAAACTGTCCCACTGCTGGGCACGGGCTCTGGTCTCACTATGAGAAGGGTAAGGCCGTAGTCTACCACGCTGGCCAAGCACGGGTTGGCAGACTTCACATGTCTTTCGAGAACATTATGGAGACGTGCAGGTTTCGTCACGATGATTTCCTTCAACGTTTAGCAAGCGATAATTAATAATTTAATACGCACATAACTTCGAAAAGTCATTAGGTATTTATTTGGTGCCCGCCGTGGATTTGAATCTGAAGAAATTATGCAAAAAATAAATTGAATAAAATAAAAAACCAGCTACAAAATAGCCAAACTCAAAAATAGAACCGGAGGACATCCAAAATCATAGGCGCAATTTTCTGCCATAGCAACACCAACGCTTCCAATATGGCGGATATGGAAACCCCATAAAATCAACAATATGATCCCATTGAACGTAATCAGTAAAGAAATTGAACAGTTCCCGTTTAGTGCATGTGACAGGATTAGTCGTCAATATCAAAATTCAAAGGCTTTGGCAACGCGAGTGTAAAATTAGCTGCCTATTGAATCGTAATGTAGGCTCGGGGCGGCGGCGGCCTTTTAATGTTTGTGTTATGTGCCGCAATACATTTTGGTTAAATATCGGCATATTCGATAGCTATGATAGTATAACTAAAATATTTTCGAGTAAATTCTACATTTTGGTATGATAGGTACAGTGTATTGTGGTGTGTATGCTGTTTTGATTCAATGTATTAGTTGACATTATTTTTCATTTAAGTGTGGTTTAGGTAAAGTTTCTTTTTCTATTGTAACCAGTGGCGGCCTTACCCATTGCGAGGCTCCGGGCGGCAGGTCTTTGCGAGGCCCTTTGTCCTTCGTGAAAAGTATGTGATGCGAAAGTAGGTCTGGTTGTTTGGTTTAGGTATTTGTCATGTTTAAGGAGAATATGCTAAAATTATACAAATAAATTAAATTTGACTTTTAAAATATTTTACATTGAAAGATTTACAAAATTACCAAAAATACAGAGATGATAAATTTTAAAATTGATTCTTGCGGCTTTTCCTTAGACTAAAATCTTTAATTAAAGCACAATAATCTAACGAATAAGCTACGTCATTTTCGATTGAAAGAATAGCAAGGGCTGAAAGCCGATCTTGTGTCATCGAATTCCTCAAGTATGTTTTAATAATTTTAAGCCTCGAAAAACTCCTTTCAGCAGACGCAACTGTAACAGGTGTGGTAGCAATAATTCTCAGGATTATTTCGATAGTCGGGTAAACTTAAGTATTTTTTTTTTCTATTACGTATTTTAGCACCGAGATAATGTCATCGTTTCCTTCATACACACGGATGAACATATTCAGTTCTTCGTACAATTCATGTCCATCAATATCACATGATTCTCCTACTGTCATAGATATTTGCAAGTAGCTGCGTTGCTGCTGCTTGCATAAGTTCACTATCATTAATTTCCTTTATTTTTTTTATATTATACATGAAACCAAATATGCTCTCATGATGTTTAAGAGCCCATTCTGACTCAAGGTGGAAACCAAACAATTTACGGGCTGACCTCCCCAGGCTGGGCCCCTAAAGGGGCTCAGTCTAGGGAGAGTGTGATGACTCCCCGACGAGAAGCGCCGGGACTACCCACTAAAACCACCATGGTGTTCCTCTATCCGATCCCATTGAATGGCGGGGTCACGGGATCTACGTTAGCATTACTGCCGCGACCCCGCCTGATGTTTAAGAGCCTCAAACCTAGGATAACAGCTTGCGCGCTGAGCAACAACCCAAGCAAATTTAAAAAAAATATAAAAAAAAATACTATTTTTTTATTTAAGACTTTTGATTTTGATCCTGAATTACTTAATAAGGTTATAACATAACGGTAAATAAAAATTAAGTTAGTTATCTAATTCATTCATTCAAAACATAATTGAAAAATTCATTATGTACACTGAGAGATTTTTTTCGATAACCGCAAGCACAAAACGTGACAAGCCCGCGATTCGAAGTTATTGATTAAATTAAAACGAATTGCTCTACTGGTGTGTGCCTTCAGCGTAAACAAGGTGATAACCAGATAAAAAATATATATATGTTAAATAAAAATATACTCCGTCCTAGCTAGTTTTGGATATATTTTGAGAACAAAATAGTCGTATAGGTAAATTCACGAAAGTTGACCACAAATGGCGGCCGTCGCGCATATGTACATTCGTGCACCAATGGCGTTGCTCCATTCTTGACGCATTTAGGGAATGCGTCAAGAACGGAGCCACGCCATTGGCACTCCACCCGCGCCTCACCTCGCACCTCCACGGGGACCTAAAAAATGATTTCTGCGCAGTGGTCATCTTTCGTGAATTTACCTATACCTAGCAGTATTAAATAAAATCTGTTACCAAAACTGACGCGCTACCTCCTGCCCTAGAGGGCGTGAACAAGCAATATTTCTGAAGGCATCATGCCCCGTCAGCTGTGATATTCAAATTTCCTTTAAACAACTTTAATAGTATTTGGAGGTGACTTTATTATATGGTTCAGTGTACTTGACATATTCGCGTAGCTGCTTGGTAATCCTGTGATTATAAGTGCGAGCTTTTTCATGTGGAAAATAATTGGAGAAAGAGGCTTGTAATTCGGTTTTATGAAGACTCATATCGGGCTTAATGTGGGTTGACGTAGATTAATTAGTGATGCTGTGTGACAAAAAGGTGTTGCTACATAGAGTAAGTAACTAATATAACACATTTTTTTAAATAATTTCATGCTCCGTGCCTAGACGAGCACGTTAAGCTCGTCTTTACTGGCTGCCATGAAGGTCTCTAAACGTGGTCATAAATATCTTTGAGTATGGAATACATTTTTTCTCATCATATAATAAACTAGAGGACGCCAGCAGCTACGCCTGCATTTTTTTTAAATTTACCCGTTTTGGCCGATCCCGTGGGAATTTCGGAAAATCCCTTCTTAGTGCACCCCTACGGTCCCCAAGGAACACACATGCCAAATTTCAGCTTCCTGCGCCCAATAGTTTCGGCTGTAGCGTGTCTGTCAGTCAGTCAGTAACGCAAGGATTTTATATATCAAGATTACGACTTTTATATATGTATATATCCCTTTAGAACTCTAAAAATAAAGAAATGTATATGAGGCTCATGTCCCGAAAGACAATTTGGAGTTAAAATATGATGTTCTGACAAGAATATTGGTTCTAAAATGTGTGACTGTATTTTGATATATTTAAAACTAGAGAATGCCCGCGGTTACACCCGCGTTATTTAAGGCTACTGCTCCGCTCCTGTGGCTCATAGCGTAACGTTATATAGCCTATAGCCTTCCTCAATAAATGGGCTATGTAACACAGAAAGAATTTTTCAAATCGAACCAGTAGTTCCTGAGATTAGCGCGTTCAACCAAACAAACAAACTCTTCAGCTTTATATATTAGTATAGGATATAAGATAAATTGCAAATCTTTGAGTATCAATTTCATGCTCAGTAATAACGTTACATATCAAAGTCAATCTTGAGATATGATCTCTTCTCTACGTTATGGCCCGTCCGCACATACTGTAACCTCTACACCTAGTCTATACTATATCACTATAACCCCAAAAGACTAAACTACTCAAACAGGCATTACTCAACATTAATACTACATTATATAACAAGTACAACTATTCCACTTAAGGTCTACGGCTACCAATATAAACATCAATAGCTAGGAAATACGTTAAAATCTTTCATCAGTTGCTAACTTCGGATCCTTTGAGAATCGAGCTGTGGAGTTGAACGGTGGCTTTATACCGAGGAACGTTATCGAACCGATATCTCATCGATATGATGACGATAAGAAAGGCACGGATTTTATCTCAGTTAGAATGTGACTCTTGATATTTAAGGGCGGCAGTTTCAGATAGAAATGTTGCTTATGTTTACCAGTGATGGTAATAGATTTTCAAGGAATTGCTTAGAGAGATCTTTAGCCTAGTTACTGTCGGAAACCACATCGCCAGTATTCGTAATGCACATGTTTTTTTTTCTATTTAATATAAATATTTTTATGATAATAGTCTTGACCGCTGTACGAGGGAATTACATGCCAGGTCACTCAGAAAGTACTGCGAGAAAATGTTTTTATGTATGTGAGACGGGCCAGATAAAATTTATATTAAATATGATTACTTATAAGTAAAAATAGGTACGTTCTAAATTCAAAACTTTTTGCAAGCTAATTAAAATTACCGTGTCACCTTGAAAAATGGATTTGCGTCCGATCATTTTCGCGCTATGATTTTTTACGATTTTAAGTGTTGCCTGAAACCTGACGAATCGTACGATAGACTTCAAATGGCATTCATGGATGTAGGCCCTTCTAAGGCAACCGTGTATCGTTGGTATAATGAATTTAAGCGCGGTCGCCGGCGCCCGCCCACACCGTAATCAAAACGAGGGACTTCCTAGACAGCACACCGGTTAAACTCCTGGGTCACCCTCCTTACAACCCTGACCTAGCACTGTGTGACTTCTTCTTATTCCCAAAAATAAAAAATCAGCTCAAAGGGATACAATTTTCGTCGCCGAATGATGCGCTCTCAGCGTTCGAGCAGGCTGTAAACGAGGTGTCTGCGGCGGACTGGAAATAGTGTTTCGAAAACTGGTTCAGGCGCATGAAACTTTGTACAGAGGCTGGTGGAGAGTACTTTAAAAAGATGTTTTAATAATATATTTACTTATAGAACATTTTTTTGTGTCTCAAAACTTTCTGAGTGTCCCACGTATATAGGGTGTCACAAGACCCATCACCAAGCCGAAGTCTACTCGTTGTGAACATCATGCCAAGTCATACTAACCAAAAATAATACCTGGGAAACGATGTTTTTTTTTGAGTTTTCAAATTTAATAAAAAAAACAATAAAAACGCGCGCGTGCAATGCTCGAAATACCTACTCATCCATGGGGCTAAAGGGCATTTAAAGAACATATTGGCCGGGTAAATTTATCGATTTTGTACTTAATTATAAAAATTCCATACTAACTTTGAGCCTCAATATCTCCTGAACCAGTAATTTCCCAGGTATGGTGCCCAAGTAAAAAATGGCCGTAGTGATTGGTACAACATGGGATTTCAGTTTTCGTTAAGGGTCTTTTTACACCCTATATGTATAACCAGGAAAATATGTACCTATAATATTACATATACCAACATTTTTTGCTTTAGAGTTCAGTTTATAGTAACAATATCGCAGCAAAACCGTCACGTCACCATGACCACAATGATTTTACTCAAGCAAATTGTTAAACTAATATATAAATTCGTTGAAAGTCAGTGGTTTCCATTCAGCCTCGCTAACGTAGATTCAATTAAATTCGGTTACTATTAATTTGTACTAATACCATGTTGGCAGTACCAAATAATTTATTAGGGGAGCCCTTTGTGGGTGTACGCACGCAAATTTCATCAATGATGTTATTAATGTGGAGTAGATTAATAATTATTGACTGTTCCGTAGGGCTTCGTATGATTGTTAGATTGGCGGAGAATTGGCGTGTTGGCACAAACGTTGGTCGATCATGGAGACCAGTGATAAATATAAATATGGGTTTAGAAATAGCCACACGAATGTGCCCGACTGCCTCGTTGGTCATGCGGCATAAATGTGCGCGTGGGATTGGGAGGTCTCCGGTTCGATTCCCGGGTCGGGCAAAGTGTTATTGGGTTTTTCCGTTAGGAAATTCTCAGTAGCACGGCAATATGGTCGCCCCCTATTGCGTGGGACTAAAATAAATCTGGCGAAAAGTGGGTGTAGCAATATACCTCTGCCTACCTCTTCGGGGATATAGGCGTGAGACTGTGTATGTATGTATGCACACGAATGTGAACTTTGAGAATGTGGTAAAGAACTCGAACTGTGGTAAAGAATGTGCAGAAAATGGAAGGTATCAAGAGAAAAAAGAGAAGGTCATTGATAAGTGAATTTGCAAAAGGAATCGACAAGGGAAGTCATCTTGTCATGTAACGCTAATGTAACATGTTGTGAGTTCGATTCCCATATGGGCAATACTTTCTGGGACCCACAAATTGCTGTTTCGAGTGTTACTAATTTAATTATATTATGATCAGCACCATTAAACTACGCAAAATATTCATAGTAAACACATAAATTAATAGTTTAATATACAAATGACTGCCTCGTTGGTCTCGCGGCATAAATGTGCGCCTTGGATTGGTAGGTCTCGGGTTCGATCCCCGGGTCGGGCAAAGTGTTATTGGGTTTTTCTGTTAGGAAATTCTCAGTAGCAGCTCGGAGTCTGGTAATGTGTCCGGTACGGCAATAGGCTCGCCCCCTATTACGTGGGGTTATTCGCCAGATTTATAAAATAAATCTGGCGAAAAGTGGGTGTAGCAATATACCTCTGCCTACCTCTTCGGTGATCTAGGCGTGAGACTATGTATGTATGTAATATAGTAAATGTGAACAGTAAGACATCACTCAAAGTTAGACTGATAGATTTTATATCGACACCAAAGAACAATCGAAAACAATATAACATCAACAAATATTGAATACGCATTCTTAAATAAAATTATTATAGTCGTAGTAAGTGACAATTAAAGCCTTCTGCTGCACGGATGCCGTAGAGATAAACTTCTGGATGTTTATTATTGAACGTGCCGTAATAGGCTAGTTGACAAAAAAAAATTTATAAGTCCGTCCTTTAGATTATTTAAAAATAAGCGATACGTATTTTTTTATTTGTAAATTAAACCAAAAATGACCAAGATTTAGCTCATTAAAGTTACGTATTACGTCACGCCGTGCTGCATTTTTTCGCACTAGGTGACGTCACATGTAACTTTAATGGGCTATATCTTTGTTATTTTTTATTTAATCGGAAAAAGAAAAAATACATGTCCAATATTTTTTTATAATCTAAAATACGGACTAAATAAAATGTAATTATTTTGACCCTGGAAACCACCCTATTGTGTTCACTTGTTACCTACATGTTTTATTGGGTGTTGGTAAGTTCTAAGGTGTAACATCTTTGCTAAATCCACTTAAAATTTATGAGCATGTATATTTATCGACAGACACCTGACATCTTCCAAACATCACACCATACACCATTACTTACCAAAGTACATATTGAAAAACTATAAACGAAAACGTTTCCAAGTTTAGTTTCGTCTAAAATGGGTTATTCGTTTTACGGCCAGAGAATATAGTTCACGTACTGTCTGCAACTTGGACAGTTAAATTTTCAGCGTAAAGACTTTAAAGTTACGGGTTTCAACGTGAAGTTTTATAACTAGACGGTTAAGATTATGGTTTTATCGTCGCAAATATTTCTTCAATTTATTTTTAGTGGGGCCATTTTTATTTTCATGAGAATGGAAAAATTAACTTAACTAGTAGGAATCCCTGACGTTTGAGTTTAAGTGAAATTGTTTCTGTTGATAGCGTTTCTTCAGTTTATGTGCAATTTAAGTAGTTATAAAGCTATTATGAAGCTTTATGCTGTAGCCATTTACGTTTTATTTTCTATGGCTTTAAAGAGAAGTGTGAGATTAATAAACCATATAATTATAATATTAACTACCGAATAATGTTAGTTAGGATTTTATTGTTAATTAGTACTATGATAATGGATAATAAGCGGCGATAGCCCAGTGGTGTACGTAACGGACTGCCGAGACGATGGTCTTGGGTTCGATCCCCTGTTACCCCGGGCACACACCTCTGACTGACTTCGAAGTTATGCGTGTATTAAATATGTTCATTATCGCTCGCTTAACAATGTGCCCGGTAGATGGCAATAGGCTCGCACACTATTGCATTGGGACCGAAACATAACTGGCGAAGTGTGGGTGTGTAATACACATCTGCCCTCTGCCTACCCCTTCGGGGATAAAAGGCGTGAAGTTATGTTATGTTATCTTTTTATGAATATTTTCAATCACATTTTATGCTAGTAGTGATATAAGTAATATGAAAAGATATTGTATTAATATTAAAAGTATTCGAATTTATTAATTTGAGACTAATGAAACTTAACACAGTTCTCCACTATCAGTGTTCCTAGAGTTGTAGTGTTAGTCACCAGACCATGTAGGTGTATTTTTCTTAGTCCTCTTCTGCGACACCCACGAAATGAAATGGGGTGGTGATGCTTTATATTCTTAATCCGTTACCACACTGATTAACCTAATCGTGTATCTGAATTATCCTGCATTTAACATTTGACTGCCTCTGTGGTCCAGTGCATAGTGTATGCGACTGCTGATCGGAGATCCCGGGTTCGATTCCCGGGTCGGGCAAGAGTGTTACTGGGTTTTTCCAAATACTCAGTAACAGCTTGGAGTGTAATGATGTGCCCGGTAACAGGCTCGCCCCCTATCACATGGGACCTAAATAAAGTGGCGAAATGTGGGTATTATATAACAAGACGCGTCGGGTGTTATATAACATAACGCCTGTATCCCCGAAGGGGTAGGCAGAGGTGTAAATATTACACCCACATTTTGCCATGAATTTTTAGGTTCCACGTAATAGAGGGCGAGCCTATAGCCGTTACCGGGCACATCACCAGTCGCGTGCTGCTACTGAGAATTCGGAAAAACCCAGTAACACTTTTGCCCGGCCCGGGAATCGAACCCGGGACCTCCGACCAGCAGTCGCATACGCTATCCACTGGACCACGGAGGCAGTCAGACTGCTATACTTATATACGCCTATGTGTATCTATCAAAGCTGCAACTTCAGGCTCAGTGTTACAGTGGTATATGAACCATATTAAATCAAACGTAAAGTAGCCTAACTATAGGTTCGTGCCTATTTCACTGCTCGAAAGTGCTATACACACATTAAACTGACGGCAAATAATATGTAGCAACTCAGCTTAACCCTACACAAGCATAATATTATGTTAAACATAACCCCAGTTTGCAATGTTTATTTGCGCAGTGAAAGTAGTGGCGAAATTGATAAATATGAGTCAACTGGAACCGGTTGCGAAAGGTCAGAGCCAGTTGCGAAACTTGTCGACGCTTTTACTTCGCTGAGTGTGCGGGGCGCCTAATACTACACCAGTTGTACGTGCGATATGTAGGTCAGTTTTAATGTAATACTTTATAATGAAGATTAACATGTTTATTGTACAATTGCTATGGATCCGTTTATATATTTGTTTTAGACTTACCTCCAGCTGTGTAATCTGAGAGAGATGCATTGGATCTATGTACAATCAAACAAGTCGGCGGTGGACCAGTTTGAATAAAAATCCCTTGGCTCGCTCATATAATCGAGGCACACTAGGAACTGATTTTGTATAGGAGTGTCAATGGGAGTGAACAGTAGCACTGGAAGCGACGATGTCTTGCTGAGCGATTCTCGCCCTTATGGTGGTCTAGCGGGAAGTTGTTCGACTGTACATTTCATTAGTTTAAGATTGAACTCTATATTAAGAATTGAGTCAAGGGCGTCTACAAAGCCCACTTTTTGTGTGGTCTAAGAATGGAACCCTGAGGCAGTATCAATCGCGAATGAGGACTTAGTCTACTACTAGTAGATAGGTACAAGCGGGTAACTGTATTCATTATGGACAGAAAGTCAAAAAAATCCAGCTTGATATTTTGGTCCAACGTGCCAAATTATATAAAGTAAGAACAAAAGCAGCGCCATTGCAGAAATAGTTAACTAACTATAGAGTCGAAACACGGTGGACCGTTGTGCTCCCAGTTCATCCCATTTACTTCTGACAATCAAACCGCTGCGCTCTCGCAGGCCGACTTCTAAACATTTACCGAAACTCCGACCCTACCATCAAGTAATACGTAGTGTAGTTCAAGTTATAAGCGCAGCGGTTTGGAAATAGCGGTTGAAGTTGTAGATACAGTGGCTAAAAATAAGAGCTAGCGTAGTATTTAGCCTACTGCGCCTTTTAACGCCTAATGCCGCTTTTCGGTTCCTACTTTCGTGATTTGGTAGATTTTCTCCCAGTTTTATCACGATATGTTTTTAAAGCGTGCCAACCTCCTCGGTAGTATAATTTGAACTCGGAATGGAGTCAGGAGAAAACTAAATAGGGTCAATCAAATTAATAATTGCAAAGTAAACCAGTCTTTCCAGTTTAACTTATATTTTTATGTGGTTGGAATTATGTTTGAAATGTAGAAAATGTCTGTTAAAAATCATACCATTCAAACGGTAATAACCAGAAAGTCCATCTTTCGAACAGGTTTTTCTTAATTTGATCATCCTTTAACCTATAGTTATGAAAATACAAGCTTGACAATTCCTTAGTAAATGGACGTGTGCGTGAATGGATTAAGAGTGCACGCTGGCGCTTATGGGCCCCGCTTGCGGCGAATCGCAACATTTTATACTTTGACCCGTCCTGCTAGGGAATCCCTCTTACTAATGGTGCGCGGTTGAAAGCACCCAGTGTTTACTTTTATTGTCGAAATAAATCTGTCTTAACTGTCCCGATAATCGTCGGTAACTGTTTGCTACGTAAATATTGCAACGTTATAGTTAGATAGCGAATACTGTTAATTTTCAAGCGCTTTAAGGTTCATTTGAATCATTTGCTGTAGCTTTATAGGTCAGGGCTGTATTGGTAAGTAGTAAGGTATAGTCTATAAATTGCAGAAAACTATTTGAAGATCAAAAATCAAGTGAGCGGTGACTTACGACTACGACAGGAACACAAAAATGAAGTTAACAAACTAGTATTAATAGTGTATAATTAGTTTTAGTTCTATGTCCAAATAAAATTAGACTTGTAAACAGTAAAAGAGTGGAATCTTAGGTATCCGACTGTCTAGTGCAAATAGACTAAGAAACTACCAAATACAATGGACACGTTTTTGTAACGTGAGCGTTACCATAAATACTAATTAACGCATTGTATTTCAATTGAAATACTACGTATTTGTCATTATACATTAAGTAATACATTGTATTAAATCAGCAATCATTACTCGACACCTAATTAAAAGACACGGAAATAATAACTCATCACACAATATATACCTATCAGTGCTACTAAAAACAAACCATGATATAAAAGCATGATAACCATAATGGCGGACATAAAAAGCCCATTTAAAAAACAATCCCACTGACAATAGGGAATGTAATTATGTCGGAATCGTAAAGCGGTGCTATCAAATATTTTGCACCTCGGTTAACGAGCGGATCCTGTAGTAAAACCTTGTATTTCCCTCATATAAATTGTGCGGCATACATTGACGAGTTAGTTTCGCATCATGGTTTATACGATGTTAGTTTTGCACGTGGATATGGTTGGAAAATATTTTATTTTGTTAGTAATTTTAAGGTGAAATATTTGTGGTTGCTTAATCGTACGAAGGCTGGATTTGTCATGAAAACTTCATCCTCAGCATGAGCAAACAGGTTGAACTTATAATATTTTTACAACGATAACTGTCCATCAAAGATCATCTGTGTATCTTTATAATGCTTAAGGAGACCTGATTGAATACCTTCTTCTCCTTCATATGCATTTATAATTTTATTTATTAGATTAATCTTATGTTCCTTTGCAGATGGCTTACCTGACGCCGACTAGCGTGATACAGCTGGTATATTTAATTGAAATAAAAATGTTGTAAGTTCTTTCGGATTCGCCCATAAAGTTTCAAATAGATAAACAGTGTTACTTCTATTTAGAATATGAAAGTTCGTAACACTATCATGCAAAAACTACTGAACAAATTGTGATGAAACCTTGGAGTAATATAGTATACTGCTTTTTGTTGCCATAATCGACCCAACGCGGGTAAAGCCGTAGGCAAAAGGCAGTGTGATATTAAATTAGCCACATTGCCCATATCATCCCATAGGTGTCGTAAGAGCCGACAGAGGGAGCAGATTATGCAGAGAACAGCACTGTAAGAGAAGGAAAACTTGATAAAAACCCTATACCAACCCGTTTGGCCAGCGTGGTATAGTAGGCCAATTCCTCCTTTCAAAGGCCATATAGCATGCAAATTGCCCATATAGCATGCAAATTGCGAATCCAATTGTCATCATTAAAGCGCGCTTCAAAGCTTCGTTGGTTTGACGACGGTGACGTGTCGCAATGTCAACTTTTAAAAAATCTTGCATTTTTGAGATTAGTTTTTATGAGAGGCAAAGAAGCACAGGGATCACCTGATGGTAGTCGATTACCTACCGTCGCCCCTGGACACCTGCAACCACAGAGTTACAAATGCGTTGCAGACCTGGATGGGAAAAGGAATATAAGGAGTGGTATGAGAAGAAAAGCAAAAGTCTACAGCATTCTCGCCCACCGAAAAAAAGATCTTTTGCAATGATTTTACGTATATAATATATTATTATGATAACGTATTATCATAATAATATCACAGTCAAATAATTTTATACTGTGATAATATATATTATATATGTAGCGCTCATAGCGAGACTTGCCGTAACAGATCGGCAAAGTTAAGCAACGCTTGCACAGGTCACCACTTGGATGAGTGACCGTGTGTGGCATTTACAACTGAGCGCTACCGTGCCTTGGAGGGCACGTAAAGCTGTCGGTCCCGGTTCTTGTCTTAGGATAAGGATCGTTAGGCCATGTCGGAGGCCTTCGGGCGGTCTGAAAACTCCGACGCAAGAGTTGGCCACACACTCACACGTTAAACAAAGAAACAAATAATAACGTATTATTAACAAAAACTGCCGTGTTCTTCTGAACTTTGTTGTATTACACAAATGAATAAAAAATTATGATTATCTTTACTAGTGCGATCTAAACCCAATAGTGTTGTACTACCCAGCAACGTGTAAGTTTTTTGTTGCTGCGACCAAACCGTCGATGTATAGCGTATGTCATTAGCGATGTATGCATGCGAGTGAAGGGACTAGTTTTATTGCGCTCAGTTTTATAGCGCCGCCAATAGCTGGTGGCTACAGGCGCTGGGTGCAAGTTTTAGGGAATTAGGTCGGGGCCATTAGTTCTGCGAATTGCTGGGTGGGTAAGTTGAAAAGCTGAAATTTGAATAAGTCATTTTTTATGATTGCCGCTTACCTTATGCCGAAGAAACATGCTTAAAATACAAAAGGGTAGTCTTGCGAACGTGATTGTGCGATTTCACTTTTATTTAGCTGACATCATATTGAGTGAAATATGATGTCAGTGAATGCGTGGAAGGAGTCGCTTGAGAACGGCGGTCTGAAAATGACGTGGCGAAGACCGAGTACTTGGCCTGCAACAGTACAGATCCCGCGTCAATTCGTATAGGCGGAGACATTGCCCAGCGAAAGGACCTGGTCAAGTACCTGGGATCAGTACTGCACGCGTCTGGTGACATCGATTGCGACGTCAAGGCACGCATTTCGGCAGCCTGGGCCAAATGGTGTGAGGTGAGCGGTGTCATTTGTGACCCCAAAATGCCGGTTAAGGTCAAAGGACAGGTCTATAAATCCATCATTAGACCTGTCCTGTTATATGGCAGTGAGACGTGGCCTGTGCTTGAGCGACACAAGCAGAGTCTGCGTGTCTCGGAGATGAACATGCTGCGCTGGATGTGTGGTGTCACGCGGAAGGACCGCATTAGGAACTCCCGCATCCGGGGTAGCCTTCATGTCCGTGACATTGCTGACAAACTGCAAGAGTGTCGTCTACGCTGGTATGGCCACGTCTTACGTCAGCCGGCATCTTACGTGGGTAACAAATGTCTTGCCATGCTACCTCCGCTGGGCCCCGGTAAACGGGGAAGGCCAAAGAAATGCTGGCTTGATGTCGTAAGGGATGATATGCGTGCGAACCAACTAACCACCAGGGATGCTGAAGACCGTGCGAAGTGGAGGAGACATAGCCGGAAAGCGGACCCCGGGCTCCAAAGCGTGGGTTTTGGAGCGCAACCGGGACAGCGGATATTGAGTGAAATACAGCTTATATCTGTAAGTGTGGTTGGTGGCTTTATTTGATATTTCTTGACAGTTCTCAAACGCGTACAAGTTTCATCACTTCAGCTAAAAGACGTCTACTGCTTGACACTGTGCCGAAGTGTTGTGGGTTCCGATCCCCACACGAGACAACACTTTGTGTGATTCATAAATTGTTGTTTCGAGTCTGGGTGTTCATTGTGTCCGTTAGTTGTATGTTTGTTAAGTCCCCTGCGCCACAGGATTTTGTCCTAATGAGGGTCTTTAAAAAAAAACAAACAAAAACATATTCCTTCCCCTAAGGACCTTCGCATAGACCGATCTTGATCCGCCCGCTGCTGACGCTTCCCACTATCCCAACAATAAAGGTCCCGAATATGTATATTAAGTGTATAAGTGCTGCTGTCTGCCCGAGGTCTAGACAAACTCCCATTGGCTGTGATAACGAGAAGACTAGTCACTTTTACAAGCTTTAATGAATCGCTGTATTGTCATAATTAAAAATCTAAAGCTTTACAGAGATGGCTAATCATTAAACACAATAACTCATCTCTTTGGTGGACAGCGTAAATGCACCTGAATATCACCCCAAAACACGATTCAAACTCGTGCCATTGAACCAACTAGGAAGTTCCCAAACTTCAAGTTGGCTGTCCACCAAATAATATTCAACATTTGCATATTGAGGTTTTTTTTCGACTACTTAGCTTCTACATTTTGAAACGTCACCTTAACGTTAGACATGAGCAGAGCGGCAAAAGTAGGCATTTTCCGCTCTAGCGTTTTTTGTAGCCCAACCACGCACGAGTGTGTCCACCCCCTAATCCGGTTATTTTACGACTCGCCTTTTGTCGTCGCCGACACTGAACTCCGGACCATTTTCATTTATCGCAGCGTATTGTGTCCGCGTTTATGCTACCCGATTTAGTTTAGTGTGTCGCGTACTTCTTTCACCGGTATGCCTCTTTTTTTCGGAGAGTTTATGTTATGGCGTATGGGACACATTGTAGTATATCTTCCAGTGTGGATGAAGGTGTTATAGGTATAAAGTGTTTGGCGTGATGTTAATTTATTTATATCGACTTTATTTTCGATGGAATAATTTTGAATCTTTGCGTTGCTAGGATTGGACTTTTTCCAGAATCAACTATAGGTACCTAATAATATAAACAACTTAATGCACTTAGTTAGTACCTACCCATTAGAATAGAATAGAATTATAATAGAGTATAGAGATATAGATATATAGAGCCACCTATTACGTGGGATCAAAACACTGGCGAAAAGAGGGCGTTTAATATGCCTCTGCCTACCCCTTCGTGGAAACAGGCGTGAGTCTATGTATGTATGTATGTATAATAGAGTAGAATAAAATAAAAGTTTATTATTTTATATATTAGCTGTGTTAACTGTCCGAAAAGATTTATTGGTCGCACGATGGAGAGATTATTTTGAATCTTATCTATGCGCAAAACGCACGTAAATCTAAGGTTAGCATTGATGGTTAATACGAATATTAAAATTTACACAGTGTTTCCAATAATCTTTATATATAAATAACTCATCATCATCATTCTCCTGGCGTTATCCCAGTTTCAATCTGGGGTCCGCTTACTAGTCTAACCGGATTTGGCTGAATATTAGCTTTTCCACAGAGCGACTGCCTGTCTGACCTCTGCAACCCGAAGGGATAGCAATATTCCATGGTTTAGACTAGTGTCAGTTTATTTAGAAGGTACTGACGCCCTAAAAGGACTGTCAAACATCTTCATGACATAGCTTAACGTGCTCTCCGAGTCACAGGACAAACGATAATTGACAATTTAATACGCACATAACTTCAAAAAGTCATTGGTGCGCACCGTGGATTCGAACCCGATACCCTCTGCATGGCAGTCTGCTGGTATCTCCTCTAGGCTATCGCTGCCTGTATATAAAATAACTCATTAATTTAGCAATATCTGTAGAGTAATATACAAATTGAATTTAATAATTTAACATATAACAGCTATATCTGAATAAAACCCCAGCCATCACCAACATACACATTATAATAACCCTGAATCACAGTAAATTGAAACCATTGAAACTATTAACGTCCAAACTATAAATAAAGGTCTACAATTCAAAACAGCAATAATCATGTATTCAGTACATTGAATATTGAAAATTAATACCTGGATATCGCGTTTGCGTTCAAAAATAACTGTATCCGTTTGAATGGGATGCCAATCTACAAATTGTAGAACCCAACGCGAAACAAGTATGGATGTACGAAGCAACGTAGAGTTAATTGTGTTTAATTAAATATTGTATTTAATTAAACACAATAATTATTTAAAACAAATATTTTTGCCGCGTCCTCATGTGGTATTAAAAAAACTTTTATTTTATTTTTATTTTATTTTCTTTGAGATAACAAACAATTGCGTAATGTGCTTAATTCTAATACAGTATTAATCCTTAAAATATACTTATGTAATCACGCAACCAACACCGTTATCTACAACTTAACATATTTAAGAGAACTTAACAAGTAGCAAGCAACTATGGCAAACAGGTGTCATTGAAAGACAATAGATATTTAATATTAAGAGGTAAATTTAAGATATTTTAGGTAATGTACAGTAGGTATATGTTATGTTTTATTTTTTTACTTGTAGCTTGTTCCTTGTGGATATACCGGCAGACTGTCATGCAAAGATAACAGGTTCAAACCGACCGCGCTCAACACTGTCATGAAGTTTTTTGACAATCATTAGGGGGAATCATTACTCTATAATATACTGACACTGAGTCGAAGCTGGCGGTGCCGTCATGACATAGAACATTATGTCGCTGTCGGCTAGATTGCCGTAGCCTGTGAAGTAGCCTGATTAGTATACAACTTTACCGTATAAAACAGCAAAATAAACTATTTTTATATTCACCTGGTTAGACCTCGTTATGAAGCTATACTAATATTATAGCCTACTTAAGAGCGGTAGCTGGAGTATTCATAAGCTTCTGAGAAGCTTATTAACCCTACCTTATGTAAAAGATGAGATAATTTAATGACTATCAAGATTCTAATATTGCGGCAAACTCTCTTCCAAAAAATACCAACTTCTTTTTCACCCCGAATTCTTTAAATTTCCTATATAAAACAGTAAATTAGGGTATGGGAGACCGGTATGATTGTCACACGGGTTGGTTGTCATAGAGGTCATAATAAAATATCAAGTGGTCGAATAAGTCCATTATACGGCATTGCGGAGTACGCTGACATGAGGTACAAATGGATGTGCTACTCCCTCGCTCCTACCACGCCGTTTAATTGTCTGTTATGGCCTCTGTGACAACCAACCAGTGTGACAACCATTCCCGGTCTCCCCTAACAACCAAAGCTAGTTGCTTTCTTTGATTTTGATTGCGTGATTCTTTTCGTAGCAACTTCAATGTATTAGAGAAAGAAAACCTCATTGAAATGTTTGTATACGCGTATTAAAAGCAACTAAGTGAAATATACCAGTTCCGTACATTCGTAGTTCCGTCTACATCATGCTCCACAACAGCTATCGTGTTTCTTTGATAGCTCTACGTTAATTTGACAAGGGTATTGAATTGTAAACGTGTGCCTACGTAACGTTCGATGTATTGTGTGCTATTGATTCCACGGGCGGGGCTTGTCGGTTCACTTTGTGCACGTGTCATTGGAAATTACTATAAATCAGTTTACATTGCTGTGAATTTGTTTTAGAGTACAAGATTTGTGTAGTTGGTAGAACTATTGCGGCCAAGTGCGTGTTGTTAGAAGACTCGGAGTGAATGGTTTGAGTATCACACAGAATTGTCGCAATAAACAAAATTGATAAAAAGAGGTGATTTTTCTTATACTGCCTCCGTGGTCCAGTGGATAGCGTATGCGACTGCTGATCGGAGGTCCCGGGTTCGATTCCCGGGTCGGGCAAAAGTGTAACTGGGTTTTTTCGAATACTTAGTCGCAGCCCGGGCATCTGGTGATGTGCCCGGTAACGGCAATAGGCTCGCCCCCTATTACGTGGGACCTAAAAATTCATGGCGAAATGTGGTTGTAATATTTACACCTCTGGGTACCCCTTCGGGGATACAGGCGTGAGACTACAAAAAAAAATTTCTTTATCTTCTTTTTTCTTCTTTAAAAAAATACATCACCAAAACAACTTACAAACTTTTAAATTAACAGACACAAAATACTCCCAAACTCAAAACAACGATTTGTGGATCACACAAAGTATTGTCTCATATAAGTTTCGAACCCACAACACTGACCGCAGTTTTTTTACTATGTTATGGCCGCTTAAAACGCTACGAACGCCTTCGTTCGTCAATGTGAATTTTCATAAAACTTTAGAGTAGACTTAAAGCTGGTTTTCACTACGCCTAAGAGAGGTCGCTTACTTTAAGTAATGCCGGGTTGCTGCGTTGGTAAACTTATAACTTACTAGAGGACGCCAGCAGCTACGCATGCATTTTTTTAAATTTACCCGTTTTGGCCGATCCCGTGGGAATTTCGGGAAATCCCTTCTTAGTGCACCCCTACGGTCCCCAAGGAATATACATGCAAAATTTCAGCTTCCTGCGCCCAATAGTTTCGGCTTTAGCGTGTCTGTCAGTCAGTCAGTAACGCAAGGATTTTATATATTAAGATAATTGCTTATCTCATAGTCTAGCTAATGTTTACCATAACAGTATGACAATCTTATCATAATGATATACTAACTTGCAGTAAAGAAGCATACTTAATACATCTTTTCTTCTCTCTAAAATCAATTGGTTTGTACCTTTCGAACTTGGGCTTCAATGCATCCCAATGTCGATTTAAGGAACCCACGTACTTTTGGAACTCCAACTAAACTTTCATAGCAAAAGTTCTTCACTCCTACCGATCCCCATTTGTGGCCTAAAGCATATTGTATAATAGATAATATGGCTGTTTCATTAACTTCGATATCGAAGTAAATGGCCGACTATTAAAGTACTTTACTATTAATAAATGAATTCTCGATACAATGATATCGTTTTGGTTCGAAATGAGTTTTGTTTGTGCCATGTCATTGAATGTTTGGAGGTAATGGCGCGAAATAATTTTGTGCTGGAAAGTGAGAGATATTGATTTTAATGTTTGCCTCAATATATCTTTGTTGTTGCCATAGAGGTGTCAGGGTTAAGCTGAAAAGTTAGAATTAAATTGTTGGGTGAGGAAAATTTAGTTTAAAATTTTCCAGTTAAGGTTAGTCTTTTTTAACATTTTAAGTGTGTTTCAGATGTGTGAATAATTGAATAACACAAAATAATGCTATAGTATTATTTATTCTTCGTCGTAGATGACACGAACATACTGCCCTTTTGCCGCAGCTTATGGGACTTCATTAAATATATAGCATTTATCAAATCTAAGCTTAAAGCCCAACAGCATTGTATTTGAGTCAAATAAAAAGTCATGGATGGTATTCTACAACAACTCAAGATAAAAATCAATGTCATATTTAAGTATTAATTATTTTTATAGCCTGGCAGCCCTAAGAGGTAGGCAGGTGTGTAAATACTACACTCATATTTCGCTTTATGAATTTAAGGTACCCCGTAATAGGAGGCGAGCCTATTACCTTTACCGGGCATATTACCAGACTCCGTGCGGCTACTGAGAATTTGGAAAAATATCACTTTTGCCTGACTCCGAAATTGAACCCGGGACCTTCCGATCTGCAGACGCATGCGCTATCCACAGGATCACGCACGCAGTCTATTAATTATTATGCCTAAATCTGTGAAAACAAAAATGGTGAGTGTTGCAACTCCAATGGTCCGTCATATTATGAGTTAGCTGCGTTATTTACGTGTATTTCGGTTTTAATGCAAATCTACACTAATATTATAAAGAGGAAAAAATTGTATTTTTGTTTGTTTGTAATGGATAAACTCAAAAACTACGGGACCGATTTTAAAAAATTTTTGAACATTAGAAAGCTACATTATCTGCGAGTAACATAGGCTATATTTTATTTTAGAAAAAGTAGGGGTCCGTAATATATTTGGGTTTTTCGGGTACGCGAAGTAGTTCCCTCAGGACGCGGGTGAAACCGCGGGAAACGGCTAGTATATTATAAATATATTGATTGGTGCTCTCCGAATAAATTCGTTATTAGAAAACTTACACACACACTTAATTCAGTTTACGAAAAATTTATGAAAGGGCAATAAACTTTATTGAAAATAGATATTGTCTGAGGGATCTCCAGGATCTCCGATTCAAAAATAACATGAATGACACGATAATAAACAATATGCGTCTATAAAAGGTTCTATCCTATTTGTACACTACGGAACTCTAAAACGAAAGTCAAGAACTTCCTACTTGCCATAACATCGTAACTTAAAAATCCCATCCACTTTCTATTCGTTGGAAACGCTCAGAATGCCCATAAACGTTAAAGTCTCAAAATTTAAATATCGCAGGCGTCTGGACGCCGAGCTCGATTGATGTTTATATGTATATACAGATGCCGAGACACCGGGGCGAAGCTACGAATGCAAAGGATCATTATGGAGAAGGCATTCTTGTAATTATTAGATCTCAGATTGCTCATTAAAGTAGAGTAACAGAAAATTATTGGTAATTAGTGATGCCCTCAATGGAGGACTGAAATAGCGTGAGCTCACTCGTATTACCGAAATTGCTAAATACCTTCAGTACTTCGAAATATTTTCATTGCAACCTGCAACGAGACTGCCCTGCACAATCAGACGTTTCGTAGCAGTGCCTATGGTTTACAAACATACGGACATTACGGACGGTGTTTGAAAGAGCTTCATAAACTACCTACATATCTAAGTAATCGAAGCAATGTTCGATATGTCGAGTAGATACATAGACATGATTTGGATTGCAATCAAGATCCTAATTGGAGTCTAACATGAGTAGCTCCGAACTTCTCTTGTGGCTTTTCTGTTATCTACATAATTATGATATCCATATCTTTTATGTTCGTCGTGTCCTTGTCTCGTAGCACGTAGCGCCTATGCATGCACGCTTTAAAGAAACAGTTTATATTATCGGCTTTGCACAACTTCATCCACTGCTGGATAACTATAACCTTAGCGTTTTCTCAGTAGCGATCCAAAATCTTTGCTCTGGATTCGCATATCTGTTAACGACTGCGTGTTACATTTTGAACTCTGCGCTGCTACAAACTTACAACCTGGTATTAGGTACCCAAGTCTGTAATTACAATTGTAATGTATGTAACAGGTTCGCATTAAATGCTTATTATTATTGGTTACGTAATTTTAGTAGCGTAATGTCACTTTGTATTCTTGCCCCGTTACCACACGAAGAATAATGCAAATACCTTTAAACACAAAGCAGAGCCGCATTCGTAGCTCCGTGGTACCCACACAGACTGTAGGTGCAAGCAGCCAGACGCGGTGACTGACCTGCGACCTTGATGTGCAATTTACGATAAATAGCCTGTGTACTACCTAGACGTATACTATATGGTATTGTTTGCCTCGAGTATATTGTACGGGCAATTTAGACGTAGCTTCATAGATGTACTATAGACGGGAGAAATTATGACGTAGGTTGTATTGAATATTTGGACGTCGTCCTAGCGTTATGCCGATTGCACACAAGTATATCGCCTTGAAGCCACGTGGACCAGGCAGTACAACCACTATAACTTCACGCCTTTTATCCCTGAAGGGGTAGGTAGAGATGTATTAAACACCCACACTTCGCCAGTGATGTTTCGGTCCCAATGTAATAGGGGGCGAGACTATTGCCATCTACCGGGCACATTGTTAAGCGAGCGATAGTCAAATTTTTTTTTAATACACACATATCTTCGAAAAGTAAGAGGTGTGTGCCCGGGGTACCCGGGGATCGAACCCGAGACCATCGTCTCGGCAGTCCGTTACGTAGACCACTGAGCTACAATGACCAGTAGGTGGATAGTACGACTAGTGGTAGATTTGTTAGAATACTTATTAGATTTTTCAGAGAGTGATAGCTGTTTGAGCTCATCGATATCTTATGCTAATATAAAGCTGAAGAGCTTGTTTGTTTGTTTGGTTGAACGCGTTAATCTCAGGAACGACTGCTCTGATTTGAAAAATTATTGCAGTGTTAAATAGCCCATTTATCGAGGAAGGCTATAGGTTATATAACATCACGCTATGGACGACGGGAGCGGAGCAGTAAACCTTAAATAACGCGGGTGTAACCGCGGGCAAAAAAAATAAGTCTACTTCGCTGATGACGTAACAAACATTAAATCAATGGTTTGAAAGAATACTCAGAAACGAAACAACAATTTTGACCATGCTAAGCGTTTTCCTATGGAGTCGAATCCACAACACAGAGTGCAGTGAAAACAGCAAGAAGGCGTTTAAATTACTACACCATCCATGCATTCAGAATATTTTAGTCAAACCACAGATAGCTTCCCAATGTCACTTATTCTGTTTAGATATCCAGGATCCTAAATGTCAGGATCTGTTAGTGCCAGTCTGGGAATAATCCCGGTAGACGGCAGAAGGCTCGACACCGATAGGTTTAAAGCCTTTCGCTAATAAATAAAGTAGGACTTAAAATCTGTGTGATGCAAATTTGGATTTTCTCCAGGATAAACAAGTTTGAACATCTTTGAAGATAGTAGATAGACTTTACGACTTTATAGACTAAACGACTGCCTTATTGATCTCGCAGCATAAATGTGGGAGGTCTCGGGTTCGATTCCCGGGTCGGGCAAAGTGTTATTGGGTTCCCGTTAGGAAATTCTCAGTAGCAGCACTAGGCGGCAATAGGATCGCCCCCTATTACGTGACACCTAAAAAAAAAATCATGACGAAATGTGGGCGTAATATCACACCTCTGCCTACCCCTTCGGGGATACAGGCGTGGTGACTACGTGAGTCTATAAAAAAAAAATTGATAGACTTTATTTACTAAGAAGCGATAAAATCATACAGTCTTTCATAGTCCAGTGCTGGACGTGGGCCTTTCCGAACTTGAGTTAAAATAATATTGTGAGTCAATAGAAGAATTGTACTGGTCAGACCGGGTGGTGTAGGGTTTGATTTCGAGTTGCCATTATCTTCATAAAGATATTAGATAAGATACTTTATTTCGCAAACATTGGTACAGTACATGATCTAAAATACAATTATACAGGTTCAGCCATATTTTACCATTAGGCATGCGAAAGGTACAATACCAATAAAAATATTTTTAAATAAAAAAAACCGACTTCAAAAAACACTAAGGAAATAAAAAAAAAATTGGTTTTGGAGCAAAAATTTTGGAGTCGGTGCCAAGCCAAGTTGTATTTCTGATCTGACTATAAAACCTCAACACATTTTTATATAACTTTCGTTGTTGATAGAATAGGTAGTTTGTAATTTAGTAACTTTTTGCGTAAGGGCTTGGCACCGACTCCAAATAGGATAGTGTAGGTGGTACATGATCTGTCGGGGGGTAGCGAGGAATGCTTCGGTGAAACCCTACCCTCCGACACATGGATACATGAGGAGCACGGGTTGGTTTTTAGTCAGTAAGAGTCTGACAGTCCCCTTCGTCCATGAGGATATTCCAACCCAACACAAAAAAAAGGTGGTACCTACATCCCAAGTAGCACAGAAGTGCTGAATAGTAGCTGAATCACTGTTCACAATGAAATCTTCAGCTGAATAAACCAGCTGAATAAGAGCGTTAGAGGCGCCTACTCAGCTGATATAACTCTGATTTGGGCACAAATTAATCAGCTGTTAGCTGAATAATGTAGCTGGTTGCAATATATCAGCGTTATTTGAGCATTATAAAAGGTAACAGTCGCCCCAAGAGCTGAATAATGACTGATTATCAGGGTATGTGTTACCTTTTATACACCACAAGGGCTGAATAATAGAGTGCTTGTTACCTATTTTTCAGCACAAAATATACTCCAGGATGTTAGTAACTCTTTTATGGAGCTGACAATTCACAAGTGGCAAAATTGTGAATAATTTTCATCCTACTACTTAATTATTATTTTGATATGTTTCGTGCGAACCATTTTGTAAAGTGTTTGTGGGAATTAGGCAAATGTTTATCGCTAAGTAAAACTTTGTTTTTCCTCCATGTGCATGAAATTCGAATGGGAAAGAGAGTTTATTGTCAAATACTATGTAATTATAGACGAATATTTTCACGCGCTCTCAAAATATCACTGTTTACTTGAAAATTATAGTATAAAATACGTTGATGATACTATTATAAAAAAAATATCATTTTTATTTTTCCTTTGTAACTAGACAATTAGCTGTTTATGTATAAAATCATTACATTTTCTTTTCAAATTCTGTTGTTATTTTCGTTGAATAAACAAAAACAAATTGTTATTATATTGTATACATAGGTTAGAATCTAAAAAATGGCAGACATGCAATGTGTACCGTATTAACTACAATCAAACGGCATGAGCTGTTTAAGTATCCACTCGTGGTACATGAATCAGTAACGAGCTGTTACGAGTGGTTCTTGTGTTACACAAGTCAGCTACAGATTCATGTAAAGCTTGATAGTGGGTAACATGTACGCAAACCGTAGGTTAGGCTAATTTTAGGGATCCGCGGATTAAGCCTCATCATAATCACATCATCCTTTATTTTTAGATTAGCGTATGTTAATCATGTACCTAGCAACAGAACTATCAAAGTTTTCTCGACCAAAGTAGACATAATTAAGTAAAAAAAAATTAAAAGCTCAGGCTTTTAAGCACTGTAGTCATTGAGAAATGAAAAACTTAGGTAGGGTGATTAGGTACCTTGCCTAAGTTTTTCATTTCACAATGATAAATTAGACCACATACATAATTAATATTTATAAAAGTACCTACTAAATAAATAAATAGCTGCGGCAGCTCGGTATCAACTCAACATACATTTTTGGGATGTTATGTGCGAGTTGCCTTTGTCGAGTATGAGCTGATCGACCTACAGAAGTGCAGACGGCTCGTGGTGATCCGTGTGCTGATGCATCTGCCAACGTTCGTGGACGCGTCTGTCTTAGACGTGTAGAGGAGGCTTAACGGGTATCTTCAACCAACTACCGTATTTCACAATATTTTTAAAAATAATAAAATGTTACCGTGTAGCATACAACCTTCTAGTTAGATCAAAATAGTAGTCCACTGATTAGCTTTAATTAGCTCTTTGAACATTAATAAACGTCAGGAACGGTACCTACCAAAATTTTTTATTTTTGTGATTTTATTGGGATGTGATATTTTCTTATGTGAAAAGGATGTAAATAATAAATTAATAAAAGTACAAAGTAATCAGTACCTCGGACGTCCAAGGAAAAGATGGATGGACTGTGTGAGGATGGATATGAAAGAGAAAGGGTTAAACGATCGGATGACTGGTGACAGAGAAGTATAGAAGCGACATACTGCGCCGACCCCAAATATTCGATGCATCGATTATTTTTAAGGTGATTTGTCTGGGTGTACTTTGGTACACCCATAGTCCTGGGGTCATTAGGTAATGTATTTGGAATAAATTCATTGATAATTTTTGACAGATCTCTTAAAGCTGTGTGTGCAATATTATTTTCAATGGCCCATTCTCTTATATTTTCTCGAAATTTTTCTTTTTTGTCATTATTACTAGATACACGGTCACTGTCTGAACTTGCAGAATAGTTAGATCTATCTGCCCACCTATATTCATTGTCATTACTGTACAATACGTGACCTACCAGTATCTTTTAACATTCGCTGTATACTTGAAGAGTTTTGTCCATCTAAATCTGCACATGCTTTTACACCAACATTTACGAATACGGAACCCTCCCGTTATGAAATTTCATTCACACTTGGATCATTATTCATAAAACGTGTAACCTGTTCAATGGTCACTGTATCATCTGTATTTCTGTTGAGAATCCTCAAATATTCTGCATTAATTTTTCGGCGTATTCCGCCAGTCATTTGTGTCATATTTCCACATATTATCACAATATCCTCAACGACGCGATTAGCTACTTACCTACGAAGCGCTGAATAAAGAAGTCTTCAAGGTCTTATTTAACGGCACTAGTAGGTTAATTGTCAACGATAGTACAAGTATTCAGCTGTCACTGTGATTATGGGTAACATGTAAGCTAATATAAAGCAGTTTGCTTTAACTTAGCATTATATAGTTCACCCATAGTGATCATGTAGGCTTTATAAGAGCTATTATACGATTGCGTGTAACAAGCTGATTAACATTACACAAGTTCCACTTTGTGCAGCAAAAGGCATTATATCTTTGTTATTTGAAGCCACAGAATAACTGATTACATTAATTATCATATATCATATATTATTAAATTGCTTAAAGCTGTATAATCTGAAATTATTACCTATATTAACGCTGCAAGCATTACAGCGTGGTCTCCGTGAGGCATAATAACGTTCTTATTCAGGTGAAAGCCCACTTTTCACCTATTGCAGGTCGAGTGTACTGTAATAACTCTTCATAAGTGCTAAAGTTACCGATGTTACCTCTTGTGACATCTTATAATGCAGTTTTGTGCTACTTGGGATGATGGGGAGTATCGTCAAATCGCTTCAAGTGTGCTTATAAAATTTGAAGAGTTCCTTCGATTTTTTCAGGATTCCATGATCAGATCCTGACCTGATGATCATGGGACCAACTAGGAGGACCAACTCTTTCAATACATACATAGACTCACGCCTGTTTCTCGGAGGGGTAGGTAGAGACTACGGAACGCCATTTGCAACGATCCTGACATACCTGTCTTGCTTCATTCACTCCCATCAACTTTCTCATGCATGCTCTTCTGTTAAGGGTACTTCTGACCTGTCCTTTTTTCAGGATGTCTCCAATCTGGTCAAAGAACATCCGCCTAGGTCTTCTTCTTCGTCCTGTCCCTTCCACACTTGCCTTATATATCTGCTTGGTCAGTCTTTCGTCATCCATCCTCTCCACGTGCCCAAACCATCTTAGCATACCTTTCAATCAAAACAAGAATTTTCGAAATCGGTCCAGGCGTCTTAGAGAAATCGGGGAACATACATAAAAAAAAAGATTCCGACGAATTGTGAACCTCCTCCTTTTTTTTAAGTCAGTTAAAAACAGAAATTAGAATTACACAAAACACAGATTCGACACATAATCGTGTTTAAATTTATAAATATTCAAACAAATGCATTCTCTTTTTCTGCAAAAAAAACTGAAATACTGTAATAAGCTTTATTAACTTAAAAGGAACTTAATTTTATGTGTGTTCCTTAGTTACCTCACGGAATAAAATGAGGTATTGACACTTTATTTTAAATCCGTTACTACACGACCTAAGTGAAAACACAATGTCACAAATATTAAACAGTGACTGCCTCCGTGGTCCAGTGGATAGCGTATGCGACTGCTGGTCGGAGGTCCCGGATTCCCCGGTGTGTTACCTACTGGGTTTTTCTGAATTCTCAGAAGCAGCACAGAGTCTGGTGATGTGCCCGGTAATAGCAATAGGCTCGCCCCCTATTACGTGGGACCAAAAAATTCATGCCGAAATGTGGGTGTAATATTTACACCTCTGCCTACCCTTTCGGGGATACAGGCGTGAGTCTATAAATAAATAAAATTAAACAGTTCATGTCAGGATTAAAATGGTTGTCTTTTTAGGCTAGTGGTTAGAGACTCAAATAGTTATGCCGAATATAATAATAATAATATTCTACCACACATCACCATCTAGTCCCAAACTAAGCAAAGCTTGTACTTATTTTGTAAATACATACATATTATACATAAAAACACCCAGACCAAGACAAACATCCATGTTCATGCAAACAAATATTTGACTTGAGCGGGAATCGAACCCGCGACCTTCGGCGCAGCAGTCGCTTACACTCCCGCTGCGCCAACCGGTCGTCAAATATAGAGAGGATTTTCAGAAAACTCTTTGTGTGATGAATATGATGATTTGCTCTGAGTCTGGTTATAATTTATGTATAATTAGAGGATGCATGAAGCTGCACCCGCACAATTTATTTTAATTTAATTGTTTCTTCCCGATCCTGTGGGATTTTTATTTTTTTATAGACTGACGCAGAGAATAATCCTTAAATAACGCGGGTGTAACTGCAAGCATCCTCTATTGTCTATAAACGTTGTCTTTCCTTTTATTTTTGAACTGTAACATATTTAATTTGAAATTTAATTTAATTTGACATTTAATTTAATTTGACATTATAATCTTAATTTTGCAATTTAGTCTTTTAATTTGACATTTAATTTAATTCAACATTTTATTAATTTCAACTTTGTAATTTGCAAATCAATATTGTTGGTGAAATATGTCCTATACCTTTTAAATTATGTAACACCTTGTGTACCATATTTGAAGCAAATAAATATATTATTATTATTTTTTGATGACACCTGTATACTATACTACGTAGGTCTGTTATTAAAGTTGATGTCTAAGTCATATATGATGAACCATTGAAGTACCTACTAAAACTCACCATTTTTGTTTTCACCGATTTAAGTGTGATAATATTACTAAATTATGATATGGATTTTCATCTTGAGCTGTTGTAAGTTATCCCTGATTCCTTAATTGATTCAAATACAATAATGTCATGCTTTATGCTTGAATTCGATAATGGCATATCTTTAATGACGTTCCCTAAACTGCAACAAAAGGGCAAAATGATCGAGTCGTCTACGACGATGTATAAAAATCCTATAGCATAATTTTGTGTCATTCAATTATTTACACATATGAAAGATACTTGTAATGTTAAAAGGGACTAGTATTAAACCTTAACTGGACATTTTCAAACAAAATTTAGCCTCACCCCTCACCCGACAATCTAATGCAAACTTTTCAACTTAAACTCTGACACCTCTATGGCAACAACAAAGATATATTGAGGCAAACATTAAAATCAATATCTCTCACTTTCCAGCACAAAATTATTTCGCGCCATTACCTCCAAACATTCAATGACATG
Organism: Euclidia mi; assembly: GCA_944739405.2. Lineage (NCBI taxonomy): Eukaryota > Metazoa > Arthropoda > Insecta > Lepidoptera > Erebidae > Euclidia > Euclidia mi. Next base: position 14,939,879 of record OX123197.2, read on the forward strand.
GCACAAACAAAACTCATTTCGAACCAAAACGATATCATTGTATCGAGAATTCACTTATTAATAAGTGAATTCTAGTAAAGTACTTTAATAGTCGGCCATTTTACTTCGATATCGAAGTTAATGAAACAGCCATATTATCTATTATACAATATGCTTTAGGCCACAATTGGGCATCGGTAGGAGTGAAGAACTTTTGCTTTGAAAGTTTAGTAGGTGTTCCAAAAGTACGTGGGTTCCTTAAATCGACATTGGGATACATTGAAGCCAAAGTTCGAAAGGTACAAACCACTTGATTTTAGACAGAAGAAAAGTGGTATTAAGTATGCTTCTTTACTGCAAGTTAGTATATCATTATGATAAGATTGTCATACTGTTATGGTAAACATTAGCAAGACTATGATATTGCAATTATAAGTTATAATATAAGTTAACCAACGCAGCAACCCAGCATTACTTAAAGTAAGCAACCTCTCTTAGGCGTAGTGAAAACCAGCTTTAAATCTACTGTAAAGTTTTATGAAAATTCACACTGACTGCATGTAAGGCGTTCGTAGCGTTTAAAGCGGTCACAATATAGTAAAAAACTGCGGCCAGTGTTGTGGGTTCGAAACTTACACGAGACAATACTTTGTGTGATCCACAAATCGTTGTTTTGAGTCTAGCAGTATTTTGTGTCTGTTAATTGAAAGTTTGTAAGTTGTTTGGCTCATGTATTATTTCAAAGAAGAAAAAAGAAGATATAAGAAAAAAAAAAATTTTATAGTCTCACGCCTGTATCACCGAAGGGGTAGGCAGAGGTGTAAAATTACACCCACATTTCGCCATGATTTTTTAGGTCCCACGTAAAGGGGGCGAGCCTATTGCCGTTACCGGGCACATCAGCAGACTCCGCGCTTCTACTGAGAATTTGGATAAACCCAGTAAGCCTGTGGGAATTAAAAACGGGAATCCCCTTCTTATCCCAATGAACATATATGCCAAATTTCAGCTTCTTAATTATAATTATTGCCTATATTGTCACACTACATTTTGCACGGTTTACGATTAAATTTGTCATGGATTTGCATAGACTTAGTAGTGACTACTGGATTAATTTACAAATCCCTAAAATTGGACAGAACACCACTTAATACAGAGAATGGCTGAAATAAAAAAATATACAATATTCAATCGTTTATAAGAGTTTTAAATGTCGAATATTATTTTAGTGATCCGTCTAAATTCGCAAAATAGTACAACTAATTAATTCTCATATCGACACACTGTCTACGATAAAATTGAAGAAAATACCCTAAGCGCGTTATAAAAATATCAACAGAAAGCTGTTCCACCAATAAAACAAAGTCTTATAACCAGGTGTAAAGGATACCCTAGAGGCAGATACATCGATCGAAGGCATTATCAAACATTGTTGCAGCCATCACATCTTAAGTGGCGTACCGTTTACAAAAATTACTCCCTTGGTTTACTAGAAAAATGCGTAAAATTGCTGCTCCTGGCTGTTAAGAACAGTTATGACAGTACAGATAAGGGCTTGGTAAACACAAATGTCTTCATTTCGTCTATCTTAAACGATAAATCTAGGGTTACGCATAATACACGTTCTATAGGGAATATTTATAACAAATATTTACTATATTTTGCAAAATATTCTCTACAGAAAGTATTTTTTATATTATTTTGTTTACTAGATTAAAATCTATATACCTATGTGTATAATTTACTTATGTGTTGTCTTTATGTTGTTGTAATTATATAATATAATTTATAAATAGGTATATGAATATATGATTTTTGGATATAAGAACATATGCTATGCGAAATTATACTTTTGTTTATTCCTCAGAAGCCTGACGTACCTAAAGCTACCGATTCTATTAAAAATTGTAGTTTTAAGTAACTTTATTAAATGTGCAATATAATTTTTGTGTTCAATAAAGCGTATTTATCTGTCTTTCAATATTGTTATGTATTTAGTTATATTTTTAATAAGTTGTATATTACATGTTGTATGTTGTAGTACATTTTTATAGTTATACTATACATTAAATGGTTCCTTTTACGTTTTGATGAAACCACTGGCTGTGTATTTTTAATACAAGTAATTGACCGTAATTTTTTTTTTCTTACGAGGTGGGAAAGCCGGAGTATGTGGTGATTCCACTAAAAACCACCTCGACTGCCGACCAAAGACGCCCTACGGGAAGAAGACAGGGTACAGGTGCTGTCCAGTCTTCCTTCCATGGCGCCATGTTCAACTCAACCCATTCCCAGGGAAGGCTACAAGCCCTCACTGGCAGCTTCCACGGACCGACCTAATCCTAAACGGCAAATAGAGCTCCCCATGCTCTGGCTGCCCGCGGCCCCGTTGGCGGATCTCGGCGACGTCGCCCTTGTCTTCGGGCAGGATCAGCCCTCTCCCGATCCCGCTCCGCAGCCTCCTTTTAGAGCATAACAGCTTCGCAAAAGTAGGCTACTGCGTCCCAGGCCACTTCGTGTGCCAGCATGGCAGCAATAACTGCTGGAAAGGACAGATCCCGTCCGATCTGGTCGACTAGGCTTCCCGCTCGGACACCCATGCTGGGCAATCCTCCAACGTATGCTGGGCGGAGTCCAAGTCGCCTGCACAGTGATGGCATGGTGCCGCCCGTTCGCGGACTGTTACTTAACCTTAGTTCAGTACCTACATATTTACAGGAATACAGGCATAGGCTGTAAGTCTTGAAATAGATTTGAAACTTGAAACAGACATTAAACGCAATTTCAATGTTGCTTTTACAGTTTCTTATTACTGTATTAGTCACTTTTCAGAGAGAGTGCGAAGTTTAGAAGCACACTTATTCTGTATTGATGAGTAGTTTTCAATAAACATCTTTATTATGACACACTTTCAAAGCTTTCATTGTGACCGTGATGAAAAGTGCCTGAATTGCCAGGCAACCATCCAATAGAAGTCTTAGTAAGTGGTTTTTGAACAATATAAAAATAATTTACTTTTCATATCTAAATAAAGTTTTTTCATCACTTTAAAATAGGACCATTACACTCTTGTATACACCGTTTGAGCCCTTAAACCCTTGAAGCGAATAATTCTTTAATCCATTAAACCACACGGAGCTATATAAATGCATGTATTTATCCCATACATTAATTCCGCAAAATACTAATTCAGTGTCTCATAAAATTGAATCTGTCATCATAAACTGAACGAATGTCAAGCTCGCAATACCAGCTTATCTTTGCAGTACTAAACTCCTTAAATTTATTCACATTAAGAGTCACTTTTGAATAAATTCTGGAAACAATATTTTAAACCTCAAGGCCAAATGAAACTGAGCCAAAACGTGTCCATTGCCGCAATTAATCGTGTATTCTAACATGTACAGAAATGTAATCTTTATTTTCATGTACCAAAGCGCGCGTTTCGTCTGAATAAATTGAGTGATACTGTAAAACACGTTTTTTCTTATTGTACTTTATATCAGTACCAGGAAAAATGGATTTAACGATGAAAACTGTTTAATTACATGCTATGCATGTAGAAAAATTTTGTTGCTTTACTATTTTCTAGTTTGAAGACCTAGCTTTGGCCTCGTCTGCTACGATGAAATAAGGCACTTGACTGCTTCAGAGTCTTATGGCATATGACCGTTTCGAACATCTTGCCGTGGGGGATTTGTTAAGTGTTACTCTGTGACTACGGCAACCTTAAAAAACCTAAAGCGTTGGGAAAACAGTAAATATTGAGTACAGTTTCCTTCGATTAAAATGTAAACACGGCAACGATTGAAGGCCTTCACCAACCATTAACCATTATATATATGTACACAAATAAATATTTGTAAAGTATTTGTCCTAAAAATTTGTTACAACCATATTATGTTAATTTGAAATAAAAACCATATTCTTTGATTGGTAGCATACAATAGCTGTTAATCTCTATAAGGCCAACATTTGCATTAAAACCAATCCTGGGTATGCATAACGGTTGCACTTGATATTCTAATCACTTTGGTGACTTTTGTAAGACAACTAGAGAAAGAAGGCATTTAAACTTAAAAAAAAATATTTTGTTTAGCTGGTACTAATTTTCAATAACGGGTCACAGTTCCAAGGCACACATTTCCCAAATATAAACCAGCCCAAGAACCCGTATCCCAAGTAAAACAAACGATAAAAGCTCTACCAAATCTGAGCTCAACTCTACATCACCGATATAGATTAAAACAGTATAACTGTCTGTGTAGAGACACAATCTCTTGTTTCCAGTCGGGTAGAGTCGTTAGACAAAAGACAAATACGCAACACTTTCTTGTACGGACAGAAAATAAAGAGAGATTAAAAGTAAAGACCGGGAACGAACGCGTAGGGCTGACGAAGATAATCCTGGCATTAAAAATATATTTTTCATTGATGATCTTAAGAGGTTTATTTGTCAAGAAGCGTATTATGTAAATACGTTTTAGACAAGAAGATTTTGCTACAAAAAGCAGAATTAGTTACGTAAAATAAATTTCAACACTTTCTATTTTTCGTGAGTGGTTTCGGAAGTGACTCTGATGTCCCGAGATCATAATGTCGCCTGAAGGCCTCATCATGGCCTAACAATTATTTGCCAGTGACTAAAACCGGGTTTACGTCTCGTACCCTGCAAAGTAGGGTATTTCTCTGATGTTACTGCCACAACTAGAGGTCACTCATCCAACTTGCTCTGCCTACGTTGCTTTGCTTTGTCGATCTGATACAAACAACAAGTGGAGACACACGGACACATGAGTTATATATTAAAAAATGGGTTACAAGTTTCGAAAGAGCATGAGATTTTACCTTTCCTTGAATTATGGACTATGAGTTCATCTTCAAGTAATGACTTAACTGTTGATTTTCTTATTCATTAATCTGATCGCTTCATCAACATCGTATATATAAGAAATTACTGGAATACTGGACTGCCTCCGTAGTCCAGTGGATAGCGTATGCGACTACTAATCGGAGGTCCTGGGTTTGATTCCCGGGTCGGGCAAAAATGTTACTGTGTTTTTCCGAATTCTCAGTAGCAGCTCGGAGTCTGGTGATGTGCTCGGTAACGGCAATAGGCTCGCCCCCTATTACGTGGGACTTAAAATTCATGGCGAAATGTGGGTGTAATATTACACACCCCTGCCTACCCCTTCGGGGATACAGGCGTGAGTCTATAAAAAATAATTAAAAAGGTGGAATATAATGTTCATTCTTCGTATAAGTTGATTAAACTTTTTGAAAGTTCCCCATGACATAGAATTTCTTCTTTGTGCGGGAGTTGTTTAAAAGAAGCCATGTTTCAGTCCCGTACAAGCAATGTTTTTTGTTTTTTAAGTTACTTATTAAGCATCAAAAGATTTTACAAGAGAACCCGAGGGTGCTATGTTAAATGTTTTAGCCAACTTTTTTGATGTTCCTATATTAATTGTTTTGTAAGTTAAGAAAATTGTTTTAATGATTTGTCAAGAACAAACAGTGTACAAAAATTTCAGGGACCTTTGTTTTCCACCGTAAGTTTTAAAAGAAGTGGTTTCAGTGGACATTATATTAAAAAACCTTGGGGTTACAGGTTGCTTTAAGAAAAGTTTTAATAATGAAGAAGGTAAATTTACCTAATTGTCATATTTGTAAAAATAAATACATCATTTAATTTCGCTGATGGATTATGGACAACAAAAAAGAGAGAAAAATTTTCATCCATGAGTTGTAGTTGAATTTAATTAGAGTTTTAACGTACTTAGATCCGAAGGACTGCCTCGTTGGTCTCGCGGCATGGGATTGGGAGGTCTCGGGTTCGCTTCCCGGGTCGGGCAAAGTGTTATTGGGTTTTTCCGTTAGGAAATTCTCAGTAGCAGCACGGAGTCTGGTAATATGCCCGGTACGGCAATAGGCTCGCCCCTTATGACGTGGGACCTAAAAATTCATGGTGAAATGTGGGTGTAATATTACACCTCTGCCTACACCTTCGGGGATACAGGCGTGAGTCTATAAATAAATTAAAATAAAAAAGACCCGAAGTCACACAACCAAGCTGTGGAATTTAGTGACATGACTACGTTGCCGAATGATAAACGTCCTTTTTTGTACAATATATGTATATTTAAGTTTTTGGTTAATAGTAGGTCAGTTATAAGCCACGATTGGATTATGTATTCACAAGAAAAGAAAAATAAATAAGGGCAACAAACAAATAAGATAACTCTAAGGTTTGATTTTTCAAGTTTATTGCCTTTTCGGGTTTTAACATATATATTTTTTTGGTGGCAAAAAAGCAGACGGGTCACGTGATAGTAAGCAATTACCGCCGCCCATAGACACAAGCAACACCACAGGAGTCACAAGTGCGTTGCCACCCCTTGGGGTCGGGAAAAAGGATAGGATGAAGAGTGAGATGTGGAGAAGGAATAGGGGATAGGACCTCCGGCACTCTCATTCACCGAACGAAACACAATAGTTTAAGTACTGTTACTTTGCGTCGATTTTCAAAAATATTTTTGTTTGTTAGTTATAACTGTGTTTTCTTAACACGCTATGTAGGTACTTTAAAGCTTACATCGATCTGAACTGTGTCCTCTTTAAATTAAAAATCCCTGTCTTATATCCACAGTTTAATTGTTCGTAGTTTCTGCAGCGGTAGTGGTGCGATGGACACACTGCTATGCAGAGTTCCTGTATTCAAGGTTACGGCACTCATTACTCACTTTAAAAAGTTAGAGGCACATGTAGTTATTTTTTATTGTGCTTAACAAACAGTATAGGTAAGCAAAATTCTTACCTGAATGTCTGAGACATTTTTACGTGTAACATAATCATGTAGACGTCTGAATGATGAATAATGATAGTCTTTATCAAACCACACTTAGCCAGCGCCAGCGCCATCAAGTAAAGCCTGACTCTTTCATAATGAGAAGTGGCCCATACCCACCGGTGAAGCAGTTCATAAACAAGGCTGGCACTTTTCGTATTTTTAAATATTAAATAAGTTACTAAATACATACATACACATAGACTCACGACTGTTTCCCAGAGGGGTAGGCAGAGACTACGGAACGCCATTTGCAACAATCCTGACATACCTCTCTTGCTTCATTCACTCCCATCAAGTTTCTCATGCATGCTCTTCTGTTTAGGGTTCTTCTGACCTGTCCTTTTTTAGGACGTTTCCAATCTGGTCAGAGATCGTCCGCCTAGGTCTTCCCCTTCGTCCTGTCCCATTCACACTTGCCTTATATATCTTCTTTGTCAGTCTTCACTAAATAGTAAGTTACAAAACTGCAAGGTGTCAACCCTAGCGCCGTCGGAGGCTTGAAGTAAACAGTCGCGTCTAGCTACACTGCAATTATCGAGACATATTTGTCACAAAGTAACTGCTAATCCCTAACTATTTAGTTTTGCTCTAAGCACTATAATGATACACTTCGTCCTACTCTTACAACTTACAAGTTAATTGACATTGTGTATTTAGGTGTGCCATTGGAGACACCTATATCCAGCAGTGGATTCTTGCAGGCTGATGATAACTGATGTGTATTTAGAAGTGACAGTATAGCGGATACAAAGCGGCGATAGCCCAGTTGTTTACGTAAAGGACTGCCGAGACGATGGTCCCGGTTTCGATCCCCAGTTACCCCGGGCACACACCTCTGACTTTTCAAAGTTATATGTGTATTCAATAGGTATGTTAATTATCGCTCGCTTAATGATGTGCCCGGTAGATGGCAATAGGCTCACCCCCTATTACATTGGGACCGAAACATAACTGGCGAAGTGTGGGTGTGTAATACACATCTGCCTACCCCTTCGGGGATAAAAGGCGTGAAGTTATGTTATGTTAGTATAGTGGAGAAACCAACAGAATGCTATGCAGAGTGTCTTGAGTTCAAAACCACGGTGCGCATCATTAACTTTTCGATAATATCATCATCCTCCTAGCATTACACCAGTTGCAATCCGGGGTCCGCTTACTAGTCTAACCGGATTTGTCTGAATATTAGGTTTTCCAGACAGCGACTGCCTGTCTGATTTCCGTAATCCAAAGGGTGAGTGTCATGCCATGTTTAAGACTAGTAGCAGTTTGTTTAGAAATGAAAGCCGAGACCGACGCTTAACGTGTTCTAAGAGGCACGGGGTAAGTGATTATTAACAATACATTTTCATTTCGAAGTACGTATTAAATTTTTAATTATCGCTTGCCCTGTACCTGTGTAAGTAACAATACTAACCGCAGTGATGACGCCAAATTCTAACGAAATTAAAGCAAACTAAAAACATTTTACACCAAACAAGAAATAAATAATGTTGTAAAATGAGCTATAGTTGTTTACATTATGATTTAGTAGTTACTGTAACGTGAAGGTGCAATGAATCATGAACGTGAGTAACACAACTGAAACATTTTACGCAGTATTGAAATTATAAAATTAGGTCAGACTTTGAATTCTTAATTAGTTTCCATTTATGGTTCAGTATACTCCTTGGTAGTGTTAATTGATTTTTATTTATAAGTATTAAGTAGTTTGGTAATTTTACAATTTATAGGATAAGTCTCCCTGTTAGCACGGCTGGGATGCGGATCTATGATTCTATATCACAGATACAAACGATGCGACCGATTATATCTTCCTCCTAGCTTTTTCCCAGTTTCAACCTGGGGTCTGCTAGTTTAACCCAATATGACTGTATGTCAGCTTTTCCACAGAGCGACTGCCTATCTGTTCTCCGCAACCCAACGAGATAGCACTATTCCATGGTGACTGTCAGTTTATTCAGAGGGGCGCTGGTGCTTCACGCTCCATGAATACTGTTAAAGATCTTCATGATAGCCATAGAAATATTGCTCTATTTCCGTCTCTCTACTACCTTTGTTTATTCCATATGCCATTGTACACAAAGGTTAGTAATCCTATAGGAGCTCAAGATGATATATTCCATTGGTGCATGGATAGTTGCGAGTTTTGAGCGGTCGCCTAGTTTATTCCAAGATGATGCCTGTTCTACAAGCTGTTTTTCCGAGTCAGGGTATCCTTGAATACGATTCCCCAAATCGCTTTTTGTAAAGTACAGAGTGGTTGTTGCTAAAAATATATATAATTTTTTGTATACCCTTCTTGTAACACAAAGCAATTGTTAAAACAAATCTATGAGTCACTAATACGATATCTTTTTAATTACGTGAAAAAATGTTACCACCATCATCACCAGCACAATACAAATGAACAAAAACTTAATCACCAATGCACAAAAATCTCAAAATAAACGGAACCCTAATTTGTCTGTCTGTCTTTCAACAATAACTCGGTAATTGCTGTGCCATAATTAAGCGTGAGATGATTCACCACTTTCATAGTTCTTTGTTCATCACTAATATGAGGGCGACGCGGAAGGGCTTATGCTAGATAATGCAGTACAATGTATGACAAGTAACCTTGGGTTATGAGGCCTCCTTTGTGTGAAGAATAAAGGGCTTTCGTGCATTTGCATGTGCGTATCGGGAAATGGCGCATTGGTGGATCTTCCGTGTGCGCGCTTATGTTCTACGCGCTGGTTTTGCACAATTGGCGTAGCCGTAGCTGTAAGAAAGCAATTTCTCTATTAGGTTAAACAAAATAGTAGATGGAAAATCGGGGAGCTATATACCTACGTTAGATGACTACAATGCTGATCAAGTCGTCATGTCTACAGATACTGCGTCTCAAAAGGAAAATTCTATTACAGTTTGAATGCGATAAAGAAACAAAAAAAATAACAATTAAATTTAGCTACTATCTAAACACTACTAACTGAATAGTTACTTCGACTATTACAAGATAGGATACAAAATAAACTAAGATGTTACGATTGCTTCGTGCTGAAATACAAAAAAAATAATTACACATTATAGAAAATAACGTGCTATCCTATAATATAACTAGAGGACGCCAGCAGCTACGCCTGCATTTTTTTTAAATTTACCCGTTTCAGCCGATCCTGTGGGAATTTCGGGAAATCCCTTCTTAGTGCACCCCTACGGTCCCCAAGGAACATACATGCCAAATTTCAGCTTCCTGCGCCCAATAGTTTCGGCTGTAGCGGGTCTGTCAGTCAGTAAGTAACGCAAGGATTTTATATATTAAGATTATTTTTGAACAGAACTAATAACTTCATTAAATAAATAAGAATGCTTGGAAATAAAAAATTAAATGATTCTCTTAATTGATTCGTTTCTATATTTTAGTGTAACTATTCTTATACTGTATTTATGGAATTTCTGTTAAAATTTCTTGGCAAATGATGTTCATTAATGTATATTTAATGAACTCGAGAGAAATACTAGTAAATGATTGGAAGCTTATTACTAGGCTACCGTTTTTGACATACTTTTTGCAGTTTTTGTTTTGAAACAAAGATTGAATAGTACTTGTTTAGGCAGATATAAAATATTTAATATTTTTGGATATAACAGCATAAGAAAAATAAATCTTAGTTAAGATAGAATGCTACGAAAACTAGTTTTGTAAATTGACTTATGATGTGCAAATGTAAAAACCATGACAATCACCATATCTCTATTTCATCATCATCATCATTGTCTTAGCGTTATACCAGTTGCATCCAAGACATTTTTACTTGGAGCCTGGGGCCGCTTACCTGTCTTACCAGATTTGTCAGAATATTCACTGTTCCATAGAGCGACTACCGTCTGATAGCCACAACCAAAAGGGTTAGCGATATTTGTTGTTTAAGACCAGTATCAGTTATATTCAGAACTAATCCAATAAGCTACATAAGTCAAAGATATAGGACTCTACGATTGCATCGATATGTCTGCAAGGCAATACACTTACTCTGCATGATAATCAATACATTCACTATAAAAATCACCAACAAGACTTTTTATCAATAAGCTTGGAATATATCACACAATAATGACTACATACTATAAATTCTTACCGAGACGCGCATATATTACTCCCAAAAACTGTCCATCAGAAGCTTCCTTTGTAAATAACTAAAGGCATTACCATACAAATCATATATACGATACAGGGTACATGATGACGCTGGAGCAAGTGAGGTGTGTAACAGGTCGTCTGGACATCGCCGGGTTGAACGGCTAGTGTAGGCGGGTCACTCACACCCGACGCAGCGATATACGGTCATGAAGAATAGCCAGCATGTTAGCGAGCAAATTAAAATTGTTCGATCAATTGTCCGTTAGTGTAATTGTTAACGTATGCAAAGTTTAATATAATTATGATGTCACTAAAAGTCGGGCAATGAAGTTTTTTTTAGATTGTGCCAGTTAAGAGACTTCTGCCAAAAACGTCAGTCTGTTGTATTGTCAGCTCTGAGCCTAAGACGAAGAATACAACTCACAGCAGAAAAACCCATTCGATCGATGTGAGCAATTGCGCAAATTCGCTAGAATTTTCAATTATTATGATGTGTGAGTGCGAGTACTTTACATGGCTACCGAAAACCTCAAGGATACATGAGTAGGACGTTACGTAAAGTTGGAAGACTGGACTCTATGGACTGCCACGCAGAGGGTCTCGGGTACGTCGCGATACTGCCTTTCCGAAGTTAAGTGTGTATTTATTGTTAATAGTCGCTTACTTAGACCACTGATTTCAACTATGAAGGGTCAGGTACCTAAAATAATATTCAAACCAGTGTCTGACAAAAACGTATAACAATATTCTATAGTTTAGACCAGTGATCTTATGATGATATAATTTGTGGTAATCTTTCCACTATAAAACAATGAAGTTAAATACTGCTTGACTATTCTTTAGAACGTATGTATCGCTATTGATATGTCCATTCACTCACGTATTGTATGATAAGATCGTGAATTTGTTGGAGCATTAGCAAATGCTGTAGTCGTTAGCAATCGCGTATTAAATGTTTATGTACAGGACATTATGAAGACAATAAATCATACGTAGCCAGTGTTTACTAGACACTAATAGAGGTTGATTGACTTGTTGCCCTAGTCTAGTAGCTTAGTGTCTATGTTATGATAAGTTTTAATGTGATTTTATGAGCTGATAAACTACGTTGCAAACAGTACATCTTTGTGATTATACCCTGTATGAAATATCGAGTTTTTAATATTCTAGAATCATTAGTACATATATTTGTGTGTGCCTTTCATCCACATTTTACTAGCAGTATCCACATTGCATTCAATACTATCGCTTTGTAGCTTGTGGTCCGTTTTTTAGTCTTACCAGATATAACAGAATATGAGCTACAATTTACGATGTAAATAAATATCTGTGATAGACATGTTAGACTTTCGTATTGATACTATTTTTAACATATTATGTAAAAATATATAAAGAACTGAATTCACATTTTAACTAAATTTTTCTTAGAACTCAACTCTCAAGCTATTCAATCGTTAATGTCACTTCAGTGCTAAGCTTCATCAGTATCAATATTGTAGATTTTGTGTGAAAGAGTATCTAACTATCATATAATAGTTAGCTAGAAAGAGTATCTAACTATCATATGATAGTTAGATACTCTTGTGTGTGGAAATATTTCCACACAAACATTTACGTTTATCCTACTTGTAAGACTTTGAACGCTGCACCACACAATTACATAGGAAATCTTAAGGTAGGTAAACAGTCAAATAGCTATCACTTTTCATCCCGTGTGTGAATGAAACTCCGACATTTAGAAAATACATACATACATAGACTCACGCCTGTTTCCCTGAGGGGTAGGCAGAGACTACGGAACGCCATTTGCAACGATCCTGACATACCTCTCTTGCTTCATTCACTCCCATCAAGTTTCTCATGCATGCTCTTCTGTTTAGAGTACTTCTGACCTGTTCTTTTTTAAGGATGTCTCCAATCTGTTCAGAAAACGTCCGCCTAAGTCTTCTCCTTCGCCCTGTCCCATTCACACTTGCCTTATATATCTTTATCATTTAGTAAATATGCTGTGATAACAATTTCAACCAAGATTTTGTACTAAACTCACAAAACTATATCAGTTTCCTTATCCACGAAATTAGCTCAACTAACTGCCACTCCGTATGTCACGCACCCACCCGCCAAAACTGCCAGACAGACAAATGAATTCACAAGTTGTGGCAACTTCGCAAGTTTTGTGATAGACTTACATCTTGTACTCGAGTATGTCACTAGCGATAACTTTACCAATCAAGTAGTTTTAGAAGTATAACTTGTGTTCTCGTCGTAGATTTTCAGCACTCGAAGATGTTCTATGTATATGTTTTGCTTAGTTTAGGTATTATGAATAGAATTTCATTGGATTAAGAAACTATGATTGGATAAATAAAATTGTTGAAATAAAATCTATAGTAAGATGGATTAAATAAATAAATGGATTGAAGTAATACATGCTGTTTGTATCAATCTAAAGAATAACATTTTATCTAAGTTGCCATTTTATAATTATTGTTGATTATTACCAGCTACTGGGTACCAAATATACCTACTACTCACTACAATAATCACGCATGTTGCTTAGTGCACAACTGGCTGTCTATAATGTATTTTGAACAGTTTTGTACCCAGTTTATGGCTTTCAGAAGTAAAGATTAATACATACATATAATGTGTTTTGATACCATGAGATACGGTCTTGCTCGATAATGGACTGAGGCAATGAATCTTCTCTTGTAATCATCATCTTCATCATGTCAGCCGAAAGACGTCCACTGCTGGACATAGGCCTCCCCCAAGGCTCTCCACATAGACCGATCCTGAATTTCTTGTAATAAACGACTATATCTAACTTTGGAAAACAATAATATGATTCATAAGTCTTCAGAAAAAGTTCTTTTGCGGATCGATCTGTGTCACAAATTCTTATAGAATGATATTAATTCGAAAATACTTGGATATTTTACTCCAAATGCGATATGGACATACCTCTAAGATTTGAGGAATGTAAAATTACGAGTATATTGGAGCTTGCTGGAATCCTTGTTTAACGTAAAATCAGAAATGTGGAACGAGCATTCCTCTTATAAAATAACGTTCATACCCGCTTCACAGTAGAATTCGCCGCTATAGAACAGAGCTATGAGTATTGATATTCTTTTTGAATTGAAATTCATTTAGGTTCAGTAAGCTACATAAGTGCATACACATTTACGTGATTTTAAACGGTAATGTCATCGCAACTAATTGTTATTCTCAATATCTCGTAGGATTTCTAGACAAAGAAAACTTACGTGAATCCTTATTAATAAATTGCATAATAATCGAGGAATTCTAATTCATAAAAGACTCGGCAAGGATTATGAGTTGTGAAGCTAATATTGTAGTTGACTGAACACAAAGGTATATGTTTAAGTAGATTTTTAAGATCATAATAATTCTAGCCACCACGCTATATCATCCCATGGGTGTCGTAAGAGCCGTCAGAGGGAGCATATTATGCAGAGAACAGCACTATAAGAGAAGGAAAACTTGATACAAACCCTATACCAACCCGTTTGGCCAGCGTGGTATAGTAGGCCAATTCCTCTTTTCAAAGGAGAGGCCTAGTCCAGCAGTGGACTGTTAAAGGCTGACGACGACGAATAATTCTAGCACTTTCTCGATTGCAATCAACCATTTACTTGTCTTAATATTTTTAACTTATGCCCCATCTGATTTAATTCCTATAGTATAAATTGCATATTCTATGTTCGTGGGAGTGAATGAAGCAAGAGAGGTATGTCAGCATCGTAGCAAATGGCGTTCCGTAGTCTCTGCCTACCCCTCCGGGAAACAGGCATGAGTCTATGTATGTATGTATGTATGTTCTATGTAAAAGTACCAAGAGCCGACCTGCTAAAAATATACTTAATGGTTGGTTTTAGAGAGCTCGGTAGGCCATCGGTCCCAGTTGTCATTCATGAAGGTCTCTGACAGTCCTTACCGGGAGTCAGTACCCTTAGATAAAGTGACACTGGCCAAGAAATATGTTTTTTATAGCTACAACCCAAAAGTGTAGCTGTACTTTGGGTTGCGGATGCGAGGTGGCAGTAGCTCTGTACCAAAGACAATTTAGTAAGACCAGAGAGTGGCCTCCGACATCCAAAGATAATTTCCTGCCACCGGAATAATGCTGACAATAATATGTAACATATGTATATTATGCATAGAAAAGTCTGTATAAGCTATGAGACTGCTTTTATAATTATATTCATACATAACTTTTTCAGTACAATTGTGTAAATACTAAACGTAAACAATGTAATTTTAGATGTGTTATTTACCTAAGCTTTGAATTAAACTGTGTGTAAATATCAAAGTTTCAATATTTGTGTTTGGTGAGTGAAATCAAATGTTGGCAGGGCAAATAAATCAAATTAATTAAAATTATCATTAGGGCATATATGTAGGTCTAAAAACTATGTTACTTTGGCTGGCTTCGACTGGGTGTAAGACTTCTTCTTCTTCATCAGCCTTTAACAGTCCACTGCTGGACTAGGCCTCTCCTTTGAAAGGAGGAATTGGCCTACTATACCACGCTGGCCAAACGGGTTGGCATAGGGTTTGTATCAAGTTTTCCTTCTCTTGCAGTGTTGTTCTCTGCATAATATACTCCCTCTGTCGGCTCTTACGACATCCATGGGATGATATGGGGTGGTGACATTTCGTATTCTTAATCCGTCACCACATGGGTGTAAGACTTCAGTGTAAACAAAATACTTCGCTATGGTCGCAGCAACCGCGGTTCACGTTTTACCACTGCTAAAGGACGTCGATGGACACCATAGTGCTTTAGTCGGCAGGCCCCGAACTAACCGTAAGGGTAACCCTTACAACTCTCAGCCCCAAGGCGCAGAGAATGATGCCACGATTTAAGTTTCCAATGAGAAGAAAAGAAGTCTCCCAAGTCTCCTCTGCAAATAAACCATTTCAATTTATGCAGATTATATTAAACTCGAGTAAGTCAAGCTGGTGGATATCGTTAGTAAAACCGGCACAATATTATGGAGTGCACAAAACGGTAATATTTAATACAATTATAGTGTCATATAAAACACTATAATAACATTATATTAAAGCAATAAAACCAAATAGCTCAGGAGAGTGAGACATTTTACGCGCGCAACTATTCACTGGATGTGGCATGCGGATTTCTTTAACACATACATACACAGCCTCACGCCTGTTTCCCGAAGGGTGAGGCAGACACTAAGGTACGCCATTTGCAACGATCCTGACATATATCTCTTGCTTCATTCACTGTTATTAATAGATGTGACGTAAAAGGTATGTAATTGCTTCTCTACACAATCGATATTAATTTTGGATCATCAGTTGTGTAATCTTCTTATTTTGTTTTTTTTTATTTTTTTTATAGAGTCACGCCTGTGGGGATACAGGCGTGGAAGGGGTAGGCAGAGGTGTAATATTACACCCACATTTCGCCATGAATTTTTAGGTCCCACGTAATAGGGGGCGAGCCTATTGCCATACCGGGCGCATTACCAGACTCCGTGCTGCTATTGAGAATTTCCTAACGGAAAAACCCAATAACACTTTGCCCGACCCGGGAATCGAACCCGAGACCTCCCAATCCCACGCGCACATTTATATCGAGAGACCAACGAGGCAGTCTTCTTATATTCGTGTCAAAACCGGAAGAAATGCAAATTCGAAGCTTTACCCAAAGATGAAATTGCTTAAAATGCATTATATGAATGACGAAAGATTCACTAACGGCGTCATTCTAGAAATCATAGTATTTTTGTAGATTCAGTAACAAGACATTCTGTATTTTAAGATATTTTACAATGTGTGCTTCGCACAAAGTGTTGTCATCTATGGGTGACAAACTTACTACAAGTGACTGGCAGACGCTACAACAATAACTACTACAACCACTGCACCATACGTGCAGCCAATATATTAGATTCTACAGAAAAGCAGCAAGTAAAAAACTAAATTCACTGTTCTTTTCATTAGCAATCTACTAGTAAAATGCAAGCGTTCTAACAGAACCTATCAGTGTAGTGCAGACCTTACAGTGACGGTTTAATCCAAGTCGGAACACATTTAGCTGAGTCGGAGGGGCTAACGGGAATAGCTGTATACATCTCACTGATTGAATTGAAGAGAAATCTTCGAGTCCGACTTGTGTATCTAGATTGCAAGATAATAAGAGACAAAGCTAAGCCTGTGTTTCTCGTATTAATTTTCATACGATGAAATATTTGTGAGGTATTCGTTGTTGTGTGTCTTTGAACAATTTTAATAATATTTACTTTCTTACATACTACTTCATTTATAAATAGAACATGTGCTCCTTTAAAAATATCACCAAGCTGAATGTATTTCGAACATTAAAAGTTACATACATTAATTTACATCACATACCTAGCCACTAAAAATGACTATTTTCTGAATTTTTTTTTATAATCTCACGCCTATTATCCCCGAAGGGGTAGGCATAGGTGTAATATTACACCCACATTTTGCCATGAATTTTTGGTCCCACGTAATTGGGGGCAAGCCTATTGCCGTTACCGGGCACATCAGCAGACTCCGTGCTGCTACTGAGAATTCGGAAAAACCCAGTAACACATTTGCGCGACCCGCAATCAGCAGTCGCATACGCTATCCACTGGACCACGGAGGCAGTTTGACAAAATTGGGTGCAAAATCTGCTGTTGCTCCAATGTTATTATCAAAATGGAATGAATAATATATTTTATAGTAAACTAGAGGATACCCGATCCCGTCGAAATTTCGGGAAATCCCTTCTTAGTGCACCTCTACGGTCTCTAAGAAACATACATGCCAAATTGCAGCTTCCTGCGCCCAATAGTTTTGGCTGTAGCTTGTCTGTCAGTCAGTCAGTAACGCAAGGATTTTATATATACAGATTAATATGGGTTGTATTTAACTGTTAGTCAAAAATACTAATTTTCCACCAAAAATGCTAATTGCACCACTAGATTAATATTACTATCATCCGCCAGTAAACGATTATTATTAGTATATTATACTTCTTTCTATTATTTGGTGTGCTTCCATTTTTTATGTTATTTATGAGTGTGTTTTTATATTATTTAAGTTACTTAAGATATTGTCAACATCGGCTCGGGATACCTTAATCGACTTCCTCGGGTTAACTTAAACATGTGCGATGGGTATAGGTTGTATCCTTTATAAAGTTTACATAATGAACGGACTCTATCTAATTTAGTCATATCTGTATTTATGCCATTTCAAACGGTTTGCAAAGGTCAAGGTTGTAGATGGAATCAGGGACTCTGTTGAGAAACCAATACCGTTGTAAACAGTTGGTCGAAAGGTCGGAGTAAACAGCGGTATTTAAAATATTAATACTTTAAATTTTATTAGTCGAGGTGCTTGGTTTGTATATGTAATTTAAGGTTAATACTGTAGGCAATAGTAACAAACTGCAACATTTACTTGTCGTCATAATAGAATAAATATGAAAAACAATAACAAAGTCACTTCTGACATATTTATATCCGCGTAAGTTTAATTTTACGAGTGAAATAAACATGCGCACGAGTTTCCGGATTTAATGCGAACATCTCAAGGTTGACGGTCGCACACAGATGAGCATGTTTTGATATTAAATGCACATATACAAACAAATAAACAGAGTTGCATACGTTTGTGTTTTGTTTGAGAAAGCTTTGGTAGTGTGTAGTCTTTGAAGATTCTGTGGTTGATAAATTTCTTTATTATAATTCTTAGGATTTTTATACTCATGTATATTTTGCATTTTGTAATGATTTTCAAAATTGTTATAAGTATTATTAACTGGGATACCTTACAAATGTAAAAATACAGCAGGTGGCTGTGATTTTGTTAAATTACCTATTAACTTTATCGCCTAGTGGAGAGACCGAAAGAATGCTACACAGAGCGTCTCAGGTTTGAATCCATGGCGCGCAGCAATGACTATTCGAAGATATATAAATTGTTAATTTTCGCTTGCTAAACAGTGAAGGAAAGCATCGTCAGGAAACCTGAATGCCAGAGTTCTCCATAATGTTCTCGAAAGACGTGTGTAGGATGCCTACCTGCATTTGGCCAGCGTAGTGGACTATGACTTTACCCTTCTCATAGTGAGATGAGGCCCGTGCCCAGCAGTGGTACAGTTTATATACAGGTCCGATGATGATTAACTATATTTTTGAAATAACTAAAAACATCGGCAAAGTTTTGTAAGTAAACCAATGCAAGTTCCTACTAAATATGAGACCAGAATTTATTAGGACCGCCTCGTTGGTCTCGCAGCATAAATGTGCGTGTGGGACTGGGAGGTCTCTGGTTCGATTCCCGGGTCGGACAAAGTGTTATTGGGTTTTTCCGTTAGGAAATTCACAGTAGCAGCACGGAGTCTGGTAATGTGCCCGGTACGGCAATAGGCTCGCCCCCTATTACGTGGGACCTACAAATTCATGGCGAAATGTGGGTGTAATATTACACCTCTGCCTACCCCTTCGGGGATACAGACGCGAGTCTATAAAAATAATAAAAAATAATTTATTAGAACTGGCCTAGATTTAGATCTTGGAATGTTGCTAAAGCAACTTATTATTTATTCCAGTTTGCGTTTGAATGTTGGTACAAAACTTCACAAAAAATAAACCTATTTAATCATTTCATAACTTTTACTCAGATAGGGCCAAAGTAAATTTTAACTAGTTTATGGTAAATCATAAACTAAACATAGTACTAAAGTTTAATTTACCCGAATGTGAATATTGTTCTGGCTATATTTAGTAGCGTAAATCAGGCTTGATTTACTCTGTGTTTGCGGTTTCAATACTGGTTAGAATTTCGATATTTGTAGTAAAAGCTCAGTATATAAAATGGTTTTATATACGGAAACCGTCCTTCATTCTTTGGCTAGCCTTACCGAGGAAAACCACAACGTTGGCGCTTGCTTTAATATCTTAGTTGAATACACCACAAAAATTAACACATGCCCATAAAATGCGCACGAAACCCGGCGGCAAGTCATCGTTTATACGGCTTTTACGAGTGCTATTATAACAAGCGAAATAAGTCGAGTCATATCGCGGAAGAGATGCGTTCGTATGCTGCCCACGCATCTCTTTAGTACTGCAGGGGAGGCATAAGACAGGCAATGTGTAGTAGGTCTAGTTGGTAGTGTCATTGAAATTGTAATGAGCGATGCAAGTTGGGTGTAAGAAGGGGAAAGGTATGTAGGTTGTTCATGCGTCATTTTACTGCTGTGGCTCTTCATCAGGAAACCAAAAATTTCATTAATAATGTCTTTGAATGTAATGGATTATGGATATCCATCCATAGGCCTATCTCGCATAATCATAGTAAGATTGATTTAAATTTTTATACGTTTTTTTTATACACAACGTTCTTAAGTTTGTCGGTTTAGAGTCCTGGTGACCTGCCACAATTACCTGATTGCCAATAGACCTGCTATTAATTCTAAACACAAGTTCGCCATTGTACGCAATGACAATCTGGCCATAGGAACATTCGTGAAGCAAAAGCTAAACTCAAAGCGAGCCGATTAGCGCGCCTCTAACTGACTAGATTGCTCTTTCTTTGCAAGAAGAGCACTGTGTGCTGGGCTTTTACGTAGCGCAACAGAACTGCTGAGCCGTGAACCGGACCAAGTCCATCGGTGGCCTGCATTGCTCGTTGTCTGTGAATAAGCACTGAATAACTATACATATATTAATTTTCCTTAATATAATATGTATAGTTTACATACATTTATTAGTTTTTAGAGAATAGGTCAAAGCACTTAACAATGACACCGATGACGAACAATAACGTATTAACAATGTGATATTTCTGGAGAAATTGCTTCCGCATATGTCAGATGCTCAGTTACAGCAAAATATTCTTGGATTAAAATAAGTTGAGTCATTTCACGGAAGAACAATGTGAGATCGCGCATAGATGACGTATGATTTTAATAATGCGTAAAAATGACATATATTTGCGTTGTAACAGTAAGTCAACTTGAGAGTAACAATATATTATTTTGATTTGAAACGCGTGAAGAATGATTGAATATATAACAGATATTTCCAAAAGAGTATCATACATACCTACGCACATACATACGTATTGTACTCACGCCTGTTTCCCGAAGGGGTAGGCAGAGACTACAGAGCGCCAAAGAGTATCAATATCTATAAAATATGTTCCGTGTGGTAATTAGGTATATCACAAGCAATAACATACACGTTTCAGTAGAGTAGATATTGAAATATTATATTTTTTAGCAGTTGTACCAGTACCTGTTTAGATTTTACGCAGGCTTAAGAAATATTGTGTCAGCTTTGAGGCACAACTCGGAAGTGATAACCACAGGTGAAAGTTGGAAGCACTACTGGGCAAAGGTCACCGCCCCCTGGCCACAAATTAGGCTCGTAACTTCGTAACTTCGCCTATCCTTAGATACTGATCCAAATCAGGGTAGATCATTTTACCAATAGATCCAAGGCTCCATAGCGCAAACTTGACATGCAACCGGGATAATGATATAGGATTACGATGCAGCTTGTTCGACAATGTAGTTTGCCACCTGGATACAATGATATTGCAAATAAAAAGGGGTAGATAGGTTATAAGCTCTTCAAATGCAGTACGATAAATCACGGTACTGTAAAACGTCACAGCAGATTAATTATTTTGTCGCACTATAGTAAATTACTTATGTCTTCTTCTCTCCTCGATAATTGAACGATGCCATCCTACTTTAACGCATAATTGTTATATAGAGTATATATGGAGTATGGAATATCGTTGTGTGCGTTAGTGTGCCTTTTGAAGATTGACTTGTAGGTAACCTATCTACACCATTTTACTTATAATATCATTGCCTGGATAGAATAGAAAAACCTTGAGCCATTTGACTTACTGCATAATACCTGCCGTACATCTACAAGTATGGATCATTGACTCGTTTGGCCGACGAAGTTAATTTATTAACCGGCTACGTACAGCATTATACTCCTTATATAAATATAATGACTTATAAAAAATGTTTAGCATTCATTCCGTCATCATTACGACAGATCGTTATAAATAACTTCTGTTTTTTTCTGCCGTGAGATTTATCGTTTTTGACATTTCTCTTACCGCCATATTGTCACCTTTGGGAGGGGTAATACATTAATCATTAGCACGTTTTTAAATATGATGTTCTCTGAAAATAACTGTTAAAATATTTAGGCGTTACTTGGAAAACATCTGTTACCAAAAAATAATTTATCTAATCATTATCAAAGTAGTCACGTAGTAGATTTCGTCTGTCACGAAATTCTCAGTAGCAGCACGAAGTCTGAAAATGTGCCCGGTACGGCAATAGGCTCGCGCTTACGTGGGACTAAAGTATATCTGGCGAAAAGTGGGTGTAGAAATACACCTCTGCCTACCTCTTCGGGGTTATAGGCGTGAGACTATGTATGTATGTATGTATTATCAAAGTAACGTTCTATGTAACTGAAGGTCGTGTCTTCTTTGGAAGTATTAATTAGTGACTAAACCAATCATTCTGCAAGCTGATGCTCTCAGGGGCGTCACCAGGCGATTGCCTCGTGGGGGGACAAGTTGATATGGAAAATGAGAAAAGTATGAATTGTAGGGTTTTTTGAGTCTATAAGGGGGGGCAGCTGCCTTCCTCTGCCCCCTTGGCGACGCCCTTGGATGCTCTGACTACTAGAAAGTGAGATACACGAGTAACTCAGTATTCTAAGAACTAAGATAACACGCAACCCTGCTTTGAGAATCATAACTCCTTAGGTTCCAATATTTGCCGTCCTTTAATATTAGTAGGGCTAGGAATAGCTATTGAGTTCACGGCTTACCTGATATACATAATAGCTACCTGCTGATTGACTTTAGCGATAAAGATTTTACCAATATTATTAGCTTATTAGCCTAATATTATTTTTTCCTAAAACTGGTCCAACTAGAAAGCGGATCACGGCGAATTAGGAGAAAAGCGTAGGTGGTGCTAAGATAACGCTAGGATGATTATGATTCTATAGTGGGTAGCTATATCCTTAAATGTTGTTGTTTTGGAGAAACAAATTATAATAATCGCGAAACACCAGCGATTGTACATGATTCTCACCTTTCTAGAATCTACACTAGAAAAAATAATTACTTAACGCATATAATTTTAGATGATTAGGTTTTACTGCAGAAATTCTGGAAAACAATACTATGAACTGGTATGACAGCGAGCAAATAAATAAAGACGTAAGCTGAGAACATACATACATACATACATATCGTCACGCCTTTTATCTCCGAAGGGGTAGGCAGAGGTGTATTTCTACACCCACTTTTCGCCAGATATACTTTAGTCCCACGTAATAAGGGGCGAGCCTATTGCCGTACCGGGCACATTTCCAGACTCCGTGCTGCTATTGAGAATTTCGTGACAGAAAAACCCAATGACACTGCCCGGCCCAGGAATCGAACCCGGGACCTCCCGATCCCACGCGCACATTTATGCCGCGAGACCAACGAGGCAGTATAGGGTGTGATGTCGAGTTTTCCGTCTGAGAACATCGTGTAAAATTGCAAAGATAGATCCAAGTTCTATTAGGTAATACTTTCATAATTTAAGTTTAATTATGAGATTTGATTGGACTGTATTGGGTACTGACTGCCCTGCCTTATAAAGCTATATTTGAGACAACACTACGTTGTGCTATCCTCACCATTGTGGCGCTTTTTACACATAATGATGTATCAAACAGTCTGCTGCATACTTAATGCGAAGCGAAAAGAATGTCATTCTCTCACAATCGACTTTTTTCTCTCTTTAAACTGTACCCTTAATAGTAGGAAGATTGCTCTCGCTAATTCCAAACCGTATAAAAAGGCTAATGGGACTTATAAACGAATAAATTATTTACTCAATTGAGTCCTGCGCCGTGCTCTGAAGTTGAATTAGGCGCAACGTTACATAAATGTGGCGTGACCACCCATTACCGGCAAAATTCGTGTTTAATCAGCACGAATTAGATCTAAAACTCTTTGACAACCAATTGGCTTCACATTTGTTCCTATTTGAATAGCCCTTGTAAAGCCCGCAACTTTACAATACCATGGCCAAACTTCGAATAAACTCTTATTTCAGGGAGTTAAGGTTGAAGATAGGATGACATATTGTTTTTCGTCGTGATGAATGTTTGTGAATTGAATTATACTGGTGTATTGACAAACGTCCTGTGAAATGAAAGCCTAATTTTATTACAGCCTATTACTTTGGCAATATGTGCGGTCCTATCGTTGAATGTGTTTTCTATTAAGGGGAGCGGAAATCGAAAGGCTCATGCTGTGAGCCGCGATAGCAGCTGGCAATCATAATCAATTGTTTTATAGAAAAGCATGTAATGTAATTACTAAATAACACTGAATCAATTTTTGAAACGTCTGAGTGCAAAATAACCGAATCTTCAAAATAATACCATGAATCATGTTGTTTTTATATTGTAATTTATTACTTCTTCATAATAATAGACTAACAATGGAGAAGTAAGAATATTTTTATTGTGCTCATACATCATGTCATTTATTACTTTAAACACTGTTACTTAATGGTCAACATATTTCGATACACGTTTTTATCCCAGATTTTCTCGGGTTTCAGTTATCAGTGTTAGTTATTAGATTTCTGAGTGGTTAAGCCACGCTGGTTGCAACATAGGCTGTATGGGATCAGCATCAATCTTTAAAAAAAAGCAGAATTCTTACTGTTGTGCGCTTTTTGGAGAATGAAGGCGCAGGATACCCGTTTCCATCCATTCTAAATTCTTCTTAGAGTAGTAGAGGATAAATAAGAACTTAAAGCAGATTTGGGAGAAAAGAGGCGAAAAGGCATTGCGTTCCCTTAATATAATTATTTGACTTTACTATCGTCTAATGCTTGGCGGCTGCTCACATAATGTTCTAACATTAAATAACATCATTTGTCATCACTATCGTATTGGTATAATATATCTCACCACAAATTAGGATATGTCTGGCGAAAAGTGGGTGTAGAAATACACCTCTGCCTACCCCTTCGGGGTTATAGGCGTGAGACTATGTATGTATGTACAAATAAGAATACGAACGCTATATTTTCATAAACGAGGACATAGAATGAGAATTAATGCCAGAAAAGAGCCGATAACTTTTGAGAGAACATTATCTGCTTAAAGAACCTAGAAATCACAGTCACAGCAGAAATAAGACATCAAAGTGATTGCACATGATCTCAATAAAAAGGTCAAATCGAGTTTATCTGGGTACTTATTTTCTGGTACATACGCTACAACATTTTTCTTACCAGCAGAGTGTCATCGTGATCCCACAGACTACTTATCAAGGACTTCGTCTACATCTGTCCAATGAGCACCATCAGAGAAAATGTTACAACTAATTTATGCAAACAGACATTACAATATTGTTCCGTTATTAATACACGAACTGGGCGGGGTTATTCCAAATGCATTTATGTATGCAGTCGGCACACCAATTGTCAGTCGTTGTCATTTTGACAACGACAAAATATAGGTTTTCGCTCTGTCTGTTGCAATGTGCAAAATTTTGCAATATTTATTTTGAATGTGACTCGTTTTGCAACATATTTTGCATATGCATTGCACCGTTGCATATGCATTGGAACGAATGGCTCGTCTTTAGAAATATGTTTTTTTTGTAAAATTTATGTCCGGTTTTGTGAGGTGATGATTGACTTTCTGAAGGCGCAAACGGTTGGCAAGGACGAAAACTCTTCCATCTTCAAAAAATATTTTGTATAACACTTGTCTTGTCTTGTTGTCCTATTTTACAAAGCATATACCGTCGATATCTGTCAAGTCGGTCCGATGGCATTATTAGACTTGTTATATTACTGAATGTTTCTTTTTAAGTGCAGTCAAAGTCTCGTCAGAGAAAATAACTAGTAAGTAAATCATAAATAGATAGATGCACCCATTTTTTTGTAATGTTTACTAGTTCCTGGAAAAGTTTTATTCAGTGGAATTTGTCTAACTGAGGACTGGAGGAATTTTTTGATTCCACTCCTAAAAGTAATAAGGCCAAAAGTGATAGCTCATTGAAAAATACTTGTATATATTTGCGCAGCCAATAACCCTTTTTCCAACATGGACTTGCCGAATAAAGGGCTGCGACCCAACAAACTTTAATTTACTTTTACACTAAACTTCCGCTGACTTCTTAAAATGTATTTTTTTTTGACAAATGCCTAAACTATACTAGCTCACTATAACTTAGGCCTTATTAATTAACTATATTTGTTTTCAATCGTAGCAATGTTATTAGCTGCCGCTGAACAACATGAAATAATTTTGTAGGTTTTCGTCCAAACAAGCACATAAACAACACGCATCATAATCACCTGATTGTGATACCTATAACAACTGGGCCAAAGAGTGTCAATAACTTAAATGTCATCTACATTATCTGTAGACGCGACAGACAGACAGACTTTGCCTACTT
This sequence comes from Euclidia mi, assembly GCA_944739405.2. Taxonomy (NCBI): domain Eukaryota; kingdom Metazoa; phylum Arthropoda; class Insecta; order Lepidoptera; family Erebidae; genus Euclidia; species Euclidia mi. The sequence goes on from OX123197.2 coordinate 14,966,374, forward strand.
TCAGTTTCGCAGACGTCTGGTGTAGATTATTGAGAGAATACTAAACGAGTTTCATCCTATTGTCTAAGAGTTGTTTTTTGACGAATGTTTTTAAGATGGCGCTTGATGTGATTAATACTTATTGAATTGTCTGTAGTCTCGTGGTATGTGTTGGTGTTGAATGTGGTGATGCTCATGAATGATCGTGATGTCTCGGGTTGATAACAATGTGAATCTAAATTCATTTGAATGTATTTGTTTACTATTTTATGATTGTTTGATTTTAACATTGGTATAATTTTACATAGGTACACGTAGTTAACGATATGGCTAAGAACCTCTGCTATCAAGTCAGCGATAGCCCCGTAGAGATATCAACAGACAGCCATGCAGAGGATATCAGGTTAGAAAACACGGCGCGCACCATTGATATTTCGAAGTTATTGACAAGTCCATTATACATAATATATATTAAATAAAAAATACGTATAAAATATCTTTAAATATGAATTCACTGCTGAAAACCACTTGAAGAAAATATCAAATTATTAATACGTGAAAACCTTTTACAGAGAATCGTGAGAAGGTGCGACCAGATGCAAACAACTATGAGGTACTATATAAAATTCTTGAGTCACCGACAGATAGGCGACGCACCACCATCGCCATTACTATTCGATGCAAGAAATTTGGCATATATGTTCCTTGGGGTGTGCATTAAGAAGCGATTCTTTTAAATTTCCATGGGATCCAGAAGAAAAATTTCAATAAAATATGAGACCGTAGCTGCGGACATCCTATAGTTTGTAAATAAAATAAAATTTCCATGCATGTCACAAGTAAACAAATAAAGCTACGTCAAGATAATGACCACAGAAGGTCGTACCTTTAAAGGCTATGTTTACGCCTCAGATTTCATTAAGTATGAATCGCTGAATTCCGCAGAAGATATGAAGGATTACCTGTTCTGAGGTTAACTTATCCATACTATATAAATATCACAAATGTGAGTGTATTTGTTTGTTTGCCTTTCTTTCACATTGCAACGGAGCGATATTATGGTACAATTTTTGTTGTCATTGTCACGAGGAATTTCTTCTCATACTCTCTTCCTTAGTGTGCAGAGAAAAAGAGAAGACTAGAGAATCAGAAAAAATGAGTAAGTGCGGGACTAGATGCGCCCGCACTTCTTTTTTCTGATTATAATCCATAGGTGCTTGCACTCACCAATCATAACGCAAAAGTAGTAATGCCACTCCGGGCTTAGCTTGGTGAATTGTAAGAGGGTGATTCTGTTCTCGCGAACTGATCCTGTTACTGTCCTGTTCTTCTTCTTCATTTAAGGCAAATCGAACAGACCGCTGCAGATGGATACCCGCAACTCTAGAGAAGTTTCGGGTGTGTTCCGTTCTTTGCGATGAAAAAAGAAATAGGAAGGAGAGCAGAATGAAGGAGAAAGAAAGAAGAATAGGGCCTCCTGCACTTTCACTAACGAACGAAACGCAATAGTATAGATGCTGTTCCTTTACGTCGGAACTCTGTGTGAGCGATTTTTTTTAAATGTAATAATAGGCGGCAAACGAGCAGACGGATCGCCTGATGGTAAGCAATTACCGCCGCCCATGGACACCCGCAACTCCACAGGAGTCACAAGTGCGTTACCGCCCCTTGGGGTTGGGAAAAGGGATAGGATAATGAGTGGGATGAGGGAGAAGGAATAATGGATAGGGCCTCCGGCATTCTCACTCACCGAACGAAACGCAACAGTTTAGGTACTGTTACTTTACGTCGATTTTCTGCGAGAGGGTAGTACTTCCCTGGTCGAGCCGGCCCATTAATGCTGAAATCAGCAAGGCTCTACTACCGAAGTTATAAGCGATGGTAGCACTTTCCCAGTCGAGACCTATAAAATCTTTTCTCATTAGCTGTATCAAAAGCAATATATTGATCAGTGTACAACAAACTCAGTAAATGTCAATGTATGTCCTTCTGATTCTGTTATTTTATTTGCAGGATACATTATCGTGACCGGTTTACCTTTACAAGAAAACTGTCTACATAATTAGGTAGGTACCGTTCTGCAAATATTCACTTTGTACATGTGAAGTCGGTTTCTTTTTCGAAACGTTACTTCTGACGGCGAAATACCTACGTTCTATATTTAGAACGGACGCACAGAAATTTTACCTGACAGATCGTTTCGAGGTTTAATTTGGATCTTATTGTATTGAAGTATGCTGAATAAGCAAGGCAGTAGGTACCCTGCCATTCGTATAATTACCCTTCCGTAGTATCAAGATTTAACTTCTATGCTTGCAACCTAAGGTTTTTGTCCCTCATGCCTGATATAGATTTCAGGCAGGTGATATAGGTGGACGATGTAGCAGAGGTAGGTTGGCGCAAGGCGCACCAAAGATCATATTGGAATTGCAGGCAGCGGTTGGATCCATTGGATGCTCAATTTCGGTCGTTATGAGAGACGTATTTTCAGTAGTGGACGTCTTTTGGTTGAGATGATGTAAGTCATTTTGGTGTAGTTTACACCAGCCTACAATATTACCTAGATATTCCCTAAAGCAGGTCAATTAAACAGATCAAACGTCATCAACACACGCGTATAAACCTTAAATCCATAATAATTCGACAGTATGCGTGCGGCGTGATTTCAAATATATTTTAATTCAAATCGCCCTGCTAGGTATTACATTGGTGATGCATATTGCAATTATTGTTTGTCATCAAAGACCACAATATAGAGGTCTATTACATATTCATACTATTATATCACACTTTACAATAATGACGAGTGCGGCATATAACGCTGTAAAGGAAAACTGTCCTTCGGAGATACATTTTGGTGAGGCTAAGTAGGTGTTTTTATGGGACGTTAATTATCTTAGTAAAACTTATGTAACGGGTCTATATAGTGCGTCACCACCCTCATTCTAACCGCATGTCTGTGTCGGACAGCAAGTGACGATCTCTCTCTGTGATGAAGATGTGTAGATTTGCGTGTCCATGTGGCTAAAGCGAGTCCAGGACACCCCGGTGGTTTTTAGTGCGATACAATTCGGGAGTAACATAATATACTCCTACCACCAAGGTCAAAATTTAACTTTAACTGGTAAAGGAAGACCCGCGGCACGATATTGCCATTGCGGGATTAATAATTAAAAAAATAATAATAAATGAAAAATAATGCAGCAATGTTAAAAGTATCCTTTCAAAGATTATTAATAAAATTAATGTATATCAGTACATTTATCGATATTAGTACCTTGTAGAAATAACAAAGTAGTTAGTGGTTGTTATCAATCTGTATACCTATATAAAATTCTTGCGCTACTGACTGACAGACAAGCTACAGCCAAAACTATTAGGCGTGAGAAGCTGAAATTATCGCATATATCACATGTATGTTCCTTGGAGACCGGCACACTAAGGAGGGATTTCCCGAAATTACCACGGAATCGGGCAGAAAAGGTTAAATTGATAAAAAGTGTGTGGGCGTAACTGCGGGCATCCTCTAATCTGATATAAATATCTGCAACAATAGTATTAAAGAATCTGTGCATAAGTTGGGTTCAACTTTATATTACTAAACATAAAATATTGGCTAAGTACATATACCTATAAAATGGTGGTTAAAAATTTATACACATTAATGTTAAAAATATTGAATGTGCGAGTCTCTAAAATCATCTATATCTTAATATATAAAATCCTTGCGTTACTGACTGACTGACAGACACGCTACAGCCGAAACTATTGGGCGCAGGAAGCTGAAATTTGGCATGTATGTTCCTTGGGGACCGTAGGGGTGCACTAAGAGGGGATTTTCCGAAATGTCCACGGGATCGGCCAAAACGGGTAAATTTAAAATAAATGCGGGCGTAGCTGCTGGCGTCTTCTAGTATATTATATAAGAAAGTCGTGTTAGTTACACTATTTATAACTCAAGAATGGTTGAACTGATTTGACTGAAAATTGGTGGGGATGTAGCTCAGAACCAGGAAAAACACATAGGATACAATTAGTTGCAAAACATAATCTGGGAGGGATTTTAGAGAGGGTCGAAGTTTGTAGGGACAAACCTACTACCTATTGACAGTAAGAACCCATGCGCTGTAATAATTGAGTGCTGCGCATATGCTATCGTACCTACATCTGTCAGTACTGTTACATTATATATTGTCATATGGTGCACTGTCATAACTCATAACTACGTTTGCTTACTTATACACCACTATTTTTTAATTAGTACAAAAAAATTAACAGGGCACTAAGTATCTTTAACTGATCATATTTATGTACTTAAAAAATAAAAACACAAGTCCCAAAATTGTCCACAAAAATACGTGATAATTGGTAAATGCATAACTAATACTATGACCGACCCGCGTACTATCATAGTAAACTGACCCATTGATAAATTCGCTCCCCTCTGCGCCTGCGCCGCGCCCCGTCGATGCGACAAACAGTGCTAAATTGCTAGCGAAAGTGAGCGTATCTAATTTCGTTGCAAAAGTTAATTGTTTGCCTACAGTTGCCCGACGCGATGGTCTATCATATCAGTTCATATCACGGGAGTATGTAGCTATGCTTCGTACGTACTTTTTGAGTGGAAAAATCGCGAGTGCAGCTGTGTACCCATGGACATCTTATTGTGAGTGTACAAAAGTGGTTAGTGTCGAACAATTAAAACAGTGCATATTGGACGCTTTTGACGAAGTGAAAAGACAGAAGCGTACTCCTCTCGTTAACATTTGTCTGTGTATTGACAACGGTGGTGGACATTTTGAAGGACAATGGAAATACTTGTAAGTTTGGTAAATAATGCGTACTTAAGTAAATAATAATTTGATGCGGGCGGCTCATAATCGGTCTGTGTTCTCCACACACCTTGAGGAAGGCTTATGTCCAGCAGTGAACGTCTCTAGGCTGACATGATGATGATAAAATAATATTTGTAAATAGCAGATAATTCTAACTTCATAAATACGCCAAAATTACTCTTTTCTTTTATTACAGAATACCTTATTTTATTTTGATATGTGTTTGCTTTCTAAATACATACCTCCGTATTTAATTACTTGTAAAACGGTAAATTTTGCCGGTCCTAAGCCCGGATGAAGTATAAAGGAGAGGGTAGAATTTAAAAAAATAAAAAGTAACTGCCCACACTTATTATTTTGCTTCATTTCATTGTCTAAGGCTACCTACATAATACGTGCGACGGAAAGAATGCGTAAAAGAAGGACGGAAAGTAAGTACTATCAATGAAGTAGTGAATGGATTGTAAAATATGTCTATGATTTAGGTGAGATTTTCTACAAAAAACAAATGATTATAACTTTACTATTTATAGATATTATGAAATTCTTACGTAATAAAAAATAGTGGTAATTGTTGAGCTTTTTCAATAGCGCTATTATACATTTGGCTCGTTAGCTTAGGGCTTTTTCATATCACTGAGCATTGCGACCAATGTATATTAATTATTAAATTACAATATTACATTCTGAGTGTTTTAGGCAAATCATTTAACGAGTGAGTTTAATTTGCAATAATTATTTTCTAGTCTAGTCTAGTGGAAATAAACAGTCTGTAAAATATATTTCTAGGTTGAAATTTGCCTTTAAAAAGAAAACTGAACTGTTTTTCTGTATTTATTATGTGTTTTTAGGATTCTATACGCAAAATGTTAGAAATAGCATTTTGTTAATAGTATCCACCCGTCTGGGTGGTTATATCAGGGTGCTGAATACATAAATTATGTTTTACATTGGTGACACCATTATTTATGATTTATGTACATCACTTGTGCTACAAAAGGTTTTCTACTCTATGTTATTTTATTCTTTCTATGGAATCTTTGGTTTTAAACACACGCACTAACTAACTACACGTATAATATTTTTGATCTTTTATTACTAAAAACATTAGGTTATGGGCCCGGACATGCCGTTTAAAGTTGTATTTGTAAAAAGTAAAATAATTAAAGTAAATGGCAACAATAACTTTTTTGTAAGTTAACGAGTTCGCGTCTGAAGAGTTTTGTTTTCAGCTTACGCTAATGATTATAATTGCACAATGTTGTCCGTAGGAAATAACTCAATGATGTCACGTGAAAAGCTAAGGGGTACTTACAAGGGGTCAAGATGAAGTTTGGCTTCAATGCAAAATTATAATTCCTATAGAGATTTGTATAGCAATAATTTAGAGAAAACAGGCAGATATACGACACGATAGCACATGCGTATCACCCGTCAATTATAGCGTATGAGTTAATACTTCAATCACAGGGGTCTGCATTTAATGAAGTAGAAAAATTACCTATCTAAGTAGAGACATGAAATTTTAACTGGGCGTTTAATGTTGATTGCTGTTACCGATAGCAAAATGTTCAAAATGGGAGGCTTGTATTTCTTTTACTTTGAAAAAAAAGTAGCAGTTTAGTTGAATACATTGTCTTCATCATTTTCGAGTCCGACCGACACTTAACTGGATTTTATACGAAGCGATATATTTTCACTCGACGTGTTATTATCCTAAACAAAATCCACAAATAGCAAGTATTTTATAATGCTATTTTTGGAACAAATCCAACACACCAACCAATTAAATATCTAAGCTGAGAATAAAACCTGACCCGTTACAAGAAAGTAAAATCACGCCTTACATCTCTGCCGTCAGGATTTTCTTTTGCATATAATAAACCTCCACACACATATTTTCGCTAATTATTATTATGAGTCAAAGTCACCTCGCCCCTCGCGCTAATCGAGATGCAAGTATAATGGCTGCCTTTGACTTATTTTCCCTTTGTTAAACTGCATTTTTCCGCGAACAGAGTGACAAAGTAAGATGAAACGAGCTCGCCTAATTAGAGATGGAAACATACGCGTAAGTATTACGTGCGTGCGAGACGCGCCAGCATTTGTAAGAGTATGATATGAATAGGAATTTTTGTTTTTTCATTGTATCATAACATTTTGTTGATTAGTTTATCTAATAACGTTACATACTGGTATTGTTCAAGAGTGTAAGCAAACAGTACTTTAGAATATATTATATGAAACGAATTATTTCACTACAGTGCTAATGATTGCACTTTTACATTTTTTGTTGCAACTTAAAGATAACATAAAGCTGAAGTACTACATAAAAGCTGCAGTAAGATACTTTTTATAAAAATAAAACTTAGCTACCGGCCGCTGCATTCACGCTCCGAATATGTCCCCGTACATTCCTTAGCTATGCGATATTCAGGATATGACAACGCACTTTCGAGAATGACATACGCCGCGTTTGATGCAACCGCGTGTAAAATCCGTACAACACTTCATAATTTAACAATTATTTTACATTTTTAAATATTCCGTAGTTGTTCAATGAATAAAAATATTGAACGAATTTTAAAGCAAAGATTAACTATGAAATTATGTGTCAGGGATGACTTACAACGCAAATAATAAAACAAATAAGTATAAAAACTATAACCCGACTACGTTAAAAAGGGGGTCTAAAAAGGACGAAACAAGAAAATAGCTCATTCAGATATAAAGCTAGAGCCGTGTCCGCACCTATTGTTTACCTCCCTTATGTAGGTGCCAGGAGTACTTAACCAGAATTAAACAAACATGGCAGGTATCTACATGTATAATAGTATCCAATATGTATGTACATAGACTGCCAAAACCATTACCCTTCCTTTTGGTTTCGCCGTAGTCGGGTAAAAACACGCCGATAACTATTAAATTGTGAACGATACCAAGTTTTGTCTCATGTGGGTATCAAACCCAGCAGCTACTGTAGACTGCTGATAAGTATGTTGTGCTTGTTAGACCAAAAATAAACTGCTACTACAAAACAGGTGAGGATGGGTCTATATACTGCACCAAAATACTCCACAAGAATTTAATAGGCAAACAATCTTTCCAAACATGCCTTTATATAAAGGCATCGATAAATAAAACATAATACCGCATTATGTTTGCGCGGTTGAGCGCTGAATAATTCAGTATAATCATACTGAAAAGATCAAAGCGCCTTGGTGCTGTTTACTGGCGTCATTTACTGAGACATTTTCTATTCGAGGCCTTTCTGTCTGTGCCAACAGCTGTCGAACGAAGGGATCCGAAGAAGGCTGTGGTTTCTTAGATGTAAATCTATGGAGATTTGGCTAACAGCTGTTTATATTTCACGGGAAGAAGAATCAGGTTATGATTTTATATATTTCTTGTTAAATATGACAAGTATCTGCTTGTAAAATGAATCATATTTTATATACTCATTTGAGTTGTCAGTTTAGTTAATGTTATTATTTGAGGAATACTGGCCTACAAATGATACATTATAATAACTATAAAACAAAATCAGTTACGTTGAAAATAATATAAAATACGAGCTATTGGCCAGGGCTCTGCCCACCCTAAACTGTTTAACCAATTTATCCTACTTAGGGGTAGAACAATAAAAAATCCTTAGTGGATGCCTTCGTCATAAAAGGGACCCACCGTCCAAATTTCATGTTAGGATATGATGACGAATATGATGAAAATGCCTATTAATAAATTAAGAGGCTACCTCGAAGGTCAAAAAATCGTGCAGAGCTCATCGCTAAGTGTTAGCTACAAAGTTGAATGTCGGTTTTGACATGGCATACCATCAAGAAACTGTCTGAAATCTTATTTCGTTCATAACTCAAAAAATTATCGTTTTAGAAGTCAAAATCTTTTATTCATTTAGATCACAAAGTGACACTTATGAACGTCAAATTTAAAACATTATTACTGTATGCTTCTACATTTACATTTACTGCCACGTTCGCAAAGCAGTGGCGCAGAACCATGAGAAAGAACGGGCAATAAAACTCACGGTCACTCCTTTTCATCGCCAGGTTTTTAATAATACAAAACAATTAAACTTTTGTAAGGTGCTGCAACTGTTACACCTTCTATGTTACTTGTATTTTACTGTACATAATACTCAAGCATAATCAAGTTAAGTTTTGATGTTCATTTAGTTAGCCTCCTGAATATAGACATGGTGAAACAGGAGCATCCACTTACATTATGCACCTAACAATGCAGGAATCCGCGCAAATGTTCAGAACCATGATGGAAATGATGCAGTTAAATATCAAAAAAGAATTATACCAGCCATAAGACCGCCATCGACCAGTCATCGCAAGTGAGAGACAATTCTTTCAACCATTCCCTATTAAACTAGCTTTTCTTTCGGTGAGTAGCAATTTCAATGCGAAAAAAATATTTAGGGAAAGCATGTTTTCCAAATTAAAATTATATCGAGCGAAAATCATCCAATCGTGTATCTGTCCAAGGAGTCCCTAGATAATGACCTGATAAATAATATATAAAATTTTCACTTTGCGGGTGTGTTTCACTGCTTCAAAATTGGTAATCAAAAAGGGCATACATTATCGAGGTAGCGCCTTAACTCTTCAAGCCTCAAAGCAAAATGTCGTAACGCACATTCAATTCTGCAGTGCTTTTAAAGTCGGAGATTTGTTAGTTGTAAATCCTTGCACATCCGATTTATAGTGCACTTTCTTCGTTCCAAAGATTGCTAATAGGGATTAGCAGTCAGCTCTTTAATATATATAATAAGAATATGGTGTAACTCCCCTAAGTTACACCATATTCTTATGCGCTTACACCATATTCATAAGAGCTTGTGACTTCTACACAGATTCAAATAAGGAGTGAATTCATTCATTCATTTTTTCATTCATGTTAGGAGATATAAAACCAATGAACCCAAACATACAGAAGGTGTGTATAAAGTAAAGACTTGAAAATATAGCAATCTATTTGGACTAAAAATATCCACATTCAAGTCTGCGTAGCAAATAATGACGTTAAGAACTCATCAATTCGAAAAACAATATGTAGATTTTCTGATAATGAATTGAAAGTCAAGGTAAAATACAAAATGACGTAGATGTCGATAACCCACACCGAATGGGACTTAGATAAGATATTTTTACTTTAATTTCAATTCAGTACGCAATATAGTGATAGCCGAGTGGAGAGACCGACAGACTGCTATACAGAGGGTCTCGGGTTCGAATCCACGGCACGTACCAATGACTTTTCGGAGTTAAGTGCATATTAAATTGTTAATTATCACATGCTAATCGGTGAAGGAAAACATCGTGAGGAAACCTGCATGTCTGAGAGTTCTCCATGATGTTCTCGAAAGACATGTGAAGTCTGCCAACCCGCACTTGGCCAGCGTGGTGGACTATGGCTCATAAGTGAGAAGAGGCCCGTGCCCAGCAGTGGGACAGTGTAAAGGGCTGATGACGATGATGACGCAATATAGACCCGTTATATTGGTATGTGTAAAAATCGCGAAAATATGAAACTATTAAAATATTTTGGACGACAGTATTTTTGAGAATATTCTTGTTCCATATTAAAACTGTCTGTCAGAGTCGTAAAAACGACTAGCTAGGCGTCGATCTTCCTGACAGAGCGCTTAATAAAACCTGACCGATCCTATCTCAAACTTATTTGTCGTCCCAGCAAGGCCATCTAAACCTAACCTTCAATCAAAACAAACACAAAATATGATTGTCAGATATTACTATAAGCCAGATGCTCAAAAAACAATATCTTTCAAGAGCGAAATTCTTCAAAACACATCGTTAAGTTATTTGAGACTTGCAAAAAATATCAATGCTAAGACATCGACCCCTGTGCCAAAGAATCGCAGGTGGGTACGGACACTGAACTCTACCGAACGAAATGTCACTGAAACTGAAACTCATATATTATTCCTTTGTATATTATGTTTTAAATTATATTTCTAGTAGGTGGATATAGCCTCTCAAGTCTTTTGATAAGTTCGCGGTTAGGTGAATCAATTGCTGGTAAAATGCATCAAGGTTTGACTGACAGGTAGTTCTAAGCTTAGAGTAGTCAGGTAACAACTGCCATATAAAATTAATTAATACTTCAATAGAGCCTTAATTCGAAGTTATACAGGTATAAGACATTTCTAGTATGTAGGGTATATACGACGCGTCTGGGGTAGTGAATCTGCCTTCAAACGGTTGAATAGAAACTGGTGAATTCACTTCTACACTACTGCTTCAAATGATTCACAATGGCCGTGAGACGAGTGTTCTATCGATGTTCCTGGGTTTGTATGCATTGAAGTGAAACTGTTTGAAATAGTCACACACCTTGCCTACTTGTTCTATTTGGGGAGAGTATGCTACACACCTCAAAAATAATATGATATGCGTATGCATATTCTCTTTGGTGCCGCATTCATGTCTAAACTGCTATCAAAACACATTGACAGGTATCCCATACACTGACATACGTACTTATCTATAAACTTCTGAAAATCAGTATAAACAAATCATCTAAATAAAATTCTAGTACATACACGAAGGTAAACATTGCAATGCAAAAAAACGTTATACATATCCGTACACACTCATTATGCATTTGTTTAAGTGCATACGTAAAAGTAAACCCCAATCAACATTTCGGCAACGCTTAGTCAGCAATACACTGTTATTGTAACAGAAGTGAATGATACGAGACGACAATCCCCTCAAATGTCGCGAATTCTTTAAAAGGTTGATGTACATAACAAGAAACTGTGTCAAACGCCTGGCTAATGACCAGGGCCATTGACACCCAGGCTATGCACCGCACTCATGATTTATTACTTCTTTGAAACAATTACTTATTTTTAACCGCTCATTGTAGTGAGGATCTTGGCACTGCGTTTATTATGCATGCAAAATATGAGTATCATACATAATTATATATTATTTTTTATGTATAATTTGGTAGTTGCCACCGTTGCGGTTGTGACTGCATCGTTTATCGAGTATAAAAATATGTAGCTAAGTTTTAGGCTGTATTAGGGTCATTAAAATAAGTAAATATGTAAGAATAATTCAAATGTAGCTAGAGACTTGGCAAATAATGCGCATAGCCATATCTAGGTTAGGAGCAGATACTGTAAATAAATTACTGTAACTTACTGAGAAATCATCGAATTACCCGATGCATATAATAGACCATTTAAAGCATGGTTATCTTGAATAAACCATATTTTCCAATGAAAATACTCACCTTTAACTTCCGAGGAAACGCAATCTTGTAATATTAATGATAAGATATTCTAATGGTAACGAAAAAACAATCTCATTAAATAGGTAAAAGTAAGAAAATAGGAAACTAATTTCATAAAAATCATTTCAGACGCACACCTATAACGCTAAGGATTCGTAAAATGACTTCCTTTAACTGAAAACGCAATCCGAGTTAGCAACCGTATCTAATAGTCCTCCCGCAAAAACAATCCTAGCTGACCACCGAACCACGAAAAAGGAAAAATAATAGTCACTTGCCAACAATTACTGAAGGTAATAAACAGCTCATAAATTCAATTACTTAATGCAAAAAATGATTTATTGGCACAGTGGGGTGGTGGAAATAAAATCGTATAGCCCAACAGAAATCGGCAGTGAGCCAAAATATTCAACCGTGGACAAAAAACGCAGCCATTCATAATATTAATGGTTGAAAATAATAAGCAAGGGCTATATATCAAGGGCGGTAGAGTTGCGTTTGATTTTTCATATGTTGGCTTAAAAATGGAATGCGATTGCCAACTTTGCGAAAGATTTACACGAGAAATATTGAATTATTACTTTATTATGATTTTTGTTTAGTTATTTATTCACTTCGGTTTCCGTGAAAGCATTAATATGCTTATAAGAAAATTTTGTAGTTGTAAATTTTTAATGTTTATTATCATCCTTCGCTGGACAGTCGTTTTTATGGCGATTAATACATGCAAAATGTAATGTTTTCGAACATTAACGTCCCAATCATGTTTAATAAGAAAGTTTGTACATTGCTTGCCTCGGTGATTTATGATAAGTTTAAGGGCTTTATTAAAAGTCAGGTTTGCTCTTAATTTCGTATTTTTACTCGGCATAAATACCAAAATATGTGTGTGTAGGTATTAAAAAGTGATTCTTAAGTTCAACAATGGCAACATCTACAGAGTACATTTTCGAACCCCATACTCGTATCTTCACCGACGCGGGAGAGATTATGGTAAGCCTTAAATATACAAGAAAATATAATAGAGCAACATAACGATATACTCTTAAGCTATAGTAAAGTATCTACAATTAAGCCTTTTCTATTTTACCGTTCTAAAAATACAACACACCTTCCCATCGACAAAGTTCAAACCATTGACATTTTAAATTATTTACTAACTTAAGTTCAGCACTAAGAACTGTTATTCAAACAGCAATTTAATTGGACACGTGATACATATTAAAAGTGAAATAAAAATCTAGTTTGAAAGAAGGTTTCAAGTTCCTATTAAATTTGAATCTTGCAGATTCGGTGAACAGAGACATTCTAGAAAGGTTTAGAGTGGCCTATTGTGATGAGTGTCTATAAAAATTTAAAGGTTAAAATTGAAAAGCCTTACTGTTTCGGTCTGTTTTATAATAAATACGAAAGAAAGAACACAGTATTTTTTATTTTTATTTAGAATTTAGTTTCTAACGCTAAAAGCACTGTTGTGAAGTAGACTATCGAGGAACCTTAGAGCTCATGACTAGTTTGAATGAATTTTACAGCTGTAGAACCTATTAGGCTTAAAATATTTTTTGTAACTAAATATCTAATACATACGTCGATTAATATGTCTATCTTGATCAAATACTCTCTTTTCAGGTAAGACAAAACAAAGGAATTGCAAAACGCACTGAAAATGCCTGGAGAAGCTCTTGGGCCATGAAAGATCTGATGAAGGACAATCTTCCTCTTTCCCTTAAGAGGCAGCTCATGGACGTGTACATTCTTCCCATCCTCACATATGGCTTTTAAACTTGGACTTTAACAAAAAAGCAGAGATCCACGCTCGAGGTGTGCCAAAGAGTGACGGAACGGAGTATTCTGGGTCTCAAATTGACGGACCGGATAAGAAATACTACTATCCGTTCCATCACAAACATCGCGGATGTCACTCGAAAAGCTACCACGCTAAAATGAGGAACTGGGTAGGACAAATTTGTCGCATGTCAGATGACAAATGGGCCAAATTAACAATTCTAAAGACTCCCTCAAACGACAGACGTCGCGGCAGGCCTAGACGGCGATGGCGGGATGCGCTAGACTCCTACAAAAAGGATTGGTTCCAGGAGGGAAAAGATAGGGACTTGTGGAAGAAGAGTCGGGAGGACTTTGCCCTGCAGTGGGACGTTACAAGCTCATAAAAGAGAAAAAAATATATCTAATGGCAGACAGACCTAATAGGAATACCTTAATATTGATTTTATCAGCAATTATTAAAACGTAAACCAATTAAATCCCAATTGAAAACAAACATTAGAATAGCCCATTGTTTTAGACGAATCAATCAGGAGTATCGGGTCATTAGAGTCGTACAAAGCCGCACAATGGTTCGAACCGCAAAAAGTGGCAGACAAAATTCGAATGCAAGAACCGCAACGCTCGCGGGAAAATCAATCAGAATGGCGTGCGATGTATTACCAAAGGCTTTTTTTTCAGCATTCCCCGTACCTGTGCAACGTGCAGTGTTTTCGTAATTGAATAATAGAGTATACTATTAGTGAAACAGGTGGAATTAAATTTGGAAGAATTTGTTTTAAGTTTTCTGTAACGTTGTGACTGCGCTGTGTTATTGTAATGCATAAGTGGAATAAATTAGCAATTGTAACGTGTTGATGCTAGCATAACGCTGATTTTTCCTTGTAATTAACTTCTATTATATAGCATAGCATGTTTCGATACTCAAATAAGGTTATAAGTGTAACTTGGCCGTAGATACAAAATACTATAGTTTTATAACATTCATAGCTTTCTTGCCATATACTTACATATTTATTTTCATTGACTATGTACATGTATGTGGTTAAAGTTGTTGGTAGCCTTAGTGAAATACAGGCTTTTAATAGCTATATAATAATATATCACAATGGAATTTATTTCAGTAAATATATTATGAAATATGTTTTCTTATTTCACTTTTTGAAGCAAGTGCTGCAGAAATCTTCTTCTTCGAAAGAATTTTCAATATCGCCGCAAACTATATACCTATTTGAGAGCTTAAATAAGCTAAAATCTACAAAGCCATCGATTAATTATAAAAGAGGTGTTCGGTGCAATATGACCGAACACCTTACCAAGCAATAAGTAAATTACACATTGACCTAATTAGTTAAAGTATTATAATAAGTAAAATTCATATTGCGTCGTGTGACCATACATTGTGTGACCGCGACATTCGGGTGCATTCATAAGAACATTTATATTTAACATTCATTTCTAACATTTTCTTTTAACATTATTTTCTCACATTTAAACATAAGAAGTTATTGTGGAACAGAAAAATAAACTGTGATTTCGGTTAAACATTTCTATTCTTTAACAAACCACCGCAAACCTCAATCTACACCGTACATAAAATCTTGGTCCTTCGTAAGGTCCTCGCGCGGCTCGGATTCCTTATCGTCGTGATATTCGTGCAGCCGAGGTGTTGAACTGGTTAACATTAAGTGCTTGTGTAGTGTGACTGAGGATTGCAGTGCTAACATTGGAGGAGCAACAGCCGCAGCAAGCGTCGTGGAGCTAAGTACTAAAATACGAACACGCAAGTAATATATTTCCTTGTTATTTTTTTAAATAATACATTTTGAACACTCAGTAGACATGGCAGAGCTTATTGACACCCAATCTATGATCTACGATAGCATCGTAAAACTGGGTATTAACATTAAGAAGGATACTGCTGACCGGAAAACATTAGATTATTTTAAGAGGCGATTGGATACTCTGGAGAAATACTGGAGGGAGTATGAAGGAAATCATGACCGGATTGGCGGCGAAGTGAGTCAATCTCACCCTTACTTCGGGCTCCGTGAATATGAGAGAACTTTGAAGGCGTACGAAGAGGTGAAAGAGTTGATAAATCAACAGTACCAGAAGTTTGTAACCAAGGCGGGCAAACCGAGTGAACATCCGAAATCACCCTACAAAACAATGTTGAGTGCTGTCCAGCTGGGAGAGGAGGAAACAACTGCAGAGGCAGGACCCAGCTCACAGAACCAAATCTTGAAAACAAGCATAGGTACAAACAGTAAAGGCGACGATCTGTTACGGCGGCAACAAGCAAATTTTAAAGCCTTTTTGCGAACAACTTCGAACATTGACGTAGATTCTATTTCGGAAAAATGGGAGTTTGAAGATGTTTTAAAAAACCTTGAAGCGAGATGGTCTGCGATTGACAGTCTCCATTGGGAAATTGAGTGCGAAATAGACGAAGAGAATGAGTCCTATAACTACATGTTCGACAAGTATGAGAAACAATTTAACAATCTTAAGAAATCCATCAACAAGAAGATGTGGTCAGTCGTGCATAGGAACAAGTCAACTCCTCAACTCGACATTCCAGTGTTTACAGGGAATTACAATCAATGGGTGTCCTTTCGTGATCTGTTTACTGAGGCTATCCATAACAACCCTTCACTATCTAACGGCCAGAAGATGCAATATCTTAAGAGTAAAGTACGCGGTGAAGCTGAAAAGCTTATCCAACACTTACAGATTAGTACAGACAATTATTTGGTTTCTTGGGAAATTCTATCGCATCACTATAACAACAAAAAATTGATCTTCTCTTCTCATATGAACATTCTCTTGAACCTTCCTAGCATGCAGCAACAGTCTGTACATCAAATAAAGAGAATCCATGACACAACATTGGAATGTCTGAACGGCATTAAAAACTTGGGCGTAGATATAACATCATGGGACCCCATCGTTGTTCATATTTTGGGCCAGAAATTAGACAACGAAACATATACTGACTACCTAGAGTCACTGAAAAACTCGAGAGAATTGCCAGTACTTCAGGATTTCCTTGGATTTTTAGAAACTAAGTTCACTACGCTGGAAACAGCCCATAGAAAACAAGACACTGTAACATCAAAACATTTTTCAACAAAATATAATAATTCTTCATCAAATGTTAAGAAACATATTTATAACGCATATACTAAGCCGATCAGCTCATACAATAACCCAAATAAATCGATTGCGAAAGCAATGCACGTGTCGACCATTAAGTGCCCGATGTGCAGTAATCAACATGGTATTTACAATTGCAAAAATTATTTGGGTCTAAGCGACGAACAAAGATTAAAAACAGCTAACAAATTAAAACTCTGCACAAATTGTCTCTTCAGTCACAATGGTAATATAAGTGTAATTCTACATTAACATGCCGTAAATGCCAAGAACCACACAACACTATTCTACATGACGCAATTATGAAACAAAAACATTGTCAATCTTCTTCGTCCGTAAACCGTAGTCAAATGACACAACAACAGCAACATGAAAGACCCCATGAAAACTTCGCTGCTACGTCGCACACTTCTCAAATCGACAGCTCAGAAATATTACTAGCGACAGCGTTGTTAAAGGTTAAAGCGTCTGATGGTTCATGCCATACCATGCGAGCCTTGGTCGATCAAGGCTTCCAAATATCATTAATTACCGAAAGGGCGGCGCAGCTGCTTAACATTAAAAGGCAAAGATGTAAGGCAGTCATTTTCGGCGTAGGACAGAGAGAAAACAACTGCAAGGGAGTGATGTCGATAGAATGCGCCTCATTATACAACGATTTCGTATTCGAAGCGGAAGTTTTTATTATGACAAACCTAATTAAATGCCTGCCAAACAAAAGTTTTCCGAAACCAGCTTGGTCACATATAGACAACATACAGTTGGCCGATCCCGAGTTCTATAAAAGCCGTCCAGTGGATTTGCTACTCGGAGCCGACATATACGCAAATATCATTCTCAGTGGTATTATAAAAAGCGGTAATGCTTATCAGCCCTTAGTACAACAAACTCAGCTTGGATGGCTGTTATGCGGTAACGTAAAGACATACCACTGTAATGTTGTACTCAATAACATCGAAGAGATAAAAAGGTTTTGGCAAGTAGAAGAAATCGAGGAAAGGGAAACGACAAATTTATCCGTTGAAGATCAAGAGTGTCTACATTTTTATGAGTCGACGACTAGAAGGACAGAAGAAGGCCGCTACGAAGTTAGAATACCACTGAAAAATGACCTGAAACACCAACTGGGATTGTCTAAGCCAATGGCAATCGCTCAATTAAAAAACTTAGAAACTAGATTTAAGAAACAACATCAGCTGGCTGAAAAGTATAAATCATTTATGAATGAATATATCGAGTTACAACATATGAAACCTGAAGAAACAAACACAAACATAAGCTTGCAATGTTATCTACCTCACCACGGTGTGCAGCGTGATGAGTCACTAACTACAAAGTTACGGGTCGTATTCAACGCGTCCGCAAAAACAACAACAAAGGTTAGTCTAAATGATATTATGTACAAGGGCCCTAATATGCAAAAGGATTTACAGACAATGTTATTGCAGTGGAGACAATATCCTTACGCTTTTACTGCTGACATAGAAAAAATGTTCAGGCAGATTTTAATTAACAGAATTGACCAACACCTGCAAAAAATCGTTTGGAGGGAATCACCTGAACACCTCATAAAGAGTTTTCAACTCACTACAGTCACTTATGGTACAAAATCGGCACCCTTTTTAGCCATCAGGACTTTGAAACAGCTAGCGGCGGACGAGCGCATCAAACATCCTGAAGCAGCAGCAGTTCTGGAAAACTCCTTTTTCATGGATGACCTGCTTCACGGCGTGTATCAAATGACAAAAGGAAAGGAGTTGATTAGCGAATTGATACAGTTGTTGAAATCAGGTGGATTTACATTAAGAAAATGGGCTGCTAACAATCAGGAATTATTAGAAAGCGTAACACAGAGTGCAGAAGAGACAATTTATAACTTCAAAGGTGAAGATGCATCGAAAACATTAGGCCTATGTTGGCAAACAAAACAAGATAATTTTACGTTTAATTATAATTTCACAAACATCGTAGAAACACTTACCAAAAGGCAGTTACTTTCGGAAATTTCGAAATGATTTGATCCTTTGGGTTTGTTAACACCTCTATCCACAAAACTAAAATTACTTTTCCAAAAACTATGGCAAATGGATCTCCAATGGGATGATGTAGTATCTGGTGACGTATACAAAGAGTGGTCGAAATTAACGGCTGATATCGACAACATTAAACATTGTGTGGTACCACGATGGATCGGAACGCAAGAGGATAGCGTTATTGAATTCCACGGGTTCTGTGACGCTTCCACGGAAGCCTACGCATGTGCAGTGTACGCACGAACAAAAGATAGTAAGGAAACGAGGTTAGTAGCTGGCAAGTCTAAGCTTGTACCACACAAAAAAGCTATAACGTTACCCAGAGCCGAGTTATGTGGTGCCTACCTATTAGCGAAACTCATGCGAAAAATTACGGCGAGTGTTAGCTGTTCATATGAAACTTATGGTTGGTGTGATTCCATGGTCGTATTGAGTTGGCTATATGGTGATTCAGCGCGCTGGAAGCCCTTTGTGTCCAACAGAATAAACGCTATAAAGCAGATTATGCCGAGTGACAACTGGCGTTACGTGAAGTCAGCAGAGAACGCTGCGGACTGCGCTAGCAGAGGACTTACAGCATCTCAACTATTAGAACATCCTTTATGGTGGCAAGGGCCATCATGGTTACCATTGTTCAACGCCAAGGAGACACAGGATCACCAAGGCATCTATACTACCGAAGAAGAAACAAGAAAGATAAAACAAGTTAACTTTGTGCAGCAAGAAAATAACATTATCGAAGATTTATTAAACAATAACAGTTCGTTTAGAAAGGTAATTCGCATATTCGCGTGGATACTGAGGGCGTTGACACCGATAGTGCAACGTAAACATTTACCGCCGTACCTAACGTTACATGAAATGCGAAAAGCAAAATTAACAATTATAAAATATACGCAAAGAAAGGAATTTGCTGACGATATTGGAAAAATTATTCAGAACGGAAATGTTGGATCAAAAAGTAAATTATTAAATTTTAATTGTTTTTTGGATAAGGATGGCATTTTGAGAGTGGGAGGACGCTTAAGGCACGCAAACATAAGTATTGAGATGAAACATCCAAAGGTTATACCTACCAAAACACGTTTAGCAGAGCTTCTGATAGACGAATCTCACTTGTTAACGTTTCATGGGGGACCCAAGTTGACTTTAGCAACACTCAGACAACAATATTGGATACCGGGCGGAATCAGAACAACTAAGGCACGGCTGCGAAGTTGTGTTACTTGTCGGAAGCACGACGCAAGAAACCATTATCAATTAATGGGAGATCTGCCCGCAGCCCGAACTAACCCCGCCCCTCCGTTTTACCACACTGGGGTGGACTACACCGGTTTCGTGGAAATTAAAGCCAATAAAGGCAGAGGCGTCCGAACAACAAAGGGCTACGTGGCGGTGTTTGTATGTATGGTTACAAAGGCCGTACATTTGGAACTGGTGTCCGACCTCACGAGTTCAGCGTTTTTGGCTGCATTAAGCAGGATGGCGTCTAGGAGAGCCACTCCGCGTCATATGTACAGTGACCAAGGAACCAACTTTATCGGTGCCGACCGGTTGCTAAGGGAAGAATACGAAGAAATACTGCAAGTTTTCGGCGACAAGTTACTTGCTGAGGTTGCAGACATGAACATAGAATGGCACTTTAACGCGCCATCCTGGCCTAGTGCCGGTGGGTTGTGGGAAAGGGCTGTTCGCAGTTTAAAACACCATTTGAAGAGAGTAGTTGGGGCACAACGGCTAACATTTGAGGAGTACACAACGATACTAACAAGATTAGAAGCTTGCCTTAACTCGCGACCGTTATGCTCACTGAACGAAAACGTTGAAGATTTGGAGTATTTATCTCCAGCTCACTTCTTAACAGGTAAAGCGGGGTCAACAGTAATAGAAACTAAATATGATGCACGAACAAGATGGCATTTGACTAGCAACATTTTTCGGCAAATCTGGTTTAAATGGAAAACGGAGTATTTAACACAACTAACAGCACGAGATAAGTGGGTGAAACCTCAAACCAACATGAAAATCGGAGATATGGTTGTTGTGCACGAGGATAATGTTCCGGCTGGGAAATGGATTATGGGAAGAGTGATAGACGTACATCCGGGTAGTGACGGGTATGTAAGAGTGGTTACTTTGAAGACAAAAAGTGGTATAATCAAGAGGCCTATCGTCAAACTCTCGCTCTTGCCAGTTGAAACAAGTAAACAACAATGTAGTTCCCCAGAAACTAGCACACCACCTGTAGAGAAACATCCGAAAAGGCAACATGTGAAGAGTGTCAGAAGAAAGGCAAACACCATTAGTTTTTCGCATATCGTAATGGCGTTAACATTTTTTATGACTCTTTGCGGCAGTGTGTGCGGCTCGTATAACATCACGCAGTTTGGAAAAGAGCAATCCCTGTTCTTTGAATCGATCGGCAAGTTAAGCTTGGCAAAGGACAAATGGACTCTCGTAATATATTATGATATGGCTCCATACTGGGAAGGAATAAACGCATTCAACAAAATTATACAATATTTAGATACCACATGTAAAACAATAGGCAGTGAACATTGTAACACGATAACTGCACAGCTGACACACGAGGCCAACGAACTAAAGTATTACAATCAACTTTTGCTAACTCAACAGTCTGGCGGTTACTCCAGACAGCGGCGCGGCCTTATTAACGGCGTAGGCTATTTAGCAAACTCATTGTTCGGCGTACTGGACGAACATTTCGCGGAAAGGTATACCCGAGACATCAACCTGATACGAAACAATGAGAAACATATTGTCGAATTATGGAAGAATCAAACTTCAATTATTGAGTCGGAATACAATCTTCTACAACGAACTGCCTCTATTATGAATAAACAACATAAAATTATCAATCAACATATAATGAAACTCGAAACCAGGTCTAATAAGTTACAAGAAGAAATCAACAATATTTCTTTAGTCCAGGATTTTACTCTGATGTCACTAACAGCAAGTAACTTGTTACACAACTTAAGGGGAAGTCAGGAGACTCTCGTTGATATACTTAGCAACATTCACCATGGGCAATTCAACATACACTTGCTGACTCCTGAACAATTACAGACGGAACTCAACACTATCTCGGCGCATTTATCGGATGACACGATGTTACCAATAGAACCGCATAACATCAGAGAATTGTATCCGTTACTACATTTGAAGGCGAGACTCACAGACAACTATTTTTTATTTGAAATAACATTCCCATTAATTGGCAGAGATAAATATAAGTTGTTTAGATTGATATCCATACCACACCAATACAACTATTCTATGGTAGAACTTATCCCATTATCTGAATACATTGCGACTGATTTGAAGAGGAATACATATATTACAATCAATTCTGACGAGTTATCCCTTTGCATCAAGCAGAAAACATGGATATGCGATTGGAAGAAACCAGTTTACCACCAGAAGAGTGATTTCAACTTTTGCGTGCTGGATCCTAACACTGAAAAATGTAAGATTAAGAGGTCAAGATGTAAAAACAAATGGGTATCTCTCGCCAATCCGTCACATTATCTTTTTCATTGCTGCAATATCTGCCCTGTAAATATACTCTGTGGAGAGCAAATTAGTCTCGAACATTTATCCCAAGCTGGAATTAGTTATATAAAGCCTGGTTGCTTGCTCAAAGGCTCTGACTTCACTCTTCATAGCCCAAAGAACACAGAGAACAACATCAACTTAACTAATCCGGTTTATAGTCCAGAGATAGATCAGCTGAACTTTTTTGTTAACACCTATATGATGTGGATGAATCTACCAAACATAACAGACTCCAACGACCTAGAAATTGAGCTCAATAAATTACATCAAAGAATAGAGGAAATGAAAAATAATACTGTCGAATTTGGAGATTCACTGTCCTACCATGATGTTCACCTTTACGCCGTGAGCTACATGTTAGTCGGAGCAGCAGTGGTGGCGGCGGGCGCCGTGTGGTGCCGCCGCTGGCAGCGACTGCGAGCACGAGGTGCCCGCATATCTCCGGACATCGAGCTTCAGCCTACAGTGGGCACTTGCAGTGTAGTGAATAGTGCGCGGGAGACTGACCGACAACCTAGTGCTCAAATATCTTGTGAAAGTGCGGGTCCTAAAATGGCTGACCGGCAGCCTAGTGTCTCGAGCAACAGTGAGAGTGCGCGACGTTATATGGGTGAAAGACGCCCTAGTCCCCATATTTACGGTGTAATAAACAAATGTGCTGTAAAACATCAGTCATGTTCTCCCATACCTCGGAAACATTTAGAATTAAGACATTGAATGTTTAAGAATACCTATCATTATCACTCACTATTTTGTAACAAAGGAAGAAATTACCATAATCATTTATCGCCATCTCATTTTAGATGTATCTCATCCTTTCATCCTTTTGGTGCCCCGGAATATGTTCGGTGCAATATGACCGAACACCTTACCAAGCAATAAATAAATTACACATTGACCTAATTAGTTAAAGTATTATAATAAGTAAAATTCATATTGCGTCGTCAGTGCACATTGTGTGACCGCGACATTCGGGTGCATTCATAAGAACATTTATATTTAACATTCATTTCTAACATTTTCTTTTAACATTATTTTCTCACATTTAAACATAAGAAGTTATTGTGGAACAGAAAAATAAACTGTGATTTCGGTTAAACATTTCTATTCTTTATCAAACCACCGCAAACCTCACTCTACACCGTACAAGAGGGGAAAAATTTAAATCAGTTAAAATATTTATTTTCTTAATAATCGTGTTATTACCAGGGTAATCGACAAAACTGGTTACATTTGTCACAGAACGGATAACACGGTTAGAGTAATCGTGTTCTAGAGTGGAGACCACGCAAAACGGTAAACGTAGTGTAAGACCCAAGGCTAGGTGAAGTGACGATATACTCAAAGCGACTGGCAGTAGCATGCAACTAAAAGCCGAAAATCGAGCTCAGTGACGTGCCAATATAGATACCTAATTAAGGGGATTAAGGCAGGCTGATGATGTTGGATAATCGTGGTAAATCCTTTCGTTTAGTCGACAAATGCCTATTTCGCGGAATGGCTACCTAGTCTCAAATGGGTTAATTCATTAAATAAAGTTAAGCCTAGTTATAAAATGGATTCAATATTAAAATGCCTAATTCTCACAAGGACTAATTCGCGAAAGCACTACTTCGTTAAATGACTAATTGGAAAAATGACTAAATTGACAAAGCTACCGAACTTGATTGTATTACCTACCATC
The DNA here is from genome assembly GCA_944739405.2 of Euclidia mi. Taxonomy (NCBI): domain Eukaryota; kingdom Metazoa; phylum Arthropoda; class Insecta; order Lepidoptera; family Erebidae; genus Euclidia; species Euclidia mi. The sequence continues at coordinate 14,990,718 of OX123197.2, forward strand.
TTAATGCTTTATTTCCGACAAGGCCATCGTTGTTTTATTTTATTAGGAAGTTACGGAAAGAGTCTGTTGGGAATCGAACCCAACACCACCGCGCGAGTGCATCAGCGGCGCGCGGCACCGATACACCGTACCAGTCGACGTCATCATCATCCGAACCGGTCGCCAGCCGCGCGCCTTGGGCGCGGTGGGGCGGCCGGCCGGCGCTTATTACAAGGACTGCAGTCGCGAACACCACCGGTGACGGACGATCCCTTATACATATATCGTGTTTTCCGGGATTTCGATTGAGATGTGAAGGCGTAGAATAAACCAGTAGAAATACAGTCCACTTTCATTTAACGTCCCCTAGGACCCTATCAGAGTCAAAACTTATAATTAATAAAAAAGCATATTTAGAAAACTGAAAAAGATTCGCAGCACTAAGAACATTCGGTTTGTTAAAAAATATTGAAAAGACTTACTAGAAATTAAATTGCCTTTGATAACGTATAACGTCAAACATATGTATGCTGCACCCCAAATCTTAATATATAAAATCCTTGCGTTACTGACTGACTGACAGACACGCTACAGGCGAAACTATTGGGCACAGGAAGCTGAAATTTAGCATGCATGTTCCTTGGGGACCGTAGGGGTGCACTAAGAAGGGATTTCCCGAAATTCCCACGGGATCAGCCAAAACGGGTAAATTTAAAAAGATGCAGGCGTAGCTGCTGGCGTCCTCTAGTCTTAAAATAAAACTAAAAATCTTTTTACTTATGAAATATTAACTGTATGGTTTTGTTAATGTCATCTTTAATTTTTTTAATTGCTAAGGTGGTGAGCAAATGTATTTATAATAATTAGTACACGACTTGCATGTTGGTGGGTAATTACAGTGGCCTAGAAAAATTCTTTACTGACAAGCGAAATACTTTTTATTTTCATTTTTCATGAAAACTGATTTCGGGCACTTGCGATTTTCTTTTTGCTCGAAATTGAACTATTTGGCAACTGTATTTTATAGTTACAAAAATGAATAGCGGCGATAGCCTAATGGTGTACATAACGGACTGCCGCGACGATTGTCTCGGCTTCAATCCCCAGTTACCCCGGGCTGACGTCTGACTTTTCGAAGTTATGTGTGTACTATATGAGCTCGCGATTACACCTGTGTAATCAAAGGCTACTGCACCGCTCCTGTGGCTGATAGCGTGATTTTATATAATCTATAGCCGTCCTCGATAAATGGGCTATCTACCATTGATTTTTTTTTTCAAAAAAAATCTTGCAAACAAACTCTTCAGTTTTATATATTAGTATTAGACAAGAAATGGCAATAGGCTCGCCCCCTATTACATTGGGACCGAAACATAAATGGCAAAGTGTGGGTGTGTAATACACCTATGCCCTAACCCTTTGGGGATAAAGGCGTGAAGTTATCTATGAAAAATGACTAAATTCTACTTGGTTTTAGTTTAAAGAACTTTTTTTAAATTAAAAAACGTGTTTTAGAAATTGTATTACGGTGCTGTTTTTTTACCCTTAATGTGAGCAAGCATAGGCATATTGAATGGTGCACTAATGCTATTAAAACACAATCATAAATACAATCTTGATCAAGGAAATGACTTTAAATAAATATCTTCATTATAATGACAATTTCTGAATCTTATCTACTGAATCATATTCATTCCAATATGATGTCAAAGCTTTAAGAAGACTACACCGGGATTCCAAGAATATCTAACTTTAGTTACTTTCCCACAGTTACCTTAAGACCTAAGAATGAACGATCTTTTGCGTATAAAAGTGTCCGTAACAATTTGAGTACAAACCTTAACCAAATTTTATTTGATACAATAAATATATACATCTGTTTTTATTCAAGTTCCAGATTTTATCGAAAATGTTCATTTAATGACTTATTCATGTTGAGGGCAAATAAAAAACAAAATGATAGCTGTAATCACATCACTTAGATTCTTATCACAACATGCAATGTCTTAAAGATAACATAATATCACGTTTATGATATAAAAAACGGTGTAACTAGAGTTATTAGTGACAAAATATCGTGAAATATTTTCGCATTTTGTGTATTCGTACTGGTTTTTTATAGTTATTATTATTTAGTAAGGCAGTAACATAGTGCAACATCCTTATATCTCTGAAGGAAAACTGTCATCATATTATATGCTTAGGGGGAAATTTCTTAAATACATTTGGTTTACTGTTACTGTTTTTTTGCTAACAATTATTCTGATAGAGAATTGAGATAAAAATACAAAAAATGCTTATAGCGATAGCAAATTCATAACTTTATGACCAGGTAAGTGACATGTAATATTGCGGTAAGAATTTGCTGAATTACATCCGTAATACATTGCGCATAATATAAGTTTCATATCTTTTATAAGGCAACTCCGTCCCTAATAGTATCACTGTGTCGCATAGTACGAACAAACATTCAATTGATGAACAAAAAGAACAACTAGCTTCGAAACAGCAAGTTACGAATCACAAAGTGTTGTCTCGCGTGGGATTTAAACTTATGACACTCAAAGCAGTACTAATCGGTAAAGCGACCCCTTAAACCTATACACCATCCGTGGCATGTAAACTTGTATAGTGCATGCAGTATTGCTGAGATATTTTTTCTCAGATTTATCATATTTTGCTTTTGTCATGATGAACGTCATTACTTACAGTAGGATTAAGCTAGAGGTACTACTACTGAGCTTGCGCAAAAAACATATATATTCTTGTCTAATCCCTGAAAGGATCAAACGATAAAATTCTAGTATTCTGAGCTTTAATTATTGTATAAACAAATAATGTTAAACCTACAACAGGTCGTTTGAAGAGGTAGGTAAATCAATCTTAAAGATTTGATTGCAGCTATAGGTTGACTAATGGATTTATATCATTACAACTAGTGTGTGTAGTTTATAAAATGGCCGCTATTCTGCCAAAGAACTAATAAACATAATGTACACGACTATTTAATCAATATATTCTATCACTGCAAGACTGCAAAATTTACTATGTATGCCATAGAGCCTTGCTGATTTCAGCATGAATGGGCCGGCTCGACCGGGGAAGTACTAACCTCTCACAGAAAATCGACGTAAAGTAACAATACTTAAACTGCTGCGTTTCGATCGGTGAGTGAGAGTGCCGGAGGCCCCATCCCCTATTCCTTCACCTACATCCCACTCCTCCTCCTATCCCTTTTCCTAACCCCAAAGGGCGGCAACGCACTTGTGTCTCCTATGGTATTGCTTGTGTCCATGGGCGGCGGTAATTGTTTACCATCAGGCGATCCAAACGGAAAGACGCATGTCTTTCCGTTTTTAGCTGGGTGGCGTTTCAAGTATTAGATCCCTTAACTTTCATTATGTGGTCACCAGCTGCTCAAAACACCCAAAATAATAAAAAAAAAATTACATGCATGCAAAATAAAATCTAAATTCAAGGAAAATATTAGTGAGACGTACACGAATGCAGCGTACGTCGCGTGCGAGTTACAATAAAAAAAATTAGTGTCGATTTGCAGTTTGGTATGAGCGGGCAAAGGCATTCACTAATAACACACAGGCGATACAGAGTAGTTTAACTTCATTCTGTATGCAAAATTTTCAAACAGATTTTTTCTACGTGTTCCGTGTTTTTAAACCACTGTGCACGTGGTTGAAATTCTCGGTGTATTTAATTTTATAGCGCTGTTTTGGGCATTATATTTTATAACACTATAGCTGTGAAATATGGAAAAAGATTTTCACAATACTTATTTATTCTGTTATAATAACCAATTTAACAATAAATAATAAAATTGGGCAAGTGCGAGTATGACTCGCGCACCAAGAAAATCACGTTTGTTGTGTGTATACTTAACTAGTTTTTAAGTTTCTACCTGTTTATTAAGATCGAGTAACAAATTGCTTAAAAATTATGTTTGTTGTATGGGAGCCCCCCTTTATTACTTACTTCTTTTATTTAATTATTTATTTTGGAAAGTAATATATAACTACATATTCTGTGAAAATTTTAAGCGTCTAACTGTTACCGTTAGTAATTTTCAGCAAAAAATACGAAAAAAAAACACGTTTATTGTATTGGACCCCTTAATATTAATTTTTTTTAAATTTTTAGTATTTGTTGTTATGGCGGCAACGGCAATACATAATTTGTGAAAAATTCAGCTTTCTAGCTATCACGGTTTATGAGATACCTACAGCCTGGTGACAAACAGACAGACAGAAAGCGGAAGCTTAGTAATAGGGTCCCGTTTTTTACCTTTTAGGTACGGAACCCTAAAAATTACATGAAAGCTGTAAATTTGAAAATTATTAATCGTGCTACGGAAAAGATTGAAAAACGACCTGCTTTTTATTTATCTCGCACTTATTCGAAAATAAGGGCGTAATGACTTATATTTGCCCCTATTTACCCCGGCTAGCTGCGGTCAAGGGATGACCAAGACACAGTTAGTTCTTAAAAAAACATTTTAAATTCTCTGCAATAAAGACATCTCATTTCTGATTTACATGGCCACTTTAAAATTAATCTACCAAGTAGCAAATAGCATTCACGTCGTACAGTAATAGAAGTAATTTAAAAGACATTTTCAGATCCAGTGGACAGCGTATGCGACTGCTGATCGGAGGTCCCGGGAAGGGCAAAAGTGTTACTGGGTTTTTCCGAATTCTCAGTAGCAGCACGGAGTCTGGTGATGTGCCCGGTAACGGCAATAGGCTCGCCCCCTATTACGTGGGACCTAAATATTCATGGTGAAATGTGGGTGTAATATTACGCCACTGCCTACCCCTTCGGGGATACAGGCGTGAGTCTAAAAATTAAAATATCTCTATTACAAAGAACTTTACCTAGATATATATAGATCTACGCTAAGATAGAGTGATAAAAATATTTTATTTTATATTATTCCTCACGATTTTTAAACGTGACTAAGACTACAACAAATTCTATTTGCAGACTTAATTTGTCTAAACAATCCCATTATCTTGGTAAGGTAGCTAAGCTTGCAGGTATTTTGCTGATTGCATAACCTTAAACTGGATGCAAGTAGACGGAATTCACCGGGCGATCCTTTAGTCTTGAACGACACCCGCTAGAAGAGATAACAAGGTTCTATTCATACCTGAAAATACAATCCTAGTTTAGCTAAAAACCGCATGTTGTTGCTAAAGTGGGTAATAGGCAAGAGGTCGAACAAAATGTCTTGAACTGAAAAATAATGATATACCTACATAATTATATTAATTCAGTTTAATTGCGTGCTTTATCATCTCAGCCGAACAATGTCTATCGCTGGGCATACGGTTCCCCAAAGGCTTTCCACATAGACCTATCTTGAGCCACCCTCCTCTATCCGTTTCCCGCGATCCTAACAAAATCGTCAGTCCACTCTACTACTACGGTAGTAGACCCTTGCTGATTTCAGCATGAATGGGCTGGCTCGGACCGGGGAAGTACTACCCTCTCACAGAAAATCGACGTAAAGTAACAGTACCTAAACTATTCCGTTTCGTTCGGTGAGTGAGAGTGCCGGAAGCCCTGCCCCTATTCCTTCTCCCTCATTCCACTCCTTATCCTATCGCTTTTCCCAACCCCAATCAGGGGAAGCAACGCACTTGTGACTTCTGTGGTGCTGTTTGTGTCCATGGGCGGCGGTAATTGCTTACCATCCGGCGATCTGTCTGCTCGTTTGCCACCTATTATTATAAAAAAAAAGTCCACATTGCATGTAACTCTGCTGCCACGTATTATTTCCTTAGTGTTGATAGACACCTTGTGTAATAGATGCAGAAATAGATAAAGTTTGCAATACTTTTAAATCGTGTACCAGGAGTGACTTTATTTTTAACCAACGGACGCAAAGATCACCCTGTTTCAGTACAATCATTTTAGAATCCAACACAACCGGATATGACGATCACGGTGTGTCTCCTTAACGTAGTATCTTAATATATAAAATCCTTGCGTTACTGACTGACTGACAGACACGCTACAGCCGAAACTATTGGGCGCAGGAAGCTGAAATTTGGCGTGTATGTTCCTTGGGGACCGTAGGGGTGCACTAAGAAGGGATTTCCCGAAATTCCCACGGGATCGGCCAAAACGGGTATATTTAAAATAATTGCAGGCGTAGCTGCTGGCGTCTTCTAGTCTAATGAAAAAACAATTTAAAGCATATATTAAACATTGATATCAGATTAATTTATATTCTAACTTTGGATAACACAAAGTAAAAACGTCACCTTTTTCATATATTAAGTATCTTTCATGCTTGCAGTATAAATTGTCAATAAAATAGTTTAACGTTATTATTGCATCATTACGCTGCTATTATTATATCTATGGACATCGGGACTAGTTTGTCTACAGCGAATCCAACGATTTCAATGTAAGTAACTTTTTAGGTAGTGGCACCTTGCTGATTTCAGTATGAACGGGACGGCTCGACCGGGAAAGTACTACCCTCTCACAGAAAATCGACATAAAGTAACCACTCCTCCTCTTATCCCTTTTACCAACCCCAAGGGGCGCAACGCACTTGTGACTCCTGTGGCGTTGCTTGTGTCCATGTGCGGCGGTAATAACTTACCAGCAGGCGATCCGTCTGCTCGTTTGTCGCCTTTTACTATAAAAAAGTCCCAGCCCTCAAAGAGTTTTTATAAGAACCGATTACGTTATTTAACCACAACATACTCATAGACAATATCGAGTGGAATTTCTGTGTGTACCCTACAATGGTGGACTATAAACTGAAAACGAGACGCTTTAACCAACACGGTCTTAACGTCTGTAAAGTCGCGCAATACTTGCATAAAAGAACATATAAATGGAAGCTTTTTTAAACATAAAGTTGTGTTTGTAGTGAGAAAAGTGTTTGCTATCCTCGTGTGTGTTTTCGACTGTAAACAAGATTGACTTTTTATTGGATGCATGCAAGTTCCGAATGAAAAAAGTTGTACGTACATTTTAATTATATTTTCTTTGTGTAACGTAAAAAAGTATCATCAACGGCTTCGAAAGTGGCGACAGATAAATCAAATTACCATGGTTTTGACAGGGATATTTTGCTTGTAACATCCTATATTATGACAGTTTCTATCAGCTAGTTTCAATGCACGTTACAGGCAAATATAACACAACAAAGTCATATCGTGAGACGACTTAGTAATAAGTATTTGACATCTAAATTGCCAGCGCTGCAGCCCTTTAGATCTAATTTAATTTAGAACAAACGAAATTGCACAAATCAATTACAATTTCAGATTACATGCCTCAATTGTAAATAACCTACAGTTATCCCGCATGATCAAAGCCAGACAAAAGCGATCGACAGTTATAATAAAGCGTAAACAAACAGTCACTTACGTATAATCAGCTGCAAATTGTTAATACAACGAATAGTTTGCCTTCTGGGAAAGTGAACTAAATAATACTAACATTTAGCTGCTTACGTTCTGTTTTATTTTTTTCTAGAAATGCAAAAGCTTATGTGTTTGCATAGAAAGGGGTGCCATCGGGATTTTATGCCCCTACTAATTCATTATTTAAAATACGGAGTGCTAGTCACGCGAAGTTTACCGGTATGTGCATCGTTTTCCAATTAGAACACTGTGTTGGTGAATGTACTACGGTATTTGTGTGTAGACGCTTTTATTAGTCTACCATTTTTCATTTTAGTCTAATTATATTATACTTAGTCATTGATTTCACATGTTAATTTTTTTTTTTTTTTTCTTATGGTAATAGGCGGCAAACGAGCAGACGGATTGCCTGATGGTAAGCAATTACCGCCGCCCATGGACACAAGCAACACCACAGGAGTCACAAGTGCGTTGCCGCCCCTTGGGGTTGGGAAAAGGGATAGGATGAGGAGTGGGATCAGGCAGAAAAGATAGGGGATAGGGCCTCCGGAACTCTCACTCACCGAACGAAACGCAACAGCTTAGGTACTGTTACTTTACGTCGATTTTCTGCGAGAGGGTAGTACTTCCCCGGTCGAGCCGGCCCATTCATGCTGAAATCAGCAAGGCTCTACTACCTTGAAAGTTTTTATTTAATTATATTAAAAAATTAAGTAATTAGATTCGTAGTTAATTCAGACGATTACGACTATTATCATTGTACATCTTAAATTCACAGAAAAAAATTGTCTACTTATAATATTCTACCACATACACATATCACCATGTAGTCCCAAACTAAGCAGAGTTTATACTATCTGATATACATATGCATATATCTTTATTTTTGTAAATACATTCATATTATTAGTATACATAGAAACACCCAGACCAAGACAAACATCCATGTTGATGCACACAAATGTTTAACTTAAACGGGAATCGAACCCGCGACCTTCGGCGAGCAGTTGTTTACACTCCCGCTGCGCCCACCAGTCGTCAAATTTTCAAATTCAAATTGAAATAAAAAATAAATTTCGATGACTCTTGCCGTAGGTTGCATTATGCTTGTCTCATGGACCGTCATATACAGTCCACTGCTGGACATAGGCCTCCCCTAATAGAGTAAGATCCCAGGGCCGCCAGACCTTACTAATTTTCTCAGAAACGAAATGTATAGAATAATGTAGTGTTACAATCTACTGAGATGAATAATGAGTGTACGCATACTTGCTAGCTTGGATCGTGGGCCAGTTTTTAGTTATGAGGTGCTAAAGGTCCAAGGGAACAATTTCCACACATTTACTAAATGCTAAATGAAACTTTAAACTTTGGTTTCCGTGAAAGCATAAAGATGCTTATAAGAAAATGTTATAGTTGTAAATTTTTAATGTTTATTGTAATTCTTCACTGGACAGTTGTTTGTATGGCGATTAATACACACAAAATGTACTGTTTTCGAACATTAACGTCCAAATCATATTTAGTAAGTAATTTTGTATATTGCATGCCTCGATCGTTTATGATAAGTTTAAGGGCTTTATTAAAAGTAAGGTTTGCTCTTAATATCGTATTTTTACTGGACATAAATACCAAATTATGTGTGTGTAGGTATTAAAAAATGATTCTTAATTCAACTATGGCAACACCTACAGAGTACATTTTCAAACCCCATACTCGTATCTTCACCGACGCGGGAAAGATTATGGTAAGCCTTAAATATACAAGAAAATATAATAGAGCAACATAACGATATACTCTTAAGCTATAGTAAAGTATATACAATTAAGCCTTTTCTATTTTACCGTTCTAAAAATACAACACACCTTCCCATCGACAAAGTTCAAACCATTGACATTTTAAATTATTTACTAACTTAAGTTCAGCACTAAGAACTGTTATTCAAACAGCAATTTAATTGGACACGTGATACATATTAAAAGTGAAATGAAAATCTAGTTAGAAAGAAGGTTTCAAGTTCCTATTAAATTTGAAGCTTGCAGATTCGATGAACAGAGACATTCTAGAAAGGTTTAGAGTGGCCTATTGTGATGAGTGTCTATAAAAATTGAAAGGTTAAAATTGAAAAGCCTTGCTGTTTCTGTCTGTTTTATAATAAATACGAAAGAAAGAACACAGTATTTTTTATTTTTATTTAGAATTTAGTTTATAACGCTAAAAGCACTGTTGTGAAGTAGACTATCGAGGAACCTTAGAGCTCATGACTAGTTTGAATGAATTTTACAGCTGTAGAACCTATTAGGCTTAAAATATTTTTTGTAACTAAATATCTAATACATACGTCGATTAATATGTCTATCTTGATCAAATACTCTCTTTTCAGGTAAGACAAAACAAAGGAATTGCAAAACGCACTGAAAATGCCTGGAGAAGCTCTTGGGCCATGAAAGATCTGATGAAGGACAATCTTCCTCTTTCCCTTAAGAGGCAGCTCATGGACGTGTACATTCTTCCCATCCTCACATATGGCTTTTAAACTTGGACTTTAACAAAAAAGCAGAGATCCACGCTCGAGGTGTGCCAAAGAGTGACGGAACGGAGTATTCTGGGTCTCAAATTGACGGACCGGATAAGAAATACTACTATCCGTTCCATCACAAACATCGCGGATGTCACTCGAAAAGCTACCACGCTAAAATGAGGAACTGGGTAGGACAAATTTGTCGCATGTCAGATGACAAATGGGCCAAATTAACAATTCTAAAGACTCCCTCAAACGACAGACGTCGCGGCAGGCCTAAACGGCGATGGCGGGATGCGCTAGACTCCTACAAAAAGGATTTGTTCCAGGAGGGAAAAGATAGGGACTTGTGGAAGAAGAGTCGGGAGGACTTTGCCCTGCAGTGCGACGTTACAAGCTCATAAAAGAGAAAAAAATATATCTAATGGCAGACAGACCTAATAGGAATACCTTAATATTGATTTTATCAGCAATTATTAAAACGTAAACCAATTAAATCCAAATTGAAAACAAACATTAGAATAGCCTATTGTTTTAGACGAATCAATCAGGAGTATCGGGTCATTAGAGTCGTACAAAGCCGCACAATGGTTCGAACCGCAAAAAGTGGCAGACAAAATTCGAATGCAAGAACCGCAACGCTCGCGGGAAAATCAATCAGAATGGCGTGCGATGTATTACCAAAGGCTTTTTTTTCAGCATTCCCCGTACCTGTGCAATGTGCAGTGTTTTCGTAATTGAATAAAAGAGTAGGTATACTATTAGTGAAACAGGTGAAATTAAGTTTGGAAGAATTTGTTCAAGTTTTATGTTACGTTGTGACTACACTGCGTGATATTGTTATGTATAGGAGGAATAAATAAGCAATTGTAACGTGTTGATGCTAGCATAACGCTGATTTTTCCTTGTAATTAACTGCTATAATATAGCATAGCACATTTCGATACTCAAATAATGTTATAAGTGTAACTTGGTCGTAGATACGAAATACTACAGTTTTATAACATTCATAGCTTTCTTGCCATATACATATTTATTTTCATTGACTATGTACATGTATGTGCGGTGGCCTTAGTGAAAAACAGGCTTTTATTAGCTATGTAATAATATATCACAATGGAATTTATTTCAGCAAATATATTATGAAATATGTTTTCTTATTTCACTTTTTTAAGCAAGTGCTGCAGAAATCTTCTTCTTCGAAAGAATTTTCAATATCGCCGCAAACTATATATTTGAGAGCTTAAATAAGCGAAAATCTACAAAGCCATCGATTATAAAAGAGGGGAAAAATTTAAATCAGTAAAAATATTAATTTGTTGAATAATCTTGTTATTACTAGGGTGATCGACAAAACTCTAAGAATTAGGAAGCTGAAGTCGCAATGGGCTGGTTACATTTGTCACATAGCGGATAACACGGTTGGAGTAATCGTGTTCTAGAGTGGAGACCACGCAAAATGGTAAAGGTAGTGTAAGACCCAAGGCTAGTTGAAGTGACGATATACTCAAAGCGACTGGCAGTAGCTGGCAACTTAAAGCCAAAAATCGAGCTCAGTGGCGTGCCAATGTAGAGACCTAATCAAGGGGACTAAGGCAGGCTGACGATTTTGGATAATCGTGGTAAATGCTTTCGTTAAGTCGACAAACGCCTAATTCACGGAATGACTACCTAGTCTCAAATGGGTTAATTCGTTAAATAAAGTTAAACCTAGTTATAAAATGGATTCATTAATAAAATGCCTAATTCTCACAAGGACTAATTCGCGAAAATACTACTTCGTTAGATGACTAATTGGCAAAATGACAACGCTACCGAACTTGATAGTATCACCATCTTAATGCTTTAGTTCCGACAAGGCCATCGTTGTTTTATTTTATTAAGAAATTACGGAAAGAGTCCAAACTTATAATTAATCGTCATCATGGACTATGGTCTTACCCTTCTCATAGTGAGAAGAGGCCCGTGCCCAGCAGTGGGACATTATGATTAATAAGAAAGCATATTTAGAAAACTGAAAAATAATCGCAGCACCAAGGACATTCAGTTTGATAAAAAATATTGAAAAGACTGACTAGAAATGAAATTTCCGTTGATAACGTCCAACGTCACACATACGAGTATGTAAGCTGTACCCCAAATCTTAAAATAAAACTGGAGTAACCTACTATAATTCACAGACTTCAATGAAATAATACATTGTCCCTTACGCAGATAAAAGTGTTCTGCTAGTATAGGTACGTTATTAGTACAATCATACCAATATGTTTTTAAAAATACCAACATAATAAAAACCTTTTTAATTATGAAATATTAGCTGTATGGTTTTGTTAATGTCATCTTTTAATTTTTTAATTGCTAAGGTGGTGAGCAAATGTATTTATAATTAGTATACGACTTGCATGTTGGTGGGTAATTACAGTGGCCTAGAATAATTCTGTACCGACAGGCGAAATATTTTTTGTTTTCATTTTGCCAGAAAACTGATTTCGGGCATTTTCGATGTTCGTTTTGCTCGACATTGAACTATTTGGGAACTATATTTTATAGTTACAAAAATTAATAGCGGCGATAGCCTAATGGTGTACATAACGGACTGCCGAAACGCTTGTCTCGGCTTCAATCCCCAGTTACCCCGGGCTGACGTCTGACTTTTCGAAGGTATGTGTATACTAGATTAGCTCGCGATTACACCCGTGTAATTAAAGGCTACTGCGCCGATCCTGTGGCTTATAGCGTAATTTTATATAACCTATAGCCTTCCTCGATAAATGGGCTATCTAACACTGTTTTTTTACAAATCGGTGCAGTAGTTCCTGAGATTAGCGCGTTCAAACAAACACAATCTTCAGTTTTATATATTAGTATTGGATTAAAAATGGCAATAGGCTCGCCCCCTATTACATTTGGACCGAAACATAAATGGCAAAGTGTGGGTGTGTAATACACCTATGCCTAACCCTTTGGGGATAAAGGCGTGAAGTTATCTATGAAAAATGACTAAGTTCTACTTTGTTGGTTAGTTCAAAGTAGACCTTTCTTAAAATTATAAAATCGTGTTTTTGAAATTTGACTACGGTAGCGATTATTTTACCCTTAGTATGAGCAATTATAGGCAAATTGAGTGGTGCACTCATGCTATAAAAACACAATCACATATACGTAACATCTTGATCATGGGAATCACTTTAAATAAATAAATACCTTCGTTTTAGTGTCAATTTCTCTAAATCTGATCTCTGAATCTTATATACTAAATCATATTGTAATCTAACCTTCTAATCAATATGATGTCAAAGCTTTAAGAAGACTACTCCGGGATGCCAAGAATATCTAACTTGAGTTACTTGCCCACAGTTACCTTAAGAACTAAGAATTAATTATCTTTTGCGTATAAAAGTGTCCGTAACAATTTGAGTACAAACCTTAACCAAATTTTATTTGAAACAATAAATATATACATCTGTCTCTATTCAAGTTCCAGATTTTATCGAAAATGTTCATTTAATGACTTATTCATGTTGAGGGCAAATAAAAAACAAAATGATAGCTGTAATCACATCACTTAGATTCTTATCACAACATGCAATGTCTTAAAGATAACATAATATCACGTTTATGATATAAAAACGGTGTAAGTAGAGTTATTATTGACAAAATATCGTGAAATATTTTCGCGTTTTGTGTATTCGTACTGGTTTTTTATATTTATTATTATTTAGTAAGGCAGTAACATAGTTCAACTTCCTTATATTTCTGAATGAAAACGGTCATCATATTATATGCTTAGGGGGAAATTTCCTAAATACATTAGGTTACTGTTTTTTGCTTATAAAGCTTCTGATAGAGACTTGAGATAATAATGCAAAAAATGCTTATAGTGATAGCAAATTCATAACTTTATGACCAGGTAAGTGACATGTAATATTGCGGCAAGGATTTGCTGAATCCATAATACATTGCGTATTATAAGTTACATATCTTTTATAAGGCAACACCGTCTCTAGTAGTATCGCTGTGTCGCGGAGTAGGTACGTACAAACACTCAATTGGTGGACAAAAAGAACAACTAGCTTCGAAACAGCAAGTTATGAATCACAAAGTGTTGTCTCGCGTGGGATTTAAACAGCTTATGACACTAAAAGCAATACTAATCGGTAAAGCGACCCCTTAAACCTATACACCATCCGTGGCATGTAAACTTGTATAGTGCATGCAGTATTGCTGAGATATTTTTCTCAGATTTATTATATTTTGCTTTTGTTATTATGAACGTCAATACTTACAGTAGGATTAAGCTAGAGGTATTACTGACCTAGCTCAAAAAAAAAAAATTGTCTAATCCTTGAAACGATCAAACGATAAACTTCGAGTATTCTGAGCTATAATCTTAATATATAAAATCCTTGCGTTACTTACTGACTGACAGACACGCTACAGCCGAAATCATCCGGCGCAGGAAGCTGAAATTTTTTATGTATGTTCCTTGGGGACCGTAGCGTAGGGGTGCACTAAGAAGGGATTCCCCAAAGGGAATGCCCACGGGATCGGCCAAAACGGGTAAATTAAAAAACAATGCAGGCGTAGCTGCTAACGTCCTCTAGTTATTATATAAATAAATAATGTTAAACCGACAACAGGTCGTTTGAAGAGGTAGATAAATCAATCATAAAGATTTGATTGCAGCTATATATTGGTTTAATCTTGTGATTAGAAATGTCTGAATGCAAAAGGTTGACTAATGTATTCATACCATTACAACTAGTGTGTGTAGTTTATAAAATCGCCGCTGTTCTGCCAAAGAACTGGTAAACATAATATACGTGGCTATTAATCAATATATTCTATCACTGCAAGACTGCAAAATTTACTATGTATTCCATAGGTAGTAGAGCCTTGCTGATTTCAGCATGAATGGGCCGGCTCGACCGGGGAAGTACTACCCTCTTACAGAAAATCGACGTAAAGTAACAATACTTAAACTGTTGCGTTTCGATCGTTGAGTGAGAGTGCTGGAGGCCCCATCTCCTACACCTTCTCCCTCATCCCACTCCACCTCCTATCCCTTTTCCTAACCCCAAGGAGCGACAACGCACTTGTGACTCCTATGGTATTGCTTGTGTCCATGAGCGGCGGTAATTGCTTACTATCAGGCGATGCGTCTGCTCGTTTGCCGCCTATTAATATAAAAACAAAAGCTCTATAAAAACGGAAAGACACAAGGCTTTCCGTTTTTAGCTGGGTGGCGTTTCAAGTATTAGATCCATAAACTTTCATTATGTGGTCACCAGCTGCTCAAAACACCCAAAATAATAAAATAAATTTTATATGCATGCAAAATAAAATCTAAATTCAAGGTAAATATTAGTGAGACGTACACGAATGCAGCGTACGTCGCGTGCGAGTTACAATAAAAAAAATTAGTGTCGATTTGCAGTTCGGTATGAGCGGGCAAAGGCATTTACTAATAACACACAGGCGATACAAAGTAGTTTAACTTCATTCTGTATGCAAAATTTTCAAACAGATTTTTTCTACGTGTTCCGTGTTTTTAAACACACTTTGTGCACTGTGCACGTGGTTGAAATTCTCGGTGTATTTAATTTTATAGCGCTGTTTTGGGCATTATATTTTATAACACTATAGCTGTGAAATATGGAAAAAAAGATTTTCACAATATTCATTTATTCTGTCCAATTTAACAATAAATATGTCCAATTTAACAATTTAACAATGAAATGAAAGCTCGAAATTTTAAAATTGTTAATCGTGCTACGGGAAAAATTTAAAAACGACCTGCTTTTTATTTATCTCGCACTTATTGGAAAATAAGGGCGAAATGACTTATATTTGCCCCTATTTACTCCGGCTAGCTGTGCTCAAGGGATGATCAAGAAACAGTTAGTTCTTATAGATCAATTTAAATTCTTTGCTATAAAGACATCTCATTTCTGATTAACTGATCTGATTAATATTGTCAGTTTAAAATAAATCTACCAAGTTGCAAATAGCATTTACATCGAACAGTAATAGAAGTAATTTTCAGGTCCAGTGGATAGCGTATGCGACTGCTGATCGGAGGTCCCTGGTAGGGCAAAAGTGTTACTGAGTTTTTCCGAATTCTCAGTAGCAGCACGGAGTCTGGTGACGTGCCCAGTAACGGCAATAGGCTTGCCCCCTATTACGTGGGACCTAAATATTCATGGCGAAATGTGGGTGTAATATTACGCCTCTGCCTACCCCTTCGGATACAGGCGTGAGTCTAAAAATTAAAATATCTCTATAACAAAGAACTTTACCTAGACAACTATCTACGCTAAGATAGAGTGATAAAAATATTTTATTTTACATTATTCCTCACGATTTTTAAACGTGACTAAGACTACAACAAATTCTATTTGCAGACTTAATTTGTCTAAACGATACCATTATCCTGGTAAGGTAGCTAAGCTTGCAGGTATTTTGCTGATTGCATAACCTTAAACTGGATGCAAGTAGACGGAATTCCCCGGGCGATCCTTTAGTCTTGAACGACACCCGCTAGAAGAGATAACAAGGTTCTATTCATACCTGAAAATACAATCCTAGTTTAGCTAAAAACCGCATGTTGTTGCTAAAGTGGGAAATAAGAGGTCGAACAAAATGTCTTGAACTGAAAAATAATGATATGCAAAATTATATTAATTCAGTTTAATTACGTGCTTCATCATCTCAGCCGAACGATGTCTATCGCTGGGCAAAAGGTTTCCCAAAGTCTTTCCACATAGACCTATCTTGAGCCACCCTCCTCTATCCGCTTCCCGCGATCCTAACAAGATCGTCAGTCCGCTCTACTACCACGGTAGTAGACCCTTGCTGATTTCAGCATGAATGGGCTGGCTCGGACCGGGGAAGTACTACCCTCTCACAGAAAATCGACGCAAAGTAACAGTACCTAAACTATTCCGTTTCGTTCGCTGAGTGAGAGTGCCGGAAGCAGTAGGGGCAGGCCCTATTCCTTCTCCCTCATCCCACTCCTTATCCTATCCTTTTTCCCAACCCCAAGGGGCGGCAACGCACTTGTGACTCTTGTGGTGTTGCTTGTGTCCATGGGTGGCGGTAATTGCTTACCATCAGGCGATCTGTCTGCTTGTTTGCCGCCTATTACTATAAAAATGTCCACATTGCATGTAGTGTAACTCTGCTGCCACGTATTATTTCCTTAGTGTTGATAGACGTCTTGTGTAATAGATGTGGAAATAGATAAAGTGTGCAATACTTTTAAATCGTGCACCACGAGTGACTTTACTTTTAACCAAGGGACGCAAAGATCACCCTGTTTCACTACAATCATTACAGGATCTAACAAAACCAGGTATGACGATCACGGTCTTTCTCCTTAACGTATTACCTAATGGAAAAACAATTTAAAGCTTATATTAAACATCAGATTAATTTATACTCTAACTTTGGATAACACACAGTAAAGACGTCACCTTTTCCATATATTATCCTACCTTATACCTATCCTACCTTTCATGTTATCATGCTTGCAGTATAAATTGTCGGCAGAACAGTTTTACGTTATAATTGCATTATTACGCTGTTATTATTATTTCTCGCCCCCTATTACGTGGGACCTATATCTCATGGCGAAATGTGGGTGTAATATAACACATATCTGCCTATCCCTTCGGGGATACAGGCGTGAGTCTATAAAAAATATATAAAATAATATAATTATATCCATGGACATCGGGACTGGTTGGTCTACAGTGAATCCAACGATTTCATTGTAAGTTTCTAGGAACCTTGCTGATTTCAGAATGAACGGGCCGGCTCGACCGGGACAGTACTATCCTCTCACAGAAAATCGACGTAAAGTTACCACTCCCCCTTCTATCCCTTTTACCAACCCCAAAGGGCGCAACGCACTCGTGACTCCTGTGGTGTTGCTTGTGTTCATGGCCGGTGGTAATCACTATCAACAGGCGATGCGTCTGCTCATTTGTCGCCCATTACTATAAAAAAGTCCCAGCCCTCAAAGAGTTTTCATAAGAACCGATTACGTTATTTAACCACTACATACTCATAGACAATATCGAGTGGAATTTCTGTGTGTACCCTACAATGGTGGACTATAAACTGAAAACGAGACGCTGTAACCAACACGGTCTTAACGTCTGTAAAGTCGCGCAATACTTGCATAAAAGAACATATAAATGGAAGCTTTTTTAAACATAAAGTTGTGTTTGTAGTGAGAAAAATGTTTGCTATCCTCGTGTGTGTTTTCGACTGTAAACAAGATTGACTTTTCATAGGATGCATGCAAGTTCCGAATGAAAAAAGTTGTACGTACATTTCAATTATATTTTCTTTATGTGTAACGTAAAAAAGTATCATCAACGGCTTCGAAAGTGGGGACAGATAAATCAAATTATCATGGCTTTGACAGGGATATTTTGCTTGTAACATCCTATATTATGACAGTTTCCATCAGGTAGTTCAAATAAACATTTCAGGTGAATATAACACTACAAAGCCATGTATCGTGAGATGAAGATGGTACGTATTTGACATCAAAACTGCCAGCGCTGCAGCCCTGTTTAGATCTAATTTAATTTAGAACAAACGAAATTGCACAAATCAATTACAATTTCAGATTACACGCCTCAATTGCAAATTACATACAAACAGCTATCCCGCTTGATCAAAGGCAGACAAAACCGATCGAAAGTTATCGTAATGTGTAAACAAACAGTCGTTTACGTATAATCAGCTGCTAATTACTAATACAACGAATAGTTTGCCTTCTGGAAAAACGAACTAAATAATACTAACATTTAGCTGCTTACGTTCTGTTTTATTTTTTTCTAGAAATGCAAAAGCTTATGTGTTTGCATAGAAAGGGGTGCCATCGGGGTTTTATGCCCCTGCTAATTTATTATTTAAAATACGGAGTGCACGCGAAGTTTACCGGTATGTGCATCGTTTTCCAATTGGAACACTGTGTTGGTGAATGTACTACTGAATTTGTGTGTAGACGCTTTTATTAGTCTACCATTTTTCATAATTATATTATACTTAGTCATTGATTTCACATGTTAATTAAGTAATTAGATTCGTAGTTAATTCAGACGATTACGACTATTATCATTGTACATCTTAAATTCACAGAAAAAAATTGTCTACTTATAATATTCTACCACATACACATATCACCATGTAGTCCCAAACTAAGCAGAGTTTATACTATCTGATATACATATGCATATATCTTTATTTTTGTAAATATATTCATATT
This sequence comes from Euclidia mi, assembly GCA_944739405.2. Lineage (NCBI taxonomy): Eukaryota > Metazoa > Arthropoda > Insecta > Lepidoptera > Erebidae > Euclidia > Euclidia mi. The sequence continues at coordinate 15,009,904 of OX123197.2, forward strand.
ATACCTACATTGAAACACCCAGACCGAGACAATCATATATATTATGTTGATGCAAACAAATGTTTGACTTAAACGGGAATATAACCCACGCCCTTCGGCGTAGCAGTTGTTTACAATCCCGCTGCTCCAACCGTTCGTCAAATTTTCAAATCAAAATTGAAAAGTAAAAGATTTTTCGATGACTCTTAAAATATCTAGCTATCTTTAGAAACCACTAGGGGGCGCATTTAGAAAATGTATGGAAAATGTTCCCGTGGACCTTTAGCAACTTGTACCTTAAAATTGGTTTGGATTTTTCCTTAGTCGCCTCATATGGCACCCACTGGATGAAATTGGGTAGTAAAGCTTTTTATTCCACGTATCATTTGCTATATTAATAATAACATGTACATTAAACTTAATAAATAACAACCATTGAGAAAGGAGATATGCTAAGATGTTTTTTTTATATAGATATTGGTTTGAACGCATAGGATGGATGACGAAAAACTCACCAAGAAGTTATATAAGGCAAGTGTGAATAGGACAGCAGGAAGGGTAAGACCTTAGCGGACGTTCTCTGACCAGTTTGGAGACATCCTAAAAAAAGACAAGTTAGAAGTACCCTTAACCGAAAAGCATGCATGTGAAATTTGTTGAGAGTGAATGAAGCTAGAGAGATATGCCTACCCCTCCGGGAAACAGGCGTGAGTCTATGTATGTATATCGTGTCATTTTAGATCATAAGTGTGCACGTAAAATTAATCGCAAGTGAATCATCAAGAGCGTCATCAATCGCTATTCTTAAGACGGTAGTTTGATGTGCTTAACACAGTCATGATGATAATGCTTTAAGTCTTTCGAAACTTTCATTGTTTGTTCTCTACAGAGTCGAGACTTCATTAAAATTCTGTAAATTCTTTAAATTATTCTTATCATTATTCATTTGTTCTTATTTAAATAAGTTTATATAAAATACAGTGAGGTTAGTACGCAAGAGTTCACCTGGCATTTTCATGTTTTTAATGGCTGCATAATAACTTTATAGTTTAAAGCTTGCTTAAGTATAATGTCTGTAACTATTTACTAGTAATTAAGTACAATGTGAAACAGTTGCAGCTCCTTACAAAAATAAAATACATGTTTTTTTTTATTTATTTTTTATAGACTCACACCTGTATCCCCGAAGGGGTAGGCAGAGGTGAAATATTACACCTATATTTCGCCATGAATCTTTAGGTCCCACGTAATAGGGGGCGAGCCTATTGCCGTACCGGGCACATTACCATACTCCGTGCTGTTGCTGAGAATTTCCTAACGGAAAAACCCAATAACACTTTGCCCGACCTGGGAATCGAACCCGAGACCTCCCAATCCCACGCGCACATTTATGCCGCGAGACCAACGAGGCAGTACATGTGTACCATAATATTGGCGATTCAAAAGAGTGGCCACGAGTTTTATTGCCCGTTCTTTCTCGTGGTTCTACCTATTGCTTTGCGAACGAGGCAGTAAATGTAAATGTAGAAGCATTAAGTTTTCAATTTAAAAATTGACGTTCATAAGCGTCACCTAGACGAATAAACGATTTTGACTTTGACTTTGAAAGTCAACTGTATCATACGATACAGTTGACTTTCAAAGTCAAAGTCATAATATTCATTGCATGAGAACCATCGAGTATTTTAAAGCAGTGTTTTCAGTTTCATAAGCTTTTACTCAACCCTTGATATGAATAAATTAATATAGAATTATAATTAATTAACTTAATTAACAATTTAAATTAATTAACAACTCATTAAATTTTACAAAACAGTAAAAGATGTTTTTTATAGACTTACGCCTGTATCCACGAAGAGGTAAGCACATGTGTAATATTACACCCACATTTCGCCATGAATTTTTAGGTCCCACGTAATAGGGGGCGAGCCTATTGCCGTTACCGGGCACATCACCAGACTCCATGCTGCTACTTAGAATTCGGAAAGACTCAGTAACACTTATGCCCGACCTGGGAATCGAACCCGGGACCTCCGATCAGCAGCCGCATACGCTATCCACTGGACCACGGAGGCAGCATAAAATATATGTATTTTCAAATGTAGCCTTTTCAGCAAAATCAACATTTCTCAACACTACGCCACTGTCTTTTAAAGTGTAGGTATGATAAATTGTAATTCGCCAGATGTCCAATACTACACAAATCAAAACTACATTATCTCTATACTCATGAAGTCATGAAACAACGGAAAAGTCAAAAGAAAAACATCTTTCGTACGGCAAATGTACTATATCAAGCCTTTACATCGCCATTAAAGCCTTTTTTTCAGAAATAATGATACGTTTTAAAGAGAAATCATAAAAACGGAGCCGTAAATGCACTTCCGTTACAAAAAGGCTCATTGTACGGCCTAAGTGGAGATCGTGTCTACAAATTGAAAGAAAGTATAATTGCTACTTATTATAAGCACTTTTATATGCCTTCTAAAGGCTCTAAGTAGACAATTACAGGTAAATGAATACTAAGACTTTGTGCCGTTGTATGATATTAGGGATAATATAGTGTGTCGGGCTTTTAATTGCTTGAAGCTGTTGTTTTACAAAGTAAATTTGCTATAATATGAAGACATGACAGTCTTAGCACGTAGTTAGAGAAAATGATGATATAAAATATCAGGTTATCGGGTTTAAGCATTTTAAGTCTTTCCATTAAAAATGTGTTTTTATATTTTAAGTTACAACATTACATAGTTATATATATATATATATATATATATATATGTCGGAGATTGGAGAACGGAACGTCAAATCTTAATAGATTTGGGCGTCTTCGGATACGATGGTTGGCAACACTGAGGTCGGCAGTTGACAGCTGTCAATGTCATTAAACGTTTTATAAGCGAAAGTGGAGCTGTCAACGGGCACTTTTTGGCGACAGACACAGCGGAGGAAACAAGTGTGGCCTACCTACGTCCGACTTCGCCACGTTTCCAAAAGTAATCCATTTTCATCCGAGCTACGTGTGCGTATTTAGTTTGTGAAGTGAACTAATTAGTTTGAGTAAAACCTATTGAGTGTATACCGAGTCTTATTTTCCTGAAACCCCATCATTTTAAATATTTACTAAGGAAAATATTCCTTTATAAATATTTGAAATGATTCATCAAGATATAATTTATATTTCATGAGGAAAATAATAGGTTATTCCATTCCCTTCACACTGTTCTCAACATTTTCGTCAATACATTCCCACTCACCCAAAAAGAGATACCCGTAAACAGGAAAGAACAAATGTTTCTTTATTTTATCTCAATAGAGCTTAACAATAATGGAACACACATTCCAATTACTTTACTTTCATCAAAAAATATTTAACAGAGAAATCTCCTAAAAGAAAACACACACAATTTCCCATTTCATTACAGAAAGCATACACAATCCCTTTTAGACATTTCATATTCATTCAACATATACTTAGCTTTTCATAGCAATGTGAAGGCATTTTAGTTACATAAAACCTCCGTTTATTTTTAAATCGAATATGGCAGTCAAAGGCTTTTAGAACATGCCAGACATACTACCTTGTATTAACGCATAGCGAGTGAATGGATTGAAATAATGAAAACTAGTTTATACATGATGTGAACTGTTTTAGATTTCCCTTTTTTAATAGTGAAAATAGAGACGGGTCGCTGGTAAGCTAACTTATGGGCCATATGGTAGCTGGTGGCATGGCGTTTTCATGTGCTTATACAGAAATGACAAAGTCTTTATGTTATCGGAACTCATTTAGCAAGTGCAACTATTATTGTAATATAAGGCCAAAAGGCAATGCTCGTATACTGTGCGATTGTGTAATGAATATACATTGCTCGAAAATCTTTGACCATGTCATATAACCACGGCTTTGTATGAATAGAACAGTTTTGTGCAAGATAAGATCCATACTTAGACATAATTATATAATAGTTACAAGATATAATAATGTTTAGACACCACTTAAATAAGACATTATGGAAAGCTAACAAAGCATTCAGAAATGACAATAGCTTAATTTATAATTACATCAGCGATGACAGCTTATAATCAGGTCAAAAAAGAAAACTCTCCAGTCTCAATACAGATTTTCTTACGGTGAAAAACCTTTTCACAGAACTGTGGCTATGACGTCGTACATTGCACTATAATATGAAACTATGAGCACCATTAAACTCTATGTGTGCAAATTTCACAGAAATATAAGGCACTATAAGCAAACTGGCTGATAATATCATATTCGAGCAATAACGAGAGCTGTTACGTGTTGTATTAGTTCTGTACCCTAAGTGTGACATTTTAGCTGTTGGACCGGACTCACATGGGCTACAATATAAACTACTAAAGTTTTACAGTAGAAAATATGTTTAAATTAACTGTTAAAGTAGTTAAATAAAATACTGGCAAAAAACGTGATGGGCAAAACAGCCGAGAAACGAATTGTTAAAACACGGAATATGTCGTTACTCCGTAACATTAGGAAGCGGAGGACTATCATAACTGGAGAACAGCTGTTCAATCTCTCTCTGGACAAGAAAAAAATTACGGAGCTGACTTTCAATCTTCAGTAATAGGGCCACCCTAAAAGAAGAGGCAAATAAAGTAATACACTGAAAATAATAAGGCACTGACAAAGAATATTCTTGCATGTTCCGTTGCGAGTTTATTAATCAACCTTTAGTGCGAGGATCCTTCGTATTTATGATTTCACGGATATCTGTTTTTTATGAGAGTGTCTGGCCAACTCGGTTGTCGGACTTGCCAGACCGTCCGAAGGTCTCCGACGTGGCCTATCGATTTTTGCTCTAAGACTAGAATTGGGACCGACAGCTTAAAGTGTTCGCCGAAGCTCGGTAGCGTTCTGATGTAAATATCACCCATAGACAAGAGTCGCTCACCTAAGGGAACAAAAAAGGGCAACTAGCTTGTGCGCTACTGATAGTTACAAAAAAAAGTAAAATCAAGTGATCCGTGTGAATTGTCTCACCCATAATCGTCGGTAAAGCGAGGTGCGACTGTTTTATGTTAGCGTTTTTATATTTTATTTATTACCCTAGTGTCAACTTATACAGGGTGTTCGCGAGCGGTGTTAACGGTTATACGGTTTTTGAAGTGTTCCGTTCAGTTCTATATTTATTCAACTATAAAAACCTTGGTTATGTCCTTATGAACTGATGAGTGTGCAATGACAATATGATGAAAGCTCAAGTTATGAAAAATAATTCTGCTTTACTAAAAAAAGGAGTTTCTTCTCTTTAACACATGAAGAAGAAAATCCTGTTAAGTAGTTTTAGGAAACTGGTAGTGTGTTTATTAAACGACGACAGATACGAGATAATGATTTGAGATTAAATAAATTAAGTGAATTATTGATGTTCAACATTTTTGCTTATAACTGGTTCACACATTAATCTCTCGATTAGATTCTTATTCTTCTTTGGAATGAAAATATGGTTAAAATTGATAATTTCTATGGCTCATAATCCACAACATCCTGTGAAGTAAAATGCTAGAACGCTATTACGGTTGAGGTCGTTTTTAGGGTTCCGTACCTAAAAGGTAAAAATCGGAACCCTATTACTAAGCCTCCGCTGTCTGTCTGTCTGTCTGTCTGTCTGTCTGTCACCAGGCTGTATCTCATCAACCGTGATAGCTAGAAAGCTGAAATTTTCACAAGTTATGTATTTCGGTTGCCGCTATAACAACAAATACTGAAAATATTAAGGGGGGGTCCCATACAATAAACGTGTTTTTTTTTCGTATTTTTGCTCAAAATTACTAACGGTAACAGGTAGACGCTTAAAATTTTCACGGAATATGTAGTTGTATATTACCTTTAATAAATAAATAATTAAATTAAAAAAAGTAAATAATAAAGGGGGGCTCCCATACAACAAACGTAATTTTTTAACAATTTGTTACTGTTGTTACTCGATCTTAATAAACAAGTAGAAACTTAAAAAATATTTAAGTATATATACAACAAACGTGATTTTCTTTTATAGATGATGGTACGGAACCCTTCGTGCGCGAGTCCGACTCGCACTTGCCCAATTTTTTTCTTTCATTTTCGGCCACGCTGTTGTAGCTCGGGAGCACTATGGAGAATTAATTACAACTTATATTGTAATGTCGCGTTTCTGCGAGCCGCTAAATTATTGCTGTCGTTAAATAAATGATTTTGTTCAACTTCGCTGGAAATGTCGGAATATAGGCAATTCTATTGAATAGTGTTTGGTATTTTCGGTTACTAATTATTTATCATCATGCGATATTTCGTTGCATCCAAAATGTTCGATTTAAAGAACGGATTTGCTCTCTAGTCTAGCTAAGCAGAATATTATCTTTTCTTGAATATATAACACAGCCAATACTATATATTATATCAGACCTATTGAAATAAATTAATGTGATCTAACTGAACTGACTTTATTGATATCGTGAGCTCACCACGATATGGTAATTCCTTGTCTCAATTTTTTTTTATCAAGTATCACTTTTCCTGCCACCTTAATTTTTACTTAAACAGTATCAACATTATAGTAAAAGCAATATTTGGATCCAAGATAAAATTTTAAAATTTTATATTCGCTTAAAATTGGATATTAAATGCTTTACAAATATTATAAATACGCGCAGCATTTCCATTTATCACTTTATTTAAAGGCTAAATTATTATTTACACAAAAGCACCACGGTCGCTGAAATGTTACATTTTATTAAAACATTCAAGCTGAGTGTTAATTAAAAAAGAAGGTTACCCGAGGAAGGATTCTATTCAACGAGGGACGTTAGTTTTTAGATTGAGGAAACGTCATCTCCGGTCGAATGACGACAATCGTCTGGTAAGTTTTTATCGAAATCGGCGCGTGGTGGGGAAATTAAAATGGCGGTATTTCTATATAACATACATGAGCCACGTGTGGAGTCGTTTGGATTTGAATATAGATAAAATCAGACGGTGGATAGTATGAGAATTTTATTATATTTTGTTCCTATATTTATATAAAAACTAGCTGACCCGGCGAACTTCATACCGCCATATTTAATATTTTTTACATACAAACCTTCTCCTGACAACAACGAACTCATAATAGAAATATTTATCCAATTTGGTGCAGTCGTTTGGAAGTTATGCGCGTACAAACATTTCGGTAATTCATATTTATTTATAATAGATAACACACTAGCTGCTGCTGACCCGGCGAACTTCGTACCGCCATATTTTATTTCTCTAGTTTTTTTTAATTTTTTTTGGACTAAATTGTGGATCTAAACCATTCTCAAGTCCCCTTGAACACACACAAAAAATTCATCAAAATCGGTCTAGTGGTTTAGGAGAAGTTTATTGACATACACACGCACACAAGAAATATATATTATATAAAGATACAAATTCTGTATTAGTATAAATATGCCTGAATCAGTTCGTTGTTTGTCAAAGAACATGGCACCAAACTTAAAAGTAACGATCCTAGAGTGACTTGAGATCGTCCATTATAGTTTGGTTAAGTAAAGCAAGGTTGCAGAGTTCTCCGTGTGAATAGACCGATGTTTTTGTTGTGCTATATACTTCAGAGCAGTATTGGGCTTCAAAGAGTATGCAATTTGGTGTACTAGTAATGGCTTAGTTGCTACCTACACCTCTGCGCAACCCGTGCAGTCCTAATTCTTGCATCATCATCATCGGCCCCATATATAAACTGCCGTGAGCAGTATGCTAGGCACCGGCCTCATAACACTTTGATATTGTATAGGCCACAGTCCACCACGGTTCCCAAACGCGAGTCGACGGACTTTGCATGTGTTTCAAAAATATTATAGAGAACTTTCAGGCATAAAGGTTTCTTCACGCTGTACTCTCTCTACACTTCACCGTTTAGCTAGCGATGATTGGCAATTTTAAACGATATGCGTTTAAAAGCTTCGTATAGTCATTATTGGAGCTCACTGTGGAGTGAGACCATTCGAGACGTTCTGCGTAGTATATTTGTTTTCCACTAAGCTATCCGTTACTCGAAATAATACCTAACATAATATTATTATAGATGATTTATGAAATATTTAAAGTTGTTTTGATTGCCAGTTTTTCTGCTCTTGTTATTGTATACAGACAAAATATTGCATCGATGAAATTAGCACTGATTTCAAGGCACTAAGGTGCCTCAAATACCAGTTAATTACGGTTACATTTATCATTTATAGAATAAAGCTACTATTACGATTATACGAAAAAATACTCGTTTTCCATAACAAGTTATCTCTTACCACATAAAAACTCACATCTTCATTGGCAGGTCAGTATTCTTGAAAATAAAAATTTCTTCCAAAGATACTTTCCACCAACCGACTGCGGGGTAGGAGTGTAACAATAGAACTTTATGTAGAATAATTAAAGCTGATGAGAAGGAAATTAGCTTCGTATCATTGGTACTGACAGTCGTTCGCGTTTTTAATTTTATTTTTCGCGTCCCGCTTTTTACTATCTTCGTTATGGCTGTTACAATGTTTATGCTTCCGTCGTTTGAAACGATTGCATAGTTTTTAAATGAACCTTTTAAATTGCCTCTGGATACTTTTGGGTGGTTACTATCTGATATTTGGCATTTTATGCTATCGATGAGAAGTGATGGCGGTATCAATTTTTTTTAAATATAATTATGTCTGCTACTACTAAAAGGCAGCGATAGCCTAGTGGAGATACCAACGGACTGCCATGCAGAGAGTATCGGGTTCGAATCCACGGCGCGCATCAATGACTTTTCGGAGTTATGTGCGTATTGAATTGTTAATTATCGCTTGCCCCGTGCCTCGGAGAGCACGTTAAGTCGTCGGTCCCGGTTGTCATGAAGATCTTTGACAGTCGTTATAGGCCGTCAGTACCTTCTAAATAAACTGACACTACTCTAAACCATGGAATATCGCTATCCCTTCGGGTTGCGGAGGTCAGACAGGCTGTCGCTCCGTGGAAAAGCTAATTTTCAGCCAAATTCGATTAGATTAGTAAGCGGACCCCAGGTTGAAACTGGGATAACGCTAGGAGGATGATGATCTGCTACTACTGACTTACTGACAGCCAAGCACCGCTGAAACTTCCGGACGCAAGAAGTTGAAATGCTGATACTGAATTGAATGGAGTGCAGAGGAACATTAAAGAAAGCTTTTTGGAAATTCCTTCCCTAAGGGAGTATAACGTGCGCAGTGCCGCGAGCCAAATCTAGATAATATATTATTTGTTTTTTCGATGATGTAGGACAGGATTTTCAAATGTATAGTAAAGAAATGTTCAATCACTTGTCCAAACAGACGAAATTATCAAAGCAGAGCCTAAACGTCTCGAGCTGCCGACTTGAATTTTGATCCGTTTGTCATTTGATCCTTTTATGTTGTAAACAGTTACATTGAAAGGATTATGCAAAACAATACGACGACAAAAGAGGTTCAAGCTTATTTTTAAACATCGCTATGATCTCTTTATGGGAATAATAATTATTTATCATCCTCCTAGCGTTATCCCAGTTAGAACCCGGGGTCCGCTTTCTAGTCTAACCGGTTTCGACTGAATAGTAGCTTTGCCACAGAGCGGCTGCCTGTCTGAACTCCGCAATCCAAATGGCTAGGGCTATATTCCATGGTTTAGACTAGTGTCAGTTTTTTATTCATAGGCACTGACTCCCTTTATTGACTGTCAAAGATCTTCATGCCAGCCGGGACCGACGGCTTAACGTCCTCTCGGAGGTACGATGCAAGCGATTATTAACATTTCAATGCGCATATTACTCCGAAAAGTCATTGGTGCGCACCGTGGATTCGAACCCGATATCCTATGAATGGCAGTCCGTTGACATCTCCACCAAGCCATCGATGCTGTAAATATAATTATTATACAACTAGTAATTTATTTTTGGATCCACACGAAGTAAAGCCTGGAGAACCATTACTGTTCCTATAAACGACTTGATACTTGATGGCACGGGCTGTTTCCGCAACTCCACGTCTTGGCGTGTATTTTGCGTGCAGGTGGGACTATAAACGACTTAAATTTTAAAAAGTGCACCAATCATTAACCAAAAATGTTTCTAAAATCGAATTTGCTTATTGCATATTTGTGTGAACAAAGTGCACATGCGATACATCTGTAACATCAATAACAGTATGTTGGATTTACTACTCACATTAAAATTTCACACCAAACCAAGTTGCGTAGGGGCTGATTCTGTCAAATCCTTGCACAATGCGGACTACTTCATTTAAGTAAGTTAAGTTCAAAATATTCATGTTTACGCCTAATATTATAGGTAGGTAAGTAATGCTTATTCAGAATAGTAATTTATAATTAGTTCTTGTAAAAAAAAAGAATTTTTAAACACGATTATCACTTTGCGTTGGATCGCCAAGAAAAGTTTGCTCTCGTAAGTACTCGTATGTTGGTTTGGCAGATATTAGACTTTTAAGAGAGTTCAATATAGATAGATAGATATACGCTTTATTGCACACCAACATAGCATTAAACAGTACATATTTTGTAAAGAGACTTAAAACTATGATAATGTACAATCGGCGGCCTTATCGCCTAGGGCGATCTCTTCCAGGCAACCTTGAGGTGGACAGGAATGATATGAGCAAAAATGTGGAGCGGTGGTGTAGTTGTTAAAAATAATACGAAAATCTTAGATACTATATACATACATGCATACATATATAAATAATAATTCGATAAATATATATAACGCATCAGCATGGTTTCGTTTGTTCTGACAACCATAAAGCTTCAAGTACTGACACAATTCCGTCATTTTTCAAAGAGATAAAGCTAAAATACTTTGTTACATGAAAAATTAGATTCGTACACCACAATAGCCTCCGTCTCTCAACGTAAACATTGACTCAAAGCGGCTTATCTGTTGTACCAACACATTTTCTTCCTATTTACATTGTAGGACGACATAATGGCTATATTTTGTCCGAATTTTATCTCTTACTGCTGCCTAACTGATCTGGGAATCTCTTTCATCGTGTGCCAGTGCGATGAGTCAAGCTTTTTTAATTAGGTGGCAAATTGGAGCGTTGTAGTGCAGTGATTGAAATTGTCATTATCATTACAGATGTTTTGATTGTGAGATTGAGCTTTCGTTGTCTTAAGATATGTCGTGATTAGGTATTGTTAGACATGGGTGGTTTTTGTCTTGTAATTAATATTAGTTTTCGACTCCAGTGGTTTCAGTTTTTGCATTTATCTTATGTCATTTTAGTTTTACGTCTATATTTTTACTACGGCGGAAATTATGATTTTTTTAAGTACGTCGTTTGTTTTAATAATATACGCTGAAGATTTTTTATTGACTCTACCATTTAGGGTCTATATCTACTAATATCTAGGTTTTATGGTGGTTTTGAAGTTAACTGGGTATCTGGTTACTTTTCAAGGGATAGACAGCGTATATTTGACAACGGATACCCGTATAATAATTCATAATTCATTTATTCATTTGCAAATATGGGTATACATTTGCAGATCTTAATAATAAATACATTCTTAGTTCTATTACCATATCCCATCAATTAGACATGCAAACACTGAAAGAGTAAACTATTACGTATTATAATATTAAACACAACACAAATTATTACAATTTAACGTCAAAATATAGAATGTCAAATAAGAGTCCAAAATGTCATCATGTAGAAATAAGAATAATAAAATGTCGTGAAATAAAATAAAAATTAAATTATACAATATCAATAATAATTATAAAAGTACAATGTCAGCTAATCACAATTAAAGTGTCAAATGTACATAATTATATAAGTATATATTATAATTAAAAAATAAATAAAGGTTCTTTCTAATTAATTATTTGCATTATGTGTATCATCTAAATATTCCTGAAGCGAGTTTATCTACAAGCAGTTTTGAAGATGTCTTTTAAATAATTGTAGATTTTCAATATTTTTAATCTGAGTAGGTAATTTGTTGTGAATGCGTGGTGCAGTGCAAAATAAGCTTTTGTGCATTAGCAATAGATTTTATAATCACGCACATGAAGGCTACGAAACGGACTATTACTAAGCCTCCGCTATCAGTCCGTTCGTCTGTACGTCCATCAAGATCGTAAGCAGTAGCAAGTTGAAATTTGCAGTAAAACATATATTGCTATTGCCACAGACAACAAATTGTAAAAGAAGAAGCACAACGTACGGGACCAGCGCTGTGAAAGCCCAACTTGCACCTAACCGATTTTATTTCATCACAACTGGTCCAACACAGAGTAAGTTGCGCATGTAGAAAATCTTCGAGTGAGTCAGTGTTTACTTCAGAACGGGGGTAACGCCAGCATTCAAGGATAAACGCTATCTTCAAATTAACATACATTATCTGTGAAGTTAAAAGCGACGCGTTTACATGTGGACAAACACACTTATTTATATTAACTTATTTATTGTTATGAATAGCACTTCACGTTAATTTAAAACGAATTTATCCTGTCTTCTGGGAATTTGAGAAGCTTTTGTGATGTACCACTCTGTTTATGTACATTAAGTAGGTACGTATCCAAAAGGCTCTAAGTCCAAGCATACTCATGACTACTTGAATATATTTTTAATATATACCAAAGAAGTTCAGAAGTTGTACGTCTATTAACCATCTTCAATAACATCAGCATCATTTTGATCCACTGATCGATATAGGCCTTTCCGATGGCATGCAATGAAGATAGATTTTTGGCTCTTCGTGTCCAGCCATTGCGAGAAACATTGCATAATTATATTGTATAATCATACGATTTCATCATAACTGTCCGAAGTACCCGAAACCGACGAGCATGTATGAAAAGAGTAATGAGTGTAGAGGAAGCGCGTGAGGTTTGTCAGGATTGAAGCAAGTGGCGTTCTGTTGTCTCTGCATACCCCGACGGGAAAAAGGCGTGAGTATATGTATGTATATATGTAATGACTATAGTTGGTGCCACGAGAAGATAGACTTTTTGTAAACAAACATTCAGCGCTTCACAACCTTTTTTCAAACAGTTGTGTTTTAGATTTTATACTTTTTGAACAGTATTTTTTTTCAATGCCTAATTATGCCAGTTTTTAAATTTATATTGTTAAAGGTCATTGGGCATATCTGACCCGCTTTGCGAACAGTGACGGACATTAACCAAAATAGTTTTAAACAAAAGGGAATAATATCACCTTTCATTGCATACAATTGTTTGATTAAAAATCGTCAGTGAAAAATGTACCGGATCCTTTAAAAAAAAAAACAAACGGTATCAAAGGTTTTCTTCTAATTCATCTTATAAAGGCATAAAAATAATATCGAAACCATACAGCGTGGTGCATGAATGAGCTAATGCTTAGAGATATGTTATACGATATCTCTTTCGTACATTGAACAGGTTTTTTTTGCACATTAAATAGTTATACTCAATACTCAATGTTTTATTGTACTCCATAAGTTACATATCGCTAGTTGCGCCCATATCGCTAGCATTATTTATAATCTGTCTTGGGCCATACAGTAGGAAGGAACAGACGCATCCGCTGCCTATTTAAATGATCTTCTGATTGCTTTGGATCAAATTGAATAAATATATTTTAATGAACTAGCATTTTATTTTTCTTACATATATCAATTAATTAGCGGACGCCCGCGACTTCGTCGGCCTCATTCAGTCATCCCGCGGGAATATCGGGATAAAAAGCCTAGCCTATAACCTTTCTCATGAATGTGGCTATCACACACAAAAATATTTTTTCAAATGGGATCAGTAGTTTCAGAGATAAAGAGTATGGATGTATACATAGAAAACACTTGATTTTTTTAGATTCCCGTAGCTCACATTAAAGTGACTAATTACATTGTACTTAAATGAGAGCCGTAGATGAATACTTCTTCTTCGTCGTTGCACTCTTGGCAGAGTGGTCGTGTTCGTCATATCAGCTGTTAGTGGCTCGCCTTACAATACGCCGCCATTCCTGTCTGATGGCCGCTTTTCTGGTGCAGACGTGCAGGGAACTGTCCACAACTGCTTTTATCTGGTCCGTCCATCTCATAGGCGATCTACCTCGTGCTCGGCTGCCTTCAACTTTGCCTTGCACCACTAGGCGCTCGATGGACTCGTCGCCACGCTGGGATACGTGTCCAAAGAATGTCAGGATTCGAGTTTGCACAATGGAGGACAGGCACTGCTTGATGTCAAGTTCCTGCTTCTTCCTGCAGATGAATACACTCTGCTATATTTCGTTAGTGTCAGTGTAATGGGTATGGTTTCCATACTAAGGTGCCCAATTACCTTTTACTAAAATTAAAATATTTGATTTTGTGTTTGAATGGTCGAATGTTCATAAATTTGCCGAATTTTTTGTCGTTTTACAGGTAATTTATTCTGTAAATTAAGGAAAAATCACTATTTTTTCTAGTTATTTTTCCTAGTTATTTTTATAGTACCATGTATGTAAATGATAGAGTACATACATTATGTTACTCTATTATTGACATGATTTTTTTTTATCATAGACAATAAATCATTTGCAAAGTAGCCTAACTATCCTAAAATATTAAATTATTGACCAACCATGAATAATATTACAGATAACTAGCTAGTACATTGTATAAAATTTTTTAGGCATGGAGATTTTACGTTGTCTGTGAATAAAATCGTCAGAATAAACTTAAACAAAATCTGGTTAAGCCCAAGAATGTAACATTTCAATGAACTAACGCCAAATGTTGACATTCTAGGTGTCAGTACCTCAAAACATCAAAAGATCCTGTTGACAGCGCATAATATCGATAAAAACCCGATCCATTGACATATTAGATTCCAATGACACGTATCTATGTACCGTAGCGCTCATTGGATTTGACATTATTTGTTTTTGACAGAACTATCGCTAAGTCACTTGGTAGAAATTCTTTGTTTACAAAAAGTCTATGTTCTCGTGGCCCGGACTATAGTAATTGACGCATTGACCAGTATATTATTGTGTTAGTAGATCATCATCCTCCCAGCTTAATCCCAGTTACATCCTGAAGTCCGCTTACTAGTCTTACCGGATTTTATTGAATATTAGCTTTGCCACAGAGAGCCTGCCTGTTTGACCTCCGCAACCCAAAGGGATAGTGACATGCCATGTTTTAGACTAGTCTCAGTTTATTCAGAGGTACTGACTCCCTATAACGAATGTCAAACATCTTCGTGACGACCGGGACCGGCGATTCAAAGTGCTCTGCGAGGGACAGGGCAACCGACAATTATTATAAAGGTGTATATAACTAGACTGGCGTGATTAAAAGTTTGTATTGTATGATTGCGATGAGTCGGTTCAAATTGACGTTTTAAGTCGGGTAGTCTTATATCAGGGAAGCCAACTTTGGTTTATTAGATTAAACTTGACTTCTTAGGTCTATGCCAATATGTATAAAAATATTCAGCTGCAAAATTATAATAAAGAATATTTAATTTGCATAAATATATGCGTAGTAATTTTCTTTTGCGATGATGTCATTACGGAAGCCTTGGTTGTACAAGCGTCATGAATCATATCTGTTTAAACATGCAGTATGCATTACATTTATCAATTTCTTTAGTGATCATATATAAAAAAAACAGCTTTAGGCATTTATATTTAATTCGCAGGATTTCGATTTTCATTGTTAAAGGCTTCCTATTGTTAAGCACTTTTTCATAATTGTTGAAACCTTAAAATTGTCGCCTTCATGCAGTTTACAATATGACTCTACAGTATGTCACTATTTTCTGTTTCTTCAACATTAACTCTTTGAGACTATCACAGTCATGTCCGCCTTGCCAATAAAGCAACTATTATAAATATGTAATCCGTTATAATTTACAACAATAATTTTCCGTACCTTTAATTTATTTATTGAAAACATAATAACATAATATGCAAAGAAAAAAATCATCCATACTTCATCACTACATGGTATAAAACAAAGTTTGTCTTCTGTGTAACATCGTTGGTCTTCTGTCTGTCTGTCCCTATTTATGCTTAAATTTTAATAACTACGCATCGGATTTTAATGCGGTTTTTTTTAAAAGATAGAATGATTCAAGAGGAAGGTTTATATGTATAATTGACGTGGGAGAAGCCGCTGGCGGCGTCTAGTATATTATAAATGTGTATGAGCTTCAATATCTTCTGAACCAGTAATTTCCCTGGTATGGTGCCGAAGTAGAAAATGTTCGTAGTGATTGGTACAATATGGGATTTCAGTTTTCGTTAAGGGTCTTTTTACACCCTGTATAGTCGGCAAAACTTCCGAATTTTTTTCTCATTACTACTAATTTCAAGACACTGCCGCGCGCGGCTCACGACATTCGTCGGCCGCGCGCGTCAGTCGCGGGCCTCGGCAGCGGTGCCATACATTTTCATACTTTGACTATTGTCGCGAGCGATCGACGGCAAACGTAGGCCGCGCGCGGCTGCGATCGATCGCGATGCACGGAATTCTTCTCTTTTTCGTACCTTTAATTTATTTATTGATAACATAATGACATAATATGCAGAGAAAAAATCATCCATACTTCATCACTACATGGTATAAAACAAAGTCTGTCTTCTGTGTAACATCGTTGGTCTTCTGTCTGTCTGTCCCTATTTGTGCTTAAATTTTAAAAACTACGCAACGCAATTTAATGCAGTTTTTTTTAATAGATAGAATGATTAAAGAGGAAGGTTTATATGTATAATTGACGCGGGAGAAGCCGCTGGCTGCGTCTAGTATATTATAAATGTGTGTACTTGTTTGTCCTTCTTTCACGTCACAACAGAGCGATTTTGTGGTATGATTTTTGTGGTATTTGGAGATAGTTAGAAGACTGGAGAATCATAGTCTTAGCCTTTTACCGCGATATCCTATACCCCCAGCTGAAACCATGTCCGATAATTAAGTTCACAAAGTATATTCCTGACCTCCGAAAGAGGTACTTACTTAGGCCGATTGTTCAAATTCGAGGCACGTCTAATAGACTATTTAGTGTATCATTTAAAACCCACTCCACGGACAGTTAGACACATTTGCTATACACATGCATTTGTCACGACCTTCGGCGTTTCCTATTTCCTGTACACGTTAAATTATTTTTAGCTGGCCTTTTGTTTTAGAGGTTATGTTGCGTAAAGTACCTGGATGCACCGAGCGCTTCTTCCTATTTTTTTTATATGCTTCGCTGATTCTATGGCGCCATGTTGACTAAATTTTGGATGAAATTAAACTATATTGGAGACAAAATTGTAAAGAGCCTGTATGGTGATTTTTGTCTAGTCAACGATTTCTATCGAGTATATGTCGCTTGCCAAACATAGGTAAGTATTTTTTAATTTTAACTAGTTATCGCGGATGTTTTTGTTATTAAATTACAGTTTGAAAAAATTCACGCATTACGTTTAAATACTTCCATTCGAAAATGAACAAAACACCAACCATATTCGAAACAGAAATGTTCAAATAACATAATAGTCCGAGATCCGTAGAAGAGCGACCTTCACCGATCTGGTTATTGGCTGAAAAGTATTTTATATCAAATTTTGCATGTCAAAATATATATCGCGAATTGGTTAGCAAAAAAATCCAGTCCAGACTAGGAAAAGTAGAAGAAAAATGTATTTAGGTTTTCATTTAACAGTGCATATACGCGTTTAATAAATAAATTTAGTACTAACCGAATGTATGAACCCTAAAAGGTATGTTTACATAGGGTTGTAAATTTTTCCTGGTGTATTTGGTAGGGTTGCCAAGTATAAATTCTTTAAGTTGACACTAGTTATATTTATCAATTATTTTAATAGACAAATATTATATTAAAATGACCGCTACTCCACTGCGAACACGATGATATTGGGTTGCCTACAAAAAACCTGTCAGGAAAAGCAGTTGGCAATTTTTTTTAACCTGGACCGGATTTTTTTTACCAACCCAATCGCGAAATATTTTTTTACATGCAAAATTTTATATAAAATGCTTTTCATCCAATAAACATATCGGTGAAGGTCACTCTTCTACGGATCTTAGACTATAATTTGTTTTTGCTTGTAATCGAACTCAACGCGCTGCACACGTCGAAGTACATACAGTGAGGCGTCCAATATTTCGCTACGTTATCTAAGCAGACTAAGTGAAAATTATATATATTTTGACCTCTTTGATAACGTCATCGTCCTAGTCTAGCGTTATCCTAGTTGCATCCAAAACTTTCTCCTTGAAGTGCGCAGTCCGCTTATTAGTCTAAGAAGAGTTGACAGAATACTAATCTATCTTTTATTTATTTATTAAGTACAACCGCTCACTATACTTACAGTTGCCGAAAACGTGTAGTAAGCTATTAGTTATATTAAGTAACTTAATTTCTAGTATTCGTAGACATTTCAAAAGAAAATACAATTTACATATAAATAAAAACATGTATAATTTGGTGACAAATATGTCTACATCCGGATATTTAATAATAATGCTTTTAAGCAGTGTGAGTGCCTGAGTAGACGCGACGTAGTAGTCGCGATCGCACTCGCGGATATTGGTTCGGTGCTGAGATCAAACAGCATGACAACGCATTAGGGTCATCTATTTGGTTATGTAATAATAAAAAATAATATAAAACTAATCTACATTTACGACGGAGTCCTAGTGTTTCGAGGCCTACCATACCAGACACAAAAAGAGACGGATAAAAAGATATTTATGTTCTATAAAGCCATCTGACCTCCGCTATCCAAAGGGACAAACGCTGAAAATAAGCTTATAAGTTATAAAGGTGCCCCAGCTAAGAGTCATTAGGTAAATCAGAAGCACTTGTACGAAGGGCTAATGTAAGTGCATACTGCTGACGAAGTACAAATTAAGGCTTTTATGGGCTCGCGGTACTTTTGATGCACTGTTTATTCTAGTGCGTCGAAAACCCTTGAGCCGATCAAATTACTGGCCAGCTTTAATGGAACCCTTTTAGCTGAGAACAGGTGAAAAAAAAGTTATAAAGTCCTTGCAAATATGTATACAGCCTCGTTGGTTCAGTGATGTAAAATTGACAAGAAATCTCTAATAATATGTCCAGGTCGAGTAGAAATTTGTCCGTGTGGTGACGTAAGAGCCGACAGAGTGAGCATATTATGCAGAGAACCACACTGTAAGAGAAGGAAAACTTGATACAAACCCTATACCAACCCGTTTGACCAGCGTGGTATAGTAGGCCAATTCCTCCTTTCAAAGGAGAGGCCTAGTCCAGCAGTGGACTGTTTAAGGCTGATGATGATGAGTAGAAATTAGTAATAGCTTTTTGTAACACAACAAATATATTACTTGCGATATGTAGCACTTAGCTTGAATTTGGGGAGTGAACTGAAGCAAATACCTAACTGTATGAATTATATATCATAAATTTTGGATAAAATGCTTCCTTTAAAAATTTGATAATTTAGTGCCAAAGACACTTAATTTGAAATATAATAAAACCGCTGTAGTTTATTGGGAAAAACCTAAAAGCAAATAAGAGGTCCTCCTTATTTTATGTTGTGTTCCTGTCGTGTATGTTTCAAAGTCTTTTAAAAGCATATTAAAAGTTATTATGTACAAATGGCGCCCCTCAAATATTACACCTTCCTGCTAAACCAAATAAACATGTCGCAACGTAACGTACCGATGAAATATTCTCTCGAAATATCGCTTGGAATGTCCCTACCCCATTAGTTAAAAACGGCTTGACAAATAAAAGTGAAACGCATCTACTTAGTAAGTGTGTCGTTTAATTTGTGCGTTCAAGGCAACTGGCCTTAGTACTGCCAGGGCCAAGCGCTTCAGTGTAATGCACTCTACACGTGTATGGTATAAGTTGAAGCGGGATGAAATCGCTAGCGCTTGTGAAATGTTAGCACTATTTGTCGAAATCAAAACACTATTTAATAAAGAAAACAATATGGTAATCCGTTTCTCATTTAGCATTGTTACAAGCATTATAAGCTAAATTAAGGAGGGCCACAGCGTGAATTTAATGTGTGATGACACTGCATTGTATGTTCGTCTTTATCTGCCTAGGTTCTTCATAGGGATTATACATATTCTGTCATAAAAAGCCTATAGCTGTGCGTTAAAGCAGCATTCGTTTTTGACTTATTATTTCTGAGCTATGTTCTAATGTGTGTCTATCAGCTATTACTTAGTACATAAACGTATATAAGCAGAAAATACGCATAAAACCGCAAATTTATGGCGAAATGTGGGTGTAATATTACACCTCTGCCTACCCTTTCGGGGATTAAGGCGTGGGTGGGTCTATATAAAAGAAATCACATGTATAAAAATGTTTTCAGTAGACAAACATCGCATATAAATTCCAAAAAAGGTATCAAGACAAAAAACAATTTGTCAACAAAATCATAAAAAGAAAATGGTCTGTCGCAATAAATCAAAAAACAAATTTTGTTCCTTTTAAAAACAGTGAATTCTTTGCCTTCAAAATCCTTACGTAAGGTTTTTCCCTCAGCTCTTTTTTATAATAATGATAAGTGCAGGTGCAAATCTAATAATAACTACTGTAACTGAAAAATACTTAAAAATAAATGCAGAGTAAATTTACTCAGAGTCACGGCCATGCTTCAGAGTGTTGCACTCTTGCCCTTGGAACGAAATGCGGGCGGCAGCGGGCTAATAAAATATTATTCCGTTGTAAAATTATTGGCAAACAGACTGCTATTAATATAGCCAAGAATAAACCGTCGTGTAGCAGATGTTTTGAGCTCTGCAGACCTAAAGTGAGAGTAAATAATAAAAGTAAATTGTGTTACAGTATGAAAGTAGTAAGGTCTGCAATTTTATTAAATTACTATTTGCTTAAAAAACGGTTGCGATACTAGATGTGCCGTTGCATGTTGGCAGCCTTAGAGTAGTCGGTGTGTTTCAGGTAATATTGGTGAATATTGCACTGGTTCATATTGCCTGGATAAAGCCAATACAAGTTCGTGGTGAAATCTTTTGCGAAGTGTAGATAGTTACAAGTGTTGAAGTCAAGCTTATTGTTTTCTATGATAGTCATAATAGATATTCTGTAGAACGAGTTGTACTATAATAAAGAGATATATTTCTAAATTCTTTGGGGAGTTTTGGACTGTTAATAGAGATTTGATTGTGTTTAGAGCTGATAATCGTTTAAATAGTTTGCGCACTTATAATGAATCGTAATTTGCTATCATATTAAATGTCCAAGAATTTCAATGTATTTTATACAAAACATTACATCACACTAATTTAATAAAATTGGTTAAAGCCTGACATTCTCATCACTGTGACAGAATTTATTGTCATAAAATTTGCAACATTATTTACCAACACGCTACAGCGACCGGCCCCGCTTCATCCACTCACATGTGCCGCACATTGCAAACGTGATAATTTTGGCCACCAACCGAAGGTGAGAGTGCGGTATTTATAAACACGTCGCGCGTGCATGCGCGAATCTTCGCCGCTTCCTGTTTTGTGTCTGTTCATTTGTTCTTATGATCTGAGGCGATTCTGTTTGTTATTGTTAATACTGTAATGGATCTTGTTGCTTGTGACTTGAAGGCTTAAACAAACGTGTGGATGGCTAAGGAGTCATGATTTCGCTGCCAATGTGTCGCTGGATAAGATTGCCAGACCGAGAGATTAACGACTTACAGATTTGTATTAATCACATACAAATGCCGGCTTTCCAGCTCCTTGAATATGCTTCTGATTAAATTCCTTGCGAGTTCAAAGCAGTACAACTAATTAACCATAGCTTTTAATTATGCTTTTCTTGTGGTAAACAACATTACCACCCAATTCGATTACACACGTCGAAACGAGATTGGAAAGAGATATAGAAAGGGAGAAAATCTTTTGGACACGGTGGGACTCTAGTTGTGGGTCTTCGTGTACTATGCCGTCAAGTCTATCAAATTAAGTTTGCTTCCTGCTGAGACTATGTGTGACTTTCTATAGCTTAACACACTTAAAACACCCAGGGTGTCCCCAATATCCACGGTTTGCGACACGGTTATGCGAATCTAGCAGTGTAGTATAGCAAGCGTAATCGCCGAGATTTGCTGTATGTGTATTTTACTGGCAAGGCTGCATAGCCTAGCTAGTAAAATAAATACGTGGACATACTGTCAATTTTTGGTCTTCAGTCTGTTGAAGGACAATTGGTCGCAATTCGGTAGTTAGTATGGGATCAGATGACCATATGTGAATATCCTATGATTTATATTTATAAAGTCGTGTTAGTTACACTATTTATAACTCAAGAACGGCTGAACCGATTTGGCGCGTCTATAAGGATTCCGTGTTTAGCCATTTTTGACTACGGAACTCTAAATACTGTTTACAGAAATGTTTTAAATACTTCTTGCGGTTATATTTCTTATTAAAACGAATTAAAACGAAAATTACTATCGAACGATGAAGGAGTTTTGTGTTACCCCGAATTTAACGTGAGCGAAGCCGCGGGAAAAAGCTAGTTCTTAATAAAAATCAGAATCTCTTAGGTTCATGGCAACCACGACATTTTTAACGCACTTTAAGGAAGGGGAAAATAACATTCAACATGAAGATTTCGTATCGTTGGGTTTACGGAACTACTTATAATGCATAATCATTCTCCTTCGTTGGAAACACCTGATTACTGCAGACCTTGCATGGCAGCCATTTGGCAAGGAACAGCTACCACTGAAGAATTTTCTAGTCATAAACACTAGAGCAAGATGAATAGCATAATATAGTATTTAAAAGTAACATCTTAGAAACTTTTATGAATTAAGATAGCTATAGTGCAAAACGCCCAACAAACTATTATTTTTTCAAGCAGAATTAATAAAGACGTATTTATTTCTGCATTTGGTTGTTTACTATACGCATACAAGTGAAAATGGGTTATTAGCACCGAGACGTTGGTGTCATAGCAACAGTTGATTAATGTTGATAGATGTAGAAATTTGGTACAAATTTTAAAAAACAATTACAATTTTGCCATTCAACGTGGCAATGCTGCCAGCCTTCTGGGCACGCCAGCCGACAGCGTTGCCGAGGATTTTTTTGACGCGTCGTAGTAATTTTTCTTTTTTTATTGATTTAGCTTTTCTATTGTTATTATTACTTATTTAGTTTTTGTAGTTTAGTTTAGGATAGTTTAGTTATATAAGTAGTTTTATTTTGTTTGTATATATGTTATGGCAAATATTTGTTATAACTGCATAATAAAAAAAAACAATTGCAATTTATGAAACAAATTCATAAAATATTCATGATAGATTCGTCTTCCCCAAAGCTAACATCAGTAAAAACGAGAACCAAGCTCACAATAATATGTTACATAAAATTTAATTCCGCCGATATCTCGAGGGCCCGCAAATCCCCATGTGTACCAGATACGACCCATAAGTGAATTAAGAAGTCATAACGGGTATTTTTTTATTTTTTAAGCGTACGAGGTGAATATTTGACGTAGATTATTCGATACTGTGAGGTTGTAAAACTACGGCCGGAATATAAGAGTTATGCCTTCTTTAGAAATATATAACGCTGGCTGAAATTCGTGTCGACATAGGTAAGTTTGATTTTGTTGAAAAATGATTTATGATGGTAACTCCCTATGTTAATAAAGTTAAGGATTATGTTTAATAGGCTTTCAAGATAAGAAAGTTACTTTAATTATAGTGAAACGGATACCTCGCTTGATACTGACTCAATTCTGATTTCCTGTGGAGTAGATAGCAATTATGGATTTCTACTTGCGATTAGTTGGATATCATATTAGTTGCTAGTCACATTTACAACTAACCAGGTAATTATTTTTTAATTATATATCTAAATATATTCAAATAATCTCACTTTGCAAAACATCGTTATTTCATCAGATTATGATCGTACGAAACATGCGCAAGATGATTAGCAGTTTTTCGGAAAACAAGATGTTGGAGATTATTCAGAGTTCAAAAGCGTTAGAAGAAAATCTGAACTTGATACACAAAAGTGGATGAATGAGATCAATTATCGATGTTCAAGTCATCAAAGAATGACTTTGATTACTCTTTTGTATCAATCTCTAATATTTTCAGTATAAACTCCAGTGCCACGAATCACTCTCCGCGTTAGCCTTGCCGCAGCTGCGTCCGGTTTATGTGCCATCAAAGCCGACGCTGCGATAATGGAGGGCCCAAGTGTGCCCCTCGTAAAAATATAGCGTTTTGAATTTCAGTATCGGTGGCTGACGTGGCAAGCAGAAAACAAGTGGGACTTAATCGCTGAAACTTTCGCGGAATTGCACTTTTTGGGACTGTTATTTTACCATTATATTCACACTAGCTTTACTCCGAGAGTCTCTCCGTTAGTTTATTTAATAAAATACTTTGCAACGAATCATCGTGAGGTATTAAAATACGGATATTTTTTTATTTATTGGACTTTAGCTTTCGCTTAGTGAAAACTAATGTTACTTATCATCAAAATAATTAAGTACTGTAAAAATAATGAAATAAAAATACATACAGTGTTCATATTTTATAATATAAGTTACTTATTTGTTTTCTGAATCTATTACATATGTACCCGTAGCAACGCCGATAAAAATAACTTAAGTATGTAACCTATAAAGGTATTTTTATCATAAAAAAAGTGCATATGTAATAGTAGCCGAATAAAATTACTCTATGATTTCAAAATGAGCCCATGTACAAAAACAAATACCAAAAGTATATGGTTGGATAGAGAATCATGCTTCACCTGGCATTCTTAGTAATATTTATTTGGAAATCCTTTTAGATCTTTATCTTCTGCAATACCGTTTGCACTATCCTTTTCCTTTCCCCATTCTCAGAAATCGCTATCTGGGTTGTAGTGCGTCTAGGAAAAGTACTGTGACCCAGCTTCATCATCATAATTATCAGCCTTTAACAGTCCACTGCTGGACTAGGCCTCTCATTTGAAAGGAGGAATTGGCCTACTATACCAAGCTGGCCAAACGAGTTGGTATAGGGTTTGTACCAAGTTTTCCTTCTCTTACAGTGCTGTTCTCTGCATACTATGCTCCCTCTGTTGGCTCTTACGACACCCATGGGATGATATGGGGTGGTGACATTCCGTATTCTTAATCCGTCACCACACGGACTATACACTGGGCCCAGCTTATTACGATGTAAATATCCTTTGACTAACAGTATTAACTTCCTGTTTTTATATTTATACTTGTAGTTACCGATTACAGTAAGCTACTATTTCACTTTTCGGTATATTTTTACTACTGAGACGTTGAATGGAGCATATAATATACAGTAAATATTTAAAATTAGAGTTCGGTCGCGGAGTCGCCTGTATTGACTTTTTACACCCATATGGAAGGACTTTGCAAAAATCCTCTATTAGTGCTACACTCTTCAATTTTCTTACGCCCAGTAGTTTCGGCTGTACAATTGTCTGTCAGTCAGTCAGAAACGAAAGAACTTTTATATATATTTATATTCAAGTCAGTAGTCAAAGCCTACGAAAAAAACAGACAGATTTTTGTTCTGCTGCTGTACTGCTGCTACGCAGAGGGTCTTGAGTTCAAACCCTTGGCAGTTTAGATTGCCAAAGTGAAAGGAGATGCACCTGTTTTCGCAATGGTTCAATGTTCTACAAAAGAAAAAGAAACATTTATTTTTCTTTTGTAGAACTGTGTTGCCAGTCTACTCACAGGTCAGTCAGCCTATTATAATGATGTGTAATTTACCAACAGATTTCTCTTATAAATAATTTATATTTTCTTACTGATGCCTAGTGTTTGTATCACGTACAACCACCAAGTGTTTACCAAGCGTGCATACAAATAGCTTATAAGTGATAATGGTGCTTTTTCGTTTGTATGTATGTCTGTCTGCTGGCGTGGAGCCAACGCATTGAAGATTAGTAATAATTGACAGCTTCATAAAGATGTTCGTGAATAAAAAAGTCTTTAAGTCGGATTATGAAGAATGGATGCGGTGAGTGAAATATTATTGTGTTGTATAAATAAGAGACTTAATGTTTAGTAGATCAAACTCTCCCGGCTCAGTAACGGTGGGTGAGGTCCAACACCCACGGTGAAGCTAAGCGGGATCCCGGGAGGGGACGCTCCATGCGGGCGCGGGGGACAGTTCTGTCTGCCCCTCGCAGTTGGGTGCGGTCGCGGGAGGAGAGGTGTGTCGGTGTTGCGTTGCCGCGCGCCCTATCTCCCGCGAACAAATGGGGGCGCACCATCGTTGAGTCGCGGTGGGGACGCAGAGGAAGAGGTGATGCGGTGTTGCGTTGCCGTCCTCCCTATCCTCTGCGGCCGCTGGGTGTTTTGGCGGCGGAGCGCAACACCTTCATCCGCCACCAAGGGGGTTTCGTTCGGGGCCCGCCTGACCATCTGGCGGGCCAATACCTGTCGGGGGGTAGCGAGGAATGCTTCGGTGAAACCCTACCCTCCGACACATGGGTACATGGGGGCACGGGTTGGTTTTTAGTCAGTAAGGACAGTCCCCTTAGTCCTTCCCCCCAGGATGGAGGGACTCCATGAGGATTTTCCAACCCGACACCAAAAAAAAAAAAAAAGATCAAACTCTCCCGAAGCGCAGTGAACTTCTTACACATAAAATTAGTATGGAGGGACCGTACGAAATTCCCGCACTAGGATTAATCTTTTTACTTAAGAGCTTAAAAACATCCAAGTAACGGACACAAGGAACACTCAGACTTAAAGCAATAATTTCTGGATCACACAATGTGTCGTATCATGTGCGAATCAAACCCACAACACTATGTGCAGTGTGAAAAGGCGAGGTGGCTGCTTAAACAGCGCCATAAGTGCAGCCTTTGGTCAACATTTTAATAGATTAAAAACACCGCAAATCAGTTACTATCAGTGCATACGACGACCGGTTGGCGCAGCGGGAGTATAAGCGACTGCTACGCCGAAGGTCGCGGGTTCGATTCCCGCTCAAGGCAAACATTTGTGTGCATGAACATGGATGTTTGTTTTGGTCTGGGTGTTTGTATGTATAATATGTATGTATTTACAAAAAAAAAGGATATATGTATGTGTGTTTATCCATTATCTAGTACCCATAGTACAAGCTCTGCTAAGTTTGGGACTAGATGGAGATGTGTGTATGTGGTAGAATATTATACATAGCTGAAGAGGGCTCCGGGCTCTAAGGTGAAGGACACTGGTAAGTTGATGATGGTGATGAAATACATATTTTTACATTTTAGTCAATTCAATTAATAATTGTAGCATATCCATACTTTAGCACATCCAAGCAAACGTTGTATGCAAAAGTCATCGGTTTCACGTAGTCGACCGCAGTCTTCCCTTATCACCTATTGTCTGTTTGTCTGTCTGTCCCAAGGTCTGCTGCGTGCGGTCTGAGGTCCGGGACCTCTACCAATATGGTACGTCTCTATATGTAAAAGCCTCATTCAAAGTCGGGTGGTGTTTTAAAAACCCGTATAACTTATAAGATTGGTTTATTATTTATTCAAAGCGAATACTCGTATGTCCAAAATTATAGGCTCGATTTGTTGCTAACCGCTCATATTAGCAGGTGTTTAATCTTATATACAAAGGTTTGTATTAGCATAAAACTTATACACATTTTTGCTTTATGCCTCGTTGTTTAGGAGTATTTGATAAAATATTGACGACCAGTTGGCGCAGCGGGAGTGTAAGCGACTGCTACGCTGAAGGTCGCGGGTTTGATTCCCGCTCAAGTCAAACATTTGTGTGCATGAACATGGATGTTTGTCTTGGTCTAGGTGTTTCTATGTATAATATGTATGTATTTACAAAAAAAAGTATATATGTATGCTTATCCATTATTTAGTACCCATAGTACAAGCTCTGCTTAGTTTGGGACTAGATCATGAAGCTAATAGCTTCATGGACTAGATGGTGATGTATGTATATTATTATTTCAGTTCAGCGATACAAACGACACCAATATTTTAACTTCCATTTGTACTCTTTAAAATATACATGTACATACATACCCGCCTGTTTCCCGAAGGGATAGGCAAAAACTACGGAACGCTATTTGCAATGATCCTGACATATGTCTCTTGCTTCATTCACTCCCTTCAAGTTTCTCGTGCATGCTCTTCTGTTTAGAGTACTTCTGATCTGTCCTTTTTTTAGCATGTCTCTAATATACATATCACGGATCCCAGAATGAAGAAAGTAAATGTAAAATAAATTTTATTTGCGCCGACATTCTACCATTTTGGGTTAGGTATGTTGGAATGATTGCTATAATTATACGATTAATACCCGTTATATCAATATTAGTCAATATTTGCATCAAATATATTTCTGATTTCCAACGACGGTCAATTTCATAAAAGCCGATAATTAAACTTGACGGGGTTTCAAAATATTATTTAGACAAACAATCGAACCCGCAGTAAACTTTCACTATAGCATGTTTGCAAGAGCATAATCCTATATCACAGACCCAGCGAAGCCTTCTACATCCATCTGAAGTAAACAGCCGCGGCGTCATTCTGAAACAAAAAAGCCTACAATACAGGTCGACGAGTGTTGATACACAAACGCATAATCATTTTGACAGTTACAGCCATTTTGGTCGGTAGGTGTAATTTAAGGTCCGCGCATGTTCCGCTCACTGCACAAATTGTATGGAGAACTCCGAGTATTTTGAGATATGAGTTTTTTTTTGTGATTGCAGCTTGCATTGTTCTGTCTGAGCGTTAGAACGCATTTACATTGGCAACGGTCATTAAATTGATGTTCTTTTTTATATGCGACCTTTTTGTAGGATTCATTTGACGTTTTGTGTTGCCTACAAAAGTGTTACAATTAATTTTATTTATATTATAATGTACGTTTATTTTATCATCAAAATTACAGCACTGTCACTGATCCAACACCGTCGCCATGGAACCGAAGATCCAGTTTCCGGCTGTACCTCCTCCAGTACACGGTCTTCAGCATCCCTGGTGGTTAGTCCATTGTTCCACATCACGTCAAGCCATCAATTCTTAGGCCTTGCCCGTTTACTAGGGACCGGTGGAAGAGTACTCTTGCTGTTTATCTACAATGTAACTGTCATGAAGGCTAACAGAGACGCGTGAGCTGCTAATGCAGTCCTTCTGCGTTTTAAGGTAACTATGTTTATTTGTTGATTGCAAATCAATTCATAAGACAAGCATGCGATTTATAAGTTACTAGTCGACGCCAGCGGCTTGGCATGCACATATTTTCGAATTACCCGTTTTGCCCGATCCCGTGGGAATTTCGGGAAATCCCGTCTTAGTGTACCCCTACAGTCCCCAAGGAACATACATGCCAAATTTCAGCTTCCTGCACCCAATAGTTTCGGCTGTAGTGTGTCTGTCAGTCAGTCAGTAACGCAAGGCTTTTATATATTAAGATTAAGTGCTACTCTAAGAATCATACTCTTCCAGATTTCCAAGCAATTATTTGAATCGTGACCATAATCGATTTTGTCATTCTGAGAAGAGGACATTTTGCACTCAGTCTTCATTTTGCGAAGTTGACATAAGCTTACCATTTAAACAGTATACAGACGGGCATCTGCATATTTATAAAGGCATATTGCGTCTTCATTATCGTCATCCTATCCATCATGCCTTGCTTAATCCATCCCGCTGAAGCTCAGACCTTTCCATATAATAAGAAGGGTCAAATCATAGTTCACGACTCTGGTCTGTGCGAGTTAGCAGTCTTTACATGTCTTGTGAAAACCTTTTGGAGAACTCTCCGATATATTGATAACATCACGATGTTTTTCTTCGCCATCTAATCTTTAATAATGAACAATTTAACTAGCACAATACTTCGGGGAGGCAGCGATAGCCTAGTGGAGAGACCGACAGACTGCTAGGTAGAGGGTCCGGGTTCGAATCCACGGCGCGCACCTTTGATTTTCCGGAGTTATGTGCGTATTAAATAGTTAATTATCGCTTGCTAAACGGTGAAGGAAAACATCGTGAAGAAACCTGCGTGTCTGAGAGTTCCCCATAATGTTCTCGAAAGACATGTGAAATCTGCCAATCCGGACTTGGCCAGCGTGGTGGACTATGGCCTTACCCTTCTCATAATGGGAAGAGGCCCATGCCCAGCAGTGGGACAGTATAAAGGGCTGATGAATACTTCGAAACGTTATTGTTTTGCACCGTAGGTATAGTTAAAATAGCAATTATTAAACCGTTACATGCATATGGCTCTACAGCTTCTACTGTTTGATGTAGCTTGTATTCAAAATCCCACTACAAGAGTAAAACGTACCGTGTCTGATGATTCTCTGCCATAGGTTCTGATAGCTACACAGTATACAAAGAGCTTTACGCTGAAGCGAAGATGAACAAAAATCCGCACGCTTCGGCGCGTGCGCAGTGCGCGTGACGAACGAATTTCGCAAAACGTGTTTTTGATAGTGATGCGTACACTCGAGTGCTAAAATGTTCTTTTATATAAAATATACGAGATTTCTGTTTTATAAGCAAATACAGTATTATGTAAATTTTTCTGCTATTGCGCGTGAGGTTTGTAAGGATAGATGCAAGTGGCGTTCCGTTGTCTCTGCCTACCACGACGGGAAAAAGGCGTGAGTATATGTATGTAGGTATGTTTTCTGCTAATAAAATAGAACCAAGCAAGTGTATGTAAATAAATCTGCGATAATCTTTTTTCTGGGTATTTTATTCTGGGTAACCTGAAAAAGGTGATCATTTTAAGTCGTGCCTATGATAAGAATTAAGTCAACTACCAGTAAGAACATAACATAGTTTCACACCTTTTATTCCCGAAAGGGTATGCAGACATGTATGACACACACCCGCACTTCGCCAGTCATGTTTCGGTTCCAATGTACTAGGGGGCGAACCTATTAGGGTAGACCGGGGACAATTGTACCATTTTGCCTTTGGCGTTGAATTGCTAGTTGTTTTTTTATATTTATTAAATAGTGTTAATACTCAACGATAGCTATTTTAATTAGCTAGAGGATAGAACTATTTTTATGGCTATAGACACAGTATAACCATATTATTTTTGTCTTTGAACAGAATTCGGAAATTGGTACAATTGTACCCCATAACGGGGTAAATTGTACCAAAGATTTGAGGAAATAAAACACTGTCTTTAAGCAAAGAAATGTTTTTCTAATTATGGCTTTAACTCGGCGGTACAAACTTTTATGTAAATAAAATTAAAAAACAAAACAATTTATACAAATAACTGAAAAAACTTTCGTTGACTTGAAAAACATATTTTTTTCATCTTTAGCAACAAATTCTATAGTAAGGACTTTAAAACATGGTTAATTAAGTCATAGAAGCCACTATATAGCTGTTGTAATTGTGGTGAACTACAAAAAAAACACGCAAATAAACAATTATCGTAATGTATGGAAAGGGACATGGAACAATTGTCCCCTTGGTACAACTATCCCCTGGTGCAATAGGCTAGTTGCATGTTTTTCAGAAATTGGCCAATATTTTTCCTTATATTATTATACTCAAAATATAAATATTTGGACAGA
Organism: Euclidia mi; assembly: GCA_944739405.2. Taxonomy (NCBI): domain Eukaryota; kingdom Metazoa; phylum Arthropoda; class Insecta; order Lepidoptera; family Erebidae; genus Euclidia; species Euclidia mi. The sequence continues at coordinate 15,041,470 of OX123197.2, forward strand.
AAAAAATCTATTCATTTACCCCACGACCACGGTTGATGTAACTAATCTCCAATATGTATTTAATCTCCTACCTGTTAAAAATTTTGTCCCGAATAAATAAGAAGACTTACATAATTTAACGGCCTTATGGGGTCAATTGTACCACGGGGGCATTTGTACCGGTACAACCATACCCAAAAAATTGTAACAATTGTCCCCTCAAGGTCATTTTGACAGAAAAGGTAAATTAATTGTGAATACGAGCTCTATATGACACAAAAACTGTTAAAATACATTGCTGTTAATTATACTAAGCGTTTAAACTATCACCAGGTAAAAAATAAAGCATTGATTTTCTGATATAACTAAAAAATATTACAACAAAAATGTTACTTTTGATGCGCAGAAATTTCCTCTTGCCGCCACACATGCCCGCTTCGTCCCGCTTTCGCGCGAGACTGGCGATTGAGAGGCCCGCGTTCGGAGGCGCGCTTGATTCAGACTCACACTACAGTACGACGCTTAGTTTAGAAGATATTTGCGATGGTTCAATCGTCCCCTGGTACAATTGTACCCGGTCTACCCTACCATCTACCGGGCACATTATCATCAAAATTTAAATAACGTTCCATATCATCCGTTAAATAACTGAAGATGGGTTGCATCAATGGAAAATCCGATGCGATTTCTATTTATGCAACCGATTTTCAGAATATTATATTCAGTACGAGTATATCGCACAATCGAAGCTACCGCAAAGCCTGAAAGCTTGCATCAATGATCACAGAAATACTTAGAACGTACTTTGATTCTCGACGGAATATCACATAGGTAGGTATTTCCCATTAAAAAATACTCTATAAAAATATTCAAGTACTAATCAAGCACATACCTAAGGTGATAAGCGCGACCCCAGGACACAGGGGAAATGCTAGAAAAGCTAGGATGATGAAGAGCGGCAACGTCGCATCCTATTATTGAACTCATTTGACAATGTCAGTTTTTAATATGCTAATGCAATGTTGCCATTCCTCCACTTTGGGGAAATATATGCACTTACCTAAGTTGAATAAGTTGAAGTGCTAGTGAATTAAATCATTCTGATGTGTTAAATGGGTTAGTCTTGCATTGTCGCGAGTTTTGAAGATTCTTGATGTAAGTGCTAGTTACTTATTTATATTCGTACGTCCTCGGTAGCTGCGAGACTTCTCCAACACCATGTTAAGTTAATCTGCATAATATATATATATAAAATTCTTACGTTACTGTCTGACTGACAATTTGGCATGTTTGGTTCTTGAGCGCCATAGCGCCATAGAGGTGCACTAAGAAGGGATTGCACAATATTCCCATGAGATCTGTTCTGGTCTATCGTAACTATTATGTTTATTTTACTGTACTATTTTGTACCTGGTGTTTAGTTTGACGCTTGCGTGAGTCACTCAAGGGCATAGTTGCAAATCAGCGTAAGGCATCAGCCTGACAAATACTGAACTATGCCCTGTTCTGACACCCCTCACTTATATATCACTTATTTATCTGCCAGTAACGATTAACTTCAAAAATATATCTTGACGTAGCTGCAAGCATCCTCTAGTATCCTAAGAGGATTTTAATACCAAAATTGTAATCCTAAAGGATAGAATTTTGATATAAAAATAAATATAACGTTCCTCAAGTAAATACAACAACAAAATCTAAGGATCTACCGACAAGACTTCCTATATGCATATTGTGCTACTGGTTACATGCATTACGGTATTAAGTAACGGTTCTTAATCGCGTGAAATTAATTATTTAAAGGTATATTGTATAGCACGGCGATTGGATAGGTTTTCATCGCTCGTGGTCACGAGTCCACTCATACATATTGTATTATGTATTCTATTCGCGAAGGTCTAAAATCGTTTGATGCATACATAGGCGTATTGATAGAGACTTACCTGTGTTCTTTAAGGGATAGGTAGAAATGTAATATATTCAATCTAATTACATCCCGTTTTGTATAGGAGCCCAGGCTTTGCGCACTTGTCTAACCAGAGTTGGAAAAAATATTATTTTTTCCGCAGAGCAAGTGACGTCTGATCTCCGCAAAGGGATAGAGATATTTCATGGTCTAGCCCAGAGTCGATATATTCGAGAGTACTGACTCTCAGTAATGACTCTTAAGGATTTTTTATAACCAGGACCGACGACTAAACGAGCTATCTCCTTAAAAACGGCGCAACAGAAGGTGTAGGCAGAGGTGTAAATATTACACCCACATTTCGCCATGAATCTTAAGGTCCCACGTAATAGGGGGCGAGCCCATTGCCGTTACCGGGCACATCACCAGACTCCGTGCTGCTACTGAGTGTTCGGAAAAACCCAGTAACTATTGCCCGAACCGGGAATCGAACCCGGGACCTCCGATCAGCAGTAGCATACGCTATCCACTGGACCACGGAGGCAGTTCAGTATATATAAAACTAAATTTAATTTTTGTGTTACTGACTACCTGACAGTCAATGCACAGTCGAAACTATTGGGCTCATGACCCTGAAGTTTGGCACGTACGTTACTAGGGAAGCGAAGGGGTCACTAGTGGTGCATTAAGAAGGGACTGCCGAAATTCCGATGAAGTTGGAAGAATCGTTCATAATGAATAAAACAATTAAGTTGCGGGCTTAGCGGCGGATATAATCTACTAGTCGACCAAGCCAACTAGACGAATGTCAACGTGACAAAATTCAACATAATTCAACAATTATAATCCAGAAATTATTTATCGTAACGTGCGAACGCGGCGTGTGAACGTACAATGCGCCTGCAATCGGTACTAGGAATTTCTGGATTATAATTATTGAATTATGTTGAATTTTGTCACGTTGACATTCGTCTAGTTGGCTTGGTCGACTAGTAGTATAAAATCTTAATATCTTAATATATAAAATCCTTGCGTTACTGACTGACTGACAGACACGCTACAGCCGAAACTATTGGCTGCAGGAAGCTGAAATTTGGCATGTATGTTCCTTGGGGACCGTAGGGGTGCATTAAGAAGGGATTTCCCGAAATACCTACGGGATCGGTCAAAACAGATAAATTAAAAAAAATGTGCAGGCGTAGCTGCTGGCGTCCTCTAGTTAATTTATAAACACACAGTGCGTGATTGTACCCCAAAAATTTGGTCGCAATCGCCTCCATCTTCAGATAGCTATGCAAATACCCAAGCCGCATACTTATCAATACAGCCTGTGAGATTTTATGTGCAATTAAACGTTTTTATGACTACCCTCTCTGTTTTAAAAGCTTTATTGTTTTTTAAAAGTATTAAAAAGTTTAAATGTTTAATTTTATGCTGTTGTTTAGGTGTTTCATTTAAATCTTTATTTCGCTGTTATCTTTGTGTTTTTTAATCTTTATTTTATTTTAGCAGTTTGAGGAAATTTCGTGAAAATGTGTTTTTAATACTTCACTTAGAAGTTTGAATTCTTTATGTACTTTAGAGAAATACTTAAGGTCAGGCGAGACTCAAATTACCAAAGTGTTACGTGTGGTAAGTAGATGGTGCAAGGCTCCCATGTCTTATCTGTATTTTGGATTTCATGTTTATAAAATGATCTTGACTACCTACCGAGCAAATATGAAAAAAGGGAGATAGGTTTTATTGGATGCTCCTTTTTAAACCTTTCTTTTCTGGAGGCAGTAAATATGACAGTAAGTGTGACTTCATATCATATTAAGTAGTCTTAGTTAAATATTAAAGTTATTAGACTGGCATGTAGGGCTTGCTGGTTAGTACTGCAACCTCACCTTTGGATTGAAGTATATCCTCATCATCGGCCACGGTTGTTTTTATCAGTAGAGATTGGATATATTTATGTATATCATATGGGAGACAAGGAGTCATGAATATTGATTTACTAACGCTATTCACACATAAGAAGGTTTACTATTTACCGGAAGTTTGAACTGAATTTTATTAATGAAGTAGTAATAATATATATATATATATATATATATATATATATATATATATATATATATATATAGTAAGGCGGTGCATAGGGTTCCCCCCAAGAACTTAGGGTCCCAAGCCAACCTCACCTGCAAGCGGTGCACCTGCCGATCAACGGACGAGGCTCTGGCAAACAAAATATCCCGATAAGCGGCAATAGGCTCGCCACCTATTACGTGGGATCAAAACACTGGCGAAAAGTAGGCGTTTAATATGCCTCTGCCTACCCCTTCGGGGAAACAGGCGTGAGTCTATGTATGTATGTATGTATGTAGTTATTAAAGGCCTTAGCAATATTTAGGGGGTTCATTTCAATTTTATTTTCTATATTAATTGTATTTATACTGCACTTAGGTTTGTTGTACTTTGAACGGTTTATGATTTGCCACGTGGTTCTGGTCTTCTTATTTGATGCTTTAATGTTAAAATTATTTTGTGCTCTTTGTGTTAAATTCATTATTTTTTTTCAGGAAGATAGGCCAAGAGAAACACCCGCCATTGTCGTAGCAGTTTTTGTTTTTCGTGTGAATGTGTGTGGTCAACTCTGGTGTCGCAGCAGTGAACCTGTTGAGGGCATGGTGCTGGATACGTTGGTGGCTTGGCTATCACAGCGCCGTGATTTTTCCCACTGTTCGAACCGAGAGATCTTGGAACGCCGCAGTCTCCTTCTGTAAGGTAATCAAACTGATCAAAGTCACGGAGAGGTGGAGCAAAAGAGCGTATTCTGTCACCCTGTCCCTTACCGTAAGTCCGGGCGACGAGGACGTCGCTTTAAGGACAACCTCAGACTACTCTGAACAGTGAGCCCTAGGAGCTGTTCTCCGTCTTCTATTAGGCCGAGGAGGCAGTGCCATAACCTTCTATGCCAGCCCCAACTCTTGCGCTTACGCGGCCGAGTCTCGGAGTCGAGACGGCTTGGAAGGAGAATTCACGTTTTTGTTGACTAATCGATTTTAAGTCTAAATTATCAAAGAATCGACTTCCTTCAATTGCAAACTGTTTGATATATAATTCAGAACTTATTTTAGTGGTGCTGTTAGTTAAGTAACCATCCGTTCTCTTGAAACATGTTATATTTTATTCAATTAAACATGTCTCCGATCTATCGACGTCGTAGCAAGAACGCCTTTATTTAACTTACTGCAGCCAGACAAACTTAGCCAAGAGTAAATACGAATCTGAACCTATCTAATTAATAGATACAGGTTCGAATCCCGTTTGTACAACTTCGTCGGTCAGCCCAACCCAAGTTGTTCAAAGTTTTAGTTTACGCAAGTGTTGGTGGTTCGTGTGTTTGAAATCTCGGGAATTAATTAATTTGTATGATTTCAAGCGACTTTGTTGCCTTACCTTGTAGTTTAGTTCAGTATTACTTAGTACGATGAGTGGGGGAGGGGGGGTAAGTTGAGTAATGACTAAAATTTGTGAAGTAGCTACTAGCTACAGTGTTGCAGAAACTTCTGGCGATGTTTGAGGCTCGTAAGAAGCGAGTGATGAATAAAATTAAGCATTAACCTCTTTAGTGATTAATCTCAACGAATTATGATACATCAATGCACATGATTCGTACCACGTTTTAGTGTTCGTCTACATCATTAGCATAGCTAATAAAAATTATTAAAACTTATAGTTATGGTAGTTGTGTTGCCAGTACGTAATGCTGAGTTCAATCTCCATACGCGTTATACATTTACAAAAGAGATCGACAGAAATCGTTAAATATTGTTTTATATATAGATCGCTTCTTTCGATACATTCTCTTTTTGAAAACTCATAAATAGAATACAACAATAGTCGGTAGCGTGACAAGCGGCTGCCAATATGCCGGCCGTTTTCACTGCATTTTTCAATAACATTCTAACTCACGTTACTAATTCTTTATTTAGGCATCACTGAGCTCGAACCACTCGCAGCTGGCTTCGTTTTATATTGCCTGTGACCTCATGAACTGGTGATATGATTATGGTGTTACAAAGACGGTTAGAATATGCTCAAAAATAGATTTATGAAAGTTCTGTTGCTAAGGTGATGTCAACAAACGGCCGGTTTCAATATTCAATCCATCCATGAATATGGAGATTTGAGATACTACCGATAATACTCTTTGATATACTAACGGCCATTTTCAATATTCGAACTATAGATAGATCTGTAGATTTCAGGTTCGTGTTTGACATATTTTGTATGGAGCTTATGTCAAAAACTGTCAAAAACGAATCTAAAATCTACAGATCTATCTATATTTCAAATATTGAATTCCGTAGTAAGTCGCTTGAGTGTTATACTCATATCGCAATGCTGAAAGCTCGGTTCTTTATTTCAATTATATTCACAAGGACTGCAGAATATTGGAAGCCTTGACATTGAAGAGAACCTTCAGCGGTCCTGAAGACCTTCAAACTCAGAGATAGAGGAAAGGACATTTAATTTATAGTTTTCATAACCTTACTGTGACGGTTTATGGTCCGTGATATTGTAGCTACTTCTTACTGATACTTGATACTTCTTTCGATAAATCATTTTTAAATCTAAGAAGTTTATCCGGAATATTTTATGCAAGGACGGTGCGGTAGTTAAAGTAGTCGGTGATGTCTGGTAGTATGTAAACAAACGGCCGGTTTCAATATTCAATACATCCATGAATTTGGAGATTAGTGATACTTGCTCGACATATTTTATTTAGCTTATGTCAAACTAGATAAGCCCGCGGTTACACCCGCGTTATTTAAGACTACTGCTCCACTGCCGTGGCTCATAGCGTGATGTTATATAGCCTATAGTCTTCCCCGATAAATGATCTAACTAACACTGAAAGAATTTTTAAAATCGGACCATTAGTGCCTGAGATTAGCGCGTTCAATCAAACAAACAAACAAAGTCTTCAGCTTTTACATTAGTACTAGATGAGACCGCGATTACACCCGCGTTATTTAAGGCTACTGCTCCGCTCCCGTGGCTCATAGCGTGATGTTATATAGCCTATAGCCTTCCTCAATAAATGGGCTATCTAACACTGAAAGAATTTTTTAAATCGGTGCAGTAGTTCCTGAGATTAGCACGTTCAACCAACCAAACAAACAAAGTCTTCAGCTTTATATATTAGTATAAGATAAGATATAAAAAGTATAAGACACGTATATCAAATTCCCCAAATCTATGTATATAGGTCGAATATTGAAACCGACCGTAAGACTGACCTGGTTGATAATATGTTACTTTAAAGTTAACCTACTGCTTGATAAGCTTGCGCTATTTTGTAACAGATGTCTAGAAAAATAAAAGCAATAAAGAAAAAATATATCCTATCACTAAGGTACTTTTTATAGTTTGCGATACATATCTACTATTTAACATTTTATAACTTCAATTACTTAAAGCTTCGTGAAGCTACTTCTAAAACTTTTATCTGATGCGCTTTGCGTGATTATCGGACCCTATTTCTGTTCTAAAATTAATTTAATTTTCTTTTAAAATATATTTACGCCTGTAGATTTGATATCAGCAGTAAATCAAAAGTTTCATGAGAATTGTAATAGTGCGTTGCGATGGCGTTTAATTTATCTTTTTCGGTTATAAATATTTTATATGTTTTATTAAATCTGTATAAACTTATTTTTGATTGAATGCATCGGTTCAAAAAGTCACGTACCTTAAAATGCTTTATTTGCCCCCTCTATTTGCGTTTAATAAAATAAGCTTTAAACATATTTTAGCATCGTATTTACACGCTGATTATTTAGAAAAATAGTGTACTATAGACGTTTCCTACCAAACCTGACCAAATTAATGAAAAGATATTGTATGACTAGTTTTAATGTTAATTTTACAATCATCACAATACGTGACAGCTGTCTATTTAATAAAACTTAAAAACGAAAATGCACGCAGTATTTTATACAAAAATACATATTTTTCATAACTGGATTCACACAAAATCATGATTCAAAACAATCCGAAAAGAAAAATCCATCTCTAAAAGGGACGTATTAATCACCGTCCTACATTTGGCACAAAAAATTCTAACAAAGTAAAATTTTCCATACAAATTAAATATTAATTATTGCGAGCAGGACTTGGCAGTGTGGCCACGCCCTAAGGACAGAGGAAATGATTTATTTGTATTTTTTATTATGACTTGATTATATTTTAACTGAAGACGTTAATGACAAGCATGGTATACAAATTTGAACCTTACCGTCCAATAAAATAAGTTTATGTTTCCAAAGCACAATTTGCCTAATGGTAATTTCTGCCAAATTTTCGGACACAAAAGCGATAAAGTTTAATTGTGTACTTCAGTTAAAAAGTACATTAATTAAATATGGCGAACGATGGACAATGAAAAAGACATTGTGAACTTTTTCTTCTTGATTATGATTTAATAATGTGAGATCCATTTAGATGTTATCGCGGCTGATGGAAGAAAACAAATGTTTTGAATCTCGTAAAATAAATTAGGTTAAGTAAATTTTTCTGGCAGTCAATTTTAACAGACGCTTTTAATTCATGAATTAGGGTCAATATAGATTTCGTAAGGTTACGAGAATATGACAAGAATTACAGACATTTATTTATAATAGAATTAATGTGGTCAAGTATTAAAAGTAGTATTGTGTTAATAGTTAAAAAGGGAGCAATTAAAAATGTTCCCCAACGGCCATAGCGGCTGTTTTTAAATTGACCACGCAGTGGAAGATGCAGCAGAGCTAGGGCCGCTAGTTGGAAAGACGATCTTATTGGTGATGCTGAATGCAGTTGAATGTGGCTCGAGATCAGCCTGGATGGAGAGTCCTATCTATATTCAGCAATTAACGTCTCTAGGCTATTGACAAGATGTTGATTGACCTTCCTGGAACTTGTCTCGCCATTTCTCTATATGAATATTTTTTGTCAAAATATCCCGATAAGCGGCAATAGGCTCGCTACCTATTACGTGGGATCAAAACACTGGCGGCAAGTGGGCGTTTAATATGCCTCTGCCTGCCCCTTTGGGGAAACAGGCGTGAGTCTATGTATGTATGAATATTTTTTGTTGGAATGTTGGATTAGAATGTTTTAGTGACTAATATGCGAATTCAGTGTTATTTATCGAGCAGTTTTAATTTTCGTGTCTACCAGCAATTTCTACCGATAATACTCTTTGATATACTAAGTCGCTTGAGTGTTATATTATACTCATATCGCAATCCTGAAAGCTCGGTTCTTTATTTCAATTATATTCACAAGGACTGCTGAATATTGGAAGCCTTGACATTGAAGAGAACCTTCAGCGGTCCTGAAGACCTTCAAACTCAGAGATAAAGGAAAGGACATTTAATTTATAGTTTTCATAACCTTACTGTGACGGTTTATGGTCCGTGATATTGTAGCTACTTTTTTCGATAAATCATTTTAAATCTAAGAAGTTTATCTGTAATATTTTATGCAAGGACGGTGCGGTATGTTTGTTACGTGTAGTGTAGTCTGCTCGCTGAAGATTTAACTCTAGCGTATTTTAATTTTTTTTAGTTTGGTAGGACACGTATTTTATCCTGTATGTGGATTGAGCAAGTTAACGTTCTATTTGGTGTGGAGACGGGGAGGTTTTTAAAGATATTGGTGGTATCCATGCTGACAATTTAAATATTATGTTATTTATATTTATTTCTACTATACTATTATCATTCTTTTTTATTAATAGACTCACGGTTGTATCCCCGAAGATGTATGCAGAGGTGTAATATTACACCCACATTTCGCCATGAATTTTTAGGTCCCACGTAATAGGTGGCGAGCCTATTGCCGTACCGGGCACATTACCAGACTCCGTGCTGTTACTGAGAATTTTCTAACGGAAAAACCCAATAACACTTTGCCCGACCCGGGAATCGAACCTGAGACCTCCCAATTCCACGGGCACATTTATGCCGCGAGACCAACGAGGCAGTCTCTAACTAACTTTAATATAGTTTGTTGTCATCAATCTGTTCGTTTTTCAGTCTATCAAGTCACATTTCTCAAGATCGCGTGAAGATGGTTAATGGTGAATACCATTAACCATCTTCACACGATCTTAGGTTGAGATTATAGATTCTTGGACAGTTCTGTTAGGCATTTAGGTTTCTTTAAATGCATTTTCTGAAATAAAAACTCTGGGAAGATACTAGAAAATCAAATCATTGTTATTCAATCGGGTACCGCGCATCTAACGTCGTTATAAAATGTCTTAAAGTTAATTGTATCAACAAAATAAGGGGGCCAATTCTGCTATTTTTATATGACATTGATATCATATTTTGAATGGATTTAAAAGCGGTATTCTGATAACCTTATATCATTGTCGTATAATTTAAAATAAACAGTTCGTCGTTGACACATACGATCTCGTTACAATTTCATTCAAATATCATATAATTTGGAAGAATACGCTTTTTGTGACGTAAGTATGACACTGACATCATATCGCGACTATATCTATTTAGCGGAATTGGGCCCCAGATTAAAAGGAAATATTTGCGATATGTCTTATCTTTATTACTTTTACAAATTGTCATAAACGCACTCCGTTCTTAGCAATATGCAAAGTATAAGCATGCAAGTAAAACTAACTACGGGGCCGCCGGTTCACGAATCAGCCTCAGTACGTACCTGATTTTAATTTATATACACGCACAATCTTATCATATTACACTACCCACTAAGCTGAAAACGCATTTTGAAATACTCGAGTGCATTGTGATAATAAAACAATCAGCCTTATCTGATCAAACGGACCAGTGAACTGATGGCTTTATTGTAAAAATATACAATAAACTACAGAGGTAACCTGAGATATACCCGATTGTAATCTTTCATCAATATGTATAAATTAAGTTGTATGTCTGTGTGTATGTAGGCATATTAATCACTTGGTCAAGGAAGTGCAGAGATGGAGTAGCAGTTTTATTGGTTATCTCTGCTAATGCGCTTATGCACCTGACTTTTCACACATTTTCACTCATTTCACACATTTTATATGACGCAAATATAAATAATTACACCCAAAGTATTCAGTAATGAGCTAACAAAGGCTGAGTGTCTTTGGGTCGGAAAAACTTAAATGAACAGCACCTTTATACGAGCTTTCCTCCTCCGAAAATTTTCATTGAATTGTGTCCAAAATATTGTATTTATCCCTACCACCTGTATCAAAGAAGACAATTTGCATTTTAGTACGTTATTGGAAGCTGTGTATCAATATATAGGTATATATACTTTTTTCGATACTGACCGATTGATAGACAACCGAAACTACTTGTAGCAGGAAGCTGAAATTTGGCATGTGTGTTCTTTGTGGATCGTAGCTCGGGATTTCCCAAAATACCCTCGGAATCAGCACTAGCTCAATTAAAATTTGAGTGGGTGTAGTATAAAATTAGTATAAGACTCTTTTAATTTTGCAACGTTTGAAATAAAAAGCTTTAAAATCTCAAATATAGTAATTTTATTTTTCCTGTAAGTAAATTGACACGAGAGAAGCTCGCTACATTTGACGGGACATGACTCAATAAAAATTTTCTTCAAAATCATGATATATAGAGCCTCTGCCTTTTCCTTCATATGTGTACAATAAGCTAATAGGCACGTTACTTCAAAAAGTCAGTGGTGCTAGCTGGGTATGCACTCGATACCTCCTTCGTAGCAGTCTACTAGCATCTTCACTTTAGGTACTATTGCAGCCTCATAAGTGATGTCGCTAGCTTATCAATGATAAAAGGAAAATGTGGTACAAGACAAGAGTACCCTGAATACACACTCATTATTTAAGCGTAATGTAATATGGTGTAGTTGGTTTTGCTTCATAATATGTCGACTAGATATGTAACTATAACCAAAAAAAACAAAATGAGAAGCTAAAACTACATATTTTAAAAGCATCCTTCTTAAAAATAATTTCCCCTAGTAAACGAGAATACTAAACAAACTAAAAACATATTTACCTACCAAACACACATTAAAATAATTCATTTCGGCTGCAACTAGAAAATAATATCTTGTTCATAATCGGGGGTGCATCCTTATGGCGCAATGCTTCCCAATTTGTTCTCTACACTTGTGCCGAGCAACTTTAAACCTTATGTGGTGTATTTTAGAACCGAATGTGGTTACTTGTAAAACTGCAAGTGTTTAAGGGATCTGTTAGGGACGTGACGTGCGAGACGGTTTACGCGGGAAACATATTTTATTAAAATTTTCCATCTTCCTAGTTGTGTTCAAATGTGAGCAAAGATTAGTAACTGTACTTTTACCGTAGATGTGGCACTCCTTTCTTCTTCTTCTTTCTTCTTTCTCCTAGCGTTATCCCGTTTCAACCGGGGTCCGCTTTCTAGTCTAACCGTATTTGACTGAATATTAGCTTTTCCACGGAGTGACTGCCTGTCCGACCTCCTCAACCCAAAGGGATAGCGATATTCCATCGTTTAGACTAGTGTTAGTTCATTCAGAGAAAGGTACTGACTCCCTATAACGACTGTCAAAGATCTTCATGACAACCGGGATCGACGGTTTAACGTGCTCTCCGAGGCACGGGGCAAGCGATAATTAATAATACGCACATAACTCCGAAAAGTCAGTGGTGCGCGCCTAGGATTCGAACCCGATACCCTCTGCATGGCAGTCTGTTAGTATCTTCTCTAGGCTATCGCTGCTCTGTGGCACTTCTTTCATAGTCACGCAAAATACTCATAATAATAATATATTTTACTTGTAGAGTCATCACCTCGCTTTTGTGCTGCCAATTGGCTAAGCAATGGATAAGCTGTGTAACCACTAGTGGCAGCGCGTCAAGCGGTATCATTTCATGGCGTGTTTCAGTTTCTACTTCTTTTCGAGTTAATCACCGCGTTGAAAGGATTAGTCACCTAGTCTCTGCGTTACCGAGTGCCCAGGACACCTAGCTAGGGTGCACCCGACATCGCTCGAGGAGGCTCCTTTCATGCATCCCATTTACGACGAACACCTATTTAGCAATCATCAGCCCTGTATATAAACTTTCCCTCTGCTGGGCACGGGCCTCTTCTCACTATGAGAAGGGTAAGGCCATAGTCCACCACGCAGGCCTAGTGCGGGTTGGCAGACTTTACATGTCTTTCAAGAACATTATGGAGAACTCTCAGACATGCAGGTTTCCTCACGATTTTTTCCTTCACCGTTTAGCAAGCGATAATTAACAATTTAATACGCACATAATTCCGAAAAGTCATAGGTGCGCGCCGTGGATTCGACCCGGACCCTCTGCGTAGCAGTCTGTCGGTCTCTCCACTAGGCTATCTCTGCCTGTTTAGCAATAAATTAACTAAATTATATAATATTCTAATATTAGCAGAACAGAATAGTGGTTTATACGCCCGTCCCTATACCACACGGGACAACATTTTGTGTGATCCACAAATTCTTGTATCGAATCGGGATGTTCTTTCTGAAAAGTTCTCTAGCATCCCAGATATTGGTTTATTTCTGGTGAGAATTGTATAAAGAAATGTTATTCAGCATTGCTATGTAAATTTCTGCAGAATTTTGATTTCGGTAAACTAAAGAGGTATTTTTGATTAATCCTTAGCAAAAATTAATAAAAAAAAAACACATAGTTTATCCTTAGGATCTGGATTGCCTAGAAGAAATATTTTTAGCTATGAGGCAACTTATTGTACTTACCAATCGTGACTTTTCTTTACTTATTGACACCCAAATAGAGCTATTAGTTTGTGTTGTCTGTGGTATCGTATCTCCTAAAAGAATAGACCAATTATGACGCGGATTATTATTTTAAAGTTGCCTTGATCGAGATGATTCTTTGCATAGTTATTAACACCTATGTCATGGGTTAACTAAAATTTTTAGTTCATTTTATTTGTACTGTAAGCTGCAAATATATGGGGCTCAATAAAAAGTTATCTATTTATAAAATAGACAGTGTAGGCACATATCTCACGTGTCGTGTCTGCGTGTTATTCTACATCTCATAGCGTCGTCGTCAGTCGGCAGGGAGTTAATGAGCGAGCTTTGTTACCATCGCGCTGCGGCTCGTCGGCACTGGCAGATGTATACCAACCACGCTGTTTTGCCGCTAATTATCTACAATTGATATTTTGAGTAATAACACTGAGATGATGAGAGCGTGGTGGTGAAAAATTACTATGGTATTCGAAATTGTCGCGTTAAAACATTAAGTTTGGAAGAAAATTCTAAATTAGGAACTGATTTTATTTACAAAATCCTATGAAATGGAAATTTGATTTTCCAGTTACTGAACATTTAGTGACTATTTCGACTATTTCATTGATTTTAACTTGTTTATAATAACGCCAATAGTAACTATTCTGTCAACAGGATATTAAGGACTTTAAAACAATTTAGCATTTCTCCATTCCCTTAAAGAAACTCTACCTAGTGAAATGGTAAACAAGTAATGTTATCTGTCAAATGTGATGCTGCGATTGTTTTGAGTAACCGATATTTCGGCACTGTTGCAAGTGCCATGTTCATGGATGTACACGGATGGACTCAAATCAAAGGTACGTTGTATAATTATATCCCGTACGAACAGTAAAAAGGGTAAGGCCATAGTCCACCATGCTGGCCAAGTGCGCGTCGGCAGACTTCACATGTCTTTCGAGAACATTATCGAGAACTCTCAGACATGTAGGTTTCCTCACGATGTTTTCCTTAACCGTTTAGTAAGCGATAATTAACAATTTAATACGCACTTAAAAGTAATTGGTGCGTGCCGTGGATTCGAACCCAACACCCAGCAGTCTGTCAGTAACTTCCCTAGAATATATAACCTATTGCATAGCTCTAAATTCATTTACTTATTAAATACTACTTTTACCCTCGTTCTTACTTTTATTCTCGTTTTTGCCTCGTTGGTCTCGCGGCATAAATGTGCGCGTGGGATTGGGAGGTCTCAGGTTCGATTCCCGGGCCGGGCAAAGTGTTAGTGGGTTTTTCCGCTAGGAAATTCTCAGTAGCAGCAAGGACTCTGGTAATGTGCCCGGTACGGCAATAGGCTCGCCCCCTTTTACGTGGGACCTAAAAATTCCTGGCGAAATGTGGGTGTAATATTACACCTCTGCTTACCCCTTCGGGGATACAGGCGTGAGTCTATAAATAAAAAATATATTTTACCCATATTTTGCTGTTCAGCGAGAATCACATTCACACACGTGAATTAGATATGATACACAAGAAAAGAAAACTGTAAACTCTAAAGCACAGAGCTCCCCCAGTCTTTTTTCTATAATTAAGTAGTCGATTAAAAGCTTGTCTTTCAAAACTTGTTTCAAGTATGCTTATTATACAAAGCAATCAGTTTTACAAGCGACCGTGAATAGACAAAGACATTTATTTTTCTTGAGGGTAATATTTTCTCGATTGAGTCGGTCGATTAACGTTGATACCAGTAAAACTCTACTACTCAAAACATTAATATCTAATTCAGTTAAAATAAAATAAATCCTTCTTATTTGAGAATTTCTTGCCAGTTCTTTGAGTTTGATTTTCAGAATAGATTGTAAGTTTATTTTCTTACTCTTTCAATGTTATAAGATAATGAAACAATTTCGAAGAACGTTATTCTAACAAAGACCATTCTTTTAATAATATATAATAGTTTTAAAGTAAGAAATTCCATTATTTTTAATAGAGATGTAGAAAATAAGTGTCTATAAAGCAATTGTCGATCGGTTCGTAACCGAGCAAACGGGAGATTCGAAAGTATAACAAGGAACGTAAAATGATTGGATATAACCTCTGATGGTAATGGTCTAAGTTTATAAAAGTAATATTTTATAAACTTTTTATAAAATTCAAAATGGAAGGTAAATTGTATTTAGTACTAATAATATATTTGGAAGATTTTTTAAACAATACATTATATTAAGAATATATTATTATTATAATTAAGTATTTCTTGGATAAATTAATTATATTAACATTTATATTTTTCTCTTATGTATAACTAGCTAATGCCCAGTGCTTCGCTCGCGCAAATTTAACTTAGATAAAATGTTTTATACAAACTCCCCTACACTCCTCAAGAAACATACAATTGAGGAACCAATATACAAAGTTTGAAGAGAATCCATTGAAGGAATAAAAAGTTTCATACAAACTCTGACAACCTGTTTTACGCTTTTAGGGGTGGAATTTCCAAAAATCCTCTCTTAGTGCTCCCCTACACTCCTCAAGGAACATGTATGCCAAATTTCACCTACTTGCGCCCAGTAGTTTCGGCTGTAGCGTGTCTGTCAGTCAGTCAGTAACGCAAGGATTTTATATATTATACAGATACAGATTACACACTAATTGTCCGTTCTTTATCAGATAAGTGTGCAAGAACTTGAAACACGACGACCTGTTGGTGTGGCGGTAGTGTAAACGACTGCCACGCTGAAACTCGCGGGTTCGATTCCCGTACAAAGTCAAATTTTTGTGTGCGTGAAGATGGATGTCTTGTCTTGTTCTGGGTTTCTATGTATATACAATACCAGAGGATGCCTGCATATATGCTGGCACATTTTGTTTAACATAACCGTTTCTGCCCGTTCCCGTAGGAGTTTTGGAAAAGCCCTTCTTAGTGCACCCCTATCGTTACCAAGGAACATTATACATATATCTGTTTATAAAAGACAACTCCCGCACTAGGAATAAATCCTGTGTCGCGGGGGGCTTTACAAACATAAAACCAACGGACACAATGAACACTCAGACTCAAAACAACAATTTATGGAACACACAAAGTTCCGGGAAACAGGCGTGAGTCTATGTATGTATGTTTGTACAAAGTGTTGTCTCGTGTGGGAATCGAACCCACAACACTCGGCGCAGTGTCAAGCGGCGAGGCAGCCGCTTAAACCACTACGCCAACCGTGCAGTCGAGCATTCATGCCAAATTTCAGCGTTGGCTCCTTATAGCTTTGGCTGTGGCTTGTCTTGCAGTCAGACAGTAAAGCAAGAATTGTATACAGATAGTAGAAACAGTAGATGAATTTATTTCTGAATATTCTCATAGCCTTACTAGCTATCCAAAACTGATTATAGAATTTGTTTTCATGTTTATACGTGATACTTTGCAATCTAAATGAAATCATCATCATTATACCTATCAGTCTGAAATTGTCCACTGTTTGACATAGCCCTATACCTAAATTAATTTAATGACTTTATGTTAAAATTTGTTCTCTTAACTTTAACTAAAAGTTGATACCTTAAATTTTGTCTTCGATATGGATTAGATTAAATAGGATCTCAATACTTCAACAATTTAACTTTAAGCTCATTTGTATTTTATTTTTTTATAGTAATAGGCGGCAAACGAGTAGACGGATCGCCTGATGTTTAGTAATTACCGCCGCCCATGGACACAAGCAACACTACAGGAGTCACAAGTGCATTGCCGCCCCTTGGGGTTGGGAAAGAGTAGGATGAGGGAGAAGGAATAGGGGATAGGGCCTTCGGCACTCTCACTCATCGAACAAAAGGCAGCAGTGTAGGTACTGTTACTTTACATCGATTTTCTGTGAGAGGGTACCTATTACTTCCCGGTCGAGCCGGCCCATTCATGCTGAAATTAGCAAGGCTCTACTTTCGTGTATAACTTACTTCTAGTTTCAGTAAAATCTCTTCACATCACATCGCAACAAAGCTTTGAATTTATTACCTAAACCAAAAAATGTAAATATAAAAACCTCTCGAAATAAAGCACTCAAATAAATTATTCAAAATGTCTAAATATTACTAAAATTATGATTGACTGATGAAATTCACCAATCGTAAAAAACCGTCTGAATGGTAATGAAAATTGACAGATTCAAATATCTTCATCACTAATATAATGCGAACCTTTATTATTTGAACGAGATCTGTTACGTAATTGGGAATGACGTATTTTTTGACGAAATTCAGATTAATTCTGTTCAGTAGGAATATTCGACACAGTTTGGCATGGAAGAAGAAAAAATAAAGATCTTAACCATGAAGTTTTGGATTATCTTAATATATAAAATCCTTGCGTTACTGACTGACTGACAGACACGCTACAGCCGAAACTATTGGGCGCAGGTAGCTGAAATTTGGCATGTATGTTCCTTGGGGACCGAAGGGGTGCACTAAGAAGGGATTTCCCGAAATTCCCACGGGATCGGCCAAAACGGGTAAATTTAAAAAAAATGCAGGCGTAGCTGCAGGCGTCCTCTAGTATTTTATAAGCATATTATTTTATTTTCAGCCACGAATTTATGAATATCGAAACCAAATTGACAGCCAGAAGAATATGAATAGATTCAATAATCCAGCCATATGAATACATTCAATTCGGTCTGAGAAACCAGGAAGGATATAGGATTTTTTTTTTGACTCTTATAGTAGAGAGAGTTCACATTTATAGATCTTCTTTTCTAGTATATAATATGTAAATGACCAGAGGGCTGGCACGTATTGGCTAAAAAGATAAGTATAGCCATACAACGAGGTAATGCTGCCAGTCTTCTGGGCACACTTCCAATTTACTGCGATGCGGAGTTTCATAACGCCTTCTTAATTATAATTTTTAAGTTTTTTTTAATTTTCACTTCTTGTATATATTAATTAGTTTTATTAAATTATTTAAAGTCTTAATTTATATCTTAAACTATATCTCCAATTCTTAATTGTTTGGAAATAAATACTTCCTAGTCTCGTAGTTTAATATGTAAATAATATGTGTTACGACTATAGGGTACGGTAATAGTCCAAACACATATACTATACCAAAATAAATTTCGTTAATCATCCTTGTTGCAAACAATTTTTCAAGTTCTAATCTAGAATGCTTTTGAATTTGTATTGACAGAGTTCAAACATTATGAAGAATTTCCACTGCCTGTCCGTGATGCCAATTTTAAATAGACGTATATTAAGTTAACAGTGGTAATTTTATAGACTGAGTAAGAGACCTCTTGATGGATAAAAAGAAGTCACTCCAGTGAGGAATGACGTATGACATGTATTTGGTATGCCAATTCTTGGTGGTGAATGACTAGCTTTAACGAACTCTATAAGCAACGGTTACCATTTACTATCAGGTGTCCCACTGGTACGCCTGCCACTAGAAGAAATAAAAAGGAACACTGTACAGAGAAATACAATTATAAGGCTGCTGAAAAGACCAAAGCTGACTGGCTGACTGACTAAACAGCTGGCATTCAGTCTTTGTATAATTTCTGAGACCCGACGCAGCGCCTTGCAAATGCATTCAAGCATAACTGCAAACTTCTGCAAAGTGCCTAAAGAATCAGTCAATACTTGACAAAATAACAAATGATCCCTTTATGCACAAAATTGTAAGCTACAAAGATTAGCAAACAGCCACTAGAGCTACCTACTTTTCCCCACACAAATCCAAATAATACTGAAACTACTTAAACTCACACAAATGGCATTCGAAATCACATAAGGAAAAGAACATAATGGAACCAGCAATTTACCTTGAGTTTCGCACAAAGAACTTTCCAGAAGCCCACTAAAGCATTCAAAGATTTCGCTGTAACTAACAAATGGTACATTTAAAACCATAGTTATGTTTGCCGTAGGAAATATGGATAATTTTATTCTCGAGACACTATGGCATGCTAATGCGAGCACCTAAGAACGAAACTGTGGGAGAGACCATGTGTTTGGAACGGAAGGGATTGTCTTGGAATTATCTTGGGTAAAACTGAAAAGAGGGAGTAAAAAAATTCTTAACAAGAAATGCTATTAAATTATTAAGAGATTTGTGTCTTTGCTACTCGCTACCACTACAATAATTGGTGACATCTAACCGGTATGCTACGGTACTACGAAAAGAAGTATGTATGCAAAGTGAATACTGCTGACCATTTAGCAAGTTAAAATAGTTGCACGTCTTTGAAAACTCTTTTATTTTCTAAAACAAAGAGTTTTCCGCCCAAATTATACTGTCTCTTTTATGTCAACACACTCAATATTTTATGTTTAGTTGTAATAAGTTTTACCGAATACGGACCATCATGCTGTCTGTCAATCAGAATTTTCTTAAATTTATGCACTCAATCTACAGTATGTAATTTTGACGTGAAGACGGTTTTGTGTAATATAAGCAATAAAACCAAGCAAGATAGAAGTCTCCACTCAACATTAATCCCCTGCAAGATGTTTCAAAACCTTCACCGACCGCAGTTTCCCTTGCACAATGGTCTCCCTACTCGCAGAGCCCGACACAGTCGCAATTCAAGTTGCATTACCTTTATTAAAGGATATTAGCGTGTCGAGAGAGCGCATACACGGATTTACATGTTATATTATAACTGTACTAGATTAAACCCGCCGCTCCGCTCGCTAAGAATTTTCGTGAGGGACAAATTTTGTTCTTGTAGTATGAAAGTTGATGTGTAGGGTGTTATGCTGAAGGAGAAGATTATAAATCTTAGTTTTACGTTACTTATTACTTTACATTATAAAATATTGCGTAATGCATTGCTATAATTGTCAAAGAGTTTAGGCAGAGGCTTAATATTGTGTTAAGTTGCTTAAAGTGTTCTACTAACTTGTTCTGGTCTGCCTCCGTGGTCCAGTGGATAGCGTATGCGACTGCTGATCGGAGGTCCCGGGTTCGATTCCCGGGTAGGGCAAAAGTGTAAATATTTTTTTCCGAATACTCAGTAGGAGCCCGGAGTCTGGTGATGTGCCCAGTAACGGCAAAAGGCTCGCCCCCAATTACGTGGGACCTAAAAATCCATGGTGAAATGTGGCTGTAATATTTACACCTCTGCCTACCCCTTCGGGGATACAGGCGTGTGACTTTAAATAATAAAAAAATACTAACTTCTTAAAGAGTGGGTGCACAATAATTCGTAGTTATCGGATGAATTGTCATGATATAATTTTGTATACTGCTGACATAAGTACATATTGCTACTCTTGTGACATTTTATTTAGCTCAGATACTCGTACAATAAACTGCACTAACATGCTTAATGACTGATATGTTGACATGTTAAGTCTACTTTAATAACAAATAGTTTAACATATTACATCAAAAGGTTTATATGAAACGTATAAAGTTATCTGAAATGACAAACGAACAAACAAATTGTCACTCCAACTGAAGACATTTCCAACATATTACAATACAGGGATACATAAAGGAGATTTCCTCAAAATTTGCAACAGTTTGTTTGGCGGTCGTAGTTGTTTTACTTAATTATGATTCCTGGGGTTTGTGAGTCGACAATAGTGTAGGCTTTCGTAAGTTTGTTAAATTCTCTCCGCTAATATTGTTATGCGACTTAGTTTGTAAGCTCTGATTGTGTATTACATATATAAGACGACATTTGAATCAAATATTGTGCTCAGATAGTAAATTAACGTTGATCCCTGTTAATGTTATAACTGCAAAAGTGTATTAAACCAAATTTGATCAATTTTGGAAAACTAATTTGATTCAACTTTTGTGGCATAAAATAAGACTTTAAGGGATTGAGGCAAGAGTTGAAATTATAAAATTAAAGCTGCGCAGTGCGTACTATATAGGCTGAAAAACTTTACTATTCAATTCAGGCTTCGTGCAGGCTATATAAGCACAAACTAGTGAAGAAAATCACTTTAATTCAATAGCTCGTAACAATATAAAAACATTGGAAAAGTATAATAAATAACATTACCTATTTATATAACTCAAACTAATATTATTATAAAAATATTTGAGACACCGATCTTACGACTTTATTCTGGCAAGCTAATAAAGACATGGCAATAAATAAAATTTTATTGGACGCCCGAGGAAGTTGTAAAAAGCCGCTAATTGTTTTTTGTCCTGTATCTATAACAATGCTGACACTCAGAGGGCATGACACTTACGCCCTCTAAAACGCAATAAAGTTAAAAACATCGATAAAACTAATCGATTCAACAGCGAAACATTTAAAAATCGATTACCGATGTAATTGGAATCGCTTCCTTATAGATACGTGCTTTGTACTATCTAAATACATTTGCGTATTTAAAGGGCTTCAGGTGGGCGTAAAGCATAAGATTAAGCAACAGCGATTTTGTAAATGGTCAGATTACTTGTTCGTTATGGGTTTGCACAGTAAATAGGTGGATTGATCTTTGTGATAAACGTCTATGACAATTTAAAATGCCGCACTGACTTTAATGATGAAATGAAATGAAACGAAAACATAAAAAGGACATCTGTAACAATATTGTTACTTTATGCTGAATCTAGAATCGAGAACGTAATATTATTTTAAACAACTGTGTCAGTGATTTCATAGATATGCAGTGTGTTGATATGCATTTGCAAAATATTTTCAGGGGTAGGTAAACTGTTTTTTTTTTTTTTGGTGTCGTCGGTTCAGAAAATCCTCCTGGAGTTCCTGCGCCCTGGGGGAAGAGGGAGACAAAGTCATATTTACCTTCTCCAAACTCCTTTCTTGTCTTAGTTTCAATCTCTCATAGGAAAGAGAGAGAATATATGGTAGAGGCCTGCACTTCTCACCACCTCACTTACCAAGCGCATCACTAGGAATAGTGACCCGTTGCGTCGGTATAACAACAGCGTGGAATAAAGAGTATTTACCATTTCCTGTAACTTACACCATACCCGAATACATAATTCATGAGATAAAAACAAACAATCAATTACTCCACATGAAAATCGCTTAAGTGTATGTCTTGAACGTACCACGTCGTAATTTAAAGTGACCGTAGTGTTATTCATTACCTGGAGGTCTTTTTTATGAGGATGGAGAAAAAATACTAATATAATGAGGGATGTTTAAATTCTAAATCCTGTAGTTTATAAATGTGCCTTGGCATATGAACAGGTTTTATATTTTATGTCTTTCGTAGACTTAGTTACGGCTAACCTGATTGTAATTAGTAATCTCCTTAATGGGCCTGGTTGGGTTATATTACCGTTCGTAGGAAGTAATTAGGAATAATAAGAGAGTAGAATCCGGGGCCATGGAAAGGTGATGACCGTATAAATTTATCAATAATTGATTAAACACGTTTGTTATTATCCAACCTAAATTCAAATATCAGGACATGTCTTAGGTTTAGATCAGTCGACTCCCATGGCCAGTTCTTTAAGTCGTGGAGGTCAGATGGTGCTCTTTTGGTGCTACCAGGCAGAATAATAAATGAACACAAGCAAACCGTTGCCTACCATCAGGAATACAGAATATGGAAAATAGGACTGAGGTAAGGTTTATCCCAAACCCCATTCAAATTAAACGTAACATTACTTATACTGCGTTATGGCGATATTTTATGAGATTCATATTTCAGAAATGTTATCATTGTCAACTGAAGTCAGGCAATCAGTAGAAAGTAATAGGTTTGCTCGCTATAAATTCAAATTAGTTAAAGTCTATTTATTTGCTTTAGGTAACAGATAATTATAATAATATTCTACCACTTTCACACAACACCATCTAGTCCCAAACTTAGCAGAGCTTGTACTATGGGTACTAGACAATGGATAAACGTACATATATATAGAGACCAAGACAAACATCCCTGTTCACGCACACAAATATTTAAATTGAGCGGGAATCGAAACCGCGACCTTCGGCATGGCAGTCGCTTACACTACCGCTGCGCCAACCGGTCGTCAGATAAACACTTGTCTTATGAATGACAATAATAGTGAATTTAGTGAGATCAGGCCCTGACTGTATTAAATGCCCTTCGTCTTAAGGCAATTTCTGCCGCTTGCACGTACGCGGCGTACGCCTACTTCAGATTCTTCAATTCCTTTTATCGAATAACCCTTACGAAAAATTATAAAGTTCTGGTGGTAGTCGCTCAGTGTAAATACCGTTATTGAAATATTTCTTGATAGACTAGAAATGCTATGGCATCTTACCGGGACAGTGCTAGCGAAATTTTTGACAGCTAGAAAACGCGGATTTCATAATTTGATGCTGTCAAAAGTTTTTAAGATACTAAATAATTATTATAATCTTGGTGGTCCCACTAGTCTAAAATTAACTGATACGGAAACAAAACCAGTCCAGTGTAATTAAAAAGATAATGACACCACTAATTAGTAAACTGTCACATAAAACTGTTATTTATAATATTATTATATTGCTGAATATTTTAATGAAATGTTTAAAATTAATTAGAAATATCATAAACACTCTTAAAACGTTGTAAAATTGACATGTTTTTTTATAATACTTAATAGTTTTAATCAGCTCCAAGATCCGGAGCACTTATATGAAATGGTAGATACTTTAATACTAAATTGTACATTAATTTTAGAATGTGTTTACCGTCTAAACAGGCATAGATGAATAGCTATGATTGGATCCAATTGTTTAACTTCTTTTAAGCTAACAAGGCACACAGGTATTTTTTTACTAAATATCATACTACACAGTTAATGTTTACCCAGGAACGAACTAAATCAACAATCAGGTCAATGTTCCAGCATTTTACAATTAAATGTATTAAATATTTCCAGGCAAACAAAATGAACAACCATTATGTCGGCATATTGTGAAATTCCTGCCATAACCAACGTGCGTATTGAAAAACAAATAGTTTGGACATAAACTAAAATTTTAATTAAAACAAAGCCCGATAACCATGTAGGTATTTCACGTAAGCATTTAGTCGCGGATTTTTCGCGTAAAGCTGGAAGTAAGGAACAGCACATACTTTAGATTAGTCTAAATTGATTAATCATTAGTCGCAAACTAACGTACTATTAGAAGATTTGAATAATAATTGACTGAACGATTGGCGCAGGGGTTTAAGCGGCCACCTTACTGCTTGCCACTACCCGGAGTGTTGAGGGTTCGATCGCCACACGAGACAACACTTCGTGTGATCCACAAATGGTTGTTTCAAATCTAGGTTTACTTTGTGTTCGTTTTAAATCAAATCAAATCAATTTGTTTTATATGTTCGTAGAGCCTCCTCGCGACACAGGATTTGTTCCTCATGTGTTTGAAATCGTATAAGGCATGCTGTAAGATTTTATTTCTGAAGCAGAATTTATGTGTTTGCTAAATTGTGTTCGTTTGACTTGTTTTAGTAGAATCCCGTAGATTAAAGGTAAAATAATTCCTGTGATCACCCCCCGTACAATATACAATATATAATGAGGGGCTGTAATTTTAAAAATGAAAAAGTCTTTGACAATGAATTTATTATTAATATTTCTTCTTACTTTTATTTTCGAAAACCATTTATTAATATTTTAAATTTCTCTCTTTGCGCGCTGTTGAAGAAAACTTCACTTAAATACATATTATTCATAATATTTTATTTCACAATTAATTCATGACGCGATATAATGTATGTAGTTAGATAAATGCAACCTACTAATTGTGTAAAAGTCGCAAAAGTTTTACAGAATGCACATGAAACTGAAAATTCGACAATGCACGCTGACCCTATAGTATTTAAAATATTTAAGCCGCCGCGTTATTACCGACCCCATCCCCTACCACTGCCGTTCTGTACTCTATTGAATTTGATTGTCAAACACAGTTCAGTAACCAAATATACTGCAAAATTAAATTCTACTAGTTACAAAGGAAATGTGAGCCTGTCATTGCATTGGTGGTTTCGGCATTGGTCATTGATTGGCATTTTGTTTAGTTGGTCATAATATTAGGTAAATATATATTTAGAGCAATTTTGAGCTATATTTATTGCTGTGTACGTTTGCCACAAATGTAGTATAATGTAATTGTGGTTGACAGCGATTTGTTGGGCTTGGTCGCTGTATAGGTTTTTGTGTTAACAGTGGCAGCTAGGTGGAAAAACATGAGGTCAGTAGACTGAATTTGCACTCTACCTTTTTTTTTTGTTTTACGAGGTGAAAAATCGCTTCGGATCTCCGACTCTTGGGGAAATGAGAGCCGGAGTATGTGGTGTTACCACTAAAAACCACCTCGACTTTCTCATGTACCCGTGTGTCGGAGGGTAGGGTATCGCCGAAGCATTCGTCGCAACCCCCCGACGGGTATTGGCCCACCAGATGGTTAGGCGGGCCCCGAACAAAATCCCCTTGGTGTTTTGGCGGCGGAGCCCAACTCCTTCATCCGCCGCCAAAACACCCAGCGGCCGCAGAAGATAGGGAGGACGGCCACGCAACACCCCATCTCCTCTTCCTCTGCGGCCCCACCGCGACGCAACAATGGTGCGGACCACATTTGGTCGCGGGAGATAGGGCGCGCGGCAACGCAACAGCGACACGCATCTCCTCCCGCGACCGCACCCGACTGCGAGGGACAGACAGAACTTTTATTATTTTATAATTCATCTAAATGGATATTCAACATCATTGTTATTTTTTTACGTCATATATTATTTTTTGCTTTTTAAATTACATGCTTTGCGGGATGATATATAAGAAAAGAAATGCAATTCTGCAAGGCTCCGAGAGTCTAATAATGCTCAATAGATGTTGAGTGGGGATCTTAGGATACAAAGTCCTGTCCACTCCATCATGTAGGTTTGTATTTATTTTCACCATTCCCATGTCAACAATAAAATATACCTAATTGAAAATTTTACGTCACTCGAGACAATCTTCTCATCATGTCAGTTGGCAAAAAAAAAAACACATTGTAATATTGCCATTATTTATTTATTGATTAAACACATTTTCATTACGATTTAATATCCAACGCAAATGAAAGCTTTGAATAGAGTAATAAAATATAAATTGTAAATATTATGCTATCATAAAATAAAAGCACAATTAACACAATACATATAATTATTATACCTCTAGCTAACTAAATAAATATTTATTTATATTTAGATATTCTCCATTAAACCTACTACCAGTTATAGAAAAGATAGTTTCTGCGCCTGAGAATTGCTTTCCAGAAGCAATTGTCAAGCGCACAAACTATATGTTTTCTGAAGAGAAAATGGTGATGTAGTTTGCGTATGCATGGATTTGTATTTTCCTGACTGAAATTGAAGTGTGATAGAGTCCTTGTGTTGACGATTTTGATCGTAGTTGAGCTTTGTTAGTTTCCATATAAATAGGCCTCTACGACTATCAAATTTCTAATCTACTTTCCAGCTAAAAATATACTCTATAATACAAAATTGTAAAACAAAACAGTATTTTAATTAGACGGCCGGTTGGCGTAGCGGGAGTGTATGCGACTGCTACGCCGAAGGTCGCGGGTTCGATTCCCGCTCAAGTCAAACATTTGTGTGCATGAACATGGATGTTTGTCTTGGTCTGGGTGTTTCTATGTATAATATGTATGTATTTACAAAAAAAAAGTATATATGTATGTTTATCCATTATCTAGTATCCATAGTACAAGCTCTGCTTAGTTTGGGACTAGATGGTGTCGTGTGAATGTAGTAGAATATTATAAAAAAAAAAAAAAAAAAAAAAAAAAAAAAAAAAAAATTGATGCGCAAAAGAATGACAGATGGCTTCAAAATATGCTAAATATTATATCAACTTTGACTGACGAGTTGTCATTTAGAAAAAAACAAAAGATTATATCATCTTCCAATCGTACCGTTGGAAGTCTTATATAGGCCATTTAATTAGGCCGTGACTTGAGTTCCAGAGGTAATTAGAAACTAATGGTAAAATATTATATAGCTAGCATAAGTCAACCATAGGTGAAAGAACATAATATCTGACTTTTAGATCAATGAAAAATACTTTATAGCTTCTAATTTAGAATCTATAACATTTGCATTTCACTGAGAACTTTTAGTTAAGAAAATGCTCTTCACAAGATATATACTGAAGTACAAACAAACCGATACAATGTCATATATGTAAATCATATTACGCCCTATACAGCCAGTTTCTACACTATAGATTCGTTTATGACAAATCATTACATTGTGCGGACCGACTGTATAGAGATTGTAAGTCGCCTCCGGCAAGCCAATACAAAGCCTATTGGAGCTTGACGTTGCAATAGCAGTATACAAATGGCATATACACTACACAGACTCAAATGGTTGTAAGCTCGTTTTCTTGGACGACTAAGCAAACTAATAATACTGTACAGTTTGACTACAGTATGTATACTGTAGTCAAACTTTCCATTATTATATTACAGCCAATCGATAATAAGGTGATCGTTGACTCATATAATACATACACACACACACATACACAGAATCACGCTTGTTTCCCCGAAGGGGTAGGCAGAGGCATATTAAACGCCCACTTTTCGCCAGTGTTTTGATCCCACGTAATAGGTGACGAGCCTATTGCCTATTCATATAATATGATCATCATCTTAGCGCTATAAAAAAATTGGGCAAGTGCGAGTCGGACTTGCGCACAAAGGGTTCCATACCATCATCTATAAAAGAAAATCACGTTTGTTGTATGTATACTTTTAAAGTTTCTACCTGTTTATTAAGATCGAGTAACAAATTGGTAAAAAATTACGTTTGTTGTTTGATACCCTTTATTATTTACTTTTTTTAAATTTAATTATTTATTTTGAAAGGTAATATACAACTTCATATTCTGTGAAAATTAAAAGCGTCTATCTGTTACAGTTAGTAATTTTGAGCAAAAAATAGGAAAAAAAAACACTTTTTTTGTATGGGACCCCCCCCCCCCCTTAATATTTTAATATTTTTAATTTTTAGTATTTGTTGTTATAGCGGGAACCAAAATACATAATTTGTGAAAATTTCAGCTTTCTAGCTATTAGGTACGACGGATTTTTACCTTTTAGGTACGGAACCCTAAAAACGAATGGAATCGATACACTACCATCGAATCAAAATGACTGCAGGCATCGTTGCAGTCTAGATACTTAATCTTACTAGCGGATATCGCGATCATTTCTTTGCCAGAGAGAAGGTAACTAAATAAGATTTTAAATACCTGCAAAACCCAAAGCTTTTTCAAGACAGCTATTACAATGTATATATACCTATGCCATTACCAGGGACACACAAACTTACAAGACTAATGCTAATAGAAGAAACGATGGCGTCATTCAACCCTTGCAGAGCTATTCATTCTGCAGAAAGTTGCCTTTCTGCATAAGAAAGGATATTAATTGTTAAAAACATTGAGAGGGTCTGGAGAGAGTCTGGAGTCTGCGAGGATAATATTTTTGTACAAACGGACACGTTGGTTGCGTATTCTTATTACATCGAAATCATTATGCTTTCTTAAAAATAAAAAATATGTTAAATTCGTTGCGGATCCAAGACAGTTTTGGTATTTAGGTACTATGGTCGCTCTTGGAGAGAGGCATGGGTCAAAAAAAAAAACGTGTTTCCTCGATATCTATGGCTTCCGCTGCCAATCCTATAAAAACCAATCCTATAAACCTCAAACTATTTAAAATAAACAGCTTTTTCCAATGGTTCCGTTCTAAAGACTATAACACATATATTAAATGATCGTTACCATTCACACTCGTACGTAAAAGGGTAGTTAAGACAGCTGTAATTTATATCGCATCACGGCATCATGCAGTGTACTGTCAGTTGTTATAATGAGACTAAGGTATGATATCTTGGTATGAGGAACCGAGAAACTGCATTATGAAGATATTTTAACAAATATTTTCAAAAGTACATTTATAAACAAATTATGTTGGTGTCTTTATTCATATAGAAAGTTGACCTGTTTATTTATAGCATAGATCTATGATTTTCTTCCACGATTTCTGAAGCATACCTACCGTGCTTCGGCAATCGTGGAAGAAATTCAAATGTAAATATGCCACAACATGCGATCACCTATCCATATCTATTCAAATACCTACTTATACTCATGAAATCTTTTCTCATAGAACGAAGTATAAGAAGTACCCTGAACAGAAGAGCTTGAGGAATCTGATGGGAGTGAATGAAGCAAGAAGAGTGTTTGAAATAGAATTAGTTTTTATTATAAGTCAAATCGATTAGATCGATTGAGTAACATTTTGTTTAGTCTATTGAAAATTTCTGACAATGGTCACACTGAACTGTCAATCTTTTCATTCTTTGTCGTTTCCCGCGGTCAGCGAAAAAAGCTAGCTCTGGATAGATTTCGTGTTGTGAGCGTTTTGATCTTGTATTTAGAACCCGTTTGATTGCCACTTCCTTGATCAATAACTGGCACCGGTTAATTGTGATAAAAATAGTATTTTAACGAACATTGTAAAACTTGAGTGAATCCGATGCACGTGGTTGGTGCCGGAAGAATTTGCTGATTGAAGACGCTGCGTGGAGTCTGGTAAAGTAAAGATAATTCACTTGCTAATATTGGCCAATTTTAGTCTCGTGTGTGTCTAACTTGCCTCCAGGACTCCACTCAAGAACATCACCAGGAGATATTTGGTAAGTAAGTTGTTTAATTCTTAGCGCCAAGAAACTTGGCCCATGTGTTAGATCCTTTGTCTTGGGCTAAGACTGGATGAATTAATCGCTTCCACTGATCTGTGTTAAAAAATACCCATTCTTAGCCCGAATTCTACACATAATTTTTGGTAGCAGAGCGTAGTTGAAATTTAGCCGCTGTTGCATTACTGAGTATAAACTCAGATTGGTATGAGCTTGTATCTTATCACCTTGTAGACAGTATTGTAGTGTTTGTCAGGTCAGTTATTGTCTAAAATACATAATATTTAATTGTATAAGTTGACCTAGATAATTTGAAACACATTGTCACATAACCTCAATCAGTAATTGTTGATTTGTATTGTTGGAAAATCTAACTTAAATTTGTTGTTGCATAATAAGTCAGTTTGTTTGGATATATAACAGCTGTATGTATCAATAAATTTAGTAAATTTAGTTTATTGCATATATTCATAAACATTGTAATAATCAAACTTGACCTTGCCACTTGGGCGGGTCACATTAATAAACTTTGTTTGTTATAATATAGATAATATTGCTAGGTAACACATATTCTGTGCTTACTTCATATTGTATATCATAAATAACACAGTTAGTCTGTCTGTTGCAAATAATTAACTAATTAAGTTGAAGTTTCAACTTTATTAATTTGTTATAAGTTATAACTTTGATAACTTTTGTGTTTGTTTCAATATACTGAAACTTTTAATTTTGTTGGGCAGTAAATACCTGTCACTTGCCTGCACTTGCAATAAACAGGCTAATACCTTGCTGGTTTCAAAGAATTAAGAAAAATTAAGTTTGATTGTTAATATTGTTTAACGCTTGTCCGGGCTCTTTTGAAATTTTGATTATGTCAGCTATCAAGGACTTGCGTGCGGCTGCTGGTGCTATTGCGTCAGATTTGCGCTGGTTTGCCTCAGCCAGTGCTTTAGTGAACCGGCCTGATCGCCAGCAGGCCCTACTTCAAAGGTACGAGCGGATTGATGATCGCCTGGCAAGTGTGGAACAGCAATTCCGCACTTTCAGCACTTGCTGTCTTGAAGTGTCAATCAATGATTTCACCGCTGACCAGCGAAATAAGGTCAGCGAAGACTATGCCCAGGTCTTAGACCTGTATGATGCTGTCTCCAATACTGCGAGACAACTAGTTGCCGATAGGGAAGGGCAACCCGGCCTGAAGCAGGAGCTTCCTAGGTCAGCACCGGGGCTGGTGAGTAGGCTCCCTACTTTGGACCTCCCCCATTTTGATGGCTGCCTAGGAAGCTACCTGGGCTTCATTAACTTGTTCGACAGCCTGGTCAATGATAGGGCTGACCTTCGGCCGGCACAAAAGTTGGCCTATCTAATGTCGGTACTGGATGGGGAGGCAAAGGGCCTCATCCAGCATCTGCCCGTGTCTGACGAGGCGTACCAGACGGCTCGGGACCTAATCACCCGTAGGTACCATAATAAGCGTGGCCTCGCCGACACGCATATTGAGCAGATTTTGGGCTTGCCGACGCTCACCCGGGTCTCTGGGTTGCGCACCCAACTGTTGAACCCGCTTTTGGTGGCCATCAACGCACTTAAGTGCCTTGACCTGCCCGTGGACCAATGGTCCTATCTATTGGTGCACATTGTGCTGAAGAAGCTGCCTGCCGACCTGAGGTCGCGTTTTGAACAGCGTTTTGGTGGGGATAGCGCGACCCATCTGCCCCCCTTTGCTGACCTGGAGAAGTTCCTGGAGGATGAGTGCCGGGTCTTGGACAACTCCGGTGGTGACACGCCGGCTAAGTCGCAGCCGCCCAAGGTCAAGGAGCAGGCTCGCGTTCACACCCGAGCCAGTGTTGACCGGCGCCCTCCTCGCTTTGCAGTCACGCAGAGCCCAGTGGAGTGCTCCTACTGCAAGGTCACGGGGCACAGAACGGCCAGTTGTAGGGCATTCTTGGACCTGCATGTCGCCTCTCGTAGGCGCATCGCGAATGCCCGCCGCCTTTGCTTCTCTTGTTTGGGGTCCCACTACCAGCGAGACTGCCCAAACTCTCGCCCCTGTCCTCACTGTGGAGGACAGCATTTGGACATTCTCTGTATGAATGCCAGAGAGGTTGGCCGCTTGTCCAACCAGCCGACGCCGCGCACGGGCGGGTGTTTTGAAGGTGGCAGCCGAGGCTCACCGGCGCGTAGCCGAGAGTCGCCTCGCTCAATTGATCGCCGCTCACCCCGCTTGGAGAACCGTAGCGTGCGCACGCCTCCTCTCTCTCGCGCACCTGAATGTGCTGTTCAGCGTCACCAGCACCATGACTGCTGCCCCAGGTATTCCCCTCCTTTGGCGGAGCGTCCCCGCCTTGACTCGCGCCCACCTCGTTTTGGGCGGGTGCGTCACTATGACCCCCCACAGATGGCGCGCGGATCGAGTCATCGCGCCTTTGAGGACTTCAAGCCGCACCCCCATTTTGATTTGCCTGGTCCTGGTCAACGGTCGCCGCCCAGGCAACAATAGGTCATTGACCCCTGCCCTATAACGCCAACCTCCCCCTTTGAGACCGTTATCCT
Source organism: Euclidia mi (assembly GCA_944739405.2). Taxonomy (NCBI): domain Eukaryota; kingdom Metazoa; phylum Arthropoda; class Insecta; order Lepidoptera; family Erebidae; genus Euclidia; species Euclidia mi. The sequence continues at coordinate 15,074,336 of OX123197.2, forward strand.
ACCAACGGTTGCTGTTAGGGTCTGGGGACTCACGGGGACCTCTGTTGTTGTCCGTGCTATATTGGACACAGGTTCACAAGGTTGCATTGTTTCCACTTATTTGGTAGGGCAGGTTAAATTAAATATGGGTTCTTTTCCATATTGTATACGGGGCATAGGGGACGTAGCCTCTAATGTTGAAGGGCAAGTTAAGGTTTTGTTTGGCCCTGTTGAATCTTCACACCTGAGGATTAAAACCTCGGCTATTGTGTTGAAGAATATTTTGGGTATGCATCCACAGAAGCAGCTACCCGCTGCTGTGGTGAATTTGACAGCGGGATTGGAACTGGCAGACCCCAAATTTGACACACCGGGACAAATCGACTTGTTGATTGGCTCTGATGTCCTCGGTGGAATTTTGATTGGTGGGAAACGGGTCTTGGTGCCAAATGGTTTGACTGCCATCCCGACCATATTTGGATTTGCTTTGATGGGACCTGTACCTAGGGACCCCCCTCCACCCGAACTTGATAATTTGTTGGCTGTAGGCTCTGCTCTCTCTGATGCAGTTCAGAGGTTTTGGGAGGTAGAGGAGCCCCCTCAAGTTGCCCGTTTGAATCCAGAACATGAGGAGTGCGAGCTGTTCTTCCAGAACAACACTGGTCGACTCCGTTCTGGTCGGATTATTACGAGGCTTCCCTTCCTGTCTGTTCGGCCTCCGCTTGGTGAGTCACGACCTTTAGCCGAAAAGAGGTTGTTGGCCATGGAGCGCCGCATGGGTCGTGATCCGGAGCTCAGACAGAAGTACATTGAGTTCATGAGGGAATATGAACAGTTGGGACACATGTCTGTGTCAAATTTGGATTGGCGTTCGGTGGAGCATTACTTTCTCCCGCATCATGCGGTATTGAAGCCATCGACTGGCAAGCTGCGCACAGTGTTTGATGGTTCTGCGCAGACTTCAACAGGCGTATCCTTGAACCAGTGCTTGCATTCTGGTCCCAAGTTGGTCAAGGACCTTTGTGACGTCATCACCAGCTTCCGACGACATCAGGTTGTCTTTGTGGCCGACATAAAAATGATGTTCAGGCAGACGATTATCCACCCTGATGACCGTCGCTTCCAGCTGATCCTTTGGAGAGAGTCTCCTCGCGATCCCATGGTCGTCTACGAGCTCAATACAAATACGTACGGGTTAAGGTCAAGCCCCTACTTGGCAATACGTTCTCTTTGGGAGCTCGCAGACCGCGAAGGCCTACGTTTCCCAAGAGCCTCCGCCATCTTGAAGGACGATATTTACGTCGATGACATTTGCTCGGGCGCCTCCACAGCGGACGAGGCGATCCTCCTGCGGGACGAATTGATAGGTATTTTGGCCTCCGCTGGTTATGAGTTGCGTAAATGGATTTCCAACTCACCAGCGCTTTTGGAAGGCTTGCCAGAGGATCATCAGCAAGATCCACATCTATTTGAGATTGCTGACAACCCCGCCATGATGGCTGTTCTCGGCGTTCAGTACAGACCAGTCCAAGACATCTTTACGTATAACGTAGACTTGAAACTGCCTTGTTCTTGGACTAAACGTCTCGTGTTGTCTACTGTCGCCAGAACCTTTGATCCGAACGGTTGGATTTGTCCTATCATATTTTGGGCAAAATGCTTCTTGCAGAAGCTTTGGACAGCAGGATTGACCTGGGACGAACCTCTACACGGCACTCTTGTTGAGGAATGGACCTCTTTTGTATCCTCACTTCCTGCCGTCAACGAGATCTCCTTGCCTCGTCCCATCCTTCCTCCCGGGAAGTACAAGGCCACCCTTCACGGGTTTTGTGACGCCTCGGAACGTGGTCACGCCGCCGTGGTGTACTTGCGCACAGTTAGTGCCTCAGGTCAGGTGAGGGTTTCCCTGATCATGGCAAAGAGCAAGGTGGCACCCCTTCGGACATCTCTGACCATTCCAAAATTGGAGCTCTCGGGAGCAGCCCTTCTTGTACGCTTGTTGAACCACGTGTCCAGTACTTTGGGTAAAAGCATTTGCATTAATGGGACCTACGCCTGGACAGACAGCCAAATTGTTCTTTGTTGGTTGAAGGCTTCTGTCCACACTTTGGAGGTATTTGTCGCTAATCGCGTTTCCCAAATCCAGAAATCCGAAGTCAAACTTGTTTGGAGACACGTGCCAGGTGAGCTCAACCCCGCTGATTGTGCCTCGCGCGGATGCTTGACGCCTAGTTTGATAGGTCATTCGCTGTGGTGGGGTCCGGAATGGTTGAGTCGACCAGAAATTGATTGGCCTCGAACGCCAGTTTTGAATACTTCTAATTTGCCGGGTCTACGAACACTCGCTCTTGAGAAGGTAGAATGCGCCTTCGACCCCGATTTTTTGTTGAATCGTTACAGCTCCCTCGACAAGTTGTTAGGTGTCACTGCTTGGATAAAGCGTTTTGTTTTTAATTTTAGGCACCCACAACAGAAACGACTGACACCGTTTCTCTCACCACAGGAACGACAGGAGTCCCTCACCTTTTGGGTTCGTTCTGTGCAATTGGCGCATTTTGAAAAGGAGATTGCTATCCTTAAATCAGGGAGATCGAAATTGTCGGGAGCTGTATCTAAATTGAACCCCTTTTTGGACGAAACGGGTCTCTTGCGCGTTGGAGGGCGTCTCAAGAACGCCAACCTCCCTTACGGAGCACGTCACCCCCTTTTGTTACCTAAGGACGGTCATTTGGTACGCTTGTTGGTAACTGACCGTCACCTTAAAAATTCGCATGCTGGTTGTAATGCCTTGTTGGCCATTTTGCAACGCGAATTTTGGATCTTGTCTGCCCGAAGAATTATTCGGAGTGTAGTCTTTCGCTGCATCCCTTGTTATAAGCTCAAGGCTTCCACCATGCAGCCGTTGATGGGGGACTTACCGGCAGATCGCGTAACTGAAAGCAGGACGTTTGACGGTGTTGGCACGGACTTCGCTGGTCCCTTCTTGGTGAAAACGTCGACACTTCGAAACAGCAAGACTGTTAAGGCCTACTTGTGTGTTTTTGTTTGTCTTTCCACAAAGGCCGTACATTTGGAACTGGTCTCCTCGCTTACGACCGAGGCGTTTGTAGCCACATTTGACAGATTTGTATCCCGCAGAGGGCTGCCTTCCTTGATCCGTTCTGACTGCGGCACTAACTTCAAGGGCACCTATAATTATTTGAATGATGTTGTTAATTTCCTTGAAACCAACAAAGCTGATATAGGTGATAGGCTTGCCCGACGTGGGATAAATTGGTTGTTTTCCCCACCAAATTGTCCACACTGGGGTGGTATATTTGAGGCCGCTGTAAAATCGGCCAAAACACACTTGCGCAGGACAATCGGTGAATCTGTCCTTACATTTGAGGAACTCGCAACTGTGTTTTGTAAGATTGAGGCCGTTTTGAACTCTCGGCCATTGTGCCCGATCTCCTCAGATCCGAATGATTTGGAGGCCCTTACGCCGGGCCATTTTTTGATTGGTCGCCCACTTGTCGCCTTGCCTGAGTACCCCTATATTGATACGAGAACTGGTCGCCTCTCGCGTTTTGAATTGGTACGCCAGATTACTCAGAGCTTTTGGAAACGCTGGAACTTGGAATATTTGCACATACTCCAGCAACGCGTTAAGTGGACCGACAAGACCGATCCACCCAAGATTGGTGACCTCGTTTTGATCAAGGAGGCTAACCTTCCGCCACTCAGATGGCGCAGGGGGCGCATCCTTCATTTGGTAACTGGGGCTGATGGAGTTCCCCGATTTGCTGAGGTCTTGGTGGACGGTTCGATTCTGAGGAGAGCGGTTGCAACATTGTCGCGTCTACCAACCGATTAGCGGACCGGTAGGCCGGTCCGGGGCGGGTGGATGTTTGAAATAGAATTAGTTTTTATTATAAGTCAAATCGATTAGATCGATTGAGTAACATTTTGTTTAGTCTATTGAAAATTTCTGACAATGGTCACACTGAACTGTCAATCTTTTCATTCTTTGTCGTTTCCCGCGGTCAGCGAAAAAAGCTAGCTCTGGATAGATTTCGTGTTGTGAGCGTTTTGATCTTGTATTTAGAACCCGTTTGATTGCCACTTCCTTGATCAATAACTGGCACCGGTTAATTGTGATAAAAATAGTATTTTAACGAACATTGTAAAACTTGAGTGAATCCGATGCACGTGGTTGGTGCCGGAAGAATTTGCTGATTGAAGACGCTGCGTGGAGTCTGGTAAAGTAAAGATAATTCACTTGCTAATATTGGCCAATTTTAGTCTCGTGTGTGTCTAACTTGCCTCCAGGACTCCACTCAAGAACATCACCAGGAGATATTTGGTAAGTAAGTTGTTTAATTCTTAGCGCCAAGAAACTTGGCCCATGTGTTAGATCCTTTGTCTTGGGCTAAGACTGGATGAATTAATCGCTTCCACTGATCTGTGTTAAAAAATACCCATTCTTAGCCCGAATTCTACACAAAGAGTATGTCAGGATCGTTGCAAATGGCGTTCCGTAGTCTCTGCCTACCCCGCCGGGAAACAGGCTTGAGTCTATGTATGTATGTATGTATGCTTATGAAAAAGGAAGATAACTTGATATATTGATCTGTATATAATTATATAAAATCCTTGCTTTACAGACTGACTGATAGACAACGTACAGCCAAAACTCTTGGGCTCAGGAAGCTGAAATTTGGCATGTATCTTCCTTGGGGACCGTAGAGGTGCTTTAAGAATGGATTATCCGAAATATCCGGATCGGGAAGAAACGGTAAAATTAAAAAAGAATATGCAGGCGTACCCTTTACTACCCTTTCACATAAAATCGACGTAAAGTAACAGTACCTAAACTGTTGCGTTTCGTTCGGTGAGTGAGAGTGCCGCAGGCCCTATCCCCTATTCCTTCTCCCTAATCCCACTCCTCATCCTACCTTTTTTCCCAATCCCAAGGGGCGGCAACGCACTTGTGACTCCTCTGGTGTTACTTGTGTTCATGGGCGGCGGTAATTGCTTACCATCAGGCGATCCGTCTGCTCGTTAGCCGCCTATTACTATAAAAAAAAGCTGCAAGCATCCTCTAGTAATATATAAATAATATGCAACTTCCAAAATGTTCCAAACCTACATTTCATCACACACACTGCCACATTTAATTTTCAATGTTGTTTCCCAGCTTGGGTATAAAAAGCTTTAGAAAAAATTCTATTTTTTATGTTTTCAATTTACATAGTCTTTATAGTTTATGCTTTTATTCATCCATGCATTTTATTTTCCGTTTTACTATAATTTTATTTTAAAAGAAGCCGAAGAATTCAAAGTAGTAGGTCTATACGCAGACCAATGAATATTCATAGAACAAAATGCTAGTGCACATTCTAACATAGATTATTTATTCTACGTCTAAGTTTCTCAAAGTGTAGTCTTACACACGCGTCTTATGCATTCTATAATAACATGGTCTGGGTATATTGATACTTATTATGTAGTACTTATTAAGTATGACTAGACCCAGACCATGTCTGACTATTAAGTCCTATGAAGAACAAATTTATACAAATTGTTTATAAAAGGGTTTGAGTCCCACACGGGACAATATTAGTTATATGTTATTTTTATTCATAGTCTCACGCCTGTATCCCCGAAGGGGTAGGAAGAGGTGTAAATATAACACCCATATTTCGCCATGAATTTTTAGTTCCCGCGTAATAGGGGGCGAGCCTATTGCCGTTACCGGGCACATCACCAGACTCCGGGCTGCTGAGTATTCGGAAAAATCCAGTAACACTTTTTGCCCGACCCGGGGGTCGAACCCGGGACCTCAGATCAGCAGTCGCATACGCTATCCACTTGACCACGGAGGCAGTCTTAGTAGACAATATTAGTGTGATCCACAAATTGATATTTTGAGTCTGTGGTACTTTTAGTTTATTCGTTGCTTCAGTTATTGCTCACAGCAACTCATTGCTAATGAGTTGTTGGCATTCATAAAACATGCCGTCGATACCATGGACGAGGTCAGCATCCTGCAGATCTGCAAGTCCAACTTTAAGGAAGATGATATTAGTGCTGGTAAAAAGTACTATATCAGACGCCGACGAAACTGGACCAGATGCCGTCTCGACGAAGAGATGGCACGCAGAAAAGCATCCAAGACATCATCACCTTATTGAAGGTGACCGACGTTATCGTTCCGCGAAACAGGCGTGAGTCTATGTATGTATGTCCTCCATAATCATAAAATTCTGTGCCGAATTTGTATTTTTAGGGCCGCGTAATGTTTGGAAAGTGGTCATGAAAAAAATAATATTAGGCATTTGCCTATAGCTTCTTATTTAAGAAGCTTGAGCATCCGTGTCCTACGTACTATGATAAAAACATGCGCAAAAACGTATATTATTCACAACGTCACGCGTGAAGGGACTAATGACGAAGAAATTATCGCACTCCGTGGCTAGATAACATCTACTTAACGACGGCAGCCTCGCTAATGATTTGTGGAGCACTCGCGTTTTGTCAGTTTGTAATAAAGGGAAGGAAAAATGGGAACAGACTCTTTGACGTAACAAATTTTAAATATTTTAAAACGCCTTCATTAGATCAGCCTGAACCTATATTTATTAGTTCACTTCTTGCCAGCGACTGCCTAGGTTATCAGATGACACTGTGAAAGTTATAAACAATATTTTTTTAAAGACTCACGCCTCTATCCCTGAAGGGGTAGGCAGAGGTGTAATATTATACCCACATTTCGCCATGAATTTTTAGGTCCCACGTAATAGGGGGCGAGCCTATTGCCGTTACCGGGCACATCACCAGACTCCGTGCTGCTACTGATAATTCGGAAAACCCAGTAACATTTTTTGCCGGGAATCGAACCCGGGTCCTCCGATCAGCAGTCACATACGCTATCCACTGGACCGCGGAGTATAAAATATTGTCATGATAATTTAAAAGGTTTTTTTTAGCCGCCTATATCCCAAAGAGATAGGCAGAGGTGTAATATTACACTAACATTTTTCCATATTATAAATTAGTAGGTCCCGCGTAAAAGAGGGCGAGTATATTGCCGTTACTGGACACTTTGCTGGACTTCGTGCTGCTATTGAGAATTTCGTAAAACTTAGTAACACTATTGACCGACCGGGCAATCGAAACTGGGACGTCCCGATAAGCAGACGCATATATATGCACTGGACCACAGAGGCAGTCTAAATTTACTGTAGTGATAAATTAAAAAGGTGTGTACAAGGGGATTGTTTTTATAGCACTGATTGTGAAATACATGGGTATATAGACTAACGTGTTGATTATGCCCTTAGGTTTTGGCCGATAACGAGGAATCGGGTTCGGTACCCGCGGCGAGCAATTTGTTATCATGCTTGTTTGTTTATGTAAACACTTACTCAATAATAATGCGAATGCTGGAAATCCGCACCATAATTGTCATATTGTCTCTATAGTAGAGGTATGAGGCAAGTTTTCAGCTTACCTCAAATACCTACCCAAAATTAATGGCACTCTCGGACCCCTAGCTTTTGCTCGCGGCCAAAGAACTAAAGTGTATTTGTAATCTTTACTAAAAAAATAAAATCATCATCAGCCCTTTATACTATCCCACTGCTGGGCACGGGCCTCTTCTCACTATGAGTGGGGTAAGGCCATAAACCACCACGCTGGCCTAGTGCAGGTTGGCAGACTTCACATGTCTTTCGAGAACATTATGAAGAACTCTCAGACATGCAGGTTTGCTCACGATGTTTTTCCTTCACCGTTTAGCAAGCGATAATTAACAATTTAATACGCACATAACTCCGAAGAGTTATCGGCGCGCGCCGTGGATTCGAACCCGGACCCTCTGCGTAGCAGTCTGTCGGTCTCTCCACTAGGCTATCGCTGCTATAAAAAAATACAAGCTTTCTAAGAAATTACCACTGCCATGTAGGTAATATGAATTTGTTCCTCTAGATACTTCTTACAACTTTGCGTTTCCCTAGTATCAATAGTTCCAACATTTTAGAAGTACAAATTGACGCAATAACTGCAATTAAAAAAAAACACACTTGTTCCTCATTACTTCGAAAACTAGGATATTCTTCACATTGCTTTTGCAATCCTATAAAATACTTGAGCAACTTAATCGAGCAACTAGGAAAAGTTATTCCAGAATTCAAAATGCTATGTTTCTCACACGAAGACTCATTAGATTTCCATATAAGTACCTCACGGCCGCCTTGCTGTCTGTCAAAGGCAGTCCGCCATATTTAAACTGACATTACTAGAAAAAAATGTGAACAACATTAAAATATTTTACGTAAGGAGTTCCGCATAGTTATTTATTTTTCTAGCATAATGACCATAATGTTTGTTAGGCTTGAATGTATACCATATTAATTAAAGGAGTGCCTGTTTACCGAAGTGCTAACCATGAGCGCATAGGTGCGACAACTGATTCTCCAAGCAACTGGTTACTTACAGAGAGAATGATATTTACCTTAAATCTTCCCATTTCATCATCTTCCTAGCATTATCCTGTTTGCATCAAACTTTTTCTTTTTGGAGCCTGGGGTTCGCTCTCTACTCTAACCTATTACAGAATTTTAGATTTTCGACCCAATGCAACCAAAAAGATAATGATATTAATATATAAAAAAAATATTCCATGGGACATCTCCTCAGTAACTACGTAGACTTATTTATTAATTTATAGTAAAATGTTAAAAAATCACTTACGTTAAACATTATAACAAAACAAAGACTTAGTACAAGGATGTTACTATAATAATATCTTAACCTATGTACATTCAGTAAACATTGAACAGTGGACACCCTTGCATATCTTCCCTCGCAAAACTCTAGACAGAAACCATTCGAGGTTTCTGTCAATTCAATCCATCAACAAACACATCCAATGCAGGATTGACAGTGAGGAGCGTGTTATGCACCTTCAGGGTACGACATACAGGGGAACGACATAGATATAATAGAATTCGTAAATTCTGAGTGTCATAAGTAAAATTAATTAGTACAGCCAGCCATAGAGATATTTTCGTTCTCGTTAGCACTCTAGGTTAGGTAAGGAATTTTAAATTCACGAGCACTTATATTATCGTGGGTCACTAGGTATTCAAAAAGGAAGATAAAGATTAAAATAATTAGAAATCAAGCAGTAGAAGCAACAATCGAGAGATCGTAAGTTCAATTAAAATTCCCCTTCTCACACAATTATTCTGCTAAGCTGCAGAAACAAAAATGTTATTCATTCGAAACTGAAATTACAACAATGTTTTTAAAAATACATTCGAAATAAACACAACAACAAAAATTCGCACAATCTCATTACAAAGTGTCAAGTCCATAATTTCTTTACGGAACGCTACTCGGTAGGTAATTGCCATTTGGGTAAGCCATGTAGTGACATTGCAATGTTGAGAATGCGGCAGAATCAGATTATGGACCGATTCGATAACCAGTTTGGCATTTATCATTTAATTGACTAATGTTAATATGAATGCATCGTATTTTTCTCAGAAGGATAGGACCGGTTTAATAAATGGGTAAATAATACGCAGATACGTACAAATTGTTAATTATATTATTGCTTGCCCCGTGCCTTGACTAAAGATCAGGTTAAGCCAACTGTCTCGGCTGCATTTACATCTTTCACAAGTGTAATCTTAATATATAAAATCCTTGCGTTACTGACTGACTGACAGACACGCTACAGCCGAAACTATTGGGCGCAAGAAGCTGAAATTTGGCATGTATGTTCCTTGGGGAACGTAGGGGTGCACTAAGAAGGGATTTCCCGAAATTCCCAAGGGATCGGCCAAAACGGATAAATTTAAAAAAAAATGCAGGCGTAGCTGCAGGCGTCCTCTAGTCTATGTATGTAATCATTGGCTGTTCTATATAATATCGCTATCCTTGTGAACTGCGGACATCAGACGGCAGTCGCACTGTGGAAAAGCAAATATCCTGCCGAATCTGGTTGGACACCCGTAGTGAAAGTCTTGAATGCAACCATAACAACACAAGGCTAATGATGATGACGATATTCCTACTTATCTTCACACAGTACATAGGGAGCAGATACAGGTACAATCAAACAACACGGCGGTGGACCAGTTTGAAAAAATCCTTTGGCTCGCTCAAAGAGTCGAGGCACACTAGAAACGGATTACGTATACGAGTGTCACAATGTTGTGTGTAAAGTAGCACTGGAAGCGACGATGTCTTGCTGAGCGATTCTCACCCTTATGCTGGTCTAGCGGGAAGTTATTCGACTGTACATAATTATAAACTAGCCTGTCCGAGACACGTTGTCGTTTAGAACCAATCTCACGACTAGTACCGTCGTATATGTTTAAAGCTATTATTATATACTTATAAACACTAAGAAAAACTACTAGGCAGTGCACTATTACAATTTGATACCCAAAACCACCTAACTAACCTAACAGTAAGGATGATAGGCACTACATTATTATCTTACTCTTACTATTATTCTCTTACTCTTTCTCAGAATCGGATGCATAAAGAAAGTAGAAACTCTTTCCAGGTGATCTAAGATATCAGACCAGCATGTAGACTCTTTCATAGCTAAGCATTGGTCTTTTGATACTATGAAAAGTTTAAGGCTACTGTCTACTGCACTAGCTGTGCCGCTGGCTGTGCGTGTGACTGCAGTGCCGCGTTGTCAGACGAATGTCTTTCGAGTACTTATGAAGAATCCTCAAGCTAGTTTCCTCACGACGGTTTTTTCTGTCGTTTAGCGACAATGAACGATTAAATAGGCATATAGTTTGAATAATAAGATTTGGACTTGGGTGCATAGTGTTCCCACCAAGAACTAAGGGTCCCAAGCCAATCTCACCTGCAAGTGGTGCACCTGCCGATCAACGGACGAGGCTCTGGCAAACAAAACACCCCGATAAGCGCCAATAGGCTGGCCACCTATTACGTGGGATCAAAACACTGGCGAAAAGTGGGCATTTAATATGCCTCTGCCTACCCCTTCGGGGAAACAGGCGTGAGTCTATGTATGTATGTATGGACTTGAGATTATCTGTGTAGCGGTTTGTTAGTTTTTTCACTAAATCTTAATATATAAAATCCTTGCGTTACTGACTGACTGACAGACACGCTACAGCCGAAACTATTGTGCTCAGGAAGCTGAAATTTGGCATGTATGTTCCTTGGGGACCGTAGGGGTGCACTAATAAGGGATTTCCCGAAATTCCCACGGGATCGGCGAAAATGGGTAAATTAAAAAAAAACGCAGGCGTAGCTGCTGGCGTCCTCTAGTTATATATAAAACATGAACATAAATATTCGCCAGCGCAGTGATGCGGTAACATCTTTAACCTATAAACTATTAGGGCAAACAATATTATCAAATGTATGTGTCACCGCTTTGTTCTGTAAAAAGCCTAAACAAACTTTAATACTTTGATAGTTAATCATTGTCGGTGCTATTATTGTATAATGTATAGTAAATAGGTTAAGTCGTTGCTTATCTGCTACTACGCAGTACTCGGTTATCGTCTGTCCGTTCTAACGTTACAGATAACGGGATGGTGGCATGTGATAGGTCAGCAGCCATTTATAATTAGGAATAGGAACTATTATAATAGTTCCTATTCATATTTTTAAATATAAAATTATTGCGTTACTGACTGAGTGACAGATAAGCTACAATAAATTTGGCATTAACCTCTTGTATGCCGGAATGCCAGACACAATTAAAATTGTGTCTCGCGTAGATCTGCGTTCCGGCATACAAGGGGTTAATGTTCCTTGGGGACCGTTCAAGCGCACTAAGTCGGTATTTTTAGAAATTCCGACGGGATCGGACAGAGCATACATAAATGCATATATATACTCACGCCTTTTTCCCGTGGGGGTAGGCAGAGACAACGGAACGCAAGTTACATCTATCCTTACAAACCTCACGCGCTTCCTCTGCATTCATTACTCTTTTCATACATGCTCACCGGTTCCGGGGGCTTCGGACCTTTCCGTTTTTCAGAACGTCACCAATTTGGTCGACGAATGTCCTACGAGGTACAGAAATAGATAAATAAAAAAATGTGCGGGAATCCTCTAGTATTTTTATATAATCACTAGTGGAGCATCACGGCTTCGCTCGGGTAGATATTAAATTTAGCCTATGTTACTCAGGGACAATGTAGCATTTCAACCGTAAAATAACTTTTGAAATTCGTCCAGTATTTCTGAGTTTACTCGTTACGAAGAAAAAACTATATAAACCGACAACCGAACAAATGAGCCCGTCAAGTTCTCCTACGAACTACCGAGAATATTTCTGAATTTCAAAAACTAGCGTGCAAAACTAAATTTCTGGAAAAAGATGATGTTTATAAATAGAATCACAAGTATCTCGAAGATGGACGGACAATGAGACGCGAGGATAGCGCTCAAAGTTTGTATGTGATGATATAAAGTAACGACCAAAATGTGGATGTTCTATTGCGACAAAACCACATCAAACGCCGTTATAAAAAATTTATACCTTTAAAATTCTGCCCACAAAGTACTTATAATATTCAAATAAGAGTCCGCTAATTTATTACATACACATAAACATCATTTAAATAATTCATCAAACTTGACCTTAGTTTAGTTTTAAGCACGCGCTGAGATATTTAGCCCACACCTAAATCCGACCTGTCGTAGTGTACTACCATTAATAATAATTATCAAAATGATTAATTACTAATTAGTTCCTTCTCACATAACGCTGTCCACGGTCACAAACGGCACGCACGCCTTATCAAAGTTTCACTTTTAATAACTATTTATATTAATTAATTGTAATAACGCAATTTTGTTTAGTTAATAATAATGTATTTTAATTTCTTACAATAAATTGTGTCGGCAATTTTGTTGACAATGCACATGCATACACAAGTATGAAGACTTCGAAGCTCTTTTAGTGAAATTAATAGGTTACGTATAAAAAAGCGCACCATTATTTTCCTCTAAAAAGGTACCAACATGATTCCTATATAAAGCTTATTATTATAATCTGTTGTGATTTTATCACCTGCATCTGATTTGATACGCTTTCTCCTAGAAGCTCTATCTATATATCTAGAAGCTCTATCCTAGATTGAAGTATTCACTAGGTTTTCAATCGCCGTAAAACGCATTCTAAGTGATATTCAAAGCAGGAATTCGTGGAACCTGAGGACCTAGACTAGTGACATACGATTCGATCGACATACGCCTTCGATCGTGGTCGAAGAACGAATAGCATATGGTACTATGGTAACCAAACGATAGTGGTACTAAAAATTAGGAGAGAATACTTCTTGTCCAACATATTTGGCCATAATTAATTCTTGTTTTTATGGTAATAGGCAGCAAACGAGCAGCCGCATCGCCTGATGGTAAGCAATTACCGCCGCCCATGGACACAAGCAACACCAAAGGACTCACAAGTGCGTTGCCGCCCCTTTGGGTTAGGAAAAGGGATAGGATGAGGAGTGGGATGAGTGAGAAGGACTAGGGGATAGGGCCGCCGGCACTGTCACCCACCGAACGAAACGCAACAGTTTAGGTACTGATACTTTACGTCGATTTTCCGTGAGAGGGTAGTATTTCTCCGGTCGAGCCGGCCCATTCATGCTGAAATCAGCAAGGCACTACTGCCTTGAAATACTCTAAACAATAAGATTAACAATTGTTATTAAAAGTTTAAGAAGTAATATATAAGTAGCAGTGACTCCGCAATCACTACTTCAATCTTGCAGCTAAATATTTTCAAAGTTTGCGACATAAAACTCTTATTATTTTTATAACACTGCAGCAATAATTTGCCCAAACATTTTTCTACATCAATGCCCAAACAGAAATCTACCCGAAAACTCATACTGCGAAGTCTTAGCGCGGCATAAATCTAGAAAACAAGGATATTATGGTATTATTCAAGCAACGATTATTAAAGCTCACTTTGCGCAATTAAAGAACTAACTGTCACTCTCAGCCTCAGATCTTAAGTTGGCAGTTGAATGGTACACGTCAGCATTTTCCGTTCCAGAACATAGAATTTCGAACGAATGTCCTAAATTAATCTATAAATTGAGAGCATAAATGATTCATAGTCCGTATATAACCGACCCCCTTTCGTGCGAATTATTTCTAGTGCCTATTAAAGTCGATATATTGCAGTAATGATTATTTATCTACAATTAAGTGGGAAACAGCGTCACGGTACGTCGCTCGTACAGTAAATATTGATAACTTTGTTGGTCCCTTTATCGCAGTTTAGTTTCTTGTTTAATTTACAGATAACACGCTAATAATTAATATGAAAAATAAAGGCAGTCTGGTTATTTCTTAATGCAAATAAATAATGTTTATTTTTATAATGCGAGGTGCAAAATATTTTAATGGTATAAGTGTTAAGAACACTGATAGGAGTAAACCGAGAGATTTAGAATTATGTTGTAACACGCATTAATATTTTTACTTGATGTTTTGTTTGCTTTAGCGAACAACAAAACACAACAATACAACACACAACAAACAAAATATACAGCGTGTAAAAAGACCCTTAACTAAAACTGAAATCCCATGTTATACAAATCACTACGGACATTTTTTACTTCTGCACCATACCTGGGAAATTACTGGTTCTGGAGATATTGAGGCTCAAAGTTAGTATGGAATTTTTCTAATTAGGTACAAAATCGATGCATTTACCCGGCCAATATGTTCTTTAGATGCCCTATACCCCCATGCATAAGTAATAAGATATTTCGAGTATATAAGATACTTTTAATTGCGGTTTAAAAAATGTGAAAACAAAAAAAATATCGTTTCCCAGGTATTGGCATGATGGCATGATGATATACTTGGCATGATGTCCACAGCGAGTAGGATTCGGCTTGGTGATGGGTCTTGTGACACCCTGTATCTCCACTAGGCAGCGATAGCCCAGTGGAGACACCAACAGACTGCCATGCAGAGGGTATCGGGTTCGAATCCACGGCGCGCACCAATGACTTTTCGGAGTTATGTGCGTATTGAATTGTTAATTTATCGCTTGTCCCGTGCCTCGGAGAACACTTTAAGCCATCGGTCCCGGTTGTCATGAAGACCTTTGGCAGTCGTTACAGAGCGTCAGTACCTTCTAAGTAAACTGGCAATAGTTTATACCATGGAATACCGCTATCTATTCGGGTTGCGGAGGTCAGACAGGCAGTCGCTCTATGGAAAAGCTACTATTCAGCCAAATCCGGTTAGACTTGTAAGCGGACCCCAGATTGAAACTGGGATAACGCTAAGAGGATGATGTTTCATTTGCTTTAGGTAAAGAAAACGTGATGATGTATCGGACTTTTTTCTACTCTCACCCCGTCAACGGCCAAAATAATAAAATTATCCGTCTGAAAAACAACCAGTAGGTACAAAAAATATAACTTATCTTGTCGAGTAGGTATGTGTCAAACAGGGCACATTTTATGAATTTTTATGTAGGTCTTGTGAACAGGACAATCATTTGGAAGCTATGAGTCAACTGAATGTGGATCTATGAGGGTTAAAAAAAATTATATCCTTTGAGAGAGAGGAGGACTCAGCTCTATCTCTAGATCCGCTTCTACTCGTATTAAATATGAACTATGAAATAGCTGATCAGCTGCCATCACCGAGAAAAAGAGAGAAACCGCTATTAGTTTGACGGCTGGTTGGCGCAGCGGGAGTGTAAGCGACGGCTACGCAGAAGGTCGTGGGTTCGATTCCCGCTCAAGTCAAACATTTGTGTGCATAAACATGGATGTTTGTCTTGGTCTGGGTGTTTCTATGTTTAATTTGTATGTATTTACAAAAAAAAGTATACATGTATGTTTATCCATTATCTAGTACCCATAGTACAAGCTCTGCTTAGTTTGGGACTAGAGGGTGATGTGCGAATGTGGTAGAAAAAAATATAGTAGGTATCATTGACAAACATCGCTAGTGCGTTCAGCTGAATGTATCGTCACCTTGACCTGGTAAATCTACTCACATATCTGCCATCATAGCTGTATAAAATAATCATTTACCTCTGACATAGTGCTATAAAAGCCATTATCGATAGTAATTGTGTGTTTCAGTAGCGGTACGTAAAATAGGCGGCATAGAAATAAGCCGTTTCTCTTTAGAGGCATCTTTAGAGGACCCAGGGGATCCCTACTAAGCTTGATGCAAAATTAAACTACTTTTATGGATTACCACACAATTTACGCAGCAGGCTATTTTTCTTGAATTCGTCGACGGTAAAATATAAATGGTACTTAGGGAGGAGTGTAAATGGCATTTTTTATACTAAACTGCGATAAAAACATACTGATAAAATCATGACTGCATCCATTGTGTTTATTTTTTTGTGTTTCGTTGGATTTAATTTACACATTGAAATAAAACTTAAGTTTACGAATTCTATCAGTGTTTTCCTGACATTACATTAAAATCGAATGTTCTAGAAAGGAGATCACCTAGCCTCCATACAATTTTGGGCTAATTTGAAAAGTGCCGGCTAATTAAAATAAACTTAAAATTATTATACATACATACATACATACATACATAGACTCACGCCTGTTTCCCGGAGGGGTAAACAGAGACTACGGAACGCCATTTGCAACGATCCTGACATACCTCACTTGCTTCACTCACTCCCATCAAGTTTCTCATGCATGCTCTTCTGTTAAGGGTACTTCTGACTTGTCCTTTTTTCAGGATGTCTCCAATCTGGTCAGTGAACGTTCTCCTAGGTCTTCCTCTTTGTCCTGTCCTATTCACACTAGCCTGATATATCTTCTTTGTCAGTCTATCGTCATCCATCCTCTCCATGTGCCCAAACCATCTTAACATGCCTTTCTCAATGCTTGTCACTACATCTTCTTTTACCCCACACCACTCTCGTATCACACAATTCTTTACTCTGTCGGTCAAAGACACACCACACATACTTCTCAGTGCTCTCATTTCTACAGCATTTATTCTACTTTCAAATCTCTTCTGCCATACCCAACTTTTACTACCATACATAAGGGTAGGCACTAACACACCTCTATGTACAGCCAAACGTGCCTTTTTGGACACGTTTTGACTGTTCATAAACGCCTTCAGAGCTCCATTCACACAATTACCTGCATTAACTCTCCTTAAAATATCTGCTTCATTCTTACCATCTCTTGTAAACAACGTACCTAAGTAAACAAACTCATTCACTTGTTCCACTCACTGTCCATCGATCAAAACATTACAAGCCGTAACGCATTCCTCCTTTACAAAAACCATAACTTTCGTTTTACTTACATTCACTTTCATTCCTTTCCTTTCTAACGCACGATGCATGATTGTTACCATCTCCTGCAACTCCTCCGTTGAAGATGCAAGTATAACCTGATCATCAGTATAAAGGAGGCATTTGACGAGTAACCCATTCATCCTTAATCCGCAGTCACTATGTTTTAAATCTTGCAAACAACTGTCCATGAAGAGGTTAAACAGCCACGGCGACGCTACACATCCCTGTCTAACACCTTTATCGATGGTAAACCAGTCAGTGTATGCCCCGTTTATCCTCACACAAGCTCTAGAATCCTCATAAAGGGATTTCAGAGCTCGAATGAGGCTGCTGTCCACCCCATTTATTGACAGCACTGACCACATTTCATTCCTCACCACTTTATCGTAAGCCTTTTCCAAATCCACGAATGCGCAATAGACCTTTTGACCTTTGGCCAAAAATTTTCCGGCTATGCTTCGCAAGGAAAAAACCTGATCCGTGCATCCCATACCCTTTCGGAATCCCGCTTGTACATCCCATATTTTCTTGTCGGTCACTTCCATAACTCTTTCAATAAGTACCTTTGCATACAATTTGCCAACAATGCTGAGAAGGCTAATGCCTCTATAGTTTTTGCAGTCTTGTTGCGAGCCTTTTCCTTTATAAAGAGGCACAACTACAGCTGTGGTCCAGTCATTAGGTACTCGGCCGGTGTTCCAACACAAGTTATATAACCGCTGCAACTGACCAACTATGATGCCCTGTCCAGCCTTCAGCATTTCGACTGTAATCCTATCATATCCTGCAGCCTTACCTACTTTCATACTTCCCAGTGCCTTCACGATGTCATCCACGCCAATAACGCTTTCATCATTGCTATCATTACAATTCACTTCAGCTATCGGTGTCTCTATCGCCGTTCTTTCGAATAAACTTTCAAAATACTCTTTCCATCTCTTCAGCACGCACAATTCACCAAATACTATACTTCCATTCTCGTCTCTGATGGATGTGTGTTCTGAGGATTGAGTTCTTCCTCGAACTGCATGAACGGATTTCCAGAAAAACTTAATGTTCCTCTGGAAATCGTCAGATAATCTGCTATCAAACTCATCTTTCTTTTCCTCTTTTTTCCCTTTAACCATTTCTTTCACTATTCTTTTTGACCTAACAAACGCCTTTTTTGCTTCATCTATATCTACACTCGTTGCTTTTCCCATTCTTTCATTTGCTCTGGCAGCCAACCAATCTGACCAAGCTTTCTTCTTCTCTGACACTGCTGATTATACATCCTTGTCCCACCATGTATTCTTAACCTTTCGTATTTTCCTTCTCTTGATCATACCACATACTTCAGACGCTATACATACTACCTCTTCTTTAAAGGCCTGCCATAATTCTTCCATATCATTTATGCCATCGAATCTCTCAAATCTTGCTATCAATCTTCGTTTATACTCATCTTTCACATCTTTCTCTTGTAGATTTTCAACTTTTATTCTTTCCAAGACCCTATTTTCATTATGCTCTCGGTGTCGCCATCCTTTAAAGAGCCCTCTTATCCGGCTCAACACCAAGAAGTGGTCTGTGTGGATGCCGATCCCTCGATATACTCTTGTATCCAACACATTCTTTCTCAATCGTTCATCTACTATCACAAAATCAATCATACTTCTTCTAACATTTTTACAACACATTCTAACATTTATTATACAAAAGTACAAAATAATCACTGTCTCAGTCTGTGAGATAATATTCGAGCTCAAAGAATCTGTTGTGTTAGAGAAATAAATCCTAATTATTGTTATATTTTGCCAAAAATAATGTGCAAGTTGCATTTTAAATAGTATCAGGTAATGGAAGGTAGGAAGCCAATAGCGAGATAGCATTCATTCAGCATCTGTCATGCTGTCTCGCTCTAATTCGCACTGCGCTCAGCGCGTGCGCTGTTTACTTTCTGTTATTCTTCCAGTATGCCTTAATGGCATAAGAACAATCGGATGCTGGTTCCATGTAATTTGCATAGTGCGGTACATTGGATATGCAAGCCACCTTTTTTTGGTGTGTGGTAAGGTCTACTCACTATAACCACCACGGTGTCCCTTGAGGGTGGGGCCACGCGAATTCCGGTTCGCATAGCGTCGTACACCGTGACCTTGTCGGGGTTCATCTCGCCGTTGGATGCTGGCGGGCCACGTCATATTTGCTGATTATCATTTCTAGAGCACGTGGATACGGCGCCGCCACCTCTGCCTACCTGGCGGACGGGGAGCGGCCCTTATGGCTGCTATCATCTCCCGCTCTCGTTTCACCGGCTCCTTGATCAGCATGACTGCCTCACAGAGAAGGTGACGTTCCAAGTCATCACGCACCGGAAAATTGACAGAGCAAGGAGCGAGGGTACGACTATAACAATTGCCACAACCAGTTCATGGCCAATTCGAAACCTGACCAGTAAAAATTCCAGCGTGATAACAATTGCAATAGGAGGTAGCTCATTGGAATTCGTCCATAAATATGTATACCTAAGGCAAGAGATAAAGATGGCCAAAGCAAACCAGGTGAACGAGATTGATAGACGTATCCGTTTAGGTTGGGTCCTTTTGGCAAACTTGCATCTGCTTATGCTATGAATATTACGTAGCAACAAAAAGCAAGAATATTCAACTAGTGCATCCTGCCAGTGCCTTCCTACGGACCTGAAACTTGGGTTACTGCAAAGGCAGCTCTCTCCAAAAACTTGTAGTAGCTCAAAGGGCAATGGAAAGAAAACTGGTAGGAGTGACACTAAGAGACAGAAAGACGAATAAATGGCTCCGAATAGAAAGTCGAGTATCCGATGTTGTCAAAAGAGTAGCGAAGCTAAATTGGTAATGGGCCGGACATGTAGCCAGAAAACCAAAACGTGGTGCGAGAAAATATTATTATGGAGACCGTAGGATTGTAAACGACCAGCTGGAAGACGGCAAATGAGATGGAAACATGTTATCATAAAGATAGCGGGCAGTAATTGGTTATAGACTGCCCAAAACAGAAAAGCCTACACCAAAATGTTCGAGAATGGCTTAAGATGATGATCAGCTCACGGCACTGGGATGCCTAAGCGAAGCATTCTACCAACGACCGTTTGCAGAGCCGTATCCTCGACAGAGTTGCGTCTGCTGTTAAAATTGTGACATTTAGGCGTTTCCTCCTGGCATTTGCAAGTGCCGGCCGAAACAATTATGGGAAGTGAGAACGCCGCGACACGACATCTCTTCAACCACATGTCGCATGGCATGCCCATAAACAAGACGACATCTGCATGTCACAGACATTCTTACTGAAGGTTTAGACGATATTTTTTTCATTTGGTCAAGAGAATTTAAAAAAGTATTTTAACTTATTTTTATGAGTCCATTGCATTTTAAGACTCCCGTATTTCACGTGAGGCTGAAAACGTATAGTTGACCACTTTTGCTTTATCACTTTTGACAAAACAAAACTGCTCTACGGTACTTTGAGACATACTACATTCAATCCTAAGTATTGTCTCAGAGAATTGACTTATAAGTTTGATGTAATAGTAAAAAATGTTTAAAATTGTGTGTTCTATCAAAATAACGCATTTTTTTTGACTGGCCGGCAAAATAAAAATTGCCCAACTTGGGCGATCTCCTTACATATTTTGTTATCCACTACCGTTTCAGCTACTTTATAGGAACCGTGGTCACGAAAGACTGAGGTGACGTTAGAAGTTATTTCAAAGCACCGGAAAATTGTTCAACTGCTGGTGCTACTATTTACGCAAAATGACCTCACAGTATCCTGATGCCTTCTGGTGTTTTAGGCCTTCCTGGGTTTCATTAGACTGATAACAGGTTCCAAAGCTGAAATAGTGAATAAATAGTAGTAGTAGTGTTACCGTAGGTTTGATAGACCTTGAGCTCAATTCACCAGTCCAATATGTTAACCATTGCAGCAGTCCCTGCCACCAGAAGAAGGTTTGAATGATTGAATGTCATGATTATTTTAGGCTGCCTTCGTGGTCCAGTCTCCAGGCCCCGGGTTCGATGCTCGGGATGGGCTAATGTGTTTCACGGTTTTTTCGAATTCTCAGTAGCAGCACGGAGTCATCAATGTACCCAGTACCGGCAATAGGCTCGCACCGATAGGTTATTATTACGTGGAAGCTACAAATTCATAATATGGCCAAATTTACGAGTAGTATGACACCTTGGCTAACCCCTCCGGGAATACAAGCGTCTGTTAATAAAAAAAATGACAAAATACATTTATCATCTCTCAATCACAACATCGTCTTCGAGAAGAAATGATAACGTCCTCCTAAGTAAATAATCACGTGGATAAGATCGCGGCGGAGTACAAAATAACACACCAGACCTTTATAAGACATATTACGTCATAAAATCCACACAGCTGTAAGTTCAAAGTTGAACAATAAACACTAACAAATTGCCGTCGTTTAAGTAAAAACGATAATTAGTTCAGTATCAATCAATCATGTAGATAAAACAGGTCAAAGTTTACACGAGTTTAGTATGGAACATCTGTGCGTTGTGCGTAAAAAATAATATATTGCTTAGTTTGTGTTTTGACTTTCAGATTGTGTGATGCGTAGTGTTTATCTATCACCTGACAGATGGCATTATAATGTTTTGTTTTGATAACATGTTATTTTTGTCTATATTGGACGCCATATTTACTTTTGAGCCCGCAACTTAATTCATAACTTAGAAGGTAAGTGTAGGATATTGAGAGGTAGAAAGCTATTACAAAGGGGAGAAGTGATCTTTATTAATATTTTTGTATTTGCAATGTTCTAGTTCACTTTTTTTTGTACGTAAGATCTCTTGTGTGTACTTGGTTGGTTATGATCATAATATTGTTCTACTACGGTGGAGTGGCTGGAATTGGAAATGGAGATCATTCTGTTGGT
This sequence comes from Euclidia mi, assembly GCA_944739405.2. NCBI lineage: Eukaryota > Metazoa > Arthropoda > Insecta > Lepidoptera > Erebidae > Euclidia > Euclidia mi. The sequence continues at coordinate 15,096,562 of OX123197.2, forward strand.
AATTTAGCAGTGCAAACATGGGGGAAATAATAAGCTTTAAATTTATTTTTCTTTTTTATAGCAAAGCATTTATTCATGAAAGATAAAGGTGGTTTTACTGAGGTAGCTGGAATTGACGATGGAGCTACTTCAGCGTGGACATAGTATCAGGTTCTAATACTCACGGAAGGTTAGACCACAAATTGGAAATCAACTTTCAATGCTTGAAATGTATTTAATGGAAAAGCTAAAGAATGAAGATTCTTAAATTTTTTATGTCGTCGCGTATTCTCTCGAAGTGTTAGTAAACTCACTCAATCATTTTCATCTCAACCAGGAGTATCACCCTTACCCTCAAATCAACCCCATATCCTTATCAAAACGCGTTGACGAAGGCAAAAGTACAGAAGTTATAGTCAATAAAAAACCTTTCAAATAACACTTAAGTCTCAATAATTTCCGTGAGTTTGGCCATAACCCCTCACCGCTGCGCTTAAATTCCACACATGCGAGTTTACGCGTTTTACTGAACAACAAATTTATACCACACGTCTTTAACAGTACATCAAATTGCGAAGTTTTTATTCGCCTGTTGATCCTCTAACTGCCCTGCGTTATGGCCTATTATGATGTATTTGAACACATTTTAACATTTTGAATGGTTTCCAACTTACATTAAATGTGTTTGTAACTGTCTTGTTGATCCACTGGCATAAATTGAAGCGCTGTTCGGCTTGGCAAAGACTTTACAATTTTTGTGTAATAACTACTCGTTTTGAAGCCATAAAGCTTTGGTATTATCAACTTTCTTTGCTAATGGTTATGGATCAGTAGATGATGCATAGGCACGATTAGTAATACACCCGGTTAAACTGAGGATTCTTCAACAAATAGCAGTATGGTTGCCATTACGATAAATGTTACTTACAGATTTCTCGTCAATTCGACTTGATCTGCTATACCGCGCTGGCCTGACGAGATACTATTTGGTTCGTGTATTTTCCTTAGTCGGCTATTACGACACCCACGTAATCAAATGGCGTAATGAAAATATGTATTTCCATGTAGTTCCTCACCACACTAAATATTGAGCATTAATTAGCATCTCAGTCTAACGACAAGACATGCACTGTTGGACGTTGTTGTGGTCGTCTCATTCGTCCATCTTGCGGGAGGCCTACCTCTGTTGAGTCGTCTGGTAAGTGGTCGCCACAGCATAACCTGTTTGCTTTAACGAAAAGTATTTTATTTTAACAGAAAAAGATAATTGTTCCATATTTTGATTGCGGCTTGTAACATGCGGCGCACACAAGCAGAGTGTGCGTGTCACGGAGAAAAATATGCTGCGCTGGATGTGCGGATTCACGCGGAAAGACAGCATTACGAACTCCCGCATCTGTGGCAGCCTTCATGTGATATAGCAGATAAATTTCATGAGTGTTGTCTTCGCTGGTACGGTCACGTCTTTAGACAACCGCATGTTACGTGGGTAACAAATGTCTTGGCATAGCACCTCCGCCGGACCCCGGTAAACGGAAAAGCGTAAGAAATGTTGGCTTGACGTCGTAAGGGATGATATGCGTGCTTATTGTCTAGCCATCAGGAACGCCGAAAACCTTGCGAAGTGGAGGAGGTACTGCCGGAAGCTGCTCCAAGGCGGAAGTCTTGGAACGCAATTGCGACAGCGCTAGGATAATGATGAACATGCGGCGCATTCGATAGGAGCTTAAAATTTGCTTGCCCTTTATTTTCAGGCTACTGGTAGTTAGACACTACGATTGCAAACGCAGGCGTACCAAATTAACGAGAAACGGCAACAGGGTACTCCTGTTCCTTATTTCTTTTTAAAACCAGTCGTAATTTTTCGTGATGATGATTTTAATCTTTCTTTTTCATTGTCAAAACCCGTTGAGTGGGTCACTTGAAGCCGCTTATCTTGTGATCACAGAATTATGCGTCGTAACACGTTTTATTGCTGCTTGAAGACGTGTTGTATCTGAACAGGACGAATATTGCTGCACTTTGTAACAAGATATTTTGCAGATATCAAAATTTCCCAACATCTTTTTTATGACTTTAAATAATAGTAATCGTTTAATGCAGTAATAGATCAGTATTATTTTTACATACATACATACAAACATAGACTCACGCCTGTTCCCTGGAGGGGTAGGCAGAGACTACGGAACGCCATTTAAAACGATCCTGACATATTTCTCTTGCTTCATTCACTCCCATCAGATTCCACATGCATGCTTTTCTGTTCAGGGTACTTCTATCCTGTCCTGTTTTTAGGATGTCTCCAATCTAGTCAGAGAACGTCCGCCTAGGTCTTCCCCGTTGTCCTGTCCCATCCAAACTTGCCTTATATATCTGCTTGGTCAGTCTTTCGTCATCCATCCTCTCCACGTGCCAAAACCATCTTAGCATACCTTTCTCGATGTATTATCTTTGATAATAAGTGTAATAGCATTCGATTTTCGGTTTCCGAACGGAAAGCGCGGGAAAACGAATTTATCAGCTGAAAATGTATTTTATTTTTGTTAAAAATATAATGTCGTGTTAATTTATATAGAAATTGCTATAGCAGTGTTGATTTGCGCATACAGTTTATAGTTTGTGTGTATAATTACCGCTTCAGACAGTTTTTAACTTTTGTTGACTACTTACGAGGACCGGCCGCCGCTCGCCGTCGGCCGGGCCAGGTGTTCACATACATTTATCAATAATATGACTGATATAATGTTGGAAGGCGATGATATGCTATTAGACAATACAGTTACAGAGGTGTTAACACAAATTGAGAGAGAAAGTATGCAGGAGCATGACAATACACAAGGGATAAAAAGAGTTAGAGAGGATGATTCATCGGGAAGCTGGACTACTGTTAACAGACAGCAAAAAAGGATATTGAGGAGTCCTACGCCTTTTGAGAGCCCACCGGAAAAACAAGAGGTACGTGTTACATGTGATAAAATGTTTCCGAAACAATTTGCTTTCGCAAAATTGTTAAAGACGTACAACATAATGGGTATATCGCGAGTAAAATACGTTAACCCGTACAAGCTACTGATATCATTTGATAGCGAAACGTCTGCTAATAAATTTATTACATGTGAAGCATTTAAAGAAATGGGATGGCGATGTCAAAAAACGGATGAAGTCGGGCTGTCATACGGCTTAGTTAGAAATATAGAGCTAGACATTTCCATTGAAGATTTTTTACTTAATGTATCGTGTGATGTCGATATTGTGTCCGCGACAAGACTTAATCGAAGGCGACGAGATAGTGATGATGATAAAAATACCAGTGACTGGGTGGCGAGCGAAGCGATTCGCGTGAACTTTAAAGGTGCGAGGATGCCCCCATATTTATATATCTTTGGTATGAGGGTTAAAGTTGAAAAGTATGTATTTCCTGTGACACAATGCTCGAAGTGTTGGAGATTTGGCCATGGTTCAAAAATGTGTCCCTCTAAAAAGATCACTTGCCCGAAATGCGGACAAAACCACGAGAACTGTGACACACTTGAATTCAGATGCGTCAATTGCTCTAAAAATCATTTGGCGCTAGATAAAAATTGTCCTGCCTACATTAAGGAAAAAAAGATTCGTGAGTTGATGAGTGACTTTAATTGTACGTATCGTAAGGCACTGACTCTATATGTCTCACGATCACCGTCACCTGCACCACAAACTATTAGAAACGCTGATATTTCTGTAAACAATAGACCTGAGTCAACAGCTATACAACAAAAGTCTCATCAACACCGGGACATTAACACCGATCGAGCACCAGCTAACAATTCTGCCAGCTATGAGAAACCACAACAACCGAGATCAGCCAGTAAAACTCCACATTCACAAAAGAGATCGTCGCGAACTAAAGAACGGCGTCAATCGAACAAAAAGTCAAACGACATGGAGTGGGACTCGGACGTAACATACTCGTCAGTGTACGCATATGGCGACGATCGGCCGTCATCGTCGGTGCCGCGGGAGGATTCATCAAGAGATAAACACGACAAACGTAAATCTGATTTATCTTTCACATACATTTGGAACAAGATGAAGGAAGCATGTTTGAAGGAGGATTCACTAGAGGTTAAAATACAATGTTGTTTTAAGATATTAATAGACTGGGTGATATCTTTAGTGGTAAGTCATTTTGCTGATGGATCTTTGTTAAGTAGTATAATTCGCAGCTTCGCTCCATAGATTAAATATTATACAATGGAACGCACAAAGCGTTAAACCAAAGTCATTACTTGTAGATCAATTTTTGAACCAAGAACATATTCATATTGCAGTCCTTTGTGAAACCTGGCTTGAAACTGACTGTAACTTTCGTCTGAAAGGTTATAATATTTTTCGATCAGATCGTCATGACGGCTATGGAGGCGTGGCTATTGCAACACACCATTCTATAAAAGCACAGAATATTTGTATAACTAATATTAAGCCGGGTATAGAATTAGTATGTATAAAAATATTTAATTGTCAGCATATCGAGAATATTGTTTCCTTATATTGCCCTTCAACAGTGCGTACCACACAAAATGATTGGGATTCTATATTCTCCTTGTTTACTCATAAATCTTTATTATTGGGTGACTTTAACGGACATCACGTTAGTTGGTCTTATAAAACTGATCAACGTGGTTTGCAAATATATGACTCCATGTTGGATCATAATTTTGTATTTTTAAATGATGGGAACGCAACGCGTATACGTATGGTTAATAACGTAATGCAACAATCGTCGCCTGACATTTCGTTTGTGACGTCAGATCTGGCCTTAAAGTTACGCTGGCAAGTCTCAAATGAGTCTCTTGGCAGTGATCATCTCATTATTAAATTAGTTTTGGAGATTAGCTCTATTGAACAGCCGGTTAAAAAAAGGAATTTTAAATTAAGTGACTGGGATAAATATTCATCGACAGTTGAGGCTACACTATCGAGTTCTGTTTTCCCACAAGATCTCCAATTATTTTATAATATTTTCGAAGATACCTTGCAGGCAGCCGCAAATAATCATATACCTTTTATTAATATTCCTCAACAAATAAGAAAAAAATTCAAACCAAAATGTTTCTGGAACCCAAATTTATCCAAAGCGGTCGCAGAAAGACGTTTAGCGTTGGGCGAGTTTCGGCGCAATCCAACACCTTTCAATTATGATAGACTACAAAATAAAATTCGTAATTCTCAACGCTTAATTCGAAAGGCAAAATGTGAGTCGTGGCAAAAGTTCTGCTCATCTATTGATTATCCTTCGTCAGTTTGCGATGTATGGAATAAAATGAGATGGATAAAAGGTTATGACAATAATCATCAATTCATTCATTTGGATACTGCTCAGAGTTTACTCAATGAATTAACACCCGACTTTGTCTCACCGCCGAAACCGAATTTTCAGTCTCAAAATAGAAAACTTGATTCAGCCATCACAATGCAAGAGTTAGAAAATTCTATAAAGTCCAAAGACACGGCTCCTGGATGCGACGAAATATCGTTTTCAATGATTAAATATCTACCAGCTATTGGGAAGTCAGTATTACTCATTTTATATAATAATATTTTTAATAGTGGCTTTGTCCCCGTACAATGGAGAAACATTCGAGTTATACCCATTCCTAAACCCGGCCGTGAACCAGAACAGTCATCTTCATTGAGGCCTATATCATTAATATCATGCCTCTGCAAAATTTTTCATAGCATTTTAAACAAGCGTTTAGAGTGGTATTTAGAAAGTAAACACATATTTTCTGATAATACAGTTGGTTTCCGCAAATCCAGGTCTTGTGTCGATAACCTAACTCATTTAGTGACCACTATATATACGGGTTATTCGAAGGATTTAACGACGATTGGCTGTTTTATAGATTTAACTAATGCGTATAATAATGTAGATATTAGTATGTTATTGCAAATATTAGACAGACTAGAAATTGGTAGTAAAATATGTACTTACTTATGGTCTTTTTTACATGAAAGATCTCTCAAAATTTCATTAAACAACGATGAATTCTGTCGATCTACTGGACGTGGCTTAGCCCAAGGGGATCCTTTATCCCCATTACTGTTTAATGTTGCTACTTTTAATATTTGTGGTTCAATCACAAACGTTAATATATCTCAATATGCTGACGATTTTGTCCTATTTAAGTCAGGCAAAAACACGGAAGTAATTGCTAATGAATTACAAATTGCTTTAGATCATTTTACAAAGTTAGTGACTAACTTGGGTCTAGAAGTATCACCCACAAAATCAAATGTTTGTATATTTAAAAAAGGGATTGGTACACGATCTGTTAATTTAACTATTAATCAATACCCTATAAAAGTTGTTTGTAATGTGAAATATCTGGGGATGTGGTTAGATCAGTCACTCAGATGGGGTAAGCATATTAATGAAACAGTACAAAAGGCGTCAAAATTTATTAATGTTTTAAAAATATTGAGTGGTTCTGGTTGGGGTGTTCATCCCAAACACTTACGACGCTTATATATTGCTTTAATTCGCAGTCGATTAGATTACGCTTCATTTTTGTATGACTGTAGTTACAAGTGCAACCTAGATAAGCTAGACAGAATACAAAACCAAGCCCTAAGAGTAATCGGTGGCTTTATTAGGAGTACTCCCATCCATGTTATGGAAAATGAGTTGAGCTTGGCTCCTCTGTACGTTCGCAGAAGGTATCTAGCTGGTAAATATCTTCTTAAGGCTAAATCATTCATAGAAAATAAAATTTCAAGTTTATTCGAGTCGTTTGATATCGTATCTCGTTATTGGAGTATACGGAAAAAGCCTTTGTTATTTGATATGTATAATAACTTCAAATCTTTGCCTATGCATACAGTCGATGTTCTTGAAATGTTCTCACTTGATACGTGGATTAGCAATAGTGATATACGCAATAGTATTAGACACGATATTCCAACAATTTCTAAATCGAAGCGCCAATATAGTTCTCATGGTCTTCAACACATTTGTGAAATTTATTTAAATGAACAATACAAAGATTTTTATCAAATTTTTACCGACGGTTCTAAATCTGAGGCTGGAAGAGGTGCCGCTATTTTTGATCCACAATTAAAATCTTCTATCAAGCTTAGTATAGACTCCAACATATCAGTAATGCACGTCGAACTAATTGCCTTAGCAGAAGCTCTTTTCTATATTAATTCCGCCAATTTTAACAAGTTCGTCATATTAACGGACTCCAAGAGTTCGTTGTTACATTTAGCTCGGTGTACCTCGTCCGTGCGAGGGATACCGATAGCCTACACAATATTAGATGTCATGTCTAAATTTAAAGCACAGTCAAAAACGGTAATTTTACAATGGATACCTTCCCATGTCCATATTGAACATAATGAGACCGTTGACTTATTGGCTAAACTAAGTATACTTGATGGTGTTCCGATGTGTGTAACACCATTGTATTCAGACTACATACAACTATTGAAAAAACAGTGTAAAGATGTTTGGCAAGAGTTCTTTGACAGGCGGTCAGTCGAGAAAGGAATCTGGTATAAGACCATCCAACCACATCTCCATTACAAAGTCTTCATTGATGGCATGTACCTTAATAGAAATACAACAGTAATGGCTTTAAGGCTTCGTTCTGGGCATATTCCTTCAAACAAATTTGGATTTCTCATGAAAAAGTTAACATCTCCCAATTGTAATGATTGTGGGGTAATCGAAGACATACAACATGTCCTGATGGAATGTGTCCGGAACGAAAGTATTAGAAGAGCAGTGGTAGGACCAGGAAAATTGTATGACATTGGTTTATGTAACAGTATTTTAGCTCAACCACTATCCGACAAGGCCGTTATGTTGTACCAACTCGCAAAACTAGGCCTTGATAAATTGTAATTTTTAATATTAATTTAGATTTGTATATTAAATGTGTTTTTCTAACTGGGCGACGTTATCGCTAAGCGATAAAGCCCATAAATAAAGAGTTAAAAAAAAAAAAAAAAAAAAAAGTGTAATAGTTGCCCAATACTTATTTTTCTCTCATTATTAATCCTACTCCATGGAGGTACGGATCAACTATCACAAAAACGCCACTACTGCTCTGCCTTCTCATACAGTCTCAATCTATGAGCACATTGTTTTGGGTCTAACGCAAAAATTTACATTGAGGGGATAAACATCTTTATAAATATCTGTCACGCAGAAGTCTGTCACTACATTAATCAAACATCGAGTGACCAACGTTCACCAAATTCAGTCCCTCAAAACTGCTTATTGATTTCATCAAATTATTTTAAATGCAAATTCTCTAACCAAAACATCTTCCACGAACAAACAAAATTATCCTTCAAAAACTAGGCTCAACTTGGAAGATAATAAATTATTTTAAAACACTTCCCTTTAAGGCTGTCATCATATCTCAGAAACACTTATACAAGTTAAAACATACAGGCATTATCCGTTTATTCTGTTACCAAAACATTTGCCCTCGTAGTTTTTCCATTCACCCCTCGAGCTCTGCTAAGCGTTTCACCATATTTTAATGGCTGGATAGTTGGGTCATAAACTGGTTTGATTTATTTTATGATCGCTATAAGCGCGTGGCGCCGGTTTTAGCGAGTTTTAGCTATAGGTATAGAGACATAAAAAATATCTATGGACTGAAGGTTTTTAGTAAATGATGTTGTAAAGCGGCCAGCTGATATTATTCTCATAGATATATACAACATCACGATTTAAGGTGGATACTGGGCCTTCTTCTTTGAAAGTGATGAATATGCATGTAGAAGGACGAAAAGGGAGAGGACGGCCAAGGAAAAGATGGATGGACTGTATGAGGATGGATATGAAAGAGAAAAGGGTAAATGATCGGATGACTGGTGACAGAGAAGTATGGAAGAGAAGGACATACTGCGCTGACCCCAAATAAATTGGGACCAGGGCAAGATAATAATGATGACTGGGCCTTCTTCTTTAATAGATAGCGGACCCCGGGCTCCAAGGCGTGGGTTTTGGAGCGCAACCGGGACAGTGCTAGGATGATGATGATGACTGGGCCTTCTTCTTTGGTAAACCTTATTATCGCCACGTTGGTCATAGTGTACTGTAAAACAATCAGGTTATACTCGTAGTAGAAGATGGCCGCAGCTATGACCGCATTTTTTAAATTGAACCATTTCTTCACGATCCCGTGGGAATTTCAGGCAATCCCTTCATAGTCCACCCATAAGGTCCCCACGGAACATACATGCCAAATTCCAGCTTCCTGCTCCTAATATTTTGAGCTGTAACTCATCTGTCAGTAAGTCAGTAACGCAATTTTACGTATATATACAGACAGACGGACAGATAAAATGACACGGTTCTGGTACTTGAGACCAGAAAAAAGGAATTAGTCACCAGTCTTTTTATCCCATGAATAATTGGCGTCCTCAACTTTTTTTATTTTGCTAAAATTTTGCACTAGAAAAATATCGAAAGAAAATCTAGCAATTCATAAAATAGCAAATATATTTTATGAGTTATTAATATTGATTGAAAAGTTATTCGATAAAAAGTAAAAAAATACTTAGAAGATATTCGAGATATTGAAGATATAGAGTATTTTTAGTGAAAAGATCAAAAAAGTGCAAATAAACGTTACAAACGACAAGTTCAATTGAGACGATCATTGGGATTATAACGATCCTACCTACTAGGTATTATTTTATTTCCGTTACAGTCAGCGTCATATGGATCGTCAGAATCTGAATCGATGCTGTTAGATTGCATAACCGATGGCAATCCGTATCAACTGCCCATACGCATGTCTAGCTTGCTTATGTGAAAGTAGAATTAATAGTGTTTAACTAACACCATTAAGCTGTTATCTCTCTGTTATGGAAGCGAAAACACAAAAAGGCCATTGTTTTGTTTTTCAGACTAAATAAACAAAAAATATAAGGCGTACGCAGGCACTTATGAGATGGACATCAATCCTTCGGAAGTAATAAATATGTCTATATAATATTATCTGTTCATTTTGTAGCTAAACCATCAAAAGTATAACGTTTCTTGTCGATTATTTACCTTATAGCCTCCATTATTGGTTTAAGTCAAGGTCTGTCCAATTAGGGAATCACAAGGCTATTTTAATAAGCTACAAAATACTATAAGTATTTTGTAGATTATTAAAATAGCCAAGAAACCAAACGGAAACTTACAATAAATTAATTTGATTCAAAGTTAAAATTATGTATAGTTCTGCTGTGCTTGGATTTCAAAGAATAAAATGGAATCATGGCAATATGTACTTATTTTTGTATCCCCCTTCATAAGGGTACTAATTATTGCTTTCCCTGCTTCAAAGGTAATCATTTTCAAACGCCACTTCTAAGGCCATACATGATAAGCTGGCATGAGGTTCGTAAAATTAATGTTGCTATCCTAAAGAAAGCGTTCTTATTAGATGATAATGGAGATGATCGGTAATGGTAGTTTTCTACTATTAAAGAGAAGAAACATACATATTTATTAAGTAATTTTCTTAATACGCCAATACTTAAAATATTTATCCAACCTCTGAATTAGACCTGAACCAGTATAAATATATTATTTATTAATTATGTTCGGTTATTAAGTTTCAAAATTTAAAATGTCAAACCAATCAATTATTAAATAAAAAATCCTTATGTGAAGCTCAGTTAGCTACTGCTTAAAAAACGTATTATTCTCAAGGTATAAAACATAACTGCTTTAATATTCCATATCCTTTCAAAAATACCATCTAAGAAAGTCCTAACTATAGCAATAAAGTCAAAGGACCCACCTGAAACGAAGGCAGTTCTCCATTAATGTCACTGAACCTAAAAACAAACAGTTAATAATTTAAATCCGTAATCACGAAATAGTGACTACCAGCACAAAAACTGTCAGCCAACCCAATTAAAAGGGCTTTAAGCCTCGAATAATTTAATTGAAAATTAAATTTTAATAATTAGCGACTGAACGAAAAGGGACCGTCCCAAAATCCCAACAGTTAATCTTGGCAAAACACTCATTTGTAGGAGACCACAGCTGTACGAGTTAAACACTTAAATCTTGTTGGCCCCCCAAAGGGATTAAGTTCTACTCTAATATAATTTTCCGACGTATCTCTTTAAGTACTGACATGGTATTCCCAAACGTATTATCTAATGTTGGATTGTTTGAAATTGAATTTGTTACAAATTTGTTGCGATTTTGACATAATTTAACATAACATAACTTCACGCCTTTTATCCCCGAAGGGGTAGGCAGAGGTGTTATACACACCCACACTTCGCCAGTTATGTTTCGGTCCCTATGTAATAGGGGGCGAGCCTGTTGCCATCTACCGGGCACATTATTAAGCGAGCGATAATTAACATTTTCAATTTAATGCACAAATAACTTCAAAAAGTCAGAGGTGTGTGCCCGGGGTACCTGGGGATCGAACCCGAGACCATCGTCTCGGCAGTCCGTTACGTACACCACTGGGCTATCGCCGCTTTTTTCCCGCACAAATTTAAAATACTTTCTACTATCATTAAGTGATTGAAAACCAAACAATTTTCAATCACTTAATGCTGCTTCAGTTTTAGTTTTTTATCAACAGGCACACATGGAACTAAGCTATCGCAGGTTTACGATCTCTGGTAAGGTTACCATTAGATTTTCTTCCTTATAGCGCTACACTACTTAGTAATGTTGTTATTAACAGTGGCGGATATTCATTTGACAGATATATCATCATCATCATCATGACTGACTCCGTGCTCCAGTGGATAGCGTATGTGACTGCTGATCGGAGGTCCCGGGTTCGATTCCCGGGTCGGGCAAAAGAGTTACTGTAATTCTCAGCAGCAGCACGGAGTCTGGTGATGTGCCCGGTAACGGCAATAAAATTCAAAATTCAAATTCAAAATCCTTTATTCATTTGGGTCACAATGTGACGCTTATGAACGTCAAAATAATAAATTTATAAAATAATTACTTATACTCAAATTTAAAACATTATTACTGTATGCTTCTACATTTACATTTACTGCCACGTTCGCAAAGCAATAGGTAGAACCATGAGAAAGAACGGGCAATAAAACTCACGGTCACTCTTTTTCATCGCCAGGTTTTGCATAATACACAATTTACATTTTGTAAGGTGCTGCAACTGTTACGCCTTCTATATCACTTGTATATATTTACTGTACATCATAATACTTAAGCATAATACTTTTGGTTAGCCTTCTCAGAATAGACATGGTGAAACAGGAGCATCCACTTACATTATATATACCTAATAATGCAGGCAATCCGCGAAAGTGATCAGAACCATGATGGAAATGATGCAGTTAAATATTAAAATCTAATACCAGCCCGCAAGACCGTCATCGACCAGTCATCGCTATAGGCTGGCCCCCTATTACGTGGGACCTAAAAATTCATGGCGAAATGCGGGTGTAATATAACACCTCTGCCTACCCCTTCGGGGATACAGGCGTGAGTCTATAAAAAAAAAAGGACATCAAATCAGAGGGCCAATAAAATTCTCGTAATGATCCCCAAGAACGAGTGTTAGGTAGGACTTCTAGCTGATTCTGGGTTAAAATTCAATAGCATCTTCTCACTTAGATACTCTCCCAAGTATAAGTCATAACTCAAGGTTTGACGTTTTTCATTTAAAGTCTAAAACCCGTAGGTGTTAGTCTCATATTCATATTTTACTATTTAAAGATCAATTATTTCTAAGACATTTTCAAACTTTATGTTCTAAAATGTCTTACAAATAATTGAGCTCAGTGTTTAATAGGTAAGGAATCGTATGCAATGCGCTAACTATTTGTAACTGATTGTTTGCTAGCTACTACTGAAGTTACTGTAACATACTGCAGTGCTGCTTCATTCAAAAGAAAGTCAGTAATATACAATCTCATCCGGCATCATTTATTGGTTCAAATTTACATACCTATCTGCATTAATATTATAATGAATGTTCATATGGATTGAAGTAGAGTCCAGTTACGTAATTGTGCATAAAATCCGAAACCTATTTTTATTTGTCATAAGATAGAATTGAATTCAAAAAAAGATTATTACCTAAGACTGCCTCGTTGGTCTCGCGGCATAAATGTGCGCGTGGGATTGGGAGGTCTCGGGTTCGATTCCCGGGTCGGGCAAAGTGTTATTGGGTTTTCCGTTAGGAAATTCCCAGTAACAGCACGGAGTCTGGTAATGTGCCCGAAATGGCAATAGGCTCGCCCCCTATTACGTGGGGCCTAAAAATTCATGGCGAAATGTGGGTGTAATATTACACCTCTGCCTACTCCTTCGGGGATACAGGCGTGAGTCTATAAAAAAAAAAATTACCTAACTGATTGCAGCTAACATTTTGCCCTATGAGATCATAGCATAAGCTCTAATTTATTGCGAGCAGCAATGAAAATATCGCTACAGGCTTTTATGGTTGTATTGCTATAGATTGCTTTATTTAAGTACTCGGGTTGGGCTTTTTACACTCGCACTATTGCAGTATTTTATATTGTTTAATGATATTGCTGTAATTGAATTTCAAAAAGAGAGATAGTGGTACCGGTAACTCGATACTTTTCAAATATGGCGAAATAGTACAATATAAACAGGCTAATGTCGCTACACTATATTAATCTATGCGTGTTCAAAAAGGTGACCAAGGCAAATACGCGAAGATAATAATATCTTAGGGAAGAGACGAAAATTTCAATATCAAACTATCTTTAATGATCCATGTGGTCAGCGTCGTACTATAGGCCTAATTTTCCTAGGCCCACAGTGATACTGTTAAGCAACTTAGGAGAGGCTTTTCAATCTAGCAGTGAACTGTGAAAGGCTGTAAAGCATGCATTGTTATGTAGCTTACGCTTTTGTAGCGCTCATACCGTGTCTTGTCTTTTGTAATAGGCTGGAAGAGTTTTTAGCAACGGTTGCACAGGTTGCCAGTTGGATGGATGACTGCATTTACATCAGATTGCTACTGTGCTTCAGAGGGTACGTAAAGCTGTCGGTCGCGGTTCTTGTCTCCAGACAGACATCGTTAGGCCTTGTCGGAGGGCTTTGGCGGCCTGGAAACCAAAAAAACACTAAAGTTAGCCATACAATAACACGTAAGAGAAAATAAAGAAGCTAGTGTGAAATTGTAATGTTTGGGCAAGATTTGGTTCCGTATCAGACAACAATATTATTTTCAGAGAAAGCATTAACACTACAAATAAGTACTGAACCTATCACTTTAAAAATATTTTTTTTAATGAATATTTTTAAAATGATAAAAGAAGACAAGACAAAGCATAGCCAGATTCAAAACAACAATCCTGCACCATTCAGAAAGATTTAACATGAGTCTACATCCATAATTATTATAGGTAACTATTACGCAACCAAGCCTAAAACTAGACTACGAAATATACCTAGCCCATTGAGTAGGTATAGTTCGATAACAACTAGGTAATAAAATCTAAGGGTCTATAAGTTTAATGCCCTTCACAGCCATGTCAAAACAATTTCAACATCGTAAAACAATCGTCAAAACAACAAGCACCAAGCCCAAAACAAAACATGATACAAAATTAAATAATCTGTATTGTATTACATTTGCACCATAGACGAGCATTTTATTATCTGTCAAAGCGTTGTTTACGGGCATCCATTTTAATTCGGATTCCCGCCTTTTTGTCATTTTACACCGATCCGTGTTAATTACGTGTGCATTGTGAATGACAATTGCGTTGGCTTCAATAAAATAATAACCCGGGGACATTACGGAAGACACAAATAAAAATCATTGGATATGGTGGAAGGCATAATTAATACGATATTAATTCAGATGTTTCGTAGTGTTGTTGGTAATTGTATTGATATTGTAGATTGGGTCTTTATGTTAAAATCATTGTAAGTAATATTAATCCTAGCATTATACCGGTTTTATCTATAGGTAACTCTTTGTAACATGTCCGCTTTTCAGTATATGCAGATGTAAAAAAGGCACTCGGCATAAGTGTAAGCTACTGCTACGCTGAAGGTCGCGCCATAGTGTACTAAATTAGATTTTATTACACTATGGTCGCGGGTTCGATTCCCGATCAAGTCAAACATTTGTGTGCATGAACATGGATGTTTGTCTAGGCCTGGGTGTTTCTATGTATAATATGTATGTGGTTACAAAAAAATGTATATATGTATGTCTATCCATTGTCTAGTACTGTACATAATACAAGCTTCTGCTTAGTTTGGAACTAGATGGTGATTCGTAAATGTGGTAGAATATTATTATTATATGATTGACTTAATTTTTATTTTCCACTATTGTCATCTCACAATTTTATGTGATTTAAATAGGCCTACGTTTAGCAGCGATTGTCGTCTGATCTCTGCAACCCAAAGAGATAACTCTATTCTAAGGTTGAGGCAAGTATCAGGATATTTTGGGGCTACTATTTCCTTTATGACAGCCGAGCTCGACGAGTTTTTTTGCTAGTCACAGGCCTCTTCCAACCACACTGACCAAGTACGGATTGTCAGATATCACATGAAGTGTTCCGAGAAAATGATGGAGAACCCTTCGTTGGTTTTCTTCACCGCTAAGCAAGCGATAATTTATCATTTAAATCAGTCAATCAACTATTTATAAACTCAATAGGAACAAACGAGTTTAACCTCACGAATGGATAGTATCGTTGTGACATTTTTACCGTGAATAGGTACCTCAAATATTGGCGATTTAGTAAACATGTTACAACTTACAGGGATATAATATTATTCGATGTTTATTTTTTTTAATATACGAAATATAAATAGGTAATAAGGTATACTAAAATAATAGCAGCCAACGTGTAGATCAGCTAAAAGATAACTGATACGCTATTCTAATATATACGCTTTATTAGTGCCAAGATTTATCAGAATCCGTTTAGTACTTTCTGCGTGAAAGAGTAGCAAACATCTGTACAGCAAGCCTCAGAAACTTTCCCATGAATAATAATGGTTAAGATATTAAATACATAGTTCAGTATGATGACAATTAAACATATCTATCTACATTTAATTGGTCTTTTAGCCCGATAACTCATTATTTTCAAACTGAACTGGTGTCACATGGATGGAAAACTTATAGTGAAGTAACTTGGGAAGCCCACGTCCAGAAGTGGACTGTAACCTACTGATTGATTAATACCAGAAGAAAATGTTAATGCAGTTGTCCTGGACGTGTTCATCATCATCAGCCTTTAACAGTCCACTGCTGGACTAGGCCTCTCCTTTGAAAGGAGGAATTGGCCTACTATACCGCGCTGACCAAACGGGTTGGTTTAGGGTTTGTATCAAGTTTTCCTTCTATAGTGCTAGTCTCTGCATAATATGCCCCCTCTGTCGGCTTTTACGACACCCATGGGATGATATGGGGTGGTGACTTTCCGTATTCTTAATCCGTCACCAGACGGATGTACGTGGACGTGTTACTGCATAGAATCAAAAGCTTTTATAATAATCATTAAAAATACCATTGATAAAAGCTATGTTATTTTTATCGCAATTATAATGTATAACCTAAACCGCCAAACTTGACATCACCGTTTAATCTAGAATCAAAATCTAGCAATTCATCATTAGCTGTACACGTTAACACTATCATCAATCATGCCCCAAATAAAAACTCCTTACAATACATGATAGCAGCTACACCGCTATAAAAATACGTAATAGAGACCAAGCTACAGTTTCACGGAATGTTAAAATTAACAGTTTATTGACAATGTCGTGTTTAATTAAAGGTTTCTGAGTCCAGGTGTTTCTGGAATTCACTCAACAAGTACCGTTACTTCAGAGAATCTTTCACCGGATCGAGGATAGAATTTGAATTGAAAGCCTTCTCTGTGAGGCCGTATAAATAATAAATTGTTTGTTTCTATAATCAAGCGGTTGTATTGAGTGATTTGGTATTCGTGTTATGTCTTTGAAAGGGGCAATCTAATTCTGATTTAGAATAGCAACAATTAGATATTTGTAGATTGCTATACTTCGCTTACGGCTCCGCCTGGAGTCGGTTATCGCGATAAAAAACGTAGACTATGATACTTGCCAGCTTCTCCACACACAAATATCATACCATTTCGCTGCGTTTCGATTTGAAAAAAGGAGAAACAAACATACTTTCGCATTTTTAATGATTAGTAAGTATGGATGTAGAATTTCCAGTCAAGGGACAAGTACCTTTGAATAGTATTTATGACTGATCAAATTGTTGTAATTTTTTCAGTTACAAATACCGTTTTTACTTCCATGTCATTAATTAATTTTTGAAAGCGAAATGTTTTTAATTTATATGGACGGCACTAAGCTGCCGTCCATATAAATTAAAAACATTTCGCTTCATTAATAATACAGATTATAAAATATAAACTCATACAATACCTGCCCTAATTATCGCCACACATTGCCGTCTGGTATCCTAGACATACCACAAAAACAATGTACAAATACTATACACCTATCTCTTTCACACACATCACAGTTTATATCGCCATCTCATTCCCACTCACACGCGTCATTTGCGATCAAATCGGACATCGGTATTGACAGCCGGTAGCTTACAGCTTAATGTTCACAAAAAGTAGTTGATTAATTATTATATGTAGTATTATTAATGGAGATAATATGGTAATTATGTGTATAGAAGTGGAAGAAACGTCTGTTGAATTAGAACAAAGGACAAATCGGACATACATACTCACATGCAAACGTATAATAATATATATATAGAACACTCAAACATACATCCCGAATGTTGAGTATTAAGTCGATAATAATTGCTGTATCAAACTATAATAGTATTCCACATTTAAACTGCCTGCCTGCCTCATTGGTCTCGCGGCATAAATGTGCACGTGGGATTGGGAGGTCTCGGGTTTGATCCCCGGGGCGGGAAAAGTGTTATTGGGTTTTTCCATTAGGAAATTCTCAGAAGCAGCACGGAGTCTGGTAATGTGTCTAATGCGGCAATAGGCTCGCCCCCTATTACGTGGGACTAAAATAAATCTGGCGAAAAGTGGGTGTAGCAATTTACCTCTGCCTACCTCTTCGGGGATTTAGGCGTGAGACTATGTATGTATGTATGTACATTTAAATATATAATATTTAATTCGTGGCGTATGCTTCCTTATGTACCTACTTGGGTGCTTTTTGGCCAACACTTTGACAGAAAGATTCAGTCAGGTCTTATTGACGACAACACTGATTTGATATGAAAGCAACCGAAACCGCGGGTCATAGTGTGTTAGGTTTGATTATATAGGAATCAAAATAAACCGCGAGCTGCAAGTAGTAGTTTGATTTTTATCCATATCCTGAGTAATCTATAGCAAAGAACATAGTTATTAAAGTAAAAAATTACATTACATAGGTTACAGAAGACGATCAACTGTTGGTCAGAAAAACGTAAAAGAGTAAATATCAAATCTAGTTATACTAGGATGCGGACCACACTGTGATTCCCGTGACCAAGTCGCTAAGGAACGTCAAGGACACCACTGTAGTTTTAGTGAGTATCCCTCCCTCTCAATCCCTGTTCGTAAGGGGAGATTCTCACAAACCTTCTCTGTCTGCAATAAGTGGCGGAGAAGACGGCCCAACGGGGTTTTCAACGCAAGAACAAAAAAAAAGCTGAACTTTAAGGTGCAAGCAGACATGCAACCAAGGACAAATACTAGAGTGTCAATGATTACAATTTTCAGCTCGGTATCAGGTAATAGGGTAATATATTTTGCTCTTTTTTTTTTAAAGATAACTCCTACATTTGGCATCAATCTTCTATTAAGCGGAACTACATATCCCATCGACGCCAAAACTTACAGAAAGAGCACCCATTGTGGAAACAGCAAGTTGTTGATCACACAATGTTGTCTCATGTTTTTTGTCTGTTTTTTTTTGTTTTTGGGTTTTGTTTTTACTGTCAAACTTTCTTGTGTTTTATTGGTGTGTCTAATAAATGTTTTTTCTTTCTTTCTTTCATGTGAGGATTGAACCCAATATTCGGCGCAGTGCAATACTCGGCCCAGCGCTAAGCTTGGTCGTTTAGACCACTACAGCACATGTGTAGTTATACTTTATTATTTTTAGCTGCTGCTGCGTACCCGTGGCTCAAAGCGTGATAGTCTTCCTGGATAAAATGACTCCAACACAAAACATTTTTTTTATAGTAATAGGCGGCAAACGAGCAGGCGGATCGCCTGATGGTAAGCAATTACCGCCGCCCATGGACACAAGCAACACCACAGGTGCACAATTGCGTTGCCGCCCCTTGGGGGTGGGAAAAGGGGATGAGGAGTGAGATGAGGGAGAAGGAATAGGGGATAAGGCCTCCGGCACTCTCACTCACCGAACGAAACAGTTTAAGTACTGTTACTTACGTCGGTTTTCTGTGAGAGGGTAGTACTTCCCCAGTCGAGCCAGCCCATTCATGCTGAAATCAGCAAGGCTCTACTACCTGTAAAATGCAATTTGAACCAGTAATTAGTTCAATTAGCGTTTTCAAACAAACTCTTCAGCTTTATAATAATAGTATGCACTTTAGCTACTTTTAATAGTTCTTACCGTTGAATTCAATATCCGATCTATCTAATTTTTGAGATTTTAGATTCATTTTTGACGTAAACTCCATACAAAATATGTCAAACACGTATCTCGAATCTCTAAATATATGGATAGAGCGAATTTTGAAACCGGTCGTTATTCATTATCTTCACAGTGTCACTTCTAGTAACAAGACATCTTTGAATATCGAGCGTGTATATAGTTTTTTGTCGGCCGTCTGGCGGGCTCTATGTTCCGATAATATATTACATCACATTAATATAAATATACAGCAGAATGTGTATAAATTATGTATGGTATACGTTTTTTTATGCGACAACGTGGTTTAGGTCGTTGGATATTAATAGGAAGTTGTGATATATTATGTATAGATCATCAGTATTAACTCCGTTACATGCAGCATTGTATTTTGTTTTTCTTTTCCTTTGAAAAGACAACTCTCCGCATTACGAATAAATTGGGTCGCGGAGGACTTTACAAACATACAACCATCGAACACAAAGTACACAAAATCTCAAAACAACAATTTATGGATCACATAAAGTGTTGTCTCGTGTGTAATCGAACTCACACTCAGCGCAGTGTAAAACTGCGAGGCAACCGTTTAAACCACTACTCCAACCGTGCAGTCAATTTGGAGTCTGCGATCCGCCTCCTAAGCAAACGTAATTTTACAGAATAATGGCATGAATGACTCAGCGATTATAGCGGTCACCTCGGCTCTATCAAAGCGTCGAAGTTATATATAGTATCGATGTTAAGACAATGATTTGTGTAATCTAGCATTAGCAATAAGTTTAGGTGTCTACTAATTTTGCATATTATAACGCTTGTGGTGGAAAAGAATGCGTGTCATCTTTATTGGGGTGAGAACTTTAACGGTTTCTAGAATTCTCAACCATCAAATATTCATTGGGTATTGAATTCTAGAAATCAAAATTTGGTAGTCGAGAATTCTAGAGTAGTCTAAAGAGTAGAAGAGCAACAACACAAATATGTTATTCTAGATCTATATTCTAAGCGAAAAGGTTTCTCCGGTGAGGCCTGTCATAGTGTAGATAGCATAACCTGTCTAAACAGGTAGGTTAGAATAAAAATGCGAGAGATATCTTATTAGTAAATTTGACAATAAATATAGTATTAACGTGATATTAATGTGATAATGATAATCTGTCTATGACATTCCATACGGACGTGATTACTTGGATACCAGTATAAGCTTTCAAACATACGTCATGTACCTTAGCTTTGTAACAAAAACCAACGCCAACTACGTCCACACGGATTTAATATTTACGACAATGTTCCTTCTAGCATCACTACATCTAAGGCGCGCCATGATCAAAGGGCGGCCCCATCAAAGCTCATCGGAATCCACTAATTACTGTTCAACAACCCATCGATGTCCACACTATTAAATATATAGCACGCACAACCGGGAATTCGTGAACATTTCTACATTGTATTTTACGCTGCTAACATTTAAAACTGTAGACAATATAAAAATTTTTTTTTTAACTTGGAACATAGTCGACGATGATAGAAAAGAGGTTTTAATATTGGATTAGTCTATAGCTTTATAATAATAGTATGTATTTCAGTTACTTTAAATTCTTAATCATTATCCAGCCCTATTATGAAATAGGGCTGGGATGTTGGCTGTAAATGAGACTGTTGAAATTTAAACATTTTAATTTGGAACGTGGTCGATGATGACGACAGAAAAGGAGTTTTTAATATTTGCTTAAATTGCTATGTTCTTAAATTAGTTAGGCGCTGGCCTTACGACGTCATCAAATTATATGGCCTAGACTTCGAGAAACTGTGCAACTGTACAATAATCTTAGTAACGGCTACACTAATTTAAACATGAGGTACTAGATTTACAATGATTTATTAACATAAGTTAGTACAAATATGAGTTATTTTTTATTCTTTTTTTATAGACTCACGCCTGTATCCCTGAAAGGGTAGGCAGAGGTGTCATATTACACCCACATTTCGCCATGAATTTTAAGGTCCCACGTAATAGGGGGCGAGCCTATTGCCGCTACCGGGCACATCGCCAGACTCCGTGGTGATACTGAGAATTCGGAAAACCCAGTAACACTTTTGCCCGATCCGGGAATCGAACCCGGGACCTCCGATCAGCAGTCGCATACGCTATCCACTGGACCCCGGAGGCATTCTATATACAGTAAATATGAGTTAATGTTATAAAAAGATGCTAGTGATGCCACCCAAGTTTCTCACTCACGCATTGCCAGCCTTATTAAAGGGGACAGAAGGCCTTTCTTTTGTCTTGAACCCTCTTCATCATCTCTTTCTCTATGAAAAGTTTTACTAACCAAAAGTTAGTTACATTTTCTGTATTATCTGATGGTTGTTTCGCAGAATCTGTGGTGACGTAAGGAAATAGGTACTATGTTATATATTTTTATCGATATTATAATAGAGTACTTTATTTCTGATAATACTTCCATGCAATTCTTCAATTCTTGAAATTCTAATATAACATAATCAATAATTATTTAAAAATAATGATTTCAGATGACCACCAATTTAGATTTACTCCACACCGGCAAAGCAAAATACTCGCAAGTAATGTGGTATATAATATTAGAACTTGCCACGTTCAACAAAAGTGTCGATAGGTATGTACATAGTTCGAGATCTTACGTAATGATCGTTGCACACTCAGACCAGCAATTATCCAAAGTACTAAATCCCCGTATATTTAGTGAGCAATTATATATAGGTTAGGTGCAAGGTTACGTGGCAACTTCTCGTGAATGCAGTTCTGGTAATGCGTTAAGTTTGAGACGCGGTGATACGTGAGTAAGGTTGGGCGTTGTCGATATATTATAATCGATATTTTGTAAAAAAATCACAAACAAATTGTAAACATTGTAATTATCTTGTCTTCAAACCTGTAACTAATTTGTTGCTAGGTCAAATTTTCTGCGTGACTTATTGAAACTCATCGGCCTTGCCAGACGACAGACACTTTACAGAAATGTGGTTCTGTCTAACAAAAAGTGGATACCGCGTTTCTTGCCCTGGTCGGTCTCACTTGTTCTCATGGACAATAGTTCGATGCAGGAACGAAAGAAGAACAATAATCAGCCATATGAAACTTAAACTTTGGTTACCACAAAGCGGACCCCGGGCTCCAAGGCGTAGGTTTTGGATCGCAACCGGAAGAGCGCTAGCATGAGGATGATTGTGATATTAATTTACCTTGTACTTGGTGTATTGTAAATTAAATAAATAGTCCTTAAATAATTACTATTAGCTGAATTTTGATAAAGCATAAACAAAACAATAACTTGTTCAACATAATAAATACAGCAATCTCTAAAAGACTTATCGATAAAATTCCACAATCCTTTTTCCATCACTAGTAGTTAATAGTAACTCGTCGTCTAGCACCGAACGTCTTTGCTCTCTTAAGACAATTTCCCCGAGTATGCGCCATTGCATCCAGTTAACCGTCTCCGTTGGACGCTATTCGGTAAGCAAAAGCGTCTGAGATGCTAGCTAGATAACACCTTGGAATTAAACGGATAATTGAATGCCTTTGCTGCTCGCATCACCTGTATTAGGTAAAATAAAGAATATATTTTACTTTAGCTCTTTTACTCCTTTACTTTTCTAAATGGATGTAGGAATGTGTTTTTACTTTTAACTCATTCACTCCTTTTTCTTGTAAATATATTGTAATAAAAAGAAGCAAAGATACTGTAAAGTTGCTTCAGGCTATTTATTTTTACAAGAAAATATAAAATCGCTGTGAGAAGAGAAGATTATGACGATCACTAGACTGAATGCTTTTTTGGCACTTGAAAAAACAATAACAATGATAGTCTTTTCAATAACAATATTACTTAACACGGTAGCAAAATAGATTAAGGAAAATAATATTTGAAGCAAAGAAGTGAAATAAACATTAATCAATCAGTTGGCAAATAAATAATTCGGTAAATACGCTTATAAAGAAAAGTAAGCAGTTAGAGATAAGATATTAGTGTGTACAAAAAAAAGAAAACAACGGGATAGAAAGCCAGAACCGTGGCAAGTTCAAATCAATCCAGCGATATACTTTTAAATTCATAGGTCATAATTCCCATGAAATTCCATGAAAGACTACCAGTGAGACACTCTTTTCCATCTTTCTAATCACGTTTCTCCATCTAGGTCTGCAACCCATTCGTCACTCCACTGGTGTAGCGAGTGTCCATGGGCAGCGGTGTACCATCAGGCGAACCATTTGCTCGTTTGCGTCCTATCATTCAATGCAAATCAAATAGAAAATATGCTATTAACAACATAAAACTTAACATAATACATATAAAAAAATAAACTTAAATGTTACATAATCATAATTATGTAACATTTAAGTTTATTTTTTTATATGTAAAAATATATAAAGCGAAATCAAACACATTTCTATCTCCATACCATCTTGCATCTACTTCCTAACCTAGATCACCTCAAGTTCCCAGAATAAGCGTCAGTTGCAACACGAACGACGCAATAGCTACACTGGTTTTATCTCTACTAATTTTTTACCGCTACTAATACAATATTATTGTCGTCGCTAACGTTTCCCACGCCATCCAGACCATCTATTGACTTAATATTGAAAATACTTTGTTATCTCATACTTGGATTATATTGTTGACTCTAACAAATGTCTCCTTTCATTTTAAAGCAAGGTTCTTCTTTACATTTATTTTACTATTTCTTGTTTCAGAGCACATTTCCTCAGAATGCACAGTTTCTTGGGCAGAATAATTTGCTACAAAGACCTAAGCCCAGTGGAGAGATCAAAGGATTCCCTCGTGAAGGGGTTTAGGAGTTTGAGGGTTTGGTACCTCGACGCGAACCATGGTCTTTTAGACGAACTATAAAGAAAAGAAAGAAAGAAAACTCATTTATTCTGCTCAGGTTTTACAGAAAGTAACATAAAAACTTAAACTAACTTATCATATAACCTAAACAGAATCGGGCCCAGCTCAGCATATTGCCATCTCGTGACACAAGATGGCGCTGGTTTTCAGTTGGGACCGTTTTTATAAATAAATAAATTATTAATAAATAAAATAAATATATTACGGACGCGAGCAAAAAGTTTCTATAAACAAATTGGTTAAATCTTAAAAACTAATTAAACATACAGTAATGGACAAACTGTGAGCTTCCACCATGGTCACCTGTCTATGGCTATTGGCTATGGGCTATTGTATATTAATTATCTGTGCACGCGCCTGATCGCGCGGAGTTTGAAAGTTGCAAACAGACGCCAAGCGGCCAAGCCAACAATAATAACAATGGTGGAAACTATAAACAAACAGCAAACAAACAGAAATTTGGAGATAAATTTCAAATTCCGCACGTGTGAAACACATAATAATTATGTTTGTAACAATTACAATATATATCGGCATTGCTTTTGTGTGTCTGCCATGCGTCAGGACATTAATATTATATGGGAGTACATATCACAGCATACATAAGCCGAGTGAAAGAACCTATAAGTATATACTTAAAAAATTACTACCATGTAATGAGTAAATCATGCGCGTATCCAACTGTTTATTGTTAAGATTGCTTTAAGACTATTCATTCATGGTCATCTCATTTCTGGGAATGTTTATCTTCAAATATTCTGATACGAAATATCTCACAATAATAATTAACCATTACACAAAAAAGAGACACGATTGCAGAAATGAGCTTGCGGAAATTATGATCTAGAGAAGCTCAGTGGCAGAAGGTTGACGATATGCAGGTTCTAGTTGATAGCGTTCACGGCTAATGCGAGAATTATTTACCAACTACTATACTTCTGACATCCACAACAACATCTATTATAACAATCCGTGTTTAATCTAACGGTCAACTTACATAGAATAAGAGAATAGATGTTGATAGTGCAACTTTAATTCCTTTAAGTAACAGAATAGCACACAAGTTGAGCTTAACTTGAGCTAAGCTCTACTTAGCTGGTAAACGTGAGTTGTGTAAACGCCAATTCTACGAATGTCCAATGCTATTTGAGTTAAGTCTAGCAATGAGTTTTTGAACTTTTGCCTTTTTTGTAGTGGACTTCTTTGCCGAGGTTGAAATATTTAAAAGACTAAAATCAACCAGTTTACAATAGGGTATTTGACTAAAAAAATCTAATTAGTCCGTCAGTTAGATTATCGAAAAATATTGGACACGTATATTTTCTTTAGTCACGTAAACAAAAAATGAAGACTACTAACTTCGCTGAAAACTCGTGTGACGTCACTTGCCAGTACACTTTTTACTGGCAAGTGACGTTACAAGCCCCCACTCTTAGACGTTTCTCCATCTTTGATGCGTTTTATCTTCGTAATTTTTTACTGATTTGATAAAACAAAAAATACGTATCCAATATTTTTCGATAATCTAACTGACGGACTAATTCGATTTTTTTAGTCAAATACCCTATTTGAGACACTTTTACTAACTAGTTCATTGGTCAGCTTATAGTTACATACATAGACTCACGCCTGTTTCCCCGAAGGGGTAAGCAGATGCATATTAAACGCCCACTTTACGCCAGTGTTTTGATCCCACGTAATAGGTGGCGAGCCTATTGCCGCTTATCGGGATATTTTGTTTGCAGAGCCTCGTCCGTTGATCGGCAGGTGCACCACTTGCAGGTGAGGTTCGCTTGGGACCCTAAGTCCATGGTGGGAACCCTATGCACCCTGGTGGAAACCCTATACACACTATAGCTTATAGTTACGATTTTAAAACATGTCAACACCCTAATGCTATTAAAGAATGGTATATTCTGGCGCAATAGGCATTAATCCTATACAGTAAGAGACTTAACAATAATTAAATCGGCAATCGAATACATAGGACAAGACAACTAAACCTGAATCGACAATTTATTGTGTTGTTTTGTATGGAGATTGAACCTTCAACACCATAGAACTCAAAGCACTGTTATGCGTCAAGATGGCCCCTTAGATCACTTTGATAACCGTGCAGTCTATCTACAATTAAATCAGTTTAAATGTGAGACACAGTTTTAATTATATAGTAGTTCCTGGTCAACGTGAGGTTGACCGCGACCAAAGGAAAAGAGAGAAAGGAGATAACTGATTTAAAAAGGAACATGATTATTATTTAAAATGACTGCGTATTGGTTGGTACAATAGGAGAAGTAAATTACAAATTTTTATTTTTCAAACATTTCCCTGAACTGAAATGATATGTAGGTCCAAAAACAACCTTTCTACCCCGACAGGTACATTCCATTATTCAGGTTTTGCAGCATCCATTTTATTAGTATGGAAACCTAATACGTCAATGTGTTCATTCATCAGATCCCTAATGCATGGAGCGCGGGTAGCACATTACATTGCATTCTGAACGCGATTTTTCAATCTTCCATTACTACTGCAAATAAGAAATATTTCGAATATATTCGCGCCGTAGCGTAAATTTGTTCACCGTTTTTCGAAGGCTCCCTTGAATAATGTGACTATTGATTTGGTACATTATTCATAGAATCGGACAACTGTAAAATATATTTTTTGTATGCACATTTAGCAGCGATAGCCGCGTAGAGAGACCGACAGACTGCAATGCAGCGGGTCTCGGGTTCGAATCCACGGCACGCACCAATGACTTTTCGGAGTTAAGTGCGTATTAAATTGTTACTTATTGTTTGCTTATCGGTGAAGGAAAACATCGTGAGGAAACCTACATGTCTGAGAGTTCTCCGAATGACATGTGAAGTCTGCCAACCCATACTTGGCCAGCGTGGTCCACCACGCTATAGCCTTACCCTTCTCATGGTGAGAAGAGGCCCGTGCCCAGCAGTGGGACAGTATAAAGGGCTGATGATGATGATGCACTTTTATGTGGAAAACCTTCTTGAATTTTATTTTTCGGAAAAGGTTTATTTCCTTAAAAAACCCTTCAAATACTTTTGCTGACTCTAAGTGAAATTAATACCTTTAATCAAACTTTGAAATTACTGGTTCGAGATAAAGTAGATATTTCAGCTAATTTAGGTAATTAATGGTTTGCTTAAGCTGAAACTTTAACATAAGGCACTAAAAAATTCCATTAAAACTTATTGCAGACGCTGTAATAGCACTAATACCAGCCTGATCACCCCCTTTAAAATTGAAAATTGTATCTCACACTATCAAATGATAAATTAAAAACCTTAATTATGGGAAGAAAACCATAAAAGTCATATACACTGACGACCATTTAACGAACCTCAACACGAAAACTAAGTAACGCATTAATATTTGAACACCAATCATCATCAGAGAACTCATTAAAAAAGTAATTCGGTAAAAATAAAATTAAATTTTCATTTGCGGTTTGCGCGGTTCATTATACGTGGGGAAAAAACACGGAAAATTCGTTTTTCATGTCACATGCCGACGTCAAACGTAGTCGAAACACTGTACCATTATTTTTTATGACGCTATTAGCGTTCGGCACACGAATCTCGCCGAAATAGTATTAAAACTGTTTATTATTGTTATTTATCTTTAATGGCCGTTCTCGCGGAGAGCTCTTAGTTTTATCTTGTTTAATTATCTGAATCTGAGAGTATTATGGAGCTGCTTGTAAAGATTTTTGTTGCATTGTTTTCCTCCGCTGTAGATTAGGTACTTAACTTGGCAATGTTTTGTAATAGAACGATGGAAATGAAAGTGTATGTTTCGGTATGCAGAAAATCGTTGAAATAAGAACGCGAATGCTTGAAAATGTTTTTAAAACCACAAAGACAATTGGTTGCATTATAATCACCATCGTCACCATTGGTTATTTTTTGGACAAACCAGGCACCTGTGAGAAGATATATGTTGCTGGGGAAGTGATGACCATCTTGTGAGCTAGGTCATCTAAAAGTAAAGTGGTATGGTGATTCATTTAAATTATACAATAAAATAACAATAGCTGCTCCGATCAGTTCACACGTAACAGGCCCGGGTAATTAGTAATATTTTCATCATCGCCATGGTCCAACCGTTATCCCGGTAGACTTACTTGGAGCCCGGGGTGCGCTAGTGGAACCAGTTTTACCAGAATATTAATATGCTAAAATAACTTGATATAAGAAAGCTTAAATAAATAAATTCATTCAATCATTAACGTCAGTCTTTTCGAAAATAGTGTAGAAATTATAATAAATGTATATATCATATTTTAATAAAAGCAGCAAGTTATGTTATAAACTGGGTAAAACCCATGTTTCAGCAATATAAGAATGATTGAGAGATATAAGAATGATTGAAAGAGAGGTGCATATTGAACTACTTACGCGTAACGTTACGGCCTGTCAGTATCCTCATCAACAGCCTTTAATAGACCACTGCTGGACTAGGCCTCTCCTTTGAAAGGAGGAATTGGCCTACTATACCACGCTGGCCAAGCGGGTTGGTATAGGATTTGTATCAAGTTTTCCTTCTCTTACAGTGCTGTTCTCGGCATAATATGCTCCCTCTGTCGGCTCTTACGACACCCATGGGATGATATGGGGTGGTGACAATTCGTATTCTTAATCCGTCACCACACGTCAGTATACGATCGTATAATATATGCATCAACCTATAAATACACCTGGTAAGCTAATTTTTATAGCCTTTAGCCAAAATTGTGCACGCCAAGGGTTTCCGGTCCACCTGTGTGATACCTTTGTTACTGGAATTAGGTTCAATTTGCGGTTTTGCAGGGATATTAAGTTCACGAATTCGTTGTGGCTTTGTGAATAGATATTTTGTCGCTCATTGTTCGTGAGCTTAGTATATTCTAAAGCTTGTAATTTTTAGCACATTTTCATAATTTGGGAGGATATTACTTTTTTTAGCAGAGTACTATCTTATTACCATTTTGGGATATCCAGCAGGGCACTGTAGTAGGAATCTTGTTTAAATTAATTGTATTAATAAGCCGTTGCCTGCCTGCTTTTTCGGCGCAAAAAGATAACCTTTTACGCGTTTAAATTAGCTGGTCAGGTCACCACTTCATACAGCAGCATAGGGACGGATTCTGTTGAGCTGTTGTCTATGTAGGATTTTCGAAATAGGAAGCAGAACACTAGCAAAAATACAATAATGATCACCACAATAAATACTTTAACAAAGAAAATGTAACCTTTGTTTAAAACTGCTATCATGTCAGTGTACATCCGCTACATTTTATTGTAACACAAAAGTAATTATTTCTTGTAACAATTTGAATTATTGCGATTTTTACCGTAATTTGACACGTCCAAATGGGTTTTACTTTGTTGTTGTAAGGAATTATGTGTGTAATATCTGACGGCATAATGAAATGAATTAATTGTTTTACTAGTCTAAGATCCGTCGAAGAGTGACCTTCACCGATCTGTTTATTGGATGAAAAGTATTTTATATCAATTTTTGCATGTTAAAAATTATATCGCGATTGGGTTGGTAAAAAAAAACCGGTCCAGGCTAAAAAACATTGCCAACTGCTTTGCCTGACAGGTTTTTCGTAGGCAACCCAATATCATCGTGTTCGCAGTGGAGTAGCGGTCATTTTAATATAATATTTGTCTATTCAAATAATTGATAAATATAACTAGTGTCAAACTAAACAGTCGAAGAGTTTATACTTGGCAACCCTACCAAATACGCCAGGAAAAATTTACAACCCTATGTAAACATACCTTTTAGGGTTCAAACATTCGGTTAGTACTAAATTTATTTATTAAACGCGTATATGCACTGTTAAATGAAAACCCAAATACACTTTTTTTTCTACTTTTCCTAGTCTGGACCGGATTTTTTTGCTAACCAATTCGCGATTATATATTTTGACATGCAAAACTTAGATATAAAATACTTTTCAGCCAATAACCAGATCGGTGAAGGTCGCTCTTCTACGGATCTCGGACTATACTTACATATACACATAAATTAAGGCTTGAAAAGGACCGTGTTAAAAGCGGATTACGTATGAAAACAAACAATTTTTATTGTATTTTAAACGTGAGCTCGACGTTTAGGTTTGTTGTGACATAAAGATTATACTTCAGGTTCGTTACTGTTTTTAGAAGGTTGATACAGCAAATATAAGCCAGATCCATTGTAAGCCTTAAACAACTTCTGCTCTAGGAATGATAGGTACATGTCACATGCCATGACTCTTCACTATTAGACTACTACCAGTAGTCGTCGTTTGAATTTTTTTAAGAATCTCCTCGCGCCATCAGATACCGAACTCAAATTTCAGAAGGTAAAGAGAAGGAAGAGATAAGGATCATAAATATACTTACATCAACAATATATCACTGAATATATAATATAACACAATTTAAATATTCCCTGTCTACCCAAAGAAAACTCGTCGAAAAAGCTGTCTGATAAAGATGATACAAAAACAAACCCCGTCACAGCCCTTCAAACTGTTCTCCCAAATTAATTGCAAAGAAATATTAAATTAATTTTGATAAACTTTTTAAAAGCCCTTTGATCATTATACCTTCATATTTTTTCGGTGCCTTGGCTTAGAGAGGCAGGTTTAATTAATTGCTCATTAGAACCTTAAGGGCGGTTGCTATGGTGACGGTGGATTAGCCCGAAAAGGGTACCTACCCTTTTTGATTTTATGCTAAAGACAACAAAAGCAATGAAGTTTATAATATAGGTACTATAGGATGCTCTCAACCACGCCCTCAGATTCCATTTATAATTTAACCGCTTCTTTCCAATACCGTCCCTGTGTACCTAATTTTGAAACGTATTTTCAATTTAGAGGGCATATTATGCTCTGAGTGGAAATTAAACTCACACGCTCTTACGACTGAAGGCATTGAAAGGCAACCTGCTCCGAAGTGTCCTAGGTACTCGAAAGACATGAAGTCTGCCTACAGCTGCCCTGTGACGTCTGCCTACTCCCATTTGGCCAGCGTTTTTAACCCTTCTCAGAATTTCACAAAATTACGTTTGCCAACTCTTCAGCAAGATACTAATTAATTCCGTGATTTTCTTTTCTCGCCTCTTACTACACACACGGAATTAAAAGAGCATAAGTAGTGATATTTTGTATTCTTTTATTCCGTTACCACTAGACAAACAGGCAGGGCCAATTAGCAAAAATTGTCAAGGGTACTGTATATAAATACATTATTCTTTTGTAAAATACAATCTGTTCATCATAAATCTGCGGTTGATGCGTTGCAATGTGGAATATTAACGAATTCACAGAAATGATTCATACGTACTTCGGGCTGCGTATTGGATGCGACGTGAACAATGCAGACTATTATAGGCCTTTTCATATTCAATGTAATTCGAAATATCAATCTCTGGAAATATCTATACAATAAAGTCGAGAATGTTGTTAGGAGGGTAAGCTGAAGCTATGTTTTGCTCTTGCTATAATTTAATAATGTATTATCCTTTACTTTATTCAGAATTGTTGGGGTAATGTTATTTAAGATTTATAATATTTAACAAGGGTTAATAAAAGGAGTAAGAGTTTGGTTAGAAAATAATGTCAGAAATAGAACAGTGTTGGCGATATTACGAGGAGACCAACCGCACCCTTCGTGTCTTTGTTATTCGACAAAGAACTGTGGGTTTTAAAAGCAATAGGTACAGAAAACCTCTCATTAAGTTACTTCTGTACTCTTGAGTATCTAAATAATGTGATTGAACTTGAACATAGAACATCGAAACTAGATGCAATAAAACTAAACGTAAAATTGGAAATAAAATATACGTCTGAATCCAGAACTGTAAAATACGGAGTTCCTCAGGGAAGTGTATTGGGCCCCCTATTATTTCTCATCTACATCAATGATCTTCCAAAAGCAGTAAATCATCCGATGGTCCTATTTGCTGATGATAGCATAGCCGTTATAAAATGTTATGATGAAACAACATATAACCAAGATATAAATAATACGCTTACTGATATAATATCATGGCTGGAACATAATAACCTAAAAATTAATTTAAGTAAAACAAAAATCATGCAATTTCACCAAAGAGCGCAAGTCAAAAATATTAATATTAGCTATAGAGGTACACAAATAGAAGAAGTAAATGTTACAAAATTTCTGGGACTTGAAATTGATAATCAATTTTAATGGAAAGACCAAACTGATTACGTTAGTAAAAAAAATTGTAAGTCATCATATGCACTATATCAGTTATCAAAAGTAGCGAATAGTGAGACAGTATTAACTGCATATCACGGTCTAGTTGCATCAGTACTGAGATATGGAATTATATTTTGGGGACATTCTACAGACAGGGAAGTGATATTTAAAGCTCAAAAACACTGCATTCGAGCAATGGCTCATCTAAAATAAAGAGAGAGTTGTGCTCCCTCGTTCATACATTTTAAAGTTTTGACTATGCCTTGCTTGTATATTTATGAGGTGGCAACATTTGTGAAGAAGAATCTTACGAAACGAAACGTCTTGTGCTACTAGGACTAAAACCCAGGACCCTATCATCACCAATTATTCTAAAAAAAAGCGAAACCAATGACGCATCCAACAAAACACTTACACAATAAATTCAAAATGGCTCTGCCAAAAAGCTTGTAAATTATGCAAAGGAGATTCATCTCTCAGTAATAAATTTGTAAGGAGCCCGTTAAAATCTGGTACTAGAGCGTTATCAATTTCATGGAAACTTTAATACTTTACAGCGTCTTTGCCAACTTTATGCTAATAGGAGATAGCCGAAGTTTAAGTTAACCCTGGCTTAAGTAAAACAAAGTGCTTTTGACTTGAGAACTTTGGACGGCTGAAAAAAAAATGCAATATATACGATTCACTAGCACGGAAGCGAGTTAACTTAAAATTGAGCGGCTTTTTCTTTTAATATGCATGCTCTAACCTAATTTGTACAAGAAACGCCTTTTCTAATATGCTTTTACTTGGCATGTGTCCCTTCATGTGTAGCAAGTTCGGTTAAGTATATCTTGGCACATTTCCTGAAAAAACTTAGTTTATACGTAGAAAATATGTACAGTATCTATGCCCGATAGATACTGTATATCGGGTATGTATACTATGATACAAGTTCTTTTCATAAGCCAATATTAACCACTAAACTTCAAGCAGTGGCCACTTCCTCATAGGGTTGCCTGGCAGCTGATTACAATTATGTCATTGTGTCTTTTAGAAAACAGCTAATTAAAACTTACGTCTGAAGTATCGCTCTATATGGCTGTGAAAGTTGGACTATGACGCAAAGGGATAGCGAAAAATTGGAGGGTTCGAGATGTGGTACTGTCGGAGGATGAAGAGAATAAGCTGCACAGAAAAGATTACAAACGAAGAGGTTCTGCGAATGGTTGACGAAGAGAGACGGTTGTTAAAACTAATAGAGAATCGGTGAGGGAAGATGATGGGCCACTTGATACGACACGATAACTTCTTCAAAATAATAATGGAAGGCAAAATAGAAGGGAGAAGAGGAAGGGGAAGGCCTCGACGGACCTAAGTGACACAGCTGAAGGAAAAAGTTGGAGTCGGGTCGTATCAGGAGGTCAAAGAAAAGGCAGAAAACCGAAGCCAATGACAATTGCTCCACCGACAAGAGCTACCTAGCTCATAAATGGAAGAAGAAGAGTCTTTTAACATCATGTTGTAGCTATGGAGTTAGAGCTCTACAATTTATAATTTACTCGTGTAAGCAACCAAAAATAAACCAGCATGTGCCTGCTTACTTACTTGCTACATAATTTGGTGCATACGTGTACATGAACTTGGGTCGTATTTATTTCCGACGTCGTGCAGGATTTTCAGATATTAAATGTTAACACTTTAACCGAGCAAATCCTCCACTACCGTCGCGTAGGTCACCGTTGACCTATGCGGCGATTGTAGTGTTAAGGTGTTTTATTCCATAGAGTATTTTTTATTTATCTCAAGAATTTGTTTACCGATTGTCATCATCAAGAACATACATACACATAAATCTCTTAAATACTTGAGAAGTCTGCTTAAGCAGATCTAGTTTACTTACTTACTTTACTTCGCATGGCAAGGAGAAGACCTGACTCAATAGTGAGACAATTTATATTACACAAGACTGAGTATTGATGAGTGAATGAAGCAAAAGATATGTCAGGATCGTTGCAAATAGCGTTCCGTAGTCAGAGACTACGGAACGCTATTTGCAACGATACCGATGAACGATGCCTACACCTCTGGGAAACAGGCGTGAGTCTACGTATGTATGTATGAATATTGATATTGTTCTACGATCTTCGTATAAACTCACACATATCATTACTTTAGTGGTCACCCATAAAGTAAAAGTAGAGCCACGCAATTCCAAGAAGACAAACTTGCTTTAACTTGATAACAATATTTAACACGAGCAAACTTAATCTCAACAGATTTATAGTGAAAAGCTAACACCGGTTCAGTTAAAGTAAAACTTGAATTTGCATTTATATGGCTGACGATTGCAGTCGCCACTTTAAATTATACTCTTTAACTTTATACGACTTCGTATTAATTACTTTTTTTAAGAAAAGTTTTTCTATTGCTCTTAGCGACAGATGAGCAAAGGCTTGACTGCTGGTAATTGGAAGGTGATGCTCATGAACTGTAATTTATCGTAATATTATTACTAAATAATTTTAAACTTCCGCTTTTGGTACACATTCTAATATCATGTATCGACGTTTGTCTACGACGTTCCTTAAAATTAACAATCTTATAAAAGCCTCAATTTAACGCCCGTTTAAATCATATTTTTTCAATACTAGCGTATCAGTGTCAAATCAATTCAACATACATAATATATTATGTACATTGTACATATACTCCTTACAGAATTATAATTATTATATTTTTTATGGCAAAAAACGGCAAAGGAACAGACGGATCGCCTGATGGCAAGCAATTACCGCCGCCTATGGACACAAGCAACACCATAGGAGTCACAAGTGCGTTGCCGCCCCTTGGGGTTGGGAAAAGAGATAGGAGGAGGAGTGGGATAAGGGAGAAGGAAAGTGATGGGGCCTCCGGCACTCTCACTCACCGAACGAAACGCAACAGTTTAGGTATTGTTACTTTACGTCGATTTTCTGTGAGAGGGTAGTACTTCTCCGGCCGATCCGGCCCATTCATGCTGATATCAGCAAGGCCACCTGAAATTATATTGTATGCACTTATCATTTATTGCTAGTTATTAGAATGAACCTACAAAATAGCTCAATAGCAATATTTAAATCGTGGATCAATCCTCGAAATATCAGCCGTAGGAAATATTAACAAAGCAGTCATACGCTACTATTTCATCGAAATTAAATGTTTCTCTCTTAAAGCAATATATAATTTCATGACATCTTTTAAAAATAATAAAATAAAAATCGTTTATTGCCAATAACATTTATAATGGTACGGTATTTAGTGGCCCCACACTAGGCAAAGCCTGTCCTGTTACCTGATACGATTACATAGTTGTATTGTTTGCTCGGTTGACATAATAATTATACTTACTAATAATATAAACTAAAAATGAAATAAAAGTAATTTAATAAATACTTCCTAAATGTGTGCTAATCTTAATATATAAAATCCTTGCGTTACTGACTGACTGACAGACACGCTACAGCCAAAACTATTGGGCGCAGGAAGCTGAAATTTGGCATGTATGTTCCTTGGGGACCGTAGGGGTGCACTAAGAAGGTATTTCCCGAAATTCCCACGGGATCGGCCAAAACGGGTAAATTAAAAAAAATGCAGGCGTAGCTGCTGGCGTCCTTTAGTGCATTTATATGTATGTAATTTCTGATATTAAATTAGGTATGTAAAGATATCCGTAGACAACATTACGGTAACGTTATTCCAAGAAAATATCCCATGTATACGAGCCTTTACCCTACGTAGCTCCACTACACAATACAAGAAAATTCAAGTTTATTGAGCCACGACTTTCTACCTCTTGTTCCGTTTAAAACAAAATAAAATGGACGTAAGAAAGGAGCGAGTAATGCCCGTGGGAGGTATGAGTTCCGGGTTCGATTCCTAGCCGAAGCTTTGGAGCTTAGTTGGCGTTGTTTCCTTGCCTCTCGAGACTTTGTACGTATACATATGAAACTTGACAAGTTGTACGGTATTGTGAATTTTCTGAAATCTTTTCAATTGTACCGTTTGTAGTTCTACTGTATAAAATATTAGTTGCACTTCCATTTTAGTGGTTTGAAAGCCTCTTTCGGAAGTGTTTCATATTTCCTGAAAAGGTTTTAGTTTATTTTGCTCCTTTAGAATTTAAGGGCGAATAGAAAAACAGTTCTCCTTGTGATTATTAAATTATAACAAAAATTATACCGTTATCTACCGTATTGCTTCCATGGAGCACTCTTGGAGTACGGCATGCGCTTTGAAGACTGAATATGTATTAGTTTTTCTACAGAGCTATTGTTGGCTGATTACCGAAAACCAATGGGATGGTCTTTATGCTATGGTTTAGGCAAATATCAGTAAAGGTGAGTATGCTTTCCGAGTGCCTACGTCACTTTATCTTACAAATCAACTTAGATACTTTTGCAAGACAACCGTAGCTAATAAAATATAGAAAAATAGGAATAGAAAATGCAGGAGAGTAGGTAGTACATTTTAAAGTAAAGGTTAGTTTGAATTTAGCCAGCAATAAAAATATGGTAATATATTTTTATAATATAACGAGAAGTATATGTTATCCCATCACAAATTCTATAACTCTTTTACTAGTAGATCTATTCTTATATCAATGAATAGGTGAAAAGGTACTATCAAAATTAACAACCAACGTTAGTTAAAATAGCCACTAACGTAGTTATGCGACGAATGACATCTCATTTCCAGAGCATTATCGCAAACATCACAATAACCCATTTTATTTTACATGCTAATAACGAAAATTTACATTCAACAAACCCATTAGTTCTATTGATAAACAATAAAAATAATAAAATATCAATAAACATTAAAACTAAAATTTTCAAATTCGAATTCGAATTGTTAAAGTTAAGTATGCGTCATGTCTATCTAGGTGTTACATATATTCTTTACATGTGTGCCTAAGCTTATGGATATGGCACAAATATTCATAGATCATAGATCTCTTCTTAGGTATGTGTTTGGAGGTTGGTTTGTTTTTTTTTTTCATCATACTTAAAGGACAACTGGCTCAACTGGAAGAACAACTACGTCGACTTTGGTCTAACTTTCAGCTGGTGGCACCAAAGATTATCTAATACCTACCCGAAAATATACCCAGTATTTTTTCAAAGCCGACTATTTTGCTTTAATTACTGATTTTTTTGTAAGTAATTCTAATACATTAGCTTAGTCAATTTAATTCATATGGCCAGGATCATGCCAAGCTACATGCCACTTCTTCTATCCTAGCTTTTCTTCGATTACAGCAGTGGCCAAGCGTAATAAAAATAAACGTTTTTCTCTCAATGTGCACGGGACATTACCAGATAAAGGCGAATTTCAGTGCACGCGAAAATTTCAACTCGTTTACACACACAACGTGCTAGGCAAACGCACACATTGATAAACGCTCACTGATTGGCCGCTTGTATCGTTGTGTTGCATTGTGAAGCAATTTTAAAAGATTTTATTTAGTGGTTACATTTTTCTTTGTGTGTGTTTTTGTCAAAGTGAGCCACTTGTACACTGAAAACCTTACAATGGACACGACGGAACTGGTGTCATATTTTCTTGAATATGAGTACGGCACAATACCGGTTTCCGAGACGTAGCTTCCGCCTTTTTGGTTGTTGTTTTTTTATTGTACTTGTTTTTGTTTATTTATTTGCGTACCAGTGCCTTCTTTGAAATGTGTGAGGTCTTTGAAATATTTTTCTTCGTCTGCTGTCTGCTGGTATTAATTGTAAGGGTGTATTTTCATAGAAGTTTTTTTGTGTACAGACTTGAGAAAGTGATTACTGTCTGTGAAGTGATAGCTCTTAGAAGATTAAATCCGTCGCAGTAACTCATCTTATTGCCTGTGAGGCAGTTCTGACTGTGGTGAAATGTCAACATAAATTCCAAATCGAACACGATTATTTCAGTTTACTTTTAGCGGCTGACTCTTATTCATGATGCTTAGAGAGTATTGTTGACTTGCCAGAAATTGGGTCAACTAAAATTGATCCTATGATCAGATTATAAAAATATATGAAAATGTGAACTAATAGTAAACTACGTAACCAGCAGATATCTAGGTACAAACTCCAACGAGCAAGTTCATAAAGCGATATATTACGTAATAGACTCTATTTTTAAGTAGTCTCTTAAACGACTAACGGCCATTTTCAATATTCGATCCATACATGGATTTTGAGATTCGAGATTCGTGTTTGACATATTTTGTATGGAGCTTATGTCAAAAACGAATCTAAAATCTACAGATCTATCTATTGATCAAATATTGAATTCCGTAGTAAATCTCCCACTTTCTGTGCTAAAAGTAGCATCTACTGGACTTATTATCATTACGTTTCTTATGATAAATACTTGAGTCAAACTGCTGTATCAAAAAGGATGTAATCCCAATTACGTGGAGCCTTTAAGTTTTGTTTTTTGTTTGGGGTCAACTAAAATTGATACTATGATCAGATTATAAAAAGATATGAAAATGTGAACTAATAGAAACCTACGTAACCAACAGATATCTAGGTACACACTCCAAAGAGCATGTTTATAAAGCGATATATTACATGATACCCTCCATTTTTAAGGAGTCTCAAAAACGACTAAATTTCCTACTTTCTTTACTAAAAGTAGCATCTGCTAGACTCATTATCATTATGTTTCTCATGATAAATACTTGAGTCATTAAACTGCGGTATCAAAAAGGATGTAATCATAATTACGTGGAGCCCTTTAAGTAATTTGCGTATGGTAATTGGCACCACGGCGGAGCTCGATTGATTTATCGCTCGTGTTGGATGGGTTGCCAAATATGTTTATATATCAGAACTAACAGATTTTATCTTACATACATACATAGACTCACGCCAGTTTCCCGGAGGGGTAGGGTAGAGACTACGGAACGCCATTTGCAACGATCCTGGCATATCTCTCTTACTTCATTCACATTATAATGATTCTTGATTTTATCTTAATAAAATTCTTGCGTTACTGACTGACAGATAAGCTATAGCCCAAAATATTAGATGCAAGACATATGGTATGTATGTTTTTCTTGGGGATCGTAAGGGTGCACTAACTACGGAATTCAATATTAGATCTATAGATAGATCTGTAAATTTTAGATTCGTTTTTGACATAAGCTCCATACAAAATATGTCAAACACGAATCTGGAATACCATGTATGGATCGAATATTGAAAATGGCCGTAAGAAGAGATGTCCCGAAATTCCTACGGGATCGAGCAGAAGCAGAGAAATAAAAAATATGCAAGAGTTGCTGAGGACATCCTCTAGTTTGATATACCTTCCATATTTTCCTGTAGTTTAATCATTTCAAATTTATATCTTAGTCACCAATACATTTGCAGTCACAGTCTAATGCAAAAATGCAGAAAAAGAAGTGAAACATAAAATTTGATAATATTGTTTGCAGGAATGGTTCAGAGGATAAAAAATGTATGAAAGTTAAGGCAGTCGTTGGTAAAGAGACAAAACGACACAAAAAGGTTTGGATGCGAAAAGTGCTACGTCTAGGTCTATAATATTGCTACGTCATTCTGACAACCCATGGTCATGTATCTTCTTCTTTCTTCTTTAAGAAAGACAAATCTCGCATTAGGACTCAATCCTATGTCGCGGCGGACTTTACAAACATACAACTAACGGACACAATGAACACCCAGACTCGAAACAACATTTTATGAATCATACAAAGTGTTGCCTCGTGTGGGGATCGAACCCACAACACTTCAGCGCAGTGTCGAGCGGTGAGGCTGCCGCTTAAACTACTACGCCAACCTTTATACTCAATCT
The DNA here is from genome assembly GCA_944739405.2 of Euclidia mi. Classification (NCBI taxonomy): domain Eukaryota; kingdom Metazoa; phylum Arthropoda; class Insecta; order Lepidoptera; family Erebidae; genus Euclidia; species Euclidia mi. The sequence continues at coordinate 15,137,124 of OX123197.2, forward strand.
ATATCACCCTTATACTCAATTAATAGTCAAAATATTTCAAGACCACAATAGACAGCAAAAAATAAAGCACTTCTTTATCTGCACTTTTACAGGTAATATTGCTTTTACAAAGAGACTAGCTTTTTTATTTTGTAAGACAGCACATCAAAACGGGACTAATTAAAACTAGTAAAATAATAAAATATGATATTATTTCGCCGCCAGAATTAAAGCTGAGTTAGGTGGCCTAACAATCGGGATTAATAAGAAATCGCTATCAGAAATGAATCCAATACACTAACCCACGCATCTCTATGATTTACTATAGTAAATTTAATTCACCATTAAGTGTGGTAACACTATCCCATGATTATCGGTGCTAGCAACACCGAGGTGTTAGTCTGTGGTCGGTGATTAATTTTGCGGTCATGTATCGTGTTCGGACCACAGTGCCGGAGTAAAATTAGATTAAAATACTACGCCAATGGCGGGTTTCAGTGGTTAAAGGAAGGGGTTGGGGTTTAGGTTATATTGCAGTGTAATCAATTATGAAAGTAATTTTCATCATATACCTAAATCAAATTACTTGTCCTGGCTGTCATATAATCGCAGCTGTGTCTAAACTACTGAAGCTAGAATCATGAAATTTGGACAGTGGGTTACTTATGAAGGACGGGTTCCTCACTAAGAAAGGACTTCCTTTATGTCACCCCTACAGGAGTAAAATAGGGGTAAACAGTTTTCATCATCAAACTTTCTCTGCCAAAAATGTCTTTAACTTTGTTCTGATATTTTTGGCAATTTATTAAAAAATAATGGAGCCATGCAAAAAATACTTTTGCGCATAAGAGTTGATTTGCAGTCATGATCATAGTCTGAAATTATCACGTCTATTTCTGGGTATTGTATTGGACAAACGCGGCAATAAGTTAACGTTATTTCTGATGAACATAATAGTCTCCAAGATATAGAGTGAAGGCAAAGTGAGTATTTTTGACCAGATATGACAGAGTTGATACTCTGTCATATCTGGTCGTACCAGATATGACAGAGTATCAACTTTTCCACAGAGTAACTGCCGTCTGACCTCCGCAACCCAAAGGGATAGCGATATTCCATGGTTTAGACCAGTATATGTTTATTTGAGGGTACTGACTCCCCAGAACGACTATCAAAGATCTTCACGACAGCCGGAACTAACGGTTTATTGTGCTCTCCGAGGCACGGGGGAAGCGATTATTAACAATTGAATACGCACATAACTTCGAAAAGTTAGTGGTGAGCACCGTGGATTCGAACCCGATACACTCTGCATGGCAGTCCATTGATATGTCCACTAGGCTATTACTGTCTACACAGCTAATAAAATATATGATTTGATTATCCGAATTGCAAACATTAATGGTCTCTGTACGGTATTAAATTGCAAAGAGACTTCTTTAGTGGTAAAATTAGAGGCTCTTTAAGACTTTTGCTTGTAACACTTCCTACTAAACATTTTAGAAAATTAATCAATACCAGGTACAACAATTTATTTGTAAACTAACAACGATATACATACGGGTCACGTTGAATCACAAAATTTGAATTTGAATTCAATTATCAGCAAAATGTATGCCACGAAAAATCGGCGTCGAAAAATGTCAAAAATCAAACCTTAGCCGCGGGCATGTTCTGCCAGGTGGTTATTGGTTATCGCAGCAAAAAGTAAAAATATTCCGTGACGTGTTGACGGATTTCAACGCAACCAGGTTACAGAACTAGTCAATCAAAAAGAAATAAAACTGACTGGACGTACGTGGTTAAATGGACTAAAGTTTTAAGTTTGATCTGAGGTGTCAAAAATGTGTTCTACAAACAACTTTCACATTAGAATATTATTTCCTGTACCGCGTGCGTCTTAAAAGCAGAACTTTTAAGACGCACTATTAACTCATTGGGAACAGAAACCTTCCAGACACAGAGACACCAGCAATTTGTAGATCAAACACTATTGTCTCCTGTGGAATAGATCCTGCGACACGAGACGCAGTGGTAGCGGCAAAATGACCACTTAACCCACTACACCATACGTGCAGTCAAGTTGTTCTTAGTGTGTTTTTTTGCGTTCCTTATATTGTCACGTACAGTCGTGATTATAAATTATTCTTGGCCCGTGTAGCAGCACTAAGTAGCCACTTTTAAAAACAAAGAAAATGTAAACAAAGACTGCAGGCAATCGAGGAATATTAAAACACTCGTTATTTTTTCTCATCACACAAGAGATATAGCTACAGGCCATTAAATGGCTGTCTATAAACTAGCAATACTTTAGTGAGCTCTTAAACGCGAAAGAACAATAATTTAGGCTATAATCTTAATATATAAAATCCTTGCGTTACTGACTGACTGACAGACACGCTACAGCCGAAACTATTGGGCGCAGAAAGCTGAAATTTGGCGTGTATGTTCCTTAGAGACCTTAGGGGTGCACTAAGAAGGGATTTCCCGAAATTCCCACGGGATCGACCAAAACGGGTAAATTTAAAAAAAATGCAGGCGTCGCTGCTGGCGTCCTCTAGTACTTACTATTTAATTATCAAAACCTCTCTAGGATGACCTCATATACATGCATCAAATAACTTGCCATAAGTGCATAAGATGATGTCAACCATAAAGCTCACAGCGAAGCCCCAGTAAACTGACTAAATTGTTCATACTAGCTCATATCAAGCGTTCATATTTCAGATGACGTCAACAATATTCACGAAGCTTTTTAAGCAAAAAATCACGCCGAGCTTTTGGCTTTTAAAAGTCTTGAAAACTCTGCACATATACCGCCAGTATTTAGTATTATTGCAGCACACGTAAAGCTTGGACGTTGGACTAAAATCTAATAGAATTTGCATAGAAATTGAGTCCGGCTGTTCTTTTGGCCGATCATTGCTTAATCCATTTGCACTGAGGGTCAGTTTGAGGGCAAAGATTAAAACGTTAAGGCTGCAGATATGATTTACTAACTTATTCAATTTGACAGCTTTGATTGTTTAATTGAGATAGTTATTACATTCGTGATTTACACTGAATTTGTAAGACGATAAAGTTTGATTTCATTGATATTAGAGTTATATATTAAATTATCAATTTCTATTCAGACGTTCTGATATTATCCTATTAGAACTAAGGAGAATTATCGTGCCATATAAATTCAATTTACGCGATTCGAATAATATTGAACATGCGCTGTTATAACAGGTATACTTACTTAGTTTCATTTCTTCGTCCCAAGTTATGAAAATTAATCTATTACTCTTAAGCGAACTCCATGATAATTATTTCCAAAAAATCCCTTACGGAAAGCCTCTCAAAATCAATGTGTTAGATACGTAATTTCAGCTAGCGCCACGATAATCGATCATGAAATCAAACGAAAATGTAGTCTCGTGGCTAACTTGTACGTCCTAACAAAGACAAAAAATAGGGAAATAATAGCACATCACTAGAATAATTGTGAAATAAAATATTATTATGAGAATTTTCGAACCCTGCTATGAAATGCTCTACCAATAGGTTAAAAAGTGCAGTTTGTCCTCAGTATGAGTGAAAAAGATTTTTTTAAGCTAGCGCAACTTGTACTGAAAACTATGCCTGGAAATGTAAGCAAAATTCAAAGAAAGGAAAATAATGAAAAGGATAACTGGGGAACATAAGGTTATAAGTCCCATCTATGTGATTTATAAATGGAATCGATGACCAAGGTCAAAGCTTGGAAGCCATTCTTAAGAAATTCCTTAAAGCCAATAAAACTATTTTCTAGGCCATTTTCTTTATAACTGAAAGAAAGATTTTTTAACGTTATGAACTTATGACCGTTGCCAGCAAAGTTAAGAAGTACACAAAAGTGATCAATACTACACTTTCAAATTAAACAGATAAGTACTTTGTTTGCCAGAAAAGAAGAACAATAGCAAATTATCTAGGTGTTTGCCATTGGAAATTTAAGAAATAAGTATGGAACTTGTAGAATGACATAATGATGAGTACTCGTGCACGCAAACAACATACTTTAATGGAGTTAAATTTTATTCATCGTTTTGGTCAAGCAGCTTACTTTCAACAAATATGGTTGAACAAGTGTTGTCAAATATTTCTAAAATTAATCTTATATGATTAATATCAAATAAGTGGTAATTGATAACTATATATGGCCCAAGAATAGTTATCTGCAAATTAAAATCGTGTAGGTATGTCATAGTCATTGGCAAAAATGCCCGCAACGATATTTAAGCAAATGAAATACCAAACTACTTTCATTGCAGTCGATTTAACAGAAACTACCAACTTGAAGACTATAAAATTCCACGAGCAAAAATCTGTATAGCCACCCCGAAATCCACTTCTGTAGAAGCGCTTCGACCGAGCGGATAATACTTTAAAAGCGGAGACTATAAAAAAACAGGGAGGGTAAACATAGATATAAACGGTTGGGCCGCATTTACATACAAATGAGGCCGATGCGAAATTATTTGAGTCAACGGAGGCGGTGCAATGGCGGCCTGAAAAAAGTGGCGACAAGCACGAGTTGGGATTTCGTCGAGGGGTTTTATAGAGGCAAAAAATGTTGGCATTATGATGGAATTATTTTTGCTGTAGTAATATGAAAAATATTCCGTATTTCACCATTGAGACTTGGCTTAACGAGTGCCGTCTGATGAGAATAATCAAGATTGATGTTATTACGTGCTATCAGAGGCGTGAATGTAGCTACTTTAGGGCGCTCATTGAATCTTTGGTGTAAGCAACAATCTGGAGTCGAGCTGCCAAATTAAATCATGGAAATCTGACTGATCTATGTATACATTAGCTAGAGAGCTTTTTGAAAATAAGCTTTGTAAAGTAACCGGATAAATGTTTTAAATTTGACTTAAAATAATTGTGAAACATATTCGAAAAAATCGATGGTTGCTTTGTATGCAAATGAAAAATTGTAATCTGCAAAAACGTCGCACATAAGGCTAACAGTAACAAAGCAATCGACGGACAATAGTCTATTCGAAGACTCAAAAGTTCGAGAGTTGCTTGAGACAAAGAAGTAAAACTCCAATTCAAATGTCATTTCAGCATCTCATAATCATCTGCCCACAGTACCCTAAAAACCTATGTTCCTTTTTCACAGACCATTTGGTGTGGAAACGGTCACTTCTCTATTTACTGTTTGTTTTGGAGCGACTGCTTTATTCCGTATCGATTTTTATTGTTCAATTCAATTTAAAAGGTTTAATTGTATAAATGTGTATTAAGCAGAGTTAAGCCACGTATTCACTAGGATTTTTCTGCGCCATATTGCTCAATCCCAGCTTACTGCATTTCTTTTCATGGATCCATGAATTGAGGGGATCCTTTAAAGCGAAGACGAAATCCCTGTAGATTGATTGGCAGGTAAGGTAAGCTACTGAATTTCATTTGGTCAGTAGCATCGATACCATATTGGATAACAATAAACATTGCACTGTGGTATTATATGTGAGGTTAATAGGTTAGAGAAGAATTGTCGCAACCCATTCGGTTATTGTAAGCTTTGATGTAATTTTCTGCATATAATTTTTATACTCGGTTTACAAAAAAGTCAATATCAATATAATCTCACATAAAAGTAAAAAGTGGGGTGTAAATGTATCTTCTATTCAATGTGAATGAATGGTTCTTGCTTTTATACGTCTGTAATATCTGTATGTATTCAAATCTCCAATACTAGATTTACTTGAAGTTTTGAAACATCTTTCCCTAACTTGTTCATGAAAGTGTTACTGATGTCTTAAGTATTATGATAACGAGGTTCATAATATTCTTATCTAAACATTATATTTGAGAATAATATAAACATTTTCTTTATTAAGCTCTTATTAACTGAATGCAATGAAAATGGATATGTAAGTTGTATAATCTATACAACTCACATATCCATTTTCATTGCATTAAATATTCAATTTGATTTTGATATTTCTGATAGGATAATTCCTAGACTATCCAAGTAATAAAATATTAAAATTTTATGCAGCTTGCGGCAGTTTTCAATGCCTGCGTAATACAGTATCCCCAGTGGGTACTATGCTTAACAACTGTTTTCGCCAATGGGTGGGGTGCCTTAATGGTTGGAAGTACATGGGAATGGAGTGGTCGATCGTGAGTTAGTACAGATTTTGGAATTGATGGCTACAGGTTGCGTATTTGAGAGGTAATTGAGTTTTTTGCCAGTAAACCTGTCTGTGTTGATGGGATGGGTGTTGTTTTTAGTATTATGGGCTTGGAATTAATTTATTGCACTCTATCGAATCGTATTAAGATTATTGGATTTACCTACTCAAGGGTTATTAAGAATGAAATTGTATTGTTTCTCTAACGAGTGGAAATTAAGCAACTCTTTTAAGAGCAAGTTTTGTTGTCAAACATAATATAATATAAAAAAACCATGATATAATAATTGCAGAATGGGTATTTTTTGCATAATAACTGTTAATTGTAAGAATAGTTATGGAATATTTACTACAAGGTAGGGCTAACATTTAACGAAGTATTTTTTTTACTTTATCTTGAACCCCGCTATGGTTCTACGTTTTATATCTGAAGAGATAGACTGCCTCCGTGGTCCAGTGGATAGCGTATGCGACTGCTGATCGGAGGTCGCGGGTTCGATTCCCGGGTCGGGCAAAAGTGTTACTGGGTTTTTCTGAATACTCAGTAGCAGCCCGGGGTCTGGTGATGTGCCTGGTAACGGAAATAGGCTCGCCCTCTATTACATGGGACCTAAAAATTCATGGCGAAATGTGAGTGTAATATTTACACCTCTGCGGGGATGCAGGCGTGAGAATATAAATAAAATAATAAAAAATATAAGATAGTCTATTATGCATAGGAAAGTTAGTTCCACTTTGTTTACGCCTTCGATCGTCACGATAGTCAAAGATCACTAAATCAACTTTACGATTTCCATTCCTACAACTTCATTACAATTCTTTCTTTACGACTTAAGACAAAGAAAGCAAAACCATTACCAATAACTGACAAATTAATGAAGTCTACCCGACTGCGCGTAAAGTGTGTAATGCTCTTATTCCTTTGTTGCAGGTGTTGTTCATTATTAATGGTCTTTTGTTTTGCGAATTAGTTAATTAACAGCCGGAAACAGGCGGAATGGCGATTGTTTTTGAACAAAGATGTCGGTGTTTGATGGCTACGGTTTATGTCTGGGTGTGTACGTGATCTTGTATGTGCTGATGAGATAATGAGTCAGGCTTCACGGGTATATTGACTAACGTTAGTGCTATACAGTCGAAATACAATATGGGTTCAGCTTAATGAGCAATTTATGTGTTCCTTCCGATAGTATAATTTTTAGTATTATTTAAATAAATTGTCGAATCACTATTCACAACTAGGTATTCCGAAATTTTATTTCAGAATATCCCATTACAAATTTTATCCTCAAATATCATATTTATTTATTTAATTTCAAGCCTGTCTTAGATATGGTTGTATTATTATTCTACTATTAAGTTAAAGAAGAAATTCATCCGATCCACATCCACATGACATGTATCAATTGAAGGTTTTCTGATGTTTTCCCTCACTATGCAAAAAGTTTCAGTACAAATTATTCGTAAAGTTACTTTAAATAAATTATTCTCTAGAAATAATACACTTCTGCGATCAAACCACCCTTACTCTTCTCAATATCAAAGCTCAACTTCTCAATGTCATCATATATCAAAGTCTGAGCCTGAAGTAGTGTCTGTCGACTGCATCAAGACAAGGGGAAACTTCAAAAGGGAATCACTCCCCAAAGAGAAAATGGCCGATAAGGGACTAAAGCAAGTAGGCTATCATTTAAACGCAAAGAATAACTTTAATTGAAAAAAATATACCTATCCCCGTAAATGTATTATAAGCAAGCCAATTACAAACAATAATATGTTAATACATACGAACTCATAAAACTCGCATCTACATTTCTGCAAAGAGAAATAGAAATCGGCCGCTATACAGTAAAACCTAATAGACAATAGAATGAGTATCCGTGCAATAAAGTCGTAAAATGCATACAAGGTGTAATTAAAGTAATTTAATAAAAACAATCCGTTTGAATGCGCAGCGCCACCCGCTGTGCGTGGGCGCAGACGGGAGCTTAGCCGATAAAATGCTGCTGAATAAAAAAAAATCGAAATAAAAACGTACGAAAGTTAACAGAAATAATATTACATTGATTTCAAGGTTTTTAAACAGCAGTTTCTTTTATTTGCTATTTATTTACATACCAGTCTATGACCGCCGTTCCACCCGTGTGGTTGTTGATTATCGCGACAAAAAGTAGCCTACGATATACGTATATAGTTCAGTAGCGTTTTGCGTGAAAGAGTAATAATCATCCATCCAGCCATACATCCATCCATCTTCACCATGTTTTGTTTCACTATTAGTATAGCAGGTAACAGAATATACGAGTACTCGTAGTAGAATATAATAATGTTCAATACTTGTTTTCCTTGTAAGAAAATATCATGTAGCGCCATTTAGTTGTAACCGCAGTGTCTTTGCGGTTTGGCAATACAGTGTAGCTATGTTTTTTATAATTAATGCTGTTTACGTTAAACAGCATTAGCTGACAGCATTCTACTTAAAGTCTGGGCTTATCTGCAGCATAAACCAAAAGTCAAATCAATTGCGCACAATTCTCTCTACAGCTGAATGAAGTCTAACTTTATTCTACAGTTTAAAACTTGGTTGCAAGTGTTGCAACCAATCCTGTTGATTACTTCGAAGATATTGGACTGGGCGTCGTCCAACACGGTGTGTGCCAAATTGTGGTATTTACTTAAGAAATGTGTCAACAGTATCTTTCAAATCAAAGTCGCAGAATATTTGTCAAAGAAATTTCTTTATCGCTGCCTAATATTTTAATCAAAACGTTTTAAAAGTTTAGGTAACTGAAGACTGTCCTAAATTTGCGTTACGGTTAATATATAACACATCTAATATATCATTGAATAAGTTATAGTAAGAAAACCCTATACATGAATGTGAGAAAAGTTGAGGAGGTGAATATATTGTTCTTGTGTAATGGCTCTATAAGTTGCTAATTAGTTAAAAAATCACGCATATCTTTTAGTTTTTGAGCACATGCTGTCTGTGTATGATAGACGATATCAAAGTAAAGGCGCGAAGAACGTCATTTCAAATGCGATTAATAGCGTCATACTTTATACTTCGTATAATAATGTGATTGTTGTAGTAGTGGTTAATGTTTGTTTATTTTTACAGTGACCAGTGGACACAAACTACACCAAAGTAAAATCATATTTCCTATTCATACTTGTCAAGATAAATATTCTCAAGAACAAAAAAAAATGAAGATAAAATCTCTCAACAATATCCCCGCACGAACATTTTAGCGCCCCAGATCGTATTCAAGATATCGCCCTTCACATACGTGATGCAAACGCATTGTAACGATATAAACCGATGCTTTTAGCGCATGTTGTGCTAATTGCACAGGATTTCACCCAGATCGAGTCCTCAGATAATTGTTTACTGTTGTTGTAAAGTAGGCAATCTTCTTTTCAAAGGGTGTAAGTGTAAAATTATTGCAAAGATGATGCAGATTGGAGAGTACGGTTTGTGCATCGGAAAATATTTAAGTAATTAATATTTTTATTGGCTTGTTTTGTGGTAGTAAAGTAGCTGTATATTTTTAATTTGTCTCTTTTATATGGCTCTCAAGTTTTAAGTAGTATATTCGACTGGAGTAGTCTACCTGTAAAATAAGCTGTAATTTATTGTGTAAACAATTGTTGGTTAACCTTATAAATAAAGGGTTTTCATTTGAAAACCTATGGCATTTTGATTCATGACAATCGACAGCCGTGTCCTAAGTAGGATTGTGTCTTTGGTCGTAGGACACAAGTTTCATCAAAAATCTTTTTTATTAGTTGTTAAATTTTTGCACGTTGCTTTATACGTTGTTCAAATATCCCTGTCAGGCATAGTTATATCCAGATGCAGCTATGTCAGGGGACATACCGAGGTATAAAACCTGGGATACCCCAACCATTAGCAGTCAGCAAAGCAAACTAAAACCAAGCTAGCAACAAGGCCAAACATTTCCACTCATGACATACCTGCATAGAATATAGTTTCATAGAATTGGAATAATATCAATACGATATGACCTTCAGATATGACCATTACTTTTTGTTCCACGGTACCTGGTATATAAAAAAGTTATTCGTTACGAATAAAACGACAGGTTATAGAGGTGTAGGTAGATTTTTCACGTTTTTATTCTATCACGGCTAATGCGTCTACTCGCCCCTGGTAGTATTAATTGGATTATTATTCGAGTCCAACGGAACATAAAGAATCGCATTCATTGTTATTTTCTGTTGAAGTTTTTATTTATTTGTTTACAAGTAATTAATCGCAACAGAGTAAATACAATAATACGCATTTTTTATATTCAAATAAATCATCATCATCAGCCTGCCGTAGTCCACTGCTGGATATAGGCATCTCCAATGGCACGCCACTGAGCCCGATTTTCGGATCTTCGTGTTCAGACGCTGCCAGCGACTTTCGTCAATCCACCTTGCTGGAGGGCGTCCAACACTACGCTTGCCAAGGCGCGGTCTCCACTCTAGAACACGACTACTCCAACGGTTATCGGTTCTGCGACAGATGTAACCAGCCCACTGCCACTTCAACGTGCTAATTCTCTGAGCTATGTCGATTACCTTGGTTCTCTGTCGGATCACTTCATTACGAATTCGAGAAACTCCGAAAATTCAAATAAATATATACCTTCAATAGTTATGTATCATCATATCAGCCGAAAGATCACGTGGACATAGGCCTGGGGTGGCCTATGTCGGGCTCTCCACATTGACCGATCCTGAGCCCGAGTTATCACTATAGACACATTTAATCTAGAAGGCGTCATATAACTCCTTTAAATTGTATGCCTTTTATTGGAAACTAGAACTACTGCTCCACTCCCGTCGCTCATAGCGTGATGTTATATAGCCTATAGCCTTTCTCGATAAATGGGCTATCTAACACTGAAATATTTTTTTAAATCGGACCGGTAGTTCCTGAGATTAGCGTGTTAAACCAAACAAACAAACTCTTCAGCTTTATATATTAGTATAAGATTAGATATGAGCTAAAGTAATAGTTATTTGTGCAACAAGAGAGCAAAGTTGTTTTTTGTTTCGAGTGCTGATTTTGAGTCCCGAGCAAGCGAAGGATTCTATGATTGATTCACGAGCGTAGCGAGTGATTCAAAGTTAGAATCCTGAGCGTATAGTGAGGGACTCAACAGCATGAGATGCAAAAAACTTTGCTCTCGTGTAGCACACATAACTTTTCACCTCAGTAGAGAGAACACATATTACTTAGGAGACATAGAAATGAACAGGAATAGATTGAAAACTTAATTCTGTATTAATCACTTGTTGTTTTAACTTTTCTGGTGTTATAGGACAGTCATCATCGCTAGTTTCGCTCATCTTTTTAGATTATTTTATATAGGTATATAACGCGTAACGTGTTAAATTATATTAATTGGTAGGTATCTATTAATATAATTTAACACGTTACGCTATACCTACGCTATCAGCATCAGCGAAATTTTTATTCCCGCTATTTTTTTAAATCGCGTTTTAATACACCGCGTCCCTGATGTTTATTTTTCAAATTTATCATTGTTGAAATTCCAAATAAAAATGTATTGGTTAAATATCAATTTTATACTATTAATTAGACTTATTTTTATTAAAATCCAATAATAAATTAAACATTTAAACAATAACACCCAAAAAAACGTAATTTATTACAAATTTAATATCTTTGAATTTTAAAGTATTACGCGTTTCCGAACATGTTTTCTTTGAGGTCGAATTCCAAAATCGAATTTTAAAGGGGTTTGTCTTTTCACTCGGTTTTTATATGCATTTGAAAGAGACAGAGCACAGTAAAATTTGAATGTTTTCAAATTTATGGCTGAATAATGTCAATTCGTGGCACTGAAGATTGAAAATTTAAAACTACTTTTACTCACTCTCGAATCAAAATCGCGTTTTGTTCACTGTTGAGTCGCAGCAAAAGTGGCATGTTTGAGCTGCTGAGGTGAAAAAGTAGGTACTATTTTACGTGGTGGTACAGTGGAGTATTATAACAGAAAGTAGAATAATTATGCTACATTGTAAACCAGACTATCGGAGCTAGATAATTGACTACTAGTTAATTAGTAGTAAACTATTGACATAACATTAGCAAACTTTAAACTTTTGTTCAAAATAGACGAAGAACCTGTACTAACCAAATTACTAGAGCACGCATGCAGTCCATGGAATAACATTCAGATTGTTTGAATAATCTTTAACTTTGCGAAAATAAAGTAAATAACAACGATTGTACTAGAATAATAGTAAACAAAACCTACCACTATAAATCCTGCGTAGAATTATTCAATTCAATAAACAATCTCATAACTTATGCAACTGCAATAACAATGGGCTTAGTATAATGAAACGAAAACACAAACTCCTAAATATTACAACAGTAATCAGAAATTACAATTTATGAATAAGCAATTTTACTGTAAATTGCATACAAAATCAATGTACTGACACTTCAGAATAATTTATGTAAATTAAGAAGGTGTGTGTCCACGTATGCGGTTATTGCACCAATTACCTCGGAGCTCTTCCTTATGACCTCAGTGGACACTGACCCTATGGACGGGCCTCCGAACCGAGTTGAATGCTAATCGAACAGCGTTTTGAACGAGATTAATCGATTCAAGGCAGAGAATTTTCCTCAAATTGATTTAAGGTTATGTCTTTGGTGTTTTAAAAAAAGTATTGTTTAAAAATGATTTTAGTGAATTGTTGAAAGCCGTCTTAAGATCAACAGCGTTGCGGTAAATTTCACCTTCTTTTGTGTATAAATCAGCTGTTTTAGACTACCAGTTGATTAGATATTTGGGCAGTTTTGTTTTTAATACACTTAGTTTTGGACACTTTACAACATCTTAATATATAAAATCCTTGCGTTACTGACTGACTGACAGACACGCTACAGCCGAAACTATTGGTTGCAGGAAGCTGAAATTTGGCATGTATGGTCCTTGGGGACCGTAGGAGTGCACTAAGAAGGGATTTCCCGAAATTCCCACGGGATCAGCCAAAACGGGTAAATGCAGGCGTAGCTGCTGGCGACCTCTAGTAATGAATAAATCGAAATAAAATTTGTAGTGACATGGCGTTTATCATTATTTAAACGAGTTTTAACTAAAAATAAAACATGTTACGTGAAGTCTAAAATGAATGTAATTTTTATTCTTATTTAATTTTAGTTTTCTATCCCTTCAAGATTTTTGTTAAAGATCATTCCAGGTACTTATTTACCACGCCATGATATTAAATGCCAGGCTGCAAGCTTATTTATTTACAAACAATCTTACGATAATTTTCTGAGATGGTGCAATAGATTACATGATTGCACAATACATAGTTATCAGTCATAAAACATAATGAATATTTCTGTCACTAGAAAAAATACTACTTGATAGAAACGTGTATGGAATAAAAAAAATGGTTAAACATTCGATTTACTCTTGCATTATTCTGTCTCTAAGTTACAGGCTTTTTTCCAGGAATAATAAGTACATTAAATACATTTTTAACAGCCACCAGATATTCAAAAAACTTGATACATTCTCTAAGTTTCTGAAAATAATCAAACTGTGTCTGCAAAACTTGCAGGAGCTATATCAATCCAAAATTTTACTACACAATTCAACTGCCCGAGACCAATCAACGTATGTACCACAGAAATTTTCCACAGCAAAATATTATTATCCCGACATTATACTTGTAAATCGGCCGATGAATGGCCAGGTTTACAGGTGCATACGTGACGGTAGACAGCCAGTCGCCGGTACAATCGATACTCCATAATTATATTGCGTTACATTGATCATTACGTCAATATACCTACGCTGTGATTACAGTATACACAGCAATGTATCTGCTCTGTAATGTATGGTAACTCAGATAGCGATTGTAACAAGATATTGCATTGATCGATTAGTGACAAGCAATAATTTTATTATTTTACTGTGTAATATTTATATACCTAATAAAATAGTTTTTTTTTTATTTTAATTAGTCTGCCTCCGTGGTCCAGTGGATAGCGTATGCGACTGCTGATCGGAGTTCCCGGGTTCGATTCCCGGGTCGGGCAAAAGTGTTACTGAGTTTTTCCGAATACTCAGTAGCAGCCCAGAGTCTGGTGATGTGCCCGGTAACGGCAATAGGCTCGCCCTCTATTACGTGGGACCTAAAAAATTCATGGCGAAATTTGGGTGTAGATAATATTTACACCTCTGCCTACCTCTTTGGGGATACAGGCGTGAGAGAAGAAATAAATATTTATATAGCGGGTTACAATCGTGAACTTATTGCTTGATTTACACCAGGCGTAGTCACGGCATAAACAAGACAGGTGTATGCTTATTTGTGAAAAACGAAACGATATGAAATCTAGTTAAAAAGAAAGGATGAACGCCAGGCTACTGGCGATGGCGTTCCGATGAAGAATAGGCGTTATAATTTTTATCCTCAATTTATTTTGAGAATTGATTTAATATTATGGTTAGAAATTATGGTCATGTATTATACATTGACGACGGTTATCACTATAGCAAGAGGATACAAATTAATCAATATAATAGATTCAACAAAACATCTCATTATGAATCGCCTCTTGTAGCTATTTCTAAATTTTAATTATCCAAATATTTTATATTCTAGCCTTGCTTTACATATGAAGACAAATTGAGATTTATATATATTTTTTACCAATCCTGTATATTCTTAACCAATCCTGAAATCATCCTTATGAAAGTAGCTTGACCACGCTACTTGACATCTGCGCAGTAGACACGGGGTCTTGTAAATTGTAAACACGCACGATATTATTCAATACTTATACATAATCGATGTTATTTACATGAAAATGATTCACCGTACAGCTGCCACTTCAGTACTTTCACTTTGGTTTAGTAGTATTTACGAGTATATTTGTACTTATAGTGGAGAACATAAAAATGTGATCGGGTGAAAATGTATTTCGTATGAGAGCTCTATAATTCTTCACAATTTAAATACATTTAATTTCAGAAAAAAAGAATCTGCACCATAGCACAAATTCAATTACATTTAACTGATGCAAACAACTAAATAATTACAATAAACCTGAATTGCTATCACTAGAACACAAAAAACAGGAAAATCGCTAAATATTTTTACCATCTTATCTTTTCTCTTTTATTAGCTAAAAGAAGTCCACCTGCTGGGAATAGCTCTCCATACAAACTGGTCTTGATTCGCTCACATCCAACCACTACCCGCAACAATCCTAAAACCTAAAAATATCACCTGTCAACACAGCAGTTTTTATCTGTAGATAAAAATTAAATCTATAAGTAGGTACTCACTAGTATACACAATACAGACACTACGTCATAATTATGCAACAATGATGCCACAAAAATCCCGTATGAAGTGCACTCATAACCAGACAGAGGGCCAATCTAATAATTTAAACCTCGACAATCACTTCAAAATCAGTAGTTACAGTGAAATCAATGATATTATACCGAAATATTACTGATAAGTTGCATCAATTTATTTTCGAGTGAGGACTTAAAATACGTGCAATTGTATACAAAAACGCAATGACCACGGTTAAAACCAGAAATATTCAATTTTTAAATCAATCTGTGCAAGTTCAAACGTTATGAATTGACTCTTAAAGATTTTCACTTAGAATAGTTGATTTACAGCGGCGATAGCCTAGTGGAGAGACCGACGGACTGCTACGCAGAGGGTCTCGGGTTCGAATCCACGACGCGCACCAATGACTTTTCGAAGTTACGTGCGTACTTAATTGCTAATAATAGCCGGATGATATAACAAAAAAATGGTAAGAAAAAAAACAAAACGAAAATGAAAACTTAAAAATCGCACCAAAAATATTTACTAGGTATTTAGTTTCTTTTTAAAAAAAAGAGAACCGCCTTCAAAAAATCGACCCACTGAAAAGTACGAAATAATTTTTACATACGCTAATAACTTATACTACTACTTATATATAACTTATACAAAATACTTAGTTTTTGAAGTCGGTGCCAAACCAAATCCCTCTAGAAGCCTATTGTTTGGCGTCACCTTTTTCAAACCAGCGCATTCAATCTATTTAGTACTTACAACCCAAAATAGCTAAGAAGTATAATTATTTTATAACTAAGCATTTATTTTATACTTTTTATATATTTTATATATATGTTGCTTTTTAGAGTATGTAGGTAGATTATTTTAAATTTTATTAATTCAGATATTTTTGAGGCTTTATTGATTTGATATATTCGTCGTGTTATTTTCTCTGTTTGCCAGTATTCTTTTTTGTTTTTGATGGTTTGGCACCGACTTCAAAAACTAAGTATTTTGTTTAAGTTATATACTATGTATTAGCGTATGTAAAAATTATTTCGTACTTTTCAGTGGGTCGATTTTTTGAAGGCGGTTCTCTTTTTTTTTAAAAGAAAATAAATACCTAGTAAATATTTTTGGTGCGATTTTTAAGTTTTCATTTTCGTTTTGTTTTTTTTTCTTATTATTTTTATTTCATACTTTTTAGTGTTAGGTACTTCTTCGTTTACCAGGTTTTGTGTTAACTACTCTTTTATTTATTTCATACTTTTTAGTGATAGGTACTACATTTACTTTAAGTTTTGGGTTAATTAATAGTTTGTTTACAGTTAGATTCAATTATTTTAGTGATAAGTTTTCTGCTAGTATCAGTTTGTTTTCATGACTTTGACATAGGTACAGTCAACTTCATAAATATATATACATTTTAGTTATTTTATATGGCTATATTGTCCAAAATTGTCATAATTTTTATTATGTTTAAGGATTTTTACACAAGAAAATCTTGCCTAAATCATAATTTATAAATTAAGTATAAGAAACGAGGAGTTTTAATTCATAAAAGTCTCAGCAAAGATGTTGAGGTGTGTAGCTACTTTTAGAGTTGACTGTACCTACTTTTATTCTGTGTGCCTATGGGCATGCTGGAAGAGAGAGATGAGTCTAGGGAATCAGCCCCATACGGAAGTACGATCCAAACAAATGCGGTGGACTTTGTACATAGTATTGAATTGGCTGTGAGCTCTCGTATTATGCTCCGGAGAAATATGCCAATAACGGATGGCTTAGCGAACGGGGCAATGGGTGTTCCTAAAGGATTTAAATGGCCGGCACTAAGAAGAGATCAACTTGCGCCAGGTGAACTGCCTGATGCCATTTTGATATTATTTGATGATCCATCAATAGCATTGCGTCTTAAAGATGATGGATACATTTCCATAGCTCCAGTGCCAGCGACCTATCAAGCCAATCGCGGTTATCGTTATATCGAGAGGCGGATGTTGCCAGTCATATTGAGTTGGGCTGTGACGGTACACAAGTTGCAAGGATGTACACTTAGTTCCGCGGACCTAGGGCCTAAAATCTTTGCTATAGGCCAATGCTATGTTGCCTTGAGGCGGGTCAAATCCTTAAAGGGATGGCTTTAAGTGATATTGAGTGGAACAAATTACTCAACCATCCCCACGACAACAGAGCAGTGGCGTAGTAGGGGCGGTGGGGGCGGTCCGCCCCGGGTGCCACCCTTTTTGGGGTGACACCCATCCAAAAAAAGGGGTGGCACCCAGACACACAAAACTCAACTTTGAGAAAACATAGGCATTCTAGCTCAGCACTACGAGAGTTAGCACGAAATTGTTAGGAGTCGACTAAAAACAAAAAGAAGGTCATCCGCCAACTACCGCCCCGGGTGCCACCCATGCTAGCTACGCCACTGCAACAGAGCCTTATCCGAAATGACAAGAATGAGAAATATGCTCTTGCATTACATTCTTTCACCGAGTTTCTTTGTTTTTTGTTTGTTAATCGCAGAGACATAGACACTTACACACGTACACACACACACACACACACACACACACACGCGCGCGCGCGGGCGCGCGCAAACACGTACACACGTACAATCACACACACAATACATACAAACATACTCAGAAACAATATAATGTATACGGGTCAAACTGAGAACCTTCTTTTTTTTAAGTCGGTTAAGGGCCTAAAACCTTCTCCTAAGTGCAACAAATACTTTTCTGAAAACCGCATCAAAATCGGTTCAGCCAAACGCGAGATAATCGCGGACAAACATACATACATACAGGTCAAACTGAGAACCTCCTTTTTTTTGAAGTCGATTAAAAAACAATCTGCTTTGCTGCTTTTGATTCTCTGTTTGCTATGTTTTATATTAAGTAAAAAAATATTTCAGACTAAATTTTTATGTGTCGATGAAGGAAAACATTTTTTGTTTCTATATTTTTGTATCAATATAGTAAAGTTACGGCGATACCCCGTTCCAATTGCGACAGTAAGCCACTCATTTACACGAAACCTTATTGAATAACACTGACTTTCTGTCTCCAAATGAAAAAGGGTCCTATTGCAGCATCATCACAAATAGTTCGATGCATTCACGTAGCTTATTCTTTTTTATGAGGTACAAATAAATGATTTCTTTATTTGTTTAGACAGATAACTAGGTATTTTAATTTTTAATTTTTCATTAATGTGCTTAAGAACTAGTGCCATCGAAAATGGACATTCGCAAAGGCATGTGAAATCTTAATGTGAAAAGATAAGCAGTTTGACAAGTCGCTCAAGAAAAAAGAGGAGCTTCATAGTCCTTCGTTATTATACAGAGAGTGCATGTGCTCAAAAAGAGGACAATTTGTAAGCAAACTTGATATATTTGTTTGTCATAACCAGAGTTCTGATAAAAAATAATGTTTTATCACAAGCTTTTAAAACACTACAAAAATATTCAATACGGTAATCCAAAATGCTGTTCTCGGGACATTAGCACTGAAATGGCCACTTAAACGGTTGTCTGAAGCTGTACTAAATATTTATCAAAGAATATTACAACTTATAAATATGACTTAATTTTTTGTTCATCGCCGTATTATACTAATAGTTGTGAAACATAATAAAATGTGCTATAACACTAATTTAATGATAGTTCTTAAAGCATATACAGCCTGACATGAAAGATTATGTCACGGCAAATATAAATCTTTCAAGTGTCATTCTATTTTGTTCTTTTAAAACCACAGACCTCAGTGTGTAATAGACATGATATCTATACATATAATAAAATTAGGTCCGCCAGTTGTTCTGGCTATCTGCATGAACGCGATAACTCAAAAAGATAACGTGATTCCTGAGGCGGGATATATAATTCATGCAGGCAGAGACGCAGGAAAAATGTTGTATAGATTATTAATAAATAGCTTATTAATTTGTTAAATCTGAAAGTCCAAATCAATGTCAATCCAAATTCATAAGCGTCACATTGTGACCCAAATGAATAAAGGATTTTGAATTTGAATTTGAATGACAAAAACCAAGTAAGAAACGATGACTAAATGAGGTAACCCGCTGACTGTGATACCAAAACAAAAGCACCAAGATATATAACCTCCTGACGAGATCAAATAAGCTAAATGCGTGTGTCCCGAGAATTTTAGCTTTGGGCCAAAATCGCGACTAATTGGGTCCCCGAAGGTGCTAGGCGATAGCGTGGAAGGCCGAGACGAAGATGACGGGACGAACTGGACTCGTATAGGAAGGACTGGCCTGTGCTGGCACAAAATAGAGATCTGTGAAAAAAGGAGAGGGAGGCCTTTGCCCTGCAGTGGGACGCTACAGGCTGAAAATAAAAATAAATAATAATAGCTAATAACTACCAATTTATGATCAGTTTGACAGATGCAGTAAGTGAAGTTGCAGCCTTGTATATTTCATTCAAGAGCAGGTCTATTAGATATTACAGTCTATGGTTAAAAACCGAGTGCTTTAAACACCATATTATTTCTACAGTTTACGATCAAAAGTTTCAGTGTTCGTGTTCGCGTGCACTCGGTACTTAGGTCTTGATTAATATTTACAATTTTAATCACGGGCTCCATTACTGACGTTGATAGGGGTTCGCTTCTCTGGCTGATTATTTTAGAACGAGAAATCAAGGACACAAAAACTTGTTAATAAAAACGCATTACCAAATGGGTTTCTGGCTATTTGATTTTAGCCCACAGAGTAGAGCTTATGAACTGTCGAAATGCAATTATAGAAATTCTTATATAATGTTAATGTATATATTTCGTCATCACACAAAAGATCTGTTTTAGAGTGTATTATTAGTGTGAATGGTTCTCTTCTTACTATGACCAATAGTAGGCTGTATAGGTCTTCTTTGACCCAACCGAGTTTTGGTAACATTTTCTTGGTAGCATAAAAGGAATTCCCAAATAAACTTAATATCATATTATTTTGAAAACCTTCATGAACATTTTTATTATGTCATGCAGTTAACGCATAATACTTTCTTCCATATTTAATATATAGGATAGGTACCAGTCATTTGAGTCACGGGTTACTACATTATTTATACCCGCTTTTCTAATTAAGCGTTTCATTGGTTCAGATTCTATGTTCCTGACAGTGTTGAAATAAGTGAAATCAAACACATAACTAATTAATCAAAAATGCTTTTACCATTGCACCTTACCGCACATACTGCATAAAATACCCATCATCCAAAGACAGATCTGAATCGGTAGACATTACTTAGTTGCACCAGTCCAGTCATTTAGCTGCCTCCGAGGTGCCATAATGACACCTGAACGCTATCCATAGAAGATGAATACTTAAATATATTATGCACAGGTGGCTTCTATGGAATAAGTGAATGGCATTGCCGTTTAGATAATAGAAAAAGATGCATCAATTTCTGAAATCGCCGTGCGTATGCAGGAATGAAGCAAGGATATTATAGCGAGCATTATTATTCATGATCTTGTGATATTATACAGAAAATTAATATAATTGATGAGTTCTTGTTCTTTAAATAAGATAATTGTTTTCCTTCCTCATCCGCCTACGGAGATATAAAAGCTCGTCTAAGTATGTTATTATTTTAAGGAGATAAGGTTTACTTATAAGTTGTCCCATTATGATCAAAATAAACTTAGGCAAAAAGAGCATATTATAATGATTAGAAGTATAAGATACCCATAGAGTCTATGGGTATCTAATACCTCTAGTCTATAGCATAGACTGCTGCTTTGTGGTATAATATTTATTTACATTATAATAACCGTGCATTACATACATACATTCATACATAGACTCATGCTTGTTTTCCGGAGGGCTAGGCAGAGACTACGGAACGCCATTTGCAACGATCCTGACATATCTCTCTTGCTTCATTCACTCCCATCAAATTCCTCATGCATGCTCTTCTGTTCAGACTACTTCTAACCGTGCATTATGAAGTATAAAAGATTATCGACTGCAATTTTATGCAAATGGCGGTAGAGACACAACACATTTTCAATCTCAGAGGTCATATGTTCAAAACTGCGCGGGAAAGATTAACATAACATAACATATCTTCACGCCTTTTATCCCCGAAGGGGTAGGCAGAGGTGTATTACACACTCTCACTATTCGCCAGTTATATATAGGTCCCAATGTTATAGGGGGCGGGCCTATTGCCATCTACCGGGCATATTGTTAAGCGAGCGATAATTAAATTTTTTTACGAAAGATTACTAATTATAGAATAATATGCATAAAATGATGCGACGAACAATACCTAATATTTTGTAAATTTTCGTTCACTTAATTTTTTGTTAGGTACTTACATATTGGTTTAAATTTAAATGAACGTCTTCTAGTTCTACTGTCGCCTTATTTATAGAGATTCCAGAGCATTACTAACCATTCTACCAAGCCTCAGAAGAAGTATGCGTCATAGAGCCAGGCTTCCTCACCAACTATCTTTGTCAAGCAAAATAGTTGACCACCTGCAATAGGCAGAACTACATTACTGTACTTAAGGTTACACATAGCACTCTTCAATTTGACCAACATCTGCTTGTTTCTACAAATAATTATGTTCTATTTATACCTGACATTCTCAAACACTTTTGTCACATAAACCTAACACCCATGCTCACCTTCCAATATTGGATCCAACCATTCAAACAATGCCGTGGAACGTTGGAACACGGCGGTTAAGACAATAAACTTTGACAGTCAATTAATCATAGTGGTTAAATCACAAAATCAATATATGCCCAGCGGTTTTCGAATGCAGCCAACTTCGTGTTAACTGCATTTCCCTGTCACAGAGTAGTGAACACTATTGATATACGTTTAACATAAATCTGTGCTGTATTTTTATGATTTATTTTGTATTGAAAATATTTTTGAACCCGGGAAGGTAAAAAATCTCTAAATACAATATACGTTTATTCAAACGGAATAGATATACATTTTTAATAGAATAGATGTTGTCTTTTGTATATTACTTGTCATGATTGCTTGAATCTTTCTTATACTTTTCTCATTTTTTTATGGATCTTTATATTCGCAAGAACAATTTGGAAATCACTTAATGTGTTTCCCCGTTTGTTCAATTCTGTTATAGATGTTAAGCCCATTACGCACAAATTGTTGGGATCCTTAAGCAAAACAATGATTTAACCATATTTTAAAAATAAATCTTAAATAATTACCTGCCACCAAACTAATCTGTGCACCTGTACTTTGCACAAGGTCCATCAACTTTACCTTCTGAGATATTCCATGTTCGTCACGGCGACGATAAAAGTCTATAAAAAGATTGTCCCTATGACCTTCGCGAGCTATTGAACCTGCAGCATTGGAAGGTTGAAAGAGCCTTTATTTGCTGTAATGTGAAAAATAACATGCTTGCTCTAAGATCAGGGGCGCTTCAGATGAATGACAGATAGATGTACAGATATAGTAAAATCAGGACATAATTTTTACAGAAATAGTTATACTATCGATGGTTAAAATGGAAGCTAGGATAACTTTTCTAAATCGAACTAACCAAAATTAAATAGTGACTTTTTTACTGAAATGATATTACAAGCATATTTAACGGGATTTAGTAAAGTTTAAAATCGTTTAGTGCATAGCAGCTAAAGGACGCTCTTATCACCTAGGTCATTATATCATTCTATGGGAAAGAATAAATATCTTCTTAATATATAAAATCCTTGCGTTACTGACTGACTGACAGACACGCTACAGCCGAAACTATTGGGCGCAGGAAGCTGAAATATGGCATGTATGTTCCTTGGGGACCGTAGGGGTGCACTAAGAAGGGATTTCCCGAAATTCCCACGGGATCAGCCAAAACGGGTAAATTTAAAAAAAATTGCAGGCGTAGCTGCTTGCGTCCTTTAGTAAGTAATAAGTTTGGAAAAAGAGATAGAACAAATTGTTACGCATATTAGTCTTACATTATTTAAAATATCAAAACGGAGCTTTCTGCGTCACTTTAGGTGTGAGCAGAGGCATAAAAATATACCTAATAAATAATTATATTTCATATAGCTTTGGAGCATGTAGACTGCACGGTTGGCGTAGTGATTTAAGCGGCCGCCTCGCCGTTTGACACAGCGCCGAGTGTTATGGGTTCGATCCCCACACGGACAACACTTTGTGAGACGTCTGTTCGTTTTATTTCGAGTCTGGGTGTGCATTGTGTCCGTTAGTCGCATGTTTGTAAAGTCCCCAGTATGTTTGTAAAGACACAGGATTTAGTCCTAATGCGGGTGTTGTCTTTTCTTAATAAAAAAAAATTCAAATACAACAAGCAGTAAACATTTATATAAATAACAAGCATTTTAAATAAAAAATAAAAATCTAACGTAAGTTTCCATATAATAGGTCTAATGGACTAGAACAACAAAAGCGTTTAGATACAACGTTATCTGATGGACAAGATAAGAAGACAAATAAGGAAGCAATTATAAGACAGATCTCATTAATTATGCAGTCGCTATTGCAGGCTGTTAGCCTTTACATCGATGAAGTCATAAAGACACGTGGCGAACGGGTGACTTGGAACTTTCATAGATGTTATTATTTTAGATACATTCTATTATTTATTCTGATTCCTTATACCGACTAGAAAAAAAAAGTATAAACCTACGGGAGTCGTAGCAGAGGTGGATCCGCAAGGTGGACCGACGATTATGTTGGAATCGCGGGCAGCGGATGGATGCGGGTGCCTCATGATCGGTGCATATGGAGAGCCTCAGGAGAGACTTATGTCCATCAGAGGACTATTGGTTGATATGATGATGAGATTACTACGTATGTTTATCCATTGTCTAGGTCTCAATACAAGCTCTGCTTATTTTTTTATAGACTCACGCCTGTATCCCCGAAGGGGTAGGCAGAGGTGTAATATTTCGCCATGAATGGGCACGTAATAGGGGCGAGCCTATTGACGTTACCGGGCACTTCACCAGACTCCGTGCTGCTACTGGGAATTCGGAAAAACCCAGGAAAAGCTCTGCTTAGTTTGGAATAAACAATGTTTTAAAACTTTCATATCCGAATGTATAAGCTTTTGACTCACAAGATACGAAACCCTTAAAGAAATTGATGAGACAGTTATACTTATTGTTAAAACCAAAAAAGAAGTCAGAATAAATATCATAAAGTTAAAAAATAATGTAATTATACCCCCTGTCCAGTTTAACGCATGCCAACCGTTTACTAAACAGGAATAAAGAGGCAACAACAAATTATTGCGACAGCCAGCCAGACCGGAAAAACTCGACTCCTTCCGATGAAATTGTAAACAATGGAAAAAAACTCAGACATAGTATATGTGATAAATGCAGATAAAATGCTATGCAGTTACAATAGTAAGACCTATTCTACAAACATACCTATTTATCTAGCTGTGAAACCAAATCAAACGAAACCTAATTTAATGTTTGTACTATTCGATCAAAAGAATTGCGAACGCCTATTTGTAGTTGTTTTTGTTTATGTCCACGGAGTGGACGGTACTTGGTTATTTTCCAACTAGATGCCACTCATCAGAATGACAGTAAAACATTGGTTAACCGCTAAGCGAACTTGGATGTCACCGCAGGGTCAGTCTGACAAGCAATTGAAGGACAATCGTAAATTCGAAGAAATGTTCATTTAAACAGTAAAAAAGTTAACTACACTAATTACAATGTATTTTAGATTTATTGCTTTGTCATTATTAGTTTTGGCTACACTAATCCTTAACAATCAAATAGATTAATATTTACGCAAATGGTTTCAAACGCGTAATTAGTTTTCGGCGCAGGTTTGTTTACGGGGTGACTTTTAAGTATTTATTACAATCACAACAGATTAAAGATCTATCCATACATATCAAGCCCAAGACGTGGGCGGTCCGTTTCTCGTCAGAGTTACAAGGAGTAGCAGCTTATACATTTTATATGAACTCATTCACACCCGGCCGAGCTGTTCGCGCTGGAGACCATCCCACGGTCACGGTCCGTCCACGAGCCGAACACGGCTTGGATAGGTGTAGATTGTAGATCAACCTTAAAGACCTCAAAATACAATATTGGCTGCTTTCAATCACATTATTCTCATTCTACTCTAGTATTAGTTTTAAATAATTTAATTTCAATAATAATATAAATAACAAAATGAAATGTAATGTAAATAAATAAAATAGTATTTGTATAGTAGATAGTACCTACTTGTAAATTGTCATCGCTACTTTGTATTTCGATCAGTTATACAATAAATGAATGATTAATTACTAACAAAGGTTTACAGATCACTATGCAGATACAAACCAAAACTTTGGTGAAATCACTCTCATTACCACGGCTCGGTTAATGGCCTCCGAAGTGCATCGATTTCTCGAGCACCAACCTTTATAACGGTTCGAAGAGGGTATCAGCCTTGACGTGCGAATTAGTGATTGCAATGTGACTTCTTTTTGTTAACATAATGAAATTACGTGGAAAATCTGAATATGCATTTCATAACGGCAGTCTGACAGTCTGATGATGATAATGATGATATACCAAAATTTCACTACCGGATCAAGACGAAACGTTTCATTAAACTATTAGACGCAAAAAGCTGAAATTTGGCATGTATGTTCCTTGGGCACTGTACTTGGGCACAAACAATGATTTTCCGAAATTCCCACGGTATCGCGAAATGCAGGCGCTGCTGAGGGCCTGATCCTATTGTATTAAATAAATCTCATATTGGTCGGTGGATTGTTACGTTGCAAGGTATCAATGGAAAGACTAGATCGGACAGATATATGTTCGTTGTTTTGTAAATCCAAGTAATGAATTATAGCCTTAAGGGTTAGGTCCTATTTTAGTTCACCTCTTATTAGAGGACATTAAAACTATTGATGTAGGTGTGTTTTTCGTATAACTTGTAGATACATTTAATAATTACGTTTTTATTAATAATGGTATGCGTATGATAACTGAGGCATTCATTTACAGCTCTTAAATTTTAATTGTAGGCATGTCAGTCTAAAATAGGAACTTTGTAAAGTCATATATAAAGCCCTTAAGAAACCTACATTTACGTTCCAAAATTTTCCATGGAACCAAAGAGCTCAAGTCTGTAGGAGGGATTCAATATAAAATGGTGTAGAATACATGGCATAGAACCGTAATAACGGCCAATTCTATAGTTGCACTTCGAATCACAACTGAACTCTTATCGAATAAGCATACGGGGACAAACTGCTTGATAAACTGGTATAATTTATGGATATCTAAGGATACCTTGTTAGTGCTCATTATTATCATTAATTTGTAGTGTCTTGGAGATTTGTTACCTTCCAGGAAGAAGCTAACAAATCTCCAAGAACTATTTTTATTATTGTTACATTAAGAACAATATTTAAATGGATGTCTTGGAGATTTGTTACCTTCCAGGAAGAAGCTAACAAATCTCCAAGAACTATTTTTATTATTGTTACATTAAGAACAATATTTAAATGGAATATTTTTTTCTGTCGCGTCTAAAGGGCGTTTTTTTACTGACCTACTTTTTCCACGTCTTATCTACTATATCAATCTCAGATCATAGATGATCTGAGATATCAATACATTTTTGAGGGTGTATGGATGAATGTTAGTTGTTCTTTCTCGCAAAAACAACTAAACGTGTTTTGATGAATCTTATCTGTTATTGAAAACTTATACATTATAAAAACGAGCTTTTTTAAAATACTCAATCAAAAGCTCTAACGGCTACTGTCATTGTTTACATTAAATTAATGCTTGCACGTGTAAATCTAAGCATCTAAACATTTTGCGTATACTGCATCCATGCCAACTTTTTCAGTATCGAAAAATTTGAATATAATACAATCGATGGGGATTTCCGCTTCCACCATTTTGATGGGAATCCAAACTGGTATTATATTTCTGAGTATAGTGTTATTAAATTTAATACGTATAAATTATTACTATGGTGGAAAATAGTGAGTTTAGTTGAAAATAGATAAAACTTGTTTTGAAACTGGTCTTTGAAATAATTGTTGAAGTAGTATAGTTTATGTAAGAGATGTGTTTCCCGATATTTAATTGGTGTAAACATAGTAAACATAATAACGGTATATATTTTTTCATGGGTTTTCAGTGAGAAAATTCTCAGTAACTGTGTCGATTGCGCCTTTCGTGAAAAAAGGCTCGTGCCCAATAACAGAGGCACTTTATTCCTAGAAGAGAAAATGCCTCTTTGTAATCTCTTCTTTTCTTTATAATTTGAGATGATTTTATGATCTTGTGTAGTATGTGATACTAACTTAAGTAATAGTAAAAAAGTGTGGCCTGGTTTTACGGTGTTGTATGCTACTGTGGCTTATGATCGATTAATTATCGTGTTGCTCAAAAATTATTATTAGGTTTATCTGTTAGAATTAGATGCTCGGCGACAGATAATTGACGGTGTTACGGAGAAGGGGAAAGAAAATAAATTTGTGTCTGTGCACCATTTATGCACTATTATATATTAAGTCCCGCGCAGTTGGCTAGTCTCCATTATGACTAGCCGCCGTGTCAAAAATTCATTCTGCAGTGCACTACGTTTGTAAATGATATGATATACCTATCATAATTACATTAGCGCCTATAAGATTTGATGTGGAACACACTGCATGTGCATTATTAATATTATGAATGCGAAAGTTTGTTGTTTATCGTTCTATACAACAA
Organism: Euclidia mi; assembly: GCA_944739405.2. Classification (NCBI taxonomy): domain Eukaryota; kingdom Metazoa; phylum Arthropoda; class Insecta; order Lepidoptera; family Erebidae; genus Euclidia; species Euclidia mi. Next base: position 15,165,379 of record OX123197.2, read on the forward strand.
CTTTAAATTACAAAACGTATTTTAATTAAACTTCACAGTAAAATAGCTTATAGATCACAATAATACATAGTCCACCGGAATCTAGACGTTCTAAATGTGAAACTCCAATATAAGCAGCATCTCATTTTTTTTTTTTTTTTATAGCCTCACGCCTGTATCCCCGAAGGGGTAGGCAGAGGTGTAATATTACACCCACATTTCGCCATGAATTTTTAGGTCCCAAGTAATAGGGGGCGAGCCTATTGCCGTACCGGGCACATTACCAGAAATACCAGACTCCGAGCTGCTACTGAGTATTTCCTAACGGAAAAACCCAATAACACTTTGCCCGACCCGGGAATCGAACCTGAGACCTCCCGATCCCACGCGCACATTTATGCCGTGAGACCAACGAGGCAGTCACAGCAGTCAGCATCTCATAATTTTAAGATTTATTTTTGCTTTCTTTTCAAGCTTGTATGAAAAGAGTTTTGAATGTAGAGGAAGCGCGAGAGGTTTGTAAAGATAGAAGTAAGTGGCGTTCCGTTGTCTCTGCCTACCCCGACGGGGAAAAGGCGTGAGTATATGTACGTATGTATGTGTATGTTTGCTTTCATCATAACAGCCTTTTGCACTCCTCGGCTCGACATAGGCTTTTCCTTATTTGCTTCATAATAGCATTGTGACTATTGTGAGGCGATAGAAGGGTATGGCCTGCTGTACCACGCTGGCCAGGTGGGTGGATATCGGGCTCTGATGTCGAGTTTTCTTCTCTTCAGCATGATGAAGACTGTTGTGATTCACGAAAAAACTAAAAACTAAAACTATTTACAGTTTTCGTGTATTTTCCTTTGTCGCCTCTTGCAACATCCACGAAATGGAATGGGGAAGTGGCACTATGTATTCAAATTTAAAAATAATCATAATAAAATTCTGTTATTAATTTATAGAAGAGACTTATTTGTGACTTTGTCTAACCATAACTATGGGTAACTAAATCTTTCTTATTGGAATTTATTTTACATTTCAATAGCTTTTTACTCGTACGACAGTCAGTTCAGTCCAGTTTTTTTTTTCATTAATATTTATTTCAATTCGCGCTGGAAACGAGCCCTTTTGATATTTGGCTTTAGAGCGTGGTAAAGAGGTTTTATGAGTCTCTTTCGAAGACGTATGTACCTGGCCAAGTGACTGAAATCACTGCAGCTTCCCAGAATTTATTTAGTGGCAGGGACAGATTTATCTACCATAGAGTGGTACGGCATGACCTCAGTATTCCGTCAACCACAGTCTTATCCTTTACATCAGTAGCATTTTATCCAATTCCAAAGTTATAGAATAAAGTTTTCCGCCGCCATTTTCTTCAGTCCCGCGAAAAGTTCGCAACAAAATAATGATCTCATCCCAAAGGAATGCACATTATCATAACCAGCCAGTTAAGAAGGTTAGCGCATTGTTGAAGAGTACTCATTTGCATCTAAATGCACAATAAGGTCGAATAATGTCGGTAGGTCACCCATCCTATTTATGATTGCGAGAAGGTTGTTGTACTGTGACGACACTAATGAAATTCGTTTTCAAATTTTAGGCTTGTTGGTGTTTGGCAAAGAGCAATAAATAGAACTTCTTTACAAATACAACCATTCAAAGTTAAAATTTAAGAAACCATAGACTAAAAGCGCTTAAACATCTTGGGCCAAACCTCTCTTATACAAACTGCAAATATTACCAAATGTAGAGTATCATCCTATTAGCGTAAGAGATAGCCACCATAGAGTATTATAGACAGCACAATACCTCCATAGAGAGCATATAAGTAAGTACTTAACATAATAACATTGCCTATTATACAGGTAAGACTTATGAAGAAAGAAGCTGTAAAATACAATTGCACCTTTGAAATTAAACTATAGGTTACGGATTTTATCGCGATATTTAGATTTCACTGAGTTATTACATTTAAACCGAATGATCTAGAAACTACATCTTTTAATTTAATACCAGCCGACGTTTCGAATTTTTTACAGGATTCATGGTCATGGCAGACCGATTTTTTAAGTTTTTATTTTGGAAGAGCGCGATTCAGTATCCTCAATAACGATTGATAACACTCAATCGCAAATACTACAACGTCTACGCCTGTACCTACCGTAGTTTCTACGGTGTCCCAGTGCTTGCCAGTTACTGAGCTGTATGTCGTTTAACAGTGTTATGGCGAAATAATCGAAGTGGTCGTTTAGCTAATGCCAGGTGCGGCATATGCTGTGGTTTGATTTTCAGCTGAGTTTCAGCTAAGACAACACTTCGTGTGATCCACGTACTATAATTATTCCAAGTCATCATCAACATCACTTTAGCGTTGTCCTGCTTGCAAACCAAGACTCTTGATTTAGAAGCCAGGGTCTGCTATACCGTTAAGTCTCGGTATATTTATGAATTCGTTTCTAAATATCAGCTTCTTACACATTGTAGTTCCGGCTGTAGTTACTCTGTCTGTCAGTTAGTCAGTAACGGAAAAAAATACATAATAAATAATAATATACAGATAATTGATAATAAATATTGATTAATTTACAGTAACAACCTTTTAGTAACAGTAAAATCGCAAAACAAAATTAAATATGGTAGCAATTATTGTGACCATGGTTCAACAATTGATTAATCTAATCGTGAGTGCCCAACAGCCTTAAGGTATATACCAAAGACCATAACTCACTGCTTTTCCGTCAGCACCATATCTTGTTTCAACGCGGATATGCCCATATCTCGCCATAAGATTATTTAGTATGTGACCATGCCCATAATATCACTTATAAACTATTATAGGCAACGGCCTTAACTATTGTTTCCTTAAGTCTCGGTATTACTATTGAGAAAGTAATAATACCTATTAGTAGCCTAGGACAACGCAGGGTCTTTTGTTTACAAACTAGGCAAAAACTGTACTATGTCAACCAGGTACCTGTTGACGTACGATTTTTCTCAAAACCATAACTAATGAAGTCACCAGATGAATGTTCTCAATACACAAAGATTTGCCCTAAGTTAATACATACAGACTCTGACTAGACTTCTAGTGGACGTAGAAACTATAGCCATTGAGTGTGCTTATGAAAATTTTAAAGATTATAAATGTGTGGTTTTCGGACAATATACGTCTAGAACGAACATTGTGTGTCTTTCCCCTTTCATCACACAAATTTTGGGACTCCGACACCAGAGTTGGCCCCACACTCACACGAAAAAACGAAAACGAGTCTCTAAACACCAAACAAATAAAACTAGAATCTTAAATCTAATTATAAGCCAGGACAAAGCCTTGACCTCAATTTAGCCCATGTTTTATAATAAGACCATATTATACTTTTAGCACAGCCCAACATCAAATCCGAAGCAGACCAATAGTAACTGAACCAATGAATACAGATTTACATACCTAGTAGAAGCGCATTTCTTAAGGATTTCGAGTGCCGATTCCAAGTGGCGTGTTGGCGGGTGTCGTCAGTTTGTCTCTCTTGCACTCATAGAGACAGCTGTCACAGCGCGACTGCCATGCCGCCAAGCGGCAATTTGGGTCACAGAAAGTCTGTCTACAGAGTGCCCATAAGAAATGCGCCTCTATGTAAATATCTATGCTCTATGACTGAACACATTAGCCTAGGCTTGTGTCACTAGATCAACATATAGCTTTGACAGACATAAACACATATAAAGTCATCGTTTGAATTAAAATAGATTAATTACGAGAAACGTACAATGGCATAAAAATAGCGCGATAACAATACTAGCTACTCTTATGTCCACTATATCTGACGAAGTGATCTAAGAGGAAATCTGACTACCTAGTACCAATCATGACGAAGGCTCTGAGTTTTATTTCGTATAAATACCTAAAAAAATACTTTACGTACTACAATTTTACTTTTGAAGAGCGGTGTTATTTGTAAAACAAGCATGGTTGATTGGTTCAAATAGGGTAAACCGACAAACTTGGTTAGTGCAAGGCCATCCATGAAACTTTTTTACAGCTTATCAAAACTATATTCATGAAATATTTTTATTTTTGAAATTGTAGGTATATATCGTTTGCTAAACATTCATTGAGCGAAACCTAAACATTTAAGAATTTTGAAAATGTTATTGAAGGGCATGAAAACTGGCTAAATTACATTTTAGGCAGGTTATGACACTAGCTTAACCCTTACAGTCTAAAGATAGAGCACCTAAGAAAGGCAAATGGGAGAAGTTATAAAACGAGAAAATGAAAATATATTTTTGTCTAAATTCTTATTTTATTTATTTATAGACTCACGCCTGTATCCCTGAAGGGGTAGGCAGAGGTGTAATATTACACCCACATTTCGCCATGAATTTTTAGGTCCCACGCAATAGGGGGCGAGCCTATTGCCGTACCGGGCACATCACTAGACTCCGTGCTGCTACTGAGAATTTCCTAACGGAAAACCCAATAACACTTTGCCCGACCCGGGAATCGAACCCGAGACCTCCCAATCCCACGCGCACATTTATGCCGCGTGACCAACGAGGCAGTGTCTAAATTCTGAACCTATAATTATGAGAGTAGGTCTCCTTTTGTTAAAAGTATCTCGAATTACCGCAGTGTGAACTCAGTCCTTACTTATCCATGCACCATGTGGCTACCATTTTAGTATCATGCACCGTATAACATACTTATTAGTACACCAGTGTATATACACAATGTGTATGTGTGACCTTTTCAATTGTTTCCTTGTGTGGTGAATTTTAATTGACAAGGCGGCTTCCGCGTCGCGTTAGGCACGAGGCAAAAGTTGCATGTACTTATTTTTATTTAATATTAAATTATTTAGCTTTTGAAGCTATTGCCTAGGCAAAGCAGCGATAGCCTAGTGGAGATACCAACGGACTGCCATGCAGAGGGTATCGGGGTCGAATCCACGGCGAGCACCACTGACTTTTCGGAGTTATGTGCGTATTGAATAGTTAATTATCGCTTGTCTCGTGCCTCGGAGAGCACGTTAAGACGTCGGTCCCGGCTGTCATGAAGATCTTTGACAGTCGTTATAGGGCGTCAGTACCTCTAAAATAAACTGACACTAGTCTAAACCATGGAATATCGCTAACCCTTCGGGTTGCGGAGGTCAGACAGGCAGTCGCTCCGTGGAAAAGCTAATATTCCGCGAAATCCGGTTAGACTAGAAAGCGGACCCCAGGTTAAGACTAGGATAACGCTAGGAGGATGATGATGATTTAGCTTTTGAAGCTTATTCAATAAATAAAAAAATATGATAAATTTTAAAATAATTGTAAAAGTTTATATTCACTTTGAAATCAAACTACGGTTTTTGGATTCAATGGCGATGTGTTGGTTGGATTACATTTAAACCGAATGATCTACAAACTACGTTATTTATTACTATACGAAGTTTCCATGTCTTTACAGGAATCGTGCTCACGGAAGACTATTCACTCCTAAAACAGTTTGACATAACCTTATTCGATAGCTTGGTGGTTTTGGGTTCAATACCCGTGCCGACCATTCAAATACTGTTAAGTTATTTTACCAATAACTTCTCATCAATGATTAACTGCGATGTCCAATTTTATTTGCGTTGTTTAGGACAACTCAAATACCCAGCTGACCTTATACGAAATTGTTTGTATAATACTACGTACAAATGGTTTCAATACATTAATTCTGCTACAAGCCGCCTGCTCAAAATGGTTTGCTTGCAACCTAAATGTAGTGGAAATAATTAGGATGCAACAGAACCGACAAAAATCTTACCGAAAAAACTTCAACGGCGGTGCTTTTGAACGTAGCTTGAATTATTACGTGGCATTTTAAATTATACCATTTACATAAATAATTAATAACGATATGGCTATTTTAAATATTTTCATGCAGTTAAATCACCGCATTACTTATGTGATAAATATAGCCTTAGCCTTGTTAAATACCTCCTTTTTGGGGTTGCCTATATTCATAAACATAAATACAAGAAGATTGTTTTAAAATATATCTGCTGGACTAGTAGTAAAGCCTGTATTGCGATTCATAAACAGTCAATCAACGATCAAAAAGAAAATCTTTTTCAAACATTTTATTATTTTTAACTCTACTATACATACGCACATAGGTAACTTTGAGAAGTGGTTTTAAACCCGATGCATCAGCATCCCTATGGCAGTCTGTTCGTGTCTTCACTATCGCTGAGTTGAAGAACCAAATTTATTATTTAAATAACTTGACCTTCAATAGACTTCTTTGGTGAAAGTAGAATTAGCAGCTAAAAGAACTTATGAAAGATACAGACGCAATTGTAAGAGAAGCGTCAGATACAAAAAGCTACGCCCAGATAATTTGCAAAATATATTAATTTACTGTACTCAATCTTTACTAAATGTCATTTCAAGTGTACTTGTATATTATTAACATTTCATGACGCCTCTTATAATAACATAATATAGAGAAACGCATCAACGCTACAAATAGGCTACAAAAGATGACGCTCAACTAAACGTGCATGATTCGTGCTGTGGAAGTTTTCACGGCGAGTGCCAGACCGCGTTTCGCCAAGTCCTATCACCCAGTCCGATCGTGGTCTTACGTAGTCGGAAAATCACACGTAATTCCTCCATAGAAGCATATATTTCAAGCGTGTTGCCACTAGACTAAGATAAAGTACCAGATATACTTAGATAGATATTAGTGAAACACACAACTATTTCGTAATACTTACACGAGGTGATGTTTGAAGGACGTACTTATATGAAGTATATAAATACCGTTATTGTGTTGGAGAACATTGTTTTCAGTTCAAATGATATGGACGTAAACGGTCGAGAAACTCGTGGATGCATAGATGCGCAGATTAAACGTGCAAATTTGAAATAGGTGGTCAAATGACTCTGTCACGGCTGAGATTAGTGTAAAGAGATCAGAATCTCGTATAGTATGTTATAATTTTCTCACGTCCATTAAATGTATTTTAAAAGTTAAATAGGGAGTTTGATGTCATCATATTAAACTTTTAATAATCGAATTTGGAATGAGTCCAAAATAACAATTGACTAATGCTGGTGGTCCCGTTTATTGTAGTTGTCGAATAGTCTTAAGTCGCGATTTTAGGACACCTAGTTTGGACTGATAGCAACTTTGAAAATAATTTAGCAAGCAGTTGGCAGATCACATGATTTTGCTTCTACTAAGTGTTCCTCGCTCTATTGTCGAGCGAGTGATATTTCTAGTGTTTACAAAGTTAACGAGGCACATCAACTCCTAACTGCCAACGAGTGTTTGTTTAACTTATAAGGAAAAAAACATTGTACAGTTGTGTTGGTCACGCATTTAAGATGATATTGTCCAAGCAATTGTACTCAGTCGTGACTTTTTTTACATAAGCAAATAAAAAAATAATACTTGCTTTTTATCCAGTTGCATTGAGGAAAACCCCCATTTATATATTAGTCACACCTACATAATTATTTTGTGGCCAGCAAAAACACAATTGCAGACAAAAAATAGCACTTATTTGAATATTTCAATATAAATCTTCATTAAGTGGTTACATTTTGACGTTTGCAATTTTTAAGGATAATATATCATAAGTAGAAACCACTTACGTATCCACTTAAAATATTAAATAGTATTAATCATCATTTTACTAGCTGAAGTGACAGTTTACGGTTCCTAGAAGTATAATTATAATAACGTGAATTGTTAATTACGTTTGCTTTATTATTCAAAAGGCAATTACATAAAAGTTTTAAATAATATTAAAAATATAATTTATTCACATGTTTTATCTGTTATAAAATATTAGTGAGGAATTAGTTGTAGACATATTTTACTTAATCCATATTTTGTAAACTCAATTTAAAAGTTGGACTTCAACTTCAATTTTCGGCGTTTCACTTACTGATTTAAATTTTGCACTGTTCCAAAAAGGTTTTATTTCTGTATTGAATATTCCTGTAAGGAAATCGAAGTATCATATTTATATGCTACGTATTAGGTTTTCAAACAGTTGGGTGGCCAGCTCCCCACTCTATTCCCAAAAGCACCGTGGTTCATTATATTTCTCCTTAGAAATACGCTACTACGACAAATCATCATTCTGGATTTGCAAATGCTCATTCGCCAACTTAAATTTCCATCTTCTTGGTCAAAAAGCTGAAGGGCAGATTAAGGTGATTCTTAATTACGCCAATTAATTTATGGAACATACAATACACAGTAGTAATACAGTCTTAGGCCCCTTCAGAACCTGTTCTAGATTCTGCATCACCAGCTATGCGGTTGGATGCAGGCGGCTCAAGATCGATATAGGTGGAGAACCTCGGAGGAGGCCTATGTCCAGCGGTGGACGTCTCTAGGCTGACATGATTACCTATACAAACTTTTGCTTAAATAATTTTCAATTGAAGTCCGTCAGGTGGGTGCTTGCGAATGCTTCCCCGCAGCACATGATCAGCACTAATTTTGACCAAATTTAAATAGAATGTAATAATCTAAGACAATTTATATAATCGAATACTATTGCTAAGAAAACATATGCCAAAGGAATCATCATAATCCGTTCATATTTAGAGGAGCATTAGCGAAACAGGCATAAAAATTGCGTTTATTCAAATTAAGAACCTGTTCCTTTTCGATGTTGGTTAGAAAGGAATGCGTAATATGCGTGACAATTGTAATTTCGAGCAAACTAAAATAAATTAACCACCAATCTGAGAAATGGAATAAAAAGATTAAATTCAATAGCTTATAGCTTCAAATAATGACACTTTATGACACCACCTTGCAATTGTCTCAATTTTATTGGATTAACTAAGATCGCGGTACAAAAGTGACCGATAGATGGCAGCATGTTTATTCAATTTCGATTAAACTATCTAAGTGTGAGTTTAGTAATGCCGATCTTTATACTTTCACACAGATACAATTATTAATATTATTAACAATTGATAATGTATTGCACCAATGATTAATTATATTGATAACTTTATGAAGCAAGAGAGATATGTCAGGATCGTTGCAAATGGTGTTCCGTAGTTTCTGCCTACCCCTCCGGGAAACAGGCGTGAGTCTATGTATGTATGCATGATAACTTTAATTTCATATCTTCACATACAGTTTACTCAGCTATGTATTCCAAAATAGTATACTATTTTCACCTTGCAGAAGATGAAACTAATCAAAACACCAATTCAAAAATCTGTAATTCCATTAGATCGTAATAAGTCCAATCACGGAGGCAATCTGTAGTCATATAGTTACGTAGATAGGCGTGCATAAACGTACAAATAAACTGCGCACGCGCCGAGTGCCACGACCTGGCTCAATGCTATGTGTTCATGTGGATGACGCACACATGCACACAGCTCATGTGTATGTGTGGGACACACGTGTCGACGGCTTGTTTACATCAACACAAATGCACGTATACTGCGAATGATAAGTCTTGACATTTTTGCATGCGTATACAAATGTAATTCGGTTTCGGTAATTAGCGTGGTCGTAAAGCGTATCAAAATTGTCAAAAATCTAGGGCGTATTGACATTATTTTGTACTGACTGTAGTCTAAAATCTACCTACAAGTAGTCTTCGCATAAGGATGCGAATTATTTTTAGTAAATTAGTATAACCGGCTCTTCCCGTCATATCAGTTGATATTGCCAAAATCGTGCCAAGTGAAGGAAGTACAACCAGAAAGAACACCCTAGGCTCCAAGGCTGATGATGATGATGATGATAATCTAGTTAATAATATTGTGATGAGATTGAATGCCTGCACGGATATTTTGACCTCTGCAACCCAAAGGTATAGCGATATGGAGATAAAGCGTAGGAGCTGGCATCAAAAGGAATGATAATATGGAGATAAATTGGAATAGCAAACTAATGCCTAGTAAACAAACGTTCAAGATTCTTAGGTCTCGCTATACATACGCCTGTGTGAATGTTTACAGATAATAAAATATTCTCGAGTATTCAACTCTTGCGCACTATATTTGTTTGGTAGAGTCTTTGCCCTGCTCGCTTGCATTTAGGGCCTAAGTCGAACTCTGATTTAATTATCGTAATATGGTATTCGTCATTTTGCATTACGTCACAATGTTATTTCCGTGTATGATTTAGCATTTCGTGTTACTTTGTTCAGGAAGGTAAATATTAAAATGGAAATGATTTTGGATTTTTATTTTATGATTATTAATGAATTTAAACTCTGGTGCTGGTTGCTGGCGAATGACTATAAGCGCATATACTTTAAATCTCTATTTCAGTTTTTATAAATCTCTGTATTTCTTCTTCAAAAATCTGTCGACACAAATATAATAAATATGTAGGTCATGATACACACACAATTACACATGTCCAGCTTATACAATCTCAAAAAGAAAAAAATTGCTACGCAATAATTATTATGTATGAAAAATTAATACATACACCATTTGAATCATTGGGTACATAAAAACAATGTTTTATTGCCTGAATGTGTTTTTGGATTGGAAATGGTACTGGTACCTATCGATCGAATATTTATTTAACGTAAATATTTCCTTCGAGCACTTTATTACTTATCTAAAATGCTATTTAATATGACTAATTGGGCTTATCCAAGCCCATTTTATATTTATAATTTATATTTATTTAGTTTAATTAAGATACACAAAACGCCATATGTATACTTATATTTATAGTGCCTATTTATAGCGAATATATTATTTGAATTTTTCGATGGTACTCTACTTACTGTAATATAAACAAAAAACGACTCTATAGAGTAAATGTCGAAATTTTCAATGCAAACAGCAGATTTTTTTTTATATTTACAGTTGCAAAACTGTACAAGTGAAATATTTCTCAATAATACAACATTGAAGAAACACATTAACATACGAAACGAATAAGAAAAACAAAATGTTGTGCAAAAAATATTCGTGAAAATGTTAATATTTTTATTCAATTATTACGTACTAGTTTCATTCCACGGCGTGGCCTGCCTCGATGTCGATTACTGCGACTTACGAATCTTACGATAGTTTCTTTACTATTCTGAACTATGAACTACGTTACTGTAAAACTTCATCAAAATTCGTTCAGTAGTTTTATGAAAGAGTCACAAGCACAATTATGTACATCCATCTATCCTCATAAACTGTTTAGTAGTAGCTGTATAGTATTGTCTTATCTGTGGTAGTAGGATTAAATATATTTAAAAAATTAAGTCTCTTCTTCGTAGAGTTTTCAACTCTCCTCCTCTCATAAAGTGCTTTAAATATTTACAAACATAATTAAGAGCAGAATAATATTAATGTTTCCATTTGTTTGTTTCTTTGAACGTTCCATAAAATAGAGATAGGTATTTACTTATATTACTATATACACAATGTGTGGGTGTGTAATACACCTCTGCCTACCCCTTCGGGGATAAAAGGCGTGAAGATATGTTATATGTTACTATATACCTACAATGAAATTATTATAAAACTATTAACAAACTGCGTTTTAGGACTTAAACTAGCATTACTCGACATTTAGCAATGCTCATCAATATTGGCACGGTGTAACCACTACGCGACAGAGCGATCATATTTATTTTGGTTTAGTTTTTACGAAGCTCGATAGATGGCGTTATAAGTAAGTTGAAACAATAAATTTTGTTCTTCAGTAGAATACAAACTAGATCCAGTACTTTTAGGTGTAATTTTCTTAGCACCCACCAATTACGTTATGTTCTAAACTATAATTTTAATAATAATATATTTACTTTAATAATAATGTATTTGTAATTTTTGCTACCCTAGCTTTTTTAGATGTACCTGAAATATGATGTCGATAATGAGGATTACACTTCATTGTCGACCTTGCTTATCGCTATCCCAATGTTGGGCATGGGCTTCTGACTTTATAAAGTGTTAGACTATATTGCAATACGCTGACAAGTGCGGGTAGACATCAAATATCTTTCAAAAACGTTATGAAAAATTCAATCATGCAGGATTCCTCACCATATTTTTCCTTTACAGTTTAGCAAATGAGTAAACCATCTAAAACGTATTTTGAAAAGCCATTGGTGCGTATTGTTGCAGGTTTGAACTCGGGACCTTCTGCATAGCAGTCTGTTGGTCTCTCCACTAGGCCTCGTGTAACAATTTAGCTATAGCTGTTGGTTAGAAGGGAAGAGCCTAAAATAAGACACAAGAGATACACTGGGCCAAACCAAATTCCTTGGGGTCAAGTCCGAGTTTGGCAGACTAGCGAATCGTTTCTCATAAGAACAATTTCTATACATTTTCTAATTGTACCCCCTAGTGGTCTGTACTGTCCGCTAATATCCGCTAGAGACGCTTTTAGACCATGTATGAAAATTGAGAAACGACTCGCAACTCAAACAAACTCCGACTAGACCTCCTGTAAAGCAATCATCATCACAGCAGTCAGCATCATCTGGATTCAGGCATCTCCAATCGCATGCTACTGAGCTCAATTTTCGGCTTTTTGCGCACAGCCACTGCCAGCCGCTTTACGTATATTGTTCCTCTACCTAGCTGGATGTTCGAAATCAGCACTCCATGGAACGACTCGTTGTTCAAGGGCAAGTAGAGGGTAAGCGGTCACGTGGTCGCTCACCTACGCGTTGGACAGACCTAATAAAAACAGCGACACAAACGTCCATAGCCCAATGTTCCCGAAACGCTGAGGACCGCAACAAGTGGAGACAAATCGCGAGGATTGCATCATCTGGAGAAAATGCATCATGAAACCACGACCACTCCAAGAGTTGCCAAGAGTGAACGACTGAGGAGAAGTACCTAGCTGGAGAGCCACACTACGATTGCCAAGGCGCAGTCTTCCGAAATGGAATATCATAACCTTATCAAAAAGTCTCGTAAAACAAGTCATTATATCGCAAGTTGTAGCATTAAAAAGTATACACAGCAAAAATAATAATATTGCAATAAATGGCACATTGAGAGGTTATCTAGGTATGTATGTACCGTTGACCCTTGATAGCTTATAGTAGTGTACTACTGCATAGCACGCTTGACCCAGCTCTTACCGATGTAGTTATGTTTAATCTTTTACAAGCAGCTTGGTGATAATGGCTTGCATTATTATATTATTATTTTGTACTTATGGCGTAAATTGACTTGCCGTTTGTAATATGTGTTCAAAGTTATGCAAGTGTTGCTCAGGTCAATGCTTGGATGGGTGTTCGCTTGTGGCATTGACATCGGAGGTCTACCGTGCTTCGAACGGCTCACAAAGCTTTTTTTTTTCTGCCGAACAAATTGACTCCATGCTGCCTGATGTTAAGCAGTCAGTGAAGTCCCATAGTGATAGCCATCATCCCAGCAGGCATTATGGTATGATGGCCCTCACCTTGACGGCCTTGAGAAAAGCTTTTTCATGCCCCGCTTAAAGGACCCAGCATCATAAGTGGAGGGAAACACGTGGGCTGGCAAAGAGTTCCACATCTTAATGGTACGGCAGAGATAAGAGGCGCCGAACCATTTAGTGCGTGACGGTATCTGTTCTACCGTGTAAGAGTGGCACCTCAACCCAGCACGTGTCGTTCGGGATAGGAAAGGAGAGGGAGGGATTAGTTGAAAGAGCTCTTCGGAGCACTCACCGTGATAGATGCGGTAGAAGACAGCCGTTGAGGCCACGTCTCTGCGTAATTGCAGTGACTCAAGAGTCTTAGTGGCCTCTGGATCCCCAATGATACGGACAGCACGCCGCTGCAACCTATCGAGGGCGTCCAATAAGTACTGAGCGGAGCCATTCCAAAGGTGAGAGCAGTATTCCACGCAGGAGCGAACCTGGGTTTTGTATAATAGACACAACTGCTCCGGCGTGAAAATCCTCCTCACCTTGTTCAGGACTCCGAGTTTCCGAGATGCGGATTTGATGACACCCTCGATGTAGTTCTTCTGGTTGAGATTTCTGCGTATGTCTATACCTAGGATATTGAGGCTGTCTTGAATCGGTAGTGGAGTGTCCAGAAGAGACGGATGGGGAAGGAATGGAGATACCTTGGCTGAGAATGCACACACCTATGTTTTCTTGGCGTTGAACTCGACCAGGTTCTCATCACCCCAATGCGAGATGCATGTCCACGCCACCCCAAGCTGTCGGATCCTGCTTCCGTCTCAAGACCAAAATCGTTAAGCCCTGTCGGTCGGCCTTCGGGCGGTCCTTAAACTCTTGGACCTGAGCTGGCCCACACTTAACGGATACAAACAACAAAAAAGTAAATAGATGTGATCCGGTATGCAAGCTGCATTAAGAATGGAAACTGCTGCCCTATTTTATTCCGTGTGAAGTCACATAAAGCAAATCGTATCTTTGGGAGTGACTGATAACTCGTCACCAAACTTATACCATCTCGTACGGCCAGTATTGTAAAGTGTCTTCCTATTTACTCACAATCCTATTATGATGCAACTTGTACAAAGAGAGGCATATGTCCAACAGTGGACTGCAAAAAGCTGTATGATAAAATAAATGTAACGCTTAGGGAATATATGATTATGGATTGTTTAGGAATGCTACTGCTATTATACACGAGAATTTCTGTAAGGATATATAAAGTGTTTGCTACTCTTTCACGCAAAAAGACCGAACGAGTTTTGATGAAGCTTCGCAGCAATTTAGTTTTTTTTTAATTTATCGACATAGGCGGTGGAGCCTCGAGAAAGTAGTATTAGTAGGTAATAAGTTTGTGTAATATTTTTATGCTAAAAGACACCTGAAAATGATATTGGCTAGTTTAACGGGTGTCTGATAAGTGCCAGTTAATTATTTTTTTCAGAGAAGTCAAAAAACCAGTTCCAGTTGTAGTTCCTAGTAAATTAATTTGACAGATAACTCGTACAAATTTCTTGCTAATTTTGAATTTATCTGGCAAATAAGTCCTATACAAGTGTTGAAATTGACCCTTAATCTTCTGTCGTGTAAAAAGTCTGCTAAGTATTGCTGCCGCAGCACTTTGCCTACCTAACCTTTCTAGTTCGTACTCAATTATGGAACAACTTATTAATACGGCTGACATCGTAGTCAGTATTTTATATTACGTATGCATAGGCATGTTGTTCTCTGTTTCAACATGTTGTAACTTGTCGAGTGTTTTGATCAGCTTGTTATAGGACTCGGTTAATTAATTATGAGAATAGGTATATTGAATGTAGGTACTTAATGATATTTGTAAGGAATCGAAATAGGGAATTTTCCTGCTAGTAAAATAAATTATAAAAATTTCGTAACCTATTAAAACATGTCAAAATAGTGGTAGTTTTATTCACCAATTAATGTTAAAACTTTACTTTATATTTCTATTGTCAATTTATTGATAGTAAGTATTCTACTTGACTACAGAAAACTATGACGTCACCCTGCCATATTTCATACAAAAGCCGTAGCAAAGTTCATTTTTGACGTGTCATTAAAAGTGTTTGATTTGACTAGTTGGAAACAACCCTATTCATTAAATAATGAAATCGCTTAATAGTGCAACTAAACAGAAATAATTTCTTGTATAAACAGGATTCATGTAGAGTAGGATATTTTTTCTATGTCAAAATGTTATTCATTTGTGTTAACTCTTGTTTACAAAGCAAAACAACTACATTGTGTTTTTTTTTAATATCGGTAGGTATAACGGTACATGTCTGGTTATGTAATTATAACAGTATTATTGTTCTCATACAATACCTAATAGGTATATTGCGATAAATAAGTGGTTATTGTGACACTATAGTGAACGCATTGTACTCTATAATTAGGATATTACTAATAAATACTTAGGTAATCAAACAAATATATGTATTATGGTTGTGGTTGATTTATTTATGATAATAATTGTAAGTAATATTTATCATTTTATAAATTGTTTTCAAATTAAATTCGATTTGCATAAAAATAACGGAGCAATATTAAAAAAAACGGTCACCTGTCAAAAATATTAACCTTGATAACTTTGCTTAACCCAACATACCTCGTAATCTTCACATACAAAAATATATTTGCAATCAAATTAGCCCTATTTAGTAAAACCGTACTGCCATTTTAGTGCGTCGTATTGAGGCGAAACTTGTATACAGTCGAGTATAAATACATTTGCATCGTTAACACCCCGAACGGTCTTGCGCATATATTTTGCTCATTTTGCGCAGACCAAGTGTTCCTTTTGCGCAGAGTGAGTAATCCCGTCCGGAACAAACTGACCGACATTAGATTTCATTTACTAAATTAGTACCGCGAGCTGCATTGCTCATATTGTAGTGCAAGCTTATGGCGTAGAATCAAGGTTAGTTTTTAATTAAAAGATTTGATATTGAGTGGGTTATACGCGGTATGGGCAATGTGATACGACGATGGAATCTGGAGGGAAAACCATGAAGTTTAGTTGTCGCTTGACCGCAAGAGTGATGCAATCATGAGATACATATCATCACTACAGTTAAAATGTGTCAATAATAATGTATAGTTATGATATATTATCAATTTTCGAATTTAGATCGTTGTATTTATGTTATTGGGAGAGTAATTAGATTGCGGACAAGTGCGACTTAAACGTCATAAAAAAGTTCTGCTGAGCAGTCTAATACTGACAACATAAGAACATTGCTACTATTTATTCTGACAAATTATTAACAACATATCATCTTGGCAACTCTGTTCAATCCCAGAACATGGGATTGAAAAGCCACAAAATTCTGTAAGAGAGACTTCTTTAATCAATCAAATGAATTTTATTACGATCCTTGATCATCAGGCGTTCTTCCTGGCAGTGAGCAATCAATATGGCCACTATCATAGCTGGGTATGCGGAGCATTATCAAAGCAATAACAAGAAAAATTATAAGGCAACGTTCAAGTAGGGTATAATAGTGCTTAAAGAACAGGATCAGAAATATAGGATTGGGCGAAGGCTTTAACTCAACAATGGCTGGAAAAACGGACGAGGTCTGTTTGATGTTTATTCTTGACGGCAGATATCTATCCTTCCAGCTATCCTTTTACAGTTCCACTTTATAACTCAAATCTCAATTACTGTCAAATACTAGTCTTAACTAAAGTCACACTTTAGGCAGAGATATTGTAAGCCTATAATTATTTATTAGTTTATTTCATATCATCTTGTAAATAAATAGCCCCACTGTTGGGCACACGCCCTTACTCGCTATAAGATGGATTAATCCATAGTCCACCACTCAGTCCAAGTGTGGGTTGGCAGACTTCACATGATTTCAGATAGCATTACCCTATAGAGACCTCTCTGACATGCAGGCTTCCTCATGATATTTTCTTTCACTATTTATCAAGCGATCATTTTGATGAGGTATAATGTGCACATAACTTTGAAAACTTAGTTATGTGCGCCTTAGGTTTGAACACAAAACGAGATTGTAGTAGTCTGTTGGTCTCTCCACTAGGCTTTCGCTTGTCTTATAGTTTATTGTAATGTACAAATAAAGTTTCAAAGAAATTTCAAGGTAATAATAAGAGCACACAGATAAATAATGATGTAATTGGACACAATTACAGTTTTCCAATAATTGCGTGTAGAGATTTAAATTAAAATTACTTATCTGTTAATGTAGCGAGACCGCAGCTGTGCGCAATGTGACTCACACCTAGACCAATCGTTTTGTAGAGTTGCCAGTTTATTGATACTACGATGTAGTATTGTGCCTAGCAACATTGTTTATTCTTGTGTAAAGTTTTTTATTGGAAGAACATGTATATTCATTTATAAAATACTATTAATTAAGATTCCAGTGCGGGCGTGCATATTGCCATATGTTATTCGATGTTAAGTGGTAATTTGGTTAATTCCATAATTTTACCGAAATCACTGACAGTTACAAAGGGCATATTTTACCTTTATGAAGTCTGGCATACTAAAATTATTAAACATTATTAGATTTGAAATCATTACCAAACACATTTAAGTGTGCCATGTGACTAATTAAATACATCTAGCATAGGTACTTATTAATTTGTTAGTAACTTATCAACAAAATATGTCGCATCTACACAAAATACTTATTGTTTGTCGGTCGCTATGTCTCTTTGATCGCGCCGTTGGCCCATATAATACCTATCCAGTAAGAATGCTGCCAACCACAATTATTGATAGCAGTAAAAACAAATGCGGCTGTGACTATAAATTAAAAACATTTACCTATTGTTTATACCGTAAACACACTGATTAATGGTCTGGCATTGTTTTCTAGAATGATTGAAATATAAAAATGTGTTGAGCATTAGAAATAGTACATAATAATTGCGTCAACTTCGTAACATTATTGTTTATTTACTTCCGTTTTCCCGTGTGGTGACGGATTAAGAATACGAAATGTCACCACCCCATATCCTCCCATGGGTGTCGTAATAGCCGACAGAGGGAGCATATTATGCAGAGAACAGCATTTTAAGATAAGGAAAACTTGATACAAACCTTATACCAACCCGTTAGGCCAGCGCGTTATAGTAGGCCAATTCCTCCTTTCAAAGGAGAGGCCTAGTCCAGCAGTGGACTGTTAGAGGCTGATGATGACTTCCGTTTCCAATATTCTATATATATCGATGGATTTGGTTACTAGAGGTATTTATTTTACTTATTTTGTAAGAAACTTAAGTTAAATATCTATCCGCAGTAGCCAAATTCGGTAGCGATCAGTGTTATAATATTTATTTTTTATTTCCCTCTGTGACAGCTCACTAAGTTTCTGACTCCAGTTTTATCAAACTTTAAAAAGCAGGAAAGTATATAAAGTAACTAGAATAGGAATAGGAGCGCTACTAAGTTTTTTCGTATTTGCATAGATGGCTGTTATATTTTCACCCCAAATCATAGGTATTTAAATTCGAACGGTAACTGTTTAGTATTACTACTATTATAACGCGAATGTTTGTGGAGATCGATGCACAAACTACCAAACGGACCTTGGTACAATCTTGTAGTAATATAATAAAATTATGTGAGCGAGTAATAGCATATGAGCTGCCTTTTTTACGACAGTCAAGCCCTGCTAAGGTAATCCCACATCCCAACTCTATTATTGTTAAAAATCAGCAAAATATAACATTGCTAACAAAAATATGAATTCCTGGCTGATTTTAATTATCATTCTACGAGCATGTGTATGATTCATTTGCCCAAATGTAGAACCGATCTCCGAACAGGTTTTGTTTGACACAGAGTTATTCGCATTTTCACTTCTGTTTACATTTTGAATACTCATGTTTGCATCCCATATGCATTCAAAGTCTATTGACATATATTATTGACCTTTAGGAGGAAAACCAAGCGAAATATGCAATGGTATGTCGCTATTTCCTGTGCCATTTTTGATACGTTTTACAATATTATTTAACGTCATATGTTTACCTCCTTGTAATATACGTATGTTTAGATTATAGGATAATTGAAAAAAAAACTATATTATTATGATGGTGGTGGTACGTGTGGTTTACGGCATAGAATACAAGTGTCACCACCCCCTATCTTCCCGTGGGTGTCGTAAGAGGCGACTGAGGGATAACACGATGCAAATACCATCTTTACGTAGAGACGGAAAACTCGACATCAAACCCTATACGACTGCCTCGTTGGTCTCGCGGCATAAACGTGCGCGTGGGATCGGGAGGTCCCGGGTTCGATTCCTGGGTCGGGCAGTGTTATTGGGTTTTTCTGTCACGAAATTCTCAGTAGCAGCACGGAGTCTGGAAATGTGCCCGGTACGGCAATAGGCTCGCTCCTTATTACGTGGGACCAAAGTATATCTGGCGAAAAGTGGGTGTAGAAATACACCTCTGCCTACCCGTTGGGGATAAAAGGCGTGACGTTGTGTATGTGTGTATTATAATGGCTATATTATTATTATTAATAATAATAATAATCATCGATGTCACCCTACCCTATGACGAGAATCTCGTAAAAGCCGAAAAAGATAAACAAATTAAGTATTTTGACCTGGCTCACGAGGTTGTCGACATGTGGGATGTTCACTCGGCGATCATTGTACCAATAGTCGTGATAGTCAATGCACTCATAGCCAAGAGCCTCGACCACCACCTCAAGAGGCTCTCGTTAGACGGCTGGATCAAGTCCTCCATACAGAAGGCAGTATTGCTGGACACGACACGCATCGTTCGGAGGTTCCTCTCTCTGGAGCCCTAACCACCGGTAGCTTG
This sequence comes from Euclidia mi, assembly GCA_944739405.2. Classification (NCBI taxonomy): domain Eukaryota; kingdom Metazoa; phylum Arthropoda; class Insecta; order Lepidoptera; family Erebidae; genus Euclidia; species Euclidia mi. The sequence goes on from OX123197.2 coordinate 15,185,573, forward strand.
GTCCTTGTGCCCGATGACGTTGGGTCTCCGTGGTCCCATTTTATATATTTGATTTTTATTTATAAAATTATCTTAAGTATATAAAATATGATTTTGTGATAATGAGAAATAAAGGGAATAATAATAAAAATAAAGTCGGTTAATAATAATATTCGGTTATTATTGGATGTGATATGTAGGTAATACTTCTCTCATTTCGCTACCTACTGTAAGCTTAAAGGTCCTTCTCTAGGGGTATTCCTGAAAGCGCAACTATTTTTGAGCGCAACTAAAAAAGCGCAACTACTTTATTCCACAAAGCGCAACTAAATATCAAGATGCAATAGTGCTGGTTAATAACAAACGGAAAATATCGATAGTTGATAAGACAGGACATTTTAGTATACTTTAGCTGTTGCTGTGCGCCTGAGTTTTACCGATACCATCCAGTGCTTTATTTCTGATTCATGACCCTAAAACCAGGTTTTTATTAGGCTACTAACTTCTGTTCATTTATGTTACCCTGGTCCTTCGCAAAACATTTTACTCATTGATATTTGTTACCAGATTCTATAAACACTTCTAACCTCTGTTCATTTCTGCTATCCTGGTACTTTTGAAAATGATCACCATAATATAATAAATAAAAATGGGCAGACGATTTACAAATCCTATCTATAGTAAATAGTCCTTTATGATTCTGTTATGCCCCTTGACTAATTTTCGACGCGGTTGCGCTTTGTGGAATAAAGTAGTTGCGCTTTTTTAGTTGCGCTCAAAAATAGGCGCTTTCAGGAATACCCCCTTCTCTATGCCGATGATGGAGAAACGATGCCTCATACTTCTTACAACTATTGTTGTATGCCTATAATACAAGATATTAAGTTATCTTAGTATAGATATTAGTTGTTAGTTGTTACGAGAAATCATTATACACTGTAAACCTATAGCCTACTGTTATGTAAAGAATATTTAAAGAAAGTATTTTTATTTTTTATTGTTAATGCAAAAGTTTGTGAGGGTGGATGGATAAGTGAATGTTTGTTTTAATGAATCTTTGTTCTAATATAGTTTATTTCTCAGAATTGCCTATATTGTCCTGTTAACCAACGACCACGCGCGCGAAGAACTAATAGAGAATGCAAAGAGCTGAAAAGCTAGTATTATTATATTTACTTAGTCATGTCGTTTTGTTACGATCGGTTACGTTCAATCGAGGCAACGTTTATTAATTCATCTAGCAAAAAAGCACTTTACCTTCTTCGAATTCACTCAAGACCCTATTATGCATTTAAAAACTATATTGAAAAAGTAAACAATTTGATATAGCAAGCAAAGTATAAAAATAAAAAAAATACACGACCAGACAAAAAAAGTTCGCAAAAAGTAGAAGAAGGAATTCAAAAAATGATCGTACAAAACCTGTACTGAAATGTCCTCTGAAATTCAAGTTCCAGCGGCTAGATTTCAAGAATGTGCCTCAACACGAAGGCTTTGAGCTGAATGGCAAGACAGATTATGGCGTAAGTCGTCGCTAGAGAGCGAGAGCACAGTGGTACGAAACGACCACGTTTAGAAAAAATAAGAATAAAAAAAATTATACTTCCTTTTTTTGTCTCACGCCTGTTTCCCCGAAGGGGTAGGCAGAGGTGTAATATAACACCCACATTTCGCGTTGTTTTTTTAGGTCCCACGTAATAGGAGGCGAGCCTATTGCCTTTACCGGGCATCATCACTAGACTCCGTGCTGCTACTGAGAATTAGGAAAAACCCAGTAACCCTTTTGCGCAACCCGGGAATCGAACCCAAGACCTCCCAATCCCACGCGCACATTTATGCCGCGAGACCAACGAGGCAGTCAGTAGTTATACAAGATAATAAAAATGTATTTTATTTTGTATCGTTTAAGTGTTGGAAAATATTTATATGATAGTGTGTGAAAACGTGGCATTTATTGTAATTCTATTATACTAATGTTTGTGACAGCAACAAACAGTGATATGATAATGTTCTCCGTACTCCTGAAATCGAATATCGTTGAGCGTTCACAGTGAGCTTTGTGTATCAGTATTATCTATACCTAGAATTTACTTTGATTGTAACTCGGAATCGTGTACATCTCTAATTGAAATACCTCATCTATTTGGCTCTTTTGACAATGGACTTTGCGTATGGCATAGTGGTTTCGTGTAGCGGACCGGTTTACGTGGTCGGTTATTGTATCGTAGGATCGGTTCCCACATACAATGCATCACTTTATGTGATCCCCAAGTTGTTGTCCTTGGGGTACTTTGTATCAGAAATATATTATCAATATTTATATCTGATATCAAAGCTTTCTTAAAACATGTTCAAGCCAATAATTGTAGGAACAGGTTTCACTCAATGGCATATAGTTACATGTTTTTCTACATGGAACATTACATTGCTAGCCCATATAAAATAATTGTAATGAATATTAAGACAGAATTTTCTTTCTTGTAAAATGCGCTTATGAAAATTAAGAATTTGATATTTGCCTACGATAAGATCTTATTTTAGACAAAATATATGGTTTTTGAGCACAATTTTATGGTAATATTTTCTTTCTATTGATATACGTACGTGAACTCTGCAATATATCACTAAACTGTAGATTGATTACATACATAAAAGTAACATTCATACTAAATATTCAGCTATACTATTTTCCAACAAATTAAATCTAAATTTTGTCCACAAAACTGTACACCAAGCGCACTGTGCAACGAGACCGACTCTCCAAGTGTCACGTTACGCGCATAGAGCGTCTGCAGCAGTCGCGATGACACTTGCGACTGCTATTTGCTCTAATTGCAAGTATTATTACACAACACACGATGTAAAGTCGTACGTATGTAGAGTTGTAGAGACACTACGTGCTCTAGAGACTGCTGTAATGACTGGACTCGTGATATTTGCTGTGTAAACAAAACTGAAGTGGCAGTATCCTTTTTTAAGTATGGGTAGAGTTGCTACGTTTTACGGTTAGTATAACTGCGATGTGAATTTGTAAGTAAGCTGCTTTAGTCTTACTCTTGTTAAAAATATATAACATAGAAATAGACCAACGATACCTTTGTCCTAAGGATTGCTTTTCAAAGATTAATTGCGACTCTTTGGACAACGATGTATGTCTTAAAACCTTAAACGAAACCTATAGATTAAAGACCACTAGAACACATTAGATCCCACGCGATCACCCCTCCATGTACCACTCTCTGTCAAGATTGCTTAACTTTTACAATATTTTACGAAGGACAAGAGAAGTCGCATAAACACTACGATGGTGACTAAGTCGACTGTGTGGTTCCCACAAAAACAACAACAAATAAGATAAATATTTCCTGGTTTTCGAAAATTTAATCAATATATTTCTAAATACGTATATAACCTTTTAAGTACAATAAATATAAATAAATATATAGTCCGTGTGATGACGGATGAAAAATACGGAATCCCATATCATCCCATGGGTGTCGTAAGAGCCGACAGAGGGAGCATATTATGCAGAGAACAGGACTGTAAGAGAAAGAAAACTTGATACAAACCCTATACCAACCCGTTTGGCCAGCGTGGTATAGTAGGCCAATTCCTCCTTTCGAAAGGAGAAGCCTAGTCCAGCTTGAATATAATTTTCAAATAATACAATACCATGACAATTAATATAATTATGTAGTAATTTTATAATAGTCTTGCATACTGGTGCAACGGCTGCATTAAGTATTTAGGCAACCGGTCTAGGCAATAAATCTACCTCAGCCACTTAGCCGAGGCCATAAAATAGTCAATAATGTTGCTGCAATAATTAGTCATAATTAGGTCCAAACGCGCAATATATTACTTTGTAGAATAGACACACAAACTGCTTGACATAAAATATTACAATACATATAGACACAACACATACAATACATATGTCCGTGTGGTGATGTGAAGAATACGGAATGTCACCGCCCCATATCATCCCATGGGAGTCGTAAGAGCCGACACAGGGAGCATATTATGCAGAGAACAGCACTGCAAGAGAAGGAAAACTTGATACACACCCTACACCAACCCGTTTGGCCAGCGTGGTATAGTAGGCCAATTCCTCCTTTCAAAGGAGAGGCCTAGTCCAGCAGTGGACTGTTAAAGGCTGATAATGAATGATGATGATGGTGATATAGACACCTTAGTATATTACACGTAAATAAATTGGAATATAATTGTCTGCCAATTATATTGCTATTAATTACATTCATTTAATTTAGATCCGACACGCGCTCTTTTCGAATAAGGCGTATTAAGATATAATAAATATTATGATAGAAAGTAATTTCTATACCTATAGATTATTGGCAGTTTGTCATTTTAGTAAGCTTTTCTTTTTTATTTTCAGTAATAAATAATATAGTAGTAATATTTCATAAAACTAGGGAATATGTTAGTATTAGATTCTAAAACAGGGTGCATACCATTTTAAGTTATAATATTTATCACCATAAAATTGTGTGATATCGTTGAAAAATAAATTATTTGATTTTCTAAGTAATGTCATATTTGCTTTCGTAAAAGTATATAAAACTAATATATTATTCTGTTTATGATATTTGTGATAACCCTGAAATGATATTTCTATTTACTACTATCAGGTTAGTAGGTAAAATTATTTGACTGAACGTTTATTAGTAGGTAAAATTATTTGACTGAACGTTTTATCGTAAGTCACATATGATGATAATTTGCCGTGGAAGGTAAAATTTTTCATATAATATATGAAACTACTATATATTTAACTAGAGGACGCCAGCAGCAACGCCTGCATTTTTTTTAAATTTACTCGTTTTGACCGATCCCGTGGGAATTTCGGGAAATCCCTTCTTAGTGCACCCCTACGGTCCCCAAGGAACATACATGCCAAATTTCACCTTCCTGCGCCCAATAGTTTCGGCTGTAGCGTGTCTGTCAGTCAGTCAGTAACGCAAGAATTTTATATATTAAGATTATACTTTTTCATATGCCTTTTGAAAACATTGTGGGAATCTTTGTAAAAACTTTCGTTAAAAGGTCCTCGCAAGAGAAGCCGCGGGAATCAGCTAGTTTGCTATATTGCATAGCTATTTATTATCTCAACCAATGAATTGCACGCCGCGAGAATCCCTTTCGCCATTAGCATTGACAGAATGATACATTTCAAAACACAATAAAATAAATCTATTTAAATTACATCCCTACATAGTTTACTACTCATACAAATGTGGCGTGAGTCAAAACCGCAGTGTAACGTGCTAACTTTAGATAGCGATATTTTTTTTTCAACTGAACAACATGTTGTATATAAAATATAAATGGCTACACGTGCGCTTGCGCATGTGCGCAGTTGTGTGTATGTAGGTGTGATTGTTTCTGGATTAGCACTATTATTATTGTAAGGTCTATGTACTAATAGGCAATTTGTTTTTTGACAATTGTAACTATTTACCTACGCGTTTATTGAAGAGGAAATGGGAAAGACAGGCATAGAACGCACGCTTCGTCTTTACGTTAGCATTTCTTGTGAAATATTATAAGTATTAATTATATTTATGGACATTTCACTAGGTAAATCGTTAACCCGGAGTAAGTAGAAAAAAAAATTGACGTATCAGAAAACACTTTCAATTGATTGCTCTTATTATTTGAGGTATTAAAAGTATCAGAAAATAGATCATTAGGTATTTACGTTTAAAAGTTAATATGTGTGTTAAGAGATGCGTAATATGTTATAATTAAGATACTATTGAAATATATTGCCTGTCATAAGCTATTGTGATACCTATATTAGGCCCTATCCCCTATTCCTTTTCCCTCATCCCACTCCTCATCCTATCCCTTTTCCCAACCCCAAGGGGCGGCAACGCACTTGTGACTCCTGTGAGCTGTGGTGTTGCTTGTGTCCATGGGCGGACGGCGGTAATTGCTTAGCATTAGGCGATCCGTCTGCTCGTTTGCCGCCTATTACCATAATATATATATATATATATATATATATATATATATATATATATATATATATATAGTTTATTATTAACTAGACTTGGCTATGCGATTAAAACCCGAAAACTCGCGTTAATTGTAACCTAACCTAAACCTTCCGCAGGAGTCGCATTATCTATCTATTAGTGAAAACCATACAGCAATCCGATCGGTCGTTTTTAATTTACTGCATTAATACAGACAGACGCGGCTAGAGGATTTCATTTTATAATATTATGCAGGTATGGACCTATATCTGGATATCCGATAGGTATGTTTTTAAGATTTTCTTAACATAAACTATCAACATTCGTCATGACTCATGACTTACCGTAAGATGTATTTTTGATCAGTAGGTATTAATCATGATTAGTACTGACCAAAAAATATCCATCGGTCACCTCTAAAGCACTTTTTTAAACGTGACCCAACGTTCTATTGTTATTCCAAAACGTGATCACCAATCAATCACTACGAAATTAATAAAAAAATCCTTGCGAACAATCAGCAAAACACAAATAAAAGGCATGCAAATCTAAATTTTTACGCGCAGCAGAATGACGCATCGCACTACAGTAGGTAGTATACAGTTGGTAGGTATAGTTTATATAGGTATGGGGTCAACAAACCTAGGTCGGCCACCAGAGTATACTTTCCGCGCTTGTTATAATATATTAATCGCAATTATGTGCATAGGTATGCGGCGGGCGCCGTTAGATGGCGGTATACGTAGTTTGAGGAAATCGGCGAGGGAAAATATTGTATTATCTCTTGTATATTATATATTATATTATTGTATTGATGGTACTTCTCAGAATAAGGTAAGGTCATGGTTTGGGACGTGATTGAGGGCAGGTTTAATATTTAATGTATCTCAACTGGAAAAGCGTTAAGATTAATATAGCTTTAATTGGCTGATCGAAATATCATTAATCAAAACGCGCACCTATACCTACCTTGTTCGAATACGGGTTCGAAGTTTGGTTTTATTTTATTTTATAACGTAAGTTTTTCCTCTATATCGTCGTAGTTAATCAAATTTATTCAAACCATTCGATTTTGGTGGGCGATAATTCAGATAATAAAAACTTTGTACTATTAACCCTCATCATCAGCCCTGTATATAAACTGTTCCACTGCTGGGCACGGGCCTCTTCTCACTATGAGAAGCGTAAGGCCATAGTGCACCACGCTGGCCTAGTACGGGTTAGCAGACTTCACATGTCTTTCGAAAACATTATGGGGAACTCTCAGACATGCAGGTTTCCTCACGATGTTTTCCTTCACCGTTTAGCAAGCGATAATTAACAATTTAATACGCACATAACTCCGAAAAGTCATTGGTGCGTGCCCTGGATTCGAACTCGGACCATCTGCGTAGCAGCCTGTCGGTCTCTGCACTAGGCTATCGCCGCTTTAACTATTAACCCTAAATTAGGATTAATAATAATTATATTAACTCTGAAGCTTATAGTCTATTTACACCAGTTATACAGTAGGTAATTACCATACTTAATTATAGTAATTAAAAAAAACAACATATTATAAAATAATGCAATTGATACAATGCCTGTTAATTATATTTATTAATAATTCACTTTAATAACAGATAATTATACTTGGCAGGTATTGTGTTATTTAGTATTTGTTTACAATCGTAATTTTCAACGATAAATTATGATTTATAAAAAAATACCAGTAGTCGTAAATATATATTCTAATATAATACAAAATTATTAAGCAGGTCTTAATCGAGTAAAATTAACCTAATAAAAGTATAAATACTTACTTACCTATTTCGGACGTTTCGACCGTCTTGCACCATTCGTGGTAGCGGAGGGACTCAGACCGAAATACAAATCGCGGAAGTTTCAAGTCGATTATGTATAGAAATATTAAGAAATATAAATAAAGATGCATCAATGCTTTATATCTTATTAATGTTAAAATTATGTGAGTACCCTATTTTTGGAATTCGTTCTTGAAGACATCGCAACTATTTTTTTTGCTGAGAAGATTGATCACATTTATTTTTGCTAAGAAGTAAAGAACCCAATTTTGTTTTGCCTTGGCAATTACGCCATATTTAGAGGTAGATGACAAGTGCGCATGTATATTAATGCGCTGTCTCTTTACAGTAAAGAATCTATATTTTTAGAGGGTATCGGGTTCTAATCCACGGCGGGCACCGATGACTTTTCGGAGTTTTGTGCGTATTAAATTGTTAATTATCGCTTGCCCGCGCCTCGGAGAGCAAGTTGTCATGAAGATCTTTGACAGTCATTATAGGGCGTCAGTATCTTCTAACTAAACTGACACTAGTCTAAACCATGGAATATCGCTATCCCTTCGGGTTGCGGAGGTCAGACAGGCTAACAGGCAGTCGCTCCGTGGAAAAGCTAGTATTCAGCCAAATCCGGTTGGACTAGTAAGCGGACCCCAGATTGAAACTGGGATAACGCTTGGAGATTGATGAATCTATTTTTGTAGACAATCTGGACAACATTACAACATCGCAGAAGGCTTTACATGGGCTCCGCATATTGATACAGAGAAAATGATATGTGGCTTATATGACATGTATTATATATTATTTTAACATTTGTGTTATCCTTAGCACTAAAATTTTAACCATAATCACACACTACTACGTTTGTACTGTGTACAAAGTTCTCGAAAGGTCTTTAATTCGAATTTATTTGAACGAAGCTCCTTTGAACAAAATATATATATTGTGTAATTATTGAGAAAACATATGAAACTTTAAAATCACATATATTTTATTCATACAGTAATAGAATAACTGTAAAAATGTATTATGGAATTTGGTCCTATATAACATTGTAAACAAGGAAATTCAAACCCAAAACAGGCAGTTCATTGAACTTGTTTATATTCACGATATCTTATACATAATCGCATATTGAACCCGGAAAATCCAACAAAAATATGATTAATTAAATCTATCCGACAATTACACGGTACAATACAATGCCTGCATGTGAGTTGGAAATACCAAGTTTTTCAGTAACAGGAAAAGTGAATCTAAAAGATTCTCAGAAAGGATCGCGTGTCAAAATCTGTTACATTGTGGAATAAAACAGATCACTGTCAATTTACTTATTACGTGTCATGACTTCCGTAGAAATACATGAAAGTGTATGGTTTAATTTTCCTAAGTAGGTAGTTACTTGAAAAGGAACATTGACAAGGTGATGAGGAAAATGTGTCGCATAAATTATGGAACAGCCAAACAGCTGATAAATGACGTGTTATGTTATTAATGCGTTTTTTCTTATTTTACTACGTGTCTCAAAATGCTTCAAAGTACACTAAATTAAAACCCGTACATACAGAATAGACAAACATCAATTTTCAAGTCGTCTGAGGACTTGGAGTAAAATTTGTACGAGTCATTTGTAAACTCAAAAATATGAGCAATATATAATACCGCTCTCGAATTGGAAAAAATCATCAGTCATATCATTATACACGCGGATAGTCTATACATACTCGTAGGTGTTTCAAAATGACTGATTGATTAAGGTTCCTAAAATCATGTTTCTCAAAGTCAATCGTTTGAAAGAATTTATTTTATTCGCTTCCAAAGTGGTAAAATGTGTGTTCTCTTTGTCGTTTATGAAAAACAAAATTATTTTTGTTGGCAAAATCGTTAAGCTGGTCGTATTTTGACTGGGCGAAAGGAATGGGTATGTTAATTGTTGGATATCTCAACTCCGGACCTTTTCATATACGAGTCCGACTTGCACTTTAGTGTCACTTTTAATTTATTTTTATTTGATTGAAAAGTATAAATGAAAATGTTAAATAATTATCTTTTACAGCAATGGCTGATTACGAAGATTTTTCAATATAACTACAGAACGCTGTACCCAAGAAGTAAACACATAGATAAATCATCATCAATATAATTTTTATTGAAATAAAATTCACCTTCGCGAAGTATATAATTATCTTGTTGTTGTTGGAGAGGCCAACATCCAGCAGTGAAAACGAAAATTTCGCTCAAGGGCGTCGCCAAGGGGCAGCTCTCCCCCCCTAGAGATTCAAAAACCCCTACAATTCATACTTTTCTCAGTACTTTTCCCATTTTCATCAACTTGCCCGCCTCTAGGCCATCGGCTGGCGACTTTGCCCCCCCTAGGCAATTGGCTGGCGACGCCCCTGAGCGGAATGAGTGACATGAACTTTTGGCCAGATCCACATTTGAACACAATTAATGTTCTTGTTTTACATGTAAATTAATAAGACGCGTAAAAAAGAAACAATCACAAAATCAACATAACCTCGTCTTCATGGCATCAGAAAATAAATAATTCAGAAACCAGGAGAAAAAGCAACTTTACTTAATTGTTATACCGCTTTAATAAAATAATTGATTACGAATATACGCAAATTATTTCATCAGATTCTTCAACAGGAAAATTGAAACAAAATTTGAACGACTAGTTAATTTGACTGCACGGTTGGGGTAGTGGTTGAAGCGGCCGCCTCGCCGCTTGATACTAAGCCGAGTGCCGTGGGTATGATTCCCACAAGAGACAACACTTTGTGTGATCCATAAATTGTTGTTTTGAGTCTGGGTGTTCATTGTGTCCGTTGATTGTATGATTGTAGAGTTCCCCGCGATACAGGATTTATTCCTAGTGCGGGAGTTGTCTTTATTTAAAACAAATATTCTAACAATAATTTCTTGACCCGCTGTACCCAAGAAAGTAATTCACAGAAGACTCAGTGTTCACTGAATGGCTTCGTATAATCGTTTATATGGAATATAAATTTACATACAATATAGTGCTATGATGCCAGTGCGTATGTTGCATGAGTTCCGCTTATCGTAAAGGTAAAATGAAGATGTATCATGCAGATGATTCAGTGGAAAATCACCGAGAATGTGTGACAGAAAGCAGTAATTCTGAAATTGCCTAAATTTGTACAGTCATAGCAGGCGCTTTATATCGTGCGTTTGGAGAAGCACGCAATTTGAAAATTGATGATTCGGTACTCTTTAATATTGATTAAAGAGTACCGAATCATTGAAGTTCTTTAGTGTACATAGAAATAAGTTGAACATTTTCAAGCATGTAATAACGAAAAAAAAAATGCCTACCGTATGCTGGAATAGGTATCCGAGTATAACATAAATGTTTGTCGTATGTAAGGATCAAAACCCAACCTCAACTCACGGGATCTCCGGGTACCTATTGTCCATAGTTTCGTTGAGCATACAACTCAAATATAGCCCTGCAAGCTGGTAAAGGATCATTAGACGACCGGTTGGCGCCTCGGGAGTGTAAGCGACTGCTACGCCGAAGGTCGCGGGTTCGATTCCCGCTCAAGTGAAACATTTTTTTGTTTGTCTTGGACTGGCTGTTTCTATGTATAATATGTATCCATTATCTAGTACCCATAGTACATGCTTCTGCTTAGTTTGGGACTAGATGGTGTTGTGTGAATGTCGTAGAATATTATTAAAATATTATAATAATTATGTCGTGTGGTTGACGGCATAGAATACAAGTGTCACCACCCCCTATCTTCCCGTGGGTGTCGTAAGAGGCGACTAAGGGATAACACGATGCAAATACTATCTTTGCGTAGAGACGGAAAACACGACATCAAACCCTATACGACTGCCTCGTTGGTCTCGCGGCATAAATGTGCGCGTGGGATCGGGAGGTCCTGGGTTCGATTCCTGGGTCGGGCAGTGTTATTGGGTTTTTCTGTCACGAGATTCTCTGCAGTAGCCGCACGGAGTCTGGAAATGTGCCCGGTACGGCAATAGGCTCGCCCCTTATTACGTGGGACTAAAGTATATCTGGCGAAAAGTGGGTGTAGAAATACACCTCTGCCTACCCCTTCGGGGATAAAAGGCGTGACGTTATGTATGTATTATAATAATTATATATTTTACAGACAAGTTAACATCACTTTGGGTCAGTTCACTGTAGTCCAGTACATGTGTGACCTTTTATAGAGGGGGCAGCCCAGGCCTTTTAGATATGCTATTTGTTTAGACTTAGAGCAACACCCACATCTTGTCATGCCCACCTTATGTGATGACACATAACAGTATATCATTGATTTTTAAAGCTAATATTCAAAGTATTGAAACACTTCAAATCTTAGAACTTAAAACTCACAATCTTAAACTTAGAAAAAAAAATATTTTTCATTTTTATTTATAGACTCACGCCCGTATGCCCGAAGCGGTAGGCAGAGGTGTAATATTACACCCACATTTCGCAAGGTCATTTTGTTAGGTCCCACGTAATAGGGGGCGAGCCTATTGCCGTAACCGGGCACATTACCAGACTCTGGGCTGCTACTGAGAATTCGGAAAAACCCAGTAACACTTTTGCCCGACCCGGGAATCGAACACAGAACCTACGATCAGCAGTCGCATACGCTACCCAGTGGCCCACGGAGGCAGTCGACAAGGAATAGCAAATAATAATAAATAAAAACCCTGATAAATTGAATAAGGGGTATAATAGCAGAGATAGCTGAAGGTAAGAAGGTAAACATTAACCTCAATCACAAGAGTTATCGTGTCTTTTAAATACCTCAAATGCAATACGAAGTTCGTGGAATGCCGCGTTGGGCATTTTATTACATATTAGTTAATTCCTTACCTTCAAGCTTACAGGCTTTAAAACATCTTTATGTTTTCATACACTAATGCGACAAACAAGCATATGTGCGGTTTACTTAATATTTACTGTAATCTATAGAAACTTGTAATACTTAAGTACCACACGCGTCGCTGACCCTACGATTAGGGAACCGTTAGCCCACGCTGGATTAACAGTTGAAGGAATATATGCCAATGGTAGATACGAAGACGTAGATGAAATAAATATCTTAATACTTGATCCTGTCGTCTATTTCCACCACAACCTTTTACTTTGCCTGATAACATTGCTTTTAAACTGTCCACTAGCTAATTAAAGAATAGGACAGAATAATTCGATTAATACAGACAAATAATTGCGAGTTCTAGTGTAATATTGTTTCCAATTATGGTTGCAAAGACGGAAGGGATCTGGTACTTAGTATACCATCAACAGCAGAATGTATATTAGAAGTTTACCTTTATAAAAATCTGATCTTCCTAAAATTTAGATGAAAATTTCTTTCGTGTAGTAGTTTTCCTAAAATGCTTTTGAGATTATTACATACCAAAGAAACAAAGCACATTTGACAAACTACTAAAGAATTTTAAACACAATTTTCAATAATAAACGTCTCCTTCTAAGAAACAATTTCGTGATTAACTTTGTAACCCAGAAAATATCCTAAATCTTTTAAACCGCAAATTATTTCCTCATCAATGGTACCTTTTACGGTACGCATAATTGTTGAATATCTTCGAAACGAAAATATTTTATTACTTACCGTTATAAAAATGCACGAGAAGTGCAGTGATCTCAGCGAGACCTCTAAAATAAACATGAAATATTATGTATATCTCTGAAAGTATCCTGATACTTTCAGAGATATACATATTATGTCATTACAAATACAAAAAAAAATGTTTATTTCTTTAACAAAAATGTTATAGTTAAATTGTGATTGAAGCCTTCTTATAAGCAAATAAAGCCTGTAGTAGAAGACTCCGCTCTTACATAAGAAATAAATGATTAAAGATACAAACAATCTTTATATTTTAATATTCAACGTAATTAATAAGCAAATTAAGTTAAGTTACAAATAAAGAATAATTTTGTGTGTGTGTGTGTTCGTTCGTGTGCGTGCATGTGAGTGAGTGTGCGTGTGTGTAATGTGTGTATATGTTGTATTATTGTGTCGTTGGTGTATGTGTTATGTACCGTGTTTTAAAAGCGCTTCAGTTTCATCGTAGGTAAGTTGTTTGATCCATTCAACTATAGTTTTTTTTTGCAATCATAGGAATTCTTGTTATGTACTTACATATATTTAAATGCGATATTGATAGTGGGCAAAAAAGAAAAAACCGGTCAGCTAGCAGATGATCTGACATAGAAGAGATTACAGGGCTCCCCGTTACTAATGCTTTCTGGCATGCAGAAGACCGGCTGATGTCGAAGCGTCTCCTCCTCCATCATAGCTTACCAGAGCAGGGGCGATATATGAAGGACACGATGAAGAAGAAACATATGTGTAGAAAATGAACATACACATACATACATATATATCGTCACGCCTTTTATCCCCGAAGGGGTAGGCAGAGGTGTATTTCTACACCCACTTTTCGCCAGATATACTTTAGTCCCACGTAATAAGGGGCGAGCCTATTGCCGCACCGGGCACATTTCCAGACTCCGTGCTGCTACTGAGAATTTCGTGACAGAAAAACCCAATAACACTGCCCGACCCAGGATTCAAACCCGGGACCTCCCGATCCCACGCACACATTTATGCCGCGAGACCAACGAGGCAGTCGTATAGGGTTTGATGTCGAGTTTTCCGTCTCTACGCAAAGATGGTATTTGCATCGTGTTATCCCTTAGTCGCCTCTTACGACACCCACGGGAAGATAGGGGGTGGTGACACTTGTATTCTATGCCGTCAACCACACAACATTCAGAAAATGAAGAAGGAAATAATTGGAATATTGTATAGGAGTAGTCTCATCTACAAAATTCCAATTCTTCCATCCTTTTGTACCAACCACCACAACAAAGGACTACTAACGCATAAACATTTTTTCTATCTAGATCCAGTAAATTAGTCCGCTTATTGAAATATACTTTTTGTATTCTCGAATCAGAACTCAATTCCCAAACCATTACAAGCGTTTAAAACACACTGGTTATGATAACCATTCACGCGCAGTAAACGAAATACCTAATATAAAACATCAAACGCAGCGCACGTTAACATTTTTGAGCGTTTTGCGATTCGTCACGATGCTCAGTTAACGTTGCACCGATTGTTTAGGGTCCACAAAGTTCTACGGTAAAACCCTTTACAAAAATTTCCCTAAAGTATATTCAAGAAAATGGCTGCTCAGTATGCAGCACAAAATTTTATGATTTTCCTGCTATTTGCATATGTTAAAAGAAACACCTTTCCGTCCAAATACGAAAGTTTCTTTTGTTTCCGTGGCTTTTGCGTCAAATATTTCATGGTAATTAGTACGTAAAACGTCATTTTCAATGCTAAGCATGCAACTTCCTTGAGATTTGTATAGAACCGTTTAGTGATAATTCCAGGAATGTAAAGTTTATCGTTTAGACTTATTAGTTACTATGTAGGTACATTAAAATATGTAGTTTATGAGTGGCTGTAAGGGGCCGAAATTGATGAAAAAGGGCCAAGTGTGAGTCTAACTAGCGCACCATGAGTTCTCAATATGCTTCGATATAGGCCATGGTCTTCTTTTACTACAAAAATGAACGAATATAATGTGACATACGAGTATAATCACATATATACATACATACATACATATCGTCACGCCTTTTATCCCCGAAGGGGTAGGCAGAGGTATATTTCTACACCCACTTTTCGCCAGATATACTTTAGTCCCACGTAATAAGGGGCGAGCCTATTGCCGTACCGGGCATATTTCCAGACTCCGTGCTGCTACTGAGAATTTCGTGACAGAAAAACCCAATAACACTGCCCGACCCAGGAATCGAACCCGGGACCTCGCGATCCCACGCGCACACCTATGCCGTGAGACCAACGAGGCAGTCGTATAGGGTTTGATGTCGAGTTTTCCGTCTCTACGCAAAGATGGTATTTGCATCGTGTTATCCCTTAGTCGCCTCTTACGATACCCACGAGAAGATGGAGGGTAGTGACACTTGTATTCTATGCCGTCAACCACACGGCTGTTGATATATACTTGTACAAATAAACAACAACTTGGGATTTTCTTTTACTTGTGCTATAAGAATTTTCTTCTTGCTAACTTCTTAGCAAGAAGTTTCTTTTAGCATTCATAGTACCTATTATTATTATTTCAAAGTAACTTTATCTTGCAACTTTCATGAAACATTCTTCAGAAAACAGCGATTGACTGAGACACAAAGAGACAAAACAGACTGACTGATAGGCAGACAGACGGCTGACCGGTAAATAAATAAGCCAATACCCTTGTTTCACTTTTGAGGTACGTTGGCATCATAAATTGGACCCTGTCACGTTGCCAAATTTACGTGTATTACGCACGATGCAAGAACTATCACATCGAAACGTCAATGATCCCAAATGCCATATCGAGAAAGAAAGCTGTAGTGATGAATTGAGCCCTGTTTTGCAAAAGTAAACAAAACGATGAACGTACTACTGGATTAAAATATTAATCTGCATCCAACGTTGATGACAAGCGTCCTATCAGAGTCCGAACTGACAGGTGTGGTAACAGCTGCAATACAACTTGAAATACTGTTTATATACATAGAGTAGAACTACCACATCTTTGCCTATCTCTCTATAAGAACGTAGGTGTTATGACCATTAGATTTTTGCTACGGAACCTTACACAACGATGTATTTTTTAAGTAACTTGCATGTTAGAGACGAAAAATAAACTGCGTGTTAATGATCGCTTCCTATGACGGCAATCATAGCACGACGCCTCCGATCATTAATGGAACACGATTCATCGTTTTTATAGCCAATACGGGAGGCACGTCGGTCTCAAGTTGACTGATGTCATCATACAGTAAACGGTTTGATTAAGTGGCGTCAAATTTTATGCTCGGCTGGTAATGTCCAAGCTTTCGAAAAAAGAGAGGAAGAGTTTCTTCTTTAAGATATTTGTTTGTGAAAGAGTCGATATGAAATATATCTTAGTGAATTTTAATGTTGTCAATGGTATCAGATTTTTATATTAATATAGGTATCTAAATGTATAGGAAAGTATATAATTTCAAGCCAGCGTGGTATAGTAGGCCAATTCCTCCTTTCAAAGGAGAGGCCTAGTCCAGCAGTGGACTGTTAAAGGCTGATGATGATGATGATGATATAAATTTAATAGTAAGATATAATCTTTACGATTAAAGGCTTAAACACACCGGATGCGTATGCGTGACTACGACGTTACCACGCACATAGTTACGGCGTAACCCCATGTTACACCGGGTTACGCATAAGTCTACGCTTACGCTTACGCAATCGAGCTGAGTACGCAACGCAGGCCAATTGTGTGCCCAGCTGCGGCAGCTATATTTTATTTTACTGTTTTTGACGCTTGTGTTGTGCACGATGTCTGACGAAGATTGGTAATATGGGCCTAGTAGTTCATCTGGCGAAGAAGAAGCAATATTACTACTACTGTATTTCCAGTTCAGCTCAAATTTTCTCCCATAATAAACATTTATATGATATATTTTTGTCATCTTTATTTTTTGGGTTGTGTGTTTTGTGTGGTTGTTGGCACAATTTCAATAAGTTTTTTTTTCTTATCGCTATTCATCATTACTATCAAACCAAAACAAAACACCACTTTGTAATAAAATACAACTGACTGCAGTTACGCGCGTAGGGCAACGCACAGCAAAGGTACGTGCGTGTTGAAATTTGTTCGGTGTGACGTCCAATAGGACGCGCTATTAAATACAACGTCATCAACGCGACGTTGCCATCTGCTCTGCGTAAGGTACGGCGTAAGTCACGCAGCATGTTTGTGTCTTGGGAGCTGCATTGCGTAGGGCTACGCATTACGTCGACGCGCACGTCTACGTTACGCAAGCAGTGTGTCTTGTCTCATACAGTTCCATACATTACAACCCAGTGGTACGTGCACGTCTACGCTTACGTCTACGCATACGCATCCGGTGTGTTTGAGCCTTAAAGCTATAGACATGGTTTCAATAATAGGAAAGGCTTCTCTAGTCCACAAAGTCTTTGAAATCATCTCTACTAACAAATACCAGGACTAAAAGGTTTTTTTTATAAAATTTGTGAATTTAATGTGACAGCAATTAAAAAGAAGAGAACGAAAGCTATGCGTAATTCTGTGACCATAAACCACAACTGGTAAAAAATCATCGTATTAAGAATACGATTTGAACAAAAACAAATATGCACCATCATCTTTTAACGTCATCGAAATCCTTTGACCTCCTTGGAGGTCAACCTTTGACACCAAACGTTATGAGGCATCAAACATCTTTCTTCAATATCATCATAAAAAACAGTTACCCCGAACAGTTTAAGGTGCGTACATCCAAACAGCGCATCAATTATTTTTAATTCTCGCAACAAAACTGCAATTCGGACACATATAATTTATCGTTCATAAAGCCGATTTTGGCACAAAGTGACAATCCCTTTGTCACATGTTTCTGAGAACGCGTTTGATGACAGACAGACATACGTTATTATGTATACGGGATTCTGAAGACTTATTATTAAATATTGTATTTTTGGCAGCTGCCCTTTTTAGTTCCTTTTACGAGCAATTACTTTTGTCTTGGAAGAAGATCAAAGGGGATACTGATCTGAGATTTCAGATTATTGGAGGTATTAGTTATATGTCACTTAAGCTATAAAATCTATTTGAGTGTTTATGTTTCTGCTGATAAATATATTTTGAAAGTCATAATTTTTTTATTAAATCCGTGCGCGTCAAAGGGGTTTAAGCATATAATAGCGTATGACGTTTGTTTTTCAGGATTAAAATTGGTGTTCGGCTAAGAAGTATTTCTTGTCCAAATTGAGAAGATTAGCACTATGAAACCTCTTAGAAAGAGTATTATTTAATAAGCGACAAGGCTATTAAAAATAAATCAAGAGAGATACATGTACATACATACATTCATAGACTCACGCCTTATCCCCGAAAAGGTAGGCAGAGGTATATTGCTTGACCCACTTTTCGCCAAATTTATTTTAGTCGCACGTAATAGGGGGCGAGCCTATTGCCGTACTGGGCACATTACCAGACTCCGTGCTGCTACTGAGAATTTCCTAAAGGAAAAACCCAATAACACTTTGCCCAGCTCGGGGATCGAAGCCGAGACTCCCCAATCCCAGGCGCACATTTATGCCGCAAGACCAACGAGGCAGTCAGATAAGAAAAAAATAATGTATTTCTAGACAAGACACAAGAGACGTCATTTGCATCATAGTATTCATTTAGGTATCCTCACTTTTATTATTGGTACTTACAAGTCACATAAAAATTTACTAAATGGAAAATAATAATAATAAAATGCTGTATGTAAGGTTTCATTGGCTATGTTTTCGGAGATATTATATTGATACTTCTATTAGTGTCGGTAGTATTATGAGATCAGTATTTTTGTGTTAAGTCTAAAAGCCTGAAATGAAAAATTCTGAGCAATGTTTCCTGACTGCGACTTATTTCGCAAAATGCCCGATCAACGTGGCAATGCTGTCGATCAGCTTTAGGTACACTACCGGTTGTCAGCGTACTGTGCAATTTTTTGACACATATGGAGCATGCGTTTTAAAAATAAAATTTGTTGTAACTTTTAATAAAAAAAAATTATTCAAGCACTATTCTGGTTGTTATGATGACTTTTGTTTTGGTACCCGATGCCAGCCATCCACTTACATACACTGAATGTAAGCTTCTTCACAAAGCTATTGTCGATGTTGTATGCCTATCGCTACCCAAAGGAATAGTCGTATTCTAGGACGAAGACCTGCACTAGGATTGTTGAGAGTACAGATTCCACGTAACGGCTGTCGTAGATCTTCGTAACAGTCGGCAACAACAGCTTCACATGCTCGAGGACAATTTAGATAACATATTACTTTGATGAGCACTGCAAGCCTAATACAGAGAATTCCTTAAAGCCCTCTGAGTCGCAGTTTTCTGGTCTAACGCTGCTCAATTTAAATAATTATTTATACTGTATAAATGAATTTTAAGTGTATTTTAAATACAGTAAAAAATGAACAACCAAGTCCCATCGCCTGACAAGGAAGAAAGCACATTAGCCGCGTTCAACAGTTCTTAAAACCATTAAGGATCATTAGCGATACACACGTAGGTACGTATGTACTCATAGCTTAATGATCCTCACGCCGACTAATCCAGGCTTTAAAAAGATTACTCTAGCTTTCCGTGTTCGTATGAGCGAGTGAGAGATTAAAATTTAGGCTTCGATATAAGCCTTCGGTGATGTAAATCATCTAATTGTGAACAAATTACCTGGAATAGGTATACATAAATGAAGCTAGCTCCCTGGCCAGCTGTGTGTGAATAGTAGAGCCTTGCTAATTTCAGCATGAATGGGTCGCCTCGACTGAGGAAGTACTACCAATGAATACAGATTTATATAGAAGCTCAGTTCTTAAGGATTTCGTGTGCCGATTCCAAGTGGAGACTGTCTCTAGTTTAGTTCGTAGCTGGCGTCTTTGGCGGCGCTGGCGTCGTTCTCCATCTCTCTTGCTCTCGCAGTTAAGATACACTCGAGGAACGTTCGTCTCTCTTGCTCTCGTAGAGACAGCTGTCACAGCGTGACTGCCACGCCGCCAAGCGGCAATTCGGGTCACAGAAAGTTTGTCTTCAGAGCGCCCATAGCAAAAGCGCCTGTATGTAAATATCTGAGCTCTTTGTTACTACCATCTTACAGAATACCGACGTAAAGAAACAGTAGGCATCTATACTAGTGCGTTTCGTTCGGAGAGTGAGACTGCCGGAGGTCGCATCTTTTCTTTATTTTCTTCACTTTCTACCTCATCCTGTGCCTCCTCCTATTCCGTTTCCCATTCCAAAGACTTGACTTTGAAAAGACCTCTGAGCTACGGTGTCGTCCCTAGGTTATGAAAGTGTTCTAACTTAAGAAATCACTGACATGAAAACTTTTGCTTATGAAACCGAACTCTTTTACATGGACTAGAACTAAAAGACTTCAGGTTTTCGAGATAAGTGTAGTAATAATATTATTTGTGAACACCTTTAAGCAAATGACAATTTAGGTATTACTACCGTAAGATCAAAATTTTAAGAAGCTATCGTAAAGGTTTTGATACGAAGTAAAAGGTTCGTCTGTCGCTGCCAGCCTTAAGTTTACCATTTCTAGTCTTATTACATCAATTAAACAGCAATAGATTAATTAATACGTATTATATTCTCGTACTAAGTGGCTATAGCCCAGTGATGTACGTAACGAACTGCCGTGACGATGATCTCGGGTTCGATCCCCAGTTACCCCGGGCACACATCTCTGACTTTTCGAAGTTATGTGTGTATTAAAGATGTAAACTATTGCTCGCTTAACAATGTAGATGGCATATGCTCGCTCTCTATTACATTGGGACCGAAACTTAACTGCCGAAGTGTGGGTGTGTAAAATCACCTCTGCCTACCCTTTCGGGGATAAAGGCGTGTGTGTATGTATTATATTTGGGTGAAGGGCGGCCTGTAGCCAGGTCATCAACATCAGCCTTTAACAGTCCACTGCTGGACAGGCCTCTCCTTTGAAAGGAGGAATTGACCTACTATACCACGCTGGCCAAACGGGTTGGTATAGGGTTTGTATCAAGTTCTCTTTCTCTTACAGTGCCGTTCTCTGCATAATATGCTCCCTCTGTCGGCTCTTACGACACCCATGGGATGATATGGGGTGGTGACATTTCATATTCTGAATCCACACGGAATTGTCACACTGTAGCCAGGTGGGGCGATGACATTCGTAGGGCAGCGGCCAGGGACTGGAAGTGGAAAACTAAACACCATGCTTATTGGAGTACCATAGGAGAGTCGTTTGTCCAGCAGTGGACAAATACAGACTGATGATGATATTTGGGTGAAGAAGTCTAATTCTGCATCTATTCAGATAACCGCTAAGCTGCCAACGTTCCACTCTTCTACTCTTTAATGTGATTCTTCACCATCTCTGCTTGCAAGTTACCAATCGGCTCGATCATCCAATACAAGCTTACGCCTCTCAAGCAACATGACAGCTTATATTTCCAACTCTGGCACAAAACAATACAATACACAAACAACAAATACATTTCCAAAAAAAAACTCAGCCCCAAATACACGAAAATCCATAAACGGCTAATAAAAGTCCAACGGGTAGCGTTCCCAACAATGGCACATGCAACGGTCGTCAGTTTCCGAGATGGAAGCAAATAAACAGACCAACACAATTTACGACCACCACACGTGCCTTTAACTGGAGTTTTTTTATTGTACAAATAAGTGATGGTATCGTTTCATATTTACAATTAGCTCGCGTTTATGTCGCTTTTTGTTTATGAGTGAAAGCGGATTAAAAACAACTGGCATTAACAGAAACATTTACCACAGAATACGCCAAAGCTTATCCTTTCGGAGATAAACTGAATATATAACTACATTACTTTTTTAATTATTCAAATAACTTATGAAATCATGAACACGAGTTTATATCTCTAACTGTTTACGGATGAAATAGAGCACTGAAAGATTTTAGTTGTACTGACTGACGGGTCGTAAGTTATGGAGCACAGAAGCTTAAACGCCCTCTAATTTCCTTCGTACTAGTTATGACTAAGATTTATTGATACCTATGTAAGGAAATTTGGCCACCCCAATCGCTCCCCAATACTGCATTTATCGGTCGTTCTTAAAAATAATCTGACTAATAATAAAGTAGCCAAACAAACAAAGTGATCACATAGGTACCTGTTTCATTATTAGGATTTTAGAATTGCCTATAGTAATACTATCATGTGTACTTACTTATACACCAAAACACACACATCAATCCTGTTGCACAAACACATACGCATTCAAAAAGAGAACGCTCATTTGAGCTCGTAATAAATAATCTCGAACGATCTGAACAAACGGCGAGTAAACGCGTAACGTAAACACGTGGAATGTACGCGGATTTGCACGGCCGTCAAACGAAAACGTAAACTTGCGTGCGAATTGCTTTCGTGAGTAAATGATGGCCGTTTTAGGGTTATGACTCAATTGTTGTGAGTTTTAAAGTTATTATTTCACAATTCAATGTATAATCCCATTTGTTTAATAGAAGATGGTTATGTGAGAATATAATTCTTAAGTCTGGTCATGAAAGCTTGGTCAACTGGATCAGGAAAAGTTTTCTAGCAAAAAAATTTTGATGCATTTCAACTTGAAAAATATTGTATACTCCTTTCGTATATACGATGAGTGCTACAGTTATTCAAATAATTCATTGTTTCCAACTGCGAGATTAAATACTCATCTAGGTACTACCTTGTATAACTAAACAACTAATTAGTTTCCTAGCACTGACAAGCTTGGCACAAAACCGAGCTTTAACATAAATTCCTGAATAATACAGGAATAAAAAATAGAAGTTGAAACAATCGATACTAAAACGCTTATCGTAATATTGTAGTATGCAGAAAGAAAACAGTAGGTATTGAAGTAAGGTTTTGTTATTGCTGTCAACTGATGGAAGAAGTCTGTCATCTATATCAAAGGCTTTGATTATAATCTGTCTCATTCTACTGCCTCGACTGCCTCGTTGATCTCGCGGCATACCTAAATGTGCGCGTGGGATCGGGAGGTCTCGGGTTCGATCCCCGGGTCGGGCAATGTGTTATTGGGTTTTTCCTTTATGAAATTCTCAGTAGCAGCACGGAGTCTGGTAATGTGCCCGGTACGGCAATAGGCTCGCCCCCTATTACGTGGGACTAAAATAAATCTGGCGAAGAGTGGGTGTAGCAATATACCTCTGCTTACCTCTTCGAAGATATAGGCGTGAGACTATGTATGTATGTATGTCCCATTGCTGGGGAAAGGGCTCTTTTCAATATGAGAAAATAATGTCATAGCCGGTTCACCCTTGTTTGATCGAACAACGTTTGATATAATATTACTAAATCGAATTTTAGTTGCAATAAAGTCATTTCGAAGAATTATTCATTTGACCGAATAATTCATTGGTAAATTTTTGTTTAGCGTAATTATTTATTTGAACTAATTTCATTTGAACTAATTTCATTTCGCCGAATTTTCAAATGCACTAATTTTATTTAAACTAATATTTCACTACACTAATAATAATTTAGTCAAAAGATCGTATCGAATATTTAATTCGGTATTCTCTCGTTTTCCATAAATTCATTTGCACTAATATTGTTTGCCATAATCATCCCCGATCATAATATTAACTTGCACTATTATCATTTATACTAATAACGTTTGCCTTAACAACTCAACAGTGATAACTTTTATTTGCCATAAAATGACTTTCTATAACAACATATATCATAATAATTAGTTTTCATAAGTAACACATCTCATAATCGACTCTTGACATAATCAAAATTTGATATAATTATGAAAATAATACATAATATTGTTAGGTCGAAATTAATTATCGTTAACACCCCGACTCAGTGCAACCCGACTCGGATAGGTTAGGTTAGATTAGGGTTCTCTTTTGACCCTTAACCCAAAAATAGGAGCCCTGCTTCGCAGGGCTCCGTCAATTTTGTCCACATTCTTCACACTAGTTTAATAACCTGAAGTTGAATTAATTATCGTTAACACCCCGACTCAGTGCAATCCGACTCGGTTAGGTTAGGTTAGGTTAGGGTTCTCTTTTGACCCTTAACCCAAAAATAGGAGCCCTGCGAAGCAGGGCTCCGTCAACTTAGTCCACATTCTTCACACTAGTTTAATAAACTGAAGTTGTTCAGTTTATTCTCTATTCACACACAAAATAATGTGGAAGCGTGGCACCACAGGTTAAATAGTATAGTCGATAAAAGAAACCCCGGATTTTATGAACTGTCTACTATACTGCTTGCCGAAATGAATATAGTTGAAGGAAAAATACAGTGTATTTTAAATGGAGAACCTAGTGCAAAGCAGAAGAAGATTTGCACTAAAAAAAATGACAATATTGAGACCATATTGCGCAATTTTGAAACGTATACAGAACTGGATTTACTAAAAGCAATTGCAAGTAATTTAAGATTAGTTTAACTGTTTTCTTGTTCAAAAAAAATAATTTTTCAAATATTTACAATGTTTTCTTTTCTGCATTACATTACACCAATTGAATATTCGATAAAATACATGGTTATACCATCTGAACATTACATCAAATGAACATTATACCTTTTGATCATTAGCGCAAATGTTGTTATAGCAAATAAATATTCGATGAACTGAAAATTCTGTCAAACGATATTATACAAAGTGATGATTTTCTTAAACGTTGTTCGATTTAGTAATATTATATCAAACGTTGTTCTATCAAACAAGGGTGAACCGTCATAGCCGACCATGCTGGCCAAGTTCGGGTAAGTAGACTGACATAAATTAGAACACCTCAGAAACTTATTATAACTTAATTAATTAGTCTACGATCTGAGTAAGGTGGGCTTTATGGATTGAATGCCAAGCACTGAAATATTGATAGAGACATTTAAAAAAATATATATTCAGAGTTATAAAAATTCCTAAATGCTGGCACATCTCACACACGTTTATCTGATCCGTACCTTACCAGAGCTTGTAAACAGATAACTGATACAATATACAAAATAATTTAGCGGGTCTCAATCAAGTAAATTATTTTGTATGATGTATACAAAATCGACATAGCTCAAAGAATTAGCAAGCTGAAGTGGCAGTGGACCGGCCACATTTGTCGAAGAACCGATAACCGTTGGAGTAGTCGTGTTCTATAGTGGAGACCCCGCCTTGGCAAACGTAGTGTACGACGCGGCGACGCTCTCCGGCTAGGTGGAGTGACGATATACGCAAAGTGGCTGGCAGCGGCTGGACACAGGGAGCCGAAAATCAGGCTCAGTGGCGTGCCATTGGAGAGGCCTATATCCAGCATTGGACTACGGCAGGCTGATAATCATGATGATGATACAAATCGCGAAAGTGCAAAATCAAATAACTGATAAACATACCTATATATATTCTTCAATACATACATTTTATAGAAAAATTACACTACCGCGTGCTCACTGCTCAGGCCATACCCCTCTTAATAGTAAGAAGCGGCCCATGCCTAGGTCAATATTTAACAGGGCTGATGATGATGAATTAGTATACTATGTACCTAATCATGTTCAAAAACCTCATCACTAAATAACAGACTTCTAATCTCATTTCAAATTAAAACCGCCCATCACAATATCCATCTTACAGGCTTTAAGCGCAAAACTCTCGGCAGCGTAAACACCAATAAAACAGTCGAGTTGATTTTTAATTAAACATAGCCGAAACGTTCACTAATTCGCAGTTATTTGCCGGGCACATCACTACGGACTGTACTTCGTTATTTTTGGCTGCACTGTTCAGCGGAATTTCATTTCGGTCCTCAGTACCCGGCGCTACAAAGAAAAGACCACGGTTTAACATGTTGATTTGAACGTGAAAACGTACGACATGACTTCAAATTTAAACTTGATTCAGAGGATTTTAACACCTGGGGCATTATCTGTATAAATTTAAAACAAGGATTTTTTTTGTATGATTTTATTTTTCAAACTAGCTGGTTCCCGTGGCTTCGCACGCGGATAATAATAACATTTTATTTTATCTTTCATACTTTGCGAGAAACGTACGACCTCCTCAATCCAGCACTTTCGGAAAATTCGTTCTTAGTGGACGCCTCGAATAAATAAACGACGTCTCAGCCAAATATTTTTTTTATACGCCTGGCGATATTCGAAAGTTAATGATGAGATGAGTCACCTTTCGCTTTTATATATATGTGTACACGACATAGACTCGGTATCGCGACTACAGCGCCACCTACCGGATCAAATTGCAGCCTATATGTGGTGCTATAAAGTCCTCTACCTTCCAGTGAAAGTCGCATTTGAATCGGTTGAGCCATTCCAGAGATTATCCCAGACAAAAAGAAAGACAGACATAAATGGTAAAAAGGGTTGTTTAGGACTTAGAATTGTGTAACTTACTATATAGTAAGTAACACAATTCTAAGTCCACAATGCACTTGAAAATAAATATTTTGAAATCACAGACAGACACTTCAATTTTATTTATATGTATGGATAAATGTTACAAAAGGGTTGTTTAGGACTTAGAATCGTGTAACTAACTATATGAACTTAAAAAATCAATAGTTATTTTGAAATCACGGACAGATACTTCAATTTTATTTATATGTATAGATGGGTGGAAGAAGTCAAGACTCGGTATCGCGACTACGGCGCCACCTACGGGGTCAAATTGTAGCCTATATGTAGCGCTATAAAGTCCTCTACCTTCCAATGAAATTCTCATTTGAATCGGTTCAGCCATTTCAGAGATTAACCCGGACAAACAGAAAGACAGACAGACAAACATAAATGGTAAAAAGGATTGTTTAGAATCGTGTAACTAACTATATGCACTTGAAATAACATAGTTATTTTGAAATCACAGACAGACACTTCAATTTAATTTATTTATTTTTTTATTTATAGCCTCACGGCTGTATCCCCGAGGGGTAGTCAGAGGTGTCATATTACACCCACATTTCGCCATGAATTTTTAGGTTCCACGTAATAGGAGGCGAGCCTAATTAATAATAATATACCTATAATTTTATTTATATACATACATACATAGACTCACGCCTGTTTGCCCGAAGGGGTAGGCAGAGGCATATTAAACGCCCACTTTTCGCCAGTGTTTTGATCCCACGTAATAGGTGGCGAGCCTATTGCCGCTTATCGCGATATTTTGTTTGCCAGAGCCTCGTCCGTTGATCGGCAGGTGCACCACTTGCAGGTAAGGTTGGCTTGGGACCCTAAGTTCTTGGTGGGAACCCTATGCACCTTTTTATTAAAATATTAAATTTTATTTATATATATAGATAATTTAACCGGATCTTATCAAGAGCTGGTGAAACTAGCCGTTAGTATACACACATACATAGACTCAGGCCCGAAGGGGTAGACAGAGACTACGGAACGCCATTTGCAACGATCCTGACATATCTCTCTTGCTTCATTCACTCCCATCAGATTCCTCATGCATGCTCTTCTGTTCAAGGTGCTTCTAACCTGTCCTGTTTTTAGGATGTCTCCGATCTGGTCAGAGAACGTCCGTCTTGGTCTTCCCCTCCGTGCTGTCCCATTCACACTTGCCTTAAATGTCTGCTTGGTCAGTCTTTCGTCATCCTAAGTAAGATAAAAATAAGTACCCTAAGTATTTGACTTATTTATTTGTATGGCGTAAAATTAACGGTTTGTACCGGGTCTACTTTAGGTCATGCTGATTTGGTGTGTGATTTACATAAATATCAAATTACTTATTTATGGTAGAAACATGAACTTAAAGGTGAAGAGGCAGCGATAGCCGAGTAGATATACCAACAGACTGCCATGCAGAGGGTATCGGGCTCGAATCCACGGCGCGCACCAATGACTTTTCGGAGTTATGTGCGTATTGAATTGTTAATTATCGCTTGCCCCGTGCCTCGGAGAGCACGTTAAGCCGTCGGTCCCGGTTGTCATGAAGATCTTTGACAGTCGTTACTGGGCGTCAGTACCTTCTTAATAAACTGACACTAGTCTAAACCATGGAATATCGCTATCCCTTCGGGTTGCGGAGGTCAAACAGGCAGTCGCTCCGTGGAAAAGCTAATATTCAGCCAAATCCGGTTAGACTAGAAAGCGGACCCCAGATTGAAACTAGGATAACGCTAAGAGAAAGAAGAAGACATGAACTTAAAGGTGAACTTAACTATATAATTTTAACGCGCCTGTGTCACTATAACTTATTTTACATTGATTAATTATAGCATTAGTAACAACTTTGATTACACGGTTTGCGTAGTGGTTTAAGTGGCCGCCTCGCCGCTTGACGATGCGCCGAGTGTTGTGGGTTCGATTCCCACACGAGACAACACTTTGTGTGATTCATAAATCATGCATTCCGAGTTTTGGTGTTCAATGTATCCGTTTGTTGTATGTTTGTAAAGTCCCCGCGACACAGGATTTAGTCCTAGTGCGGAAGTTGTAAAAAAAAAGAACTTCCAGGTTGATTTTTGGAGTAATTTGATTTTTCAGGACGCTACGCTTTGCGCATACCATTCGCGGTTTCTAACCGCATCAAGTATGGAAGAAACAAAACAGATAATCACAACATTTATTACAAATACAGACTAAAAAACTTTATAAAGTACTGTGAACAACAAATTAGACCATTCGTAGAATTAGCAAGGTTACATAGTTATGGAAAATCTCCAAGAAACACATTTCTCGTAAGCCAGTAATAGGCAGAAACAAAGCGTTCCATTAAAGTAACAAGCTGTCCAATTTACGAGCGGGCACCGAACCCCACACCTATTGGTGCGACGGATTAACTCGAATTATCTAATAATGAGTGCAACGAGCGACGCCTGCGCAATGCACTCTAACTATAGTTCAGTATTTTATGACAGAAGTCTCACTTGAAACAAGAAGGACATATTTTACAGTTATTCTTTTATTCATCATCATCAGCCTTTAACAGTCCACTGCTGGACTAGGCCTCTCCTTTGAAAGGAGGAATTGGCATACTATACCACGCTGGCCAGACGGGTTGGCATAGGGTTTGTATCAAGTTTTCCTTCTCTTACAGTGCTATTCTCTGCATAATATGCTCCCTCTGTCGGCTTTTACGACACCCATATGATGATATGGGGTGGTGACATTCCGTATTCTTAATCCGTCACCACACGGACCTTTTATTGATTCACACACGGAATCTTTTATTGTCTTAAGTTAATTTTACACAGAGATAAAGAAGATAGAGAGAGAGTCATGTAATCCCTTATTTATTTTGCATCCCATGTTCTCCGCACGATCTGCAACATATCATCATCGTAAATTAAATGGGTTAATTTGTTTGTGGCTTGTTAAGCAGCAAAGGAAAACATCGTAAGGTAACCTGCATAATATGTGACTGTGCTCCATTACGTAAATGTTCTCGAAATACATGTGAATTTGCCAACACTCACTTGGCCAGCTTAGTAGACTATGGGTTAAGGCTTCTCATAGTGAGACCTGATTTATGTGTGCCCCTCACTTTCATCATCAGCCCTGTATATAAACTGTCCCACTGCTGAGCACGGGCCTCTTCTCACTATGAGAAGGGTAAGGCTATAGTCTACCACGCTGGCTAAGTGCGGGATGGCAGACTTCACATGTCTTTCAAGAACATTATGGAGAACTCTCAGACATGCAGGTTTCCTCACGATGTTTTCCTTCACCGTTAAGCAAGGGATAATTAACAATTTAATACGCAGGTAACTCCGAAAAGACATTGGTGCGCGCCGTGGATATGATCTCGGACCCTGCACTAGCAGTCTGTCGGTCTCTGCACTAGGCTATCGCTGCCATACCCTGCACTTGGAAAATTTATATCCAGGGCTGATCTGTATTTGTATAAAATTCTTCGGTAACTGATTGACTGACAGACAACGCATAGCCAAAAATACTGGGCGCAAGATGGAGCGTGGATTTGGAGCATAAAGGTTCACTAAGAGGACATTTCCTGAAATGTCCGCGGGATCGGGCAGACAGAGTCCATTACGGGACAGTAACTGCGGGAATCCTCTTGTTTATGTAGTATTTTTTTATTTTATAGTCTCACGCCTGTATCCCCGAAGGGGTAGGCAGAGGTGTAAATATTAGTAATATTACACCCACATTTCGCCATGAATTTTTAGGTCCCACATAATAGGGGGCGAGCCTATTGCCGTTACCGGGCACATCACCAGACTCCGGGCTGCTACTGAGTATTCGGCAAAATCCAGTAACACTTTCGCCCGACCCGGGAATCGAACCCGAGACCTCCGATCAGCAGTCGCATACGCTATCCACTAGACCACGGAGGCAGTTTATGTAGTAAAGCAATTAAAATATGAGTATAATACAATAAGTAGAAAATAATCCACGTATTTGTTTTACTACTATTTTGTCGTATGGTGACAACGCTACGTAGTAACGACGGAGGGTGTCTCTACTACGCAGTTATGAGTAACGCACGATTATCAACTCTAAACAAGCTTTTGCTTTCTGTAGATTAGCGTTTATGTATTATTAGACATGGCTGCGCGTTTGGCGTGGTGGCTTAAATGGTCATATCACCATTGCCAGTAAAATTCTACTAAAATTAGTAGGATGAACAGATTTTAGTTTGGGTTTTTTGTATACTTTGCATGAATGTTTTGTAGTTATTCTAATTACGCTCCAGGGTAACTCAGACATGTTACACATATTATTACATATGTTTTTTACAACTATACTTATAGTAGAAAAATACACCAATTCACAGAAGTAATAACTCTACTCATCACATAAAGGTTTTCCTTGGTAGGAATCTAACCCACTACCCTACCACTACCTTCTACTGGTGTAGAATAAAAACTTTTAGTAGTATAAGATTTTTTTTATGTTAATAGGCGGCAGACGAGCAGACGGATTGCCTGATGGTAAGCAATTATCGTCGCCCATGGACACAAGCAACATCACAGGAGTCACAAGTGTGTTGCCGCCCCTTGGGGTTGGGAAAAGGGATAAGATGAGAGGTGGGATCAGGGAGAAGGGTTAGGGGTTAGTGCCTCCGGCACTCTCACTCACCGAACGAAACGCAACAGTTTAGGTACTGTTACTTTACGTCGATTTTCTGTGAGAGGGTAGTACTTCCCCGGTCGAGGCGGCAAATTCATGTTGAAATCAGCAAGGCTCTACTAGCTTTTATATGATTATGTACCCTTACTTGTGTAAATGTTTGCTTATATATTTTGCCTCAGTTTATTTATACATTCCTACGCGAGATTACGAGATAAGTGTAGAATATTAAATCCTTTGTAATATTTATGTTTCCTTTTTATCGTAGTGATAATAAATGATATATTTGAAAGTATTTTAATTCTATTTTTAACGTTGTAAGATGCTTAAGATAACTTTACTACGATTTTTGTTAAATGTACCTATTAACTTAAGTAACTGTATTTACAAAATTCTTAATACATTTTTTTACATAAATTGGAAGTCAGTAACATGTTAGCATTTCGTTTTTTGTGATTAAATTTTTTTTTTTCTAGGATTTACTTTTAGCCAAGCTGAAGTGACAATGGCCAGGGCAAATAGCTTGAAGAATCATTGGCTGTTAGGGCACTCGGGTTCGAGAGTCACAGCCACGTACCGCACGACGCAGCAGAGGTAGGCCTCCCGTAAGGTGAGCCGATGATCTGAATAATATCGCATAAAGCGGATGGATGGAGACGGCTCAATATCAGTCTGTACCTTGCAGGGGGTCTTTGTCCAGCAGGTCGTGCTAGGCTTAGAAGCCTTTCCCTAGAACGTCCACTGTTGGACAAGGGGGTATATACCTGTGGGCCTTAAAACGATTTATTTACGCAGGTAAATTGATAAAACGCAACTTGAAAAGAAAAGTAAAGTTCATTCACTTAATCGTATTCAGATTTTTTGCCGGATATCAATGACAGGGAAATTTTTTCTTAGAATCTAACAAGCGAGCCTTTTTGCATTCAAAGTATTCGTACAATAGTTGCAGTATTTGCCTGGTTTTTAACATTTCATTCTGTTTGAGGAAAATATCAATATTCAGATATTGTACAAAGTAAATAGTGCTGAACAATTTATTAGGTTTTCTCAAGATTATTTAAAAAATTCATTAGAAGAATTCACAGGTTGGATGTTCCAGAAAATATGTAAGGTATTTAATATTATATTTTTATTTTTTAATTCCAAGAATTATCCCGAGGTAAATAGCTAGTTACATTTATTAAAAAAAGCTTTATACAGAAATAAATGAACAGAGAACTGCCACAATAGGCATTGATATTGTTTCACACGAGAGTTAACATATAATATTCAATCAAATCATAATTAATTATTATAGACTCACGCCTGTATCCCCGAAGAGGTAGGCAGAGGTGTAATATTACACCGACATATTTCGCCATGAATTTGTAGGTCCCACGTAATAGGGGGCGAGCCTATTGCCGTACCGGGCACATTACCAGACTCCGTGCTGCTATTGAGAATTTCCTAACGGAAAATAATAACTGAAAATAATATCTACCTAATTTGTTAAACAGTCGAAAAAATCGAATTAGTCCGTCAGTTAGATTATCGAAAAATATTGGATACGTATTTTTTGTTTTTTCAAATCAGTAAAACATTACGAAGATAAAACGCATCAAAGATGGAGAAACGTCTAAGAGTGGGGACTTGTAACGTCACTTGCCAGTAAAAAGTGTACTGGCAAGTGACGTCACACGAGTTTTCAGCGAAGTTTGTAGTCTTCATTTTTTGTTTACGTGACTAAAGAAAATATACGTGTCCAATATTTTTCGATAATCTAACTGACGGACTAATTAGATTTTGACGTGACAACGTCTTATAAATTGGTTTGCCGGGTGACACTTCAAGAAACTGCGTTACGCCCCGCTCACGTTATGCGCTCACAATGAGAGCGAGTGAGAGGCACGCGTCCCGCCTAAGAGCGAGAGAGACAGACATAAAAAGTGAAAGGCACGCGTCTTTCATCCTTCTTCCTACTATACGAATGAATATTCACATTAAAATTATTTTACCACTCAAAGTCGTTGTCACGTAAAACTTTCGCCCGTATACCGACTTTACAGGCAACCAATTTTTTTTAGTCAAATACCCTATTGTAAATCAATATTAAACTTTCACGATTTGTATTGTATGACTTAAATTGTTGTATCTCGTCTATGTATGCTTTGTTTGGGCTGATACATATTCCTTGGCAATTTATCAATTAAGCTTGGTATTACTATTACTATTTATTCAATTTTAACCCTTTTCTAACTATTCCAGAAAGCGTGGGTTTCTTCTTTAAGTGACTGACGAACAACGCAATAGTTCGCTTTAATAATCCACATTTTCGAGAAAAGCTAAAAATAATAACGATTTTCTTATTGATAATTCTTTAGGGTGCTTCTACACGGCGCATGTAGCTTGAGCATGTTGAGGCACTTGCGCGGGTTATATGCACCGTAAAAATATCGTTTAAAAAGATGTGCGGGTCCAGCGACTCGAGCATGTACCAATGCGAGCCACCCGCGCAAGTAATTCGCGTGCTCTGCGGCGCGCGCGGGTCACTCGCGCATGTTACTTGTTAAAATTACATTTTTAACGTATGATTATAAAAGAATTTTCGTTCGTCGAGATATTTTGACGCGATTCAAGTCATAAAATTACCGCGCGAATAGCATGCACATGTACCTAGCTCTTGACCACGAACAAATAACTTGTACACACAGCTTGCGCAAGTAGCCCGCGTCTTTACTTGCTCCAGTTATTTGCACCATGTACAAGTACAATCGAGTAACTTGATCAAATAGCTTGCGCATATTACTCACGCGTATAACCACAAGCACCCTTATGAAAGAACCTTATGTACAATTTAGATTAATCCTCGTTTTAATTTTTGCATGCTTTTCTGGCAGAATGTACAAGGATACACCATTTATATTGTAACATCATATTGTAATACATACATTCATGGCAAATAAATAAATCTATTCTATTCTAATGGCCGTGTGGTTGACGGCATAGAATACAAGTGTCACCACCCCCTATCTTCCCGTGGGTGTCGTAAGAGGCGACTAAGGGATAACACGATGCAAATACCATCTTTGCGTAGAGACGGAAAACTCGACATCAAACCCTATACGACTGCCTCGTTGTTCTCACGGCATAAATGTGCGCGTGGGATCGGGAGGTCCCGGGTTCGATTCCTGGGTCGGGCAGTGTTATTAGGTTTTTCTGTCACGAAATTCTCAGTAGCAGCACGGAGTCTGGAAAAGTGCCCGGTACGGCAATAGGCTCGCCCCTTATTACGTGGGACTAAAGTATATCTGGCGAAAAGTGGGTGTAGAAATACACCACTGCCTACCCCTTCGGGGATAAAAGGCGTGACGATATGTATGTATGTATGTCTATTCTAATGTTTCAGTTCATAATTAAATAAAAAACGAATTAATATTCAAAGAGACAAAGTTGACAGTTAAATACTTTTATAAATGTACCTATTCGTTACAGCTTTAAATAAACGTTCCAAATTAGACATTTCTAGAACATCATGTTGTTGTTGTCTAGTAGTTTTTGCAGTTAAATTCAGTAACTGACAACATGTTCTGTTTTTCTAATGCACTGCGTAGTTATACTGACCAAACTGCGCATTTGTTACTTGTTTACCTACGACAAATACTGAAAATAAGCTTCTTACTTCGTTTGAATTCGAGAGAAAACCAAAAAAACAACAGAAACAAAAATAGTATATTATATTTTTTTTTATCCATTTTTACTTTATGACTACCAATCATTTTGAACGGACGCAAACCATTTAAGTTCTGCAATTGCTTACATGTATTTTATTTGCTTATTGCTTTTGTGCGGTATAGAAGATATATTTTACAAGTAGGTATGACAAGTATAAATTAATATTTTGAAACAGTCTGCTTTAAAATATCTTCGATTGTTTGCAGCTTAATATCTGATGTAATCTAGGCAACCTAAAAGGCCCAGTAAGATACTTAATATAATCTCTACTATAATCGCTGCAAACATAGAAAATATTTTTTTTGTCAATTTAAAATCAAATCGCAGTTCGTTCAAAATACAGTTTCGGTGTCGGGTCGATACCTATTAAAGTATGAGAATCGACCGCTGCAAGGTAAAAAGCCTGTATCACCGGTGTCAAACCTACCGGCCTAAAACGAGTTTTTAAGTGTTTTCGGATCTATTTACCGACATGTAGCTTCCTAAAGTGTGAAAACGCATCGCATCAGGCGCAATGCCATATATTGCTCACGTTGGATTAGAAATTAATTTCTTCAAGATCTATAAAACAAAGTTAGTTAGCTATGGCTATTTATTTAGTAAGAACTTCAGGGTTACAATGGACAAATAATGAGGTACATAACCCCCCGTTCTGCATCACAGTGTAAATTAATAGATAAGGAAAACACTACCTTTGCAGTTGTGGTTAATTAATTTATTATGACAGTGATGCGTAGTGACAAAGTACAGAGCAT
Organism: Euclidia mi; assembly: GCA_944739405.2. Lineage (NCBI taxonomy): Eukaryota > Metazoa > Arthropoda > Insecta > Lepidoptera > Erebidae > Euclidia > Euclidia mi. Next base: position 15,221,548 of record OX123197.2, read on the forward strand.
TGCGCAGTTGTAATACGATACCCAGTTAGTGATGTTTTTAGTTAAAATTAGGCTCGAACGAGTTCCTTTGTGTCAATGTTATTGTGGTTCATGTTCTATGACTATTACCTGCATCTAACGTGCGATTTACTGCAAAAGAATATAAGTCTATACATGCGTTTAAAAAATATCAAGGGATATATATTACAAATGAGTGAAATAATAAAAAAAAAATGTTTTACACAATAATTTGTAGATTTTTTTAACAAATTGATATTTTTTATCTAATTTGTGGTATTTTAGCAGCTTGTTTTGTAGTTTTTAGATTATTATGCAGTTTTAAATTAGTAACTTAAGGTTTAAAAATCCTGTATTGCAGCAAACTTCAAAATATTCAATTGAAATAGCTAAAACAATTCATCATCATCAGCTTTTTATGCTGTCCCACTGCTGGGCACGGGCCACATCTCACTATGAGAAGGGTAAGGCCATAGTCCACCACGCTGGCCAAGTGCGGGTTGGCAGACTTCACGTGTCTATCGAGAACATTATGGAGAACTCTCAGACATGCAGGTTTCCTCACGATGTTTTCCTTTACCGATAAGCAAGCGATAGTTACCAATTTAATACGCACTTAACTTCGAAAAGTCATTGGTGCGTGTCGTGGATTCTAACCCGAGACCCTCTTCGTAGCAGTCCGTCGATCTCTCCACTGGGCTATCGCTGCTAAAACCATTACGCCATTCGTTTTGGTTAAAATTACACGAATAACACTGTATTAAAGTAGGCTAAAAGGTAATTTAAGTAACACTAGTAACAACTAATGGACGTATATGGAAACACCATTACAAATAAAAATAAAGTCTGTTTTACAAAATAATTTTAAAATACTTCCTAGTTCTGACAGTCTAATGCGAAAAAACCTACGGCACCTTTTATAATTTGGATACTTTTGCTATTTTAGAAAGCAATGTTAATTGTGCCTGGTGGACTGTGGCCCGACGTCAATCGCTGAAAACTAGTATTTAATACAATCACCTTCATCATATCAGCCTAGAGACGTCCACTGCTAGACAAAGGCCTTCCCCAAAGGTTCTCCACACGGACCGATTTTGAGCCACCCGCATCCAACCGCTTCCCGCGATCTGAACCAGATGGTCGGTCCACCTTGCGGGAGGCCTACCCCTGCTGTGTCGTTCGGCACGTGATCGCCACTCCAGAACCCGCCTGCCCCAACGGGCATCGGTTCTTCGCGCTATGTGCCCTACCCATTGCCACTTCAGCCTGGCTATTCGGAGAGCTATGTCGGTGACTTTAGTGCTCCTGCGGAAGGCAACCACCTGCGAGAATATTAATAGCGTGATTCAGGTTTTTCGCGCCTTTGCAGTTCTGTCAGTGTCAGTAAGATCGATATGATAACGCTTATCACAGTTGCATCTAGAATTCCATTTTAGAGCACGAGGTGCGCTTACTAGTCTAACCAGGTTATTAAATATTTTTACAGAGGGACTGCGGTCTGATCTCTGCAATCCAAAGAGATAGTGATATTTCTATAGCTTAGACAAGAGTCTCCATTGTGTGTAAAATCCCTAATGTAGTATATTTTTCACAAGATTCTTCACTCTTCACTATTTTTTTTTTAAAGCTTGCTACAACTTGTTACGACTTGTTACTTACCTATTTTACAACATACATAAAAGCTATGAAATAATACTCATACGTACGTGCATATTCTGACTATAGCGAAGCACATACAGACACTATTCGCGCAGCAACGCCGACGTGACGTCTAGTAATAATTTGACAGCCAACGTTGCAGTATCATACAGGCGGACTTTAACGTACAATACGTGGCGAAATTGTGCAGCATTGAACATTTCACACAGACGATATCTTTGATAGAATATCTCTTCTTTAAATAAGTTCTCTGTAGACGTTTTGAAGCTATCTAAGTATAAGTTTGAAACACAATCTTCAAATAAGGTTTAGACTTCAAAGCATATTTGTGCATAGCCAACGAAACTTATATTAGTATTTAAACTTTCTATAAAGCCTCGAACTAAAAGCAATCCAAAGATTTACAAGTAAAACACAAGATTCAGCAACTGAGTGGTATAAGTTCCAAACTGCAGCCTAATTTTGTAAAATAGTTTAGCTCTCATTATTTATTTGCAATTTCAGACCAGTAGTCTCGAATTCAATCGATGTAAGCCAGTCTAAATGTCAGGGCAATAAGAAGTATCTATAACCATAATTATTTAATTCATGCGCTATAAAAAACTCTACATTACTACATTATACATTTATTATGTAGGCTTCAAAACTGCTCACGAGCACTCTCATTATTCTCACTTCGCGGAATTACGTATGGCTTCACCGCCATTATGAGAAAACATTGTGCTTCTCTGATGAGGCGTCTCCGCGGTAGCTCCAACAGTGTACTGAGAGTTTTTTGCAGATCGGTGGCAGTCACCAATGATGCAGCGATGGATGCAGCTCCATACTGCAGTGTAATATGTTTTTGTATTGTATGTTTACTAATACTATATTTTAAGTTTCAAATTGTTACTAACCCACTATGGACTCTGTCTAAAAATAAATTGATGGAATTGAATAAATAAAGTGGAGGTAAGATCACACCAAACATAACACCTCAAAGTAATCACAGTACTTCTTTGACAATGTTATTTTGAATCAGTTCTATAGATTAAACAGTGAACAAATAACAAACAAACTAGTGAAGATAGTGTAGGGATTACGAACACATTGCTTACGCACACATCGATATAATCCCAATTAAGCAACGACTACACTTTCAATTAAATAATGACCCATTATAAAAATGTCTCTTTTTTTTTTTTTATTGACTCCCGTATTCAGTTTAATGCTTGTATTACGAGGAATTTTGCAACTATTCCAAAATCATAGTAAAAAGAAATAGTAGGTTAGCTAAGGCCGCTCGGCGAGTTAATTGCCTACTCTTGCGTTGACGCACGGGTTGTCACTTGTTTACAATCTGTTTGTGTTCGCGCTGAATACTTCACAATTTAAGCTTGAATATATTTTTTTTCAAATACCTATTGACTACCTAAGCGTTATATAACTATCTAAATGCCTTTTATAACAAGAAAAAAGTAACAAGTTTAATTTACTGTCGTTTAACACATTGTATAATATTAATAACGTTTATTACAAAACTGAATGTACCTATATAAACAATTCGAGCGGGCGAGCAGTGTAGTACCTACATGAATGCGCGCGATCAGATCAGACGCGCGGCGCATCCCGTACTGTCGCCGCGCTTGCCACGCTCGTCTATGAGATTGTGTGCGTGAAAAGTGCGTGCGTACACGGCGCCGGCGACTCACGCGTACATTCAAACCGGCGGCGGCCCATTTATATGAAGCTATCCTACTATTCTTTTTTTACTATGCCAAAATGCTATGACAGTTTGTAGATCATACTACAAGTATTGTGCAGTCACTAATATCTTTAGCAATACTGAAAAGACACCTTAAAATATAGACCATTTCCAATTGTAGACATGAATTATCCATCAAACGATCGTTGTGTTTATCTGCGTCAAAAATTTCTTCCAGGCTACTTTTCCGTCAGGATTTCTGAGATCCTTGATGCATAGATTTCATCATGTGTCATCATCTTAGCCTAAAGACGCTCACTGTTGAACATAAACCTCTCCGAAGGCTTTCCAAACAGACCGAAATTGACCCGCACGCATTCAACCGCTTTCCACGATCTCGATCTCGAACAAGATCGTGAGTTCAACAAGTATCACAAACTATTATTTCAGCCTATTAAGAATGAAAATACCTGTGGCAAACATTGACATCTACCAATACACTGAATTACATTAATCTTACTATACTATATACTACTTATACTACACTATATTTCATACATTAATATGATACTTTCTTGACCTCATTACAAAATAAGGACTTAATATAATACGATACTTGGTTCTAAAATTTCACTAAATGCCTTTTGAAGTATTTACCTAGGTTCTTCTTTCCTTTGATTCAACATTTGTGCCTACGAACTCTAGAGACTGATTACTTACTACAAATACCTTCAGTTAATGTATGTATTATATTTTTTGCACAGATAGGCTAAGACCAAAACTCGATTTACACTTAATCTATGTTTAATATGTACTAGGCCGATATACTGGCTAAGTCATTCTTTTTCATCATACCTAGTAACGCATACTGCGCATGAAAACCAGCGATTGAAAACTATTATCAGATTTAGGGAATATTGATGGAACGTAATATAATTATAATTGTTTATTGAACATGTAGTCATCGCCTTAAAGTAAATCTCGCCGGCTCTCCAATTAATTCCAGAGAACAAACATGGTAAATAATGTTCTGCCAATACACATTAGCGGAGCCCGTAATTGTCTTGTAATAGTGTAAACAGACGGGAAAACTTGTAGAAAATTATTTGCACTTATTTACCCTTAAGGTTTTAATTATAGAAATTAAGGTGACGGAGATGTGCCTCGTTGGTCACGCGGCATAAATGTGCGCGTGGGATTGGGAGGTCTCGGGTTCGATTCCCGGGTCGGGCAAAGTGTTATTGGGTTTTTCCGTTAGTAGCAGCACGGAGTCTGGTAATGTGCCCGGTACGGCAATAGTCTCGCCCCCTATTACGTGGGACCTAAAAATTCATGGCAAAATGTGGGTGTAATATTACACTTCTGCCTACCCCTTCGGGGATACAGGCGTGAGTCTATAAAAAAAAAAGGTGTGCTTTTTAGGGTTGAATTTTAATGTTACATATTCAAAGGTTTCATAGAAGATTAATACTATCTACAGTCATATTATGACATAATTTTATGAAGTGCGCAGTCCTTTTAACTTTTTTAGTGATGCTATTGCATGCCCCTCTGCATGATAATCTGTTGGTATAGCCTAGCAGAGATTCCAACATAACAGACCGTCGTGCAGAAGATATTGGGTTCGATTCCATGGTAGGTACGCACCACCGACTTCTCTGAGTTATGTACGTATTGAATTGTTAATTATCGCTTTCCATGTGCCTCGGCAAGCACGTTAAGTCTCGGCTGCCATGAAGGTCTTTGAATTGGTGACAGTGAGTCAGTACCTCTGAATGAACTGATACTAGTCTAAACCTGGCTGGAGGCTGTTAACTGTAAGTAAAGACTAATTAAAAAAATAAACAATAAATAATAACTAAAATGAAACATGTGTATTGAGATGATATCATTCGCAAAACGAATGTTTCTATCTGCAATACTTCACGCGTAACATATCAACCAATTCATGTTAACAAACCACTTCTTCGAAACATTAATCGCCCGTGCAAACGAGAGGCACAAACAGAAAGACAGGGAAGAAAAATTTGCAATCATTTGTCCATCAAGCACAATGGACACCGTTACCCGTTGTAATGCAGACTGGTAAATAATTACACATTCATATACAAATGCTTGTAATGTACGGTACTGTATTGAAAATGACATACTTTTGAGAGCGTTGCACTGTGTTAAATGGCGGAAAAATTTGCCTTTTACTGATGCTTTATGTTGACCGGTGCAACGGTATGATTTGGGTGACAGTGATTTGTGGAGAATTGTCTCATTATCAGTTGGAAAATATTTCACTTTTTATTTTTCAAGTTGCATACCTACCCAAACGGTGCCAACGGAACCACATTTGTATACTTTCACTGCGCGTTTCTCTGACTGTCAGTGGCCTGGATCTCAAGTTAGATCCTTCAAACAAGACAATAATATCAAAGAAAACAAAACAAAAATATTATAAAAAAACCCCATGGATGCCGGCAGAAACCAGCCATGGTGGAATAATGATCCACTGTAATTTGTGCGACTCCCAAAAAGCATTACCCTCAAGATCGACATATTTGTAACAATCTCTTAAATCTTAGTCATTTAGTTCTTGAGTTTTGGTCACTACTTAAAACAAACCGTCAAGAAGACAGATCAATATTTACCATGTGTCAGTTACTCTAAAATGACGCAAAGGTCTAGGACAAAAGACTAAATAAATGGTATGACTCCATAAGTCATACACATCGAAAAAACCCACGTCATGTTTTTGTAATTTGAGAACTTCGATCTTCAGGCAGCATATTTACCTCCGTATGCGGCGTGACCTACGCCTTTTCTTTTATTAAATCAGTATTTCACTTTCTTTTTTTTTTTCGTTTTAAAAAAGACAACTCCCGCATTAGGAATAAATCCTGTGTCGCGGGGTACTTTACAAACATACATCTAACGAGGACAATTAACACCCAGACTCGAAACAACAATTTATGGAGCACACAAAGTGTTGTCTCGTGTGGGACTCGAACCCACAACACTCAGCGCAGTGTCAAGCGGCGAGGCGGCCGCTTAAACCACTACGCCAACCGTGCAGTCCACTTGTGAGTTGTCCCTGCCTCTTTGTCCATCTATTTTACTTTACTTGTATTTTTTATGTAATTAGCGTGTCATATATTCTTCTTCTTGACAAAATTTATATTTTGTCTACCACGAGCTTTAAACTACCATGTTGTTTTTTTGTATCATCCTGATGTTTCCATGCACTCCAATTATTTCAACGAAAAAGAGTATTTTAATTTCAAGACTCTTATAAAATCACGCATTCAGAAATATGACCATAGTATACGTGAATAAAATAGTGATACCATACTTTACATAATACAATCAGGTTTCTGACCTCATTGCTCGTATCACTCCAATGATTCACATTACACAGAATCCCTTTATCGCCAGTAGTAGTATTTCGGAGAAACCACAAGTAGGCTTATACAAACCGATAGCGTATTGTTTACAATTATTTGCGGTTTTTCTAATAAATATACATAATTGTGTTTTTGCAGCAGTCCCAGTTCCTGTTTTTATTTTGAAGGTGACTTGTGGTTATGTTTAATAAATGTTGAGATGATTGATGGCGTAAGTTCATGATTCATTTTTATTAAGTATTTGCTCTCATTCACTGTTAAAGGGATTATCTGCCAAGGTCCATTCGATAGCCTTGGTGTGCTGAGATGGAAGGTGTCTATTCACATTGACATAACTTGCTTGAAGTAATGATATACCAGTCTCTTATTCTCAGTAATATTAGCGGAAGACAAGTTCACCAAAACATTAGTAGCTATTACAACAACCGCCAAAGCCGAATACCTAGCGCATGTTACACCCCAAAAGTAAAGAAAAACAACAACAAATTGCTGTGCAACCTTCTTTCTTGTTATTAAACGTGAAACATGGATAAGTTGCACACTTGCAAATATCAGATCAAGTATAAATACTGACGAATCTACACACAAATATCAAATTTGTCATTTCTGTAATAGTAGGGGAGCTGGTATCAATTTTGGGTAGGTATATATATATCTTGTACTAGTTTTGCATGTGCCTGGCAATGTTAAAGCCCCGACTTAATCTTCTGGCTTATTTTTATTCTTTAAACATTAAACGACAATATTCAAAAATTGCACTTTTTTCAAATACATTTTTGGAAAAAATATGCTTTCCAAAATTTTCTGTTACTCAGCTACTCGCCAGCCAGGTCTGCAGTTCCGTGTTGGCGTATAATAAGAGACGTATGAGGCAAGTTTTTAGCTTGCCTTATATAATAATAATAATAAAATTGCCAAAATTGATGCCAGCTCTCGGACTATAAGACAAAGGCACAAAGACGTAAACATAAAAGTGGTTACCCAGAATGTTGCAATAAGGTTCGAATTTAATACGTGGCATAAATTAACATAGTATTAAATACAAGAAAAGCTGTTCTAAAACTTACTACAGTAAATCGTGTTTGTACAAAAACATTTCCAAATGAAAATAATATTAATTTCATAGGTATAATACGGATCTTATTGTGGTTTCTTTCCATTTTACTTTTACCAACATGTTGAACCCTTGTTTTAAGGGGCACAGTTGCGAAAACTGAAATATATATACATCCAAAATCTTCCACTTTTAAATAAATATCATTGTTCAAATATGTTGAAGTTTTCTGTTATTTAATAATAATAAACAATACTGACACATGTCAGAATCTTCAAAACTTCAACCTTTGTAAACCGAAAACAGTCGAGTATTTGCTTGATAATATTTTTAACATGACAATTCTGTAGGTGTTAAAATATACAAGGCGGAACACAAACAATGGAAGATCTGGAAACAAATTGTCCGGTATAAAAAAACTGATTTTGGCTGCACGTATGGCGTAGTGGTTCAAAACGTCGCCACGCTGTTTAGCACTGCGCCGTGTCGTGTGTTCGATTCCCCTACGAGAAAACACTTTGTGTAATCTGCAATCAATGGTTGTTTTGAGTCTGGGTGTACATTGTGTCCGTTGATTGTTTGTCTGTTAAGTTCCGTGCTTTACAAAATTCATTCCAAGAGAGTGGGTTGTCTGTTAAAAAAATATATTGCCTGCGTGCCAAAAAATTGCATGTAGGCAAAAAAAAGACAACGGAAAGCAATAATAATAAATTTTACATTAAAAGACTAAAGGTATTACTGAATCGAAATCGTATCTATTAAAATCGAAGTTTTCGTTTTATTGAGAGATCAGTAATCTCGTATCATTACCATCATACAGCCTCTCGTAGGCCACTACTGGACATAAATCCCGATACGGCGATCTCGAATCATCATCATCAGCCTTTAACAGTCCACTGCTTGACTAGGCCTCTCCTTTGAAAGGAGGAATTGGCCTACTATACCACGCTGGCCAAACGGGTTGGTATAGGATTTGTATCAAGTTTTCCTTCTCTTACAGTGCTGTTTTACGCATAACATGCTTCCTTTGTCAGCTCTTACGACATCCATGGAATGATATGGGTGGTGACAATCCGTATTCTTAATCCTTCACACGGAAAAATAAATATACATTCTTTTTTTAGTGAAAACCTCATTTACTAGTGTCACTTTAGTGCCACTTATTGTAATAGTATGTTGGAATATCCACATCCATTAAAATATACCGATACCAGTGAAAGCAACACGCAAACAAATTGTAGTCCACATGGAAACTGAAACGCGAAGTGTTATAGTGAAAGCGATGCATTATAAAGTTCATAATACAGGTCATTTAGTTACTACCGTTCATGAGTATGACCAATAGTGTTAAAACAGTTACCAAATTATTGCAAAATCTGGCTGCATCCAAGCCCAAACTATTCCAGATTAAGTTTTCTTCTTTGAATGGCAGGCGAATCTAATTGTATTTTAATCTTATTGCAATAATCCTGATCTATAGGATCTTGGTTACAGTGGCGTATGAAGGGGTGCGAGGGGCGGCGGGGGCGGTCCGCCCCGGGTGCCACCCCTTTTGGGGTGCCACCCATCCAAAAAAAGGGTGACACCCAAAACTAATATTTGAGAACAATGTCAAAAATATAAAACAACATAGGCACTAGCTCAGCACTACGATAGTTAGCCCGGAATTGTTAGGTATCGACTAAAAAATAAAATGGTCATCCGCCAACTTCCGCCCCGGGTGCCACCCAAGCTAGCTACGCCACTACTTGGTTATAATTATACCTATCAATATGAAGATTTAAAGAAATACCAAGTAAATACATTCAAGTCTCTTCCTATTGCAAGGAAGGAAGTTTTAAAGGGACTGAATAAGAAAATAAGGTGATAATACTGCCTGCATACAAAACGAAACAAAATGCCTACTGCTTTTGTATGTCGACGTGTTGGTCTTACCGAATTAAGAACGCTGAAATCAAAAGACTCTAAAATTAACCATTGCTGCTATAACTTGACTCCAACTGAGCCGTTTAAATCTTCATACGTGTTCGGATCTTGTTCAAAATAATGCTATCGCAGTAAATGAATTCGGTGTAATGCTTGCTCGCAGATCTGGGCAGAATCGCTCGGACGGAATCCATGCTAATGCGCCGTCGGTTCGTGCTACGTTTTGGCAAACTATCAACTGTCACACGCATCGTGCGCGCGACTTAAACAAAACCAGTGTGTAGTACAAGATATAATATTTTGCGATAGTTTTTGTGTACATGTGTGTGTTGCTTTAGCTACTGTTTGTTAAAACATATGGTCATATAATTTGTAAACAACGTCACGACTTTCTGACAAGAGGTTTGCAATTATACATATAAGTGCGAGTTAAATAATAATCTAAGGCGCCCGTGTCAAATACAGAAACTTCAATACCATGTGATTTATATGTATAAGGAGTACCGCTCACAAGATAACACGGTGGCTTGGAGGGCACGTAAAACTGTAAGGTTGAGCTGTCAAGGAGATAGTTGATAATCTAAAGTTGGTACCCACAAATATCTGACCCTGGTCTAAACATACAGAGTATTGTAATCAATTTGGTAATGGAATTCACTTGAAACTTGCTTGGTAGAAAAGCCAATATTATGTCTTTTTAGTTCATGTGTTTAATACCTAGTAGAATTATTTATAGTCACTATACATAAGATTTAATCAGATTTTAAACAGACTTTATGCTTAGGTACATACATAATATCAAATAGATAAATCATCATCATCATCATATATATATTTGATATTATGTATGTAAGTATAAAGTCTGTTTAAAATCTGATATGAATGATATGAACACTATTCCATATAATTCACATAATATCAAATAGATACATACTGCGACATTATTACAACTGAAGATCATAAATTGTTGGATATTTATTCATTAAATTGTTATTATGTATCAAATCCAATATCAAAAAAGATATCAATTGGTTCTGAATAAGGCCCTTGGTTCGACATAAAAGCAGACCTAGGGCTCCAATGTAAATGTCTTAAACGGTAACTGCGACAAAGCTAGTATGATTATTTTAATATATAAAATCCTTTACTGACTGACAGACACGCTACAGCGGAAACTATTAGGCGCAGGAAGCTGAAATTTGGCATGTATGTTCCTTGGGGACCGTAGCAGTGCACTAAGAAGGGATTTACCGAAATTCCTACGGGATCGGCCCGAACGGGTAAATTTTGAAAAATTACAGGCGTAGCTGCTGGCGTCATTTTTAAAGGCAAATAAAATTACGCACCCAAGTTGTACATAGAATACAACTTGGGTTCGTAATTTGATTTGCCATTCGCTAATCGTGTACAATTTATAAAATTTGCTAGAATTTGATCAATATAATTGCATCTATTATAAATTGCATATTTACATTAGTCGAATACATTATACAATTTTAGATTAACTGACCTTTCACGTACATTATAATGACAGGATAATAATTTAATAAATCTATAAATGTCGGAAATTGAAAACACATTCTAACGCAATTAACTTCACATTACGCTTGTAACGATGTTTCAAATTATTGTATCTTATTGTTTCATTATAGTACTATTCATTGTAATTATCGTTTATCACAAAACACATTGTAGTTTAATTTTCTCTATGTATATTCAATCTTTCAATGGACGCCTCACCCAAAACGCGTTGCAAAGGAATTCCTATTCTGTACGCCTCATATTAATCTCTTTCACATTTCCACGCGAAGTCCGCCATTATTGCCAAACGTACCGCCTAATAGTTGGAATTGTTCAGTTTTAATTAATACGTCATGGCCCGTGATTTTCGCAACGGAGTGTACGATGTCTTGATAATATTATATTCGGAGAAGACTTTATAAGGAAAAAGATATTCGGCTCTTATTATTAAGGGAGATTTTGTGAGAAAATTGAGAATGACGAAAACCCAGCTTTTTAAAACCTAATGAGCGCCGAGCATATAACAAAATAAGCAAAAACTTAGTAATGAGTGCCTAAACTTAGATATAAATATGTCTATATGATGACTCTAAGCTAGAAGTTGTATCCATAAACAACAGAAATAGCAAACATCTTAAATACCCACTTATTTCGAATGACATGAAACTATTAACTATGATATTATCTAATCTTTTTGATATTTTTCGTTTTTATTAGTTAGTTCTTAATTGTGTCAAACTTGTGAAACGTCAATACCCCGATAACTAATGGTATATTGACCACTACAAACAAAACATATGCTTTTACCATTATATTAGTAACCATATTTATAAAATTCAAATTTAATATAAACTCTACAAAAAATTAATATAAACCGCATTCAACATTGCATGTTTTCAAAAACAAAAAGGGACTTTCAGGAAATAGAGATCAAAATTACAGGTGCGTGTGTAAAGGAAAACTATTGGGCACGCTATAACTGTCAGTCATGGGAACCCATGGAGTCAAGGCACGGGGGACGTATTGCGGCTGACGCGGTTTTGGGGAAATGGGTAAAAGGGGAAAACTACCTTCAAACCAAAATTGGATGGGAAAGCTCGTAGTTGCGGTTGGTAAAAACAGGTTGACTTATTTTAATGTGAGGAGAACGTTGGTTGGAAATAATTCTTTTTGATTAAATATAATGGGATTTGACATTTTCGCTAATGTGATCGTTAGGAATGTTCTCGACTACATATCAATAATTTAACCCGAACATTGAATACTCTGCTAACTCTAATATCGTGCCGAAATAATCCACTGTTAACGAAGCTATGCTTAGATTCAAGAAACACTTCTTTAGCTATGATACGTCTCATGATACATAAACATTGGTACTTATTCATTTATAGTTACAAAAATGTTGTGATCTGACTAGCAGACTTATACCTTTCTATATCTCATTGTAGTATAAATACTTCACACAGCATAAGTGTAATGATATTTGCGTTATGTAACCTGATATAGGCATATGAATATTCAATTGTAGGCAAATGGTCATCTTAGCTATGTCGCCATATATGATCGAAGATTTATATACAGTTGGAAATTTAAATACATATCTCATTTACACATACTTTAATCACTCCATATCAGTGTCAATACATTGACGTTTTGATACGACAAAAAATAGCTCTCCATATTAAACTTCGTTCCTTTTTGAAGCTGCACCCATGACGCAAACGTAATTATCGTAACACACAAACAGACAGACAGACAAATTGATGGATAGCTCGCACAGGATACAAGTCAGACGAAACAAAAAAAGCGCGGCTTATTAGTGTTTACGACGTAAATGATCGTAAGTGAAACGACCTCAGTGTATTATTGGATAAGGGTGGGTGACCTGGTCAGGGTTGAGGGTTAAGGGCAGAGGCCAGTACTGTGTACTTATCGTGTTTTGGACGGACTTAAAGTGTTTGGTACTTGGGGATTTGGTTCAGTTGTATCTTATTAATACTCTTGTGACATGGTTGTGATAGCTTTACTTACGGCCGTTACCAATATCTGATCTACCCATGAATTTGACTACTAGGAATACATATTTGACATAAACTCCATGCAAAATATGTCAAATATGTATCTTTAGTAGCCAAATACATTATCATCAGCCCTGTATATATGTTGTCCCACTGCTGGGCACGGGCCTCTTCTCACTTCGAGAAGAGTAAGGCCATAGTTCACCACGCTGGTCAAGTGCGGGTTGGCAGACTTCACATGTCTTTCGAGAACATTATGGAGAACTCTAGGACATGCAGGTTTCCTCTCGATGTTTTCCTTCACCATGCACGCGATAATAACCTAACAATTTAATATGCACTTAACTACGAAAAAAGTCATTGGTGTGCGCCGTGGATTCGATCCCGAGACTCATTGCGAGGCAGTCCGTCGGTCTATCCACTCGGCCATCGCTGCTCTTGCTGCCAAATTCATTGAGAGATCAAATATTGGAACCGACCATTATGCTCGGGCCACACTACCTTACCGTCTACCGGGCTGTTACCGCCATAATTATGGCAATAAATTACCGTTAAATTACTGCGTGAAGTCGTGTGGTTACACTAGAGTTTACCGAGATATGCCAATAAACTAGGCGGTAAAAATATCATTTTTCAAGATGGCGGATGAAGCTGCAGCTGTTTGGTATTTTATGAGTGCCAATTATTTTAACATGAATCTTTTAAATTTTTAGCTTTCTGTCGGGTATCCCAGAGAGACGGTTCGGATTGCAATAACTCCAAAAATTTGAGCGCTTTTTCATTTGACCACTCCATATCGGTAGATAGTGTAGATACGTGCGTCGTCGTCGAACTCGTGTTGCACACTGAACAAACGGTAGTGTGGCCACAAACGCAATAATTACTGCGGTAATTTTCTTTGATGTGCGAAAAAGACCGCCGCCGGAGCTATTGCCTACCGGCATATGCCATATTGATTGGCATTGTAAAATTATGGCCATAAATCGCGGTTACACCTAGGCGTTGTTGAAATTATGGCAATAATTGTTGGCATATCCCGGTAGTGTAGCCCGAGCGTTAGAGTATATTAAATGTTGCGATGAAATCAAAACATCTATCCTTGATGATAAAGATGTGGGCATGAACGTTAAAGATCATCTGTTACCAACATTGGGGATATTCATCTGAGATGAATTGGAGATATTTATCAAAATCTGCTTTAAGGATTAGTTCTTATAAAAAAATACATGGTTACGAACACTCAAAAATACAAAGTTCGTACTAAAGCAACCATGTCAGAAGAAAACAGAACAAACATTCAATTAAAACGCAGTTTAACTCCGCTGTACACTCTTATAGTCATATTCCATTAATCGACTTTGCAATAACCGCAGGAAGAGATGGGGTGGGCTATTTATAGCTGGCACCACACTTCCACACATCGAGCGGATTTAACTTTGGAATAACTGCTTTTTACTTCAATTGTAGGCTCAATTTCTTGATGGGAATGCATTTTGCCGCGGTAGCCTTGAAATATCATTTCACTGCTAGGTCGCTATCAGTGGCAGTAATTGTGATGAGATGGTCAAAATCAATTTACGGTAACCAAAAAAAAAAATTATCGTTCGGTAGGTAGTCTGTTTACAAAATTACTTTAGTAGTTCGATAGTGATCGAAATTTGTCAATTATACTTAGTTTGCAGGTGCAGAAGAAATCCGAATGACTCCTTTTTTAAATAAACTTGATCCAAATATTCCTAATTTCACTTTTCAAAATCAGTCAGAAAGTGTGAAACAGCTTATCCAATGTTTTCTCTTCTTTTATTAATACACGTCCGTGTGGTGACGGATTAATAATATGAAATAAAGAAGAAAAGAGGGAGCATAATATGCAGAGAACAGCACTGTAAGAGAAGGAAAACTTGATACAAACCCTATACCAATCCGTTTGGCCAGCGTGGTATAGTAGGCCAATTCCTCCTTTCAAAGGAGAGGCCTAGTCTAGCAGTGGACTGGTAAAGGCTGATGATGATGATTAATACAAACAACTAGTTTTTGCCCGCAAATTTAACCGCGTGGGGTCTGTTATCGGAGCAAATGTAATCCATGTGCTAATCTGTTGTATAAACTATACTACAGCAAAGTTTCATCAAAATCTGTTTGATAGTTTTTGCGTTAAAGAGTAACAAACATCTATAAATCTATCCATCTTCACAAACTTTCAGGTTCATATTATTAATAGTAAGATAAACCTCTGTGATCTGTAAAGTCTTACATCTGATTATTATTTCTTCAGTAAAACCCAATAATACTTTCATCCGACCTAGATATCGATTGCTGCATCGCAGTTACGTATATACCTACACACATACCATTAGACTAAAAAGACGATCAATAAATATAATAAATGAAACATTAAATAAAACCCTCATTTCGCTCGTTGCATACAAAATGTCTGAATGTGCTACATCAAAAGGAAGTGGTGTATTTCTGGATTATAATGTAAACGCGTGCCAAGGTTGTAAGAGATGTGTATACTCTTCCCTTTTGACGCTTGTCAAATTAGTGATCGCTGTAGCGGGCGAAACGAGCAGAAAGATTAAATGTTATTTATATTTGTTTAGTAATAAGATTTTTACGATACTCGTATTTTTAGTCGGCATCGGTATTGCACCTGGATAAATATTATTGAAAGTGAACCTCAAGGCAGTCACTGAGGTCTTTACTCCGGAAAATGGGTAGTGACTAGTAAATAATAATTGTATGACATACTGACCTATAGGTAGGTTAGATATTGTACGCATAGTTAGTAATGAATACTAAAATATAAAAACATGTATAGTTTTGAACACTACTAAGCTTCGACAACACAAGTGACATAACAACAACTTAATTAAATTACTACTGCCTCGTT
Organism: Euclidia mi; assembly: GCA_944739405.2. Lineage (NCBI taxonomy): Eukaryota > Metazoa > Arthropoda > Insecta > Lepidoptera > Erebidae > Euclidia > Euclidia mi. Next base: position 15,237,692 of record OX123197.2, read on the forward strand.
GGTCTCGCGGCATAAATGTGCGCGTGGCATTGGGAGGTCTCGGGTTCGATTCCCGGGTCGTGTGTGTTACTGGGTTTTTCGGAATACTCAGTAGCAGCCCGGAGTCTGGTGCTGTGCCCGGTAACGGCAATAGGCTCGCCCCCTATTACGTGGGACCTAAAAAAATTCATGACGAAATGTGGGTGTAATATTACACCTCTGCCTACCCCTTCGGGGATACAGGCGTGAGACTACAAATAAAAAAAAAAAATTCATCGTACTAGCTCATGTCAAATCTGGATCCCTATTAGTCAAATCCATGTATAAATCATGGGACCCACCAACCATAAGAGAAGGGTCAACCGATTTGCTATCGTTGTGAAACTGTAACAAGAGTTACAATTACCCATAAAAAGTCAATTAGCCGTTTAATAATTTTTACATCTCCCATTGAATGATTGTCTACAATGACTTCCCTGCGTAAAACAATGATCTTATGGACAGATGACACGCCATACGGAACTGTCAAGCTCAAGGATACAACATAGAAATGCTTTCAGTCATAGTTATGTAGTGATTACCATACAACATGCTTCTACGCACACCGTTGAGTCTTCCGGATTTTTTCAACATTACACTCTGCTAGGAATTCCAGCCCACATGACATTGAATGCTCATTGCCAATGTTTTGCATCTACTAATAAGGCTGTTCGTTTGTATGAATATATTTACTTGTATAATTATAATTATAAAAATAAAAAATAAAAATAAAAAAAATATAAATTTACTTGTACTTAATTGATTTATATAACAGTATTTATTTTCATGTAAATGGAGTAAAAGCGCTGGTAGACCACAAATAATTACAGGAATGTTTCCGATTTTTATTTAATCGAACCAAAGAACGAAAATAATCGTGTCGACGCTAAGAGTTAAAGATCTTTTGATTTATGTAACTGGTGTGACTAATATAGTCTTTGAAACTTTCACAGTTCGACAATGTAACACTCGTATTAAATGTATCGTTAATTGAATAAAACAAATTTCGCACATTTCATTTATTCATTTAACTAACAAAAACGAATATAAATATCGACATAAGCTTTTCTATCTCTTGTTTCAAATCTATACTCTACATACATACATACATAGACTCACGCCTGTTTCCCGGAGGGGTAGGCAGAGACTACGGAACGCCATTTGCAACGATCCTGACATACCTCTCTTGCTTCATTCACTTCCATCAAGTTTCTCATGCATGCGTGAAATTGTAGATTTCACAAATATACGATTCAAACACTAAAAGGAAACATTTCATTCAAAAATAATTACAAACTACTATAAAACTTCACACAAAACTACGGTATTAACCAGTACGTGTCCTAGCAATAACAATGTGCCCATTCGTCACGCTATGGACTTAGTATGTGCATAATTATTGTACCGGCGAGGGTATGCGCTTGCGGAGTGTCACCTGACTTACCGCACGTCAGGTGGGGCATGGGAAAAGAATAAATGACAAGTGTAAATTATTCACAACAGCCAGAAATATAGTATAGACCCGATCTCAAGAGTGCGTGATCATTTTACGTCGAGCTAGTTACCCCCTGCAGGACAGTTGATGGGTTTTGCATACGGTATAGACAGTTGGTGTATATGGTTTCAGCCGTGTGATTAATCCGAGCATTATTTATAATGTTTGGGAAATGAGTAACGTCTGTGTAACATATTAAATTTAATCATTTAATTTACAGCAATTTTGAATACTGTCAAGTAATTTGAGTCACTTTTTAGAGACGGTTTAATTGTCGGCGGAAACTGACGATTTAATACGTCTTACAACCCATCCATTTTAAATGACCATGCAAAAGTACACGATGTAATAAGTCCACAACATTTCGCACCTGTCCTTGGGCCAGGTGATGCGGGAAACATAAAATTGATACGTATTTATTAAGTCTTATATAGCACTTTTGACGTCAAATTATGTCAAATATAGAAAAATTAAAACATGAGTATAATTTATAGCATCAGCTTTTTTTTTATAAATTGCGCATTATATTTTTTATTGGGTATAGGTACTCTGTGTCCCTTGGGTTTTGTAAGGTCACAGTATTTATTTATACTGCGGGCAAATTATTTTGAAACAAAAGCAGCAAAAATATGTTATACAAAATTAATATGTAAGCTGATTAAAGAATTAATTGGAGTAAAGTTTGCCTTCAAATAAGGTTAAGTGGTATATAATTTCACCGGTATACTAAAAGTGTATTCATAAAATAAAATTGGTTAAATTTTATTTACATTTGATAAATTGCGTTGCGCTTACTCATTAAAATAACTGTATTTTAACAAATCAGAATATTACATAAAGACACATTATTGCATTCATTATCATCAGCCTTTAACAGTCCACTGCTGAACTAGGCCTCTCCTATGAAAGGAGGAATTGGCCCACTATACCACCCTGGGTTGGTATAGGGTTTGTATCAAGTTTTCCTTCTCTTACAGTGGTGTTCTCTGCATAATATGCTCCCTCTGTCGGCTCTTACGACACCCATGGGATGATATGGGGTGGTGACATTCCGTATTCTTAATCCGTCACCACACGGACAAAATTATTGCATTAGTATTTATTAAATTAAAGGATCTGAATTGCTCATCAGACATTTAAAATGACACGCCTAGACTGTGTCGTCATCATCAGCTTTATCCCGATAGCTTCCAAGACATTAGACTTGAAGCAAGTGGTTTGCTTTCTAGTCTAACCAGGTCTGACAGAATATCAACTATTCCAAAGAGAGTCTGCCGTCTGACTGCCGAAACCTAAAGGAATAGTGATGTCGTATGCCCTAAACCAGTGTCAGTATTTTTAAGGATACTGACCTTCTAGCGGCGATAGCCCAGTGGTGTACGTAACGGACTGCCGAGGCGATGGTCTCGGGTTCGATCCCCAGTTACACACCTCTGACTTTTTGAAGTTATGCGTGTATTAAAAATGTTAATTATCGCTCGCTTAACAATGTGCCATGTAGATGGCAATAGGCTCGCCCCCTGTTACATTGGGACCGAAACATCACTGGCGAAGTGTGGGTGTGTAATACACCTTTGCCAACCCGTTCGGGGATAAAAGGCGGGAAGTTATGTTATGTAATGACTTCCTACAATGACTGCCCTCTTCAAGTCTGCCGGGATCGACGGCTTAATGTGATGTCCAGGCACAGCGTAAGTGAAAGATAATAATAATTAACAGTTTCACACACAAACAACTTCGAAAAGTTAGTAGGTAGTACGCGCAATGGGTTTGACCCGGGACCTTCTACATATCAGCTCGTTGGTCTTTTCAATAGACTGCTGCCAATAAAAGACTTTAGTAAGTAGGTGTACAGTCAAACAACTTCCCGCTCGACCACCATAAGGGCGAGAATCGCTCAGCAAGACATCATCGCTTCCGGTGCTACTTTACACGAACAATGACACTCGTATACAAAATCAGTTTCTAGTGTGCCTCGACTCTAAGAGCGAGTCAAGGGATTTTTTTTCAGACTGGTCTAGCGCCGACTTGTTTGATTGTACCTACTTACAAATATTATTGGCACGAATGAAAATCTTGTTATGCTCTCATATTGGCAGTATTAAAATGAGGTAACCACTTAAACTACATTGAGATTTAATCAGCCCGTATCTTGTCTTATCATATTCCGATCAAAAAGGCAAGCAAATCCACAAATAGATAATATTCAAAGTAATCGGCTAAAAGCAATACAAATTAGTATCAATTGCAACCATAAACTGAATGACACATAGAGCGATAACAATATTTTATTAATCCATTGTACTCCAAAAGGATTTCTTTAGAAGCGTGTACATTGAACCCCATGACCTGAAATAACGAAGGTAAGGCTATCTTCATAGAAATTATGGAGTAACTGCTTAAGGTGCTATCACGAAGTGGGAAGTGTTTTTCTCTTATTACTGCGCTTTCTTGTGAACTTAATGTTGTATTTCTCAAGCTCATTGAGGTCTATTGAATTCAGTATAATAAAGAAACGTCGTGATACTGGATGGACTGGACGGATGTTCACGTTATCTATAAACGCGGTCTCAGAAACTAAATCGATGTATTTGTGAATTATTCGAAACTGCTTGATTTCTATGCTGCTCACATTGAGGCGGGCAAAACTGTTCAAATTCTTACTAACCACAACTACTATTACCTACGTACGTACTAACATGTAAGGTGAATTTGAAACATTGTTTCTAAAGCTGTTACTTAGTTTTTAGGAGTAGGTAGGACATCCGAAATGTTGTTTCATGTAATATGTGGCTCATAAGTATTTAATTTCTAATTATCTTAAAGTACCTACTTCCAAATGTGGCTTGGAAAACGGCTTTGCACTCCAGAAGGAATACGTATAGTCATTTTATTCGGATCATCATCAGCCTATAACAGTCCACTGCTGGACTAGGCCTCTCCTTTGAAAGGAGGACTTGGCCTACTATACCACGCTGGCCAAACGGGTTGGTATAGGGTTTGTATCAAGTTTTCCTTCTTTTACAGTGCTGTTCTCTGCACAATATGCTCCCTCTGTCGGCTCTTACGACACCCATGGGAAGATATAGGGTGGTGACATACCATATTCTTAATCCGTCACCATACGGACGGATTATTCGGACACAGATTATTCGGATGCTTGTATAAAAATTTGGCAAGCAGATGCTTGATCAACATCATCATGTTTAAAAAATTGAACTTGCCCTGACTGACCTTATGGCAGAACTACTAGCTATTAAGCTAGAAACATGCAATTCTGACAGTACCTACTGAACTCCATTTATTATGGCGGCACCTTACAGAACAACACTAAGGAAAGATATTTTAATAATCTACATCTAATAGCATTTGTAAATACATTCACTTTCTTATTTCTTTTTACGGTTTTCGTACATATACTAATTAGACATTAAGATTAGATTAAGCTCCATATAAGTAATAAAATTTAAAAAAATGAATTTGGAAGATTTTGTAAAAATCTGCTGATTTTGAAGCCAGCTCTATGGAAATTTAGTAACATCTAGTAATTAATAATGTAAAATCCGAAGCTAACAACAAAAATAAAAAGAGACATCTTATTAATAATCTTATATTAAGCTCAGTCGTTGCCCATCGCTCCTGAGGATGCCTCGTGCAGAGGCGAAACACGTGTCGAAGAATAGTCGGCGCATACTGCGGGATACTGCAAGTCAGGTATCTTCCTGGCACCTATACCATTCCTATATCCCTTATCCTTTTAGAGGAGTTCGGTATTGTCAACCTTTTTATATTGCAATGGTTGGGGTGGTCAATCCGATGGTGCGTGGTGGGTTCCTCTTTCCTTCCATTAGGTCACATCTTATTTAGATTGTATTAGTATACGTTTCACTATCTCTTACAAAAGATACTTACGTCAAAAACTATAACTGTTTTAACAAGGCAGTTTTTCGCTTGTATACTGAAAAAATGCTTCGGTAAAACTATTTTATCCCTTTGACCTATCTTTGCGTGGCAGAGGGCTTTACAAACATTAAAATGAAAAGTATTAAAGTGCACCTGCACACGGGACTACTATCGAAGGATTACGCGTTTTTAGGGTTCCGTATGCGTAGGCTCGTCTTGCAGACCTCTGTGCTCGTTTTTGTCAGCTCAGCCGTCTGTAAGCGAAAAAAAACAATATAAATGAGCGGCTAGTTTAATGTCTACTAAAACTACAAATAAAATAATAATTTTGTATAGAGACCAAGATGACGGATTTCCAAATGCAAATTATGAAGAATTCTTCAGGGATTAGAATATTTATCAACCGACTATTTAGTCTATTCAAGGATGGTTATGTTAAGGTATTGCGAAAGTATTAATTATGTAAGCCTACGTCGTTTTTGCTGGTATCAGTCATCAGTTTCAATAACTTTAACAATAGTAATGATGAATATACAAAAATAAAAATAGTAAAAATGGCAAATATAATAACAACTGCCTTGCTACAAAGAAAACCGTAAATCAAGTTTTGTTTTCGGTACTATTCACATTTTATGAAAAGGAAAGCAATTTTCAAATTGCCGTCAAACAAACTAAAAAATATATCTTGGTTTAATCCAATATAGGTCATTAACCTTCAGTGTTGTTATCATATTGAAAAATAGTACGGAACCTTTTGTGCGTGAATTTGACATAGGCTTGACTGGTTTTATTGTTTCACGTGTGGATTAAATCCGCAACATGTACTACACAATTTTATTCAGACCTTTTGCATTGTATGTATGAATGTATATACGAATATCTATCTAGTCTTGTCGAGTTCAATGTTATTCATAAAACAAAACCTTTATCCTGTCATACCTATATGTAATATAATGTACCTTTTTATATAACTTATATATTAGGTGTATAGGGTACCCACCAAGAACTTAGGGTCCCAAGCCAACCTCACCTGCAAGTGGTGCACCTGCCGATCAACGGACGAGGCTCTGGCAAACAAAATATCCCGATAAGCGGCAATAGGCTCGCCACCTATTACGTGGGATCAAAACACTGGCGAAAAGTGGGCGTTTAATATGCCTCTGCCTACCCCTTCGGGGAAACAGGCGTGAGTCTATGTATGTATGTTATATAACTTTATAGCATACACATGACTGCCTCCGTGGTCCAGTGGACAGCGTATGCGAATGCTGATCGGAGGTCCCAGGTTCGATTCCCGGGTCGGGCAAAAGTGTTACAGGGTTTTTCCGAATACAAAGTAGCAGCCCGGATTCTGGTGATGTGCCCGGTAACGGCAATAGGCTCGCCCCCTATTACGTGGGACCTAAAAATCATGGCGAAATGTGGGTGTAATATTTACACCTCTGCCTACCCCTTCGGGGATACAAGCGTGAGACTATTACGTTTAAATAGGACCACATTAAAAAGGCGGAGCCGAGAGAGCGGTATATATATATATATATATATATAGCATACACACGTAGCAACAGCTTAGTGGAGAGAATAACATACTGCTACGGACTGGGACTCGGGTTCAAACCCAGGACGAGCACTAGGTACTTACTTTTCAAAATGAAAATATACACGCACAACATTTTTAATGATCGCTAGTTAAATCGGTGAAAAAAATCTCGTGAGGAAATGCATGCTTACTTGACCAGCTTAGTTGATACTTCTATGGCATAATCATTCTTATAGCAGGAAGAGGCCTGTGCCCAGTAAAACAATTTATATTATACAAGGTACATAAATATGATTGCCTAGTACATGCAGTACTTTTGTCGTATTATAAGTACCGTATTCGAAAAAAAATTCTTTATATCTCCCTACTATACCACAACCCTTATAACTTTTCGTTTTCAAGAAATACGTGGACAAACATACAAATATTTATACATAAATAATTACGTGCAATTCCGAAATAACACATACTTATTTTTCTTTCCTTCTGTCGTAGCATTATCCTTCATTTGCTAAATAACTAATAGTAAAACTACTTTCTGTTCACAAGATTATTTAAAGGTACGGACACGACCTTACCTTTCGTTTCCATGTCGTATACCACTCCGCAGCATAATTAGTAACTACATGGGGCACAACACAAATATTTAAAGGCCAATCGAAGTCTTGTATCAATAAATAAAGAGCAAAGTGCATCGTGGGTCTTTTCAAATACTTATCTTTAATCGTATCGTTTTCGTATGGTACAAGTTTGCTAAATTGCAAGCTTGGGTATGCTGAAAATATTTACCCTAACTTCACTTACATTAGATAATTCATTAGTGTTTTATATGTGACTAGAGGATGCCCTACGTCCACCATTTTTTAATGTAGCTGTTTCTTTCTCATCCCACAAATTTCGGAAAATCCCTTCTTTGTGCACCCTTACGGTCCCCAAGGAACACACATGCCAAATTTCAGCTTCCTGTGCCCAATAGTTTTGGCTGTAGCTTGTCTGTCAGTCAATAACGTAAGGATTTTATATATAAATGTATAGAAAGGATTTTATATATAAAGATATAGAAATAAAGATTGTCCAACTTAGGCATTGCTCTACTACTTTACCTTCATAAACACCAAGACTTTAAGCTCGACCTCTGGGTCCACGCACTAGTCTTACCAGGTATATTTTTTCATTATAACGTACATGTCGTAAGTCATTTAAAATACATTAATACTTTTACTTGCACATACTCGCTTTATTCTCATAAATTCCACCACTCACCAGACCACTATTAAGTTGTTAAACTCATCAAACACGCTCCTTCTAATAAAGTCCAGTCGGTCGTCCATTTAAAATATTCACCAAGTGTCCCTGATTCGTTTCCTACAGCTAAAATAAATCACAATTTTCTTGAATTTGTTTACCGAATCGATTGACTTTTTTATGACTATTTACCCATTTTAAAGTTCTGTCCAATTCACAAAAATTCTTGCGAGTTTGATTGCTCAATCAACACATTTATCGCGTGATCTGAGATTTGTGACTTGACTCTTTTTCTTGTTATTTTCTTCCAAGTGATAAAAAGAACATAGTAAGCACACGTGGAGTGTAATATATCTTGAGGTTTGGATATAGAGTCGAATTGTGTTAAAGACGAATGCCATGGTCGAGAAAATTATTGCTTAATAAAATAGCTCAAAATGTTGCCAACCTAATTATTCACCCATCCCACTACCAGCTTCAAATCATTTTACTTAACCTACCACATTCTACCCCAGTAACTCGTTACATACATTATTATTTATATAAAACCGTCAACAGACCTGTTAAAAAGCAACTTTCCTAATTTAGAACGAGCCACAAAATAACGTCGAAAACACAAATTAGGAATGGCACTGAATTATTGAAAACGAAATTGTAGACCATTGAAGAAAATTTCATAAATACATGCTTCGTACTAGCCTAGGGAAAAGGTACACTTGATGTGCCATCCATTGCAATTATCGGCGGAAACACACCATTACGATTTAATAGCTCTGTAAAAACTATAGCAAACCTTATTCTGTTATAGCATAAGAGCAATTTTAAATGAGTGTGGTTGCAAAATAAGTTTGTCAAAATACAAAGAACGGGTAAATAAAGCATATACAGTAAGGATTCGCGCCGGTTGCCATGCGAAATGCCGATGAATAAGTAATAGGACACGATGGATTGAATAACACTATTATAGAATCGTTAAGGCTCTAGAATAATGTATGATATAGAAGGGCATTTTGTGCGGTAGACTATTAAATTGTTGTAGGTCCCAGACAAATTGAATTTTCGAAACTTACTGGAGACAGATACAATTTCTTTTTGTCAAGCTTTGGATTGATTCTCAAGGGATTTGAAGGCACCGAACTTTGAGTAGTTAGTGTAGTATTCGAAAATTGCTTTAGTGGTCTTGCCTAATGTCTAAACATAAATATTGAAGCGACATTAGATTTTGAAGAAGGATACATCGCCTTTTCTGTTGAAGAAATTCGTGGTAGTAGTGCCTTATAGAATTTCAAAGATTACGAGAAATCTAATAGCCTGTCGAAATCCATAAAACTACGGAAAAATATTTTACACACAACGTCACGCCTTTTATCCCCGAAGGGGTAGGCAGAAGTGTATTACACACCCATACTTCGCCAGTTATGTTTCGGTCCCAATGGCGAGCCTATTGCCATATATCGGGCACATTGTTAAGCGAGCGATAATTAGCAAATAATTAAAAATATTTATCAGATGATTATCCAAATTAGATAAGACAACCATTTAAGTAGCTGTGAAACTTTATTGAATTGGTGTTTCTTTCATCTGAATTGCTTCCTAATTTGTTTCTTTTTGTGTTGCTTATTGTCATTAAATCTACTCAATAACAATAACATAATACCAACAACGATTATATGTAGGTATATACTAGTCACCTGATAATAAACAAAAGTATAAAAATAAAGTTGTATAAAAATAACTTTGCTAAAAATAAACCCTAAATAAACATTAGCAATAAACCCGAAGCAAACTAAACCAAAATCATTGACCTCAGCATTCCAAATTACGATGTAATATTGTAAATTGCCGTCATGACTTCGACCGCAATATACAGTGACATTTTAATCTCAACGACATACATTACTACGTTCAAGGCTACACATACTAGCAGCCAAATTAGTAAACACACTATACTATGAGTGTACTAATAAATAGTGCACTGATGTAAATGAAGGTGGACCTTGACAAACGCGACGTTTTGCAGACACGAACTTGAAGTCTGTGTTAATAACTGTTTAAAAGTTTCAGTACGTCAGTGTTGTGGACATAGAACATTTATTTGTCTTTTTGACTGTACATCGAATAAATCGTAGACAGCGTATTGATTTCTTTCGTATTTGTTTTACTGTTTTGGTAATTGTTTTACGTGGAAAGTGATATGAGTTCGGAATGTTTAGTAGTCTGACTGCCCGGCTAGCATAAGGAATTTGTTTAGTAATCTGACTACCCGCATGGCATAAGGGTTTTAACAGTCGTGTTTAAACCCTGCTGTGGGTTTGAGACCCTCAATTGAATATACATCGTATAAATCACATAAAGTTGCTGATATATAGTATCTATAGGCTAGTAATTTAAATAGCACTACATCTTTCAAATATAGTTACTGGACCTTACGATATAAAATAATTCGTCCAAAGACATTATTTGTGTTAATGATTTGTTTATAATTAAAACAAATCGATATAAATATTTTACGATTGTAAACGAGCGTGTGCCGAATGGTGTGAATTGAGAACATAAACATAATTTAATTATTTCCACGTGGTCACGAGAGTGCCAAGACTTTGCCTCGCTATAGTGTACATTAAAGTAAGTGTTTATGTAGGCATGTGAGCTTGTTTATCAAACTTATATACCTGTTTTACTTTATATTGCAATTAGCACTTTGCCAGCATAGTGGACTATGGCCTAACCCTTTTAAAAATAAGTGCCCAACAGTAGGACAATATTATATACAGGAATGATAACGATATTCTTGAGAGCTCCAAAATTTTGCATAGAATATGTGAGTTTTTCCAGGTAGTAGAGCCTTGCTGATTTCAGCATGAATGGGCCGGCTCGACCGGGCAAGTACTACCCTCTCACAGAAAATCGACGTAAAGTGGCGGCACCTAAACTGTTGCGTTTCGTTCGGTGAGTGAGAGTGCCGGAGGACCTATCCCCTATTCCTTTTCCCTCATCCCACTCCTCATCCTATCCCTTTTCCCAACCCAAAGGGGCGGCAACGCACTTGTGACTCCTGTGGTGTTGCTTGTGTCCATGGGCGGCTGTAGTAGCTTACCATCAGGCAATCCGTCTGCTCGTTTGCCGCATATTACCATTTTTTTTTTTTTTTTGTTTTACGAGGTGGAAAATCCCTTCGGATCTCCGACTCTTGGGGGAAATAAGAGCCGGAGTATGTGGTGTTTCCACTAAAAACCACCTCGACTGCCGCCATGTACCCGTGTGTCGGAGGGTGGGGCATCACCTAAGCACTCGTCGCCACCCTCCGACGGGTATTGGCCCGCCAGATGGTCAGGCGGGCCCCGAACAAAACCCCCTTGGCGACGGATTAAGGTGTTGGACTCCGCCGCCAAAACGCCCAGCGGCCGCAGAGGATAGGGAGGACGGCAACGCAACACCGCATCTCCTCTTCCTCTGCGGCCCCACTGCGACGCATCGAATGGTGCGCCCCCATTTGGTCGCGGGAGATAGGACGCGCGGCAACGCGACACCGACACGCCTCTCCTCCCGCGACCGCACCCGACTGCGAGGGACAGACAGAACTGTCCCCCGCACCCGCACCGTTGGACGCATCCTGCGCAGGCCCCTCCAAGCCCACGCGGAGCGTCCCCTCCTGGATCCCTCTTAGCTTCACCGCGGGTGACCAATCCACGGTTACTGAGCCCCCCCACCACGACAAGGTGGAGATCCCACGGGGGGGGGCCGCATATTACCATAAAAAAAAAAAAAAAAAAAAAAATAGAAAGGTAACTTTAAGTAGTAGTAAGTACGAGTTTTCATAGAATCGAATAAAAAAAAAAAAAAAAAAATTACGCCATTTTAAAGCAATCGAGAAAATATTTTATTGCATCTTTTATTCTTGTAGGAAAAATATCCGCTCCTATACATATTGGTGTGCATAATTATATTTACATAATACAAATTTTTCGGTTATTCGTTTAGCAATGGATTCGATGTTTCTCTTCTTTTCGCCACAGGACAATTTTAAAGAAGAAGAAACCTATCAATTGATATTACGGGCAATTGCTTAAGGCATTTAGAATTAATTATTTTATATTACGTTTATAGTAAAAGGACTAGCATATGATCACAATTTTACATGTTCTTTACAACGACGTTTTCAAAGAAATTCTCTAAGCATTTATGGTAAATTTCCAATTCTGCTGAATTTCCTTTTAAAAAGAAAGCACACCATATTCATTCCTGGTTAAACTGGAAAGACAGTCGCAAGAGCTTTTGGACAAAAAATATTCCACTGGTATAGTCTGTTCAGTATGAGAACTACTGGTATATATTTTTGTATATACATACATATACATATAGCAGTGAATCTTCACAGCTACATATCGTGAATGTTTTACGCATTTGGAGTACCAAACTACCACTTTGCTGCCACTGTGTCAATGTCAGCGTAAACTGTGTCAGCCAAACGGTGTTATATCAGTATGTTCTTATTTGGGGGTAAAAGATAAATATAGAACTTGATAAACGGCACATCAGCTGTTCATCATCCCGAGTGGAAGGGTCGAGGTCTTCATTCGCCTTTGGCAAAAATATCCAATGTTACGTGAATATAGCGTAAACAGTTTGAAAGTGCTAGAGTTTTCCCGAGGTTTCTGTCAGCAACGTTCGTCATGAATATCAAAACCAGGGCTAACGCCACCCTCATTCCCACTACTTTTTACTTGTGTAGCCAGGTTCAGCAATAGAGACCATCGAAAACACTGAGTTCTGCCACTCATGAAGTTCCGGAGAAAGTTAAGCTGTCTTGCAACCCGTTACGAATTTAATCAGAAGTTTATTGTAGGAGTTGAAAAATAATTTATAAATTCAATTATCAAAACCAAGGTTCAAAACACTTACTCGTTATGAAATGATGAAGAAAAAGAAATATTTGGAGGAGGAAATAGTAACCCCCAAGTGGGATCTCCACCTTGTCGTGGTGGGGGGGCTCAGTAACCGTCGCTTGGACACCCGCGGTAAAGCTAAGAGAGATCCCGGGAGTGGACGCTCCGCGTGGGCTTGGAGGGGCCTGCGCAGGATGGGTCCAAAGGTGCGGGTGCGGGGAACAGTTCTGTCTGTCCCGCGCAGTCGGGCGCGGTCGCGGGAGGAGAGGCGTGTCGGTGTTTTTTTTTTCTTTTTTTTATTCTTTAAAAAGACAACTCCCGCACTAGGAATAAATTCTGTGTCGCGGGGGACTTTACAAACATACAACCAACAGACACAATGAACACCCAGACTCGAAACAACAATTTATGGATCACACAAAGTGTTGTCTTGTGTGGGAATCGAACCCACAACACACGACGCAGTGTCAAGTGGCGAGGTGGCCGCTTAAACGCCAACCGTGCAGTCAAGTCAAGTCGTGTTGCGTTGCCGCGTATTGCCACGACCAATTGGGGGTACACCATTGTTGCGTCGCGGTGGGGCCGCAGAGGAAGAGGAGATGCGGTGTTGCCAGGTTGGCGTCCTACCTTACACGGATACATGCGGAACACGGGTTGGTTTTTAGTCAGTAAGAGTCTGACAGTCCCCTTCGCCCTTCCCTCGGGGCGGAGGGACTCCATGAGGATATTCCAACTTGACACCAAAAAAAAAGGAGGAAATATTACCAAGCAAGGTTTCCCCTTTTCCCTAAAATCTCAAACGACATACATACATACATACATACATAGACTCACGCCTGTTTCCCGGAGGGGTAGGCAGAGACTACGGAGCGCCATTTGCAACGATCTTGACATATCTCTCTTGCTTCATTCACTCCCATCAGATTCCTCATGCATGCTCTTCTGTACAGGGTGCTTCTAACCTGTCCTGTTTTTAGGATGTCTCCAATCTGGTCAGAGAACGTCCGCCTAGGTCTTCCCCTTCGTCCTGTCCCTTCCACACTTGCCTTATATATCTGCTTGGTCAGTCTTTCGTCATCCATCCAAACGACATACATGGATAGTTAAACCTTAATTGCATTGGGTATAGTTACACTGGTTATTCAGGCTATGCTAGACTTTATAGGGCTACTATTATGTGGCATTGGATGACGAGTCACCGACCGTCATTTAATTATGTAAAGTAAAGTTAAGTAAGTAAAGTATTTGTTGTACCTACTATGGACTGTAATGTCTGAAAATAAAGTATTTATTATATATATTATGCACTCAATTACTTAATCGATGAACACCACCAAGCGGTATGCAGGACCTTTCCGTGACTGTGACCGTGGCGGAGTCATTGCATCAGTTCCCAGAAGGACCCAATTTTCACGGTCAACTGAATTCGTGGTATTTGTGTGAAAGACTGATGATGAGGTTGTTCCTTGCGTGTTTTCAACAAGCATTTAAACAGCCAATACATTTGCGTGAAACGTAAACGTATTCCGCACTAAGCTTACCGCTGAACATGAGGTACGGCATCTAGTATTCTCGTAGAGAAAGGGTTTAATACACTTTTTACACTTTCTTGTTTGTATTTTCGAGAAAGTCTCTAAATAAGGCCAAGACCTGAGTGTAGGACCTAAAACAGCTGTCAAAATGGGTGTGCACGCCAAACCTATTTATAACTGGATGAATTTATACATGATTAAACTACAGCCAAATACGCTGCTCAAATGGATCGGTGACAAAATATATGAACGTATGAAGTATTAAAGTGAAAGTTTTATTTTGAATCGTTGTTTATTCACATAATTCGTGTATGTAGATCAGGCCAGATTGTTTATCAAACCCAACGCTAATTTAAATGCTTTAATGGTTGACTGCTTTCGGAGAAATAAAAATAGGACGTGATAAAATTAAAAACATTCGTAAAAACACACTGCTGGTAAAAAATCTCCGTAAAGGAATGAGTGTAGGTCGTAGATTCGATTCCTAGCTGTTGCTGAACTGACGTGATATGGACATGCTGAGAAGGGGAGAAAATGCCTTCGGCATAAAGTCAGCCTTGTGCAATGTATTTTCCAGGAAAAAATAAATAGATGAAAAAATAAATGAAGAAATTAAAATTCCAATTTATTTATTTATAAACTCACGCCTGTATCCCCTAAGGGGTAAGCAGAGGTGTAAAATTCTAATATGTCGGCTAATCAACGTATTCACTCCTAGTTGTTAAAGATGTCTCGTTACAATGACAGACATCTTGGCAACTGTCATTGTAATGTTCTCGAATGTGTGGCAAGTCTGGTAACTCGCACTGAATGACCAGATATTATTTGTCTTTATCTTTCAGAATTAAGTAGAAAGTTCGTAGTGGCAAATTTGTAGATATGCTAGGATTAGGCTGAGGTACACATAAATGCACTAAACATCATTAAAGTTTAGAGTGACCTTCGTATGCGGGAAACATTACATGTTATTCCTGTGATAGATGGGCCTGCAGCTTGTCTTTCATTGATAGGAGAATCAATGTCACCGTTTTTTAAACACTTGAGATATTTCTACATAAATCAGTCAAATCTCAAAATTATTTTAGTCAATTTATCATTTTGAGTGTATCTTTTAAATCCCATAATTATTTAAAAGGTGACTAAAATAGGTACAGTCATCTAAAACCCAGAAAAAAAAATGAAAATATCATCTGAATAGGCCTAACCATGATCCATTAAGAGAATTTTTATCTCAATTATGTTGTACAATGATATATTTATAAGGCCGTGCCGCGCTCCAAAAATGTGTAATTTTTTGTTTCATTTCGTACTGTAATGAAAATATACGAGGCCGCGAAGAAAACTTTTGGGAATGCTGCCATGTCCGTTGAAAACATTTCCCGCGTATGACCAACTAGGTGCCAAAGACTTTTACGCAAGAAAACGAACGTGCCTCCGACTTTTATGACGTATAATTTGACTTTTTATTGATTTCATTTTGACGTAAACCATGACAAACTGGCGCGTGAAAAACAAATGATTATCAGTTCTAATTTTGTTTTTATTTTTATTTACGAAATTTTTCGTGAAATTTCTAAATATAAAATGTCTCTCTACCGAGTATAAGTCACAAGGCTAATGAATTACGAAAGTTACATTGATACGCTTGAAGTAGTTTTGACACGTCGTACAGTATCTTACCTTCTTACGAATATTTTATTTAATTAAGTAACATTTTTCGGTAAAAACTAATATACGTATTAACATTATATATTTATATGTTTAAATAATAAATATACGTCAAGAACACATACATTATTGCAAAATTAATATGAGTAAATTGTCTGTCATACTGCCTATGCATTGAGCGTCACAACGTTTGATTATACATACATACATAGACTCACGCCTGTTTCCCCGAAGGGGTAGGCAGAGGCATACTAAACGCCCACTTTTCACCAGTGTTTTGATCCCACGTAATAGGTGGCGAGCCTATTGCCGCTTATCGGGATATTTTGTTTGCCAGAGCCTCGTCCGTTGATCGCCAGGTGCACCACTTGCAGGTGAGGTTGGCTTGGGACCCTAAGATCTTGGTGGGAACCCTATGCACAACGTTTGATTCTGTTGTAAATTAATAGGTAAAATTTGGTTTAGGATATTATGTATACTTATATAAAAGGAAACCTCGATCTTTTTGCACAATAAATGTGAAAGTCCAATAAGTGGTGCCACACACCATAAGAACCGGACAACAACAACAAAGTTTACTTAAACTCAAAGAAAATTTAATTTAAATATATCATCATCATCATCAGCCCTGTATATAAACTCTCCCACTGCTGGGCCCTGGCCTCTTCTCACTATGAGAAGGGTAAGGACATAGCTCACCACGATGCGAGACCCTCTGCGTAGCAGTCTGTCGGTCTCTCCACTAGGCTATCGCTGCTTTAAATATATTACTATGACATAATTATATTTGAGCATTTCTCATGATATGGTATATTTAAAATTTTAATTTATGAAAATCAACATGGCGGCAAGACCAGCCTTTATGCAAATCAGTCAAGCCAAATGGATGATAATGATGAAATTTCATGTGGTCAATTAAAGGTTGTTCTTGGTGCGATATAGTCCTTGATCCTATGTCATACGCAATGCTAAAGAATTCTGCTATGTGAATAAATAATTTGCAGCCTTAACGTAAAGCCAAAGAACTCTAACACAGCATGTGGATATGCTTCTTGCTAAAAGTTACAAAAATAAACCATAAAATATAAGCACTGGCACCCAAAACATCAAGACAAGTTGTCAACGTTGGCCTTTCTGATTCAGGTTCAGGCATTTATATCTGGCAGTCGAAATCATGCTTATCAATATCGTACTAAACATCTTTTATTCCGTATAAATACCAATAAATCTCGCCCAAGATTGATTTAAATCTCGCGTTTGATGCAGTCAATGTCACGGCAACTATCCCATATTTGCCACGTGACAAGAATGGTAAGGGGCATTTCTCGGGGACTCAAGTACGTGCAAAATCCACTTAATTCCACACTTTTACGATCTGAACGTATACTTATCTTGAAGGAGTCGTAAACAGACCTAGCAATTTATTTATTTATATACGTCTTATGTATTAAAATTATGCTAATGGAATAGATGTAGATTAAATTATTGCTATTTAGTTATATTAAAGATCAAAATTAGTAAAATTAGTAATACTTATCTACTTAAATAATATATTATTATACTGTTGATGATTTTATGATAATGTTTAAGAAGACTTCCAGGTTATGCGGTATTCTGTAGATATTGTTCATGCTGACTCAAGTTTCTATATAATCATAATGTCAATAGACTTATTTTTACTTTTTACTTCGTCCGCGGGTCTGCCAGGGTAAGACAAGCTTTCTCAAAAATTACACTGTGTATTAGTCAAAACCGTAAAAAAATCCGTTAAGTAGTTTTTGAGTTTAACGCGTTCATATAGACAGGACGGATTCAGTGTTGGAAATACCACACATAGTCTTTGGATTACGTATTAGTTTAAAATTCTATTTGAAGCTATCTGTGGCATTCATCAAGTTTAATGAAACACAAGTAATAGTGCATCAAATAATCACGTTATGGTTTGTTCTCAATTTGATCTTCAACATGAGTTGATTTTCTGTAAAGGTATGAAAATGCAGCATATAAATTTTCATAAGACTTTCAAATTATGAAATACTAGAGGGCGCCAGCAGCTACGCCTGCATTTTTTTTTAAATTTACCCGTTTTGGCCGATCCCGTGGGAATTTCGGGAAATCCCTTCTTAGTGCACCCCTGCGGTCCCCAAGGAACATACATGCCAAATTTCAGCTTCCTGCGCCCAATAGTTTTGGCTGTAGCGTGTCTGTCAGTCAGTCAGTAACGCAAGGATTTTATATATTAAGATTTAAATTTATAATATAATACATCCTGATTGACAGTATGTACCCCATGTTACCTGATAAAGTTATTGTAAATGTAACGTACAATCATGATTAGCAGGTTCTTTCTGTAATTGATATGGTATGAAGTAATTCAAGAGGGATTCCCCATCGCCACTGGGTTTTATTTCCATAATAGATTCACCTGACATTGTTAATTATTGTGATTGTTCACCCGTTCTCTGTTCCGCCTCAATCGGTTCTATAGTTACTGACTGTGGTAAGGACGAGTACGATCATCGTCATAGGTAATATCTGGTTTTACCCAAAAATAAAGTCAAATATTTTTATATTTTCCAAAAGCTCACTGTAAACCCTTTCTGCAGGAGCATTCAGCATATCATTCACTTCTTATGTTGAATACCTTCCATCCTGATGTCTTTGGGCATAAAACAGTATTGATTTTATCCCTTTCACGGAAGCGGAGGCTTACTACTCAAAGCTTAGAAGGCAGACAATGGCTTTAAGCCACTTTACAACCGCCGTGAACCATTTCTGCCGTTCCTCGAAGCGGATAAACCGTGCATATACTCCCGCATAATATGTGTAAGTCGTAAAAAAAGCTATCAAAACACACCGCCAGACGTATTGGCGTATCGGTATACATTTTACATTTGAATTTCAAAGTTCAAAGCAAAGCTTAGTTTTTATGCATCGTTCTAACTGAGCTTACGGTGGTCGGTCGGTGGGTCTACGTGACTCGACTTGTTGACAAATTCACATAGATTATGTGACGGGTACGCAGATGAGCCGTTGGCGGAAAAATGTGCCTTCCGATTTGAATTTAGCTCTTCGAAATAAAGTAGCTTTGATTTTATTAATGTTCAATTTCTTACTTTTAAATTCTATTACTTTTAATTTGATTTTGACATCACATTGAATTCGCATTATTTTTTTATTATTTTCAATTGAACTTTTAACTGTATTTTATTAATTGTATATATTATAGTATTGACATCAACTTTTAATCTGTTTTTATATTTTACAATTTTATATAGATCTGTGCAATGTTAGTTATATTTGTAATCTATGGATTTTATCTGAAATAAAGTGAATTGAATTGAAAGTTAAGAAACTATAATCCGACTATGTATAAAAATGGGTCTAAAAACGAAACAAAAATGGAGAGGAGTGGACGCTTTTGGCTTCGTCGTAATCTGGTAAAAATCTCTGGGAACTAAATCTAATTTGCTTTTATTGTGAAACAATTTGCTTAGTCATGACTTTTATGTCCGAGTCAGCATGAGAATAAAACTGAGCAAGAGCATTAATTCTAGTTACACATTCTTTAATACTAGGTATATAAGATGGTGGCGTAATCCCCCGTATAATTATGATTCATATAAAAAATATCTAGCGAAGTAAACAGATTCTATCTAACGTAAAGATATTTTACTGCAGCTGGTTTCATACTACGTGGATTTATTTCAGTGAGCTTAGTAAGATTTTATTTTCTTCTATCAGTGTAATATCAAGTGGCTAAGAAACTATTTCGTGGAAAATACGCTCGCATAGATAATATCTATTTTAGTTACTTACTGTCATTATTGCAACTACTGGAGTGGTTTTATAATAATTTAAAATTAGGATGAGTTCTGAAATCGACTTGTGATTTTTTAAACATGATTATGTTGTAAATAATCTCCTATAGCTGTTACTCCAAAAGGACACTATTTGAGAGCATCCTTTAAAGATTGATTCTAGTTTTGACAATCCAACTTCAGTTCTATGCGGACATAACACAAGTGAAAACTATTTCAATATCGAACTTGTATACACCGCACCGTTTATGCCATAGTAATTATAATGCATTTCTCTCTTGTGTCTGTTATATGGCGGTCAATATGTTAAGCAAAGTGAGGAGTCACACTGCCCGCATTTTTTAAATATGATGTATAAAGATTTTTTTTTTATTCCTTTTTTTTTGGGACGTCTGTAACGCAGAGCGTATGTCAGTCCCATCGTAGTATAAAGAATTGATGTTAACTATTAACTAAATGAGTATTTATGGGGCAGGTGTTGCAAAACGAAGACCTATGAGTACTAATTCTGCATAAATTAAACAAGCTCTATTTAAGCTTGCACAACTGGTGACCAATGACTCATAAATTGAAAGTATAAATCGTTATATAGCAACCGACATAGACATAATATGACGTCAGAGATATAGCCCTATTCCTTTTTCAAATAATCTCACTTTTATTTATCGTCGTGTCTGTTCAAATTATGACTATTATTCTATGTCCGTCGGACCCATATCGACTACAAATTGGGCGGACTCCGTTGCCGTTGCGAAAGAAAATAATATTGTTTCTTCGCAAATATTTACCCTTCCTTTATTTCGTGTGTCTTTACAGTGTACGATATACGGCACTCGAATATTGATCGCACTGAATTAGACAACTTTTAATGTTAACTTGTTTACATTTAATGTGAATGTTTTTGGGGAAACAGGAGGTTGTACATTGGCATGTTTATTTGAATGTTTCCACACACATACACAATTTAGTACATGTACAATGATTGTATGTGTGTGAACAGCTGTGCTTGAGATTTGAGGGTATTTATGGAAATACACGAATGAGGGGCTGTAAAATTATGAGTATCAATTTTCTTAGGCTATGACCTCTTAAAACACAAGTTCAGTTTTATAAGTTTTGAATACTCAGGCACTGATTTCAGTTTAACTGTTTTAGTTGCTTCTCCTAGAAGATCCAAATTGGATTTGAATGGCAGCGATAGCCTAGTAGAGAGACCGACAGCCTTCTACGCAGAGGGTCCGGGTTCGAATCCACGGCGCACACCAATGACTTTTCGCAGCTATGTGCTAAATTGTTAGGTAATTATCGCTTGCTAAATGGTGAAGGAAAACATCGTGGGGAAAACTGCATGTCTGAGACTACCCGCACTTGGCCAGCGTGGTGGACTATGGCCTTATCCTTCTTAAAGTGAGAAGAGGCTCGTGCCCAGCAGTGGGACAATTTATACACTGGGCTGATGATGCTGATGGTGCCATGATTGTACAAGCATTACGAAAATTCATACATTTACTTGCAGCACCTGCCTGCCATTATATAGATTTCTAGTAAAGGCAGAAATCTCTAATTATTTTTAACAGCATTCTTAAGCGCTTGACTCGTAGTCATGCGATTAAATTGCTGGGTAGCTTTGTAGAATCTATCGATTCCGAATTTACCGGCAGTCGTTTGGATAGTATACTCACTTAGTACTAGACTCAAAACTGTAACCACTAAATATACAGTAATTAATCTAGTTATATGTCCAACGTACGTATCTATAGTACAAAGCTTATCTTATAATAGATAAATGGTATAAGTTATTTTTCACAGATGTTAAAAAAGGTTACATAACCAGCCTCGCTATTATAAGAACTAAACAAAACAAAATTAAGTGGTGTCACAGAAAATTATAGCCGCAAAAAAAGCAACCGCGTCTAAAAATATCATCTTTTTATACGCAATATCAATCTTATACCAGTAAGCATGATTCCTATTATTTCATCATTTAACTATACAAAATGGTTTCATACAAATTGTATGTATAATACGATTGTTGAATGATGCAAACGAGAAACGAAGAGGCTGATGACTGTCATTATGCCTAATTTATATATTCTGTCAGGGGAACGAATGTACTGGCGCGTACACAAGTGTTACAGATGTATTTGTGGCTATTTTAGATAGTTGGAGCGCGTTGGATCTTTTGTTTATACATCATCATTGACCGCTCTTAGTTTTTGTTTTTCTTCACTCCTGTGCCTATCTAGAATTAGTTCTGTTGGTTATACACACATTATTGATCTTAGGTCTTTATCCTCATATTCTCAAAGTTTTTCAGTTATAATATGTTTTCCTACATTTACAGAAATATACCACACTGAAATTCAAAAATATTACGTCATGGTTTAATATTTTCATATGTCTCAAATGTGCTATAAAATGGTAAGCAATTTAGCCAACTCACATCTTTAAATGTTTATAACAACTTTGCTGTTATTATAAATGCTATTAAATTAAGTCATGAGACTGAGGAGGAAGTGAGCTTTATCATTAGGAATATTATCATTACGAGCATATTGACACGAATAGATCAATCATGTTTAATGCACAGTATAATATTAGAACATAATTAATTAGGTACCAAGGACTTAACCCGGAAATTGTTTGGGTTTTTAAATATGTTATATCCTCCCTGAAGATAGGCTATAAATCAAATTGCACAAAATTACGTGCTGCGGTTCTTCTGTCAAAGGAAAGAGGAAACAATTTAAATAAACACATTGTCACTGATGTGCAAGATATTCAATCAAAAACGACTGTCTACTGACTTTGTGGAAGAAATTGCCTCAATAATAACACAGAGATAAATAAAAGAAAACCAAACAGTGGTCATTTTCTGGCCTAAGTTGACAGAATATTTCTCTCAAAGCTGAGCACTCTAAGGAAAATCACAATTAGAAGTAACACAGGATGGTGGTAATAATTATACATAAACACCAATTTTGGCCTGTGATAAGCAGCGAGGCGACCACTACACTAACAATGCAGTCAATGCATATATGACGCGAATGGATATGCGAATTATCTTATGTTTGAACAGAGATCCGATCCATACCTACAAGAATACAACCCTATTTGTAGACCGGAAAACAGTCGAAAACACAAAGCTATAACGATAAATAATTGTTTTCTAAATATAGTTCGTGATTACATTTTCCAAATTTGAACGATGCCAACTTTTTAATGACAATTCAGTTTACATTTTACATCCGGTCGCGGTCAGAAAACAAGGCCATATCATGACTCAGCCAAGAAAACGAGTAAATTGGTTTGACAAAAAGCACTTGATCTTTAATGTCGTATCATTATAATTTGTCACGGTTGAACATTTCTTTTGCACATTATTGTAAATGAATACCTGTAGCGTTTGGAAAACGACGTGCTTTGAAAGATGATTATATCAAAAAAGTATTTTAGTACAATACCACGGTTGTTATTAAATTGAATCTCCATTTTATGCTTGACATAATTTAGTTTATTAAATTACTTTAGTAACCAATCCAGTTTATTTTTATGAAGTATCAAACTTCGCCAGCGGCTTTGCTCGCGTGAATTATACATATAAATCTTCCTTACGAATAACACTGTCTATATTAA
This sequence comes from Euclidia mi, assembly GCA_944739405.2. Classification (NCBI taxonomy): domain Eukaryota; kingdom Metazoa; phylum Arthropoda; class Insecta; order Lepidoptera; family Erebidae; genus Euclidia; species Euclidia mi. The sequence continues at coordinate 15,261,436 of OX123197.2, forward strand.
TGGAGAAAAAAACCTTTTGAGTTTATCGCGTTCATATAGACAAGCGCGAAAGATACAGTGGGCACTTCAATTCTTCTTGACTGACATAATCATCGCAGAGACAAAAGTATTGAAGCTAGTAACATGATATCAGTTCCTTTTATACGCAGGTATTTCTTGAGGATGCTTGTCATATTGCTGTTCTCTGTTTTAAGCAAGCGCTATGAAAATGTGGACAACAACTGGTTGGATTATACTTAGCATCATCATCAGCCCTTTATACTGCCCCACTGCTGGGCACGGGCCTCTTCTCACTATGAGAAGGGTAAGGCCATAGTCCACCACGCTGGCCTAGTGCGGGTTGGCAGACTTCACATGTCTTTCGAGAACATTATGGAGAACTCTCAGACATGCAGGTTTCCTCACGATGTTTTCCTTCACCGATTAGCAAGCGATAATTAACAATTTAATACGCACATAACTCCAAAAAGACATTGGTGGGTGCCGTAGATTCAAACCCGAAACCCTCTGCGTATTAGTCTGTCGGTCTCTCCACTCAGCTATCGCTGCTGGATTTTACTTATAGTCAACAAAAATAAAACGTTTTTATAAAATATATTTTAAAATGAAGAAAATAAAATAAATATTCCTTTTTATACAAAAAAAATCCGAACACATATCTACACGACTGTACCAGTTGCCTAAGAATAATTTCACAGTAATTACGATAGGCCTCCTGTCTATCCGTGGACTGATATAAATTGACACAAAATGCTATACTTATTACGCTGATTGAATGATTTCGTCTCATTTGCCGTCATTATATACAGTAGGCTGCATTGTGCAAGGTGTCACGATTAACAGGGAAAATGGGCTTATTGCTATCTCTGTGAGCTCATTATGTAGAATCAGTGGTTTTATACATTCATACATATATAGACTTACGCCTGTTTTCCTGAGGGGTAGGCAGAGACTACGGTACGCCATTTGCAACGATCCTGACATACCTCTCTTGCTTCATTCACTCCCATCAAGTCTCAGTGGTTTCGTTGCGATAAATACTTATTGTCATAAGTTTTCTAAAGCTGTCTCAAAATGTTTTATATTGGTCAATCGTATATCAGCCATAGAAAACGTTGGTCTAGGTTAGGACATACCGTGGGTATAACGGAAGAACTAAATAACTCAGATTTTGGCCAAATTGATCTTTTACCATTTTTATGAACCCCAAAATGTGCCGCATCTTTTGGTCTAACAAACATTTTTATATCTTAACACTTATCTATATATTAAAAGTATTTGTGTTTTATAATACGAGTCGGCCAGCTCGTTCTACCCAACCGAATCGCATGTTTTTTTTTTAAATGAAAGCTCTCGCTGCGTAGATTTGTCATCAAGCATTAGAAATTATCTAACTTGCACATTCATCAAGTTATATGCAAAAACAGTTTTCTCCCATAAATTTTTTACGTTTTCGTAGCCGTAGTCAATGACTTTCTGCTTCTATATATCTGGTTCTCATTGAGGTAGGCGTTTCGTTATAGGCCTAAAACACGCGCTGAAAAGAGCTCTTTAATTTGATGGTATGCTCATTTAAATTGGGTAAGTTTGAAGGAAGATAGGTGGACATTGAACTTATTTTTCAATATTTTTCTATAAATTTCTTAAGATTCCATTGATTTCTCTCTACATGGACGGTTCTAAATTCAAAAACATTTTTATGGCATCTAATAAGTTAATTGCGGTAACTGCCAGGAAAAACGTTATGCCTCCTTAAGGTGACCTTGCCTTACTTTCATACGGGTGTGAGTGTGGTGGTGTGTAAAGTTATACCCGATGTTAGTCAAATTATCACTATAGTGAATTATCGCTGATGGCAGGTAATATTTCCCGAATGTTACCAGTTAACCCTTAATGTTGGGTGAACTGATCTCTGATGTTGAGGAATTTTCCCCCTTTTTTTTAACGCGATGAAATCCAGTTACGGACTGTCCCTCAAAGGGACCCCTTCGCCAACTCTGTACCGAATTTGGGGCAGGTGGAGGGGGGATGTGTGGCTCGGCTCTCCACCCTAGATTTTCGGGGCATGGGTATGCCCCGAAAATCTAGGGTGGATGCCTAAAACACCGCGGTGTTCCTCTATCGACCCTCATGACGGAGTCGCGGTAACGACGCGCGACGTTAGTATACCCGCGATCCGAGGAATTTTCCCCAAATGTAGTGAAATTTCCGCCTAATGTTGGGAAAATCAACCCTACAGACGGGTAAATTACGTTTTATGTTAGGAAAATTTTTGTGTTTTTAAATTACGGACTTTCTTCGGGCATCTTAATTTTTTTTAGTGTGGAACATATTACAGCGGTTCATAGTACTATTGTCATATAAATATTACAAGTGGTAGTTATGGTAGAAATTGTAGCTTTGGTAAGAATAGTAGTTTTGGTAGAAATTGTATTTTTGGCATAAAGAAGTTTTGTGATATATATATTTTTGGTTAGAATATCATATTTTTACTTATTAGATAAGGCTACTATGTACTAAACATACCTATGTATATGTAAGAGCTTTTTTATATTATTAAAATATGCTGTGGAGCAGCACGGGTCCTCTAGTTAAAGTTATTACGCTGATTGAATGATTTCGTCTCATTTGCCGTCATTATATACAGTAGGCTGCATTGTGCAAGGTGTCACGATTAACAGGGAAAAGGAGGATTATATATTGCTATCTCTGTGTACTCGTTGTGTGGAATCAGTAGTTTCGTTGTGATACATGTTATCTTATAAGTTTCCCAAAGTTATCTTATAATTAATAATAATGATTAAATAATCAATAATAATTTATCTATACATATAAATAAAATTGAAGTGTCTGTCTGTGATTTCAAAATAACTATGGATTTTCAAGTGCATATAGTTAGTTATACGATTCTAAGTCCAAAACAAACCTTTTTAACATTTTTGTCTGTCTGTCTGTCTGTCTGTCTTTCTGTTTGTCCGGGGTAATCTCTGGAACGGCTGAACCGATTCAAATGAGACTTTCACTACCAGGTAGAGGACTTTATAGCGCTACATATAGGCTACAAGTTGACCCGGTAGTTGGCGCTGTTGTCGCGATAACAAGTCTTTACTTATTCAACTCATTTATATCTATACTAGAGATGTAAGTGCGGTATTATACCATTTGTACTGAAATGTATAAAACGAAAAATACCGTATAATACGGTATTATACCATTTACTACGGTATTTTATGTATAATTCAATCCTACTAATATTATAAATGCGAAAGTTTGTGAAGATGTATGTATGGATGTTTGTTACTCTTTCACGTAAAAACTACTGAACGGATTTGGATGAAACTGTACAGTAATATAGTTTATACATCAGAATAACACATAGGCTACAATTTATAAAAAAAATGTATAATGTTGCCATACTATAAGGAAAAGTATCAACTAAGTCGGCGAAAATCCTGTATTATCTTTATTTGTTTGCTTGGGTCAAATTTAGTAATTGGAATTTTACCCCCTTCCTGATGATTGATCTGATATTTGGTATACACTCATATTGACATCGAGATTAAAAGATAATATTTAAATGATTGTAAATCCAAGATGGCCACCGATACAAAATGGCGAATCACATATTACTTCACAAAAACCTCAATATGGGTATCAAATGAAAGGGTTTGATTGGTAGAATGGAGCTCACTATGAAAAATCTAAGATGGCCGCTGACACAAAATGGCGTCTTATTTATTTTCCACAAATACCTCGATATGGGTATCAAATGAAAGGGCTTCATTCGTAGAATAGAGCTCACTATGAAAAATCCAAGATGGCTGTCGCAGCAAAATGGCTGATTACATATTTTGAATATTTTCCACAAATAACTCAATATGGGTAACAAATGAAAGGGTTTGATTGGTAGAATGCAGCTCACTAAGAAAAATCCAAGATGACCGCTGCCACAAAATGGCGAATTACTTATTTTCCACAAATACCTCAGTATGGGTATCAAATGAAAGGGCTTGATTTGTAGATTAGAGCTCACTATGAAAAATCCAAGATGGCTGTCGTCGCAAAATGGCGTATTACATATTTTCCACAAATAACTCAATATGGGTATCGAATGAAATGGCTTGATTGGTAGAATAGGGCTCACTATGAAAAATCCAAGATAGCTGCCGCCAAAAACTGGCGGATTACATATTTCCACAAATACCTCAATAAGGGTATCTAATGAAAGGGTTTGATTGGTAGAATGGAGTTCACTATGAAAAATCTAAGATGGCCGCCGCCACAAAAAGGTGAATTACTTATTTTCCACAAATACCTCAATTTGGGTATCAAATGAAAGAGCTTGATTCGTAGAATAGAGCTCACTATGAAAAATCCAAGATGGCTGTCGCCGCAAAATGGCGGATTACCTACATATTTTCCACAAATAACTCAATATGGGTATCGAATGAAAGGACTTGATTGGTAGAATAGGGCTCACTATATAAAATCCAAGATGGCTGCCGCCACAAACTGGCGGATTACATATTTCCACATAAACCTCAATATGGATATCTAATGAAAGGGTTTGATTGGTAGAATGGAGCTCACTATGAAAAATCCAAGATGGCTGTCGCCGCAAAATGGCGGATTACCTACATATTTTCCACAAATAACTCAATATGGGTATCGAATGAAAGGGTTTGATAGGTAGAATGGAGCTCACTATGAAAAATCCAAGATGGCCGCTGCCACAAAATGGCGGATTATTTATTTTCCAATAATACCTCAATTTGGGTATCAAATGAAAGGGCTTGATTCGTAGAATAGAGCTCACTATGAAAAATCCAAGATGGCTGTCGCCGCAAAATGGCGGATTACCTACATATTTTCCACAAATAACTCAATATGGGTATCGAATGAAAGGACTTGATTGGTAGAACAGGGCTCACTATATAAAATCCAAGATGGCTGCCGCCACAAACTGGCGGATTACATATTTCCACATAAACCTCAATATGGATATCTAATGAAAGGGTTTGATTGGTAGAATGGAGCTCACTATGAAAAATCCAAGATGGCCGCCACCACAAAAAGGTGAATTACTTATCTTTCACAAATACCTCAATACGGGTATTTAATGAAAGGGCTTGATTTGTAGAATAGTGCTCACTATGAAAAATCGAAGATGGCTGTCGCCGCAAAATGGCGTATTACATTTTTCCACAAATAACTCAATATGGGTATCGAATGAAAGGGCATGATTGGTAGAATAGGGCTCACTATGAAAAATCTAAGATGGCTGTCGCCATAAAATGGCGGATGACATATTTTCCACAAATACCCCAATATGGGTATCAAATGAAAGGGCTTGATTGGCAGAATAGAGCTTACGATATAATTGACCTAAGCGCAGCGTTATTAAAAGCGCGAGAGTATGAGTTGGTGCGCTGAAGCGCAGTGGGGAGGAGGGGCGGTCTGATTTTGTACTTTCTGGTAATGCTTTCAGTTTTTATTTTTGCTGCAATTCTATTCAGTAGGTATATAAGCTCTTCAATAACTTTAATAATATACACTACATACTAATCTTTACCTGAAGTTTGACGACTATAAAAACAAAAGTAATTTTAAGTACTTATTATCTGTTTATAATATATGTATGCTATACGGCTAATGTGCAGATCCGATTGTAATGAAATTTTATATGGATAGTCTGAAACCTGGGGAAGTACAAAGGCTACTCTTTATTAAAATTTCATGCGGGCGAAGCCGCGGGCGAAAGCTAGTTCTTCTATATTTTTGAAGTAAATGATCATAGAAATCATTAAAAATACTGAATACGGTAGAATTGCACAGGAATAAAGCAAGAAATTATATTTTAAGTTTGTATTATTAATAATTACGGTTAAGGTTTCGAAATACGTCGCCGTTTTTAGGGGTTGTGAGTGATTGGAGGGGGAGGGGGGGAGGTCTCGAAACCACCCCTCACCATTTTCACTTGCCGGAAATACCTGGTTTCCTCTGAAAAAAAAAACTCCAGACATCGGTGTGTCGTGCCAACTTCCACATTCTTCACACTAGTTTAATAAACTAAGGTTGGAGGAGCCCTGCTTCGCACCGAGTAGGATCTCCACCTTGTCGTGGTGGGGGGGCTCAGTAACCGAGGATTGGTGACCCGCGGTGAAGCTAAGAGGGATCCAGGAGGGGACGCTCCGCGTGGGCTTGACGGAGGCCTGCGCAGGATGCGTCCAAAGGGGCGGGTGCGAGGGACAGTTCTTCTGTCCCTCGCAGTCGGGTGCGGTCGCGGGAGGAGAGGCATGTCGGTGTTACGTTGCCGCGCGCCCTATCTCCCGCGACCAAATGAGGGCGCAACATCGTTGCGTCGCGGTGGGGCCGCAGAGGAAGAGGAGATGCGGTGTTGCGTTGCCGTCCTCCCTATCCCCTGCGGCCGCTGAGTGTTTTGGCCAACACCTTCATCCGCCGCCAAGGGGGTTTTGTTCGGGGCCCGCCTGACCATCTGGCGGGCCAATACCCGTCAGGGGGTAGCGAGGAATGCTTCAGCGATACCCGACCCTCCGACACACGGGTACGTGAGGAACACGGGTTGGATTTTAGTCAGTAAGAGTCTGACAGTCCCCTTCGTCCTTCCCCCAGGGCGGAGGGACTCCATGAGGATTTTCCAACCCGACACCCCTATTTTCGGATTAAGGGTCAAAAGAGAACCTAACATAACCTATTTAGTTACTTATTACAGTCGCACCAAACCCTAGGTACTCGAAAGCAATGAGGCACAAATTTGACATTAGCTGTCAATATAGTTCATAATTGATCAGGAAACGAAATGCAACCGCCATCGCGGTTGCGTTTCGTTTCACGTTTTTCACATAAAACCTAAATATCGCTTTTATTGATTCCACTAGTTTAATAAACTGAGTTTGACGGAGCCCTGCTTCGCAGGGCTCCTATTTTCGGGTTCAAGGGGGGTCAAAATAGAACCTAACACAACCTATTTAGTTACTTTCACATAAAACCTAAAATTCCGTTCCATTATTCATATTTGAATGAAGAAGTTTTGGAAATTGTTTAAAAATATTTAGACGCAACTCCGGCAGCCAAAATTACTTTTAGGGGATTAAAACTAACTCCCTTAAGCCCCCTACACCACCAATACCCTCAAATTCGGGTGACGCGTTTCGAAACCCATAATTACTATTAGCTACAACAATATTACCATAAAAACAAGGTCAAAATATGATTTATAGAAAAACACGTAACATTTTAAGGTACGTTAGAGCAAAGGGGTCCTTAAAGTTATTTGAATCATCTCTCTATTTATTCTAAATTACATTATGTTCCTCTCTGCGTGGAGACACGTAAAGCCCGAACCTTAATACAAGATCCATAAGAAAAGCACAGACGTGGCCCACGCCTTTTGTTTTCCTAGTTCGAAAGCCCGAGATTTAGAGGATCTTCTACCTCCTTATCTAAATCCTCTTGTGTTGCTACGTTCTCGGTAGATGACGACGCAGTAATGCATTCTAGCAACATACTTTCAGCAAAAGCATCTTCATCACCACTTTCTTTAACTTCGAATGTGCTGTCAGGAACACCAAGATTTGTGTAAATCGAGACCAATTTAGAAACACGTGATTTATCTACGTGTTTCGACGATACGAATTTCGGGCTTTGCAATGAATTTTTCCAAAAGTTAAAATTCCAAAATTATTAATTACCTAGTAATTCTAAAACAAAGAATACAATTGAAACTTAAAATATATTTAATGTTTTAAACTAGAACTTGTCGCAATATCGCAGGGTCTTATAAACTGAATCAGAATATAAAATACATAAAATACCAATAATACCGTAAGTTATAATAAAATACCGGTTTAATACATAGCCTTTTGGTATTATACGGTATTTTTACAACACTAATCTATACATATAAATAAAATTGAAATGTCTGTCTGTGATTTCAAAATAACTATGGATTTTCAAGTGCATATAGTTAGTTATACGATTCTAAGTCCAAAACAACCCTTTTTAACTTTTTTGTCTGTCTGTCTGTCTGTCTGTTGGTCCGGGGTAATCTCTGGAATGGCTGAACCGATTCAAATGAGACTTTAACTGGAAGGTAGAGGACTTTATAGCACTACATATAGGCTCCAATTTGACCCGGTAGGTTGCGCTGGTGTCATGACACTTATTTTTGTATAATTATATATAAAAACAAAGAGTTACTCATCTTGAAATCTGGAAAATCACCGGCTGTATAAAGATTAGATTTGGCAGAGAACTTTTTAAAACGTAACGTTTTTTCCGCGTGCGAAGCCGCGGGTACCAGCTAGTATTAACTAAATCTCAAGTGTGTAGACGTCATTAGTGTAGTGTGTCGGAGTACCGACAGTGCGAGCTTAAATAAAGATCAAGTGAGGGTAGGTGCCGAAACCCGCACTTCCACAAGACGGCGCTGAGCTCTCATCAGTCTCTCCGCGACCACGCTCGGTGCAAGACGAGCGAAACGTCGGTAACAAATAGGTATTTATACCTTAAATAAATTAATTGTACGCGATTAAGACCCGCTAATTTATTTTGTATGATGTATACAAATCGCGAAAGTTTAAAATCGATTATTTTTCTATTACTTAAGCACTAGAATGAGACTCGACTGAGTCCACAGTCAAACTGGTTAACATAGTTTTGTGGACCTTTGATCTCTAATATGGATTGTATTCCTTGTTTATTAATTGAAAAAAAAGAAATTTGGTCGTTCGTAGAGCATCCGCAGATATTTTGAGTTAAGAAATAACATACAGCTTTTTAACAATAATATTTGATATTTTAAATAATAACTAGCATTAGCCCCGGCTTTATTTGTGTTATTGCTTGATAAAGCTGTGATGTTCTGTGGTATGAATTGTTTAGCTCATAATCTAAGTCTGTCATTGTACGCGGGTGTAACCGCGAGTTAAGCTTGTTATTCAAATTTGGAAACCTTCAATGGAAAAACATGAGATCAATCGTATTTAAGACAAGAAATATAACCTACCGTGCTACCATATTCTCGGTAATAAATACTGATTTGTTTGTATGAAACTTATGCGTAGGTACAAAAAGAATAAACATAGGTACATTCTAAAAAATGTTCAAGTATATATGCTGTATTGTATAATAGTAGTATTAATAGAATAATAACACCTGCCTACGTTTAAATTTCATAAAACGATCACCGATTCAAAATCTAACCTAGTCGGCGGTTGATTAACCTCGCTAATAATTCAGTAGTCACAGCATAATGCATAAATTTACGCACAGATCTAGATATGTATTGCGCTGTCAACGCAACACAACAGTAAAGGGTTGTGCAACTCAATTTAGCACAATAACACAATCAGGATTTGAACCCGCGACCTATTGGTCGTTAAACAGCGCATAGCCGTCGGGCTTTTGGTCTTGATTCTGTTGTTACAAGTTTATTTTAGACTATATTGTACACCTTTCTAATAAAATATTGAATGGATTATCAAAGGCCAGAGTTTTTATTAGATTTGTGCTCTAACTGAGCAAATGAGATAAAATATGCACATATTATAGTTTCTTGGATTAATATTGAAAATAATTTGAATTAAAGAAATAAATAATAATCCTGGGCTTTAAATTAAATATATTATGCGTGTGACAATTACTTTCAAAACACATAGAAAAGTAACAAAATAACATAAAATATTCAATAAAAAAATGATTGTACTTTCTTCATCTTTATTTTAATTTTATTGCTTAAACAGTAACTATAAACTGTCCCACTGCTGGGAGTATGGAATAACATTTCTTACAGCAAGAACTTCGAGACCAATAGTGCGATAGGGCTTACATACTTATTAATATCACAAACACACAAATAAATTATAAGGAATGAGGAAAAGCAAGAGCTGCCAAAATTCTATGAAATACAAGATACTTAGTCATTTCATAAGACGGTAAGGTAAGGTGTGATCTCTTAATTATGAGTAAATATCAAAATTATTTGAATGATTCATTGCTATTATATTATCATCTGCAATGAGTAAATACATACATTCCGTAATTGTGAATAAATACATGTCATCATCCTCCTAGCGTTATCCCAGTTTCAACTGGGGTCCGCTTACTAGTCTAACCGGATATGGCTGAATAGTAGCTTTGCCATAGAGCGACTGCCTGTCTGATCTCCGCAGCCCGAAGGGATAGCGATATTCCATGGTTTAGACTAGTGTCAGTTTATTTTAGAGGTACTGACGCCCTATAACGACTGTCAAAGATCTTCATGACAGCCGGGACCGACGCCTTACCGTGCTCTACGAGGCACGGGACAAGCGATTATTGTCAATTCAATACGCTCATAACTACGATTAGTTGGTGCGCGCCGTGGATTCAAACCCGATACCCTCTGCATGGCAGTCCGTTGGTATCTCCACTCGGCTATCGCTGCCTTAATTGTGAATAATTACATGTATTTTTAATTATTATTATCCTAGCGTCGTACCGGTTGCATCGAATGTTTTCGTCTTGAAACTGGGGGTCCGCCTTCTAGTCTTACCAGATTAGAAAGCAACTGGGATAATGTCAACTGGGATAACGACATGGATGACGAAAGACTCACCAAGCAGATATATAAGGCAAGTGTGAATGGGACAGCACGAAGGGGAAGACCTAGACGGACGTTCTCTGACGAGATTGGAGACATTCTTAAAACAGGAAAAGTTAGAAGTACCCTAAACAGAAGAGAATGCATGAGGAATTTGATGGGAGTGAATGTAGCAAGATAGATATGTCAGGATCGTTGCAAATGGCGTTCCGTAGACTCTGCCTACCCCTCCAGGAAACAGGTGTGAGTCTATGTATGTATGTATGTATGTGATAACGCTAGCGTGATGATGATGATCGAAATTATTCTCATGACTCATTATAATGTAACGCAAAATCTTAATCGCAAAATCATCTGAAATGAGTAAAAACATTTTCTAGTAGTGATAAATCCATTACAATGTTATTATTTATCACCAAAACATTCAATAGTGTGTCTGCGCAGTTTTCAGCACGTTGCGTCACAGATGCCACACATTTTGCGAGGTTCAATAACCTTATCACTCGGTCAAGGTTCGTCGTAGTGCCGCTCGTTATTAAAAGATGGCGCTGATATAAATTTTCAAAACCTAGTTTATATCAAACTTTCGTTAATCTAAAGATTGAATATAAAAGAGGTAAGTATCCATATTTTATTTCGATTTAATGAAGCTAATTTTATAAATTATAATTAAAGGCATATTACAATAATATATACGCTATCGTCTATGTACTTGATTTGATAATAATGTAGGCATCGCATAACACATACAATTAGCTGAACGAAATATTTGTACAAAAGACTGTATAAATTAATATTACTTATTCTAGATTTCCTAATTGTGGTACCTAAACAATTGCAGACTAACCACAATAATATTTATGTCACTTTGAGTAAACAAAAAAATATAACTACATACAGCGTAAAGACAAAACTCTAAGAAACTCTTCATATTCCTTAGTAACTTCTTATTTGCCTTCAGGTGCTATTAACTGCAAAGCCAGAGCTGGCCTCACTCTCATTCGGATGGGTAGAGAAAGTAACTTGAACTCAAAGTATGGACATGACATGGGTATCGAGCCTTTTGCCACATCACGTATCACTTTATGCAATATACTTCCAGCGCACTGATTAGTTCTCTTCAAAGGCTGATTGTAGTAAAGCTCGAAACGCACTAATCAATGCTCATGCCAATCAAATCGAGCTAGGTAACTCATGTTATTTTTTTTTATGGTAATAGGCGGCAAACGAGCAGACGGATTGCCTGATGGTAAGCAATTACCGCCGCCCATGGACACAAGCAACATCACAGGAGTCACAAGTGCGTTGCCGCCCTTTGGGGTTGGGAAAAGGGATAGGATGAGGAGTGGGATGAGGGAGAAGGAATAGGGGATAGGGCCTCCGGCACTCTCACTCACCGAACGAAACGCAACAGTTTAGGTACGGTTACTTTACGTCGATTTTCTGTGAGAGGGTAGTACTTCCCCAGTCGAGCCGGCCCATTCATGCTGAAATCAGCAAGGCTCTACTACCTGGTTAGGTTAGTTATAGTTTGAGTCGTACTAAACTACTGTATTTACTATGCTCAAAAGTAATAGCAACATAATATTAGATTTGCGGCGGAAGAATTATTCTTAGCCTCCCTTTGCTCAAGATGGCAGGCAGAAATTCATTTGAAGGGGGAAGGTGACGTACTTCGATCGACGGCCTTTGTTAAAAAAATACTGTATTCAGAAGTGAAGAATACTTTGCAGTAGGTATCATCTTCACCAACAGCCTATTGCCGTCCACAGCTAGGGATCTCTAATGGCACGGCCACCTTAAAATTTAATTAGCACTTTGAGAATTCATTGGTGTGCGCCGTGGATTTGAACTCGAGACCGTCCTCGAAGCCTACATATTTCTCATTTATCATACTAAAACCAATCAGTCTGTACGAGTACAATAGCTGGTGCAATATGAGATTATTACAATTATAATACATATAAGAATCTAAGAATAGTGTTTTACTCGCAACTTTGCCACAGTTTCAAGAAAATCTAAAGTACACTTCTAATTTATTCAACTGAACTCGCATATTTTTTAGAATATCTATCTGTTTAAAGTCACTTTATTCGGTAGCTGTTACTGCGTCAAAATAAAATAACACCAATATTTTATAAACAACAAATATACCGAAGCCCTTTCTTAATAAAAAGCTATGGCCATTACAAAAATAACTCATTTTCCGTACCATATTTACCCAGACTAGTAAAGTGCACCTTCGGAATTCTCAAGAAACGATTTTATACAATATTAAAGTCCAAGCACTTCCAACATAAAATACATTAGTAGAGCATTTAAAACATATTAAGCAACATACTATAAAATAAGTTTCGTGGCCACTATAAATAATAACATTTCAGTCAACTTCGCAAATCAAACACACAATAAAATCCAAATTATCACTTCCTTCGAGCCGTCCATAGGTTTCCCCATCACAATCAATCGAACACAGATTAACTAACAGTTGAGTAACAAAGGGACACATCAAGTTTACGAGCAAGCCGAGTTCCTGTGTCCTGTTCGACAGTTAATATGATTTACTTTACGACTTTCTATCGTCGGTTTTAGAAATGTGTACCGTTATATTGTATGTTGTTCGTGTCAACCGTCGTTTAGTATAACTCTTCATACAGCTTTTCGCAGTCCACTGTTGGATATGCATATGCCTCTCCTAATTTCCAGCAATAGAAGGTTGGCTCTGCTTTACTACGCTGTCCACTCAGGTTGGTATAGGGTTTGATGTCAAATTTCCCGTATCTTTTCTAAGATACTATTTGCTTCTAATAACGCCCACGGAATTAAAAGGGGTAGTAACAAATTGTTTTCATAATCCGTAACCACATGGAGATAATTATACTACAGGCAATTATAGGTACAACAATATCAAACTATTAGCCATATGACTCTATGCTATGCACTACAAATGACTCTTTAGATACAAATGCGTCCTCCTTATTTATAATCAGTGAATGGCTGAGAGGTTATACAAAAAAACAATTTGAATATTACTAACGCCGACAAGAAAATACAAAAGGATTAACTGACTTCGTACCAATTTGCTTACAGCATCTAGAAACGGAAGAAAGTGGCAGCCTTTGCAGCATAAGATGCGACTTTTTTAAGCAAGAAAGACCATAGAACTTTTAATCTTCTGAATCTCAAAAGAAAAACATACGATTAGTACGTTATTAATTGTGATAAAAGTATGTTTAACAATCTATAGAACATGGATTTCCCCTCGCAAAAAAATCTTGTAAAACGGCACCGGTAACGTAAAAAATACGAATACCTACTACTCATAAAAAAATCCGTGGGTTAATCCGTAGGCAAACTCGAACACATTTTCATGTAAGTAGACATATGCGTATTTAAGATACACAGGTATTTTCCTCATTTATATATGGGCACTCTTCCAATAACAGTTGGCAAGTATTTAAGTACGCTGATCGAATGATTTATAGTCTCGCTACTAGTATGGATTCATCATTAGGCAATAAAGTAGTTAATTTGTTATAGTAGATATTTGTGGTATTGGATATTTTTGAAACTTTTATGAGGAAAGGCATTTCGAAAACAATTTCCCTTGATTTAATAGGCTCAAATTTACAGGAGAATATTTTATAGTTCATTTTAAGTCTGAAACTTTATTTAGAGCTGAGTGATTTGAATTGCCAATTATAATTTAATAGATCGAAAAACCTAAGCAACGTTTGCGGACGTCTCGTTCTTGGAAGGGTCCGCGCTCATTGTGGTATGAACTTCAGAGAGTTACCGTCCTTCGGTAAGCATGTAAAACCATCGGTTTCGAATTTGACTACTAGAATTGTTAGGTCCCAGCGATGGATGCCCTTCGATCAAGCTAGAAATTTCATCACCTGGGTTGGACATTTAACAAAAAAATGACGAATGTCAGAGAATTAGAATACAGCTGTATCCTAGTTTTCTGATTATTAAAATACAGTCCTCGTTATAAAATAAAGCCCGTGCAACGTCGATTAGAACATACACAAGTACATAATGCATACAAATGCTCCCAACCTCCTATCAATCTCACGATGAGGTGTGAGTGAGATCACTTGGAGGGCTGTCTGATGACTCACTATTGAAACTATTTCTTACAATTGAATTATCAGAAAAAAATTGACTGAATACTGTACAATACAGTATAAGATTGTTTTTCATTACGCAATCTCTTTTTTCGTGTGAATGTATGGCCATGATTACGCAATAAACAAACAAATAAATCACCTGAATTTTTCAATTCGTTGTTGTAGTATTTACTTCATATTCAGAATTATTGTCTACATCTATTTTTTTTTATTTATTTATATTTATAGTGTCACGCCTGTATCCCCGAAGGGGTAGGCAGAGGTGTAATATTACACCCACATTTCGCCATGAGTTTTTAGGTCCCACGTAATAGGGGGCGAGCCTATTGCCGTACCGGGCACATTACCAGACTCCGTGCTGTTACTGAGAATTTCCTAACGGAAAAAACCCAATAACACTTTGCCCGACCCGGGAATCGAACCCGAGACCTCCCAATCCCACGCGCATATTTATGCCGCGAGACCAACGAGGCAGTCTACATCTATAACTTTCATATTTCATTATACAACCGCATACTCTGCCTAAAGCTTACAACGTAGCTACTATTCTACGTATACTCACGCTTATAGCGAGCAATACGATTCCAGCTAGACTGCACATGAAATGGAAAATAACGTCAGACGCAGACAGGTACTCCAAAAGATAAGAACGTCTGATATTGTTAAATGATTTGAAGCTGATCACATGATAAATATTCAACATAATTATAAATAAAAAGCAAATAATCTTAAGAATCAGCTTAGGCCACTTTTATATGAGACGATTGATGCTGTACTTCTTTTTTGGTATAAGTTCCTGCCGCATTACCGTTTCTATATCACATGTACTACTATTTTTTAACAGAGTTGAAGAGGAGGAGGGTCTCAATTCAGTGGGTTTATATCTCTTTTTGTATCAATGGTTACTAATGGGTGTCCCTTAATGGGTGTCCCTTAAAACCAACGAATTATGACACTCGTGGGGTCTCAGATAAAGTTGATGCTGAACTGCTGCCCGTCCAATGCACGATAACAAGCAGTCTTACTCTTTACAGCGATAATATCTTTCCTACTAAAATACTGAGCACAAGATCGTAAGAAATCTGTTTGACGCACGTATGCCAACGTACGTGCGTCTATTGCTTCTGCGATCGAACGATAAGTACGAAACGCTGCCGCGCGACAACACGGGCATTAACCGTCTAGTTTGAAAGCACACTTCCTACGTCAGGGCCAATTTTTTTCAACTAATATGTCTTCAAATATTTTATTTATTATTTTATACTTTAATGTACACAAATATAAACATTATTCGAAAAATTTTTTCTAAGTAGACTAAAAAGGGTGGCCTTATCGCTGAAAGCGAAGTTTCTACGAGGCAACCTTTGGATGGAGATTTTATTGGTAGCAGAAAAACGGTAGTAGCATGTGTACCTACCAGGAAAAAATATTTTGTAATTTATACATCTAATATATAAAATTCTCGTGTCACAGTTTTCGTTCACATACTCCTCCGAAACGGCTTGACCGATTTTGATGAAATTTTTTGTGCTTATCCGGTATCTATGAGAATCGGCCAACATCTAATTTTCAAAAAAAAAAAATTGCAAAACAATGTTTGCCGGGTCAGCAAGTAATATATATTAATTTCTGTAATACAATAATAATAGACATTATATATACATATACCTACTTACTAACATACATGTTTTATGCGTATCGAATCTTATACTAATACATAAAGCTGAAGAGTTTGCTTGTTTGTTTGGTTGAACGCGCTAATCTCAGGAACTGCTTGTCCGATTTGAAAAATTCTTTCAGAGTTGGATAGCCCATTTAACGAGGAAGGCTATAAGCTATAACACCGCGCTATGAGCGACGGTAGTGGAGGATTAGCCCTAAATAACGCGGGTGTAACCGCGGGCATCCTCTAGTACCTATATATAGTAGACCACAGGCATTTAAACTTTTGTAGCTATTAATATAAGTTTTATACTGTACTTTTTGGGCGTACATCTGTGATCATATCGACTACAACTATGCCGAAATATTGGATACTCTATACAGATTAGGTGATGCATATCCTGAATTATGAAGAAACGTTTCTCTTTATTATGTTGCTTAGCAGTCGCAAAACTACATACTGCTTGCTGGACAGCTGGCAACTTAATAGATGAGATAAACGATAAACAGGTCACGCATCTAAAAGATGTTAACATCATACACCTTATATGTATATGTCGGCGATACGCCAGGGTTATGGTGTCCAGACTCCATAATAAAAACACTCACGTAATATTACTTGGTTTATTATTAGTTGATTTCTAGCACAGAATTGAATTAAAATGCGAACTACAGTCCTTTTTATAAACTAACCGTCATTACACTTAATGTAACGTTTAACAACTCCTTTTCAACATATAATTGAAATTACTGTACTATTAATTATAATCTAATCAAAAATCGACATTAATATTGTAATGAATTTTGCACAAAACCAAATTATTTATTTTACACGAATAACAAATTTATTTTATTAACTAAACGCTGCTTTACAACATTGTCAACAGATGGCGCTATCAACAGGATGCAAATATTACCGTAAAAATAAGTGTCAGAATAATGTTATATAATACTAATTGATTTTACTTTGAAAGTTTCTGGAGTTATCTTAATAACTAAGCGATAAATTAAATACCCAATCTTTATAACAGTTAAGCAGCCAATACAGTGTCTAATATTGTAAAGTAGTGAAGTTCTCAGTTCTGTGTTCACAAATAGTTATTTAAATATCAATCTTAAATATTATTAACATTTTCGTAACAATATAATCATTATATATTAATTTGCGCCCATACGGCCATTCTGATCCAGCGCGCTCCTCGCGCTGATTATTTAACGGTTACAGAATAAACAGCATAACAAACAAAAATAAGGAATATAAAAATTACATAAATAAGCGTTTATCATACAGAATGAACTAAAAGTTATTTACAAGGCTTCACCTAGTCATAGGATCTTAGCCTGAGGCATGCGTCACCCATCACGGGATCTAACAAACAATGCTTCACCCATGGCTAAGCCGATTACGGCATCACCGATTACGGGATCTAGCGCACACAGGCATCACCCACATAGGGATCTAGCCCACACAGGCATCACCCACATAGGGATCTAGCCCACACAGGCATCACCCACATAGGGATCTAGCCCACGCGGCATCACCCATCACGGGATCTAGCCAACACACGGCATCACCCATCACGGGATCTAGCCAACACACGGCATCACCCATCACGGGATCTAGCCAACAAGACCAGGATCAAGGATACGCATGGTGGCCAGCCAGCGTTTTGGGAAGGATGTTGGATAGGAAAAATAAAATTTTACTCTAAACAAATGCAAAATTTGCCTCATAAACACATCAATTCATAAACATAAAATCATCATCGTTTGTCATGATCACTTATATCAATACAATGCAATTACATAGGTCCAACAACGACAGTAGAGGAGGTAGAGGACTCCCCACGTAAATCGGTATCTGGCGAATCCTCCGCCCATACGGTCAAGCTGCTCATACAGTTGTTGATGTTGATCAGCAACAAAGGTTAGCAAACAATGCTTGACTCTAGCTCGGTACAGCATCCATGCGGCACGTGTGCGCGCAGCCCACACACAAAACCACCGACGTCAAAAGGGCGGGCCAGCGTCATCCATAAATACCAATCAGTAAAGGACCGCTCGTCCATCTTCTCCTCACACCAAAGTCAGGTCATCTGCTAGGATGTCATCATCAACCTGCAACACTCAAAAGACAGGTGGTGGGCAACATTTCCCACCCAAATATTAGTTCCATGAACCTTCGTTACTGTGGATGAAATAAAATTCTACTCTTACAAAGTGGTCCGGTCTATTAAGCTATATCTATATATCAGGCATGTTCAACCTGTGCATTGGTCTATAGTTATCTTAGCTACAACAGTGTTGGAGCCCATATTTTACGCATAAGGTAAAATACAAAAGACACTGAATTTTCTCAGGTTCTGTCTGATAGTGCCATTTTAGATAATCAAATATAAAGTTATCAGGATACCCATATTTTGCAGTTTTGGTAAAATAAAATGGCAAGAACAAAGAGAGGCCTATGTTCAGCCGTGAACAGTGACTGTTGATGATAAATATGAAATGATTTCAAACCATGCAGATCCAAGGATTTCGAAAATACTAGTGCTATAATTATTACTCATGTTAGAACATGTTTAATCCAATATTGAATATTTTTAGGCATAGTGCCAGCTGTGAAATTGTTGAACTGTTTGCCAACTGAGCCATAAAAGAGAAATTTACAAGCTACCAATATTACAAAGCAAGAGTAGTGCAGTCTTATTTCTAAAAATGATTTCACTCAGTTTGTATAGTTAATATGGTGGCGAGTTTATATCAATAGTTCTATTTGATTTTAAACTGTTAACATGTGGTGCTAATGTAATTCTTATTTATTCATACTTGTTTTAATTGTTTTTTTAATTGTTTATCTATTAATAATTGTTTATCTGAATAAATAAATTAAAACTGACCAATCACAACTGACTTAGAAACAAAGCATGAGTAGTCCATACATTTACTTTTATTTGCCAAGAATAAATACTGCTAAATGGGAAAAGAGATAATATGGATTTTCACATGTTCCCCAAACCCACCTATCATTATCCTAACAACCATACTTCGAACTGTCTTGCATCCCACAAGAGCTAAGCAATAAGGTCGGCACCAAATTTTATTGGTTTATCACTGGTTGTCATCCCGAATATAGATGCAACCAACTTTGCAAATGAACCCACAACTAAAATAAATTGTAATTACCGAGTATAACACTAAGGCTTGTTATTTATAAAAGATTAGCAGTCACCTGCCTTAAGACATTCAACCTAAAATGCTTAGAGATGGACTTTTATAAAACCTAAGTGAGTTAATATGTCCATAAAGAAATCTACTGTCCAGATCTCGTATTTCTAGCTTCAGTAGTTCGGGTTAAGCAAGGACTTATCATGGTCGGAACAAATCATTCTATACAGGTATAAAATTAAGCGACAAATATTAAGATATGTCGGGTTCCCTTGTCTTATTATATAACCTTAACTTGAGCTGCAAGTTGACAGTAACAATTTCAACATAATGTTAAAATGAAATCATGTAGGCACCTACAGAGTCCACAAATATATAATAAAACCTATTTTATAACTTTTAGCTTTAAAAATGTGTATTCACAAATTTATTTTTATATCTACCTTCTGAATATATCTGTACTAGTATAATAAAACTGAAATTTGTTTTGTTGAATGCACTTATCTGTGAAACTACTGGTTTTATGCAAATAATTATTTTTGTGGTGGATAGTCATTTATCAAGAGAGGCTTCATATAATCGCGCCGTGAGCACTAGTCATAAGTAATGCAGTTAGTTAGCCTTATGTAATGTGTAACCAAGAGCTATAAATAATGTTTTGATTCCTTTAATATTTTACTATTGGGATAACCTATTGACTACCAATTGAATTCATATTCAGCACATCAATTAGCTTATTTAAACTGAAAGCAAATCAGGTAATTTATACAATGGATCTATATCAGAGCTTCAACTTGAATAGGGCAGTTATACCGTTCTTTACTAATAATTACATTAGTAGAACCACATAACAACAACGCTATTTTCTCTTTCTTGTATAGATAAGTAAGTTTTACAGATACAGACAAGAGCCCCAGCCGACGGCATAACATGACTATAAGCACAGTAGCACTGCTATGTACCAAACGTGGATAAGCAACAGTTACCTATAAGTTCTATTTGGGGTATAACTTTCGTAATTTTGACTGTATAATGTTTATTTGGTAATCCTTACGGGGACAGTAGGTAATCGTGTAAGCACCATAATTTATAAAATTAGGATGTTTCTCAAAAACTAATCAAATCAGCTCTGGATAAATACCTCTGGTCAGTGCATCAACAACTCGCATCTGCAACCTCTGGTAGCACTCGGAGCAGAACAGCGTTCACGCCACAGCACAACCCCGGTGCGTGCACCCCGTCGTAGTCGCTCTGTCGCTCTCGCTCGCACGTGGCCTCACGTGTACTCAAAGTACTCTGTGGTGTAGACTTGCTCGCCATAACTCCGACACACCGTGTGGTCTCCGACCAGGGTTGACTAGCGCCAAACACGGCTTCCAAGCGCTTGTCCCATCAGTCTTCAGGTCATCCTTGGTAATGGCGGCCAAGCCAAGAGACCCATCACTCTCGCGCCAACCGTGGATCCCGAAGTCTCTTAGAGGGCGTTTATCCAACCGCTGCTGTCGGCGATACGCCAGGGTTATGGTGTCCAGACTCCATAATAAAAACACTCACGTAATATTACTTGGTTTATTATTAGTTGATTTCTAGCACAGAATTGAATTAAAATGCGAACTACAGTCCTTTTTATAAACTAACCGTCATTACACTTAATGTAACGTTTAACAACTCCTTTTCAACATATAATTGAAATTACTGTACTATTAATTATAATCTAATCAAAAATCGACATTAATATTGTAATGAATTTTGCACAAAACCAAATTATTTATTTTACACGAATAACAAATTTATTTTATTAACTAAACGCTGCTTTACAACATTGTCAACAGATGGCGCTATCAACAGGATGCAAATATTACCGTAAAAATAAGTGTCAGAATAATGTTATATAATACTAATTGATTTTACTTTGAAAGTTTCTGGAGTTATCTTAATAACTAAGCGATAAATTAAATACCCAATCTTTATAACAGTTAAGCAGCCAATACAGTGTCTAATATTGTAAAGTAGTGAAGTTCTCAGTTCTGTGTTCACAAATAGTTATTTAAATATCAATCTTAAATATTATTAACATTTTCGTAACAATATAATCATTATATATTAATTTGCGCCCATATATACTATGACTAATTCTAAACAAGTATAGTACTTGTGCAGAGTTAGTCTATAACGCATCGAAATTTACATAACAAATACGTTCATTTCGTAATTCATAACGGCACAGTAGTGATCGAATTTATGATTTCCCAGTATAAATAAGAGTCTAAAATGAAGCTAAACATGTTTCTTGAAGTACAATGCAAGTGACGCCGAAATATTAATAATTTAATAGCTGTCTAATGACATTTCAAATAACTTCAAGAAATCTGTGGTGCACGCCGTAGATTTACATGCAAAAGCATCTATATGTTTATCCATATTTCCATCTCCAGGCCATTATTGCTACTTTAAACAGCAATACAAGTCTAATAAAAGTCTGTAAATACATAGTGTAATTATTCAAGATGGCATAAGAAATCCTTGTAAACACGACGCTAGTAAATAAATAAATAATCCAACATCGCATTCAGGTGACAAATTGACGATCGTTCGCACTCATATACACACTAATGAAGAAAACATTACCACTATGGACGCAATACGTTTTCCTAAGAATCTGGCAAAAAAATTAAGTGCAAAGTTTTTTTAGACGTTACGTGTAGACCGTGATCTTGGCTAGCTACCAACGTAGGAATCCGTCCGATAATGACGTGCTTCCGGCCGGACGGACGGACAGATTTCGCACTAAATGACAAATAGACAGACATTTTTTATTTTGTTTGTATCCACTGTTAGATTATCAGGAAAACTGTTACATTGAGTTATGAACTGTCGCGTCGCTTGATTGCTTGGAAACATTTTTCATGAAGTCACAATGTTTATAAGAAAATAATGTGTGTTCGCTTCGTGTTAGTGACCTTCGGGTCGCTTCAGATTCTGACGATTACTACGAAAATAATGTTATATGGCAAGTTTCCTGAAAAACGATATTTATTTAAATCTCTCGGTAACAAGGAAAAACTAGATAAAATATATCCAATATATAAAATTCTCGTGTCACAGTTTTCGTTCCCATACTCCTCCGAAACGGCTTGACCGATTTTGATGAAATTTTTTGTGCTTATCCGGTATCTATGAGAATCGGCCAACATCTATTTTTAAAAAAAAAAAAAAAAATTTGCAAAACAACGTTTGCCGGGTCAGCTAGTTATGCTATATATATACAAAGGAAATACGAAGCAGAATAATAAAATAGGTCATTCTTTAAGAAAAGATAATCATCTTATTTTGAAAACTTTACAGAAATAAATCTCCCCGCGGCGCTAATGAGCATAGTCCTGTACATATTATTTTATTTAAAAAAGGTTACCGGTGTTATTATAGTAATAAAATTTCAGCAACACTTTTCGTAAAGGTAGTGAAACTGGAAATTATGAGTAATATTTATTAGTCATGGGAAACAAAACCAGGAAAATACAGTGCATAGTCATTTCTATACACATTACACTACTAAGCCTACAATTTATGTAATGACTTAATGACTAACAGTTTCCACCCAACATTATTAAGAAAAAAATAATGGTGGGGAAAACGTTACGTTTCATCCAAGATCTTTAATCTATAAGGAAAATACCTGATTATTATCATGCGGTATACTGAACTAGATGAAATTCACTTAAAGACTTCATTGGAACCACGAAATAATTATATAGACACAACAGCCCAAGTAAGTCAACGTTGAAATATCGCGTGCGTGTTCCCATATATTGACACTGAAAACCCAGGAACACTACGCGATGAAAATTGCACACAGATTATTTCTGCATATTTTATGGCACTTATACAGTGTCAACGGATGACGTCCATTGACGTTGGCAGCTGGGCAATGCGGTAGTTGACACTAACCTCTTCGGTCATTCCCGCTGCATTTTTGCACATAACAATCCTCCACTAAAAGGTATAAATACATCATATGTTTGCACGTAAATTTGCAAATATTTCAATAATGAAACGTTCGTTAAAAACAGTACGGTTTTCGACCCGGACGTTCTTATGCACAAACAACGCATTTTCGCGCAAATGCACTGCGAAAATAACTTTTATTGCTGGAGCTGTTTTGATCAGATCGATTGGTATATTTTCATGGACCCTTGGATAAGTATAATTTCATCCTCATTCCCGCCAATAAAACTAAGTACTTCACGGTCTGAATATTCAGGTGCACGCCGTAAAATGCTCATCATATTGCAGATCAATACCCCTTAACTGTTAATGGCTATTTTGTTTTCGAAATATTATAAAAAGCAGTACAATTTCCAATAAATAATTTAAAAAAAATACATATTTGCAAAGACTTGTACCAAATTTTGTAAAATACTTCAAAGAACTACATAGTAATCAACAAATTCCATAAATTTATAGCAACACTTCGGAACTCGATTTATAATAATACTAAATAACAAAGATGCCTATTTCGTTACGCCATTATTATCTAATGAAATACCGTTGAAATTTTATTGCTATAAAAGGAAATTTTCCATTAATTAAGTTTTCCGGCAGTAATTATAAGGATCTGTAGTCATTTAAGTAAGGAGCTTGGGTGAAAAAAAGATATCTATTGCAAATACCTTCTTAAGTGGTGATGAAATCGATTATTTATAGTTATGAATAAAATGTTATATAAACTTCTATTCCCGCAAAAACATTATAGCACTAAAGAATCATTGTGGTAGCTTTGAACAAGAACGCTCAAGTTCGTTACAAATATCGTAGCGTGGTATATGTTACTTTGATTTATCAGGTTTAACAAAACAATTTAAACTGGCTAAACGATTTTGTATGTAACTAAATCTGAAGGGTTTTATGGTTATGATTTCACTAGCTAAAACCGTAGTTACACCCGCGTTATTGAAGGATACTGCTTCGCACTCATGGCGCATAGCATGCTGTTATATAGCTTTACTTGATAAATGGGTTCGCCTACACAAAAATAATTATACAAATCAGGCGAGTGTTCCTGAGATTAATGCGCTCAACCAAACACACAAACTCTTCTGCTTTCTTATATTAGTATAGCTTAACCCTACAGCCGGTATAAGCACCGTACAAAATATCACAAATATGTAAGTATCTCTAGTAGTTAAATCCTTGGATAGACCAATATATTGGGACTGCACTTTACAAATCTAAAGAGTTAATTAAAAAATCAATAGAACTAAGTTGCAATACTAGGTATACTTAGTTATTTTGAATTTGAAGTTCTTTCGACCTAGTACTCAATAAGCATAACTCCAACCACATAGTATTATGCATAATAGAAAATCAAAACCAATATCAGCTTATATATTTACATACTTACTCTTTCATGGATTTTAAAAAGAACAATAACCGTCAACATAATGGCGGTAGGTACTAACTTTTAGAACGCGAAATTCAATTGAAGCGTTCCATTTTCAAAAGGGGCTACCGTTGGCGGTTATGTTCGGTGCAAATTGACGGATTAAGTAGTTTTTGCATTTTCTAGCATGTGAAAAAGCAATGACTTCTTCACCTACAATAGCATTAGAAAAGCACAATAACCCACCGACCGACCGACCTACACTACATCAGAAAACATGATTGATTGACGGGATGACAGATAAGAAAAAAAATACAGTAGAAATATTTCTAAAAATATGAAGTGAATTCCTATACTGACCTCCGTAGTGATAGGACGAACTATCTTTGGAGATATTTCAATCCCGCATGGCACACAGCTTTCAGATCGCAGTCTTCTATTAATAGATGAATGCCTTTCCACCTGACATACTACGCTTGACATATAATAGATTACGACAAGCAAAGGATTTTTATTAGTAGTTTCAACCATATGACAAAACATGTCACTGTTTTTCTGTGCAACATAATACTAATGGACTTAAATTCGGACGAGAGTAATTTATTTTTACGTGCATTTCATTTTATGTTATCCTATTAGGAAAATACTAGACGATGATACATAGAAACATTGCATTTTTACATTCTCTGCCCAAGATCCCGTATAATATTTAACATGATATTCATAATTATAAGCACAAGGGAGTCTCATATTGTGTAGTAAATAACGATATCGTTTATAGAAAGAAAAGCGCCACAGTAATGACCCAATATTATACTGGTATATCTAATCTAGTCATCTCAGCGATAAGTAAGTGCCAAAATATTTAGCACGTCTGCATAGTCAAATCAAAGACCTGGAAGCCTGTCAATAAACGACTGGTAGATTTAACAAATAGGTAAATCAAAACATCCATCGCAGACACTTACTTAAACAGTCCACATGCACACCTACACACACAGCCAACAATACGATTGATAAACATGCCGATCTAAACGTAAATGACTACGATCATATCAAATTGAATCTTCACAGTACATGTCACGACCAACCGATACTACATCCAGCAGAAGGATACCAGAAACCAGTATCAACGAAACTGACATTGTATATTCACGTGTAAAATCTTTACACAAACTCGATGCCGGCGCATACATCCAAACATATGCGTTCACATCTTGCAAGGAGAGATGCCAAGGTGATTTTGAAATCACATGCATCGCTAATGTAAACCATTGCTAAATAAAATAAACAGACACTGTTTACGGACTTCAACCAATATAAATTATGACTCCATATTCTCCATATGAAGTAGATAGGTATACGATACATGACGTGAGTGCATGGAACTTTGAGAGCCAATTTTGCGAAGATGATGACAGGAACTTCCTAGAAGACGTGTGAAAGGAAACTTTTAGATGCACTTAGAAAACGATTTACCTCACTGAAGGTTAAAACCATTTAGATATGCGTGATGCACATTTATTCTTAACCACTTGAAGACTGTAGATGCGGTTTGTACTTGTTACCAGGCGCATCTACAGTCTTCAAGTGGTACGAAGGACACTTCCATTATGGAACCACAAGCGACTCGCCTATAACACCTGTGATCAACGTTTTTTTTTATTTTTTTATTTATAGACTCACGCCTGTATCCCCGAAGGGGTAGGCAGAGGTGTAATATTACACCCACATTTCACCATGTTTTTTTTTAGGTCCCACGTAATAGGGGGCGAGCCTATTGCCGTACCGGGCACATTACCAGACTCCGTGCTGCTACTGAGGTTTGGGTTTTTCCGTTAGGAAATCTAACGGAAAAACCCAATAACACTTTGCCCGACCCGGGAATCGAACCCGAGACCTCCCAATCCCACGCGCACATTTATGCCGCGACACCAATGAGGCTTTTTTTATGTTATCTAATAGTATTCTTCTATGAGATTTTGGATTCTGGAAAGTGAAAGAACGTAGAAATCCAATTAGTTTGGTCACCTCGGTAACCCAATACGATGATCTTTAAATCTTAATTAATAATAAAAAAAAGCAGTTATTGAGGTTTGAAGCCCGACGGTATAAAACAAATATCAGGACAACTTACGAATATTTACACTGCTGAATGCAATGGAAATAAATTTCCAAATTTATTTTAGTAGTTTCTGATTGGCAGTTAACTGTCAGTTTATTTTGTTTTCATTTCAATATTGATTATTGTAATGCTGACTGACATATTGAGGTCATATTATTATAACTACTGTGAAAAATATAACTAACTTTATCTTTAACTGACAAAGACCGTCGATGTTCGATGCCTATCTCTACACTAATATTGTAAAGAGGAAAAATTTGTATTTTTGTTTGTTTGTTTGTAATGGATAAACTCAAAAACTACTAGACTGATTTTTAAATTCTTTCACTATTAGAAAGCTACATTATCTGCGAGTAACATAGGCTATATTTTATTTTAGAAAAAATAAGGTTTCGTAAAATATTTGGGTTTTTCGGGTACGCGAAGTAGTTCCTTCAGGACGCGGGTGAAACTGCGGGAAACGGCTAGTCATCTAGTATGAGCGTATGGCCAGCTCTGGTGTTGGAGATTATAGGCCACTCAGAAAAATTTCAGGCCTGAGAAAACACTGAAATCTGATGATCCTAAGTGCCTCCTGTCAATACATCCAAAAGCTGAAGCTCTGCGAAAGCTTTTCCGATTTATCACAAATAGTACGTCAAGTCTCACTATGAGCGCCATAAGCTCGAAGAATTCGGATATTTTTAATAATAACATTTTCTCTCTTTAGTATCAAAAAAAATTGGGCAAGTGCGAGTCGGACTCGCGCACGAAGGGTTCCGTACCATCATCTATAAAAGAAAATCTCGTTTGTAATATTTTTTAAGTTTCTACTTGTTTATTAAGATCGAGTAACAAATTGCTTAAAAATTACGTTTGTTGTATGGGAGCCCCCCTTTATTATTTACTTTTTTTAATTTAATTATTTATTTATTAAAGGTAATATACAACTACATATTCCGTGAAAATTTTAAGCGTCTACCTGTTACCGTTAGTAATTTTGAGCAAAAATACGAAAAAAAAACACGTTTATTGTATGGGACCCCCCCTTAATATTTTCATTTTTTTATTTTTAGTATTTGTTGTTATAGCGGCAACCGAAATACATAATTTGTGAAAATTTCAGCTTTCTAGCTATCACGGTTTATGAGATACAGCCTGGTGACAGACAGACAGACAGACAGCGGAGGCTTAGTAATAGGGTTCCGATTTTTACCTTTTAGGTTCGGAACCCTAAAAAGATATTTATTATTAAAAATTACACATGGAATTTGGCAAGAAAGATAAATAATGTAATTAAATTTTAACGTCAGAATGATAGCGTCATTGGGAGTTTCCATTTTCCTTGAAAAACTGTCTAAGAAATCCAAAACGTTGTTTTTATAATCTCTGTGCATAAAGTAATATTTTGTTTAAATAGAAAGAGGCAACCTGGTAGGTAATCAGACACATGATAAGTAATTACTGGTCATAAAAACTATAATAGCACATTGAAAAGTTGCTAATGTTCACACTTCGTAAGCATCGTGATCACAGCTAATATCACAATTAGCCCTAACGCAACACTGTATAATTTTCAACATTCTCAAAAAAATATTCTAAGGCATAAAACTCACATTAGCATACAGATTTTACATACAAACACCGTCTTTTATTACTCGCTATAGATAATCTTGAACATTAAACACCCATATATTTATTATAACCATAAATCAGTCTGTGGTCTGAGGTGCATCAGTGAACCACAGGCAAAGTGCACTGCACTTGTATCTCACAAAAACACCTCAAATTTAAACCTTATGGCATCACATTTAAAAGTCTAAATTCATTTCATAATCCATAACCTTATACATCATTTTGGATTAATGCAGATTTTTACGATGCATCTAACCAAAAATGAACTTTATCAATATAATTTTAACACACAATTTCGAATAATAAGTCCATCTTGTCTTCAATTTTACGACCTTTGCACTTTCAATCAAATTTCAACCCAGTTTTTGTCCGCAGAAAGATCAGTTCAGGTTAACCTTTGGGTTACTTTTTGGTCATTTTTGTGACTAAGGCTAGGAAAATTGACCTCAGCTGGGTCGTCCCCGTAAATATTTGTACATTGGACGCCGCTGGTGCGAACTAGTAAGAGATTAGCGAGCAAAACTCCTGAATTTTAAACGCTTGTAATTTGGTAAAGTCTGAAGTTTGGGGAGACTTACCGGCTCTCTGTAATAACTGTGGTTCTTTGGGTACCAACTAGACGGCCGAAGTTTAAATGTATGTATATAACTTGGACTGAAAGGTTTGATCTCTTGTTTTATTTCAGCTAAATATAGATCAGTGATAATGCTATTAAGATTCTGAAATAGTATTTTATGTCAAACTAAAATATAACTGTTTCTTATAAGGATATTGGTATATGATAGAAACTGCCTGCCTTGTCTATGGACTGCCTCTGTGGTCCAGTGGATAGCGTAGGCGACTGCTGATCGGAGGTCCTGGGTTCGATTTCCGGGTCGGGCAAAAGTGTTACTGGGTTTTTCCAAATTCTCCGTAGCAGCACGGAGTCTGGTGATGTGCCCGGTAACGGCAATAGGTTCGCCCCCTATTACGTCGGACCTGAAAATACATGGCGAAATGTGGGTGTAATATTACACCTTTGCCTAACCCTTCGGGGATACAGGCGTGAGTCTATAGTAAAAATATAAGATAGAAAATATTTCCTCCAAAACATTGACAAGTTATTCTGTTATACTAATTTATATCGCTTGCTCGAAAATTGCAACATATTTACGAATATTAACTCAATGACTTGTCAATTTATAGGCAGCTTGTGACATTTATGAAATCATTTCACGCATGGTGCAATAATATAAGTGGTCACTTAAAACCACAATGTAAAGCATAAAATGAGGAGCAAAGCAAATTCCGTATCAAGAAGAAGCTCAAGTGAACTATGCATTTATAGCATATTAATTCTAAAAACCCTGTAAAGATACAATCAGCAACGAAATGTATGTTAATTTCATTTTTGTATTTCAACAATACTTCGTCCAGCAGTGGACGTCTTTCTGTTGATTTGATTATCTAATGCAAAGTATTTCAAATAGCACATCGTAGTCTCACTTCTGGATCTAAATTTCTTTCAATTTGCGCCGCAATCCCTGGTCTTCCAACTTTAGCATCCAATGTACTTAATACTCTTATGGTATTTAATCTCGTCAATGCCAGCCTATAGTTATTATGTCTTAGCTAAACTTTAATAGTGGATCCAGGGCCCTTGCGAAAGGCGAATGATGACTAGTTATTCTAATAAAATACAAAAACTATTCCATAGAAAAACAAGACAAAATATTATGTATATGAAAACGTGGCAAACATAGTCTTCACATAACTATCATGTTTATGCATTCAGCACCACATCTAAACATCAATGGAAAAATTTTCTACTATAACGTACAAGCGACCTATTTCCAAAACAAAATTTTCCAGAACACGGAAGGAAAAGCAAAGCCCCCAAAATATAAACAAAATCAGCAATGCAATACTACTTATCAAGATCTTACCCCAAAAATATTGGAACGCAACCCCTTATCACCTGAATGCGTCTTACAAACGAAAAGACGTGCGCTTTTTTATAAAAATATCTACATGAAAATCTCAATTTCCGCCGACGAGAAAATAAATTGCGAGACATACTACTATGACGTATAAAATTGACGGTAGAATGTCCAATAAATATGACGCTTTAGTGTGTCTTGTCATAAGCAGGATTCGTGGCATGTCTGCATCGACAGTTTAATTTCGTTATTTTGCCGGTATGCGGGTAGTGTACCTTTTTGGGAATGATCGGCTCATTGATTTTCTGGCAGCAAAAGGTTTCTACGGAGCTTGATAAATTGAAATCAACTCAGATGGAACAGCACTCTAGTTATTGAAAATACATAAATTTCCGGCATGTATTTTCCAAAAGGAGTAAGCAGAGACGTAGGTATATATTTATCTCACATTTATTAGCCTATTTATTTATTTATTTTAATCTTTATGCACTAAAGTGTACATGGGTGGACTTAATGCCATTAGGCATTCTCTAACAGTCGACCTTTAGGTGGTGCAGAAATAAATGTGGTAGGTGCATTCGAAGCAGTGTAGAAAGTCGAATAATGATAAAAGAAATATATTATATAAACCAGATACCTAATTTAGATAATACATAATTATATTTATACCTATAGTAGTCAGATAAATACTGCAACATATGAGTATATATAATAAATACATATTATAGATATCTAAATAAGTACTATACATATAAAAATACATAATTATATAATATATATACACATATATATAATATACTATAACTGATGCGAATGATGTGCTGATTCCCTCAATCTACTAAATAGGAGCTCTCGGACTTTCATTTTGAATGCATAACGGTTGGTGGACATTCTGACTTCAGGAGGGAGCCTAGTCCAAAGCAGTACAGCTTGAACTATGAAGGAGGAATTGACAAAACCAGAAGTGTGAGTAGGACAAGCAAGAAGTAAATTGTGAGAAGAACGAAGTTCCCTTTCATGAGTAGAAGAGAGATATTGAAAGTATGTTTTTAGGTAATCAGGAGGAGAAGGGACAGTAAAAATAGAAAAGAGAGTAGTAAGAGCACGCAAACTCCGGCGTTGACGTATGGGTAACCACTTGAGTTCAGAACGGAAAGCAGATACGTGATCATACTTGCGAAGATTATAAATGAATCGAATGCAGTTATTTAGAAGTCGGTCATATTTGTTGAGATGTTCTGCATTCAGGTCATAATAGCACATATCACCATAGTCGATTAAGGGCAAGATTAAGGTCTGCACAAGCATTGTCTTGGTTTTGGGAGGCAGAAAATTCTTAAGGCGATATAAGGCGCGGAGAGTACCGGTGTAACACTAGTAACCTGGGCTTGCCAGTCGAGAGTGGAATCAATATGCAATCCTAGGTCTTTGACGACAGGACTAAACGCAATTATTAGCCCATTAAACGTAACCGGAGGCAGGGTTGTTAAGTCTAGTCTGCGTATCATGCATTGACTGCCTACGATTATGGCTTGACATTTGGCAGGATTGACATCAAGGCCGAAATCTTTGGACCATGCCAAAATAGTGTCCAAATCTCTGTTCACCTCTGCTATCGCCAAAGCCACGTTATCCACTCTCGCCTGGGAGTACAGCTGCAAGTTGTCAGCGTAAAGATGATACGAACATTGAAGTCTAAGGGTCAAGAGGTTAATAAAAATAGAGAAAAGTAAAGGAGAGAGTATGCCACCTTGAGGGAACCCAGAGCTAAGATCACGCCAACTTGATGAAATTTCATCAACGCGGACCGCCTGCTGTCGTCCCTGAAGATACGTTGAGGACCATTCCAGTGAACTAGGCGAGATCAGAAGATGGGAAAGGATTGACAGAAGGATGTCGTGACTAACGGTATTAAAGGCGTTCGAGAAGTCAACTAAGGCCAACACAGTGACCTTAGTCTCCTCCATACCCGCCCTAATATCGCCAGTCACTTTAAGGAGGGCGGAGGTAGTGCTCTAGCTAGGTCTGAAGCCAGATTGCAAAGGACTCAAAAGCTTGTTTTGATGTACAAAACTGGATAGTTGCTTATGCACACTAGCTTCTAGCACTTTGGATAGGAAGGCAAGTATAGAGATAGGACGATAGTGTTTTGGGAGAGAAGGACTCTGGATTTTAGGCAATGGGATTACAAATGCTTTGCGCCACAAGGAAGGGAAGGTACCATTGGCTAGTGAAAAGTTGACGATGTGGGATATAGGAAAGGTGAGGTGATCAAGGATAAGGGTGATCATACGACGGCTAATGCCATCGTATCCCACCGCGTTGGACTTGATGGAAAGGACAATCTTCTTGATCTCACTCGGTGTCACTGGAGAAAAACTAAAGGGAGTTGTGTCAGGCTGAGGCAGGCCAGCCACATAATCAATAGTACGACGTCTGGTTTGGAGATCCAATTGAATAGTAGAGGAGAAATGTTGGTTCAAATCCTCCAAACCAACCGTCATCTGAAAATCTGTGTGACGTTGCTTGCCAATACCTAGAGTCCCGAGGAACTTCCAGATATTGGCAGGGGATGAGGAATTTATGTTGTCTAGAATATGGCGGCGTTTAGCGTTCCGCACCATCTGGTTACACCGATTTCTTGCAGCCTTGAAGAAGTTCCATTTTTTGTCAGACCGATCCCGTCGGAACTGCCGAAATGCTCGATCCCTGCGCCTCATTGCCATCTGTATACCTCTAGTCATCCACGGAGCCGGAGGACGTTTTATTTTTATTTTCCTGACGGGGGCATGTTTGTTGAATAAATTCAGGACTATATTATTGAACGTATCTACCTTCTCATCCACAGTGGTAGCCGCCGTCACCTGATTCCAATTGAGTTCAGAGGCATCCTTTTCCAAACAGTCACGATCTATACCTCCAAAACAACGCAAGTGCAGTACCTTAGGACGGGGTTTAGGTGGTTTAAGGCTATAGGAAAGGAAGAGGAGATCATGGTGAGAAAAACCGGGAGCAGGGAATTGGCCATGGGAATGGACTAGGGAGGGGTCTGAGGTAATAATTAAGTCTAGCCAAGTGTCCACACCTTCAATATTGTGGTTAGTAGGGCTAAGAGGAAGAGTGTGAAAACTGGCAGACTCAATTAATTTTAGGAGTCGAAGGGAACGTGGGGAATCGAGGGCGAGGTCAGTGTTGAAATCTCCCATGATGATATGATGTGCGTATTCAGACCCTAAAGATTCCTATTAAAGTCTATCGAATCTTATACTAATATATAAAGCTGAAGAGTTTGTTTTTTTGTTTGTATGTTTGTTTGTTTGGTTGAACGCGCTAATCTCAGGAACTACTGGTTCGATTTGAAAAATTGTTTAAGTGTTAGATAGCCCATTTATCGAGGAAGGCTATAGGCTATATTATTATAACATCACGCTATGAGTGAAGGGAGCAGAGCAGTAGCCTTAAATAACGCGGGTGCAGCCGCGGGCATCGTCTAGTGTATTAATAAACTGTGTGCTCTAAGTATTATATTTATAAATAATCAATAACACCTTATTTGCCACAAAAATATTGCAAGAACCTCATGATTCGTGGCATTAAATTTCTTGGCCAATCTTTCGC
Organism: Euclidia mi; assembly: GCA_944739405.2. Classification (NCBI taxonomy): domain Eukaryota; kingdom Metazoa; phylum Arthropoda; class Insecta; order Lepidoptera; family Erebidae; genus Euclidia; species Euclidia mi. The sequence goes on from OX123197.2 coordinate 15,295,655, forward strand.
CATTAATTTCTTTTACGTTTTCAATTCCAGTAATTCCCGTCGTCCCCGGCAAGACTCACTTTTATCACCCTATTATTCATCGAGATACAGGGTACATATGCGAAGATTCTAGAAATTGCTAGTAAAAATAAATCAAATTGATAATGTTAATTAAATGAGGTAAGCGACGGTCAATAGCCCAGCGGGAAGGCATTGACTGTTAGCTCTCGATCGCCGAGGTGGTAAGTTCATGTCCTTTCGGCGAACTCTTGTAAACTCACTTATACAAGCTTATTTAGTTTAATTAGTTTGCGAAGGGCGGTTAGGAATAGAATCAGTAATTTGCTAAAACGTTCGATTTTTGCTTCGCGAGATAATGTTGAACAGCCATTTCTGGGTGAAGAAACATTGTATCGCCGAAGAGTCGACCTACTCGTACAATGTAATTTTTTATTATTGTGTACAAATATTTTCACATTAAAAAATATAGCAAGTCAGATTATAAGCAGCGTTAGACACATAGTGTTGGGCAGTTGACTGATCTGTTAGTTCAGTGGTGGATGATCTCAGGGATTAAACCTGACTGCTTAGTAGGCGGTTGTGATTTCGATTCCCATACAGAACAAAACTGTGTGTTAAAACGTGATGATTTGTTCTATTTCTGTTTGTAATTCATTTATATAATATGCATGTTTGGTTTCAAGAATATATAGGCACATTTAACCTAGTATACCCTCGCCCTAATTTCGGACGAGTTAACCGTGTGTGAAATATCCCAGTGGGTCATAATTCACAAAGATATGAAATTTTATAGAATTCGTATCGATCAGAAATTTGTGGTAAATTTCTGATCGATACGAATTCAATATTGTATAGAAATCGTATCGATCAGAAATTTGTGGTAAATTAGACATATCTTGTAGAAACAAGATATGTCTAATTTACCACAAATTTCTGATCGATACGATTTCTATACACAAGCTTATCTATATAAAATCAACCCATCCAGGCAGTCTCCTAAAGCGCCCTAACTTTGCCAACCAAATCAATATCGGTGAAATTTGAATATGATCAGTCCATTGACTGACCGCACCAAAGTTCCTTAACCTATACAAATTGAATCACATCGAAAAAGTCACCTCATTTTAATACATCGTAAACTAAACTACGCTTAAATTCGTTGGAACTTATTCCTAGAAATGGGCAATCAAACACCTTTGTATACCTATTGGAAGAGCATTAAACACCTACACGTCTAGTCACCCCCCTCTCCTCAATAGATTATCAGAAGGTCATAAGTTCAAATCCCTGTTCAACCCACGCACAACATTAATATTAATCGGATGTTCTAATAGAAATGTTTGATGCATGCTGCAAACGTTCTTCAAGCAGATTATAAACGGAGGGACAACAGAAATATAAAAATAAATGATAAGAATAAAGACTACAGTAAGTACTACTATTATGTCATGTAATCGTAGCTATACTCAAATACGATATTGACCATGGGCATAAGTCTGATAAATCGTCACATCATCATCATCAGCAAATTAATCCATTAGCATTTCGACGAAATTTCTAAGCATGTTGATCTACCACTAATACAGATAAATATTTTGTAAGTCAGAGCATCTAGACACGTTTGCAATAAACGTAGCAAACTAGAGAGATAAAACGGTAAAAATTGGGCAAGTGCGAGTCAAACTCACGCACGAAGGGTTCCGTACCATCATCTATAAAAGAAAATCACGTTCGTTGCATGTATACTTAAATACTTTTTAAGTTTCTACCTGTTTATTAAGATCGAGTAACAAATTGTTTAAAATTACGTTTGTTGTATGGGAGCCCCCCTTTATTATTTACTTTTTTTAAATTTAATTATTTATTTTGAAAGGTAATATACAACTACATATTCTGTGAAAATTAAAAGGGTCTACCTGTTACAGTTAGTAATTTTGAGCAATAAATACGAAAAAAAACATGTTTTTTGTATGGGACCCCTCCTTAATATTTTATTTTTTTTTACTTTTAGTATTTGTTGTTATAGCGGCAACCAAAATACATAATTTGTGAAAATTTCAGCTTTTCTAGCTATCACGGTTTATGAGATACAGCCTGGTGACAGACAGACAGACGTCCCGATTCTTACCTTTTAGGTACAGAACCCTAAAAAGCGAAAGGGTAAAAAGCTATCGACACTAGATTACAATCGCAGATAACAAGCTTGACACCAATAGCTGGGTAGGTTTTACACCTATTACCATACAATACTGTATAATACACCCACAATTAATTATCGTCTATTATAAAACAATGAATGGTAATTACATAGAGCTCGATAACTAAGGGAATTGGCTTTTTACTTTAGATTACAATCGTCTTACGTAAAAAGCTCGTGGCAGTAAAGGCTAAATGTAGTAGGGAAGACGATTTGTAATTTCTTTTTTTTTGTAGTCTCCCTCCTTTTATCCCCGATGAATTTTTGTAATAGAGGGCGAGCCTATTGCCGTGACCGGGCACATCACCAGACTCCGTGCTGCTAGTGAGAATTCGGAAAAAAACAGTAACACCATTGCACGACCCGGGAATCGATCCCGAGATCTCCGATCAGCAGTCGCATACGCTATCCACTGGACCACGGAGGCAGTCCAATATTTGTAATTATTTGTAAATTTTATTTGAAAAACAGAGGACTGCAAAGCCATAGATGGCAGAGCGGTTAAGTGTTTTTCGGCTGGTTTCAATATTCGATTTAACCGTGGATTTTGAGATTGTATTTAATTTATTATGTCAAATATGTATCTCAAATCTCAAAAAATGGATGGATTTAATATTGAATTGAGCGGTTACTAGTTAACACTGAACGAAGTGTTGTGGATTCAATCGCTACTAGCACCTGCACTTTGTAGCATCCATAAATTGTTGTTCCAAGTATGAATGTTCTTTGTGTACGTTATTTGAATGTTTGCTGAAGTCCTAGTTTTACAGATTTTAATTATAGGGTAGGAAGTACCTTGTACATAAAAAAGCCAAATCACACTTCAAAGAATAATTTCAGTACACTATGCCGGTTGATCGTAAGCCAGTGTATCGTTAAAAGTCTGGCATAGATAGCACTCCTCTCTCCTCTTTCCACCATTTTCATTCTTGATGATAGCTGGTGACATGTTTGTCGACACAACCAAGTCTAAGCAAGTTTCTAAAATATTAATAAATATTTGCAAACATACATTGCACCGATCAGACATGATTGGACTTTAGTCAATAAAATTGATGAGCCAATCGCTTTTTGTATAATTGACTTTTATTGCTGTAAAGACCTTTCGAAAGCATTCGATTGTGTCTGCCATGAAACGCTCTTATGAAAACTTAGACATTACGCCGTACAGACTAAAGCATTGGAAGTCATTAAGTCATACTTAAGTGACAGAATCCAATGTGTTGAAATAAACGGCTCAAAATCCAGTGGCTTACCTGTTGATTTAGGAGTGCCGCAAGGCAGCATCCTAGGGCCTTTCTTGTTTCTTGTTTACATAAACGATTTACCTTTTTACTTGAAAAACATTTGTGACGTTGTACTGTTTGCTGACGATACTTCTTTGATATTCAAAGTAGAAAGAAATAAGGAACATTTTAACGAAATAAACAGTGCGCTCATTCAAGTAACTAAATGGTTTAATGTAAACAATCTAGTACTGAACGCCAAAAAAACAAAATGTATTAAGTTTGCTCTGCCTAATGTCAAAAACCTTGTTCCTAGTATAGCTCTAAATGACGATGTTCTCGAAACATCTGAATCTACATTATTTCTAGGAATAACACTTGATTCGAAATTACAGTGGGGTGCGCACGTTACATATCTCTCAGGGAAACTTAGCTCAGCTGCTTATGCCATTAAGAAGGTTCGTAGGTTGACTGATGTCGATACGGCTAGATTGGTTTATTTTAGCTATTTTCATAGTGTTATGTCATATGGCCTATTATTATGGGGTAGGGCCGCTTACATCGAAACTATTTTTATATTACAAAAACGAGCAGTTAGGCCATTTACCAGTTAAAGACAAGTGTCTCACTAAAAGAAAAATTTAAAAATATTGGTATTCTTACTGTAGCATCACAATATATTTATGCCAGTGTTATGCATGTACGACTACGTATAAATTCTTACAAAATGAATAGTGACATACACAATATTAATACTAGGAACAGGCACAAATTATGTGTACCATATTTCCGTTTACCCAAAACGCATAGCTCTTTTATTGGGCTTAGTATAAGAATGTATAATAAGATACCAAGTAATATTTTGGACTTGCCTTTAAGGTCGTTTCAGACAATTGTTAAAAATAATCTTTTGCTGAAGGCATATTATAATTTAAATGAGTATCTTGACGACAAGTACGCTTGGAAATAAATATTATTTTATTAGGTCAATTTCATTTTATTATTAGGTCAATAGGCAGTTTTATAGTGTAGTTAATTACCGTATTCTCTTTTATACTACATTTGCATTCTTGTTCTACTCTTTTTATTATAATTTATCGGATTTGTAAGGTGAGGGTAACTCGTGGTCATGAACTGCTAACTAATAGATTGTAAATTGCTGCAGGTTCATATACCATTACTTTTCGGAACATACTGTTCCACCATAGATCAGAACAGTCATGTTCGCGAGTTGCTTACATCAAAAGACGTAAGTGGATGCTCCTGTTTCACCATATTCACTTTCGGACGCTTACTAAATGAACATAATTCATTGCTTGAGTATGATATCAATAACTATTAACTTTTGCAATAGTAGATAACTCACAATGTGAAATAGTTGCAGCTCCTTACAAATATAACATGTAAAAGAATTATACTGGCAATTAAAAAGAGTGGCCACGAGTTTTATTGCCTGTTCTTTCTCGTGGTTCTACCTATTGCATTGCGAACGTGGCAGTAAATGTAAATGTAGAATCATCTAGTAATTAACTTTAATCTTTGACGTTCATAACCGTCACTTTGTGACCCAAATGAATAAATGATTTTGAGTTTGAGTTTGAGTTTATATTAGAAGGCAATAAACGAGAGGTTAAAGAACCAGACTTGTGGTCAGAAAGTAGTGGAGAATAGAACTTTAAACTTAACTCGACGGCATAAAGGTCGTGCATGCATTAAAACCAAAATATTAGATTCACATCATATCAGCCGAAAGACATCCACTGCTGAATATAGGCATCCTAACGGCTCTCTACAAAGACCAATCTGCATTTAACCACTTATTCCAACGTGATCGTCGGTCCACCAAGCGGGGAGCCTACCTTTGCAGTGTCCAAGTAAGTGTGTAAGTTTCTACAATTTACTAATAAAAGTTGTTTACTAAGGTGAGCAATTTTCGTAAAATAACATTCGTATATACTCGAGATAACAACTCATACAATGGTCACCTAGACTCAAAACAACTATATAAAGATCACACAACTTTAAAGTCCGGGGCAAGGTGACTTTTAAAACCATTACACCACTAGAACCAAAGTTTAATTACCTACATTACATTTGCAAATTCGCGTAGGTACAAGCGTAAAACGTACAAAGTTGCCAACAATAGCGAAGTAACATAATGCACCAACATAAAATCGTTATTTAGCTCAATTTGTTAGGTTTCGAGTGTTTATGTTACGCGTTTGAACGGCTGAAGGTTAGAGGTCAACGCTCGTGCCAATGATACGGTAACAACTCTGTGCATACGTTTTTATGAGAACTGAAAAACTTTATGACAGGGGAATATCTTTGGAAAAATGACAATCACTGGATGTGTTTATGATCTGTTTATTAGACAGAGTGACGTGTGATAGTTCTACGTGACGAGAATTTTAGGCATTGGAATGGTCGGTGAAAAATGGATTCTGTTGTCCCAGTCTTTTGTGAATCTAAACTAAGTAGGTATAATCGTTTTGCTAGGTTGATGAACTAGGTAATACACCAAAAACTTAGTTAGTAGTTTCACTTTGAAAATAGAACATAGGCTTATTTCATAAAGTACCTATCTGTTTGGAATAAATTTATGGTAATTTTAACTAAATAGAAGAATGTGATAATTATATTTTTCTATTTCTCTTTTACTAATTTGCTTCGTAATGAGGATCGGTTATTTTGTTAAATAAGATCGCTACATAAATTGAAAGCGGTGATAGCCTAGTGGTGTACGTAACAGACTGCCATGACGATGGTCTCGGGTTCGATCCCCAGGTACCCCAGGCACACACCTCTCTGAATTTTCGAAGTTATGTGTGTATTAAAAATGTTAATGATCGCTGGCTTAATAATGTGCCCTCCAGATGGCAATAGACTCGCCCCCTATTACATTGGGACCTAAATATAACTGGCGAAATGTTGGTGTGTATACACCTCTGCCTACCCCTTCGGGGATAAAAGGCGTGAAGTTATGTTACGATAAATAAACTGCTGTCATCAGATCAAATTAATGTTTCATGCAGCGAACGAGTAGACCACTCAAAGAATTGCACAATCCAAGCTGTTATAAAAAGTAATAAAACATATACTATATTGGACGTAATTCAAGATAATGAGACGGTAATTTGTTGCACTGTATTGCTTATACACAATTTGTCAAGTAAATTTATGTCGGTACATATTAAAAAAACTTGTCATAAATTACTATGTTTTGCAACTTATTTGTATCTAGATGACCTTCTTAAAAAGTAGCATGCAAACTGGACATAAATTTGAGTATAAAACCAAATGTTATGATAGCGATATAATGACAGATATTAAACATTTTGATGACGGCCATACGTTTGTTTTTTAATAAGTGCTTGTTGAAACAAAATGCATAGTAATTATAAGTTTTAAGCTTATGAGAAAACCAGGAATAAAAAGAAAACTCACAGTTTCTCTACTTATTTGATGTAATATTCTTTTATTTGATGTAATAGCTTGTATTTGATGTAACATTAATGCAAGAGGCATTAACATTAGATCAAATACAGGTTATATATACTTCATCATTCTTTTAGCGTTATCCCAGTTTCAATCTGGGGTCCGCTTACTAGTTTAACCGGATTTGGCTGAATATTAGCTTTTCCACAGAGCGACTGCCTGTCTGACCGCCGCAGCCCGGAGGGATAGCGATATTCCATGGTTTAGACCAGTGTCAGTTTATTTAGAAGGTACTGACGCCCTGTAACGACTGTCAAAGATCTTCATGACAACCGGGACCGACGGCTTAGCGTGGCATGGGACAAACGATAATTAACAATTCAATACGCACATAACTCCGAAAAGTCATTGGTGCGCGCCGTGGATTCGAACCCGATACCCTCTGCATGACAGTCTGTTGGTATCTCCACTCAGCAATCGCTGCCTAGGCTATATATACTTACGAAAAATATTTGTCATGCATTCCTGGGATCATAATAGCAGGTGGATTAAAATTCGAAAGAAGACCATCATGGATCTCTTTACGTTAGAACATAACAATTATGAAATTTGGGTGCTATACGTTTCTGCATATCCCTCAGGCGATATACAACCGTGAGTCGGAGTGCGTGTGTAGACATAATATTTCCAATATCATAAAAATATCAATTACTTAACTCGTTGGTCCACGCCTCGACCGAAATAAAATTAAACATCCGTCATGGACCCCTTTTTGCTGAAACCCGCTATTATACTATATTTTTTAAATCCAAAACCTACAATTAGCCAAAATAAATGTGAGCCAATGCCAAGAAGGCACCAAATGTTTGGAACGAATGCTATAAGGTGAAACGCACACTGCAACTTTGTTTTTAATCACCGATCAGTTCAATTAATGGAGTTGTTTAGAGTTTTTGTCTTGGGACCAGAATGCATGATCCGATTAAAGATGTTTGACTTGGAACTGAGAATCTGCATTTTAGTTTGACTAGATAAGACAGAAATCATCAAACCCTAATACTACGTTGTAATGAAGCCTACGGAAAGCGAGTAGAGTAGTGCGGTTGTGATTTTGTTTTAAAATATTCAGTTACTTCCCCAAACTAATATTATTTTAAACTGCAAATATCTGCACGTTAATATTCGTTGGCGAACAAATTAAGTCAACTTAAATTATTAAATTTATGTCTATTATCGATAAATATAAAATTATGCCGTGTGGTTGACGGCATAGAATACAAGTGTCACCACCCCCTATCTTCCCGTGGCTGTCGCAAGAGGCGACTAAGGGAAAACACGATGCAAATACCATCTTTGCGTAGAGACGGAAAACTCGACATCAAACCCTATACGACTGCCTCGTTGGTCTCGCGGCATAAATGTGCGCGTGGGATCGGGAGGTCCCGGGTTCGATTCCTGGGTCGGGCAGTGTTATTGGGTTTTTCTGTCACGAAGTTCTCAGTAGCAGCACGGAGTCTGGAAATGTGCCCGGTACGGCAATAGGCTCGCCCCTTATTACGTGGGACTAAAGTATATTTGGCGAAAAGTGGGTGTAGAAATACACCTCTGCCTACCCCTTCGGGGATAAAAGGCGTGACGTTATGTATGTATGTATGTATAAAATTGTCATGTGCAAATCTAGTCATAGTCTTATTCACAACAAATGGTTATTAAAGTAATAAAAGAACCATTTCTGATAAAATGCGGTCATCTGTTGGTCTATCGTCATTTTCACTATACTGCGTAGTGTTCGATGTTCTTAAGATTTATTTTTCGGGCGTAACAGATTTTCATACGTATAAACGCGCAGAACGCGTTCCGATTCGATAGAGTGATCAATGAACAATCAAACAGTGATTTCTGAAATAAATATAGAAATTGCGTGCTAAAGGATTATTATTGTGGATCTAAGTTAGGCATAACTAGCAACCGACAAGAAGAACCAAATTAGAAAAAGCTAAAAGTTTCAGTTATGCTTTTTCATAATTTTATTAATTTCATATTTATTTCAGTCTCTCCGCGACCACGCTCGGTGCAAGACGAGCGAAACGTCAGAACAAAATAGGTATTTATAAATAGATATTTTTAAATATAAGCTCGTGATTGGCCATCACTATGTTTTTGTTTAATTATGTATAATCTGTTTTGATGTAAGCTGTAACTTGTCTATTGAATTTATGACTGTACATAATTATGATGTTGTGGTCGGCCGTTTATCTCACTGCGTTGTACTGGTGTAGGGTATACCTTGATCCGGACAACATTCTTAATGATCTCCAAATTATTAAGTTACAAATTTGAGTGCTTTTTGTAACCGACTGAATGTTTAAACATAAAGTCATCGACGATACGTGTGCTTTTAGGAAAAAATATGGAAACATCAAATATCGCAGTCTCCTCTAACATACAACCTTCAAGCCTAAACATATCAGTTTATATTGAAATTATACTATAGTTTACGGGTTTTATCGCGTTGTATTGGTTTCACTAAGTTATTACATTTGAACCGAATAATCTAGAAACTACATTTTTAATTTATTACCAGCCGACGTTTCGAATTCTTTACAGGATTCATGTTCACGGCAGACTGAGGTGATATTTGTCTTTTTCTTGAATGTATAAGTTATCTCAAAGTACCCGAACGTTTTTCAACTATTGGTGTTACTATTTACGCAGAATGAGCTCACAGTGTCCTTAGGTCTTCTGGTGACTTTGTCCTTCTTGGGTTTCATTAGCCTTATGACAGGGTCCCAAGCTGGAGGAACATTTCAACCAACTTCCCTATTGAAATTAGGGTGTTTTTTTATTTCAATAGCCTCACGTATCATCCTTGGAAGAAAAACGGTGTTCTTTTGCGAGTATCTGTGGTTCATCAAATCGCAGGTAGTGGTTGGGTCCTTGTTCCTCATGTTCACACACAGCAGACTTTGTTGAGCGTTTATGTTTTATGTCAGTTTAAAAATGTAGTTTCTAGATCATTCGGTTCAAATGTAATAACTCAGTTAAACCAATACACCGCGATATAATCCGTAAACTGTTATTTCAATGTGTAACATTCGCGTAAACCCAAGAAGATACTATATTTATAGTTTATAGCTTGGTCAAATCCAAGTTGAACAAATTTGTTAAGGATCAAATTACATATTACCATGCCATATACCATATACCACTTTGAATATAATTTTACAATCATTGATAATAAAAAATAATGTTTTGTTGTTTGATATGCAGTTGTAAAATTTTATTTATGGCATTTTAAGAAAATGTGATTGTTTGTTTTTGAGAATTTATAGTAGTTTTTATGTGAAAGTTAACATTAAATATATTATTCTTTTGAGTATTTATGTTTAAAATTTGATATAGGTAATCATTTTTTTTTAAATCTATTCGATTTCCCCCAATTCATATTTTAATATGTAATGGCCACACAGGTAAAACGTTTACTAGCATGCGTCGAAAATGTGTTAAGATTACGAAAGATGTTTTATTATTTGACTTTAATTATGTTAGTACCAAAATGTTATACTTGTGTCGCATCGTATTATCATTTTTAACCATAAAATAAGATGTATTTAAAACCAGCCATCTAACTTGAAGACGGACTTGGTAAAATGTGCGCTGTACGTTCCACACGAGTGACTTTGGGCATATTGAAGAGAAAATTACCAGCCGTATTAAATTGCGCAGCATTTTCTTCGATATCGACGACAATAATTGTCAAAAATCTAAAAGTGACTTGCCAATTTATCACATTTTGTGCTTGGTTCCTATTCTGGTCCACAAGATTCAATTTATTTTGTAGACAAAATAACACAATTGCAAAAACATTAGGTATATAATTTTGTTGACTGCCTCCGTGGTCCAGTGGATAGCTTATGCGGCTGCTGATCGGAGGTCCCGGGTTCAATTCCCGGGTCGGGCAAAAGTGTTACTGGGTTTTTCCGAATTCTCAGTAGCACGGAGTCTGGTGAAGTGCCCGGTAACGGCAATAGGCTCGCCCCCTATTACGTGGGACCTAACAATTCATGGCGAAATGTGGTTGATATATTACACCTCTGCCTTCCCCTTCGAGGATACAGGCGTGAGGCAATAAAAAATATTATGCAGTATTTTTTCGGAAATATTAGGTATACGAAATCATTAATGGATTCTGAAAAAAGGTTGCAATTATAAATTAATTTAAACTGGCGTACAAATATTTGCATAATTATAAGAGGTATTGTCTTCACATACACCATCCATTTGGATAAACTTTGCTGTAAATAATTATTTCTAACGGAATTTTATTTTAACGCACAATTACCGTAGGATAATAACCCATTTCACATTCTTTGTTGTCTCAAGAAACTAGCAGATATGTAGAATAAATTTCTGCAATAAGTTTTGTATCTTTTGAATTGACCATTGTTTATTCAAATTTCATGGGTTAGAGGAAAGAAAATATCATGCGTGAGAGGCAAATCTGATCCCGACAATCAGTTTTAGATCAGTTTAAACCTTTTCGATGATTATTCGGTCTGGTGATTCTGTCTAATGAATAAATAAAGATTTGAAGCTCTGATATGACAGAAACATTTAGCCAATTTGTGATGAAGGTTAAAGTATAATTATGATAAAAAATGAGTTCTGACAATATGTCCATAAAATCAAATGATGAGAATAAGTTGTATACGAATTTGATGTTTCGGTAGTTTTATTTTTATTGACCGTTACTATACCACAAATAAATAGATGGTAATATGGTCTTGTAGATATAAGAGAAAGAATCTTACTAATAGTGAGTCGTAGCTGAGAATGTACTTAGTATACTGGTGATTTGCCGTAAAGAAATATAAGAATAGATTTGTCAACGATCATAAAATAATCGAAAAGCGCAGGCATCAGCAACCTTTACAAAAATATCTGAATATTAACTACAGATAAAGAAACAGCAAGATCTTTTTCAAAGGCTTTACAAATCTGTCATACATCTAAAGGGGTTTTCTTATAAAAACCTTTTCCTGGAACTAGGGAATCCCCATATTTTATACAATGTTATGAGGAAAACTATTTTAGTTTCAAAACCATCACTTGACTAAAGTGTGCCTGTCTGAAAAATCACATGGTCATCCGTGCATTTCGTCACGTCGAGCTAGACAAGAAGTAATAGCGAAATGATTCATGAAAATTTGAAGACGGTTCCGTGTAAAAACGATTGAATTTGAGGCAAAAAGTTCGGCATAAAAATTACGACTACATGAAAATGAATATAAAATTTACTTGTGAGTGTGTATTTCCCTTTAGTCCTCTGTTCTATTTATCGGGTAGTATAAGGTTCTGTTCGCCTTTATGTCCAATTGTGAGGCATATGTTTCAATAACCGGACAAAGTATGTCTGTTACCTACCTCGAATTCTGAGCAAACTGGGTCCAAAATTTTGCGATATACCTTCCACAATATGAACCATTCCAAATTGAATGCATGTTGTAAACATATTTTGTTTTGAGTTGTTTGTACATTGAAATTGATCAATTTTGAAATGTCATTGCTTTCTTTTACTTTTGGCAAACTTTACGGCTCAATCGATTTGCAATATCGCACATCGTTGACATGCTAGATTCCATTATAGAGACGGTAAAATTTTAGCTATGTAAGAAAATTGTTAGGAACACTGCGAATTTTACTACTAAAAAAAACAGGACTTTCCTCCATTATAGTCAGAAGAAAACCAAAATAGTAACCAATCCTTTTATACAGGCTTAAAACTACATAATTATGTAAGATTTAATAAAACATGCTGAATGGTCTATAAAACGTGCCTGAGGATTTCTTCTACGAATTAAGCCGGTTCATGACGCATAGCAACTAAAACAAACTTCATCATCGTTGAAAATAAACTTAATGAAAAAACAGCGAAACGAATTCAATCAGTGGCCATTGTTTTAGCATTTAATTGTATAACTTTTAATAAAAAATAACAATTTCGATAACAGATTTTCGTTGATTTGAAGTTGCTAAGAATAGTTTCTCTCTCGGTCATTTAGACATGCAGACGTCTGAGACACATTTGACGTAGACAAATCAAATTGAGAGAAAACGGTCTTGCCAATTATCATTCGTAAGACCTTCGTAATACAGGGAAAGTCTAGTGCTGTCTATTAATATCGGCAATGTCTATCATATAAGGCAATCCGAGTGATCAAAAACCTAAGCAGACCCTGTCGTTCTGCACAAATAAAGAAAAATCTAAATATTTTATCAAGTATTATTTTTATAATTGTTTTTATAAAGAATGTTTAATAAAATTATGAGTAATATAATATTAATAAATTAAATTATCAGAATGAAGCGGTAGCTACATACAAATTCCTCCACAATGACATACATTTTGTACCAAATAGTGACTGCGATGAATCTATCTTTCTGGTTTATGGATGGTGACCGATTACAAGATGTCACACCCCCGCGCCTATCTGAAAGATTCTTGAATCATAACGAGAAGACGAAAAATGTACCCTAAGCAGTAGTAAACAAATCTTAACCATATAATGTAGCTGCCCTAAGGGATGCGCAGGACGATAGGCTGCGAGCCTGTAAAAAAAATATTTTGGTATATCTGTTAAACCCGACAGCAGATCACCAAATTTGTTTTATATAACCAAGATACCGAAGATATAATAAGTTTAGAAGTTTAGATAATAATAATCATATTATATTTTTGCTTACCCTTGTCAGCTCACATAATTTTATATTTAATTTATTCTTGAGGTATTTTTCGTCCATCATGCTAAAAAATTATGTCGTTACTATTTTCAATTCAAAGTTTTCAATTGCCAAACATTAAGTTATCAAGTTTAAGTACCTTAAGAGATACACATGTCGGCACAAGTCGGCTACCAATATTGGCCACGTAAAAATGGATTTGTCTACATTTATCATACTGGTCTACTGAACCAATTATCACACTCTTCCTGGCTACTTCGATATTTGAAATAAAAAAAGGTCTGATTCTGATTTATTTTGCGATAATTTGAAAATATTACAATAAAATATGTTATGTGAAAATCCATTTCTAAGATAGATTACCATCTTTTACATTACATAATTTTAATAGCTTGTGAGAACTGCATTATAATGAGAAGGTAAAAATTATTTAAATATTCTACCTACATTTAATTTTGGCATCTGTATCTAAAAACTAAAATCACTTTACGGTACGATACGCCAAAATCTAACAAAAAACCGCGACTAAAATGAGTCAAGGTGCGAAAAAAATACCACTCAGGTATTCAAAACTAAATGAAGGTGGATAATTGATTTTCAGGAAAAAGATCAAAGTGAATATTTCTGAGGAAAATTGTCAAAAGTAATTTGTCACCACGTCCCCTCTGTAAAAGAGCGTAACGCCGATAATATTTCCAAGAAGGCCTGTGGGCCACACATTGAAGCATTGGGCCAAAACAATAAGACAATGTTCATTTATTTATAGATCCGCCAAATTCGTAACATGCAGTAGGGTTTAAGGGTTTAAAGACATTTCGTGGCATTCACATCTAAACGCATGACGCGTAAGGATTTTTTTCTTTTTCTATATGTACTCACGTCATTGTACATGTAATTAATAGGGAACTACGGAATCCTATGGAGATCATATACTCAATGCCATGATATTGCTTTTTATCTTTACACTTCTGTGTTACGCTTTAAAGATGACGATGCATGTTTCATACAAAAAAATTACCAGTAAACTGCATTAACTGAAATGAAACCAAGGACTTTGAGCTTTAAAGATTTACGTGCAAATGAATAGCAACAAATCACGGTACTAATCTAAGTTCGGCCGCCGCAATCACAATTAATTGCTAAAATAGTTTCAAAGTCTGTAACTAAGTGAGATACAAATTCTATACAAGATCATTGACCTTAGTTTTGGCATTAAAAGCTTATCAGTCAAAGATAGAATCGAGTTGATAATAAGAATAAATTAACGTTAATTAGTCACAGTGCGGATTTTACGAATGTACTAGAAGGTATCCTTGCTAACATTTTTTATAAATACTTACTCTCTGTAGGCACTTAACGGTTTATTCGTTTTAAAGATTGGCGATGCTACTGTAGAAAATGTAGCAAAACATTTACAATTCTCTCATAAATTATTTATTCACTGTTGAATTTGTTTCGTGAATAATATGAGAAAAAGGGTTAACGGAGCGTTTTATTGATAGGTACGTAAAAAAGTGCAAACCCTATTTTAAGAAAAAAATAAAGCATATTTAATTATTAATTACAGTAAATTCATATTCTTTGAAGAAGGTAAGATAATTGTAATGTAGCAAAAAGGTCCTTTCATAAACAAATTATAAGTTTTGTTATATTAGCAGCTTAACTTGTCAAGTTATAATTTTTAAATTCAGTAAATTCAAAGTTTGGAGCTCAATGGCTTTAATAAAATTTGATATTCCTCTATACGAAGTTACTTGTTTAAATCGAGGTAAATTAAATTTAAAGTCATTAACATCACAACTTACACACTATAACAGCATAAAATAAACATTGTCAAAAGAAGTTTATACTCTGAGGTACGAACATGTCAACTCGCTAAAGCAACCTTTTAATATCCCACACTAACTTCAAGAAATTTTAAACTTATCTTTGGCGTTATTTTCTAGAATGTCTAAACTGTTAACATGAAGTAAAAGTTGAGATTACCGTGAAGACTTAACGACACAAGATCCTATCTCCAACGATATGCTGGACGAAGTTAAATTATCTTACAACTTGAGCGTACTGCCCATGGTAGTACGTACATACATACTATATGCATATACGTAGACATTCAGTTCACCCCTCGTAGGCGGAGATGTTAGAAATATCAACAAACCTCTAGCTAAGGTTATTAGGCGGTTATCATTATCAGCATTGTTTTTAATCTATCCCACTCCCTCACACACACAATTACCCTCACATTATAAAAAGGTTTAGGCCATAGTTCACTTCGCCGGCCAAGTGGGGATTGGTAAAGTTCGTGAGCAGTACTTTACTAAAGATATAGGACAAATCAAGAGACGACATAAAGAGCATGGACTTCATAAAAAGAGGAGATAAATCAGATGATTACTGCAGTATCAAACGCGACACAGGATTTAGTCTTACTGCGGGAGTTGTCTTTAAAACATAAAAAAACAGTCAACAAATAGTACCATCCTTTAAACCGTAACTACCAAAAGCAATGAAATAGTATCATCTAAATTTTGACCTGCAGACTAGGGTCAAGCTTGATTGTGGTTACTCACATTATAGTCGAAATCATTATTATTACAGCATTATGATAAATACCAGCAAACAAACAATTTTTTTCATTGACCTGGAGCTTTTCTACTGAAGAAGTGTAGCTATTGATTGGATACTATTCGCCAATATTTATATTTTACTTCAGTTTAATAGCCAACAGGCATAGATTTTGAAAGACCTGTCGAAAGGATGACGAATGATTGTTTTTAAAATTGTAGTAGATGCAAGTTTATGACTATTATTTTAATTCATTAGGCAATGTGCTAAGACATGGGCCACCAATAGTTGAAGATAAATAATTCTTTATATATATTTTCTACGTCAATAATTATTTTACTTGCTACAAATAGCACTGCTTAGCAAATATTGTCAATATTTCTCAAAGCACTTCACTATTACTCATTCACCACCCGAAACTGCCCGATTGTCTCTAACTCAAACGTTTGTAACACACTCCATTGAATGTCCACAACAGTCACTCAAGACGAAGAATCGACACGTAACCCACTTTCAACAACCAGAAAGAAAAATGAAAAAGCATTACCCATTTTTAAAAATTGAAATGCAATCTCAACCTACCTAGTCAAACGGTTGCCAAGCGCCATTGACCTTGCCGGACGGGTCAAGGAGACGTGACCAATAGTTCGCCAAGGTCATGAACAGCGCCAACAGTTGCCAATAGTGATGCCATCTATGTATAGAGCTGACAATTTTATGGTAACTGAACGTAACCAAGTAATTAAATTTTGTACAGCAAAGTTTCAAATTCGTATTACGTTCCTCGCTACATTAATTTTGTATAATTACTTTGCTTCATAGCTAAAGGTGTATTGAATTTTAATGTTCCATGTACTAATATTATAGCAGCGGTACGATTATATGTGCCTTAATGTATCCAAAATAATGATTCGTGATTTCAGTCGAAAGCTGGCAGAAATATTCTATAATAAATTTCCAGGTAACTTCTACATTTCTTGTAAATCGAAATTTCTCTTTCCCGAGGCAATACCAGTAGGGCCATAGGGAAAACTGATTTTCCCATGACACTACTCTTTGGCCAGTACCTACTGTCACAGGCAATTTGATCTTCCGTTACAATACTGGTTAGAGCTACGTACTGGGTTCCCTAAAATACGTGATTTGCCTACTCTTTTAATTTTCATATGAATATAAAATTTGCGTAGAGACGGAAAACTCGACATCAAAGCCTGTTCGACTGCCTCGTTGGTCTCGCAGCATAAATGTGCGCGTGGGATCGCGAGGTCCCGGGTTCGATTCCTGGGTCGGGCAGTGTTATTGGGTTTTTCTGTTACGAAATTCTCTGTAGCAGCACGGAGTCTGGAAATGTGCCCGGTACGGCAATAGGCTCGCCCCTTATTACGTGGGACTAAAGTATATCTGGCGAAAAGTGGGTGTAGAAATACACCTCTGCCTACCCCTTCGGGGATAAAAGGCGTGACGTTATGTATGTATGTATGTATAATAACAAAAAAATCTGCATTTCGTAAACTACTTGGATAGATTGAAATACTGGCACCTGTAAAGATTGTCAATGTGAAACATATTAACATTTGCATTAGTTTACATAAATAATAAAGATCTAACGATAGTTTTGAGATTCAGATTGCTAATGGAGATCGACGAACTGTATTTTAGTAAACATAAAGGTGGAACGATATTTTTAAACAAAGATTACCAATATTATAAACTACGTGAGTTCAAAAACCGTCCGTTGTCCGTGTGGTGACGGATTAAGAATACGAATTGTCACCACCCCATATCATCCCATGGGTGTCGTAAGAGCCGACAGAGGGAGCATATTATGCAGAGCACAGCACAGCACTGTAAGAGAAGGAAACTTGATACAAACCCTATACCAACCCGTTTGGCCAGCGTGGTATAGTAGGCCAATTCCTCCTTTCAAAGGAGAGGCCTAGTCCAGCAGTGGACTGTTAAAGGCTGATGAAGAAGAAGAGTTCAAAAACAGTTCATCTATTTAGTGATGTTCCTATAAGAAATTAAAATATGGCATACATCATAGAACCAATAATGATTTAGAAGGAAGGCACTCTAAAATTAATAAAAGAGTGACGAAGGCAACAATTACATTTTCACGATTACAGCAAATCTTAAAAAAAAACTGAGAATATAAAAAGCGCAGAACGTGCATCAATTTTCCTATTTTATCTGACATCGAAACTGTATTGTGAACGAAATGAGATTATATTATTTTGAATTGACTCATAATTGGGTTTCTGCTTACTTAATATTATTTTCGTTTAAATAGTTTGTCGTTGACACATATTATTCAGTTTACTATCCACCGCTAAACTCAATATTCGATCTATCCTTTTTTTAGATTTAAGATTCCTTTTTGACATAAGTTTCAAACAAATTATTTTAAACATGGTTCTCGAATCTCAAACATGCTGAACATGCATAGATTGAATATTGAAACTGGCCGCTAGTCGCGATATCATTCTAATATCAGTTAATTTAGGAGAACACCGTATATGACATAAGTATGACACTGAGATTAGATCGAACCTGTTTTTTTGGACAAATATAATTACAGGAATTGGCCCTCAGATATTATTAGTAAATGATTAAAAGAGCATTTTAAAATGATTCTACCACACAAGAGCTTGTAGACTCTTCATCATCATCATCCGCCTGCAAGAGTCCACTGCTTTATATAGGCCTCTCCAATGGCACGCCACTGTGCCGATTTTCGGCTTTTCGTGTCCAGCCGCTGCCAGCCACTTTGCGTATATCATCACTCCATCTAGCCGGAGGGCGTCCTACACTACGTTTGCCAAGGCGCGGTCTCCACTCTAGAACACGACTACTCCAACGGTTATCGGTTCTTCGACAAATGTGGCCGGCCCACTGCCACTTCAGCTTGCTGATTCTTTGAGCTATGTTGATTACCTTGGTTCTCTGTCGGATCACTTCACTACGAATTCGATCCTTCAGAGAAACTCCGAGTATAGCCTCTCCATAGCTCGCTGAGCGACCTTAAATTGGTGGACCAGTCGCACCGTCAGTGTCCATGTCTCGGCTCCGTAAGTCATAACGGGTAGGACGCACTCGTTGAAGACCTTTGTCTTAAGGCTTTGCGGTAGGGTTGACGAAAAGACTTGACGGAGTTTCCTATACGCTGCCCAGCCCAGCTGTATTCTTCTGCCAGCTTCCTTCTCGAAGTTGTTTCTGCCCAACTGCAAGGTTTGCCCAAGACAGACGTACTCATGAACAATTTGGAGGAGGACCCCATTTAGGATAATCGGTTCCGGAAAGACGTTCTTTGAACATTATCTTGTTTTTTTACAAGTTCATCCGGAGACCGATGCGAGCAGAAGAATTGGCTAGGCTGCTCAGCATATACTGCAAGTCCTGCACGGTTTCAGCCACGATGACGATATCGTCTGCAAATCTTAGGTGTGAGAGGTACTCGCCGTTTATGTTAATACCGCGTCCTTTCCAGTGCAGCGTCTTGAACATATCCTCCATTGCATTTGTGAACAATCTGGGGGAGATAACATCCCCTTGTCTCACATCTCGATGCAGGTGGATAGGTTCAGACTGCTGGTTCTGTACTTGGGCGGTCGTAGTCGCGGCGTCATATTACAGACCTCTCAGCACTTGGACATATCTCCAATCGACTTGGCACCGTTGCAAAGATTCCAGAACAGACCAGGTTTCAATGGAGTCAAAGGCCTTCTCATAGTCCACAAACGCAAGACACAGGGGCTGATTATACTCCTCTGTCTCCTGTATAATCTGTAAATGCCACACACGGTCACCCATCCAAGTGGCGACCTGTGCAAGCGTTGCTTAACTTTGTCGATCTGTTACGAACGACAAGCGTGAGTGTGTCTGGCAAAATATGGTAATTTGACCTTACCTTCATCTCTCTTTCTCCGAAGTTAGCATCATGCGTGATGCCTCGTTGAAATACCTACCGTCTAGGTGGCATTAGTCATTTGTTGCCCTTATAAACTTATCAAAAATCAAAAGCCACATTACAGTGACATTAGAATAGGAAAAACTATTCACTATATAAAGTAATATTTTAATAGGTGTCTATTTATAAGACCTATGAGGACTGAGAGCGGTCATTACCATATTATATTTTTAAACCAAGGTTGCCTGACCTGAAACCTATTTACGATATTTTATTGGTCGTAACTCGAAATTGAGATTGAAAACAAATATATTTGAACGAGTTCACTGAATTTCTGTTTGTCCGTCAATATTTTGCAATCGAAATTCATTTTGGTGAGTAAATATTTGTATGTACTCATAATAAAAAATATGACTGGGATGTGTCACTTTAATATTAATACGCCAGCTAATAGTAAACACATCAAATGTTTCTAATTTAAACTGAAAAGGTTGACTATTATTTTTCTATGCTCGATTTGATTGGCCTAGGACTATTTAGGTACAAACAATCAACATGATTTGTGATTCTCGAGTCTGGCAGCTTTTAATAAATTTTGTCGGATAAGAATGCTCTTCATTCCTGTGACATGAATTATTCTATATAGGTATACATATCAATATAATAATATGTGTAAGTTTACGTAGCATTCATATTAAGATAGTCATGAGGACAGCCTATAATTACCTGTTTTAATCGTACCTATTAAAACAGACAACAATACCTTACATTTTATAAAACAACTGATAAACCCATTACGTTCACACATTAAAAACATTTAACAACAAATTTTCCTTTTCAATTTACGACTAAAGTTGTTGCAGCAAATGTGCCGAACAATTCTATGAAACCGAATTCTGGTGCACTAAAACCAAGATGTGACTGATGATTAATCATCGGTGATGCGTCCGTTCCGGGAAGGCAAGACCTTGGGGGCGAGGTGAAGGCCATCGGTGCGTCGGCCGGGCGTCGAACCCACTCCTAAATAAATAAATGTGGCGGCCGCTGAAATGACGAACACTTTGGCACTGGATGCGACTTGAGCGTAATTGCGTTTTTATTAAATTCGTCATATTTGTAACAAACAATAAATTTATGTCTGGTGCTGTTTTCTCAGACCTGAACAAATCTACTTTGATTATAATATACATTTCAAAATATTCGCAATGATCGTATAAGAAAAACATGTCCCGATTATTCAATCTAACCCAGGTTTAACTATATTCTCTTCCAAATACTACTCGTATCCGTATAAGTAGATTGGCACGACCAGGGAAATATTTTATCGGGTATAAATCAACGAGAAACTGTATAGACACATTAATGCTGCATTTTGTTCAGTGTTTTAAAACATTGTGGAACCCAACACTTCGCATCCAGGACATCATTTTCAGCCATCAAAGCCACACGTCTTATTTTTCTTCAGGTTCGTTGGTTGCTGTTTCTACTAAACAAATTCATTATTATCATGTAAAAATAAAACCGAATTCTTGTTGACGAAATCCATTTTCAATGAAAGATAAATAATGCTACCACAGGTCGACACTTGGATGGGTGACCGCAGTATCGCTACCGTGCTTCGGAGAGCTCAAAAACTGGCAGCTCTGATCTCAGGACAAGAATCGAAAAAGACTTAAATTTTGACGTTCTAAAGCGTCACTGTGGCCTACATGAATAAATGATTTTTACTTTGAATCATTAGACCATGTCGGAGGCTTTGGGCGGTCTGAAATCTCGTACTAGAGTTAGCCACACACTCACAAGATAGTGAATGGTGAACAGCCATTGACAATTAATCTTGTATATATATTGATTTATTTATACACAGATATATATACATTGTATTAGCAATAAACTGGTAATTGAAGTAATTCTAGTGCTAAAAGATCTATATATCAGTCTTTAACCGTTAACGTGCACTGTTATTGTGCACAATGAAATAATATAAAGTTATAGCGCATTAAATGCCCCATTTACAACTTCCAAGAACTGTATTAATGGTCTGTGCATTGAATAAATATTGAAACTTAATAGTTAGCTATTGGTCAGGCAAGTATGAAGAAGGCAACTGTGGTAGTATAAGAATAAAAAAAATTGCACAGAGATAAAAATATGCATCCTTGTGCTCCTTCAGAGGTGAGAAAAAGACGTAGCCATTAGTGAATATGTCTCTCCTTATTTGGGACACATTTTATCATTGCGAGATGAGAATTTGTCCAACTGGCTAGTAGTAACCACACTGGTGAGTCGAGTAGGTATAGGGTTCGATGTCGATTTTCAGACTGTTTCCAAAAGTACTATTTGGCTTATGTAGTTACACCCCCCCCCCACGACACCCACGGAATGAAATTGGGTAGAGACACTTTATATTCTTAATCCCTCACCACACAGAGAATGAATAGTAACATGCATAGTAACTTTGCAGTCGAAATATTTTGATTTAATTAGGTTATGATTTAGATCATATTAAATAGCAGCGATAGCCTAGTGCAGAGACCGACAGACTGCTTCGCAGAGGGTCCGGGTTCGAATCCACGGCGCGCACCGATGACTTTTCGGAGTTATGTGCGAATTAAATTGTTAATTATCGCTTGCTAAACGGTGAAGGAAAACATCGTGAGGAAACCTGCATGTCTGATGGCGGCTCCACATTAGTGCCGTGAAGCTCCGTGAACAGGCGTGAACCTGAATGTGGACGGTGAGCGTTACCGTGCTCCGACGGGCACGTAAAGCTGTCGGTCCCTTGTCTCAAGACAAGGATTCTTAGGCCATCTCAGAGGCCTTTGGATGGGCTGAAAACTCCGACACCAGAGTTATTGCAGCAGCAGCTTCTACGTCCGTTTCGCGGCGCGTTTCACAAAAGATTGCAAGCATCACATGAATGTGAAGGACATGACTTATGCCGTGAATTCGCGGCGTGAATTTACGCTTGAATTCACGGCACTAATGTGGAGCCGCCATGAGAGTTCTCCCTAATGTTCTCGAAAGACATGTGAAGTCTGCCAACCCGCACTAGGCCAGCGTGGTGGACTATGGTCTTACCCTTCTCATAGCGAGAAGAGGGCCGTGCCCAGCAGTGGGACAGTAATTTATATATAGGGCTGATGATTAGATCGAAATGTCGTTTATAAAGTGCTCCAGTTTCTAATCTAAAGGATAAACACTACTAATCTTAGTATCTAAATGTTCTCTATGTGATTTCAATACACTGAGAGTAAATCTAGTAATATCTTTTAACATTATAAAAAAAATATGTTATTAAAGGTGTCACATCTATAAGCGCTTTAGGTCTGTGAAAAACAAAATGGCAACTCCCGCGCATCGTTTGCGATCTAATTATGACGGTGCACCGTCGCGGACCGTGTTTACTACAGTTTACATGAAACCCTTTCAGTTATTACTGGGATAATCATTTTAAAATGATTTTACTTGAACTTGAGATAAAATGTTTTTAATAAATTGCTGCATGCGGTTTAAAATTTATTTCAGACTCATGACGGTACCGCTCTAGTTTTGTAATACAATTAGCTGGGTTTTTCATGTGACTAATGAGTGAGTTCAGATACTATAATATTATCTAAACTCGTTGCCAAGAGACTCGTTCTCAAAAAATGGATGCAGACTTAGCTCGCGTAATTACTTTGTCTACTTTTTAGGGTTCCGTACCTCGAAAGGAAAAAACGGAACCCTTATAGGATCACTTTGTTGTCCGTCCGTCTGTCAAGACCCTTTTTCTCAGGAATGCGTGGAGGTATCAAACTGAAATTTATACTTAATACTCGAATCTACGGTTCCATAGAGCTGTAAAAAAATCAAACTTTTAATCCAACGCAATCAAAAGATACAGCCGTATATGCTGCAAATTGCAGCATATTTTCAAACTCGCATTGGAATCAAAACCTACAGGGTACTTCCCGTGAACACAGAATCTTGAAATTTGGTACGAAGTAACGTCTTATATCACATATGAAGGAAAAATTGCGAAAACTGTAAATTTGTAGTTACAACGTATAAAAAAATATTTTTAATAAATTTAAAGTTACTACCCTTTTCTCTTGAACGCGTGGAGGTATTAAATTGAAATTTATATCAAATACTCAGGTATATAACACCGTTAGGCTGGAACAAAATCAAGCTTCTATGTCAACGCAATCAAAAGAAAGAGCAATATAAGCATATTTTCAAACTCGCGCCTACTCGCAAGTGAATCAAAACCTACAGGGTACTTTCCGTGAGCTCAGAATCTTGAAATTTGGTACGAAGCAACGCCTTATAGCACGTATAAAGGAAAAATTGCGAAAACCGTAAATTTTTAGTTACATCAAATAATAAAAATATTTTTAATAAATTTAAAGTTACTACCTTTTTTTCTTGAACACGTGGAGGTATTAAATTGAAATTTATATCAAATACTCAGGTATATAACACCGTTAGGCTGCAACAAAATCAAGCTTCTATGTCAACGCAATCAAAATAAAGAGCAATATAAGCATATTTTCAAACTCGCGCCTACTCGCAAGTGAATCAAAACCTACAGGGTACTTTCCGTGAGCTCAGAATCTTGAAATTTGGTACGAAGCAACGCCTTATAGCACATATAAAGGAAAAATTGCGAAAACCGTACATTTTTAGTTTCATCAAATAAAAAAAATATTTTTAATAAATTTAAAGTTACTACCCCTTACTCTTGAACGCGTAGAGGTATTAAATTGAAATTAACAGCAACTAGTCATGTATATAACACCGTTAGGCTGTAACAAAATCAAACTTCTATGTCTACGCAATCAAAAGAAAGAGCAATATAATCATATTTTCAAACTCGCGACTACTCACAAGGGAATCAAAACCTACAGCGTACTTCCCATGAACTCAAAATCTTGAAATTTGGTACGAAGCAACGTCTTATATCACTTATAAAGGAAAAATTGCGAAAACCGTAAATTTTTAGTTACAGCATATAAAAAATATTTTTAATAAATTTAAAGTTACTACCCCTTTCTCTTGAACGCGTAATTGAAATTCATATCAAATACTCAGGTATATAATACCGTTAGGCTGTAACAAAATCAAACTTCTATGTCTACGCAATCAAAAGAAAGAGCAATATAATCATATTTTCAAACTCGCGACTACTCGCAAGGGAATCAAAACCTACAGCGTACTTCCCATGAACTCAAAATCTTGAAATTTGGTACGAAGCAACGTCTTATATCACTTATAAAGGAAAAATTGCGAAAACCGTAAATTTTTAGTTACAGCATATAAAAAATATTTTTAATAAATTTAAAGTTACTACCCCTTTCTCTTGAACGCGTAATTGAAATTCATATCAAATACTCAGGTATATAATACCGTTAGGCTGTAACAAAATCAAAGTTCTATGTCTACGCAATCAAAAAAAAAAAGAGCAATATAATCATATTTTTAAACTCGCGACTACTCGCAAGGGAATCAAAACCTACAGGGTACTTCCCGTGAACTCAAAATCTTGAAATTTGGTACGAAGCAACGTCTTATAGCCCAGATAAAGGATGCGGAAGGCTGAGGACCGTGTGCTGTGGTGCATGTTGGGAGAGGCCTAGGTCCAGCAGTGGACTGCGATAGGCTGATTGAGATTGAGATTTCGAATAATTACATAGTCTTCAAACCTTTTTGCTAATTATTCTGTACTTTATAAGTATTTTTGAAACAGATTTCTAATAGTCACTAAAAGCTTTGTAGATCAATAACTTCGATAAAAAATCTTACCATCATTCATCAGCAGACTTTTGCAAGGCTGCTGCAAGGCTGGTATAGGTATTTAAGTTATATTATAAAATAAGCGATATATGTTAATATAAAATAAAGGATGACTGATTACAAACGACCCCTTTTTCTTTAATTTATGCTCCTCCAGCTTTCCATACTGTAATGTTATGGATTTCATTTGGCAATAAAAATACCATAACTATGACTGGTGAACTTTTACTTATATACCTACAGGTTTGTACGGAACCCTCGGTGCGCGAGTCCGACTCGCACTTGACCGGTTTTTTCTTCTTCTAAGGTAATTTTTTTAGCAAAAAGCGTGATCGCAACTTTCAATTTGCCTGCACCGTTATTGCTTTATTTAGTAAATAACATTGTGCTCGTTACATTTGTTGCCACATAATTATATGAAATATATTATTAATAAAAATAATAAATTGTTTTAAAGGGTATGCAATTTTAGTTATACCTAATCAAGTTTTGTCATAATATTCATCGCAATCGCTTGAACGATTTATAACATCGTGGAACCAACAAGCACACAGTTACAATCACAATTATAAAAATATTACTACTTATATTATGGATTTTCTATTTTATACATAATATGAAGTCATAAACCGCAGAGATAATGCGAATCATTAGCCGACAATACCGGAGGCGTGCCCTAGTAATAGACGTGTTACGTTATTGTTTACAGTCGATCCAATCTACCCTTGACATATAATCGTGGTTAATATTTGCAGTGTCAGTAATTGACTGCAGTTCGTGTTATGTAATTATCGAAGGTATTACAGAGGGTAATTTTGAAATTGCATTGTGATTTAAAGACAATTGTTGTCCATGTGTAGATCTGATCAGTGCTGCATAGTTACTAGATTGTGTATAATATCAGGCTTGTAATCATTCCTAGTGCTGAGATCGTTTCTTAGAATGATATGGTTATCAATTCCGCTTTGTGAGGATATCGTAAAAGAACTGTGGCTATTAGTAGAAGTGATAAAGTCAGTATAGAAGTACAGCATTACCTGAAAATTCACTTAATAAGAATATTTTCAATTCGATTTTCTAAGGTGTTTGAGTAGGTAAATATAAAAATTTTCCTCTCCATTTTTTATACAACATGTCTCTTTTTATAGCCATTCAATCAATTATGTAATTTCCTGTGTTCAACATTCAATGTATCATATTAAACTCATCATACTACGTGACACATCACACGTAGGAAAATTGATGTTCCGCGAAACAAATATATTTACATAAAAACATCAACAGTGCCGATTATCTTTATTCTGCGAACTTGTATTATCGCATCATTTATTTGAGAGAATTGTTCAACAAATTTACGATGCCAGTTGGTTTTAGCTGAAAAACTTTATCAGTAATTATTTCAATTACTGTAAGCGTATTTTCGTATGAATAATGAATTCTTCCCTTGTTATTTTTTTATGTTTTATTTTAATTTTAATCACTTGTGCAAACAGTGAAGTGTAATAAGTTTGGCGTGTGGATTTGTATTTCTATCAGTGGCATCGTAGACCGAGTATTTTTTTTTTTATGTTGTCGGTGGTACCCAGTTTTATTTTATTGTAGAAGTAGTATATTAAAGGTTGGAGTAATATTTTATGAGTCTTGTTTTAGAGTGGTTGGCAGCGACTGGACACGAAGAATCGAAAATCGGGGCTCAGTGGCGCGCATTTCTTTTCAGCCTTTTGCGGTCCCCGGTGGGATAAACCTCTCTTGTACAGTATTACTGTGAGTCAATAGGTGGTGTGCGAGGTTATGAAATTACACTTGGTGTAGCATTGAATCAAAGGACCTATGAGTCTTCCGTGTGGTACCCCATGGGTAATATGTTATACACAATACGCGAATTATGAAAATTTCAAACTTACAATGTCCAACATGTAAGCATAATTGAATTACTTTCTATTAAGTTTTCTTCTGGGTTTTTTCGAATTCGCAGGTAACGGCAATAGGCTCGCCCTCTATTAAGTGGGACCTAACAATTCATAGCGAAATGTGTGTGTTATATTACACCTCTGCCTACCTCTTCGGGGATACAGGCGTGAGTCTATATAAAAAAAATACGATAATGTATTTAGTCTAATATGTTTAGTCGTGCTGGTTCTAAACGAATAATCTATCTTCCATTTAATTTTTCAATCTTGTTTTACATTGCCTATTCATTCGAGCAAATCCAGATGGATAAGAACAAAGTGGTTATGCTCCAAATTTCTAGGTTCAGTGGTTTGGGCTAGGCATAGCTGATCACCTGAGATATCGATGATTGAAGACTGGCCTCATTATAATAACAGCTCAGCTATTGTGATGACTAGTGGTTGCAATATATAGGTACTTTACTACTGTTTGGCCTAAAATAATGTCAAATATTATTCAAGGAATCTCAGCTAATGATTAATTCTCTAAGCCATTTATCTATCATATTCTATACTAAAGGATACTCTCAATATCGCGTGGTAATTTTGAAAAATCACTTTTTAGTGCACCCCATGGTCCACTAAAAAGTGGTGGTCCCTAAGAAACAAAGTCAAATTTCAGCTTCTTGCGCCCAATGCCTAGCTGTGCGTTGTCCGTCAGTCAGTCAGTAACACAAGAATTTTATTTATTTTATAATACAGAATATTTCTGAGATACCAATTAGGAGAACAGGATAGGTAAGTGATTTATGTCTGTAAAAGTATACAGCGTGTAAAAAGACCCTTAACAAAAACTGAAATCCCATGTTGGTCCAATCACTATGAACATTTTTTACTTCGGCACCATACCTGGGAAATTATTGGCTTAGGAGATTTTGAGGCTCAAAGTTAGTTTAGAATTTTTCTAATTAGGTAAAAAATCGATGCATTTACCCCGCCAATATGTTCTATAGATGTCCCTATGACCCCAATGGATAAGTAGGTATTTCGAGCATTGCACGCGCGCGCTTTTATTTGCGGTTTAAAAAATGTGAAAAGTTAAAAAAACATCGTTTCCCAGGTATTATTTTTGGTTAGTATAACTTGGCACGATGTCCACAACGAGAAGACTTCGGCTTGGAGATGGTCTTGTGACAACCTGTATTTTATTTCGTTACTAGTTGAGTCCGCGGCTACACTGCGTTATTTTAGGGCTACCGATACGCTCTCGTTGCTCATAGCGTGATGTTATAATTATAGCCAATAGTATTTTTCGTTTCATGGGCCATCTAATACTGAAATAATTTTTCAAATCGGACGAGGAAATACTGGTTGACTCAACTACTACATACTGGTGATTAAACAAACAAACTCTTCAGTTTTATATTCCTATTATTATTAGGTGCAAGTTTAAGTGTGCACTTCTGTGATCAAGCACAATAATTATGAGCACGGAAAGGAATATCCGGATGTACAGTACCAACTGAGATCATGAAATAGGCCGAAATGTTTAGTGAACAGAAAAATATTTGCAACTCACCACCTAGAGAACAACTTAATTTGTTGACTATTACGCCGGAATAAATTAGTCTGAGATCCGTAGAAGAGCTACCTTCACCGATCTAGTTATTAGATGAAAAGTAATTTTATATCAAACTTTGCATTTTTTAATAAGTCATTCGCGATATATTTTTTAACATGCAAAGTTTATATAAAATACTTTTCATGTAATAAGCAGATCGTTGAATGTTGTATGGATCTTAGAACTAAATGGAATCGGAATGAAATTAAATGGTTTGCAAACGAGATTTACATTGGTTAGTGTCAGTAGTAGTATTTGCTACAAAACAGAAGTATACTAGTAGCAGTAAAACTGTTACACATATGTACGATAGTAACCTAAAATCGAACAAGATTGTAGTCACGTAGGTATCTAGACTTGTATGAGTCATTTACTTACAAATGACCTGCATTGGATGTTTTATCAATGTAGGGTGAATTTTACTGTTGTTTGCACTTGTGCGAGTAGTTATAAGTTTAGACTGTTAATTTGTCTTTAAAATAAAAAATGCAAATTCTCCTACCTAGTATTACCAAGAGCACGGCAAGCCACCGGAATATTATTGACAGTCATTATGAGAAGTCAGTACCTTTGAATACATATTTATATTGATAATGGGCTAAGTAATGGAACGCCGCTGTCCCTCAGTATGCGGAGGTCAGGCGGCAGTCGTTCTGTGGAAAAGCTATTATTGTATCAAATCTAGAAAGCGGCTCCATGACGAAAGGGTTCAGTGCTACCGCGATCACGCAGTGACTATGATTATGACGATCATGGATATAAAAAACATCAAAACAGTTTTGCTCATTTACTACATTCCAAAGTACAAAAACTGCGTAAACGTGACTTGCAGAAATCCAATGGCCGAAAACTGGACACTTCACCACTCAGCTATCACTCAAAATGATTAGGTTCAAGAGTCAACAAAATTATAAACATGAACAACGCATTATATATCACGTAGGCATTTTTTCTTACTACGTAGGTAATTAATTCAACTTAAATGATATGACTTTTGAACTTTTCAGCTAATAAAAGATCTTGTCTACGTGAAGAATTCTAACTAATTCACATAAGAAATTAATTTTATCTTAATATATAAAATCCTTGCGTTACTGACTGACTGACAGACACGCTACAGCCGAAACTATTGAGCGCAGGAAGCTGAAATTTGGCATGTATGTTCCTTGGGGACCGTGTCGGTGCACTAAGAAGGGATTTCCCGAAATTCCCACGGGATTGGCCAAAACGGGTAAATTAAAAAAAATGCAGGCGTAGCTGCTGGCTTCCTCTAGTTATCTTATAAAATTTCAATAGTTCGTTAGTTAATTTATATTTCTATGCAATCCCCTGATAATAAGTTTATTTTAAATATCGGTCATCACCAAATTCTAAGAACACTTCTCTCTCTCTCACCTTATTTATCCATTGATAATCAAATTCGTGACAAATTTCGAATACACTATTCTTCACAGTTTATTATCTACATGGCGATTTTTTAAGAAGTTGTTACCTAAGTGCACATCCACATCTTATGAAAAAAAGGGACAATATTAGGAAAGGATTATTATCCAAAGATTTTATCGACACGAGCGCCTGAAAGTAGAGTTTTACTGTGGGTGACTAAGTTCTTCAAACATTTACACCTCTTGTTTACAAGATATCAGAATCTAAAGCTACAATTTCCGCAAAAGCCAATACCTCCTTCTTTAGCCAATTCATGACTAGACTTTCGGACAATGCTTTCGATAAAATGACAGGGGAAACCTAGATACTGACGTCCGTCGATTTCAAATCCTTATCAATGAACTCCTGGACAGTGATAATGTTTTATCAGTAGCCGAATTGTATAGCAATTAGTCAACAAGAATTTCTCTACAAGGATACAGTATGTCGTCATCAGATGAACATTTAGGTCTAGCACGTGTTTTAGTGCTTGTGATGCAATATTTTGTTGTATTTCGTAATTGTTAAGTTTCATATAATATTGTTAGAATTGTCGCCAATTGAGAGAAGATTTTAAGAAACAAATTTTCGCGCAGTTTGTGTTATATGTGTCTATCTATCGATCATCATCCTCTTAGCGTTATCCCAGTTTCCGTCAGGGGTCCGCTTTATAGTCTAACCGGATTTGGCTGAATATTAGCTTTTCCACGGAGCGACTGCCTGTCTGACCTCCGCAACCCGAAGGGATAGCGATATTTCATGGTGTAGACTAGTGTCAGTTTATTTAGAAGGTACTGACGCCCTGTAACGATTGTCAAAGATCTTCATGACAACCGGGACCGACGGCTTAACGTGCTCTCCGAGGCACGGGACAAGCGATAATTAATAATTCAATACGCACATAACTCTGAAAAGTCATTGGCGCGCGCCGTAGTTTCGAACCCGATACCCTCTGCATGGCAGTCTGTTGGTATCTCCACTAGGCTATCGCTGCCTGTGTCTATCTATGGATACGTGTGCTAAATACACACATGTCAATAGTTATCCAATTTGTTTGTTGACTTTCAAGGCGTGCTTTGAGCTTACTAACGACCAGTTACCACACAGTTACTATGGAGATTTCTAGTATCGAGCTCATGTCAAATATGTATTTCAAATATCTGGAGAGATCTCATATGGAAACCAGTCGTTAATCCCCTTGTCTTCTTTAAAGCATGGATATTTGTAATTTGGATATACCTATCTCCTTGGCAATAGGCTCGCCCCCTATTACGTGGGACCTAAAAATTCATGGCGAAATGTGGGTGTAATATTACACCTCTTCCTACCCCTTCGAGGATACAGGCGTGAGTCTATAAAATAAATATAAGATAGAAAATATTTCCTCCAAAACATTGACACGTAATCCTGTTATACTAATTTATTACCTATGATATTTTTGTATAAAGACGTGATCTATAAAAATCAAAATGGTTTTTAAAATAAGTTACATCATAAAGAATAGATAAGTGTGTATTTCACCAACATTGCGTCAACCATGTTTTAGGTAATATGTAATAAGAGGCGAAAAGCATTGTCATCAATTAGGCATATTGCCACTTTTTCTTTCGTTACTGTTTTAAAATACCTACCGCTCAGGGATACTCGGTATCGGAGGGGATTTACATGTTAAACAATAGTCACAAATAGCATCCAGACTCGGAACGACTATCTATGAATCACACGAAGTATTGTCCCTTATATGGGATCTAACTCGTGAGACCCGACGCAGCGGCAGTGGTGATACGACCACTTCTGCTACTCCGCCATGCGGAGAATCCATCTGCACTTGGTCTGAATATTTCTTAACATAGAAACAAAGACAATCTATCATGACACAATTTTGTCTATGGACTAAATATCTGTTACTCAAAATGTGTTGGTCAGTTTAAGTGAAATCTTAAAATACAGGCACAGAATAGATAGTACTAACGTAATACAGGTCTAAATAAGAACAGGCGCGATAAATCAGCTTAGCATTTTACGAGTTTTTGAACACTAAGAATAAGATATTATAATATTAATTACACGAATATTTTGACAAAATATGTAATCATTTGCCAAATTAGGAAACCGTTTTGTGTGCTTAAATCATAACTTGTAATACTTGTATTTCACAATAATTACATGACGATCGTACGCCATCTTAAATAAACTCGAAGCTAAAGACCCAGCAAGATTAAATCTCCGACACGTAACCACAGGTTAGGCCGGGTATCGAACCTGGGTCTTCATCAAAATAATTTAAAACCACAGTTACAACTAAAACAAAATCCTAAATTGGCGCGATTTTGCTCGAACCCTGGCGAGATGTTAACGGTATCCTTCAGCTAAGCGAATATAAACCTTATTTTATGCTAATAAGGTTGAGTATATATGTATAGGTTTTGCAATATTATCGGTTCCGACAGGCTTAATTAATTCTTACTCATTGGTAACGGGCATCGGACGGTGACTCAGATGAGCCAATGACGTGCATGTAGAAGTGTTATAGTGTTAAGATTAAAGGTCAATATAATGCTTCTGTTTGCATGATTAGGTGTTTATTTCCGCGATATGCTAATAGAATAATAACGCATAAATTATTTTATGTGAAAATGAATAATAAATTGTTATTGAAGTGTCAATATACGGAAAGCATTCTAGCCGACTGGTTGGCGGGAAAATATTATGTTTCAATAACAACAATGAATTATGTTATGCAGTTACTATGAATTATATTTATTGATTAATGAGTGGATAGGCCGACCACAAATACTCATTTAAAATACTTCTACACGCCATAGTGTCACCAAAAATGCGATGCCAAACTTCCAAAATAGGATTACCAATATTCTATCTATTGAGTGATTTAGCTACTAGAAATAATTATACAGGGTGTCAAAAGACCCATCACCAAGCCGAAGTCTACTCATTTTGGACATCATGCCAAGTAACTAAGCAAAAATAATTACTGGGATACGATTTTTTTTTTAAAAGACTACTTAAACGTGTAGCGGCGGTAGCCCAGTGGTGTACGTAACGGACTGACGAGACGATGGTCTCGGGTTCGATCCCCAGGTACCTCGGGCACAAACCACTGACTTTTCGAAGTTATGTGTGTATTAAAAAAAATGTTAATTATCGCTCGCTTAATAATGTGCCCGGTAGATGGCAATAGGCTCGCCCCCTATTACATTGGGACCGAAACATATCTGGCGAAGTGTGGGTGTGTAATACACCTCTGCCTACCCCTTCGGGGATAAAAGGCGTGAGGAAGAAGATATATACTACTTAAACGGCAATTAATAAGTGCGCTCGTGCAATGCTCGAAATATCTACTTATCCATGGGGTCATAGGATTTCTATAGAACATATTGGCGGGATAAATGCATCGATTTTGTACCTAATTAGAAAAATTGTATGATGACTTTGAGCCTCAATCTCCTGGACCAGTTATTTCCCAGGTATGGTGTCGAAGTAGAAACTGTTGTAATGATTAGTACAATATGGGATTTCAGTTTTCGTTCAGGGTCTTTTTACACCTGTATATTTGACGTAAGCTCCATTCAAAATATTTATCTTGTACCCAAATCCATCGATATATAGAAAGTTGGGCACTTCCGATAGAGAGGTAAATTCAATCCTCCTTTATACCTACTCGAATACTTCGTTCAAAACTGCAACAAAGATTCAAGACTCTAGGTAATAATATACATATCATATATGTGTTTGTCTTTTATTAGTATGTATAATCAACCATCAAACTTGTTTATGGATAATGGAAAAATTACGCTTTAAACCATGAAATAAAAAAGATAAAAAGCACTCAATATTAAGAAATGCGAAATATACCGCGGATGACGTTAGCGTTCAAACATGATAAAGGGTCGAAAATAGGTAAATAGCTCGGATAATAGGCTTTTTATATCAATTAAAAATAAAAATAAGTGGTAGATCAACAAATGTGTGATTAAATTTAATTTACAATCGGTTTTACATAATTCGGTTTTATTGTCCAGAAATCACATACACTTTTTATAGCGTCATTAAAACTCAAATTATTCCTCGTATTTTTACTTCAATTTGTATTTAATTACGCATTATAACACTGTTTAAGCCAGTAAATGTTTTACCGGTATCGTAAATATATGTGGAACTAAAATTAACATAACAATGAATCAGGGATTTGCATTAACGTTTAAGCGGACACACCTCTTAGTTTTCCGAAGTCATTGGTTATGCGTGAGTTGTCCCGTCTCGAACAAGTCGGGACAGGTAGGCAATATTAGTTACAACAAATTTATAAAGCTTTTATTACATCGCCATTTTTGTAGGCACAATTCGAGTGTGCAGAATTTATAATGATATATAACACGCAATGTATGTAAAATGGAAAATGATAAACATATTAATCATCTTGGTGGCATATACATTACGCGATTCTGTTTGTCGTTTATATTATTCATGGAACAAAACCGGTAATGAATTTTGGCACAAATTGAGGTAGGTTTTGGCGACAGTAAGACTTTGTATAAACATTACAAGCATGTTGCGACGTGTCGCTATTGCGCCGTTTAGAAATTATTGCATTAATGTATCGGACAATCAAGTCATTAAAAGGATAACATTATGATAATAAAGTTTAGGTACCTAAATGCAAACGGTAGTAATAACGAAATATTAGGATCTAATTACTATGTGTATGGAAAGATAGTTCAAGTAGAGTTATTTAGAAAGATGATAATATGAGGGAATAGGCCATTTTGGCGTGACGAGAATGTTATTTTATGAGCCAATATTGACCTCAAGCAGTAGGTATTCACTTTTCATGAAGGTGCAATGGCGTAAACTAGTTAAGTAGTACATGCCATTCAAGTGAACTATTGTGTTGTAAGGATAAGTCAGCTTAGACCCTGCGTTACCGGGTCTACCTGCTTCCAGTGTGCGCCGCGGGGAGGCTCCTATACATGCAGCCCGTTAACAAAGAGCACTGCCCTCGTCCACACTACCTGGGCATCACCCTGGACAGAGCGCTAACATACAAGGCCCATTGCTTAACCTCCTGAGGCCTGTCGGGTCATATCAACACCAATCGAAAAGTATGTGCGAGGAATAATCTGCTGCGACGTCTAACTTCAACAGCCTAGGGAGCGGCCCCGCATGTTTTCCGAACCACAGGGCTCTCACTTTCGTATTCCGCGGGCGAATACGCGTGCCCAGTGTGGCACCGATCCGCCCACGCAAAGGATGTAGATGTAACCCTAAATGAGACATGCCGAATCATAACGGGCTGTTTGAAACCAACCCCGCTCCATTTGCTATATCCTCTAGCAGGCATCGCTCCACCGAATGTGCGACGGGAAATAGCCTGCGCAGTGGAGAAACATAGGCAAGAAACAGACCTGCGACACTCACTGTATGACCATAACATGCCTCGCGCCTGCCTTAAAAGACGAAAAAGCTTTTTAAGAATAACTGCTGCCACAAATGACACTCCAAGATTGGCAAGAGAGCAACTGTGGGGCTCTAAGTACCCGGCCGCACTTAAATTCCCTGCAGCGAAACAAAAGCCTGCCTCCTGGTCACAACTTGCAGTGGTCGACCTGGAAAACGGTCACACGGACCACTCACTGGTCCACTGTGACTGTGGAGCTCCATCTCAGTTTACGGCGCATTTGCTTTCTTGCCCTCTTTGCCTATCTACCTGCAGCAAACAAGACGATAAAATGGCTTCAGACAATGCCGTCACCGTAGCCAAGTTTTGGGAACAGAAAACTTAATGTGAACCATTGATACGAAGATCCGCTCTGCATTGAATACCTCGGTCTGCGATGCCATCCACGCTGCCGAAGATAGAGTGAGCTAACGCAAGATAGTCCAGGAAAAAGTAATCCAAAAAAGCCACGACCCTCAGCATTGAGGATAAACGACGCAAGGAGGAGTAGGATTGATACGAAGAACAAGAAGTTCATGCTATTGCAACTACCCCTGAAACAAGAAAGGGACTACAGAATAAGTTGAACTACATATAAAAGAAAACAGTGTTTTACCTTGTATTAATAAAACTCCTTTATTATTAGTAGACTACATTACATCTGGTCTAATACGCCATGGTGGGGCAAAAGTAAATTATTACAGCCATATTGCATAAGAAAATATTTTTAGTCCCACTTAGAGACAGCGATAGCCAAATGGAGATACGAACAGGCTGTCATGCAGAACGGATTCAAAACCTAATTCTTAATTAGCACTTCTTCTTCTTTTCGTATGAGTGTGCGGCCAACTCTAGTGTCGGAGTTTTCAGACCGCCTTAAGGCCTCCGACATGGCCTAACGATCCTTGTCCTGAGACAAGAACTGGGACCGACACCTTAACGTGCCCTCCGAAGCACGGTAGCGCTCTGATGTAAATGCCACACTCGGTAACCCATCCAAATGGCGACCTGTGTACGCATTGCTTAACTTTGCCAATCTATTACGAACGGCAAGCTAAGTCTCGCTATGAGCGCTACACTTGAATCCATTACACCCTCGGTCGCGGCAGTCATGAAGATCCTCAACAGTCATCATGGGGAGTACTTACTTGTAGTAAGTAAACTGAAACTAGTCTAACTAAACCATGCAATATCGCTATCCCTTTTAGTGGACAGATAAGTCGACAGATAAGTGGAATCAGTCGTATATCATGAAACTATTGACGCAGATAAAATAATTTCAATAATATGACAATAAGTAAACTAATGCTTTCTTACCGTATTATGTATTAACTCGACGTGAATAATTGTGATGCAATAATACCTACTGTTATGCGTATAACTGTAAGTATTATACAAGAAAATAAAAACAATATTTTCCTATTTACTGGAGAAGGGAAAGCCCCAAAACAAGTTAGGGGAATCGCATACTTAAAAAGTAAGAAAAATCTGTTCCAATCCTGCTAAACACAAACAGCTCACAATTGTCTTTTGACTAGAGCCCTAAGAATATATTTTTACTACAATGAAAGAAATGTTTGGTAAATAATTTCAAGTCTCAGATCAAAATAAGACTACCGGACTTCAAGCTGCTCTTTGGAAAAAATAACGGAAAACGTTAGTTAACATTTTGCTATAAGTAGTAAACGAATACATATAAATTTTACTTGTTATAATTTTTTTTTATGTTATTTAGAAATTTGAAAGAGCCTTTTTGTGAAACCGTCCGACTCGTTCGACATGAAAGTGTTACAAAATTCATTGTGCCTTCAAATACCCTTTTTTTTTTTTTTTGGTGTCGGGTTGGAAAATCCTCATGGAGTCCCTTCGCCCTGGGGGGGAAGGACGAAGGGGACTGTCAGACTCTTACTGACTAAAAACCAACCCGTGCTCCTCATGTACCCATGTGTCGGAGGGTAGGGTTTCACCTAAGCATTCCTCGCTACCCCCCGACGGGTATTGGCCCGCCAGATGGTCAGGCGGGCCCCGAACGTAACCCCCTTGGCGGCAGATGAAGGTGTTGGGCTCCGCCGCCAAAACACCCAGCGGCCGCAGAGGATAGGGAGGACGGCAACGCAACACCGCATCTCCTCTTCCTCTGCGGCCCCACCGCGACGCAATGATGGTGCGCCCCCATTTGGTCGCGGGAGATAGGGCGCGCGGCAACGCAACACCGACACGCCTCTCCTCCCGCGACCGCACCCGACTGCGAGGGACAGACAGAACTGTCCCCCGCACCCGCACCTATGGACGCATCCTACGCAGGCCTCACGCAAGCCCACGTGGAGCGTCCCCTCCCGGGATCCCGCTTAGCTTCACCGTGGGAGAAAATCAAATCCACGGTTACTAAGCCCCCCCACCACGACAAGGTGGAGATCCCACGGGGGGGCCTTCAAATACCCTGATATCAAGATCTATTTGATTAGCATAAAATATATAGATTTCACTTTGGATTGTAGTCTCTTTTCGAAAAGGTTTTTTTTTAATCTTGTAAGATTAGGAAACGGACGCCGTGCTTTAAGTCGACTGGTTTTTATGCAGCCGAGAAAATAGTAAGATAACTATGAACGATTTTAAGGTTAAATCATAAAATTTACTAAATTAACTATGTCAAACACAGCAGACGGGTCAACTGTTGAAATAAAATATTGCATTTAATAAATTGCAACTGACGACTTATCCAATTATAGTGGTACAATTTACATTGCGGACTGCAAGTCCCAGGCTCCGAAGTGTCTGAGTCAAACAGATAATTACGCAGTAATAAAATAAGTCGCGATAATATCTGTGTTAATAAATATAATATCAGTATCATAATGACACTTTAACCTTGTCAAATGTCATTACTGCTTTACAAACATCGTAAGTGGATTACACTACTAAAATCAAACACCTGTCAGTTGACAACAGAATGACAGGAAGGACATAAAATGCCAGTCATCTTTCAATAATAAAAACATACTCAAAAACAATAAAAAATAAATAAAGTAGAGCTAGTAAATATGAATTATTTACAAGCTCAACAAAATGAAGTACGTCCCATTACCGTATAAGGCGTCGAACATACATTAAATATGCTTTACCAAAAATGGAACCCATAGAAACTTTTACGACTAAGCCATAAAAATGGAGGTACCAACACCATAAAACCACCATTGCCTAGTTTAAAACAGATCGTTCAACAGAAAACCTTGGCTGGATCAAAAATGAGTCAGTCGCCCGAGATTGTATACAAAATTATTAAGATAATAAGCGGATACGTATATTTTGATCACGAACCCATTGACAATGATCGGTACCGTGCGATCTAAGTGATGTGAATTTTTCGACAGGCCTCCAAAGACTATCGATAATAATGATTAAATATGTTATTGTATC
Organism: Euclidia mi; assembly: GCA_944739405.2. NCBI lineage: Eukaryota > Metazoa > Arthropoda > Insecta > Lepidoptera > Erebidae > Euclidia > Euclidia mi. The sequence continues at coordinate 15,335,314 of OX123197.2, forward strand.
AATTAAAATGCAATTTGAACATTATAATGTCCCTTAATATATGATGCCGTGTATAATCTTATTAAGAATTTACATTTGTACAATAGCATATTGTTTTAATTTATGAAAAATTGTAAATATACAAGCCAGTATTATTCGATTTATTCTTACTTGTGTACAAATTGCACGCAATTTCGATAATCAACATTTAAGCAGAGTAGAAACGAAATATAAAAGCAATAAAAAGGTTGCCAATCAAATAAGATAAGCCCTTTATGATATTATAATAAGTAATTTATTTTCGATACTCCAGCAATGCCAGACATTGGAAAGGTCAACAAAACCACTCAACGATATATATTTCTGAATACGCATATTGCATAAATGAGTTCAGTCTATTCGTATTGAAAATAAAATGTTTGAACTTAATATTCATTTATCGATATCACGTCCCACCACTAACCGCCAACTAACCTTTACTCGGCTGTATTTTGCTTTTGCAAGTTTAATCATGCTTCTCGGTCGGTTCGTGACGCAACGTTTCGCAACCCGAAACATTATTTTATCTTACAAATTGTATTCGTGTTGCTGTCGACTGTCGATACGTTGTCCCCGAGCGTGTACGGTATCGATAACGATAATTTATTGGCGTATGTGTCATCACTAATTCTCTTTATAATTGGCGTTGATTTCTGGTAACTTTTTAAGATGCTTTGATAAAGTATTGCTCGTAATGTATGTTTGTTTTTCTTTGATAAATATTGTCAAATAAAGTATCTACTATTGACACTAGATTCTCATTCGTCTTTTACTATAGTTTTGATGTATTCTCATCAGTGGTTTATACCTACATCATAATATTCATAACTAAGTGATAGCTTGGTCCGGTCAAAAGAGAGAAGTGTTGTAAAAGTTGCTGTTACAGACTGCTACGAAGTATGTCTCAGGTGCAAACCCACCCTACACCACTGACTTTTAGATTTCCTGTGCGTAATAAATTCGTAATTATTACTAGGTGGGAAAACGTCATGAGGAAATCTGAATAAGATAGATTGATAGATAATATACTTTATTGTACACCAAAATAAAGCACATTTCTTAAGTACCTAACTTAAAGAGTCTGAAAGTTTTCTATAATGTTCTTAAAAGTCGTGGCAACCCGATCTTGGCCAGCGTGGTCATCCGGTAACATCCTTACCTTTCTCATAGTGAGAAGAGGCCCGTACTACAACAGAGATTGGAAGCCGTACATTCATTTAATGAATTCTCTACTTAATTCGAATAGACTAGTAGTCAACTGCCTGCGTGGTCCAGTGTATAGCGTATGCGTCTGCTGATTGGAGGTCCTGGGTTCGATTTACAGGTCGGGAAAGTGTTACTGAGTTTTTCTAAATTCTCAGTAGCAGCACGGTGTCTGGTAATGTGCCCGATAACGGGAATAGGCTCGCCCCCTATTTCTTGGGACCTAAAATTTCATGGCGAAATGGGGGTGTAATATTACTCCTCCGCCTACCCTTTCGGGGATACAGGCGTGAATCTATAAATAATAGTAGTCTATTTGCTGGACTAGGCCAGGAAAATGCCTTGGGTCACGTTCATGATACTATAAATATTGATGATTGAATCGTACAGCCCAACTCATCGACATAAATATACATTCAATCATCATTGAGTTAATCGATACTTAAAAGTAAGATCGTTATAAATTGATACATAATTAAATTAATAATATACGTATTAAGCGATCAGTTTAATATTATGTATTTTATAGGGCTGTTTATTTAATAGTCTGGCTTTATTTTCGACTAATGTTTTTCGTCCACTGACAGCATAACGAATGTATGGCGCAGTGGTTATAGTGTCCGTCTCGCAGCTTGACACTAGGCCAATTGCTGTCGGTTCCAAAACCAGAAAGCACTTGGTATGATCTAAAAATTGCTATACAATTTAAATGTTATGTCTGCCCGTGTGGTGACGGATTAAGAATACGAATTGTCACCACCCCATATCATCCCATGGGTGTCGTAAGAGCCGACAGAGGGAGCATATTATGCAGAGAACAGCACTGTAAGAGAAGGAAAACTGATACAAACCCTATGCCAACCCGCTTGGCCAGCGTGGTATAGTAGGCCAATTCCTCCTTTTAAAGGAGAGGCCTAGTCCAGCAGTGGACTATTAAAGGCTGATGATGATGATGATGTGTGCCCGCTGGTTGAATGTTTACGAAGTCCCCGCTATATGGGAGTTATTAGTAATATGGGAGTATAATAATACCGAAATTTAATGACTAATTAAATGATAATGTAATGATATAATATAGTGACTAATGGACATCTCAGAAATTTAAAACCAATGATATCCAGATTGCTGACGATTCACAATATTAGGTAATTGATCTTTAAAAGTAATAAACGTATCTAATAAAGTTAGTACTTAGTTAGATACTAGATAAGAGGGGTTCCATATAGTTTTCTACAAAATCATTTTCTACAAATACCAATATACATTATGAACATCCAGAATCGAAACAACAACTTGTGGATCACACATAATATGGCTGTCTCGTTGATCTCGCGGCATAAATGTGCGCGTGGGATTGGGAGGTCTCGGGTTCGATTCCTGGGTCGGGCAAAGTGTTATTGGGTTTTTCTGTTAGAAAATTCACAGAAGCAGCACGGAGTCTTGTAATGTGCCCGGTACGGCAATAGGCTCGCCCCCTATTACGTGCGACCTAAAAAAATCATGGCGAAATGTGGGTGTAATATCTGCCTCTGCCTACCCCTTCGGGGATACAGGCGTGAGTCCATAAAAAAAAAGAAACAACATAATATGGGATCGATAAAATACAACATCGACACTCCACCATACATTGACAAACAGCAGGCGACTATCATAAACTGAGTGACTAGAAGTGCATCAAAACATTTTATAAAAATTGGGCAAGTGCGAGTCGGACTCGCGCACAAAGGGTTCCGTACCATCATCTATAAAAGAAAATCACGTTAGTTGTATGTATACTTAAATACTTTATAAGTTTCTACCTGTTTATTAAGTTCGAGTAACAAATTGCTTAAAAATTACGTTTGTTGTATGGGAGCCCCCCTTTATTATTTACTTTTTTTAAATTTAATTATTTATTTTGAAAGGTAATATACAACTACGTATTCTGTAAAAATTTAAAGCGTCTACCTGTAACAGTTAGTAATTTTGAGCAAAATATACGAAAAAAATCACGTTTTTTGTATGGGACCCCCCCTTAATTTTTAATTTTTTTTAATTTTTAGTATTTGTTGTTATAGCGGCAACCGAAATACATAATTTGTGAAAATTTCAGCTATCTAGCTATCATGGTTTATGAGATACAGCCTGGTGACAGACAGACAGACAGACAGACAGACAGACAGACAGACAGACAGACAGACGACGGAGGCTTAGTAATAGGGTTCCGTTTTTTACCTTTTAGGTACGGAACCCTAAAAATGAATCAAAACTATGAAATTAATCTATGAAACAAACATCTAACTTTATCACATACAGGCGGATAAGATAATTCGAAACCTTTTTTAAATAACATTAAATCAGAACAAGGACTGCAGCCCATTCCAAAAGAAAATCTTAAAACATTAATATTATATTACCTAAATGTTAAAGCTTATTTTACTACTTTGCTGTAAGCAGAAAACAAGATTACACTAGACCTATCCAATAAATTAAAGCGCAAACCTTCATCACTTGCGGTTATAACGTACTAACGCATATGACTTTATTGCTTATGCAAAATGACGTCACACAAAGGTTAATAGCAGACGAGTCGGGTCAACGAACTGCGTAATAAAAAACCTCCATAACAGCACTATTGTTTCCTATTTGATTATAATATGGGTACATTATAACTATGTTAATATCAGATATTGTGTACAAAACAGATGCCAACGATAAGGAAGGAGCAATCAATTTATTGTAAACTAAAATTGCGGTTGTGCAAATATATCGTAGTTATTATTTGTGTTGAACACTTGTAAGGAAATTATTATGTTAAGTGTAGTAGGTATAATATGCGTTGTATGAAACTTTTTGTTTACAATGAGTCGAACGTTGTAATTTCTACGCCGTAGGACTTTACAATATTATTTTTAAATTGGAATTTTCATTTTGTTTGATTATTATTTTATTTTACTAGTATGCCAGAAGGGTTTTCTAAAAACAGTAGGTATTTGTAAGGTTATGTTTCAGGCGGTAATCAAAATTGCAAGGGGATCATATATACATATTATTGAGAGTCGGTCTTTTCTAGTTGTGATGTTGTTATTGGACGACAGAATTTGAATAGGTGGTAAACATGATATAATTCTAATCGGTACGAGCGCAATGGCCTTTGCCTACATTAGGGTTGATTACAGGGTCTCGAATTTTACTTTGGAATCAATAGGTACATATGTGTATATACTTTCTGGTATAAATAGTTTGTTATTGCCCCCTGTTTGTACAAAGGTTATGTCTATCTTAATGCAATCCACAAAATCGATGTGAGTCAGCAATAAAAATTGCCCCTAAAAATTGGAGCTTTTAAAATACCTCCTGCACACAGGCTACTAACAAAATTCAGAGTCATAGATAATTAAGCTTGATGGCTTAGTTATCATCACAAAAATCCCACCAACAATTCAAAAAAAGCAACTGCAATAGTAACCCTAAAACGGCTAATCCTCTACTAATAAATCATACAAGTTTTCTAATACATTTTTAAAAGCACCCCGGTTGCATCCCTCCGGAATATTGGTCACATAAATCTCTTCGCTGCGATGTTTTTTACCCCACATAGATATCCACTCGTTTATTTGTCCAATAGTGATTTTAGTGTTAAATGTGTGTGTAGAGTTTGCTGGAATATGTGTATATTTATTTTTTTGTCGCCAGTTATTTTGTTTTGAACTCAGCTTGAGTTTTGGTTATCTATTTTTGATGAGTTAAGAACTCGCCTACCAAAACTGGTTAATCTATTTCGATTATAACACATTGTCTGCGATTACCTACGTCGCTACATATTATTTGGAAAATTAAGTGTATTTTTAATTAGCTATGACACATCAGCAGTGCCATCGGAAGTCAGGCGCCAGAATCTATGTGAAGAAATTAATAATTAAATTATTCTGAAAATCTGGTTAGTCTGATAAGTGGAACCCGATCTCCAAGACAAAAGACTTAGATGAAATTGGGATAAGGAAGGATCACAATAATTTCAAGCTTTTTTCGCGGATTTGATCTCTAATCAGGCCAATCAGCGTAAGACTGTCGTAACCTCGAGCACATAGTTGCGCACAACGTAAGTAGCCTAGTTGATAGTAAGGAGTTTTTTACTATTCTAGAAGATATATCTAATAAATACATCGCAAAAGAAAAGTGGTACAAAGAGCAAATTACGACACCATTCAGTCTTACAGAAAAATATAATCAAAAAGCTATTCTTCTATACACTAATTATTAATATATATTATAAGTAGCAGCGATAGCCCAGTGGTGTACGTAACGGACTGCCGAGACGATGGTCTCGGGTTCGATCCCCAGTTACCCCGGGCACACACCTATGACTTTTCGAAGTTATGTGTGTATTAAAATAAAAATATTAATTATCGCTCGCTTAAAAATGTGCCCGGTAGATGGCAATAGGCTCGCCCCCTATTACATTGGGACCGAAACATATCTGGCGAAGTGTGGGTGTGTAATACACCTCTGCCTACCCCTTCGGGGATAAAAGGCGTGAAGATATGTTATGTTATGTTAATTATTAATACCACAAATAAAATTAGGCCGTTGCACCAGCAAAGCAGTTATACCACAAAGTCAAGATATCATAATGATCTCACAAAGGTATAGAAATCAATCGTATATAAAGTAACGGTAGATAATAATAGTTTGATATTAAACTTACCCACGCGTACATTACAATTACTGGCTCGCATGCCTACTTGCGGTACAATATTGACGTGATCTACACTGAGATCGATGAGATACTTTGCATTTTAAATATTTGAACGACCAACTTTACCTCAACGGCGTAGTGGTTTACGCGTTCGCCTCGCCGTATTTTTAGTTGCTAATCAAATAAATTGAGATTTAAATTTTAATTGTTTGATTTGAAATTTTATATCAGAGTGTAAATACCCGTTAGTAAATTTGTTCAAAATGCAGTGTCGATATAGTATCAGTGTCATACTTATGTCATTAATGATATTCTTTTTAATTAACTGTTATTTGAATGATATCGTGACTACATCGCAAATTGCACAGCGTGTCAAACCGTGTGTCAACGCTGAACTATTTATTAACTACTAGAAGATGCCCGCGGTTACACCCGCGTTATTTAAGGCTACAGCTCTGCTCCCTTCGCTCATAGCGTGATGTTATATGGCCTTCCTCGATAAATGGGCTGTCTAACACCGAAATAATTTTTCAAATCGGACCAGTAGTTCCTGAGATTAGCGTGTTCAACCAAACAATCAAACACACAAACAAACAAACAAACAAACTCTTCAGCTTTATATATTAGTAATAAGATTTTAACAGAATACCAACAGAACTATGAGTCAATTCAAAATCAAATCTCATTTCGTCCAAAATGCAGTGTTGATGCCCGATAGATTTGAGAATTATTTGTTGTCGTTCTGCTTATAACTATCATTGTCATCATTATCCTAGCGTTATCACAATAGCAGCACAGCTTTATTACCTTTTCCACAGAGCGGCTGCCTGTCTAACCTTCGCAAATCAAGGGGATAACGATATTCCATGGTTAAGACTAGTGTCCGTTTATTCAGAAGTACTGAGTCCCTAAGAAGACTATTACCATAGTATTTTTACTATGCTATTACAGTTTTTTATGACAGCTAGGCACGACGGCTTAACGTGAGGTACGAAACGAGCGATGATTAACATTAATTACGCACATAACTCCGAAAAATCAGTGGCGCCGCGGATTCAAACCATGCATAGCAGTCTGTTTGTATCTCCAGTAGGCTATCACTGCTTTTATATTTATTTAACGATACAAATAGAAATTTCTTTACCAAATATTTTGAAATTGTGCTTTAAATACCTTAAATAGGTAGCGATAGCATCTTTAGACTTTACCATGTGCTAGAGGAAAGGATAGACAGTTTTTTCATAGGACCTAATTAGACACTGATTACCAGTTTAGTAGAGCCTTGCTGATTTCAGCATGAATGGGCCGGCTCGACCGGGGAAGTACTACCCTCTCACAGAAAATCGGCATAAAGTAACAATACCTAAACTTTTGCGTTTCGTTCGGTGAGTGAGAGTTCCGGAGGCCCTATCCCCTATTCCTTCTTCCTCATCCAACTCCTCATCCAACTCCTCATCCTATACCTTTACCCAACCCCAAGGGGCGGCACCGCACTTGTGACTCCTGTGGTGTTGCTTGTGTCCATGGGCGGCGGTAATTGCTTACCATCAGGCGATCCGTCTGGTCGTTTGCCGCCTATTACTATAAAAAAAAACACCAATGCCTCCAGTAAATTAAAATTGCTCTTAATAATAATCACAAGAGCTTTATTACAGTCTCTCTGACTTTTGAAAATAAGACCTTCTTTACTTCATAGAACAATAATATATCAACCAATCTAATTTGACCTATCAGAGCTATTGATGTATCTATTAAGTAAAGGTCATTGCATTTGACACCTTTATAGATTGACATTTGTGAAATGCTTTGTATCTGCAAAACATTTGCGCAGCTATGAAAACATTCAAGTTACTTTCAACAATGTTAGATGTCGTATCGAATGTGTGTGCTAGTATTTATTTTATTTGGATGGCATAGAAGCTTTGTGAAAACAAATTTGTAAATGTATTTTTACAATAAAATCAATTTTGTGAAAATATTTTAAATTTTATAAATTTTTAGATATGACAAATAATTTATATTTGGACATACAATTTTTCGTGAATGTATAACAAAAATCCTTATAGTCAAACATCCTCATAAACTTACGTTTCTTTTTTTGTAATTGCACAAATAATATAATACTTTAGTAAAAAATATTCCGGAAGAAAGTACCTGAAGTTCATCTCTGTAGTGGTATCAATAATATTAATGTAGGTATATATAAATTAATATCATAACAGATATGAGGTCTTTTTTATGTCTTTATGTTAAAACTGACTTAGCACTTGCTTATGATAAGATTAGGTGGTAATTAAAACAGTGCTTAGCGTATATCCTTAAACGACAACTGCTCATCGAAACAAGATTCGTCTCCCAACACTTATTTATCGAATATTCTATAAAACCATTAAGTAAAATCGAGAAAAACATAACATTGTTCTGAAAACTACTGTTTAAATATTTATAATTAATTTTCCAAGAATCTTTGTGCAATGTAATGTAAATTGGAAATAAATTTTCAAATGACTTGTTTTTCGAAATCATGATGCAGTATTCATGTTATTTTATTATATAATACCAGTGATGAAATATTTTTTTTTGATGAAAATTAATATTTAATGAATGGTACAATTAAATTTTAATAGTTAACCTATAAAAAAATTTGGTCATACATTTTTGCCATACACTCATCATCGTCCTAGCCTTATCCCGGTTGTATCCAAGACTTATGTCGTGGAGCCCAGCGAGCGTCCGCTTACTAGTCTGCCATCATCAGCCATTTATACTGTCCCACTGCTGGGCACGGGCCTCTTCTCATTATGAGAAGGGTAAGGCCATAGTCCACCACGCAGGCCAAGTGCGGGTTGTCAGACCTCACATGTCTTTCGAGAACATTATGGAGAGCTCTCAGACGTGCAGGTTTCCTCACCATGTTTTCCTTCACCGTTCAGCAAGCGATAATTAACAATTGAATACGCACATAACTTCGAAAAGTCGTTGGTGGGCGCCATGGATTCGAACCCGAGACCCTCTGCGTGGCAGTCCGTCGGTCTCTCCACTCAGCTATCGCTGCATTACAAGTCTGACCAGATAAGAAAGCCAGCTTTTTTGCCACACTATAAATGAAACATAATTATCTACGTTTATCAGCGAGTGACATAGGTAGATTTTGATCAGACTTGCTCAATTGTAAAACATTTTGAAAATCTAGAGTGGGTTGTAACATGGACATATTTCACGATACAAAGTAACAAAATTGTGATTACATGTCTCAGATTGTACGAGTGCTATCTTAAGATTTTATACGCAATATTCTGTATTTCTTCATAATGTATATTGAACGAGATTGTATGGTATATAACAGTTACATAGAATTATCTATACATCCTTGGAATACTGTGTAGATAATTATTTCACTTAACTTTTACTTCGGTAGTATAGTGGTCAGTATCCCCGCCTGTCACGCGGGAGACCGGGTTCGATTCCCCGCTGGAGAGCCAGACTGCCTCGTTGGTCTCACGGCATAAATGTGCACGTGGGATTGGGAGGTCTAGGGTTCAATTTCCGGATCGGGCAGAGTGTTATTGGAAGATTGAAATTCTCAGTAGCAGCACGGAGTCTGGTAATGTGCGCGGTACGGCAATAGGCTCTCCTCCTATTACGTGGGACCTAAAAAATTCATGGCGAAATGTGGGTGTAATATTACACCTCTGCCTACTCCTTCGGGGATACAGGCATGAGACTATAAAAAACCATTTACTTCCTAACAAACGTTTCAATTATTGGTGTATCATGCACTTACTGTACAATGAAACCTTAACTTTATACAAACCCTACAAAATATGCACATAAAATAAAAAGAAGAAAAGTTTGCTTTTTAATTTGTTTTTATAAACATTCTTCTCGGGATCAAGGGATACATTCTGAATGGCTAAGAATTTTGTTCAAGTGAAAGAGGAAGAGTTGAAAATCGAGTTCATTGCGTGCCATAGGTGAGGTCTTTTTCCAGCAGGGGACTACGGAAAGATGTTATAGATGATGAAGATTAAAAAAAAACTATCAAATAAAAAGGCAACGCAATCTAGGGATTCATAATTTAATAAATAATGGTCATACAGTAATAACATGAAAATAAAAATGACAATAACAAGCGCAGTTGTTTTGCTGATGACTAGAAATAGCTTCAAAGCCGTCCGCTTCATAAATAAATTACAAGTCTACGACTGGTACAATTTTATCCGTAATTTATTCCATACGCATTTAGTATGAAATCAATCGATGAAATGAACCTACCATTACTGACGGAATCACAATCATTAAAATCGCGTTACTAATTAAGTTTATAAGGCATACACAGCCTGAGGCAATGACGGACAATATTTAATAAAATGATTACATGATATTAAATGTTATATAACAATTTTATGGACGTTTTTAGATGGCGGTATGTAATTTGAATCTTCGTCTTAAGTATTGAGAAACTCAAGTCTTAGGCTACGTACCCACTAGGAATTTACGAGGCGGTTAAACGGTGTGCGTGATAAACATTTATCTATAGTATCACTTGCTTTGAAGGAGCTACAAATATTATAAATAGTAGTAAATGCAGGGGCCCAATTCCGCTAAATAAATATAGTCGCGATATGATGTCAGTGTCATAGTTACGTCACAAAAAGCGTATTCTTCTAAAATATATGATATTTGAATGAAATTGTAACGAGATCGTATGTGTCAACGACGAACTGTTTATTTTAAATTATACGATAATGACATAAGGTTATCAGAATACCGCTTTTAATCCATTCAAAATATGATATCAATGTCATATAAAAATAGCAGAATTGGCCCCCTGATTAGCAGTCAGGGAATAGTTGACATCATTGTGATCGGACACCACACACATCTATTATAGGACAAGAAAATACTTTTGTTTTTCTGGAATTCATTTTATTTTTATTTTCAGAATTCATATTAAGCCCTGTGTCTAGTTATAGCAACGAAAATTTATTTTTACTCTATTGTACGTCTCTATTTGATTAGAAAAAAACGGCCATTAAAAATAAACAATAATAATGATAATTACCTAGCAACACGTAAACATGTCAACACATTTTTTCCTTCATTATTAATATTTGTAATTTATTTCATAAATTTGTGTTCATATTATATATTCACAATCACAAGAAGAACTTATTAATTTGATAAATATATTATAAATTCAAGAAACCATTAAAAACATAAAAGAAAAGTATACTGAAAAATAGTTCATGATGACACCTAATGTCAAACGAAAAACTTCGAAGAAATGTAAACATCAACAACATAATATACAGTATATATAATGAAATCAACAAGGAAATATGTTGACGAGAGCTAAGGTAGCAGCTGCACGCCTGACACTCCCGGACTCGTCGCTCAGCTCCGCCTCGCAGCCGCCGCCGGCACCTGCATCAGCGTTGTCGGCAATTGCAGAGGCGTCGAGCTCGTCGAGCGACGAGTACTTCTCGCCGCCGACGTCGCCACCACCTGTACGTCGGCGAGGGAGAGGTCGGCCACCGACACGCTTGGGACCCCGAAACCCACCGGTCTCGAACAGGGCCCCCGCTACCGCTGGTGATGTGCACCGCATGAGATGGACAAGTTCAATGAATTAAAACGTCATGCGGGCATATTTTGTGGCCACAGAGGGAGGAACTAACCTCAGTGCGTACCGTGATCGAATGCTGCCTTTGTTTCAGGCGCTTGAGCCAGCTGTCAACACAACGGCTATCGGATCAAGTGCGGGCCATCCAGCGGTGTCGCCTGTTGGATGATTCCGTGTTTGAGAGACTTCGCTCTGACGTGCAGAGAAGTCTTCCCATCACTTTTTCAACGCAGCCTGACACAGTGGTTGCCCAACAGCAATTGTTAAATCGAGTTGATGAAGAGGTAGATGACGAGACTTCTCATGTAAGTACCCAGTGCAACGATCAGTTAAGGAGTGCTTTGGAATGTGCTATTGCGGAATACGGATGACAGACAGGCCAATAACCTGTTTGCCAACAATGTATAAACTCTTTACATCCGTTTTGAGAACGATATTAACAAGACATGTATTAGATCATTCTATTTTATCTGTTTCTCAAAATGGATGTAGGAGTGTGGCCCGTGGCACTAAAGAACTCCTTCTGATAGACATGGCCATTAGCCAACAGGTGCGCCGTAACCGAAAGAATCTATAGACATGCTGGATAGATTACAAGAAGGCTTACGACTCCGTGCCACATACATGGCTTTTGAGGGTGCTGGACTTGTATAAAGTAGATGCAACTCTATGCACCTTTTTAAGGTCATGTATAGGGCAGTGGAGGACCGTATTGCGCTATCCAGGATGTCGATCGAGTTTGGGTTGCGGTGCTCCAATAAGGATCGAGCGAGGTATATTCCAGGGCGATAGTCTGAGTCCTTTGTGGTTTTGTCTGGCCCTGAACCCTCTAAGTACCTTGTTATAGGCTTCAGGGCTAGGCTATCGGTTGAGGAGAGGAGGTCTAGTTACATCTCACGTCCTTTTCATGGATGACCTGATATTATTTGCCCCCAACAAATTTCAACTGACTGCATTACTTAAGGTATCCGAAACCTTCAGTAATTCTATCAGGATGGAATTTGGTGTGGATAAATGTGCGGTCATGTATGTGAAGAGAGGCAGGATTATGGAATCTGCAGGGATACAACTCTCAGATTCCGTACAGCTTAGATCCCTCTCCCCAACTGAGACCTACAAATACCTGGGTATGTCGCAGTCTTTGAATATTTCTGAGACTGACATGAAACAGACGTTGCAGGCTCGGTTCTTTGGCAGCCTGAGAAAAGTACTTAACAGTCTTTTATCAGGTGGCAACAAGGTGTGGGCCTGCAACGGGTGGGCCATGCAAGTCCTAATGTATTCCTTTGGCATACTTAGGTGGACCCAGACTGAACTAGATGCCCTGATAGAAAAGTCCGTTCAATGCTGACTGCATCTCGAATGCATCATCCACGCTCATCGGTAATGAGGCTGTACATCCCGCGGAAATGTGGGGGTCGAGGCTTATTATGTGCTAAGACCCTCCACAACCGCGAGGTGTGCAACCTCAGAGATTATTTTTTGCAGATGAGTGTGGATATGCATCGCGATGTAGTCACAATTGATACCGGACTTACTCCGCTCGCTCTGGCTAAAGAGAACTGGCACAAACCTGCAGTACTTAGTACGGAGGATCGACGGGAAGTTTGGAGGGGCAAGGAGATGCATGGACGATTTTACCGGGCCTTACATGGGCCCGATGTAAATTTTAAAGCTTCTATATCCTGGCTGCGATTCGGTGATCTCTTTGGAGAAACCGAAGGTTTTGTCTTTGCAATTATGGACGAAGTTGTCATGACAAACAACTACCGGAAGTATATTCTGAGGGATGGGACGATTGACATATGTCGGGCATGTCACCAACCCGGGGAATCCCTCAGACATATAGTGTCCGGTTGTTCGAGTCTTGCCAACGGTCAGTATTTGCACAGAAACAACCAAGTGGCCAGGATAATCCATCAGCAACTAGCCCTTAAATATAATCTCGTTGATTCAGAGGTACCGTACTACAGATATGTGCCCGACCCAGTTCTCGAGAATGGTCGTGCATTGTTGTACTGGGATCGGTCTATCATTACAGACAGGACTATTGCAGCCAATAAGCCTGATATTGTAGTGATAGACCGAGCAGAGCGACTCGCAATGTTAATCGATATCACCATACCGCATGACGGCAATCTCGAGAAGGCAGAAAAAGATAAGGAGATTAAATATTTCGACTTAGCTCACGAGATTGTTGACATGTGGGATGTGGATTCGGCGATCATTGTGTCGATAGTCGTGTCGGTAAATAAGCTAATCGTCAAGAGCCTCGATCAACACCTAAAGAGGCTCGCACTAGGCAGCTGGATCAAGTCCTTGATTCAGAAGGCAGTTCTTCTCGACACGGCACGTATCGTGAGGAAGTTCCTGTCTCTGATGCCCTAACCACCGGTGGCTTGGTCCCTGTACCCGACACCAGTGGGTCTCCGTGGTCCCTTTTATATTTTTAAACGTTTTTTATTTATTAAATGTAGCTTATTAATATAAATTGAATCATGAGAAATATGATAAATAAATGATAATGATAATAACCCCTTGTCCCATTAAATGACTGGGACAAAAATATTTTTCTTGAATGAAAAAAAGAAATGAAAAAATTGTGACTTAAAATCCTAGGAATATAATGAAAAACGGTTATTTGTTATATTATGTATATTTTTTCAGTTACATGACTTAATTATTAACTCTCTTATTTGCTTTATTGAATTATTAGCTTTTGCTATCCCGTGTGGGTGTCAATTATCGAGATAAAAGATAGCCTACGTGTTATTCTGATGTATAAGCTATAGTATTGCAAAGTTGAATCAAAATCAGTTCAGTAGTTTAGCGTGAAAAGTAACCATCCATCCATTCTCACAATATTTTGTCTATATACCTAATAGCCGTAAAATTTTATTTATTGCATCAATGATTCATAGCGTTCTCCTTCTTCCTGATACAACTTTTGACTCACCATGTTTACGTTCAAGGACTTTTACAAAAGAGGTGCATCAAGGTTTACAAGTATCTTTGGTACTTAATAACTAAGTTTACTTCAATACGAGGTCACATACATGACACATTATACAGCACACCAAAATGAGTCTTAATGTACGAAGGCATTAAGTGACGCACCCTAATAAATAACTATAAATATTGACCTGCAAACCCTGCAGTCCCCCTGACTCTGTTTTCTTTCTCTATGTATCGTATACCATTTATATACCTATTATGTTAGACCTGAAAATATGGTTTATTTATTTATTAACGACTAACAGTAACACTTGTTTTATTAACTATTAGAGCTCAACGAATAAGATAACATAAGTAAACTAGCAGACCAGAGGACGTTGTCCTGCCTGTCTTGCAAATCAAATTTGGCAACACACCGATTGCAGCGCCACCTACCGGATCCAAATTGTCTTTTCAAACCTTCCCGAAGCCTATTGAAAAATAAACAGCGCAGTAACTTACATAGGTTACTACTACTTAGGTTTATTTTTCACATTACTACATAGTAAACAGATTATACTTGAATCCAAAAACCTCAAAATCGCAACCAATTACGTCACCAATTTGTGACGCATTAAACTAAAATTGCAACACATTGAACTCACATAATAATCGACAAAGCGTACTATAAAAGTACATGCAACTTTAAACAAATCTTTTCACCCAAGCTATTATACATAATAATACGTTTTCAGTTGAAAACAACATTGATTTTTCAATGCATCACCTTTCACTGGGTGCAGTGAACATAGTGTTATTCACTCGAACATCGAACCCGTGTCCTTGGCCTCAGAGAGCCTCTGTGGCTGGCAGACGGAGATCTAAAGCTGCTAGATATGCCTTAAATTTAATTTGTACGTCCTATATGAATAATACTACACTTCGCACGCGGCTACACCCACATATTATTATAGATTAGTATGTGCGCCGGCTGTAACCGCTTAATTCAATAATCGATCTATCTATTTTTAAGGTTTGAGATCCAATTTTTTATATAGATATAGGCGGCAAACGAGCAGACGGATCGCCTGATGGTAAGCAATTACCGGCGCCCATGGACACAAGCAACACCACAGGAGGCACAAGTGCGTTGCCACCCCTTGGGGATGGGAAAAGGGATAGGATGAGGAGTGGGATGAGGGAGAAGGAATAGAGGATAGGGCCTCTGGCACTCTCACTCACCGAACGAAACGCAACAGTTTAAGTATCTACCTAATGTTATTTTACGTCAATTTTTCTGTGAGAGGGTAGTACTTCCCCGGTCGAGCCGGCCCTAATGCTGAAATCAGCAAGGCTCTAACTACCTGTTACATATTTGACCTGAGCTCTATACACAATGTTTCAAATATCCATGGATAGATCGATTTTTGAAACTGGCCGTAAAACAACAAAATACAGACATATACAGGCTACTCTGTAATCCTATCCAAAGTAGGTATTGCAAAATTCAATGAAACGAGTTATAAAAACAAACCTCTTCTAGTAAACTACTTATAACTTTGAGTCTTCGAGAGAGATGCCTCGTTGAGTGGAACCACAACAACAGCCTACATGAGCATGTAAACCCATGTTAAATCTATAATATCTACGTACCTATACATTAGTATATTAATAATGAATTCCCTTTTCCATTCTGTCTGCCGTTACGAACGTGATCACCTAAAGAATCCAAACGGATCGTTGTACTGTTTTCACCGATAGATAGTATAATTTCTAAGAAAGGTTTAGGTGTACAATGCACACAGGTGAAACTGTGTGAGAAGTCTAGTCTATAGATATTATAATAAGAAATCCCTTTTTCGTCCTGTCTGTCCGTATAAAAACGCGTAAACTCAAAAACTACTAAACAGATTTTTGTGCAGTTTTCACAAATAGATAAAAAGATGGCAGTGAATGTAAATGTAGAATATCTAAGTAATTATTTTAAATTTGAGCTTCATAAGCGTCACATTGTGACATCAGTGACAGGGTTAGTTTTTAGACTTAGAGTTTGACTTTAGTACACTTTTTAAATTATTCACGTAGCTCTGAAACTCTATCTATTATTTTATAATTTATCAATTGTGTTCTCCTTGAATATGTAATATGGTTTTATAAGTACTAATTTACTCTGTCGCTTCTCATCCGTATATACAAAATTCTTCCGTAACTGACTGACTGACAAATAAAGCACAGCCGAAACTACTGAGCCGAAGAAACTGATATTTGGTCTGCATGTTCCTTGGGGAGTGGAGACGAGCGAAAGGTAAAAGACTCTTGGCATTCTCCCCTCTTTGAGCTAGGTATATTTGTATAAGCGCCTCACTATTCTTATCTTTATTCTGGATATTTTTAGCGAGCAATTTATATGGAAGCACTTTATATAGTATATTTATATTTAATGATATTGAAAAAAGGTTATTATACTAGTTATGTAAATTGTCTTATTGAACATAAAAATCTTTTAATAGGCGTGTAATTATTACATGGAAAGGTTATATGCCTCCTATTAAGGCTTGAATTGTTGGAGGTACATGAATAATTATGCCGAATATAAGCATGAACGGGTCATAGAACTCCCGACGAACTTGGTTGGGGTAGTACAATCCTCTCATAGAAGTTTAATGTAAAGCAGCAGTGTTCTTACTATTGCGTTCGTTGAATGAGTGAGAATATCGCCACTTCTAACTTAATCTAATTTACTTTAGAAAAGGGTAAAACCTGAATCAGCCTCAGTTAATGACACGTAGAGAAATGCTGGCGACGCGGCGACGGCTGTAAACTATACCTACATCGATAACTAATAATATCTATACTCCTAATTCCAAACAAACATTTTGAACCGTAAGTGACTTGGCTTACCTATCGTAATAGGTCTGCAAACCTAAGCAAAGCTTGCACAAATATCTACTTGGATGGGAGACCGCGTGTACCATTTCCATCAGAGCGATACCTGCTTCGAAGGGCACGTAAAGTTGTCGGTCCTGGTTAGGGACAAGAATTGTCAGGCCATGTCGGAGGCCTTCTTCTTAATAACTCCTACACCAGTTGGCCCCACACTCCAACTAAGTAAAAAGAAAACACCTATTTTTCCCCCTTGGCGGTTGAACATAAAAAAAGAGTTCCTTCGTGGATAAAAAAACTCATAGTAAAAATTGTAAGCTTTTAGCTTCAGTACCTTAGTCTCTACAATGATAATGATAATTTCAGGCACGGCTGGTTTATGTAAAATTTATTAGTATGCATGCCTCCGTTGTCCAGTGGATAGCGTATGCGACTGCTGATTGGAGGTCACGGGTTTCCGCATTCTCACTACAGAGTAGTACTACTCAGCACGGAGTCTGGTGATGTGCCCGGTATAGGCTACGGCAATAGGCTCGCCCCTCATTACATTGGAACCGAAACATAACTGGCGAAGTGTGGGTGTATAATACATCTCTACCCCTTCGGGGATAAAGGCGTGAAGTTATAATGAGACAGCCAACCAGGTGCGGACTCTGTTCTACAAGCATATCATTTATTAGCTATCGGACAAAGCAGACTATGATAAATCATTTTGATTGACTGTTAAGTTATTTCTGTGGCAGTTGTAATACCAGTGATCTCATCGATAATAATAATATTAAGAGCGTACTTCTGTCTGTTTATGTAATTAAATTGTAACTGATGTGTATGAAATACCTATAATTACAGTCTATACTAATACAGTTGAAACGGATCTTAACCTTCAATGTTTTGAAAGTAAATTAAAAGTAACGGACTGCCGAGACGATGGTCTCGGGTTCAAACCCCAGGTACACCTCTAACTTTTCGAAATCATGTGTGCATTAAAAATGTTAATTATCGCTCGCTTCATTAAGGCTTGCTCCCGTGCATATTAGGAGCGAAACATAGCTGGCGAAGTGTGGGTGTATAATACACATCTGCCTATTCCATCGGAGATAAAGGTGTGAAGTTATGATGATGATGATGACCTATTTTATATAGGAGAATATAGGTCATGCATTTCGCTACGATTTAGAATATTCTGATACTAGAACTTTCCATGGAAGAAGCGAGAACATTTCAACACCTTATTCATTACATAGATCCTGGGACCTCACAAAAAAAGTTAGTCAATTTAAGTTCATATAAAGTTCATTGAATAATACGGTCAAGAAAAACATAATTAAATATATTATTGCGCCCACACAAAACCGCAGGTAGAAGCTAGTTACATAACGATCCGTTCTTATTTCAAGGTTGCGGAGATTGGGCGGGACATACAGACAGTCAGGAACGTGTCCTGACGAGAACAGGTCACGACATGTTTGTATACCTACTGGCATTAAAACACTTGACGAGGAATATATTAAATTATGACTGTGTGAGTTACAAAAACGTGGTCATAGTAGTGCATCGTACTACAACTAAACCTACTACGTAAGCTTGGTTGAACTAAAGACTATTTTCAATATTGTATCTATTGATGGATTTCGCTCTCAATTTTCGATCTCTAGTAACCAAATCCAGCGATAGATAGATTATTAGAAACGGGCGTAAAACAATGGTCCGGTTATCCGGTATATAACAACTGGGGCTGCCTGGTCTAAATGCTGCAATTCGTTTGACTTCTGAATTCTGAATTGTCTTATACAGAATCTATCGTAAGCTAGTTGCCATTGGACCTTTTCTTATATACATTTATATTGTATACATGGCAAATATTGCCACTTGTACAACGAAAAGTACAACTGTTACTAGGTAATTTATGTTAAGCACTTTAGACTGCCTCCGTGGTCCAGTGGACAGCGTATGCTACTGCTGATCGGAGGTCCCGAGTTCAATTCCCGGGTCGGGCAAAAGTGTTACTGGGTTTATCCGAATTCTCAGTAGCAGCACGGAGTCTGGTGATGTGTCCGGTAACGGCAATAGGCTCGCTCCCTATTACGTGGAACCTAAAAATTTATGGCGAAATGTGGGAGTAAAATTACACCTCTGCCTACCCCTTCGGGGATACGGGCGTGAGGCTATAAAAAAACACTTTATTTTATAACTAGAGGACGCCAGCAGCTACGCATGCACATTTTTTTAAATTTATCTGTTTTGACCGATCCCGTGGGTATTTCGGGCAATCCCTTCTTAGTGCACCTCTACGGTCCCCAAGGAACATACATGCCAATTTTCAGCTTCCAGCGCCCAATAGTTTTGGCTGTAGCTTGTCTGTCAGTCAGTCAGTAGCGTACCTAAGGATTTTATATATTAAGATTATGTACTTCAGTTAGCCGAAACCCTTGTTCATACTCCTCGAAAGGAAAAGTCATTGGAGTGTCAGCAAGTCAATTATGACGAGTAAGACAAATAATACATAATATGAAGCATAATGATCATCTACAGTTCATATTTCATCAAGAGTTCACTAAAAGATCGCTGAATTTGGGGATAAATATCGATGACAGTAATATATCAAATATATTAGGGTCCCCATCTTCTATCTATCTTGTCGTGAAATGGTTCTCTTTGACGCAAACTATGAATCACTGGTTTTAAGCTGGCTATAACTACAATATTGTACCTATTAGTCAGTAGTTGGTTTGTATGAATAAACTTGAAATTGAAAATATTGGTTTTCAAAATTGAATTAGTTGAAGTTTGAAGTGTAAGTGTTAGAGATGGTTGAAATAAGTCTAATAACTAATACGTGACAATAAATCAGAAATAAAGAATCTATTTAAGGAAAATACTATCTAAGTTTGTATCTCAATTCTTTTTAGTTTTGTTTTCTCACACATGAACAACCTCATACTATTACATAAGGCGGATATGTTTCCCAAAACTTGCCTTGCCTTAATATAGAAAGATAAAAAAATATCTTTAAAGAATATTCTCAGACTAAAATGCATCATCTTAAACCAAGGGCCATCGGCACCACACGGGATAACAGAACGTTTAGCAATCTGCGATTACTGAACTGATATTATCTTAGCACGATTAATGGCTGGCCCTTTATCCAATGTCGATAACCGTGGCAAAGCGAAACGGTACAAACTAAAACCAAGTTATTCAAAAAACCACTGTGAACCAACAAGGTAAAGTCCAAAACTGCCTGCAGGAAAATATGCTTCCGAAAGATTTTTTCTGATTATAAAGTTTCAATCGTATTCTGATAAAGATAGAGTTCAAATTGTAATGTGGTGTGATTTCTAAATAATAGCCTATGTGCATGGCCAGTTGTAAGTCCTCAGGGGACAATAGGTAGGTCTGCAACAAATATATCTTGGAAACGAGACAATTTAAGGTATAAGTGGAATATTAAATGCGTCAGGAAGCAAGGTCTTTATTGCGAGGTGTTGTATTGATACGTTATATTTCAAATTGATTTTAAGTCTATATTTAGGAGAGTCCATTAATAAAATAAAATGTAAGTGTAGAGATATTGTAACAAGTTGGATATATGACTATGACACTTAGAAACATACTATCAGAGAAATACCTGAAAATTACATGGAGCACATCGCCAACAGCAACTGAAATTTCTAGACTTGATTATTACTCATCAATGTCCAGCCAGTATAGGGAGAGATAGTGTAATCATAGCTGTACATTAGGGAAATAATGTTAGAACATTTAAAACTTTCAACATACCGAACTTTCTACAATTTTACATCATGACCAAAATGCAGAATGTATTTTGCTCCTATTTTATAATCATGGTTGGTTTTGGTATAAGAATAAAAATAATTGCCTTAATAAATAAACCTTTGTTGATAATACAAAGTTTTGAGACGGCTGCTCAATTCAGAAACTCATAGGTGTTGTCAATGACCAGGACCGGCGTCTGAAGAAGCTTCAAAACTTTGAAGTAAACTTATGTAAACATACTATTTGCACAGAAGGGTCGTTATGATAAGCATGACCCAATCTTATGCAAGCGCTTATTCGATATAATTCAAAGAGAACAGAAGGCCAATTCTCGTATTTAACAGAGACTGACACTGAATTTTGACTGAACTGCGATTTAATTTTGAATTGACTCACAATTGGTATTCTGCTCCACTTAATCTCCTTATAGTATAATTTCGATATAATCAATTTATAATCTCTTGTTGATCTTAGAGGTAATGACAAAAACTCAAAAACAAAAACATGAATTTTGCCATTGTATGGGAAAATACATTAATAGGAATGGTTATTGGATGCCAATACGTTTACATGCCGAATTAAAATTAATATACAACTAAGTAATAAAATTTCGGTAAGTAAATATATTGGTTCCTTGGATCGTGTGAATTATTTTCAATAGGTATTCAATAATTAAAAAAATTAATATTCAATAATAGAAATAATTCAGACATTATAAAGATTTTAACGATGGTAACTTACAATTGGGTTTTTTAATTCGTTTTTCCCTCCTGATAATTTTATCTCATTTGTTGAATTTCTCGAGCAAAAGTTTCGCGAATATTTCGATCTTGAAATAAATATTGTCAATGCTGGCAACGAAATACTTAACATGTTTGCATGTTGTCCACCAGGATCTCCTAGCCAGATCCCCCAGAGGATCCTCGTGAACTCATTAGTTGTGAAATTGTATAAAAGCAATTAACGTTTACAAAACCAGTGACTATCAGAAAGTTATCAGCCATCGATAGGGATTACAAAAATCAGGTGCATGCGATTTTCGACCTTATTGACGTAACTCAGAATTTATAATTTTAATAACGTATCAATGTCAGAAAGCAAGAAAATACCAAAAAGAAGTTTATCATGAATTGTCAATAAGGTCGAAAATCGCATGCGCCTGTTTTTTGTAAGCCCTATCGATGGTTGATCATTTTATAGTCATTTGTTTTGTAGACATGAATTTGTCTTACACAATTTCTTTTTAAACTTATTTTAGATACCTATCCCCGTGGTAAAACTAGTGGCACATAATAGCTAAAGGCGATTCCTATGTTTATTAGCAAAATAGATCATAAATATTACCGGAAAAATATTCAACACTATTAGTGGTATCGTTGGGAATGTCAAATAAATCACGTCATCACGTCGTGTCCTTGGTAACAAATGTATATTAAAACTAGAAATACCTTACCTGCTCTACTAATAATTAGCAGAATACCGTTCACACTAGTTCACACTTGGTTCAACTTTCGATGTAGTCCCGATCTCATTCAAGTGTCAGTTAAGTTACGAGAATACCATTTATGACGCCGAGACTAGATCGATATTGGAATTTGAACAAATATAATTACCAGAATTGGCCCTCAGGTGTTGACAAGACATGACATGTTAAACTAAAGTTCACTAAACTTAAAAATCGCGAAGACCAAACATCACTAAGTAATAATCTTATCCTTATTCGGTCACGACCACATTTCAAGATAACGTTTCTGGTGCTTAAGTGTCACTTAAACAATTGGAATAAATTTAAAATCTTTACTTAAAGAGTTTGACTTATTCCTAATTATCATGGTAACTGTAAAGACTGACTGACCGTAGTTTGAGCGATTTTTATTTTGAAATTAATATTAAAAACGTACAGTGACTGTACAACTCATTTTCTGGCCACAGGAAAGGAGTAGGGCCGTGGAATGTTTGCTTGCTGTCGAATGGGATGATATACAAGCCAATCGATACGGAAAGGTCTGATGAAGATCGTGCAAAGGAAGTAAACAACGCGGCAAGGTGATGATGATTATGAGAAATACTGCCACATTTTTATAGGTATGTATGAGAGCAATATTTCAAGCCAGGATTAAAAAATATACATTATTAAGATATTATGAGACTTAGTGCTATTATAATTTGCGTTAATACATTTACCCCGTAAAATCTGTACATTTAATACTGATTATAGTAAATTCACATGCCACAAAGAAACATTCTAATATGAATATTATATTTTAACTAATTAGGAAAGTAATACAAAAGTTTTGTTTAAATTACTGTTAGGATTCGCGCGACTGATCAACAACAACAGACCAATTTGAAATCAATTACCATTGAGTTTAAAACTTATATTAATAATTTGCTTATATGTTAAATGGGCCGTCGTACCGTTTTATTACTCGTTGCATATTTCTAAAGACCACTTAAAGTGTGGCCATTAAATCAATTCTCTTTAAAATCAATGAGGCTAGGCGTACCTGGGTGTAAGCGTCTATTCAAGTATTCCCTGCTAAGCTCCTCGAAACTTCACCGTCAACTTTGCATCAATTTTCAGTATAAGCTAATTGAAGTTTCGGCTGAAACTTCCAAACTTTAATGCTAGTTAACAATTTTTAAAATAGTCCCGTTTTCCAAACGATTATATTGAAATTATAAATGATTTTAGTGAAGGCTGGAGCTATTCAAAAGAGCTACAAAATTTTCAAACTGTAAAATGTTTAATGAAGATCTGAATGTGCCTAAATTTGAAATTAACCATTGAAAATCAAATTAAACGAGTTTGGACTTAAATCTTAATTAATTTTATTCATAGTTGAAGTAATCCTGTATACTAAATATATATAGTTTTTGATAAACCTTCATCAAGGCCTCTCTTGATTAGTTATAAAATTACAACCTAACGTAGCATCGTTCGATATAAAAATACAAATATTTTTCTTTTCATATGATTCTTTTGGGTTGTTGTATTATTTGGTACTTTGAGTGAATTTTCCAAGGTTGACATAATTGGTTAATTCTGAACATTTTAATCACATTTTCCCAATAAAAAGTTCTTAAGAAAACGTACGCATGGGACAAAGACACCAGGAGAGTGTGGAATGGAACTTAATCTCATTCAATAAGTATTTGAACAATTGTAGTTTTCCGATATTCTTTCTAATGCCCTTTTCCAACAGAATACTGCTTCTTTATTACTGACAGTCTAGTCTTAACTTTCAAAGTTTCAAAACTAAAACTCTTTCTATATTTTTTCCTCGGCAAAAAAATCACAGGTTGATCCTTTCCCGCGGGCGTCCAATAATGCGATTTCAATGTACCAACTAATTGCGTCCAGCGTTGCTTTTGATGTTCGCTCCTACGTTATATACAGGATGTTGTGTGTTTCCATAATTATCGGGTTTGGGTTTTATTGGTGAAGTGGGATTGTAGGCCGTGCTAAATTTGCGATATGAATGTGCGTGTTATTGGGATTTATTTTTAAATTTGTTGTTAAGCTGATTTATTTTCTGCTCATATGATAAACAATGAGAAGTTTAGTTTTGCAAAAAATAGTAGTTACGGTAAAGCGCAAAATATCAGTCGTTGTATTTAATATAAGTCGTTCTGTGGAAAATCAAAACATTCTGTCAAATTTGGTTAGCCTAAAAAGCAAGCTCTAGGCTTAGAGCCTCAAAAGTCTTTGAATGCAACTGGGATAAAATTTTAATAAAGATGACGCCGGTAAAGTCCTGAAATAAGTACAAGATTATTTATTGTTGAATAAAACTACTATAATTAATTTCACCGTTATCTCCCTCATTATTATTGGAATATTTTGGAGCTTAGAAGTTTTATATTGATAATGGTTTTGAGTAATAGAAAGCTTACACCTTCTAGTGTTTTGAAGCTTTATAATGATGGAATTGGAAGTACAGGTCTTTGGAAATCCAGGTAGATATATTTTAGTGAAGTAAATATCAAGGTATCGATGTAATGTAACTGTAAAAATTAAGATTTAAGGATTCAAATTTGTTGTCTTTTTTGTTTGAAATTATACATCAGCTAAACACGGCAGATTAAATCACATTTCAAAACTTTTTGATTTGTTTACCAACATTCGTTATCGAGTTTTGTTGGCCTAGTTATTTTTGTATTCCCAGTTGGCAAAAGTCAATTTTAGAACACAATTTGGTATTGGTTTGTAGCTTTTTATTTCTGGATGAATCATGCAAAAACCATGCTACGTCAGACGAATTGGCTGGATCAACCGAGTTATTGTTTATCCTTACACATATACCTGAATATAGCAGTAGTAACTGTACTTTTATTTTTGTGTTCTGTGGACTGTACTTCAAACGCAAGGGACAATTTGGCTCCTTAAACCAAATCCCGTTTTGGGTACTAATTTCTACTTGATTTGAATATATAGCATAAAGCTGTACTGTCAAAGAGGGAAAAATCCAAGCTGAAGTTTTAATGGTCTTGGTATATAAGTCAAAGAACCGATGGTCGTTGGAGCAAAAAGGTTCTGGATTGGCAGCCACCCATGGACGCTACAACAGAGGAAAAGACCTCGCAAGATGAGCCGACGGTCTATTATACCTCGGACCAATTACATAAAATTACACGATTGTCAGTTAAAAAAGAAGAAAGAAACGAATTAAACAAAGATATTGAAATAACTTTCACCATTTGGACCTAATAGCTACGTTACTTTTATTAAACAGTTGTTAAACATCTGCAGAAAAATAAAAAATCAACATTCATTCGGTGTAAAAGTGAACATAAAATCGCAAAGGTCGCATCAAATAATCCACGTCCAATCACTTATCTACAACAAATAAAAAAAAGAAACACAAAAGCGCTTTTCACAACGGCCTGTAGATCCTGCCACCTGTGACAATGGACTCCGAAGAAGAAAAACAAACCAAAGTCAATGGCGAAATGAAACTCGGTACGAATAAAAATAAAATCCTGTTAGCTATTTACGAAGTAAATAATTCTATTGAAAAGATTTACGAAGTAGTTACTATAGATTTGTTTATTAATCCCACGTTTCTCGTTAACTTAATACGAATATAAACGGTTGCTACTGGCTAGAAATAACTACATTTTTTATTTTTAAAAGGTAATCGCCGCTCTTGGAGTAGGTACATCATAAACTTCTAGGTCTATAGTCTTGTGGTGCAGAACCTTGGCACAAAAGTCGGACTCAAACGTGCTTATTAAGGAACTAGCCTTTGAAATAATCTAAAATGTAACCATGTAGAATTAGACGTTAAACAGTCGTTAAAAAATACAAAATATTGAACACAATATTTAAGAGTTTATATTAAGAAATTTAGACCAATATAAATTTTATTTTGTTTATTTTAGTGAGTAGTGTAACAAAACCGTCCCAAGAGCACAACCAGAAGATTATTATGACAATCCATTATAAAAAGCTAACAAAAGCTAAAGCTTTCATTTCTATATAACCGTTCAATACACAACTGTTGCAATATAAAACCATAATAGTTTTAACTAGAATCCATAATCTTTTAATAACACGAAAACATCAATGAAGTGCAGACAGAACATCTTTCTTAGAAACTTTTTAAAATCACGCCTTCAATTATTGGCAACGATACTCAACTTTAACAACAACGAAATATGGCTTAAAGTCGAAGTAACTTGGACAAAGACCTTATCATCTAGTGTTAACCATTTTCAGTCATTCTGTGAAATATATCTGAAGACAGGAATAATTTCTGTGAATAGATTAAATTGAAATGTTTTGATGTGTATTTACAGTTGTTGAATGAAAAACGTTTTGACGTTGTAGGCAGTTTTATTTAAGTTTCTTTGAATGTATTTCGTTGCTAGTAAATATATATATGGATCGAAAAGATACTTTTCTGTGTGATCCGATTGAGATTTGTTGGCAGAATAGCAGACGACTTAAACTTATTTAAAATTGAAAGAAGTATGAATTGCGCTTTCTGAATTGTAGGAGACATACGTAAGTATTTTACCACATGAACAATAGCCTACAGTACTAGTGTATAATCGATTTTAAACTTTCGCGATTTGTATACATCATACAAAATAATTTAGCGGTTTGTACATTAATGTTTAGCGGGTCTTAATCGCGTTAACGTAACTTATGTACGGTATAAATACCTATTTGTTTCCGACGTTTCGCTCGTCTTGCACCGGCTATTTGGCTATTGTATATTGTATTCCTAATGTGTGTGCCAGGAACACTAACATGCATTAAACAAACATGGCAGGTAATTATATGTACGCTAGTATACAATAGATGCGACCACGGCTCTAGTTTGAGCATTTCTGTACTTATACTTTTCTGGATTTACATCTGAATGATCTATTTTCGTGAGTCATTCTTTTTGGACCCCCTTTTGACGTAGTCGGGTTATAATATTTAAACTTATTTTTTTAGAAGTTCATGATCCCAAACCCAACGACTGGAATTACTATTCTGCATTTTAGTTTCACAAGTATCTGTGAAATAATAATTGTGTCATCAAATATGATATTAAGATCGCACCTACGGATCTTCAAGATAACACATGTGTCACTTTGGAATTCATTTTATTAAACACAACCGACGCATTAGCTTGCAAAACCGTTGATAAGAAATGAAAAAACAATGTCACACAAACAATATTATTATAATGATAAGCTTTATTGAAATATCTTATCGTAAATAATATCTTATTATTTGTCTAGCTGCAAGGTAATAAACAGTGACATTCAACGCACTTAAAGTTCTATAACCTGACCTAGGGTGATAAAATAATGATTGCTTACTAAATTGCAAATTATTTATTGTTAAGACTGGTGCAATTTATGAAGAACATCTCTATTTGATAGCCTACTAAGCCTTTCCGTTACTTTAAGAAGACAGTGTTATAATAGATCAAAGTTTAGAACAATATACCATATGCAGTAAAATGTAACACTGCACTGTAACAAAAATTCAATTAAAACGTTTTGAAAATGACAGTTTTGGACAGAAAATGGAGGCAGGACGTAGGTATATTTTTGAAATAAATAGATATTGCAAAGTAGTTGGGCAGTACCTTCACTTAGAGTGATATTATAGGACAAAATACCATGATTTTTTTGCCGAGATTGAAAACATTATGAAGTATAGAAAATTAATGAAGTTAAGAAGAAACACGTTTTTTTCTAAAATAGCAAATCAGAATTCAAACTGATAAGATTGAAACTGGCTGAAGACTGCTTTTGTCTTATGCGAATAACAACGGGACGTGGCAGATTCATAAAACTAGGTTGTTCTAAGATATATATTATTTAAATTTAAGGAGGATTGAATTCTCTTACTAGCTTATATACGATTTTCATTTCAGTTATTTTATACTTGAATAAAGTTTCACCTTCCTTGTAAGGATTTACTCTCATATTGATAAATTTCCTCATACTACTGGAAAGTTACTAAAGGAAAATTCAATTCCACCTGAGCCGAGCCTGAAACCACACGACAATCAGCAAGCGTAAACGTAAATCTCAGTCAATATACTCGTCGTAATTTATTCCATCAAACAATGTCAATAATGCATGAGTAAGCAACAAAGTTACAAAAGCCAAGACAATTCCGCCATACAAATCTCTGATACTCATCGGCACACAAAGCCAAGCACTTCAATAAAGCATTTAAAATTAAATATTCAATTACGCGAACAATTGTGGGGTACTCCAGAGACAATTAATAGAAGTTTGTCAATCAGCCATCTTAGTTAACAAATGGAAGAACATTTATGGTGATAAGATCTGTGGGGTCCGCACAATTACTGCACAATCTACAGACAAATCAACGGGTACAGCACAAATAGATTTTATATCTCAAATGTTTGGTGCAAACTATGGATTAAGCGAGTTGCGTTTCCGTCCTTTCTGTCGGATTGCTTTTTGTAAGTATTAGTGTTTATGCTTGAAGTCAATTGAAAAATACTTTATTTTGTCGCCTTTGTAAGCTACATTTTTACTAACTTAACTAACTCATCCATAACTATTTCAAGTTTATTCTAATCATCGTTAATTGAAAGTATATATTCTTTTCTACAGATAACATTATTTTGTATATAATAAAGATAAACTAGATTGCATGATACTGATAGATGAACTTAAAAAATATATAGCCCGCTCCGCTACACGCTGCCGCTTATACTTCAAATCTTCCACATTTACTAGCAATAAATATTTATCGTTCCGCCAGACTGGGATTAAGACGAAACTACACAAATATTGTTTCAATACACTTCTTTAGCGTGGTCACTTTGAACACGATTATTTCAAGCACTTTTTATAGAAGCTAGCGGTTTATGTATTCTTTTCATGTCCAATCTTGGTTTTAACGATCTATAAAAAACTGTTTCCGGAAAATTAGGACATGTACCGCGGTATTGTTTGAAACAGATTTCTAAAATGTTTTACGAGATTTTGCGGATTCATGCAAACCCGTATCTTGGAATACAAGATTCCAAGATACGGGTTTGCACGCTGACATTTTTTTGGGTTTTGATCAAGATTTCTTTACGTTGCTTTTTTATCTTGAAAAGATAAATATATTTTCGAAGTATACTTGAGCTAAAATCGTTTTTCTTTTAATAACAAAGCTGATAGGAATAGAACTAAGTTCTAAAAAAGAATTAAGAATATAGTACGAGCAATAAGGTTTGTAGGAGAGAAAAATCAATTCAAAATTCTAATCGCATTTCGTTTAAAATACAGTTTCGATGTCAGATAAAATACGAGACTATCAATTTGCTCTTTAATTCTACAGGTCTAATTATTTTCTGTAGGTATTTATAAAATTCTTGCATTACTGACAGACTGACAAATAAGCTACAGCCAAAACTATTTTTTAGGTGCAGAAAGCTAAATTTCAGCATGTAACATCCTTGAGGGGTGCACTAAGACGGAATTTCCCGAAATTCCCGCGAAAAAATGTGCGTGTGTAGCTGCGGGCATCGTCTAGTATATTATATTTGATCTTGGATTATACGAAAACGTAATAGGTGTCTTATTTTTTAAATAAAACTAAACAATGAAATTGTGATTTGACCTGGAAATCAAATACCTTACCAAAGAATGGACGACAAAATCAGATTGATAAATTTTTGATGAAAAGGAAAATAAATAATTACCTGTCGCGTAGACACGACAGGTACAGCGGGGGACCCTCTACAATATGCCAATTACTTCAATAAATGTGTATCGCATGTATACCAACAATCTTCATCGTACATCACAAGAGTCGAAGCTTTTAATAGGGTATAACATTTACGAGACCCAGCTGTATGTTGGTACTAAGGCTATATTGATTGGAACATTTAATGCAAGACCTTGTTTTGTGAGATCACATCAACCATCAGCTTAATAAAATAATTGGCGACATTAAACCTCTTCAGAAACTATTTATAGCGAATCCAGTTGATATTGTGACCAATAAATTGCCAACAAATTAAAACTTTATTATTGCTTACAAATTCAAGAAAGCATTGTTAAACTAAAACACGTTTTATGAAAACATAATTGCAGAAACAAATCGAACAATAAATTAATATTATATTATCTGTAACCGGTACGTACTGGTCTATACATATCTATCATGACCGGTTCCGACCGGTTTCTGCTGCAAAGTGCGAAAAACTCTTGTTTGTGCATTTTGTTTACACAGATGTTGGTAATAATGATTGCGATTGTACCTTCAAGTAAATGCTTCCTTTTACCCTTGTTTAGCTTCAGCTATTTAATCAAATAAAGCTATTTTAAAAGGATATTTTATTTGTTCTACTAAGTATTGTTTTTGTATAATGGTACTTATATATTCATGCCTTGAATACAGTTGAAGGTTACCTCAGTAGATATACCAGCTACGTATATTGTACTATATTCCATAGTATCTCAGAAAAGCAAAATTTGGTAACAAACGCATTGTGCATTGGCACTAAGTAAAATATACATACCTATATTAGTGTCGTGGATGCCCTCGAAAACCTACGTTCAGGAAGTTGCATACGTCTACCAAGAACCATAACTGTCTACTATTAAAAGTACAGAGCTTAGGCATTTGCAATAATTACATAATTCTTACATAAGAATTATTTATTTGACCCCTCTTGCCGGAATGCAGATTTACGTGCAGACATATTTTTTATTATGACTACTCTTCTGTCATACGAGCAGTTACTTTTTGGTTAATTTTTATTTTATAAGTACGTACTGAATTTTACGATACGTGGAATTAAATTCCTATCTCAAAACTAATTAAATATACGTAGATTTGAAGACAACAACACCATCTGAGGCCTTCAGTCAATTTCCTATTGGGTCAAAATCAAATTATTCAATGGTGTCTTCAAAACCAGGTCACTTAATTGGCAAAGTAACCACGTAGAAACAGAGGGATCCCTCGGACAATTATCTGGACAATGGTTTGAGGGAAACACCTGATTCAATAAATAAATCTTACGCTGGACCTACCACAAAAGAGGACAAGTGTATTTGGCACAGGGAATTTAGGGACCCAAGATTTAAAAGCCAAATGAAGGGATGTAAGGAAATAGATCTCATTTAAGGTGTGATGAATAAAAGCTTGCGTCTTGGCTGCAGCGTCTAATAGGAAACTATTTAAATTTTTATAGGGTACTAGCTGATCCGGCAAACGTTACTTAGCAAAATTTTTTTGTTTTTTTGAAAAATAGATGTTGGCCGATTCTCATAGATACCGGATAAGGACAAAAAATTTCATCAAAATCGGTCAAGCCATTTCGGAGGAGTATGGGAACGAAAATTGTGACACGAGAATTTTATATATTAGATTAACTGTGTTCTACTTCGTAGGGCATCTCTCTTGGATGTCACGATATGAAAATCGTTATTAATATTTTTTTGCTTTATGGCAGAATGTCCTATTTTTGTGATGTACCAGCTTGATCGGATATTTTTTATTTGCAAATATTAATTTGGTCACTATTTTCAGATTCACGATCAGCTTCTTTTTGCGTCGTCAGCGTCTGATTTACAGCAGATGGTCACTGTTATGAATGAGGCATATAAGAAGAAGGGCAAGAAAGAGAATGTAAGCAAGGCTAAAGTCATGGTCATAGAGAGCGAAGATAGTATAACCGAATGTAACATGATAGGACAATGATAGGAGATGGAAAAGTGGAACAATTGAATGAGTTTGTCTATTTAGGGTCATTGTTTACGAGAGATGGAAAATGTGAGGGAGATATTGAAATGAGAGTGAAAGCAGGAAATTGTGTGAAAGGCGCCTTACAGACCATTTTAAGCAGTAAAGTTATACCGGGTAAGGCTCGCTTTGCTATACTGTGACGTGCTTTACATATGTATATTCTAATAAAAGATACAAATATTATATCATAGCCTATCAAATAATTTTACAGAATGCACAATTTCTGTACAGTATTTGAAACAAAAATTATTGGCGATGCTAAGATTCTAACTAGCGACTCTAGCGGCAAAATTTAGAAGTCGTCCATGTACGACTCATTCGTAGATCACTACTACTTTTGACACTTTAGACAGCTCTTAATACAATTACCACCTTAACCTCGAAGCAAAGTTTTGGCGCCAAAACTGATGTATGGAAGTGAATCGTGAGTATAGCAGAAGAAGCATGAAAGTAGAATTAATGCTGTGGAGATGAGAGCTTTGAGGAGTACGAGAGGAGTAAAAATGACAGATAAAGTGAGAATAAGTGTTATTCGAGAAAGGTGTGGTTTGAAAGAAGATGTAGTGACAAAGATTGAGAAAGGTATGTTGCGATGGTTTGGATATTTGAAACGGATGGATGTAAGAAGATTTACGAAAGAAGTGTATCGAGTAAGAATTAATGGAGATGTCGGTAGAGGATGCATAAGACGGACTTACATTGACCAAATGGGTTACGTACTGCGGAAGGGCCAAATCAAAAGTACCCATAACCGACGCGCATGCATGACGAGGTTAATGAATGTCGAGGAAGCGAAAGAGGTATGTTTGAACTGGAGCATTTGGTGTTCCATAGTCTCTGCCTACCCGAATGGGAGACAGGCGTGACGTTTAGATAGAGACTATTTTCAGTCATATTCCATACAGTATTCGTATTTGTCACAGCCACGTCTATTGCAGATATGTATTGATTTAATCTATGTATTTTTCATCATCTTCAGCCTGCATCATCATTGTTAAATCAATCAATTATTAATTATTATCAATATATATATATAATTATTGGTTTAGTAACCGACTGACACATAACGCAGAGCCAAAACTATTACTGGGCGCAAGAAGTTGAAATTTGACACGTATGGTCCTTGAAAAGTGTAGGGGAGCACTAAGTGAATATTTTGGAAATTCTCCTCCTAAAGGGGTAACTGTTTGATTGCTGTCTGAAAATTTATGCAGGTGCAGGAACGACCTAAAGCTGTGTGTTGTAAACTGGGGCCCAATTCTACTAAATAAATATAGTTTCGATATCATGTCAGTGTCATACTTACGTCACAAAAAGCGTATTCTTCTAAATTATCTGATAATTGAACGAAGTTGTTATGAGATCGTAAATTGAAACAAGGGTCAAAATATGTGTCAACGACGAACTGTTTATTTAAAATTATACGATGATGACAATAGGTTATCAGAATACCGCTTCTGCGTCCATCCCTACTAATATTATAAATTCGAAAGTGTGTATGTAATGTATGTTCCGATTTCAGGCAAAAACGGCTGAACCGATTTTATTGACATTTAATATAGAGATATATTGCACCATGGAGACGGATATAAGCTACCATAAGTTGCAATAATTAAACTGGGAGGGATTGAAGGGAGGATAGAAGTTTGTACGGCAGAAATTTTCCTCTTGAAAGTAAGAACGCATGCGCGAATAGTTGAGTGCTGCGCATGCGCTATCTATCAGTACTGTCACATCATACATATTGTCATATTGTGCACGGTGGTTCCATTGTTCGCATATCGAAACCAATTTATACTTCGCTCAAACGGCTGAAACGATTTTCTCTACCTACTAAAATTATAAATGCAAAAGTGTTTATAGATATATATTGGACATGTATTGAAACATAGCTTTGACATTTGTCATGGATACTGGCCGAGTTACTTTGTACCCTATAGAGCTTCTGACTCTTTAGAATAATCAGGAGTGTCTTCACACAACTTGGGACTGAAAGTAGATATGTGTTACCCCGAATTTAACGCGGGCGAAGCCACGGGCAAAAGCTAGTTCAAAATATAATATTAATGTCATATAAAAATAGGAGAATTGCCACCCTGGCTTCAGTATATCACTCAAACAATTCATCGAACAATTAAGACTTAGTTATTATTAACCACTAGAGGATTTTTTTTAATTTACCCGTTTTGGGTGATCCCGTGGGAATTTCGGGAAATCCCTTCTTAGTGCACCCCTACGGTCCCCAAGGAACATACATGCCAAATTTCAGCTTCCTGCGCCCAATAGTTTCGGCTGTAGCGTGTCTGTCAGTCAGTCAGTAACGCAAGGATTTTATATAATAGGGCCAGAACATATCTGACGGAAGATCCGTCGCGTTTTATCGGTCGCGTAACGCCAATACATACAAATGTATAGAAAAACGTTCAACCATTCACACCTGACCGATAATCCGTTAGTACGTCGAGCGTACTAACGGATTATCCGTCGACGTCGCGCGCACCACGCACCACGTGAATTTTGACCTTTGAGTAAGGAATATAAATGGAGAGGGCACATAGAAGGTACATATAGAAAAATTACATTATTCACATATATTATTATATTTTATATTTTTATAGACTCACGGCTGTATCCCCGGAGGGGTAGGCAGAGGTGTAATATTACACCCACATTTCGCCATGATTTTTTTTTATACACATATATACGAAATCGACATAAAGCCACCAAACATAGTGTTGTCTCGTTTTGTCTTAGGGATATCTCTGTCAGAAAAAAGAGATAGCCATAGTTTACTGAATAAATTAATCATGACGATATTTTATTAGAAATGTCATTCGTGCCACTATCGCCATATTTTTCGCCAAGGTTTGTGGTACATCTGCTGTGAAATCGTTGTCTATCGAACATAATAATTCGGTTTTTGTGCATAAATATATATAAAAAACCGATATGGGCTCTCAGAGAATATTTTGTTACATGTTTCATACAAGGGTCGTCTTTCACTTTGCCATGTTCGCCCACATTTGCATTATGGAATAAACTAATCTGGCAAAAGATTTAAACTAACAAAGGTAACTTACTACAAAAATGTATTATTCTCCT
The DNA here is from genome assembly GCA_944739405.2 of Euclidia mi. NCBI lineage: Eukaryota > Metazoa > Arthropoda > Insecta > Lepidoptera > Erebidae > Euclidia > Euclidia mi. The sequence continues at coordinate 15,370,771 of OX123197.2, forward strand.
CTAACCGGCTCCATATCGATATAGATTACATTCCGGAGAACAACCCAAATGGCCATTTTATTTGCCCAACGTTTCGTAGGTGTGCACGCTAATTTCGTAGGTGTACACGCTAAATTCGTAGGTATTGGACATACCATATCCATGTCATTCCCAGATCGGTGATTTTAAGATCGTAAGATTCCAGGGCCGCCAGACCTTACTTATTTTTTCAGAAACGAAATGTGTAGAATAATGTAGTGTTAGTATGTGCTATGAGTGTACGCATATTTGCTAGCTTGGATCGAGGGCCAATTTTTGGGTATGAGATGCTAAAGGTCCACGGGAACAATTTCCATACATACCTATATAGAAAACATTTTGTGTCTTGCTCTGAACTGTAGTCTGTAAACCCTTCTATATCATTTGTATAAGTTTTGTGAAAAACCGTAACCAAATCCTATTATCGTCTTTTATTTTTGAACCTCCATACCTAAATAGGATACATATTTAAATAACGCTTGTTGGCTACTATAAAAAATCTTCGAAGTCCGACATATTTTTAATAGTCAAACTCGAATTGCAATATAAATAACTACAGAACTTCAGTGACTACATATCATCAGGGAACACGAAAAATGATTAGGTAAAAGAATATGACAGTAAAATATTGAGCTGCCCTGAGTACGGCCCTGCATGAACAAACTTATATGTGTGCATAATAGCCACGCTTTCAGCGAATGTGTGCAGATACGCTCGACGCATTTTCCGTCAGATGTGTACCGATTCATTTGACGGAATAGACGCGACCGAAGATACGTTCGACGCATCTTCGGTCAGATATGTTCCGCCCCTAAAGATTATAAAAAACTTATCAACTAGTAAAGAGCATTGATATTTGCCTGATGTTTAAGTAATTTTAGTGTAAACCAAAATAATAAAAATACATAAGTGAATAATACTGTATCAGGATTTTTAAAGAGATAAACAAAGAGGAGAGACAATTTTCAAAGTAATCTGTAGCTTTGAAAAATAGTAAAAATGGCAGCCGCGTAGTATGGGTGAAGATAAATTCAACCAAGACTAAAAGTTAACGTTAGAAGTACTAAGAGTACTAAGATTTAGTAGAAGAATTATTTCTCGACTTGGTTTGTACAGTTTATATTCCTACTATATTATAGATCTAAACGTCCGTCCTCTTCAAAAGGAAATAAAATATTTTCATTGCGACGATCAATGTAGCGGCTGACCCAATTTTGTATGAATAATATTCAGAAACAAAGTATGTACACGTACATCTAGAAACTCTCTACTGCAATTTTAAATAAAATATCAATATGTTTCATAATAAAACTTTCAGCAGTATTGCTTCTGTCTGCGATTTTATGAATATCAATTGCAATGCACTTTTCACAAGAAGCAATTTCAGCAGAAATACATCTCAAAAGAATATTTTTCAAATTATTTGATCTCAAAGAGTCAGCTTAGTCGTAATTATATTCTGACACCTAAAGACCTAGAAGAATTTTCTATCTGTAGATAGATTATCCCAAGATTTGTTATTCATTGAATAAGAAATATTCTTTGTAAGAAATAATAACGGACAAAGGTGAGATCCTTGCGTAAAAATGGCTCCAATTTATTATTAATATTTTCAGACTAGAAATGTGTAAGGGTTTTTTGTTGCTAAGTATTTTAAAAATACATTGCTCCTTCCAAAACAAAGTATACTTTACAATCGGTAATAGTTTTCTGTACATTGAAGTTGTCCAGGTTCCATAAAAGCTGACCTACAAAACAAAAAGGATTAAGTCGTAAAATTTGATCCGGCATCAAGATATCAATGTACGTTTCTAGAATATTTATGTAGGCCGACGACTTTATATGATTGGATAGTATACCTACTTAAAGACATGAATTTTAGACTATCAAAGGAAAATATTCCATAACAAAGAATTACATTTAAAAGAAACATAAATACGTTTTGCTTATATGAAGAGAATTGTTGTTCTCTTGTAATATATTTATTTTTAATTTTTTTGGCTTGAGCCGACAAATCTGAGCATAAGTTTGATTTCGGTGGTAAAAATATCAAATTTTGAGATTAAAAAAAATATCATCATAATCACAGTGGCAAAAAATCAAAAGCAATAAAAATTACTAGCAACCTAGACAACAAGATGTGTATACAACTATCAGTAAGCAGCGAGTACCACTTGTGCTGATTAGAATAATTTTCTTGGTATACCTATGCCAACCACTTTCCACTATGTGTGCTTGAAAATAATCATAAATATGCTAGTATGTGGTACATTTCTCAAGTTACCAGCCTTAACAGTTTCATCACATATCTCAGGACAATGTTTGGGGCATGAAATAAAAACAGTGTTATCGTGCATTCGTCGTCGGTCGGTCTAGTAACTCGCACCTTGGCAGCCGATCGAGATAGAGGGTATCTTGCCACCTATCTTTGTGTTTGGTATAAGTGATGAACGGAGAGCGGATCGGCCAAAAATATTTTAAGCTCAAATATTTTTATTAAGGGTAAGAGAATGAAGATGGAAAACAACAAATTACCATGGGACAACTAATGTTCTATCTTGAATTTTCTAATATTTCATCTCTAACGTCTCTACATTACGTTTATTGTAGCAGCCCTCCCTACAAACAAGTAAAGTAAACGAATATCATGGTCACTAGATATTATTACAAAGATATTATTACAAAACAAGTAAAGTCCCTGCCTGTCTGTATGAACGCGATATAAACTCAAAAGCTATCCAGTACATTTTTGTTACAATTTTCACCAAAAGAAAATGGTAATTTCTGAGGAAGATTTAAATATATAATTACTTTACTTTACTTTTGATAGGCTAACGTTTGACCGCGATCTCGCCTAATGTTAAGTGCTTGCCTAGAAGGTACCTATTCACCCGCCATTTGAAAACACCCACATTGTACTCATCAGGAAATACAGACTCAGGCAAGGAGTTCCATGCCTTTGCAGTACGCGTAATAAATGAGGAAGCAAAGCGTTTCGTGCGTATGGATGAGATGACAATCATATAACGGTGACGATGATTAGTTTGTCTGGTCGTCCGATGGTAAAAAGGGGATGGAGGAATCAGGTTATGTAGTTCCTCTGCACACTCTCCGAAATGTGACCTATAAAAAACCGACAGACTGGCAACACTGCGACGATGCTCCAGGCTTTGGAGTTTTGTGTTAACTAATTTATTCAGATGTAGTGTATTAGCTGAATATGTAACTACGTAAATCCAAAGTTTCAAAGAAAAATGCAGCCTAAAAGTGGCATTAGACCTTATACAACACAACCAACATTAAATGTTCAGCATTGTAAATCTAAGGTACCTTAGATTTACAATGCTGAACATTTAATGTTGGTACAAGTACATTATATTTGGCTAATAGGTTTAATTTAATTGCAATTTAATAATCTATTTACGAATATCCTAATCAATTTCAATTTTAATTTATTTCTTTGGATTGATTTTATTATTTTATTATTGTCACTAAATTGTAATGTACTTTTGATTTAATTTGCTATTGTATTCTTATTTTTATTCTTTTTCTATTATTTTTTAGAATTTATATATTGTAAAAATTAATTTATGTATTATTTTATTTTATTGTTATGTGGACCAGGAATCATCGAAATTCTCGCCTGTAGTTTTAACCCTAAATAATTATACCCTTAAATATTTTGTTACTTCTCACTACCTGTACTATGTGTTCGCCTATATAATCTTTCAAAGTTAGCGGCCTGCCTTTTTTGTTTACTATCTATTTTCATAAATACTAATATATAATATTGCTCACTTATTTGTACATGCAGTGGCTACCTTAAAAGGTTATGCAAGTGACGGAGATTTTTTTTTTCTTTATTATTGTGAATGCATTCTTGTAATAACCACTGGTGGTCCTAAAATAAATAAATAAATAAATTTATACTTTATTTCTTCGTGAATAGCACACCTCTGTCTATTTTATTAGCTATTTTTACACTGAGATACTGACACTTTCTACCATAAAAGAGTACTGATAGTATTTCGGTCTCGCTTGCAGCTTAGACCGACGCGGTAGCGCGCAGTGGTATCGTGCATTGAACTTCGGTGAAGGACAGCGGGAAAGTATGTTTGTATGTGTTGTATGTACCACAATTGTAATCTGTTTGCTCTGTATAAGCTTTATTGTGCTGTCATACGAATAAGAAGCTGTTTAAATTGCGCAGAAATCAAGATCATATTCACAAGAGTACTGAATACATATACAGTATACACTAGGATGCATTATTGTATAGATGCGGTTTCCTTATCATATGAATACTTGATGCATTAAATAAATCTATTTATCGTTTCGTACTGCTAAAAGAATTGTTTTTAACCATGCCAGTTATTTTTTGTTTTGCGAAAACTTTGGTGTCTTGCTACGAAATACCTATATAGAATTCTATAACTATTTATAGAAATTTATAAGCAACGATTAAAATCAATTGATTAAAAATATTCAACAGTACTAAGTGTGTAACGCTAGGAATCACGTACCTAGAAATATTATACTAAACTTTTAGAGTTTGAAAAGATGCGGCAGAATATCATAATACTGAAAATAAAGATATAATCAGCAATCAATAGTGCACGTACAATTAAAGCATTGTGAATTCAATTAACTTTACCCATATTACACCAAGCCAATAAGACCTTTCACACAGAACTAGAAAAATATTGTATTACATGTAACATTATGTGCATTACGCGAACGCGAGACTGATTCGCGTAAACGACGCGTAAAATTCGCTACGGGATTACGCGGAATTACGTCGTAAAGCAAAATTACGCGGTGAACGGTCCTCCGAACGATCGCCTGTTTCGTGGCTCGAATATATTCATGATGCGAGGTGCAATTCTATTAGGATATCTACTAACATTATTTTGATTTAGAAGTAATACACTACCTGTATTTTCTGTTAGTATCGTTTAAAAAGAAGAATTTGATGTTTGGCGATAAAAGTAAGATGTTGCTTAAATGTTGGTAATTTGTAACATACTAGAATACTTAACAGTTAGTACAGACTATTATATCAAAGAAAATGTTTTCATCACTATCCTAGCGTTTCGAATTCAATTTACGAACTTCGCGTAGGAGCTGGGACTCGACTTTCTATTCTAAGCAAATTTGACACACTTAAATTATTTTTTCCTCAGTGGGACTACCGTCTGATCACCACAGATCCAAGTAATAGACCAGCGGTAGATCATTCAGACTATTTGCAATTTGGCACGAGTCATGCAGCAATGCAATGTTCCAAACAGCATTTGGTAATAATTTTGGTTTGAACTCGACTTTAAAAGTGAATAAAACTAATTTAACTTGCACAGAGCTTGCATCTATACATTTTTTTGTAAGTAAATCATCGATTTCCTCTTGCAGTATGGACCTAACCGTATAGTTGCATTATCCAAATAAATTAAATACTCATTCTTAAAAGATTTTGATTAATTTTCGTCACCTATTAACAAACATTTTCCGTACTAATAAACACTTGGCAATCTAACCTTGTCATTTGATCATATCATCCTCTACCACACATTTACTTTCCCTCAGAAAACTCCAAACATAATGAAAAGAAAATTAACAAAATGTTGGCACCAAGTTATCACGGAGGTACGCAAGTCGCACGACCGTTATTTTAGGCATTTTCAATTATGTACCGGACCATTTTTTGGGGTCCCGTGAGAGAGGGGTGCAGGAGATTAGACAAGATACTTTGTCTTTGATGATTTTTTTTTCTGATAGAAGACGTCATCTTTTATTTAAGTAATATTTATGTTGCGACTTATATATTATTGCAGAATATTTGAATTTAAAATTTCGTGGTCATTAACTTTAGAACTTTTCAAAAGTTATTATATTAGTAACAAAATAGTTCTTATTAGGTCAACAAGTCAACAATAAGTTTAGTATGGGTGTCTGTTTGAACAAATATTGTTGCAGAGCCCTAACTACTGGAACTACAAATTATTAATGGCATTTAGGAAAAGTGAGGTATTTCTTAATATTTCGCTCCTAAGGAGGTTTGTAAAAATATTTTAAAATTCACTGATTTAGAAAACAAGCGTTTTGCATACGCGGTCAATGGCTAGTAATTTATAAAGTATATTACGACTACTGTCGAAGATCAACAATATCATGCTCAAATGATCATAAGTACTCTGCGCTCAGCATAAATTATTATAGTGATGAAGTTCAGATGATTAAGATTTAATTGCAAGTATTTTATGTTATAAAGCGCCAGATCAATGCCACTTTACTGGCAATCATAAACAGCAAATTAGCTAAATTAAACGTAAGGTATAAATATTGCCTATTTTAATCACGGAACCACACTAAGTGCTGAACGAAATTGTACCATCAATTTTTTTCACTCCTGCCGTCTGCTCCGAGAACAAAACTATGCGATTCTATAGAGTTGTCGTTTTTTTGTCTCGCTGCAGTCTGCAGTTTAGTCACTGACAGAATGGCGACGTTGTCAAGTATTTTTGAGAACTATTTAACGAAAATGTTCTGAAGTGGCATCGGCAATACTGGAAGTCTGAGGGATATCTCCTTTAAGAATTATTTGTTAGGCTCTTAGTTGTTGATTGGTTATGGAATATGACTATGAATTTTATACTTCAATATTTTTATACGGCTGGCGTGGTTGGAGGAGTTAATTGCGATATTTAATTTCAGACATTAATTTTGTTCTCGATTACTCCGATTGTGTATCTAAACCACACAGGTCTAAACATTGGTTTTGACCTGTGCAGTTTATAAATACAATCGATTACGACACAATTATATCGATAACTAAGATTGAAGAAAATCATTCTTAATTTAATGATTGTTCATGTGTGGCCAACGACACAAAAAGAAAATATTTTAGTAGTCAGTAAAATATTCTACCTACTCCTAGTTTATCTCTGTTTTTATAATAGTCATACTGCATTTTTTTCATATATCTGCAACCTATCATCATAAGTTTTACTTAACACTTAAATAAAGAAAGGAATTTCATCGGAAAACATCAAAAGAAACGACCAGCACTCTACTTCCAGTCCATACATCCAAAAGATAATTTCACCCAATTTATATTCATTTAAACACCGCAAAGAAGAAACTTAATATTACTCCAAAGAGCCAAAAACGCGAGGCTAAAATTACAAAAGGCTACCAATAAGAACTTTCAGTTAGTTTGAATTTTAATAAACTCGTCGCAAGTTGAGCTGGCCGGGGAACTTCTACGAGGTTAAACCCCAAGTATTAAGTCAAGCTAAATTGGCTGCTGCATCGATGGTCTTTTCAAAGTCTGCCGTGTTTCAGAATATGGAATTTTTAATTTCAGTTACCAACTTGGTTGTGTTCTGGGAATCATTTTTATTGGAAAGTTCTACATATGGTTTTAGTCAAATCAAATTAACATATTTCAGACATTTTGTTAGATAGGTATACAAACGAAATAAATCAAAATAAAAAAAATTCTAATGGACGGGCAGACAATAGGCATGAATCACATTTTGACGAATTTGAAAATTCCAGATTTCGAAAACAAAATACTAAATGCGTGTTTTATTATTCAAGCACGATCAATTTTAATTTTTATGTTACTTTTGCAATTGGCATAATAGAAAACAGTTTTGGCGAACTGAAACTCACATGCGACAGCTTTCATATTTTTATAAGGACTTTACGATCTTTATTTGAGGTAACCACATCTTAAATTTAATACTACATTGAAAATGTGAAACTACAAAGAAAAATTGCCAGCTATGCGTATAAAACACTAGAAAACAAAGTGGTACAGCCAATAAAAGTTCAACTATCCTAAATCTTGATCGATCAATAGGATCTATCACTGTCTATAAAATCACAAGCAAAACATCAAAAGAACAGACACGAAAAACGAATCACAATAACTCAACGCGATCCCTGGTTTATCACAGTTTCTTTATGAATTCTGACAATACAGGAACAACAAAAGCGTTCGAGGATAAAGGCAAAAAGGTTTAATAACGTACGTCGGTAATTCTCTCTATTTTTGTCGGTCATAACTTAAGGAGAGAAATAAGGCACCCGAGTCGAGGCGAGAAACAATAATAAAAATAATAAATCCCCTTCAAACACGACTGACAGACGCGAAACTATTCGCCGGCAATTCTACGGTAACCACACATACTGGGAATATGGGATAACATTATTGTAGATGTTTTAAAAGCTAGACCTTGAAATTGTAGTTAGAAATGCTTTAGCGAAATTAGAGACGACGCGACGTGACGGCCAACAGCGCTTCTCGTGGTCGATAGAAGGACAAGTGCAGACTCACTAACATTTCTAGAAGCTTTAAAAAGTTGTAATAAATATTGCCTTTATTTACGGAAAGAAAATTAAGACTGGAAATAAGGTTATTACATATTCACTGTCGCTGCGATGCCGTAGGTGCAAGAAAATGTCTACAACAGTGTTTACAAATTTAAACCAAAACTACTGAAACAAAAGGAATACAAATTAATATATCATATAATAAGATAATGATAGTCAAGTAAATAATACGCAAAAATCTCGGCTCTCGGTCTTTCTTAATTTGAGAAAACAAATTTTTAATAAAATCTGTTTTCAAAAAAATACTCGATATCATCAAACTAGCTTAAGTATTTCTAGGTAATTGGAGCATTGAGCTTTTTACTAACACTGTTGTACCAACTTTAAACTTGTAATTATACCGTAATTATGGAGGCACGTAAATAAAAATAGCATTCAAGTCATAATTGCCACCCAAGATAAAGATTTCATAATAAACCTCTATTTTCCAGGCAATATTAGCCACTTAAAACCAATTTCCTTCAAAGCACAACTCCTAGATTTGATCGTGGAAATAAAATACCACTTTCTTCACTCCTTCAACGTTGTAAAATAAAAAAGGAATGCGGAAAAATATCCGAGGCACGGCATGTTTCTTTTATAACGCAAAGGAAGCAAGATAACACTTAATTTGCGCAATAAAACAGAAATCTCGCAAATTCATTAAGCTTTTAACAAAACGACCCATAATTATAGGGTCGTTTCACCATTATTAATAACTCATAAAACAATACGAGAAGAAAATAAATTGTTAAGACTTGCCTAGTGAAAATTCTTGGCAATCGGCCTAATAGAAATGTTCCGATTCACCCTGGGTTCTCTGTAAAACATTTTAACAATTATGCTGTCGACTAATCGCGTGTAAGTAATTGATTACTAAATAGTTTTTTCTCTAGTTATTTAAATTATTTGTGTTCCTTTATTTATTTTCTGCAGCTAAGTGGTGACAACGGAGGAATGGATATTTAATGTGGTTCAAATGTCTGTAGTGAAAGATGATTCAATTTGAGGAAAGCTATGTTTAGCATACCGTTATAATGGATGGACTTCATTCAATTGAGTGGTCTATTCATTAACGTTACACCACATGTATACGTGTCCTGAAATTAGAAGTAGTCTGTTGCAATATACAAGCTTCGACTTTCAAATTTCACGCAGGCTCCATTTAGGTACACAAACTAATGATTTAAAGTTATTAAGCTATTACGAAATTGTTTCGTCGTCTGGAAGGATCACACACCAAGACATATCGCCCTGGTCACCCTATCGAAATCCCGTCACCACCAGCGACTCGGTGCGAATCCAAACGAAAATGCGAGAAAATTTTGTTTTACATGCGAAAATGGAGAAATACGCCTTCAAGAAGCCAACAGTGAGAAAAATCGTGGAACAATTGGAGTGGAGTGTTTCCGGTACGAGAATGACAGCTTTCCAATTCAATAGAATGGGAGTTTGATTCTGTTCTTGGCGGGGGAGTTATAGGAATTCATAATTTGAAATGGTTATTATTCTTGCTGGAGGCACTGACGAAATCACAAACATCTTTTGTAATAATTTTAATTTAATTCCGCGAAGTACCAAAACAAATTAACTCGATGAGGACTTCTTAAATGAAAATGTATATCGTGTTCAAGTAAATATTTGACAATGTAATTTTGTTTTTATTTTAGTACTGACTTATAATTTTTATAAGTAAAGAATAAAACGAAATAGAGGATAGGTTTTGATATAAAACAGACTTGCTAGAATGTCTCTTCGCTTTTATATAACATCAGGGGCCCAATTCTCCTAAATAAATATAGTTTCGATATCATGTCAGTGTCATACTTACGTCACAAAAAGCGTATTCTTCTAAATTATCTGATATTTGAATGAAATAGTAACGAGATCGTAATTGAAACAAGTGTCAAAATGTGAGTCAACGAGGAACTGTTTATTTCATATTATACGATAATGAAAATAAGTTATCAGAATACCGCTTTTGAGTACATTCAAAATATAATATTAATGTCATATTAAAATAGGAGAATTGACCGCCTTGTTAAAATGTAGTAATGATAAAATTCATGCCGGAACCACGAAATCTTCTTAAAATTGGACGCTATTTGAGATCTTTATTCGCAACATGAAATAAGATCGCCTAAGAAAACAAAACAACAAATATTGTAAAACCAAAGATGAGCAATAAAATTACCACAGACGCCATTTTCATACCACAAAGTACGTAAAAATATGTTCGTAATAGTGATATTTTTCCTCAGCCAACCGTGACTATTCTTTATACTTCTTATTCAACAAGGAAGCGAAGCATATGCTACAAATAAATATCAAGTCAGTTTTTCATGTATATTTTTGGTGTAACATTTGTCAACATCAAGCGGTCGCGGAAAATGCCATGAGCAACCCAAGGAAATGATAAATTCTGGGGGTGTAATCCATGGAGGCAACAGTGTCACCTGTCATATAAGTGGTCCCTTTCCTCGAATCTACTTCATTACTATTTACTGTTAGATTTATATAATCATGAACTATATCAAACTAAAGAGACATTCAAAACAGGGATCAATGGCTATAGCCCCAAAATTTGACCAAGACTTTGACTGTACTACGATATAATATAAAAACAGTAGTTATGCAGTTCATTTATAGATTTGTTTTAATTTTTTCTTAAAACAGTAGTTATTCAGTTCACTTATAGATTTGTTTTAATGAATTTTAGGGACAATGGCATTATTTTTGCATTACTTTAGGTGTAAAATACATGACATACATTTATTTATTTTTTTATTTAAAATAATACAACTCCCGTAATAGGAATAAATCCTACGTCGCAGGGGACTTTATAGACACAACCAACGGACACAATGAACACCCAGACTTGAAACAACAAATTATGGATCACACAAAGTGTTGTCTCGTGTGGGAATCGAACCCACAACACTCAGCGCAGTATTAAACGGCGAGGCGACCGCTTAAACCACTAAGCCAACCGTGCAGTCAAACATTTATAAGGCCTAGACCAAATTACCCACAATCGTTACTCCACGTATTATATAAGGTTAAAATAGTTGTGTAGTTTTATCAATACTTTTCTAAGGGTACAAGCATAAACAGCCTGTATTAGTTAAACAAGACGGCCTATTTATTGTTCCAATTAACAAGACATTTCGACGACCAATAATTTGCTTATCACACACATGTATATTCTGATTGAGGAATCAGAAACATTGGTATCGTGGTAAGGAGTTATCAAACTGAATACCATCTTCATTATTGTTTTGATATAATGTACATATATTGGCGCTAGCTTCGGAATCACTGGAACTTGCTTTTTTTTATTCGTATTTATTTCTAGTTTAAGTTGTTTAGGCTCTGCAGTGATATGCAATTCAGGACTAGTAAATTAATAATGATTTTATACTTTCTATTGCCATGAAGATGTTTATACTTTACCACAGCATTGATAAGGATTGTATGAAAATGTTTTATCATAATTATCATAACAAGTACAAGTACATAGATGATTTCAATAGATTTTCGCAAATTGTGTAATTTTATTTTATTTTGTTATCATGTTGAATTATACGTTTAGATTGTCTTAGATACTGACTTGACTACTTGTATATATTATGCTACTAGTTGTTGCTCACGGATTTGCACACTGTTGAAAGGTTAAATCACATTTATAAATATTCATAGCTGGTGATTCGACATATTTAAACATTGGTTTACTTTACTATACTTTACTTTACACATTTTAGGGAAATTTACAGCTAGAATACACAGTAGAATAAACAATAACAGAAATACGGCCAGTTACAAGTTTCCACATATAGAATTTGTTTACAAAGAAAAAGAAACTGGGTAGACAGCATTATCGAAGCTTCTCAGCATTAATCAAAGTAATTATTACTTAAAGGTTTTTTTTAAATTTAAGAGTGCTAGTGTTGAAAATGTCGATGTCAGCATTCCGACTCGCGTCATTGTATAAACGAGCAGCCCTAGCCAGGTATGAATTCTGTGTATAGGTAGTCTTAACATCAGGGATGTGTAACAATCTATATTTGCACAAGAATGCAGATAGTACGTAGGCCTATTTTATTCACGAGCTCAGGAGTATCAACTGTGCCGTTCATAATATTGAATAGAAATGTCAGATCCGCAATGTTTCTTTGTAGTAGAAGCTTTCGGTCCTATTTTTCATGATAAAAGGTACCCTATTACAGTCTTCGAAGTCTAGGCTCTTCATACACTTTAATTCTTGAAATACAGATCAGCCGTTTTAGCGTAGAAACACGACACTAAGATATACATTATTTACAGGAAATAGTTCCTTCTTAACTAAAAATGATTATAGTCGAAACAAACTACTTTTATATTTTAATAGTCTGATAGTATCTTTGACAAATTTTTGTTAAACCGTCCTGTTAATTTGCTTTCAATGAAAACACTTGGAACGCAAGCATATGTAGTTTAGTTAAGGCACTTATTCAGGGGGTAGCTACTTTAGTAGAAAATGGTTTTATATTTTTTTTTATTATACGTAGGTAATATTTGCGAAGTGTGTTATGCCTTATGACTTTTTCTAACGAGACTAGGAGTTGAAATTTTTTAATTACGAACAAGGTTTAAAAGACTGTTTTCTTTTTTAATACATCTTCCGCACTAAATATATATACATTTATAATTATTTTAATTTGTTTGACCCTTTATAGTGCACCCGCATACTACCTGTCCTGTTATTTAATTCTGTCCGTACACGGTTGTCTGGCAGAAATCGCATTATGCGATAAGACCGCCCTTGTAACACTAGTTTATAAGAAACTCTCTGTAATGCACTCTTGTTATTGCCTGGTGTACAATAAAGAATTAATTATTATTATTATTAAATCTTGTATAGCGGAGGACATTCAATCAACGGACACGAAGCAAACCTGAGGCGCAATTCTCCTTATTATATTTGTTCGAAATGCAGTTTCGATCTTACCCTTAAGAGCTATAATTAATTGTATAACCCTCTAAGACTATTATGGGTGTAAAAATGCCCCAGTTTTTAAAAATATGAAATTATTAATTAATTCTAAGAAATTGTGAGTAACTTAATTTAAGAGTTAATTTAGACATTTGTTAATCAATATATATGTAGTTATTTAAACAAAATTTTATAAAATCTTTAGTAACATTTAACTTTGAAAATATGACTTACTACGGAATTCAATATTCGATCTATACCTAGATAGATCTGTAGATTTTAGCTTCGTTTTTGACATAAGCTCCATACAAAATATGTCAAACACGAATGACGAATCTCAAAATCCATGGATGGATCGAATATTGAAAATGGGTGTTAAACAGTTGACTATATGAGAGGGTACCACAATATTTCTTTTTTATGAAAATCAGGAATCCAAATGCAAATCCTTTATTTTGTTTTTGTTTAGTACAGTATGTTGCCGTTAATTGGGCTTACTTTACTAAAATATATATAAAAAAATATATAGGTACAATTTCTTCCTCACAAGTGAGACAAAAAATACTTATGCTTTTTAGTAATTTTGGTTTCCCAGTCTTTTTTAAGTAATGTTTTAAACCTTTACATGATAAATTAACACATATAACTATAGACATAAAATAATAATAGGATCTTTAGGTACATTTCAACAAATGTTCTCTTCCAATAAGTCCTCTTCGTCAGATACTAGTACTAGCTTTAGTTTCAAATTCCCCAGAAAAACATGATCTAAAATAAAACAACGTTGAAATAATTCTCTATTTTGCATGCTAAATTCAATAAAAAACATAAAAAGGTAAACAATTACGTTATTAATCAGTAGTGCACTATGACTATTTTGGGTGTTTTTACAAGCGTGGGGCAAAAACTGCGAGTGCGAACCATTGCTCCTCCTGCCCCTTCAAGGGCTACCGCAACTTAGAAGGATACACATAAGCACAAAGCACTGTGACAAAAATTCAAGAGAGTACTGAGTGTTTTTACACCCATATAGCCTTTAAGGGCTAATGTCAATGATCATATACTCATGTCACAAATGGTATTCTCCAAAATTATCTGATATTTGAACGTTATTGCTCTATGAACCAACATCATATACGTCAACGACATCAAATAAACCTAAATCAAGTCACCAACGAGTCACAGTTCATATGACACAGAACCAGAATAATGGATTGAAAACTCTTCAAATTTGAACTACACGAAAAAGGATGAACTAAACACGACAAAATATATCAGCAGAATCCATCATGATTGTATTTTTAGAAACAAGAATATATTTTAATTTAGATTTCTGTGACAGGCGTGAAATAGACACAGTAAAAATAAGCGGCAAGATCTTGGAAAAATATTTCACATAATTAGAAGGCTATAATAGTTGTATAGACAGAGTAAAAAATAAACGGCAAGAAGTAAAAAACAAATTGACAAAATTAGACGGTAAACAGTAGATATTAATAGAAATAAATGGCCATGAAAAGGGTTTGACATATCAAATTAGTCTTATCATGCTTCTCAATATTATAAATAGGAAAATTAAATGCGATTAATATTCATTAATCCGTTGGCATAAATACGAATCTATATTTGCGGCTGATCTCGAGAGTCCCGCATGCTATTCGTAGTTATTTTAAAGCGAAAAGTTCGGGGTAATTTTCTCTAACTTAAAATTCACTTTTCGAATAACGAGTATCTACGTGAATTCGTGAGTTTGTTTTGTTTTTGTTTTATGGTAATAGGCGGCAAACGAGCAGACGGATTGCCTGATGGTAAGCAATTACCACCGCCCATGGACACAAGCAACACTTTAGTAGTCACAAGTGCGTTGCCGCCCCTTGGGGTTGGGAAAAGGGATAGGATGAGGAGTGGGACGAGGGAGAAGGAATAGGGGATAAGGCCTCCGGCACTCTCACTCACCGAACGAAACGCAACAGTTTAGGTACTGTTACTTTACGTCAATTTTCTGTGAAATCAGCAAGGCTCGACTACCTTGAGTTTGCATCGCCGTTCTTCTAATTAATAAAATTATGATTTTTACCATCTTTTCGACAAATATTATTAATTCTCATATTCTAACGTACATCTCAACAGGACGCAACGATAACCCAGGCTACTAGACACCTAATGTTATCATTTCTACAATCAAACAATTCTGTCAAAGCGGTGAGGTATGCGGGGCAAAGGGGAGCTACAAAAATGCATTCTAATTGGCCGGTTCAAATTTGGGGTACGTCATAATTCATAACTAGTATTGGGATTGGTCTTCTGTAAGACGTATAAGTCTAACGTGTTGTCAGAAAGTGTTCGCCTTACGTCTGCCGTCTAGTAGGCTAGGTTGTCGTTGACAGAACGCTACAAAGTTATTTAAAACTATTTTATATAATTGAATATACCACTTAAATACAATCACTTGAACAAAAATATAAAATGCACCAGACAGCCAGCAGTCAAATTGGCAAATAGTTCGAACCGAGAAAAGTACGGTGACTGAAAAGATTCTACCGAAAATATTTTCTAAAAAGTTAAAGAGACCTGTGGAACTAGTTCGGTGTGGAAATCGTCTCGGCTTGCACAACCGCATCGGTTTAAGCCCGTATCATCCAAACGGAGTCCCGGCTTTTATAACCCTTATTTCCGATAATATTTATTGAAAAAGAAAATTCAAATAAGCGCAGCTAGTTATTTGATGAATAAGGGTTTGCTTTTAGTTCACCTTTCATTAATTAATGGTCATTATGTCAGTTACCAAAACTATTTAAGAATAATAATTTCCTACTTTCATATTAATTGAATAAGTATTTTATAATTTACATAAAACCTACAAAAAACTTAGATATGCCGATTTCATAATATCATACCATATGTAAATTCATATACAAGAGAAAGTACAACTTACTAATACAAACATTATAGTGTTTGTATTGTACCAATGTAAATATTATATATATAACTTAAAAGCATCAAATCATATAATCTTTTGCACCCGAAATCATATTGAACCGTAAATCATATCAAATTATTTCAACAAAATAGTTACCGAGAATTCATGTGTCATTAAAACTTTGATATGAGTAGTAATTCTCACCAAACCTCGTGCGCTCTCATCCCCGGAATCACAAGCCAGATAATTTCGGCAAGAACTAAAATATCATATTCAAACATCGTAAAATGAGGCTTATAGCTTTCCACCCTTTTAACCATAATACCCAAACTGGACGAATTAAACACCGGTCGTATACTCCGGCTACAAATTAAATCTAATCAAAAAACATCCATCTCTTTTTATGATCGTCGTAAAAGTGCAAAATCCGAGCCATCGAAACTAAGCGTCATAAAATGACGGTCGCAATCCGCTGATACGGGATTAGGAGCTGCAACGAAGGTACGGGGGCGTTAACCGAGCTTCCAAATAAGGCCTTTTTAATCCAACGGAATTATAGGAGACTCAAGTAATATCATCACGATAAACATGACTATGTTTTGCGAGTTACTGCTGCTAATGGTAGAAAAAGAATGGATCTAGTAATGTTCTGAATATATTTTATGGTGTACAGTTATTGAAATACAATCCTTCGCGTTTCAGTTGTAATTGTTTGATCATAAACATTGGCCTAGACATACTGAGGTTACAGTTACCTACTACAGTGATTTTCATGAACAGCTAAACATAATTGAGAATGTCCCCTAATATTTTCAAAGATTTTTTTATTTTTTATTTTTTTTATAGACTCACGCCTGTATCCCCGAAGGGGTAAGCAGAGGTGTATTATACACCCACATTTCGCCATGAATTTTTAGGTCCCACGTAATAGGGGGCAAGCCTGTTGCCGTACCGGGCACATTACCAGACTCCGTGCTGCTACTGAGAATTTCCTAACGGAAAAACCCAATAACACTTTGCCCGGCCCGGGAATCGAACCCGATCCCACGCGCATATTTATGCCGCGAGACCAACGAGGTTCAAAGATGGGTGAAGTTATATGTAGTGGATTATGATCTAACCTGTGGCAAAGTAAAAAAGGTCTGTACCTCACAGTGCTATACATTACTCAATAAATCTAATTATAATAATTTAATATTAGATAACTTTGATAGTAATAGTCGATATTACTTTTAAAATATGAATCTATAAACTCACATTACATTGCAAACGAGTACGGGTCACAAATAAAGCAATGGCAGTAATAGATTCAAGCTTTTAGAAAACAATTGAGGAAAGAACCAATCCATACAAGACGGGCGCCAAAATAAACACAAAGACAAAACTATAAAACGTCTACGAAAGGGACACCCTCTTTCGAAATCCCGACGTCTAATACAACAACTAAAAGATTCTCGAACCCTGATCTGTAAAACCTCCACCATTGGACATTCTAATATCGGCCAGAAGACGTTACGACACGGATAGCCCGGTTAAATACCGTAGGTGCCCAGCTTTCCAGGGGTGCACGGATATCCGTAAGAGGAATTCTTGTTTCGAAAATTTAAATTCAGCGTTTCGAGTATGAACCGGTATAGCTATAGATGCTAGTAGTATAATGTTTCTGAATCTATGTAAATAAATCACTGTCGATATTAATGTCTAAGGTAACATATCATGTAGAAATAGTCATTGGACATACCACGAAATAGGTAGGTTTTAGACGTGTCTTCTATATTCACGGATTTACTTGCTATTATGAAACAAATCCTTTGATTAAGCGTTAATATTTCCAGCTAAAACATCACCAAAACAAACTGAATAACTACTGACAAAACAAGTATTCTCTCTAGTAACTCAAAACAAATATTCTATAGCTGTAACCAAGTTCCAATAAATCTATCATAGCATTGGAATTGAATTGAACTAACAATATATCTAACCTCCCATCCCTAAGACGCTTCGTCCAAACTCAGGGTGGGAAAATTGAACTGTTGTTTTCCAAATGTATTAGTACATTTATTCGCGCAGAATGCAACCCGCTTCGATACCGTACGATAATATTTTAACTTTATCTCGAATACTGTAACGAGAATTCTTCTGATGGTACAGAGTAAAAATGTTAAAGGCGCAGTAGAACAATTAGAAATATAATATATAGGGATTTACGAATAAAAAATATGAAATCACTCTAACTACTAAAAAACAAAATTTCCTGTAGTAAAAACGTTTTGGTTTTAGGGATGAGTTAGAACTTGATTATATAGTAACCATTATTACAAACCATAATCATCTGAAAACAATATGACTGTCCCAACATAGATTCCAAATAATGCACAGATCAAAGAAAGCGACGTCGATATAAATGTGTAAAAACTTCATAACCATAGATGATGCAACTACATTTTTCCGAAAACTGACCGAATCATTTTGGTACTTTGGAGGTACCTATAGCCAAAAACTCAAAGGAAGAAAAAGTAGTAGACCCACTGTCGTCTTTTCACACTGTGTGCTCACAAAGGACGATGCAAAAGCGACACGGCATGTTTATATCCGAGGGGAAACACAAAAAGTGCAGCGCTCTGGCTGCCTCTTTAACATAATAATAGATTTCGGCTTGCTGCAATTTATTTCTAACTAGCTCCGCTTGCCGACTCGCGAACATCCTGTACATGTATAATGAATATTTTGGCGACTATTGATTTAAAGTGTTGTTTTCGGTTTTTGATGTTTGTTCGTTTATTTTTATAATCCTGGTTTTGTAAGCGTTATATTTGGTTATTGTGTATTGTAGGGTATTGGGAATGGGTAATTATAATGTTATGTTAAGTATAAGCTTAGGTTTTCAGTTATATACGAGTACAATGTTTAAAGATATGAAATGAAAATATTTTTTGTATTTGTATATAAACTCTTGATTAAAAGGAATGATTTTCAGCTTAATTTACCTGTATTATGTTAATCGAGGAAGTATTCGTTAATTGCTAAGAAAATAACTAAGCTAATTTATGACTAAACAGTACGACATTTTTTATGTGGTTTACTACCATTTGTTTGATATTAATACATTGTAGCCCACAATATAAAACCACAAAATAACTAACTTCTGCAATCAAATATGTGGATAAAATAAAAACGTGTATTAGAAAAAATATTCCATGGTCCTATTTTCTATGTTTCATTTTATTTTTTGATATTTATTTATTTAAATTAGGCTATGAGAAAAAAGGAAATAAATAAATTATTGGGCCATTTCTCGTGACTATTTCAAACACTCGCCGAAAACGCCTCCTAACAAAAGTCGTTAATTTAATTAAAACAAGAAAAACTTCCCTGATATTACATATTATTCTATACTTACAAACTATAACACGTTAAAATTGCAAATTAATCTAAACAACTTAAATAAATATTATCAAAACTTGACCTGAATAACTAATCTGACATCTTTCACAGTCTTTTCAATAAATACGAATACTTTTTAAATTTTCAAAAAGAAGAATAAATGTGTTAACAGCCAGTATCAATGTAATATTGAAATAGAACTTTTTAATACGAGTTCCGTGAAAAGAAGTTTATATAGAACTAGTGATACAAAGTGACTGTTAACACTTAATTTGTATTTTCCTTTTTTTATTTTCCTTTTTTTATAGACATCGACTTTATCCCCGAAGGGGTAGGCAGAGGTGTATATTACACTCACATTTTGTAATAGGGGGCGAGCCTATTCCTGCTACCGGGTACATCACCAGACTCCGTGCTGCTACTGAGAATTAGGAATAACTCAGTAACACTTTTGCCCGACCCGGGAATCGAAACCGGGACCTCCGATCAGCAGACACATACGCTATCCTCTGGACCATGGAGGCAGTATTTTCCTTTACTTTTTGTACAATGCAAACTGTACATTTTTCACAAGTCATCAATTTACGTGACACGCGCAAATTATTTAAATATTACAAATCAGTTCGCTATAGGCTAGCAAGAACGCCGCGCGTGCTCACTCATCATTATTATATTGTTATTTACGATCACCACGTCATTCACTAAAATTAAGCTCTATCAATAAATTCAGTTAAAATATCAGACCGCGTTATCATTACAACTAAGTGTATAGGCTAACAACAAGAACCCGTACATTTATATGGTCGTTCGAGCCGGATATGAACCAGCGACCTATGGATCATCATCTTTCTCCCGTGGGAGCATGTACAGTGCAAACTGTACATTTTTCACAAGTCATCAATTTACGTGACACGCGCAAATTATTTAAATATTACAAATCAGTTCGCTATAGGCTAGCAAGAACGCCGCGCGTGCTCACTCATCATTATTATATTGTTACCACGTCATTCACTAAAATTAAGCTCTATCAATAAATTCAGTTAAAATATCAGACCGCGTTATCATTACAACTAAGTGTATAGGTTAACAACAAGAACCCGTACACTTTTATTATGTGTATTCTTATATTATTGTATGTTTGAAACATTTTTCCGACGAGAATTTTTAATGGTTAGTGATGGAATATCATGAACCCTAGAGTAGTTGAAAATATTGAGCTAGGTAAAGAAAAGAATATGTTATAGTAATAACGAACATGCATTATAATATGCACAGGTGTACCTTCTATATTATTTATAATAATGATATTATATCGTCACACCGGTACCCCGAAGGGGTAGACAGAAGTGTAATATTACACCCACATTTTGTCTTATGAAATTTAGGCCCTCGTAATATTGCGAGATTATTGCTGTTACCGGGCACATTGCTAGACTCCGTGCCGCTACTGAGAATTCGGAATAACTCAGCAAACACTTTTGCCCGGGAATCGAGCCTGGGACCGCCCGATCAGTCGACACTACACACGACACCTATACACTGGACCACGGACGCAGGGTCATGAAATGTGGGTGTAATATTACACCTCTGCCGGGGACACAGGCGAGACTATACAAAAAAT
Source organism: Euclidia mi (assembly GCA_944739405.2). Classification (NCBI taxonomy): domain Eukaryota; kingdom Metazoa; phylum Arthropoda; class Insecta; order Lepidoptera; family Erebidae; genus Euclidia; species Euclidia mi. The sequence continues at coordinate 15,392,062 of OX123197.2, forward strand.
GTATTACGAAAGAATGTGTGTTTATTTGTTCTACTTTTACGTCAAAACTACACCGTGAATTTTGATAATACTTGGTAGTGATTAATGCACCAGAATAAAACATGAGTCACTTTTTGAGTCGATAGCAGACCATGGGTGGAGCCACAGCCAGAATCTAGTATATAATCTGGCATTAATCTTTATAACATTTGCTGCACCAATTTTAGTCGCAATCGGCTTACCGTAGTAAACAGACTAAATTATTACGTATTTATTTTAAATCGCTTAATTTATGCATAAGCATGGATTATAGTAATAACCAATATAACTATGGATGTTAATATTAAGTTTCAATAATGAAAAACATGTTTATTTTCCTAAAATCACAGTTCGTTAAATATGTAAATTATGCGATTTAACATTTAGGCACAATGAGCCCAATCAATTATATAAAATTCAAGTATTCAGCCTTACTTCTAAACAACGTTGACGAGCAGAAAGTTCTTACGAAACAACGTTAGAAATATTATTATTAAACTGAAAACCGAGCTACAAGGAAACCCACTTCAATTCCGTTGAAGACCTCCCCAAAACAGAACAAGGTAGTCCCATTACAAACTCGAATCTTGCTAAGCCTTACGCAACGTGAAATATGTAAAAAATAATGAGAATACCGCACTCCTTAACGAAATCAACGTAGAAAACATTTTATCATTATTTAGACCAAGTATTAAACTTATTACTTCAAGAGTTTGCAATTTGAGAATGAATTTGGTGCAAGCTAAAATGAAACTTAAACTAAGCTTGTTAAAAGTGAATTTGATGGTAACGAAGTGATGTGCAATTTTAGTCTTATGGTTCTGTGTTTCAAGAAAAAGTTTGTCAATCCCTATGAGGTATATAAACCGGATGATAAAGACGTAAGTAGGTTGCAACTTAATTTGGCAACTCAAGCTTTGATCTTTGAAATAGGTGTTTGTTTAAAATAACGAATAAGTTTGTGTCAGATATTTTGTCGAGCTTCTGTATTTACATTTTGTTTGTGCGTATATTGTTGATTTAAAGTGCTAGGCAGTACCTAGCGGAGCTATACCCGGAGAGTACCTGTACATATGTATAAAACTACAGGAGAAAATGTTTACGGTGCTCGATTTAAATAAACGTAACATTATCATGCATATAGTCGATATATTTTATGTAATTTTGATGTTGGCCTTGATGATCACGCTATAAGTAAGTGCTATAGACAAAAAGTAATTAATTTGTCATCAGTATTTAAAGTTTCTATAAAAATAATTATAACATACACCTATAAAATTTTTCTTAATTAAGTCTCCTTAAGAGCAAGTTATTAAATACTTTTAATGGTTTAATTAAGCAAAGTCATAAAAACTGCAGCAACACATTCAAAATTAATTGCCAAACACATAAACAAAAGTAGGTACTAATTTCCAGTTTAAAACAACATAAAAAGGGGGAAATGGAAATAACTAAGCAGTTTTACTACTGAAACTTCCAAACAAGGGTTCTCTGGAATACCTTTAGGAACCCAACGGTAAAAAATAGGTGATGACGCTCTAGTGGAACCCCGAGTTTCTCATTTAAAACGGCCCTAAACCGTCGAGAAAATGTTTTAACACCGTTCCTAATATAAATTTAGGGAGTGTACAGACTTGATAAGGTAACTCGGCTCGTAAAAGCCAGCGAATCAAGTCGACGCGATAAGGCCGGGTGCCTTCTTATCCAACTCTGGCGGTAACTGTATTCCTCTTCTGGTTATTCGAGAAGTGATGAATGGTGTTTCGGATTGATTAGATTTTTAACTGCAGTGCTGAATTTGGGCCATTTTGTGTGCATTTGGGTTGGTCTAAGTTATTAGATTGAACAGGATACCTTATTTATCTATTATTACACTACAAGTATAATTTATTTACTGAAAAAGGCAAAGTGGTTATTGTTAATATGTACTCATAGACCCTTAAGACTTTGAATGGCCTTCGGTACGAATTCATTAACTGTCACTTTCATATATTTTTTTGTATGACAACTCTCACTCTACGAAAATCCTGTGTCGCGCATGCAACCATGAGTCTATTGTGACATCCATACATAAGATCTCCAATTAGCAAAGTCACTGCAATACACAGATGAATATCCTTGGAGAGATGGGAGTCCCGTAGTGGACCAAAGCACTCTTATAGTTTCTCTTATAGCTACCATTTCTCAAGTGCTTTACGGCTATGTAGGCCTTACTAATAATGATAAACATCAAATCTAGGTTAACTTAAACTGATATTTGACTGCGAACATCAACATTGTGATAAAATCAATCTTACAATCGATTTTAAACTTTCGCGATTTCTATACATCATACAATTTTATTAAAACGGATCTTATTCGCGATATTTATTTAATTTTAAGGTATAAATAATTCTTACAGTCTATTGGAACAAGTGTAGAATGCTACGTGTTTGGAAAAGTTTAATGTCGTGATATTGTACTTTTTCAAACGCTTACTTGACTGCTTTTTATTTATTTTATATGCTGGAGACAATTTACAGGTAAATTGTGGTGGTAAGCAAAAAACCATGATTTAGTACTGCAACAGCGCTGCAAACAATAATCAAACTTCCTGGCAGAAAGTGTGAGGAAAAGGCATAGGATCATAAAATAGGCAGGATGTGCCTCCAGCATTATATTATTCTTCTATCTTTGGTCTATCTATCATAATCATATTCATCGAGATTGATTCTTGGGTTGGAAATGGATCTACAAAATTTCCTCGCAGAGGACAATACTTACTAGTTTTGTATCACGTCGCGGTTTATAATTGGACTTGACCTTGAGTAATATTTTTTTCTGGAAAACCAGCGCACTATTTGTCCAGCCAAATCTAAGTCCAGCTAAATATTTCTAACCAGCTGTCGTCTATCAGTATACCACCCCCTTAAGGTCCCGATGCGTTCGTCATTTCCCCAGAGTTTTTTACGAGCACAGCCAGAAACGTCAAGCTAATCAAGTGCTACCCTAACAACGTACAAAAGGTTTTTAATTAAACTTCATTGCGCTATATTTTCGTCTGTTAAGAATTTTATCATCGCATCTGTAATGAGGTCGGTGTGTGTCGAAAAATTACTGAATGGTTATTTTTTATTAGCAGACGTGTAATTTTTAATGACTGCTCAAATTGTGCTTTCGTGCGAAATGTACCTCACATTTTATTTTAAGGCATTATTCACACAATTATATTCATCTTCAATAGAACGATAAATATCCGAAAGCTTTGTCTTCACTGTGTATTTGCCTACGTATAAATACCGGGGTCACCGTCATAAACTTATTATTTTGACACGTAACAAATTTTATTGCTAAGCAACTTTATGAAGCGGTGGCGAAAAGAGAAAATAAGCTTACCAAAAGTAACTTAAATCGGCAAGAATGCTTGTCTATCATGGTTCACACGATAATATTATAATCATTGTTCAAGTACTTATTATCACCAAAACTAAAGCATTAAAATAAAGGGTGCTGGATTGGACATCACTTGTCATCCTTATTCAAAAGAAAAATATAGTTATCAAAGCTTTGAAAACGATCGCGATACAAGAAACTATAATAATACAGCAATTCTAAAAAGGTTATTATGTCGAAAGCAATTGTATTAGAGTGGTGTGTAGCTACTGCAAAATCGTAGAGAACCGTGTGAGTTCGCCCCAAAATCTATTTTACAAATGAATAAACAAAATAACCATCGCTTCCCTTTCAAGAAAATTACTTAGAAATATGACTTATGCACAGGTTGTTTGATTTTTATAGGAAGGATTACTTCGAAACATTTACTTTGCGTAAAAGTTGTTCAGCAGTGGACAGAAGTCGGGCTATGGACGATAATGATGATGATGATGCAAAGTATAATTCATTACTAATATTGTTGAGTGAAAACCAATGCTGTGTCTTGGTGGATATTACAGGTTCCTCAATGTTAACCTCCCTATCTTTTGTGCTTAATAAATAATGATCTGGGTATAACACATCTTTGTTTTATGCAAAACTGTATGTATAAAACTTTGCAGTTGCAGTATACTTGAATAGGTATACTGTAATACCTATAGTGTATTCACATTTATAGGTTGAGTACTTTATCAGCTCGCAACTTAGTTGTCACCATAAATAACTTGTTAAAAATAGAAACATTGATATGAACTGCATCCAGATATTTGTAATAATAAAGGCTTACTCATTTTAAGTTATAGTTGCTAAAAAGGTTAATAGTTATATTTTGCTCATCTGATTTGCAGAGGAGTAAGCGCACAGACTCCATTTCCTTTTACTATGATAATTTAAATTTTCTGTTTCTCTTTCATTCGTTTTTCAATTGCTGGTTTTCTTCTTTTCCTCTGTCTTTAACTCATAACCTGATTATAAAATTTTCGCCTAAGTATCTGTCATTTAAACACACAAAATTAGGCGAAAGTGTGACGAAATATTTTAATTACCGTATAAATCAAAAGCATTAGAAATAAGAAATGGGTTGAAAACTTTAATACGCTATTTTTTGCAAAATTATTCGCCACGTCGTAAGAGCATTATTTAATGCTTCTTCTATTTATACATATTAAGTAGGCCTATTTTTAACCGACGATTAATATGAAATACTTCAGATATAAATAATTAAATTAAATGTATAAAAAATAATAACACGGTTTGCAAGCAAACGTGGATAAAAAAGTGATATGTGTTATATTTATTCTTCGCATTAACTTTTAAATCTAGCTCAAGCTTCACAGGCTTGCGTGCAAATGAACTTCAATGCTATGCAAATCACGCTTTTAAAATAGATATGCAAAACTTCCTTATGTATTAAAATTAAAAAAATATGGTAAACATGTCTATTAAAGTATAATAAGAGCAAAAATGTGTATCATTATGAAGAATTATTATTACATTAATTTAAATAGCTTGTGGGCAAATGACCGGTGCGTAAAGAGGTTCAGTACTGTAGGCTACGGTCGGTTGTTAGATTGGTGATCAAAGTAATGTGGTTAGTAAGGTATATAGCTCCATTTTTGATAGGTCTGTTGGTGTAGTAGATAGTAACTCTGACTGCTAAGTCGAAGATGGGTTCGATTCCCATAAACATTTTTATGTTTGACTAGTCGACGCCAGCAGCTACGCCTGCATTTTTTTTTAATTCCCGAAATTCCCACGGGATCGGCCAAAACGGGTGTTTTGGCCGATCCCGTGGGAATTTCGGGAAATCCCTTCTTAGTGCACCGCTATGGTCCCCAAGGAACATACATGCCAAATTTCAGCTTCCTGCGCCCAATAGTTTCGGCTGTAGCGTGTCTGTCAGTCAGTAACGCAAGGATTTTATATATTACTAGAGGACGCCAGCAGCTACGCCTGCATTTTTTTTAAATTTACCCGTTTTGGCCGATCCCGTGGGAATTTCGGGAAATCCTTTCTTAGTGCACCCCTACGGTCCCCAAGGAACATACATGCCAAATTTCAGCTTCCTGCGCCTAATAGTTTCGGGTGTAGCGTGTCTGTCAGTCAGTCAGTAACGCAAGGATTTTATATATTAAGATAAATTTGTGGCGTAATTTATCTATACTTAATATATTATTATAATATTATTATTATACTAAGGATATTTAAGTTGACGAATCAGATTTATAAGGCAAATGTGTGTGGGCAAGTCGTTCGCGGCAGAAGTCGTCGGAAATTCTTCGATAAAATTGGGGACATCCTAAAAACGGCAAGGTCCGAAGTACCCGAAACCGACGAACAATGAAAAGAGTAATGAGTGTAGAGGAAGCGCGTGAGGTTTGTAAGGATAGGAGCAAGTGAGTATATGTATGTATGTATACTGTATTTAAATATGTTCATATTTACCACTGTACTTTCACGGCTCTAACTTGTTTGCGATCAAATATCTGTGTATGGATTGTAGCAGAATATTTTATTAAACTTGTAGGGTAGTACTACGTAGTAGGTTCCAAGTACAATATATTGTACTTGGAACATAAATGTTTGTGGATAAAATAAGAATAGGAAATAACAACATACGCCTCCAGGCAATTAACAATAATCAACAATCCGTGTTCCAGAATATTTCTAGTTCGATACTCGAATACAATATTTGGTATTTTTGAAATAACATAATTTATATAAATTAATTTAAGGATCTGAGTAAATTATTTATAACAATGATCACTAGCAGGTAAGTTTTACTATAATAATAAAAAAATAAAATTATCTGAGTTGTGGTTTAGTCGTATGTTTTTTAATAATAATGCTATAAATCAGCAACCCGCTGTATATAAAATAAGCCCCTCGTCACACTGCGAGGGCGCTGCGTAACGCGCCATCAAACACCACGGGGCAGCCATTGTTCTAAACTCGATCGAAACTTATCCGCCTAAGTGATTTCGTTTTAATTCCGTTATGGTATGCGTGTATAACCCACTATTTTATAGCCCACTCCTCTTATCGAATAAATACGATGATAGCTTATAATAACAGCAAACCGATCAAACGATTAGTGACCTTACAAAATAATACCTTCCACCGTCAGTACTTCGATGGATAGTCCTTTAGAAAATATCACTATCGGACGTGTGTCAATGAGAATATAAAGTCATTAGGTACAGCTGTCATGACTATCTATGTCAGTTTGGCAGTTGATACAGGTCACTTTTAGCATAGAGCATAGATATTTACATAAAGGCGCATTTCTTATGGGCGCTCTGTAGACAAACTTTCTGTGACCCATAATGTCGCTTGGCGGGTGGCAGTCGCGCTGTGACAGCTGTCTCTACGGGTGCAAGAGAGACAAACGTTTCTCCTGTGTATCTTAACTACGAGAGCAAGAGAGATGGAGAACGACACCAGCGCCGCCAACGACGCAAACTACGAACTACACTGACGACAGTCGCCAACTCGCCACTTGCAATCGGCACACGTTAAGAATCTTTAAGAAATGTGCTTCTATATGTAAATCTGTATTCATTGCTTTTAGTTTTGGTTGCTGTCTGATAATATTAGTATAGTATTGACTCGTAAAAATAGAGCCACAAGTTCGCCTCGTGATCCTTCAACAACAACGTAAAAAGAGGATAACGACGTCAGATGACGTCAAAGTAAATAAAAGTACCACAATCGCATCTCTTAAAATTTAGATTAGATTAACCTTTATAATCGTCACATGGAAAACGGAAACGCCATTTTCTATCTTAATATATAAAATCTTAATCTTACTGACTGACAGACACGCTACAGCCGAAACTATTGGGCGTAGGAAGCTGAAATTTGGCATGTATGTTCCTTGGGGACCGTAGGGGTGCACTAAGAAGGGATTTCCCGAAATTCCCCCGGGATCAGCCAAAACGGGTAAATTTATAAAAATTGCAGGCGTAGCTGCTGGCGTCCTCTAGTTTCATATAATATATCATATAATATCCAAACCATTACATACATTGTTCCAACGTTTTTAATGAATTAAATGATTTGAATCGTAATGATTTTTGACTAGTTCGTTGACAGGCTATCAGCTATGCTGTTATTTAATCTCTCTGTTTAGCTAATTTATTTTAAATCTTTTACAATCTGCTTTTTTTGTTTTTGAAAATTTTAGTTACTATTTTACAAATAAATATTTTGCACATTAGTTCTGAACCGCAGCTTAGTCGAAAGTTGGGTTTCGAATAAATTTTCCCCAAATCCCCAAAAAAAAGTTGTTATCATCTCGATATTTTCAGTATCTATGTTACAATTGAGCTATGTCTGTACATTTGATACACTTTCGTGTATTAAGGTCGAACGATTATCATTGAATAAACATTACTTATGCGTGTCTGTCTGAAGGCATAATAGTCGGCATTAAAGGATCGATCACAGTAATGGAGAAACTAAGGACTATCCGTAGATTCAATTTAATTGTTAAAATATAAGAGTTTAAATAGTAAACGTACAAATCGCGTTCATTGCTGGTTTTATTAAACGAATGTTCTTACTATTATTTACTAAACTTGAACTAAATCATCTTTAGGATCACACTATTTATTGCTTTGGTGGTTGCTGTTCATAAGCGTCACATTGTGACCCAAATGAATAAAGCATTTTGACTTTTGAGTAGGTGAAGTCAGTACAAATATCCGTTGCGTAGTTTTGTGCTTATCTACAGGCAGGACGCGGTGGGGAATGTTTTTATGAAGTGTATAAATTACCTCCTAATGGCCAGCAGTTCCTACACCAAATTTTACTATATTTCTTTATAGTACAGGTTTAATTATTTATGTACAATTTTAAGGTGGCCCAGCTTATACCCGCTTATTTAGTATTCGAAACTGATTTCGACCGAAATTACTTCAAATCATCATTACACGTCTGCCTACCGCCTATCTCCTTCAAAATCAACATAGTTACCAGCTGAACTCATCAATTCCTTGTAACTCTATTCCCACACTACACATGACCGAGGTGGTCCTCTAAAATTTTTATCTTTTCCTTATCAAATGTTCGATCATTGGTGGGTCGAACGTGATATGCCTGCAACATTTGGACAAGCGGCCAGTGTTATTGCTTAGAACACGGAAGGACGGAGGGACGTTGATTGACATTACTTATTTATTTATTCCGATGTCCTTCCTGGGTCGGACCTCTTGGCCCTAGAATTACTGTTGGTTCTCGAAGGTGAATAAATTTGGTCGTGTGATACCAGATGTATAATTAGTGAATATCTTAGTATACAATGTGGTAGACTTAAGGTAGTTGTTGTACCACTAGTTTTAAGCTATTTATAATTTGATTCATGTTTTCTAGTAGGGTTTTTTCTGATGTATAATAAAGAGTCTTCTATTTATTTATATAGGTCATATTTCCATCTACCCCATCTACCAAAATTTCATTCCATCTACTAAAATGACGGGCTCATCTCTCGCCCTTTGGGCAGTCAGAGAAGGGGCCTTTAGCCTACAGGTATTTGGGCCTACCAATTAATACGACTGCGGTGTCGTCGACTTCCGTTGCGTCTGCAAAGTATGCTAGCAATGACTCACATTGCTAGCATACTTTGCAGCAATCCCGCAGTTATGAAGTAATATGATATATAGGTGAGCTTAAATACGTGTCACATGAACAATACGATAAACGTTTGCCTACATTTTAAGACAACAAACAAGTGGTGATGAGGTTTAAAGATTTTTAATAAAAATAAAAGAAAGGAAAAGTTCGCAGTCCTCGTGTCAAATCTGCGAATTTCAGCTGGTAAGGGTCAAGTTTTGTTTGCGGGGTCCACTGAACCCTTTAAATACAAATAACGTTACCTTCTGGGAGCAATGTTTATGAGCTTTTCATTGAACGAAGGTCCCTCGAAGAGAGGGGAGACATTTGACGTAAGGGCCTGATCACAATCTAAGGAATAGCGACGTTTGTCGGGTCATAATAATGTTGATCTTCTCGTCCTTTTCATATATTTCGAGAACCGGTTGGCATAGCGGGAGTGTAAGCGACTGCTACGCCGACGGTCGCTGGTTCGATTCTCGCTGAAGTCAAACATTTGTGTGCATGAACATGGATGTTTGCATTGGTCTGGGTGTTTCTATGTATAATATGTATGTATTTACAAAAAAAAGTATATATGTATGTTTGTCTCATAACTAGTACCCATAGTACAAGCTCTGCTTAGTTTGGGACTAGATAGTGATGTGTGTACGTGGTAGAATATTATTTTACTAGAGGACGCCAGCAGCTACGCCTGCATGTTTTTTAAATTTACCCATTTTGGCCGATCCCGTGGGCATTTCGGGAAATCCCTTCTTAGTGCACCCTTACGGTCCCCAAGGAACATACACGCCAAATTTCAGGTTCCTGCGCTCAATAGCTTCAGCTGTAGCGTGTCTGTCAGTCAGTCAGTAACGCAAGGATTTTATATATTAAGATTATTATATATGTTTGTTTGTGGCCAACTCTAGTCGGCGTCTACATATAGACGCCCGAAAAAGAACACGGAATAACGGTTCTTGTCCTGAGGCAAGAACCAGAAGCTACATCTTTGCGTGCCCTATGAAGCATGGTATAGCGCTTATGTAAATGCCACAAAGAGCGGTCACCCATCGAAATGGTGACCTCTGCAAACGTTGCTTGACTTTTCCCTTCTATTATGAATAAAATTATGTTTATGTCACGTGACGTCAGAGGCGGTGACGTAATAGATCTCTTCTGGACGATGGATTACTTATCCATGATGGCCATATGGAGTCGCGTCGCTCCTCACTGAAATCTTACCCGGGCAGTAATAGCGTAAAGTCTACCTGGAGGCTCTATTTGTTAGGTGATTAACTTGCTGTATAGCTGTAAGATGTTTGTCCAGTAAGGATAAACTGTTTATGTGTTTGTATGCGTATTCCTTTTTTGTATACATTTATAATATTTTATACGTGTATTTGAAATTTGTATATGCGTGTATAGTCATAGAATTTCTTTGTTAAATTTTATCTAGGACATTTCTGCTCCAACGGCAATGGATTCTTCAAGGCAGGTGCTTAGCCCATTTTCACTTTAACTTGAGTACTCGGCGATACTTTGGTTCTCTTACGTAATCTTTTTTTTTTATTTACTATACAGAACCCAAACCCTGACATATACGTTTTTTCAGTGTACTTTCTTGAAACGTCAAAGTCAGGGGGTGCTTCTGTCTGTTGGTCTGTCCGACCATTAGACAGGGCTTCGGGTACGCGCTCCCGGCTCTCCGAGCTACTGTAGTCACTACCTTATATCCGTCCAGTGATTACAGTACCCCAACCTACAACCCCCTTCTTCCTTGTCAATCCATCCTATCCATTTACCCCGTATCTCCTATCACCTTCCTCTATAACGACAACATTCCCAAGGAGGGTTGGCGTCAGGCAGGCGGCCGGCTGGTAAAATTCATGCCAAAACCTTTTGCAGTATGGCCAAGTATGTACATGAGTGCGATAGGATTAGGGCGTTCCCCGCAGGCGACGCGCAGGGGCAGCACCCGGCACCTGCGAGAAATATGCAAGGGTTGTTGCACTACTCCGGGCGAGTGCAACATAAGAAGCAAGCCTGTGACGTAAAGGTGAGGTATGCAAGTTGGAACGTAGGTACGATGACTGGAAGAGCTAGAGAGTTAGCTAGTGTTTTGAAGAGAAGACGAATAAATGTGGCATGTTTGCAGGAAACAAGATGGAAAGGTACGAAAGCTAGGGAGATCGGTGAAGGATACAAGTTTTATTATTGTGGAAGTGATGGCAAAAGAAATGGTGTGGGGATTGTGTTAGACGTAAATCTGAAAGATAGCGTGACAAGTGTAAATAGAGTTAATGACAGATTGATTGCTGTGAAAGTGATGTGGCAAGGTATTATTCTGAATGTGATAAGTGTGTATGCCCCTCAGATAGGCTGTGATGATTGTGAGAAAGAGAAGTTTTGGATGGATTTCGATAGCATGATGATGAATATACCGGAGAATGAAGAGATTATTGTGGGAGGTGATTTTAATGGACATGTGGGACGAACAAATGAAGAGTATGAAAGAGTACATGGAGGTTGGGGACTCGGCAGCCGAAATTGTGAGGGAGAAGCAATTCTTCAAGCTGCTGCCGCTTTTGACCTAGCAGTTGCAAATACTTGGTTCGAAAAAAAAGAGCAACATCTGATCACGTATAACAGCGGCCACCATATGACCCAGATCGATTATTTCTTAATAAGACGTAATCGACTCAACTGGGTCAAAAACTGTGAAGTGGTACCAGGAGAAGATTTAGTCTCGCAGCACAGGCTCCTGATGGTCGAACTAAAGATTCAAATAAGCTTTAAAAGAACCAAGCAGCAACTGACTCCAAAAATAAGATGGCATATGTTAGAGAAGAATGAATGTGTAGAAAAATTCAGAGATAGAGTGGTAGGTAAAATGTTAGGAATGGGCGATATGAATGATATTAGTGTCAATGAGTGTTGGGAAGAGATGAGTGAATGTATTAAGGGTGTAGCAAAGGATGTTTTAGGAGAGTCGAAAGGGAAGCGTATGAAAGATAAGGACACGTGGTGGTGGACAAAAGAGGTACAGAATGCACTTAAGGAAAAGAAAGCAAGGTTTAAAGAATGGCAGCTGACGAAAGGAGGAAATGAATCTTTAGAAGAAAGTAAGAAGAAGGAATATGACGAATGTAAAAAGAGAGCCAAAAAGGCCGTAGCCATTGCTAGATCCAATGCCCTAGACAAGTTGTACGGGTTACTTGAAAAACCCGAGGGTCATAAATACTTATACAGCATGGCTAAAGCTAGAGAGAGAAAGGCGAAGGATGTATCCCATATTAAGTGCATGAAAGACGAAACAGGAGCGATTCTTATGGACGAAGATAGAATAAAAGAACGATGGAGGACATACTTTAAAAAGATAATGAATGAGGAGAACGATTGGAGCGGAAACCTTGAGAATGAGGTGATGAATATTGGGTTAGTGAAGGAAATAAATAAGGACGAGGTAAAAAAGGCTGTTAGTGGAATGAAGAATGGAAAATCGTTAGGACCAGATGGAATACCAGTAGAAGCATGGAAAGCATTAGGAGATGATGGATGGGCGTGGCTGACTTTATTCTTCAATAAGCTGTTGCACGAGGAGACCATACCCGAGGAATGGTGCAACAGTTACCTGGTGCCCATTTTTAAAAATAAGGGTGATATCCAAGAGTGCAACAATTATCGGGGAATAAAGTTAATGCCACATACTATGAAAGTATGGGAGAGAGTAATTGAGCGACGCCTGCGTGACGAGAGTGAGATTTCACGAAACCAATTCGGTTTTATGCCTGGTCGAGGTACGGTGGATGCCATTTTCGCTCTTCGCCAAATATGCGAAAAATACAGGGAGGCACATAAAAACTTGCACATGGTGTTCGTCGACCTTGAAAAGGCATATGATCGAGTGCCCCGTGAAGTCTTGTGGTGGGCCCTGAAGAAGAAAGGAGTGCCTGGGAAATACCTGACGTTGATTCAAGCCATGTACGCTGAATGCCGAACGCAGGTCCGATCCGCAGCTGGTATCACAGCCAGATTCGATGTGGCCGTAGGCTTGCACCAAGGGTCGGCCCTTAGCCCCTACCTCTTCCTGTTAATAATGGATGCTATATCATCGGACATACAGGAAGAGGCACCCTGGTGCATGTTGTTTGCCGACGACATCGTTCTGGTAGCAGAGAGTGGACAGAAGGTGCAGAGCAAGCTGGAGGAGTGGCGGCAGAGACTGGAGAATGTAGGCTTGAGAATAAGCAGAACCAAAACGGAGTATATGTTCTGTGACTTTGGCGGTCTCTCCAGTCCTATACCGGTTACACTCGGCGGTACACCTCTACCAGTATGCTCCGATTTCCGCTACCTAGGTTCACTCCTGCAAGATGACGGCGAAATTGATCGGGATGTTAGGCAAAGAATCAACGCAGGGTGGATGAAATGGCGACAGGTCTCAGGCACAATATGCGACCACAAAATGCCTGTGAAATTAAAGGGCCGTATGTATAAATCGGTTATAAGGCCTGTCGTACTGTATGGAGCTGAGTGTTGGGCTACAAAGAAGATGGATGAGAAACGATTGCATGTGGCAGAGATGAGAATGTTACGATGGATGTGTGGAGTGACAAGAATGGACAGAATTAGGAATGATTACGTTAGAGGTAGTATGAAAGTGGCGCCCATAGCTGAAAAGGTGAAAGGGAGTCGATTGGCCTGGTATGGACATCTTATGCGGAGAGATGAGATGTATGTAAGTAAAAAAGTGATGGATATGCATGTAGAAGGACGAAAAGGGAGAGGACGGCCAAGGAAGAGATGGATGGACTGTGTGAGGATGGATATGAAAGAGAAAGGGGTAAGCGATTGGATGACTGGTGACAGAGAAGTATGGAAGCGAAGGACATACTGCGCCGACCCCAAATAAATTGGGACCAGGGCAAGACAATGATGATGATTTCTTGAAACGTCCTGCTAATCAATTTTATGCAATAGGTATTGTACAGATCGTATCTTTTATAAGATTAAAATCAGTTCAGGAGGACATATCACTATCATAAACGGATTTCTATATATGACGCAGTAAAAAACAAATCACTGATTCTATCATATTATTACCAGGTACTGCTTGAACTAGCTAGCTGCTGGAGTCGCGACGCAACGTCAACTTCAAGGCGTTTGTGGTGCGGATCCCGACGTGCTTTCTGCCTGTTGTTGTGAAGGAGGACTTTTGACCGAAAGGTGTGGTTTTCCGTCGCTTCCGCGGACAAGTGCCACAAGAACGCACAACAATATCGTGGCCGTAAGTGAAGCAATATTAACATAGTATATAAGTACATTTACTAACAAAAATTGTATATTGTATGTATGTTAGTATGTAAGGTATGTATCTTAATAAAAATGTGTATGTCAACCCATTGTCTAGTACCCATAGCACAAGCTCTGCTTAGTTTGGGACTAGATGGTGAAGCGTTTATAATATATGTATTGTGTATGTACTTATTTAAATAAATTGAATTGAATTGAACTTATTATGCAGAACATGGACAATCGGGATAATATACTTAAGTATGTAGTATTAAAAATCCCATCCAACGAACGAAGCGACAGTGACAATTTAATACCAATTTCTTGAAATTTCTTGTGCACGCTGCGAATCCGGAACATCCTGCATGGGTCCAATACAATAGTTTTAACCCTCCACTGGGCTATCTATTTTAGCTGACAAGTACGACAACATTAGCCATTTTGCTGTCAACTCCCGAGAATCGCTCGAAAACCTATACAATTTCTGGAAGGTTACGATTTTATCATTGCCAGTCAGCTTTCCAGATCAATATTTTCCATCCGATTAGGTATAATAATATTATTTATACAGCTGATTGTCAAAAAAACAAAACGTCTTTAGGGTCATTGCACGTTTGACAGTCCGCGCTAAACTGTCATCTAAATTCATTTAAATATAGATAATATTGATAAGGGCTAGACAGTGTCAAAGACCTGATATCAATAACCTTGTGCCGCGTCCGATATAGATATTTTTTGTTGTTATCACTTTTACTTGTGTACTTAGGAAGTTAATTACTTCGCAGTTTCAACGGTCGGGATCATGATGGCATGAAAGCCACTTAATCTGATAATACGTACAGTTATTAAGGTTATTTCAATATTAGTGTTTTATAAAATACTTTCACCTATTATGTTTCTTCTAGTTTTTTTTTCTAGTTTACTGTAAAATCATGGCTGATTGCATTTTATGTACCTAAGAATAGAGACCATACAGTAGTCGACCATACAGTAGTATAGTAATAGATCACATAGTAGTCTATTTTACGTACCAGTCTTATCTTTTGATGGTATTACATGAGACGGAACAGACTTTGTTGCAGGCATTCTTCATTATTAGAAACCATATCATGTGTTAGGAACCCTCCACGTTGCAGTCCACTATCACTGCTAAAATAGCTGTAAGTAACCCTACTATGCATCTATACATTCACGCATGTGTTGCCGTATTTCTATATAAACACATATGATCAATACCAAATAGAATACAAACGTTTATGTATTACGCCAACGAAATTTTAATTTGGTGCTTGTATGTTTAATATTTATGTACTTCAGACCTTCCTGAAATGCCAGTCAGACCCACGTCACACTAAACTGACAGCTTTCACTTTTATAACTTTTACAAAACAGAACATAGCCGTACTGTATAATAGAGTACCTTATGTAGTGCCAGTGTACTTCCTAAAGGATTAAGTTGTATTGCAGTATGCAGAGGACAAAGCCTATTATGATCTGTCTTCGCATGGGATGATTTGGAGTGACAGGACACTTGGGGGGATCCTATTCTGATATCAGTGCAGTGTAGACGATGATATTTTATTGTTATGAACTTTTGGCAGATACAATTTAATAAGATAGATGGTATATAATTTGAGGATTTTACTGTCAACCTATTGAGAAGATTGAAGATGAAATGCCTGTCATGAGTTGTATGATATTTTGCAGACTTTTATGTTTCTCTTATAAAAAGTCCAACATAACATAATTGTAAACTCTATTTTATATATTACTAGACGACGCCAGCAGCTACGCCTGCATTTTTTTTAAATTTACCCGTTTTGGGCGATCCCGTGGGAATTTCGCAAAATCCCTTCTTAGTGCACCCCTACGGTCCCCAAGGAACATACATGCCAAATTTCAGCTTCCTGCGCCCAATAATTTCGGCTGTAGCGTGTCTGTCAGTCAGTCAGTAACGCAAGGATTTTATATATTAAGATTTTAAATTTTAAATTTCACTTAACATAGCATTAGTTAAATAACAATGTTTTTATTTTGAGTTCCAGGTACCTACAATATGCCGAACTGAAAACTATCCGCTTTTCTTCTTATTTTCCCGTTTCAACTAGTCCCTCAAAAGGTTTCAGTATATACGTGATATATTTTTACATGGAGTAAAGTTACTTTCAAACTCCTTATTGTTCAGTGATAAAGTCATATTTTATAGATCATCGTTCAGAAAATTCTTGGTACTGTTTCAGTTTAAAGCTTTTTGTTTGTAAAAATAAAACTATCAGTTTAAATTTGGCCCACCTAGCTACCTAATCATAGTATTTCTACAAATTTAATTATTTTCAATAAATAACAACCATACTACCACAAAATAACATCTATACGACACATTATCTTTTAAATACCAAAATTGCATATTTCAACACCTTCAAATGAAATCACACCTCAGTATTACGAGGCTCTTGACCTATCATATGATCTGACGTCATACACATATCGTGATCAAAACATTAGATAATAAACACAAGGTGACATACTACGATAAAAATAATCGGGGGTCATCGACCCGCTATCAGAACGACCTCAGAATCACCGATATCATATCGCAACCGGCTCACTTCTGTATAATATTGTTTCACTAACCCTTTTATGGTTTGTAGAGTAATGAAAATAAGGTAAATAGTGTATTAAATTTATTAGTGTGTTAAACCGCATACAAGGATACAAATATTCGTATTTTATACGTGTTTTATAGAAATTGTGGTTTTTTAGTCCACAGATGATTTTGTTTACGATTCTACACCTGAGTCGATTGTCGTGTTTGGTAAACTTGTTTTTCTGTTCTAGATAAGATTCTAAAAATAATTATATCAAGTATGAACTTCGGAAATTCCGTTTTCAAAACTTCTTTTTCGAAGGTCATTATCATGATCATCAGCCTTGTACATATACCGTCCCACTGCTGGGCACGGGCCTCTTCTCTCTATGACAAGGGTAAGCCCATATTCCACCGCGCTGCTGGTCAAGTGCGAGTTGGCTGACTTCACATATCTTTCGAGAACATTATGGAGAACTCTCAGACGTGCATGTTTCCTCACGATGTTTTCCTTCACCGATGAGCAATGAGAGATATGAATGAGAATGAGATAATTAACAATTGAATACGCACTTAACTTCGAAAAGTCATTGGCACGCGCCATGGATTCGAACCCCCGACCCTCTGCGAAGCTGTCTGTCGGCCTCTCCACTCTGTTTTTTTTCGAAGGTACATACTTTATATTAATAAATATGCTAGTCATTCGAGGATACAGTAAGTACTTTTGAAAATCCAGTCATAATAAAGTTTTGTTTAATTATGACGAATCACAATGACTGATGGCTTAACCCGCTCTATAATTAGTTTGGCGAAAATCCCCTGACCTTCCTAATATGTTTTGTACAGGTATTTTTCAAGAAGTTTAGGTTGCTATTACTAGTAAATTTATGAATACTTGGTCAAGTATCAGAAATTCAGAAGGTGGGTTTATGTGATTATATAGTTTATTTTTTTAGTATTATAACAATACCTATGTATAGGTTAAAAGCGTTTCACTATTGATAGTGTTAATTTGGTGTTGATAAATTCTATTGCAATCAAACTACGATTATGGATTCTATCACAATATATAAGCTTTAAGGGTTGCATTTAAACCGAATCATCTAGAAACTACATTATTTATTACTATTCTACTATACATTATATTTTCGTGATTTTTACGGGTTTATCCACGGCCGCCATGGATCCAGCAAAGCATAAGAAATACTAAACAAGAACCCTATTGCGAAGCCTATTTCGGTTTGCCATTGTCATAATTGGTTCAATTAGGTCCTAAAGCTATGGAGCTAAATTTGAATTCCTTTACACTATTTTACTTTCGAGAACTTAAATTTAGCAAATGCACCCGCATTTGCCCAGGAAATGCACCCTTTACACTATTAGCAAAGAGGTATCGAAATTTCTTTTCTGGTGCATTTCCGAATATTAATTTATCTATACCTTGGGGGTAGCCTATGTCCAGCAGTGGATATCTCTCAGCCTAGAGGCTGAAACGATGATGATTATGATTTAACAGTGGCGGCCGCTTAAAACACTACGCCAGCGCCATCCGCGCAGTACTTTTTTTATTAGCCAATTATTATGAAGCTTGATTATTACATACAATACACCATAATCATACTGACCGTAAAGCATTAATTTGTCATAAAGATATAAAAACAATTAGTTGTTAAAGTTTTATGATTAATTATTATTTTTCCTTGGTGAATCAATAATGTCTATTATTCATTAAGAATAAATAATACACCGCTATTAAATCATGTACTCATTTGTTTTAATTGAATAAAATATATCGACAAAAATAAACATAAATATTTATCAAATTAAATGGTACAGTGGAGTTTAACGATGGAAATAAAATTAAGATTTTATTCATCTACATTGCCAGCCTTATTTCAGGCAGATGAATAAATTAATTATGAAGATGGTAGTTACACACAGTGCGGGCAAATTTTAAGCCTGACCATGCAAAAAGAATAATTAAAGAGGTATCTGTTCTACCCACAGAACAGTTAAAAGGAGTAGAATGGTCTTGTGGGCGTGGCAGGCGCGCCGTGCGTGTGAGCAAACGCTCATATATTTCGACAAAATTTGTTTGACCGGTCAACAATCGCGCTCATATTGCGACAGCGTACGAAGCTCCGAGAAAAAAATAATTATGCCATCTTGCGCTGTTATAACGTGTAGAAAAAGAAGCCAGGCATGTAATGTGGCTCGAGAAGGGATTTCTTTTCACCGGTAAGTCCAAAAACCTTAAAATACAATTGATATTTGTAATAATTGTAGTTATTACAATAGTATTATGTAGTTTGTAGACAAAAATGATACTATCGCAAGCAAATAAAAAAAATATACATTGCTGGCAATACGTGGGTACCATCTAGTACTACGTAGGCGATTGCGCAATGTATTTCGTTCACTGCGAACGTCACGTGCGACTAGGCAATGAATACATCGCGTAGACCGGCCACTGCTCTTCGAAGCGGCCGGTCGACGCGTGAGCGATTCAGTGATGTGTTTGTGCAGATCTACTAACGTGATAGCGTTAAATGTTCTTGTGTAAGTTTGACGGCGCATGGTAAATAAACGCTATGTTTGACAGACTAAAGTCTATAATTGATTTTTTTGCACGTTCTGATTTAAAAATACGAGTGTGTGCGCGACTGCGTTTCTATTGATTTTACTAAAGTGTATGTGTAGTAGTAGCAGTGTGGTAGGGGCAAACTGGCGACACAGGTTTCCGATACATTTTCGTCTAGAGGGCATATCTACTATAATTAATATATCTATGGTTCTACCAGAAAGTCATAAAAAGAACCTTTTAATTTGAAAATGGTAAGAATAACTTAACACGTATCTTCTTCTTACTTCTTGCCAAAGAAATCCATTACTTGCTTTTTTATTGTTGCATATCAAATGACTTCATGCTGCCTGATCTTAAGCAGTCGTGGAATCCCACCGTAAATGTCATCATAACAATAGGCTTGTGTCCACTAAGAATAAATCGGTTTGATTGTAGTATCTATAGATTCATTATGATATTAATATGTCAATAAAGCTTATTATTTATTATAAAAAGGTAAGATTAATGTTATTTTTTAGGATTCTAAAACTAAAAATAATGTATTTATTCTTGTGACAGTGAACACTAATCAGAGAGCATTACGTCAAACAGTACGTCCGTCATTCATGTTGTTGACGTTTTAGTGGTAAATACAACTAACTAAACTTAAAGGACGTGTTCATAATTTTTCTGATTTTGCTCTGCAGTCGCAATCCATACAAATCCGTGTTAAATCATATCGGCTTTTAAATGCATCGATGTGTGCAATCCATTCAGACTATTCTAATTTGTATGGCACTGAACTCCTGTCCGTTTACGTCAATATAGTGACTCAGAAAAAAACTGAAACAGGCACATTTTGGACCTACCACCTACATACCCTACCTATACACCTACTGCAACAGTTTGGATATAAAAGCAAAAAAAAGTAATACCTACTACTTATAATCTATCACTCCAGTAAGAATATGATGTGATTAATAACGTTGTTACAGATAATTATGTTTTCTTTTTACTAACAGAACTAATAAAGTGACTACCTTACAATGTTACTTATTCGTCCCTTATCAAAGTATCATATCTGATTATGAAAGAAGTTGATTATTGTGTTTATTAAAGTTCGTGGCAATGGGCTCGCGCCCTTCGTAATGACCCCATTCATCATTGTCTATCAGACATTCACCATGATATGACTTTGTAGTATCATAACAACTGTTCAATAATTTTACGTTTACATACTTAAAGGTAAAAGATAAGTTTGTATGAAATGAGAATCTTGTTTATTTATGGATGGAAAGGAAAGGAGGAAGTTAATTTTTTGTAGACTGTGTTGCTAACACTTCGAATATAATGATATTTAACAATCAACATATAATAGACCTACATATATAAAACTCTTCCGTTCCTGTCTGACGGGCATACATCGCACAGACGAAACTACGAGGCGTAAGAAGCTAAAATTTGGAATGTATATGCTTTAGGGAGTGTAAGGAAAGATTTTTGGTTATGTACCCTCTAAAGGGGTACGAAGTCCCACGCTAGTGGAGCCCCGGCTTAAGTCTTATATACATATGTATAAATCCATTACTTGTAACTAACTTAGTACTACTGTTTTCATAAATTAGCATTATTTGAAAAACCGTGGTGAACTCAAGGGCTGGACGCGGGTGAACCAGCGTGATGTCCTTCCTTAAAATTCATCATCATCAGCTCCTTACAGTCCACTGCTGGACTAGGCCTCTCCTTTGAAAGGAGGAATTGGCCTACTATACCACGCTGGCCAAACGGGTTGGTATAGGGTTTGTAAGTTTTCCTTCTCTTACAGTGCTGTTCTCTGCTTATTATGGTCCCTCTGTCGGCTCTTACGACACCCGTGGGATGACATTGCGTATTCTTAATCCGTCGCCACACGGACAATTTAAAATTAGAAAAAAGAAAGCTTCAAAATAATTTTACTTTCTCAGCCATAAAAACAAAACTGATAAATAGACAACCGATTAATGGGTATTCTAGCAGGATAATTATGGCAGGAATAAGGGTTTGCCATGTACATGGCTGTTTCTCTACAGTACTAAGGGATAGCAATATTCCATTGTCAAAGTTATAATATTTGAGAATGGGCACGGTTCTGCCTATAACAGTCATAGTTCCTAATCGTGAAAACCTGCAATTCACGACCTAGCGTTGTTCCTGCTGCGATCTTAAACCTTCGACCTTGAAGCCTGTCACCTATTTATATTGGCTAATAAGCAAAACGCTATTGGTTTTCCTGTCATAAATAATAGCCAGCCCAGGTGGAAATATGGCCAGAATATAAACAAATATATGAAAATATGCATTGCCTGCAGCAAAACACGATTAACAATTTATTGACAGCATATCGCCATATTGCACAAAACACAATTTAAATTTTCCAAGTCCACACACAACAGAGTTAAACCTACAGCCTTGTACTTTATCTAAAAGTGAGTCAGTGTGTTCGTATTGCAGCTGTTTTCTGGTTAGCTCTGCCCTTCGAACATCGTGTATATTTCAATGTTGGCTAAATACTTAATAACGTTATTGTAGGTCAATATTCACTGGCTCTGATTACCCCTGTTTGTTTTAAAGTTAATTTTGCTTGAATATTCCGTGTATTTTTTATCACGAAGTAATAATTAGTGGCATTTTTACAATAAATGGGTTTTATTGTTCGAGTACTGAGAAAGCAATACTGAAGTGATAATATGTATGGATGTGTTATATTTTGTAGGAATTAAATAAATAGATATAGATTTATGGCAGAATAGTGGGGAGGCCTTGGCACTGCAGGGGACGTCACATGCCCTTAAAAAAAGATAAATACTTACATTATTATAACATCACAGATAAGCCAAACAGCAGCGATAGTCCAGTGGGGAGACCAATCCTGAGAATCTCAGGTTCTATACTTCGGAGAGAACGTTATGGCGTAGGTCACAGCCATCGTTATGTAGTGTCCCTGATAGTCGTTAAGGGGCTAACTTGTCCTTCAATAGCCTCAAACTGATATAGATTATCTAGGCAATTGAATATCTGTCCTTCTGAAACTCTACAAAAATTTGAATTCAGGTAATATGTGACCAGTCTATCAGACTCTACAGTTCAGCTCTACAGCCTTTTGCAGGTCACTGCTGTACTCTGCTTAAGCCTCTCCTAATTTGCTTAATAGTTGCACTACCTACTATTTCACGCTGGCCGGAGGGTCGGCACAGGGTTTGATGTCAAGTTTTCCATCTTATCGTAAATATACTATTTGCTTCGTTTATTTTATTTAGTCTTCTCTTATACTGCTATGGAATGAAAATAAATGGGGAAGGCGACATTTTATATTCTTAATTTGTCACCAAATGGAAATATTAGTCTGATCAGATTAGACAAAAACTATATCTCTTAAATCACCTCTCAAAATAGGCAGCGATATATGATAACACTAGTCGACGCCAGCGGCTTCGCACGCACATATTTTGGAATTTTCCGTTTTGTCCGATCTCGTGGGAATTTCGGGAAATCCCTTCTTAGTGCACCCTTACGGTCCCCAAGGAACATACATGCTAAATTTCAGCTTCTTGCGGTGAGTAGTTTCGGCTGTAGCTTGTCTATCAGTCAGTCAGTAACGCAAGGATTTTATATATACAGATGTTTTTTTTTTTTTTTTTTTTATATAGACAACTTCCCGCATTAGGACTAAATCCTGTATCGCGGGGGACTTTACAAACATACAACTAACGGACACAATGAACACCCAGACTCGAAACAACAATTTATGAATTACACAAAGTGTTGCCTCGTGTGGGGATCGAACCCACAACACTCGGCGCAGTGTCAAGCGGTGAGGCGGCCGCTTAAACCACTACGCCAACCGTGCAGTCTCAGTGTTTGTCATACTGCTACTCGTTTATTGCTGGAAAAGTTGAACCGTGCTTCAGAGCCAGAGTTAAATCTTGTCATCATGTAGGTCAATGGCTCATCCGGCAAGAAGGCTTAAAAATCTGCATCTTATAGATATTTTTATTTTAAATGATTGGATATTTTCCTCTTATTATCGTGTACACATACATACTAATACAAAATATCTTAGTGATAAATCTATTTTTATTGTAGTTTACATCGCACTCAATTGTAAACAATTCAACGCTGAAAAATACCTACGCACATTGACGCGTGCCATGTATCACGCATTCGTAAGTATAATTATATATAATATAATGTTGGGTAAATTACCTACTAAATTGTATAGATCCGACTCCAGAGTGTCTGACTTGCAAAGTCACGAATTGGTTTCATGATAAAACGCATGCCGGGACATGTGCGATCGTGCAATCATGGCGCATGTACTTCCACGTGTGTTTGAATCATGCATACACAGTTTGACTGCCTAAATGACTGATTTATTTTAAAGCAAGTATCGTGCCATCTTTGTTTTACCTCATATGCAAAACAAAGACAGCGCTACACTTGCTTTAAGAAATTATTATCATGTAAATGACGTCGTAGAAATCTCGCACCTCGCACGGGTGCAATACTTTGTAAGACCTACAAACGTTCCGAAGCCCACACGTTTGTGTAGACGTCATATGAATTTAGCGATTATTATCGATTAATACAAAAACGTCATCATGAAATCGCAGTGCACACGATACCTGAGAGTTAACACGTACGTCTGTTACTTATTTGAGGATACCTTCTGCTTTGATGATTTTATGTATTTACCCTGCAAAATTTGCGATTGGTCGCAATGTGTTAGGTTCGATGACCAGGCTGGGCGAAGTGTTATTTTATTTACCTGTCAGGTTATTCTCAGTAGTATCACTGGAATTCAACCAGATAATTCTCAATAGTATCACTTTGATTCAAGATGGGTTTAGTATTCCAATATGGGTACAATAACCGAAGAATGAACTTGTCGACGATATAATTTTATGACACCTACTGAAATAGCATTTGGCTTAGCCTAGCTTAGTGATGAAACATTGACCGATACGAAGTGAAGGTTCCCCGATGTATCTTGTCGGATGATTCAAGGTCAAAATAAAACGTTTCTCTGCCTCGTGTATCGGGAAAACACGTGTCAATATTATAATACCTTCTAGTACCGATCCCTTGTTTATTGAAGAAAGTTTTATTAATCTCGCTACATATCATTCTGATAACAAGCGGGGAAAAGATAGATTTTTATACAAATAACATGACCGTATGAATTTCAGCGCCATTTTATTTCGTGTTTTAATGTAATATTAGTAATAAACAGAACTAATTAAATTGAATATGTTAATGGATTCGAACGTTAATAAATTGATATGTGCTGAGTATTGGACTGACGAGATCGTGGTTTAGTTTTTCATCTAGATTAATTTACGATCAGGAAAGGACTTGAAACAATTAATTAAGTATCATATACAATCACTGCTTCTAAGTGAAATATGATCGCAGCTTAATAGATTTTGAAGCTATACAAGAGCACTACAAGAAATCGGATAAACAGCTAGCATATTGCACGTATGAAAAATATTATAAAATGACATATCAATGTTTTTAAACTATCGTCAATCAGTTACATGTTTATAAAGTATGACGGCCTGCATAATAAAACAGCGCAAACAGTTGCTGGAAAAAAATTGATTGATTTGAAAAGGCTTTAAAGGAAATACCAAAAACACTGACTGATAAAATTCACCTAGATAGCAGAAGTCAGGCAAAGTCAATTATCATTCACGTTTAGACACTCCTATTGCTGCTACATCATAATCTACGAGCCTGTTCCCTCGGTCGAAGGCGCCTTGACAGTTGAAAAAAAGTAAAGTATTTGAGCATTGCCTAGTCATGTCCTCTTCAAGGGTACCTGAACATGTCTCTTCAAGTTCAACATCACGTCCTCACCACGTCAAGGTCGAACTAGATCCGGTGATAATTTAATAACACGTTGTTTGTGTATCGTGTCTTATCAAAGTGTTTCGTAACTACTTCTATATACATACAATGTATTGGAGAAAGTTGTTGTAGATTGCGTCAATATCACAGCTGATAAGCAACAGTATCGTGAAATGGAACTAAAGATAGATCAAGTGAATATTTATACGCGTGTCTGCATATGTTTGAGTATGTTGCCTTCTATAATTCTAGATATACTGCCAACTTCAATACCCTCGATAAGTCCTGCTTAAATGACTAGGCAATATCATCATAATTTTTTTTTTCTATTTGAAATTTTTCTGATCAATAAAGCCTATCATATTCCCGATGTGGCAAATCTGACCCTTTGTTTTGCTTCAAAAATCTAAATAAAATGATCCAATAATTACGTCGTTTAAAAATAATTAACTTAACTGGAATACAATTTTTCGCTAATCTGATACTAACACAATAGCAGGTCTAAAATCAAGTCTATTAAACAGCAGTAAGATTGTGATCAAACTTTTTATTAGTTTTACACACCATGTTTAAAAGTCTAATAAATCAATGTACATAGGTACATTATGCAGTATGTTATTTTTGTTCGTCCATCGGGTGGGACAGTAGGTATTGTACTGGTCGGATATTCGGGGATTTCCATAGATATATCTGGCACATTATCAACCAGCTTTGCAAGGTCAATATTTTTACGTATTTTCCCTCGTAGTGTGGTGATTGTAGAATGTATTGAACATACATTATAGTTGATACGGGTGAGTCGATGCCCTTAAATATTATGACATCTGATCTGACCTTTGAATATCGTAATCTCTTCGGGTTGCAGAGGTTAAATGGTAGATGGCTCGTGGAAAACTGATATACAGCGTCTGACTAGAGTATGCCAGACCTTGAGGAGTTGAGAAAAATATAAAGCCATGAGATTGGCGACAAATCTATTGCCAGAAACCGAGCATTTTCTTTTACTCTCGTAGTGATGCTAGCATATACTTGGAAAGTCATTTATGACCTTGATCCAAGTAAGCAAGCATCCAGCAAATATAGCTTGACTTTCAAAAAAATGTGTGACTCATAAAACTAATTTTGTTTCTGATCCGAGTATTTTGTGATGTTGAAATATTTGCAAGTACCTTTGGCACAGGAATTATCCTAGCATCAGTACTTATTTGTTTTCAAAACAAATATCTTACTATCAGTAGTAGGCGGAAAGGAATGCCAACAGACTAGATATGCAGGCTCGTGTACAAACTAATTAGATAATTTCAATGTCAGGCACTAGCGATCTACCCTTAACATTGTGCAAGGACACCTGTAGTTGCGCAGTTCTTCCTACTTGCGACAATCAGTCTAGGAATGACGCTAAACCGATATCGAAAGGTTGCGATGACATTGTTCGTGCAAAACAAACTGCTAATGACTGTACTCTGACGTATGATGACGTGGACTTTGAACGTGACAGTACTTGCAAATTCCTTCTTTAAATATTGGTGCGGCATATCGGGAAAGACTTAACAGCCTTCAAAAATCATTATAATATCTAATGAGGAACTAGAAAATAAAGTAGGTGTGTGAAATTATAGAACTTGAAACGCAGCCTATAAAAAAACTACATTTTGATCTAAAATGTATATTCACGATAGCCTGTTTGCCTCGAGTAGTAGCAACTGTAAAGTTGGAGAAAATAAGAGTTGACCTTCGATATTGATTTAAAGCTATTTGCCTCCAAAATGGCCAAGAGATGCATAGGTTTTCGGCAAAATATTTTTATGTATTGATGCGGTATAGCAGATTGGAAAACGGCCAGGTTCCATGACACTGCAATCTACCAAGACAATAGTTTAATCATCAATCTTTCCTCATCGCGGGCATTGAAAATAATTTAAACGCAATTATCGATTTATGTATATAACACGTGCAAATATTTAGATCAGTGATTACAATGATGCGTTTTATATATGCGTGTTCTAATGAAGCGTGCTCAGGGTTAGGTTAAGGTCTTACTAACTGTTATTTAGTTCGTTTCTAATAGGGCTATCAAGGAACTACGTGAAGGCTGTCCATATCACATTCTAGAATTCGAGTTTGGAACTTGTGGACAGGGTGTTGTGGTGAGGGTTAAAATTAAACAGTGATATCCTTGACTTGCCTAGTGAGTTTCTGCGAATCTGCTAAAGTCTGCTCATCTTCGAAATACTACGCCGAAGTAACCTTGAAGAATTACACTACACTTGCATAGTATTATGAAAATACGTTTTTCATAAACATTTCTATCATCTGCCTAAAATTGTAATTTGAATACCTAGTTATAATACACACTCAAACTTATTCTCGTATTTTATATGAGTACGGGACTCTTCTAATATATTACATGAATACGACTACTTGTATTTTTTTTAATTATATTTGTTACTGACGAATGTGCCTGCGAGAGTAAGTCAAGTTTGACTTTAGACATAAAGTCTCAATTGTTTTAATCATGGTAGCTTTCGGCGGCCATTAGCATTTATCTTTTTAGTTCTTGAATGGTGGCATCATAATTATAACCCGGTATATTTTTAGGTTTAAGTGGATATTATGCATGACACACGACATTTAGGTATTTATGATAACCGATATCGAACACTTAACACGGTTGTCGCAGTATTAATTCAACCTTTTAGATAATTCAATTTACATACGCAACATAGATAAAGTATGATGACAAACACTTTAATATAAATATTTATTATACTTTACCAGCTTCGAATCTCGAATTCAATCGGATAGAATGTCGGTTACTTTAATTCTAAGCGGGTCTAAAAGTTTAACAGAGCAAATGACACTTTTTTACTTCACTTATCGTTCAACAAGTGTTAATACTTGTATGTACCTATAATCATAGGTTGTTAAATTTAATAAAAAATGTTTCAGTTCTTTCCCGAATTATTGTGCACATTTGCATTTCAAAAATATCAAATTTTCCAGCAGAGATAAGATATAAAAAGCAGTCAAACTACGTACATTTACATTTGTAATGTTATGAAATGTACAGCACAAACTATTTTACTGCACGTGTCGGCAAAAGTAATCATTCCTTGCTATTGCAACCGCTTGGATACGACAACATTTTGTATGATCCAAAAATATTTATTCGACTACTGGTGTTCTTTGTGTCCATAGTTTGAGTGTTTATAAAATTCAGCAAGGTACATAGGTGCAAGAGCCTGTTATTCATTAATGCTTTCTTTCCCCTTCCTTACCGATCTATATAGCATATAATTATATTCTGAAGAGGAGACCACGTCTCGGCATACGTAGCTTGGAGTAACCTTCGCCTAGTTGTAGTGATGATATACATAAAGTGACTTGCAGCGGCTGAACTCGTAGACACAGAAATCGAGTTTGGTGTCGTGCCATATTTCAGACGCCTATTCACAAAAGTGGACTGCAAGCTGATGGTAATAACGATGACCTATTCTTAATTTATCACATATTAACATGGTTCTAATTTGACTGCACGATTGGCGTAGTAGACACTACGCTACCTGAAACCACGCCAAGTAATGTGGGTTCAATCTCCATATGAGACAACACTTTGTGTTGTTTATAAATTATTGTTTCAAGTCTGGGTGTTCAGTATGTCCATCGATTGTGTTTTTGTAAAGCTCCTCGACATATCAATCTAACAACACGGTCGGAGGTGACTTCATCGATTTCACATTCATTCGATTTTTTTTAAGTAGCTTATATAGCTAAACCTTATATAGTCAAAGAACTTAGAGTCACAAACAATAATGTCACTGTGTCATTGATGCTTAACTTGTTTAAACAAACAGAGGATCAATTTAAAGAGGTGTTTTCTATGTTTTTATTATTTTAACGATCTTAATCTTAAGTTGTTTTGCTTTGTAACGTGAGGTCATCTGTGAATATAGTTTTGTCTAGGATCGATGACCTGAGGCAAAAAGTTCAAGAGTGGAAATTATTCTCTTCATTAGAATATTAGTACAAAGACGTATTTACCCTGGTTTACTGACATTTATGTATAGGTATAGTGTGGTGAAGGATTAAGAATACGAATTGTCACCACCCCATATCATCCCATGGGTGTCGCAAGAGCCGACAGAGGGAGCATATTATGCAGAGAACAGCACTGTAAGAGAAGGAAAACTTGATACAAACCCTATACCAACCCGCTTGGCCAGCGTGGTATAGTAGGCCAATTCCTCCTTGCAAAGGAGAGGCCTAGTCCAGTAGTGGACTATTAAAGGCTGATGATGATGATACGCATGGCTTTATGTTTCGTGTAGTTTGACACTGTGATTATGCAGGCAGCTGTATTAGTCCACTTTTCAGAATGAGAAGAATGAATGTTTCTACTGATATGCATCAAGGGTTTAAAGATCCAAAAATTTAAGAAATTTTCATTCGTGACTATTCTAAGACTTACCTGGTGATACTCATAGATTTATAAGTTTGTTCTTTAAGGCATTCATGTCCAGCAAGTAAAGCGAGTAATGTCATGATGTAAATTTAAAGCGTTATTGTAGTAACTAAAACGCTATAATAACGTTTTATGTTCGTCTACAAAATTTTGCTATTTTATTAATACTCTTAGCTGATTAGTTTCTAAATATCAAAAAGCATTACAACGTTAATCAGTCTATTCTGGACTATAAGTCGAGTGGCCAATCCATGTCTTTCCACATCATACCCTATTACTAAACGAAGAAACATGTAGTACCAAATACGTTTAAGCTTGCCTATTTCTCAAAAGGTCAGTATTTATCTTTCCTGCTGGTCCCTAAAAGGGAACGTCGCCGTCGTGTTCAAGGCGTGTTACTAAAAATAGCCCAAGATAAGCCCGTACGTATCTTATCAGCACTTATCACAGAGACAGATTGTCTGCTGTTTCGATTGGCGAATGAAGTACATGCTTGTTGAATGGACGATAAAATAGATAACTTTTTATTTATGTAGGACACTGTGGAATGGAACTCTTTAAAGAGAAAAAACTTTTTTGTACTGCTTGCATTGATGGTTCTTGTAAAATACTACTAATAAGGTTTAAAGTGTGTTACGAAAGTTATTGTGGCTAATTAAATAAAACAGAGATAAGGTAAAGATATGTTAATTATATTAGTATAAACTTGAGTATCCGAGCAAAGTTAAATTCGATTATGGATGTAGTATAATGATTTTAACTGTTACGGTATCAGCTTATTTCTAATTTTGCAATAAAACTACTGCTGTCAAAGAATTTGCGATGCCTTGTATATAATATGTATGTAGTATGTATATACACGTACGTATCTGTTAAATTACATTAGTATACATACTACATCTTTCCTAAGCTATCAAGACCAAAATGTCTTATACAAAAACGCAATCTTTCCCATGTATCGAAAGCAAATCCGACCAGTTATAGGAAATCGAATGTTCAATTTGTTTATGTATATTCATGAGCAAGGACTTGTGTCCTGGATGGCAACGCCCCTACAAGAACAGACCAAATTAATTTCGCCCCATCTATTTAGCATTCATTCCGTACAAACCGATCCCATGTAACATTAATACGGCTGAATTAATCAACAGTTGTTGCTGATAGAGTCTTTCATTTGATTAAGAGAGAAAATTTACAGACAAATATCTTGGGTCTCGTTTTACATACTAAAATGATAGCTGTAGATGAATATTTATAGTAATACTAGCTGTTTCGAGCTAGGTTCGAAATTGGCAACTTTTCAAACCAACTTTCTGTCTCTCTTAGGTTTGAATTAAGAGGTTCTTCTTTTGCGACTGTCTACATCTCAAAAGTAACTTACTCACCATATGTTTGTAACTTCAGTACTTTAGACTGTAGTGACATGCCAGTCAGGACAAGTGATTTTATGTATTTTTATGATGGTGACGAGACCGACAGACTGCTACGCAGAGGGTCTCGGGTTCGAATACACGGCACGCACCGATGACTTTTCGGACTTAAGTGCGTAATAAATTGTTAATTATCGCTTGATCGGTGAAGGAAAACATCGTGAGGAAACCTGCATGTCTGAGAGTTCTCCATAATGTTCTTGAAAGACATGTGAAGTCTGCCAACCCGCACTAGGCCAGCGTGGTGAACTATGGTCTTACACTTCTCATAGTGAGAAGAGGCCCGTGCCCAGCGGTTGGACAGTATAAAGGGCTGATGATGAGGACGAGTATTATAAATCCTAATATAAATATATGCTTGTTATGATTTCAGCAGCGTGTAGATGGAGACTCGACAATGACACCAATTATGAAACAAAATACTTACAATTGAAGACAATCAGAAGGCAAGTGTTCCTCTTTTTGGAGCTTTTGCACGACGTGGCCTGAAAGTGTCCTTTAAGATCTGTGTCAGATGTCAGAAGAAATATGCAAGTGTCATGACACTCTTCGTTATTTTCAGAGGAGACTTACTTATTAATTGTTTTGCAATTTTTGGCAAGCTATTGTTTTGTCAAATCTGGTGCATCCCAGGTTTTCGCTGGGGTTACGCTAGGACGACGACTATGATTTATAGTGACAATTGCATATTGCCTTGTGGATTTATTAGGAACATGGACAAGACCGCAGTATCTTTTAATTTTAATACGCTGTTTGCTGCGTAAGATGTCTACGTAGAAACTCTGCACTGGAGTTTTGTAAACCCTTTTTCCGAACGTTGTCCAATCTTGCATAGATGTTACATTTTTGTTCCAGCTCTTTGAAAATAAAACGTCTGGCAATCAGTTTACTTTCCCATATAGATTAGCAAAGGTATTTGTCAAGAAGCCTTCACTTTGCTCACTCTGCAACTCTGAATTG
The DNA here is from genome assembly GCA_944739405.2 of Euclidia mi. Classification (NCBI taxonomy): domain Eukaryota; kingdom Metazoa; phylum Arthropoda; class Insecta; order Lepidoptera; family Erebidae; genus Euclidia; species Euclidia mi. The sequence continues at coordinate 15,424,269 of OX123197.2, forward strand.
GTTTTATTCAAATCATCAATCAAAATTGTTTTGAATTTGTTGTGTGTAACAAGATTCATTACACTTTTTTTTACAACTCACGCACTAGGCATAAATGATGTGTCGTGAGGGACAGAACCAAAGGATAACAGACACGAAACAACACTTTAAGGAAACACAAAGTATTGTCTGTCTGTTGTGGGGTTCGAACCCACAACTGAACACTCGACGCAGTATAGAGCAAGGCAGCCGCTTAAACCACTGCGAATTTCCTCGCCAAAATATATGAGTTTTGACAAATACGTGAATCCGTTGAGGTTTTACCCCTAAACTGTTGGCATGCTAAACATGCCTGAACTGAGATGCATAATGCTATGTAGAATAAGGCCATAATTCTAATTAAGTTTGATGAGTCGAAGTAACACCTTATTCTAATCTTACATTACGAGAGAGCGAGAAAGCTGCTAAATGCCAGACGGAACCACCATATCGTAGCTCTATCTTTTTCTCTCGTAAATAAAGGTTTTAAATAATACTTTAAAAAGCGAGGGCACTAATTATATTGTTTTAAAAGCCAAGCAGAGAAACTAGAATCTGTGTATGAAATTAAACTTTGTGTATAATTTTTAATTTCAGGATCATCATTATCACGCTCTTGTGGCCCGCAGGATAATCTACGATATTAGACTAGACATCTACTTAGATCTCATATATCATTTGAAGAACTTTGAGACAAAATCCACGCAGGTTCTTAGATATTAAAAGTTACTCTATTTTTAACCAACTTCATCAGATTTATTTTTCAAATGGTATACATTTTAGTAACTATAAACTTTTACCTACTTTTATCTATTTAAGGTAAAACTAATTTATTGTTATTTATGGACATAATATTTCATTTAAATACAGCATCAACAGTACCACGGCAACTTTTCTTTCGTTCTTAGGACTTGTCAAATAATTCTTCTCGTTCTCCCCCAAAAAGTAATCCGAGTTTCTCACCCAAAAGTCGTTTGTATCTATTTACCTGAAGTCAGGGCACTTTCTTTAAACCCTCAAGTTTACACCGACAGTACACTGGCGGCCGTAAAATGGAGGCCTCATCAATCAACTTAATTAATATGTAGGTAGGAGGAAAATATTTAGCTTTGTAATGTAACAGATAAGAAGCCAGTGCTAGTCCCTGAATAACAAATACTGACATTACTATTGGTTTTCTATGACTATTATAGACATAGTTGAGTTGGTTGTGGTTAGCAATACTTGCCAATATACTTACAAACTTGTAGAACTTGCTACTGCATGTTGCTTCCTTGACGAATTTTATGAATAAGTGCTGAAGTACATTTTACATACATACATACATATCGTCACGCCTTTTATCCCCGAAGGGGTAGGCAGAGGTGTACTTCTACACCCACTTTTCGCCAGATATACTTTAGTCCCACGTAATAAGGGGCGAGCCTATTGCCGTACCGGGCACATTTCCAGACTCCGTGCTGCTACTGTGCTACTGAGAATTTCGGGACAGAAAAACCCAATAACACTGCCCGACCCAGGAATCGAACCCGGGACCTCCCAATCCCACGCGCACATTTATGCCGCGAGACCAACGAGACAGTCGTATAGGGTTTGATGTCGAGTTTTCCGTCTCTACGCAAAGATGGTATTTGCATCGTGTTATCCCTTAGTCGCCTCTTACGACACCCACGGGAAGATAGGGGGTGGTGACACTTGTATTCTATGCCGTCAACCACACGGCCTAAGTACATTTTATGAGTAAAAATAGATTCACAAATCGACGCCTTACCAATTGCCTCTTTACAAAATATGAGACTATTTCTAAATCATCCATGTGTGAATCTGTTATTTATTTAAATTAATTATATATGATAACACTGCGCTATTATCAATATCTAATGACCCAGCGCATGACAAATGTTGTCTAATGTCATTAAACAGAAATTGTACATAATATCGTATAGTTTCAAGTCTAGGGTTCATATTAAAAGTTTAAAATCAAGGCATCATGATAAAACGTTTAACCTTCCGTACAAAAAAAAATAGACTACATTGTACAAGGGCACAAAACTAATCAAAATCTTCTACAATAGAAAATAATTATTTTAAAACTTTGAACATCGACTATAGTTACTGTCGTCATGTAAGCTATTCGAAACCTTAGTAAGTACTCTGATTAAGATTCACAGCGCACTCTCTTAGATATTGGACGTGATGAAAAAATACATTGTGGTGGCCAAAGTATGTTGGGTTGAGCTGATTTCAATTTGTATTTACCAGGCAATCGGTGCTTGTTGCTTTAGTTGGGGTTCGATTCTTTGTGTTTTGAATTCTTAAGAGCTATTTCGGCAGTGTTTTAGTTAGTAGATCTACTATTGTACTTAAAGTGGTGTTGGACTTTCATGATGTGACTAATATTTAAGATTGGATAAAACATTGGTAGTCATCTTACATGTGCCTTGAGCAATAAGAGTAAAGTATGACTGCTTTTTGAAATAAGCTTTTCTATAAAATTAAAATTTTCTTATAGTTTGTTTGTATTTTGTTCTAATCATTTTAATTTCTTTTTGAATAGACTATACTCTGCCCAACTCCTCGACAAAAGCTTCCGTTGCTTTTTCCCAAGCGTTCCTATCTCGGGCCAATTTTGGCCAGTTCTTATCTAAGTCATCTAGATCGTCTAGCCATCGTTTACGAGGACTACCATGTTGTGCCATAGTGGTCTCATAAAAAAGTTAACTTTTAATCCACACATGGAAACAAATGCAGGTCATTCCCATCCACCAAACATAATATGAAACCATTAAGTCTAAATGAAATCCATCTGCGCACATTTCAACATTATAATTTTGAGGACAGTGCAAAATTGCTCCAGATATGATGTTGTCATCAAAAATGAATAATGATCCATCTAATACGCCGTGGCATACGAAATTAAAGCTATAAATTTGAATAACATGATGCTAGGGTCCGACAAGGTCTTATTTGTGAGACCCTTAATGAAATAATATGGGGACTTGTACTATGCAGTATTGATAACCGCGAAGTATGTCTTGGGTTACAAAGTCAACTGCATACCTTTACATTATTGATAATAAAGCTAATTTAAGGCTTGTTCTAGTGGCTAGTGATCCTGTCTGCAAAGCCGTTGGTCTTTGATTTGATTTATGCCTAGGACATAGCTTTATGTGGAGCATCAAAAATTTATAAACATACGTATGTAAACATATACATGTTTATCAGTTATATGTTTAGTTGCACAAACTGCTTAGTTAATAGTGAGATCACTATGTGTGAGTTCTCAAAAAAATATCGACTCAGCAAATTAAAAAAGGTTTAGGATCATCATCATAGTATTCTATTAAGATTTACAGTCGTTGTTACTAAACATCAATTTTATAAGATAACAGAAACTAAGAATTCGGCCTTATTTATCAGTTATTGAAAAAGACACAATGTCTAGTAGGTATATAAACTGTCGTAAGTTTATAAACAGATCTGTAATGATTTCTCTCAAAGTAATTTGTATTTTACGTTCATTAAATGAATATAAATAAAACTTGAAACATAATATTCACTTACGTATAATCACACATTGAAAGCCAATGCAGCGTACGAAGGCTTTTGAATAAACAACAAATCTTTCTTTTTATAGCCAATATGGTGTCATATTAAATTTTCGATTGAATCAATGTGAATATCCTTTTAATATTTCTGATCATATTTCCTTGCTAAGGTCGTATTATGAAGTCTTGGTAATTTATGTTCGATGTCAGAGTGAGATGGTGCTATCTGCCTTTTCGTTCTCCCAGCGGTACAGGAATCAGCTTTCAGTTGTATTAGAGGTGAAATTATCTCATAAGCATCCTCTGCTTCGTCTTGTGTATTATTTTTGGGTTGTGTTTTAATGTGTATTTAGCATGTATTGGTCTTACAAACAAGCCATAATGATCATACCTAATGTATGTTTCATGTGTTTGTTTTTTTCGGCAGTGCTAGGAAGTACACCTAGACTTTGAAACAACAGTTTGTAGATCACACAAAGTGTTGTCTCGTGTAAATAGTGTGCATGTAGACAAGTCATAATGTATGTGACATAGGGTGCATTTTTTGTGTTGTTATATCTTTTCTGCTCTAGCCAAGGCAGCGATAGCCGAGTGGAGATACCAATAGACTGCCATGCAGAGGGTATCGGATTCGAATCCACGGCGCGCACCAATGACTTTTCGGAGTTAGTGAGTGAGTGCCTCGGAGAGCACGTTAAGCCGTCGGTCCCTTTGACAGTCGTTATAGGGCGTCAGTACCTTCTAAATAAATTGACATTGGTCTAAACAATGGAATATCGCCTGTCTGACCCCCACAACCCGAAGGGGTAACTTCGGGTTGTGGAGGTCAGACAGGCAGCCGCTCCGTGGAAAAGCTAACATTCAGCCAAATCCGGTTGGACTAGTAAGCGGACCCCAGATTGAAACTGGGTTAACGCTAAGAGAATGATATATCTTTTCTGCTCTAGGTTTGGTTAAGATTCTTGCATATATTTGTGTGATTGATTTTATGACATTTATAATTTTATTAAGTTCTTTAAAGATTTTATTTTATTTAAAAGCAAATAAAAGTTTTTATATGGCACATAAACTGGTTCTACAGACAATCAATTGCATACCAATTATGTACAAGAATCCATATGGTAGGGGTTTGAAGGAAAACCTTAATAAAAATCTGGTTATTTTTTAAAAACTGGATGTTTTACTTTACGATATATAATAATTATATGTTCATTGAAACAAATTACAAATACAAAATTTACACAGTTTGTCTTATTATTAATCAATAACTACATTATTATTTAATCGCCTTATTACTAAAAGACTACTCATACATTTTATGTATATACCTAAAGATACAGTGACAATAATTTATACAACGGACGAGGGTAAACGTGTCAGAATTATGTCTTGTATGAAAACTTAAACATAATAGAACTCTTAAATTATTGGACAAAGATGAATAAATGTACCCGTCTAGGGTTTATCACTTAAAGTTAAACCAAACTGATCTAATATGTACAAACTTTAAAACCAATGTTACAAAAAAATGTTGAAAACGAGAGTTTCCAATTTTTGGTAAGCCGAATGTTTATCGCTAATTACAAAGAGATCCATCGGTAACAGTGTTGAAAGAGCTTCGTATTTTTTTGGTATAAATTGAATAAAACAAACTAATAATCAGGTATCAGGGGCCATTGATGATGAAGGTTCGTCTGATCAGACTAGATTGTCTCGGAACAATAATGCAGCTTCCGATAAAGTGGCCTAATAATATTTACAATGTCCAATGGCAAAAGCTGAAAAATGAAAAACATCAGTTCAATACTTAGCGATATTTGTTAAAGCCATGCTTTCTAGCATCGTATTAAGTTTGGCATTGTACACCAAAGCATATATTTCGAATGTACATGCAACTATCTTAATATTATTTGTTAAAATTTAATGGACCATTTTTGTTCCTAACTTGTTCAACGTAAGTATATACAGTAAATCAACTTGAAACCGTATTTAATTCAACGATAAGGACAAGTGTGATAACACGCGCAGCTTTTGTTGCGATCGTTTGGACAATACATTATGATGTAACTGGCATATTCCCCTGGTTCCAGAATTTTAAAACAACAGAATCGAATCTTACAGTAACAGTTTCTTAATGAATATCTTTATAGCTATTAACTTTATCTTATGTTAGTTCCTTGACTCAGGTTGTGCGAAAATTTTCGTTATTTATTCTTGTTTTATTATTAATAATTATTACACCAATAATTATGACACACTCTACTATAACAACGAATATATGCGTACTACTGTCAGGTGATAATACAATATCGTTTATACTGAGTTACAGACACCAATTATTTACTATTTAATATTAATGAAGTGCGTGAGAACAAGAGAAGGGAACAGAAGATTCGTTGTGTCTTGAAATATTTCGAAGCAAATGGGTTTATATTTTTCCATTACTTAAAATTACATCCAGAACTGTTGTTGATAATAGAATATGCATGTATATTGAAGAAGGTAAAATACAAAAGGATCAGTGACAAATCACTCGCTTTGAGATGTTACTTAATATTTAAGAAACTAGTAGTAGATTAGATATAGTCCTAGTTTAACGCTTTAATTCTTTCCATTTGCTCCGAAATCGAAGGAAGGAGTTCTAAGATAGAATATGCTTATAATAAATCAACAATAGCGTAGATACATATGATACAGAGATATAATTACGATCAATTATTATTTTTCAAACAACGTAACGAGAATATCAACTTTTCAGTTCTGTGAATGATTTCACTAACATTTTAATCGCATTTACAGTAATTATACCAATTCTTATCATACAAGGGATTTATTCGCATTATATCTGTTTGCCAGGAAATACACATCTAATCGGGGTCAAAGCGAGTTTGTAAGCTTAATTTCATGCGATATCGATAAATTGATGATACACAACAATATTTTCTACTTACACCACGGTCAAATAAGAAGGTAATTTTTAGAATTGATCGAAGTATGCAACATTGAAACCATATCTACTTCGACAATTTTATGAATTTTCCTATTTGACCGTGCTGTAAGTACGTTATATATAGTATGTAATTACATATATAAACTACAACAACTACGTCCTTTATGATATTTTTACTTAAGACGTCTTATATACCCTCTAATTTTTTGTCACAGTGTCGCTTTATTTTGACTTCATTATTATAAACATTTTTTTTTCAATACTTACTTACATACCTGAGATTAAAATATACTTCCGTGGTTTCCAATAAAAGAATTTTAAGGCTACGAAGAGAGGAAGCCTTAAGCAAAAAATGTTAAAGAACATTATTCCAAGGAAGGCAATAATAATCTTAGGGACATTAATTTATACATCTAAAATACATAAATGAAAAACTATTAAACCCTGATAATTCCAATAATTATTGAAAGAGAAGCGCTAATTTACAACATTTTAAATTCGATGTTGCAGTTATAAAATACTCTTGGGGTTTTGACGACTCCCCACTAATAAAAATCATATTTACACCATTTGTACAGCGGTTTGGCAAATTAACAAATCATAAAAGAACTGAAAAATATTCTGGCACAATCGCGAAACTTCGAATAAAAATCATAACGATGCTTTATTTTAATTATACGCGAGAGTTTAAAATGCGTTAACCATTTATATTATTAATAAATTGATTTATTATTCGAAGCACGGCGATTTTATATTGGAAAACTTCAGATAATTATTGAATATTAAAATTGATCATGGTAGTTGAATATCTTATTACTACGATGCCTATTGTTTGAAAACATTGAACGATTTACAATTTTTATTAGTAGAAGAGAATTATACTAATTTGAGCTTGATGTCATTATTATGTAGACATATTTATATATTGCTTTTGATCGTTGACTCTCAGTTATGAACCCCGTTATTTACACGAAAAGTTGCGAAGACAGAAAATATAGCGACTTTGAAAAACAAACGTCATAAGGAAGTCCGCAAAAACTTACGAAAGATAAAGCTGAAAAAATGACACTTTATTGTCAAAGTTGAAAATACGGAGGGACTGGGCGTACAGTCGAAATATATTATACCTAATGAAATTCCTCACTTAGTTATAATGTTTATATTTGTTCGAGATTTATTTGACAACAACAAATTTGATGCGGAACTTGCTACAAGACAATCTATAAGAACACAAAAAGTACCTCCCCTAGATGTTTAAAATATGACAGTGATCAAGTACGTATTTAAGTGACCTAAGAAAATTCTAACATGTAACTATTTTATAAACGTATATGTCATTCTATGACCTAGAGTATACTTTAAAGAACTTTACAATAACACGTTTGGAAAGCCAATAAAATAGTTACGTTAAAACTTCGGTCATGACCTAAACAAAATGTGAAAGACTCATGAAAACAGTCATGATAAATTTGAAAATGCTCCAGACGTATTTTGAATTATTACAAATTCAGAATATCTGGGTACAACAACTAAATGAAACAAACTTCACTTACTAAATAGAGTCGAGCATTGGATCGCAGATGATAAGGAATTCCAATAGACTGCACGAACGAAGCGAAATGATAAAAAACAAAATGCAAATCTGGCATCGAATATAAACTTACAATATCTTTTATACATGTTTTGTCCATTAACAGCGTCTAAATACTACGCGCTTAAAATACTTGTTTGAGCATCACTAAAATAAGTATTACAAGAATTTCCAAGTTTTTTTTTTATTAGGCACAAATTTATATATAATTTTTCGTCCTTTCTTATATAATCGTCCTACAACACACAAGACAGATATAGATAACGCTTTTTATGCATTTTTTTCTTATTTAAATGGGTTTTCATAGACACTTACTAATTAATACATGAACTTTTTTACATATATAATATATTATATAAAGAATATAATATAGGTAAAGCATTTTCTTTCTTACCTAGCACAACGGATCCCTTATATTTTTGGGACACAGAAATATCTACAAATATTGTTACAATTTGAAAACAGGTATATTAGGTAGTAGTGTAATCTATCTTAATAATGTATGAGGTAACATTTTCTTTAAACATTACCCCTTAACTGACACGATTTTCAATGAATTGACAGATTTTTTAGCAAACATTTTTCATTTTAAAAATTTAATTTGTTAGCGTTATGCTCTGCTGTGGAAATCGGAATTTAGAAATGAATTTAATTTATTTAGCTAAAATATCTTGTATTTATTGTATCTTTTTCTTGCTATCTAATCCTGAAATACTCTGACTATCTATCATATTGACATATTTTGTTAACATCCGAAGTCCGTATTCCACAGCAACGCAAAATATCAAAAATATGTACGTATTCAATTTTCCATAATATAAAATGTTATGCCCAGTATTAAAAATTAACAAAAAATAAAAGAGTTAGAGAAGCTAGCGCTGCTAAAACTAATCTATGCGATATCAGTCTCCACTAGAACCTTATAATTTAGAAAATCCATAAAGTAAATCACAGAGTTTGAATTAGCAAAACATTTTGTGTTGAAAACTAACATTTTGTTGTTCCTTCCAATATAATATTTCATTTTAACCCACCGTCCCGCGGTACAACGCATTCCAATTATTGATATGTATCTTTCTATAGACATTATTGTGTTGTCAATGTAGCGAGAAGAAGAAAGAAACAAGAATTGAAAGTGTCCCTTCACATCGATCCATAGGTGCCATCATACTATACAATATAACTTCATACCTAACCATTGAACGAATATTAACCTTACTTTACGAATCCTAACTTACAAGACCGACTCGAACATTTAATATAAAACAAACGGTGAACCCTTACTACTGTATTCTAATTAATTGGAAGGGGAACGAGAAACGCGTACCGGAAGAGACATCTTATACAGCAGCGACAGAATTCAAAGAGTTCGCGTCCCTCGATCCGATGACAAACAATCGTAGTAGGGATCCACCGCGTTCAACCGACACAAACACTAACTCCCGCACACCGAAATTCTTTCAATGACATACCGATCAGCTTCCAATAGTAAAATAATAATGTTTAACTATCATCTACGTGTGCATCAAAGTATAAAGTGAACTTACGTACAGTATATACGAACGCAAGACAAACGACTATAAACTAGTCTTATTTTTCTATTACTCGAAGATTGATACATATTTCGATCTAAGACATTTCAAATAAAAGAGACGATCCTTAAAAGTACAAATGTTAATAAAATAAAAAAGAAGGTGTGACGTAGAATGCAAACTTACGATTTTAGAATGCACTAGAAGCCAAGTCGTGTAATGTACACGAACAAAGAGTACGGCGCGACAACGCGATGCGAGCGTGAGGCGGGCGACCTGACTGGCCCATGGCTAACTAACCAGGCGACGGAGAGCAGACGGATTACTTACTGAGATGCGTCTGAGACGTGTCGTTTGGAAATTACCTCCATTATGTGTCGAAACCATAATTTTTATAACGAAAGCAAAACACGACAAAACAAGAACCAACTCACAGCCTACGTTTATAAAACCCGATGCCACTTCCTAGACGAAGCGTCGCCGTTATCGAAAAGGAAACTTTAAAACTAAACGATTAAAATAATCGTACGAACCGAAGAGGAACGCGACCGTACGGTCGGTTGTCGAAACAATTTTCACCCTCGATCCTTATTAAATAACTTTGTACATTAAATCCAAATGTCGACACGTCATTTTGGATAGGCACTCTCTAGGCGGGGCGGCGAGCGGTCGCCGCGTCGTCGGCCTCCGTGGGACGGCCCTTTGGCCGACCGCATGAGATCAGTGGAACCGGCCGGCAGCGGCCGTGGCGACCCTAACACCGCTCTAAGACGACGTCAGATACGACGAGAACGTGTGGTCAACCCAGTCACCCGCCACGCCGATTTCGCTCAGCATGTCGGACACGTCGGGTGTGCACGAGAACTCGAAGTGGGACCCTGACGACGAAGATGCCGTCTCGAAGGAGTCGATGTCCGTCGTCAGCGCGTCAAGGTCGACCTCGCAGTCCGCCGGCAGTGGCAGCAGGTCCGTGATGGAGTAGAGATCCGTAAGGTCTGCTTGCTCGCGACGGTTATGGTCTTCGTAGAAGCACGCGGATTCTGGTGAATCTGGCGAGCCAGCGGGTGATGCGGGTAGCGGCGGAGGTGCGGGCGTTTCCGCCGGCACGCTCGGAATGGACGGCACTGGTCTCCTTCGCCTAGTAACGCCTCTATTGTTATTTGAATCGGCGCGTTGCTTGCGCTTTGGTTTCGTCACACCTCCTGTCTTTTGTCCTGATCTTTCGGACTTGGCGGTCTTTTTACGCGGCCTGTACTTGTAGTCGGGATATTCCCGCATGTGCAGTTGCCGCAGCCTCTCCGCCTCGTCGATAAACGGTTGGCGCTCTTCATCGTTGAGCGTCTTCCACACGCGGCCGAGGTTCTTCGAGATTTCCGCGTTGTGCATGTCAGGGGTCTGTTCGCAAATTTTCCTACGCTCTATTTGCGACCAAACCATGAACGCGTTCATCGGCCTCTTTATATGATTTGGGTTGTTCTTCTTAGTCTGTGAACAAGAGAGAACAGGGTTAGTTGACATCACGATTTCAAATTTTACAGTCAATTTGTGCCCAACTATAATGTAAATTCTCGTTCGAGGTGGAAAATCAACGTTATCTGTTTAATTGTGGGAGCACTATTATTATTTCAGGCATGTCCGATCCGCGTAGTCGGGCCACATCCAATTAGTATGCAAGGTGGTGCAACATTAACTCAGTGTCCTTACTATTAATGATATTGTTATCATAGGAATTATTATTATTACAAACAAGTCGAAATCTCTATAGTATACACTCGTGTGCCTTGAATTGTTTACGTTCGTGTACTACTTGTAAGTGTGACTGCTAGCAATATCTTTTTTTTAAGTAAGAACAAGATCGAATCTACATATTGTGCTTCAAATGAGATATCAATTATTCAAAAACTTAATATTTAACAAACACAAACATTGCAACAAATAAAACTTAACTCAATTAAAAACTTATTAAAAAAATAGAGCGAGATAAGTTCTTTCACAGCTCTACTAGTAACCCAATTTGAATTTCTATTTGAACCTATACTAACTGGAGCTATAAAATGTTCAAGTGCAATAAACATTTCCGTGTTTCGTTTATACAAAACATTGACTAACGAGGATGTTAAGGACGCAGGAAGTTATTATCAAATCATGTAGGAAGCGGCTTGAGGACAGTAGCTGGCTAGCCATTTTTCCTTGAAGATAAGAGCTTCGCTTTAGGGAAAGCCTAATGGATATCCGGACAAACTTGATTTATGTGCAGTTGTAAGTTCCGGATACCACGGAACTAAACAAGAATTTTGTCAGTGATTAGTACGTAGTGGAAAATATAGTATACATTGAAAGTCAAGAACTGTGTGTAGGTCATTAAAAAAATCAACTGATAAATCAAGGTTACATAAAAAACGATGCGGAAAATTGTAAACACCCCAACGACCTTGCAGTGTTTTATATACCTATTGTAATACATTATATAACTAGGTTTCTAAGTCGTAATCTGTCGTCACCTATCGTCAAAACCAGATACTCCACTTCAAACCACTTTCGTTGAAAAAGTTGCTTTTTACCGAAACTTATTTATATTCACGACAAAAAAAGGGTTTGTCTGATGGCAACTAAATCAAGTTCAGAACACCCACATAGCCTCAAGATGAATAGAGGTAGATAGTTTTTTTTATTTCCATCCAGGTTCAAGCGCAGTTGCTATTATTAAGTATTTTTTGGGTTGCCAACAATTTGTTTTAGGCCAGAATTGCAACGGCTCTGCGTCGACTAATCACGTGTCATGTTGTTCGTGACTGTGCTGTTGCTAGGTTATTTTTTGCCTAGTTTTTTCGGTTTGATATTAAGTTTAGTCACTATGATTGCTGTTCGTTTGTTGAATTTAGAAAATATGTTAGTTTTGTTCGAATCTAAGTGCGTTGACGTCGCTCAAATCCACGTGCAGTAACAGGTCATTGTCTTTATGAGCTACTGTTAAATTCTCTGTTAAACGAACATTTTGGAAAACTACTATTACAATACGGTACAAAATTGTTCATTTAATTTTTTGTGTGTTTTATAAGTATGCATTAGTCGCTGCAACATGATAGTATACAACAGTTCGGTCCAAGCGGTGCAAAGTCAATCACTCAATGACATTGATGAATCATTTTTATACCTGAGAATAAAAACGTTATAATGCAGACCGTATCCATTTTTTTGACCACTAACTAAATTATATCGTACGTGCCTTCCTATATGTATCACAAATTAAGTGCTTAGGAATATTCTAGGCTACTTTATTACAGACCCCAGTTTTTATAGCCGCGTAACCGTCAAAGACAAGATGACTAAGGATTATTTGAAAATAACTTCAGTTTAATATAAATGCATTTCAAAGTCAGGATTAAAGAATATCTTTTATCTATTAGTTCTTGCTAAACTCATATTTAAGTAGTGCTAGCGGATCGGAAACGGACGCGACTGAGAAGATCCGCCGGAAGAGACAGCAAGAATTTTATTTGATTTGAATTGTTCATTTTCAACCTTTTCAATTTACTATACAATTTTATTGAGTATTATATAAGTACACAACTTTATAAAAATCATCAGCAGTATAAACGAGTTTATGAATAAAACATTTTGAAACAATTTAAATGGTTTTCAGTAAATACGTTTGAAGCCTACAATAAAGTTATAAGTGAAATGACAGCTGTAACCATTACAGCCTTTAGAAAATTGTAACTTCCTTCGTATTAACTCGAAAAGGAGTCGTTTAATGACTAGACTGTTTGATGGTAATTTCTGGGGGAAAATTAATGGCATGGGGTTTCTCGCAACAGACATTCTCTGTAATAAACATTTCTTAATTGATATTTTTGTCTTTCCTTTCTATGTTTTGTTGTATTGAGTAGAAATGTTACTTTTAAATTATTGTAATTAAAATTAAACTCGTATTTAGTTTCTATATTTTATTTTGTTATGCAATTTTATTTTTATTTAATTTTTGATATGATATTTATGGTTCATTAATTATTTTTTTTAATAATTTTAAACATACTTGTTTTGTCTACCGTTTGCCATATAAAAAAGCTTAAGAAACGTTTTATATTTCGGAATTAAGTTGAAGAACACAATCTTAAGAAAATATTCCAAAGACTTGAAATATTGAAAGGCCTTTAAATGTTTTTTTAAATAACATATGTCTTACAACATAACATATTGTCGTCTTACCAAAAATAGGCCTATAACTTAGTAAATTAACTTATCTAAACTATCAATCTACAAAGTACTAAACCCGTTATTTGTTGATAAATATCATGTATACATCGTCATTTATTTACCATAGTATAAAGTTATAATAGTTTTACCTTCCTGCATATAATTTACCAGATATAGTCTTCCTGAATGGGTGCACTAGTCTTCGTATCTTTCCCTTTTTTGTATTTATCTTTATGTGTATTATACGCGTGCGGTTACACGTGCGCTTTAGACAATTATAGAGTTTTGCCACGACGCCTATTAAACAGTGTTGCAATCATAAAATTTTCCCGTCTTATTGGGTAAATATTAAAGTTTCCAGCAATATTTTGACAGATTTAATACATAACGTTATTAATACATTCGTTGATCAGCTGAGATATTTATTGATATATTTAAATATAATTTTGATTTGCATGATTAAGCAGTATTAATTATGTTACTAAACTGAATGACGTATGCAATTATTGATATGATATCACAAAAGTAGGAAGTAATATTTCGAATACTAAAAATTCATCCGCTTTTTAATAATAAACCCGTAGCATAATTGAAATTTTTGGGGGGATTTTAACCGCATATAATTTGAAAATGTCATCGACAAGTCCAATGATGTCTCATACTGCTCATCTTATGCAAGATTACTAGCGTTATACTTTTAATATGCCCAAATATCTTCATGCTTATGTACAAAAAAACTCACATAGGACATCAGTAAAACTATATAAGATAGTGGATTCCACGTACATAAGCGTATATCCTCACGGAAGACCGACGATAACTCGTGTAATTTATATGAACGAGGAACTCTCCGAGTTGGCAACACCATATGTTTATAAGACACTTATTATTGTAAGCGCGTCGTACCGGCTGTACAAGGGCAGCCGGTTCGTTTCCTGGGTAAATAGAGATTGCTCTACAGCACTATATATCACTGTCTACAAATCGAGAGTTTAGTCTGACCTTTGTTAGACATTCAGTTTTATGTTATTACACGACTGCCCAAAAAAAGGAGTGTAATGTTTTCAGGATTCATGTACGTATGTATACGTATATGTAAGTATGTAGGTATGTATGTGAGTTTCTTTATTTCACTATAACTTCTAAATGCCTGGACTGATTAGGATGTATCATTAGCATCCTTACATCACCCCGAGTAACACTGGATATATATTTTTGAAAAAGTCAAGATGGTAGGGGTGTGAAGCCATTTTCAAATAAGAAACATCATAGTGCCATCTAACGTTCAATGGCGAAGACAAATTTAATAACGCCATCTATTATTTTTACTGTTACTCTCTATTCAACTACTCGTAATTGTGGGTTTTTTCATGAATAGGGACTACTTTATGGATTATCTGCAGTTTGTTAATTTGTCGTCATTGTATATACAGGGTCAAGACCGATCACTAAGCCGAAGTCTACTCGTTGTGGACATCATGCCAAGTCATACTAACCAAAAATAATACCTGGGAAACGATTTTTTTTTGAGTTTTTACATTTTTTAAACTGCATTTAAAAGCGCGCGCCTGTAAGGCTCGAAATACCTACTTATCCATGGGGTTATATATGTATAATCCAAAGAACATATTGGCGGGGTAAATGCATCGATTTTGTACCTAATTAGAAAAAATCCATACTAACTTTGAGCCTCAATATCTCCTGAACCAGTAATTTCCCAGGTATGGTGCCGAAGTAAAAAATGTTCGTAGTGATTGGTACAACATGGGATTTCAGTTTTCGTTAAGGGTCTTTTTACACACTGTATATATATATATATATGTATAGGTGGACTGTAGCAAAATTCATAATTTTGAAAGTCTAAAAATAGGATAAGTCTTCGAAAGATTGTTGAGACACATTTTTAAAGGATATTTATAAAACTGTAAACCCAGTTTTAAATTTGATCTGCATATAAATGCAATAGGTATATTTAACAAGTTAGCTATCAACCAAGAACTATTACTATTATAGATGTCTCAAATCATTACACGATCAAAGGTAAAGAAAAGCATAGTGCTGTCCAAAGAACACATATATTATACATATGTTATGTATGTGTCATTACTCGAAACTAATGGTATAGGCTCTATCGATTTGAGTGAAGGCCAACATATGTACTTCCTAGTTAGTTAGCGTTGAGTTGTATTCCGGAATTTTCGCAAAGCACGAGGCCAGAAGACTTGAAGATGATTGATAATGACTTCCTTTTAGGAAACGGTTTTATTTAAATATAACTCGTTTTGTAGAATTTTAAATTTAGGTATCTTATTTAGAATGAGTTCAATGGGAGTGTCAGTCATGTGACGAATAAGTAAATGTGTTTTCTTATCTATGATTTTTGTTCATTAAATAGCTTTTATTGTCCTGCTTATTGTTTTTTTTTTCACTGATGATCCTAGTTAGTCGTCTAATATCTATATTTTAGTCACGATATAGGGTTTATTACATCCGCATAATTATGATACCTAGAATATTCACAATCTTTAAACACAGTAATTACTTTTGGCTTCAATAGTTTCTTGTTGTAT
This sequence comes from Euclidia mi, assembly GCA_944739405.2. Classification (NCBI taxonomy): domain Eukaryota; kingdom Metazoa; phylum Arthropoda; class Insecta; order Lepidoptera; family Erebidae; genus Euclidia; species Euclidia mi. The sequence continues at coordinate 15,440,675 of OX123197.2, forward strand.
TATAAAGTATTTTCGAAACGCAAATAACGCTATGATTTTTGACAATACTACCCGTGGTTACAAGGTAAGTAAACATTAAAAAGCGTATCGATATATTCAACAAATATCATTAATGCTAAAAAGCAGCTGTCATGCAGCAATAAATCGCCATGACACAGTGGCCGCCATGTTTGAAGCAACAAAATTACAGAAAATATATGCAAGCCTAAATGACATTAAAACATAGCTTTTAACTCTTATACAACCCACATGGGACCTAAATATGTTCCTTGTGGTACACCGACCATAACACGAATACTCTTTTAACTACCTTTAATCGGAAAATATAGTGTATTAACTTTCCAAAGCTATATAATCAGTACTATTACCATCAGTATAATGCCTAACTATCTAGTAAAATGGCTTATTATGCTGAAACCAATACTATTCAGCTCAGTAAAATAAAATTTCCATTATCTTGTACCACTTTAAAGGAAATAATGGTTGATCAGCAACTACTTAAAATAATGTTTCTAAGCGATTACAATATTTAAATAACCCTACGCATGTCTATTTTAAGCGAAAACTGGCATTTATATGGCATAAAAGTCTCATTGGCATTTCCTCTGGCTAAACGGCTTTCGAAATGCCAAAACTAATGTTTCATAGTTCTGGGGTAAGCCGTTTATGCCATATGAAGTCAGTTGCGGAGTAATATGCATTCAAATTGCCCTATTTGTTTTAATGGTGGTATAATTTATATTATTAATTCATTAATTCGTATTTGTATTGCGGCTAGAATGGTCATTTGTATACCATTAATTATAAAAATATGTAAGCTCGGCGCATTGAATTCGATATATAATTTATTTGGTACGTTTTGATTATATCAGTCTATGAATATTAATTGATTTTATTTTCGTTTTCTTCCTCAACTCCTTCGTTATTATACAATCATGCTTATTTGTGTAGTATTATAAATACTATTGGCAAAAACAATAAATTGATGGAGTGTCAATTTTAATGAATAATAAAATACACAGTAGCTTATATACGAATTATTTTCTGCATAAGTATGAAATAAATGTCTTCTTTCTAATAAGTAATTTATAAACTGTCGATTTTCAAATACCTATTAAAAACACAGTACCTACTATAACTGATATAGGTATTAATTCTATTGCTTCTACCTGTAAATGCATTGAATCCAAATAATTAATCCGATCGAAGGCACGGTGAGATTAAACCGATGATCGTCATACGGCTCACAAAACCAAGTAAGTCCCGTAGTATTAATGAAGATGTTAGACACTTTCGAGGCTTTTAACGCGGAACAAAGGAGGTCCCGATTATAGGTCCCCATTGTCGAGGGACCCAGATGATGTCCGCACTTTGTTTGTAGATAATAGTCAAAATGAAAGTTCCTTTTTTATTAAAATCAGACCCTTATTACTGAAGCAATTTGATCTCCCGAGGAATACGGATTGAAACTCTCGCGCCATATTGCTTTTTATTAACTTTGATTTCGAGAGAATTCTGTGATCATATTAATTTTTCGATATTTTCATTTCGATAATTGCGAAATACGCATTTTCGGGCGCTCATCTTTGGAGTCAGTTTGAAGAGGAATATTAAATTTGTTTTGTATTTGACACTTCTTATTTTATAAGGATTCAGGCAGAGCCTGAAAGATTACCAATCACAATCGTTATTAGAATAAAAAAGTTAACTCTTGTCATGCTTCGAGAAATTGACGGTCACGTTATACATATAGGACAAAAGATGAAGGAAAGCTATCGATATCAAATTTAAGTTTGGTAACAGTAAATACTCTTCAACATATTTTATAAATTGCGGCCTGTACTATTATCTTCAGAAAACAACTTTAAGAAATTGCCCAAACGTCTTATATCAAATACACTTCCTTTTTATTTTGTTAGTAGATAAGGCTCCTTCATTAGGGTGTGGCTAAATATTTGTCTCCTTCTTAAAAGAAAAGATTCTGCTAAAGACGCGACTAAGTACTTAAGTAACATAAGTCATTTACTTAATGAGGATAATGTTATCCCTAAAGCTATATATACGTTCTAATTAAATGATGCTGGTTTGGAGTGTATAAATTTGTACCCATAATTAAGTATTAACTGATAATTTGAAATTTAGATTACAATGTTTGCATTGCTAATTTGACAATAAGATTACATTATTTTTTGACGAGCTAAATTGGTCAACGTCCGGAATATTAATAGAATAATAATAATTTTGAACAAAACACAGCAGAATAAAGCCTAAGATGCACCAAATGTTAGGCTGAGACTTGTCATACCTTTCCATCCATGTTTCATATAGGTAATAACGTACCTAAAGATGTTTCGAGAATACTTTTTTAGAATTTACTTTTTAAGCTTTAACTTGACTTTTCCTAGAAGTTTTTCAAATAAGTATCCTTCTATAAAATGCAATTCCGTTTATAGACGCCGAGTTTAAGCTGCAGCATACACTGAAGCCACATGCTGGTCTATTTTTTCTCGAGTAAAAGATATAAAGTTTTCTCCGATATTAATATTAAACAGTCTATCCGCCGATCAGACAGCAAAACAGTATTATCTTTTAAAAATCTGCAACAAAATGTGGAAAAAATATATAAAAGAATATCGGTTTTAAATTTAAATGTAGCGGCGGAGTGTTGACTCAATATATGTTAAACAGCAGAGAAAAGGCGGGATTATTCCGACACTAGGAAGTGAATATAAATTACGTATAAGTGAAGGATTGTCACTCAACGCAATGGAGATGCATTTTATTTACTTTATGTGCACACTATTTTATACTACCGGACGGATTTGGGATAAGATTTTCGGATTTGCTTTTATATTTTAGGGTTAAGTCGCAGTCGTAACTTTTGTTATGAAAAGGCGCAAACAAAAAATATACTTAGTATTATTTTAATACATGTGCGAAGTACAAAGGGCTATATTAAAGTCAACTTTATTGTTTAGAAAGCAGAAAATAAAAACTAAAATGAAAAGGATTTTTTCATTATATTCAGACAGTAAGTCGTTATGAATACCATATTTTTGTCTACGTTTTTAATACTTTCGTCTTTTCATCTCAATGGGCCGACAGTACTTGAATTTGAAGCTTTTCATTTGACTAGTAATATTTGAAGCGCTGTTGAACTTGAAACGTATTAATTCAACTTCACCTTTTGACGATTTCATTCTAGAAATTGTATGTTGTCTTTCATATTATCTTGTTTCTAATTGTAAGAATTTTAATTAAATTATGTTTAACAATTATTTTAAACGTTATCATTATTGTAATATCTACCTTTGTCAAATTATTTTTAATTGAATTAATTATATTTAAACCCATGGTATCTACTACTTTGTAGGTACACTACATTTAACTGTCAGTCGAAGGCAAAAAATATTATTTTAAGACAAAAATAATTATCTGAACTTTAAATGATTATACATCTTTGAAAGCAGATAGGTAAGGACGTGGAGCAACGCAATAAAAATCCGTTTCCCGTGTCCCTCACACGACGACAACAGTAATCCCAGTCAAACTTTTTGTAACTAAAGAAGAAAAAAGATCAAATATTTGATCTATTGTTATTGTTTAATTCGTAAATTGTTATTCATATAAACAATTAATGCCTTTTAAATGTTATGTAGCCATAGACAATTAAACAGACGCTCTGTTCCGCGTCATAATGCTTACAAGTTAAATTGATTTGTTACAGTAATAATTAACACTACCAGGAAATTGTTGGTCTCAATGTGTTTTAAAAAACGGAGCCTTATTATAGAGGTTTATTTACAAAAGTAAGTATTCTTGGGTCTAGGTAGGTAATGCTCTCTAAGAATTCATGTTTGATTTAGATTAAAAAAAAAATAACGTATAAAGATGTAATGATCATTGCACCCCGTGTTGTTATTATTTATTTTGTACCTGTAGGTATTTAAATAATACATATTTCATAAAATATTCGTTACTCAGGCATGTTTATTATATTTTGGTGACGGCGAATGAGTAATAAAAAGATGAAAGCATTTGTAAGGAGACAGAGAGCTATAATAAAGATATAAAGAGAGTTCACACTTCTAAAATTTAAAATACTTTCACAGTCACAAAACATAACTTTTATCGGTAGGTCACTATGGACGGTCACAAACTGCCCTTTTGGAGATATGTCCATTCTGACCCAGTTCTCGCCATAATCGTCTATTCATATGTGCATGGTGTGAATTTTAAATAGGTTTGACCTATAAATTGCTAACGTGTCTCAAAAGTATATGTTTATGAGTTCTGTCACCATATATTATAAATACAAAGATACGACATGTTTACTTTTATGCCTACCCGTAATGACGCGACTATCTTAATATATAAAATCCTTGCGTTACTGACTGACTGACAGACACGCTACAGCCGAAACTATTGGGCACAGGAAGCTAAAATTTGGCATACATGTTCCTTGGGGACCGTAGGGGTGCACTAAGAAGGGATTACCCGAAATTCCCACGGGATCGGCCAAACGGGTAAATTTAAAAAAAATGCAGGCGTAGCTGCTGGCGTCCTCTAGTATTTTATAAAATTCAGTACTCAAAAAAGGTGTATAATTAATCAAACCGACGTTAAAAATTAATAGATGCATGAGCGTAAATTTAATCTAGCGTGAGGTTATTAATACATCATAAAATATTACGAATTAAATTTAAAATCAAGGACGATGAGCTTATATGTTTTTATTTATTACGCTGTTTTGCAATTTTTATGGGTTTGGCTCGTATTGGTAACGAAGTTAGGTTTTTGTGCAGTTTTCTTGATAGTGTCGCTTCTGTGCTCTACTCTATGAGAAATATTAGTGCCGTGTACACATAGACAACTATACATATAGGTTTGCAGCCATATTTGTTTGTATACTAATTTGGCATCGCCAAATACAGCCATGGATTATTATTGTCTTGTTTTACAATGGTTACCGGCTTGATATATGATCAATAAATTATTTACTACTCATCATTTTCGTCTTGTAACCTACTTATCGACTTTTGACTGATATTTTAAGGAAACACCGTTTTACAAAAGTATGCAATGTAGAATAGACACTGAGGTACCATATCTTAAGTTCATAATATGATCGTCAGTTCCAATCTGCAGTCAAAACCTAAGTCAGTAAATGGATGATGAAAAAGATCCGACAGAACTAAATATATAGTGAAGAAACATCAGTGACATTTGTATGAATAATAGCCCAACATATTAGGCGCATATTGTTCGATAAAAAGTACATTTCGAAGGTACTACGAAGCCTTTTAAGGTTATACGAGACACGTACGTGTTCGTGATCGCGTTTCGTGTAACAATGAGCGGATTTAGCGTTCAGTCTAAACAATCGTTATAAAATTTACTTTGATTCCCGCCGACTGACTTTGTAAAGTTTTTAATAAATATACATGAATTCTGATATAGACATTAATTTATTCATTTTTGTTTTACTGGTTGCAAATATAGATGCGTATGCTACTGATAATTTATACAATATTCTTTAATTTTTTCTTTGTGGTTTTCAAAGGAGTAAATACGCTATGTGTTTTTGGCACTATTCTGTTTTAGAATGTAAGGTTTGAAGTTATATTTGACGATATTTAACTAGTAAATGCACAATGAAATAAATACATATAGGTACAGAACCTTCCGTCTAATCTCGCGCACCAACCGTAATTTTTTAACAATGATCTTGGTAACCATACACAACGGAGCGCAACTTGTAGGCCAAGGTTGCTGCGAATACATCACGTACGGTTTTTTTATGTTTTAACAATAAATTCACGGTTTTTAAGTGGGGCACGAGAACACGCGAGCTGATGTGTCGATTCCTCATGGAAGTTCCTGGTATCGACTGGCAGTATCAGCACAGAAGACATCACAATTTTATGTTGTAACATGAACAGTTTGTAAACAACAAAGGGACTGTTTTTTCTATAGATGCGGATGAAAACAGTCCTCTGGCTAGTATATTTTTATCGTAGAAATAAACAATGTTTATCAAAAACCAATAAGTCTATAATTATCGATCGGCTTATATTCGAATAGGATACTATATATTTTCAAGACCTTGGCGCTATTTTCATAGACTTGTCAAGTACTTTCCCGTGGCAAGAAATGGCACTGTGTTACTTGAATAGATACTACGCACAAGACTATTTCTGTGCGTGAAATCTATTAACATATATTTTTTAATTCACTGTTACTTCTAAATAAAGTAGTAGGAAAACGGTAACGCTCCAATGGTTGTTTTTTTTACAATTTCAAGCCTTTTAAATGACTTTTAAAGTTGTCGCCCACAACGCCAGTTTCAAGGCTCCAGTGTTAGATACGGATTGAAATTCTTCGTCGATTTATATGCAAATGTTCGCTGAGTTATTTTTAGAACGTTTCGCTGAACTGATATATTGTTTCAAATCAATTGTTTAACATATTAAGCTACAGAATTTTAAATATAAATTGGCGATCTCTGATAGCGCGATGGAATATTTCCATTGTATTTTTTATAAAACAGACAACTATCATGTACCTCGCTACTTTTTATTATATATAGTATTTTTATTTCTACAATAATAATATAAAAAAATACAATTTTCATTTTACTTATAAAACGTTTTCTAGCCACAACGTACATAATGTTCACAAGACAACATTATTTTCTCTTAAAACCAGATATCAGATTTATTGCCACCAATTTCACACAACCACGGAAACAAAATTAATTTTAATACAAAGAAAATTATCAGTCGTTTTTGTCTTCAAAACGAATCCGCATACACAGCTACTTAGCCAGCTTCCACAAAGCGCCGGGAGCAGATAAATAGTCTTTCAACTGATTTATTCTTGCTTTGCAAAATTAAGTGTCAGTGGAGAAAATTGGGTTCCATTCGCACATACGAGGATTTAGCACGAGTAACATATGGCTCCAGTAATCCTACTCTGTTAAATATTTTGGGCATGCGGCGCAGTGGTTATTGGTAGCCATGGTGGATTTAACGTTAAGATAAAATGGATTGGATGTGGTCTTTCGCACTCAAGGATAAAATTCGTAAATTTATTATTGTATCTTATGTTTGCGGAAGTGTTTGGTTTCGTCCCTTGGAAAGTAAGGACGAGTTATTGTTAGAAGTAAAGGAAATATTGTTTTATATAAGTATATTTATTTATTTTCTTGTTTAGCTTCTAGTCATGATGCACTTTGTTTACATTGAAAGTAACCTTACAATTGAATATTACAAGAGCCACCTTGATATAATTTCTTACATTTTAAAATGTCACACAGCGATGTGGCGTTTCATACTGTGCATAACCTTTCTGTTAACCTTGGGTAAAAGTCAGACTTCAACGAACAATGAAGAACGCAGATTGATATAGCACAATAATACTGTAATGTAAAGATTAGTTGCGAAACTTGATGGATAGGTTGTACAGAATATTATGTTTGAGAGCATATTTCGTGTCATTATTCATTGGAGTGGAGCAATACGAGTTTGATATGGTCTTTGTATTGCGATGAATATAGAATTTATATTTGATTGCATTTAATCATATTTTACTTAGAAATATTCATGTTATATATACAAAAGATTTACTAATTCAGAAATGTAAGAGTACGAAATTATCAAGGGTTTCAAGAAACATAGCAAAATCTAATTTATTATACGAAATCAGGAAGTAAATGTGTACCTTTATCATTCTAAATGACAAAATTTATACTAGAAATTTTAAGATCTGTCATCTTTCAGCAATTCTTCCAAGACACACAGATCAATAACCGTCTTCGGCGATATATGTACAGTAACGTAAATATTAAAGTACTACATAAAAGTACTATATATGATATAAAAGTGTTGTTTAATAAATCCGCCTCTTCTTAAAATAAAACATTTACGTTAAAAAGTTTGAGCAAATTATTTATGCCGTGAGCGTAAAAAACTGCTGGAACTAAATCAAAATAAATAAAATACTTTACCAAAATAAATATAAATCTATCTGTCAGGTATCCGATTTGTCTGTACAAGAGCACCTTGACAATATCATAGGCAATACCTAAATGTCTATCCTCAATGAGCTATTTCTCAACCTAAAATAGAATAACATCGCATAAAACGTAACAAATTGTACAATAACAATAAAATTACTTGAAGCCACATGAAAGGGAATAGCGATGCGAATATTTACAAATTCTTTTAACTTATATTTTATTTAAGGGGTTCGCAGATGTATTTTACATGTCATATTATCAAGATCTTTCTATGTCTATGCCTTAGGGAGGCCTAAGTCCAACACTCTTTGTGAATATAGAGTTGAGTCGAGGTAAAGTAATCTAGCACACGGTTAATTATAGGATGGGCGGAATGGTATAGCCTTTGCAAGATGCATAATATGCATATTATTATAATTAGTAGTTCATATAAACCACGGTATAATAGTCAATTACGCAGAGTATTATTAAATTATTTAAGTGAAATCAGTTCCCTACTGTTATTTACATAATAAACAACGTAAACATCAGCTGAGAGTCTGTGATATTTTTATAATAATAATAATAATAAATACATTTATATTAATTTAATCTAGCGTTTTATTCTTATAATAATAATACAGGGTTTTGTTTATACTGACATGTAAGCAGTAACGGGAAAAGGTTTTTATTGGGTAAATAAATACATTTCTACTACCATAAACATGGTTAGCAATGTGTAGCGGTCCGTACTGCTACATATTTTGTATCATAATAATAATATAGTAAACATATAATTAATAATGTGCCCGGTAGATGGCAATATGCTCGCCCCCTATTACATTGCGACCGAAACATATCTAGGCGAAGTGTGGGTGTGTAATACACCTCTGCCTAACCCTTCGGGGATAAATGCGTGAAGTTATGTATGCATGTAAATCTATACTTTACTCTTTCAAAAATAATATTCAACTACACCAGACTACGCTCTTCCATCACGGAAAGTTTCTACCATTTATAACTAAACGTTCATTTCTATTTACTTCTAGATTTCATCATATTATTTCCTTTATTACAAAAGGATGTTATAAATAATAAATTTCTAATAAACCATTTGTACGATATTTATATATCGTAGATACGTTGTTACTAACATAACGACTCTTTACGAATCACTGAGTATATAAAAACACAAAGACATTTTCTTCTAAGCCTCTTACACAATAAACAATTATTTACTTGCCAACGCAAAAAAACGTAATCCCGTGATAATCTGTGGACGTGATTAGATAGGTACCGTTAGAAAAATAAACTTGCTTTTGTCCTATTGTTTTTGTTTCGTTTTTTGCTTACATAGACCTGTTAAGGACTTATTTTAGTAGAGTTAAATTAAATTGTGAAGAATGGCGAATAGAAAAACTGAATCTCAAATTGATAGCATGAAGATTCCTATAGATATTTTCCTGTTTCTGTTTTTAATAAGCGATGCACGTACTAAATTGCCTGAAATCTATTTGTCTCACTGTCATGAAAAGTTTACCGTGACTGTGTCCGATAAATAAAATAATAAAAATAATTCTGCCGCAGGAAATAATTCTTAGCGTTTTTGCTAACTGTACTAGTCATATCTCCTACATAATGGGACCGGTTTAAATGATTATAACTATGATAGTTATAAATTTTATACTATTAAACACAGTCGGGTCATGCGCGACCTTGTTCGTATGTTTGTACCGATCTAACTACGAAACTCGCCTACGGGTGCCTTGTAATTTATAAGTCTTCTACTTGTTTAATAGTTATGTAATTATTTTGGTTTAGAGGCAAATTGGCTACTGTGTAAAGATTTTTTTGAAGGTTAATTATTTTTTCTGTAATTAATTATCTAGAAAAGTGACGTTTTAATTTACTTTTTGCTTGTGTAATCTAAAATAGTAAGGAGAGTTTTACTATGACTACTTCTTTCTCTTAGCGTTATCCCAGTTTCAATCTGGGGTCCGCTTTCTAGTCTAACCGAATTTGACTGAATATTAGCTTTTCCACGGAGCGACTGCCTGTCTGACCTCCGCAACCCGAAGGGATAGCGATATTCCATGGTTTAGACTAGTGTCAGTTTTATTTAGAAGGTACTGACGCCCTGTAACGATTGTCAAAGATCTTCATGACAACCGGGACCGACGGCTTAACGTGCTCTCCGAGGCACGGGACAAGCGATAATTAACAATTCAATACGCACATAACTCCGAAAAGTCATTGGTGTGCGCCGTGGATACGAACCCGATACCCTCTGCATGGCAGTCTGTTGGTATACCCACTCGGCTATAGAGTTTTACTATGACTACAATTGTTTTAAATGCGAGTAAATTTTTATATGAAGACAAAATCTACATTGGATCAAAATGCGTATTTCATATCAGTTTGTAACTAAAAGAACCTTATGACTAGAAAAATATATTAAACTAGAGGACGCCAGCAGCTACGCCGGCTTTTTTTTTTAATTCACCTGTTTTGGCCGATCCCGTGGGAAGTTCGGGAAATCCCTTCTTACGGTCCCCAAGGAACATACATGCCAAATTTCAGCTTCCTGCGCCCAATAGTTTCGGCTGCAGCGTGTCTGTCAGTCAGTCAGTAACGCAAGGATTTTATATATTAAGATTATTTCCGCTCTTTACCTATAAGACGTCCATCCGACGTTCCAGACGTTCCCAGATCGTTGCTAGTAATCTAAAAACTTTTTTTGTAAAACCTTCCATTCCTTACCTCTAGAAAGACTCAGTAAATTCCAGCCATTTTTAATGTTATCATATTGATATTCATCCAGTCGCTACCGCTTGCAACTTAAACATCACCCAATACGGAAGGACAGAATATTCACATTAATATTTTTTTCTATAGAGCCCTTTAAATAACTACCAGATGACTATATTACCGGTTGTTACGCCCGAGGCTCTATGTAGAGTTGTAGAGCCAAGAAAAAATCTTTTATACAAGTTATTAATTGTGTATTACAAATGCTCCGGGCCAAATTATACTTGATTGGTAATTTATTTTCCAAGAAAATTGTTGTTTTGTATATTTTAGAAATGACTGTTCTGTATAATTACTGTTATTTAAAGAGAGAAGTTGATAAAGCACCATTTCAATCATTGGTATAAGAGTTATTTTTATTTTATATTTTTTTTATATACTCACGCCTGTATCTCCGAAGGGGTAGGCAGAGGTGTAATAACAAGGTAATGTATAATGGTATAACTAATTCAAAAACTGAGAAATTAATCAGATTCTCTAATATATTGTATGTAATAACCATAAGAATTATTTTATATATTGGACTATTTAATCTCAGCAATCAAGTATGAGAAAATATCTCGTGATAGCGGGATTGAAGTAACTTATCAGTTAAACTATATCAGCAATCTAAGTTAATCAGTTGATAGTATTATGTATCTCCGGTAGACCTTACCGTTTCATAAACACCTATCTATAACTATTAACTTAACAGTTCACTCAAGAAAACCAGTCCAGTTTATAATACGGTTTCACATCGACAGCTAAGTGGTTAATAATCGATAATTGTCATGTTACGGGTTCGATTCCTGTTTGAGGCTCGTTTCTAATTTGACCTAGTATAAACTAGTACTAAGTTTATAGTGCCATAGTGATTTAAAGTGAATAAAGATAAGTTCGAAATGTACTTCGTTTTATTAAGTTGACCGGAGGCATTCCTTAAGATCAATATAATAAAAATACTTATAATGGGTGTCATAAGTTGTGAAAGTTCTTAACTAATGGATTTTAAACATTAAATGCAGCAACAAAGTTTCAATATTAAAAAAAAAAGCTATAAAATAGTTATATGAACCACAGATTAGATATATAATTCATTTCCACAAACTAAAGAAGTTTAACTGTAAAATTATATCCACTGTATATACAAATTCATCTTGTATACGGATACAAATTATTCCACAATCATCCCCATATTTAATCTAAACATCACACACTTCGAACTCACCCTAAATATTTACAAATCATCGCTTAAACACCAAAATGGCGGATGCAAAATATCATTAAACACAGAAATTTACGATTTTGGAAGATAAATTGGATCTTAGCATGGATCGTGATTTCCTGAATATAATGTATTCTACAGAGCAAGCGAATGCTTGTTGGCTTCAAACACTGACAACGAGTATTAAAGGAGACACGACACTTCGATTATAGTTTGGTATTCTACCTATTAGATTTGTGTCAGTCCTCTGCATCGAATTGCATTTGACTGTTTGCTTTGCAGAGGCATTGCAGAGGCAGAATGGGCTAAGTTTGTATCCAGTTTCTAATGTAATTCTATCCAGATGGCAGTTCTAAGATGACGTGTAATCATAGCCTTGGTTTGCAACTGTTATACCTATTATTACATCGTAATAATATAAATTTAATGTCATATGACAATGTTTAGCTCAGATTCACATTAACTATTAAGTATTATAAATAAGGAAGATTTGTCACGTTTATTTTATTACTATTAAAGTTACAACTTTGCAGTTGTAATAAAATAACAATTTAATTTAAAAGCCACCGCGAGTTGTTATCGAAGCAATGTAACATGTAATCGATAATCATAAATATCAATTTTATGTATTACTAATTATAGAAAAGTCCTTTGCTGATACATATATAAAGAGGCAGTTGGTTCAAACAACGTTTAATAGCACATATTTTATAAATTGATTTTTATACATCGAACTGGTATCAGCAATGTCCCAAGTGTGTACGACTTATTACAGCAAAACGAGTAATTTCTTTTAGTAGCCCATAGGGAAATTCCATATTCACCGTTGCACACGTACAATACATCCGCATATTACCACAGAACACCGTTACATCCCAAAAATACATAAAGTTAATGACTTTCTGCAATCATTCCTCATCAAGCCACAAAAAACGCATTTAACCCCGCTCACGTTACTCACGGCGCTACACAACACATAGGCATAATACATGCGTAATTACGACCATCTGTATGTCATCTGTATATCATTAGTCTACCGGTCACGTAGTAACACAGGGACGCGGCCAGAATGTCAACCGAACGGTTTTTATGCCCAGCTTGACTATGTTTATTGAATCTTGTATTGACTTGCGCTGATCGAAACTTGTGGTATGACCTTACAGCTAAATATGGCCTTACATTGCTCACAATAACAACAATCATATTTATTTAGTGCATAACTTACCCCATACCAATATAAATAATGTTTATGTAAGTTTTATTTTCACGCCAAAATCGCACACAAATTGAATAGACTTTATTAGATTTAGTAGAGTAAAATAGACTATACCATACCGAATATAAATCTTTAAAGGTTTAAAAAAGAAGTGAAAGTAACTACGCAGGAACGATTATTTATTTAATAAGGGATACAAATATGGGTTTTAATATTTGATTCTTTTATCCGCGTGTGAAGCCGCGGGTAACAGCTAGTAAATAATTCTGGACTACTGAATAGCGTTGGTTGGCCTCAAGCGTCGAACATTAGAAGGATCAATATTTTCCTTATATCTAGTTATTAATATTATATATACATATAAACGCGCTACATGGAAGTCCTATAAAGGTCAAATATCATTTCAAAACCTAATCACGGCCTAACAGCTGCAGAACAATGCATATGTATGCATGACTGAAATCTTCCGTCAGACAATTCATCATAAATGTGATGAGACACGGAGCAAGGTGACTTTGGCTAGTATGGAAATATTTGATCATCGGAGGCCGTATATGGTTGAACAATTATTTGGTGAAGCTTTTGGTATTTCCTTTTGCAATTTGATAGTAAATAAAATATTGTTTGATTTAGTTCCTTCATAACATGCTTTAATTTTTCTTGCTTGCAGATTATATACTTGCGTCCACAATGCAATCATTATTACAATAATTGAAGAAAAAGTCTTCTAGTTAGTATAAATTTTTAGGAATGTCAACAATACCTATCTGGAACTCAGTTTTTGAAATCAAAAAGAAAGTTGAAGCAAGACAAAAATCAGAAGTAAGAACGCAGTAATATGAAATGAAATATTCATATAAGGATTTGAATTTTTTATACTTAAGTTTGGCAAAGATGACGCAGAATTTGTTGCCTCTGAAAACAACGAGGACTGGAGTGCATTCGAACTTCGTGTTTACTTTAACGTATGCGAGCATTTTCTTTGGAATAACACCTAGCGCTTACCAACTTTCTGAGTTAAGTGCCGACTACAATGAGACATGCGTATTCTACATTTTATAACTTCCGAGCTATTTTAAGATACGTTTTCCAATGAAGTGGTGATGATGATTTGAAATTCAATAATATTTTATAAGAATCATCAGAGGTCTTAAATATTTCTATTCAAATACTGTTTTATCATTTTTTTTAAGGAACCACCATTTTTATGACCTGCATAGCTGGACTGATGGATAAAAAGTGACATAACTTATTTATATCTGTGTAAAGGATTTTATAATATCTGAATCATCGACATCATCAATAAATTATCTGTACAGATAATCAAAAGGATTTTCACAATCTCAGTATAAAATTTTAAATCATAAAGAACGTATGTGCACTCTTCCCTAGCTGCATGCGTAATGGCGTTATTACCATACACAGTATAGGACAACTGTTTGAGATTTTCTTCGTCATAAAACAACGAGACTCGTTCGAAAAGTTCTTTGTGAAGTAGTTACAGTGCTACTCTAGAAGTTAGCAAGATTACTTTAGTATTTGCACTTTGCTGTTAAATTTGTCGCTTGTTACAATTCAAATAAAGGTGTGTTTTGAATTGTTGAAAGATTGTTATATTTTCTTTTGTAATTAAAAGTGAATGCAGTTCAAATTATGTTAAATATATTACACAGCATTGCAAATAATACATTTGCAAGTTTGCAATAGATAATCCTCAGAATTGAATGAACCCTACATAGTTATGATACAAATGCATACTTTATGCACTGGCCAACAATAATTCAAGTCAGCCTTTTAAAAAGTTCCAAAGGAAAAGAAAATCCGTCTACCTTAAAACTTAAAGACGAAAATCGTATAATTTTAAAATGCTCAAGTACGAACAACAATAACTCTTAGCAGACAACAACAAATAAGTCATATTAAGAAACTTTGATAATTACAATCAAAAGAAAGTTGCTGTGTCTGTCTGTACTCGCTATGACTTTTGACATACTTATGTAATTACGTGTTTCCGTGAGGGTACTTAACTCACAATATCGTATTATGTTCATCTACTTATAAAGTATATACTTTCTTAATATTGTTAGTACCAGAAATGGTTGTTGTTATTGTTGGTAGGTGCAATTAGTTTCTGATTTCGCTATTATTGGACAAACCAATTCGTGTAACGATACATAAAAAATACCTATTCTAATTTATATGCCTCCAAATCACATGAATAGTTGAGATAGATTTTGAAAAACGTTACGGTATTAAGACTTTTATCAGTCGTCTATTGTATTAGAACTAAAGTTTCTTCTATCAATGGGAACGAGTAAAATAGTAAGCTTATATCTTTTATCATTGATTGATTTCATTGCCCGCTATCAAGCCCCTAAGTTACCGACAAGAAATCACAAGTTAATCTAAAGAAAATCACGACAAAAGCTCGCCATGCATTACAGACGCACGCCTAAGAGTCCGGACAAACTTCACGCTATTAAAACGCACTCCGACCGCGATAAGATTGCGATATGCGTGACAAATGACTCTGATGCGAAATGTCACGCCACTACCACGGACTGACAGTAAAACGAGATAAATTCGACAATAGAATGAGATGGTTAACTTTAAGAATAAACCACAAACATTTTAAAAATTACTTTTGCGATATATCTATCGACCTTCAAAACACAAATGGAATTAAAACGATATTATATGATAACTAACAGTTAAATTCTATTTTAAAATATAAAACTCATAATTATGTAGTTTAGAATATTTACGAGAATGCCAGAATATAAAAATAATCTAAATGTCTTATTTAATTGAGTGAAATAACTTAATGCTATGCTCTTAGTTGGTAACTAACTTACACGTGCGGCAAGATATAAAAACATTCAGTGTAAATGATGCTTCATGTTAATTCATAGATAGAAATAACGATAAATAAAATAAAACGTTTTAAAATGAATCTTTTGAAATTCAAGACAACGTTTTACTTATTAACAGACAGAAAAAACTCTTAAGAGAAACATATAGACCTTTTAGTGAATATTAAAATAAAAGTGATGTTATAGTTTTGACAGGGGAAAAAGCTACAATTATAATCACCTATAACCATATAGCTTTACTTAAAAACAGGTTTAAAGGCAAAATTATTAGAAAACCTTGTATTCAAGGGGAAAGGTACGATTCATGGAAGTCCCTGAGTCAATGTGACATATTTAGATCAATTGTGGCGAATCACCTTCATGAAAGGCATGCCTTTATAATGAAAGCAAATTAAATACAAAGGTATAGAAATAGAATTAAAAACTATTTTTGGCACGTGCTTTCATATAGTAGAATAAAAAAGCCTTGAAGATTAAACAATAACAAAAAGATATGAGCAGCTAATCATACTAAAAGAGTAAACGGAAAGTCAAAATCTACTAGAAATAGTTTAACTCATCGCATTACCGAGTACGGAACTCCCATATATCCTACTCTGTCAATGTTTAAACTTGGTAAAGTAAAAACTTGTGACCATCAAAACCGCTGCACCTTTTAATATGAAGCTTTAATAAAGTTACTTTCAGAGGATTGCATAGTTTATGATCGGGGATTTAACTTCAGACGAATAGTTTGACTTTTCAATTGATATTTTAATTTAGTTTGTTCAATGTTCTCGATATTATTTTTTACGTAAATGACTTGCTTTTCAAATTTCCATATTAACGTAGGTACCAAGAATTTATGTTCTTTTCACGAGTTCATCAGATAATAAAAGGAATAAAAGTTATAGTCTTTTTAAGGCATTGTTAATTCTGTGTGTTTTGTACTTTATTTTACACATACATTGCTTCTTTTATACTTTTATTTTATGTTTTCACTGAAAGAGCAGTGATGCAGGATTATAATAAATATAATGGAACTAAAGCAGTTCATTCAAAAACCCTTGCAAAGGAAATATGTAGTTTCAAATCCGTACATAGACAACATTTCGGTCTACCATCTGTACAAACAGACAACAGTATTGGATTCAGGTACGCCATGTATTTCAAAGAGTGCATTCAGATTTTGATAATTAAAACCATATTCAAATTCTGTACGTAGAGCTTTTGTTCCTTCAGTAGTATCCCGATCAGATAAGCTTTTTGGAATAACTGCAACAAACATATTTTGTGGTATTGTATTCAATAATATAATTGTTTGCTTGCTTGAATGTGTACATACGCTCAAAAAACTTACCGACATGCTTATGAAAAGTTGAACAAAATTGGAATCGAAACTACACAGAAAATTAAAACACAAGTTACTTAAAACTGCTTAAAACGAATTTGACGAAATTTAAACGTCATTAACATTTTGCAACAAATATTTTATACTAAAACTGCATTCGAAATTCATTGCGTTAAATACTGCATCAAGGTAACTCATAAATGAGGTGAACTTAAAAAAACACTTCATATACACGCCACGAGATTGAATCTCCTAATAATGGGCGAGTAATGTCGGCAAAAAAAAAATAACGCCACAGCATGATATGATCGCGAACATGCGAAAGAATATATTAGCCGTTAAACAGTTTTAATTATGCAAAACATTTTTAATTGTACCTTGAACTTATTCAGACATTGCACGCATTGAAGGCATGAAAAATGTTTGATTTATTAAGAATTGCAATATTTATTTTGCTTTTAAACGTAATACTGCAACTAAGTCTGCAGTGTTTTTACTGTAAGTGGTCATAATGTGCTTTGCTAGTTAAATTATAAACAGAAATAAATTGTTGTAGTATGTTGTGCATCAATACATAGTCACTTATTTTTTATCTTTACATTAATTATTGGTGTAGTTTAATTTTATTTTTAAATTGATTTAGAATAATTTTTGGATTTTAATTAAATTCCATAGTAAGATGTAATTATTAATAAGCGTAAAGTTAATTTTCAATTTGACTTCTTAAAGCCTCGACGTGTTCCGAACGGATTTGAAGTTTCAGTTAAACATCCAACATTTTGTGAGACTTTTAATATATTTTAAGATATAGTCAAAGAGAACTCACAACGTCTTAGGAAGTTATAATCATACTTAACTCAAGACTAATTGAACTCTTAATTAAGTTAACTGTAACTCAGTGAAATGTCCCAATTTCAACGGCCGACGCAAAAGTTATCGGGGGTTTCAATGAAAATTTATTAGTCCAACTATTTGTCAAAATTGTCCCGAAGGGTCCCGGGTCCGTAGGAATTTTGCAAATATCAAGTTGAATAGCCAATTTGTTTTGAGAACCTTAGGACTGTGTCCCATTGAAATATGTAAGGATTTTAGATTAGTGTAAGTTTTGAATGTGATTCATTCTCAAGAATATAGGAAGTGGCCTTCGAATAAATTGTACCCGGCAGTTATGCGCTAAGTTAACCTAATGATATACATAAGATCCGGTCGTATCACGAAACAGGGTTATTAACATAAAACCAAACCTATGTAGAATATTTGATATCATGTTAGGCATCACAATTTATATCAGTTACTTTTGCCAAAGTCGATGTATCGTTTAAAAGCTCGCTTTATAAGTTTACTCGCAGGTCGACAGCCTCAAAAATCAGAGAGCCAAGATAAAACATGTGGATGTACACAAAGTTATCCGTGTTAAAACAACGTGAGCTCGTCGCTGGGATATTGTGAAATATGAACGGGGATCACGGTGTCATTCCCCCGACTGTTCAACGAATTTATCACGTTTCTGTCCGTCCATACGTATGGAGCCGTGCTCCAGATATTGAACGTTTCACGAAACGAATTGGACGATCCTAAAATATTTGTTATGTTTTCTGGCTGTTTCGAACATTTTTTGACAAGAATTTTGGCAGGGAACGCCAATATTTGACGCGGTTTCTGAGTGATGGCGGAGGGCTGTCATAATATTGCGGCGGTTGAGTAGGGTGCAGATCACTAACTAAAATAAACATATTTACGCAATTTGCATTTGAATATTGAGTTATTGGGTAGCATTGAGATACTAAGTGCTTGCAAAACATGAATGCCGCGAAATATTTATTTTTACAGTTGACATTTTAAGTCCAGGAACTGTGTATTTAGTGGCTGTTTTGGTGACAAAAGCAGTATCTTTTCAAGTAATCATAATTCATCCGGACTATGACATTCGTTATGTTTTAAAATAAAAGGCCCAAATATCCATTTTTTAACGTCAACGAGCTTTAATATTTTGATATGAAAACACATGAAGTGTGCAAAAAGCAACAATGGATGGAGTGAATCCTTACATTTAATTTATTCTCTTTTGGTCCGCTCACTGGACATCATTTCATTTTGCGTTAAAGCAACACGCTTATGCTTTTATTTCTCCGCTGGGATATTTTTGTTATAAGCCATTTATTCATCGTTCTCGTAGAAGACGGTAAATTCGTTTGGGTTTCTTAAACATATACTTGTTTGCCTAAAGTTTCAAAGTTTCGGATCTCCGCGATAAGACACTAGACAGCTGAGATGTCTCGTTAGCGCCAAATACAAGTGAATCTGGTCTAGTTAAGATTGTATATCCAGAAGGTGATGTATATCCTTATAATACACCGTCAGTTTTAATTAAGGCGGAGACTTCAAAACTTTGAAATTTAATACGAAATTGCGGCGGAGCAATAAACCGTATCTGTTGTTTATGTGCGCCATCAAACGAAGATAACACCCGTCTTTACATCCAGAGTTTAAGTTAGTGTCATTGTTTCGTAACTTACAAATATAAACGATGTTTGAGAACAACGCGTCGCTTTAACATTCATGAATAACATTAAGCCCCCTCGTCCTGTTTTGAATATCGCGAAGCTCTTTTCAAACCAACTTTACAGAGTTGTGTTTATGCTTATTGCCTTTTAGGGAGGCTATTTTTCGTGTGAGTTTACGAGCATTACAATATTCACAACTAAACAATGGGCGCGGAAGGAATCCCCGCGGGCCGGACGTTAAAAGAACAATCCGACGTTCGGAGGCAATAAGCCTCTATTTGAAAACGTCCCAAAAGGTTTGCTCTTAAAACACGGTCCGTCTACGATTGTAACCGACATGCAAAGCGTCGCATTTAAAAGAGGAAAGAATAAAATACGTACGGTTGAAAGCAAACAGGAAAGTTAGCCGGGAGCGGCGCACCCCGCAACTTGTACGAAACAAGTTTTCTATGGGCATTATTTAAGTTTTGCCTGCAGTAGACACTATATTAAACGTATCAGAGTTGAGTTTTAAAAGTCCCGCCGATACGGCTGAGTTGGCGGGCCGCGAAACAGCCACAACTTGGAACACTTGGCAAGGAGCGCCTATAGGAAAAATAAAAGGCAGGCAACAGTTTGCTGTCAACTTGTACTTGCTCCTACAACTGAGGAGAATTATTGTGTTTGAAAAAGTGCCGCTTTTAAATGTTGACTTTTTGGTTTCTATTCGATGTGTGTGGTTAGTATTTAATATATTTGTTCTAAATAAACTATAAAGTAGTAAAAATACGTTATATATAGCAACGTTGGTTACCTTAAGATCTAAATAAAGGACGCAAAATTAACAAAAAAAATATTAAGTTATGAACACGAAAGAATCCTTTTCAAAAGTGTCCTATTAAGCTAATTCAGATCATAAATACAATACAGCTTGCTTGGTCATATATTATTCTGATGTTGCAGTCTCTATATGTCCGAGCCATTAAAGTAGCCCGGGGCAAACAGAATTTTATAACGAGAATTAAAAATGTAGCACACTGAAGTCTTTTACTCTTTGTTTCAAGCAAAGCTTATTAACTGCTAGATTTCCACGAGCTGGCTGTGATAATTCTTTTTGTGTTAATGTAACGGCTAGAACAACTATAAATTTGGATTTTAACAGATAACTTCTTTGAATTTAGACGGTTAATACGATATAGGACATAATAAATGGATGTTCAATTAAGCTAGTTACGTAAGGAACCTAATTAACGGTACTAACATGCAGAGTAAAACACAATATATTTTGTTTTTAAAACAACCCAAACCTCAGACCACAAACTCGGCTAAAACATAAACACATTCATCTGAATTAAGAGAACGGTCCACTACAACGAATGGAAACAATTTTCTATTTCGAAATGTCTTACTTGGCCCACTATAATTTAATATTACACGAACGGGCCGCTTTGGGCGGAGACTGCGAGCTTTAGCGGGATTGCGCGAGTGAATAATTTGACTATGGAGGGCTTGGTTCCAGCGGACGCTTCGGCTGCAATTTATTTGCAACTAACGAATTGGGGCGAATGATGTATTGCTGGAATTTAATTCGGGAGTTGATCTTTCCAAGGACTAAGTGTCGGTAAGGCAGTCTTAACCGTTCGCAAAGCGGGATGACGTTAATTAAACATTTGCTGAAACTATTTCAAAACAAACTGTAATTTACGAAACAAATAAATAATTTTAATATAATTTTAAAATCTGTTTCCTTTAAATGTTAAAATACTTAAAACAAATCACAGAGCCTCTATTACGTATCAGAGACATAGAAATAAGATACCTAATAGGCCGTTACTATTAGATATCGAGACGGGTACACGAGGCTATTATTCTTGCGGTATTTCTAAGATTGAATGCTATCCTTCAGCCAATTACCCCGGTGTTTCGTTACAAACTTGATGTTTTGATGTAATACCAGTAACTGAATTGTTGCGGTTGAGGCTTTGTAAAAAGCAAGTAATATGTTTTTTCTTTATATAACGATCTCTTTTATGTTATTGATATCGAGAACAACTATATTTTTATTAAATTACTCTATATGTGTTCGTATGGTATATCTAAGTCAAATAACGCTATTAGTTTAGGCTAGAGACCACTTATGATAAGTCAATTATTTTAGTACTTCGGAAGGATGATATTGAGAGATGGAACATTTATTTTAGATTAGTCTGATTATAGTCTGTGTTTGTTGTAGCTTAATAGCTTTTAAGCGTGTGTGCGAATTGGTATTGTTTTAGTAGGTACATTGTTTGTTTGAGGATATTGTTTTCAACATATTTAGACAAAATGGGGATTGGTTATCGTTCGAGGTCAAAAATTAAAATGACACTGAAAATAAAAACATATGTTGTGCATGTGTGTGCCCTTATACCCCTGTTATTACACAAATTGCATCTATGTGTGTAGTAGGTTTAACGTCGCTCGTGGTATGGAATTACAAACGCCGAAGGTCAACCAACCTTGCGATATCACTTTAGTGTAAATCGTAAAAAATTTACGACATTTTATTTTTAGTGTCGACGGAAAATAAACAAAAACAATTATGTTTGTTGTGTCAACGATCGATCGTTGCGGTCATATTAAGGTAAAAAATAATATGATACATAATTTTACCTACAAGGAAAATCTTACGAAACTAAGGCAACTTTTTGTATGCAGACGACCGGAAAACTAATTTTAGAAGCCATTCGTAGTTTTTTTATAAAAGCAGTGGCAATGTCTGATCATGAAACTTGACCATATTAATATCTCAGTTCTCATCCACAAAACTACTCGTAATAAGCTCAAAAGCTATGAACTGTAATAAAAATATAAATTTAATTTACAAATTCCTAATAAATAACTGAGCTACACAGAAAGTGTTGATTCTGTAGCATTTCTCGCTGACTAATCTATTCATAGTTAGTTAGCATTAATCATAACAAGTTTACCTACTATAAAGTTACGAAGTTCGACCCTCTTGGAACTTCCAGACGCCAGTCAGAAAAACAATCTCGCTAGAATTTAATAAAGCGTAGTGTACTGTCTGCGAAATGTTGGCCACAAATATTTGAACTAGTATTCCGTTACAAATTTTGGATCAAACTTTGATGCTTTATTTTACAATGTTTATAAATATTCTACCATTACACCTCTGTCTACCCCTTCGGGGATAAAAGGCGTGAAGTTATGTTATTAATTATTATAAGATGTAAATCATATAACTATTTGTACTATTCAATTAATAAATGCATTATTAAGTCTATGTTTGCAAAGTAGGTAGTACAAATAATTTATTATGTATGATGGAATAGCAAGTACAAATAGACGTATTCATATGTGGTAGTTGGTTTGACGATATAAGCACAAAGCTTTCGGCTATAATATTTATTTCTGACAAATAATTTAATTTGAAACACGTTAAAATTATTCGAAACACCCTCTTTTGCCTAAATAGATTTAGATAGATCGTTATAAGTAAGGGTTGGAGGAAAAGCGCCCCTCTGCGATGTTGGAATGGGAAGTAACATTTTAAATTCAATTCAAATTGATGTACCAAATGTCAGGAATACAGTTAATGGTTTGTGAATTCTGAAATAAAAGAAAATTTTATAGAGGACTTATAGGTCATTGAATTCCCACGAAGCTGTGACAAAGTCATGGTATTTCATCATACTTTAGTACTAAAGTCATAGTTATTTGAGAGAACACTGTAAATCTCAACTATAACAGTCGTTCTATTATTTCGTATGTAATTACTTCAATCCAAATTAAGTTTAATCCAAATATAACATTTGCAGAAACACTGTTCAAACATTTACACCAACGTTGGTCACACGAATCTAGTCTAGGAATATTACGGAACACGACAGCTGTCTAGTCCTTTCAAAGTTACTTTATAAAATGAAATCGGCTTAAAGGTGATGTCAAAAAGGCTACTGTGTTCTTCACAATGCTTTTGTGTTGTCCCTTTGAGTATAGCTTGATATTAAGAAGTGTCGTGTCAAGATGCATTCATCGAACATTTGAATTCTCTGAGCCTTTTATACGCAGAATTTTCACTTAGAGAAAGTTTTAAAGTAAACCTATTTTGAGCTAGCTAATATATTTTTGAGAGGGCTTGTTTGAATGATTCGAACTATTGATTCTTCGATTGCCGAATTTCAAATAAATTTGTGTAAAGTGAAATAAAGTTTAACTATATAATATAAGTATTGAACCCTTTTCAGTGAGTATTTCAGACTCATGTAAGATACCGGTTTCCAATGTGATGTTTATTAAAAGCATGGCAGTAAATGAAAATAACCGAAAAACAAACATATCAATTTTAGTTATGTTAACACGAGAAACCTTACTCCAGAATTTAATTGACCACTGGTGTATAAACACGAAATGGTAGGCAAGCTCCGATTGCAGTAATAACAGGCCAATAAAAGCGTTCGGTTCGCAACAGATGCGCAACGTTTGCAGAGTTATATGTAAGGTGAAACCGGTGGTTCCGTAGTAGATAACTACTTCAAATATACCGCAGACTATCTTAAAGCCGAACTCACTACTCGATAGCAGGCTTTTGAGCACTTGAACTCGAAATTCGCCCTCAAGAAAATGTATTGTACCAAGAGTGTTTAATTATTATGGTGATAGAACTTTAGAAAAACGTTTGCCATATCTGCTAAATAATCTCCCAGAGGATATAAGGAACGAAAATAATAAAACTATATTTAAAAGGAGACCTAAGCAATATTACTTAGATAAGTGCTAGAATTTAAGAGTTTAGTTAGCTATAAGTAATTATTGTAATTTTATTTATGTAAACGTTCTAATACTGTACGGAGATTGGATCCCACAGTCAAACCGATGACACGGTTTTGTGGGACACTGCTCTATTCTTGTATGAACATGTGAATGATAAATATATAAAATAAGAAAATAAAAATCTAAAAAAATAAATGTCAAATATAATTCATTAGGTTAGGTCTATGCTAAAAAGACAGGTTATTTAAGGTCATTGGCAAAACATAGCAAATAAGGTCATCCTAAAATTGTATAATTTTATGTTAGCTTGGGTCGTTCCGATAATCATAGGTTTTATACAGCTTTAGCGATTTATTACCAAAACTTTGAGCAGTTTAAAAATACAACCTAAAACAAAAGTTTATAATATCAGAAAATATATACCATATTTTCACATAAATTAATACATTTATAGTGATGAGACAAGCTAGACTCATAGCGACATCGATTCGTTCAAAAATATTAAGACTATTACTTGTTACTTCAGCTTTGCAAATTGATATTTGGGAAAATAAGTGATCGTTTTATTTGTCATTTACTGCGTTGCGGTACCCCAAAACTCTCCTCCTGTTATGTTACCTGTGAACGTAAATACGGGTTTCGGAGATCGCGATATGCACTACGATATATTCCGTGCCAATTTTTGCTGCCACCGCTTCGATATATCGGGGAAAATGTTTTTCGGCTCCACTACGTAACGGTGCAATCTCTTCTGAATTTCTTTCGGCGTGATAAACTGAAGTTATAACTGTTTGTTGAATCTGGTATTTGAAATATGTTTTTGTGTTGATGTAGTAAAACTTGTGTTTACTTGATTTAAGACTTGTTATATCTTTCTTGTTTACTTCACTTCCTTTCCATCATCCATATTTTGATTTGGTGCAAAATAAACTATTCAAGTTAATAAGCTATATCGATGTTTATTTATTTATTTAATTTATATATTCTAATGATATTATATATTCTTATCGATATCAGCCACAACTCTAGTACCACAACTCCAGTCCACTAAGATATTTTCTATACCCGACGCTTAATTTTAGTCTAGACAACTAAAACTATATACATACACAAGTCTGGCAATATTTCAAGACACTCAGAATTATTGGTACTAGAATGAGAGACGAGACTCCAGATCGGAATTATAATACGTTTTCAACGAAATGAGTATTTGATTTATTTGAGAGTTTATAAGTGAAATTTGATGGGTCCGTTAATGGGTTTTTGTTTTATGGTAAGAGTATTATACACAACGCTATTCAGATTTGTAGTTTATGCAATATTCTAAGAAATATGATCTAGAAATATTTGTATGACCGAATCCGCGAATTTCAAGCTTTAAATGAAAATTTTATTTTACCATTAACATTTCATGTCAAATATTTAAATTAATTTGAGCCTAGATTCTCTCATAAGCATCCATAACAAATGTTGAGACATAAAATACATCGTCATTCTCTTGAGAGTAAAATATGTATGAGTATAAAAAATCAGAAAATTCGTCAAAGAAAAATGTTTGAAGCATAAGTTAACCAACGAAGTCATTTTCCCACAGCTAAAGCTTCACAAAATGTCCTCAGAAACTTAATAGAATATATCTACATTAACGATGTTAAATCTTTCTTGGCCTTCAAAGACTTTTCCCTATTACTTCCGCGTCATTAGTAATAACATTTTTTAACAAAAGCCTTACAAATGGACTGTCTGTGTGTTAAGACAATTTAGTCGGGCGTTCGCTACAAGATTGATGGTTTTTTCAATTGCACAACTTATAATAAATATTGTAAAAGTTGGTAAAAAGATTTCAGGAAAGCATTTCACTGAGTGAAGCACAAAAAATAAATGTCTAGCTTCATGTTATATTCGTTTGTTCATTGATAGCAAAAAGAGCATCTAGATGTTTTTTGTCTCTTTGGATTTGTTCAAATCTTATTTATCTGAAAGAAATATGACTAAATAAAACTGTAACATTGGCTTAAAATCCAAAGACTGTCGTCTCCACAACCACAAATTTAAATACAAAAGCTAAACATTTGAATGTATTTGAATAAAAGTATTGTATGTTGTCAACATAGCTAAATCGACTTTTTAAGGCCTTAGAAAACTCGGACATTTCTTGCTACTCAGTCATGAAACCAACAAATTTAAGGTACTTAAAGATAAAATCTAAATGTACACACGACAATTTTGTCGATTGCCAAATAAATTTTTACTTCGTGATTGTGGTCACGATTTGAGGTGACAATGTCTTTCCGATTTCACTTGTATCAATATTTAAGAGCTTTTAAAACTAATCTTGTTGTATTTGTAAAATAAAAGATTGATAATATAATGCAAGTTTTTATCTTAAGTGACTACTTTTTATATATGAATGAATTTATAATAAAAATCATGATGCTTGCGATATTTTAATTTACTTTTATTATAATTTTATCTTCAGACAAATCCTTAGACTTCCGCAGTGAATTTAGAAGAACTAATGTGTTACTATTTATCTTAGTTATTGAATTTATCGGATATTGTTCTTAGGATATTGAATTTATCGCCTTCAATTAAAGTATGAGCCTTATTAAGTAACTGATAATAATAGCAACGTAAGTTGAGACATCTACCTATCCTTGACACTTTTCCGTAATGATTTGACCGCTCGCTACCGAAAGCCCTCAAAGAAAAGGCACTAGAACAATAGATATTTATCACAAAAGAGGATCAAAACGTCAATCTATTGTGTCCCCGATAGCCACAAAGTAAAATGTGCAGACGAAATCTGGAATAAACGTCTCTATGTTCATAGTATTAAAGACGATAGTTTTGCTTGTATGGTTATGTTTATCTTGGCAGTAGGACATTATCGAACGAGCAAGTGTGTTTGATGATAACACGGGATTAAGCGAGTCGCGTGTAATCTAGAACAAAATAGGGTCAGTAGTTGTATTTTGGGCTGTTTCCAGTTTTAGGCAGTTTTGCTGAGAACTTCCGCTTATTACTCGGTTTAAATTGAAGACACAATATTATGTATATGATATTTTTCTTTTAAAATATACACTGAAACCTAACACAACTTATCAGCCTTGTTCACAACACAACATACCAAAGTGATAAAAGCATACCAAGATTCCAGCGAAAAAGTCTTTTAAAAAAATTCGATCTACCCCTATCTGCTTCGCTACATTTGCCGAGCCCATTACACGTCCCACGTGCTTACCCAACAGTTACAAAGATAAATAATGTATTTACGCCGAGGAAAACCCACTGCTTTGCGCAGATTCGACCCCCACCCCCTTCTGTAATGACGGTCATTAACCTTTATACCACCAGGATAGATTACCAGTCCATTGAGTAGTATCAACATTTTGTATTATCGTTTTAACCGACTGAGGGGATAAAGAAAGAAGTTATGTGTTTACCTGCGATAAAATTACATGGTTTATCATTTTTAGTGTATTACTTTATGGGCTGATTATTATAAAAGTAATTGAAAACATTGAAGAAGAAAAGTTTGAGTTTGAGGATAAGAAAGTAATCTCAAATATATTTTCAGAATGTTTTCATACGTTTGAAGAAAAGTTGTTAATTTTCTAACTTTCCCAGATTTCGTTCAAATATGAAGACTTTGCCAAAACACACTTGGCCTTAAGTCAGCTTATACACGGAAATAATTTGAAGATATTCTTCCTTGCCAAAGTGAAGTATTTTTTGGGGAACGGTAACATTCCAAATCAAATCGATTATAAGCGCCTCAGTGTCAATATGTATAAAAAGCCTCACTACTCTAAACAAATCATGAATCTAACTGTCACTAAGTGTCATTGATTAGATATTATTATGTGTTTATGTACTTAATACTAGCTATATAGTGTAGTAATTACTTTGTTTGTAAACTAGTTCATATTATTATATATCCACTTTTTGGTGTGCTAACATGACTTTTTTTCTTGTTCAATTTTAAAATAATGTTTCTTGTTAATATGTTATTGTCTGATATACATACATATGTTTTTAAAGAATCCGAAAGTACTCTACCTTTAAAGAAAGAAATTTTAATATACACGAGAAGCATTTGCAGAAAAAGGCTATAAATTCACAAGTTATTAAAACAATATAACGGGCCAGGATGGACGGATTAACCCGCCGATCGCTATTGACTGTGCCCGCCTGGCCGGCGACGATAAACGCAGATTAAATGTGGATGTACGTCAAACGTAATCCCGGCAAGTCCCACCATGTTTTTAATATGGCATTTTGATTTTGGAATATTTTCCACGCTCTGGAATTTTTTCAGTGAAATTTATTCCAACGGTGCATCGAAGTTTTTCAGGTGGAAAACGAAACTAAAAAAAAAACGTTTTTTTCGGTGCACTTTTACAATCTATAGGATGGACTGAGTTTTTATATAAAAACGATACCAAAAAAATATGGATCTATAAACTACTTTTTATATACCGTCCAAAATTGGATTTCATATCTGTTTCGGTAAATATCCGCAACTATTGGCGAACGAGTATTTTGTCGGAAAAAATACTGACTACGTTTAAACAAATAAAGTTGTGGTTTTTACTCGAAAATGTACATAATCAATGGCACAGGCAACCTACAACATTTTATGTAATATGTTTGAAATATGTGGTCCTATTCTCACTTATGCTTAATCAAAATGTAATAGAAAAGAAACTGATGCCTACATTTTTACACTTCGTTCAACTCCATACTCATCTCATCCCAGAATCTTACAATAGGGTATTTGACTAAAAAAATCGAATTAGTCCGTCAGATAGATTTCCAAAAAATATTGGACACGTATATTTTCTTTAGTCACGTAAACAAAATATAAAGACGACAAACTTCGCTGAAAACTCGTGTGACGTCACTTGCCAGTACACTTTTTACTGGCAAGTGACGTTACATCCCCCCACTCTTAGGCGTTTCTCCATCTTTGAAGCGTTATATCTTCGTAATTTTTTACTGATTTGATAAAACAAAAAATACGTATCCAATATTTTTCGATAATCTAACTGACGGACTAATTCGATTTTTTTAGTCAAATACCCTATTGCCAGAAATCAACAGCACTAAACCAAAATAGAAAATCAAAATAATGCCTTTCTACGTTGTAGTTACTGCAGAATACATAAAACTAACGCAAAGTAAAATAATTCCCAACACGGCACCTAATACTACTGAATCATTGTTTATAAGCCCTGAAGCCCTAAATATAGTTAGCATGCCAGAAAACAACTAAGAAAAGGAAAGTGATAGACATGTCCTATCAAGATACGGACTAAGACCGAAGGTTATCGGCAATAATGGGAGCTAAGTGGGTCAGTACGAAATAATCTATTTATAACTAAACTTGTCTGGTCACTTTCGGCATAGCGACTAGGAAATACGAATTTGTTTCGTTGATTAGATAACAACAGTCTGAGTTTGTTTCAAAACGCCATTTAGTAAATATTATACATTGAATGATAGATGTTAAAACATGTTGACTCAAAATGTTCTAGATACCTACTACTTATTTAAATCTAATCGATGGGTATTCATTCAACTTTGGCCACCAAAGACATTGTTTTGCGTTGCAATAGTAAATGGGCAACCATTGTAAATTAATAAAATCTAGATCCAAAATTTACAAGCCCTAATAAACGAGTAAAAACGACAGACGTTAAAAAAATGAGGTTAATATAATGATGTGGTAATTACAAAACAAGAGCTCGACTCGAACTAACGACTCTAGTTGTTAACTAATAGGTTTTAAGTGTTCAAACTAATAAACAGTAAATAAATAAATTACTTATTTAGATTTCTTATAATGATGCCCACAAGATTTAGAAATATGTTGAGAGTTTCTTTGCGTTTAGTTCTTATCTTAAGGTAGGGAATATAATTCTAATTGCAATACGCTTGTGCCTTATCGGGTTGGCAACAACAATCTCAATCGTTTAATGTTGGGCTATTAAGTTAACCTCGATGTACTAGAGAATCACGATATTGCGTAGTGTTTTGGCAGATTTGTTTCGAATTTGAGATGTTAAGATTTCAACAAGAAGATGCTTTTCATAAATGGCTATCACTCTAGGAATAGCGCTAGTGTCAAATGTGGCATTGAAAATTTTCACAAACCTACGCAACGTACATTCATATTCGACAGGATATATTGTTGCCATCAATCAGTTTGGTTTTCACGTGACTAGCTCTTTATGTACTTGTGTTAATAAACAGATGACGAAGTAAATAAACTGTGTCAGTAAAACTAAAGTATATTCTCACATTGTCAAACGTGTTTAGTATTTGAAAATTTCAATGAATGCCAATGATATTTGTTTTGCACACACTGTTATTTGGCATCGCGCTTCAATTAACACTGCACGTGTCACTTTATTTTAATTCAAGCAGTTTCTTACTTCTCTACTTACTCCTCGAGCGCTGCCAAAGACATCACAGTTATTATTATCTACGCTAATAGTAGTAATATGAACGTAAACAATATATACGACTTTTAATGTAAGAAATCTGAAATATACCGAATACTAGAAAAAGTTAAAAATAATGCAAGTACAGCGGCAACTAAATAATAGTTAGCAAATAAAAACGCAATTGGATCATCTAAGATTAGTCTTGTGTACGCATTTTCTACGCGTAATATATTCGTGTACACAGAAGATAGGAGGTCAATGCTCTTGATTCAATGTTTACACGCACACCCACTCACTGCTTCTGGTGACTAAACCGAATCACATTAAGATTTTTCAAGATCTCTAATGTATCTAACGAAAAACAATTCAAATATATCTATGTAGTTTGTTTTTAAACGTAAAGTTAAAAGAATATATGAAGCAGCTAATCTAGTTAGTATTATATTGAACATAAAACATTACCTACCACACTCAATTATATTGGCAAGCTAACGTTATCTTACTATCTATATCTCAATAGATATTTATTAAGGTTAATGAACCTATTAAATCGTATGATATGATTTAAGTACAACATTAACGTAATGAGAAAATTATTAATTATGATCCTATCATTTCAAATTCTCTTTTTGTTGCTAGACATAGAAATGTCAAAGCGCAAGATATCTTAATGACCACCGTCATAAAATCTTGAAAGGAAATAAGCAATAAATATTATATTGTGACCAGTTTTACAATATTGCTTTTTAAAATTAGTTTAACAGAACATCTGGTGTTTTATTCTAGTTTTATTAGAAATATACCAAAATATTATGCAAATTTTGTATCCAGCTGCTCGTAAGTTGTACCATCTTTATCCTAAACTACTGAACAGATATGGACAAAAAATCTATTATAAACGTCGTTATCTAAATTGGTTTGAATTTTATGACACTTAAATATTATCTTGACAGATTCATTATTTATAGACTACTAATACTATTAGAAATTCTGTTTAGAATGATTGTTTGTCTTCTACGACAAACAATCTAGAAATTAATAAAAGTCATAGAATTTTTTGGTTTGTTAAATATGCTGTCACTCAAATGCAAGAAGCGCAAAAACGATGCATTTAAACTGAAATTCTTAGAACTTAAATTAGAGATAAACTAACTGCTAAGCGAGAGCTAAAATTTAAGACGGTAAAGAAAAAAGCAGTAAAGGCATTGAACGCGTCCAGGTTGTTTACCTTTGACCTCCGATTGACAACCGACCGGTTCAAGCCGCGTACGTACTAACTGCACGAAAATCTCAGCTCAAAAGTCATCATCCCCTATACAGTAATGATTAATAATATATTATAAATGATTAGGACTAGAGATACTGATTAAACTCATGATTTAATGGAGACAGATTTAAGATTATAACATTTTATTTTTCTGATAGCCAGTAATTTTTATTTAACATTTAAGTTTAAGATTTTTATTGTATCTTATATTTTAAGAAAAAAATATTTGTATTCTAATGTTAACCCAATATTGAAAGCTTCTTAGAAATCTCCCTGTATCACATTGAAACGACCAGACCCATTAATTTCAGATACTGCCACGTCGTAAGATTAATATTGTATAAATAAAACAACAAGTTTTAACCGTGTCAACCTCGTAGAACAATGTTTGGAATATTAATATTATACAGCAACGTGTCAAAAATAACTTATGCAAAACTTGCATACGCTTTATGCATTCGAATGTTCTATTATTACAATCATAAATATAAAAAGTTTAAGCCTCTTTGGCGACGGCACTATTAAAAGATTGCCAGATTTGGGATTGGTGACCTTTGTTTACATATCGGAGTCACTTCATGCTTGGGAGAGCACATCAAGCCGTCGAACTCAGAACAGCCATCAAGCCAACATTACTTTACGTCAGGCGTTACGGGTCGTCAAAAGATAAAAATTGAAATAGTGATATGGAAATAGAGGAGGGCAGCCAAATATGGGATGGAAATTAAGAAGGATCTATGATTGGAACACAATAATATATTGATAAATATCATACGGTTATACATTATGTATAAACAAAACAAAATAGAAATCTAACAAAAAGTTTAGTTAATGATAATTTAACAAGCATTGTGATCATCAAGTAGGTCAAATTTGGTAAAATGGTACTAAATAAGCATAAACTTCAATAAAATGTACAGGCAATAAATTCAATAGTAAAGTTTTATATATTGTTTTTGTATTTATGAATTCAATAAGCGTTTTCGTTTAGCTAAATAAAGACAGAATTTCAATTCTGATAGGAGTAAAATAGAAAATTAGCTTACTTGATATTCTACATAAGTAGACACAATAGAAAAAATAGGTCGATCTTGAACATGACATTTTAAATATGGCTTTCGAGTGTCGTGATGAATTAACTAATTTGGTAAATCTTAGTCGATTTATTATAACTTTGAATAATTTAAATAAATCACAGTTATACATGTTAAACGATAGTTTCTGGTTATATTATGACTAATAGTTTATAACAAGCGCGAAAAATAAACAATTCTCTCATTTAATCAGTGCCACAATGACGCAACTCTGACGACCGTCATCGGTAGAATCGCGAAATTCGTCCCATATATTATTCACCGGAGGCCGATAATGAGGCCATTCACCCTTCTGTTAGACACAATACGGCGCGACATCGGCTAAACGTTTAGCTTTTTTTATTGGCCTTTAATAAGTTATTAGCACATTGAATTTAATTTTAAATGCGTTGGATGCTAATGAAATTCGTTTAATAATAAATGCAATAAATCGACTGATTAGATTAGTAGACAAAGCTGTGACTCAACTAAAAAGTATTATATTTGAAAGATTTAACGATAATAATAATTCAGTCTACCTTAGGACACTGTTAATTAAAGAACCACCTTGCATACCTATCTCTGCATCATCTCGTGCCGCCGTTTCTATGGAATATCTCCTTACCTGAAAAAATACAGAATATCATTAAAATCATTCGTCATTAACGGTTTATTTTTTAACTAAAATCCGTGAATTTTGAAAACGACCCATTGTTACTTCACTCCCACAATACGGTTGAACGACCGGCCAGATTTTTAAATCACCACCTAGATATTCTGAAAAAATTATAATACGATTTAAAAAGTTGAATAATTCAAGTGTACGCACGTATCCACGGTATTCGTAATCACTAATATTACGGAGTTTGAATGTATGTTTGAGTTTGTTATTTATGTTATATTGTATTCTGATTTCTAAACTAGTTTTGCCTTTTAAAAACTGAGTGAAGCTCCTAGTCAACAAACTTTGATAGATTATTTCAATACTTTTGATTCGATAAATCCATAAAATTATATTGCGCACATATTTTTAAGGTCCTTACTTTGAAGGACTTCCTCAAGGGACATATTTAGTGCCTAAAAGCAGACAGATCGCTTAGATCTTGCATTGTACCTACTATGCCAATAAAGTAACGGTGGTAACTGTACCGCGCTGCCTGCACTACGCAGTTTACCTCTAGATAATCTTGCTTTGAACGTAGATTGAAAATATTATTTTATAGAGAAAATGTCGAAGAGGAACCGGGTAGCAATGTAAGTTGAAAAAATATTTCCGATCTAGATATCAAAATCACCATAACCACGCAGTGTGTTGTATAATCATTTATGGATATTAACAATATGATAAAATATTCACTTCCTTGTCGTATGCATGCCTTTATAATGCCTCCCAGTCTGCCACTGAGTTTTGATTTGTAGAATTCCATGCATCTTTAGGAGGAAGCTTTGATTAGGATTTAGATTAAGATTCCTGAGTAAGCGGAGTTCAGAAACCCTTCAGAATTTCAACTACAAAAGTAAATCTGAGTAAAATTGAATTATTTTAACACAAGATAAATGTCAGTGGCCTTAGTATCCCAATTATACTAGTAAATCGTTAGAGCGACAAAGTTGAGACAGAATTAACGCTGATTGTAGTTCTAGTACGTCTTTGTTACTTTAAATTAATGTCGCTTTAAAAGCAATGATGTCCTTCTTGTCAATTTCACCATCTGATATTTCAACATTTTAAAAGTACTTACACATCATATGGCAATTTTTTGTTAAAATTTACTTGAATTTGCATCGTATATTAACTTATTTTTATTAGCAACGAAATTAAGGTAGGTACGATGAAACAGTACGATTTTTCATGGCTGTCCAAAAAACACGCTAATTTAATCTCATTTTACCTGCACATCAACAATACACACTTAATAACATTATCCTTTAAATATCCGTTTCATAATTTCGGGGTTTTGTTTCCCCGAGACCCGTACCTTCTTCCACCCCAATAACCCCAAATTACAGTAATACCCCAATGTGTAAGCGTTATTATAAAGCGCCGCCCGTGAGCCCACCTTTAGTCTGTATATTCAATGTCCCCCAAACTCGTAAAGAACTTTAGATTATAAGGATTTTGCTAAAAATATATAACGCTTGTTACTTGCGCAAAATGCGAAAAGTTTTTGAATAATTAATACGAATTTTCTGGTTAAGTTATTCGGGTTCAATCCTTATTAAATAAGGTGTCTTACAATTTTATTTTGCGTTGGTACAATTTATACGTGCGAAAATTATGGACATAAGGGTGGGTAATTATGCACGTAAGTGCAAAAATAATCTGCTAAGTTTAAGGAGCCCAGCACCGTGTAAGTACAGCTCCTTAAGTGGCCTGTAATCACATACTTTATCTCTCATGTTGATCAAGAAGACATGAGCTTTCCATTTATATAAGTTCGTTCAAACAGGTTTGACAGTTTTCAAGATAAACGATTCAATAACCGAATATAGTATCGAGACGACATAGGATTAAAAATAACAGTGAATATAAATTTAAACATAAGGAAAAGATCATAAAGCAAGAGTTTCTCGAATTGAATATTTGAAAGCAATACACATTAAACACAAGACTACTCTTACGATTCCATCATAAAATTAAAAAGCAATAGCTGTAAATTTTACATATAAGTTTACATCAGAAAGTTGCGTAAAACTATTTTAGTTACTTTTACGTTCCATATCAAGTACATTGGATTTCTAATGACGTCAAAGAAAAGGCACATTGAAATTTACAGCTTGAATTCACAGCCAATTTTGTGTAAGTCTATTTTCGCTCAAAAGTCTTCTAGTCGACTTTGACAATACGAGGACCAAATAAAACAAGTTTTATAAAACATTCTAAGAATAGCTCAGAAAAAATGTATGCTAATGCTTTATTAAATTCAAGAAAAAATGCGAATCAGTACATTCTACGTGACATAACATTTACAGAATTTATGTGAACATCGCTTAACACATTGACTGCTGGCCTAAGATTCGTAGACGGCCTTTTGCTATGCGGCCAGTACGCATATCCTGCGTGTATCCGCACCCGCAGAGCGTGCCCAGCCTCTCGTGCTTAACGACACGCAACGCGCGTGCAGGTCGAGCGTGTGTCTGTGCTGACGCGACACGCGACGTACGAGTTGCTATACAAAAAAACACACATGAGTGGTCGTCAGCACATGTGTGGTATGGGTATGATTCACGCGTCGCGTGTTTCGGCAGCACGCTTGTATATTTTTTCCCTAAACACGACTATTGTGGGCTAGCCGCATCGCAGGATCCGATACTTGGGACACACCATATACGTTTCCAGCAGTCAATGTGTTAAATATACACATAAAACGTTAAGGGCGTAACATTTGCAAGTTTTAAGAGCCGATGCTTTGAGCCCGAGCGTGATAAAAGTATATGGCCTTAAATATATTTTTACGCAGTCACTCTTCACTGTTTCATTATGAGTTTTATTTAGATTTTAGGCGGATGGACGACAAAATGTGTTTTCACCCTACATTAGTGAAAAAGAGGATCATGGTTATTCCGTAGTCTTTCACATTAATGTTTGTGTAAAAAATATTATTAAAATACACGGATTTCATGAAAAATGAAGTACTTAGTAGTTAATGTTTTCTCTTTGCCTCCTTTTCATTTTAAAAATAAATTTTACCAAGTTTACAAATAAATCATACGTACATGTTTGTTATTTTGGTGTACTATACTCAGTCAGACTACCTTTGTATAATCTATAACACACCTTTTTAACTGTGTTATACTATGAAAATGAAAAAAAGATTTCAAAAGAATACATAAATCACAATCGAGAGGTTCTATTAATGCCTATAATGCGCCTGATTACCATTTCATATGACCGTTACGACGTAAAATAATGGAGGTTGTTCAAGCTACCCACGTATGCTCTCCTTATACGGCAAGCTTGTATGTGAGCATAAAACTTTGTATGCTTAAATTTAAGCTTATTTATAATCGCCTCAGACTTAATAACCTGAACCTTTTTATCGCTGTTCAATTTATAATCCGTTTTCTCGAATATTAATTATTATTTTTGGCAAGTTCTTCAAATCCAACTAACGCTGGTACATATTTAAATAAGAAAAAAATTGAATAGACAGTTAAAAACTTTTGATAAACACATTTTTTTAAATAATGTAAGAAAATCTCGTAAAAATGAATCTTTTGCTGAATCTACATCATTTTGCATATACATAAACGTCTCAGGCCCGAGAACGAGCTCTTTCACCCTACAAAGACCCCGTAATGTGCCTGAAGCAATAAATTTATTATGATAAAGTCGATTTACGTCAATAGCCGCCAACTTTTTGTTGAATTGAAAACTTTCCTTACAAACTCTTTGAAAGTATTTTCAGAGAGAAGTATTGAATTTTGATAATAATGTGTAGGTACACAATTTACATGTGAAATCATTTTTTGTGATGTTTTCGATATTTGTGCCTTTCATTTCAACTCGAGCGATCGTGATTTCCAACTTTATTAATACGCCCTTTGTAAAGTTCTTTATTATTTTTTTCATTTGCGATTTATTGAATATAAATGGAATGTAGGTAATTTATATGAGGTTCATATTTGAAAAGTTTCTCCTATATAACGTTTATTATTAGCAAATAAGTAATATCAATTTAAAGCTACATCGTCATTGTTACTTAACAAATTATGAAAATATCCCTAGAGCAACACAGTGAAAAGAGGTTAATTTAATAATGAAACTAACTTTTTAACTAACAGATGTAGCCCAAAAAAAGTTACCATCTATTATGATGAAACATCCCACCGTCCAAATATCGCAACTACCTGCTCTAGAACTTAAAGAAACAACAGAAAACCACAATAAAGTACAGCCATTAATCTTCGCCGAGAAAGTCAGATAATATCTGTATGTATCTGAGAGCCAAGGCCTTCGAAATATGATATCATTCGTTCACTAATCGTTCATTCCGCGAGAACGGACATCGTTTTACGTATGGCTTGGCAATCGTTGCTTCAATGTACAGATTTTATAATCTGTTGCTAGAATGTGGTTTTATTTGATGAAAATATTGTTTAAATATTTTAATAAATATGTGAGTGTGTTGCGATTTATTTACAGTTTGATCTATTTTAGTTACCTATATAAATATAAGCTTTGAAATTGATATGTTGTTGAAATCAAAAATTTATTACTATTTTATAGTAAAAGCGAATACGTCGACATTTTCAATGATACTTTTCTTCAATACGTAAAGTAATATATTTTTTTACATTATAGATTTTAATATCCTTCTCTTTCATAATGTAATGACTAGTTTTCAATAAATGTAAACCATATATTTTTACAATGAATGAAACTGTCAATGAACTTGTACTTAGCGATCAGCAATCCCGGAATACTAAAGCTTAAAGGTTAGGCTTTCACCTAGCAAGGTCACTCGGATCGTTGGTTCGCTTCCTACTTGAGTCACCTTGATACGTTTTTTAGTTAGAACAAGGAGGAAGTTTGTTGCCGTGGATTATGTTACATTACGTTTTAGAAGATTAATTGGTTCATTGTTAGAAACTAGAACGTGTTTTGTAGCAGAATAAAATGAGAAATGGTTACAAATAAATATTAAGATGGTTGACAAATGTTGGAAACGGAATGAACTATAATCATAAGAACATTATGTTTTCTAAAAATCTCATATTTTTTTTAATACAGTAGAACCTCGGGTCATGGAATTAGTCCATTTGAAGAAAGAAATCACACAGTTTAGTAACCCTGAAGTGTGGCTACTAATAATGTCGTGAATTTGACCGATACACGGAATATCGTTCAAAAATTATTAGCATGCTCCGCTGCTTATCCGACTTCCTAACACAATACTTCATTAACGACAACATAATCGTTCACTGTCAAACTGAGAGTACCTATAAAATAACACAGTGCTATAATAACACAAATAATTAGATTTTACACACTTGCTAGATGTTATTTTACCAAATACAACGTTTTTCGAACGATCTTCATTAACTAAATCACGCACTGTACGTGATTGTGGTGAGGTTACGTTAGCTTAGAAAGGCGGAGTCATAAGCGGATGCGATTTGAGATTTTGAAGAAAAGATTATTCTATCAGACATCCGTTCCATTTTTATGTTTCTCAAAGATAAGGAGTTTCAGACTAGATATCGATATCTCGACTAAACTTGTGTAATTTCAGAGTACCGAAGAGGCGTTGCATAATTTCTTCATTTTTGCCGCAGTGTTTATTATGGTCATCTCATCAACGGTCGTTTTTAAGTTGTTCACCAATGATGGTTGTTAGCTTGTTTTGCTTTTTCTATCATTTATTTTACATCTATATCCGATAAATTTATATCACTTTCACTTGTTTTACGATATGGTTTTGCACTTTTTTAGTTAACTTTCACTTATTTACTTTTATTTTTTTTACCTTGTTTGTATGTTTGTCCATTACCTTAAACGCTCTACAACTGTGAATTGCTCCCTAAAAACCACAGTATCGTATTTTTTAAACTCATTCCGTAACTATATAACCATCAATTGGAGAGATAAAAATCTCAAATAGAAACACATCGCGTGTTTGGCCGCCATGTTCTAATTTCGGTTACCCCACCGAATTAAGAATGCGCTTACCAATTCAACCTTTATGCAAATCAAGTGGTTTTCCAAATGGTCGGTTAACATTATTTTAGAACAATGAGTGCGTGGATTGTAATTATGACGTCACTATTTACCTGTCAAGGGAGTATTAACTGTAAGAAACTACATTTATAATGATACTTATTTTGTGTCGAGCTCATGACACGTTGAATGTGTAAATTATTTGGTTTAGTATAATTTAGGGTGTTTTTTGTTGCCACCAAATAACTGAATATTTGTATGTAAATTTTTAATAGTCGGTATGTTTTTGGCAGAGAAGTGGCATTGTGTTAATTAAGTATATTACTGCATAAAATGACTCGTTGTATATTCATCAAAACAATTATTTATTTCAACCGCGTAATCTAAATTATCCTAGGTTGTTGACTAAAGTCTTATATTTCTATGACTAGGTGTGAAAGTACAGTCTACCATTTCCTCGTTTAAAACCAGCACTTTAGATATCACCAGCCAATCTACTTTACTTTAAAAAATCCAATTTATTTTTAAGCACTTACTCACGTAGTTACAATTTGTACGAAACGTACTTGAGTTTTATTAGTCGTTACGGTGATATTGGGAGCCGTGAGAAGGCTTTCCGTTGTCATGGCAACCACTTATTACGGACACCATGGAAGGTAATGACCAAGTAGTCCATTAGAACCATTAATTTACCTGTTGATATTGTATTGCCCTGTAATTTTGTTGTTCAATGGATACTGGACTAACTGTTTTATGGTTCTGGTGGTACTTACCTATTTCAAATTTAACATTATCTATCTATATAGCTACGGTACTGCTAGGTATATCTAGAAAAAATACAACGATTAATTCTATCTTTTCCTTTAGGTATATGTTTCATATATGGGATGCTATAAATTTCAACAAATATCTTTAATAAAGTTCAAAG
The DNA here is from genome assembly GCA_944739405.2 of Euclidia mi. Taxonomy (NCBI): domain Eukaryota; kingdom Metazoa; phylum Arthropoda; class Insecta; order Lepidoptera; family Erebidae; genus Euclidia; species Euclidia mi. Next base: position 15,481,742 of record OX123197.2, read on the forward strand.
GGTTAACAAATGACAGCATAATTCAAATATATGTATAAATGTTTATATTACCATATCAACATAAGAATATTCTAATGTGTCAACATATTTGTGTGTGAGTGTACTTTTCTTTTACAACTTTATTCACTTCGTCTTTAAGTTATGACGAAATGGAATCGAGCATTAAGAAATATAAGCTTTGAAGATCGACTTTGAAAGAGTTTAAAATCTTTCGTCACTTTAGAGCCCCATTACCATTTCGAGTTAAAAAATAATGTCAGAAAATGGATATGTCACTGAAATGGATTTTGAGTATCATATAAAATGTTATAGATGTAATAAAAAAAAGAAACCTACAAAGTTAAAATCAATAATGTGATGTATGTGGTTCCATCTAAATCGGAATAATTGGGCAATGGATATTAAATTGTGTATTCATCCAAAGAGAGGCTAGAGCAGCCACTAATACTTTTTTGATATAATTTAATCCTTATTATAAAATATGAATTTGTTGCTGAATATACATACTACGACTACAAAATTTTATGGCATCAAATTTCAATGACTCTTTTGGCAGCAATGGTTTGGTTATTGTATTTGCTCTGTTACTTGACTATTCATCCCCTTTAAAGTAAATGCACAATGTCTATAATGTCGTCTAATTCTAATCAAATGGGGTAAGTAATGCCAGTTACGTTAAATATGCACATAGAAATTAATTATTTCGTATGTATTCAGTCCAGTCCTAATTCAATATAGTTAACTACTCCATTATAATTAATTAGACAATTAGATGTATTGAATTACAATATACATGTTAATGTGCAATCTTTGATGGGTGACACATTGACTGCAGGATTGGACTGAATATTCGACGATAACAAGGACAATGAGAAAGCTGTACAAGATATGATAATGATAATTATTTACTGTTATTATAGATTGAAGATAGAAACTATTAGATTGAAGAAGTCAAAAATGACATGGAAATTTTCTAAAACATATTGATGTATCATCTTAAATTATTATACATAGTGTTAGCACATTACGTTTCTTTTATATGTGATGTATCATATGATTAGAGAACTCAGAAACATCATCAATAGTAGAGATATAAAAAAAATCGTTTAACAAACACATACGATTTGTCACAATTAGAATAATTAATTAATAAACAATACATTACAAACTTCAGAAGTCCTTGACTCTTTAAACAAGAAACGCACAACTGCAACAATTTTAATACAATACAAAATTCAAATCATTATCAGTCGTAATAGCCTCGCGCTTATTACGAAACCTATACTACTCGCGTGTTAAAATTACGTGTACGTTACAGTCATTACCTCGGTAGGATCTAAGAAGCTTGACCTTAAAGTAAGTTTTTATATTTCACCTCGGCAAGTAAAGGGAGCTACGTTTGGATTTTGGTACTTATTTTAAATATTTTTTGTTTCAATCTGCGCCATCTGTCAATTTGTAGATTTATTTTTATAAATCTAGCTTGCTTGTCTCGGACTTGTACCCAGCAGTGGACTACAGTAGGCTAATTGATAATGATGATGTTTGTCTCAGAAATCAGATCATTAATGTAATCTTAGAAATACATCGCAAATTTTATATCGTTTAACCCGTAGCCTATTATTATGAATATGGTTTTAGATTAGGCAAAGCATTATGGAGGTTTTATTTCTAGAAAGTGTAACGAGTAATACATATTAATATGCCGCTTCTTAAAAATGTAATAGCTGTGAAAAATGAGGTTGATGCTACACTTCTGCTATCCTTGTTCAAATATTTACTATATTACCTTAAACTCAAAACGATAATAATTATTTGTCAAGGTTTGATTAACATAAAACTTAATCATAAAAATATCGATATCTATAAAATGTTAATAGAAGCAAACAGAAATCTTCTGAGCGAAATAAAACAACCACAAAAAGTTATCAAAAACTTAGTCACGTATAATATTGCAGGCCATTTCATTAACAAAACTATAACTATTGCAGGTCTAGCCGTGCATAAATAGACCTTGGATTATGGTGTCACTAAACCACGATCAATATTAAAACCTTGTTGTCTAATCAAATCATATCAGCCAACTGCCATACGTAATATGCCTCCATAATGTATGATGTGTATTATAATCAGTTAAGTTGACAGCCTCTACTATTTTCTTTAAGGTTTTCGAAAGCATTGGCTATCATTTGTTCATTTTTATTCATTCAGATTATGCAGCAAAATTAAATCACAGTATTTAAATCAAGTTCTGTAATTAAGACATGCAGAACAATATACTTTTTATTACATTCGCTAAATTATAATATTCATTTATCAATAGCTATATAAAATTAATTGAAACTACTATAATTAAATCAATACAAGAGTCCAATTAGTAACAACACTATGTTACTAACGCCATAATAAAAATCACCCTTCATAAATGCGTAATAAATTATTGACAGCTGACTCAAACAAGGCATGGAAATTTAGGTATTATTGTTTACCTCATAAAGACTATTATGGTTTGCATTAAAATGTCTCCTTGATACAGCCGGGCTCGCGTGGGTGCTTGAGCCTCATGGAGTGACATATTTTGCAATAGTATACGCAATCGGTGGAATAATGAACGTTACACAATTGATATATCATTGGAAACTTCATAAATTAAATTAAAATTTATTTTATGCACAAGAAGACAAAATTCTGCCTATGAAATATTATGTAACAAGATTTAGTACTTAGGTACGTAACACTTGTATATTGGACGCAAGAATTAGTTTCAGTTAAGTACTAAGCTTTATATAAGCCATTAAGTATACGTATGGTTGACATTCTAGTCATCTCCGCAGATCTTTAGTTACGCAATAAAAATCCAGCCATCTCACCTCTTAGGGCCCAAATATTATTATCATACGTATTATATTATCACACGTAGCATTTCCGATTGATTTCCACCCAATCCTCAAATAAAATGGAATCTCGCGAAATCCTCAAAATCTCCCCAAATTTTTACGAGTACAATATCCTTCTTTAATATCCAATCTATACACAGTTTAATAAACGATAAACTGAACTGCACAGCCATAAAAAGAACGAACGTAAATTTCAAGGAGAAAAAGGCGCAACGAAAGTTTTCTACAGGCATTGGGAGTTAATAAAAATCGTGGCCAAATGACTACGGCAGAGTTTGACATAAACAAGCTGAAACCGACGATACTGACCGAAATTGGCGAAGCTTAAATAAAAAATTGAGGAGCTGTAAACTTTATATTTAGATGTTTGTAGTAATGTATAGTTTACTGGAACACTAAGACTGAAAGATTTCACATGCTAGATACATTTTATAGTTTTATTCTAGTTTGTATTGAAAAATATACTTTATGGAAATTTAAGAAAATTAGAGCACCACCTACTTAAAATCTCGTTATCATAGGAGAAAAGCTATTAAATGAATAATAGATCTAGTGTAATCAGAAAAAACAGCTTCCTTAAAGTTTAAAACGAACGCACCCTTCCGAAACAAGTAAAGCGAAAAAGTAATTTGTCAAGTAAATCCTCACCGTTTGAAGGAGTGAGAAAGGATATCAAGCTGATATCTGATTAATGACTCTATAAATGATTAATAGTCGATTTCGGCCAAATTAAATGTGACAATGAAATACTGGGCAGGCTTGAGAAAATTGACAATTTAGAATTATTTTTTCAATAAAAACATTATCGTGAACATAATTAATTGAATTTTATGCGTATAAAAGTAATTCTATTTCAGAGGACCCCAGAAATATGGGGTCTGGGATTTTCATACTCGTACTTTTTCTCGTTTATATACAAGTCATTAATTCGATGTATTCGATTTAAATGAAACGAAATCTTGTCAAACACGGGACATCGTTACGGCGAGTCCTTGGCAGGACAAACAACATTCAGAGGTCAATTTACTTCCTCTATCCATTTGCTAATCTAATCGTATCTAGCCTTTATTTGCTCGGCCTTAAAAGTCAGACTTGATACCAGAACTTCCTCCATCTCAAAAGGATTTCCTTAATTCCTTACAAATATTTTGTTCAACAAAATAATTTGTTGTACGAACATAATCGGGCAATCAAATCGTTATCGTCGAGAAACATTAAACAGCCTTTCCCATCGTTATTTTCTATTTTATTTCCTTAAAATACATTGTCTATTTCTTCGATAATAACAATGTGAATGGTCTAATGCTCAATGCAGTGTGATCGAAATTTAAAAGGGTTGCTCAGAGTTTAGTGTTATCATTCTTTATTTAAAAATGTTCCATTTTGTCTTCTACTTATTTTTAAACTTTATTTTGTCGCTAAATGTGATTTGTAACTACCGTTGAATGGAGTCTAATTGTTGACTTGTTAGTGTGAAAATAATATTAATGATCAGTTTCTATTAGACCGATTCATAATAGGCAATGTAACAAATAAACTGTCAGTATACCACTCCCAAAAATAACGTTAACCCTTAGAAAATCAGAATTAACAATAGAAAATAGCGTCAAGCTTCTACAAACATTATAACAATTTTTTTACCATTAACATAAAACAAAAGCACAACCACAGCCAGTTAAGGGGGGTGGAGGGGCGGACAGCGTCCATGTCCCCTTCCTGTCAATTACCGTGATTAATGAAGCCCACGAATATTGAAACGTTTATTCGACCGACGCCAAAAGTATTATATTACTTTAAGAAACACTGTATCAACTTTTAATAAAGTCGCTCTCAAGAATTACTTACCCGCTTTTGAGTTACGAATACTGTGTTAATTAAACAATTTTTCAATGCTGGTTGTGAGCTGACGTTTATCTTCTCACGGTAGGCGTGAATTGAGAAAAGAACTATTATATTTAAAGGCCATGGATCAGCAACTTGTCAGCATAAGCTTCTATATTTTAAGTTACCGTTATGCATATTGAGCTCCAAGCAGGCTCATATTTCTTGTCTTTTGTGTCTTTTATAACAGCATAAGCATCGTCACCTTTTGTAATCTCATTTGTATTTACATATCGTATTCACATAGCTACTAAATTACCAGTGATAATATACGACCCATGTAAATATAACTTACTTTCTCTAAAGCTAGGCCCAATAAATCACCATTCAGAATGTCAACAAAACACAATCATGTTCTCTTGTATCCAGCGAACAAATTAAACATTTTCCGAGCAGCGCGACCACCACCAGATTAAATTATGAATTCAAAATCGATTCACTGCCTCACCCGCTGTGAGTTATTTCGAAAGACATGGATATTTCATGGCAAAACTGGGCATAGAGAAGAAATCTATAGCATTTTGAGAGTATCTTAATAATATAAGTACTGAAAGTATTTATTACTAAAAAACTGAGCACAATAAAATTACTAATATAAACATGATCTCATTCTAATTACAGAAGTAAAAAGTGTATCTTAGCTTAGCATATGCATTAAAATAAACACATCCGCTATTACATCCGTTTCACCTGGGTTTCCCCAAATCCATCGTATAATTTAATCAAAATAAATAACGCACATATTGGCAACGTTTCTGCTTATGTCATATAATGATAACAGATTGATAGATGATGACGAGTTTCCGAGAAACAGAGTAGGTTGCGAAAGAATAATTCAATCAAGACATTCAATTTGATGATGATTTTATAGTAAATTTTCCACTTAGAGCAGATATTTTACAATTACTGATGTATTGGCATGAGATACAAGTTAGATTGCTCTAGTTTAAATCCTTTGAGAATTTGTCACACTAAAAGTTAAGTCGCACAGCAAAAACATTGTCAATATAGGTACGTTTCATACGCTATTCTCAAAATCTTGTTTACAAAATATAGATATCATTTTTACCTTAATATACCTTTTACTTGTTATGAAGAAGATAACTCTGAATATATTTTTGCTTTTACGCTAAGCTCGGCTTCATTTTCTAGTCTAACATTTTCTACCTCTGAAATTGCTACGAAATACGGTAAAAGCTGCTCGTGTGAAATAAGGAAAGTTTTTCAGAACACAACAAAATTAAGTTAGTGTAAGCGAAGTGGGAAAACATCAATTGTCGTCCACTTAAAGTGTTCGTAAAGGCAATTGTCTCATGATATCGGGAGGCTGCCAGGAAAAATAGTCACTTTAGAGGAGCAACTGTTTTTTCCCCCTAGTTGGCAACATCCAGACATTTTTATAGCGACACTTAACCGCAATCAAGTGGATCATTAGCCTGTAAAGGCCTGCCAAATATCTTTGCTTCGCCTCCGCAGTTTTCTCACCCTTTTGCGTGAAAGATGCTGTAACACACACCTTTTTTGGACGGATCCCACTCGGCCATTGCCAAGTTCTGGCACATTTTTTGTAGGACATTACGTCGGCAATTCCCTGCGGTCGGTCTACAGCTGTTTTCGTACGAAACTATGCGGTTTGGAGCCGAATTTAAAAGCCCGTATCATTTTTGGAGAGAAACAAATTGAATTATGTAAAGAAACTTGTACCCGAAAAGTCAAATGCAAAACTGGAAGGGAATCACTCTCGAACGAACGCCGAGCGGCCCGAGACGTAAAAAAAACAAAACATCAATTTTAATGAGTCGAAAACCCAAGAATTTTCTCTTACATTTAGAGAGCAATATTTTTTCTACAACATTTAATCAGAGTAAGAAGTGAAATGGTAATTTGTGTGGACCGCTCGATGTAAATTTTATGCAAGAATTCGCTCGGCGCTCCCCTCTCCCTAAAAGGGGAAGGATTTTTGCAGCGGACAGAAAATTTTGCTTAGCCAAGTGAAATTTTAACTGCTACGACAGAGACAGCTATGGAAATGCGAATACTTAATGCTAACTTACTTCCCGCTGGTTCATTATACTTCATAATTTTTGAGGGAAAATGTGATCTAAAGAGTTCCGATGGTTGTGTTTTTTGTTCAAGCTGTTTTGAATATTGAAATTATTGATTTGCGAAACAGGATATGTTTAAAATTTAGATTAAATAAATATGGCCCATATTTTTGAGAATTCATACAAAACCTTTTAAGAAATTAATTGGTTTGTAAGATAACTATCAACAACAGTACTAAACATATACAATGTTTTTTCATAAGAAAAGCAAGTAAACATAAAAAATCGCAACCATTAAAGTTTTAAGTTAAAATAAAACTCAAACACAAAGTTGTATCTTAGATCAAAAGCATTCAAAAACCTATTTAAAATTTCAAAACAGACTCGAGCGCAAGATAACTACACAAGTAAAACACTCTAAACTTTAACAATAATTTCAATGATGCTTCAATACAACAACCCTCAAAGTTACACTCAATTCCATCAAATTATAACTTGTACAAGACAATCCAACTCTTTGGAGTAACGAAATCCACTTTTTGTTTTCGAATCGTAACAATTAATAACTGAACAATTTCATTTAAGGGTAGTGCCCAAAAATTCTTGAGTTAAAGGTTCGAATGATTTAATTCAACTTCTTACACTGAATTAATGAATCCTGTCCCAATTTGAAGGCAGTTTCTTCGACTTTGGAAGTCGACTTTTCAGTTTGTTTCAATTTGTCAAGCTCGATGGAAATTCAATGGGTACAACAATGGGGTTCCATAATAATAAACAAAAGATGCCCAATTCTATTTTGCAAGTTTCTAGAGTTGTTTCTGGTTCAATTGCTTTGGTGCCAACATTTGTTTTCGTGACTTCTAAATGAAATAATTTGAAGAGTTTTAGTTTGTTTTGTGTAAATTTTGCATCAAATTTTTATGATCTTATGAATAATGTTTTGTCACGTGGTTTATGTTCTTGCTCGTAATAAAATCTTGTTGTATATCTTCTGGCCTACATCAGCTTTGTTCACGAATATGTAAATGAGATAAGTTTTCATAAGTTTTGCTAACATTGCCAAATGCTGTGTTAGAAATGGCTATCTTAGACATTCTAAAACATGTAACATCAAACTATGAAAAGAAGAACAACCCTTACTGTGTAAGGAAAGGTTATAAAGAGCATGATTCAATCACAGGAATTAACCGTCTAAAATTAAATCAACTTCATAGCACTAGATGAGTAGCTCGAGTACTAATTAGAGTCCGCAATTTAAACATCAAACGACTACGGTGATACGCATCATCAAAACATATCTAGCACAAAAGGAAGTCTGTCTTTGTGAGTAACATGATCTGCGAAATTGTTCAACAGATTTTGATTATGTTTGTATTCATTTCAGTGGAAATGTTGACAAGAGAAATGTGGAGGGAGGACGTAAACGATGCATATTGATTGTTCATGCTCAAATTTCTAAAAGGAGTTCATTTGAAGTTATCTACAAATACATGTTCTTATCGTTTGTTCTTACATAATGAAACAAATGGCATTAGAGATTGATATCAAAGCAAAACTTCTCTCAAACATATCACATTCAGTAAGAAATTCAAACTTTGTGTTACAAAAGCAAATATAAATATTTGAATTCTAACATAGTAGTAAACAAAAGGGGGTCAAGAGTAATATAGGTATAAATAGAACATCTAATAGAGTCAAACGGACTAATACAGCTGATCATCTACAAACCCGAACGTGCAACTAACGCTAATGAGGAAGTGGCTACTTGCAGACAAATTAACATGTCACTTAAAAAGACACAAGCAGGAAACTATAATATTTAATGTTAGGCTAGATTAGCACTAGTTAGGTAAGCGGCTTGAACTTTTGGCCTTTGAATTGGTACGAGTTCTGGGAATTATGATGATGGTAAATATAATTGAATAGAGCAGGTAGCTTATGAGACCTCTATCTTTATTATCTCTATTAAACAATCTACTCTTATTAAGAGTCATTTCAAAATAGAGCAATTTTAATTATCAAACCCACAACTCAATATTTTATTGTACTATGGCGAAAATTATCAAATTAAATATTTTACCGTCGCAAAAGTATTTTATTCTGTAAAACAAGCTTTCCTTTTTGTAAATTTATTAAGCTTGTTTAAAAGCTTTAAGCAATTATTTTGCAAAATCAGCTATAAAGCACGCGAGAATTACTAACGGGGTACACCAAAACGAATCAATAACACACATTTAGATTGTGACAGACAAAAATAAACAAGGAGAAACATATCACGCGACGTTATATATAGAACATGAGCATGCATTTTTAATACAAAATTCAACTATGAGCTATAAATAATACGAAATAGTTGAAATAAAACTAGCTGGCACACGCGATACTCGTATTAATCTAGTAACGCTGAAGTGGTTTCTACCAGAGGGAAGTTTTTAATTACTTTGTTCCCGACGTCTGGTAGAAAAAAAAAGGGGTATAAAGAATGAGTCTTGGTGAAGAGGTGGTTCGCAAGTGTTTCGGTGGGGTGAAATTTGTTTTTCGGTAACATAAGAGTTCCTTAATGTACATAATAAAAAAAGTCTAATAATGCATTTATAATATATTACAAAGTTGAAAATTAATGACTTAAAAATAATACTATAGCATGGGTGCCATGTGAAGCAGTTCTAAAAATTAAAGCCACAAATATAAATAATGATGGTAATTTAGCACTGAAACGAAACAGGGAACAAAATTAATTACAAACTGTAACATAAAATAAAAATGAATCAAAACAAATTTATAAATCAAACTAATGAAGTATATATCAGAGTAAACATTAACGTTTAGCTGTTAAACGATCCACGTTGTACGAACGAAGTTCAGGCAAATTTATTGTTATAGTTTTGTTAAGAAACGCAATAGCTTCCTCAGGTAGCCTGAGTGGCCGTAAAGGAGTCGATATAAAATACTGCATTACCCTTCTTATATATAGCCTCACCGTAATGTTTGTACCAATGTTGCTGTTATTTACCTGTAAATAGAGAATGTATTGTTAGTGCATGGTGATAAAAATAAGTTTTACTTAACTTAATATCGTGTTTGGTAATACATTTTCCCTTGCTTCTGATAATATGTTACCAGTGTTTTTGTTCTTGTTTATATAAACAGTTAGACATTTTATTGAAGAGGGTTTGCTTAGGCACGAAAAGAAAACGTAAGCCTTGATTATATTCATACGAATGTATGTTAAAATGATTCACGGTTTCGTCTTGTGATTCAGTTTGAAAACCACAGTGGGGTCAAACCCTCGACCCAAACATAACCTTTTTGAATTACCGGAAATACCAAAGCCTAAAGCTGTCCGAACAGATGAACCGATAATAACTGAAAACCATTTGTAATATCAATTCTGAGGAGAATAACAATTCGGAAAAAAATTCATTCAAAGTATTTATCCTGATAACAAAATGTGATATTAAAGGTGAAATGTAATTTAACGCAGCAAAAATCTTTGTCATTCCACAGCCTTATTATTAAAATCCACCAGCCAGCCAAATGCTGAACAGAAAGTAGAAATCCGCCAGAACGAAACCGCATTACCAAATATACATTTACATGAAGCATGTCAAATAAACGAGTGTTTTAAGCACTCAGTTAAGTTATGCCAGCTCACGTACTCGTAACCAGACGAGAAGAAATGTAACGATGTAAAACGGGTGCCTCCCCGAAAATTTCCTTCGGAGTCTTATACAATAAATCTTTTAATCCTCTTATACAATTTGATCGAGATTGCCTGGACGACGGGATTCTTTTTTTTCATGCCCGAATGTTTCCGATCTAAGTTTTTGTTTTGACGATAAATGTGCTTTTAATGTGCATTCTGATTGTGTTGATTTGCAGTTTTAGAGGTTGTTTGGCAAGCGTTTTTGGCAAAATGTTGGGTAAGCTTGTGAAGGCCTAAGGGGGAAATATAACGAGCTCGGTTGTGCGAATAACTTAGGTGCTAATAAACTCCTTTACATATGTTTTAAATTTTGTATCCATGCTTTAAATCCCTAATCTGCTGGTTCTTACACTAACGCACTAACGATAGAAGGATTTACGATGTAAATAAAAATAATTTATATTATAAGCAACTTCTCAAGAATACCCTTTGTGGCAGATTTAATCTATATTTATATATCGAAACGTCAAAGTAGGGCCATTATAAGCTACTAAAGAAATAACTCTTCCGCAAAAGCTTTTAAACATTTCCAAACTTGCTTATCTAAAACGTTTAAAAGAAAAAGCAACAACCATAGGATAATAATTCCTCCCTAGTCGAAGATAAAAGTCAATGCAGTAGAATAAAGTCTCGTCAGCCTTATTGAGGTCCCATCAGGGCGTATTTAGGGTGATCTTGTCATGCGTATAGATTTTATTGAGACTTTTGTTAAAATTGGTTTAAATTCATATGATAAAAAAATCTTTAAGTTTAATGCTAGTATTTTCAATTTGGTTAGATATTTAAACGAAAATATCTTCTGTATATTTTTACTAATTATTTAGTCTACTTAATTAAGGGCCGATACATATGAACTAAGTATTTGGTGATGAATAATATAAGAAATAAATACTGGTAGTTTCAATTTTCACGAGTAAATTATGTCAGTGCTTGACTGAACTTTTCCAAGTCCGAAAAAAAATAGTAAAATCAAAGGCTCTACCTGGCAACATAGCGAAGGGTATTTAAAACGCATCGATCAAGCTGTGACGCAGATGTTAGACAATGTTAGAAGATACTTCACCGATAAAAAAAATATAATTGATGAGGACAGGTACTGGATTCAAAGCTGTCAGATTGACGGGTACGTTTGAGGGAGATATCGAAACTGACAGCAAGGGGTGTGTACTAAACGTTCGAACGGAAATGGAACGAATTGTATTTTTTTGTATAAAGATTTGGAGTGCAGACAATTGATGGTTTGTGGTATACATTGTTTTAACTTCTGATACTTCAACAGAAAATTTATTACGAGTGTAAGCTAATGTTACTGTGCTCTATTAAGAAACTAATTCAATACACCGTTACTGTGTAGTACTGAAATATATACAAAATTTATATTAATATTGTATATTTTAATGTTTAATTACGAGTTTTAGTTTAAGTCAGGATGACCTATGCAATTTAATGGGATATACGCCATTAAATTGCATAGATTACTTACTACCTACGTTTATAAATGACATGGTACAAGATTCTATTTAGAATGTTATGAATATTTCTCATAGAAAACTGTATTTTAAATTATCTAGACATATCAGTTTATTGCAGCCCTATCCTATTAGATATATATCCTGTATATATATGCTATAATGTATCATTCTATTAGATACATATCGTATGTACAGTGTTAGGGTATTACTGCGATAATAATAATGTGCTGTATTTCATATGATATGATTTACATTTTTACGTCTTTGAAAAAAAAGAATATATAAAGAGACTCTATTGGATACGCGGAAAGATTGTCTGCAATAATACAGTAGTTTCAAAATTTAATCATTTTATTTTTTTACAATAATAATAGTTGTAACTAATACTTGTATCTACGCAATTAGTTAACGACTTATATTCAATAAAGTACATATTGTATTAACTCCTTTGCCACTATTAAATATTCCAACATCTTCTAAACTCAATGATACTACTTACTCAGTCCTTATAAAAAACTTACTTATACGATAAAACTTAACACACACAGCCTGTATATGAGTTTTTTCGCCGCCCTCATGTTTCGGGACAATAAAACGCTCCTTATCTCTAACACTATGTTTTCGTTTTAAAAACATTTTTCGTTCTTTCATTATTATTTTTTTAGCTACCGCACTACGCTTTACCCACATCATAATACATTCATTCTAATATCATCCTTGTGTTCCTTGTATTAACTACTACAATCGCTTGAGATTCTCTTTTCGAATTCTTTTGTCTTAAACTATCGATTCTTTTTCATTTTATAGTGATTTTGAAATGAATAGATATTCAGGTTTTATCGACGACTTTTTATGGTGTGGGTCGGGATTTGGATCTCGGTTGAATTACGGTTTTATGTTCGATCATTGTCTACGTATTTATGTATACGCTGTAAGAAGGATATAAAACGGCTTATGTGACTTGCTGGGTAAGCTGATCGATCGGATCGTCAGCATAGTAAAAATAACACACCGTTTCTATTTTCTTTTGACTCTCACAAAAGATCAGGATATCTACAATTGGTTTCTAAAGTCTTAAATTCTTGCGGGTTTCATCTACTGTTTTTTTATTATCTGCCAGTTTCTCTTTCAAGATCTTTTTTATGTAGTTTGATTTTGATAATCTTTTTAAATCCTAAGAAATTACCAAATCTTTTAATTACAATATGAACTTTTTTTCCTAATATTTGTCACATTTTATTTTAAAGAGTATTCAGGTTTAACTCATTACCGAATAACGTAGCTATCCTTAAACCGACGCTAGTTATTATTCTACATGTTATATTCAAACTCATAGGTAATGGATACAAAAACATTACCAATTCCCAGTTTTCATTAAAGCAATATTTGGCCAAGTGTTGCTACCAAAAAACAAGGCACAATTGACAACTGTTCGTTTCCGTAAGCAGATGTCAACAACAGCAACACCAGTTGTTGCAAACATTGTTGAAACAGGTGGTAATTGCGAGGTAGGGGAGCGGGGGGCACATTGTTACAGGGGTAGTAAGTTACACGCGTTTTTTACCGGGATTTTAAACTCTTTGATGGACATAATTGGACTCATTCGTTTTCTTATAACATCGTGCTTTAGATAAAAACAATCAGTGACCCACCAAGCGCTGAGCTGCTAGGTTGTGTGCGTGAGTTCCGATTTCAACCAAGTAAGTAAAAAAATCCTTTACGAAATTTTTGATTCCTGATGACTATATTTTTTATTTTGTCAAATTTTTTAACCTTGAACGTTCATAATATATCTACCTTTAATTTACAATATTGTTTTATTCTACTATCGATATCCATTAATAATGACTTCAATTTATATTAAAAAACGTGCCATGGGGCAAGTAGTTACAATTTTTTGGGGTAAGTTGTTACATATAACAACTTACATCGTAAACGCAAATCCGCTGTGTTAACAGACACACCTGCAAAAGACTCATTAAAAAAAGAGTATGAAGAAAAACTAGCAAAGACCAAAAAAACGTGTGACAAAACTAACGGAAAAGGCAAAGGTAAAGGAAAGTCCTCGAAAATGAGCGAAGAAGGAAAAGAAAAGGTGAAGAAAAAAATTTTGGTTTTCGATTCAGATTCTGATACTGATGAATGGTTTTGTTTAGTGTGTAGCGAAAGTTATAGCACCTCGATAAAAGAAGATTGGGTAAAATGTTTAGAATGTAAAATGTGGGCCCATGTCAAATGTGTAACGGGAAATGTTCGCTCATTCATTTGCATTAATTGCAATTCTGATGAAGACTGATTTAATATTTGTATGTGATATTGTTACCTACCTCTATAAAAATTAGTATATATCTTTCTATAATATAAGTGCCTTAAAAATGTTAGAATCCAAAGTATTTTAGTTTGCCAAAAGTTTATTAAAATAACTAATAATAATAAAGTGAATAATTTAATTACTACAAGTTGTTATTTGCAGACTTCTGTGTTTTTATATAAGATTTAAAAATGTTCCTGCCAAAGTGATTTTCTACAAAAAAACTAAATAAATATAAATTAATAATTAAAATAATAACCATAATAGATATTATAATTATTCATAAATGTTAGAATACTGTATAAAGTGATCTCTATTGTTTATATCGTTTTGAAATACTAATAAAAAATATGTATCACTGACGATTTTGTTTATTTATCTACCGTAACATCATGCCCCGATGCTGTAACAACTAGCCCCAATTCCGGGGTAAGATGTTACAATCTACTTGTTAAGTTAAATTCTCCATTGTGAAAAAATTACATAAATTTTAATAATTTTTCAGTCATATTTTAATAGCTAAATAGACATACAAACATTACAAGTAATCAAATGAATAATTTATTTGATAGCTTTTGTCATATTAACAACTATCTAAAAATTGTAACAACGTGCCCCTCGCTCCCCTACCATTTTTTTGCCTTGCAATGACTAATAATTGAAATATTTATAAAATTGAACCATCGTTGTTGATATAAGTTCTAGAATCTACTATCAAACTTACTTTTTATTTTTTATATGAATTGTCATTAACAGTATATTTTTTTATGAGGAGGACGAAGGGGACGACCTAGGTGGACGTCTTCTGACCAGATTGGAGGCATCCTAAAAAAAGGACAGGTCAGAAGTATATGAATGAGAAACTTGATGGAAGTGAATGAAGCAAGAGAGGTATGTCAGGATCGTTGCAAATGGCGTTCCGTAGTCTCTGCCTACCCCTCCGAGAAACAGGCGTGAGTATATGTATGTATATTTTTTAATATTGTGGCTTCTTCGACATAATCAGAAAATTGAAGTGAGTGATCTGCTATAAAATTATCGTGAAGATTGAGGTCAGTGTTAATGTAGCAAAACAATCATCATCGTATTTCTCTTTGTGATCCTGGAAACACATACATCAAATTATTATGAAGCCTCATGTAGACTCAGATAAAACAAGGCTAATACAAATTGGAACGCCCGAAGAAATCCCATTACTTAGCGTTATCAAAGAAAACCAGCACTTAACTTTATTATAAGACTCATAAAGTTTATCTGGATTTATGTTTTTGAAGCTTGGGGATGGGGTGTTGCGTTTGAATCCCAGTTTATTCATCTTTGTATGTCACGGCCGTTTTCTTAAAATAGCTTTGGTATGAGTTCGTATGAGAGATGTCGTAAAGACAAGAGATTGTAAGCAAGTCGAAATTAAGTATTGATCGCCTCACCATATTACTCATGTTGAACATGTTGTTCATAGAATATATAGCATTATCTTTATAGCAAATATAATCCTGTCCTCTTCATAAATCCACTTTTAGAAAAATCCTTATAAAAGAAACTTGTTTATTTTGATGTCGACATAAAGTGGCTAGAAAATATTGTTAAAACAAACATTTGCGTTGGTCTTGCAACCTTGCAGTTATCAACGAGCAAATAATCTTGCTATGTTTATATTTATTGTCTTTTCCTCAAGGGTCAGCAGTACTTCAAGCGGCTCTAGATAAGTTACTTCTAGATTGTGTTACGAGTAAACGAATTCTGGGGACAATAATAAAAAATACCTAGTATTTAATGGGTGTATAGGGTTCCCACCAAGAACTTAGGGTCCCAAGCCAACCTCACCTGCAAGTGGTGCACCTGCCGATCAACGGACGAGGCTCTGGCTAACAAAATATCCCGATAAGCGGCAATAGGCTCGCCACCTATTACGTGGGATCAAAACACTGGCGAAAAGTGGGCGTTTAATATGCCTCTGCCTACCCCTTCGGGGAAACAGGCGTGAGTCTATGTATGTATGTATGTACCTAGTATTTAATTTTGTTGCTCTGAACCAGTAATTCTTAGAAGCGAAATAAAGACATTATCTGGGTTATTTCAAGTAATAAAAAGCCTTAAACCTAGACCAGGTCTTACGCCAGACCTAGTTTAAGATTAAAGATAATGTTTAAAGACTGGTAGTCAAAAGCTACAGTTACTTCCAAAAACATGTTCGTAGATTTAAAGCCAACAGCAAGGGTCATTAATGCCCAAATAAGAAATGTCATAAAGAAGTATGACTTGAGAAATCTCAATTGCTATCTCTTTGAGATTTGTAAAACGTGGCTGTTGCGGCTTTTATTATTTAGATTTCGCGATGATGTGTTGAAAAGATTTGGGACATCAAAAAGACCGAAGCTATATAAATAATGAAATGATTGTAGGAGTTTAGAATGTATTTTATTTTCAATATCCTTATAAGGCTTTAAATATTATGCTCTGTTACTAGTCTTCAAAAATTGCAGGAGAGCGCTATGGGTCACTGGCATTTTAAAACTATGTATCATAGTAATGTATACCTACTAACAGGGCAAAACATAAAATATTTTTTAACAATCAGTGAATTTAGTATATACTACAAGAATATGATATTGATAAACTACAAAATCTGTCAAAGCACAATATTAAGTCCTTAGATAAGATTTATCTAGCAATTAAACAATCTACTCTACAACTAAAAGATTAATATGTGTATGAACACGCGTTGTATGTGTTCACGGTACAAGACAGATAGACTAATTACTTGTGAACGATTGCATAATTGCAAAATAATGATAGTATTTTGTCTGACGTCTAAGAGCTAATTAAGCAATCTTATGTTCTGAACTCACTCACAGATCAGAAACTAAATATCTTTGCGATACGCTCCGTATATTACCATCATAATAAACTTAGCAATATATATTTTGTTATAAATTCACCTAACGATCAACGTGAAGCGAAGGTCACGTTGCATCGCACGCAGTCACTTACTGTTTATGTTTTACATCATACCAACAATCACAAAGTCAGCGATCGATCTATATCATCCACTTGATTTAATCTTCTAGCTAATGTCTTGATAGTAAAACCCAATAATAACTCAAGGATAATCTTATTTATTTAGGATGTTGCATTTGACTTTGATTGAAAGCAAGCACAATTTTAGTGCGCACGCGAATTGCTGTAACCTCTAGATGCATCAGACTATGTAATTGAGTATCTGTTGTTGCTAAGGTAGTGTTACAAAATACGTCATTTCATACGAATTCGATTTGAATAAACTTATCACTATTTTTATTATTTTCGCTCTGTAAGTTTTTTAAGAAATCGTTAGTTCTTTAAGAAATTTCCCATCACTTATCAATTCATCTTACTGTCAGCCTAAGTAAGTAATACTTCTTGCCACATTTCCCATTTGTCAGCCCACTCCAAACTCAAAGCCTTCAATTTCAATTACTAATTCTCCGATCCAAACCTCGGCCATTTTAACTATCTGATCCTATAATGCTGCTCCGAAACTTTACCTTCGAGGCTCAATATTACGAGTAGAACCTTGGAGTGGAGCACCTTGTCTCAACGCAAAAGATTTAAGAACTTTCTGAAGACTTTTTAAGTTTCTTAATTTCGGAAGTCCCCATATTTCGCGGGGATAAATTGAAATTGTTTTTGCGAAGACTAAAATACGAGGCACTTGTGATATATGGAAGAAGACATTTATAGAGATGAAAAACCTAGTACCTATCTATTTGTGTAAGATTTTTATCTGTAGTTTTTGCGAATAATAATGGCACGTATACATTCGGAAACATTCTGGTGGCAATTAATGTTACCACATGATGTTTATCGTCGCCTAAATCAGCTGAACACGGCTCATTACCTCTGCGAACGATACTTACTAAGAATTTACTAAGTATTACAGCCGTACAGCATTATTACTCAATTAAAACATGAATTTACGATTCATAAAAGTTCAAAAACTTTGTGTGTTCGTGACGCGAGTGCATATATTGTTGTGGCGTAGTTGGTAATAACTTCAATATGTAGGTGCGACAGGCCACGACAGGAATGGCGAATTCGCTGTTTTTTAATTTAATTTATAAATGGTTGCAATGAGAAATAAAAGTCTTGTGCTAGGTGAGGGTTTCTTTGAACCCTCACTTTTAACCGACTTCATGTACTATGTTTATACGTAAGTAGGTATACTTTTACAATTCTTTACATCGAAATATAAGGCGATTTCCATATTTTTCAATGTCGTATTTTCTAGACCTATATATTTAATAGCATGTATTACGTTCGTAATACAATTAAATACCTACATTTTATTCTAAGACTATTATTCAATGCAAAGAAAATTACTCACGTCAATTGGCCAGAATTATAATTTTCCAGTTTCTTTGAAGTATTTCATCGATAGAAAATTGCTTGAGTACCTAACACATTATGTGAGCGGGAAGTTTATGATATTAATTTATTCGTTGGCAACACGAAGAGTTTTATGATGGTGTAGTTGACACATGATATCGCCGGTGTTAAAAAGCGGTAAAAGACCATTACTCACGGCACGTATGCGGTAAAGGTTTGTAATTTTGAATATATGTACATATTACAATGTATGCAAAAGTATATACTTGTAAATATAATACTGAGATATACACAAAATCGTCTTTGACTGTAAAGAAGGTGGTGGATGAAGTGGATGACATTAAAGTAAATGTCACGTAGTAGAAAGTTGCTCTACTTCGCCAATTGTTTTGCAAGAAGTAATGAAAAGATTAGGTGGTATAACACCAAGAAGTATACATAAAGTAGGTTCTATTTTATCTGTATAAAATACAGGTAAAATAGAACCTACTTTATATGAAGAGACGGACGGTTGCATTCAAAGTATGCTAATAATTATATTAGTTCTGTCGTTAATGGGATTCGTTTATGAAAATTATTTCATAAACGAATCTCATTAACGACAATAAATTCAAGTTCAACAACGATACCAACGAGTCTAATAATAAAAGTATTTATTTCTATAAAGAAAATCGTTACACAAAAATAATAGCACGCAACAATGCATCTGCCAGTCGATGGTCCCCTCGTCCAGATATCCCCACTACATTCCATCCAACATACACAGTATACACAAAATAAACAGATAAAAACTCGACACGTGTAGTACACCGACGCAATACCCCATAGTTATCGCGATTCACTAATAATAAGTTTGTTTACGTCCGTCTATACGTAGTAAATGCGTCGGTCAGAAACGTGGCGTGCATTTCATGGCGAAAGCGTGGTACGCCGAGTGATATTTTGATTCTCATCTAGAAGCATTAGAAAACATTTTATAACGCATTATGTTGTCACAATGTACATTACTGTGAAACGGCAATAATGTATAAGTTATTGTGCATTATTGTGTATTATTTCTTGGATTGAGAAATTTTTATATTCATGGCAAAATTATGCACTTTTTTTATTTCCAATCAAAATAGTTTTACTTGGGAACAACCTGGGTATTTTTCTCTGCAAATGATTTTCATAAATAAAATCGAAGCAATTTGTGGTGTAATAAAACTTTTGACGGATATTGGTAGTAATTCTTATGATGTTAAACAGAAACAGGAAGTTTATAATACAGTAAACACCTTTCCATAAATTGGATTTCAAAAACAGGAGGCAATTCTCTCGGCATCACTTTATTTATAAAACAATTTAAATTCCTACTAAGATGTGTCGATGATGGCAATATTTACACACTCCGGGAAGTTTGGCACGAGGCTCAGTATACCAAGCGCCAATACTGATATTCAATATATTTCATTTAATAGCATTACTACGCCGACGATGTTACTTCAAAATGTTTACGATGCATGCAATTTAATTTATTTTGTCATCAACATATATAACTATAAATTGTCTGATTAAATAATAAGTATATAATATATCAATGTTTTATGACTTGTGCCTATTAATATGCTGTCTATATCTTGTTAAGGATTTTCCATGTTTGGGTTGTAAATTTGCAATCAAGTCTGCAATAGGAGTATTATGTTGTGAATACATTAAATTAAATGTAAAATTGTACATTCAACGTCAACGTTGCTGCATTAAATTGATTTGTGAATTCTGGCGCCATGTTTTTCTTTTGAATTAAATCCGAATGTCACTGCTCACAAATTTACACGAACTTACATAGAAATAGGTGATTTATTATATTAAAATCGACATACGATCATGTTTACTTTACATAGCAGTGAGTCTAGTCGCTATCGCACACGGACGAGATATGGCAGCGAGTGCATACTTGTGGTGCGCATACGGTGAAAAAAGAAGCGATGTTTTTAGTTTCTAATCATTATATTGTCATCTTTCATTTCTGCCTTTAGATATAGCGTGAGTATTCAATGTTCAGAAATACGTTGGTTTAGGGTTGAGCTACACCTATCAGCACCGCATCGCACTTTCCTATGCTTCTATCCTTTTCTGTCACTTAGGACCGTCATTTACTAGAGCGAGAAAGAGAGAGGGAACGCGTCAGCACACCGCGGAATCGAGAAGGCGATCGTGTTCCCTCTCTCTTTCTCGCTCTAGTAAATGATGGTCCTAAGTGACAGAAAAAGATAGAAGCATAGGAAAGTGCGATGCGGTGCTCATAGGTGTAGCTCAACCCTCAAGTTTCATTCTAGTTGTTTCGTTTATATATATTTTGTGATGAGTGTTCGTAAATATAACCTAGAGTAAGGACGCAAAATAATAAATATTTTGAACACATCAAGCCTGACATCTGACTGCAATAGTTGAATACTAATGATATTCCAAGAACCTCGCAATAAACCGGTGATATCTCAAACAACTGTAAAACCTTTAAATATTTTACTACCAACTATGACTCACCATTTTAAATTAGTAGCAGTTATATCTATATTATCCGCCTATCAAAACAATATTAAACCAGTTTAGAATACTTGATTCTGTCAAGAATTTTCGCAACATCCATTTAGCTTTACTGCGATTGCTTGTAAAATGTTTTATATTCATCTATAAAATGTTGATGGGATAGATAAAATACAATTAAGGCTTAGTGAAAGTATATTTTTTGTATAAATATTATCAATTTTATATAATTAAATTCTAAATTTCCAAATCTAGCTATACATAATATTGGGTCTATAGTCTAACATTTATATATAGCTATTCAAATCCGGTTCCTCTAAAAATATGTTTGATATATAACGAAATATCCCCATCAAAATTTACTATATTTACGATAGTTTTGTTTTCTTGTATATTTTGTTGATATTTTACATAAACCCGCTAATCGCTGTCTTCTCTACTCTCACCTTACGAAGCGCACAATATCAAGCACGTGGTTGTTTATTAATAAGCCCTGCGCAGCGTAGCGCGTGTAATGATGTAACTGCGTAACTACGCTTATTATGGGTTTTGTACTGTTGCTATTACTTCAGGTACCACAGGACATTATAGGACAAGCAGAGAGACAGCTGATTTCTCGGAAAACCCCATGTTTTTAAACCATAGTAACAATACATCACACATTGTTGTAACTATGTCTTCCTATTGAGTCAACTGTTATCTTAGGTTTAGCTATGCAAGTTGCATTTAGAATATATTATTATTTACATGAATTGAAATGTAAAATTGCGATTTAGTATGCACATAAATAGTATTGGATATTATAGTGTTATTATTTACATACATAATAAATGTAAGTTATTGGTCAATTATTATTAGTTTTATTGTAAGTGTCGTGTGCTATCTTACAACAAATTTCTTTATTTAGTATACAGAATAGAATGATAAGTACAAGAATGCAGTTCAAATTCGTCATGCCGGCCGACAATAGTCAGTAAAATGTCCCACCGTTTACTTTCCACGGCCACAACCAACCAGCCCTGACGGGTTGACCACAAATTAATCCAATCTTCAGGCACAATAAACCGCGTAGATAAGTCGATATCCTCTTCATCCTATAGCTTTACAACTCGCCTAACAAGGTCTATGTCCTATAATTTACTTCCATACTAAATCAAGCGGTACTAACATTTTGTAGAACGAGTATAACTTTGAAGACGAATGGACAATAAACGTTTCGATGTTTAATGTGGTGTAAGGCTCTACGCATATTGACAGAATAGCACGCTCCGAGCCATCAGTGGACGCTTTCATGCTAATATAAAGAAAAATAAACAATTACTTGTAGTCTGACGATCAAATCAATATTATCATCGAACATTACATACGTAAATGATACCTAGGAGTTTCGAAGTAATTTAGTGCGACGGTAAATATTAAATTTACGGCATTTTTAAGTGGTACCCTCTGCGTCGTAAATATTTTTATCATGCTATGCCGTCAGTCAGTGCAGTGCCTAACAGTGCTAAGAGCATGACACACCGCGATAAAATAGTGTGCTGTTCATTGCATAACAGTGCATATGGCATGACATCTAGCTCATTAACTTAGTATTTATTGTGTGTTGAGTTTAGCAAATCATTTTCATTATGTGCAAATTAAGAGAGAAAATGGAAGAATAGACAGTTAATTAACCGTAAACTTATTCTTAAAATATTTTAAGAAACTTTGACCTTGAAGTTTTTTGTCTACATGTATCCGAAACAAATTGTTTTGAAAGCAAATCACGGTTAAAATACCTTATTAAATCACAATTAGAGCTG
Source organism: Euclidia mi (assembly GCA_944739405.2). NCBI lineage: Eukaryota > Metazoa > Arthropoda > Insecta > Lepidoptera > Erebidae > Euclidia > Euclidia mi. Next base: position 15,504,747 of record OX123197.2, read on the forward strand.
GGTTAAAATCTACCTAGTTCACAAAACAGTCGTAGTAGTAGTCAAATTGTTTGATTCTTATAAATTTACGCAAGCGAGCATTTCGCTAAATCGTTCAGGTTCTATATTTTACCCAAACAGCGAAAACAATGGATATGGCCCCAACCACGGCCAGACACCATTAGTTTAAATCGTATAAACCTGAGTTACGCTATCAGGAACCAATAATTCGTTATCTTACCGAAGAATGGTCTGAAATGGTGATCTGGAGCGCACCACACGGTCCTGTGCCAAAATAGCGATTTATTGAACATTCTGTGCTTGGTAATCGTAATTTTATAATATTATCATATCACGGAAGTCTAATATATCAAGGAGAAGTTTGACAGCGCATTTTACGTATTTATGCAATAGAGACTTACGGAAATGAATTACCAAATCGAATAAAATGTATGGTTGGTAATCAAGAAAATCAGATCCTCAAAAATATGTCAGTCATCTATCAATAATTCATTGAATAAATGAATAGGCATAAACGTAATGTTATTTAAGTTGTGTGCTAGTTTCGCCTGAAAAATAGTGTACCTTTACACATGCGTATTTAGTAATTTTCATACAATAGCTATCCTCTTTTAGTGTCAGAATTTTTGCATACACGAACATAGCCTTTATAATAAATTGAGGGCATATTAATAATTAATTATTATAATCAGCGCAGCTGCGATCCGTTGAATGAATAAGAAAACTCTTGAAGTCACTTCAACATTTCTAATTTAAAGGGATAGGGGTGCGACTAATCACCAATTAATAATATTCACCGGTGTAATCATAAATTACTTTGCCCGCATGAGGTATACGCCTCTAATGAGGTATGTAATAATATTCAGAAATTGACGGATCCAGATGCTAACATTACTGCAAGGCGCCAAATCCACACGGCGCCTCAAAATGTACCCGGTATTTATCATGACGGTAGGAATTTAAAAGAAGCGTAATCCTTATTATTCTGTCGGCATCGTGTTTCAATAATTTGAATAATAATTTGGCTTATTTTGTAAGACTGAGAAGAATTTTAAGCACATGCATGTTGAATAATTGACTTTAGAGACGCAATGCGTTTAATTTGTTATGTTTCCTTTACCAAACGACCTTACGATTTACTGTTAGCAATATTATGGATGCAGGTCCTAGACTAGCATTAACCAACAATTGGCTGGGTAACCCGGTGTACCAAATTAAATTGATTTGCATTGAATAGATTAGTGTAACCGGTAAACATATGCATCTGAGATCGTTCTAGACTATTATCAACTATGACTAACGCCTGATAGTACGCATAATTGATATGGTAATTGTCATAATATTAGCGCGTGTAGCGCTTATGTTATTTTTTTTTAATAAACAAGCGGAAAATAACTCTGGGATACGTATCCCTGAGTTATTTTCATGTATTGAATTTCCATTTACTAACTTCATCTACGAAAACAGTTGTTGGTATATGGTGGAGTAAACTTCAACACAGTTTGAGCTTGTAATAACAAATACATTGTTTCCGAATTTTATAAGGAAAATGGCGCTGATGGAATCGAAGAATATACGTTTATGTGTCGACTCGAATAGGAAACAGTTTCCAGCTAATCTTTTTTGAGTATTGCAGCGAGTGTTATGAAAACTGCTTTAAATAGTCTGTTCCTATTAGGCACTACATGGCTATTTCAAACGAACTTGTGATGACGGTAATGCCGCAGAAAAACATTACCGGGAATAGAATTAGGATACACGTTTTATCGCTCATTAAAATGGAAATCATTTAAACAACCACTCGTGTGTTCAAAATACTGTAATTTTCTCAAAGTGAACATTTAGAAAGCGTCTGGTCAATGCTAGTAATTGCAGTTATTTTGCGTTATGTCTAATATTTGGTTGCATGTGTTGACGATGCAAATATAGTTTATTTCCAGACATTTTGTAACTTTTTCACTTAAGAGGAAAGCGCTGATTTTTCTGTGATGTTACAGAAAGATATTAATGAACCTACGTTCTTACAAAAAACTCATAAGATGAGCGAAAATTTATCAAACCTTGTAATGCCATTACATTTTATTTTTATTAAAATGTGACGCCGTTGCCGTTAAATAGAAATAAAGTACCTTTTATTATAATTTAAGGATTTGTACATGCAAAATCAATTTATAATAAATTAAAAGTCACTTTATGAAAAATGTATAAGGCCAATATTTTATAGCAATAAATGAGTTCATCGCGAATTTCCTAAATTTGGATATATTGGGATATGACGTAATAGGTCATGATAATATTATTGAGGTGTAAATAAAATTAATGATCATACGTAAGAGAAGGTCAGTACAATATGTGAATGAAGAGTTGATGCAGGTGCTAACAAATATTAAATAAAAAAATAATATTATGTTTAAACAGCGTCATTTTGAGAGGACGTTCTGAAAAAGGCTTGCATAAGCAAGCTTCAGCTCTTATGCTCGGAGTTTCTCTGAAGGATCGAATTCGTAATGAAGTGATCCGACAGAGAACCAAGGTAATCGACATAGCTCAGAGAATTAGCACGTTGAAGTGGCAGTGGGCTGGTCACATCTGTCGCAGAACCGAGAACTGATGGAGTAGTCGTGTTCAAGAGTGGAGACCGCGCCTTGGCAAACGTAGTGTAGGACGCCCTCCGGCTAGGTGGAGTGACTATATACGCAACGTAGCTGGCAGCGGCTGGACATGAAGAGCCGAAAATCGGGCTCAGTGGCGTGCCATTGGAGAGGCCTATATCCAGCAGTGGACTACGGCAGGCTGATGATGATGATGAGCAAGCTTCAGAGAAATTGACATATTTATGCTCCAATTATATGAAGGTTTATATACTTCGATTTTCTGTAAAATACTATTCTCAACCTTTGGCAATTTTAAGTAGTAATTCGTTGCTATAATATATTACCAGTTATCAAAGAAATCTATTATTATTTTTGTTTACACTTTAGCCTAGACCTGCATATAGGTACCAACTGCATAATATTTGCAAATATAAAAGCGACATGACATTTATTTTTTAAAGAAAATGTGGTTATTATTTATATTTAGATATAGGACAAAAGTACGTACGTTATTAGCTAGTTTACTAAGTCAAAGACTAGGCAAACACTATTTGTTTACTCAAACCGGGGGTCACCTTTTTTGACATTCACTAACACAGACCTAAATGCCGGTTTCATTAGCATATTCGTTAGTTCGAATACTAATACATCATTAATACATTTTTCATCGTCAAGTTGTATTTAGAAAATATTATATTTACCCATTTTAATAAAATTAAATGTCAATGTGTTATCATTGCAAAAGTCCTTTCAAATTTATACTTAACTAATTTGTCTTCTTTAAATAACATTATAAAATGATATTTGTTGCAAAATATTGAATAGTTTTAATAGGTGGGTACCAGTACTTCTCTATTACTCGTATTAACCGCAAATCGTAAAGTGTCTGTTCACTGTGGGACGTCCCTAGGACACAAAGTACGATGTCACTATCAGCTGACTAATATGTTTCCTTGTTACCATGGAAGGCTCTGACTAACACAGGACAGTAATAATAATTGATATTATTTTTATTCCAGGCAATAAGTACTTACTTCAAATTTAGTTTCCTTTTTCCTTCAGGGACAGTGCGTATATATTATGCACAAACCGCTATATATTAGCCCGTGTCAATAACAGTAGCAGTATACAAAGAGAGACTTTTTTCGACAATGTAGTCTATATCTATAATAAATGTAGTAGAGATAATTTATTTTACTATCATCAAAAAAATCTATTAGTAAAAAGTGCTTAGAGACATAAATCGTACACTTAATTGTAGTAAGTTTTTATAGACATTTCTTTTTAAAGTTCACAGATAGTACAAGCCATTGTCATCACTGTGGCAGTTTGTCACGACGGGTAACCTACATATGTATAATTATAAACGCATTATAGTGCTTTACTGTTATAGGTAAACATCATGTTATGGTCTTAACATTGAAACGGAAATTTAAGTATTTTTTGTGAATAAAGGCATATTTGTGTGGTCATCATCATCAGTCGTGATGGACACAAGTATCTCATTGAATCTCAAGTTTCAATTACTGAGACAAAATATGGTGAATATGATTTTCTCTCAGTAAGTACGGTGAGCCACCATTTTCTTTTTGGCATATTTGAAATTAATATAGGTCACCAGCTGTGAAGTTCTTCTGTTTCTTGGTTATGAAACTTTAAAAAAGAACCATGCTAGAGATATATGAGCTTCTATCGCGGCGCTAAAAGCCTATTTATATCCATTGAAACAGGTTCAACTATAAAAACTTATTCCTATTAAAATTCTCAATATAAGAAAGTTCAGTACCTTTAGAACGACAATTAATCATAAACACGGTATGAATAGAAATGCATTTCGATCGCAAGCAAACAAAACTCACATCCATGAACTACAAAGCGACATCAATGACATAAGATTACATAGATTACATGTAATTAAATTATGTATAGACCACGTAGTGTATGGTTCCCATGTGCATGGGAGATGGCAGGACCGTTACTATGGTGCGGTGTAGAATTACGACTACGTGGAAAATTACTGTATGCTTGAACACAGCTTTTTGTTCTCATATGACGTTTATGATACTTGCTTTTTGCTGTGGAACGGCTTGTGTTCGATGTTTGATAAGTGTCGTAAGGAAAGTGTGGCTTCTTGACGATGATTGATGTTTATGAACTAGATGTGATGGGATTTTTTTCACAACTTGCAAATGATTGTATGACACTAAATTGTTGCTTGCAATTTTGCAGTTGTAGATACCTACTCAAGACATGCAGTAGATCAGATGACACGTCATACACACATACATACATACATTCAGCTGATGACACACCGGAGAGCGTCCACTATCCTGCGAGATCTGCGGGTGCACCTTCCGCCAGAGCGCGTCTCTTACACGCACAGGAGGAGAGTGCACAACATATACTCACCCGCCGAGAGAGTACAGCTGGTGACATAATATAATTACTGTAATAGGTACAAGACTTTGCAATCTAGTGCAGATTAAAATATTATTACCCAAGAAGTGTACAAAATGAATGATACAAATAATGCCGATAGATCATTTGATAGTGGATAATTCATATTTTACATTATGAGTACGGAATTCCCATTTATAATAAAATATTGAGTTAAACTGCAGCAATCGTGATATCAGAATAATATAGCCGCAGTAAAAATAAAGGTATTCAGAAGTACTTATATAAATACAATCTCCAATACTAAGAAATAGAGGTAAGCTTCTTAACACACCAAAGTCAAATAAGATTACATTAACCTTTCATCTAAACCAAATCTTTTAAACATACCCCTAACTCTGAAAGGAACAAATATCAATTTATATAATAGAGTGCTCAGCCGAATCACTTTACGTTTGTTGGTCTGTAAATATAAAAGAATCTCGGGGTATGAGATAAAAAGGGAAACCTTATGTTTCAAAATTCAATACATTCTTATCTTCCAAGATACAGAAGGCAGAAAGAGGAATATCTTGAGAGGGAACGAGCGTCGGCGGACAAAAGGATAAAGGGTTTGTAATAAAGAAATCATAGTCATGTGTGTGTATGTTGAAACGCGTCGAGCGAATTGTTTGCATGCTGATGTAGGGGCGAAAGAATTGTACTACTTAGGATAAAGGAGGAAAAGATTATAAAGCCAAGAAACGATGTGTAAGTAATGCGTTGGAAATAAATCGTCACGGAATAATTACAAATCTCTTGAGTTTATATTGAGAAAATGTTATTATAATACAACATTATCTTGGGGAATATAAGCAAGACATTTTGGCAATCTTATCCAATTAATAAGTAAGATTTTATTAGTGAAAGTTGTTCTAATATAGGCCGCATTATACTCAATGTTGTAATGAAAATTGTATCAGCACAATTTGAACAATAGCACAAAGCGATACAATAAAGACTCCCTTGTCAGGAATCGTGTTAATCCCAAAACTGGAAGCTGTAGCGAACACACAAATTAACAATACAGAAAATTGAATTATTCCTTTCAAGCGAATTTCTCATTAAACTTGAAATTAGTTGCCCGCTTCTTTGGGGTCCTAAACAGATGGTCAGTGTCTTTGTTAGAGTTAATTCTAACTTTGGGTTGCAAGATCAAAGGTACCTATTAAGTTTAGTGCGCTTCGAAAAGGCCTCTTTTCTTTTCCTTCGTGTACCAACTTTTCTTATTCCGAGAGCTGGTTCGGAAATGGGAGACATTACCGAGTCAATAGATGCCGGTACGAACCGAACAGTCAATAAGATCTTCGCTTTTGAGCCGATCTCGTTTCAGCTAACTTCTGGCTTACGACGTGATTGGAATCCGTAATACAACATTTTGCAAACTATTTCCCTTGATTGCGTCAGTTTAATCAACTGTTATCATTACGTTAGGAATCTTTAATTTTTATGATGAGCCTTCGACATCAAAAGAACCCGCTATCATTAATGTAAATATATATTCATTAATTTGTTTCAATATGTAGTAATGAACCTTATTTATATGTCAATTGGTATGGCTGATAAGTAAAATAGTAAGACGCATGTGGATACCTTTCCAATTTTCTACAAATAAATAAACATGAGTGTATCAATGAATAAATAACGCCAGAGCCATGTTGAGGCCGAATAAAATGGCGTTCTGTGTCTGTTAAATAAGTAATAAGATGGGCCCATTTACCAAAATGTGATCTCAGAGGTAAAGATCCAGGTGACTAAAACGTTGTTATACTAAACATGTCCGGTCAGGGTCCCTAAAATGTAACACTAAGTATCTGACACGAATTTCGAGGTATTCCCAAAGCAATTACAGCAAGTAGCGGTAATGGTCCATTCGGGGATGCTGGATCACAATTCACTGACCCCGTCCCAATTCCGTATGTTACATAAACTTAGCTACAGTTTGATTAAAACGAAATTCCTCAGTACGAAAAAAAAAAACGAATGGTAAACTTATAGGATAAGTTGAATCAAGTGGCTTAAGGGCTGGAAACAAACAACCAAGTTTGGTACCGAAAAAGAATAAACGAAAAATTACATGTACAAGATTAAAGTTAAGTTGCTAAGATTCGAAGTAAATGAAATTAGTTGGTTATACCACATGATTGATGGTCGACTTTCGAATTACAATTACAACTTTTGTTACTCCATTAGTCTTGATATGAAACCGTAATTAGATAATGAAACTCTTCTTTGCTTTTATTTGGTGCCATTATAGAATTGTGTAACAAATATAGGTTGAGGTTTCTATTTTGTGTTGCATTTGAAATATTGAAAAATCAGATAAGCTGTACAAAGTTACAAGGCATAGAAAATTCATATCACGCAATTCTTTATGCCGAAGTTGTGCATACGTCCCTAGAGGTACTTTGGTGCCGTCCCAAGGAATTTCTGCGAGTCTGTCCCGATGCATCAGCTGCATGTCGTAAAGCCATTGCCAGATGCTACCAATGAAGTGTAGGGTTGAGCGAACAAATAATCTGGCTGGCTATTAAGTCTTAAATATTTTATTGCGTTCGAAATCACGATTCTTTATAATGAAAGTAGATAAAACTGAATTAAATATCTATTTTGATTCACAAAACAAACTAAATACATGGCGCACTGTTTTCTATTTTAGTTAACCAAAAAGTAGTAATACCTTACTACACGAAATGCGTGTCTCTAACATAAATTCTCTTATAAATAAACAGTCTCTCTCTCTATTATAGTGTCACGCCTGTATCGCCGAAGGGGTAGGCAGAGGCGAAATAGGTATTACACCCACATTTCGCCATGAATTAAATAAAGAAATTATAAAATATTTATATTGTAAGCTATTCAAATAAAAAGGTTGACTTTGAACAAAAGTTATGAGTCTAATAGTCAAGAGCAATGCTCAAATAAACAAATAAATCTATCACAAAACAAAGGCTCACTTTAAATGTTTGATAAAGCAACAGTTAAATATAACATTGATTGCTTTAAAAATAACAAAACGGTCCATTTAAAGGTTATTTGAATTGAAATCAACAAACAGCCCTGTTGTCCGAACCACAGATGTAAGTCCACACAAAACTATTCCAATACATTGTTGTTTAATATTGAACTTTTTATTTACAAGGAACAAAGTGGTGGAGTTTTCAACGTTGTACACGTTTGAATTTATCGCTCACATGCGCTTAATAAAAACTACGCAGAGGCAGTTATATCGCCGAATGCTCTCAAGTGCCCGAATCCCGTGTGTGTGTTTTAGTTCGTTTGATATTAATAATGGAGCTTTTACGACGGCCTTAGCAATATTATTACCTACGTTTACTAGATTACACTTTTTATAAACGTCCATTATGAAAATGTGGGAACTTGTTACGTTCAAATGGTTTGGATATTTCGTAAAAGGGTGATTCGGTGTATATTTTAGGTTAACACGAGTTTCAAAGTTTACGACTTGATACGCAACACGATTGTTTTTATTTTCTTTCAGCTCACTAAACACTTTTGTTACTTTGCTGTTGTTGAATATGACTTTTATGGGTTCTCGTTTGTCATAAATCTTACGAAAAGCTCCAAAAATGTCGTGTACCATATACCATACAGTATAAACTAACACTATTAGTCTCAAGTCTCTTGAGACAAGTCGAATGTTGAAACAGAATGCATCCAAAGAACATTGTTTGCTTACTAGAGCGTCCCGACTCGTCCGATCCCTGTAGAGTTGCCACCAGAACAAATATTGGTCGTGTATTAGCGAGGAAGGCTGTAACAGTCACTTCTCAGCTCTAAAGCGTTCTAACTTTTTAGGATAGTAATATTCTTCATTTACGTATTCTATTTCAGTATCCTTGCTTATGTATTATATGTATATTTGTAATTTTACCTCGTCTATATTTACATTATTATACAATAGGCATCAGCTGTTATTGTTGAATTATTTATATTTTCCTTAATTGGCTTATATTGTAGCGAAATATATAATTCAAAACGCTCAAGCTTAATTTGTTTTCACTAACAAACTTTACAGCTCCCGTTCCCCTCTAAAATATAAAAAGCGTGAAGTCACCTTCACATAAAATTCCCTTTTCCGTCCGTCTATTTGCAATTTTATCTGCCATCTAAAGGGGAGGTTGTAAAAAAGTTTCAATGAAAACGGTCGAGTCGTTGCCATATTTCGTTCAGCTTTCTTCATAAATCGTCAGCATTGAATCTCATCTACATATCTCGGAGATTGTCTGAATGTAGATTCGGTTTGTCCGCGACCTTTTAGGTTCCGTACACAAAGGTGTGATGCAACTCCAGCACAATCTATCAAAGTCACAAAAAGCAGAAGTAGCTTATAAGATAATTATAAATTATGTAGTGAATAAATGTCAATACAACTTTGTATTCAGATTAAAACGTACGATCGGTGGGTGCTAGTGACCCGTCATTATTTATGCCCAAAGTCAAAGTCAGAATGTATCAATTTATTTGACTTAACACGAAGCATTACGATAAGGTAGCGTCAACCGGTTTAACTGATTAAATCCAAGAGGATCTTATTTATAGAATATATTTGAAAATTATACTTTGTATAGATTAGGATATTACACGATTACAATTATGATAAAATTCACGACTTCTTCCGCAGTTATAATGAGGTGTTTATTACCTCCTAATTCTATTTTAATGCTTTCGTCACTCTATCCTTTGGCATTAAACACTGTAGGTATTTCAATTAATTCACAAGGATTAGATGTTTTTAACAATGAATTTAACGTTAAATATTTAATTGCTGAGCTCGTTACTCAGATCGTAAAATATATGTCTGAGCCATCAATTAGAGACTGTAGTACTTGAATGTGTAATTAAGTGCCTGAAGACGTCGTTATTAGAAATCCAGTTAAAAACTCTTCAATGTTTGATTGAGCTTAATTTTAAACACATTTGGAAGATACCATCGTGTACTTTTATTTTTTAGAGCATTGGTTTTTTTATAAAGAACATATCCGCTTGAACACACAAGTTTCAGAAACGTTAAAATGTTGATTAAATGTTTCAAGATAAGACAAATATTTAAACTGAATGCTACTGCATTGTAGCGTTCTTGTACGCTTTTTAAATCTTGTTTCATATTTTCATTCAAGTAATTTAAACGAAATTAAGAGACAACAGGAGATTATTTAAAGAATATTATGATGTTGTACGTTGAGAACCTCACCCTCACCATATTGGGAGCGCCTCGAGGCACACCGGTCACATTTGAGCAGCTCGCCTCGAATATTTTTAAGTTCAAGGTCACACAATTGTATACAAGTTTTGCTTTGGCTTCCTTATACCGGTTGTCCACTTAAACAAAATTTAACTTAGCAACTATAGCATTACGACTGGAATTCGCTTGACGGGCTCCTGCAGTTTTTTCTGCAAGTTTTTTTGTACCGTTCTTGATTTAGTTCACTGGATCGTGTAGTTTTGATGGTAGATTTGTGTAGGGTGGCAACTAGACCAGTTTTGGGTCAAACAACTCGTACCATGCAGTATCTTGAGTACGTTCCAATGTAACAACATCTCTGTTTATCTATCGCAACTAAGCGATTCCTCAAATCTAACATCCGGCTGTAAGCAAGAGATTTACTTTAAAACAAAACCACTCAAGATAAACCATACATCTTCCGGACACGTCATGCAACGGATGTTTTCTAGCTATACTGATTTAGTTCATGATTATCTGCATTTTATGACATCACCGTTCACTTATCAAGTCAGTACACTCTTGAATCATGTCGTATGTCAAGAGAATATATAGTCAGGCAATCTGATTCCTTCGTATTTTTATTTTATTCAAAGAACTTAATTAGGCCGTTATCATGTATTCTTAGAATGGTTCTATTTTGAATTGTAGTGTAGCAGGTTCTAATCTCTAATTAAATGGTGTTACCATATTCAATCAATGGAATAAAACAGTACTATACACACACGCGACAACTTTATTGCATAAAGCCGTATCTTTATTTACGTGACATGTCATTATAAACGGCTCGCGTTTCGCAACGTGTATACGACCCCTAATGTTAATTTAATACCTGATGATTAGTTCATAGAAACGTATAACAAAAACTAAAACTCAAGTAATCTTGTTACTTCTAACGACTTTATAGTATTTACTAGAGCAACATTATATGGAAATCATGTCATGTCAGAATAATATCGTCGCTGAATAACATATGATTGAAGAAAAACGGTATCTTGACTTAATTATAATATATCGTATCATGACATTAGATCTATTTGAATTTAAACTATAGTGGCAATATTATAGCTCAGCACACTTCAACCACATTAGTGGACAGAACGTGGAATACAAGACAGAATAGGAATGTGGAGCGTATTAACAGAGCTTGCATTAGTTTTCTTTGTCTTGCATTTCAATTTCAAATTCTTAAAAAATCTAGCCAGAAATCATTATTTCAAAACATTACCTGAAATTATTTATGTCTAAACACATATTTTCTTCAAAGCGTTCTCAATCAAACATTACTACCAATAAATTATATTTTTAATTTACTAAAACGAAAATAAGCTTTAAATTGAGATTCAAATCTTGCTTCGTTTTAATATATTTAAATTTATTTATTACTTTGCATTAAAAATGTGAATCAACATTATTAATAGTATCGCTTATCTCTGTAGATCTATTGTTAGCCAAAAATTTTTCAAAGTTCATGGCTGTGTTAAGTAACAATTGATTACTATCGGGTTAATGTACACCATCGTTGGTCATGTCTTCATTGTGTTTCAAACGTACCTATCTATCTTTGTAATATTATGAAGTAGTACCTTAGTAGAGCCATTGAAAAGAATACTGACGCAAGTAGTGATTGGTAAATTGAAAAACGACCGAAGATATTTAAGTATTTTTTGTCAATTAAACTAAATTTGTTTGTTTATGACACTAATCATTAAAAAAAGAACTATACATATGACATAAGCTACTAAACATATACTTTTTAAATAGTATGTGTATTATAGCACCCATTACGTGTACAGTTTTAGTTGATGATGTGTAATCAAATCATTAACATAATGATGATTTTGATTCAGTGTCATCAACATTACGATTAAATAAATGTCTGTCATCAAACATATCACACAAATGATCGCTGCTGTTGACAATGTCAACGTAATCGTAAATCTGTATCTCATAATTACTGACTTAATAGACATAGTCATAATAGCATAATAGTTTATCCACGACTAGCTATCAATGTAGGGTTAGGTAGAAATGTCTTTCAGCTGTTAGTATACAGTATTAGACCATACTAGATACTGCCGACGGCTTTGCCCTCGCGGGATTCGATTATCGGGACAAAAGCGCAGGTACTATTCTCATCATTGTCTTACCCTGGTCCCAATTCATTTGGGGTCGGCGCAGTATGTCCTTCGCTTCCATACTTCTCTGTCACCAGTCCATCCATCTTTTTCTTGGCCGGCCTCTCCCTTTTCGTCCTTCTACATGCATATTCATCACTTTCTGCTCTTAAGCGCAGGTACTATTCTAATGTATACAAATTATAAACTAACATACACATATATAATTACATAATATATAATTTATATTATTAAAAGTTTCATCAAAATCCTTTAACCATCCAACAATCAATCCTCACAAACTTTTCGTTTGTAGTACTAGGTAGTGAAATTATAGAAGTAGAAATATTACATTCCAAAGTCGCACCAATAGAGCAAAGAAATTTTTGTCTAAAGATTTCATACAAAATTACAAGCCAAAATTGAAGTTCAATTTCGTTGCTAAAAGTCGTGTTCGATCCTCCCAATAACTTGAAGGGTTTACGGACCTTATCTGTTTCCTTAAACAGCTACCCTAAAGGTATTCGACGCGGAAGTACAAAAAATATTAAACATCTTGCACTTTCGACGAACTAATCAGGAAGTGGGATGAAATAATATCTTCTTGGAAACTTGTTCGCTTCAAAACAAGGTATAACATAATTAATGTTGATCGACAGTTTTGCTGCTTCTTCTGAACTGTTATAATTCGCTGACGTGACGTCAGATCTTTCGATCTAGTTACAGTTTCTTAGTTTCGAACATAAATACACATGTATGAAATTGTTGTTTATCAAAAATGTACTACTACTGTATTGTACCTATAAATCTGTTCTAAACATCCCTACCGATTGATTCAATTTTCAAAGTAGTCATAATATATATTTCTACAAATCTAGAACGTTATCCCAACATTGCATTATTATCACTGCCATTAGCGCAACTCTTCCGTTATCTACTCACATATAATTAGGACAAGTAATTTAATCACCATTAGTTGTAATAACATGAACATGTTTGATGTTTAAATTAGTATTGAATATACTCGGGATGTGTTCAAAATGGAGTCTGCTGTGTGTGTTTATTATAGGCAGACGTGTATTAGGAATCTACCGTATCTAATAACTAATAACATTATATAGCTTAGCAAAGCCGTATTATCATTACGTTTGGCAAACCGTATGATTCGCTACAATAGCTGAAAAGCCTATAAGAACAATGTGTTGCTATTTCGCAGGAACGTAATACAAATTCGCGTAATTTTCAATTAGTTGCAGTTACTAAAACACTTTAAATAAATTATATTCCCTGAAGCTCAGTAGGTTAAAACATTTTTGTAAAAGGGAATTTATTATATCTATACCTTCAAAGCAACTTGTTACATTGCTACGAAAATGTGCTTCAAAGGAAACTAGGTTTACTTGAGTACCACTTATTTAACCTTTTACATATCGCAAATAATCCGACCGCTAGGAAAGGGAAGTGGAATGAATTTATAGGCTTACACAGCAATAAAATATGCCCTTTATGAACACTCGCCACTTCAATGTAAGACTCAAGGGAATTTTGATAAAACACAATCCACTTTCAAACGATTAATTTTAGAGGCATACCTTAAAATTCTTGGTTCTCAAAGTCACGCTACTAAAGGCATAAATCATAAAAATGCCTAAAACCGATGTTTTTTGGACTATTTGTGCTATTTAAATTTCAAGCCAAAAGCCAACCCAGTAGGCAGGCGGATTCGTTTCGCCGACAGCTGAAATGTTAAACCTTTTTTGTTTGCTGGCCAAAAATGTGACTGCTCGAAATGACAAGAAAGACGGTAGAAGGTACCTTCGCAACCGCAACAAATTTTCACAAATGCTACCATTTCGAATTAACTCCGGCAAACTAATGAAATGGCCTCGGATAAAAGCACCCCATTTTTCCTGTGGGTGTCGTCGAAACCAGCCAATCTTTTAAACATACATAGATTGCTAATCAGCATGCCATGATTATTTTAGCATGTTATTCGAAGGAAATTATGCTAAATATCTATGTCAATTATCGGACTCAACCTTAATTTGACTTGACTAATAACATCTAATAAGCGTATGCAAAGTTTCCTTTAAAATACATTCAGTCCCCGCCTGCACCCTTATTAAAATGGCACAAGTTTAGATATGTAAGTAAGAATCTATTTTATCATGGGCTAAAAGCCAACTGCATGTATTAACGTCCGCTAGATGTCAGCAAAAGATACAAAATTCGATCCAATATTCATTTCTAGTATTACAGCACAGGAAGCTATAACTAATACTAGACTAGTAAGTCTGTCTAGACATCCTAGGGTCAACGCTTGGACAATCACACCTACAAGTTCAGATATACTTAGACTAGACTTAAATCCAACTTAATGTAAGTATGCATGGATTTACGAAGCCATTTTGCTAACGGAACTCGAAGTACTAGAGACTTCGCTAGATTGAAATCATTCCGCGCAAGAAACTGTAGTTGGATGTACTTTTAAAATAAATTAAAGCTTAGAATCTTATTTAACATTTAAGTTTGAAACGTCAAGTAAAACCATTTTAGTAATAGTAATTGGCAAAAAATAAATTTGAATTCGTTTTTCGATTCACTTAGTAAATTGAAACTGGGAAATGTTTTTTCTGCGTAGATGTAGAGAAACTCCGTGTACCAACGCTGTCGACGAACTGAAACTTGTAAACTTTCAAAAAACTAGATTAAAAGGAAGTAGGATTTTTCCAAGTCAATAAGTAGCTAATTGTATAAAGGGGCTGTCCACAAGTTAATAGAGAAACCCGATTAGAGAAGTCACAAGTGAATATAGAGGGGAAGCGGAACAAGAAAAGTTTGGAGAGAACAGCCACTTACGAGCTGCCTTATTGGGGATCGATAGTTATTGTGATATTAGTTGTGTCTGAACCGGTGTGCTGATTGAGAACTAATTTCTAGGTGATGATAATATTGGTATTGTATGTAGGTCGAGATAGTTACTTTAATAGGAAACATTTTATTAGTTCTATCAGTATAGTTCTTTCATCATAGTTTTGATAACGTAGTATGTGAATTTGTATTCTAATTCTAAGAACATGACAATGTTGATGGATGTACGAGTATCATAAACGTATATCAACATAAAGTGCTTTACTTACAGCTGACACATGTCTTGTAAGTATCGAGACATATATTTGCGCATTCGTGGAAGTACCGAATTCTTCGTTATTATCAAAGTGACGACTAAATTGCGACTTTAATGTAAAGTATGGTTAATGACAGATTAACCTGAAAGCTATAATTTCTTAGACGACTTGACTTACCCGAAATCAAAAGCGTAAGTTACAGGTCTTCATGTGACCTTTAAATTCATATCTACACTTCAACGATTGACATATATTTGCTTATTTTATGCTTGTCTTTTGATATCTTGACTTTAGTATCTATTTTCTCTTTTATTACCCGCCGACTAATAAAACATAGAAAATATTTTACCTACTCTTAACTTGGTACTACCCTGTCAAAGTACATGCAACATCTGTTCTCATTAAAACATGAATAATCATAAAGGGAAGTAAAATTTCACAGACAAGTTTCTTTTTTCGAAAGTGTCGTGGATCGAGTGTCGTACTGTCGTCCTTTGGCTCGTCGTAAAGTTTATCGTTTTTAGAGTTCCGTCGGCTTAATGACGCTGTTTTAACGTTTTGAAGGCTGCTGAATATTTAAAGCTTAAGTTCCGGGTACGATGTTTTGGTTTTAATGATCAGGATTAACCAAGCTGTGATGAAAATTTGGTTTCGTAGCGTTAATAATTTTGGGTCAAAGTGTGAAATGGTTGGAGAAATTTTGTGACCCTACATTTAAATTTATATTTCAATCATCTAAGCTAACTATTACTATAAATATATAAGGAAAAGTTGAAGATTATAATGTCATCGACAATTTCTGTGAAAGTCAAGATTGTATTGACAAGATCTACAAAACAATTATTACCATATTTTCAATAATCTGGTATCCGTATCAGCTGCGACATAATTAATTGCACAGTGATAAGATAGTACTGATGCGTGGCAGCTCCACGTTTTTGATAATACATTTTTATTTATTTGTATAATATACATACTAAACAAAACTAATGCTTCTTTTCTAAAGGAGATATTATTATAGACAATCATTTATCTAATTAAATAATACCATAAGGCTAAATAATATTAGCGATTTAAACTACGAACTTGCAACTCAAATAACATATACCGTACACTGAATGAAAAATAACCCAGTTTTAGCAAAAAAAAACTTGAAAGGAAGCAAACAATAGCAGTGGAAAATACGGGTGAAAGATATATGAACGTTAGTTTTGTTTCTCTGCTCGTTCCGACTTCAGTCGACGTCATCGCGGGCGCCAACGAATTTATAGCTATTTGGTCTTCAGACTTTCTGTTTTCATGCGGGAGTTTCGCCAGGAATTGAGTTTTGGCTTGAGGTTTTAATGTGTAGTGTATCGCAATTTCCAGACGAGTTGCATAATGCGGATTAAGCTGCGATTTGTAATTTAAGATTGGATATTATAGGCTTCAGTAGGATCTCTCTTCTGAAGAATTACCAACTAAGTAGACCTAAAAACAATTAATAAAATGAATTAAATGCATATTAGACAGGAACATCTACGTTAATTTACATTGCAAGGAATTATTTAAATACAAATCATCATATCAATATGCGAACACAAATAAAATAAAATCCAGCAACAATTCTCCAAGGATTATAATTTTCCAAATAAAGGGCGAAAATGAATTAATTTTTAAATTAGTTCGGACCTAGACGCGAAAAAAGTTAATTAACATTTTTTTAGGGTTGAGATTCTTGAACCAATTTCTCTTATTCCAATTTTATATTGATTTGCAGAGGCACTGTTACGTCGAAAATGTAATATTTTAAGATTTGAGTAAGCAATAAGACAATAAGTAATTCATCTATACTTTACGAAATCTTTTCTTAAGGATATTACCTATTGCTGCATTTAACAGACGCACAATAAACTTGACTATACTAACAACGCTCTATTACCAAATCTTTAAACCCATTATTCCTTTATAACCCTTCGGTTACTTTTACCTTTTCTGTGCAAGGGTAGGGACGATACTCTAAATCTTTCCAAATAAGCTTACAAATACAAATTATTGCAGCAAAAAGCCCAGGTAGGCAGTTTGCACACAGTAATTTTCTTGGGCAACACTCAACTATAATGGTGCTATTAAAACCACCTACGACTAGCAAATTGCAAGTGGCTTGAGCCACACAATCAATTGTTGATTTGCTTTGGCTGCCAACACTGCTTGCACATAAATTTGCGGTGTAAACTATGATAATTAAAGTTTTCGGCAGTAGGGCAACTGTATCCAATATTTTAAATTACAAGTTTGTAAAAGCTATGTTACATACTAATCCATTATAAATAAATGTAAGGAGTTTGAGGTAACACGGTTTCCTAGTTTCCATTTCAGTTAGTTAATTTTTTGCCTTAACAAATCACATTATCAATCCCTATAACAGGGTTGAACTCGAAATACCGTACACGGAGGATTGTTGAAATGCCTGCATATCGTGAGCTACAGTTGTAAGAGCGGTATTATTGTGAGCCAACACGAAGTTTGCTCACTACTTGTACGACACTTTTTCTACGAACTCAATGTAAATTGTTTTAAAGATTTCGCGTTAATGCAAATGGCTACGTTAATCGCTTTTTAGTAGTTGGTCGGGTCTGTGAAGTTGTGTAAGTTTTTATTGCTTTTAGTAACAGAATACGTTGATGAGTAAGCAGTAATATGCCTCCGCCTGGTCTTCAATATAAATTAAAGGTCTTTGAGTTTCATACCCGTATCTTTTTTAGGATTCCATCATCAGCCTTTAACAGTCCACTGCTGGACTAGGCCTCTCCTTTGAAAGGAGAAATTGGCCTACTATATAACGCTGGCCAAACGGGTTGGTACAAGGTTTATCTCAAGTTTTCCTTCTCTTACAATGCTGTTCTCTGCATAATATGCTCCCTCTGTCGGCTCTTACGACACCCATGGGATGATATGGGGTGGTGACATTCCGTATTCTTAATCCGTCACCACACGGACAAGATACTTTTTTAGGATTAGCATC
Source organism: Euclidia mi (assembly GCA_944739405.2). NCBI lineage: Eukaryota > Metazoa > Arthropoda > Insecta > Lepidoptera > Erebidae > Euclidia > Euclidia mi. The sequence goes on from OX123197.2 coordinate 15,523,271, forward strand.
ACAAAAAGTGCTTTATGGTTTAGAACTAAAGTTCGATCAAAAAATGTGTATTAGAAAGGAACGTTATAGTGTGAAAATTGAATTTTCTGCAAATACTGCGGAGTCGGGTGAAACTATTTTTCTTATAGCAATAAGTTAAAAACTCATTGTATAACAGCGGCCAAATAAAAGTGCGATAGATAACCTTGTGGAAATGAACAGTTGCCGTACTCTTGGCTACATGTCTGACAAAAAATTGTAACAAAAAACAACACAGCCAGTCCGGTCGGGCGCTCACAATATAATGATCCAAAGCTCCGCCCTTAGTTAATTTTGCATTTTTTTGCACACGACTAAAGCTAAAATTTACCGTCCACTTTTTTGGCCAATAAAAGCATATCGATTTCATAATTACCACCCAGCAAAAAAATGGACGAGTTTGATTTTTTCTAGCTATTCGGATGCGGATTTTAAGACAGCTTAATTTTTCATAGGCTACCCCTTTTTTGCGAGATAGTAATTAGTCATAGCCCGGACATATCAGGCATTATAAAAAATGCTTGACAGTTATTATTTTTTCAATATTCAATAAGTCGTGAAGACAGAAGTCCTGTTAATTACGCAGACAATCATACGACAATTATGTATTGCAGTGATACTTCTAATCGTTTCCTTATATTACACACGACACACGTATAAACGGTTTATTTCCTCGTATCTGATTGGAAACGAGAGCCGAGCAGCGTCTGAGGTTATCACGTCCTGCGTTAAAGTGTCGGCGTAGTGTATGAACTCTCGAGAAAGACTCGCACGACCACAGCGGATGACTAAAAATACATTGTTACGTGTTGACATTGAAATGTTAATGCACTCTCCGCTCGACGCATTTCATGGATACAACATGGCCTTAATATCATATGTCTTTTTATTTTATCGATTGTTTTGACTGCTATAGCTTCATTTTATACGATATCGCGTGAGCCAGTGTTTATAATGCGATAATGCGAAAAATTCATAAATATGTGTTCTCGTGTCGTTGATCCCGACCGTGTTTTTCGTATCGTCCACGTCACTCGTACTCGTATGCAGTAGATTTATCACCGTCAAGAGCGTACGATAGTTTATTTTATTCATTACCGGCAACCGGAGTTTATGAAACGATTACATTTTAAGCGTCCATCTTATTTATTTCACGGCTCCTTAATTCATTGCAGCATTTTCTAGCGTTAATCTGCGTTTTGAGGATTTAGCTACGTGATCTGTTTTATATTGCACAACTATTTTACTTTAGTATTCACCGGCTCACGAGTATCGTCAATCTTTGCATTTTCAAGTTCAAACTTGTCTCAATATTAACGCCCGATCAGTCATTTAATAAAATTGTTATCAATAGTATTACATTACAATTGCATGATGGACTTTATTATTTAGTCTTAAAATAATGATCAAGGTTTTAATAATAGATTTAAATGTGTTATTTTGTAACATTAAGTTTTTAAAATTTCGACACTTAATTCCAAGGTTCTGCAACCTAGTTAAGATTTTCTCGGTGCTATATTTTGTTCGATGTTACTTTATTGAGCGTGAGTAGTATTAACGCAATTTAAATTTAAAGATAATTATATTTGCCCATTTTTTTAATTCGGGTATGAATTCACGTTGGAAAAGGCGTTATTTAAAATGCTAAAGTTGAGAAAATATATTGTCATCGGTAATTTAGATCACAGAGTTTATTCAATCAACGATTTTAGATTTCGAACTTAGTTTTAAATCCACGTGGGATTTTTATTAGGCTGCCCCAGTGGATCGCATGTCGGTGCATCATTACTCCTCGTTAGTAACCAGTTTAGTGAGCGAATTGAATTTCTGTGTCTTGTTAATGGCCACGTCGGCCAATGAATGTTTATTATGATTATCTCCAAGATAATAGGGGACCAACCCTTTTCAACCAACACACCGAAATTACAAATTGTTTAAGTTAAATGGGCCGTTTGAAGGACTAGCGTGTTCACACGCCGACCTAGCAGAAATTTAATTAATTTGTACGCAAAATGCCTTCAGAACTTATATGTGGTTTTATTATGTCCGATGTAAAAAAACAGATTTATTGAAATTACCTATATTTTTTCTGTGAATAGAAGTTTTCAGACAAAATTTTCGTTTTGCGTTGCAAATTGTTTACACTACACTTTTTTCCTTACAAGTATTTTTTTATAAATTTATCAATTTTATTTATTCGCGAAGTGTTTTTCGCTACATGTTTACAAAATATATCCTTTAGCCATGTGTTGACTATTTTCCAAGCGATAAAATATATTGCGCATTATTTTTTATATATAAACTAGAGGTGGCGTGCTCATTTTAGTGCGTACGTAGTATTCGCATTTGTTATTTTGGACTCGGTAAATATTTTTGTTATTGATTCGCAGAATTTTATGATAAGATTAAATTAATAGATTAAATATGGATGGATTTTCCTTAGATGAATTTTATTTTTACTACGCAAAAATTATAAAACTACCAAAATTTAACGGTATATATATTGGACTAGATTTTATTTTTCCCAAGCTGATTTTTAATTTTTTTTAAGTTCCTTTTGTCGAAAAAATATATTTCTGGGACGCGTTTAGGAATTTTATTTATTTATTAGGCCTTATAAAACTATATTTTATTTTCACTTTTAACACTTTAAAAATTATGAAATATTTTCCTAGGGAATAAAAAGTTGACTTACCTGTGTGGCATCCGTATACGGGGTAGAAGAGTTTTTATCGACGAGTTGGGACCCAAACACGGGCACTCCACTCGACGTTGGAGTTAGGGACCTCACATCCGACACTTGTTGGGGTACCATTTTGTTTATCCAAAAAAATAAACCCCAAATAAAACTTAACACAAAAAAACACAGTTCACCTATTGCACTTAAAAACACTAAAGACTAATTTGTTTAAGTCCAAATAAAATTCATAAGTTTCGTAAAAAAATTTATAACAGTCCAAATGGGGCGACAAGAAGCCTCTGCTTGTTCCTGTACCGCAGCCTCTCGGCGGACGAAACTCCTGAGACCTCCCAGTACCTGGACACTATCCTAAAAGCTTTCTCTTCTAGAACGAGATATCTGCTACTATCTTCGTCGCAGGCGATTAGTCCAAAAGTCATAATTTTAGCGGTGTCCCGACCGCAGTTCAGTTAGCACTGCGGGGCGATCGTCATAATCAATCGGGAGCGACGTGTTGCGTGGGCTTTATGCGGCTACGTTCGCACTCCGCGGTGACAGAGAACCTACTGACTGAGCGGCAACGTGCTGTCAATATACGCTCAGCTGTTCACCCCTGCCCCGCGCCGCGCAAGCGCCCCTCGCTCCCCCCGCGTCTCACTCGCTCGGCGACGGCCGGCGGAAGCGCACGCTTCCTTTGCGCTTCCCGCTGTACCGGTCCGACCGGTTGTCGTTACGAGTCGTGGCCGGCTAACCGTAACCCACAGCCTACGGTGGCCGTTTTAAATGCAAATTTTAGATGTATGAGTACTTATTTTGGAGTTTTCGTAAGTAGTTCGCAACTCTAAACACAATCACGTCGAGTTGCGTCTAGTTGTCGACTAAAAGTTTGTTCATCGAACTCTACCATAGAAAACGTGCGCGCACAAGTCTGTTTACGATAAATTGCAATGACGAGTTAAATCTGTTTATAAATACGAATAGGTACACTTAATGACACCATATATTACATTTTCGTTTATAGTTTTAAACCAACAATTTATAATTGTTGTTGATATTTAAAGTTTGTATGATTAATATTCATGAGATTGATTTTATCGTAATTATATGCTTGTGCTTGTTGTCACGTTTTATATTATATCAATTAGTTTACATACGTAACATAATTAATAGAATTCATTTTATTTAACTTCCTGTAGAATTCCATATAAAAATTGCAAATGATTTAAGTATATTTTTATGACAGCTGAGCAATAATTAGCGTGTTTATATAGATTTCACTACATAATATTGTCTATTCACAAATACAAAACATCTGTAAATCGCTCTATGTTGTTGCTAAGAAACATATAGAGACGTTTTATCTGTTTTTTTCTTTAATAAACTACATAATATGTTATAATAATTTGTAATCAGGCGATTAGGGATTACAAATTAGGCACTACCATTGTACAAATCTAGCTAAGCTAAATAAGGAGTTGCTTGACTTAGGTAGAGCCGGTGTTAATTGCTATGACCTTGTGTTAGTAAGCCAACAATTAATCCATATCAATTAAAATGGCGTAGGTATTGTAAGTTCTTTTAAAAGTTCCTGAATAATGAAAAATACGGAAAATGTACTAGTTTTTTAATTGGAAATAATTAAATAACTAGTACATTTTCCTTACATTATAAATAAAAACTTCTTCTTTTCTCTCTTACCTCTCAAAAGCAGATTGGGAAATAATGGCCATGAAATTAATTATATTTAATAAATATCTATGTATGAAGCTATAATAAATATAAGTAATTAAATACAAAGTAGTATAAAAAGCGTTCTCAATAATTCGTTGAGAATATTGAACACACGATTGCCAAAAATATTACCCGGCTTTATTTCTTAGCCTCAATTCGTTTACCCATAAAATGAGGTAGTTTCCCTATAATTATATTCTTTACGTCCCGAGCCTTTGGGCCCAATAAAGCAGCTTTACTGTCCCGTCAGCCATCTGCCGTGTGGTCACTACTTACCCGCATCCTACACGAGGCGATTATTCTCCGACATTAAAAAGTTATAAAAAGGTTATTTCCTCAAATAAAAATACTAATTATATATTTTATTTTACTTATTTTTTTTCGTAAAGTGCTGTAATTTTTTTAAGCTACTTGTCATTGTACTTTTGATTTTTCTGGTAGCAGCACTGAGGGTCAAACTGAGTGTCTCTTTTGATCTATACCTTATTTTTAGAATTCTAAAAAGGAGAATAACACAGAAATATTTAAGTTATCGTTTCCGCACCTTAATTTTTGACATCAAATAAAACTCATTACTGAGTCTTGTCTCGGATATAAAAACATGAATTGAGTATAATTGGCATTATTTATGACAGTTTACTTAATTCGAATAATTTTTATTTATTTATCAAGGCACAAAACACTGAAACTAGTACACATGAGAGCTTACTAACTATCTTCATAGATGCTTACCCTTAGTATATTAATAACACATCATGATCGTAATAATATGAGGACTGTGAGGTGTGACAATTAACGAAATCAAACTACTATCTATGATTTTCTAATACCTGTATTATATTGGTACTTATTTACGACTATCTAATAGATATTAATTTTAGTAACTTACTCAAAAATAATTTCGGTAGCATACTTATCTTGGCACGACCCTAGAATTGATTAAAATTGTCATATCAAAATATTTTCTTATGAAACTTTCAGGATATGCGTAGGTACTTACTTGCATAGCTTCTAGAGCCGCCCGATAGATGGCAATACCTTTATCCCTTGTTCCTGAAAATTGTTAGATATTCGAATATGTTGTTGATTCTGTTATGCACGAAATATGTAGAACGGTGTACTTTGTATCTCCGTAAAACAGTAAAGGGACAAAACAAACATATCGATCAAATACAGTTTCTTGAAATTGTAATTGAATTGCAGGTTTAAAGATGAAACCTTGATAGTCATTAGTCATTTATTCATTACAAAAAATATTGACGGCCTCCATGGACCAGACTGCCTCCGTAGTCCAGTGGATAGCGTATGCGACTGCTGATCGGAGGTCCCGGGTTCGATTCCCGGGTCGGGCAAAAGTGATAAGTTTTTCCGAATTCTCAGTAGCAGCACGGAGTCTGGTGAAGTGCCCGGTGACGGCAATAGGCTCGCCCCTATTAGTGGGACCTAACAATTCATGGCGAAATGTGGGCGTAATATTACACCTCTGCCTACCCCTACGGGGATACAGGCGGGAGTCTATAAAAAATATTGTGTAGAATTTCAAACTTACATACTAAACATAATAAAAATAGCGTTATTTTGAACAATTATGACCATAATGACAATTATGTAGAGAAGGACCACTAACCACGGAATTCAATATTCGAACTATAGATACATCTGTAGATTTTAGATTCGTTTTTGACATAAGCTCCAAATAAAATATGTGAAACACGAATCTCAAAATCTATGTATGGATCGAATAATTAAAATGGCCGTTAATCAGAACGACATTTTATTTGACAAGTAAAGAGATAAATCGATAATATTTTGAGTTGTCTCAATGCGCGTTAGTAAAAGACAGCGATCGCTAAAGTAAATTTTTAGTGCGCTGAACTGGCAAGGGATGGATGCGGGTGTCTCAAAATCTACCTATGTGAAGAGCTCTGGGGGGCGCCTATGTCCAGTAGTGGACGTCTTTTCGCTGAGATGATGATGATGATGACCACAACTACATAATGAAGACCTCCTCACTTGTAAATGAGTCCTGAAGTAGATTAGCATCGATTGTAGTATTTCACTCTAAATACGTATGTATAGATTTGCTTAGTAATAAACCGTAGAAGCAAATAAATTATACTAAATTACCTCAAATCTTCTACAAACTAAGCATTTCATTATAATTTATGATTTTCATAAGAAAATATTAAGAGTAAAACGCGCTATTTAATAAACGATCCACTTTTGAGAACATTTATGTTTTGAGGTTAGGTTTACAAAAAATATTTTATTTTCGTACAGTATCTTAGTCATCATCATCATCAGCCTCGTGTATAAAGTATTCCACTGCTGGGCAAGGATCTCTCTATGAAAAGTGGGTAGTTAGGTCGTAATCATTCAACCTTATATGCGCAAATAAATTATAAGATAACTTATGATAAAAGAAAACTTGATTAAAAATTCTGACCGAACCTTGTACCGTAAGTACTATGTTAATTAATAACAATTCAGACAGTTCATTACTTAATGAGAACTAAAGAAAGATATAAATTCTGAATAGCAGATATTTATTATTCAAAATAGAGTGACAACGAGCTAGTAATCATCATTGTCCCAATGGTATCCCGTTTACTCTAAAGAACCATCGAGAATATCACCTTGGAGCCCGAAGTCTGCTTGCTAACCAGATTTGTCAGAAATTCTTCTACCCAACCTCCTCTCCAAACCTCCTGCCTCCGTGGTCCAGTGTATAGCGTATGCGTCTGCTGGTCGGAGGTCCTGGGTTCGATTCCCGGGTCGGGCAAAAGTGTTACTGGATTTTTCCGAATTCTCAGTAGCAGCATGGAGTCTGGTGATGTGCCCGGTAACGGCAATAGGCTCGCTACCTATTACGTGAGACCTAACAATTCATGGCGAAATGTGGGTGTAATATTTACACCTCTGCCTACCTCTTGGGGGATACAGGCGTGAGTCTATAAATAAATAAAAGAAAAATATTCCCCCCATAACGATTGCCGTCTCTATACTGCCACCCATAGGGATGTCATATATGGATTAACACACACAGGCAAATGTATACTCGTGGACTTATAATGTGAAACACACATAACCAAAGCGTTTGTAACCCCATCTCCACATTCAACAACTTTATGAATAAATCATCAATTACTCAAAACATAGACAAATGAGTGTTAAAGTGAAAACATTTTTCCTTTTAATTCGCTGTTTTTAATATAACGCTTGCGATCCCGAATTAGAGTGTAATTTAATTTAAATTAATTGTTTTTTTATGATAACGAATATCCTCGCCTTAGTCTATCTCGGGACGTAATGAGAAATTATTATAAGAATCTTTTTAGGCAATTTTCCGAAGTTTTAATTCGTGCTTTCTAGGGAAGAATTTATGATTTTATTATTCCCTGTCAGAGTTTTGAAATGCAGTTTTTAATTGTTCTTGATTTTGTGTTTTAATAACTCGGTTAACTTTGCCCTTTGTCAATTATTCGAGCCTGGCTTGTTGGTGTTTTAATTTATAAGTTTAATTTGATTATAAGTTTGGCGTATTTATTAATATTGTTTCGAAATTAAATTTCCTTATAATGATAAAGAAAGACAAAACCTTTTACTACAAGTATTTAATGTTATATTTATCTGGATATTGCGAATTCGAGTTTAATCATTACGTCGTTCTCGGAAATGGTATACCATTGTTACTCGCTCAGTACTTAATTAAAAAGGAATATTTTCCAATTTAAAAAGCACGGCGTTAATTTTAATATCGAAATTATGAATAAATTTTCGTATCATTCGGGTATCCGAATAATAACAATATTGTTATTATGTAATTTACATGATTGTACTTAACAGGAAATGTAAAAGCTTTTTATGAGACGAATATTGCGTTTAAAAACATAATTTTACAAGCTAGTAATCTTTACTTCTTAATATCATTTAAACCTAAGAATTGAGATTTAAGCCATGATTTTACGAAGATAAAATAAAATATTTAAATAAGTAGTATTTTACGCAGTATTACGAGCATAAGGACAAAATCAAATTTACAATTATTGCAACTCATGTTTATGTTCTATCTCTGTTAAAGAATTTTAAAATTTAACAGCTCGTTCGTTTTTGTCATATTTGTAGATATGCTTTACGTGCTCTGCGAAACACTTGCGCTCTGTTGTAAATGCCACAAACGGTCACCCATCCAAGTGGCGACCTTTGCAAGTGTTGATTAACTTTGATAACCAATTACGTATGACAAGCTAAGTCACGCCATGAGCGTTGTGATTTAAGGAGTGAAAATATTATATGTATTCTCATATGAGGAAGAGAGAGCATTGATCTGATAAAATCGCGGTTTGGTACATTTCACACATTTTAATCGAAGGGTTAACAGCAAGAGACTTGTTTCAAAGTATATTGATTAGAAAAAAACTATTTAGATACATAAATTAGTCACTCTAGGACTTATCTATGTATTAATGGAATAGTCTCGTGTATCAATTCTAAAATAGGCTTTTTATATAAACAAATCAGTACCAGTACTCTACAATCTAAATATCCCAACTAGGCATTTTTCTAATGGAGCAGCGTATCCTGAACATTTATTCAAGCCTGATATAACATTATTTGCTTAACTTAAGCCCAACATGTATCATGTAACATAAACAAAACTAGTTTGGAGTGCACAAGCCAATCTTAGGGAGGGATGTAAAAATTATGACTGTCGCTGAAAGTTACAAACGTATCAATCAAGTCTCGACGATATATGGTTGGCTTTGGTTACTGTTGAATAAAGTTACGTTGGAAAACTGTACTGAGATAAGATGTGTGTAGCAGTGAATAGGTATTTTTTTACATGTCACCTCAGAACTTTTCACTAGGTGGAGTAATTTTAATGGTTATTTTTAGGGCTCCGGACCTAAAAGGTAAAAAACGGGACTCTATTACTAAGCCTCCGCTGTCTGTCTGTCTGTCACCAGGCTATATCTCATAAACAGTGATAACTAGACAGCTGAAATTTTCACAAATTATGTATTTTCATTGCCGCTATAACAACAAATACTAATAATCAAAAATATGAAAATAAAATAAAAATAAACTTGTTTTTTTTTCGTATTTAATGCTCAATATCTCTAACGGTGACTGGTAGACATTTTCACAGAATGTATAGTTGTATATTACTTTTCAAAATAAATAATTACATAAAAATAAAGTAAATGTTAAGGGGGGAGATAAAGTAAATATTAAATTAATAAATTCCATACAACAAACGTAATTTTAAGCAATTTTTTACTCGATCTTAATAAACACGTAGAAACTTAAAAAATATTTAAGTATATATGGGCGCACAGAGATGGTTTGTTATATTGTAGAAGCATAAACGTAGAGCAGAACCATCTAAACCCGGAAGTTAATATTATTTTAATGTAATTTTAACGAAATAACCAGTAAAATATTAATTGCTTGTAATTAATATTATATAAATTGTGTTACATTTCTGTATTTACATATATTTCTTGACGCAGTATTGGTTGATATTGTCTTTAAATAGTTTTGTTAGCTTTCTCGCCCGCCCTGATATTTTGGTAATTTTAAAACTAATTATTTTTTTAAATTACCAAAATTTATCAAGACGTATTTCGACGCTTAAGCTAAGGTAACTGAAATTCTATATTGTTTCTTAATTATAAAGATTAATTGAAAGTTCATACAAATGATAATTTAAATATTGTAATTAAATGTAACGTTTTGATACCTAGTAAGTTGACGCGGCGGCGGCCGCGGGTGGACATGACACTTTTCATCGGACTATCGTATCGTGAGGTTCATTTCGAGAATATATTGCAGTTATCAGTGAATTTAACTAGTTTTGGATCCTCTGGGGGTGTCCTGACGATGGTGCCACGGCGCCACTTGCCCAATTTTTTATTATCATGTCGTTGCGTATGTCTTGGATGCAACCGGCATAACATTAGAAAGATGATGATCATGATGTCAGTTATACAATATAAATAGAGTGATCTATAGCTATGGGAATAACACCGTGGATTTGGTATTAGTAAGTTACTTTGCTTGGTTTAGCTAAGCTAATTATATTGCCTTAGGCAGTGAACCTACGTTGCAAATTACGCCTAACATAATACGGGTAGGTATATTAATATTGCAATCCTTATGTTTTGGTTTACCGTACTGAACTTACAAATATATTAAGACTTTTTTTATAGACTCACGTATCTGTATTCCCGAAGGGGTAGGCAGAGGTGTAATATTTCACCCACATTTCGCCAGGAATTTTTAGATCCCACGTAATAGGGGGCGAGCCTATTGCCGCTACCGGGCACATCATCAGACTCCGTGCTGCTACTGAGAATTCGGAAAACTCAGTTACACTTTGCCCGAACCGGGAATCGAACTCGGGACCTCCGATCAACAGGCGCATACGCTATCCATTGGACCACGGAGGCAGTCTATATATTAATAGTTATCAACAAATAGTGAGCTTTGGAAGTTTAAATTGTAATCGTGTCTGATTGAAATCGCGGTCTGCTTAAGATGGGTCTGTGTGGAAAGCTTTGGGAGACCTATGTCCAGCAGTGGACATCTTTAGGCTCGTCTAGAAAATGACGATGATTGTAGTTTAGTGTGCTAGCCGTGTTATTTAAAATTACGGTGCATTTTCTTAACCGAGAACTACAACTCATTTTAAGGCTACCTGTCCAGATAATCAAAGATGAACGGGACCTTAAGGCTGCTTTAATCGTCTTTTCTATTATCAAATGCAGTTACAGTTTACAGCCTTAGTTAAGAGATCCCATTATCAAATAAACAGTTATATTTTATCGCCTACCTTGATAGATTGCTACTAGTAAAAGCTTTTACACAACGCTATAGTGTTTATCGAGTCTATAGGTAAGAAATAAGATTCGGATGGCCACGTGACCATAGCTTTTTTAATATATTCAATAAATTAATTTAAAAAAAAAGCATCGTACTGTTATAGCCTCAATCGAGCTTATATGGGTACGCAATATGATATAGTTTCCGTACCCTGATATTGACAGTTTTCGAAATACTAGCATTCAACATTATACAGGCTTCTGCTTAGCCTCTGCTTATGTTCTTTGCAATAGCTAAGTGGATACCACGCTTGCCAGACCGATTTGTGTACGGTTTTACGGTAAAGTTTTCTCTCTCGCAAAGATACTGTTGTTTCGTGTATAACCCCCTTAGTCGCCTCTTATGACACCCACTGAAATGGGGTAGTGACACTTTGTCTTTTTAATCTATCACTACATGTAGAAAAACGTCAGGCTATAAATATTAGTAAGAACAAGTCGCGAAAGTTTGGAAATTATTCATCAGGCTACATAGATACCGCGAAAGAAATGTATGCCTTCGGTGTACTCACCCCTGATTCACCGTGTCAAGGTCCATGATGTCATGACATGTCATGACGTGACGTACAGCTAAGTAATCGAAATATAATGAGTCACATTAGTCATTATATTGATTGCGATTTGATTGTAAAATGAACGTTTTTTGCTGACAATGGAAAGGTTTGTGTGTTGACACGTGACTGGCTTCCGTTTGATGTGCTCTGTCTATTATTAATACAATGAAGCATAACGGTTGTGTATAGGCAGCGATAGCTTAGTGGAGCGACTGACAGACTGCCATGCAGAAGGTCTACATTCGAATCCACGGAACGCACCGGTAACGGTTTATTAGCGCTAGCCAAACGTTTTGTGTAGGAAAACATCGTGAGGCATTCAGCATTTTTGAGGGTTCTCCATCATCATCCTCCTAGCATTTTTTCGGTTAGAACCAGGGGTCTACTTTCTAGTTTAACGGGATACGACTGAGAGCGATTGCCTGTTTCCGCAACCCATAGGGATAGCTATATTCCGTGGTTTTAGACTAATTTTAGTTAATTCATAGGTGCTGCTGCCTTCAACGACGGTCGCTGATCTTTATGATAGCCGGGACCGAAGGCTGAACGTGCTCTCCGAGGCACGGGGCAAGCGACAATTTACAATTTAATACGCATTTCGAAATTTCACTTCGAAAGTAAGTAGTGCGAGCCATGGATTCGAACTCAATACAAATATAAATCAGTCTGCTGGTATATCGACTAGGCTATCGCTGCTTCTTGAGAGTCTTACATAATGTTCTCTAAAAGTTCCGTGTAATCTGCTAAAGCTCACTTGCTCAGCAGTGGAACAGTATGACGATTTATGATCTCTAAGAACTAGATGTAACAAGCATAGGGACTTAAACTTAAGCTAATGGGGTAGTCTGTACGTTATGGCCCATCTGGTTTCCTTTATACCGCGTTGAAAAATTTGTATTCAATATTTTACTTTACCTGCTCAGCGGTCTAAGGTTGGGTTAGGTGGTTCGTTAATTCTGCTCATTTTCTTGGCCATATTCCAGTTAGTACTAGTACTTTTGACAAAGAGGGCTTGAAACTCAGTGGCAATACGAAACGAATTCAATTAATCTTTTTTTGTACGACTGGCAAAAACAGGTGGGTGGTTCCTGGTGGTGGGCGTCCCAGAGGAACAGGTCCCGATCCTGTTGAAGAACGAGCGGCGCCTCGCGTTGGGAGTGGGTACCGTCTACGTCAGGTTCCGGGACCCCTCAGGTAAGTTTGTCGACCATCCTCCGGGATGCGACGACAACTCCATACGAGTCAAGCAGGACTCTAACACCAAGCCAGGGTGCGACGCAGAATCCGGCCCGTCAGAGCCGGCCGCGTCTGGCTCGGGGGCTGGCCCATCAGCCGAGGGTAACTCGGAAGATGAGTGCCTGCTCCTGAGTCCGGTGCGGCGGGACGACGGGGTGGAGGCTGGCGACATCCTGGCCGGCCTGACGCAGCTGACGTTTGGGGAGAAGGGGACATCATCCAAAGATGAACCCTCCGCCTAGTAACGTCAACTGCCTTCAAACCAACCTCCACCACAGCCAAACAGCTACTGCGCAACTGCGCAAATGGATGGAGGTCCAACATTCAGCCATCGTGCTCATCCAGGAACCTTGGATAAGGGGTGGCCTCATTAGAGGCCTCTCCAGCCTGGGAGGTAAGATTTATTCTTCAACTGACCACACACATCCAAGAACCTGTATACTAACTACTAAAAACATCAGAGCCCAAGTTCTAACGGAGTTCTGTTCCAGAGACATCACAGCGATACAAATTGAAATAACACAGCAGCCTAGGAGTATAGCGGTTGTTTTCGCATCGGTCTACATGCCCGAGGCCGAAGACCCGCCTCCGTTCGACCTCACGCGTCTGGTTAACCAGTGCGAGAGAACCAATACGGAGGTTGTAATAGGAACGGACTCCAATGCCCACCACCAAATGTGGGGCATGAACTGCAATAACAACAGAGGTAAATCACTGGTTGAATACCTATTCACCACCAATCTTACCCTATTAAACACAGGTACGGAGCCCACCTTCGTCACAAGACGTAGTCAGACAATTATCGACTTAACTCTCGCAACAGAAGGAGCGGCTGAACGCATCAAGGGATGGCACGTCTCGAAAGAGGCATCGTGCTCAGACCACAGATGGATCAGCTTCTCCATGGAAGTCGTTATACAACCCACACAGCCGCGTAGGAAACCACACAACACTGACAAAGTAAAGTATGTCCACTTACTTACAGAGAAACTTACCCTGACTGCTACGCCGACAGTACTGGGTAACAATGAACAGATCGACGAGCAGGTATGTACACTGACGCAGTCGATGTTAGACAGCTACCACGCAGCCTGCCCTGAAACCACTATACCATCAACCCCAGGCAAACAACCCTGGTGGGGCGCTGAGCTTGAACGCAAGCGCAAGAAGGTAAGAAGGGCTTTAAACAGGGCAATGAACACAAGCGCAGACGAAGATTGGGACGCTTATAAAGCGGCCAAATCAAGCTACAAGAAGTGCCTCAGATTCAGACGTACCATGGGATGGAGGAAATTCTGTGGGAGCATTGAATCTTGCCAACAAGCAAACCGGGTAAGGAAATTACTGGCTCAGCAACCAACGGTTGCACCAGGTACTCTCCGTAAACCGGATAACACATACACCACATCGGAGGAGGAGACAAGACGCGTCCTACTCGAAACACACTTCCCAGGCTGCGTCCTCACCCCGGTAATAACGTGGCACGATACACAAACAGTGGCGACCGAACATGAGTGGAGACATGCAAATACCGTGGTCACAGAGGAAAAACTCCGATGGGCCATCGACAGCTTCCATCCCTTCAAAGCAGCCGGACTGGACGGCATCTTCCCAGGGTTATTACAATGGGGGGGTGAACCTGTCCGCAAAAGACTTCTGGCAATCATGAGGGCTAGCCTGGCCCTCAGATATGTACCGAAGAGATGGAGGGAAGTCAAACTAATTTTCATACCAAAACCAGGCAAAACAGACTATACCAATGCAAAGTCCTTCAGACCAATAAGCCTGACCTCCTTCATGCTTAAAGCCTTGGAAAGGCTCTGCGAGAGGGAACTAAGAAGTGGGGCACTTAAACACTTACCCCTTCATGCCAATCAACATGCATACAGCTCAGGGAAATCGACGGAATCGGCCTTACATCAGGTCGTGAACCAGATAGAAGCTGCTATACAACAAAAATGCATCTGTCTGGGCACCTTCATTGACATAGAAGGAGCCTTCGACAAGACAAACTTTTCCAGCATAAGCAACGCCCTAGCCAGGCATGGTGTGGATCAGATGCTCATACAGTGGATCCAAAACATGCTCAGCAAAAGGGTAGTGCGCCTGCACGGCGACACTCAGACAGCCTTGATAACTAAAGGGTGCCCGCAGGGAGGTGTACTTTCCCCGCTATTGTGGAACTTAGTCATCAATGAACTCATAGACAAACTCAACGCGAGAGACTTCTACACAATAGGTTATGCAGATGATCTAACCATACTCACCTCGGGTAAGGTAACCAGTACAGTGTACGACCTAACCCAACAAGCCCTACGCATAGTAGAGTGGTGGTGTAATGAGTACGAATTATCTGTAAACCCGACCAAGACCGAACTAGTTATGTTCACACACAAACGCGCGCTGGGCACTTACCGACTGCCCAGGTTATTTAATACAGAGCTTAAGCTGTCTACCGAGGTCAAGTACCTAGGTGTCACTCTCGACAGCAAATTGACATGGAACAGCCACATGGAAAATAAGCTCAACAAAGCCAGCATTGTCTTCTGGCAGTGTAAGAAGATGATAGGCAAACGCTGGGGCATATCCCCCAAAATTGTCTTATGGCTTTATAAGACAATAATACGTCCGATGATAAGCTACGGCGCAGTAGTGTGGTGGCCTCGGACCAACCTAACAACGGCCGCCAACAAGCTTCAAAAGCTTCAAAGACTTGCATGCCTAGCGGCAACGGGCTGCATGAAAACTACACCTACAGCGGCACTCGAAGTGTTGCTGGACCTGCCTCCATTGCACCTGTTTATACAACAGGAAGCAACGATGACGGCGGTCCGGCTAAGAGCTCTGAAGCTCTGGAAAGACACCAACACACCGCACACTAGCAATTTAAATACACTCTTCAAAGAAGTTCCTCTCACACAAGCCATCGGCGACCAAATACCGAAACAATTTGTGTTCGACAAGAAGTACAAAATCCAACTGTACGAGGATCTACACGAAGGAGCGGTTAATCACAACGAGCTCACGATCTTCACAGTTGGGTCTAAGACGGATACAGGTACGGGTTCAGGAGTATTCTCCGAGGACCTAAACATCAACATCGCAGCACCACTGGGAGCCTACAACACGGTCTACCAGGCCGAATGTTTTGGCATAATCCTAGCTGCCACAGCAATCATGGCACGTGAGGTAAGGGAACGATCCATTAGGATCCTCTCAGATAGTAAGGCGGTCCTCTCAGCCCTCAAAAGCCATACTATCACCTCGGCACTCACGCTTGAATGCCACCAGAAACTAACAGAGGTAGGTAAACAAAACAAATTAACACTGCAATGGATCAAGGGCCACAGTGGCTCAAGAGGGAATGACGCAGCCGACGTACTTGCCAGAAGAGGGGCCACTTTAGAGGTGGTGGGACCCGAGCCCATCATTCCCCTCCCTTCTGGTTTTTATCGCAACCTGGTAAGAAATAGGACCAGGACCCAACACAACCAGTCCTGGATTGGTATTGAAACATGTAGGCAGGCCAAGGAGGCTCTTCCCGCAGTAGACGGTAAGATAGCCAAACAAATCCTCCGGCTGTCCAAACAACAACTGCGGACAGTCACGGCCGCCTACACAGGACACGGATTCTTTAATAAACACCTATTTACTATAGGTATCACCGACAGCCCGCTGTGCAGGGCCTGTATGGCAGCAGACGAGACGGCAGCCCACCTGCTCCTCGACTGCCCTGAGGTCGCACAGTACAGGCAGCAGTACCTGACGAGATACAGCACCCTGAGGGAGGCAGTGGGCCACATCAAGAGTCTGCTGGCCTTCCTCGAAGAGCTGGGGTGGCTCGAATGAAGACACCATTCCCACCCGCACGCAAAATACGCGCCAAGACGTGGAGTTGCGGAAACAGCCCGTGCAATCAAGTATCAAGACTGGCAAAAATTATCTGAATTTTGCAATTAGCCACAAACGTACGTAAATTTCAACGTCAATTTTGGGTGTCATCTTTTACTAGCTTCTGCCCCTGACTTAAAATTTCGTTCTTTTTCTTTTTCGCGTGTGGTCAACTCTATCGTGCGTGTTACGTTTTGTTCTAAGACAAGAATCAGGATCGATAACTTTACGTCACCCAACCAAGTGGCGCCTCCGTCGGCCAGTCATGGATAGCGCATGCGACTGCTGATCGGAGGTCCTGGGTTCGATTCCCGGGTCGGGCAAAAAGTGTTACTGGGTTTTTCCGAATTCTCAGTAGCAACCCGGGGTCTGGTGATGTGCCCGGTAACGGTAATAGGCTCACCCCCTACTACGTGGGACCTAAAAATTCATGGCGAAATGTGGGTGTAATATTACACCCCTGCCTACCCCATCGGGGATATCGTGATTCTATAAAAAGAAAACCAGTGGCGACCTATGCAAGCGTTGCTTAATTTTTCTGAAATATTACGATCGACTACATAGAGTTTGGCTACCGCAACAAAAAGAAACTCGTGTGCTATTCTTATGTATAAACTATTGCAGCAAAGTTCCATTGAACTCCATGCGTGAAAGAGTAAAAACAATCATTAATATATCCATCCATCGTAACAAACTTTCGTGGTTATTAGTAGCAGGAAAACAAAGCATCATCTTTACACACATAACATGCAAGTAATTTATTTATACGGTAAGCCTAATGAGATGATAGGATAAAAAGTTCGCTCTGTTAGCACAAAACAGAGAGAGATTTCATTTAATTTCAAGAAGAATAGCCAGAAATAGTATATTATTTTATCAATTTCAAAAACTATTCGTATCAAAACGAATTCCCCCAAATATTGAGGAGCAAGTTTAGTCTAAATGCGGGTCACGGGTCTTAAGTTTTCGCAGAGCAAACACTACTTCTACTATAACCATACATACAGGTTCCACACCGGTGTATGTTGAGCTAGATAGTAAAATATGCAGCTTGCACACGAGAGGTGTACGATCGGCGTTTTCTTGGGCACCGTTCCAAAATCAGACGATAATTCAGAACTTTATTGACAGAGTCCACACACCCATCATATTTTCATATGATAAAGTGAAGCACCGAGTTTTCTTAATTCTCCAATTTGTGTTGTTTACGCTAATGTTAGAGTAGTTTCTGTTTTAAAATATGACTTGTTAACTGCTACATATTGTCTGAAAACAAACAGACACAAACAATAATTTAAAGAAGTCAAGTAAAATGTTTAATTTGTTTCCATCATTATCAAAATATTTGACTATTTTTTACTTATTAAAAACAACAAACGTGTATATAAATAATAAAAAACAGAAATTTCGTAATGCAGTTTTGTACAATCTTTTTGGATGCGATGGGATGGACTGTGACTAACAGGATGTCGGAACATACTTTCCTTACTATATTAAGCATTTTTGCATATGCACGACAACAGATACTTATCTAATACCATAATCTGTGGATAAGAGGAACCGCCGAAAACTTCTGCGTATCAGTCCGTTGTTGGTCTCTCTACTAGGCCTAGTGGTATGCGCATGATAGACAAAACTTCGACAACCCTGTGCGTACCCAGCGTTGCCAACTCTACGTCTTTTTACGTAGATCTACGTATTTTGGACCCTTCCAGCGAACCTACGTACTTCAGGCCCAGAATCTACGTATTTTGCAACAGATAACCGAATTAGCAAAATAATGAGATTTTACTAAGAAGGAAGCATTATTAAACACAAACTCCACGTAAAAATGGACCAATCTGATATTTCGGTCCATGTTTATTCCTACCGAATTAGTTAAACAAGTACAAACTAAAAACATTTCGACCAATATAAGCCAATATTCTTTGCTTACACACTCGGATCGACGTTGGAAACACTTGTTTTACTCATTTTTACTCTCTTTATCTTAGATATATATAATTAAAAGTACGTAGATCTACGTACTTTTTAACTCCGATCTACGTATTTTTGAAAATCAGAGTTGGCAACACTGTGCGTACCTACATACCTACTTATGTGATTCATGTTGCTTGTAGGGCAAATACTGACTTCATAAATAGTGACCTAACGTCAATATTGCTACAAACACAATTTTATAGGCACCAGATACAATAGTATCAAAAACAACTGGCTTAGTAATTTTTTTTTTTTATTACTAAGCTACACATGTACTTTCCGTATATATATTTTCGTATAGTTTACATTATCAGACCATTACCTACGGCATACAGTTCTATATTACGACATCCTATTACTGAGAAGTAATATGAAACTTTGCGCATATGTTTAGGTAATACATTTAATATTAAGCTGCCTTTTAGCCACGTAGAATAAATTGACTGACTATGATGTTTTATATTATTTTGTTCGATAAATTGTGGTAGCGAGTTCTTGTAAACCAATCGTATAGTCACGACACCAGTGTGAAACGATAAAGGTTCCAAACCTATTCGACATTGGAATCTTCAAGAAGCAAGCATATTCCTTTTTAAAAGGTAGGCAACGCACTTGTGATCCTTCGGGCATTGCAGGTGTCTATGGGCGGCGGTGATTACTTACCACCAGGTGACCCTTTTGTTCGTTTGTCTTCCTATACTATAAAAAAAAAGAAAAAAAGATGTGATACAATACCTAACAAAACATGATTAAAGTATGCCTACTTTTCTAGCAAGCCAGGATTGCAATTACAAACTTTTGCTTCAGAATAAGAGAAGAAGTGTAGAAAAAGCCATATAGATTTATTGTCCTAATTGAAAATGTTCCATGATGGTTTTCGTCGTTTTCAATTCCTACATGAGACGCCACTTTGTGTGACACACAGTATTATTGTGCCGAATTTGAGTGTTCTGTAGGTCTCTTGTTTAAATGTTGATTAAGTTTTCTGGGACGCAGGCTATTTCTCAGTGTGAAAAATATAACAGACCAACTTAGTGATGTATTCCTATGATGCGTGAAGATACCAGCGGGCTATAAGAATGCGCTTTGTATTCGTCCCTTGTTCTGATAGCTCGGCAACCCTTTTCAAAGATGACTACACGCGATCACAACCACAAATGTGACAATCGTTCATATTCTACGTCAATTGTTTACCACGAAGACTGTATTATGTATTAAGTTCGCATATTGCCTGGTTAAAATATAGGGCAATATGTCCCGAAATAATAATTTATAATACCGAAATCACGCTCACAATGGCTATTGAGTAATCATCATCGACCCAGCTTTATCCAGTTTAAATTCAAAACTGCCATCTTAGAGCCTGGGTCGATTTTCTAGTCTAATCAGGTATGAAAGAATGCTTGCTTTTCTGACGTCTGACCATCGCAACCCAAATATTATGGCTATTATATTCCATGGCTTAGAAAAGAGTCAGTGGACACCCCATGATGACTGTCAAAGATCTTCATGTAGTGTTAGTTTGTTTTCCGAGGCAAAAAAGCCTATTGAACAATTATATCTATAAATAAAAATTGCAATTGAATCTGAACGCCGTATTGAAGTATGACATCACCACGAGGAAATGAAGACTGTCAACTAAGCAAGATCGTATTTCGCTAAATAATCAAAATGATTATGAATCATTTATTTCTATAATCATCGCACATTGATCGAACCTCGTATTTTTAGATAGAAGACATGACGTAATTTTCTGATAACACTACGTATGGAATTTTCTTTTATAGACATTAATAATAGAATAGAAAACAAAATTATACTTGCTTAAAGAACGCTTTTCTTTCAATTAAGTACCTACAATGATGCTCATTAAAATCAATAAGAATAAATTAAGGCCTATTTGAAATATACAAAACATACAAACTTTTCTGCCAGTAACATTTTAAGACCACAAAAACAAGAAGTCAAACTACAACTCTCAGTCTCCTTCCATTTTTACAGTAACAACAACATTACCATCATAACATTTCTCCTAAATCTTCAAATAACCAAGAGATAGAACTCAAATGAGGCTATTTAAGTTCGTCGGCAAGGACAAAAACATAATAGTGAACCGGGACGTGAAACTATTTGACAACTTACACCTCGACATGTTAATCTGGGATAGATCATCGAATCCATGGACTGGAGATAAGGCCCCTACAGGCACACAGTTCATGACTAAATGCATAACCAAGTTAAGGGAGCTTTTGAAAAGGAAGCTTTTGAAGCATATACCTCTTCCTACACTTGTATGCCTCTTTTCGGTTTGTATAACCTGAATTTGAAATTTTAAAAAAGAATCCCAGATTTAAAAATTATTTTAGGAACATCATATAAACCATTGAACCCGCTACATCTGACTTTCATTAATATAATTTATTGAATAAAATTGGGTTGGAGGCTTTTTGAGAGGCTTTAATATCAATTCAAAAGGTTAATTGGGCTTAAGCGGCTTAAGTACAGATTGAGAAATGCTAAGAACATAGAGTCTGAGATTGTGATCAGTGGATGGCAGTTGGTATCCACTTATTTAGATATATTTTTGAGCTCTTTCTAATGTGAAAGAACTCAAAAATAATATATATCGAATGAATTGCAGATATCACATATTTTTGCTCTACCTTTAAAGGCAGGTCGAAAATTTTCACAATTCTGATCGATTAAAATTGTTGCATAATGAGGAAAATTTGACACGTAACCGATAAAAAATAATAACACTGCCGCAGCAGTCAAACGTACTTTGTCCGAACATCTGATAGAAAGGAATAGAACACTTCACGTCGTCAAAGGCCAAGGCCTCGAAGTCAGCGAGCTTCCAAGATTGAGGATATCAAGTTCAATCTCATTCATTCAAATCACTGCACTGCACAAACCTGCAATAGTATCAACAATACAAGTAAAAAATACTGCTTACCTTAAGTTGAGACTGGTTTTGGTGGATACATTACGTTAGACATGGCTACCACGCCATGACTTAGGCATTCTAGAAGTGAATATAATGAAAGTTAACAATAGAGTCCTTCAAAGGCGATCTTCCTTCAAAAGGAACTTGTTGACAATGTATTAACATGTCACCGGTTAGGAGTCATTAGTCAATCGGCTACAAAACAATTATTTGTACTTGTCCATTGGTATGGTCAATATTGCTGGTTTTTTGCGCTCATAGCGAGACTTGGCTTGTCGTTCGTAACAGATCGACAAAGTTAAGCAACGCTTGCACAGGTCACCACTTGGGTGGGTGATCGCGTGTGGCATTTACATCTGAGTGCTACCGTGCTTCCGAGGCCACGTAAAGCTGTCGGTCCCGGCGCTTGTCTCAGGATAAGAATCGTTAGGCCATGTCGGAGGCCTTCGGGCGGTCTGAAAACTCCGACACCAGAGTTGGCCACACACTCACACGAAAAACAAACAAGCTAGTTTTTTTTTATGGTTCACTATCAATTGCATAGGCCGTCGTCACGAGTAGAGGAGTGAAACTCCTTCGAACGTTATGCGTGTAGACAAGTACTTAATTCCCTATTTGATATGCCTCCTGTAACGTAGGACTTCAGTATTATCGTTTTCATGTGGCTTTAGCTGAGGTTAGATTTTCTTTCTTAAACTATATGAATATCAAAGAGTCTTGCTTTTGCTCTACACTTGGCTAAATTCTTGGTTTTTGCATCGTCTTGCTTGCTCATGAGCTTCTTAACCTTCAAGGAATAAGCTAAATAATACTAAACAGTTCGAGCTTTAGGAACTTTTCTCCGCTGTTTTCGAGGGCACGGCCTTAAAATCGAGACTTTATCCAGCTGAGGATCATATATTTCCATCTTGCAAACGAAAATTGACCTTAAACGTAAAAGTATAAGGTTTCAATTTCTGGGAATCAATCCTTCGCAGAAAACGCAACGTGCAACAAGCTATACTATATTCATTTATGTTTCTCGTGTTTGTGTTGTGGTCTTACTCGGGTACTGATTGCCCTTCTCTTTTCTTCATACGATACTTGTGTTATTGTCTCTCTCTAGCACGAACTAACCGGTTCGGACACGTTCGTGGTACGATAGAAAGAATTGTGGTGATAAGCAACGCTTGTTGGTTTATCTGGCCTATTTTGTCACAGGCTGGACATGCATATGCTTTATTTCGACCTTTTTCTGTGCTCTTGTTTGGTTACAATCAGTTGTCAGGCAGACTAGGAGTTTCTGTTATTATTAGGTTAATTTGTACGTACCTAATAGCTTGCACTGTTAGTTTTGTGAACTGCGAATGAATAGTGATTTTAGTAAAGTTTGTAGGAATTAATATTTGTGTATTTCAGTGAAATTTGTTCATGTTCCTACCGACTCATTTTATGTTTGTTGTTAAGAGTTAGCTATAATCTTGAGTAGTATTTCAGATGGACTTTGTCTGAAAGCATCTACACGAATAATTTATTCAATATTTGAAACAGCCCAAATATCTTTTAATAGAGTCACCTATGTACAGAAGCGAGTCCATAGAAATAATTTATTTAACCTAAAAGCAAAAAAGGCTGATTTTAGGTTCATTTAATAACATAAATGAAAAAAACACAATTGAAAAATATACAATCTAAATATAAACCGAAATTAGTGTCCTTTTTTATCATCGACCTCTTTTGACTCTGATCTTTATCGGCGTTTCAAACCAGTTTAGTATTATTTATTGAATTTTGGTACAGGGAATGTTTTATTTATTTCTTAGCACAGGTCCATACTAAGCTTACTTAGTTAAGTTGTCCCTCAAAGCGACGCAGCGTTTTGTGCGGGAAGCTGTTGCAAAAGCTCACTCCTTCTCATCAAAAACCTAAAGAACGGATTACTTATTAGGAGCAACTTTACTGTATCTGCATAATAAACCTTTTGGATTTTAACAGATAACAACCATCTTGGCTTGCTAGTGCTAGTCAAGACTAGATTACCTTTACCATAGTCCAGTAGTAAGCGTTCCAGTTCAGTCATGGAGAATAAGTGCCATTGAACTTTCTAGAAGGTTATTTCATTAAGTTTTAACATATTTCACGTGAAAATGTAGAGCAAATAACCTTAGATCAAGAATTAGACTTTTAATTAGGTAAATAAATTATATATATTTTTTAATTTAGTCCAAGCTAGATTCTTTTATTATTTAGAACGGGAAAACTAATTATCACCTTTCAAGATTGCAGCCAAATCAAAAGATTTATTATTGCGTGAATATACTTATCAGTCTTGATAGATCACTTTATATTCTAAACACATTCGCTGAATTATTAATCCCGCAAGTATGTACCTAGTTGTGAACTAGTATTCCATATAATTTGTTGCTGTTGCTGGCGTGTTTTCTTCAGAGAAGACAACCGTCTCTGGTGACACGTAGAGACCCACAGGTTATTAAATCAACTTCTACGACCCACCTATCTAGCTGAGCCATATTAACTTACGATGTATCTAAAACATCTCATGCTTAGCAATAAATCGAAGTTGATTGCAATAGACTTTAGATATGAGGTCATTCCACCATTGGGTTGTTCCAAATAAAATTATTACGAACAAGTTAAACAAAAATAAATGTTGCAAAAGATTGTTTGATGATCCTAAATGATTAAATTACGACTCGGCCAGACAACCTTTTACCCAATAAAGGATTAAGCACATAAACCCAAAAAAGCATTTATTTTGTTGTAAAATTTTGATCCATTTTATTATATTCTGTAATTATATGAAACCTTGAGATTGTATAAACATTCATTAAAACAGCGAGTGATTGCAAACATCTTTATTTTCCAATATTTGCTTGGCAAACATTGAAATGGTAAACATTTGGTGAGGTTCATTCGAAAAAAGGCTCTATTTGTATTGATATAAGGGTTATGAGTAATTTTATAAATAAAATGTATGCATGAAAGTTCGTTTTGGGATTCACGAAGGATTGGTCAAGGATAGGACGTCCTATATGTGTGTATCCTTCACGCTTTTGTTAATAGTAGTAATCAGAGGTCACAGTCTAGTGAAGTAGTAACACAGTTTTGACACAATACGAAACTACGGAAGGTACTTCGTATGTGCGTGCGTACAGTCGAACAACTTCCCGCTAGACCACCTTAAGGGCGAGAATCGCTCAGTAAGACATCTTCGCTTCCAATGCTACTTTACACGCACATTGACTATCGAATACTAAACCAGTTTCTAGTGTGACCCTATGAGCGAGCCAAGGGATTTTTTTTCAAACTGGTCCAGCGCCGACTTGTTTTATTGTACCTTTTGGAAGCAAATCATGTTATTATTAGTAACTTGAATGGTGGATTTGCACTTATAAATAGATTGTTTAAGCCGTATATATTGTTTATATTTGTGAAGAAACCGTGGCAAGATAGACCGGGGTCTGCTGAAATGAGAAAAAAATACACATTTTCAGTTTTCTTTGCTCAAATACGAATAATATTTAATAAAACTAGTATAAACATTACTCAAACTTATTAATTTCACGTAGGTAATAAGAAGCGAATATCAGACTACAGTTTACTACAAATAAGGACAAACTTAATAACTAAAGGTATTAAAAAGTAAAATTTATTTTACAAATTAAATGTGCACTAAATTTTCAATTGTTGTACCAAAGAAGTTATTATAAAAGGAAAAAACAATTCAAATTATATTTTTGCAGTAATACAAAGAACGAAAGAAGTCGACGAAGAGGCAGATATTCAATGATGTCTCCGTGATCAATTCACTTAAAGTGGGGAGCGATCACCGAATGGTAAGAGGCACATTGAATATCTGTACAAGCCTCGAACGGTCGAGGTTGATAAAGTCCACGCTCCGACCGGCACCGGTTCATATCCAAAACCCCGAGAGCTTTCAGCTCGAACTCAAGAACCGTTTCGAATGCCTGGGCGAATGCGTAGATGTGGACGAGTACAGTAACGGGTTCGTGGATGCTGTCCATACAACAGGGGCTAAATTCTTTAAGCCCCAGAAAAGCAAGAGAACCAGCAAGATCTCGGGTCCGACCCTCGAGCTGTTAGAGGAAAGGCGCAAGATGGTTCTGCTATCCTCCGACGACATGCCGAAATATCGGCACCTCAACAGACAGATCTCTAAGTCTCTGACTCGCGATCTCCGCCAATACAACACAAAATGTGTTCGTGAGGCGATCGAGCAGAATAAGGGATCCAAAGTGTTCCAGAGGGATCTGTCTGTTGGGCAGAGTCAGCTGACAAAGCTGAAGACGGAAGATGGCAGAATCGTATCGTCCAAGCCTGAGCTCTTGGAGGAGATCGAAAGGTTCTATGGACTGCTGTACACGACAACGCAACAATCCGCAAGTACTCCAGCGTCAGACCCTAGAGCTGGATTGACCCGACACTATACCGAAGATATCCCGGACGTCAGCATGCACGAGATTAGTGTGGCTCTCAAACAGCTCAAAAACAACAAGGCGCCGGGTGATGACGGAATTACGAGCGAGCTTCTGATGGCTGGCGGTGCACCCGCTAGAGAAGCCCTTCGGAAGCTATTTAATTCCGTCATTCTCGAGGGTAAAACGCCACAGGCGTGGCATAGAGGTGTGGTGGTGCTTTTCTTTAAGAAAGGGGATAAAACCCTCTTAAAGAACTACAGACCCATCACACTTCTGAGCCACGTCTACAAGCTGTTTTCGAGGGTCATCACGAATCGTCTCGAGAGCAAGCTAGACGACTTCCAGAACAAGCCGGTTTCCGTAAAGGCTATAGTACCATAGACCACATACATACGCTGCGGCAGGTTATACAGAAGTCCGAGGAGTATAACCAGCCCCTATGTTTGGCGTTCGTGGACTATGAGAAAGCCTTCGATTCGATCGAAACCTGGGTGGTGCTACAGTCTCTCCAACGGTGCCGGATTGACTACCGATATATCGAAGTGCTGAAGGGTTTGTATGAAAATGCCACTATGTCAGTCCGCCTCCAGGACCAGAGTTCGAAACCTATTCAACTCCAGCGAGGAGTGAGACAGGGGGATGTTATATCCCCGAAACTGTTTACCACTGCGCTGGAGGATGTTTTCAAGCTTCTGGACTGGAATGGACTCGGCATCAACATCAACGGCGAGTACATCACTCACCTTCGATTCGCAGACGATATCGTAGTCATGGCTGAGACCATGGAAGACCTAGGCACAATGCTCGATGGCCTCTGTAGAGTCTTCCAACAAGTAGGTCTTAAGATGAACATGGACAAGACGAAAATCATGTCGAACGTCCATGTTGTACCTGCTCCTATTCAGGTTGGGAACTCTACGCTCGAAGTTGTCGACAAGTATATCTACCTGGGACAAGTAGTCCAATTAGGTAGGTCCAACTTCGAGAAGGAGGTCAATCGTCGAATCCAACTCGGTTGGGCAGCGTTCGGGAAGCTACGGCATATCTTCTCGTCCGATATCCCGCAGTGTCTCAAGACGAAAGTCTTTGACCAGTGTGTGTTGCCAGTGATGACTTACGGATCAGAGACGTGGTCGCTCACTATGGGCCTTATCAGAAGGCTCAAGGTCACTCAGAGGGCGATGGAGAGAGCTATGCTTGGAGTTTCCCTGCGAGATCGAATCAGAAATGAGGAGATCCGCAGTAGAACCAAAGTCGCCGACATAGCTCTCCGGATAGCCAAGCTGAAGTGGCAGTGGGCAGGGCACATAGCTCGAAGAACCGATGGCCGTTGGGGCAGAAAGGTTCTGGAGTGGCGGCCACGTACCGGACGACGCAGCAGAGGTAGGCCCCCCGCAAGGTGGACCGACGATCTCGTCAAGATCGCGGGAGGCGGTTGGATGCGAGCGGCTCAAGACCGGTCTGTGTGGAGAACTTTGGGGGAGGCCTATGTCCAGCAGTGGACGTCGTTTGGCTGATATGATGAGTAATACAAACACGGGCTTCAGAATTTGTATGAAACATTTATTACACTTAACTGACTTTCTATTTACTTTTTTATAAAACAAAAATATTGAAACACGTAAAATTTATTATTAAATTGGAGACTTATCAGATATATGTATATTTGTATGTGTATTTTTGTATTGGAATAACGGCGTGGTATCTAAAATATTCTGAGCAAGCGAGGTCTACGCAGGTAACACAGTTCAGCATTGTGCAGTATTTTTAAGCAACCGGTGATCATAGACAATATTACAGCCAAGTCACTGCCTGCCAAGAGGAAGAGAAAGATGGGAAAGGAGCATATGGTGAACAGAGAGAGAAACTGAAACGCAAAATATAAACGGTGTTTAGTTAGTTGCATCGGTATTCTATGAAAGGGTAGTACAGACTTTCGTTGAGTTGATACATTCGTGCTGTCTCCAACTTCCCTACTACTATAAAACCCAGTACATTTCTAATGTCCACAACCTATCTGAACTGTGATTTAGGCAGCGTCATGAGACGTACATCTTCAATTCTATCTGGATATTCTAATTTCATGCTACTTACTACCTGACATTTTGGATTTGATTGGATTGAACGTAATGTCCTTACGCCACTATCTTACACAGAGAAAGTATACCCAAGACTAAAAACAATAGCGACTCACGTACTGTATTATTTGTATGAACAATTAGAGAAACTAAACTGCCGCGTACGTAACTTTAAAGACCACTCCTTACTGTTACATGGTCAAGATCACTCCAACCATTGGTCGGTCAAGCGACGCAGTTAAACAGCGAGCTTCAAATCGAAAGGCAACGCCATTATGCCAACGATGGCAACCTTGGCCCACACAACGATGGTCTCCGTATAATCTCGATAATTTTGACTAACAGTACAGAATGTTATGTTTAATGTGCCTATTTCAATTGCTTAGGGTCACGACACATTGATAGGCGCCATTGGTCAGTCCACACAACAAGAGTATAAACTGTGAGACGCATAGAGATCGGTATATTGTTAAGCTACACCTGTGGTTTGAGGGTGGTCTTGTTCATTCGTACTTACTGGTGTGCGATGTGGATTAGAGCATTTATTCGAGTGAAATTTTCTTTTACTTTACTTTTTTGGTTGGACAATTTCGGTGTTATTGGTAGGTCAGGTAGAACTTCACAGTTCACCAGCTTGCATCCTATATCATACAAAAAACAAGCTGCGCCTGCTTGTCAGCTTTATTGTAACATCACCTATTTTAGTATACAATTTATTTAAATAGTAAACATATAAATAGTCCGATACCTATAAGATATCATAACTTACTTCTGAACAGGCAGTACCTACACTTACCTATCTCAAATCTTTGAATTACTCTAGTAATACGTCCATTAGGCCCCAGAGCCACACCTTCAAGAAACACAGGCACTAGTCTATTTATCCGTAAATACTTTCAAGTCCACAAATCTACAGTTAGCCCCAATATTTGCTAGTACCGATCAACGGTGACCTCCAAACCAAAGACTAGCTCGTAAACTCGATCTGTGCAATATCCTGTGTGCTCAAGATTGGACGTTCAGGACATCCGATGTCAATAGAGCTAGGTGATAAAGGTTTGTTTATAGATCATTAGAACAGTATTGCAAAAGCAGAAATTATACTTTTAAATATTTATATAGTTGATCTGAGAGTAGATAGATTCAATGTGAAATCAGGTTTAATTTGTTGCAAGGCACTACTTTTCCTTGTAAATACCGTATTTTCAAACATGGCTTGCCGTGGGTTACAATAATGTTTAAACGAATGATCTAGGTACTCGTAGAAAGTATTTTTCACCTTTAAGTGAAACTTCAATTGCTTCACGGGTACGATGCTCCTGCGAGACTGAGGAAACTCAACTTTATATTTAAAGCCGAAAATTGAAAATTTGCTCTATTTACCGCAGGATTGGGATATTGGATCCAGCCGTTAGTGCTCTTCACAGTTGGGGAACAACTATGACAAGTAATCAATCGACTTTGAAACCTTTAATACAAAATTGCGAAGAGCATACCCGAAGTGAATGTCCAAACTAACATTTAATTGGTTAAAAACTATATTCTAAAGCCAATCGTATTAAGAGCACGCTTAATGTGTACTGTAATTAACTATTACGAAACTTATAATACCCATATCATCACCTTTCTCAAGCTAATTAGAATAAGATTTAAATTATTGGGTCACAAGTTTTATTAGGTAATTGCCTTAGTATCATCATCAGCCTTCCTTTACCAGTCCACTGCTGGACTAGGCCTCTCCTTTGAAAGGAGGAATTGGCCTACTATATCACGCTGGCCAAACGGGTTGGTATAGGGTTTGTATCAAGTTTTCCTTCTCTTACAGTGCTGTTCTCTGCATAATATGCTCCCTCTGTCGGCTCTTACGACACCAATGGGATGATATCGGGTGGTCCTTAGTATCCATATTTAAATTATATAAATATTACTATCTCGCTTGCATGTTATCATATTTAAACTACATTTTAAATTGGGTCAATCGTTTCTGGATTGTGTATTATCTATACTATTAAACTTATTTTAAGGTTATGATTGTTGTATATGCTTTCTAAATAAAGATACCCTTGGCAGTATTGTACGAGTCAAAGAACTAAATTATATCATTCGTTGACTTACTTGCATGTATATTAGGTACGCAATTATCCTGTATAATCTGCTCTATTTATCTCATGCTATCCTTATTTGCATGAAAGAATATTACTTTTGTTCTGCCGTACTATAATTTGACAAGAAAATCTTAGAAGGCTTAAAATGTCGATCAGGTTGTTCTGGCAGGTGACAATCAGAAACTTCATTATATTTTATTAATCTAAGTATTATCTTATACAGGTTTGCATCTTTAAAATATATATTTTTCTCTTCTTTAAAAGATTCGTAATTTACCTAACCTGTACTAAACCTTAAATCTGTTCCCAAAACCATCACTTGCGCACGCGTTTAGTACCCGACATTGGCCAACGAGTCGTCAGTACTCCGTTCACTGTAATCAATTTAAGTTAATAAAGTAGGTTGCAGACGTCCTAATTAGTTGTCCTATTTCTGTCCCAACACGACTATCAGCTGTATCTTGTGCACATATTAACTGAGCCCCGTTGTGTTATCGTGAGCAAATATATTGATAGTTTCATGTGAGAACACTGTGTAGTTAGCTAATGACGTAGGAAGGATATGAGGCGATGCACGTAAAAGTTAAAAACGTTACCATATACCGTCTTTGAGGTTGATTGAATGCATTTTAGAAACATACTAGTTAAGCCCACAATATATATTATATTTTAATATAATGTGTTTTATCAATACAGGTATCAATCAATTTTACAGGTAGTAGAGCCTTGCTGATTTCAGCATGAATGGGCCGGCTCGACCGGGGAAGTACTACCCTCTCACAGAAAATCGACGTAAAGTAACAGTACCTAAGCTGTTGCGTTTCGTTCGGTGAGTGAGAGTTCCGGAGGCCCTATCCCCTATTCCTTCTCCCTCATCCCACTCCTCATCCTATCCCTTTTCCTAATCCCAAGGGGCGGCAATGCACTTGTGACTCCTGTGGTGTTGCTTGTGTCCATGGGCGGCGGTAATTGCTTACCATCAAGCAATCCGTCTGCTCGTTTGCCGTTTATTAGTATAAAAAAAAAAAAAACATTAGAATCCAGCAGTTGAATTTATTTTTCTGTTTGGTTTCTAGATTCGAAAAACCAATTTATGGATGATACAAAGAGTTGTCTCGTAGGGACATTGAACCCACAACACTCAGCGCAGTGTCAGGCAGCCGCTTAGATCACAACGCTAATCATCATCATCATCATCGCCCTAGCGTGATCCCGGTTGCATTCAAGACTTACACGCCTTGGATCCCGAGGTCCGCTTAAGCCATTATTGTGGGTAGCCAGCCCATGCTAAAAAGACTGGATTACACAGCAATACCAGCTATAACTTTTAACGGGACTTAGGTTGACTTTTATCCCTCTGTTAAAAACCTTGGGCTACATATAGACACTAAGCTGAATTGGGGAACTCAGGTAAAACAGGTAAGTCAAAAAGTCACCGGTACCCTGCGTGCTCTCTACCGCCTGAAAAACTTGCTTCCAACCGAGACTAAAACTACGCTTGTGCAAGCTTTAATCCTTCCTCTGATCGAATATGGCGATGTATGTTACTTTGACCTGAATGCAGAACACCTTAATAAACTTGACCGTCTTCAGAATAACTGCATTCGATTCATATTTAATCTTCGTAAGTATGACCATGTGTCTACTTATTGTTCCCAAATAAAGCTGCTTCCTATAGGTCAACGCCGTAGTTTGCGTGCTCTCGCCACACTGTACCTACTCTATTCTTACATCTCCTTCTGCCCCTAAATATATGACTCCCTACTTTCAGTATTTATGCACAAACCATGAGCGAAACCTTCGCTCTTCCAATAATCTCCAACTCATGGTACCTACTCACAGAACTAATTTTCTTCACTCTTCTTTCCCAATTCAGTCCATCCTTCTATGCTAATGCTTTCCCTCTTGAGATCAGAATGGCTAAGATGAAATTCACTTTCAAGTCCAAGGTGAAAGAACTCTTGTTGGCTGTTTCAGCAACTGTATCCAATTTTAATTGAATTTTATGTATGTATATTGTACATATGTATTTATATAAAATATATAAAATATATATATATATATATATATATATATATATATATATATATATATATATATATATATATATATATATATATATATATATATATATATATATATATATATATATGTATAATACGTTTATGTATTTTTTTGTTATTCCTGTATATATGTATTTAGTTTATGCATTAATCTACTTAATTTAACTATTTATAATTTATCTTTATGCAAGTATATCATGTCCTACATAGTTAAGTTACTAGTACATTCCCCTCACACTATATAATACACCTACTTGGTGCCATGGTTTAGACGAGTATCAGTTTATTTGAGGGTACTGACTCCCCGTAACGACTGTAAAAGATCTGCATGACAGCCGGGACCGACGGATTAACGTGCTCTCCGAGGCACTAGGCAAGCGATAATTAACAATTTAATATGCACATAACTTCGAAAAGTCATATTGCGCGGCCTGCATTCGAACCCGATACCCTCTGCATGGCAGTCCGTTGGTATCTCCACTAGGCTATCGCTGCCTGCCACAACGCTAATCAGGCAGTCGTAATGGTAGAACTAAAATTATGATTACACCAGTCTTCAACCGTTAGGTCCAAAGATTGCCGCGTTACATAAAGAAGACCCCACGATCTCTGCACTGCGACCTATAACTAATAGTGTTAAACGTTTTCCTAGAACAACCGATACTTTAGGACGATAAACTGCTCATGACGGTGGCCTGCAATTGAATGCATGTTTTAAGAGGCCATCATGTTTGAGCTACTAGTTTAAGTTGTACGTTGGGGATCCGTAGTAGAGATAAGGCATGACATCCATTAATTGCTATCTTCGGCTTTAGATGTTAAGGTGTGGAAATTGTTTGAAAGAGATAGAAATCTGTCTAAAAAACATTAGCGTACTAGTGAAAGTAGTGAATAGTCAAGGATTATTATATTTATTACTTTTTTCGATAGCCAGAACCACACGAGTTAGGGCATGAACGAATCGAGCAGACTTAGGAAGTTATACTTACACTCTTACAGTAGTTTGGCGTACCAATCCCAATTTTATTTTTCATTAATAATAATTTAGTTATTATAAAACTACTAGAGGACGCCAGCTAATACGCCTGCACTTTTTTAAAATTTACCCGTTTTGGCCGATCCCGTGGGAATTTCGAGAAATCCCTTCTTAGTGCACCCCTACGGTCCCCAAGGAACATACATGCCGAATTTCAGCTTCCTGCGCCCAATAGTTTCGGCTGTAGCGTGTCTGTCAGTCAGTCAGTAACGCAAGGATTTTATATATTAAGATGTGACACTAATTAAATATCAGCGATAGACACACGCTAGTATCTCTTTACGGGTAGGCAGAGGTGTAATATTACACCCACATTTCGCCATGAATTTTTACGTCTCACGTAATAGGGGGCGAGCCTATTGTCGTTATCGGCACATGACCAGACTCCGTGCTGCTACTGAGAATTCGGAAAACCCAGTAACACTTTTGCCCGACCCGGGAATCGAACCCGGGACCTCCGATCAGCAGTCGCATACGCTATCCACTGGACCACGGAGGCAGTTATTAAATACCAGCGAGTACATTATAAAACCCAATTTGTGATTTACAAGAATATAACACAACACTGTCTTCACGGTACAAAATATTTCAACAAAATGAGGTTAGGACTTCATTTACTGACTCTAAATATTACGTTTTCTCTATTAGACGCAATGAACTGTTAAATACAAACACTACGCATCTTCTACATCAACGCAAGTTCACGTTACATTATCATCAATTCACGCAACTGACTTACTTAGTAACCCGATAATAATAATAATTGTTACTCTAAAAACGCACTATAACAAGATTCTGTACCATACCCATCAAAGAAAATAGAACGTTACACTAATAAAACCAAAGGTTGCTTTTTGTTTGAACTGATTTTGTATGAATATGGATTAATATACGTGTGAAGACCTATATTTGATTTGTTAGTTAAAATCTCATTAATATACGACCAATAATTGAACTACCGTGGATCTAAGTTTGACGGAACTTTGGAATAACTTAGAGGTATTGTTTTGGTTTCAAATTAGTTAAAGTAAATAGATTTGAGATCTACGGGACTTGTAGAGACTAAATCTTTACATAGAATAAGAACTTACTATTGTGTAGCGCTTAAAAACATAGTCAGAAGTTAGTCCATCAACTCAAAAGAACAAAGTTCTCACAAAACGTCAGGATTAGGGGAAGCGCAGTATTTACTTAATTAAAACTAGAATTTCTCCTGATATTAGAAATTTCAAGCTGGGATGGTAGTTCATACTACTTTTTGTAACTATTGTACTGTCAGCAAGGGACTAGTAATCTTTGGTTCACTTAAAGACAAAGTGTAACAATCATTTGATTGTATACATGTTTTATTATAGCGATGGCCTAGTGGGAGACGAGCAGATTACTGTGCATAGGGACTCAAGTTCAAATCGAAAAGAAAAACAAGCTAAATGTTGGGCATCGCAAGAAGTGGTTGCCTGTTCGCCGGCGCCGGGATTCTCACATTCTTTCACTTCTTTACTCTATTCTTCACAATCCTACTACTTCACCTTCATACCTTCGTGACCGGTTTGAATTTCTTATTCCGCGTGATAAGCCCTGTCGTTTAGCCACCTCTCTTCTCTTACGCACGCCTCCTCATACCTCTACTGCGTACGACTATTCTTTCTCGGTCTATGCTGTCCGCCTGTGGAATGCTTTGCCACATCACATTCGCGCTAGCCCGTCCTCAGCAGTATTCAAGATGAATGTTAAGAGGCACTATCTATCTATTATCTAAT
The DNA here is from genome assembly GCA_944739405.2 of Euclidia mi. Taxonomy (NCBI): domain Eukaryota; kingdom Metazoa; phylum Arthropoda; class Insecta; order Lepidoptera; family Erebidae; genus Euclidia; species Euclidia mi. The sequence continues at coordinate 15,558,673 of OX123197.2, forward strand.
AACACTTAAAAATAATAACACTGTTTCTCATATGTATTAGTAGGTAGTATTTTATGTATGCTATATATTTATGTAGTCTATATAATATATATTATTATATATATATAACATTATTGTACGTAGTTTGTTTATTTATATATATTATTGGTATCCTATTTTTTTTATTTAAATATTATTTTGTACACGATAATAACCCTTACCTCTCATATCAAATCTCCAGCCTCAAAGGTTTGCTGGTAGAAAACTCAGTGTTGAGTTAAGCTCGCCTTTGTACATATAATTTATGTTTATTTTTTAGTCTTTTCATGTATTTGTTTTTTTTTTGTGTGTACAATAAAGAATAAAGAAAGAAAGAAAGAAAACCTGAATGTCTAACTATGGAATTCAATATTCGATCTATAATTTTTTTTGGGATTATAGATTCGTTTTTGACATAAGCTGCATACAAAATATGTCAAATATGAATCTCGAATCTCAAAATCCACGGATGGATCGAATGTTGAAACCGGCCGTAAGAGCTCTCCATAATATCCTTGACGGACATGCAAAGTCTGCCAACCCGCAGTTGGAAATCCTGGTGGACTATGGTCTAACACTCTATCATAATGACGCAATTTAATACATTAAAACCCGTGCCTGTATTTATAAACAGGACTGATATTATAATCTTATAGATGTGCTATGCTTTTCTCTTATCTTATTAAAAACGAGACGTCGCCAGCGGCTTCGCCCGCGTCAATTATACATATAAACCTTCCTCTTGAATCATTCTATCTATTCTATCTATTAAAAAAAAACCGCATTGAAATCCTTTGCGTAGTTTTTAAGATTTAAGCATACATAGGGACAGACAGACAGAAGATAGACTTTGTTTTATACTATGTAGTGATAAAAAAACGCCAAATCCATGTCTTTAAAGAAGCAAATCTTGCTACAATATACAGTATTCGTAAAATTCCTATCTACAAGCAAATTCAAAGGCTCATTGACGATAAATAAAACGTATGCTAATGCCACGAAGGCCGCCCCGCAGCAACCTTTAGGAACATTAAAATGTGTCAACATTTCAAATCAATGGCACATTTGAATATGAAAACAAATGATATGATTCTCATATTTCATGTAACAGTACTCCATTTACAATATGAGGTCGAGTTTGTAGGTTAGCTAACTCTGTGACAATTCTTTGTGTAAGTTGACACGTGTTCTTTAATTTGTTATGTTAGTCATAAGGTTCAAGACGATGTGATTTTGTTCTTTAAGTAGCAATTTACATTGGCTTTCTTTGTTACTTATACTGCGTCTATTTTTGCAGTGTAGTGATTGTGTGTAAACTTGTACTGATTTACCCACAATCACTACATAGGGCGATCATAGTGAACGTTATCAGTCGCGAGGCTTTTCATTATAAAGATAACAAGAAGACTGCTTGCATTACGATTGACTGGTTCTCGCAGTCCACTCCTGGACGTGCTGTCCAGTAATGGACTGCGGAAAGTTTAAGAGGTGTTATCCTACAATCGTTGGCAAAAGCTACCACGCTGGCCAGACGGGTTGATAGAAGGTTGGATTTGGAGTTTACCGCCTCTTTCTAAAGATATTATTTGCGTTGAGTATTATCCTGAGTCGCTTCTTATGATGCCCAAGGAATTAAATGGGGTAGTGATATTTTAAATTCATAATGCTCCAGCAAACGGAGAGTACTTATGAGTTTCTAATATTCTCTTTTCACTGCCTCGTTGGTCTCGCGGCATAAATGTGTGCGTGGGCTTAGGAGGTCTCGGGTTCCATCCCCGGGTCGGGCAAAGTGTTTTGCGTTTGGGAATTCTCAGTAGCAGCACGGAGTCTGGTAATGTGCCCGGTACGGCAATAGGCTGGCCCCCTATTACGTGGGACTAAAATAAATCTGGCGAAAAGTGGGTGTAGTAATATACCTCTGCCTATCTCTCCGGGGATATAAGCGTGAGACTATGCAAGTATGTAATAATAATATTCTCTTTTAAAATAAAATTGTAACAGGTACTCGGCAGAGAATGTGAGTGTTACTCTCAAAGACGCCAATCAATGATACAGCATTGATGCAATACATAATTAAGATGTAACAACTATAGAATTGATAATTACAATTGCTCGTGATCTCGTTATTACTATCTGCAATAATTGTTGCGAAATATGTATTCGGAGAATGTTTTCGAACTGCAACATGAAATGTCTTATCAAATTCTTTGACAGTACTAGGGTAAGTATAATTATGACTGAATGAGTTCTGTATTTGAATTCTATTATTATTATATGACTATCATGTATTGTTACCGTTTCGTATATTTTAAGATTGAAATATAGGCTGTCAATATACCTAATATTGTGTCATCACATTTGTCGGTCGCCCCAGATAAAGGTGGAACCGCTACCGCTCGACATTGTAGAGCAAGATCTGAGGTAGCTTCAAGCTGTTGATCGGCAAGAAGTGGCCAAAGATCGGGCGAATTAGCGTTCTCTCGTATTGGAGGGCAAAGACCATTTTGGGTCGATAAGCAATTGAAGCAAGGTTTGATAAATATACATAGATGCAACTTTCTTCTTCATCTTAGCGTTATCCCAGTTTCAGTCTGGGGTCCGCATTCTAGTCTAACCGGATTTGGCTGAATATTAGCTTTTCCACGGAGCGACTGCCTGTCTGACCTCCACAACCCGAAGGGATAGCGATATTCCATGGTTTAGACTAGTGTCAGTTTATTTAGAAGGTACTGACGCCCTGTAACGACTGTCAAAGATATTCATGACAACCGGGACCGACGGCTTAACGTGGTCTCCGAGGCACGGGACAAGCGATAATAACAATTCAATACGCACATAACTCCGAAAAGTCATTGGTGCGCGCCGTGGATTCGAACCGGATACCCTCTGCCTGGCAGTCTGTTGGTATATCCACTCGGCTATCGCTGCCTTAAAATTTATTGTGTTTTCCTGATAAACTAGTTTTTTTTTATTATGTCATCGGTGTGTCTTGCCGGTTTCAAACATCCGTAGAATAAACTAGCCCACGAAATAATTATTAAATTTAAGATGCTGATAATGTTGTTCTTAGAAACGTGCATATCATAGCTCATGCGAGCAGGACAGGAATAGATCACACCACTTCTTATCTGGCTAATCTATCTTGCTTACTCAGCATCTACTTGGAACTCACTGATAAGTGTACACGACATTTTAAATAAAATAAACACCAAAAAGATCCCCCATAACTGACGCTGCGTTTTCATGGAAATAAGACAAAGGTAATAATATACATTGTAATGCTCATTACATAGCCATCTGATTAAACAATATACACCGCCATATATGGGCATGTAGCGCCACTGACTCTGATCTCATTAGCATGCTACATGTATGTGAATAAATCAGCCATTTAAAATAATGGATATTCGTCGGATACAGTGAGTACTGAAAGCTTTTTATTTTGCTGAGTGGTAATAACAAATCTTGTTATAAGTTGACACTGTTAATGAGATGCTCGTCCTGTGGCGGTTGCCACACTTTGTACGATTTTCAGAATATTACTATATTTGAGGATTCATGCGAGAGTTCCCCTTGGCAAATAAATACAGATTTACATAGAAGCGCAGTTCTTAAAGATTTTGTGTGCCTATTCCAAGTGGAGACTGTCTCCAGTTTAGTTCGTAGTTGGCGGCGCTGGCGTCGTTCTCCATCTCTCTTGCCCTCGTAGTTATGATACACAGGAGGAACGTTCGTCTCTCTTGCTCTCGTAGAGACAGCTGTCACAGCGCGACTGCCACGCCGCCAAGCGGCAATTTGGGTCGCAGAAAGTTTGTCTTCAGAGCGCCCATAAGAAATGCGCCTCTATGTAAATATCTGAGCTCTTTGCCTCGGCTGTGTATCTGTACAAAAAATATTTGTGTTACTGACTGTCAGACAACGCATAGCCAAAGCTATTAGACACAGGGAGCTGAAATTTGGCATGTATATTCCTTGGAGACCGAAGAGACGCAATAAGAAAGGATTTCCCAAAATTACCACGGGATCGGGTGGAAAAGGACAAAATATAAAAAAATGAGCGGGCGTAGCTGCGGGCATCCTTTAGTATAAAAATAAAAGGGACGCATTTTGGGCTGATTGTTGTGTCCAATTAAGTAGGTCATAGACGAACTATTATATTACACACGATAGTATATAAGATTGCATTATACCTTCTAAATGTTAAAATGTTATTTTAATCTTATTATTGAATCTTTAGATCTTTTCCATCTCATACAATTAGTGCTGACATTTTAACGCCTAACTCAAATACCGAGTTGTGAAACTCATCCATTCCCTGACCGCAACGAGGATCGTTAAGCCACACTTGATAATTTACTGAAGTGTTGTAGCGATATTTCATTTATTCCCCTTTATGAGTGTATTGGTGGTGAAACTGAAGTATAAGCGACTGCGAATCATGAGACTATAATATAATGGGTGTTGGATTTAAAAGCGCTGTTGTAAATCTTACCTATTCGTAATTGGCTGTTATCCACTGAAATTCGGTTGAAGGATATTACTGTCTTTTAGTTTTTTTCATCATCACCAGCCCTATATGCTGTCCCACTGCTGGGCACGGTCATCTTCTCTCAATAAGAACGGTAAGGCCATAGTCTACCACGCTGGCCAAGCGCAGGTTGGCAGACTTCACATGTCTTTCAAGAACATTATGAAGAGCTGCAGAACAGAAGAACATGCAGGTTTCCTCACGGTGTTTTCCTTCACCGATAGGCAAACGATAAAATTAACAATTTAATACGCACTTAACTTCGAAAAGTCATTGGTGCCTGCCGTGGATTCGAACCCGAGACCCTCTGCAAAGCAGTCTGTCAGTCTCTCCACTCAGTTTTTATTTCAATTTTTTTATATCATCGTAAAACTCTGTGCCAATTTCATACGAATCGTAATCAAATTTCACATGTACATACAATAATAAAGAAAAAAAAAATTACATGTCTATAAAATGTTTTTCTTCCCAGGTCGATAATAGATATGGTAATAAAAAACAGGTCCATAGGTTAGGACCTGTTTTTTTCTAGACTTAAAAATCGTCAGTGCTTTCTCCTATAAAATAATTATTTAAATCAACAAAATCGGTCGCTTACTCTAACCGCTGAATTCAATATCCGATTTACCATTTTTTGAGATTTTAGATAAATTTAAAAATAAGCCCCATACAAAATATGTTAAACATGTATTTCGAGTCACCAAATCCATGAAAAGATCGAATATAGAGAACGTCCATTAACCATAAGGTACTACTAAGGAAACTGGCCTACGCTAAGATTGTTTTCTTTCCAATCCATTCAGAAAACAATCCAATAGAACAATCGCAGAGATCTCAAACAGAATCTCATCGCATCGATAAAACTATACGCCAGCCCTCTTTCACGTTATATTATAAAACAATATCTTCAAAGTGTCAGTATATGTCTACCTACACCGTCGATGCTATACAAGTATAAATCTATCTGTATATTCCAAGTATTCAAGTGTCTCTCCTTAGAATAATTCCACAGGGACAGCTATTTTGATACCTATGAATATTTAAAATTTAGTCTTGATTTATTCAGTAATCAAAGCTTCGTTCAATTATAATTTTAAGTAAGATTTGTAATTATTATAATACGTCTTAACTGTTTTCAAATAGAATTGATCAAGGTACATTTATTTAAAAAGGTTAACGTGGTATATAGAAATACTTTGTACTTTCTTGTTAAGTACTGAGTTTATAACATACATATACACACACATGTATGTATATCACACAAAGTGATCGGACCGAGAATCAAACCGATCGGCATAACCAGAAAAATTTGCTAGCTGAAGTTGCAATGGGATGGTTCCAGTTATTCCAGAACTGACAACTGTTGGAGTAGAAGTGTCCTGGAGTGGAGATACTCCTCTAAACATGCATATTTACAAATCTTTATCCTAGTGATACCCATGGAAAAATCCTTTACGCGGGTAAAGGATTTTCTTATTGCATTTTGGTTTGTTGCTTGTTAAAAATTTAATAAAAGCCTTAAGCGTTAGTATAGTATCACACATTACAAAAAGTTAGATCTAATACACGAGCAATAAAAAAGTTAAATTAAAAACCTAAAATCGTGCAAGTTCTTCAAATAGAAGCCGCTAAACTCTTCATAATAAAACCTTACTGGACTATAATAATTTCGCTAAAAACTCAATTTAAGTGAAAGTTATGCACAATTTTTACAAGAGCCTAAATTCTAGTCGATTTTGGATTGAAATTATCATAAAGCTGGCATCTTAATTAAAAGACTCACCGACCTTCTGAAAGTTGCTTCAACTTTGTATTTGCCCTTCAAACATCTCTTTAACAAATTTCGAGGACGCTGAACATATCCATAGTTAATTAATCATAAAGTAAATGTCTACAATAAAATTGAGATGTATCTTTAAGATCTTTTTCTTGAGTGGCAGAATATTAAACTGGTTGATTAAGGATGCTATTGTAATAAACGTTTATATCTTAGAGAGAGATTATATTAAGTATAGGAAAATTATGTCTGCGTATGCCTATGATCAGCAAATACAAGCAAATTCAGGCCACTACGAAGCCTCAAAGACACCGTGGTGTGAGTAGTTATCTAACTATGTGAGAGATTCTCACAAATCTAGTTATGTGGAACCGATTAAAAAAATCTGGTCACTCTAGAAAAAACCTGAAACAATTTATCAAAACAACATCAAAAAGCATAGCTCTCCTATGACTTATTATTTGAATTACAAATACTGATATCGTTTACCAGTAAATCGTTATCTTGTAAACATACTCTGAATGCCATTGAGAGAACGAATCATTCTATCACATTATCTGGGAGCACGGCAGAGGCACATCAAAGTCAAAACTACTTAGCCGAAACGATGTATGTAGTTAACAAGTCTTTTAATGTCACAGTAGTAAGTTAAAGTAACAAGTATCCTCGTCAAATTATATAAAAAATCGGAGTTACATATTTAAGCACTGCTGCTACAGAAGTAGCATCAGCAAATTTGTTGAAAATCACTACAATGATATAAACATTTAGTCTCAAAAAGCTTCTGCAAAATATAGACAGTCATCATCATCCTCTTAGCGTTATCCCAGTTACAATCTGGGGTCCGCTTACTAGTCTAACCGGCTTTGGCTGAATATTAGCTTTTCCACGGAGCGACTGCCTGTTTGACCTCTGCAACCCGAAGGTATATCGATATTCCATGGTTTAAACTAGTGTCAGTTTATTAGAAGGTACTGACGCCCTGTAACGATTGTCAAAGTTCTTCATGACGACCGGGACCGATGGTTTAACGTGCTCTTCGAGGCACGGAACAAGCGATTTTATTAACAATTCAATACGCACATAACGCCGAAAAGTCATTGGTGCGCGCCGTGGACTCGAACACGATACCCCCTGCATGGCAGTCTGTTGGTATGTTCACTAGGCTATCGCTGCTTCTTCTAAATACAGACAGTAAATAGTATTTATTACTGACTAGACTTCACCCATGGTTTCTACAGTATGATTTTTTTTCTTTCTTTCAATTATGCACCTAACCTTTCTTAGGAATCGGACAATCTATTAGTGAAAACGGAACAAAAATCAGTTCGGTAGGTCCTAATTCTTAAGGTAACCGTCCATACAGAGAGACAAGAGCGGTAGGCACTTTATTTTCTTAGAAGCATTTTGGTTCCAGAACTAAATATAATTTAAATTATATTATGACGTTTATGGAAAAGAATTGCGAGACTTGGCTTAGTTTTACGGGTAACCAACTTTTTAATGGGATATTATTATCTCCATGATGTTGTGCTTTTATCTAAGGAATCTTAACAATGTGCGATTTGCTAATATTAGTACTTTACACATTATTGTTGTGTTTAAAAATAATCATGATGTGTTACCGTGTCGATAAGAATCTCTTACTTTTCTTTTCCTTTCTTCAGAAAGTGTCAAAGGATTTATTTTTATTTCTGTTTACTTTTTGTGACCATAGACAATAGATACGTATTGTTCAAAAACAATATTTGAAATCTTAGATTCAATAACATGAAAAAGCGACTCAGTGTGTGTTTCATTACGTTTTGAATAATAATTGTATATGATGTTGTAAAAGCAGCGACAGCCGAGTGGAGAGACCGACAGACTGCTACGCAGAGGGTCTCGGGTTCGAATCCACGGTACGCACCAATGACTTTTCGAAGTTAAGTGCGTTTTAAATTGTAAATTATCGCTTGCTTATCGGTGAAGGAAAACATCGTGAGGAAAACTGCATGTCTGAGAATTCTCCATAATGTTCTTGAAAGACATGTGAAGTCTGCCAACCCGTACTTGGCCAGCGTGGTGGACCTTACCCTTGCGGCCTTACCCTTCTCATAGTGAGAAGAGGCCCGTGCCCAGCAGTGGGACAGTATATATATATATATATATATATATATATATATATATATATATATATATATATATATATATATATATATATATATATATATATATATATATATATATATATATATATATATATATATATGATGTGATGATGATGTTAAAGCCTACGACATATTCATTGGTTCCAATAGGAAACCCCTAGATTGCTGACACTTTGACAGACTTTTGACACACATTTAACTGGTAAACTCCAAATAAGTGTTTGTCTCTCATAGAACCTGAAAGCATGCCTATTCTTTCAATTTATTTTTACAATGGTGAACAAGAGCGCCAATAGTTTCGTCACCTCTCCTAAATGATCTGTCTCCTGTCCGTTGTATACAGTCGGCCAAGCATCTACCCTTTGGCCGAAGTTTATTAGCACATTATTAAACAACAAGGTTGAATAGTTTTGGGACTGTTCTTAAATTAATCATACAGTTATTTTTTTACACTGAAAGTAAAACTGGTAGTACCGTACATTTAGATGTACGTCCTATTCATCATCATCAGCCCTCTATATAAACTGTCCAACTGTTGGGCACGGGCTTCTTGTCATTCACGTACTTATACTAAAAAATACCACTGATCCTGTTATACATTTTGCTCGCTGATATGTTATACTTAATATATAAAGCTGAAGGGTTTGTTTGTTTGTTTAAGGCAGCGATAGCCGAGTGGATATACCAACAGACTGCCATGCAGAGGGTATCGGGTTCGAATCCACGGCGCGCACCAATGACTTTTCGGAGTTATGTGCGTATTGAATTGTTAATTATCGCTTGTCCCGTGCCTCGGAGAGCACGTTAAGCCGTCGGTCCCGGTTGTCATGAAGATCTTTGACAGTCGTTACAGGGCGTCAGTACCTTCTAAATAAACTGACACTGGTCTAAACCATGGAATATCGCTATCCCTTCGGGTTGCGGAGGTCAGACAGGCAGTAGCTCTGTGGAAAAGCTAATATTCAGCCAAATCCGGTTAGCCTAGTAAGCGGACCCCAGATTGAAACTGGGATAACGCTAAGAGAAAGAAGAAGTGTTTGTTTGTTTGTTTGGTTGAACGCGCTAATCTGAGGAACAGTAGGTCCGATTTAAAAAATTCTTTCAGTGTTAGATAGCCCATTTGTCGAGGAAGGCTTTAGGTTATACATAACATCACGCAAAGAGCGACGGGAGCAGAGCAGTAGCCTTAAATGAAGAACCGCGGGCATCCTCTAGTATATAATATACCAGGACATCATAGAGACTATAGAGCTATAAATATTATTAACCATTATTGCGGCACATAACACAAACATTAAAAGCTCGCCGCCCCGAGCCTACATTACGATTCAATAGGCAGCTAATTTTACACTCGCGTTGCCAAAGCCTTTGAATTTTGATATTGACGACTAATCCTGTCACATGCACTAAACGGGAACTGTTCAATTTCTTTGATGAATTAACTTTAGTTATATTATTGTGAAAATTTTATCGAGATTTTAAATGACGACCTTTTGGTGCCGTATAATAAATTTGTGTTTCACAATCGTTTTGCAAAAAGGTGAAATTGTTTTATTCCTATTCAAGTGCGGACATAGAATTGACATACACCAAGCAGCACGCGGTTATCTCAGGCATGATCACTCTAATATTTTTCTGTTTATATGAGTATTACTTCTTCAATGTTCTGGAGCAAAGAAGAAGATGGACAGATTCCTCTTACTTAACTTAACTGATTTTCGAGAATACTGGCTTTACTATGAGGTCGTTCGTCAAATATATCACAGTATTATTACTGTACATATTATAACTTCCTTCTAAATTAAATACTTATGCCAATATCGGTGAACGGTTGGTATCAGAAGGATAATAATTAATTATAGAGTAGGCGGTTGCTAAGCGGCCTTCTACCTGACAGTCTTGTTGTGTGGTCCGCAGTTTTGATCGTTATATGATCATAATTATACGTTTAGGAGCCACTAAATAAAGATATACCTGTATAAATAAAAATATCCGTTGTTTGGGCATCTAAAACCTCCTAAAAATATACACCGATTGGGTTAAAATTTTGTAACAATTTCCATGGATACGACAGATAAGCTATAATTTTGATAAAGGGATGTAAAATGGGTATATTTTTTATGCAGTGCTGATTTTGCTTCCAGTTGTTGGCATTAACTTTATCAACATTTGTTACAGTAGAGGCAACTAAATTCTTTGAGATAGATTAATATGAAATTGTTTCACTTTTTATTGTTTCACTTTTTATTAAAAACCTGTCAAATTGACTTCACGCTGCCTGGTGCCGATGGTAAGCTGACAGTGAAGTCCTATTGTGAAGGCCACCATCCCCAATTGCTGGTTAAGCAATGTGACATGGTGGCCCTCACTTTGACGGCCTTGAGAGATGCTTTTTCACGCCCCGCTTAAAGCACCCAGGATCAAGGGAGGAAGGAAACACGTGAGCTGGCAGTGAGTTCCACATCTTTATGGTACGGCAAAGATAAAATGTACCGAACCTTTTCGAACGTGACGGTATCTGTTCTATCTGTTCTTCCTGACCACTTGTGTCAGGAAGAGCAATATAAAAAATATATCTGTTGAAGTATCTTACCATGTTTAAAAAATATCAAGTACTGAATCAAATTTAGTGCATGAAGCATTGCGCTACGCTACATAAGTAGGTACCCAACTAAATAACCTTGGAAAGCTATTTATGATATTCATTCTACAATATCAATCACAATTACTTGAAAGCACATGCGTGAAGATTCAGAATAACACCTTTTTGCAGAGCCCGACTTATGTACATAATCCCTTACGAGTACAGGTTACTTAGGTAACCATTTATAATTTGAAACTTCGAAACAGGAGCTACTTAAGTATTATACGATATTTTTTTAAGGCTGATACATTTTTAAGGATATAAAATATATTTTTGTTACGACTTTTCGTTCAGGTTACGACAGATCCAAGGTCATGGGAAGATAGTACAAAATAATTCATTACGTAAATATTTTTTAGAATTTGTGTTAAAATAAAGATACAATACGTTTGTAACCCGATAAATCTCAAATCTGCAACCAACCTAACCACGTATTACGTCCCGATGATTCAAATTATGATTCTGCCGAGTTACATCACGAAGCATATTTTCCAAGAAATTAGATCACCCGCCAAAAATCCTAAGGGGTGTTCAAGTTTATGCTTTGCGTGGTGCGTAAACACATATTTACATATGCGACAGAAAAACAAAATGCTACGCGATAAACAACCTTACAGCTTACAAAATAAAAGGCAAAGAGAAATATTGTTATGTAAAGGTAACGTTGTTTAGCAAACACTACTGTTCATTTTTCATGTAGCGTTTTTACGCTAGACAGATTTAGTAATGCAAAAAATAATCTGAATATAAATAAATATGTTGTGTAAAGTCATGGCTGACGATAGTGTTGACGTGAGCTAAATTGAAAGTATTTCTCGCCTGTGTAATAACAAGTAATAGTGACGATAGGTTTGTTGTAAAGCCTAAGCGTGATTCATGACACGCAAGTATGACGTGAAGTCAGTTGCGAAATAATAGGTAAGTGTTTTGTAAAGACTAGACGATAAGTCAGCAGTTAAAAAGTAACTCGGCATATTATTATACTAATCAATTGTTAATAAATGCGACGATAGCCTAGTGATACGTAACGGACTGCCGAGACGATGGTCTCGGGTTCGAACTCGGGCTTAGTACTAGTTAACCCAGACACAAACCTCTCTCTTTTCGAATTATTTTTTTATAGTAATAGACGGCAAACGAGAAGACGGATCGCCTGATGGTAAGCAATTACCGTCGCCCATGGACACAAGCAACACAACGGGAGTCACAAGTGTGTTGCCGCCCCTTGGAATTGGGAAAAGGGATAGGATGAGGAGTGGGATGAGGGAGAAGGAATAGGGGATAGGGCCTTCGGAACCCTCACTCACCGAACGAAATGCAACAGCTTAGGTACTGTTACTTAACGTCGATTTTCTGTGAGAGGGTAGTACTTCCCCGGTCGAGCCGGCCCATTCATGCTGAAATCAGCAAGGCTCTACTACCTGGTATGTGTGTATTAAAAATGTTCATTGTCGCTCGCTTACTAATGTGCCCGGTAGATGGCAATAGGCACAGCCCCTATTACATTGGGACCGAAACGTAACTGGCGAAGTGTGGGTGTGTAATACACCTCTGCCTACCCCTTCGGGGATAAAGGCGTGAAGTTATGTTATGTTAAATTTACTGTTGAGTTCATTTACCCACTTTTCACCTAGATATGTTATGTCTGTCGTATTTGTAGTAGGTACATGCTTATTGACGATGCTTCGCGAGTTTCATTGCGTGATTTTGTAGAAGTCACTACTATTCCAAAAATATAGGTCTTAACGAAATTTAGGAAAACTTGGTGTCAAAAAGAATGGATTTATTGCTTCAGTTTATTTTCTTTTTGTTCTAGTATTGTAAAATATATTAGAGTGGTGGTCATTTTAAAATATTATTTACGTGTCTTAGTCGCAATATTTTGCGCGGCTTGCAACGGTTGTGGTCGCGGAGGGACTTGATTGAGTCCCTCCGCGACCACAACCGTTGCAAGCCGGTAGAAACGTAGGAGAATAACAGAAGTATTTATGCCTTTGAGTAAGTAAATTAACGCGACTAAGATCCGCTAAATAATATTGTATCATGTATAGAAATCGCGAAAGTTTAAAATCGATTATTGGTGGTCATTTTACGTGTAGCAGCTGGAAAGATCAGACGGGCGCTTTTCTTTCAGCTAAATTATTCTAATCGAAATGGTTCTATCTGTCAGACTTGAGTCTACACATATGTCTACAAAACAAAATGTTAGGGACAGAAATAAGACCCACAGTAAAGTCAGAGTTCATTAAGGGTTCATTCATGGTATCAAAGACTTGATCTATTGGAACCTCTTCTTTCTCCTACCGTTATCCCAGTTTCAACCCGGGGTCCGCTTACTACTCTAACCGGATTTGACTGAATATTAGCTGTTCCACGGAGCGACTGCCTATCTGACGTCCGCAACCCAAAGGGATAGCGATATTCCATGGTTTTGAATAGTGTCAGTTTATTCAGAGATAGGTACTGACTCCTAATGACTGTCAAAGATCTTCATGACAACCGGGACGGACAGCTTAACGTGCTCTTCGAGGCACGGGGCAAGCGATAATTAATAATTCAATACGCACATAAATCTGAAATGTCAGTGGTTATTCTGTTCAAACGTTACATGGCCATTTCATGGCCACATTAAAAAACATATTGTAGCACTCTCAAAATTTTGCGCCTCGTGACAATATCTCAGAACAATATATAGGTCATTTGATATTCAAAACGGGGTAAATAGAAAACATTTCTACTTTCACATCCTGGTTTATTTACATTCATTAATGTTTACAAAAAGTGAAATTATTATCATAAACTGCGCAGCCAGGACCCCAGGGTTTCCTCAAAGTTATTTACGTCCGAAGTTTCTCTTTAGGGCGACGCGATTCCTGTATAAAACAATTGTAATGTCGGATCGTGGATGTCTAGCTTTATGTTTGTTTTATAAGGTAAAACGTGTACTGGGATATACTTTAAGACGCTCAGCATCTTCAATGTAAAGATAAAATTGTTTTACCATAAGACATTGATGGTTAAAAGACTAGAATTTAGAAGAAATTACTGCAATGTTTTGGTACAAAAGTGGGGCATACAGTGTTGTTTTAAGTGCCAGGATAGATTTTTGTTTTGCATGAGCTGCCGCTGGTAGAGCCATGTTCTTGACCATTATTTGAAACACTATATATCATTTGTCATTGTTTCTGCAATGGCTTGTATCGCGAGCACCTTTGCGTAAAACCCAATAGTGTAAACACTTAGATACAGAGTTTAGCTCATCGGCTTACAGAAGTTACTGAATTACCGCGAAAAACTGGTCATAACATGAAAGCGTATAGGCATGCAAGCTTTACACTCTCATAATCGGCTTGGTGATAACTAATCTCGATCTGTACCTGGGTCCATATAACTTAAATCTCACCTATACACTCCATCTACCTCGTTGGTCGAACAACTGCCTCGTTGCTCTCGCGGCATAAATGTGCGCGTGGGATTGGGAGGTCTCGGGTTCGATTCCTGGGTCGTGCAAAGTGTTACTGGGTTTTTCCGAATTCTCAGTAGCAGCACGGAGTCTGGTAATGTGTATGGTACGGCAATAGGCTCGCTCCCTATTACGTGGGACCTAAGAATTCATGGCGAAATGTGGGTGTAATATTACACCTCCCGCCTACGCCTTCGGGGATACAGGCGTGAGTCCATAAATAAATAAATAAAAATAAACACTCCGTCTAAGCAATAATTGCATTATGACAAAATTAAGGTCCTCATTATCTGGTAAAATAAAACAGATTCTCTTGTCAATGATAGATATTCTTTGACGTCTTACGTGTACCGCGTGTACGTCGTTCCTAACCAGATTGTTCGGATTCTGTTTATTCAAAGTTTTTTCCCTCTAGATTAATGAGCATCCCTGAATGATGAGGGTATAGCTGGGTTAATGCCTAAATAATTGAGCTGTTTAGTGATTAAACTAGATAGTTGTTAGACGAAGAAGCTGAGACGGCATCAAGGATTTTGGTCAGTAATTATAAGAAGTTCGGTTACTTGTTTGACCAAAATATTAGTAAATATATTGGATTCCATTGTTGATTGACGTTTGGTCACAAAAACGTCGAAGTATAATAATATTAGGCAATCAATAGTCTTCCATCAATTGGTAGGTGTTATGTAAGCAGAATTTTTTACGCAGGTGTACTACTAAGCAACGTGGGATTCATAACTGATCCCGAAAATTACCTTTGACCTAGCTCAATAAAATCTGTTTACCTGACAAAACACGGAGTCAATATTAGGCTATGTGAAGTAGAATAACCTTATGGTATCCACTTTTTCGAATAAAGAGCAAAGTTTTGTATAAAATATGAAGTCGATATAGTATAAGTCGACAAATAAGATCGTACGGTCAAAAACTATTATAAAACAAAATCTTGCGAACTATTTGAGCTCAAAATAAAGGAGAAAAAGTTTCTGTTTATAAAGTATTATTACCTAGGTAGAATTTAGAATCATATATGTATTTAGTATATGTGCTGAGGCATATCAAGATCGAGGTTTATTTTTCCGTAATATCCATATTGTCGTGTTTACAACATCATGTAAACAAATGAAACTTTTATGTAAAATTTTACATCGAAATTTACATCGCATCCCATGACGACATGACTTGACACTCCGATACAATTTGTAGTCCAAATAAAGTGACGTATCAACTCAGAGGGAATACAAATCTTCACATGAACCAATTATAGGAAAATCGGTGACGAAATTAACGGATGTTTCATTAAACAGCTTACCAGGATACAATATAAGGGATGATGCGACTACTGAAAGTGTGAACTGTATTTTGCTGAATACACTAATATTAGACATAAAATGCATATGTCTGAATAATATAAATATAATAGCTATTATAGTTAAGAAAAACCTTTATCAGTATCAGTGGTCAGATGTGACAGTGAATTTTCTGCTAATATGTATGTACTAGGTACTTCTGAAATGTTCAAGGCGTATTTTCTTTTCTATTTCGTTTCTTTTTTGTTTTCTTTTCCTGTTCTCTCAATTGTTCTGTATTTTTGACGAGTTACATTTTAGTAAATATATTGTTACGTTAAATAAAAAAATCTGATTATAAGTCAATAAATGTCTAATAATATGCAAAGTTATTGTGTTGATTAACCATATTTAATGCTCAACTCATACAACCATTGAAATCAGGCTGTATAATCCACATCCACGTCCACACAGTATCTGGTCTCATATCTCAGAGTCGTTGGACGCACACCTTTCGGACGTAATATCGAAGATGTCCTAATTAAGGGGACGCGACATGGGCGGGTGCAGGCTATATTGCGACCTTTCAATAATGAACACTGGGGGAGAATTGGACTGACGCAAAGTAGGGGATGAAGCGGTTGGCAAATTCGAGGGTTGATGGAAAGTTCATTGTCAGCATGTATTCATGTGCGAGAAATAATGAACTCGGTACGTCATACGTTTTCACTGCAATTTTTGTATCGCAGTTTTGTTTAGCTTCAATGCAAGTCTGCTTTGAAGCTAAACAAAACTGCGTGGTGGTAACACATCAGGTAGTCACGTGATGTGTTACCACCAATATAATATACTGTCTTGAAAGATGGCTATAAGATTATGATACAACTGGAATGCATTCTGTAGATGAGAAGAAAAAGCCGGTGTATTCTATACCACTGTGCAAAACTCATTACCTACTCATTAAAATCAGTAACATTCGTGAGCTGCTTGTGATCCAAAACATTGCCAATATACAGTCGGTTAAATCAAAAATATCTATTGTACGTTATTTGTAGTTCCAAAAGGTGGTGTTTTGATATCTTTCATTAGATCCTCTGAACAAATTATCACATATTTTCAGTGTTCACAAATCAAACCAGACTTTGCATCTTTATTGTCTTTGGTTCAAAATCATAACATCATAAGAGTATATTGGTATTAGTAACCCTCTTGTAACAAATTGCCAACTTCCTCCCTTTTGCTCTTAACTCAGGCCACTCGAACACGGATAAACGAAAATATTTGGCAATGAAATCCTCAGCTCTCCTGTAATTGCGGCGAGGATACTTACAAAGAATCCGTTTCAGATATATACGGATGTTGCCTGCGAAACAATCGTTGGATAAATGGATTGCCGAAACACGTGTATGGAGACAATTATAAGATAGCATTTCCTTTCAATAGTATTGATTGGTTTTAACGAAAATTGTCCTCTATCTGGCTCGTGCAAGATGAGGAAAGTATTGGGTGATTCTGTTAACGTTGATTTCGTTTTATCTTTACGTGTCATTGCTAGACAATGACGTAATTAATCTATTACAGAATTAAGCTAGCTTTGTTAAGGAATGATTTTAGAAGTCGTTTTCAGCAGCTTCCATTCTCGTAAATGAACTATGCCGCTGTTGATTGTTTACACAAAAATAAAGTAAAATTGTTTATTTGAAGACACGTCTTCGCTCACCTGTCATTCAGCCTGCTCCTTTTAGAAGAAAATTAAAGAAAAGTTGTTTATGTTTTGGTCTTCTCCTCTCTATCTATTCATTATTTGTCTTTTGAGTTATTTGGTCTCCACTCTTTTATTATTCTGTGTGTTTACTGACCACTAAATCTTAAATTAATAGGTCACTGTTTGTCGGCACGTCGTATAATGCATTTAAATCTACTTAAAACATTTGAAAAATTGTATTACCTACGCATATTGATACAAAAATAACTATACAAAGATTTTTACATCCAAACGAAAGTCGATAAATATACACCAGTAATATATTTAACAAAAAAATAGCATCATTTAAAAATGGCGTGCAATTTTAAAACATAAAAGTACTATTAACTTGTCATTCATGTATCTGTTAACTTTAATGATATTTAATTTTACACCGATGAAATAATAGTATAGAAGTTATATTACATATGATAGTAGATATAATATAAAATCTAATTGATTTCTTGCTAGCTGAATAGCCTGTCACGTAATATAAAAATACTTACTGTACGTCATTTAATTATTTTGTCACCTGTTTATTTTATACTAGAGGACGCCAGCAGCTACGCCTGCATTTTTTTTTAATTTACCCGTTTTGGCCGATCCCGTGAGAATTTCGGGAAATCCCTTCTTAGTGCACCCCTACGGTCCCCAAGGAACATACATGCCAAATTTCAGCTTCCTGCGCCCAATAGTTTCGGCTGTAGCGTGTCTGTCAGTCAGTCAGTAACGCAAGGATTTTATATATTTTGATTATCATTTAGTTTGCATGAGTGACATTTCATTATTTAATGTCTTACAAGGCCGCGGTTTCTATGTCATACAATAATTATGATGTTTAGTACATAATAACCATTTAATTATCTGGACTTGAAAGATTGCAAAGGCGTTAAAGATGATGTATGTCAACTGTCCGTCAAAGACAGAAATAGCATTCTTAAACTATCGTTATGTATTTTTGTTTTTGCATTATTTGCCTAAAATATTTATTATATGAGCTGTATGTGCAAAACTGCAGTATAAGATATATAATAAGAAGAAATAAATATTATAAGAAGGATAATTAGGTTGATTTGCAATCAATAAACACTATGACCTATATAACCATTCTTTTATAACGCTAGTTATCTATCTAGCAGCAGTAGTCTATGTTTTATTACAGAAATCTCGCCGGATAACTTTTCACTGCACACGAAAGAAGCAATGGCATTTCATTGTACAAGTTAAAGTGCAAGGCCTAGCACGTCATGGTAAAATTTAATTCAAAATCCTTACCTAATAGATAGCTCAGATTAGATTCTTTGACTTCCTGCAGCTTCAATGAATCGCGTTGGACAGGTTTCTTTGAGATCTTAGTTCAAAGAAATATCCTTAAGCAAGTTTATTTGACCATTAACAAGTGAGTTGCGCCGCAGGGTTTCATAGTCAACATCATGGTGGTTCAAATAAAAAACCTTTGATTAAGTAAACATTGATAGCTCTTAGATCCATTTACATACTTATCTTAGTTATAGAAAAACACAACCAGCTGTCCAGCGCAGCTGCTTCTAATATTGAGAAACGGAAACCTGTAATTATTTTGATAAACTTAGAACCTAGGCTTTACATACCTTAAGTTGATGTATTTTACTGTATACTTTTGAATTAAACATTACCTACTATTGTTCTTAAATGCCCATATAGTGACGATTTATGCGTAAGTTGGATTTCATATATTATGTAGCGCAATGGAAAGAAAGAAGGACCATATAAGTATTATAATTTCCCTTAACGATAGTGTGGATACCAATGCTGCCTATTTATTGTACAGAATACTAGAGGATGCCCGCTGCTACGCGTGCATATTATTTTTAATTTAATCGTTCCTGCCGGATTATACGGGAATTTCAAGAAATCCCTTTTTAGGGCACACCTATTTCAGACAAACCTTAGGTTCCTGCGCCCAATGGTTCTGGCTGTACATTGCCTGTCAGTCCATAAGTACGTAGTAACGAAAGCGTTATTTGAATAGATTGTTGTATTCTTCTTCTTTGTTTGAGTGTGTGGCCAACTCTAGTGTCAGAGTTTTCAGACCGCCCGAAGGCTTCCGACATGGCCTAACGATTTTTATCCTGGGGCAAGAACTGGGGCCGACAGCTTTACGTTCTCTCCGAAGCACGGTAGCGCTCAGATGTAAATGTCATACGTGGTCACCCATCCAAGTGGCGACCTGTGCAAGCGTTGCTTAGTACTTGCCAGAAGAGGGGCCACTTTAGAGGTGGTGGGACCCGAGCCCATTAATCCCCTCCCTTCTGGTTTTTATCGCAACCTGGTAAGAAATAGGACCAGGACCCAACACAACCAGTCCTGGATTGGTATTGAAACATGTAGGCAGGCCAAGGAGGCTCTTCCCGCAGTAGACGGTAAGATAGCCAAACAAATCCTCCGGCTGTCCAAACTACAACTGCGGACAGTCATGGCCGCCTACACAGGACACGGATTCTTTAATAAACACCTATTTACTATAGGTATCACCGAGAGCCCGCTGTGCAGGGCCTGTATGGCAGCAGACGAGACGGCAGCCCACCTGCTCCTCGACTGCCCTGAGGTCACACAGTACAGGCAGCAGTACCTGACGAGATACAGCACCCTGAGGGAAGCAGTGGGCCACATCAAGAGTCTGCTGGCCTTCCTCGAAGAGCTGGGGTGGCTCGAATGACGACACCATTCCCACCCGCACACAAAATACACGCCAAGACGTGGAGTTGCGGAAACAGCCCGTGCCATCAAGTATCAAGTAAGCGTTGCTTAACTTTCTCGATGTGTTATAAACGGCAAGCTAAGTCTCGCTATGAGCGCTACAGATTTTTGTATAAAGTAGGCTCTTGCGCATTGCTGAGTAGCAAAATATATTATTTTCAACTGCACCAATGTGAACACTTTCAAACTATCATGGCTTTTTGTTTCGTGATTTTTAATTACTTGAGCTTCCACTTGACCATGGCTGGTGTAATCCGTGCAGAATCATGGGCACAAACAAAAGGGATTTCACCTTCCCCCCCCCCCCGTGGCATCTCCACCTTGTCGTGGTGGGGGGGGGGGGCTCAGTAACCGTGGGTTTGAGGTACACCCACGGTGAAGCTAAGCGGGATCCCGAGAGGGGACGCTCCACGTGGGCCTGGGTGAGGCCTGCGTAGGATCCGTCCAAAGTGCGGGTGCGGGGGACAGTTCTGTCTGTCCCGCGTAGTCGGGTGCGGTCGCGGGAGGAGAGGCATGTCGGTGTTGCGTTGCCGCGCGCCCTATCTCCTGCGACCAAATGGGGTCGCACCATTGTTGCGTCGCGGTGGGGCCGCAGAGGAAGAGGAGATGCGGTGTTGCGTTGCCGTCCTCCCTATCCTCTACGGCCGCTAGGTGTTTTGGCGGCGGAGTCCAACACCTTCATCCGCTGCCAAGGGGGTTTTGTTCGGGGCCCGCCTGACCATCTGGCGGGCCAATACCCGTCGGGGGGTTGCGACGAATGCTTCGGCGATACCCGACCCTCCGACACACGGGTACAAGAGAAAGTCGAGGTTGTTTTTAGTGGTAACACCACATACTCCGGCTCTCATTTCCCCAAGAGTAGCCGATCCGAAGGGATTTTCCACCTCGTAAAACAAAAAAAAAGGGATTTCACCTTAATTTAAAAATTCCCCCAATACGATTAAATTCATACTGAATTAAACCAAAAGCTATTTACCTCTTTCCGGGAATTCACGAGCATCAAAAGTCGTTGTCATCAATAGCCGATATTAAACAATGAAATGTAGTCAATCAATGCAGTGCAATTTTGTGAATTTTGTTGGTGATATTTGCATTCAGAGTAACGTAAGTGGCAATGGTGTACCACTTTAAGTAGACCAACTATATATACTAGTGTTATTAGAAGAAAATAAAACCAGCCTTGTCTCTTACAGCATATCTCTTACTAGGCAGTAAGAGATATGATGTAAGAGACAAGGCTGGTTTTATATACGCATATATATACGCACAGGCGTGCGTCAAACTATATTTGCAAGAATTTTGAGTTTTAACTTAGCAGCTTACTAAATATCCTTTTTAACCGATAAAAAAATATCAGTAACAACCAGCGAGCTTTCAGGTTTTGCGAATTACTTACTTACTTACACGCGATATTTTCCTAACACCTCTGCCTTATTCCTTAGCCACTTATATAAGCGCAATATTAGGCCCCGTAAATATCACTTTCTCCTTTCATGACATCCTAACTCCACTTCTTGTATAGGTAACGACCAATCCTAAATCAACTCGGCTGTCAGGCCATGATAGATCAATTTCACCGTAAAAGTCTAAAAATACGTATTTTCAGCCGTAGACCATTTGATTGATCGATTGACAAACAAAGCAGACTTGTCTACGGCTACATTTGAACCACCCCAGGTAGTAGCAATGTCGGCACTTCAAAAAGTTCCAAATACTTTAAAAGCCATTTAGAAATATAAAACTTTATTTCATTTATTAGTACCTCGGCTGAGGTGTGAAAAAGTACTTAAGCTGCGGCGATCTGAACCTCTTGGGCCCGTAACATCCTTGTATAGAAACTTTAACTGTTTACCATATCAGTTGGAAATCTTTTTTGTGTACTTATATTATTCGTATATATGTCACATTAGCATTAATTGATATTCATGAATGGGTTGGGGATCGCTTTTTAATTTTGTGATCATAAAATGGTATTGCTTAGTGCCTGGGTATAGAACTTGTTAGTTGCCAGGTGCTTAGCTTTTTCTTAAAGCAGGCTCAGCTAGATTCTGCCTTGAAAGTTGTAAGATAAGAGAGCTGTTGAAGCGTTTGTAAAGCATTACTGTAACATTCCTTATACAGGGTGTAAAAAGACCCTTAACGAAAACTGAAATCCCATGTTGTACCAATCACTACAAACATTTTTTACTTCGGCACCATAGCTAGAAAATTACTGTTTCAGGAGATATGGAGGCTCAAAGTTAGTATGGATGTTTTCTAATTAGGTACAAAATCGATGCATTTACCCCGCCAATATGCTTTTTAGGTGCCCTATGAGCCCATGGATAAGTAGGTATTTCGAGCATTGCACGCGCGCGCTTTTAATAGCGGTTTAAAAAATGTGAAAGCTAAAAAAAAAAACCCAGGTATTATTTTTGGTTAGTATGACTTGGCATCCACACGTCCACAACGAGTAAACTTCGGCTTGGTGATGGGTCTTGTGACACTCTTTTGTAATTCTCTCACGTCTTTGGAATTCTATGCCTGATTAATGCCTATTGGACTGCTAAGCCTACGCTGTCTGTCTGACTATACATTCCTTCGTTTATATATGCATCTATATCTCATGAAACGTATTATGTAGAATTTATTTTTTAACTTTGTTTGTTCTTTTCTTTTACCACTTAGCAACACACTGAATGCTATTATATATCATACGGGAAAACAGTGTTTGTTACTTATACATAAAGGCTAGTTTCGAGTGTCCTTTTGGTTCTGTTGATTAAATATTTGTAAAGAGGAGCATTACAGGATTTAGAACTACAAGCACCATCTTCTAAAAAATAACTTTGGTACTAAAATGCTGATATATGAGGCCTTTTACGATACAACCTTAATTCTTTCTAGAATCACACTGTAGTTTAAATAGCTGACGTATACGATATACCCATGAAATTTCACACATTTTCAATTTCCATAAAAGTGTATTCTCATTATTACAATTTACAAAGTTACTTAGAGGGTCACAGAGTCTAATTTTTACGCTAGCATCTCCATAAGAGAGTAATTAGAATAATTAGCGATGTCTCTTGAATGTGGAGAATCATTAGATGCTTTTGGTATTACGTTTATGTTCAAACGGAGTGAGCAGAATTTCATTTTAGTATGGTATGGATTTTATTCCGGATCCTTCTCAATTATCGTAGCCCTACGTTTCGTTTCAAGAGGGGAGTTTAAGGCAAGGGTTGAGAATGTTTCAAAAGTGTAGGTTATTTAAAAGTCTTGGACATGGTGAAGACACCTAGAAGACCAAGAGGTCTTCTAGGTGTGTGAAAATTAGATGTACTTACATACATTTGATGGTTTAGAGCATACAGCTCACAGACCACCTACGTGGGGTAGGTGGTCTGTGATACAGCTTCAGGAAGAACAGTTCGGCATTATTGCCATCGCGCAATAAACTCGCCTCGTGAGTAAAAATGAAAATCATTTATGTATGGGTCACATTTTGACCTAGAAACTGAAACCTGATTGTTTCAAAACATGCCCACAAACTTAGGTCATGAGCCTAATGAACCCTAAGTTCGGAAACATTAAGATAAACAATGAATGAAAACGCATTAATAGTTCACCACGTTTTGGCAGCACTTGAGAGGCCTATGTCCAGCAGTGGACTGCAATAGGCTCATTGAAAGAATAGTTCACATTGCGTAAACCCTAAATTCAACCGAAAATCATAACTTCGGCCGCTTAAAATCATATTTTGTTACCTAAGATTTCAACGCGAATAAGCCTCGTATTCAAGTGAGTCTATAAATTTAGTGAGTCGTTAGTAAGTTTGTGAGTAAAGTGAAGGACTCCTAGTGCTAACGTCAAATCAGTGAACATTCATGAAGCATTCGGGGCGTGTCTCCAATGTACTGAATTTGATTAGCTCTAATAATAATTTATTTTTCAGATCTTTGATGGCACTAGTCGTATATGCGGTCACTGCAAAAAATATTTTAAGTACAAACGGTAGGGTTAAATGATCACACATTTTTCCTGATCGTTGTTAGTCTAATCCGATAGACTATAATATTGAAATTGCAGTCAATGTATGGAGCAAAATCGACACGCTGCTGGTTTTCATAACAAAAATACAGTACCATTTATGTCATCAAAATCAAATAGTTAAATTGTTTCTCTCTACTCTATAACAGCTGTTTTATTACTGAATGAATTTTAGTGACGTTTCGCACACGGGTACCTTATCTAGAAAGATATAATGGTAAAATATTTGGTAGTTTATCACAACACGCATCACTTGATCCTTGTACTTAGTCCAAAGCACTGCTCGCGCACCCAAAACCTAGGTCGATACTTAGCGTGTAAAAGCAATAATTTATGTATGACGATAGATTGTTCACTTAGAAGATCACTACACACAAGACGAGCTTTTGAATCCTGACACACATCCATTTAACATTAACACAAGATCATATAGAAACATGAATAATAAATGATCTCTACATTAAAGTACTTCATAAATACTAAAACTATGCCTAGACATTCGCACGCTATTAACATAATCTTAAAACTCACACCGCCATATTAATATGAATTCTAAAACTGCAATAATTATTACAACAATTTTAATAGTCATTGTTTATAGCGTACTTGTAACTTTGTAGAGATGTCGACGGACGGAGACATAGGTCATGATAGTATTAATAATCATGTTAAGAGTCGGAGGATTAGACGTAACTGTTTCATGCGTATAATTTATGTACTATTTATTCTTGTCTTTCAAATAAGAGGACACTGCTATGTCATGGCAAAATACTATTATAATAAATTTGAAGAATTTATTTGTTTGAACACATTAACTAATAATTGGATATGATGACGTTCCATCTACACAAAGGCTCGGTACATGTAGTATCTAGAAAAGATGAACTTTTTTTACAAAAATTGGTAACATATCAAGACCAAACGAAAAATCACCGAACTAGTAACACACCACCCCATAATGATAGGGTGGAAATCAACCCCTGATTGAAGAGTGGGAGCTATTTCATCCCTCGGCGGCTTGAGACGGTGGAACTAGGGAATACAACGACCTCATTTTTTTATTGAATACTTTTTACACGTTATATCGCAATCATGTTTCTTTACAAGTTTCTAGACTAGAAATTAATAGAAGTTGGAAAGTGTTAGGAAAACTTTACCTTTGAATAACGAAGATTTCATTTATGAAGTAGCAATTATGTAGCACAAAATTTTGAGATAATATTTAACTATAGAAAAGCGAAAGTTTTAGCTTTTGGAGGGCTAGAAAACGATTACCAATTTGTATAAGAAGCATGCTGGTTTCATCACGAATAAGCCATATTTACTGAAAAATGGTCGCTTCTGTGTTGCTTCTTGCAGAAAATCGACGTAAAGTAACAAAGTGTTCGGCTGAATTTCCTAAGGCTGCGTCGGAGGACCACTTCTCCAGAATCCTCCCTCTGTGTTTTTTGGCTTCTCCTCGTTCTCTCTGCAGGTAGTAACTAATATATATTTACAATGCATTGTATTTTACACAGCAGATTCAATGTTAAACATGCTGTGATAGTTTTATTTCAAAACCAATGTAATCGCGCGCAGAGGTCTCGAACTTGATTCCATACAAGATTCGTAGGATCCCGTAATATTATATGCCAACTAAACATACATCAACAATCATACCAACATAGACACATATTTGATTTTAGCCGTAAAAAAACACTTCTCTATCTAAAAGAAAAACGTGACTAATAATACACACATTTCACGAGAAACCTCGATAAAATTACAAACTGACAAACAAATGCTTATTCGAGCTTACAAAGCTTAAATAATATTAACAATTCTGGTAGTTCACAAGAAAAATTCCGAGCAGTAACAACAAAATCATCTTGGCAAACAGAAGGAAATGATCCTTGAAGCGCGACAATAGAGTTCAAATTCGTTGTAAAGGTAAACACTATTCGTAAGGTTTGTATATTTTACAATATACCTGCAAACTTAATTCTGCATTGAGACTAAGCTTTAAAGCTAAAAGAACAGAGTTCAGAATTGAGTGAACGAGGTGGAGGCGTACCATGTGAGCCTACAAGGAATGAGGTGAGCACAGCAAATATTGACATTAGACTTAGTGGAGACGACACAGAGAAATGTATCCAAATACTGAGGTGTCGATGTTTATTTGTACAGCAATAGAAACCGCAATAAGATAGCGAGGATCTGTTGCTGACGATGTGCGATACGGTTGGATACTGATGCTCAAGTATAAAGGTCTGTTGCTGGCAAAATACATAGGTAATATCATATGTATGCTCTATGAAAAATATGGCCGATACTGTAAACATTCTTAGGGATACCGGTTATGTCAGTCAACTTTTATAAATAAAAATAAGTAACGGGGTGTTTGTGGATACTTTTTTATGATTTCGTAATAGAGATCTTTGATACGCGATGGAGATGGCGCGATTCTCACCCACTGCGGCATTCTTCAAATTGTTCCTATGCACTTTTTTGGAATGAAGTCACGGATCCCGGGCTCCAAGGCCTTGGAATACAACCGACCACTTTCATAGGTTATCTAAAGGAGTAGCAGACTGACCCAATTATCCATTTCAGAACTTTCATCATCATGGTTAAGAACATACGTCCAAGATTTTCGCATTCGAACCTTGGGTCCGATTTCTAATCTAACCGTATTAACAGACTGCTATAGGTATCTATAGGTATAGAAAATATACCTAAGTCTACATAACAAAATGTGTAAGGGCAAAACGTAAATAAAAACAATTAATTTGTAAAGCACTCGCATTTAATCAAACTATAATTATTATACCAAATAATAAATAGAACACAATGAAGCATTTGATTTCACATTTTCAAATTACGTCTAACATTTTAGGCTTCATCAATTTTCAACATCTTAATTGCACATCAAAACGTTAATAAGTTATTCATGTCGGACCGACGACTTAGGCCAGTGCACAAAGTGAATTCTTAATGCAGATATTACCAACGTTTATTAAAACGTTTTATAGATTTTATGAAGGGCTCGAAAGGGAACGTTTCGAGGACAAATTAAATGAACAAACGCAATTATACATTACTTCGAGAACGTGTCGGGAAATCTTGACTGTCGGAAAATCTACATCGAGGTTTTTTATTTACTAGTAGTAATATATCATGACTACTAGTAAATATTATAAAATAGATTTCGACTTTCGATCGGCTGTATTGGTTGAGAATTGCCGGTCGTCAAGAATTATGTCTGAAACGTATGCATGGAACGTGTAGCAGTTTAAGCTTCTAACGGCCATTTTCAATATTGGAACTATAGATAGATCTGTAGATTTTAGATTCGTGTTTGACATATTTCGTATGGAGCTTATGTCAAAAACTGTCAAAAACGAATCTAAAATCTACAGATCTATCTATATATCGAATATTGAATTCCGTAGTAAATCGCCGCTTGACCGTCTTGACACTTCGCCCAGTATAGTTGGTTAGATGCCGAGGATCCTACACGGGACAAGCTTGTATTGAGTCAGGATCACATCTGTGTCCATTAATTTAAGTTTCTTTAGTGCTTTTATCACCAACAAAACTTCTAACACCATCATAAACAAGTTGCTCGCTAATACAAGCTTACAAAAAAGGGAACCAACACCAGATCCTATGAAATAGAAATGCTACAAAGTTTTCATACAGATGTTAGGTTCTGATGAAAATGCTTGTAAGACAATGTATAAAGACGAACATGTGTAGATAAATACATTTATACAAATAGTTGAGTCCATTTTTACGATAATTTCGATGATGTCTTCGGATGTCTTGTTTTTAACAAGGCTATACCTACACGTCATCACACAGCATCTGCTACAGGTAATGTTTACGACGAGTAGTACTTCTAATTTACGAACAAAATATTGTTTTGCATACATATTAATACTTCATACAACTAATCAAACACTGTTAATGCAAGTCTGCCTTAAATGGTACCTTGTTCATTAAACACAGCCACATACAGAAATAAACATAGCCAGGTACTATTCAATATATAACTTTACTTCGCTCAAAGCCTTTTTATTTATTTTACATATTCCAAAATAATAACAAAGTAC
The DNA here is from genome assembly GCA_944739405.2 of Euclidia mi. Lineage (NCBI taxonomy): Eukaryota > Metazoa > Arthropoda > Insecta > Lepidoptera > Erebidae > Euclidia > Euclidia mi. The sequence goes on from OX123197.2 coordinate 15,587,151, forward strand.
GCATATCAATTCAACCACTTTCAAACGATAATGAATACGTTATTGTAAACTGAACTAACGCGCGTTGCGTTTCACGAACAATATAACTTGTGATTACTTGCGAGTAGATGGTTTCTCGTTCATTTGTCTTAATGACTTGCTTGGTTTACTTTTGATGTTCGGTTCAAAGGTCATGTAGGCACGTGTATATTTATTTAAGTATCAAGTATCTGTATGTATGCCATTATTTATTTCAGTTTCGGATGTCAACGTTCTGTGTTCAGACATAAATCACGGAATCTTGTTTTATTCTGTTCGCAAACTGGAAACAAAAATGAGTTTACATTTATACAAATAAATAAAATGAGAGTGTTTTTATCAGCTGAATTTGAAAACACTTTAGTTTTTTTATTAAGCCTGTCTATTAGTGCCGGCTAAACTTTGACGTCACTTTTAACGGCAGATAGCCATTTGCCTAAGGAGTCATCTAAGTTAGAAAAGAGATTATACTAAATAAAAAGACTAGGATTCAATGCAAAAAAGAAAACTTATTTAAACTATATATTATCAGATTGTTTAATATTTAAATATTTTATAAATAAGTCAGTTTGCGTGTAATCACTAAAATTATCTTATAAGTATATTCTCAATACACAAATTACACAGTGGTTAACTCAGCCATTCAATACATGAACCTTTTCATGTTTGCACGCTTTCATTATATTCTGTGCCCACATTTTGAAGTGTACACAAGAAAAATTAATAGCAAAATGTTTACGCTTCCTACTGTATCCAACTGCCAGCTTACCTTCACAAAATCGTTCAAAGTTAATCCGGACAATAACTCCCCAATAATAAACCAGTACACCATTTGTGACTTTAAACATAAATATCCCTTTTCCACCGAGAAACCTAATAGAACAAACGATTTAACAAAACAAAATTAAACCCAAAAAAGATCACACCAATATATTAAGGGTTAAAACAACCACAGTGAATTTGTTTTAAAAAACCGATTATAATCACCAATTATCCCTTTGATCGGAAAAAAGAGGGGAGAAGGAAAACTTTTTTTACAAAGCCGGTAAACAAAAAGGTAGTTACGAATAAAGCGCCAGTTAAATTAAACACCAAAACAGGGATTGTTTAACGACAAGCATTTCATTCCAAATAAAAAAATGTATTTTACAGTTAAGTGGATTTGCAAAAAAATAGGTACTTCTACTTCAAAAGATATTTGAGTAGTAGTATTATTAAATTGAATTACCCTACTAATTTGATATTTTATTATAACGCGAAAGTTGAGAGTTTGCATGTATGCATGATGTTTTTCTTTCATGCAAGAATTATTGAAGGTACTTTAACGAAGCTTTGAAATAATATAGCGTATACATAAGCTATCTTTTGTCGCAGTAACCGCGTGGGTACGCGGTCGAAGCCGCTGATGAAATCTAGTCTGCCAAATTCCTTAGTTTATTTTTTTAAGGCAGTAGATATAGTTATGTTGCTTTGTTAATAGTAAAACAATCGCGTAGCCTATGAAGGTTTGCACGTCAGTCGCTTATTCATTAACGTTTCACGAGATTACAAAATAATTGTAAGTAAGTATATATAAAATATGTGAGCTCAACCTGGGCATTTACCCTAAATCGTAATTGTTATCATCACTTTCATATCTACGTCAGTAACAAAATGAATCAGTCTACTCTTTATATTAATAATTATTGTTCAAACACCCAAAATTTGGTACTCTCGGGTCATCTTTCGTTGCTCCCCTATTTTATTTGACTAGGAGTGTAGTTATTTGCTCTTATCAACCCTTATTTTGACAGCCAGATAATTATAACCCTTTCGCCCTTAGGGCACAATCTGGGGCTGTCATATTTCTCATTTCAGCATTTAGCAATAGCTCATTTTCCTTGGCAGCCTCTTAAATTTTTGGCAAAGGAAGATTTCATTTCCGTATCCGTTTGTCCGTCTGTCAAAGGCACGTCTTGGTATGTTTTGGTTAGAGGAATAATTTTTATTTGTACATAAATAAAGAATTTGAACATAACAGGCCTTTCATAGATGGATGCAGTTTGATTTGTAGGAATTACTATGAAATAACCACCAAAACATAGATAGTTTTATAAGAAACTGTATACCTAATAGGGTGGCAATCTGATAAATACTTCATGCATTTTACTCAATATACTAAACTTAATCGTGATGGTTTCAATTTACCTATAATCTACAAAAAAGTCGCCGAAAAGTTGATGCAATTCTAAACTCGGGTGAAATTATATTAAAGTACACTAATGAAAGGATAAATGGCACCAAGTTCAGATGGGCTACACTTAAATTGTTCTTTTTGTTTAGAATGTTGCAAAAGACCCACATAACCTTATAAATTTAACATTTTGAGTTTCTTAAATTTTTATTTTGTTTTGACAAGTTTATTTTATGGTATACCTTTTCCAGTAAAGTCGAAAAGAAATTCCAATAAAAACGGCGTTACTAAATAAAAGCTACAGAAACCATATACTACAATTGCCATCATTCAGGAATGCTTTTACTGTATGTAACAAATTTAATGTCGCCGAACATTTCACTATAACTTGAGGAAATAAACTCTGCTTGAATATAAAATTGAAACCCAAGAATGTGTTTGAATTATTCATAGCACAAACATAATACCGCAACCCAAAGGGCTAGGCAGAGGTGCATTACTGCCACATTTCGACAGTTGTAGTGTTGTCCCTCGAGAAAAACAAAAGCCTAGTGTCATGGTGAAATGTTGTCATGTCAAAAATAACCCGGTGGAGAATTGAGTGATTTTCACTTCCAGGTAAACAAAGAAAAAAGTATTGATGAAGATCAAAATTTAATAAATATTATTTATCAAGGTGAAAATAACTTATTTGTGATTCACAGAACTTCACTTATTATGTTCAAATCAAGCAAAATATGAACATAAAAAATCTGCTGAAGTGTATTGCCAACTTGCGACTAAACTATACATACACCGTTCCTGTTTATAAGTTACACCGGAATCGAATCTGATCGAGGTAATCACGTCCAAATTACTGGTACTACACACAAAACAAGATGTATACATATCAGAATTTTGTTTAACGAAATTCCAATTATAATATTGTCGTTAACAAGAAAATACAACGTAATTTTATATCACAATTGTTTTAGGCAGCAAAGCTTTAAAGATTCAACCCATCACTGCTCACTGATTTTAATTCAATTCAGTAACGTCATTTTTAGAACAGCCCTTTTATGTTTTCGTCGCGTTACGAAATTAAGGGCAGTGAAAAGGGATGGGGTAATACTCGTAAATTATTAAGAAATCACCCTTCAGAATATTGAATTCTCCTAAGATTTCCTTTTATTTACGACGGTTTTATTTTTTATTTTTGCGAAAATGCTTCGTTGTTTTCTATTTGTTAAAAGGAATTGATTAGGTTTAAAATAATTGTATTTGCATCGTTTATATTTTATTTTAAAGGTGTTTTACAAATACTTTATAAGAAAAATACAGGTATAAAGCTATTGTAGTATTAGATGCTGTTATCGCAAATTCTAAATACAGAATATTTTTGTTTGAGTTACATTTTGTATTACTTTAGTAGACGCCGAGGTGGTGATATGTGTCACAACTGTCCAATCCGCGTACCGTAATTAAAAACGTAATATAAAAGGGTTGGCTTATATCAGTAAGCATTTGATATTCACATGACAAAAAAGAGGAACTGTGCTTGAACGCATTGAGAGATATTCAATGGTCACCCACCCGAAAAACACGAAAAAAAAACGAAATGTCCTTCCCCATTCCACACCCGGAAATCAACAGAAGATAACAAAGTAATAATAATTAAACATACAAACTACGTAACCGTTAAAATCTAATTAAATAAAAATTAAGTAGGTTACGGTGATAAACACATACAGCCCTTACTAGTGTTAATCGATCGTACTAGCTTAACCCTAAAAAAACGCCGGGGCTTGCGTGACCCGGGCAATTAATTCTCGAAGTACGTCTACAACCAAGTGGGTTTATCATAATTATAAATGCACGGACGTTTGTAGTGTTAATACGTACGCACCGTGAAATGATGTGCGTAAGTGATAAATAGCTGCTTAATTGTTTATATTATAATAAATGAAATGGAAGGCTGTAGGTACGGTCAAATGAGCGGAAAGGGTTTCAAGTGCCGAGTAATTATTTACGCTCGGTTTAGTATAGATTTTTTTTTGTAATTCATCCGTTGTCAGAAACATTGTAGGTGACGATGTAAGCGACGTCTATGGGTAAAGTTATACCTATGCTATAAAAGGTAAAAGGAATTATAATCGCTCATTTGCACGCGAACTTCTCATAACAATAGTACATAGTATGGTTCAGTCGTTCCAGAACACTATAATTAATATGTCAATATGCATAGCAATAATGGAAAGAAAAGTTATTTATAGAGATATTGTGACATTTTCTCATACAAAGTTATGCTAAAATGCACTAGATTCAGGCTATTCACGGATACTGCCTATTCACAATGCCTCAGGAAAATGCCGTGCTATATGGGTGCTAGTTTATCAGTTATGGTAGCTAGACGACTAGCTGATTATAAATCTTATGTTAGTAAGGATGTCTTACATCGATTATAGTGATGGATGTGCCTCTATAGCCTTTCGCAGTCCACTGCTGTACTTAAGCCTCTCGTAATTTGCTTCACAATAGGATTGTACAGTCTAACAACTTCCCGCTAGACCACCATAAGGGCGAGGATCGCTCAGCAAGACATCGTCGCTTCCAGCGCTACTTTACACAGACATTGACACCCGTATACAAAACCCATTTCTAGTGTGCCTCGACTCTATGAGTGAGCCAAGGGATTTTTTTAAACTGTTCCACCGCCGACTTGTTTGATTGTACGTCAATAGCAGGACTTGGCCTACACCACAGATTGGTATTGGGTTTGATGTCAAGTTTTCTGTCTTTTCGCAAAGATACTATTGCTTTGTGTGTTTTCTTTAATTGCTTCTTACTACACCAACAGAAAGTAATGACGCAGTGAGATTTTGGATACGAATGTGCATTATAATCAATTATTAATTCAGAATTTTCTTTCTTTCGAAAGATACAAGGGACATACTTTGAAAAAGTTGTAATAACATAAATATTTTAGTATATAATGGTAATAATTAATGATTTTATTGAACATGGAGTACATGTACATCAAAAATGGTAAACTAGTAAAAGTAATCTTACTTTTTTAGGATACTGTAAGTTTGGTTGGTCGTGGTTTGGTTTGGTTAGTCGTTGATTTACAGTTTTAGAAAATATATTTCCTTTTTGCGTATTAGGATGTTCTTAGTGGTAGCACGGGAAAGTGGAAACCAGGCAATGAGCTTCTCCAAGAGTTATAATGTCTTTCGTCACATAAAAAGTAAATCAGCCTCCTATAAAAACTGTGTTATATTTTGCAAAAGTTGAAATAAAAAAAAATGATAAATGCTTTTAATTCTCTTGATATCTGGTATTTACTAGTTAAACTCACTTCTTCGCCTGCTCGTCGAAAATCTCGGTAAAGCTTTATCAAAATATAACTGATTAATTTAGCCATAACTAATGGTACAAAATTAATTTGAATCGATGCAGTAATTGTAAACTGCATCTATGAGAAAAAAAACTAGTGGTTATTCCTTATAATATTAATACACCAAAATACTTTATTATAATGGATTTTGAAAAGAACAAAACGTCAAGGAAACCTTAATTTCCGTTTCATACAACGTACTACTTAACCAGTCAAATGTCCATGTGAAAACAAGCGAGTATTTCTAACATACATTTTTTTTCATGTTACAATCAAACACTTATCACGAAGATCTTATAATCTAATACCGTAAACACTTACTTGCACCTATCAAACTATTTTAATTGTGACTTAAATGACCCGTGGCGTTATTAGGGTTAACAAAGCTTCACATATTTTTTATTTTTCTTTTCGTAGTGTTGTAGCGATGTCGAGTGCGTTGATCGATGTGATGTGGTCACTTTGACGGCGTATAATTAAATAGTTTGCATGTATGTATTAAAGGGTCACGTATCATTCATGAAAGTTTATTTGAATATGAAAAAATAAGTGTAGCCCGTAATTTATGGTGATATTTACTTCAAAACCGGCAGCGTTTCAAAAACATATCAACCAGCTTTTTGCCCCCTTAGGAGTTGAATACAAAGAAAGCCTGCATTAAGGAAGTAACTGTCCAAACTGTATGTTTCTAGCCTCAGAAGTTTAGGTTCTATGTCTGTCAGGACAAGTAATATCAAATATAGTTTTTGAAAAGCTTCTTCTACAGATCAAATTAATATCATCTGCCACCCATGACTACATTCTAGTTCCATTATTATATGTGATTCCTATTTTTTTAGATCTGGTTGTTAAATCGATTTTATGTTCCTAATCATAACTTATTTAGAAAACGTCTAGTTATAGAAAATAGGTAAAGGCAGGTAGTTTAGTATCCTCATATTTTTTTTGACTTGCTATTAACTAAATCAATTTTATGTTCATAATTATAACTTAATTGGAAAACGCCTAGTTATAGACAATAGATAAAGGCAGGTAGTTTCGTCACAGTAGGTATAATAACGACACTTTTTTATTATTGTTTTTCTTGCAATATTTATAACCCCCAAAATATCCAACTTTCGGGCGTCTGATACGCAGCTGATATTAACGCCCATTTCTCAGAAGCTGCTGTAACAGTTCCGGTAGATCTTTGAATTAACGAGTGATAAATTCAACTTTATGATAATGAGTTTTTGTTTTCGGAGAAGATGACTGAAGTCGGGTGCGTTTGTAGTGTTAATGTGTTTTTAAATGATCATTTTGTGATGCTGATTAATTTTAATTAGTTAAAAATAAAATGTGGTACATAAACGTCACGAAAACCAGTTGTATGCATAATAATGGGTGCTTTGCATTAAGTATGAACGTTAGAAGGTATTGTTACTTTTTATATTTAAACTTTTTTTTCTATAGGTCCTTCGCCCATCTTAAGGGTACTAAGCAGAGGAACATTAAAGGTTATAAAGGTACAGTCGGATATTTTTTTTTGCAATGGAGGGACCTGTAAAGCTGTACTTCAACATTTCATAAAATATATTTGGAAAAATTTACAGGTAAAGGAATGTTGCAAAGTTTTTATTAAGTCATCCATACGCACTACTTGCATAAGCGATTTGTATATACATACAAAATGTATCTTTGAGTTTATACATTGCAAATTTTATCGTGTTCAGTTTGCATTAATGGTATTTGCTTACAAATGCAAAACAACAATTGCTGCACAGTGCAATTATTTTTAAACAAAGTAATTAATTATGAATTTTGTTTAAAGTATTATTTCATATTAATTTCAAATCCGTCAAGTATTTATTTGAGGAAAAATAATTAAAATACGTCTTATAGTCCATTAAAAAGTTACATTTTGGGTTGCATTTGTCAGAGGACACAATTTTATTTTACAGATGTGTAGGGAGGGCTAGTGTAAGGCTTGATCCAAATTAGTGGGTACGTACCTCTTGTCCCTCGGCCGCCATCTTGGAAAGAGTGCAGGCGCGGATGGTTTTACTTATTTATCTGGTAAACTATTGATGACACTCTCAGACAGATCTCATCTCGTTCAAGCATGTTTGCTGCAAATTAAATTCTCTACAATTTTGGTTCGATAATTTTTGTCATAAAAGCATAAATAAAAAAGTATTTTTTATGATATTGTTTTCTTTAGGTTATTAGGTATATCGTTTCTTCATGGCAAATCTATGAACAACGGAAACAACCACGCATATAGTATCCAAATCCAGTCCGCCTTTTTAGTGTATTTGATTAACAAACACCCAAATATTCAAACTTTAATATTACAATAATGATTGTAGAATTTGTATATTTTTCAATTAATAGCATTATATTTACGAACAGCCATCCATCTTTTTATGTCCTTTCATTTCAAAATGTACCGATTTAAAAGGCATTAAAATTTAATTGTACATTTTAATTAACTAACACACGTCGCCTTAACATCATATGGTAATTTAATTTGGTAGCTACTTTAATCTCAAGCGAAGCCGCACTGCGTTAATGTGTTATTTCGGCCTATTAATTAGTATATTGTATGTTTTTTATTTTGTGATAGAGGCACAATAACAAGTGAGGTCGTTTTGTAGGAAAGGAGTAAAAAGTTAGATGCGCATTCGATTAAAATATTATAAAACTTGGTGAAGTAATTCAACATTAGATGTTGCACTTAGTGCGTAAACCTTAAATAAAAAGACTCACGAAGATAGATTCATCAACATGGGTTGGAAAATGATAAGGAAATTTATTAAAATATAATTCGGATTTATTTAGCTACCCTAGCTTTTGGAATATGGTAGATTTTTCAAATGACACTTTTTAAATATTGGTTTTGGGGATAAAACTAGAACTAATAGGTGAATTCTTATAAAACTACACCAAAAGATAGGAGCCCTAGAAATCTAGTTAGCTTTGGTTCAAAATAAATTTAATATTTCGTTTACTGTAACAGGCCGATCAAAAATGTGAAAAGAGGTAGTAACTAAATGATCAGGTATTTGCAATTCATGTCATAGACCACGGCAAGCAAAATCATTTCAATATATCGTCCGCAACAAGAGAAAATCTGCATGTGGCTGACAAAAAGTCGTTGAGCGGACCCTGCTTGATCCTTAAGCTATACCGTCTTAATGTTATCTTCTAACATTTCTGCCTACCCTATAAATAGCATATAAGGTACATAATGACATTACCAATGACATTTAAACTCAATGAACTTCCCGACTTAAAACTCTAAGTGATATCTCCCCTAATAATTGCCTCCCTTAAAACCAATTTCAACCCTCTCTTACCCTTTACAAAATCGAGTGCGCAACACGAAAAATTTATAACACCCCAATAAATTAATGAAAAAAACCATTAGAATGTCATTAATTCGTAAATTAATTACTTTTTGTATGAAAAAATGCATTAGTATTTTCAATTACGTACACCTGCTTCATTTGGTAGATGTATAAATTATGTCTTAATTTCAGGAGAGATTTACAATGTTATTTTCGATTTCCTTTTTTCTCTCAAATAATTTGGTTGCAATGTGTCATAAATTATTTTTTTATGTGTAATATGATATTGTTTAGGCGTTATATTTAACTTTATGAATAGTTTTCTAATTGGTAATAATTTTTGATGAGGTATTGAATTTTATGATGTTATATGACATTATCCGTTTTCTTAATCAAAATTTTGTGCATAACGGTGTGAAAATTATACTTAAAGTATCTTTTTCACTCTTAAGTAGCGATTACGATTGGTATGATAAAAAGATTGTATATTTTTTTAATAGTATGTTTGTTGTATGTGTCGCCAGGATATACTAGAAGCTTAGTATTCGAATATTTTATTAAGGCAGCTGCAAAACCTAACGTTGTCTCAACCTTATCACGTGTCCTGTCTGTGGTTATATTAGGCCGCAAGTTGAACGGCGCAGCTTAATAGAGAGGCTAAGCTTGTTATTTGCTTACAAATGAGAAGTTTTCCAATATTTTCCAAAATGCAAATTACCTATGTTGAACTATTTGCAAATATGTATTTGCGTTTAACATTGTGACCATTAAATAATATTAGACAAAGACGAACTAATACATATTGTACATGAAATATATCAATTACTACTTGCCTTGAAAATTAATAAAAAAAAATCACGACCTCTTGATCGTATGTAGTTTTCATAAGCTCCGCCAAATTTATCCATTAGCTCGTGTAAATTGCTTATAATAAGAACTTCAAATACATACAGAGATACATATTAGACTCTAACTAAAGTAATCATCAATATAGCTACAAGGTGTAAATACTCTATAGTATAGTCAACATGAATTTTTAAACATTATAGTAACATATTTACTAAGTAACTCAAATATTAGGTGTTTAACCAGAACTTAATCATTGCAAGCACCTTCAACCTAAGCTGACAAGTAAAGAGCGAATGGTAATCCAATATTCTGTCAAGTGTTCATAAAAAAGTAATCACATTTTCGACATATCAATATTTACTAAATACATGCATCGAATCTACAATTACGTAAGTACTCTAACTGACTAATGCTATGCTATTGTTATAAACCAACAAGACATACCAGTAGTAAACTACCGACGACAAATAAAAAAATCGTTCAAATTTCTCAACGATCATTTTGGTAGGGTCATCGATACGGCGGGGTCAGTCTTACGGTGTTACAAAACATAATATAATACCTTATTAGCTTCTGTGACTTAAAACATATACAATAGAAACCACTTACTGTATTCCGTTATAAACAATACTGTCAAACTCACTATGAACCTTATATTTAGAAATGTAGAGTTCAAACTCGCACGGATAGTTACCTTGTTTCAAAGTGAAGTAACTTTCAAATAAAATAGGTTAATAGGCTTTTTAACGCCTAAACTTAAGTTACAGTTCGTTTTAAACATGAACCATTTAGGTCAATGATTGGAAAAATAATGTAGATCTGTCACAGAGTCCGTGCAGTACAATCAAATCATTAATAAAATATATTTTTACCTGCCTGTTTCCCGGAGGGGTAGGCAGACTACCGAACGCCATTTGCAACGATCCTGACATACCTACCTCTCTTGCTTTATTCACTCCCATCAAGTTTCTCATGCATGCTCTTCTGTTTAGGGTACTTCTGACCTGTCCCTTTTTTAGGATGTCTCCAATCTGGTTAGAGAGCGTCCGCCTAGGTCTTCCCCTTCATCCTGTCCCATTCACGCTTGCTTTTTTATACCTTCTTTGAGAGGATGGATGACGAAAGACTGACTTTCGTCATCCATCCTCTCCATGTGCCCAAACCATCTTAACATGCCTTTCTCGATGCTTGTCACTACATCTTCTTTTACCCTATAACACTCTCTTATTACACAATTCTTTACTCTGTCGGTCAAAGATATATTTTTTGAACTGAGTGAAAAATAAAGAGACTAGAAAAATGTTCGAATGCGTATATTTTTTATATCCTTTCTACGTGACTTGTTTTCTATGCTGTAGACTTGTATCTACTGTTCAGTTGTTTAGTCTTTGACATAAAAACGCAGGAGCCTGCTATTGAACAACAAATTACAGCTTTTTACTTTATCTACACGGTAGCTAGAATGTACGTATTGATGACAAATTGTTGATATTGTGGCTTATGACGTCAGTTGTCGTGATTTATTGTAAGTGAACTTTTAGGGCCTGTAGAAAGTGGTGCGCTTTCTATTGGTATGGACAGATGATGACGTCACCTAGTGCTTTGAGACGATGTAGATAACTATTACAGAAACAGATAGGTACTGGTGGAGAGCGATTGATATTTTTTCTAATTAATTAAATATGGAAAAGAAACTTCTTCTTCTTCTGCCTGGCGATTATTAATCTTGGTCTATACCAGGGTCCGCCTTCCTACTCAATTCTATCCTTTTTGCCCGGTCTTTTACATCCTCAAAAATCAATCCGTTGGCACTCATGTCACGATGTCGATCCAGCGCTTCTTGGGGCGTCCTCGAGGCTGATTTCCGGGTACTTCCCGCTCTAGACATTTTCGACCTACCTATATACTCCTGCGGTCTGCGCATTAGATGGCCATACCATCTTAGGCGGTTCTCCTGGAGCCTATCCGCCACGTTACGGACGCCAAGGCTACCGCGGATGTAGACGTTACGAATATACGAATATACGGCTCTTGTAACACCGTTCAGTGACGTGGAGCTTCTGAGTGTGTTTGTCCAGGGCTGGCCAGCTCTCGCTGCCATAAAGGAGTACAGGCCGCATTATACATTTGTATATGTCTTTTGAGTTTAGGGGGCATGTGAGGGTCGCATATCACACCTGTTACTTCGTGCCATTTTGCCCATGCTGCGCTAGTATGAGCTCGGTCATCGTGGTCAATATTGCCGGACTCATGTAGTACGGATGCTAGGTACCTGAACTGAGTAGATTTTACAGCATTTTCAGTACCTACGTGGATAGTAGAGGGATCATTATTACAGCCGCCCATGTATTGAATCTTCGCTACAGTCAACCTCAGCTCACCATTTTCCAACATATTCTTCCATACACTTACTCTGCGCTTCAAGTTGTCCCTACTCTCGTCGATAAGAGCTATGTCATCAGCGTACATCATCAGCCATGGCGGTTGTTCCTGGATGTTAGTCGTTATGGCATCCAGAACCACTATAAATAGGAAGGGACTTAAAGCAGAGCCCTGGTGTACCCTAGCAGTTATTGGGAAGGAAGAAGTATCTCCAATGGCGGTCCGCACTACAACATACATACATATATAGACTCACGCCTGTTTCCCCGAAGGGGTAGGCAGAGGCATATTAAACGCCCACTTTTCGCCACTGTTTTGATCCCACGTAAAAGGTGGCGAGCCTATTGCCGCTTATCGGGATATTTTGTTTGCCAGAGCCTCGTCCGTTGATCAGCAGGTGCACCACTTGCAGGTGAGGTTGGCTTGGGACCCTAAGTTCTTGGTGGGAACCCTATGCACCCTGGGAACCTATTGTAGGTACATATCTCTGATAATGTCGATATATAATTTGGGCACATTTATGAGACCCAAGGCCCACCAGATAGCTTGGCGTGGGACACAGTCAAAGGCCTTCTGCAAATCTAGGAAAGCTATGTGCATAGTTCTCCTTTTTTACCTGTAATTCTCTACCAGCATTCTTAGAGCGAATATGGGATCCATAGTACCTACTCCTGGACGAAAGCCATACCGACACTCAGAGACAGTACACTCATTGCGGAGCCTGAAATCACACGAATCAAAGAGATTCATGGTGTGACACATGATCTTTATTATTCCTCGATAGTTGCCGCACTCCTGTACACTGCCCTTGCCTTTGTGTACTGGTACAATTATGCTAAGCCTCAACTGGTTTGGCATTTTGCCGGTCATGAGGATGCGGTTAATAAGATCGGTGAGAAGGTGCACACCACCATAACCCAAAATAAACTTATGGTCTGAAAACATACTAACGGCTGCTTTCAACATTCAACACAGATGATTATATTTGACATATTTTATATGGAGCTTATGCCAAATATTAATCTATAGTATCAAAATCCATGGATAGATCGAATATTGACACCAGTCTTAAGAAGATAGATGGTAGGAAAACTAGGAATGGTCTAGCGGTTTGTGGTTTTAAAAATATAAGTTATTCGAACTCAAACTAGAGCAAAGTAATAAATATTTTGATTACTTTTCAGCAGTTAGCTTGACGTAACTCCAATCTTAAGCCAGGACAAATCTTTATATGATGAGTATGAATTTTTTTTCTGTGCCTTGATGTAATTAAAAGTATAAGTATGTTTATCAATGATTTGGTTGACATAGCACAAGCTCTGCTTAGTTTGGGCGCAGAAGACCGTGTGTAAGTTGTCTTAAGGCATCTATTCTAACATTATAACGCTGTTTGCATGTATGTTTCACAGAACGCGTCCATCGCAGGAACTTCTAGTTCTATTAGAATAACTCCTTTTTTTTGGATAGCCCATTTATCGAGAAATGCAATGTGCTATATAGCATCACGCTACGAGACAGGATGCGGAGCAGTAGCCCCAAATAACGCGAGTGTAACCACGAGCTGATCAGGTTATCAATATGAATCTAAATTAAACGCCTTACTGCCTCTTAAAAAATAAAGTTGCTGCCGATCGAGAAAAATATAAAAGTTGCTTAATTAATTATTAAATTCGCCCGGTAATATTCGTAGACATCATTACCATATAGTTAAAAATATTATTTCTACGATCATTATTAGTATATTTTGTTAACGTGATGAGTCGCTTTTCGTGAGTAAAAATAAAATAAATTGCCAATGTAAATAAATATGATAAAATCACACCTGATGCGTGTTTTAATATAGATAACCGCGAAGAAAGCTCGTAAAACAACAGTTATAGTTTTTATATCACGCTGAGGAACCCTAAAAGTGATTTACGATATACATGTAATACGTTTGCCTACTAATGTTGTTTTTATTGCGTAAAGATTATTTTATTTAACCATTATTGGGTCAGAAGGATTATAAAACAGACATATTTTTATGGTGCAATGATTTTTTCAAACATCTACTACATCATAATAAATATTAAAACAAAATAGTGTTATGTTATTTTTATTTTATATTCATTTTATTATTTATATTAAAAGTCCTTGGAGAGTACAACAGCAAATATAAATCTCTATAACACAAGAAATAGGTATAAGAAATGGGTAGGTATATATAAAAACAATAATATTTCAATAAAACAATAACAAAATATTATTTTATACCGTGTAGCGATACAATATTCAACGTATGTTCGTCATTGGCTAGGTGAATATTTGAAGCACCCACAGCTATTCGTGAAATCTGATGTTTTTGGTCGACTAGAAACAAGTATATCTTTTTATAGAATCTTGTCCCACTAACACAGGGTTAAGACAGGAAAACTAGTGTCTTATCCCAGTGCCAAAAACGTCAACAGAAGTTATTTTGAAGTTATTGGTTAAGTATATTAAAATCTGACTACATAATTAACACATTAATCAATTTTAAACCTTCGCGATTTGAATTTACATCATATCCTAGTACTTAGATTGCTATATACTCCTTCGGGAAATAGGCTTGTATGTATAATAAATAAATTTATTTGATGCACACATTGAAATTGAAGCGCTAACATAAAATGTTCAAACAGCACATAAGTAAGGAGATCACAAAAACTAAGTGCCCAACTCACGGACGCGATTCAAAAGTTTCCACATAAGTGAACGCCTCCAGTTGTGTAAGTTAGTTCAAGTTAGCTCCGGTTTTGTTCACTCCGCGTCGTGGATGTAGGCAGTTATGGAAAATATAGTAACTTGTAGCTAACAAGAGTTGTCGCACTTAGCTCGGATTATAGTTTGTATTATGTAGCATTATGTTGTTAAGTTGTTAGTGTTCCGTTTTGATGTAGAGATAGTCTAGTGGAAAATCACTGGACTGGCTTACGGGCATCGAGAATTTGAGCTCAAAATTATCGCTATTAAAACATACATACATACATAGACTCACGCCTGTTTCCCGGAGGGGTAGGCAGAGACTACGGAACGCCATTTGCAACGATCCTGACATATCTCTCTTGCTTCATTCACTCCAATCAGATGCCTCATGCATGCTCTTCTGTTCAGGGTACTTCTCACCTGTCCTGTTCAGGTCTTCCCGCTATTAAAACATTTATTTATTGGTTGTTTTATGTGAAAAGTACCTTTTTGAGGGGAATTGAATATCGGATAATTATATTTATATGTGCCGATCCATACTGGTTCTATCAAGACTACAATTTAACAAGGGATAGCTTGTCTCCGAAGAAAGACAATATATTTCATAGTTTAAACTGATACTTATACAACAATAATCATATAGTTAAAGTGAGATTCGCTTGAAACTGCTACTATCAATATTCCTTTAATTACTTTCCATCAGCCTCATAATGAAGTAAAAATTTGTGATTCAGCAATCAAAACAGTTTCCCTTCCATCCCTCAGGAGAAGCTTAAATAATCGACACATGTTTATTTAATGGGTCTTACTAAGTACTAATAAACATATTTATTGTGTAAATGAATCCATAATCGCTGACGTTTCGAATGGCTTACTGCGGTCATGGTCACAAATGGGAAAAAAACTAAACATCTAATATTAGCAAATCATTTTAACCTAATCCTCATATTTAACACTTAAACTTGCAATCATAGTGTAAACTAAGTAACCTGAGCTATCACGCTATTATCATCTTGGGTCAGCAGTGAACTCAGGAAACAATCTTTCATAGCCGATCGCAGCGGAAATTGAATGGGTGACAACAGATCGATAGAATCGTTGTTTAACTTCGGTTTTGCACTCGAAACTCGATAATCGTTTGTTGGTGTCAATGTTCTGGCAACTTGCTGTGGAAATTGTTTTGGGCATGTTCACTTCTATAACCTAAATCAAGAATCTTGATAGATGTTTCGGGTTGATGAGAATAAAATATATAGCAACGTATTTCGTACGAATCCGAATTTGTACGAGTTAAAATACGTTTAACTAAAAAAAAAATACTTTTTCATTAATACATGTAATCCATGTATTAAATGGAAAAGTAATATTGAAGAAGCTGTATTAAATTTTTAGTATTCAAAACGTGCAGTGCTTACTAGACTGATAAATGTTGCTATCAGATTCTTGACCGTGAAAGCTAACGCGAGCTTTTAAATTTGTGTGAACTTATTGCCAGTATCTTAACCCTCTCCTTTCTACGTATCGAGTGTCCAACAACACCAGAACTGGCTTCATATAATACTGCAATGAAAAAGCCACAATATTTCAACCATTTAAAATCGTGATAACTTCATTTTTGAAAGACGCAATTTGACCAGCATTCATCACCACCCTAAGTCATTCATCACCCTTAGAACTGAGTTGAAAAATATATCTCGATTTCAAAACCCGTCTAAATATACTTAAGGAACAGTTAACTTCGTCCTCCTGCCCTTTAGAACAAGTCGACGGCAAGGTAATAATCACCTTAGCCAAAGCAAAATGACCTTTGAAGAGGTAGACTTTAAGTTGAGATGGATCGCAATAATCGGCGTTTGTTGGTAACCGGTCGTCGAGAGTTGTTCCACTCCCGAACTACGCTCCATAGTATTATATGTATATATATGTACCGAAGTGTTGCGTTTTTGTACGTATAACATACATTTATGTTTCTATACGTGCGTATTTTGGTAAAAATTGAGTTTGCATTTGTAATTGTGAAGAACGATACAAATGCACTATCTGTCACTAATGCTTTTTTTAAAGGGCTAAGCGGTATACTTCAAACAAGTATCCTAAGATTGGACGTGCCTTCTTTATACAGAAGATTGAAGCCAATTAACTTCATGTTGTGATTCTACAATAAGTAGGCTTCCAGAGCACCTCAAGAAGGCCTTGCACTACCAGCAGGGAGCCGGTAAATTGGTCCTTTGAACTAGCGGCACATCGGCATTTTTACAATGACCGTGATACGCGTGGATAGCATTCGATGTATAGGTAGACCCGTCTGATATAATATTTTTTTACTTTTATTGTGCGATTGTCTTGACGATAAAAGGCTCAAAGGTTCTTGCCTGATTCTTGTCATGGAGGCTTCACTTTTTATTCTTTCTTTAATGTTTAATTATATAAATATGCATTTAAAGTTTTTTTTTATTATTTTTTATTACACTATGACGTCTTCAAAAACTTTAAACATTTTTATGGAAACTATCATATGTATATGAGTTTGAGTTAGAGCTTAAAGTCTATGAAAACCCGAACCTTGTATCTTACTTATTACGAATGGCGAAGTGGTTCAAGCGGCCAACTAGCTGTCATCATTACGCTGTGTGTTGCGAGTTCGATCTCCACATGAGGCACAAACTGTTGTTACGAGAATGAGTGTTATTTTTTTGTCAGCTGCCTGTCAGTTTGTTTGTAAAAATTTTGTCTATGCGACACAGTATTTATTTCTTTTGCTGGAGTTGTTTTTAATATAAGATACCTAATATTAAGAGTAAAGACCTAACTCGGAAAAGGCGTACGTGGACGGGCCGTGTATCTTCGCATACATAGCCTCCGCGTTAAGTAGTCTCCGGCCCCGACACCACGTGTGAACGAGTTTGTGTTTTTTGTGCCCCTGACGGAGCATGCCCCGTTGATATCCCGGGCACGGCACGGTCATGTCACGGTAATATAATCTAACAGTATTGTAACTCGGCCGCCTTCGTGAGTTATATACCTACAGACGCGCCGTATGCGACCTGCGGCACGATCGTGGCTGTGGGTACTCTTGGCACAGTCCGCACAGTCTAATGGCGTGCTAATGGGTACTCTACTCGAGGCGCGTAGGTATAACTCGAGTTTCGTGCGTTTGTATGGAGTTACAATACTGTTAGATATTATTACCGTGGTCATGTGTAGATAAACTATAAATGGTAGAGGTGTTTCGACGTATTAAACTTAGTAGACATAATTTAAAGCTGCCATTATAAAAGACTGTATACTTTCAGACTACCTGCAGACTTTTTAGTTTAAGCTTTATGTTTACGAATAACATCTTCTGAAACATCCGTAGAAAAAAAAGGATAGTCAGGGATAGCTTAATTTGTAATAAGCTTACCAAATTGAACTATGGGAATTATTTACATTCTAATATTATTGAAAAGTTAACAATTTTGAATTAATTAAATACGCATATACTTATTTAGAAAGATGTAAGTGTTTCAGTAATTTACGATAGGTTTCCATTAATTTATATAAATCAGAGATTGCTTGTATTGTATCAACAAGGAAACCATCCAAAGACTATATTTCATATAACTTTTGAATAATTAGTTGCCACTTAAGGAAGTCATACTTAAGTGTAACATCTTGGGTTTAAGACCCGAGAGGTTTCTAATCCATCATCGGCCCCGGTTGACCCTTGCAAGGAACTGGCCCCTTTTGAAACTTTGCTCGAATTGATATTGTGTATGAAAATTTGGATGGTAAGTAATTTGGCGAGGGAAGATGCAAACTAGTATTATAAATGAGAAAGTTTTGATGAACTTTTGTGATCCAATCAGGCCTTAAGCAGCTTGTTCACACCCTGTATCTAAATAGAGAGCAACTGACGTCATTTTACTTGAGAGATTGGTACTCAAATATAGAAGGATTTCTGAGACGGTACGTAGTTTGTATTATAATCTGTTTGATTAATGCATCGCTACATGGAAAATAACATTGGCTGTCTTGTAGCAAAAAATATAAAATACAACGTGAATTGAAATTGACTTAAATATTTTTTTAAATTAGACTCAAAACTAAAAATCAGAATTCAATACAGAAAAGTAGTTTTTGCTAAATAGGTTACAATTTAGCTACGCTAAAAAGTTCTGAGAAGCGAAGGTGTTCAAAATATTCTTAGAATCGTTATATTATGTTGGACTATTTATACGGCTTTAATCGTTAGAATAAGTATCTTGTGCCGGCAACATTAAATGAACAGGTAAAAGTTCTTATTCCGTATTCAAGGCCTATACCTATGGTTTATGATCAAGCTACATTTACACGGACACATTCATAATAACTGTATATCATTTGAATTTAAATGGACAAAAACTTAATTATTCTCGGGCAATATAGATTGTATGCAATCAATATTTTCTAAGTAAGACGAAACAAGGATAACTTGCTCACATAATTGTACTTAGGTACAATGATAACTATAAGAAAAGAGATTTACAGCAATCAGACAATCTAAGTTAAGCAATTTTATCGACGTCCGGTTTTTAGATGAGTGATCGGTAAAAACATTACAATTAAATACAGTTATTGCCTACCATTCAATATACATGTTATGTCTTATGAAGGTTTTGAGTTCCTTTTCTCCTTTATGATTAAAAGTTTTGAGTGACTAAGTCTCCTTCGTAACCAACCACTAAGCATCCGATATACCAAAATAAATATTAATAAAAATGTCATACGATATTTTTTTTTTTTAAATAAACTACAAAAGCCCTAAAACTTGTAACCTTCAATAAAATAAAATGTCGTGCCAAAACCCTCAGAAACTTGAAGCAGCATCCACAAATCTCGCCAAACAGGTACGCGAATGTTTATAAACCAGGAATAGAACCCAAAACCTTGGTCACGATGCTTATCCAATAAACCATCGGGCTTGCTCTCACAGGCCAGTGCCATGTGCTAATAAAAACCAGTTTCGAACCGCTTTATACGCTACGATATTTGTGAATGCAGTTGAATTAAATATGATGTTAAGAGGAATATTTTATTATTTAGATTAAAAATTTACAATGTTATATTCGAATAATTAGACTATCACAGTAATAAGTAATACCTTAGTACAAGTATTGAATTTATATTTCCCATTTCATTTTATGAAAATGTTTATGAACTCCACGATATAAAAACATAGCAATAGCGTTGTTCATTCGGTCCTTAAAATATCAAGAAATGTTCAAAAAGTTTTCCTATGTTAATAATAATACAGATTTTAGCCTCACAGATAAAGAAGAAGCACAAAAAAAGTAAGGTGGTATCTGGTTTACGAAGATTTTATGTTCCACGAATACGAACAATTTTGAAAATTGTTTCCCAATTATATTCATGTATATAGACTCGCGCCTGTATCCCCGAAGGGGTAGGCAGAAGTGTAATATTACAGCCACATTTCGCCATGATTTTTTAGGTCCCACGTAATAGGGGGCGAGCCTATTTTTGTACCGGGCACATTACCAAACTCCGTGCTGCTACTGAGAATTTCCTAACGGAAAAACCCAATAACACTTTGCCCGACCCGGAAATCGAACCCGAGACCTCTCAATCCCACGCGCACATTTATGCCGCGAGACCAACGAGGCAGTCATATTCATGTATACACATAATTTACAGACATATTATAGATGAACTTTTTCCACTAATATTTATTTATTTATTATTTATTATACACTTTATTGTACACTTTTGCAAATATGGTAAAGAAATTTACATATGTAAGATACAGTACAATGGGCGGCCTTATCGCTAAAAGCGATTTCTACCAGGCAACCTTTGGATGGAGATATTATTGGTAGGATAGAAATACTAATAGTTCAACAGTTAAGTAGTAAGCTCATGAAAGCAACACGTAATCCGTGACGTCGGCGTCGTCCCGTCGGCTCTAAACAGCTCCCGTCTCGATCACTACTGCGCTACGCAAAACGTGTTTCTAATACGATTCCGAGTATAATTTATGCATATTGCTTTTTGTTTCTGGTCACTCGATATGTTTGGCGATTAAATCTCTTCGGGCGAGACGTGGCGCCTCTGAAATTTGGGTCTCCGAATTATGACCACTCAGATGTACTTAAAGACAGTGTTTGGAAACTACTTTCCATAGAAAAGTTTCTCCAATTATAAAAAAACGCTGACACCGATTACACCAATTATATGGCCAAACTAAGCCCTCCAATAGACCAATAGTTGGAACAGTTAGTTGTCGAGTATAATACAAGAAATACTGATGCAGTCAAATAAAGTGTTGGAGAGTAAAAGGAATGATTTGGAAATCATGCTAAGTCAAAGTTTGGCTCACTATCAGAAGCTTCCAGGCTGTATTTTAATCGATTTTATGTTTTTTTTTTAATAATAATGAGTAATTTATTTCATTAGTTACAATGGATTACACAATATACAAGATTTCTGTTATTCAATACGATACGATTTCTAAGACGAATAAGAAGCCTAAAATGAAAATACAACATTCATATATTTTTATTAAAACTCTTGTTCTGATGTAACACACAGGTCGTAAGATTTCACCTATTTGCCTATAAATAATATTGTATTCATTGACACATAATAATTTCACTTTATAATCTTATTAGTACGGTTTCTGAACTCCATATAACGATCTTTCGACACAGAAAGCTAAACACGTGTTAAACAGTGATCTGTTATCTCCCCTTATAAGTATTAAGGTGTACTTAATAAAACCCATAAACGCTTGCGAAACCCCTTTTGTGAAAAGCCGTAGGTACCTTCGCAAGGCGGGTTACACAAAGTTGGTTCGGCACACAGCTTATTACCGATCAGCATGTATATATTTGAGTCTGTATTTTTCGTCAGAGGGTAAGCAGAGGTATATACTTTGACTACATGTATGGTACGTATGTATGGACTGCCTCCGTTGTCCAGTGGATAGCGTATGCGACTGCTGATCGAAGGTCCCGGCTTCGATTTCCGGGTCGGGCAAAAGTGTTACTGGGTTTTTCCGAATTCTCACTAGCAGCACGGATAATCTGGTGATGTGCCCGGTAAGGGCGATAGGTTCGCCCCCTATTACGTGGGACCTAAAAATTCATGGCGAAATGTGGGTGTAATATTACACCTCTGCCTACCCCTTCGGGGACACAGGCGTGAGACTATAAAATAAAAATAAAAAACATGTATGGTGTAGTGGTTTAAGCGGTCGCGGTTGCCTAGACGCTTAAGGGTTGAGCTACACCTATCAGCACCGCATCGCACTTTTATATGCTTCTATCCTTTTCTGTCACTTAGGACCGTCATTTACTAGAGCGAGAAAGAGAGACGGAACGCTTCAGCACGCCGCGGAATCGAAAAGGCGATCGTTTTCCATGGTGTTCTTTCTGTCCTCCGTCTGGTGTTATTTCTGTCCATTGCTTGCATATTTGTGAATACCTTTTGGAACAAGTAGGTATAGCCCTTAGTGCAAGCGTTGTCTTTTTAAAATCAAAATAGGTGAGTACAGTTTTCATCAGCTATTATCAAAGTCCTACATAGCAGTGTTTCAAATCATAGTGTGAATATGAATGTATTAAAGGTTCGTTCCGAAATAAATTATCAACTTACTAAACAGGGTTCGAGGATATATATCAATGGATATAAATCAAGATATATATCCGATATATATCAACCTCGATTCGACGATATATATCAAATGTTTTTTGTGATATATTGCAATACAAAAATGGTTTAAAAAGAATATTATTTTTGCGTTTGTTACTGTATTTCTACGTCCCAAATGTAGATGGCGTGGGAGTAGAGTTAAAACATACTCACTAATGGTAAGTTCTAATCTAAAAATGGCAACACTTCTGCCGGCATTAATGGCGTCAGTCTGTCAGTAGTGTCAGAAAAAAATCGTTACGAAAAAGAAAGTAAATTTTTGTGTTTATTGATTATTTTATTATTTATATAATAGTATTCATAAATAATACAATGAAATAATAATATGACTTTCATACAAAATTGATATATATCAAACTCGATATATATCCGATATATATCGTAAATATCCGATATTTTGATATTTATAATAAATATCGGATATTATCGAACCCTGTTACTAAATGACACACACAGTTATATAAGTCCATCTCAGGTCATTGCCTTTGTAATATACTAAAAGTAGGTATGCCAAGAATCAACGAGAGAGTTCATTGATAAATATATAATATAGTGCTGATTAAAATTATTTTGCATTTCACAGCAGTCGTGACGGTAAGTGTGAGACTGTCAATTGAACTGTCATAATTGACAGCATACCATCCTTGAAATGCCTCGGAACGTGCCAGAAAATACTATACATTATAATATCCATAGCAATGCAACAAAGTAATCGCGACTTGACACTGACAAACCTAAATGAGTAAAATTGTACATATATACAGAACCCAAAGATTGCGATTTCTTTTAACGTAAAGTAAAAGACTGTTAAAGAGACTTAACAAAAAATATTATATTTTCTTTATCCAACAATCCGTATGGTGACGGATTAAGAATACAGAATGTCACCACCCCATATCATCCCATGGGTGTCGTAAGAGCCGACAGAGGGAGCATATTATGCAGAGAACAGCACTGTAAGAGAAGGAAAACTTGATACAAACCCTATACCAACCCGTTTAGCCAGCATGGTATAGTAGGCCAATTCCTCCTTTCAAAGGAGAGGCCTAGTCCAGCAGTGGACTGTTAAAGGCTGATGATGATGATGATGATGATCCAAATTTTGTTTCCTGAATTTTTCTTATATTGAATAAAGTTTACTGTTGACGGTTAATGGCATTAAGTCCGCTTATGAACATCATATAAATGTTACGAAAAGTTTAATAAACAAATAAATTTTTGGTTGGGTACAAAATACTCTTCCCCTAGTGAATACCTGTCCTTATAGCGCCAATAAGCAGTTTCATAGATAAGTGTGTAACAACATAACACCTCTGCTGATACCGTATCTAAATAGCCTTTGATCAGCCGTTAAGTGATAAAATATTAGTGGCTTAATTAAGTATCTGTTATCTGAAGTGTTCAGGAAATAAGGATGGCGCAACGTTGTTATTATTAAAATTGTTTTAGTGCCAAAAGATTATTGACCGACTCATCCATGTAGCCAAAGACATTACAAGACAACACAAAAGTATGTAGTTATATAATAAACACGTCTGGCTTTCCTGTCTTGTTTCTATTGCATCTAATAAATGACAGTATCAGCTCAAGATACTGAATTATGAACGTGAAAGTTATTAAACGTTAAAATAAACTATTAGCTACTAATTTCCATACCCTATACCGTTCCCGTGACAACAATACCTAATCTTAATATATAAAATCCTTGCGTTACTGACTGACTGACAGACACGCTACAGCCGAAACTATTGGGCGCAGGAAGCTGAAATTTGGCCTTGGGGACCGTAGGGGTGCACTAAAAAGGGATTTCCCGAAATTCCCACGGGATCGGCCAAAACAGGTAAATTTAAAAAAAAATACAGGCGTAGCTGCTGGCGACCTCTAGTTAATTTATAATTTTAAAACGAAACAATTTGCGGTAACCTCTGTAAACATTCCAAACCAACAAAAATACTATAGTAAAATATTCTCTGTATATAATATATCTCTATAATAAAATTTGCTCCCAGGCCTTTTCTTCTACTTAACTCGTTGAATGCTGATGCACTGATCAGTTCATTTTCATCATCATCAGCCTTTAATAGTCCACTGCTGCACTAGGCCTCTCCTTTGAAAGGAGGAATTGGCCTACTATACCACGCTGGCCAAACGGGTTGGTATAGGGTTTGTATCAAGTTTGCCTTCTCTTACAGCGCGGTTCTCTGCATAATATGCTCCCTCTGTCGGCTCTTACGACACCCATGGGATGATATGGGGTGGTGACATTCCGTTTTCTTAATCCGTCACCACACGGACGCATTGATCAGTGCAATGTACAAAAGATTTTAAATTGTGTCCGATATTGCGGTATTCATGAGCCTTGGAAATAATACTTACCAAAAGATCACATCCATCGACTTGGCGATAACAGTTTACTACTATAAAGGAGATGATGCTTCTTTAGTTGAATTGTTGCTGTTTAAAAAGAGTTCTCGTCGTGTAGCTGGTACCCAAGTGAAGTCAGTCGATATTGTTTTACAGTTTCGAATATGATTGATATTAACCGCGACCTCACTTATCAGATGCGATAAAAAATAACCTCAGACTCCTTGGCCGCAGACCGCATGATTGATCCTGTTTCAATTCTAGGTATTTAACATTTCGTATACGCGTATCTTATAAAGTTTTATTGCAAGAACTTGGAACTCTAAACCATAACTAGGCATAAACCTCTAAGTCTTTCTCAACCAATATTATATTATAATATATGTATATTCGACAAAAAGGTCAAATTAATTTTATCTACATGCATGTCTTTTTTAGGTGAGATCTAATTCAGCGCTTGAATAGGTTGTAATTTTGCCAAAAAGCTTCAAAGATATTTTTTCGTTGCCATAATCGTTTTTCTATATGTATCAAGGGTGACCGCACAATAGTTATGTTATAATTTAGAGATGTTCGTATACAAATGTCAGCTTATGTTTAATTTTACTTATACATGCACAGCTACCCACACTCTTCCTTTTGCACTACTAGTTTTTCTATATTTTATCGAGTATGACCGCACAAAATTGAGTAGAGCATACTTAAGAATTATGATTACTATGTTTAATTTAGCTAGAATATACAAAGCTGCTTACAATAGTCAGTAACGCTTGCTTTTCTAAAAAAGTGTGGTCATATAACGTCTGTGTTTAAGATTAGAGAAGTCCCAAGAAAAGATGCTAAGCCATTAAAAATATTTTACATTTCCCGCAGACATATTAAAATATGGCGCACATTCATTGTATAAATATTCAAAGTATGCCCATTAAATGTCTGATTTCTGGTGCAGTATTGCCTTATTAAATAAAACTTAGTCATCTGCGGTCAAACACCTTATTTTTTACATCTAACCCATTCTTGAATAATCATGATTCACTTGCAATTGTCCTTTTTTATTTTTAATCGATTTCTTAGTAGGCTTTGATTGGTGTGTGGTCGCAGTTAAGAATGCGTACCATCTCTCTCTGTTGCCTTATAGGACTTCAAAAGCAAATTAAGTTTTTTTATTAAAAATGCAGAACACCAAACAAAAATAATTATCCAGCGGAAAAGTTTTAACGCCCAATCAATGATAAGAATGAAGGGTTTATATAAAACTAAAGTAATATTTGTTTATGGTATCTTTTTTAATTATCAGTAATTTGGATTGCAAATTATAAGTACTCTTGTTAAGTGTATTATTTAGATAAGCTAAAATGATTGCATATGTAGATATATCTTGGCAGTGAATATTTTACCTCTGAAAATAAAGTCATACTTAGTGCATCAGATATTTAGTCAATGATTTGCATAAAATAATGAAACATAACGAATTCTTGAGCAATTAGTAGCAATAAATAATTCCCAGTAGCCAGATGTTAAGGTAACGACGAGTAACGAAAACTACTACTACTTTTTTGAGGGGTCTCTAAAAACATAGCTCCAAACTCCCAATACCTGACATAGTGCTTAACAGCCACTTAAGCTACTGAGCTATCCGCGTAGTCACGGTAATATAAGATATTATTACCGTGGCGTAGTCTTTAGTAAGTGATAATATAATTATACTTATTTATGCAGAATCTAAATCTTACTAATCACACGTACACGTAACAGTTCTCATCAATCATATTTTGTCGGATATTGTCTTTTCCAAGGGCGATTCATATATGCTATAATTCGTCATCGACGTTCTAGCGTTATCCCGGTTGCATCAAAGACTTTATCTTGGAGCCCAGGATTCGCTTACTGGTCAAAACAGATTTGACAGAATATCGACTTTTGATTCATATAATTATGTCATCACTGACCACTGTACCACGGACTGCCTCCGTGGTCCAGTGGATAGCGTATTCGATCGCTGATCGGAGGTCCCGGGTTGGATTCCCGGGTCGGGCAAAATTGTTACTGGGTATTTCCGAATTCTCAGTAGCAGCATGGAGTCTGCTGATGTGCCCGATAGCGGCAATAGGCTCGCCCCCTATTACGTGGACCCCAAAATTCATGGCGAAATGTGGGTGTAATATTACACATCTGCCTACCGCTTCGGGGATACAGGCGTGAGTGAATAAATAAATAAAAAAATAATTGTGTCATCATCGTCCTAGCGTTATCCCGGTTGCATCCACGCCTCGGAGCTTGGGTTCAGCTTACTGGTCTAATCAGATTTGACAGAATATCAGCTTTTCCTTAGAGTGACTGTCGTCTGACCTCCGCGATCCAAAGATTGACATAATAATATGTTACACATAAACCTGTAACGTCTACCATATCATGGTATTCAGGCAGGATCTTTTAAAGAATAAGTTGCCTTCTGATCTTTAAAACAACCGACATAACCGACCAGTATTATTTTACTTTAAAATTATGGCTTCCGCGTAAACTATAATAATATCTGTTTCCATAGCAGTTAGACTTCGACCAATAGGTTTTTCAACACAGATTCCTATTATTGATAAATCAGTACAGCACCAGTGAGTCATCGGTCACTACTTACGCTCAGCTGGCCTATTTACGCAATAGCATTGTTTTTGCGTTGCCAACTGAACTGGATAAGACTCACGCTGTGATTCGAGAGGCTCTGAACTAAAACCGGATGTGCTATCTGTTTAATTATTTGTGGTTTTGGATGGATGATCGCAGGTTTTTTTAAGAGGCTTCTGAATTTTGCTGCCGAAGTAAAAAGTACTGTCCTCATTCTCTTCAACTTATACTTTATATCTCTTACTGGTCTATTGGTCGCTCTGCTTCGATTTCCAAGAGAATTTTTATGTGGTGAACATGACGACTTTTGCTGTGGTTGTTTCTCATGTATCTTACAGTATATAGTATAGGTATGTTTGGATTTTGAAATATGTATAAGTTAATTTGTCAATTATCCGGTGGTATAAATTGTACAGGCTATGCCTTCTTTGAGATCAGATAAACGTGAGCGAGTTGTTTCAAGATATTTATATTATACCTTTTCGTTATACGATTTGATCACAGATGATCCAAAGATGACCACAAATTACACGGCTGCCTCCTATGTATATTGACTTGACTCCATACGTACTATGTTTGTCGTCAAGAACTTTTCAATAAAACTTAATCAGTTTCTCTTTAAAAGGCATTGTGTAACACCCATAAATGGCACGGTCATCGCGATAATACCTCCAGTATTAACCTTTTATTTCCTTTGGCCAGGTAACACTGATCGATAACAAGCTGACATCGACTATTTATACAATAATAAACCTCACACAATAGCCTTCGAAAAAATATCAGTAGCGTATACTCACAAGATTTCCGATAAAAATGAAATAAAATTGTTGTATGTTCAATTCTGTTCTGACGGTGGCAATTGGCTCTGTCGTCACCTCAAGTGCCTAAGACAGCTTGAAAATAATGGCTTAGCATGTACAGTTACAAGCAAGGAAGAAAATAAAATAGATAAATTGACAATCAGGGCTTTTAATTACTTTGAAGATAGGCTGCTACCATCAGTACTAACAACCTACATCCTATAAGCACTTAGTTATGCGTTGACAAACTCGAACATCACTTGTAAAGCTTTCCTTCTATCTGCCAAAACATTCCGCTTATCAATCACTAAAACAGAGAACCATAATTAAATATAATTTACAGCAATACCTCAAAAAATTGTTTATTTTGTTAACAGGTTCGGCTTGGCAGCTGCTGCCATGTGTGTGCCGCACACAATCATCTAAACTGCTACTCTTTCAGAAGATTTAATTTTGTCGATAATTTACAATCCATTTTTACCCATTGCACACTAAAACAAAATACCCAATACGATGAGTACTCCTGTAAAAATAAACAACACCCCCACATTTATTTTTAACACCAGCTTACACATTTACAAACACCGCAGAATAACCTACAAGTCGACAGCAAACGATGTTTTTTGCATAATTTAATCAAGTTGCTACGATCAAACGTATGTGTTTACAGAACAGGGTATAAATCATATAAATCGACACATTACTCCTCCGAACTCGGGGAGTGTAAAGGGCTGTTTACATACGAGGGGAAAACGTGCGATTCATCAAACGGTGTAATTGTGAACATAAGTGCGATAGTCGTAAATAGTTCTCGAGACGGTCAGTTTCCTTAATGGCTCTTAACTGTCAACCCGATATGATTGTATTAGTATGACAGATGCATCTACATAATTGTACCTAGTATATTCACAGAATTCAGAATAATCATTGTTTTATTATTAATTATAAAACTAAGTGTATTATAGTAATTAGAAGGCTATCCGATTGATGACCAGTTACTGCAGTATGCCGTAAATGTCACATAAATTATATATTTGTGATTGATGAAAAATATACAGAATAAATAAACCAAAGCTTTAAATAGCATACTACTGTAAAGGATAGGATGAGGAAGACTGCCCTGAACTTTAATTGAAAGCTACAAATATATTTTCCCTTGTGTAATAACCCTAACAATGACAACTTGAGAAGAAGGCGACTCAACATTAAGTACCAAACTTCGACTTCTTATCCAATATCAATCTTCACGAACGCCACTCAATACCATCAGCCTTATCTAACAGAACACCTAATCAATCGCAGCGTATATCTCACCAATGTATAAGTTCCCTAACAAATAAACAGACACATTAGCAACGACAAGTTCTTGCCACCGGCTAATTGAGATCGCTGCGCTACTGATAAAGATCCCCTATACGAATATGTAACGTGTTAAATGCGTGTAGAAATACGGAGAGGTGGGTAAACTTTGTTGGGTAAGTGTCGGTTTGGACGAATGGTGTTGGCAGTGTATCCAACTTATTTTTGACGGTGTCGTAGTATGATTCATTCAGTTATGTAGGCGTAGGAGGGTTGTGGTTGGAAGAAAGTGGACTTTTGGCCTAGATATAGGCAATCTGATCATGATAAATTGTTATGAAGCGTGATAGACAGGCTGTACACTAAAAGAATATTCTGAGACTTGAGCCAAATGTATAGGTTTAGGTAGACAACAACTGAGCCTAGTTATAAGTATGTCAAGTGCTCGAGTTCTTCATATAGTATCTGATTACTCTTATACTAAGTAATCGATTTTCTGCCGTAAAGGTCACTACAAGAAATTGATTTGTATACATCTTCAATGAGTATCAAGGACCAAGCTTGAACAAGTCATAACTAACCAACGTCATATTTCAGTTATTATTATGTGAAGTGAGTGTAGCAGCACGCAATTGATAAAATATCGTAAGCGTATTTCATTTTCTATTTGTGATTCCATTTCGCTATAAACGTCACCGCTTACCCTGTAATTGAAATCCCATGGGCATTGTTTCTTTCAATAAAATTTCTTAAGCTTCATCATTATGATCAGCTCTAAATCTTCAAGGGGATAGTACAAAAGTAACCTTCGAAATAAAAAAATACGTACTCTAATAAGTAATAACCCATCCACCGTTCATGATTATGTTGTTGCTCTTTGACATGTTGACCATGATCTCGGTACATTCGTTCTTACATCGGATATCGATTGTCCAGCGATGACTCACTGCACTAGACCGTTTAGACTTTCACCCAGTGCTACGATGTGATGCGGTTATCGGAGACAGTGGTTTCGAGTGATTCGTGTACATTGCTGGCTGACCTACAAAATAATAAATTTATTTTCTTGGTCTATGTTTGGTGGAAAACTTCAACATGTTTCTAGTTTACAAATAAACTTAGTTGGGCAATTTTTCATGTCAGTAAGTACTTATTGGTTTAATAGCATTGAAAAGATGTATTATAGCGTGTAAATAAATACTAGGGTCGACGTTAGACCTTTTACAATCTTATAAAAATAATGTTTTATATTCACTCAATCAAGAATGATCTAAAACTGTGAATACAACTAAATATTTTCAAGGTAATTGAAGTTAATTCGCCTATGCTTTGAAGTGTTTACTCAGGTCGGGAATAAGTTCAAAAAAGGCTATGTGAAAGAGGTAAAATAATTAGGGAAATAAAACTTTACTATGCAGTTCAATGCATGTTTTCAAAATTATATTTCTTAGACATCAAATTGATCACCAATAGATAACTCCCGACTCGATCCTTTTGAAAAGAAAACGTATCTCAAGATCCTCTTTAAGAAAGAAGAAAAAATAAATCAAAAACGTATTCATTCTATCATAAAATAAAAAACTGCCAATGTAAATCATCCAATTGCAGCCAGCCGTGAATGAGTCAGAGCCATGCGCGCACGCATGTGAAGGTGTTACGATGTACATGACTCATTTTGTTTAGCTTTTTATTGCCATCGTGTAGTGGAGTTTTATCTTTATGGTCGTGTACATGTTAAATAATAGTTTCGTGAAATTATGACCTGATTAAAAAGAGGTTTTGAGTGGCTCTGACGGTGTAGGCATAGTCAGATAATAAATATGCATTAGGTTTATTTTAAAAAAAATGTTTATATATTGAAACATGACATGTATTTAAGGGACTTTGATTTACTAAAATAATTTGGAAGTCTTTTTACTGATTAGTGTAATAATTGAAATGAAAAGTAGTGCATATCATTTTGTATTTCGATATCTAATACCAGACTTATTTTTGAAAGATTCGATTTACATCTTGTTAGTCAACTACGTGTACGTTATCCGTGTGGCGACGGATTAAGAATACGGATTGTCACCATCCCATATAATGCCATGGGTGTCGTAAGACCCGAAAGAGGGAGCATATAATGCAGAGAACAGCACTGTAAGAGAAGGAAAACTTGATATAAACCCTATACCAACCCGTTTGGCC
The DNA here is from genome assembly GCA_944739405.2 of Euclidia mi. Taxonomy (NCBI): domain Eukaryota; kingdom Metazoa; phylum Arthropoda; class Insecta; order Lepidoptera; family Erebidae; genus Euclidia; species Euclidia mi. Next base: position 15,618,969 of record OX123197.2, read on the forward strand.
AGCGTGGTATCGTAGGACAATTCCTCCATTCAAAGGAGAGGCCTAGTCCAGCAGTGGATTGTTAAAGGCTGATGATGAGTCAACTACGATGGCAAGACAACCCGTACGCAAATGTTATAGTTGTATGATAATCTGTCGTGTAATAGATTCGTAATTATTATAACACATAGCAAAGTCATCTCTCTAAGTAAATATTAAGACGTGGTGCATATTTTACAATGAACGTCAATGCAATGACTATATGCATTGACGTTAATTCTAAATTGACGTAAAGGCGTATCACGTCATCCATCAAAGTTTGTGATAGGGGCAATGTAAGTGACGTAACTTGTATACATCAGTTGATCAGAAGGCTTAGACAAGTGATATTCGCTTCTCATTTCTACTTTCGCTAACGTTGTTGCCATGGTAATAAGGAATTAGTTCATCGTTGATCACGTGACATATCGAAAGCCTATGTCAGTGCTATATATGTATTTTTGAACTTAGCGATATAGTTTTTTTTCTTTTATTTCCACTATACAATCGCTAATCCGCTAATCAGCTAATCGAATGTCACTTGTCTACAGGGCCAGGTGACATTATTGCTCATATTAGTTTCAGTGTTTATAATTTCGTGATCAAGATAGGTGAATGCGTAGGGTCAGCCAAGAAAGTGTTCAACCAGTTTGATAAATCTCTTTCAAAATTCTTTCAAAGGAAAATCAGCCTTCTTGTTTGATAACGGGAAAAGAATTTTGACCACTGGGCGTTAGACCATACTTTTGGCTCACTTTACGTAAACTTGACATAGATTGATTGCTTAAGAATGAGGTACAGGTGCACCAAACAGTCATTTACACATACAGTGAGAAGATTGGGGATTGTTCTCTATGCTTCAGAAATTAGTCCTAAAAGATGAATGGAATTGCCAGAGGAGGATAAAGCCTCATTTAGCTTAATGATTTATTATTAAGTGTCGATTTGGTATTATAAAGTAATTAGTCATAAATCAATTGAGTCCTGTACAATTGTGAAACGTTTTTAAATACGCAAAAACATACACATGTTTAACAATTCAAAATGGAGAACAACGCAATTCGGGACAATCATCATATATTTCTACGCCACCCACGTCCAATACGAGCTCCACATCATCACAAATTACCCACAGTCCACACTCACCGATCATCAAACTCATGCAAACAAAACAGGCTATATGTTTATCGCATAACCTTAGACCTCGCAGGCAAGGGGCGGGGCGCGGGGCGGCAAAGATTTTTAATTTAGATAAAAAAACGTAAAAAAGTAGATGCCATCACTTAGCATGCGTGCCGGCGGCGCGCGGACTAAGAACCAGGAATTTTATATACTGGATAAGGATTTGAATACATTGTGTTCCTGTGTTTCTTCTACTAGTAAACTGTGGGAAAATAAATGAAGAGGCTTAAAACGAATAATTAGAAAACTAACAAAAGGAATATTAATTTATATGGATACAAAAGTAATGGGAAACCTCACAGAAAGATAGATAAGATAGCACATTAAATCATTAATTTAGATTATATGTATTAGCCCTGACGTAAAGATGCTTAAAAGATATACACTCGATCTTGCTTAGAGTAATACCCAAAACCAGTGAATAAAAGCAACCCTTTATTCTTGTTGTACCTTAATCTACATAAAATAATATATTTTGACAAACAGTTTTCCGCTACGACTTGAGAGAGTATGTCTATTAAACAAACGGTCTGCTGTTTAAAAAAAAAAACACAAAAATCTATCGAACCTTCACAAGGTGGCGCAGTAGCTGAGAAAGGGCTATTCATGTACTTTGGGTGCATCTATATATTAAAGAGGGAGATTTATATGAGACAAGACTTTAATACATCAAAGTTGACTAAGAATAATCTCAAAGCATGTAATTGAAAGACAGAACTGAATGTTGCCGTATGTGCCCTATCACGAACACATGACAGGCATGAGATCTAGTTTTAACACGCATTTATATTGGTAAGGTTCACAGTACGCTGCCAGTATCTGTTATTTGTAATGCGTACCTACGTAATATATTGTATGTGCGTAATTTCCATAATTGTGCTTAAGCCTTTCAAATTCGTACAATTATTTTTGACATGTGTTAAGAGCCTTTATATTTATTACTCTTTAAACTTCTAGTCAGCGTAACAAAAATAGAGAATTACTTACTATAACCACATAGCTAAAAATAATAAGTCTACTAGAAAATAATTTTAAAATATTAATAAGATTTAAATGCTAAGTTTTCAAATCAAAATAGAATTGTCTATGTAATCGAGACATAACATAAAAATTCTCAAATAAAAGAAATATTTTTGTCTGAGTATTTCAATTTTGACGTTATTGGAATATCTGTAATCCATTGAATCATCCTTGCATGGCTGAGTATATGTAAGCCTAGCAATAAATTTCAAATTACTGAACTGTTCTTGGACCGTAGCTAATATGACTTATGTTCCTAAGCTTCGCGGTTTGACATGGCGAAATTCACAATCCATACTAATAAAACTAAAGCTAATAAAAAGCTAAAGCGTGTCTGTTAATTTATTTGTTCGTTTGTCCATCTTTCACATCATAACGGGGCAATTTTATGTTTTTTTGTGTGTGGATATAATCATGAGGCTAGAGAGTGATTTAACATTTTACCGCGGCAACCGACTACCACGCGGGTGGATCCGCGGGAAAATAATGGTAAGAAAATAAATGTAAAGAGCAAAATTAAAATTACATCATTTATGTTTTATACGTTAATCACAAAACGAAATCCCTATCCATCCCCCACAAATCCCAGAAAATATTCCTCCATACTTTACATCCGCGTGCTCGACATTATGGGAGAATGTTTACACGGCTTATTACGATACACCATGAGAACAATGATGGTGGCCATTTGACGGCGTTTGTCAACATCAACGTGACAATTGGACGTTGGACTTTTGTTTAGAAGATTAAAATATTTGACAGAGGTGATATTTTACTCGACGAAAGCAAGAGGGTTACGTTAAGGCTGTTTTAATCTCGTTGCCATTGTGAAGGGCTGCTTTTTTGTCTTGAAAAGGAATATTTTTGTTTCTTTTTAGGCCTGCCTTCGAATTTTTGGCTTTGCATATTATGCTCTTAGTAGTATTTATGATAGAGTACCGGCAGTACGATTAAATTGCCTTTTAGTATAATATTTTCTTAGGTTTACGCAAATGTCACACATTAAAATTAAACTACAGGTTACGGATTTTATCGCGTTATATTGGTTTCACTTATTGGTTATAACATTTAAACCGAATGATCTAGAAACTACATTTTTATTACTAGCCGACGTTTCGAATTCTTTACAAGATTCATGTTCACGGCAGACTGGGGTGATATTTGTCTTTGTCTTGAATTTAAAAGTTATCTCTAAGTACCCGAACATTTTTCAACTATTGGTGTTACTATCTACGCAGAATGTACTCAATGTGTCTTGATGTCTTCTGGTGACTTTGTCCTTCTTGGGTTTCATTAGCCTGATAACAGGGTCCCAAGCTGAAGGAACATTCCAACCATCTTCCCTATTGAAATTAGGATGTTTTTTAATTTCAATAGCTTCACGTATCATTCTTGGAATAAAGCGGTGTTCTTTTGCGAGTATCTGTGGTTTATCAAATCGCAGGCAACGGTTGGTTCCTTGTTCTACATGTTCACACACAGCAGACTTCGTCGAGCGTTTGTGTTTAATGTCAGCTATATGTTCCTTAAGGCGAATGCCTATGCTTCTCTTGGTTTGTCCAATGTATGAGAGCCCACACTCACAGTCTATCTTGTAAACCCCGGCCTCTTGTAAGGGTAACTGACTCTTGACAGATGGTAATAATTGGCTTATCTTCGTTGGCGGCTTGTAGAAACTTTTGATTGAAGCTCGCTTCAAGATGTAGCCAATTTTGTCGGTCACGCCCTTGATGTATGGGAGGACAGCAGGTTGTCTTTCTACTGTGTCTGGCAAAGACAACCTGCTGTCCTCCCAGCTTACACTATGTATTACATTCCAGATAGAAAAGTTGCCACACCATCTCTAACTCAGCATGTAATTCGAAATAGGCTATCATTGTGCATGTCTTGGTGCATTGCATTGATGTTTTTAGTGCAGTGATCATCAAATGTTTATTGTAATTGCCTGCTAGTCAGCAGTTTTTCAGATTGTTGACCAGCCTAATAACACAAACGAAAGTGAACCAAATTGTGTAATAGCATACCTGTTCGCTCTTTCGAATCCAAACTGTCGTTGGAACTTCAACAAAACATTTAATTGCCTGCTCACGACATTCTATGCGTTTTTGTACGCAATATTCTCGGATTGACATATGATTGATAGATTGACAAATGAGGCGTTGTACGATTGAAGACAGTCGTGATCTGTGTTGAGAAAAAAAAACACAGGATTTGTGACAAAAAAACGTTTATAATATATCGCCTCTTTAGTTAGTAATTGTTGTTATTGTAAATGAGTTATTAGAAATATCGTGCCTGGTTAACAACTTCTGATTGTTAATCTGTTCATAATCACGATTTATCCAAGAAAACCATAAAATTATTTTCATCGTCTCTGCTAGTTGACGAACTAGCGGCCAAATTCATAACAAGTAATAGCTGTTTATTAAAAATACTTTAGAAGAACGATAATTTCTCTGAAAGTAATTTTTCCACGAGTAACATATATCATAATATATTGGGCAAAATATAGAATATAGCAAGATTGGTATACACAACACACAATTGTTTTCATACCTAAGGCACTGACTATAATCCTTAAGGCTTCGAGAGAGCTTTACGATGCTCTTTAAGCCATGTTTGAAGAACAAGTCATAGCGCTCGGTGATCTCTAACCAAAGTGAACATTTCAGGCAGAATTGGTGAACCCAGCTATGATGTTAAGTCAAAAGATTGATCTTCTATTTCCGTTAATATAATAAGATCAGACGCAATCTCAGACTAACTAAACCAACTTGTATCAGAAGATTCAGATTTAAGACAAAGTAATATAAGTTTACCGTGTGGTTGACGGCATAGAATACAAGTGTCACCACCCCCTATCATCCCGTGGGTGTCGTAAGAGGCGACTAAGGGATAACACGATGCAAATACCATCTTTGCGTAGAGACGGAAAACTCGACATCAAACCCTATACGACTGCCTCGTTGGTCTCGCGGCATAAATGTGCGCGTGGGATCGGGAGGTCCCGGGTTCGATTCCTGGGTCGGGCAGTGTTATTGGGTTTTTCTGTCACGAAATTCTCAGTAGCAGCACGGAGTCTGGAAATGTGCCCGGTACGGCCATAGGCTCGCCCCTTATTACGTGGGACTAAAGTATATCTGGCGAAAAGTGGGTGTAGAAATACACCTCTGCCTACCCCTTCGGGGATAAAAGGCGTGACGTTATGTATGTATGTATGTATGTATGTAATATAAGTTAATTTCTTTATAGAGAAACTCACTGGCTACAACTAAAGCCATGTCATTGCTTATAATTCCAAAACATGACTAAACGTCATCAAATAGCTACATACACCCATGACTTCTACCATAATAGTGTTATAATTTACCTACATAATACATAACAGACATTTTTTACGACCTTAGCACCTGAATCATAATGTTTTATATACCACATACATTATCATAATTTAACACTTCAAGTAAACAGAAACGAATAAACCGCGTTTATCACACAAGCCCCTACACCAAAATTTCAAATTAACACTGGAATACGAAACCCTCTGTATTAAAACGTTAACAAAAAACTTGTTCATTCAGTCACTTGTAAAAAAGCAGTGAAAAGCAGTTAATTTATTCAGTAGCATAGTGTGACTGCCACAGTTTCTTATGCAAATCACTTAGATATTTACGAGCTTAGGGTTGGGCATAGAGCAAGTTCGGGAAGTACGCAGAAGGGACAGTTGGGTGGAGAAAACATTCTATAAAAAAGTTTACAATGAAATCCGTGACTTTCTTCCAAGTATGACAATGACATCTAAACGATTCTTTAATCGAAATTCGTTGCATCATCTCGTTAACTAATTTAAACGTACTCGAAACTAGACAAATAAACAATAACAGATTTTTTTAAACTCTTTGCCTCATCGATACAGGACAGCCCGCAATATATCTTTGTCTATAATAAAATTAAAAGATTATTTATATCCTCAGAATTAAATTTAGTTTATAATGTTTTCCGTAAAATGTATAAATATAAAATGTATAATTGTGAAATGAATATGTTAATGTTGGGTGGCGACTGACAATATTTGTATATTATGTAGCTACTATATGATAACAACAACAAAGCATATTAAATTGGCATGACTATACAACTATTTATAAATTGATTTAGTGGTATTTGTGTGTAAAGGATAATTTTATATCAATAAGCAAGGTATTTGTGTGTTATATCAAAAAGACATAGTTAAGCAAAAGAAAATAACTTTTTGCTTTATCAAACAGAAAAATAGCCTGTCAAAATATTTAGTTTATTACAAAACAAATAACAAAGCAGTGTCGCATCTGCGTGCACCAGCGTTGGTAGAACGCGCGCGTGTGACGATGTGGACGCATTTAGTGAATAATTGCTGCGCTGTTTAACTTGATACACCTTTAGCAATCACTATGTATTTCTGTGCGTGTTTTATTCCTTACTGTACGTGTATTAAGCCCGTTTTATTTCTGGTTGTGAACTGAAGGTTATTGGATAAAATCGCTCTTCATGCAGCTGGTTAATTTTGTAAATGTAATTAAGGATTTTTATTAATATTATAAGTCAGTCTGCTAATAGAAGTTGTGAATTTTATTACTTATGATGGTTGTAATCCTATATCCGTATAAGATATATCCGTTTCTTTTTTGTCGATTTGTATTCTGCAAACGAATTAGACTAAACTTTAACCGTAATATTTGGATTTACCAATAAAGGAGACCGCTATTCAAAGATATTTCAGTATTATTAATTTGTTTTCCAAAAACGTTTCAACGCTACTTGTTATAAATATGGTGTTATTGACATACTTTATTGTCAAATCAAATCAATTTATTATTGCAAATATGGGTAAATTTTAAGATGATACATGTATATGTTAGTTGCTTATGCCATATTTCACCATCTTGGTATGCAAAGTTGTTTATTAATAATGTCATTCAAATCAATTAAATGTAGCACAAATTTAAAAATGTCATGAATTATAGGTATCATAAAAAAAATATTAAATGTATGTAAGAAATATAAATACAAATTAAAATATGAGCATTTGCTGGATTCTTCTAAGCTATAGGTACTAAGAAATTCTAAATTATTGTAATAATTATGCTATTTGCTGCTATTTGTAATAGACTTTTTATGTGTTCATTATTTCACGCTTCAGTAAAAAAGTATGCCTTACACGTGGGCAATAAGTAACCTGGTCCGGCAGGTTTCTTAACTATCTCAGTTGCCTCCTCTTAAAAAGCCGAAATATATCTCGCAATGTTATTAATAAACTTCCTTCTATGTGATTTAATTGTAGGTACAGTGAAAAAAACACTAAGCATAAAGTTGTTTGAAAAAAATTGTACACGTGTATTACTGCCTCTACATACTTTATGATGAAAACAGAAGCTTAAGCCGCTCTCAGCAAAAATGTTGTGTTTTCTATGTTATAATATGTAAATATTGCGTATAGAACATCTTTGTAGGTTCTATTCTGGAACTTAAGATTTACCAAAAAGACATCAGCAAACATTTCTCGACCCAGTTGGTATCCGAGACCATACAAACAGTCAAGGATTAATTTATTTTACCAAACCTATCAGGTATTACTAACAAATTACCAAACATAATATCATTATTCACTTTTACCCTTTACATAACAGCGAACTAAAATTCTATTTTCTAAATCAACAATAACGATATTTAATTTATTTCATCGTTACACGTCAAAACTCGATAATATTTTTTTGGGAACCACTCGTTCGGAATGAACAGTCAACATTGCTTTATTTTTTGCCTGATTCTTAACTGTCATGTCAAAAACCAACTTATTTTTTTCTGCCATGAAATTGTCCGGTCACCATTTTAGGGTTCGAATGTTTTTTTCTCGGCTGTAAAATTAAGTTTGTCGGACAACGAAAAAATATTTCGAGCTTCTTTTTGGTTTTGTTGTGTCTCCAAATTGTTAAATTACATAATGCGAGCATTAGTGATAGTAAGATTGGGTTAAGATAAGTTTTCGGGATTTTTGAAGGGTTGACGTAATAAGTTGTTTTGGTTGTTTAAATATGGGAGTCACGTGAGTCATAATCGTGAGTTTTTATCGACGTGAGGAGGACGACTAACTAGAAACAATTTGTAACGTAGTACTCTAGGACTCTGGTTTTCTTTTACATGTTGTGGGCAATCTATTCATTTATCTTTTATTTAACGACGGGTTGGCGTAGTGGTAGTATAAGCGACTGTTACGCCGAAGGTCGCGGGTTCGATTCCCGCTCATGTCAAATATTTGTGTGCCCGAACATGGATGTTTGTCTTGGTCTGGGTGTTTCTATGTATAATATGTATGTATTTACAAAAAAAAGTATGTATGTTTATTCATTGTCTAATGCCCATAGTACAAGCTCTGCTTAGTTTGGGACTAGATGGTGTGTTGTGTGTATAATGCTGAAGTGTCTTTCGACGTTTTCAGAATAACAATGACTGTGTTTTCTAGTGCTTATAGTTTTATACCAAACACAGCAAACCTCTTTTAAACTTTTCAGTGCTACTGTTTATTCGGAATGATCGTTAGCTAAACCGATTATGATGGCAGAGAAGAAGAAGTAGGACTTACATACCTAGGCCATGCCTACAATAGGACCAATTGTAAAAAAAGGTACACTAAATTGCACGACTTTACCAAACCGTGTAACATGTCACATGACCAATGACTATCTCCCATTTCATTAATTAACTAGAAATAAGTGCACGCAGGCGCCTGCGCTCTCAAACAGAAACTGATGTTAATCAACCTGTGGCATCTGACACAGTTCCATTATTAAAACAATTTAATTTATATGGAACCGCCGTTTAAACACATATGTAATAATTTTCATATCTCATGTTTTTGTGCATATGTGACATTCTTGTATCAAATTGTTTTCGCGTAACAACTGCATTTTATAAGGTGGTATATACACGATCCGAGTTGCAATACCTTCTTTCTTTCTTAAAAAAACAACTCCTTTAATAGGTATCCTTACACTTGACTTGACTTTACAACCAACAAGAGACACAACCGAAGAAGAGCACCCAGACTCCAAACAATAATTTGTGATTCACGTCCTTCTTTAGTCATTATTGGAAGTGCCCAACTAAAAGCACATTATTTAAATACTATAATTATCTATATCTATTTACTATAATTATATTCGCACAGTCTAGTCAACAGGTATGCGACATTAATGATTATGGATTGTAATCAATTCATATGCTTTTAAATACTTTGTAAAGCATTTAAAAGCATTAATATATTTCAAGGCACCTCTCTCATATTAGGCTTTTTATTTGAACAGTCATTTAAATATGTCTTTAGGCAGTTGCGGGCAAAATAAAAATGTAAAACTTTATAAATGAACAATAGGTAATATTCTGAAGTTTTCTTTCTGGTCCGACCATATAATGGTGGTATTCACTATTCATAGCAAATGGTCGTATCTTCTAATTAGATGTTGTGCGTATTGTATTAGTGCAGTGTACAAGCCGCTTAACATCGTATCTTGTCAAACAAGATGTATCCAGGTGTCTAAGGGCCATTGTAAAACAGATACACATTAAACCTATTATAAAAGCACCCTCAATTAATTTAATTGGCCTAAATGCTAAGGAGTTAATACATGCGCGGTTTTTGTAACTTGCATTACCGTTAGTTTTGTTTTTAATGTTATTCTTACTAATGATTAATGAGGTTTTATATGAGCTTATAAATACATATGTCCTTAGAGTGCCGAACTCGTTCCTCGCGGGTATTTTTTTTGGGTATTCTGTTAGTTGCTTAGTTCCTCAGCATGGCTTTAAAAATATTTTTAGATCAATAACATGAGAAAATGCTCATAAGATTTGGTTCACGACAAACTCTTTGCTAGATATCGGGAAATGCTTAGTACCATGTTCCTGTAGTTTCTTATAAATTTAAGTCATAATTTAAAATGTAAGTCAATCTCAATATTAGCCACTGCATTAATTTGGATAAAATTTGGTATACTTCGCGTGGGTTTATCCAGATCAATAAAATTGACACTTCTAATTTAATTAGTATAAGTGCGCTGCGAATGAGAAGCTACTTTTTCAACCTAGTGACTCAATATTATTGAGTTACTATACTGGACACCATGTGGCATATTATAATTATGTTTCATTACACAGAAAAATCGAGTCATAAATCTTTTTCCGTACCCCAGTGAAAATATTCTTATTAACTTAATATCCTATATTTATAGAAAGTATTGCAATTTCTATAGAGTATTTAGCGCAATACGCAATTTACCCCAAGTGGACGCACTCCTTAACCGCGCCAAGTTTACAAGACGCACGAGAACTGATGGTTACCATTTAAGGGCCATCCATTCCCCATACAAACGAGTCCCTATTAACAATACTATAATGGCTGTCGTTCGGTTATTTAGATTGATTTCATGCACCATTCGTTAGCCATTGAGCGTGGATTAATTTTAGTTTGTGGACTAATTAGTTAGGCGATGTTTGTTTTGGTTGAACTAAGTTTAGTAGAGTTAGATTATTACGTAAGCCAGTTGTAGTTGGTTGAAATGTTGCAAGCTTAAAATTATTTGTTAGTTTTAGTGGTAAGCTTATTACGATTATAGAACTGGAGATTGATAGAAATTTACGTTATTCAAATAAGAGAGCTTATGTAAAGCGGTTGTTTTTTAATTAATTTTCTTTCATAAGCATAGATAGATAAAGAATTGTTTATCACCATATTGTTGCCAATGCTATGGATGCGTAATTGTCATATAATATAGATGTATGATGCAATACTTTGTAATTATGTGCAACGAATATGCTAAACAATTGAAACAAAATTTTTCGTGCAATCAATATACAGGGTGTAAAAAGACCCTTAACGAAAACTGAAATCCCATGTTGTACCAGTCACTTCGAACATTTTTTACTTTGGCACCATACCTGGGATATTACTGGTTCAAGAGATATTGAGGCGCAAAGTTAGTATGGAATTTTTCTAATTAGGTACAAAATCGATGCATTTACCCCGCCAATATGTTCTTTAGATGCCCTATGACACCATGGATAAGTAGGTATTTCGAGCATTGCATGCGCACACTTTGAATTGCGGTTTGAAAAATGTGAAAACTTAAAAAAAATCGTTTCCCAGGTATTATTTTTGGTTAGTATGACTTGGCACGATGTCCACAACGAGTAGACTTCGGTTTGGTGATGGGTCTTGTGACACCCTGTATATTTAGCCTAGTTAGTCTGTATTGAATGTAGGAATGAAATAGTGGTTAAAGTAGTCATCCAGCCTAGTGATCGATCAACATTCGATCCCCACACTAGACAAAACCTTGTGATAGTGACAAACATATTCAGAGTCAAGGTGTGTTACATCCGTTGTTTGAATGTATGTAGGCTTACAGCACTACAAGACCTATTTGTGCTGCCGAAGAAAATAGAGAATAGAAAATAGAAAGAAATAAAGAATATATCTCAGGGATAAAAAATAGCAAGGTACTATCACAAATTATATTTTTAACTTTACTATTAAGCCACGGATCCCTTTACATTGATTGTATTACTGATGTATTGCATTATTAGCTTATGTCCTTGACAAATGGAGAAAAAATTGTTTATTCGCCGACAGCGACATAATTATATATCATTTCTCATTCTTGTGCAATTTTACATTAAGAAATAAAATCGTAATATAGCTACTGTGGGAATTATTTTTTTTAATTTCTAGACTCACGCCTGTATCCCCTAAGGGGTAGGCAGAGGTGTAACATTACACCCACATTTCGCCATGAATTTTTAGGTCCCACGTAATAGGGGGCGAGCCTATTGCCGTTACCGGGCACATCATCAGACTCCGTGCTGCTACGGAGAATTCGGAAAAACCCAGTAACAATTTTGCCCGACCCGGGAATCGAACCCGGGACCTACGATCAGCAGTCGCATACGCTATCCACTGGACCACGGATGAAGTTAATTACATATAACTTAATATATTATTTTAAATCTTCAAACAAGTTATATAATTTTGTAAACGCAGACTTACTTTACTAATTGTCTTCGATAAACCTGTGTTTATTTTTCTACTTGTAATATACGTAGGTATGTGTTTTTACATCAATACGTGTCAATTGAATTTTATGATGTTTTCGGCATTTATTAGGAGTGAAATTTCTTCCTCATGAATAAATCCGCCTACTAGTAAAAACCGCACGAAAATCTTTAAACGAAAGACAGTCGCGGCGGTAGACGTGTATTATTGTTGTAAGTAGGGATATAAGAGACCTTCAAACAACTCAATAAACAGTACGATAATTAACAGGTAACTTATATCTATTAATAATAGCATATATTTTACATTAACACCAGCTGATGGGGTATTCCTGAAAGCGCAACCATTTTTGAGCGCAACTACTTTATTCCACAAAGCGCAACCATTAGTTACGCTCATAAATTAAAAAAATATATTTTTTTATTCCACTAAGCGCAACTAAATGTCAAGGTGCAATAGTGCTGGTTAATAACTAACGGAAAATATCGATAGTTCATCATAAGACAGGACATTTTAGTATAATACTTTATGACATTTGATGGATATAAAAATAATACAATGCAGCGGGGTGTAGGGTGCGGTGCGGGGAGCAGTGACCACAGGACAGAGCTGTTGCTGTGCGCCCGTTGCCCGTTCAATTATTAACGTAATATATATATATTTTTTTGTAACAATTTTTCATTTTGTATAATGCTTAAAATACAATACAATTTTTATTGTTTTAAATGTTCTTATATTGTCAAGACAACTATTTGTGATTTTTTGATCAATTTACTACAAACTGTGATTTGATGTATCCTCTTATACCTGATGATTAAACAATACTAAGTGTGTAAAGAGGTTATCTGTTTTTATTTACTTCATATTTAATTTAGTAAGGTATTTTGGGACCTAATTACACACTACTCTACTTTTAAAATTGTTATGAGTTTTACCTATTACACGCAGTGCCTTATTTCTGATTCATGACAAAAAAAAACGGCTTTTTATTAGGTAGGCTACTAACTTCTGTTCATTTATGTTACCCTGGTACTTTTCAAAATATTTTACTGATTGATACCTTTGTTACTAGATTCTATAAACAACCTCTATTCATTTCTGTTATCCTGGTACTTTTGGAAACGATCGCCATAATAAATAAAAAATGTTTCAAAATTCTATCGATAAAAAGTCCTCTATCATGATATCATATCACCTTCACTATTTTTCGATGTGGTTGCGCTTAGTGGAATAAAAAAATAATATATTTTTTTTAAATTTATAAGCGCAACTATAATGGTTGCGCTTTGTGGAATAAAGTAGTTGCGCTTTTTTAGTTGCGCTCAAAAATGGTTGCGCTTTCAGGAATACCCCCAGCTGATCAACTACAATCGTCCTTAATTTAACATTATACCAAAACAATTATTATACTGTCAATGATCATATATTATATTTTTTTTTTAAATTTACCAAGAACTTTATTGATATAAATTATGAATTATACATTAAATAAACATAATTTTATAATCTAAATGAAGCTTAATCTAATCTTAATGTCTAAGTAGTATATGTACAAAAAAAACGTAAAAAGAGATTAAAAATTGAAAATATTTACACGGTTTAGGCGTCGGAAAATGCCTCCGCATCAATGTCATCGGGTAACGTGCCCAGAAGGCTGGCAGCATTGCCACGCTGGATGGCAATGCTGATTCTCTGAGCAAAGCTGGATGGCAATGCTGATTCTCTGAGCAAAGAATAAACCAGCCTTCTGGTCACGTGAGACGTCGATTAAACGTTTCGAAATTTCCCGGAACAGTGAACGAGCACTCGGACCCCATGAGCCTAGCGTTTCCACCCCAAACGGCTCAAACACGTAATTACTCACTAAATTACTGTATTTGCGCCGTTTGAGGGTTTCCGCAGTTGCAGCAGCAGCGCCAGCATGGCCTCCCGTGCTTGGAATATGTGATGGCGCGAGGGTGTCTACGCAGGTTGCGTCCCACACCAAAGGCCTACCCATTTTCCAAGGCAACAATGACATACCATCAGGTCTCTTACCGTCGTCGCGTACCAAACCATTTGGTTCAAGAACAGCTGGTACGCCAGACGCGACAAGAGCACGACGAATTATGTCATTCAGAAGGGCGTGACGGGGAATTCTACCAGCGCTTCTGCTGCAAGATAGCCCATGGTGTCCGAGGCTATCGACGTCTTCTCCACAATGACATCGATGCGGAGAAACACACGGAGCACCTAAGCGAAGAGCACCCTTATATTATATTAATTTTGTAGACTCTAGGTACCTCTGTACCGTCAGCAAAATAATATAATACTGCCAATTGTATCGGTACTTTTAAGTTCCCTTTTAATTAAAATGTGGTATTTGGCTTAATATTATATTAAGCCAAATACCACTAATTAAAAAAGTACGATCTGAAATATATTAATAATATATTTCAGATCGTACTTTTTTTATTAAATATCGAATAACATAAGGATAGTATATACTTGATAACAAGCAAATAAAGGCTTTATTTTTGGCGACATATGGTACAAAAAAGCTTGTACTAAAGTTACAGCTGCTCCAATAAAATTGGCTAGGACACGCGTAAGAATTTCACTTTCAATCTATCTTTAGTTATAAGGTTAAAAAAGTCTGCGTTTCTGTCCATTGTAATTATTTTGAAAGCTTTTTTGCAAGATTACTCTTAAATTGTTGGATGACGCTAAG
The DNA here is from genome assembly GCA_944739405.2 of Euclidia mi. NCBI lineage: Eukaryota > Metazoa > Arthropoda > Insecta > Lepidoptera > Erebidae > Euclidia > Euclidia mi. Next base: position 15,633,983 of record OX123197.2, read on the forward strand.
TGATATTTACTTTATTTTGTGTAGTTTTTATTTATTTTCCAAAATTATCATCGTAAATGGGCAGGAGGAGTGAACTATTTAATGTAACTATTAAAAGTAATAAAACAAATGTTATGCTTTTAACTAGTCGTGAGATGACGTCACTACTCTCTATCACTACCGGATCTCGATGGACAGAATAGTTATTTTAGTAGACATGTCTTAATATTGGTTTCCATACATATACATACATACATATACTCACGCCTTTTTCCCGTCGGGGTAGGCAGAGACAACAGAACGCCACTTGCTCCTATCCTTACAAACCTCACGCGCTTCCTCTACACTCATTACTCTTTTCATACATGCTCGCCGGTTTCGGGTACTTCGGACCTTTCCGTTTCTAAGGATGTCTCCAATTTGGTCGACGAATGTCCGACGAGGTTATTGGTTTCCTGTGCGAAGAAAAACAGGCTACTCTCAAAAGATCCCTACGAGGACAGGATTGGCTCTAAACCTTAAGGAATTCCATTAATTTGTTACAGTATCAAAAACATTTCCATATCTACAGACAAATCCGTATACAAAAGCTAGTTGCAAATATATACCCGTACTCGCGTGACACGGGCAGATGTTTCGACTTATCTCATCAAAAAAGAAAGTATTCCATACAATACGTAGCGATAGTGTTAAATTCCTATATAGGTCGCCCATTTACGTATATGTATTCCTACACTAACATTTACTTTGGCTTTGTCTGCCTAGTTCATAAATATAATTGCTTTCGTAATTTTTATTTGCATGTTTCGCAACTAAGTGCCTTAATGAGCTTTAGTTTTATTTTCTTTAACAGAATTTTGCTTACGATTGAAACGACTTTTGAAAGGTTTTTGTTGTACTTAAACTGAGCATTTCGTAATTGAAAATACTTATATGTATTAAGTGTAGTTATAAATAAGATTTCTTTTTTATCACTCTGTGAAGGACGTCTGGAAGTTTTCTACTTCAAACAGCTTAGGATCAGATATTCTACTTGATGTGTAGATAAAATTGTATTTCAAATACAAACAAACATGTTTATTTTTGTTTTCTGTGGTGATAGTGAAAGTCTTACTACTCAGTCATCTGTTTCAAGCCTTAAAGGCTTCAAGCAGATTTAGTAGCGAATATCGAATATAATACAGTTAGAGAGTATCGAATATGACATTTTATTTAATATTCGTGTCAGAACTTTTTGATATACCTAGTATGCGATCTATTTCACATTAAACATGGTTTCGAGATAGCAAAATCTTGTTCTGAGAAGAAAATTGCAGACAGTGCACCTTAAGGTTTTCAGAATTCTAACATTTGTCATCAGCATAGGAAATCTAGATTCCCTATTTGTCCACAAACGATAAGTATGTTTTATTTTTTATTTGATTTATTTAGGTATAATTAACAGCTACAATATGCAACAGCAAATTGACATGGAAAAGCCAAATGGAAAATAAGCTCAATAAAGCCAGCATTGTCTTCTGGCAGTGCAAGAAGATGATAGGCAAACGCTGGGGCCTATCCCCCAAAATTGTCTTATGGTTCTATAAGACAATAATACGTCCGATGATAAGCTACGGCGCAGTAGTGTGGTGGCCTCGGAGCAACCTAACAACGGCCGCCAACAAGCTTCAAAGACTTGCATGCCTAGCGGCCACGGGCTGCATGACAACTACACCTACAGCGGCACTCGAGGTGTTGTTGGACCTGCCTCCATTGAACCTGTTCATACAACAGGAAGCTACAATATCAGCGGTTCGGCTAAGAGCTCTGAAGCTCTGGAAAGACACCAATACACCGCACACTAGCAACTTAAATACACTCTTCAAAGAAGTTCCTCTAACACAAGCCATTGGCGACCGAATACCGAAACAATTTGTGTTCGACAAGAAATACAAAATCCAACTGTACGAGGATCTACACGTAGGAGCAGTTAACCACAACGAGCTCACGATCTTCACAGATGGGTCTAAGACGGATACAGGTACGGGTTCAGGAGTACTCTCCGAGGACCTAAACATCAACATCGCGGCACCGCTGGGAGCCTATAACACGGTCTACCAGGCCGAATGTTTTGGCATAATCCTAGCTGCCACAGCAATCATGGCACGTGAGGTAAGAGAACGATCCATTAGGATCCTCTCAGATAGTATGGCTGTCCTTTCTGCCCTCAAAAGCCACACTATCACCTCGGCACTCACACTAGAATGCCACCAGAAACTAGCAGAGGTAGGTAATCTAAACAAATTAACACTGCAATGGATTAAGGGCCGCAGTGGCACAAGAGGGAATGACGCAGCCGACGTACTTGCCAGAAGAGGGGCCACTTTAGAGGTGGTAGGACCCGAGCCCATTATTCCCCTTCCTACTGGTTTTTATCGAAACCTGGTAAGAAATAGAACCAGGACCCAGCACAACCAGTCCTGGATTGGTGTCGAAACATGCAGTAGACGGTAAGATAGCCAAACAAGTCCTCCGGCTGTCCAAGCAACAACTTCGGACAGTCGCGTCTGCCTATACAGGACACGGATCCTTTAATAAGCACCTAATTACTATAGGAATCAACGACAGCCCGCTGTGCAGAGCCTGTATGTCAGCAGACGAGACGGCAGTCCACCTGCTCCTCGACTGCCCTGAGGTCTCATAGTACAGGCAGCAGCACCTGACCAAACACAGCACCCTGAGGTAAGCAGTGGGCCACATCAAGAGCCTGCTGGCCTTCCTCGAAGAGCTGGGGTCGCTCGAATGACAAGACCATTTCCACCCGTACGCAAAATACACGCCAAGACGTGGAGTTGCGGAAAACAACCCGTGCCATCAAGTAACAAGTAAGTACATGTAACATGAATAAATTCAGCTAAGTATAATTTTAGAATATTGCAGCCCACTACATTATCCACAAATTGATATAAAATATAATACAAAAGGAGCCACTAGAAAGCATCACAAATTTAGAAGTATTTTAGATATAAGAGTTAAGTAATTCTGCTTAATTCTGCTTATATATGTTCATTTTATGATGCGTAGAAGAAGCTAATTAATTTATTTGTTGACTCCAAATGTTCCGAAAGGCATACATCTAATAAACCAATGTTCAAACCAGGAAGGCAAATTGGCGTAACCAATCGAAAATGATTTATATAATCAAGTAGATTCGAAACATCAACGCCTCAAAGTCTTTCGTCCTACGCCTATCTAGAAAATATAAGTACCTACCTAGTATTGAAAAGGTAAATATAAAACAATGATATATCAAACGATAGATAACAATTTAAAGACAGGACAAACAAACATTCTCTCTATAAATAATATTGACGTGGAGTATTTTTCAACAGGCCTAGTATGTGAAGATGGTATTTTGAGATTGGACGTAAAATATGTACGGATAAATTAAGCCTCTTTTATTTAGATTGTAGTTTGCGTTCAAGGAATTACTTAATTTGTAGCAGGGCAGTAAGCTCGACATAATATACATATTATGTCAGAGGTCGTTAGTCTTTATACTGGATATATAATATTATATATTAAAATGTATGTTTATGAACACCTGCACATAAAAATTCGTTTTAATGTTTTGTTAATCGACCTTATTTTATAGTTCACTAGGTTATGCCCACGGCTTCAGTCGTGTGGAGGTTGGTTATTTGAACAAAAGGTACCCCATAATAATATGCTATGATAATTTAATGTAAAGTTTTATCAGGATCCATGTAGTCGATTTTAGGTGACTGCCAAAATTTTTTGGAAAACTACTCGGCAATCTCATGCGAAAATAATTTAGCGGGCCTTAATCGCGTAAAATTAACTTATTTGAGGAATAAATACAATTTTTTCGACGTTTCGATCGTCTTGCACTGATCGTGGTCGCGGAGAGACTGTTGAGAGCTCAGCGTAGTCAGCGTCGTCTTGTGGATGTGCGCGTTTCGCCACCTACCCTCACTTGGTTTTTATTTATGTTCGTTCTGTCGGTACTTTGACACACTATACTAATGACGTCTACATACTCATGAGCTTTGTCACTGCGATGGTGTTTACATTTGCTGATGACTGGATTCAAAGTAGCCAATAATCTAAATTTCTTGATTTCTACCACTTTACGCACTATCCTGGAGTAATAGTGACAATCAGACCCACTAAATTATTATTGTATGATGTATACTAATCGCGAAAGATTAAAATCGATAACTCTGGAAGCTGGTTTAATACTGAAATCTAGCATCTATAAAGGTCTATAAACGAATTAAAAATTCGGGTATTGTTCTAGTTAATATTGGATTAAATGCATAGACAAAAAAAAATTGACTAGTCAAAGTATTTAAAAAAAAATGCACGAACAGCTCCATCTCTCTTAAGTATCCCTAGTATACAATATACAAAGTATATAAGAAATTGTATGGGGCTTTAACTCAAAGACAATACGTGTAGTTCATACATACATACATACTAGTGATGTTCCGGATATCCGTATCCGTACCCGTATCCGCGGATATCCGACGAAAAACAAAGATCCGTATTCGTATCCGTATTCGTTACTTGTCTCGCGGATCTTTTACGGATCTTTCTCCTTATTCATTTTCAATTGAAAGGATGGAATGCTATAGGTGGTTAGGTAGAATTAAGAAACTATTAAAAAACTATTCCATTCAGAGTATTTTTATATAATTTCAATACAAGTCCAAACATAATCTGTCTATCGTTCCGCCAGGCGTGCGTGACGTCAAGTATCGTTTCAAGGTCGCGCGCACCGACATCGATTCAGTAAGATAATAAAGATCCGTATCCGTATCCGCGGATCTTGACACTAAATATCCGTATTCCGATCCGTATCCGCGGATATACATTTTTAACAATCCAGCACATCACTAATACATACATACATAGACTCACGCCTGTTTCCCGGAGGGGTAGGCATAGACGGAACGCCATTTGCAACGATCTGACATATCGCTCTAGCTTCATTCACTCTCAACAAATTTCTCATGCATGCTGTTCGGTTAAGGGTACTTCTAACCTGTCCTTTTTTTAGGATGTCTCCAATCTGGTCAGAGAACGTCTGGTGATACGTGTAGTAACAAGTACTAAATACCTTAAATTGGCCATAGTTCTTTATACATTTCACCACGTCTACAAGGTTACAGTACAGATAAATGTTTGGAAAATGTGTTGGGAATTTCTATTGATGTAATCCCTGAAGATATTTTACTACATTGAGTGGGCGTTAACGGCTAACCGTAGCTCATAGACTTGCCAACCTCTGTAAACCTAAACCAATGTCAAATAGGACGCTTTTCTGTAAACATATTTTTGAAGACAAGTAAATTTTTATTGGAAGCAAGAAGAAAGCTTCATGTATAAACTTAACCTCATACAAATTACCTTCTAGTATATTTTTGAAATGTTTTTTATGAGCCTGTAACGTCCCACTGCAGGGCAAAGGCCTCCCCACTCTTCTTCCACAAGTCCCTATCTTCTACCTCCTGGACCCAATCCTTTTTGAAGGAGTCTAGTTCATCCCGCCATCGCCGTCTCGGCCTGCCGCGATGTCGTATGCCGTTTGAGGGGGCCCATATAGTTGTTAATTTGGCCCATTTTTCATCTGACATACGACAGATATGTCCTGCCCAGCTCCATTTTAGCGTGGCAGCTTTTCGAGTGACATCCGCGATGTTTGTGATGGAACGGATAGTTGTATTCCTTATCCGGTCTGTCAATTTGAGACCCAGAATACTCCGTTCCATCGCTCTTTGGCACACCTCGAGCGTGGATCTCTGTTCTTTTGTTAAAGACCAAGTTTGAGAGCCATATGTGAGGATAGGGAGAATGCACACGTCCATGAGCTGCCTCTTAAGGGAAAGAGGAAGATTGCCCTTCATCAGATCTTTCATAGCCATTGGGCCATGAAAGATCTGATGTAAGAAGTCGCTAAACGCACTAAAATTGCCTGGAGGAGCTATTGAGCTCCTCCAGGCATTGCAGTGCGTTTAGCGACTGCTTTGTTTTGTCTTACCTGGAAAGAGACTATTTGTCCAAGATAGACATGTTCATCGACGTTTGAAAAGTAGATAAGTATTATTTTAACATAAATTAAATAATTACTTTTGGGTTGTCATTTAAGATACTTGTTAAATATAGTTTTCCACAAAGCCACGTAGCAAAAACAAGGAAGAAAATCCTTTCCAAAACAACGCGAAATTCGAGCTCCATCTACAAAATAAACCGAAGTCATTACACCAAAACTGGTACACCACAGTCGTATCACCACGTACCCATCCAGTAAGAGTCGAAGTTATAGCAAGTCATATCCCAATTACTGCCATAAATTGACCTGTGCGGCAATCCGAGCCGGCAAAGCCAACTCTAGTGAAATAAACTTGGACCACTTTGTCTATGTGCTAGTATTAAACCCCGTTAAAGCTTGTTAGTGGTGCAAGATACGAGATTATCTACGTTTAGGTTGAAGGGATTTGGCTGATGTTTATTGAAGAGCATTTCGTTGGCAAACACGAATAATAAGTATATTAATAGACAGTCGGACAGACTTACCTAATTTTGGCATTAAATTTTTGTACAGATCAAAACGTTTGACTAAAACGTGGCATAACGAGGCATGAGTAAAAGTCCAAATTACCACTAGTAATTGAAAAACTATAAGATTAGCATTCTAGTTCCTTGCGCTTGATATATTCATTGATTTCATACATTATTTATTCTGACCAAAACTATAGTAACTTTACTCCATGTTCTGTGAGTTTACTCATTTAGCAAACTAAAAAATAATGTGTCCATCGATGTTATAACTGGATGAAATAAATAGTGCTTAAACTTTTCAAAAAGAAAGTATACATTTACTGTGTGGGCGTGGCGATACTTTTAATCTTTGTCAATAATAGTATAGTTCTCATCTCAGTCTGGAGAGGTTCACTGCAGGACATAGGCTTTCTGCAAGACTTTCCAGACAGATCATTCACCAGTTGTACTCTATTATTTGAAATAATAAACATTTTCAATCCAAATGTCAACAAAATTAGCTCCCAGGACAAGCGGAACCGCTTCATCCTAAGCCATATACCGTTCACAAAGAGCAACAGAGCGAACGCACGTCCGAACGCCGGGGGCCAATTCGACCAGAGCCGCATCGCACCTGTTATTATAATCAACCATTGTAATGATATGACGTGAACACGCGCGCATTACGCTAAATGTCTCAAATTTTATGTTCACTAATGTTCAAACAACCAATAAAACAGATACAGGTAATGATGCAATTGGAAATTAGTATTATAACAGCTTTAGTATTTAGTGCTAAATTTTGGGTTGAATTGGCAGATTAGGTTATCAGACAACTGGTATAAGTAATGTGGTTTAGTAAGTAATTGTTTTGGAAAATATATTGTATAGTTTGCGTAGAATGACTATATTATTAGTCTGTTAAAATCGTAATTATTGATGAACATCGTAGCGTACATCAGCTGTACTTATAAAATTATTGCTTTTTTTTATAGTATAAGGCGGCAAACGAGCAGACGGATCGCCTGATGGTAAGAAATTAACGCCGCCCATGGACACAAGCAACACCACAGGAGTCACAAGTGCTTGCCGCCCCTTGGGGTTGGGAAAAGGAATAGGCTAAGGAGTGGGATGAGGGAGAAGGAATAGGGGTAGGGCCTCCGGCACTCTCACTCACCGAACGAAACACAACAGTTTAGGTACTGTTACTTTACGTCGGTTTTCTGTGAGAGGGTAGTACTTCCCCGGTCGAGCCGGCCCATTCATGCTGAAATCAGCAAGGCTCTACTACCTACCTAGAAAATTATTTTTTATAATTACCGAGTGACAACGCACAGCTAAAATGATTTTGCGCTAGAAGATGTAATTTGTATGTTCCTGGGGACCGTGGAAGTGTACTAAGAAGGGATTTAACGGTTTTAAAACAAAATGCGCGGACGTAGCTGCGGGCATCCTCTAACTTTTGAATAAGACAACCTACTGCATATGGAAGAACTAACCATTTGCTGCGCAAAAACCCGAAATTAAGTTTATACCAGAAATGCACTTTCTGTATGATGAATTGAACAATATTTTATAAACATGATAACGGTTGAGAAATAAATCTGGCGTCCGGAATATTGAATTGTATAATTCAGGGAAGCTCAAAAACCTCTTCTTTTGAACGGGTTCAAGAGCTACAATCTCTCAAAACAAATACACGTTTCAACTCGTGTTGCATTTACACGGAACTACTACAATAAGAATTTGCGAATTCCAAGAATATTCGCTGAGCTACCGCACGTAGGTATAAACATTGTAATTTTCTTCAGTGTCAAAAGGGTGCTGATGTGAATTCATAGTAATGATCTACTAAAGACTAACATCACCATCATTATTATGAAGCATAACCGTCACACTGCTGCGCCCCGATTTCTTCTCAGAACAGCTACTTATGGCGTAATTCCTCGCTTCGCAAGTATGGGTTGGTAGTCATCAAATGTTCTCAAAAGGTATTTTAATGGCAATCAGATTTAAAAGCTTTTCTTAACTTGCCTTAGCATTTACAATTTCTTGCGTACTGTGCGGGTTACTGGGTTAATAGGCAACTATTTATTGTAGAAATTGATACTTTTTATTCGTACTACAAGTAGTCACAAGACCAGGTTCTGAGCAATTTTACTGTCGCTAGAAAAGCTACTCGGCAATCTTCAAATCACGAAGTCTCCTACCATAAATTCACTCTTTACACGCAAATTAACATTCGAGTTTTCTAGCGCGCACAAAGCTTCGGCGATATTATCTTAAGCAAATGAGATCTTCTCTGGATTGGAATGTGACACTACTACGCTTTCATTTTGCGAGTTTCGTAGAAGGTAACTAAGGAAAACACATGAAACAAATAGTAGGTAGGTACTATTTGCTATCAGGAAGGACGTAAAACTCGAAATCAAACCCTATACCAACCCTAGGCCTGTCTGGAATAGTAGGCGTAATCCTCGTTTTGACTCAATGTAATAGGCTTGTGTCCTAAAATGTAATTAGCGATTGATTCGTTCCTTTATTAGATGTTAAACTGAAATAACTGTTTTTTTTCTTCAAAAATCGATCAGCAACATTACTAATTACGGCTTTATAAAAACCTTTTTGAATTTGACACGAAAACGCTGTAAACTATCATGGCGGTTGAGTGATATCACACAGTGCAAAACGAAACAAATCGTGAATGAAGTCTGATCTGATGGACCCACTTTTATTTTGTTATATTCGATTTGACAGGTAGAAAGTTTGACGTTTTAGTTGTATTTACTAATAAAACGTCAACAACATGAATGGCGGCCGTACTGTTTGACGTAATGCTCTCTGATTGGTGTTCACTGTCACAAGAGTAAATACATTATTTTTAGTTTTAGAATCCTAAAAATAACATTAATCTTACCTTTTTATAATAAATAATAAACTTTATTGATATCTTAAAATCATAATGAATCTATAGATATTACAATCAAAGCGATTTATTCTTAGTGGACACAAGCCTTTTGTGACACAAAAAAGGAAATGCCTATCTCTAGCGCTGGATTGCAAACGACTGTATGATGTCCAGCATGTTCAAATTCTTGTGTTTTCCTAAGACTTACCTCGTCACTAACTACCAACAATTATACACGAAATATGTCTAAATTGCAATACATTAATGCTACGTATGAATATTCGTATTAGTGGACAAAAGCTGTTACTATTACGAGTGTCAGATAACACATTATCAGGGTATGTGTCCACTACTAAACGTCGAGTTCCCTAAAGACTGTCATGACATCAGGCGAGTGGCAGTCCGATAATCTCGTTTGATAAGTGGGTTTGTGAACGCATTTCTATAGCGAAGTATTTAGAGGCTTTGAAATATTATAATTGTAGTATTCGATGATAAAATTGGCAGATAAATAGAGATTTATAAGTAAAAGCGATTTAAAGGAGATGTCGATTGAAATTATATGTTAAGGACGGCCAATTTAAAAGATGTTTACACGCACGGTGTATTTTTGTACTTTACGTTAGTGAGTATCGCTCACAGTTCAAAAAAAAATTAAAATCAAAAACATTTATTAACTAAGAGTAAATACAATTTTTGCTCATATCCAGTGGCCCCTTACTAGGCAAGCCTATCCTGTAGGTGCCTACTACGATTACCTAAACGATTACAAAGTGTGCTCGGACGACATCATAAAACTATATTTTAAATTAATAATAATATTGAGAGTTGGTCAAGCAGTTTGTTGTTTGCTTACTTTTTATTATGACTAGCTGCAAGGTTCATATCTAAATATTTTGAAATCGTGTCTGGATTTTCTATGGTTTTTAATATTATCCTAGTACAGCTCACACACAAACTCAGTAGTCACTATTGCAATCCGATATCTAATAAAATTATTTAAACTTATATTGGTAAATACATACATAGTACAGATAACTTACCTTTTACCAAACACAAAAATTATCGGGCTCATCACACAAAGCATATTTTTCCTGGTATAAAATCAAACCCACGACCCTATGGCAGTGTAACTAACCACAAGACCAACATATTATCTGTACCTACAATTATACATATACGCTACACATGTACTGCAATAGTGTGCTATAATAACATCTCTACCTACAAGCTCACTGTGTATATAATTATGTAATATATGTATAAGTAAAACGCTGTACAACAAAGACGATCTCTTAGCTGATACTAATACTAGGTTTATGTTCCAACCCTTAACCACAGCTTTCTCGTTATATACTTTCTTAAAGGCTTTACCTCCAAACGATATAATCTAGGATTTGTCTAGACTACCTTTAGCAACACTAAGCAACGTTCCAGCAGTTTTCTTATCTTATCAACATGCTCTTTGCCTTATGAAATTGCTAGAATTTCATCAGATAGACGTAAAACAGTTAGCTTCATTACATAGAACGAGTTTTAAGTAAATGCACTGTGATAAGAACTACCCGTTGAGACGTTCGCGATATCTTTTGGGAAAATTATGATACTGTGGTTGTGTTATAAGCATAATTATGTATTTTTGTTTTGTATATAAATAAATTTAACTTAAATATACACAGCATAAGTGGCCATCTGATCTATTTCACATTTTGTTTGATACTATAACATAATAATTAATAACTTTTACACACTTGAAGCCAGGACTTTCAAGTTGTATTTGATCCATGTTTCATAAAAAGGTAATTTTTGGATGAAAACTCGAGTTAAATATAGCATTTTTAATGATTACTATTGATATAAAAGTACTAAAGATATTTGACAGTTAATTGCAACACAACTTCACATTGAAACCAACTCATAATTTTCCTATGTTTTTAATTCACAACGGGAAACAATCCTAAAGCCCTCGATTTGTTAAGACAGTATTTCGTTCCCTATATCTTGTTTCTAAGCCCATCAAGTTCCCTTTATATATTAAACAACAAGTTAAACAGTACTAAACACCCGATACGCCTTAAATCTACAATACATGTCGAAATCGGAACCATTACATTACGTGTTTACTAGCTTAAGGTATGTTCACATGAACTGTTGACTGGGATATCAAAACTGCAACAGTTTCTTGCAGCAGAAATGAATGATACCGAGAAAAGGTTTTGCAATATAAAGACTTACAGTCGTCGGATTTAGCGATAAATATGATCTAACATAATATGAATAAAAATAGCAAAGATCGGAAGCCGCACGAATTTGATGATTATCGAAGGTACGCGCGTCGTTACTGACTATAGAAGGGGATGTACATATCCGATCTTTCCCTTTACGTAGATTATCTTAGAAAAATAGTCTTTTTCATGCTTTGGAAAGGACTGACATAAAACCGTTGGACCCGACTGTGTTAAACTGACAGCAGTCATGCAAATTCGTTCTTGTCCGTTCAAACAAAAAAACATCCAGTAACTAATCTTAATAAATTATACACAACAAGAATCAGCGTCCTTTATGTACGTAACCTAAGCATTAAGCAACATATACATCAATTATACAAGCAGCAGGTTAACACAAACAGACAGATATCAGATACTCTGCACATACAATGCATGCAGGGCTCACGTCAGACCGAATCCGCTTTGCTATTGTAGGCCTTAGGAGTTGTATTACCATCTATGTATTATGATGACGGATTCGGTCATAATTGCACGATGGTTCAACTGCTCATTTTGTGTGTTTGGCTTATGTTTTGGTTTTAATTACGTGATGATCAGTTACAGCAAAACGTTTAGGTTTCATATGACAGCATTGTCGGACAGTTGAGCTGTGGTCTGGTTGGTACGAGTATAATCACGCGTTGCTACGTCGAAGATCATGGGTTCCATAGTTATTGGTTTCATGCAATGAGATTTATCTATACTGAGGATGTATACCTATTAAAGAAAACGAAAAAGTATGGTTAAGGATTATCATAGATGACACAGTCAGTAGACATATTGTGAGGACATTACCCACGTAGCAGTCAATCCAATTTAAAAATCCTTAAATAAAGCAACTTTGCACTCGCTTATTAGTCCAATTAAATTTATTAGCCGATAGATTAGACAAAAATTTTGTGCAACACGAGTCTGCCTCTAAACAGAACCGAAGTAAGTCAATCGAGTTATCGGGACAAAACAAACTTTAAGGTACAACCATGAAATAATAAATTTTGAAATTAAGATTCGGCAATAAAATTATATTAAAAATATATAATGTTTATGAGTACAAGTCGTGAAAGCTTTAAGACCACTTTTATAGAACATTTTTATTCTACAATACAATTCTTGAATTCTTGCTCGCAATTTCTGCCTCACCTTGCCTCTACCTCCGTATACCTCCTACCAATTGGTTGACCAAAACACATGCAATTTCTATTTCTCACACGTGCTCAGCCACGATAAATTCCCATCTAGTGCAGATCAAATTAAAGTGTGCAGTACTTTCTCGTAGAATTCCAGCGCAGGCCTTGCACTAGGGGCCTTAAAAGGCATTGTATCATTGCGTTATTTTGTAAGCAAGTGTAATTTTGGTTCGTGTTTTATAGCTGTAATGGTGTCTGTGAAGATAGGTTGCGGTAAGGTATTATATTGTAAGGTGAGAATCTGAGTTGTAGAGTGCTTAAAAATATTTTGAATTAACTACCTATATAAGAATTTAAAGTTTTTTATACATCATGTATAACCTAGGGGGGGGGGGGTGTCATCTGCCTACCTTTTCGGGGATACAGGCGTGAGTCTATAAATAAATATAAAATAAATGTATAACCAAAAGCCAGATGGGGCGATGATATTCGAAGGGCGGCGAGCAGGGATTGGAAGAGGAAAGCTGAAGACCGAGCTCATTGGCGCGCCATAGGAGAGGCCCACGTCCAGCAGTGGACTAATACAGACTGATGATTATGATGATGATGATATATACATGAAACAAATGTATTTAACAGGTCAAAACAGCGTTAAAGAACACATTCCAGAAAAATATACATATTTATGTCCCGACATATCAATAGGCTTGCTTAGACTTGATCGTGACTGTTTTTTTACATGATAAATGATAAGGGACACTCCTTACCTTTGGAAGACAAGCTAGGCTATAAAACTGCGGTATTGATATTACTCTGAAAGGCTCTCCACACAGCCTGATCTGCTGGAGCAGTGGATGTTTTAAGCTGATATGATGTGGGTTCAATTACCAGTAGGTTCAATAAGTTGATATTCTGTCATATCTAGTTAGATTAGTAAGCGGACCTCGGGCTCCAAGGCGTGAAAGTCTTGGATGCAACCGGGATAACGCTAGATGATGATGTTGATGTGGGTACAATCATCAATTTATGAAATATCTAAATCGAGCCCATGATTGGCATGATCTGACTAGGTTACCGCAGTCAAAATACATACATACATAGACTCACGCCTGTTTCTCGGAGGGGTAGGCAGAGACTACGGAACGCCATTTGCAATGATCCTGACATACCTCTCTTGCTTCATTCCCTTCCATCAAGTTTCTCATGTATGCTCTTCTGTTTAGGGTACTTCTGACCTGTCCTTTTTTTAGGATGTCTCCAATCTGGTCAGAGAACGTCCGCCTAGGTCTTCCCATTCGTCCTGTCCCATTCACATTTGCCTTATATATCTTCTTTGTCAGTCTTTCGTCATCCATGAAAATAGTGTCATTATTTTATTAATCCGTGTTTGGCAAAGAAGTGACGATTCTAAAACACTAATTTATTCGTAGATGAAGGACGTAAAAATATTATAATTGTGAATTGTATAATTGCAAATAAGCTAGAGCGAATATTTGGAGCGCAAATATTCAATTCAGTTTTAAAACACAGATTTAAAACATTGCCAATGTAAATCGTAATATTGTTCGCAGAGGAAATATAACCTACATATTGTTCCATATTTCCATTCAGTATTCGACAGTTACTGTGATACGTGGTTCGATTTTGTATTTACATTAATTTCATTTACATACTTATCTATGCTAAATCTAGAACTGCACTGTAACTTTAAAAATATACAGTGAGTCGTAAATATTTGAAATATACTATCTTAAAGCTTTAAATCGATTTATTGTACTTAAGAGTCGACTAAAGCTGGATAAGAAATGTTTTATAAGATCGTAAAAGTGTTGTTTGTTTTGAAATGAGTATAGAAAGGTTGACGATCGTAATAAAACAGATACATTTTGTATTAATTTTCTTGCAGAAATATATGTTCTTTGTTAAGTCTCGAAATCAACATTATTATACTAGTTTGCTTAAATAGCAATACGTCAATTAAATAAACGCATTTTCTGGTTTTAGTCCTAAGTTGAGGAATTTGTCACAAAAGCTTGTTCACGTTGAAATCTTTTTGACAAAATTAATTTTAATGTGAACGCCGAAAAGTTCAAGACACACAGAGTGCATTAAAAACAGCAATAGGTACTACATATTATATACACAATCAGAACAAGGCTCTATTAAAAAAACACAAGAAACAAAACTAAATAAAAATGATATCTTGTCAAACACACCCAGCTACGCAATTCCCAATCCAGATACTGTGCGATCTTTGTACAAAATGGAAGCAATCAGGGCTATACATCGGACGACCTCATAACTTGGTATATAAATTTTTACACGCTAAAAGCATAGATGAAGTAACGCGTAAATTGTCAGCAAGACTTTTATGTCGCCGTAAAACGCGGCGGAACATTATTTCGAAGGTTTGCGCGGGTAATTGCAACGTATGTTTGAAACGAATGTAGTCCGGTAGCTAACTTTATTTGTAATGTCTCTGATATAAAAGGGTTTCTAGAGTATGCAAATAGAAGAACTAGGTTTAAAGTCTGGATTTTGTATGACTTTGAAAGACAGTACTTTTTGGTACATTGTGTTAGATGAAGAGGTTCTTTCTGGAAAGCCTCAGGGACCTGTATTTGACTTTAAGCTTTCTTGGTTATTCTCATCTGTATATACATATAAAAGCCGTGCGCTACTGACTGTTTGAAAGACAACGCATAGCCAAAATTATTGGGTGCAAGAAGCTAAAATTTGACATGTATGTTCCGGTTACGGTCTCCACTAAGAAGGAATTTCCGGAAGTTCCCACAAGATTGAGGAGAAACAGGTAATTAAAAAAATACACTTTCGGGCGTCCTCTAATTTAAAATTGTCTGTCGGAAGACATATATACCGGGTTCATTACTTTAGAACATCCGATATTTCGACACTGTTGCAACATCATGTGCCAGTTTATCAACAACTGAAATATTAGGCGTTTTTGTGGTCTCGCGAACCATTAGTCCTGTATGTAAACTGTCTTATTTCTAGTCACGGGTCTCTTCTCACTTCGAAAGCCTTCACTTGTGTTCCAAGAAAACTGATACATAGCACGTATAAATGTATCGTATAAAATTTATAATTTTCACCAAAGAAACCAATCTCAGTTTGCACACCGTCAATTCGCGCCACGATATTTTCATTTCATTACAACTAATCTGCGTAAGATGATAATCTTAGAGTTGGACCGGCAATTTATCAGCTTTCCATGTTAGATTAATAAGTTCTGGCAATTTGACGATATGTTGGTTTACAAGTAGAGTATAAATAAATCGATTAGAATAAACAGTCTCTTCTGTGTTAAATTTATAAACAGTCTCTCCTGTGTTTGTATCGTAGATATTTGTAGGCGTAAGAGATAGATAGATGTATGTAGCTCAAAAATATTTCAGGCAGTTCTAAGTACATATTAAATTCTAGTATTGACTCAGTCCTATGATTTTAAAAATCGGCCAAGTGCGTGTCGGGCCACGCGCAATGTAGGGTTCCGTAGTTGCCCATAATGACTTGCTGCAAAGGGTATTAATGTACAACAAATCTGACTGTTTATTTTGCTGAAAAAATAATTTTAATAACACTATTATAAGAACCTAAGTTTTGTTTAGAAAAATACTAGGTATGTATCCAGTTATGTATTGTAAACATAAAATGTGGTTTCCAAGATATACTACTACTATACATACGTAGTACCGTAGTACATTACATACCAAAGTACGTATATCTTTATGATTAAGCCAGCGCGCCCAATGTAAACTCACAGAGATAGGTATTTATAAGTTAACCGACGATTACTCGTAAACTAGTGATATCTACTTAGCCGTGATAGTTTTCCTTTTAAATTCGTTATATGTACTACATTTGTGATTTTTTTCACCTCTTCCAAATTAATAGTTTAGCCGGCAGAGGGGGGGGGGGGGGGCACTTGAGTCTAACAATTTTTTTCACTTCAAAGCTTGATATTTGACAAACCAATCACTTGATCGAAAAATGATTTGAGCAAACTAATAATATTTTTTAAAACCTATCCAACGATACCCCACATGATGGGGTACTCAACCAAAAAAAATTCAACCCCACTATATATGTACCCTTAAAAAAATATTTTCCTAAATTTTATTCTACAGTTTTGTTGCAATATCTTATGTCTATATTCATGTCAAATACCAGCTTTCTAGCACCAGGAGTCTTTGAGCTAGGCTGCGGACGGACAGACGGACGGACATGACGAAACTATAAGGGTTCCTTGTGGACTACGGAACCCTAAAAACTATAGGATCTCTCACTGAAATTGTAAGTCTTGTATCATCAGCAGAAATTATTTTCATCCTTATCATAAGCCTACTTTGTCAATGGCTGGCTAAATGCCTCTCGAATGCGATAACAATTAATATTCATTATGAAGCATGGGGTGATCTATTTTTATTATAACTAGAGGACCCGTGCTGCTCCACAGCATACCTATTTTAATATTATAAAAAAGCTCTTAGGTACATATAGGTATGGTGAGTACATTGTAGCCTTATCTAATAAGTAAAAAGATGATATTCTTACCAAAAATACATATAACACAAAATTTATTTTCTCACAACATTGGCTTTGCGTTGCACCTTAGGTATCGTGAAATTTCGATCTTAGCATTATTGAATGTTTTGCCGCGCAATAGGGATATTTAATATAATATGTTTAACTAAACATTGACGAAAGAAAGTTCTTCAATATGACTGTGCTGCCCTGCCATTCTTTCCATTAGGACACTGTAATGTCCTTCGTCCAGGTGCCCAGAAAATAGCAAGTTATGAACAATTTCGCCAGTACCATAGTCAGTAATCGTATTACTGTTTTCCAGGTGAACTCTGAATTGACACTATATCCTTCAGAGTAATCTGAAGCTCACTTACACTCAGAAGTTAAGCATGCCCTGCATGCTGTCCATTGGCACCACCACACGTTTGTAATCTGTTGCACTTGTAATGGTCTGGCCATATGCTTCGTCCCCAACAGTGAAGTTACTATATACATCCCACTTATTGACAATGTTATCAACAGTGGCCAAACGAATTTCATAATGTTTATTCTCACTTCCATATAAAGAATAAGAAAATGCGCGTAATAAGCAATTACCGTCACCAAGAATGGAAATCACTTGAAAATTGTTGATGGTAGAATTAATCAAATCTGAACCCGTTTCCACCCGTATTTTTTAGCATTAGGAGGACCATCCGGTACCAAATCTCCAACCGGCACGTCATTGACCAACATTTTTCAATTTCCTTCCAAGAACCATCATTAAAATTGAAAACACAACTACTCACAAAAAATACGTTATTAAATCAGAAACTTAAGTTACTAACTTACGCTAACTTCACTTTTTTCTTTATCTGTCAATATTTTACTATCAAAATTAAAAATATAGATAAACAACTTTTTTTATAAGTAAGAAAATAGGTTTTATTTGTTATCCAGCTAAATATTTCTGTGAGAAGCACGATTTATTTTGTTTTGTGTATGGGTGTCATTAATCCATAAAAATTTAGAAATATAATAATGATGTTTAAAGTTTTGGTCGAAATTGTAGTTTTGCTAGGAATGGCTGATTTGGTAGCAACCGTAAGTAACCTTGATACCAAAATAAAATACAATTTCTACCAAAACTACTATACCTAACAAAAATACTATTCCTATCAAAACTACTATTTGTACAAAAACTACCATTCGTACTAACACTATCATATCTACCATTTTTTCAAAACTACCATTTCTACCAAAACCGCCGGTGCTGTCAAAAAAAACCTACCTTTTCTCTCAAAACTACTATTCTTACCAAAGCTACAATTTCTACCATAACTACCACTTGTAATAATTATGTGAATAAATTATTTACTTACTTACGCTTTACTTACTCTACAATAGTACTATGAACCGCTGTAATAATTATGTACCAAATAAAAAAAAAATAGTATGCCCGAAGAAAGTCCGTAATTTAAAAACACAAAAATTTTCCTAACATAAAACGTAAGGAAAATTCCTCAACATCAGAGATCAGTTCACCCAACATTAAGGGTTAACTGGTAACATTCGGGGAATATTACCTGCCATCAGCGATAATTCACTATAGTGATAATTTGATCAAAATTGGGTATAATTTTACACACCACCACACTCACACCCGTATAGTAAGGCAAGGTCACCTTAAGGAGGCATAACGTTTTTTCCTGGCCGTTACTGCAAGGAACTTATTAGATGCCATAAAAATATTTTTGAATTTAGAACCGTCCATGTAGAGAGAAAGCAATGGAATCTTAGAAAATATATAGGAAAATATTGAAAAATAAGTTCAATGTCCACACCTATCTTCCTTCAAACTTACCCAATTTAAATCAGCTATATATATCCACCATACCATCAAATGAAAGAGCTCTTTTCAGCGCGTGTTTTAGGCCTATAACAAAACACCCACCTCAATGAGAACCAGATATATAGAAGCAGAAAGTCATTGAATACGGCTACAAAATCGTAAAAAATGTATGGGAGAAAACAGTTTTTGCATATAACTTGATGAATGTGCAAGTTAGGTAATTTCTAATGCTTGATGACAAATCTACGCAGCGAGAGCTTTCATTTAAAAAAATAATCATGCGAATCGGTTAGGTAGAACGGGCTGGCCGACTCGTATTATAAAACACAAATTCTTTTAACATATAGATTAAAAAGATACTAATTAACAGATGGCATATATGAAGAACACTGAAGTTTTCATGAGAAAATTTCTTACCGATTTAAACAAATTTTGAAGCGCGTTACTTATTGTATCACCGAAAAATATGTTACACATTTATCTCATATCAAGTTTCTACGTACTAATTCAACCATTTCTTTACCATTACAAATACAATCCACCAAACATAATATAAAAATAAAGCGACTCCATTTCAATAACAACTAAACCACTATAAATGATACGAACTCTGCACCGAACAAATTTGATTTATTACACGATAAAATCGAAGCTAGGGATGCGAAAAACTACAATAAAATAATAATAGTTATGCAAAAAACGTTAATGGAATCACTCAATCTAGTAATGTAGCAAATGATTTATTACTTGTCGAATAAGAAAAATGACTATAAAATACATGGGTGCGATTATACCGGACGGGACGGGAACGAGACGATTTACGTATTGTATACTACTGAAGTGATGGATTGATATGTTAGCTTGGTGTGTGGGCTTTGGTTAAGAATGAAAAATATCGGGTGAATGTATTGAAGATAATTTGCCTTGTCAGTTTTTATTTAATTCATGGTGAAACCTTATTTCAGTATTAGTTTAACCTATTTAACCCAATATTATTTAAAAATCCTTTATTGATGATTCTTATTTATGAAACTCATAATATCTTTCGAAACAACAATAGCTAGGAGAACGTTCTCTGACCAGATTGGAGACATCCTGAAAAAAGGCCAAGTCAGAAGTACCCTTAACAGAAGAGCATGCATGAGAACTTGATGGGAGTGAATGAAGCAAGTGAGGTATGTCAGGATCGTTGCAAATGGCGTTCCGTAGTCTCTGCCTACCCCTCCGGGAAACAGGCGTGAGTCTATGTATGTATGTATGTATGTACAACAATAGCACCAAATAATAGCATTAATGTGAAATTATGATAAAAGAGATTGTTTGTAGATTAAATATTTAATTTGCCTGGCATTATTCAAAATAAATTGAAAATATGTTATTTTTCCGTGTGGTGACGGATTAAGAATACGGATTGTCACCACGCCATATCATACCATGGGTGTCGTTAGAACTGACAGAGGGAGCATATTATGCAGATAACAGCACTGTAAGAGAAGGAAAACTTAAAACAAACCCTATACCAACCCGTTTGGCCAGCGTGGTATAGTAGGCCAAAGTCAAAGTCAAAGTCAAAATCATTTATTCATCTAGGTCACAAGGTGACGCTTATGAACGTCAATTTTAAAATTAAATTACTTAATGCTTCTACATTTACATTTACTGCCTTGTTCGCAAAGCAATAGGTAGAACCACGAGAAAGAACGGGCAATAAAACTCGTGGCCACTCTTTCAAATCGCCAATATGGTACATATTTTTATTTTTGTAAGGAGCTGCAACCGTTACACATTGTACCTAATTACTTGTAAATAGTAATTAGTTACAGACATAATACTTAAGCAATAATTAATGCAGAAATTAATGCCAATTCCTCCTTTCAAAGGGCCTAGTCCAGTAGTGGACTGTTAAAGGCTGATGATGATGATGTTATTTTTTGTACAGTTATCAAAGACCTCATGTAAATCTTTTGGATAAACCTGCAGCTGAAGGCGATATTTCAATCGTGACGTATAAATGAAATACTTTCATTAAAATGTGCCTCTTTAGCAGATTATAAGCGAGCATGTTTTTACTAATATTATTCCGTCATAGAGGTAATGAAACGGTAATATATTTTTATGTTCAACACAATCGGGGCTGAAGTTGATAGATGATAACTTGCAGTAATTCGTTTATTATACAAAGATTCATTTTAGGGAAATTCATCCCTGCTATACTATAAAAGGTTACATATGACTTAAATATGTCTGTCAATAATTTAATAGCTAATTATTCACATCTTCATCATTTTAAACCTACCTGCCGAAAACTACAAATAATAAATAGTATTTATAGACAAAATAATTAAGTATTTTTTCTACTTATTAATATGCAGTAAGTAATAGCACTTATTATTTGAGTTCAAAAATGCATGTGACATTAAATATTTCTTTGATACCTACTAGTAATTTATATTGATTCCGAGTGCATCCAACTTCTATATTATCTCAATTACATAACATTTAGTAATTCCCTTGCAGTAAGAGATTTTATACTATTTCATGGAATCGGGGTGATATCGCTCCAGTTTCATAGAAGTCGGAATTAGGCGAAGATAAATATATTTGTTTACACCTACTGTACATTTAAAATATATGTAACTTTAGTGTATCTATCAGCCTTAAAATTGCGTGGCCTGGTAAATATAATAAATAATAAACCTATAGGTATTTAAACATATTATTACCTATTAGGTATTATAGAATGAATTCCCGTTTTCCTTATGTATATCTGTATGAACGCGACAAATTGAAAATTACTGATCGGATTCTTTTACGGTTTTCACTATTAGTTAGTGAAACTCGTGAGGAAGGTTAAGATGTATAAATAACACGGGCGGAGCCGCGGGCTAAGTCATGTAATGCGTTTGGGTTTTTCAATACGACTTTGAAAAGATGATTTCGCAAGTAGAATACCCTACTAACTTAGATTTATTCTGTACCGATATCAATCCGAATCGAATCCAAGTTTCTAAGACACATGGCATTAAGTTCGCTACGGCGTGAACCTTTGAACTCTGACAACGGGTATAAACGAGCGGTATTGTTGTATGAATACACAGTTTAATAAATACGTAACATAGTTTAATCTGTACAGATTGTGTGAGATACAATGTGATAGATTAACTTGAAGAGGCGCTACGGAGTATGTGGAGTAGACACAATTTTGATTTTTGGATCATAATAATAAGCCATATTAATGACTGTGATTAGTTTGAATCTATTTCTGAGAAGAACTATGGTGATCGTGTGGTGATCGGGCAAAAGTAGGTATTTCTGAGTTTTTTTTTCGAATTCTCAGTAGCAGCACGAAGTCTGGCAATGTGCCTGGTAACGGCAATAGGCTCGCCTCCTATTACGTAGGACCTAAAACTTATTGCATGGCGACATGTGGGTGTAATATTACACCTCTGCCTACCCCTTCAGGGGTACAGACGTGACGCTATACAAAACTGTGGTGATTCTAGCAATAAAACAACTGGAATGTACTTCCTATTTCGCTAAAAATTGCAGCAAAGGGCAGCTGGCAAAGAGTTTGAACAGTAGTCTAATAATATTTTCAGGTAAAATTAGATTTCATATGAACGTCTGGCGTCCATCAAATACACTGGACTTGACAAACAGCAGTTTCTAGCGTTGTGTGAACGCCTTATACCGTTGCTGCATCGTCTATACGTACACAGACAGCTGTGGCGGACCTGCCGTTGATTTAAACGATTCCTCAAAACCCTGTCTATTAGTAAACGAAGTCTTCTTTAATTTCAAAAATAGTAAGAAAACCTTGTAGCCTAAAACATACACATTTTGCCAGCTGTATTTAAAATAATTATTCGCTGACTGGTAACGACAAAGAAATTTATGAAATAGATTAATTTGTTAATTTATTATGATAACCAATTGATTACCGTTACATCTAAGCATTTCTAAAACCTGTGTTGCAACTAAACAAAAAAATAACCTTCACAACATGATGCTCAGAATCCAGAAGCATACGGTCATCCGCATACCGCAGATGTAATAAAAAACCATATGCAATTTAAAACATCTGACAAAGTTCTAAAGATATGATTCACCATGTAATTTGTGAGTAAAATGGCTAGTAGCTTAGTAGTCTACCAACCCTCTCGAAAAAGTCGTCGACCTACGCAAGTACGCACGTATTTCGACTGTGATAAATGTGCACATAACTGGTTATCTTTGCGAAAATTCATCCCAAGTCCGTACTCGCCGGAGCACATTACAGCGAGTATTCCTCTAACCCTATCTATGTGGCATGCCATTCATCACTCCCGGTGTTTTGTTACCGCCTGTTTACCGTGCACTTAACTTGTAACACTTCGCCAACTATGATGAATAACTTTCAGGCATGATTGTCCCCGTTTTTGGGGTAAATTAAAAGACGGACATTTTCAGTAACGTCTTGAGTGCTGCTTGCATTTGCTGTTTGATTAATCGCTGGAAACTGAGCTGTTTTAAAGTTTAATATTGATATTTAATTTCTTAAAGTGCTGATTGTTTTGTACAATGTAGGTTATGTCTTGACAAGTTTAAGATGAAAGAGATGTTTGCAGTAGTGAGTGTCTTTAAATAAGATTATTGAAACAACAGTTAATAAGATACCTATCATATAAAATTCTTGCGTTACCGATTGACTGAACTACAGGGCGCAAGTAATTGAAATTTGGCGGATACGGTGAGCAGTTGAAGGTGTTAAATTAGCCCCACGCGGGTTAAGTCGTTGATAAAGTCTAATTAGGTACAAAATAATCCATAGAAAACTATATAATAGATGCCCTTTAATATAAATGTTTATGGAAATCTATTGGTTGCATTTTAGTAATTACCATGCCTACACAATACATTTATTAGTAGGTATTACGCACGAACATTTTTTTCATAATTCGGAAACGGCCTCAACCTTAAATTTTCACTAAATCATATTATTATGTGTCCATGTATCTTTTGTCAACATCGATCAACTTTTACAGAAACTCTTACAATTATGAAAGTGTGACATAATTATTACGGCTCCTCGGTACAGCGGTACGAAAAGTAAGCTTTGATTGATGCAATATACTTAATATTAATTATTATGGTTCGATGATATCATTCGATAAGGGAGAACAGCACAATAATAAACCTAAATTCACTTTATTTGGTCTTTTATGCCCGCTCTTTTCTTTTCCAACAAGCGGAGCGAAAAATATTTCTATGTAATACCAGTGCTAGCTCATAATATAGGAAGTAATAATGTTTAAGCCTTGTACAGTTTTGCCACCTAAGTAGTATAAAAATAATCCAACGTAGGATCTTACAATAGGCAATTGGGCATGAATCCAACATCCTACGGGCATACGCACAGCCAGCAAGGCTACTGATGTACTTGACCCCACAAACTCTGCCTAACCTTCTAGAGATAAGGCCTCGAATAGATCATGGGCAGGAGTTCCCGCGTCCAAATATTCAATAAACGTACAATCAAAGTATTTATTACACTATTAAGATTTTACTTTAGATTGGAGCAAATCAAATTGTGTAATCGAAATACAAACATATTTTAGAAATCCTCAAACTCAAGTATACTTAAAAGTGATCCTTATTTTAAGTGTTGTAAGAATCAATGGCAGTTTATGTAGGTGCAGATTTTTTGTTCTGGCAAGAGCTGTATTTTTTAAGGTAAGTGCCTATTCAGTGTATGCTTGTATTGTGTTAAAACAATAGCAATGTTAAGGTTACGAATAGTACTCGAGTTAATCGAAGGGAAGCTTTTGGTGTCTGACGTAAGATGTCCTTATATGGAACGATAAGATCTTTAGACCTTGAGGATGGTTTGTAGTTTCTATAATTTACATGTTGAAGTAGCCTTAAGTGAGGCTCGGTTTTCACACCTCTGGGTTAAATGTTGCGAACTCTGTGAAGGAAAGAGGAAGGCACCCTCAGACTACCAAGGAACTGCAAAAGAAAAGTGATCGAACTCCTTAATGATGGACTGAACAGCCATGTACTTCCGGGTTTTACCTTATGCTTGTTTCATATCGAACTAAAATGAGAATGTGATCAACAAGATAACGATGTCTTGCAGATTTTATTCTTAGTGTCTTCAGGCTAATTTAAGAATAAATATCAAATGAGCTTTAAAGTGACATCATCCAAAAATCTATGCATCTATATTACATAGGTGTCGGATCTGTGATAGGTATCGAAGGTATAAAAAACAACATAAATTTTAACCCGTCCTTTAACTTATTGGGAAATCGAATAAAGTTATAATTAAACTGACCACACGTGCACACTTTACGGCTTCAACTTTCTGCTTCAGCCACTAACCACGAGTACAATACAAAATTTCTCCGAAGCTTTTGTAACCCCAGCTTCAACTCTCCAATCGAAATATACCGTTGCAATTCATACGCGAACATTATAAGGGACATTGTTGGTTGTTATAATATAAAATTGAAAAATGTGTAGTCGGTACAGGCGAAACGGCGAGAAATAATAATATCCTTGTGTAAAGCTAACCAATCGTGACTCGGAGCTTTCGCTGGTATAGTGTTGGTCTTGTTTTCATCGATAAAGTCTGGACGGCATTTTATGTAGCTCAGTAAAAACTTGATTTGAGACCTTTTTTCTTTGAATAAGCCAACGACCGCACCGTAGAATATATAGGTTAGTAATTTCTAGAATTCTAGATGATAACTAACGCATTGGTGGCGATTCTAAAAGCGACGGACGGGTACTGGTCTGAGTTGCTACATCTTGCTTAAAGGATACATTTAATAAACGAGTGGATAGTACTTTCTTAGGAGTACAGTGGTACGCATAAAACAAAATGTAGATTTTACATTTTCTTTTTCTTTTACACTAGAGCTGAATCCGCGACCTCATATTTTGGGACATCATACATTTTATCGTCGATTTTTCTTACACCTCTTTAACTAGTTTTCTCCGGGCAAAAATATATTCCTATTTATATGTATAGTGATCATTCAAAGAATTAAACACTATACAACGGGATATTGTTATAACCAGACATGCTTCATACATAAAATAAGGAAATATTATGCCATTCATGAAATTCAAATCAAACGAACCACAAAACCAAAAACGTAACCACTTATTTCCTCATCCCAACAATCCTTATCAATGAATACTTCAAATAATAATACAAACAGCAACAAATGACATAATTCTTTAATAGAATAACTTTTGGAGAATGCCTTTGTCAAGCAAGGGTCTTTACAAAGTAATAGATACTGAATCTTCGGGTATTTGTAAAAATCCTTTCTTATTTATTCGCGTATAAAAATACTATGAATGCTAGTTGGGGTCGAGTTCTTACGGGTCGATAGTAATGAGTTGTTTGGATTTACCCTTTTCTATTGGCTTGTTTGATTTCATGCTGTTTTTTGTGTGTGGGTAGATACACATTCGAGTGATTATTATTTTGATTAGCTTTTCGTGTTTTCGTATTCAAATGTCACATGCTAAGATTGACTAAATATAATAGGTGACGCTACATTATTATTTAAATATAACTAGTCTTGAGGGGGTCGACATTATTTGAAGAGAATAGGAAAGCTTCGAGAAGTTTGACTTTACAACTTTATCTACAGTTTTAGAACGAGATTTTTCCATCGCCTATGAGTCCACGCGTCAATAGACTTTATTTAGTTTAATGAGTTCAACAATTGCATTAGAGCTTTTGTTGATAAATCAGTACATCGACAACTTCATCTTATACCAACACTAAACGCCCGGAGCGATCAAATCGTATCCATACATTAAGAGCATTCATAGCTCGTAGAGGCCCTGTCGCTTAATGCAATTCATTGTACAAGGATCCTTGCTGCAGCCAGAATTACATGAACTCCCACTCCCTTCTCACTACCAACAAATTTATACTACAGATCGGAAACCGGCTAAACAGAAAAGGTCAACATACACTGGTCTTCAGATCGCTTGCATACATTTTACCCATTGTACCTTGGACTTCCCTGCCGCTCTTGGTACTAGTAAATACAGGTTTTGAGAGGCAAGGGAGGGAAATGTAAAGACCAAGTGATTTTGGCCAACGTCAGTCAGATGAAGCCTGCACAGTGCTTCGATTTACAAACTTAAAAGGATTGGCGTCGAGATTTTAAAATTTTAAGATTAAAAGTTGTTTATAGGATGCTTACGGACTGCGGAGGAAATTGTTGAAGATTAACGTTTTTATTTTTTATTTTTAAAGCGATTGCTGGGTGAAAATTCTGTGAAGAGATAAGCATTTTTGACATGTTTTGGCTATTTATAACTCGAAAAAGCAATAAAAAGCTTCTATAGAATCTATAATAAATTTACAAATTTGTTTACATTCGGAAATAGTAAAAGGAAATAAAAGTCCACGTCTTCATCGCTATTCTAATCTATTCAATACAAAATTAGATAATAACCATAAAAATCACACAACGGCACAGGTAATAGGTAGTAAATAAAATAAAAATAACAACAGAACGCATTGGAAATCAATAAAAAGCAACTCAATAGGGTCATAAAAAAAAACTTATTTTGTCATATAAATCTTTTTGACGGACTCAACTAGTACGGCAAATGTTTTAACCCCCGTTCAAGTTCTCTACACAAATTTCTACTCTATTGCTGAATAGTTAAAGTAGAAATTAACTAATTGAAATTCTCAGTGACTTTGTAGTAAATAGTTTTATGAAAACAGGCTGTTTTATGACCGCCAGCCAAATGTCTAGGTGGTAACTTAGTAGGTAAATATTTTACTCTATATCGCACCTTATCTTGTACGATATAGAGTCCAATTTGTCTCCGTATTGAAATTATTAAGGATCGTTCGGAAATCTCCATTGTCAATCAATAGATCTAGCAAGAATGTAAGTCTTCATTCATCCGCTTTGATGTTGCACGTTAAAGTAAGTATACGACCTTAAATATAAATGTATGGACCTGTGCTATACATGTCCGTTTACAAAAGAATAAATTATGAGCTTTACGTCATCAGGGTAGGCAGGCATTAAGTTAGTGACTGTTTCTAGTAACTGATAGTTTGGCTGCAACTTATGAATACTATTAGCTCTATCGATTTTCAACATGTGATGGTACTGATCATCAGTTCTGTATGGAATATACATACATGTCTTAGCAAATATTTAAAAGAATTTAACCAAAATGGATGATCTGTATTAATGAGGTGTGTCCATAATTATGTTTTAGCTTCGAATTAGCTAATCACTACTTATGTATAGACATTAAAGCAGTTTTGTGAGGCGTCTAAACTTTAGAAATTATATTTCCTATTTGCTTTATTAAGGTTTCCTGTCAGACAACAATATAATCATACTGTCTTACTAATAAAAAAATATTACTCACACGTTTAACGTATGAATACTTACACAGCGTATAACGTCTGTATAGGAGTTATACAGGGTTTACACAACATCGCTACTAATAAACGCAAAGACAAGCTTGTGTAACTACTCACGCTGTGTACACACAGCTACACATTAACCTAAACAAGCCCAATATTAGGCGAACTCTCTTAGTGTGACCAACCTGTTGTTGAGTAGTTCAGCTAATATTGGTTCCATATAGGTTAATGTGTAGCTGTGTGTACGTCAAATATGCTGACAACCTTTTACGAAGTATGTTCAAAAACTTCTAATCGTAACTTCGTTTTAATATTTTAATTGTATATTATAGTTTATATAGAATTTTACTAGCTTAATTATATATTAAATGGGGTTTCTTCTTAAAAATATCCCTTATATATTAATATAATGTACAAAAACTAAAGACAAATGGTTGTTATTTTCTGAAGGATAAATATGTTTTGATTTGTACTCAAAGCTTCCGAACGCCTCCACCGACAATAACATTAATTTCATAGATCAAAGAAATATAACCTTCCTAGTCCAACCTCTCTGTCATAGATTGCGCGCGCATAATCTAAGTAAAGTGACAATTTCAGAGTCTCAGCTGACCAAATAGCCGCCATTTTGCTCTTACGCACTCCTTATACAAGGGTACAAGCGTGTGTAGAGCTTGTGTAAGTCTAAATAGATATTTTGATCTCTTATAACGTATGTATACACATAATCTGTCAAAATATTTTTTATTAGTAGCGTGTTTGTTACGCAATGCTTATATTACTTGTATACACTGTGTCGTAATTTTTATTTGTAAGACAGTTAATATATAAAATCCTTGCGTTACTGACTGACTAACAGACACGCTACAGCCGAAACTATTGGGCGCAGGAAGCTGAAATTTGGCATGCATGTTCCTTGGGGACCGTAGGGGTGCACTAAGAAGGGATTTTCCGAAATTCCCACGGGATCGGCCAAAACGGGTAAATTTAAAAAAAATTGCAGGCGTAGCTGCTGGCGTCCTCTAGTTATGTATATAACTGATTTTGACTTTTTTGAAATCCATATTTGAAGTTATTTAATATTTACGTTACATAGTAGCAACTGTGAATGTCAAATATAATTTTCACGGAGTTTCAGATGGGAAGCGAAAAATTAAAGAATGGTGTACCTTGGCTCGAAGGCGAAACTATGAAATTGATGATGACAATTTATAGCCTATAAAGCATTTATAACGAAACCTCCTCCTTACTTGCTTGACAAACCTTTTGTTTGCCAAATGAATATTTTGTATCAAATGATCATCTATTTTAATGCTATTAGAGGTTAAATACGAAGTGATTACTACTGGGCATTTTTATTATTAACACGCTTTTATTAGGTCGTCGTGTATGTAACTAACTATGTAATGGAATCTAACGTAACTGATTTAACCATCTTCCAAGGGTCGTAATGTAATGAAAATTGGCAGTTGTATGTAGTTCTGATGACAATACAATAATATGGTACTGTCAAACTGATCTGATGATGGAGCTGGAAGTCATGAACTGGAACTTCATGATGGAAAATCGCATCATAGCTGTTTTGGATTTCTAAGAAAAGTCTATTTTTTATTTTTATGTGCATTTATAAAAGCGTGTTTTTATAGTGTTTTTTTTTAAGTATTCATTTATAAATAGATATTTCGTCCGTAAGTATTAGAATATTTAAACAAATAATTGTATAACAACAGAATATCTAAATTTTTACCCCAAAGTAGCTCGTAGACGGAGGCTCAAATGTGTAAAATATTTGTGTATGTATGAATAGTTAGGGACATTACAGACGAACGATCGTGGAACGGAACACTGCGTTTGATTTATTACACAGTCTGGGAGCGGCGGTATAATAAAATCGGAATTTGGTTATAGTCTTCAACTATAGTCTACGGATTATAGTTTTCGGTTATTCTGGAGCAGTATATGGAGTGAAGTAGCTGTAAGTGAATAGAATTACAATATATGTTACTAAAATATGAAAATTGAGAAATGTTTCTCAATTGTTTAAGATATTTTCAAATGTTACGACTCAATTTAGATACAATTATGTATATTTGTAGTGAATTGTTATTTATCACTTGCGTCAAAAAGCAACCAGTCGGTCACAGCAGTCATGAAGCTCTTTGGCATTCGTTACGGGAAGTCAGTACCCCCAAATTAACGCTAGGACGATGATGATGATGATCATGTATTGAATTATCATTTATCGCTTGTATAGGACAAACGAGCCTCAGAAAGCACGATAAGCCATCGGTCCAGGTTGTTATGAAAATTTTTGACAATCGTTTTAGGGAGTCAGTATATCTGAATAAACTGACACTAGTCTAAGTCATGGAATATAATAACATATAATTGCAGTCGCTCTATGAGACGCTTATATTCAGTCAAATCCGGACTAGCAAGCGGACCCCCGGTTGCAACTGGGATAACGCTAGGACAATTATGACTATAAGACATATAGATATAAGTTTTTGTAGAAACACACAAAATACCGTCACAGATTACGTAGAGACATACATACATACATAGTCTCACGCCTATATTCCCGAAGAGGTAGGCAGAGGTATATTGCTACACCCACTTTTCGCCAGATTTTTTTTAGTCCCACGTAATAGGCTCGCTATTGCCGTGCCGGGCAAATTACCAGACTCCGTGCTGATACTGAGTATTTCCTACCGGAAAAACCAATTAACACTGCCCGACCCGGGGATCGAACCCGAGACCTTCAAATCCCATTTAAGCCGCGAGACCAAGGAGGCAGTCAGTATTACGTAGATATAATTTGATATTGAATATATTCATTTGCGGTGCAGGTCATTGGTATAAAACTTACTTTGCATGGTGTTCTAGAAATGGGCGGCGCCAACCCAAATACAAGTATGGGTTATAAAAAATATACATGGGTTATAAAATACTTAATAATAATATAAAACTCTTGGTACTCCGATCAGCCGCCGACCCGTTGGCAGGCCTAAATACCTGTGTAAGGACACATTTGAGCGGAATTTGCAAAAGCTCCAGGTTGCAGATTGGAAGGGAGCAGCACGAGAACAAAATAAATGGCGTTTTCTTGTATCGGAGGCCAAGACCCACTTCGGGTCGCTGCGCCAGAGGAGTAAGTAAGTAAGTAATACATAAAACTGAAAAAATAAAATGAACTGAGTAAAGAATTGTGTGATAAGAGAGTGGAGTGGGATAAAAGAAGATGTAGTGACAAGCATCGAGAAAGGCATGTTAAGATGGTTTGGGCACATGGAGAGGATGGATGACGAAAGACTGACAAAAAAGATATATAAGGCAAGTGTGAATGGGACAGGACGAAGGGGGAGACCTAGGCGGACGTACTCTGACCAGATTGGAGACATCCTAAAAAAAGGACAGGTCAGAAGTACCCTAAACAGAAGAGCATGCATGAGAAACTCGATGGGAGTGAATGAAGCAAGAGAGGTATGTCAGGATCGTAGCAAATTGCGTTCAGTAGTCTCTGCCTACCCCTTCGGGAAACAGGCGTGAGTATATATGTATGTATGTAGGTACATAAAACTGAGTATGGTTATCTAACAAAGTACTCATTGTTTTTCAAGTGAAAATATTGATTGGATTGCCCCTTGATTTTTAATCAAGTAGCTGCATAAATAGTTAATTGTTTTCAAGGTTATCAAGCAAAAACTGAGGCACCTCTTAAATTAAATCTCATAATAGCGTTATAATTATTATGATTATAAGACAAATTAAAAGCAATCAATTCCTTGTTTAACACTCGTTAATTATAATAATTATACTCGACCGAAAATAGTAGATTTCGCGCTCAAAGGTGACCATTAATTAAAATATTGTTACTATTAATTTTAACATTTACGACTAGATTACGCAATCCTAAATGCATAATAAGATTAATATTTTTAAATGTCAGCTTCCGCAAAAACTAAAACCAAACATATACTTATGAGATTTCACTATAATAATTAATCTGTCCATGTTGTTTATATTACAAACGCCTATTTAAGGCTATTGCCGCTATCGTCGCGCGTCGCTACTATGATCGTCTGGAATATGATGTTACTATCATCATCATCATCATCGTCTTAGCGTTATCACGGTAAATACCAAGACTTTCGCCTAGTAGCCCAGAGTCTGCTATTAGTTTTTCCATATTTGACAGATAACTTGTTATAAACGATTTTAAACTTTCGCGATTAATATACATTATACAAGGTTATATAGCGGGTCTTACTCGCGATAAATCTTATATTTAAGGCATAAATATAAGATTTATCGCAAGTAAGACCCGCTATATAACCTTGTATAAGATAATTTGTTTTTTTCATAGAGCGATTGCCGTCTGACCTCCGTAACCTAAAGGGATAGCCATATTCCATGGCTACTGACTGACTGACTTTCCGACTTGCCCACCGAGGGGTTGAACACGATATCTGCCGCACTTTATGGCAGTTAGTTGGTACCTCTACTAGGCTATCGCTGCCTTATAGTGCCTTGTGAAATCTTGTGACAAATCACATACATCATTTGTATATAAAATTCATCTGATCGTAAAATAGGCAGCGGCTGCGTATGTACCTGCATATGGCAAACAGACTACTTATAAGCATACCTACATAATATTTTCTCTATTCATAAATACCTAGATACATTACACGCAAACGCAAAGTAATCATCGTATTCGTCATACCAAGTTTAGTTCTGGTTTGAAGATATGGTTTTGCAAACCATTGGTCATGTTGGAACTTTTAAATTTTTCGTGTGGCTAACTCTGGTGTCGGAGTTTTCAGATTTCTGTCCTAAGACAAGAACCGGGACCGACGAATTCATGTGTTCACTGCAGCAGGGTAGCGCTCTGGTGTTTATGCTACAATGAGCGGTACGGTCACCTGTCTCTACGGAATTCAATCTACAGAGCTATCTATAGTTCGAATATTGAAAATGGCCGTGGTATGCTATGCAAGCGGTGTTTTAATTTGCTCACCAATTACGAACGGTATGTTAAGATTCGCTGTGTTCGACCACTAGCCACACCACAACTGACCTGTGCTCACTTGCGTTCTTATTAATCTAGAAGACGCCATGGTTCAACAACTACCTATTAGTAGTTATCATGAGAACTATAGGCGCATCTGTCCCTACCTATTGCACAATACAAGATATAAAAGTAAGTCTTAGATACGGGACTGCCACCGTGTTCCAGTGGATAGCGTATGCGACTGCTGATCGGAGGTCCCGGGTTCGATTCCCGGGTCGGGCAAAATTGTTACTGGGTTTTTCCAAATTCTCAGTAGCAGCACGGATTCTGGTGATGAGCCCAGTAACGGCAATAGGCTCGCCCGTGAGCCCTAAAAGATTCGTGGCGAAATGTGTGTGTCGTATTACACCTCTGCCTACCCGTTCGGGGATACAGGCGTGAGTCTTAGATACGTTACAAAGTTTTTCCATACCAATCTTAATATCTTAATATATAAAATCCTTGCGTTACTGACTGACTGACAGACAAGCTACAGCCAAAACTATTGGGCGCAGGAAGCTGAAATTTGGCATGTATGTTCCTTGGGGACCGTAGAGGTGCACTAAGAAGGGATTTCCCGAAATACCCACGGGATCGGCCAAAACGGGTAAATTAAATGCAGGCGTAGCTGCTGGCGTCCTCTAGTATTTTATAAATAAAATAATACGAAAGTTTGTTCGTTTGTTTTTCTTTTGCATCGCAACAAAGGGATATTGTTTTTTTTTTATATAAAATTAGGCGGCAAACGAGCAGACTGTCGCCTGATGGTAAGCAATTACCGCCGCCCATGGACACAAGCAACACCACAGGAGTCACAAGTGCGTTGCCGCCCCTTGGGGTTGGGAAATGGGACAGGAGAAGGAATGGAATGAAGGAGAAGGAATAGGGGATGGGCCTCCGGCACTCTCACTCACCGAACGAAACGCAACAGTTTAGGTACTGTTACTTTACGTCGATTATGTTATAATTTCTATGTTTGGAGATAATTTGGAGGCTGAAGAGTGACGAAGGCTACATTTACCGCGATAGCCACTCTCACGCAGGCAGAGCTATAGGCCTAGTCTAGTTTACGATAAACCTCACAGGTTAGATAAAGGTTTACGACGCAGTATTAAATTAGACTATTATGCCAGAATTTATGTCAAAGCAAGACCCTTTACACCTTTGTGATCATATTTTATGTATATTACACATGTTTTTATGAGATCGCTGAACTTGTGTAACATTGTCTTTTTTAGTGCTTAAACCTTATTTATCTATAATTATGATCATATAATTTACCAGCCGCAGTTTTTTCTGTAATGACATGCATTACTTTAAAATTATTTTAACATGCAACAGGTTCATTATTACTTCTTTCCTTTACAGCTTTTTGCAGTCAATAACATTGAGTGGCAATAAAAAAATAAGGCTTACTATACCAAGCTAGTTCAGGTTTGGTATAGGATTTGATGTCAAGTTTGCTATCTGTCCGTATATTCCTTATTCGCCTCTTACAACATAATATAACTTCACGCCTTTTATCCCCGAAGGGGTAGGCAGAGGTGTATTACACACCCACACTTCGCTGGTAAGGTTCGGTCCCAATGTAATAGGGGGCGAGCCTATAGCGATCTACTGGGCACATTGTTAAGCGAGCGATAATTAACATTTTTAATACACACATAACTTCGAAAAGTCAGAGGTGTGTGCCCGGGGTAACTGGGGATCGAACCCGAGACCATCGTCTCGGCAGTCCGTTACGTACACCACTGGACTATCGCTGCTTTGTTTTTTTCTTACGACATATGATGTATTTTTTCATTACGTTTTGTATTTTTAATCCCTCACCACCACCGGACTATTATTACTTATTCATTTAAATTGTACCTCAAGGAAGATACATAATCCTTGAAGATCGTTGATACTGATTAGATATTTTTAAATACACTTTATTTCAAGTCGTTGCGGCTTATGTGACTGTTGACGCGAATATAGAGTCCATAATATACAAAATATTTTACTTTTTACTAGCCTGAAGTCTTGCTGATCATACTCATCTGTTTTTGTGAGACCTCATGCAGGTTTAAAACGTAAAATAGTTTTAAATGAAGCATTGAAGTGGCCACCTACTGGTCTAAATTATTTTAAATAATGTTGTCTAATGATTAAGGCCGCATGTGTCGTAGGCTTTTTTGTCTGGTTAACTGGTAGAGAAGATGAGAGAGAATAGGACTTTAAATAACCATACCATGGAAATTACATGCAATTTTAGCAAAGAAGAAGTTAAACACTCATAAAGATATAACGAGTAGATAAATTAAAAATGCTTTGAATGAAAAGGATTTTCAGGATTCTAAATGTAGGTAATTCCAAAATGAGACATCAAAATTTTTTTTGTCGGTATTCTAATTTTGGTGTGCTGTAGGACTAGCTAAAATACTAAAAGACATTTTACAATTACCTCTAAGTAACTACGCCATTTTGTACAATAAAACCGAACCTATTACCGTCGCGTCAATTTTCATTAAATACAAACCGTTCTTTACAACAAAATATGATAATCAGTTGAACCGTGGGTCGTGTCGTGCTCTCGATACCGATCGCATTCATCTCGAGAGATGTTATCAAATCGATTTGAAATTGTCCGACCTTGATGCTGATGAGTTTTAAAGATCCCGATATTAGATTAATGGACAATACTGTTTTTGGTCGTTGTACGACTATTGTGGGATTGGGATGGACTAGGCGTTACTTCAAGTGAATTATAGAATGAAAGACGCCCTTTGATGTAATAAGACGTTCGTCTTTAACTGTCAGTGTTTTCCACGACGTGTACAGCTTTTTTACTTTTTGCTTAAGAACTATTTTACACTATCGGCCGGTTTCAATCCATGGATTTGGAGATTTGAGATACATATTTGACATAAGCTCCATATAAAATACTAGAGGACGCCACGGCTACGCCTGATAATTTTTTTTATTTTCCCGTTTTGACCGATCCCGTGAGAATTTCGGGCAATCCCTTCTTAGTGCACCCCTGCGTTCCCCAAGGAACATACATGTCAAATTTCAGCTTCCTGCGCCCAATAGTTTCGGCTGTAGCGTGTCTGTCAGTCGTCAGTAACGCAAGGATTTTATATATTAAGATGTCAAATAAGTATCTCTAGTCTAGTTAGTTGTACAAATGGCACCGTACAACCGGCCGTAAGTCAATATTGGTAGATGTAGTGGGTCTTTAGTATCTTGAACTAACTAGAATACTTACTTTCTTTTCTAACATTATTATTTTTATCATTTCAATTTAATTGATTTTTAGGAATTGTGCTAAATATGTATGAGAGAATAATCTAATCAATAATAAGATTATTTTATCGTTATAATTAAAAAAAATATTATATCTATATAAATATTCTATCGTTTAGATATCCATTTTACCTATTAAACATTTGATTACAATATTCGTGTTCCAAACGTTATTATATGTCGTTTAGTTTATGAATTTCATTTTATTGTTGAGTTGTTAATAATTCAATCAATAAATTGTCTATCATTTAACATTACTATATATTTTAAATCGTAATAAGAAATTACCCTTTGTCAACTTATCAAGATTGCGCTATAAAACTGGGGAACATGATTGATATCCTGATAAAAATCTGTTATAATAATATATTGTGTCATTCATGACAGTTATATTCCACTGCACTCTGAGTGACACTGAAATATTTTCTTCAAAGCCAACTGCTGCTTCATTCAAAGCTGACAAATAATATTTTGTATTTGTCTTATATTGTAGAGGGGAAAATATGTTATCTTGGTGTATTTTTGGCAGCTGCATTAAAGATAGTTCCATTATGGTTACAAGCATATTTAAAAAATATGGAAATAATAAAAATATATAAATACTTAACAGGAAACAGGAAGTCAATAAACCACAAACCTACCTACAGAACGAGCAAAGCGATGTAGAGTAAATCCGTCAAACTGTCTCAAACTCAAAGTTTTGGCTTACTAGCTGGCCATCTGATCAAACGGTGAACGAGTTATATGGAAAGTTTAATATTACCTTTGTTAATATAAAATCAATATGCACTGCAGTCTGCGCTTGTAATAGTTCACATCCTACTTTATACCTGCTGACCATTTATTTGTAGAGCAACTTAACTACTTAAAGTTAGTCTGCATTCAGTCAGATACGATGGAGCTTTGTCTGAATCTAACACAATTTTGCCCAGAAAAGAGATTTTCCTCACGAGTTATCATCATAATTAGCCTTGTATTATACTGTCCAACTGCTGGCCACGGGCTCCTTCTTACTATGAAGAGGATAAAACCACAAACCACCACGCTGGAAAATGCGGGTGGGCGTACTTCGCAATTAAGTTCACATGTCATCCGAGGACTTTATTTGGATTTTATTTAATATGCATTGAACTTCGAATATTATAGTCAATTAAGCGCACCGCCGATTCCAACCCGGGATTCCTCTGCGTAGCAGTCTGTCAATCACTTCTCTCGTATAATATTATCCTGGTAAAGGTTTATTTTAGCCTCAACTTTCTCCTCGCAAATTTTAGCAAATGTCTATTGGCTAAAATTCGTACTTAAACTTCGGTGGTCTCACCGAAGTAGTCTCAACATTTTGAGAAAATAGGAGTTATCACTGTTGCTGCGTCAAAAAACCACATGTCCGATATATCTAAAGGTAAAACAATAAAAAGACCAACTACAATCACGATCACATCAATAGCGAGTCGTAATTGGCAACAGCAATAATAATAGATAGAAAACAACTAGTGCCGAGCGAATTTCTCCCAAACTTTTTCTCTGCAGTGTATTTATACCCAATTAGAGTGGTATATAATTATGTAAAAAGTGTACAAAGATGACCATTACACCGGGTCGTGACACGTAGACCAACAGACGCAACTAATGCGACACGACGCACGACTAAACGCAGGGACGTACTTGGAGGCACTTATTTTTTCGCTGGTTAGTCACGACGAAAACCAGATCTGGAAAACTGTATTTTATGTTAAGATTGGTCTCGTTGCTTTTGTGGTAGAACAACTACGTATGTTAGCTGATTTTCGTGAAAATAGAATTTACCAATTTTGGTAGCTACCCTATGGGTTGGGTGAGATAATTGAGATTTTCTGGTGGACCCGTTGCTAGCAGTTTGGCAAGTCGATGATTTAAAAATATCAGTTTTACTACTGCATCATTGTTCTGAAACTTGTTCCTGTATATAAGCTGTAACACTGATAGAGCAGTTTTTTATACAATATGGACATTTTATGACTATGAGCAGGATGAGGCCATAATCAACCACGTTGAACAAAAGCGGGTTAGCAGACTTCACATGTATTTGAAAGCTTTATGGCAACTCTCAGACATGCAGGTTTAAAAATAATAGATGGTTAACAATTTTATACCAATGTATATATATATATACATGTGTGTGACATACAGACGAAATACACATGTATTTCGTCTGTATGTCACACACATGTATATAAGGTACATACCTTGTTAACTGAATTCATGGATAACTCTGCTAATGATTATTTACTATACGGTACACTATCAGTCCGTCACCAGCTAACTATTTTTTTTCGGGGTCTTTGCAGATAGCTTACAGCGTCATGAAACTAATCATCCATCGTTTTCATTCCTGGAATCATTAAAAATACTAAAAATCACATTAATATCATTCTTATTTTAGAATTTTAAGCCAGGACACGAAATATAAATAAAAAAAGCTTTTCAAGTCCGGTCCTCCACAATCCATTTAGAAAGATAGCATCGACTAGAGAATTATTAAGTCATTATGAGTACGCAAAGGTCGCGCTGTATTATCTCAGATTTTGATCATAAATGAAGCATTGTACCCCGGTAATGTGGTGTATCGTTACGTTCTTTCTGCCCCTTGATGGGTTCGATTTCTAAATGGATGAAGAAGGTACAGCAGTATAAAATTTATCTGAAGAAAAGTTATGGCAAAGACGGCCCGTTCTGACTTTTTCTAACTTTCTTTTTTGCAATGATGAAGTCGCTATTTTTCCTTTGATTGGCCACCTACTGCATGAAAATTAGAATAGGTCCATTAAATCAGAGCTTTATTCATCTAGTGGTCTTGAGACTCTTGAGCATTAAGCATCAGTTCCCACCCAAATCTTTGTACGATGAGCATTGTTGATTGTTTGCATGGCTGAAATTGTATATTATAAATGTTTTTAAAACTATAAAAATACATGTGATGTACAAATTACAGAAAATAATAGCCATAATATAGAGATAGGCTCTGCTTAATTTCAGATCATATCGTCGCGCCGTGTGTGAGTTGTTCCAGGATAAAATACTTATATTACCAAGTGACAAAACTAGGATCGCTAAAGACCTAGACTGCACGGTTGGCATAGTGGTTCAAGCGGCCGCCTCGCCACTTGATACTGCGCCGAGTGTTGTGGGTTCGATCCCCATACGAGAAAACACTTTGTGTGATTCAGAAAAGTGTTGTTTCGAGTCTGGGTGTTCATTGTGTCCGTTAGTTGTATGTTTGTAAAGTCTCCCGCGACAAAGGATTTAGTCATACTGCGGGAGTTGTCTTTTTTAAAGAAAAAAACTCATTTTAGTGTACTCTAAATTGCATGCCAACATTAATTATTTTTAAGCACGCCTCTGCTTAAGTATGTGTATGTGATGGTTGTGTTTTTATGAGCACCAAAATCATTTCATACGCTAAGAAAGTTGTTACAGTGTGCTATACTTATCTCATTTTATCATAAAAGAGGATTAGGGCGTGTCCACTCTATACTTACAAACCCATATAATATTTACTTAATTCTTAATGAATTGCCCTCGGAGTGGGTACCTAATTAATTACACATTCAACTTTATAATGCGATAAAATTCGTAGCAAGCTTTTGTGATTAATTTTGTTATTAAAATTTAACGTATTTCAGTTTGTTTTCTTTTTTAATTCAGCAAACATTTGTGTGTGCCAAGATGTTACCAAGTTAAAACCAAATTATATGGGATCCAGTCACATGCAATGAAATTTTTAAATTAGTTAACAGCATGGAAAATTAATCTTCGTGTGGCTAGGATGAATTACCTATATCATCAATTAAAGAAAATATTGATTTACTAGTTGAGTCTCTAACCAATCTGTTTAATGATTGTCTAGAGCAGGGTATTTTTCCAGATCAATTCAAAATAGCCAAGATAATACCGATATATAAAAAGGTATTCAAATCTGATCCTTCCATGTACAGGCTCATTTCGTTATTACCGACAATGTCAAAAATATTTGAAAAAGTAATAAAAGTTAGATTTATTAAACACTTGCATTTCAACAAAGTATTACATCATCGGCAATTTGGGTATACAACTGGAGTCGGCACACAAGACGCTATTGAGTTACTAGTCAGCGATGTTTTTAACCGAATGAACGAGAAAAAGAAAGTTGCAGGGCTCTTTCTGGACCTAAGTGCCGCTTTTGATACTGTCAACCACTAACAGCTTTTGAAAAACTAGAACACTATGGAGTTAGGGGTAATGCGGGGAAACTGTTTCAATCATATCTCTAAAATAGAAAAATGTTTATTGAAATACAAGCAGTAGCTGATAGCAATGGTTTTAATATTGTTGCGAGGAAACATTTAAGTAAAAAATTACTCCAATTGTAACAGGCGTTCCGCAAGGTTCAATACTCGGCCCTATATTCTTTATTACGTATATTAATGACTTGATACACTACGATACAAACATTTCAATGGGAGATATTCAACCGATTATGTTTGCTGACGACACTAATGCTATTCTATCAGCAGAGAGTATAGACAGTTTGAATTGGAAAGTTAATGAGGCATTAAGAATTTTTCATAATTTGTTTTCAGTAAACAGCCTTGAATTAAACACCAATAAAACCAACATCATGTTGTTCCGTTCAACAGCGAAGAATAACGATAATCTTAGTTGTGTTTCAAATGGTGAATTAGTGAACACGGTAAAAACTACCAAATTTCTTGGTGTTAATTTAGATGAGTATCTAAACTGGAAGGATGAGCTGACTAGTCTGGAAAGTGCAATCAGTTCTGCATGTTATGTTCTAAGAAGCCTGAGGGACGAAGTTGGTATTAAATATTTAAAAATAGCATATTATGCTCTGGTAGAATCCAAATTAAGGTATAGCATATTATTCTGGGGTGGCAGTTACAATTATAATACCTATTTCCAGAGCGTTCATTTTGCAGAAAAGGGCGATCAGAACAATTGTAGGCATAAGGCAGGACGTATCTTGTAGACCGCATTTTGCCGAGCTCGAAATTTTAACAGTGCCGAGTCTGTACATACTACTTTTATTGACAAATTTTGCGAAGTGCGTTTACAAGTATGAAACGGAATTAGAACGCCAACTCAGGGAAAACACGTGTAGAAAAGATTTTCAGTGCAAAAATA
The DNA here is from genome assembly GCA_944739405.2 of Euclidia mi. Taxonomy (NCBI): domain Eukaryota; kingdom Metazoa; phylum Arthropoda; class Insecta; order Lepidoptera; family Erebidae; genus Euclidia; species Euclidia mi. The sequence continues at coordinate 15,676,093 of OX123197.2, forward strand.
TACCTCAACTGAATATAGTAAAGCACAGTAGTTATTACAGCGCTATCAAAATCTTTAATAAGTTGCCCATTGGTTTGAAGAGCTTGCTATATAAAAGTACTTTTAAAAGTAAGCTTAAGACGTTTCTGCTGGAAGGGTGTTTATATTCTCTCGACGACATGCAAAAGTGTACTTTTCGTGACACGGAGGAACAATAATTAATTATAATTATTACAATAAATTCTATTAACGTAATTCATTTATTTATTGTTATTATATTATTGGCATTCTTATTTCATTATGGACATTATTATTTTATTATTTAACAATTCGCTTTTATATAATTATAGTTTATTATTGACTACTGATTGCATTATTTTAGTTAATTTTCTTGACTTGTATGTTTCTAATGGTGTGCTGCCTAATTAATTAATTCATATTTTTTTCTTTGTTCTGTAATTTCATAGAATTGGATTAAATATTAGTGTCTGTTTATTTTTATTACTATTTATTTCAAACACAAAGTGAAAATTGTTAGTGAATAAAGTTTGAATTTGATTTTTTTCATGTACATTATATAATACTAAGGTTGATGAATAGATGAATTTGACTAAATTAATTATACTTAGTTATAATAAGACGCAAGTAATCTTGACAGTGGAAATGCTATGAATAACAACATACGTAATATCGTATTTGACAATTCAGCTGGAGCTGACAAGTATAGAGTTAGATAGACAGCAAATAACTGTCATCCTTAAAATATTCACACACCATTGTAAAGATTTTAAATTGTGATAATCATCTCTTCTAAACATTAACTGAAACACTAGACAGTCATATCAAGAAATATTTCGAGCAGTCTAAGATAAGTTCAACAACATAATCAATCCACCGAAGCTCGAGAGCATACAAATAAATATTTTTTATTGAACCCAGTTGTCCAATTACTGACACGACGAGAAAAAGACACAATACGTCACTTAAGAATTTTAAGCGCATACCTTTCTTACATTTATATTTTTTACGAACTTCGACTCGCTGCCAAAGGACAATAACTCCGAAAATTATTAAAAAAAAACGTAATGATTGACGCGAAAATCCTCGAGTATTCCGCTCACAATGCCTCAATTTGAGATTCTCTTTCATAAATATAAATTGTGGCCGTTACAAATTTTGTGGAATTTTAAATGTAACAAGACCAAGGTGTTTCGTTTTTTTTACCCCAAAGAAAACTTAAATTTGCATGAATTACGTAATTTATACCTTTTCCGTGCCCATTGTCATTCTGTAGAAATATAAGTTAAAACCTTCATATTTCTGGAAGCCGAACAATTGCTATATTTGCTTGAAGTGAATACTAACCCGTTCTTTACTGCGAAAACATTAAATAAATTAACATTCTCGAGATTTTTAAAGCATGTATGGTCACTCAATTATGGTGTAAAATGACGGTTTATTACAAAGTAACTAAATATTCAGAATATTACAAAAAATAAATGAGTACCTTCGACACGGTTACTTACAAAACAGTTGCGTACTTACTTCTGATGTACAATTTCTAAAGAAGACTATTAAATTAATATACAGTTGTAAGTATACGGTAAAATCCCCTCAATAATTTTCATTAATATTAAGTTTTAATAACCAGAACCCTCAGAAACTAAATGATTCTGTGTGCATACATCTTCAATAAAGGTTCGAATCACTTATGCATGCCAATAATTTAAAAGTTTATAATGGACATCGGTAAATAAAAAAAATCCTTCAAAAAAAAATGTACAATATGTCCATCAGAAAGGCCGTATTTATATTTATCGAATATATTATCTAAATAACGGACTGTAAGCCGTCTATAAAAGCAATTCAGTAGGGAGAGACGTCTTGAAGCTGAAACGAGCCGAAATTTAAATAACTCTCATTTGTATATTTCGTTTCAATAGAAAATAATAGTTCATTAATGCTAAAGGCCGCTTATTCAAATGTTGAAATATTAAATAAAATACTCGTTTTTACTTTTGGACATAATTTTACTTTGATTCTCCACATTGATATTCGGTGCAAATTATGTTTTTGTGTAATACAATAGTTTGCGTTTTGACTTTGTGATTGAAAAACTTTAATGTAATAATTTTGCTTTGTTATTTTAATCGTTAAATGTCTGGCTCGTTATGATAAATTAATGTCATGTTATATTAGTTTTTTTTATTTTTGTTGTGGCTTTGCATGTTTGAAGCTGCGGGGTAGATTTGCAATTACCCAGCAAAGCAAACAAGCTTTCTATACTGGGAGCAATAACTACACCGGTAATTATTTTATTTGTAAGAGATTTATTTATTTCTAAACATTAAACTTCTGTACAGGATGGACTATATTACTATTGAAAACGATGATAAATTTAACCACGCGTAATAAATAAAAGCAAAATTAAGTATTTATTACTCGCTAATATTAAGAAAAACAAATCTTTTTATTATAATAAAGGCTACTCCTAATTAATTTTTTGTGCTTCTGCACAACTAAGGACGGAAATATATATACTTCTAACCCTATTTTGTCTATTATATTATAATTATTCTATTACATTGTTTGTGTAGACGGTTATGCAATACTATGATTTGCTTAAAACTGACACAGAACGTATATTAAAAACAACATATTAAATAAATAATCAGAAAAAGATGAGCAAGTGTTTCATTTTTATTTAGTACATTTAAATGTCGCGATTTTCGTGGGAACCAATAAAACTTAGGATTAACTTTTATAATGCATTTAAATATGTTATATTTTATGTTGTATGTTACACAGCTTCCTGTTCTTATCTCATAAATGAGATTTGGGCTAGGATTCGGCAAATATCTATATATAGACATGATACTATTTAATGGTCAGAGCTTCAGCTACTAAGAATAACTTACATTCAAAAGAATTATTAATTCTGACTATGGTTATTAATATACAACACTTTAGAAATTCAATTCGCAGAAAATGCATTTGCGAATGGTAATAATTCCTGCAGATATTATTGCAGCCGTGCACTCACAACGCAATCTATCCAATGTCACGTCGATTGCAATTATTCATCGAATGAAAGCCCAATAAAAACACGAGACGGAAAGATTTAAGAACATGGTAATAAACCGCATGAAGATCACTTTTCCTTTTGAAACGGGTCCGTATGACCCGTAAAAGAAAGTGACGATAAATTTTTAAAGACTCCAGAATTAGCTGGTATTATTTGTCTCTGTAAATTACTCAGTGATGCCTCAATTCCTAAGCACCATGCAAGGACTATAAAAATAATTTTAAACGCGTCATAAAATGCTGAAATCGAATTTCAAAGAACATTTCAAACACAAAGATTCCGAAAATATTATTTTTATGTACGCAAAAGTATAATACAAGCTTATACTGCGTATTCTCCTGTCGTTCGTATGGCGGTATTACGGTGATAATTTACGATAATTTTTGGCATTTATCGTTCTATGTCAACTGCGGGTCGATGCGTTTTTATGCGCGGGCGCGTTGTGAATCATTCGAGGGACAAAGATCGCTGTGCAGATGGGACAATGCAACCGCGTTGTCATTTGTGATGTGTTATATAAATCCGTTGCTAATAAAAAGGTTGTAAAACTGATGCTTGCGTAATGTAATTTATTACAGTTTAGGGTTTAATAAGCTTAGGTGTGTATAGGGCTGTCGTTCTAGCAGCTTTGTGTGTTTAGTGAGGTATTATTTTAGTATTATGTGTATAAAGTGTCAAACAAGTATGAAGATTGATGCCTGGTTTACTACAGTACTTTTTACAGTATTAAATAAAATTACGCAATGCTTGGTACTACACCAATGTTGAAGCTGTTTCCTTACCGCTTTGTGGCGAGTGTTGTGGGTTCGATCCCCACACTCTAGTGTGGGAATTTATGTTATCCATATCATAAATAGTTCTTTCTATTTTGGGTGTTCTTTGTCTGCAATTGTGTTATGTTTGTGGAGTCTCTGTAATATAGAATACAGTTCTAGTGAGAAGACTGTTTAACAAAACTAACCTTAAGAAAATTCTAAAATATTTCATTTATTTTTGCTTTGATTTCTTTGCATTCTTCTTACCCGTATATAAAGCATTTTAAGTATATATTATTCATTAATGTCCATTCATTTATTATCTATGTTGTATATTATCCATACATTACTGTATCGTAAGTAGGTAAGTAGCAATAAAGTAAATCCTAGGTCTTTACTGCTTTTATCATGCATACCTGTCTTTGTATCAGTTTGTTTACGTTTTATGAGCCTTAGGTTTTTGTTAACCTTTAATAGAAGTCTAGGAAAATGTCGGCTTGCAACATTATTTATTTCCCTTTTGTATTACGGACGTGTCTGAACATTATAGACATCTATTTGTAGATCATAATGTGTGATCAATGTATACTCCAATAATATTTTGTCGGCTCGGAGTTTCAAGACAAAAGTCTCACCCCTGACAGGGTTATGAATAAATTAGAGCCAATAATAAATTGATAAACTTTGAAATGAAACCTGTTTGACCAGAAAACATTGTACCCACTGCTACTTAGTACACCTACTTTACGCCTTTATCCCCGAAGGGGTAGGCAGAGGTGTATACACACGCATATTTCGCCAGTTATGACTACATTACTACTACATTGGGACCTAAACATAACCTACTAATACTACCCATATTGTGAGTGTTGGTTTTAAATCATTAAAATTCTGTAACACAGAAGAGGTGCAAGAAACTGTTGGAAGAGAAGATACTATTGTTACTAGTGTGTTTACGAAATATTACAGTCAGCCAGTCAGCCTACAATAATGCTAACGATCTGTAAAAGAGCAGCAGTTCAGTACGGTAGTAGAGCCTTGCTGATTTCAGCATGAATCGGCTCGACCGGGGAAGTACTACCCTCTCACAGAAAATCGACGTAAAGTAACAGTACCTAAACTGTTGCGTTTCGTTCGGTGAGTGAGAGTGCCGGAGGCCCTATCTCCTATTCCTTCTCCCTCATCCCACTCCTCATCCTATCTCTTTTCCCAACCCTAAGGGGCGGCAACGCTCTTGTGACTCCTGTGGTGTTGCTTGTGTCCATGGGCGGCGGTAATTGCTTACCATCAGGCGATCCGTCTGCTCGTTTGCCGCCTAATGCTATAAAAAAAAAAATCACCCTTTTAAATGTCTATGACTAAGCATATGGCTATTTTAGTATAAAAATGCTATCGACATAATCTCACGGCAGCTGTTGAGAATTGACACCAAAAATCCATGCAACATTTAACACAATCCGAGAATCGAACTTCAACCATCAATTGTAAATAAAAAACTCTACCTAAAAACAACATGGCAGACCACACACTCCCCACTGCCATTTACTATTTAACGAATCAACAAACAATTGGCGCCTCTATCTGCAGTTTAATCTTTGTCGAAAGCTTTCAAAAGGCGAGATTAATCCATGTCAGAGCAACCTCTACATTGTGTTCACAGCAAAAGTTTACGGTCAGCAGAAAAAAAGGAACTTCAATTTATTCTTTTGCCACTTTTATGCGTAACAGCTTATGTTCCGAATGTTTAATTAGATGCAATGCGTTTTTGTTTGACATGTGCCGTGATGTGCATTTTATGTGGCTTTGTGAAGTAATGTGCTTGAGGAAGATGATGACACAGATTGGTATTTAATACCGTCAGGGACAATTTAGGGAAGGTATACTTATCAGGTTAGCTGGTGAACGGTAGTGATGATGGATCTATTACGACAGCTAAAAAAGTTATTTTATACATCTTACATTTTTTTTGTGGATAATTTATATAAGGTATGGTTGCTGGCTCATTCTTTATCAGACGAGTTTATACAATCGAAACGCGTGAAGTGTGTTGACATTATTATCATTCTGCCTAAACCACACAAAATAAAAACATTAAGGCGCTGTCCTAAGCGACTGTTTTGGTAAATGAGGGGGTGAAGCAGGGGAGGTGAAGGGAGCTTAGCTCCGTCTACTGCGGGGCGCCCCCCTTCATTCTCGTCGCGTGCGGCCGTATTCTGGCGACATCCGTATTCCAATATTTCAAAATCGCAAGCAAATCGTTTTAGCATATTGAATTGAGATACTGATATTAAAATTTATATTACATACATCAATCTGTTTGTACAATATAGGCATAGCGCAATTTTTGTTCTCAGTGCAGCCATGAGCAAAACTGGTTTACATTAGACGTTATAGGTATTAAATGTTGACGAAAGTAGGTAAATACCTATGTGCCGTAAGATGATAAAAATAATTAAGTCAGTTCCATGTATGGAGAGGCCATTATTATGTTTGTTTTGTTTTTGTATAAAAATAGTGAAGCAGTTCATAGAATACCTACATCTAATTCCATTACTGCCAGTTTTCAAATCTGTTTTGCAATAAATTGGCTGTGACATACGGGCGGACAGACAGACAGACATTGCGAATCTATAAGGGTTCCGTATTTACAATTTTTGGCTACGGTACCCTAAAAAACACAATACTGCTCTACTAAGCGCAAAAGCCGTATCTCAACTAAAGCGAGTTACGAGATAATTGAAGTTTAGTAAAAGTTGATTTCTTTTATTTATTTATGGATGTTTATTGTTATTATAGGTATAATTATTATGGCAAAGGTTTCGAAATACGTCGCCGTTTTTAGGGGTTGTGAGTGATTGGAGAGGGAGCAGGGGAGGTCTTGAAACCTCCCTCACCATTTTCACTTGCCGGAAATACTTGGTTTCCTCTGAAAAAAAAAATCTCCAAACATCGGTGTGTATGGCACTGCCAACTTCCACATTCCTCACACTAGTTTAATAAACTAAGGTTGTCGGAGCCCTGCGAAGGGCTCCTATTTTCGGATTAAGGGTCAAAAGAGAACCTAACATAACCTATTTATTTACTTATTACAGTCGCACCTAACCCAAGGCACTCGAAAGCAATGACAAATTTGACATTAGCTGTCAATATGATCATTCCAAGATGGCAGTTTTGCGTTTCGTTTCACGTTTTTCACATAAAACCTAAAAATTACATTTGTAAAACTGTACTAAAGTATAAAAACTATGTTCCGTTTTGCATAATTGCCGAAGTATTTATGAAATTTTGGAAATTGTTTAAAAATATTTAGACGCAACTCCGGCAGCCAAAATTACTTTTAGGGGATTAAAACGAACTACCTTAAGCCCCCTACACTACCAATACTCTCAAATTCAGGCGACTCGTTTCGAAACCCAACCCATTATTATTTTTCAAAATAGAAAGAAAGAAAGAAAATAATATTTATTTTGGTTAAGATAGGTAACAAAGCAATTAGAAGAAAATAAAATAAATAATACAGACATATAGGTAAGTAACACAAAGACATATAACAATTCAGTTGGGACATAGATGAAACATCAAAAATATATGTGGATATACCTTATTCATGAGATACTGCTATGTCGCTTAGAAAATTATAGAATTAGAATTTGAGTTACTGCTTTTTCGTTAGCTCTCGTCATACATGTTTGTATGGAAAATATAAAAAAATTCTTTCGCTTCAAATATGTGTTGTTTCAAGGAAAATAAATATTAAAAGATATTTATTTATATTCATTTATAATTTATTAACGAAATACAGAGTTTACAGCTCATCAAAAGTTAGCTGTCTGCTACAACCCGGCAGGTTTTCTTTATTCTCATCGAATGTTAAAGGCAGTGTGTGAGGTGATAAGACTTATTATTTGCTGTTGTTCACGAGGCACAGTTTCATTTACTTTCCTTTTACGGCTTGGTATTGTAGACATTTCAAGCACTGATGAAACATTTTCCTCTCCGTGATCTCGCAATGCCATCCCTTGAGCTTGACGAGAATCAACAATTTCAGGCAACTGCCAATTCATAAAAAACGCCACAAGCTTCTCCCAGAAAACATCATCTCTTTCTATAATTTCTATTTTTAGTGGTATACTTTCGCCACTCCACACAGCAAATAAATACTTTTGTTTGCGTGTAACGTGGCGTTGCCTCTGAATTTGGTAATAACAATTACAATATTTGTTTAGACTAGTCAGTTCACTTTTTTATCATGTTTCCATATTTGTATTTTATTTGCTCTTATACTATTCTCCAGGCCATTCTTATAGGCAACTTTAGAACATTAAATTTCCATAATCGTGTTTGGACCTATTAATCCATCTGGCGTGGCACCAATAATCGAATAATCCACAAGGCTCGATTGTTACATTTTCTTGCTTAGCCAGTTGTTCATTTTAGATTCCATGCGCAACTGATTTTACATTGCAAATATTTTATTTGTACAAAATATTTTTTTCTAAGTTGGCTTTACTGCTGTTATCTCTTCTTTTTACCACTATACAAAATTTCAATCTGTCAACATATTCTTACGCAATTCGAACCAGTCACTGCTATCCCTCTTGTAATTTTTGCTTATCACTACGGAATTTGAGTCAAATTTTAAAAAAAATGTTTGGCATTTTTTGGCTAGCTCTTGAACAGATCGTGTTAGGAATGACTGAAGTCAAATGTGTGTAAGACGTTGCAGAACTGTTATCTTTAACTTCACTGTAATTACAATAATGATAATTAGTTACGTACTTTATTATTTAAAAAATACTATATCTTGTGTTATAGCAAACAGAGAAGTCACCTTCTTACATATAAATGATTGATTTTAGAAATTAAAAATATATTAAATGTACTGAGACATACCTAATAGTTTATGAATAATCAAAGTTTTACCCGATGTACCTAAAAAGGTTTATGTTCAAAACACAATAATACAACATTCGTTACCGCTTGTGTGCGGATTGCGGAGCGCCATATTAGCGCTGTCATCATTATTGTTCGCCGTGGCGGCATCTTAGCGCTCCAGGCGCTCTGACAAGCTAATGAATTTGAAATATAGGTACATAAAATGATTCGATTTTATGTTATTACTCTTTCAAAAATTGAAAACTGTGGCAGCTATGTATTGTGAGAATAATTTATATAATTATATTATGCATAAACGATAATATATAAGTAACATAGTTAGTCATAAAAGACTCTTATGAAAATAATTTGTGTAAAAATGTTTTATATTTCATAATCACTTGGCCATGGATGAATTTCTATTTTATTACGACGCTTTCTTGTACAAATCCTTCGTAGAACTTCATTTCTCTAATTGTCCATATTTTATTCTTCTAATTATATATTTATAAGCACAGAAACAATAACACATTAAACGCAACAAGAGTATAAACTTAGGTCCTAATTATATGTGCCCATAGTTACATGAAAAGCCTATTTGATTCAAAGTATTCAGTCTATAACATAAAACATGAAATTACGAACTCAAATCGGCGTATTATAATAACAAACAGGTTTACGTAAAATTTCGTGCAGCGGAGACGCAAGCGACATGACTTATCTCTCACAGGGCTCATAGCCGAATGATGAGATCTGGGCGGGGCGTAAACTAGCAACTGACACTCAGTACACCGCTTATGCTAATAAGGTTTAAATTGCCGAAGCGTTTGATATTGATGGGATCTACAGAGCGTCAAAATCATAGACGTTTGGCAGATTTTATTTAATTTTACAAAATATACACGTATAATATGAAAATAAATAGGGTAATTCTTTAGTTCATTAGATTTCCTACAATATTATCAAAAAAAAATATGACAGCTTACGATCAAAATATTGCAAACAGTGAGACGAAACATTATTTTCTGCCTCGATTTTGAGATTTTTTTACCGTGATTCTATTTTACGTACATGAAAAATTCTTTCAAAAGTCTTTTGTTCAGACTTTTGGCTTTAAGCTCTATTTTTTGCTAGTTTGTAATATGTACCGTTATGGCTAGATGCGCGACGAAAAATTAGGTGTTTCACGGCTTCTGAGGTATAACAGCGCCTTAAGTATGTTACACATAGAGAGATGAAAGACATACAGACAAGAAAGATCTGATTATACGATTTTGGTTTACCTAACGTATTATCTTTGGCACAAAAAGCTTAGATAATTTATTTCACTTAAAAATATTACGCGCACAAGGCATGATTCATGTACTAGGGTTGTTCTTTATGAGTATATAAAAATAGTCATAAATAACTTCAAGATTAAGAAAAACGGGAAAACAACTTGTGGATCTTCCTCATATTTGTCAGTGGACATTGAACCCTTACATTTTACTTACGTTTTCGAGAATAATTATTAGCTAGCATTTGTACCAGGACATTCACACCCAAGTGGTAGTAATCGCTCGAGAACTTAGTACGAGTTTTTTTTAAAGTAATAAGCGGCAAACGAGCAGACAGCTCGCCTGATGGTAAGCGATTACCGCCGCCCATGGACACAAGCAACACCGCAGGAGTCACAAGTGCGTTGCCGCCCCTTGGGCTTGGGAAAAGGGATAGGATAAGGCACTCCTTCCACTTCCACTGAATGAGGGAGAAGGAATAGGGGGTAGGGCCTCCGGCACTCTCACTGACCGAACGAAACGCGACAGTTTAGGTACTGTTACTTTACGTCGATTTTCTGTGAGAGGGTAGTACTTCCCCGGTCGAGCCTGCCCATTCATGCTGAAATCAGCAAGGCTCTACTACCGTTTACACTCGTGTGAGTTTAAACTCATGTTGTCTTACCTCGATTTGATAGGCGTAATACGCACTCAATCCGAGTTTTGAAGCAATTTGACCTTGAACGGGTCAAATCAACCCCGCTGGCTAAGCATTGAAGCAATTTGACCTTGAACGGGTCAAATCAACCCCGCTGGCTAAGCATGTCATGTACTTTATTCCCAGTGATACAATGAGTCCACCATATGTCTTCTCCGTTCATGTGTTTTCTTTTTTTACAGTGGAAACACACGCTCATCCAGCGCCTTTTGGACCAGGCAGAAGGGGCGTGTGTGTGTCTCCTCTACAGGTGTTCGGGGATAACCTACTATAGCACTGTAGTGGCCATTTGCTGGTAAGCCTACTTTAGCGCGACACCGTCGAAGTCGTCTCGACCGTAAGTCAAATATATGTATTTGAATTTGAGCAGTGGCTTACCAATATCAAAACATTAAGTCCAGCTTCATGCTTGTCATTTTCTAATACTATATTTCTTGTTATATCAACTGATGGTAACTACCCGTGCCAAATTCAAATGTCAGTGCGGTCATCTATTCATCGGTAATGATGATTACTGAGGTTTGATCCTTGAATTATTGAGTCAAGGCACCTTACGATGCATTTTAAGTTGAAAGTTCTAGTTCTAAGGAAACACACCGTTCTCGTCCGGTTTAAGCCTTGAATAATATCGAAGGTTTCTGTAAATATGAAGTATCGAATACACTGAACATCTAGGCTAGGGTAGAAGATTTTCGTCGTGAGGTCAGGCACAAGGGAAGGTCCGAACCGAGTGTTTAAAGTCAGTTGAAGTTGAATCACTAGGTGGTGGTATTATTTAGAATTTTAGTGCACAAATGTCTTTTTCAGGATAGTGTAACTTTGGCTCTTTCACTTTTTTACCCTGCCACCCATTGTTTTGTTTTAGCGTAGTTTGACCGGTGAAATTTCACACCAGAAAAGCAATTGATAGAAAGCAAACGAACTCCTCATTTCGAGACTTATGTTTAGAGATATTTAGTAAATAACATTTTTACTATCACTAAAATTCTATAGTCCCGCTTTCCTAATTGCTTTCCTAGCAACATGGTATATGCTATTATAACCTTGAGATTGAGAATTTTTAGTAATAAGGAATAAAAGTGGATGGAAGGAGTGCGGCTTAAAATAACTCATACCTATTTAAGACACAAAAAAGATAGGAGGAACCTACCCCACGCTTTTTGTCTACCGTGTAAGGATCGTGTTATTCTACTCGTAGATGGGCAAGGATAGGATTTGTTGGCCCTTGTAGGGGTATTCGTAGATGTTGTTTTGGGTGAAGAAAGAAATAATCCAGAAGATGAAATATATACTTTACATAGCTACGACCTAACCGTATGGGAGCGGGAAGACGACTGCTGCGCCGCACTTATACAATAGCGTGCCTTGTATATAATTTGTAGTGTCAGCAGCCGCTATAGCCCTTCAGTTTTCGTGTTATGCCTTCATCACCATCAGCCTGTTATCCAATGCTTGATATAGGCGCCATCAATGGCATGCCACGAAGCTCGATTACGGGCTCCTGGCGTCCAGCCCCTGCCAGCCACTTTACGTAAATCTTCACTCTACCAAACGGGGTGACCTATACTACGTTTTCCAAGACGCGGTCTTTGAAGCTCTGTTCAATCTCTTTTTATTTACTTAACCAAAAAGCTCAAATTCGTACTGTTGACAAGTCAGAAATAATAAAATAATGTTTGTGTCAAAAATGATAATATAATATTATTGTTTCTTTAGTCGTTAGTCTGTTAGTCGATGACGAATAAAGTCATCATCATCTTCGTCCTAGCGTAATGCTAGGATGAAGATGATGATGACTTTATGTTGCGAGACTTACCATGTAGATAAGCCTTGGAGTTCGCTTTGAGTCTAACCATTTGACAGAATACCAGCTTTTCCAGACAGCAACTTGCCGTTGTCCGTGTAGTGACGGATTAAGAATACGGTGATTGTCACCACCCCACATCATCCCATGGGTGTCGTAAGAGCCGACAGAGGCAGCATATTATGCAGAGAACAGCACTGTAAGAGAAGGAAAACTTGATACAAACCATGTACCAACCCGTTTGGCCAGCGCGGTAAAGTAGGCCAATTCCTCCTTTCAAAGGAGAGGCCTAGTCCATCAGTGGACTGTTAAAGGCTGATGATGAACTTGCCGTCTGACCTCCACAATCCAAAGTGATAGCAATATGCCATGGCTTACACTAGTGTCTGCATATTCAAGGCCACTGACTAACCTAATGACATATAAAATAATTACCTCATAATCATATCAACCTTTAAATACAAGGCAGTCCTTTCTGCTAATGTCTTATTGACTCATCATTGTCTTGCCCTGGTCCCAATTCATTTGGGGTCGGCGCAGTATGTCCTTCGCTTCCATACTTCTCTGTCACCAGTCATCCAATCGCTTACCCCTTTCTCTTTCATATCCATCCTCACACAGTCCATCCATCTCTTCCTTGGCCGTCCTCTCCCTTTTCGTCCTTCTACATGCATATCCATCACTTTTGACTGCTAAAGGAAAATTTACGGTATAACTAGTAATAGAGCAATAACTACGATTAAAATATAATACATACAGTACAGACAATCTAACAATTATTGTTATACCTTCTATTGCTAATACTGCTGTCCTTGCTTTAACAACCTTTAACTAAGTTCTCGAGACCTTTACTACGTTGATATAAAGTTCAATTTTGCATAAATCAAAAGTTTGAATTAACTTTGTCCTTGCATTCTAGAACAAGGTACTGAAGCAGTTGCAAAGGTATTTATATCATTGTGTTAAGGTTCTGTTTTGATTGAATTGGTGGGTTATACATTTGTAAGTATAGTTGGTAACCATGAGTTGAAGGGCGCAGCGAGGAACCATGCATTAACATTTAGGGTCCATTATGATTGGTGATGAAATTGAGCATAAGACGAAATTGTGTGCTTTTTCTTCCAAATGCTCGAAGATTGGATATTGATATCAAGGTTTTTGCGTGTAGCTACGAAAATTTGAAGGTTTGTTTTTGTCTGTTATACACTGATATAAAGCCGAAAATTATGATAATAAGGTATCGTAATGTGAAAGGCACTAATATTTTGTAGTAAAATGATCTTTTCAAATACAGTCGCATAGTTGTTTATCGGTATCATAATACCTTTGCCGTAATATCGATATTTCTGTCCATACATGTCTTGACCACTAAGTACACTCAGCAATACCTCCATACGACCTAATATTTGAACATTATAATTAAGTTGTTTTTTTTTACTGGTCGCTCCTATGCACGTAAATGCAAAAGAGATTTTAAATTTGTCTATTAGTTAAATTAAATCTGCCTTAAAACATTAACACTTTGGGAAATATTGAGCATTAATCATCCATCATAGAAGCTGAACCTGACAAATTCAAACTGAAGTAAATAAGAAACGCAAAGAACAATCAGATTAGTTACAAAATCGAGTACATCATACTCGTGAGATCAGTATCCGCGCGGGAATCAAACCCACGACACAAAAGCACTAAACACTGCGAGGCGACCATAGAAGCATTTAATTCAATATAATGATGGCGTTAAAATTAAATGTATGACAGCTAAGTTGACTTTGGTTTTATACTAATCCAAATGAAGGTGGATGAATTACCTATTACGGCATGCCTACCCCTTCGGGGATACAGGCGTGAGTCTATCATCATCATCATCATCATCAGCCCTGTATATAATTTTTCCCACTGCTGGTCACGGGCCTCTTCTCACTATGAGAAGGGTAAGGCCATTGTCCACCACGCTGGCCAAGTGCGGGTTGGCCGACTTCACATGTCTTTCGAGAACATTATGGAGAACTCTCAGATATGCAGGTTTCCTCACGATGTTTTCCTTCACCGTTTAGCATGCGATAATTAACAATTTAATACGCACATAACTTCGAAAAGTCATTGGTGCGCGCCGTGGATTCGAACCCGAGACCCTCTGCGTAGCAGTCCGTCGGTCTCTCCACTAGGCTATCGCTGCTTATAAAAAATAGTCTATAAAAAAATTAAATAAAAGTAATCCAAATGAAAAACTGCGGTCTCTGCTTTTTGGTGATAGATTAGGATCTAGAAGAATGTAGCTCCCTGTTGTTTAGTCATACGGATTGTAAAGTCAATATATTGTTACGAATTGAAAATAACGCCATCTATCAGTGAATGGGAGAACTACATGAGATTAGATGTATCAGTCGTTTCAGGCTGTTTCATCTATCCTCTAATAGATGGCGTAGGTGTAAATAGAACATTTACGCAATTCTAGAAACACCTTACACGTTTCCAGAAATATCGTGAGTCGTCTCGAAAAGCCTAGTGATGTTATCCGGCCAGTATAAATAGAGCGAGAGCGCGCGAGACAGGACAGTAACAAGTGAATAAGGAAGCGATCAACAAGAAGCGAAGGGAAGTAATTCGAAAGTGTTTAGTGTTGTTCTAGTGGTGTGAATAGTGGTGTTTTTATTAGTGAAGTGAAAATTAAGTGTGTTTTTACTAGTTGTGTAAATAAGTGTGTGTATCTAGCGTTATTGTGTTAGTGAATAAAGTGCAGTTTTTCTGGCATAGTGTATATAATTTATCACGAACCCCAGCTCGTAACAAATTGGTGTCAGAAGAAAGGGATAAATTATGCCGGTTATGCCGAAAGAAGAAACTGAAGGAGTGCGTACCAGGAACCAGCGCCAGCAAGACCTGGACCAGAGACGCTTCGGAGACGTTCCTACTCCATCGTCTGGTGGACCAGGCGACTCCGCGGCTGCAGTGGAGCCTGCAAGCGCCACACACTCTGTGACGGTGCCCGACATCGCGGCTCTGATGGCGTTCATGCAGGAGCAGGCCCGCCGTCAGGAGGAGCAGGCCCGCCGTCAGGAGGAGCACGCGCGCCGCATGGAAGAACAGCGACAGCGCGACAAGGAGGAGCAGGCCCGCCGTCAAGAGGAGCAGGACCGTCGTCAACAGGAGCAGGCTCGCCGTCAAGAGGAGCACGCGCGCCGCCTAGAGGAACAGCTGCAGCGCGACAAGGAGGAGCAGGCCCGCCGTCAAGAGGAGCACGCGCGCCGCCTAGAGGAACAGCTGCAGCGCGACAAGGAGGAGCAGGCCCGCCGTTTGGAGGAACAGCTGGTGGTGATGAAAGACCTCAGCGCCGCTGTAGGGAAGGACCTGAAGGTGGTAAAGGAGGAGCTCCAGCAGCACGAGGCTCGTATCAGCGACGTGGAGAAGCTCGTACACGACCAGCTTGAGACTCGCGTCGCCTCTATAGAGAAGCGTGTACACGACCATCACGACACCTGTGTCGCTGAAGTGGAGAGGAGATTGCGTGGGCTCGGATCCAACGAAGTGACATCTGCGACTGTAGTGCCCTCACCTCGTGGGTTTAAGGTTCCACCATTTGATGGCTCGTCATCATGGTCTGCATACAAGATCCAGTTTGAGGCTGTGATGCGATCGAATGGGTGGACCAAAGAACAGGCCTTAACCGCCCTAACCTTGGGCCTTCGCGACCGGGCCCTGACAGTGTTAGAGGCACTCGGACAAGACGTCACCTACGAGAAGCTTCTTGAGGCGCTGGAGGCGAGGTACGGAGACGCGCACCTCGAACATGTGTATCGTGCTCAGCTGAAGGACAGGACACAACGCAACGGAGAAACTCTGCAGCAGTGGGCTCTAGAGGTGGAAAAGCTGGTCAGGAAGGCATACCAGTCGTCTCCTGCGCTTATTGATGGGAACCTCGTACAGGCGTTTACGGATGGGATCCGGGACCTGGAGGTAAGAGCAGCAGTGAGGCTTGGGCACTTCAAGGACCTCAAGGACGCCTTAGCCCACGCTCTGGAGGTGGAAGCAGTGCGACGCGACGACCGAGGTCACCGCATCAGGGAAGTTGTGTCGTCACCTCGGTGCTACAACTGCGGAGAAAGAGGCCATATCCGCTTGAGCTGCCCAAAGCGTAGGCAGCCTGGTGACACCCGGTCTCCACCAAAGGGGTCGCCTGATGTGCCTGCCAGGCAGCGAGAGCAGGGAAACGAGTAGAAGCCAGGACTGCGGGGCGGGTGCTGGCTGGTAATGGAAGAGCCCCAAGTATCTCGATCTCGCAATCATGCGACGGGAACAGCCTGATCATCGAAGGCGAAATTAACAGAACACCATGCAAGCTGACATTGGACACGGGTGCTTCTCGGACAGTCGTCGGTTTCCATCTGGCAAGACGGGTTCTTCGGGGCTGCTTCAGGAACAATGAATGTGTGAATCTGAGAACAGCTACCGGTCAGCACATAACCGTCCGAGGTGAAATGGAGGTGGATCTGAAGCTAGGCAACAAAATTTACCGTCACAAAGTCATCGTGGCCGATATAGTGGACGACTGCATCTTGGGCCTGGACTTCATGCGGAAGTATCGCTGCGAGATCGATGTTAACCAGGGAGTGTTGAAGTGTGGCTCGGAAGAAGTCTTCATGGAAGGTGCAACTTCAGGAAAAGTGTACTGCCTGAAGAATGTCATTCTTCACCCGCGGACGGAAACTGTTGTACCAGTTTGTTTACCAGGGAATTCTGGTCGAGGGAACCGCTGCGTACTAATCGAAGGTCTAGAGAAAGAGGCCTCCTGGAAGATTGCACGAACCTTGGTAAGGGGTACAAAAGTTTCATCAGTACGCGCACTGAATGCAGGTGACAAGGAAGTGTCGCTCAAGAAAGGGACGGAATTGGGCACCTATGAAGGAGCGGCTTGGATGCGTAGATGTCAAGAGCAACCTACCAGCGCCAAGGTTCAGGGTGCACGATTCGACGTGTCTACTCTTTTAGAGGACTGCGAAAGTACCCTGTCGGAGGAAGAGAAGACCGAGGCTCAGAAGATGTTGAACCGGTTCGGGGATATTTTCTCGACCAGTGATGCCGACATAGGGAAGACAGCACTAGTCCAGCACAAAATAAACACGGGAAGTGAAGCACCGATTCGCCAGCGACCAAGACGTGTGCCAGTAGCACGGGAACGTGAAGTGGAAGCTATGATCGACGGTATGGTGAACGAAGGCGTAATCGAGCCTTCGTCCAGCCCGTGGTGCTCTCCGGTTGTCCTAGTTAAGAAGAAGGATGGCAGCATGCGCTTCTGTGTAGACTACCGCCGATTGAATGACATCACGAAGAAGGACAGCTACCCGCTGCCAAGGATCGATGATACACTGGATACGCTGACGGGGATGAAGTGGTTTTCTACCTTAGACCTAAAAAGTGGCTACTGGCAGGTGGAAATAGATCCTCGAGACAAAGAGAAGACGGCATTCTCCACAGGCAAAGGACTGTGGCAATTTAACGTCATGCCCTTTGGATTGTGCAACGCTCCGGCTACTTTTGAGAGACTGATGGAGCGAGTGCTTATGGGACTGATTGGAGACGCCTGCTTGGTCTACCTGGATGACATCATCATCGTGGGGCGCACCTTCCAGGATCACCTTCGAAACTTGGAGCAAGTGCTGTCAAAGATACGAGGAGCTAATTTGAAGCTGAGTCCGAAGAAATGCGCGTTATTCAGACGGCAAGTGAACTTTCTAGGACATGTGGTCTCGGAGAACGGTATTCAAACTGACCCGGATAAGATCATTGCCGTGAAGGAATGGCCAGTTCCAGAGAACAAAACGCAGGTCAGAGCATTCCTCGGATTATGCTCCTACTATCGACGGTTTGTGAAGAACTTTGCTGACATTGCTCGACCTCTTCATAAGCTCACCGAAGACAGAGTGCAGTTCTGTTGGAATGAGAGCTGTGACGTTGCATTCCAGAAGCTTAAGGAACATCTGTGTACTGCACCTATTCTAGGCTACCCTGACAATGAGCATGAATTCATAGTTGACACAGATGCCAGTAACACCGGAATTGGCGGCGTGCTGTCACAGAAGAAGGGTGATCAAGAAGTTGTTATAGCATACTTCAGCAAGGCCTTATCCAAACCCGAAAGAAACTACTGCGTCACCAGGCGGGAACTCTTGGCTGTAGTAAAGACATTGCAGCATTTCAACAAATACTTGTTGGGCCGTAAATTCCACCTGCGAACCGACCATGCAGCGCTGAAATGGCTACTTCAATTTAAGGATCCAGAAGGACAAGTAGCTAGATGGATTGAACTACTGCAAGAGTTTGATTTTGTAATACAACATCGCAGCGGCAAGTCCCATGGTAACGCAGATGCCCTATCGCGTAGGCCGTGTCCCGACCAGTGCAAGCACTGTAGCCGACAGGAAGCAAAGCAGGCAGCGCTAGTGAGGATGTTAAAGACGCCTAAGCGACGAATGGAGAGAAGCTTTGCAGAGTGCTCAGCGAGATGACAAGGATGTACAGCCGATTCTTGAATGGAAGAAATCAGGCGCTCCTAGGCCCAAATGGAGTGATATCGCAGCAATGAGCCCTATCACCAAGAGTTATTGGGCACAGTGGGAAAGCTTGGTCGTCCAGGATGGAGTTCTGTGCCGCAAATGGGAAAACGCTCGCGGTAACCAGTGCCATTTGCAAATGGTAGTGCCCAAAGCTAAGGTGCCGGAAGTCTTGCAGCTCTATCACAATGGTGCTTCGGGAGGTCACATGGGAGTTAAGAAGACCCTTACTAAGATCCGGGAGCGGTTTTATTGGCTCCACTGTCGGGATGACGTCGAGGATTGGTGCCGCAAATGCACAAGTTGTGCGGCTGTCAAGGGGCCACATACTCGAAGCAGAGGTGCATTAAAGGTGTACAATGTGGGAGCCCCATGGGAGCGCATAGCGTTGGATGTCGCTGGGCCGTTTCCTGAGAGCCAGGATGGAAACAAATACTTCTTGGTTGTGATGGATTACTTCACGAAGTGGCCTGAAGTGTTTGCGATCCCAAATCAAGAAGCTACCACAGTGGCCGATAAGCTGGTGCATGAAGTCTTTTGTCGGTTCGGGGTGCCCTTGGAAATCCACAGCGATCAAGGCCGGAACTTCGAATCTGAGGTGTTCAAGGAGACTTGTCGCGTAATGGGTGCACATAAAACCAGGACCACGGCTTATCATCCGCAATCAGATGGCATGGTTGAACGGTTTAACCAATCACTGGAAAGGTACCTGGCGAAGGTGGTGGAGAGCAAACAAAGAGATTGGGACAAGCACATCCAACCATTTCTCCTGTCATATCGCAGTGCGGTCCACGAAACTACAGGAGTAACACCAGCTTTTGCTAATTTCGGTAGAGAGCTCCGTTTACCTGCAGACCTTATCACCGGTATTCCACCAGAATCTCCACACAATATAACGGATTACGCAACCGAGCTACGCAACAGGATGAACGACGTATACGAGCACATCAGGGAATCTGGACAACAGATGTCTGAGAAGATGAAGACTCGCTACGACCGGAAGGCAAACAACAAAGGCTTCGATGAGGGATCATTGGTGTGGCTTCATAACCCAGTACGAAGCAAAGGAAAATCGCCTAAGTTACAAGCCAGATGGGACGGGCCATATCGCATAATTACCAGGATGAACGACGTCACCTATCGAATCCAGAAGGGGTCGCGAGGTGCACCGAAGATAGTTCATGTGGACCGGTTGGCTCGTTACTATGGGTCTAACGATGTTCGAGACGAACACGTTTAAGAGGGAGGCCGTGTTACGAATTGAAAATAACGCCATCTATCAGTGAATGGGAGAACTACATGAGATTAGATGTATCAGTCGTTTCAGGCTGTTTCATCTATCCTCTAATAGATGGCGTAGGTGTAAATAGAACATTTACGCAATTCTAGAAACACCTTACACGTTTCCAGAAATATCGTGAGTCGTCTCGAAAAGCCTAGTGATGTTATCCGGCCAGTATAAATAGAGCGAGAGCGCGCGAGACAGGACAGTAACAAGTGAATAAGGAAGCGATCAACAAGAAGCGAAGGGAAGTAATTCGAAAGTGTTTAGTGTTGTTCTAGTGGTGTGAATAGTGGTGTTTTTATTAGTGAAGTGAAAATTAAGTGTGTTTTTACTAGTTGTGTAAATAAGTGTGTGTATCTAGCGTTATTGTGTTAGTGAATAAAGTGCAGTTTTTCTGGCATAGTGTATATAATTTATCACGAACCCCAGCTCGTAACAATATAATGTTTATTCATCTAGGTAACATTTTATAGCTACTGTAAAATCGATTGAGGTTTTATTTTAGTGGTTAGTACATACATACATACATACATAGACTCACGCCTGTTTCCCGGAGGGGTAGGCAGAGACTACGGAGCGCCATTCCATGCCACGATCTTGACATATCTCTCTTGCTTCATTCACTCCCATCAGATTCCTCATGCATGCTCTTCTGTTCAGGGTGCTTCTAACCTGTCCTGTTTTTAGGATGTCTCCAATCTGGTCAGAGAACGTCCGCCTAGGCCCTTTCGTCCTGTCCCTTCCACTTTTGCCTTATATATCTGCTTGGTCAGTCTTTCGTCATCCATCCTCTCCACGTGTCCAAACCATCTTAGCATACCTTTCTCGATGCTTGTCACTACATCTTCTTTTACCCCACAACACTCTCTTATCACACAATTCTTTACTCTGTTAGTCAAAGAAACACCACACATACTTCGCAGTGCTGTCATTTCTACAGCATTTATTTTACTTTCATGACGCTTCTGCCATACCCAACTATCACTGCCATACATAAGAGTAGGTACTAACACCCCTCTATGGACAGCCAAACGTGCCTTTTTGGACACGTTTTGGCTATTCATATTGGTTAGTAACCCTGTCTATTCAGCCGACGATGGGTATCTCGAATCCTTCCCAAGCCAATTTTTGGGTGGTAAAGTTCAGTTTTTTGTTTGCTCTTCCTAGTTAGAAGGCAAGTTATGACAGCGTGTTTATTGTACCAGAATATTATTATAAAAGTGATCATTGGTTTTGACAAAGAACTCATTTTACGTATCATAATCTAAGGGAATTACGATGACGTTTCGAATTTCCGTAGGGCAACATTTTATGGTCCTATGTTGACATTATTATAGAAAAGGGACGAAACAAAGTACAGAGCTACGCCATTTTTGAAATTAAAAGCCATTGTTACCGCATACCATTACCTCCCATCATAAAATTAGTCCAAAATCCACAGTATCTTTACATGGTGGCACAAAGACCCTACAATCCGTTAAGCCACACAATAAACGCTCCATAATTTATACCCATACGCACATACAAAGTAATGATAAGGTGACGTCATAAATTTAGCCGACTGCACAATAAAAATGTAAACACAAGATCCCTGAACAGATAATTGTACAATGGACTATTGAGCTGAACTTATGACCGTAGAGTGATAATGCTCGCAAGGCAAAACGGTATCAGCAGACATATAACGGTCATTTTTGTATGCTTTTTGGGTTCTATTTGAATAAGGTAAAAGGAAATGTCGGTTTTGGATTGTTTAGATGTCTGTTTCGTACTTTTTTGCTTTAATATAGATTGGAATTATTGTTTTTGGGGATTCATATATATTATAGATTTTCTTAGAGTATGGTAAAAGCAAATTTTTATGTTTCAAATGTAATGTGAATACTGTGCTTTTTTGTTTATTTTAAAAATAGTAATGAAATTCATCTGTGCTTATCTTCTCTATCTTATTTTACGGTTCCCCGGTAAAAAGCCAGGTTTTTTTTTTTAATTTATCTATGCTGCCGCTGTCTATCTTGTTGAAAAAAGAATGGCATTAAAACCAAAAATCTGTAAATGAGAAATTGGGCAATTTGCTTACGTCTTTAAAGTCAAGAAAATAAAGGTTGTTTGGTTGAGTGTAAACGTTTCGACTAATATGCTGCTTTATATAAAACTAAATAGTAACAAACAATGCTTTTAGAAAGAAACAAATATAATATTATGGCTAAGTAAGTTTAACAGTTAAATTTCTTTCTTATTTCGTAGTACAAGGGGTAAAGGCAACTGCATAACGAAACATAGATTTCCTTTTTTTATGGCACGCTTTAACCATACATACATACATACATAGACTCACACCTGTTTCCCCGAAGGGGTAGGCAGAGGCATATTAAACGCCCACTTTTCGCCAGTGTTTTGATCCCACGTAATAGGTGGCGAGCCTATTGCCGCTTATCGGGATATTTTTTTTGCCAGAGCCTCGTCCGTTGATCGGCAGGTGCACCACTTGCAGGTGAGGTTGGCTTGGGACCCTAAGTTCTTGGTGGGAACCCTATGCACGCTTTAACCGTATCCAGGAATCGTCATCTAAAGAATTTTATTTTGCTTCAATCGAGAATCGAACATGTGTCATATCCTTGGTACATAAACATTGATGGAATAAATCAGAAAAATTCTATATAATAAAAACTATAAATATTTGTGCTCTACTTATTTGTTGGAATAGTCCTAAGATCGGTTTATGTGCAAGATTGTTCCGCAGATAAGGTCACCCTTCTTACATAAATGTAAGTAATTAGTGCCTATTCTAAGTATGAAAACACTTAGCGTGTAATAAATTTTATTAGTTTCTTTTATGTTCAATTCTATTTTATTACCAAATAAAATTCAATTGATGTAGATTTTAATATTGTGAATTTTTAATTAATTTTCGGCCATTTATGACATCTGTGGCATAATTTAATGTAATTCTAAATTAAAATAAATATCCCTATTTTTCATATGTTATTTTTAGATGTACATACATACATACACGGGATAGACAGTGGTGTTTACACACCCACACTTCGCCAAATATGTTTCGGTCCCAATGCGGGGCGAGCCTATTGCCATCTACCGGGCACACCATTAAGCAAGCGATAATTAATTAATTTATAATGCACACATAACTTCGAAAAGGCAGACGTGTGTGCCCGGGGTACCTGGAGATCGAACCCGAGACCATCATCTCGGCCGTCCGTTACGTACACCACTGGGCAATCGCCGCTCTTTTCTAGATGTATTGTGTATTTTCATAATCCTAACATTTAAAAAGCATGCGAGCGAAACCTCGGGCTCAGCTAGTAATTAAGTAAAATTACCTTACCGGTAGTTAAGCAAGACTTACAAATGCATTCACAATCTGTGTAGTAGCAACAGCACGTAGGTAAATGATTCTAACTCTGTTTACTAGATGTAAACGATTTCAAGAATATTGTTTATTTACAACCAGACACGACACTTTTGTTGAAATGTTTTGAGATTATGATAAATTTGTGCTATGCTATCAAGCTATAGACACGTTTAATAATAATTTGACTTGAGATTACGGGGTATTCCTGAAAGCGCAACTATTTTTGAGCGCAACTACTTTATTCCACAAAGCGCACCTAAATATCAAGATGCAATAGTGCTGGTTAATAACAAACGGAAAATATCGATAGTTGATAAGACAGGACATTTTAGTATACTTTAGCTTTTGCCGTGCACCTGAGTTTTACCTATACCATCCAGTGCTTTATTTCTGATTCATGACCCTTAAACCAGGTTTTTATTAGGCTACTAATTTCTGTTCATTTCTGTTACCCTGGTACTTTTCAAAACATTTTACTGTTTGATATTTTTTACCAGATTCTTTATACACTTCTAACCTCTGTTCATGTCTGTTTTCCTAGTACTTTTAAAAATGGTCACCATAATATAAAGGTCTATTCAAACCTGAGCGATATTCGCTGCCGCTGTGGGTAGAGGTACATACCTACCACGCGGGTTTCGCTCAGGTATTTAGTATCAAGTACCGCGGCTAGAGCGACCTGAGCGATATTCGCTGCCGCTGTGGGTAGAGGTACATACCGCGCAGGTTTCGCTCAGGTATCAAGTACCGCGGCTAGTTCTTACCTCTCTGAGCGAAACTCGACTACCGCGCGTTATTCTACCCACAAGGATAGCGAATACCGCTAAGGTCTGAACAGTAATATTACCGCAAACCCACTGGGTTTTCTCAGCCGCAGACGGTAGCGAATACCGCTTAGGTCTGAACAGGCCTTAATAAATAAATAAAAATTGGGCAAGTGCGAGTCGGACTCGCGCACGAAGGGTTCCGTACCATCATCTTTAAAAGAAAATCACGTTCGTTGTATGTATACTTAAATACTTTATAAGTTTCTACCTGTTTATTAAGATCGAGTAACAAATTGCTTAAAAATTACGTTTGTGGTGTGGGAGCCCCCCTTTATTATTTACTTTTTTTATTTTTAATTATTTATTTTGAAAGTTAATATACAACTCAATATTCTGTGAAAATTTAAAGCGTCTACCTGTTAGAGTTAGTAATTTTGAGCAAAAAATTTTTTGTATGGGACCCCCCTTAATATTTTCATTTTTTTTTATTTTTAGTATTTGTTGTTATAGCGGCAACCAAAATACATAATTTGTGAAAATTTCAGCTTTCTAGCTATCATGGTTTATGAGATACAGCCTGGTGACAGACAGACGGACAGACGGACAGACAGATAGACAGCGGAGGCTTAGTAATAGGGTTCCGTTTCTTACCTTTTAGGTACGGAACCCTAAAAATGGGCAGACGATTTACAAATCCTATCGATAGTAAATAGTCCTTTAAGAATCTGTTATGCCCCTTCACTATTTTTCGACGTGGTTGTGCTTTGTGGAATAAAGTAGTTGCGCTTTTTTAGTTGCGCTCAAAAATAGTTGCGCTTTCAGGAATACCCCGAGATTACAGTTACAGCATTTTTGACTTCAGTTTAATTTACTTTATTACTTGTTTAAATATAAATTTTTACTTCAAAGGAATGTTTTATGTTTCGTCAGTTGCGAATGAAATTCAATTATTCTATTACGACCTCGTAATATTTTATTATCCATTTCTTTTCTAATGCTAGACAATGTTAGACAATTTTTAGTCTGGTTTGTAAGTCCATGGGTAAGTGATCCTGACTGCTAAGCCGGGGGGTCATGGGTTCAATTCCCAGCCAGGACAAATCTTTGTATGGTGAGTACAATTATTTGTTTGAGTGTAATTTGTTTGTAATTTTTTATCTATTTAAAGTTAGCAAATAAGTTTGTTATCAGTCATCTGATTGCCATAGTACACGCTCTACTTTGTTTGAGTTCAGATAACAGTTTTCGAGTCTTTCTAGGATATTGTTGCTATGTATATTTAAGAATAACAAAGTCAGAATACTGAAAAATATATACACAATATTTCATATTTTATTGTTTTATAGCATTCGATACGACCCAACTACAGCACATACCGAAAACACAGCTATCCACCAAACGCTTTTATGAAATTGGAAAATTCTAGAACCGCATAAGGGCGAACATGTACACCAAAATAAAAAGCCGTTGATATAAATATTGGAAAATAATATCAGGATTCCACTCGAAAACGCTATTGTATGTATTAAAATTATTGTATTTTTTATATAAAAATGTTCGTATTTTTGTATCTGAAACGTGCAGCGTCGTTGTTTGTATTTCATGATTTTTCTGCAAGGGTAATTGGATCTGGTAGTGAACAGATGTCAGTACTTTAAAGTAATTCGGAAATATCCACTCTTGAATGGAAACTGTCGCATGAATTGTTGGGGCAAAGTATTTTGTCTGGACATTTTCAATGAAATTGCTTATCTATATTGAAGCGATCGGGGTAGCAATGCAACTATTGGTTGTGCTAAGGATATTTCTGAGAACAATTTCTTTCAATTATAATTATTCTGTCCGTGTTGTGGCGGATTAAGAATACGAATATTATCACCACCCCATATCATCCCATGGGTGTCGTAACAGCCGACAGAGAGAGCATATCATGCAGAAAACAGCTCTGTAAGAGAAGGAAAACTTGATACAAACCCTATACCAAGCCGTTTGGCCAGCGCGGTATTGTAGGCCAATTCCTCCTTTCAAAGGAGAGGCCTAGTCCAGCAGAGGACTGTTAAAGGCTAAACACTGATGATGAATTATAAATATTGCACCCTAAAACAACTATCCACTGAACAATTTTAGGAGGACTTATTATGCTGATATGTTTCCGTTTCTCTTGTCCGGACTCTGGGCTCCAAGGCGTGCATCTTGGATTACAACCGGGACAGTGCTAGGACGATGATTGATTCTCTTGACCACTTTTGCTCATCTAGACAATGTTGACAGTAGGTATGCTTAAGCCTTAACACAACTAAGCGTTTATTTCTACAAAAGGTTCTTGTTCTTTGTAAAGACCTGTCTTTTCAACCGAACGGATTTATAGCCACTATGTGTAAAGTTCAATAATACTAATAAATAAGCAAGATACAAAGAAACAAGTCAATCAATGTATTGAACATAAAAGAAAATGTTTAATGTCAAAACTTACGTTTAATAATAATCATTTATAGCTGTCATGGTTCATATAACAGCTAAAGAAAAAATCTAAGTTAGAAAAAATACAAAGTCAAAAAATTATAATATTGGAATCAACATTAACCGGGTAAACCTTTCTGGCAGTTTCTGGCAGCTGTAGTAGAGCGTTCTTATGATGCTACTTCGAAATTCTCAGAAGCGCCGTCATGTCTCGGCGTGCAAAACCTAATGCTTATTATAACATATATTTAAAAGCATTTCTGAGGAATCATCTCAACCAGTCTAATGTACGTGCCGGATGATATTACTTCCAATCACTAAATCATCGAACAACACGTAAACGGAAGTAGCGATAAGGCGATATTTAAAACAACATTATTACGTCTGAATTGTATTAATATTGTATCAAATACGTGACAATTGCTGGCCAGGTGTTTGATAGTGACTCGTGCGCTTCCATGTGAACATGACTGTTTGTTCTTGTGTGTATGTTAGTGTGTTTGACACGTGTCGTTTATCACGTAGGAAGTGGGGAAGTGGGTCAGACTTAACAGGCAATTTTATAATTGAACTGCTTGGATTAATGCTGTTGTGGTTCCTAGAGAAATTGTGGAGCTAGATTTTAATGCAGATTCTACTATAACTTATACATACATACATATATACATACATAGTCTCACGCCTATAACCCCGAAGAGGTAGGCAGAGGTGTATTTCTACACCCACTTTTCGCCAGATATACATTAGTCCCACGTAATAAGGGGCGAGCCTATTGCCGTACCGGGCACATTTCCAGACTCCGTGCTGCTACTGAGAATTTCGTGACAGAAAAACCCAATAACACTGCCCGACCCAGGAATCAAACCCGGGACCTCCCAATCCCACGCGCACATTTATGCCACGAGACCAACGATACAGTCGTATAGGGTTTGATGTCGAGTTTTCCGTCTCTACGTAAAGATGGTATTTGCATCGTGTAATCCCTTATTCGCCTCTTACGACACCCACGGGAAGATAGGGGGTGGTGACACTTGTATTCTATGCCGTCGACGATATGTATGTATGTATGTATGTATGTTGTATGTATGTATTACACCTCTGCCTACCCCTTCGGGGATACAGGCGTGAGACTATATAAATAATAAAAAATATATATATCAAATTCTTTTGTTACTAACTGATTGAGAGACAACGCACAGCCAAAACAATAGTGCGCAAGAACCTGAAATTTGGGATGTATATTCCTTGGGAACCGTAGGAGTCGCCCAAGCGCCGGGGTTTCGCTTTTTAGTTTAACCAGATCTAACAGAATATTTAATACAGCAGAGTACGAGCTTATTTTTATCTTAGTTCGACAAGATGTTTGGAGCGGATAGTGACCAATAAATAATCCCAATTCCGTCATCAAATTATGTATGTGAATACAAATATAAATTTTGTATGTTTAGTGTTATCTTAATATTTGAATCAATAACAATTAAACTCTAAGAAAAGCAATAAACTACCTACATACATATCTAGTTCTAGTTCATGCATAAGAATTTGCGGATAATGCTTATAAAATAGTCAATTTTCTTCGTTTTCCACACAAAATATTCATATGGGAAATAATATATTATCGTATAATTGTACTACTATACATACGAGTGCTATTATACTGTACGGTATCTTTGTCATTAATCTGCTACAACCACAAAATTACTTCACTATAAATGTAACATTTTCTACTCTATGTATTGATGTCAAGGTTCCAGTGAGGACTTTCTAAGTTCGCGGCAACTGTAGGAAGAACTATGGGTGCCCTTCGCTCTTAGTGTGAGCGAGATGGCAAGTGGATAGACAGAGATAGTGTTGAAGCGCAGAGGTTAAGTGATATAAGCGTGTGCGGTCCTTGGATGGGTTAACTCAAGCTTTTGATTCACAAATAATTTGCACCGTAAAACGTTTTCAAATGTGCTACTTTGTCTAAACTTTCAAAAAAGAAAACCTCACATTTAAAGGCTGGTTCCAACCAAATATAATTAAGTAAGGATAAAGCAATTTTATAAGTGTGCAATATGTTGTATTTATTTCGTGTAAAATTGATAAACCAGCAGCCAAACCGTAGTTAGAACGGATGATGCGGTCTGTATTAAAATATATTTTTACATATAGTATATGCGTAAACACGGAATGAAATATCCGGTCCTCAACATACAGTGGGCAAGACAAAATATACAGGTTGTAAAAAGACCCTTCACGAAAACTGAAACCCCATATTGAACCAATCATTACGAACATTTTTTGCTTGGGCATCATACCTGGGAAATTACTGGTTCAGGAGATATTGAGGCTCAACGTTACTATGGCATTTTTGTAATTAGGTACAAAATCGATGCATTTACCCCACCAATCTGTTCTATGGATGTCCTATGCACCCATAGATTAGTAGGTATTTCGAAAATTGCTCGCGCGCATTTTTTATAGCGGCTTGAAAAAAGTGAATACTTAAAAAAAAAGGTTTTATTTTTGCTTAGTAAGACTTGGCATGAAGTCCAAAACGCGTAGACTTCGGCTTCGTGATGGGTCTTGTGACACCCTGTACACTTATTCGGTCTTGGCTCACGTAGCTGAGCAGATGATCAGATCTTTATCGTTCTCACTACATTTTACTGGCTAGAGAAAACGGACCGTATCAATACCACATTGATATTCTGCTAAAGCACTTTGCTTATCAGGTTGCCCGCATAGACTGAATGAAGCAAGACGACTTACATTTAATGCACATAATTATACCACAGTGGTCCACAGACTGCCTCCGTGGTCCAGTGGATAGCGTATACGACTGCTGATCGGAGGTCCCGGGTTCGATTCCCGGGTCGGGCAAAAGTGTTACTGGGTTTTTTCGAATACTCAGTAGCAGCCCGGAGTCTGGTGATGTGCCCGGTAACGGCAATAGGCTCGCCCCCTATTAAGTACCTACGTGGGACCTAAAAATATCATGGCGAAATGTGGGTGTAATATTACACCTCTGCCTACCCCTTGGGGATACAGGCGTGAGACTATAAGTCAAAAAATACCACATTGGTTTGGTAGTCGGTTCTTCGAGCTATGTGCCCTGCCCATTGCTACTTCAGCCTGGCCATTCGGAGAGCTATGTCAGTGACTTAGGTTCTCCTGCGCATCTCCTCACTCGGAAACTCCGAGCATAGCTTTTATTTCTCGACATATTTCCTTTATTTCTCGACATTTTTACCATTTTGTTTCTATGTCATAGACACAGCAAGAAGCGATTATGATCCTTTCAAAACGAATATCATGCAAATGGCGAAAGTCTAAAACAATTAACTGTGAATGTTATTGTATGTTTTTTTCATGCATATTATATTTTCAGGTGTCAATCATACATCACTCAATCGCGTGTTTCATTCCATAGTGTTTTGTATGGACACACGGTCACATAACATACCATACAAATTCAAAATTAGCTGAACTATCTTCCTTATAACCAGTGGTAAAAACACAGTTCAGATTATACTGGACGTGTATACAGTGTTCTGCGGCCGTGACTACTAAGTACATTAAAATACAGCTTTGTATATTTGGTTTATTTTAACCTGATTGTGTCAAAGTTAAAAACTGAGTAATTAGTGCAAAACGTGATAAGTTAATTACAGTAATTAATGTATGTCTGTAGCGAATGCTAGTCTTTTTCTTTTTACGTATTTAAACTCAGAGAATTTAAACGATTGAATTCATTATAGACCTTATGGTAATTATTATATGGTTTTATTTGCATAGCTCTTAGTAGGAACATTAGCTTTAGAAAAGATTCACTGGAAGGAAAGCACTATAGGAAGGCCTTAGGTCGAGTCCGTCACTGAGTTTGGTCGCAGTGACAGACTCGACCTAACATTGATTTCTTTCAATTTCTTTCGTATTTTACGTTATTGGTCATCATATAATACCTGTAACTTGATTGGTCTCTCACTTATCGACGCCATTGCGAAGCTACTAGGCAGAAAGTTGGTATCCAAAATAACCTTCTCGGACGTTTGACTTCGACACACTGGGGAGCATCGCCTGATGTAGCCCGAACTACTGGTCTGGCTTTATGTTACTCCGCAGGTGAATTTGCGTGTTCAGATTGGCATCGATCGGCTCACGCAAAATAAGGAGACTTGGGGCTGATTGAAATGTGTCGGATAATTACAGGATACCTTAAGCCAGCACCACTGAATAAAATTTACCCCCTACGAGGAGGATTATAGCTGACTAAAAAGCCGCAAACGCTTTTTGCGATCTAATGAGGCTAGCCAAGACCAACCAGCTAACCTGAGGAAAAAAAGTGGCATGAGACAGTCCCAATGTTGATGCCAAAGAACACCTACCCCCTGAAAGCGGTAGCGATCTGTTATGGTCCGTATGGAGATCCCTGAATCGCTTACGAAGCCAGGTTGGCCGTTGCAAACATAACCTAGCCAAATGGGGTATAATCGATCCGGCCCAAATGCAGTGCGACTGTGGCATCCCAGAACAAACCATGAGTCACCTGCTGGAGTGTCCTAAATGTCCGCACAGATGTTCGGAGGCCGATTTACACCAAGTCATCGCCAATGCAGTTGCTGTGGCCACACACTGGGCTGGTGCCATTTGCCAGGTGCCATCCATCCATCGACTTGAGAAGAAGAAGAAGAATAATACCTGTAACCGTCACTCTCCTATCCAACCCCCTATATGGCAAAGCAGTTTGCCAGTTAACTTATATTATTGTAATATATGTATGTATAATTCAAACAATCAATCGATCGCAGTCCACTGCTGGACATAGAAATAATGACCTATGTTCTCATGTTCACGTTTAATTCCTAAAGTGAGAGTGCGGAGAGCCCGACCAAACTCTAGCCCACGTTGTAAATGATTTTCCGCTCCACCGCTTCCCTGGCGGTATGTCCGAGTTGCTCCAGCTCTCTGCAGCGGCCAAAGACTGGCTAATAAACCTGAAAATAGACGTATAGGATCCAGCGCAAAGAATGCCATACGAAATGATGATGATTCCCACAGATGATTCCTAACGTTACAGCTATCTTTATACATACATATTTTCACGCCTATATGCCCGAAGAGGTAGGCAGAGGTATATTGCTACACCCACTTTTCGCCAGATTTATTTTAGTCCCACGTAATAGGGGGCGAGCCTATTGCCGTACCGGGCACATTACCAGACTCCGTGCTGCTACTGAGAATTTCCTAACGGAAAAACCCAATAACGGTTTGCCCGACCCGGTAATCGAACCCAGGACCTCTCAATCCCACGCGCACATTTATGCCGCGAGACCAACGAGGCAGCCTATCTTTAAAATTAAATATATACACAACCGTTTTGCTACCTGGCACTTACAAGCTAAACAAAAAGTCATACAAAAAACATGAAGCTTATAATAACCTCTCATGTTGTGGCAATCAATTCATTAAGGTTAACTAGTTGCCGATGCTTGTGGGCGGCGATCTAACAACAAAGTTATCTGACGATTGTGTTGTTACTAAGCTCGAATAATTTAAATATGGCTGCCTCTCTTTGGAATATATCTAATACTTTTAATACTAATATATAAAGCTGAAGAGTTTGTTTGTTTGATTCAACGTGCTAATCTCAGGAACTGCTGGTCCGATTTAAAAATTATTTCAGTGTTAGATAGCCCAGTTATAGAGGAAGGCTATAGGCTATATAACATCACGCTATGAGCGACGGGAGCGCAGTAGTAGCCTTAAATAACGCGGGTGTAACCGCGGGCATCGTCTAGTATCTAATACTGATATATAAAGCTGAATAGTTTGTTTGCTTCAACGCGCTAATTTCAGGAACTACTGGTCCGATTTGAAAAATTCTTTGAGTGTCAGATAGCACATTTATCGAGGTAGGCTATAGGCTATATAACACCACGCTATGAGCCACGGGAGCGGAGCAGTAGCCTTAAATAACGCAGGTGTAACCGCGGGCTCATTTAGTAGTTTTATAAATTTACTAGTTGAGGCCGTGAATACCCTCACGTTATTTAGTGCTAGTGCACCGCACCCGTGCTCATAGCGTGATGTTATATAGCATGCAGCCTCTCTCGGTAAAAAGACTATTCAAGGGAGGGGGAGGGTGGCCTAGCCTCTCTCGGTAAGTAGGCGTTCAAGCAAACAAACAAACTTACAAATAAACCAAGCCAAAATTAGTTTTATAATATTAGTAGGTATAGAAGTAGTGTAGATAGAGTTATCTATATCGTAAGAATATTCAAAGTACAATCAAATAAGTCGGCGGTGGACCAGTTTGAATAAAAATCCCTTGGCTCGCTCATAGAGTCGAGGCACACTAGAAACTGGTGTTGTATACGAGTGTCAATAATATGACATATGTATAAACTAGCACAGGCAGCGACGATGTCTTGCTGAGCGATTCTCGCCCTTATGGTGGTCTAGCGGGAAGTTGTTCGACTGTACAGATATAGGAGCGGCCTACGTCCAGCAGTGGACTGATACAGGCTGATGACGATGTTGATGATGATTGATTCAAAGTTCCTCTCAGCTGATGCTTAGCCAAACAACCATCTCTCTCGTGTCACCGACCCTAGGCAAAACATAAAACGGCTATCATCTCCACATTCAGTGAAATCACCTTATTGCTTTCAAATCCTTCACAAACTTTTTGATGCAAAGAAAGTGGAAAGAAACCTCTTTCTGCGGGTTCTTCGATCTTCTGTACGACGGTGTCAAACTACCCGCTATAACATACAAAATAATTACGCGGGTCGCAATCGCGTAAAAGTAACTTATTTAAGGTACAAATCGTCTGTAAGACGATCTAAACTTCGGAAACAGTAGGTATTTATACCTTATATAAGTTAATTTTACGCGATTAAGACCCGCAAAATTATTTTTTATATATGCAAATCACGAAAGTTCGAAATCGATTATCCGCTTTATCACTCATGAATATTTTGTTGTATTTGTATCAGTGAAACATATACATATATAGATTCTCTACGATTTCTGGTCTATTCCTTTAAAAATAAAATAGAACAAGTAAAACTTAAATATTTCATAATGTTAAAATGACATTTCATACTGCACCAAAACACTCAAGGGATTCAAGTGCATAAACTAGTCATTCAAAAACCTAACAAATTACTATGAATGCCAAACCACTAGGTGGCCCACAAACCAAAACCAACTGCAACGCGTAAAACAAATTTTGTTCATTAAATTGCATCGGCAACGAAAGTTCCAGAGGGAATTCCCGACTTTTCATCGGTTAGTGCTGAAATTTCAAATACATATTTCTAGTGAAAGGCCGGGCCGTGAACGTTGCTAAACTATTTGAACGTTAGCCGCGAGCTCAAATTTGAACGTTCGTTTTTTTTTTCATTGAGTAGACCGACATGTTTTCTGTGCAGCGATACGATGGATGTACGATTTCTCGGTCTTGATATTACAGTTCAGTTTATTGCTGAAGGTGAAATTTACTTTTAACAATACTCACGTGATGTGAGTTAAGGTTTTTGGGATTAAGAACTCGTGCTGCTTTATTTTTCACTAATGATGAGTAAGTGGGCATGGGCTTTCCTGGAGGTAAGTGGTTACGGAAGCTGAAAGATAGTGTGAATGTTTCTATTTTGCAATCATCAATGATTTTCCAACGTACATTCGAACAACTTCCCGCTAGACCAAGGGCGAGAATCGCTCAGCAAGACATCGTTGCTTCCAGTGCTACTTTACACACACATTGATTTGTTTGATTGTACAATCAATAACTGTGGCATCAGTGATAATACGTTTGTTGTTCGAACTACAGACATCCTCTATTATAATGCCTATATATGTAATCAGAATCGACTTCATATTTAAGAAATCGAGTTCTTTATTGATAGTACGTAATATGATATTCCTCACAATAAACTTTGAACGCCTAGTCTTCGTCTAAAACAATCGGAACTACGATCACACTACTCTGCTCGTGTCTCGGAACACCGGCAGTTCGATTTCCGTGCGCTAATTGACTAACTATGATCCCTTTGAGCTATATCGCTTTGACTGGAAAGTTTACTCATTCATTCGTATTTCACAGGATTTTCATAATTATACTCTGTTTATTTTAAGTACTCTCTTCTCAATAAACTTATTTAGAAGTGTTCTTTAAAATAGCAGAATTTGAATATACTTTCGTTAATACCTTGATGTTATTGTCAAGCTTACCTTCGTCCTCGGCTCCAACCGCGTGTGAAGATTTTACCAAAAGGAAGGAATTTTCCAAAAAGCCTCTCTCAATGCACCTCTTCACTTCCCTAAAAACATACAAGCAAACATTTCAGCTTGCAAACATCTGTCAGAGAGTAACGCAAGAATTTTGTGGACAGATTTGATTCTGCAAAATGAATAAAAATCTTATTAACAAAATAATTCACCTGTATATCCTAGCTTTTATAAAATAATTCAAGTTATGTTTTTTGATGATGATATCATATTCGATGCATAAAGCGGTCGAGGCCGCGCGCAAGCTGTAGTAGAATAAATAGCTTTCGTATCACCTTGTAGTAGGTATAATCCACAGGTTTGCTATTAATTGATCTCGATGCTCTTCATAATAGTGTGCTACCTTAGTGTACTTCCTCATGTGTACGATGTGTACACATCTTTTGTACAAATCAATTAAATATTATCATCATTATAAATAACAGCTTGAAAGAATATTTCTAAACAATATTTTCAAATTATTAATCCTTGCTTTGTTCTAAAAGCTTAGCATCGTGCTCATAAACAAACAAAAATCTTCATGTGCGAGCGTATCTGCGGGTATCCTTTAGCTTTTTAGATATATACCTCATTAAAACAATTTTATTGAATTATCTTTAAGCAATTTCTCGATTTGACATATTTTACAATTTGTGGCTTAAGCGGAGGTCCCAAAGACGTTAGTCGCGATATGTAAAGGGTCCCTACTTCAGTATGCATGATACAAAAAGCTTTGGTAGAACTCGTTTACCTCCGGTTATGTTTCAATTACACTGAAATGAGGAAACGACTTCGTTTTATAAAAATGATAATATTTGACTTGTGAAATTGTAATATTGATTACCCCAGGGAATTGCTTTCGACATGTTTTGATAAAGTTGGTAGTTTAATATTAATTGTTAAGCGATTTATGGTTCTGAGAACCCAATGAATAACATATTCCTTAAATTTTTAGAACCTTATCAGCATTTTGGATGTATTTATTATTTTTTGTTTATTTTTCGCACGGACTATAAGAACGAAATACAATGAAAATAGCAGGTGATTAATACTATGAATATCCTTTGCTAAGTATACCTGTTGGTATGTAACAATATCTGTATTACTATTTATACCTGATTCTGACATTGCGTTACCATAGTTCTCAATCGCTTGCTTTGGAATCATTTGCAAATCAACTGCTGTGTAATCAACTCATTAAAAAGAGTCGCTTCAAATTGTTAGCCAATAGTACAGCTTACCATATCCTTCAAAACATACACAAATCAACTTTTACACTAATATTAACCTAGTAACCTTGCTCGCGATTTTCTTCTTACGTAATTGCTTTCCTTCATAACAATAATCTTATTATTATAGTTCATTGTCTTAACAAAAAATTACAATAGTTTATTCTAGATATTCCAAATAAAATATTACAATTCCTTATACATTTTCTAAAATTATTATGTGAATGTCAGTGGTGTATAATACGATGTATAAGAAAATTGACATTAAATATTCTATACTGATTGGAGGTATTTATACGTAAGTAGAAAAGGACCTGAATGATTAAAAATAGCTAAATGTAGACAAATTATATGCCTTATTTAATATGTCAATGTTTTTGAACTCATACGAAAAGACCCTATCACCATGAACCGAGTCCAATATAGCGAGAATTCATGCTGGTACTGAGAATATTGTTCCTTTAAATAACATATCATTCGAAATATTTAAATCCTTTTCTAAAAAGTGTTCTGATACTTTAAAAAGTTCATATAGCGACTTTATCTCAACACTGCATTTTTATAATAGCGTGCTTTGTAAGTTCTGGAGTTTAAAATTGTTTTAACATCCCCAAAACTACTGCACGTGGTCTGGTAATTGCATATTAGTTCCACTACCGGTACCTGGCCGTATACTTTAGACGAAGTAAAATTTACTTTTAAAAAGTTATACTTGCACACGTATTATTTTATAAGTAACTGGCTAACGATACGACATGTTGAAGTGTCTTAACTCTGGACAGTTTTTCCCTTAGTTTATGTGGAGATCGCGCCGTGGGCAGATTGTGGTAGATAATACTAGTATGGTAGGGTTGGCACAATATAGTATTTTCAGTCTGGTTTGGGCACGTGGAGAGGATGGATGACGAAAGACTGACCAAGGAGATATAAGGCAAGTGTGAATGGGACAGGACTAAGAGGAAGACCTAGGCGGACGTTCTCTGACCAGATTGGAGACATCCTAAAAACAGGACAGGTTAGCAGTACCCTGAACAGAAGAGCATGCATGAGGAATCTGATGGGAGTGAATGAAGCAAGAGAGGTATATCAGGATCGTTTCAAATGGCGTTCCGTAGTCTCTGCCTACCCCTCCGGGAAACAGGCGTGAGTCTATGTATGTATATATTCAAAAGATACATCTGCTTTAAACTACAAGTTGTACATATTAGTAAAAGAATACTCACAAAGTGTTCATGTACGATAATCTGTGAAACTGTAAGCAAATGCAAAAAACAACTGGTTTATAGCTCAGTACTACATCAAGGATTCCGTTTGAGACTAGCAGTATTAAGCTCAATCTTTGTTTTGTCAACCCTAATGCAAGTTCATTCGGGCTTCACAAAGCTCGGGCCTTGTACCGTTGACAAAAAATGTTGAACATCGACAAAAAAACATTTTTTTTTACTTTTCTAGTACGAATGGTGAAAACAAATCCCTTGCTGGAAGCATTGAGTATCTCCGTATTGGGATTTTTCGAGGATTTTCTTCTGGTATATTCGGTTTTACATATAGATAGTTTTTGAGATCAAGTGGTTATGATGAGGGTGGAGTTGGTGATTTCGCCCTTATTTCTGAGAGGGTTGTTGTTGTATCAAGTAAAATATTTTACTGAAAATTCGTACAAGCTTTAAAGACCGAAGTTATTCGAGCGCATCGCTTTGAACGTAGTGAATTTTATTTTTCATTTTATAACAAAATTTTATCAAAAATACTTTTATAAAATATTTCAGATAAGGAATAGCTAATACGCTTAAATATATTATTCTAGTAGTAATATTGGAACAGCTAGATGTTTTAAATTATGTATATACGTGTTCCTTGCTAACAATATTTCAGTATGGATGAGTGGTTATCTCTGAGCATGGTTTTGTACATGTAGAGGAAAAAGTGGGTCGCTTCTCAAACTATAAAGCGAAGTTTGAGCGCTCTTATGAACTAAATAAAGGTTAAAGTTTCGTCCCGGCATCATGTACTATATAGTACGATAAAGAGACTTTGTAAATGAGTAACTTGATGAGATTTTAAAAGAAAATTGGAATACATATGGATACTTACTCATCCGTATTCTAGTTTCGTGTAAAAGTTTAAATGGCCGAAACGCGATTTTCCATAGATCAAGTTTTAAGGTGCAGACTCGGTACAATTGGTGCTTGCCACAGATTGCCCCACTAGATAATATTTGAATCCTTTATGATAAATGTTATTGAAATATACCGCAATTTAAGAATAATTTTATACAATCCGCGGCATTATTTATTCAATCGATAACAATAGTTTGAACTTACAATTGTACATTGTGTCTATTTTAATGAATATTATTTATATCCTTCATATATTTGAATGGATTTCATATGATTTTTGTCTTTATGATAACAAAACATAAAAATGCATTAACCTCTTACGCTATTCAATATTGAAATATGATAGTAGTCCATATTACATTATATCACAAATCCAAAGAAAGAAAAATTACAAAATGTTCATTAGGACAGTCAAAGAAAGGCAAGGCCTATGAAAGAACGCATTGCCTTTTTTAGTCATTAAGTTACACTTGTCACGAAGTCTAGAAAGTGTGCCCACGAGACTATAACACCTTCGAATTACGTTTAACATTATGACCACCCTTTTCTTTTTTAATGGTTTTTACGGAATCGTTATTGTCGACCCTTGAATGGATTTTACGATTTGTTGATATGTACATATACATACATAGACTCATGCCTGTTTCCCGGAGGGGTAGGCAGAGACTACGGAACGCCATTTGCAACGATTCTGACATACCTCTCTTGCTTCATTTACTTCCATCAAGTTTCTCATGCATGCTCTTCTGTTTAGGGTACTTCAGACCTGTCCTATTTTTAGGATGTCTCCAATCTGCTCAAAGAACGTCCGCCTAGGTCTTCCCCTTCGTCCTGTCCCATTCACATTTGCCTTATATATCTTCTATGTCAGTCTTTCGTTATCCATCCTCTCCATGTGTCCAAACCATCTTCACATGCCTTTCTCGGTGCTTGTCACTACATCTTCTTTTACCCCACAACACTCTCTTATCACACTATTCTTTACTCTGTCGGTCAAAGGTACACCACACATACTTCTCAGTACTCTAATTTCTACAGCATTTATTCTACTTTCAAGTCTTGTTGATATGTACCCAAGAATATTTCGATGAAAAGTTTGCTAGTCATTTTCACACCAGAAGTGAGCAAAAGTATACGATATTCAATTCATCATGATAACAACCTTTCACCGTCCACTATATAGGCCCCTCCTAATTTCAAGTTAATATAAGAATTTGGCCTACTATAGCACGCTGCCCAGAGGGTTTGGCAGTTTTGATGTCGAATTTTCCTTCTCATCGCAAAGATTCTATTTGCTTAGTATTTTTTAATTGGTAGCTTCTTACGACACCCACGAAATAAATAGTGGTATTAGTTTTCATTTTAATTTCAATTGACTGCCTCGTTGGTCTCGCGGCATTAATGTGCGCGTGGGATTGGGAGGTCTCGGGTTCGATCCCCGGGTCGGGCAAAGTGTTATTGGGTTTTTCCGTTAGAAAATTCTGAGTAGCAGCTCGGAGTCAGGTAATGTGCCCGGTACGGCAATAGGCTCGTCCCCCTTTTACGTGGGACTAAAATAAATCTGGCGAAAAGTGGGTGTGGCATTATACCTCCGCCTACCTCTTCGGGGATATAGGTTTGAGATTATGTATATACCTATGTATTTAATTTTCATTTTGATGATACTTCATTTTACTAAATACGGATAAATATTTCTCGACGTTACGCCTGGAATAATTCTGTCGTGGTCACGGAAATACGAAACTAAGACTGAAATAGCCATCTAGTGTACATTACAGTTATAAAAAATGTTTAGTAATAAATAATTTCATTACATAGTTGTTGGTGAATAACTCCTTAAAGCGATGTTAATTACATATTTTAAAATAGCCATTTATAAGTCTTCTATAAAAAAATATATAATGGTAATCTATAAACGTATTGCATGTATCAATGATACGATCGGATTCATATTCATATTCATATTCATTCATTTATTGCCATTCCACAATGTTTGTACAGGTGTTATAGATATATTGATACAATTTGGTTCATTATGGACCCTGTTTGGGCATAGCAAGAGTTAGGTACATGAAGTATATTCACTTAGGGTTATATAAGTAAATTAAATTAGACATAGACTTATAGTATTTATACATAGTACTTAAAAGAAAAATTATACACAGCTTAGTTTTATACTTAGAACAAAAATTATAAACATCTTAGTTTAACAAAGTAAAACAATAGTTATAAATGCTCTAAGTATATACGATAAGGTAATACAGGTATATTGAACACATATAAGATGCTTAATACAAATAATACCTGTTATAGGAAAGACTTTGTCTAGAATTGTAGCTTATGCTTAATCTATAACATTTTTAATTACATTATACGACCCGTGTGTACTCAAAAAAAATTAAGTAGTTTATTGATGTATTCTATATGAGTTTGATTTTTAACTTAATAAGGCCAAATCGGTAATGCATAGAGCAAGTCAATTCCGTAAGAACTATTTTATAAAGTCATTAGTACCAGTATGTTATTTGTTAAAAAATATATATCTGACTGGGAAACTAAATTAGATGTGGTTTTTTTTTTTGTTAAAAAACACGACTCCCGCATTAGGACTAAATCCTGTGTCGCGGGGGACTTTACAAACATACAACTAACGGACATAATGAACACCCAGACTCGAAACAACAATTTATGAATCACACAAAGTGTTGTCTCGTGTTAGAATCGAACCCACAACACTCGCGCAGTGTCAAGTGGCGAGGCGGCCGCTTGAACCACTACGCCAACCGTGCAGTCAAAGCAGAATTACACTCATGCTTTCTGTAAATGTAAGTTGATGGACATTGAGTGTGATTACAAAGACAATTTTACTAAGAAAGGGTTCAGTAGTCATCAGTAGAGGTATATTTTTAAGCACTGCTAGTAGGAAAATCATCTCCTGCTATTTACATTTATTTATTTCACTCCCCAGGAATCGAACCTGATATCTAAATATCTAAAGCCTTGCATTAATGGCACAATTTCTATCTTAAAAATCTTGCAAATATTCTTATCGGCAAAACCAACAAACAGTACGGTTTAGCTAATGTTATGTAAAGTTAAAATTACCATACAATCAGTGGTACAAGTATTGTCTGACCAAATTGTAGTTATAATTAGTGACCGCAATAGTGTGGGACGGAGGTCAT
This sequence comes from Euclidia mi, assembly GCA_944739405.2. Classification (NCBI taxonomy): domain Eukaryota; kingdom Metazoa; phylum Arthropoda; class Insecta; order Lepidoptera; family Erebidae; genus Euclidia; species Euclidia mi. The sequence goes on from OX123197.2 coordinate 15,717,791, forward strand.
TCTGCACCATAGATCATTGTTAGATAACCACACGTTTATCAAGGTGTTGGGTCACTATTCAGTAATTATTTATAATTTATACTTTGCAGTTCATCATCAGCCTTTAACAGTCCTCTGCTGGACTAGGCCTCGCCTTTGAAAGGAGGAATTGGCCTACTATACCACGCTGGCCAAATGGGTTGGTATAGGGTTTGTATTAAGTTTTCCTTCTCTTACAGTGCTGTTCTCTGTATAATATGCTCCCTCTATCGGCTCTTACGACACCCATGGGATGAAATGGGGTGGTGACATTCCGTATTCTTAATACTTGCACTGATATATAGTGAATCAGAAAGGGTAAATCATTTCCTTGTGAACACAGTCCTAAACTCATACCAGAGTATCTAGTGTTTCAAGCTCATCAGTAGTGACCATTGAAGACACCGAATCAGATCCCCGTGAAGTCATGTAGAAATTAAACCACTACAAAATAACTAGTTTTTTATTATTGTAGAACACAAAAATATATTCTAAAATATATTCTCCAATAATAATAATATGTATGACAGAACCATTTTATTTGGCTGGTGCGCTTCATCATCATCAGCCTTTAACAGTCCACTGCTGGACTAGGTCTCTCTTTTGAAAGGAGGAATTGGCCTACTATACCACGCTGGCCAAACAGGTTGGTATAGGGTTTGTATCAAGTTTTCCTTCTCTTACAGTGCTGTTTTCTGCATAATATGCTCCCTCTGTCGGCTCTTACGACACCCATGGGATGATATGGGTGGTGACAATCCCTATTCTTAATCCGTCACCACACGGACAATGATGCGCTTAATACTACTCAAGAAATTATTTCCTACTCACATTCCTCATTATGCTCGTGGCATAAGTTTACGCTTACTACCTCTAAGTACTACTATTTTAATAGAGCCTGCGCAATAGTCCCGAAATCGACTCTAATTACGATGTTTCAAGGTTAAAGATTTTATCTCTAAAGAGCTAAGTAAAATAAAAATACCTTATGAATACCTTCTTGTCTTAATCTTGTAAAATAGATAACGAATTACAAATCAATAAACATTTTGCCCATTCATAGACAAACCACTTAAAACTCATTAATTTAATTAACTAAAAATATTCCATACAAGCAACACTGTATGTCCATATACAAATAGATATTGACATAGCCTGAACCTTGGAAATGACACATGGCTGTCGGGTTCGCCCACACAATGGCATAATGTTGTTGTCCAATGCCTTTTTGAGATATTTTTTTCCTATTCAATATCATTAATATGATAACCAGAAAAACTTCTGTTTCCGACACACAAGGCTCTCGCTAAATATTGTAGAACTATTAAAAGTTTTGAAAGATATTTATTATTTGTGAACATATGTCATCTTTTTGGCCTCTTAGATTTGTGGCATTACTTGAAATGCAAAAAAAAATTAGCTCACCAATAGAAGCTTAAAGCGAATACTCAATTAATAATTGTAACAACAACTTCAAAGTTATAGAATTAGCAAGTTAGGTACTGAAAATTTAAGAGTAGGTACAGCAAAGCATGTACTAGAATATCTAGACGCTGCATTTTTAAAGGCTGCTACGATATGGGTTGCTAAACCTTTATAGAGTTTTAATGCAATAGAGTAATGCAAAAAAAAGTAATAATGATTAAAATAAAAATATTTATTACATATTTTATAATATATAATTAGTATGAAACTAACAATTTAGATTACTGACTTTGATAACCACAGATTATTACACGCATATGTGAATCTCAATAATTATTTTCTAGTTCGGCGATTGAACTCACATAACTCGGCACAGTATATAAAAAAGCCAGCCGTGCACTTCAGCCAGTACACCATTCAAGCAATTGACGCAAAATAAAACTAAAATAATAAATGAATACCGAATTTCATTTGACAGTAAACGAAAATTGTACCGTGTAAAGCCATACTTTCGTAATATACCTAAATACACCCTACTTTACTATCGTTTTAAAGCCCCTGGAATTTAAACATAAAACTTTAACAAAAATGGACCAATACCTCAAAACCCGCCATTACAGTCACGTGAACAAAAACACAAATAAAATGACTCCGATAAAACACGAGGACATAAAAGTAAGTACTCTAATTAAAAAAAGCTGCGCGTTCGTCCGTGACTACAGTAAGTATAAACAGCACTTCAGTTTACTCAACATTACTCGACATTCTCAACGAGTATACAGCTCAACTTTTACACAACAAGTTTAGACTCGAGTCTCGAGTGCCTGTTCATGGGAAAAATCCCTTTGTTTTTAATTTTTAAATACTTCAAGTGGATGGCACTTGTCGGAAGTGTATAACTAGCTATGTGATCAAGCTTGCTGAATAAAATGTTGCACTACTTTCTTGAATGGTGCTTAGTGGTCGAAAATTGCCAGGTAAAAGGAAACACGGGATAAAATCTCTATATTCAGCCAATGTTTGAGACTAAAAAGTAGGAGAAGAGGATGGGAAAGGTGACTAAGAAAGATTTTCTTCATCAGCAAGTAAACTATCTACTCACAATACGATACGCCTGACCGGTATTGAGTTTGAAGGGCGAACTGCACCGATTGAACACCGGGTCAAACAAAGTAGTTCGGTATTAATAAGGCCATTCTAAATCGGTATTCTATTTATGGGTAGTAATTCCCCAGCAAACCCAGACAACGGGAATCACTCACAAAAGCCAAAGACAAAACAATTTTTTAACATTGTGACGCTTACGAACATAAAAATTTACAAGTTAGTATATATTATTCAACATTTCATTTTACATTAAGTGCCACGTTTGAACCGTGCATTGCAAACGTATAATTACGAATATAAACGGGCAATAAAACTCATAGCCAGTCTTTTATATTATCAAAAGGTTTTCTAGGTTTTACTGAAAAACTTTCATTGCATTCGACTGACCAACTGAACAATCAAATAGAAAATGCAACACTTTGTAGCTCTAAGTGATAAAGAAATGTATCTATGATCAATAAGACGTAAAAAAGGAAATTTTATTTTTACTTAAAATGTCAAGGCTACATTAAAATAGGCGTCTGTTTGAATAGGAGACACCAATTCAGATTGCGAATGTTTAAACTTGATGTTACTACATCTAGCGACTAATTGGAAAATCTCAGCTAAAAATGACATGATATAGAACAAAAATCATGTTTTATATGCTAGCACATCCAGATTATTTAAAACGTATTAATCTTTTTTTTATTGAATTGAACTAAACTTAAATATATGAATAATCAGAGTTGAAAATCTGAATCTGACACACTGACGTAATTACCTAGAACACTACTGAATATCGTCGACTAGCTCATTAGAATTCGTGAAGATTTTGGGTGTTTTCTGTTTAGAAGAATCATTAATCTACAAACTTCCTGTCTACGATGAATGCTTGTAGCAGATTGAAGGAGTTCAAGTTGAATACGGATGATAAGTAGATCTTGCATAACTTTCAAATTATCTGTATTTTCAGGAAGGTAAACTTAAAATATTTCGTGTCGTTGCTTAGTTACTGCTGCTTCTGTACTACGAGTTTTTTTTTTATAAACTGAATTCAAGTCATATTCGTCAGTTTGCAAGTAGTGAGTAATATGTAAGATAAATATTGCTAATTGCCCACAGGCTTCTTATGTTTGATTAGTGTTAAGTGTCATGTGAGTGTGTCTATATTATGCTTGTTTAGTACTTTTATATTATTATTAAAAAACCTTATTAATTGACAACAACATTATAGACACATCAGCTTTTATATCTATGCAAAGTTCAATGTAGTTACTAAGTTTATAAATTGTATAGAATCAAGAAAAGAGTGGCGCGGAGTTTCTTGCTTGATTCTTCTCACGAGGCTCTACTTTTTGAACAGGCATTTCTTTTTTCAATTATGTAAATATGCATTTAAAGTTACTTTTTTATTTTTATGTGTATGACTTTCTGACGTGTCCAATAAATTTAAACATTTTTATGGAAATAAACATATTTGAGTTTGAGTTTTAAATGTATAACGGGAGGACGATCTTTCATTTGAAGCCTTCTTCATAATTCTTAACCTAGCTTCTTTTAAGTCAAGTAATATATTCAAGTCGTTATCAAACATAATGTATGACTTCCCTGATTCGAAAGAAACTCTAAAAGAAACATCTGTAGACCGGATTTCAAAAGGCAATCAATATTTTACAGACGATAGAATTGAACAATGCATTGAAATCTACTCATCACACTTAACAAAGGTCAAACATCATTCTACAAAACCATAACTTGAGAAATCTTAGCATTTCTAAGCAAGCAATCTCAAAGATGGCACTGAAAAATTCAAAGCGCTCGTCTAAATACGCGTCCAAAAACATTTAGCCGTCGTTCCGTTGATATTTCGTGAGGACAGAACGCTTTCCTACCACAATAAAAATATGTAAATTGAGACTACGCCGCGGAAGCCATTCCGCTTAATTGCGATCCTACCACCAACGGTTTATATATTAAAATCACGCGACAACCCTAATGAGAGCGACTGTACTATAGATAGGTTTGTGTTTAGAAGCGTAAGCGATGTCGTTTTTATGTGCTACTTCTTTAAAGAACGTTCTCTTTTGATTGAGATATTATTGTATGCCTCTACAACATAAAGCCTCAGTAACCTAATTCAACGGAATGTAATATTGCCATTATCATATTATTGCCATGATCATTATTGCCATACATATATATTGCCATGATCGACGGAAAATTTCAGGTTTTGATTTTTACTATGAGTTTCTGCTACTTCAAATTATAATTTGAGTGTAACTGATTGACATTTTGCTAACATTATGCCACTGAAACGGTGAAGAGGACAATAATATAAGTATATACTGCCTGATAAAAACAGTTTGGCGTTCAAATAGAGTTTAAATCCGTCAGTTTTTTTTTTATTTTAGCAAAATATTACGTAATTTGCATGGCTTATGAATAAAGGTTTATAGGTTAAGGACATACAGCTTTCCCTGGGGACATTAGCAAGAGCGTTTTTATTTTTAAATTTAATATTAATTATAGCCGGCGTTCATGGAAGGCTCTCTTTATTTTTATACTACACTAATATCCGACGAAAAATGTATTGAAATAAATTATGATATTAATAAGGGTGAAAATTATATTGAATGTGTAAATACGGATTAACAAATAAATCGATGCGTTAATAAAACAATTATTTGTTTTGTTGTCCTATAACTTATAATAAGACGAAGAAATATAGTTACATATATACATACATAACGTCACGCCTTTTATCCCCGAAGGGGTAGGCAGAGGTGTATTTCTACACCCACTTTTCGCCAGATATACTTTAGTCCCACGTAATAAGGGGCGAGCCTATTGCCGTACCGGGCACATTTCCAGACTCCGTGCTGCTACTGAGAATTTCGTGACAGAAAAACCCAATAACACTGCCCGACCCAGGAATCGAACCCGGGACCTCCCGATCCCACGCGCACATTTATGCCGCGAGACCAACGAGGCAGTCATATGGGGTTTGATGTCGAGTTTTCCGTCTCTACGTAAAGATGGTATTTGCACGGGAAGATAGGGGGTGGTGACACTTGTATTCTATGCCGTAAACCACACGGCAATATATATATGTATAGTTTTCTTATGGAAATAAGTTGGAAGTGCAGTGCCTAATAATGTCCCAAGGATTGTACTGCCGTTGCCATCTATAAAAGATATTTCAAGTATCGCATTATATCTTACATGTTATATTTGGTAATCTGAATCGAATCCTAAGCCTCTTGATTTAGCAGGAAAACGCGCCTGAAAAACGAGCTAATATAGTGGGCCAGCAATCAAGTAAACTATTTTATTCCATAAATGCACTGTAATGAAAATATTCGGTCTGAATTATGACTACCTATTACAATTAGTGAAATGTAGTTACAATTCAAAATCTGTTCACATAACTTAAAATGACAATTGAACAAATATAATTGTTACACTGGGACCTATTGTTCCGTTATACCCAGCAAATAAAAAAATTACTCACATATGATTCGTTGAATGGAAATAAAAAATCCATTTTCCATGCCTCGTGGCCATGTAAAGGTACCAACTAAGAAGAACCTGCGCATGGCAGCTATACACCTTGATTTCATCCTTGTGTTCATCAACAAAAGGAGGTGCGGGCGGTCAACGTATGCTGGTCGCTTCTCGTATACGTTATGTTCGTACTATGTTTGAACGGTCGCGAGTGCATAACCGGAGGCGATGCAGTCCGGTTGATTTTTTATTTTTTATACCCGGGTCCGTTGAGAGCCGGGCGTTAATCAATACTTTGTACATCGTGCACGCAAAACAAAAAAAACACATATTGTTTTGTACACGGATAACAATTTTTATCCGGATCCACGGCCGGATATGGGGAAAATGAAAGAGTGCATTAAATCGATCGTGAACAATATTTAATATTCGCTTTGTATGGGTTTTTTGTGAGTGCGGATGAAGCTTATTTTTCCCACGTAAAGCCAGATTAAAGGTTTAGTACTTTTTGGTAGATTATAACAAAATGATACCTAACGAGTTGTTATCTGCATTTATTGACTTGAATTTCCCCTCACAATTAAAAATATTTATTGGTTGTGTAAATTTTCACACTTTTTCAACCTGAAGATAAATATAATACTTATAGCAATGGCATTGACATTTTATGAAAATACTCTGCTGTGCCGCATACTATATACTAGCAGCAACACTCAATTTAGGTTAAATATTAAAAATACATTTAATTAAATCGAATACAAACTGTAATATACTCTAGGTATTGTAAGGTAAGGCAATAAAGTAAAAAGGTAAAAATGTTTATTTTCAATAACAAAAAATACATTTTTACAATTTAGGTAATTGAAGTCACCGGTTAAGCTAACAATATGCTTGTGATAGGTGGCTCCACTCCTCAGAAGAACCGACTACGGGTACTTTGTATAATTAACAAATTATAGCTTTACCATTTATAAAATAAAAGTAATTAAAATAAAGAGGAACTAAAAATAAAATAAAATAAACAATAAACATAAATAAACAAAAATAATTTGTAGAATTAAAATTCAAGAAACTTTAGCTTTAAGAATTGTATTAATTTGTATTTTCTATTTTAAATAGTTACTAACCAGTTAGCAAATACTCTGATGTGAGAATATATAAGTACACTTGTCTTTATTTATTAACTATGAAGCTTTGTTAAAAAGTGCATATTAGTTTTTAATACGGTAATAAATGAAAGTACTCTATCGGAAATTTTATTGACTTTTTAGCAGTTTCCTTTTTACTGATACAGGCATTAAGCTCATTAAGCAGTGAGCTGGAAAATATGTTGCATAAAAAAATATCTAGATGTTGAAATTACACTACTGTATTACGTCTTTTGTTGCGATAGATTGGTTTAGCATTTGAACCGTGTGATTTAAAACCGCTACTATTATTTAATTATTATCCGACGTTTCGATTTCATCACAGAGGTCATGGTCATGAAAGACTGAGATGATATTTGTCTTTGTCTTGAATGTAGGAATTATATCAAAGTACCCGAAAAAATGTCAACTATCTGTGTTACTATATACAGAATGAGCTCCTTGGGTCTTCTGGTCTCACAGTGTCCTTAGCTCTTCTGGTTTCTTGGTCCATTTTGGGTTTCATCAACCTGATGACAAGGTCCCAAGCTGGAGGAACATTCCAACCTACCTATTGAAGTTAGTGTCCCTTTTAAAAAGGCTTGTGTCTACTAAGAATAAATCGGTTTGATTGTTGTATATAGATTCATTATAATTTTAGATATCAATAAAGTTTATTACTTGTTATAACAAGGTCAGATTAATGTTATTAAAAATAAGGATTCTACAATTACAAATAATATATTTATTCCTGTGACAGTGAAAACCAATCAGAGAGCATTACGTCACACAGTGCGTCCGCCATTGATGTTGTGGATGTTTTGATAGTAAATACAACTAAAATGTCAAACTTTGTACCTGTCATATCCAATATAACAAAATAAAAGTGGGTACACCACACCAGACTTCATTCACGGTTTGTTTTGTTTTGCACTTCGTGACATCACTCAACCGCCATGATGGTTTACAGCGTTTTTGCGACAAATTCAAATAGGTTTTTAAAAAGCCGTAATTAGTTAAGTTTAGTTATTTCTGTTTAACATCTAATAAAGGAAAGGAAGGAGTCGAATCAATCGCTAATTACATTTTAGGACACAAGCCTATTTCTAAAGCCTCACAGATCATCTGGGTGCATAGGGTTCCCACCAAGAACTTAGGGTTCCAAGCCAACCTCACCTGCAAGTGGTGCACCTGCCTATCAACGGACGAGGCTCTGGCAAACAAAATATCTCGATAAGTGGCAATAGGCTCGCCACCTATTACGTGGGATCAAAACACTGGCGAAAAGTGGGCGTTTAATATGCCTCTGCCTACCCCTTCGGGGAAACAGGCGTGAGTCTATGTACAGATCATCTTTGAAGAAAAACGGTATTCTTTAGAGAGCAGCTGTGGTTCATCGAATCGCAGGTAGTGTTTGGTTCCTTGTTGTACATGTAACTTATAAACATACATAAATACATAATTATAGTCATTTGTAAACAACTTTCAGTAATTAAATGCATGCATTTATTTAACACAGAATATCAGGATAATTGGAATTAAAGTCCAGTGTAAATATATATACAATTTTCCTCTTATTAATAAAAATCTAATTATATAAGTCGATTGTAACCAAAATACATTGCGGTAAATTTCCGGAAAACCTTAAAATGATCAAGCAAAAACATAAAAGGAAAATGTTGTTTCAATATAATATGTAAATGAGGAGCTTAAACATGTTATGTAAAGATAAAAAGATACTCTCGGATTGGGATTAATGGGCATCAAAAAAGAATTATGCTCTCATTTATATTTAAAAAAAAAACATTGTTGTTTTTTTTATTATTGTAATGAGAGTTTTTTAGAGGGCATTGTTCATAATATGTACTCTATGTGGATAGAAAATCGGTCAAGTATGAGTTACGTACGTCTATTGACGGATATAATGAAACTATAAGGGTCTCCCGTAGTTTACTCCGGAACACTAAAAAGGATGAATATTATAATTAAACTAGATAATGCCCGCAGCTACGCCCGCACATTTTTAGCTTATGTCTTTCTGCCCGATCACGTGGGAATTTCGGGAAATCCCTTCTTAGTGCACCCCTACGGTCCCCAAGGAACACACATGCCAAATTTCAGCTTTCTGCGCGTAATAGTTTTGGCTGTAGCTTGTCTGTCAGTCAGTCAGTAACGAGGATTTTATATATACAGATGTGCGACTAAAACTTACTTACATCAATGAATACAGATTTACTTAATAGAAGCGCATTTCTTAAGGATTTCGTGTGCCGATTCCAAGTGGCGGCGTGTTGGCGGGTGTCGTCAGTTCGTCTCTCTTGCACTCATAGAGACAGCTGTCACAGCGCGACTGCCACACCGCCAAGCGGCAATTTGGGTCACAGAAAGTTTGTCTATCCTATAAGATATGAGCCTCTATATAAATATCTACGCTCTATGCTTACATTGAGGTGTATACCTAAAAAACAAAACATTAATTGCATGTTTCTGAGTCGCACAACGTCAGTAATAATAAATCGGTCGCAACATAAGCATTATTATCATCGCGATGTCAATTAACGATTTTTGAAAAGCGACCATTCGCAATACACAAAGCGATTTTACCTTAAATGACAGTTAATTTGCACATTGAGTATCACCTTCAAATATCGGGTTTCTTAAATTAGTAATACCAATTCAATAATAATATTTTAGTAGTAAAGAATAAATTGGAGCAGCCCTTTGTCCATTGCCCAGCTGTGAACCCCGTCGAAACAATAATAAATTCTAGAATGAACTAATCTTCTACTAACTAAGCTATTGCAATCGGTCCTCAGACTCGGCCTCATCTATAGCCCAATTGCGACAATAAACATGATTCTTTCAATCAATTGAACAACGTAACTAAATAATCAATTTGGTGCACAAGCCAGTACATTTAACACGTGTTGTGAAACTCCTAGTGCACTTAATGGCTATTTAAAGCAGTATTTTCATTGGTTTTTGTTGTGCTGGTTTGTAAATTTTTATCCTGTAAATAAACTTTCTACTGAGTACCACAATAGTTATTCATTTATTATTTGTATCATAAACCTTCGTTTGTCGTTCTTCGTTTGTGATAAAATATATATTTTAAAACTAACATAGTTATAAATCCATAACATAATAATACCTACTTAAAACTAAGGGTATTGGATGGTATGCATGGAGTTGAAGCATGTAAAATACTAAAAACAAAGCATTGAAGGCGAAATACATCAACGTATCAATCCAAAACCTGCAGTGCCCAGATTACAAAGCTCTCCGAGTTTTATTTTCGCAACGAAAGGTAGCCTGTGTCCGTGTACAAAGTTTAAAACATTCGTAAATAAATTTAATCAGGTTTAAACGTTTTTAGGTGAAAATTGTATATTCATGTCACAGAAACACTTTTATGTGAAGCTATTTCATATTTGTCTGTTTTTGACGGATGAAGAACATAAGATGTCATTACCCTCTTTCATTACGTGTGGTAAGAGGCGACTAAGGATTGGAAATGAATAAAGCAAATTATCTTTGCGAGAGACGGAAAACTCGACATTAAAACCTGTACCAACCCTTCTGGCTAGCGCGGTTTAGCAGGCCAAATCCTCCTTTTCACTCACAGTGGTTCTATAAAGCAAATTAGAAGAGGCTTAAGTCCAACACTGTACTGCAAAAGGCTGTAGAGGAAAATCAACCACTCTTCGTGTCGATCATCTGTTAAAACACACTAACCTCGAACCCCTCAAAAAGCGATTACACAATACATCACCTAAACTCATAGAGAGCCTCAGTAATGTTTTGTTTTAGGCTGTAAACATGTAGTAAGGTAAGTTTTAGTGTTATTCGTCAGCGACAGGCGACAGATATGGTGTTGAAGCACGCTATAGGGGAGTAGCTACGTAAACTAGCGACGAAGGTAGAGTTTTTAAAGTGGTTCGAATTGTGTTGCTTGTGTTTAGTATTTTAACCTTGACAGTAAGGTAAGACTCGTTTTTAATGGGATTCCTTTATATAATTCTATTTATTTCATTTGAAAATGCATATTTATAACTACTAATCTCATAGTGTAAATGTAATGCTAAAATAACCTTATTTTGTTATATTTCAAACAGTTTCAGTTAGAAGTACCCTTAACCGATGAGCAAGCATGAGAAATTAGATGAGAGTGAATGAAGCAAGAGAGATATGTCAGGATCGTTGCAAATGGCGTACCGTAGTCTCTGCCTACCCCTCCGGGAAACAGGCGTGAGTCTATGTATGTATGTCTATGATTAATACCGCTCGACAGCTTTTAGGGTAAGTTACATTAGTTATGAAATTATATAATTTATTCTTCAATATGCTGGCATTATCAGGATAACGCCATGCAACCAGGTTTGCATACCAGACTTACGCGTTGGAGCCCAGGGTTCGCTTACTAGTCTAACGTAACGTGCTTAAAATAATAAATTAAGCAAATACGAAATAATAACACATTAACTCAAAATAAATAAGGCTTATAATATACTATATGGGAAAAATCCTTCAGTTTTCAGTAATATACCACTTAGCTCCGTGTCTTCGAGCATATTCAAAACCGTAAAGTCTCTACTTTAAGTAGTACCTAGTCGTAGTAAGCAAATACATTAAAAAGTTTAACTGCTAATTTCGGGGTCAAACTGTCATTCGTGACTGAACTGATGTGAAAATGGATTTCCTCAGCAATTTATACTTAAGTTGGTTATTTTATATTTATACATTTTAACCGAAAATGAAGCCGTTCGTTCATTTAATTTATTACTTTTTTACTAATGTATAATTTACACGTTTTTCAAGTAATAAACTATTTGAACGTGGGTATGGAGAAAGTTAAATTATGGTGAAGCTAAGATTGGTTTATATGATGTATATACACAACATTATTTAAGCTTACGTGATTTATGTGGATACATTACTTAATAAGTATTTAGTAAGATAGAAATAACCGAATTCGAAAATTGTGGCACAGGTGAAAACGCAAAAGAACTGAAGTTTATTATGTGTGACCAGACAATAAGCATAATGTTTGGTTACTGTTATACAATGGTATGATCATAATCCATTGTACGTGTGATGCCAAAGTTAAGTGGTGCAATAATCCAGTGATAAGCCTTCAGTAATACTCGATGATGGAATAAAGCTCAAGTAGATTTAGCATAAGTAAGAACTAACATTTTACAAGCAGCGATAGTCGAGTGGAAAGACCGACAGACTGCTATGCAGATGGTCTCGGGTTCGAATCCACGGCACGCACCTATGACTTTTCGGAGTTAAGTGCGTATTAAATTGTTAATTATCGCTTGCTAATCGGCGAAGAAAACATCGAGAAGCAACCTGCATCAATGAGAGTTCTCCATGATGATCTCGAAAGGCATGTGAAGTCTGCCCACCCGCACTTGGCCAGCGTGGTGGACTATGGGCTTATCCTTCTCATAAGTGAGAAGAGGCCCGTGCCCTGCTGGGCACTGACCACTGCTGTGGGACAGTATAAAGGGATGATGATGATGAAAACTTTACATGCATAAGTTCATTATAAAAGAATTAGGATTACATTACACCTAAGGAATTGGAACAGTCAACGATGAACAAAGATCATAAAGCGAGTCACTCTCCTAAATCTCCCAAACGCCCTTAAGTCCTCTTTTCGGTCTCTCCCCTTTTTTTCTTTACGGTTGAAGAGATAAGAACAGAACCTGAGCATTCTCTACTCTTGCTCACTGGAAGATGAGCCGCATACCTACTAATACGTTGATACTGTGGTGCCCTCCCAGTTGAGCCTCTTCACACCAACGTCCTGTAACCAGCATGGCTGTACCACAGGGATCTTTTAATTCAAACAATATTACACACAACAAATACTGAACACATTTATACAATCTATAAAATGTCCTCAGAACTTGTAATAACAATGTAAAAGCGAAATCATGACCCAATAAAACACTATTAGACAAGCTGAGATTAGTTTAATAATTTTAACAATTGTCTTTATAAATAACAAACCAATAAACTTGTTACCTTATATAGGATACAGTTTCCATTAAAGTAAACTTAGGGTCAGACGAATCAACTTACAAAAGGACTTATATTAAATGTTGATTGAGTTATTACATGCCATTTGATTGTTTAACTAGTTAAGCATAAGCAAAGCTATAGAAAGCCTGGTGCGTCGAAAGTGCAACAATTGTGTATTGTAGGTATTAGATGTTTCTAATCGCCCAGACTCGGAAAAACACCTTGTAACTTACATGAAATATCCCAGGTCAGGAGCGTACCAGCAAGGCGAACACTTAAACCACCAAGCCACAAACACAGCTGTATATTTGGTCCCAGAGAAACTTAGATGTCTATAAAAGAAATTCGCGAGAAAATAACTTATTTTTCCGAGCTTTGTCTCTGTTCGGTATAACATCAAATTGTATATTGCCAGGTTACCATAAGCTTGATGTTATTAACTAAAGAAAAGAACAACACGCCACACAATAATACAATATACAAAATGCATGAGTGTGAATACCAAAACTGTAATTGAATACAAATAAATTAAATTACAACACCTCTAAACTCGACAACACAATAAAAGGAAACAATATAATTCGACAATAATTTAATTTGTAAACCCTTTACCCATTTTATGGGTTACAATTAAAGTTAACTTAATTGCACACTATCCCTTATACTGCTCATATTAACCCAAAAAGCTATTTGCTTAGTTACTAGTTTGCACCTTGGGTGCCGTCCGAATTGAGTGTAGAGACCGAAAATATAACAAGAGTCTTGGGTTCGATTGCCATACGGAACAACACGTACAATGTGAAACAGTTGCAGCTCCTTACAAAAACAAAATATGTACCATAAGTCATAACACTGGCGATTAAAAAGAGTGGCCACGAGTTTTATTACACGTTCTTTCTCGTGGTTCTACCTATTGCTTTGCGAACGAGGCAGTAAATGTAAAAGTAGAAGCATTAGGTAATTTACTTTAAAAATTTGACGTTCATAAGCGTCACTTTGTGACCTAGATGAATAAATGATTTTGACTTTTGACTTCACTTGACGTTCTTTAATATACTAATAGCTATTTCGGGTTTTACCGTTCCTTGCGTCCGTTAATTGAATGGTTCTAAAGTTTAAGTAAAGTAAAGATTTTTCTTAAAATAGGAAATGTCCCAAATCTCTCACCATATCTTCCTAGCAATAAGCTGCGGGCAAATTGTAAGGACGAAAGCTGCAAGCACTCCTTGTTATAGCGTTTTCGCGAAGTCAATGAGCAATAGCAATTATTTTTAAATTAGGGCCAGTTTCAATATTCGATCTATCCATTTTTTTGAGATTTTACTCTAGTAATCTCAAATCTCAAACTCCATGGATAAATCGAATAATGAATTCAGCGGATAGAGACGTAGTGACGGCGACGCCGACGTGGTTTGACACCGCGCAGTTCTCGTTTCTGCAAAAAAGAAAATCTGTTGATAGTGTTTACACCTACTTTTATGATTGAATTACTAGATAGCGTTAGTATATATAAATATCGATATATCGATGCTAGATAGTCGTGAGAATCTAATTAATGATGTAGTGAAGAACAAATTCCTAATCAATCTTCCATCTCATAATGATGATTCGATTACGTTATTCTCTACTAGAAAACTAGGTACAAAGATGACTTCAGGCAAATAAATACGATCTCTATTTATAGTTTGTAAGCGTTTATTGAAACGCTATGTTCATGTTAGATTTTACTTGAAAAATACCGGGTATATACATACAGGGTGTCACAAGACCCATCACCAAGCCGAAGTCTAGTCGATTTTGACATAATGCCAAGTCATACTAAGCAAAAATAAAACCTGGGAAAAGACTTTTTTTAAGTATTCACTTTTTTCAAGCCAACATAAAAAATGCGCGCGTGCAATTTTTGAAATACCTACTAATTCAAGTCCATGGATGCATCTATGGAACAGGTTGGCGAGGTAAATGCATCGATTTTGTATCTAATTACAAAAATTCCATAGTAACTTTGAGCCTCAATATCTCCTGAACCAGCAATTTCCCAGGCATGATGCCGAAGCAAAAAATATTCGTAATGATTGGTGCAATATAGGGTTTCAGTTTTCGTTAAGGGTCTTTTTAGATCCTGTATAATAAACGATGTTTTATTCACTTCTTTGTTTTTTCGTCGTTTTATTTTTAGATGGAATCATTCTATGTGCATTTTATTTTACCTGCTACTTAACTTACGTCTTCAAGCAGGGATTATCTCTTCAACGGTATATTCACATTAAAATGAAAATAGAAGAACATTTACTTACACCAAAAAGACACTGAGTGCCCCTTGCTCAAACTACTCGGGCAATACTCGCATTCATTTAGATCGAGAGATAGTATTAAGTAAGGGCCCGATTAAACTGTCTGTCTTCAAGTCGCTATCTCATGACTATCATAGACTGCGACTCAGGTATTGAGCGACGAGAGTAGCGGAGCGAAATCCGTTGACAGAAGATGAAGTTTTATCAGCACTTCATGTTAAAACAAGTTTTGTAAATATTTTTTTAGTGGGCGACCAGCCCAAGGCAGAATTGTAGCAAAAGAAAACTGTAGTATCGCCTATTTTTGAGGAAAATTAAGGAGTTTGGGCCTTCTTACTATCGTGTATATATGGCACAATTGGCGATGCAAAGATTATCCGCGCGCCTCAAGCGGCGAATTTGGAAGTTGGCCGGGTACGACACTTTCGACAGCTTTGAATACAATTTTGCTTCGAGGTTATAGTGGTAATTGTATTGAGCTGTCAAAAGTGTCGTACCCGGACAACTTCCAAAGTCGCCGCTAGAGTCGGTAGTTTGAATCTTAGCATCACCAATAATTTGAGAAGCTAACATTTCCCTATTCATAGTTGTGCGACTATCTATTTTAAAAACCTCTTTTAATCGACTTAATCTATGACTAATTGATGTGTAATCCTTGGTTTTTAACAAGGCCAATTGTTGTGACTAAAATATAATTCTTTAGATCAACATATTAACATAATCGCTTCTAAATCATTACTCAGCGATTACCTTAAAATGAATTTGATGCATCTACCTGACCGCTTAGAATTTAACGGGGTGATGGTTTGGTTTACTTTCGTAATTAAATATGGCTACCGTTGATGGATTCACTCGTGTTCGTTACTTTGTGCTACATACTAGTATGATTCTATGGGTTCTATTCATTTTAATGGTAAATCAGGCCCTCTTAAATAAGCTTTTGTTAACTTGATGCTGATAAATCTTTAATTTCAATAAGCTTGATTGAAATCGATTTTAGTTCAAACGGAGACTACAAAAATGATATTGGTTGAATATGTTCAATTCAATACTGAACAGCGAGTTTTGTGTATGCACAAAACATATAATAACTTAATTATACTTAAACACAAATTCAGCCACAGTCGTGTTCACAAGAAGGCTTTCGTTTGCTCTAAAATCCGCAATCATGCAATAGCCTAGTGCTCCCTACAAAATCTAGATGTCACTTTACATAAAAAGTAAAAAAATAAACAGCAATTTTACAATCTGACTGCATCGCAATTGCTCTCTAATTTAGCAGGAACGTTGCAAAAGTTCCTGTCAGTACAATAAATAAAGAATCTTGTCGAAGCAGTCTGTGGTTCGTAACTATCGGCTATTACTTGTTCTAATATTTATGAAGTGTTCCACTTTATTCTCTGCCGGGCAGAGTTTCTGCATGAAAAGTCTGTTGAACGATGCTAATACACACTGTTTTAGCTGTCACTTTACGTCATCCGCTGGACTATGGATGACTGATTAGATTATAGGGCAGAGCGTACTCTGTCGGCGGCAAATTGCCTCATTTGGTTTGGTCTTTTGACAAGGGTAAGGGGAATTTTGTAGTCGATTCATAGCTGGAGCATACACACGGGTACTTTTAGTATTCAGTGATCAAAGCAAAGTGCCATATTTTTAACATAGGGCTCGATTGGAAACATAGAGTTCTCACAATATCCTTTCGTTATCGGCTATGAATATTTTTTATCATGCAGATCTATTATTTACTTGAATTGATATTGGTTTATATCTTCAAATTTCCAATTTTTATATAATCCAACGATAGAGAAATTGTTTTCGCATTGACTCTACAAACCTTCAGAATTCTTTAACTATAAAATATGTAGTTTTTTTAGAGGCCCGAAAACTGTTTCCACTGTGGATATATAGGTACTTTTTGAGCCGATAGTTTCACAGGATCCTAAGAGTGTGATTGACCGAGACGGGATTAGTGAAGGACATGTGTGAGTCCACGACGCCTTTTGGTGTGCCTGGGATACGTGAAATGCGGTAAGGTTAAATACTGTGATGCCGTAATCAATGTGGAAGATTTTATTTCAAAACGCTTGATTTATAACGTAAATTTCTAGGAACACTTTTATTTCAAAAATTGATAACCTGTCTACACAAATCTTTTTTCTACACTACTTGGTACAACACTACTTTTCTACACTAATTGCAATAGTAAGAGAAAAGGTATTTTGACTACAAAGCTGTTCTGGTTGGAAAAAGACAACTCTCAGCTCGACGGATAATTCCTGTGCCACGGAAGTTTACAGAGAATATTGAAACAAGGGACACAAAGGCCACTCCGATTCGGTACCTTTATTTGTGGATTACAGCAGTTTTTACTCGATGGATTGAACTGGAATATTGGAAGGGATGAGAAATGAAATCACGTCACTATTTGTATTTCTTTTCTTTTTTTTATTTTCGACTATTATTGTTTGCTAATGATCTCCCTCATAAACTCTGATTGTTGTGTTGTCACTGTAGGGAAGTTCGGCTTAGCATTTTTTGCTGATAAAGAAAGGAAATGTAGACAATTATGACTCTTATTATAGAGATGGTCAAAATACTTTTTCTAAAGAGATGCTGTATCGTAAACAGTTGGTCTAGTCTTTAGTATAACTATGAGACACTAAAAAACTGTTTATAATCATTATGATGATCGTTTTGAGTACTAAAATAAGTTTTCCTTTACTTTTGCCTCCAGCTCCATGCTTTTCCTTGAGTTGTTTTAGACATGACATGTTATCAACAGAGAGGATTTTGTTCATTTTCATTGTTACTCTAGTTGCGAGGGGTATAACTATTGTCACAGTAATCCATATGAACATTTGTAGAGCTATAAGTAAACTATAGACTTACCAGAACTTGTAACGATTACTGTGAGTTCTGTGAGACACATTTTAGGTACAATATTTTTCTGGACAACGTTTCTTAATTAAGTTAATGTGAGGCTTAGATATACTGATTCTATACACCTCATGTGTTTTGTACCTTATGCTAAGGCTAACAGTACCTACAAATAAAAACAAATTTCCTCAGTCCACACACACATTAAAACCTTGTATCGCCTTGTAAACAAATCCTGCATCGATTTTTCAGCCGTCGCTAACTGGTTTAATTAATTCAATCACTTGGTAAGCCAGGTTCACTTCATGGACTATTTACAAGAATTCTAGTACGGGTAGGCGACGTTGCAGTAGTAATTACGAAGAGCAAACTAACTGCCTGCTATCGGCCTATTACTTGCTCAAATATTTATAAAGCCTTCTTTAACTTTCAGTCGTGAAGAAGTAAGAACAGTAGTTCAATTCGGAATACATTTGTTATGGTGATGTAAGCCATGCTTAATTCACGTGATCCCATCATTCTATGAGTCAAGAAGGGAACACACATAGTACCAGTTCAGAAGTGCATGCAGTCGCAGTCACATGATTTTGTAAGTTATATGCAGATATATTGAAGTAAGTACATCTTATACTTTAAAACGAGCTATTCTTGTATATAATATAATTTTATTATATTATTATCGTTAACGGCTCCAACGATGTTCATGAAATTTAGTATGCAAGGGGTTTTGGAAGCGATACATAAATCTAATTGGGATTAATTTTTAGTGTTATTATATATAAACATCAAGCAGCATACCAAGCAAAGCTCGATCACTCAGGTAAGTAAGATAAAGTAAGTACTTTAATGAATGAAAGATCTGAAACGTTTTGAGCCACGGATAATGGCAGTTACTGCTGATGACCTTAGGTAGTAGTCCCCTATGTACGATTTTCAGTTTTGGAAACATAGGTATGAGATATTCGACCATTGCTGATGTCGAGTTGACAAGACAGGTTAATATTTTGCACCTTATTTCAAACAGTGATGTTTTTAGCCTTATGTCGGGACTAACAGCTCAACGTGTTCTTTGAAGTACGAGTCCAGCGATGATTAAAATTTTATACACACACTAGTCGACGCCAGCGGCTTCACACGCACATATTTTCGAATTTCCCGTTTTGCCCGATCCCGTGGGCATTTCGGGAATTCCCGTCTTAGTGCACCCCTACGGTGCCCAAGGAACATACATGCTAAATTTCATCTTCTTACGACCAGTAGTTTCGGCTGTAGCGTGTCTGTCAGTCAGTCAGTAACGCAAGGATTTTATATATTAAGATAACATCGAAAAGTTAGTCAATACAAATACAGAGTATTCTGTTAGTATCTCCACTAGGCTGTCTCCACCTTCTATATATACTAACGTTAAGGTTAACGTAAATAGCTTGATGACACCAACTCGATAAAAATAGAAATATATAACTTAAAGACATTAAAATTTTAAGGTTAGCAACGGGTAGCTAAAACACTTTTAAATTGCCACCCATTCTCGAATGGCCGCGCTAAAGGTTAATTACTGTAATTGTTACCGATGTTGCAAAGAATGAAAATTATCCTTATAAAGTATATAAAAAACTAGTATTATAGAATTTTGCTTCTGGATCTCAAAATCGATAAGCAGTACATTTACACCGATTAGCCAGTTTCATTTATTTTTTAGTACAGCGACGTAGTGATAGATCAGAGGAAAAGGGATGCTTAAGTGATGACTCTGTGGCTGAGGTGTCTATTTGACTCTACGCAGCGCCGGCCGTATACATTCGATTACCAAAATAATGTGCTTCATAAACTTGTCCCGAACCTGAGCGATCATTGTTTTAAGTGTAGCGACTTAACAAATAGACGACAATGCTCTGGCAATCCTGACCCCAAATTCAAGTCTTCTATGCAAATCAGATCAAAAATATTTTTTTTAACCTCTTCATGACAGACGAGAGTGACAGCTTAATATACTCTCCGAAGCACACTGCGAGAGATAATTTTCAATTTGATTAATTTGGGCAACAACCCTAAAACCAAAATAACCGCATTGAAAATCACCTCC
Organism: Euclidia mi; assembly: GCA_944739405.2. Taxonomy (NCBI): domain Eukaryota; kingdom Metazoa; phylum Arthropoda; class Insecta; order Lepidoptera; family Erebidae; genus Euclidia; species Euclidia mi. The sequence goes on from OX123197.2 coordinate 15,738,244, forward strand.
TTTTTTAAGTAGGTTAATGAGTCACTACCAAAGAAACTAGAAAAAAACGTTATTTCACTACATAGTCTATTTATAGACTATGTAGTGAAATAACGTTTTTTTTTTAGTATTATTCATTTATAAATGAATAATACTTCTGTAACTTGCCTATACTGTGGTTATGTAATAGAACGCTCTGTTTAACTTAGAATCAAATCAAATGTTTACTTGTTAGCTACTGACAGGATATTAAAGTTACATATTAAAATAACAATTTTATTACTAACACGTGACTGTAATATTCCAGCTAAATGTATTTTGGTGTCGCATTGAAGACTTATATTATTATAATCAAAGCTTATTATATTTTGATGGAATAGTGCCTTTGCTGTAGGCTTTCGGCTTTCGCTTATCATTTTATAATATACTAGCTTTTGCCCGCGGCTTCGCTCGTGTAAATATATTCAGGGCAACACAAATATTCTTTATTGGGCGGATACTTCTATAATTGTCGTTTTAACTCTTTAAGAATGTCAGCTCTTGTAGCGTGGTGGCTCTCAGCAACTCTTTAAGAAATATTACTGCAAAAAGTATTTACACATACAAACTACTTAGTAGGTATGTGTATACTGTGTATGTATCTCTGACATTGACATTTAGTACATATATATCGATGATCTCTGACGTTTTGCTAGAATGGCCATTATGGCGACTGTGATTTGTCTGTCAGAACCATTAGAATTTAACAAAATACTTGACAATCCGAATTTTGCGGATATATGTTGTCGACTCGAAATCTTTATTTTTTAATGTTTTATTATTTAGGTAAGGTTTCGATGTACTCCTTGACGAAATTATTAATATAAGATTTGACACTGCGATAGCAACGCAGTCCGTCGGTTCCAATGTGAAACATTCCAAAATCCACAAGTACTTACAAATTAAAAATTAAGTAAAAAACCATTTTCCAGTGGACTGAATAGTGAATCTAAACCATTCTCAAGTACCCTTGAACACACACAAAAAAATTCATCAAGATCGGTCCAGTCGTTTAGGAGGAGTTCAGTGACATACACACGCACACGAGAAATATATATATTAAGATACATAAAATATTGTCCAGACAGTACAGCCTAAACTACTGAAGTCAGAAACATAAAAATTGGACAGCGGTTCCCTTTTGTGACATAGACACCCACTATGGAAGAATCTTTTAATATGATACCCCATAAGGACGAAAAATAATTACAAAGACATTGAGGGCAATCGCAAATCGAAAGATGTGAACTTTTGCAGCACAAATATAGACAGTAACTTTCTGTAGCCTAGTTTTGCGAATATCTCTAATCGTATTAAATAAAAATGGGCAAAATATTGTTTGTTATAAAAAAAATATCTATATAAAATAGAATGCAAAACCCTACATGCACGAGGCAGACTCGCACTTGCCAGATTTTCATGTTTCCATGATATCAAGTAGCTCACGTATTACCTTCCCAGACTACGTAATAAACGTCCATAATTACTGTGTTATAAAACATTAAATGCGTAAATCAATCCACATATATGAATCCATACGCAAGAGCAATTTGATTGTCATCTCAATTACAATAGTTCAACTAATAACAATATAGTTTGTGACGGATGGCAGACGGTAGTGGTGATTCACTGGGTGATAAAACACGTATGTACTTGCGTAATACAGATACATGTTGTACGAATACACATGGAACTTGATTAGGTGGTTTATAATCTATAAATTCACTTTTTACGTATCATACAAAGCATTAGAATTATAACCTACATAATTATATGCATATATACAAAGCAATTTCTCTTAGTAAATAAATAAATAATAATATTCTACCATATTCACACAACACCAGCTGGTCCCAAACTAAGAACAGCATGTACTATGGGTACTACATACATACATACATAGACTCACGCCTGTTTCCCCGAAGGGGTAGGCAGAGGCATATTAAACGCCCACTTTTCGCTAGTGTTTTGATCCCACGGAATAGGTGGCGAGCCTATTGCCACTTATCGGGATATTTTGTTTGCCAGAGCCTCGTCCGTTGATCGGCAGGTGCACCACTTGCAGGTGAGGTTGGCTTGGGACCCTAAGTTCTTGGTGGGAACCCTATGCACCCTACTACGGGTACTAGACAATGGATAAACATACATATATACTTCTTTTGTAAATACATAGATATAATATATACAAACATACATATTATATACATAGAAACACCCACAAATCATCCAAATCTTAAATCATCCACAAACTCGAAAATAGCTGTACCGATTTGAGTAATCCTTTTCTCTGCTGAAAATTTCCGCATTTCTACAGGCTACTGATTTTCCAAACCATCTTAAATGATGTTTGGACGAGACAGTAAACTTAAAGTAATACTAACAGTTGTTTAGTTTGTAAAGTGACGGACATTGTTTGTCGAAATTGCAAGTCCAAGTGCTGCTTCATGGTGTTAATATTTCCAGTAATTAATCTTAATGCTATGTTACATAAATTTTTTTGACAGTCGGTACAATCCAATATATTGGTCAATCTATCATCGAATTTACAAGGCAATCTTTTTAAATTAACGATACCGTCAATCGGGTTCAATTACAACATTCAAAGAGTCAAGTTACATAGTAAGTTTTAAATAAAACTAGCTGTTCCCTGCGGTTTCACCCGCGCTATTTTCGGTATCTCAACAACAGTGGGATAAATTCCTCTCTATCCGAGTAAACATTTTATCAAAATCGGTTGAGCCATTCCAGAGAAAACCTGGATAAACAGAAAGACAAGCAGACAAAAATTAAAGAAAAGTTTGTTTATAACTCGGTGTCGTGTAACTAATTATATGCACTTGAAAAAACATAGTTATAATCACAGACAGACACTTCAATTTTATGTATATAAATAGATATACATGGATGCTTCATTAACCGCCGACGTGGTCAGTTTACTGTTTCATCAATCAATGGCACCTGTTTGTCTTATATATACGCAACACGGTTGAGTTTTAATTGACGTTGAGTCATCTACCAATGAGTGTAACCCATCAATGTTTGTAGTGACAGGAATGAGAATATGGACACAAAAAAGCAGGTGTTTTGCGTGACGGTTTTGACCGAACCGAGGTATAGAATATGTTTTACGAATATTACGATTGACTTACTACGGAATTCAATATTCGAATTATAAATAGATCTGTAGATTTTAGATTCGTTTTTGACAGTTTTTGACTTCCATACAAAATATGTCAAACACCAATCTAAAATCTACAGATCTATCTATAGTTCGAATATTGAAAATGACCGTTAGCAATAAATAATATCCTCTTAATTTTAAGAAAGCTGCCATGATCTTTTTCAATACATATTACAAAATGATGTCCCAGCATCCCGTATGAACGAGATAAGCTCAAAAACTACCGATCGAATTTTTGTACAATTTTGCACCAATGGATAGTGTGATTCCTGAGAAAGATCACGGAACCACGGGCTAAGTCTAGTATCCATATCATAGATGATCATCATCATCATCGCCCTAGCGTTATCCCGGTTGCATCCAAGACTTACACGCCTTGGAGCCCGGGGTCCGCTTACTGGACTAACCGGTTATGACAGAATTATCAACTTTTCCACAGAGCGACGCCGTCTGACCTCCGTAACCCAAAGGGATAGCGATATTCCATGGCTTAGACCAGTATCACTTTATTTGAGGGTACTGACTCCCCGTAACGACTTTAAGAGATCTTCCCGACAGCCGGGCCGACAGCTTAACGTGCTCTCCGAGGCACGGGGCAAGCGATAGTTAACACTTAACTTCGAAAAGTCATTGGTGCACGCTGTGGATTCGAACCCGATACCCTCTGCATGGCAGTCCATTGGTATCTCCACTAGGCTATCGCTGCCTCTAAATCCATATCATAGATGATATAGTAGACATATTATCCTAGAGCCCAATCAATTGAAATTAGAAATATGAGAGTTGTACAGTGGGTTTCATTTATCACTTAGGCCCTCACTAAGAAAAGGATTTTTTTTACTTTACCCTTAAAGTGGTAAACTAAAGGTCGAATGTTTAAGGCAGGCGAAGTCGCAAACAATTGCTAGTTTCTTATAACTGATAAATGTGTGCATGTGTGCAGACACCTGTTCTCCTGCGTGTGAAAATAGAATCGTGCAGGATTAGACTAGATCAGGGCTATCGCATCGTTTAGTTTTTAATGACACGAACCTTTCTTTTCGCACGTCTAGAATCATAAAAAGCAAACGTATTTTAATTTTTATCGCAGGAATAAGATAAATGCATTACGATATTTGTTTTACAGTTTGATATAATTCTAAACACCTTTTTTTTGGATTTTGATAATTTCTCATCCGTAGTCAATATCAGATCTGAACCAGTTCTTCTAGGTCCAAAGCTTTAAATAAATATTTTTCAGTCCATAGATCATTGCTTTTGTAACTAAAAGCTACTTTCACCTTGTATAGAAAACATTTAATTCTCTTTTTAGACCACTATAAATACCAACTGTGCTTGGTGCCAAGTACCGTCTTTCGACATTTAAATACGCACTCATAGATTACTAGACCAATCCTTTATTATCGGCGATAGCCCAGTGGTGTACGTAACAGACTGCCGAGATGATGGTCTCGGGTTCGATCCCCAGTTACCCCGGGCACACACCTCTGACTTTTCGAAGTTATGTGTGTATTAAAAATGTTAATTATCGCTCGCTTAATGATGTGCCCGGTAGATGGCAATAGGCTCACCCCCTATTACATTGGGACCGAAACATAACTGGCGAAGTGTGGGTGTGTAATACACCTTTGCCCACCCCTTCGGGGATAAAAGGCGTGAAGTTATGTTTTCAGCGTTATGTTATGTCCTTTATTATAATCTGTAGCAGTAGGTGTACAAAAATTTGGAGTATCTAAACAATTCGTATTAAGTAGTCCCAAAACTGTAACATAAAGCACAGAGTTGGCTCAATTTCCTCACGTTTCTAGTCCACAGATTAGATCACACAACTGAGCAACAGAACTGGTCGTAGAACATAATTGTTATCGGAACATGAGTCAGTGGTATCGCGAAATCACATAAATGCCTTTATTGCAACACCTTAAAGTTTCAATTTGTTGTGTTGCTAATCGGAATTGTTTGGTGCGAGGGATGAAAGATGAGCGGAGATAATATTTCATTCACTTTTGAAAAACATCTTAATTTATTCACTAATTAAATTGACTGCCACTGTGGTCCAGTGGATAGCGTATGCGACTGCTGATCGGAGGTCCCAGGTTCGATTCCCAGGTCGGGCAAGTGTTACTGGGTTTTTCCGAACACTCAAAGGCAGCCCGGAGTCTGGTGATGTGCCCGGTAACGGTAATAGGCTCGCCCCCTATTACGTGGGACCTAAAACTTCATGGCGAAATGAGGGTGTAATTTTTACACCTCTGCCTACCCCTTCGGGGATACAGGCGTGAGACTATAAATAAATAAATTAAATTATTTACCAATAAATTCATATCGACCTACGCCAGGAGATCGAGCACTGCCGTGTATAGTTCGGTGAGTGAGAGCGCTCAAGGATAAACTTCGTCCCATCCTCTTTTATAAGAAAACAGGAGAGAAAATTAATAGAGGGTTAACGATTATGAGAGCGAAGATCGCCTTTTTCTTCTCTTTCCGTAAAATTTAATTTACACGTGAGACTTTGTAAACATATAACCAAATGACACAGAGAACACAACAATTTATGTATCACACAAAAAAAATTGTTACGTATGGGGATCGAACGTACACCATTTGGCCCAGTACTTAATGGCAAGACAGCCGCTTAAACCACTACACCATACGTATAGGCCAAATTTCACGGTTTGTATTACTAGTGTCTATGAGCTACGGTTAGTCGTTTATCATCTATAATCTCGCCCGCCATTTTTTTAAAATAAATACTGCATTTATAAGCCACACCATCGACTAAAATATTGTCACAAGTTTGTCCAGATGAACAACAAATTTGAATTTATAGGCCTATACAAATATTAAAAATATTCAAGTATTTGATATACAGGGTGGCGCTACCATAGGGGCACTTTTTGAACAGAGGCATAGCGTTTAACATTCTGAAGCCTTGTACCAAAAATCAATTAAATCGGTGCAGTAGTTTAGCCACAATATCGATTTTAAGTTCAGCAATTTTTGCACATGCTTTGAATTCCACACAGCTGATACAAAACGGTCAACGACCCTACATTGTGCGCCCCGACTCGCTACGACGCGACGCCTTGACGTCATCCGAAGTTAGGCTCAGTGCAGATAAAACGGAGCGCAGTGGAGAGGATTTTATTAACGCACTTGAAAATAAACTTTATTTTTTTTACAATAAAGTGCATAAATGAACCTGACAAAAAACATTCGCGCGTCCTCGAAGATACGCGGGAATCCTCGCGCGGCGTCGAGTCGGCGCCCGCGTCGTAGCGAGTCGCAGCGCGCAATGTAGGGTCGTTGACCGTTTTGTATCAGCTCTGTGGAATTCAAAGCAAGTGCAAAAATTGCGGAACTTAAAATCGATATTGTGGCCAAACTACTGCACCGATTTAATTGATTTTTGGTACAAGGCTTCAGAATGTTGTACGCTATGCCTCTGTTCAAAAAGTGCCCCTATGGTAGCGCCACCCTGTATGTCACAGGACTGACAAGAAAGTAATTCGTTTTCTACGTTGAGTATTGACTTTGCAACAAGGGGAATGCGTTACTATTTCTAGAAACTCCAGACCTTAATATTAGAAAAAAATATTGAATCATGCGTTTTTCTTCATATCTCGGTTTTGATGTCCAGATTGAGAAAGTTACTCTTTTCAGAGTCTGTATTTTTTTTTTGAGTCTGTATTTTTTTAATACAAAGCCTATAAGCAATTCATATAAAATTAAGTTATTAAATGTAGTAATAGCAGGTACGTGGATATTTGAGATTTTAATTAGTGACCCCACCTATACTAAGACCTTTGTAGCTAGATATACCTGTGCAAGGTCTTAGTATAGGTATATAATAACTGCCTCCGTGTTCCAGTGGATAGCGTATGCGACTGCTGATCGGAGGGCCCAGGTTTGATTCCCGGAACGGGCAAAAGTGTTACTGGGTTTTTCCAAATTCTCAGTAGCAGCACGGAGTCTGGTGATGTGCCCGGTAACAACAATAGGCTCGCCCCCTATTACGTGGGACCTAAAAATTCATGGAGAAATGTGGCTGTAATATTACACCTCTGCCTACCCCTTCGTGGATACAGGCGTGAGTCTATAAATATACCTACATAAATCTCCGATACCAATATGGTATACTTATGTCACGAGTATCTAGTAGCGCACGATTAGATTGACAGTGAATCGCAAAACGCCAGTTGCCTATTCGGTCTCCAAAGCGTAGCAGCTACCTGACTTTACTCCGCATGTCCCATAGTTCTTTAAATGTCAATTTTGTTTCAGCACATGCTCTGGCAGTTCGCCGCTTGGACCGACAGCTAACGCTAGTGGAGTTAGTCATATTGGCTTATCGGCACGTACAGGGTGAAGTTTATCAGCGAATGTGCCAGATATCTGCAGTAACCAACTAACCGGGGCTATCGGCGGACCACTTCGGTGATGGACGTCTAGTTACGTCTGGCGTATGTAAAATAATTATGGTATATGAATATGGTACACTAAAGCATTGTTGTAATAGAATAGTGACTTTAGTGGCTACGTAATAGAAGTTATTTTAGATCAGCAAGTTAATAACAATATTGTATCTTGTTTGAACGAATTCGAGTATGAATGTTCATGAGATTGAGATATGGACTCGGACTAGGATACGAAAACTTGTGTACGAAATAGAACTATTATAACTGTAAAATAATCGAATTACTCAAAAATAGTCATGTCTTTCTAAAAAGCTAAACAGAATTGTTTCAAAACTTTGGTGACCGCGTTTATCAAATCACCTAATATTCTAGCCAAAAACATAATTTCATCTGCAGAAAACTGTGATCGATATGACTGTCCAAAAGTAATAAGTAGGTACATACATACATAGACTCACGCCTGTATCCAGAAGGGGTAGGCAGAGACTACGAAAAGCTATTTGCAACGATCCTGTCATATCTCTCTTGTTTCATTCACTCCCATCAAGTTTCTCATGCATGCTCTTCTGTTTAGGGTAATTCTAACCTGTCTTTTTTTAGGATGTCTCCGATCTGGTCAGAGAACGTCCGTCGAGGTCTTCCGCTTCGTCCTGTCCCATTCACACTTGCCTCATATACCTTCTTTTTCAGTCTTTCGTCATCCATCCTCTCCACGTGCCCAAACCATCTTAACATACCTTTCTCGATGCTTGTCACTACATCTTCTTTTACCCCACAACACTCTCTTATCAAGTTATAAGTGTATGCAATTAAGATAAATCATCTTGTACCAAACAGTAACATATTTCCACAATGCTCAAATAGTTTCAAACATTTTAGATATCTAAACTCTACTCTACATACTTTAGAAAATAGACCATTTTATAAAGGTGCGAAGATGAGGACCCATCATTATTTTAAGAACCTCGCTATTTTATAAAGGTACTATATAAACAAAACGTGAAGTTTGAATAAAGTAGGCTAATATAAGTATGCTTAAATTTAAAAAGAAGACGAGAAGTAGAGTGGTCTAATAAAGTAAACCCTCTTATTGTTCTGTATACAATACAAAACCATCATATTATATCAGATATATGAAGAAGTCTTCTTACTATTTTACATAGTCTTTTTACGCTTATTCCAATAAATTTGATGAAACCAGACATTTCTGTGTATATTACCAGTTAATAAACCTCACTAAATGATTCAAGGCAGCCCAAGCTCAGAAATATAATCCTATATTTACGTCTAACGCAAAATGTGAATCAAATCATGGAACTGACAGGGAGCGTTAAAACCACTATAACGTGAGCATCTTCATCGAAATTCCAATTTTGAACCCCTAAAATATTAACTGTCTAACGTTTAGAAAAGGGTTGAGCTAGTTAGGGTTGGCGAGGGCTAATCATGTCGGCGAAAGTTTGTTGAATAACTTTAAATAAAGGCTCGTTTCAGAACAGCGATAGGTTGGGAATATTTTTGTGGTTTGTTTAAAAAGAACAATTGGAAGAAAAAATACTAGAAAGATGGATTAGCCATTTTACTAGTCTTTATTACACCCAAGGGTCTCGGCGTCGCCTTCTAATTTACTCAGCACCGGCTGAATTTTCATTGCTTTGAAGGGTAAAACTATAATTTAGTAAGATCGGCACGGCCGTTTGATTAAACTAATTTGTCGCACTTTCATCATTCAGGAATGATGAAAATTATCATTCCTGAATGAATCATTGAATAAAACATAAAACGTCCTCATATTGGTTTTCTTAAATGGTACCTACTAATGGCGACCATGTCAAATTGTCAATAACTTAATAAATAAAATATTAATTCATAAAATTCTTTGTTTTCAATTTACTTTCTTGTGATAGTCTAATACGAAACTGAATGTTCAGTATAAAACGTCAGACATCGTAATTGCCATAATATGAAACTTATTAAAACACATTTATTATTTCTTTCGACGGTAAACGCTTCGAAAATTGTACACCGTCCACAAAATTTCTATCCCTTGCTACCCCTGCGTTTCCCTGTTACGCAGCTCCGGGCGAATTTGATATATTATGTATAACACTGGTATACCACAGACAAGTTTTCACGCCACTTTTGACACTAATTATATGAGCCAGAATATTCAGAGTTCGGTTCCGTGAAAAATGGAAGTGAACTTTGGGTTTATGAGTTGGGATGTGAAGGAAATTGTTTTTTTTTTGTATTAAATATGGATTTATTATTATGTGGAAAGCTACTTGGTTTATTTTCTGTATTTTTAACTTTTACATAGTCATAAGTGGGAACTCAAATAATAACGTCTAAATGGAATTGGGCAGGACATCTGGCTAGACGGGGTGATAACAGGTGGAGTAGAGCCGTTACAGAATGGCGGCCACGGATGGGGAACAGAAGTGTCGGCTGCCCCTTCGCAAGATGGGCCAACGATATCGTTGCAATCGCGGGCCGATCCTGGACTAAATTATCACAACATCGATGGAAATGGCAAGAACAAAGAGAGGCCTATGTTCAGCAGTGGACACAGTCGGGCTGTGGATGATGATGATGATGAAAAGTCATAAGCTTCATTAAAACGTCCACTGCTGACCATCCATCCAGCCTCCTCCGAATCATAGTAGGTACATTGAACAAAATTATTTTAGTTTCGATATTAAGTATAATTCCATAAAAGTAGATCAAACTCCACGACAAGTGTAGAGCTGTAGAGTCACTGACATTATGAACTTACTCCCTTCGTCAAAGAATATTCGTCAAAGAATTGCTATGCAAAATAAACCTGGTCAGATCTTGACGTTTGCTTTGATCTGCTGCTGTTGAACAGCGCATGAAGAGGAAGCATGGCATAAATGCCTTCTGCTAACTTATTTTTACCATTTTTTTTTAAGGCTGAAGTTTTTATTTGCTTCGCGCTAATCTTTCGGGTAAACTACGGGTCCGATTTGAAAAATTATTTCAGTGTTAGGTAGCCCATTTATCGAGGAAGGCTATAGGATATATAACATCACTCTTTAATCTACGGGAGCAGAGCAGTAGCCTTAAATAACGCGAGTGTAACCGCGGGCTAAAAATGTAATATTGAGATACGCCGCATTGCAACGCAATGCTTACAAATTTTGTTCGCGGGCACCTTACTATCGACTATTCTATCTTACCATTATCTAGATATTATGCACAATACAATACATTAGTAACAAAATAATATAGCTGTAATTAATCAAATCTTGATTAAACCTTATCCATTTTGGTTAACAATAGTAACATTTCACGAATCCGTACTAAACCAAACATCGATCAAATATACAGAGGTTTCTAACACGTATGTAATATGTTTAATATGTTAGTTAACGTGAAGATATATGGGCATTATTAAGGACCTTTAGTAAATCATGTTAGGGAGATTGGGAAGGACTGTTTAAGGCTGCTAAGAGGACCCAAAGGCTCCAGAAGGCTCGTTGTATTAACACATATGTACTTACATATGTCATGCCTATAATATTTCTAATAAATGTATGGTCTTATTGTATTGCCTATATGTATAATTAAGATTTTCACATGACTGCCTCGTTGGTCTCGCGGCATAAATGTGCGCGTGGGATCGGGAGGTCTCGGGCTCCATTCCCGGGTCTGGCAAAGTGTTATTGGGTTTTTCCGTGAGGAAATTCTTAGTAGCATCACGGAGTCTGGTAATGTGCCCGGTACGGCAATAGGCTCGCCCCCTATTACGTGGGACCTAAAAATTCATGGCGAAATGTGGGTGTAATATTACACCTGTGCCTACCCCTTCGGGGATACAGGCGTGAGTCTATAAATAAATAAAAAAAGATTTTAAAGTGTAATGGGGAGATTATTGCCAAGCTAAGGGTCTCAGGTTGTGACTGTCTGCAACGGAGACTAATCGAATGTTTGTGCTTATTAAATTGTTTAGAAGGTATTGTTTGCTCCGTCCTTTGGAAATAACGTTGACTCGCTGAGCTATAGGTATGTCGTGAAAAATACTTACGAATATGGCAATTCGTTTAGGTTTCGAAAATTATTTCAAATTATGTCAAATCTATTTAAAAAAGACATCTGTAGACTCCAAGGAGCCAATTCTCCTATTTTTATATGACATTGATATTATATTTCAATGGACTCAGAAGCGGTTTTCTGATAACCTATTGACATTATCGTATAATTTGAAATAAACAGTTCGTCGTTGACACTGGTTTATTTACGATCTCGTTACAACTTCAAATATCAGATAATTTAGAAGAATACGCTTTTTGTGACGTAAGTATGACACTGACATGATATCGAAACTATATTTATTTAGCAGAATTGGGCCCCAAGGCGAGACACTAATCTTAATCTTATATATAAAGCTGAAGAGTTTGTTTGTTTGTTTGGTTCTCAGGATCTACTGATCCGATTTGAAAAATTCTTTCAGTATTAGATAGTCCATTTATTGAGGAAGGCTAAAGGCTATATAACATCACGCTATGAGCGACGGGAGCAGAGCAGTAGCCTTTAATAACGCGGGTGTAACCGCGGGCATCCTCTAGTTGTATCATAACCGGGCGAACACTAAGATGACGATAAATTAGAAAATTAATTTTATGTATCATAATTCATAATAATAAATACGTGACTCCAGTAAATACCAGTGTGAAAATACTAATCAACATTCGAATCATTAGGTAAAAATATACAAACATTTTATTTTATTTCATCCCGATTGTATTGGGATGAAAAAAAAGTGGGTATAGCAATATACTTACCTCTGCCTACCTCTTCGGGGATATAGGCGTGAGACTATGTATGTATTGGGATAGGATATGGTATCATCTTATTCACACAACTTTTGGTTATAAAAATAGTCCGCATCATCGTTGTAGCCTTACTTTTGAAAGTAGTAGTAGTAGTAGTATTCCTCGCCCTCTCTTAATGGACAGCAAAAAAAAGGAAAAGCGTAAAATTGTTCATCGCAAAATGTCATAATGCAATATAATTGCTAAAATGTATAATTTTATTAATTTTCCTAATGGCATTCGATATTTATTTACCTGTTAGGTATGTATCTCCATAACTGTATGTATTTTACGCATAATTCAACAATATGAGTTCATCTGTTGTTTATCCGCGAGGGGCAAAAATATAAAAATATTCAGAAATACTTTGGCGTGTTCTTAAATCATATGTCGGAAACATTCAAACAATAGACACCAGCATCCAGTCTGAAGTATTTTTTGCCGGTCATATGTAGATTATGGCATGTTTTCGGGAACACTTAGCTTTTACACGGCCTTATATTGGACTTCTTTTAATGGAAATGGTATCTTAGTATGTAGAGAGTATGATATGGAATGGATATAGACTTTTTTATGTAATAATAGGCGGCAAACGAACAGACGGATCGCCTGTTGGTAAGCAATTACCGCCGCCCATGGACACCCGCAACACCACAGGAGTCACAAGTGCGTTGCCGCCCATTGGGGTTGGGAAAAGGGATAGGATAAGGAGTGGGATGAGGGAGAATGAATAGGGGATAGGGCCTCTGGCACTCTCACTCACCGAACGAAACGCAACAGTTTAGGTACTGTTACTTTACGTCGATTATCTGTGAGAGGGTAGTACTTCCCCGGTCGAGCCGGCCCATTCATGCTGAAATCAGCAAGGCTCTACTACCGAAAACCTGAAGGTATTTCGTCCATAATGAGCGATATTTTAACTACTACGAAGTTCAAGTCTTTCAAGTGATTACTACATTATACTAATAGTTTTGGCTATGGCTTGTCTGTCAGTCAGTAACGCAAGGATTTTATACATACAGATATTGATATCTAACCCACTAACTACCAAAACACTTCGATTTCCCGTATTCGCTTTCGTGTGTCACAGTTTTAAACCGTCGAGTGCCCCACGGAACTGTAACCGCAACAGCAATTACAGCCAGTCACACCTACTTTAAATGACAATCGGTGACACGTAAGAGTCATGAATGTTTTACGAGCCGTCCAATCGATCTACTCGTAAATGTGAGGGTGAAACGACTTGAGACTGCCGGGAAGTCCAGGTGGGTAAAACGGAGCTTGCACTTATAATTGTACGGTTGCTGCAATGGTTTAACTGATCGTTTCGATGCTATTGTGTCAAGTATCGTCTCGGTTCTTTTCTACATATTATATGTGATTACAATTTGAATGATTTGTTTCAAGTTTTTATGTCTTGTCTCATGTGTTCTTGAGCTTCGCCGTTGCCGCGCTAGGGATGAATCCAGAATCGCGGATGAGTTTACAAACATTCTTATACCAAGAACCCTCAGATTCAACACTACAATCAGCAGTGCAGTATGTGATTAATTTGTGTGTCGATACCCTTGCGCCATCTCATCTTCTTAGCACAGCGGGTTGTGCGGGCGCTGCTGCTGCCAAAGCTGAGCTCTAAAACGGCGCAAATACGAAAATCTTGTAGGGGATTATAAATTTGAGCCGTTTGGAGTCGAAACGTTGGGGTCATGGGGTCCAAGTGCTAGATCTCTCTATAGAGAGCTTGCGAAGAAACTTGTCGACGCCTCACTTGACCAGAAGGGTGGTATGTATCTAGCACAAAAAATTTGCATTACCATACAGTGTGGCAATGCTGCCAGTCTTCTGGGCACGTTCCCAATAGACGATGTGGAGGACTTTCACGACGCCCTTTGAATATATATTTTCTTTTTTATTTGTATTGTATTTTAATTACCTATAATTGGTTCTAAAATTAAGTTGCTGTTAATTGGAAAGGGTTTGTATGTATCAAAAGACTGAAAAAAGAAGGTTAATTATATTACCTCATATTGTATGTAGCTATACAAAACGTTAGACAATCATACTCTTGTCTGAGTAGTGTATAATAGATAGCAGCTAAATATTTAAAAAACGGCTGCTCATAATTATGAGACGTCAATAAGGCCAGTAATTACCAACAACGTAAAAGTAGCAGTTATATGTCGTCAAAATATTCGGAACAACTGAAATTATTTCGTATATCTGACTGATTACAGCTTAAGCATTTAATTACTCTAAAGCACGTGATTATTAAGTATTTTAATGTTTTGAATATAACAAATTACACTAGAAAATTTATTTATTTCACTAGAATTCAACACACAAAACACAACGCAGCTATTGATAGGTATAGAGTGCCGTAAAGTACCTAAATTTTAACAAAGCATATTACGCAAAATGATATAATGCCCTCCGTTAAAATGTAGGTATAGGTATTAAAGGATTATACACAAGCAACCACTCATCACGGGTTGTTATTTTCCATTTTTCCTCCTATTCAAACAATGGTTGTTGACATTTGCTTCTGCGTCGAATTAAAGTGCTCTTTTAATTAGAACAATACGAATCAAAGTGCGCATAAATTGTCCGTGAGGCGCAAAAACGTATGCCAAACAACTGTAGACAATGGATTATTGTACTTTAACATGTCAACAATAAGTCTCAGATGCTAAGCTTTTGTGATACCACTGGTTTTAAAGTCGAATAACTTAGGACGGATTACTTTCGAGTGATATACAAGTGACAACATTACCTTCTTAGTACATGGATTGATGCACTCAAAATTCCAAAATATTATGAGAATGTCGAGTAATTTTCTGCTGCAACAAAGGAAATGGTACTGTTAATTGTAAATAAGGAATTTTAAATTGCCATTTAAAATACCTCAGTTAATTTAAAATTAATTGAGGTGAAAACAAAAACGTTGGTCATAACAATTTTTGAACGATCATTATATGTAATAGTTTTTATATTACAAGTTTTGATACTTATGTTGTATGAGTCAAATATTTCCAACTGAATTGGATCTACTCCAATCATTCTTTGGAGTCGAAATTTTCAATATAAACCTTCAATTCTAAATAGATCACGCTATAAGTAAGTATGCCATTTTTAAATTCTAGTAGGCTTTAGATCCATGTGAGTCTAACTAGTCCTCTCAAACCTCTTTCTTCAGTCTATCTTTCCTCCCACTATGAGAAAAGAAGAAGGGATGGCAATAAGCATTTAGATAATTAGCGTTTTGACTCAACGTTTTGAACAAAACGCATCTTTAGAAACACTTCTATTTTACGTCGATATCTCTTTACATTTTTAGTCGATACAACGGTGACACTAACCCGAAGATTTTAGCCAGTTTATGCTGCCATCCAGTTTCTACCACTCAAACTTATAATCATCATCAGCCTGTAACAGTCCACTGCTCGACTAGGCCTCTCCTTTGAAAGGAGGAATTTGCCTACTATACCACGCTGGCCAAACGGGTTGGTATAGGGTTTGTATCAACTTCCTACTTCTTATTCCTTCTCTTACAGGGCTGTTCTCTGCATAATATGCTCCCTTTGCTGGCTCTTACGACACCCATGGGATGATATGGGGTGGTGACATTCCGTATTCTTAATCCGTCACCACACGGACACACAAACTTACAAAGTAAAGACAAAATCAAGTGACACTGAAACTGAACTCAGAAGCTTGATTAATTGCACTCAAATTCACATAATTATTTCATAAACTCCCTGACTAACCAGTAGTAATGGTCATAATATAAAAACAAAATCCACTCGTGCGCAGTTGCAACGGTGTGATGTTACTACAATTATTATTTAATAATAATTGTAGTAATCTTTAATAACATAAACATCATTATCTTCATGTAAAATTACTTTTTAGTTCACATGATATAATGTTCACTCTTATACTGTAAAGTTTACTAAACATTGGGTTTATAGTTTTATTAGAACCACTATTGGGGTCATGGGTACAGTTGATAGTAAAAAAGCTATAAAATAGGCTATCGAAACAGATGTTGATTATGTAACCATCAATCAAGGAAACTACTCGATAAATTTTCACAACTCACTTCGATTTGATTATGATCACGTTGTGTATTATTTTAAGAACGGTGGTAGTTAGTTCTTTTGTCGTATGGGACTACATAGAAGTTGCAAAATGAACACAATTTTATAAAAAAAAATATTGTCTTTAAATAGTAAATAAGATGAAGAAAGTGAGTGGTTTATTTTCATTTTGTTGTTGAATTTGTGTGTTACTTACATAACTTCATAATAATGAAGCATGACACAAAAGGCCTAATTACAAACAGGGACTAAATGTAATATCTGATTTATTCCAAGATTTTGTGTTTATAAACATATTTGAAGAAGTTAGTCATTTATCACATTATATCTTTAAACTATGTTAGCCAAGTCCAAATCCTGTGACAGTTTAAATTTTTTTTCATATGACTTTTTAAATAACTATAAATTTGACATACACCTAAGTCCAACCCATCAGCATAAGTTTTTTATCTTCTGAACCCATTTAAATTAACCCACTTCAAACTAGACTTATTGTTTCTCTACAAACTCTATAGATCAAACCACTAATATTCAAGGCAATTTCTACAAAAAGCTAGCTTGGCTTGAACAACGTGTCTTCATTTAGTCCAGACAAGACACGTGTGGACTGGACAGGTCAATTTTCAATTAATAGCGCAGCTCTGCTGATTGCGTTTTATTGTTCAATACATGGTTTACACTCGGTGTTGGTAGGTAGTTTGTAGACGGCGAATTATTTGGTGCGAGGTTTTGGGTAGGTGTTGTGAAAAGTGAACCTTCGAAATTAGTTTTATCAATACTGAAGTTTAGGTATAGAATGGATTTTGATAAATATTTGCAGTAATACAGCTTATACAGCTTCATAACACATCGCTTACCTTTTGTCACGATAGCCGTGCTCACGCAGGTGAAACCACCGACTGTAGTAGTTTTACACATATTTCTGTTAAACTTTTTTTTTATAGTCTCTCGCATTATCCCAGAAGAGCAGAAGGCAGAGGTGTAAATATTACACACACATTTTGCCATGAATTTTTAGGTGCCACGTAATAGGGGGCGAGCCTATTGCCGTTACCGGCCACATCACCAGACTCCGGGCTGCTAGTGAGTATTCGGAAACACGCATTAACACTTGCCCGACCCGGGATCGAACCCGGGATCTCCGATCAGCAGTCGCATACGCTATCCACTGGACCATGGAGGCAGTTTGATTGGCTATAATATAGCATATTAGAATTCTATCTCATAAACAGATTATGGCGACTGGTTGAATATGCATTCTCTAAGTTCTAAGAATTTTGCAGCGTAATCTAAGGGAAAATTCATTTGGTAGCATTTCCATAATCATTTGACTAGAATAGCCCACCAAAGGTCAGATTTACTAACTTATTTAGTCCGTCAACTCTATAACTATTCTATACATATTTTTTCTTTCACTGAACTGAAGAACTGAACTGAAGTCCCAGATTAGCTTACTTTTAAAACGTAGTGCGTTCTAAAAACCAATACAATTGGTGGCATGCTATTATTTTGGAACATGAAGTTGTGCAACCCACTATTCGGTGCCGGAAACTAACATGAAATAGAATAAAAAATCCGAAATTAAACGCAAAGGGTTGGCTATTTTCTAAACGTTGCCGCCATATTGATTTATTACACGTGTAAATTTACTTTACTCCCATTAAAAGTAAATCAAAGTGGGCTGTAAATCGTCAAAGTCCGGAGAACGACCAGAGTAACTTGGCCCCTGATCTTCTAAACAGACACCTCTGTTTGTTTGTATTTTGTTCGTAGTGTGGGAGGGTGGGTATTTCAAGTTTTAGTGGTGGGTTTGTGAGGATAAAACGCTGTGCGGTACCACACAGACCGCGTTTGTGCAGTCAACATTTGTGCAATGGCGGTAGTGTGCTCATAAATTCACGGATTTTTTACACTATTTTATATGGCACTCGATTCTTTTGATCGTAATCTTTTATCGGATGTTGTGAAAAGTGTTTTGATATTTTACTGAATCGTTTTAAAAGAGGATTTTTGTTACTGATGATTACTCAATCCAAAGATACTCAAACTACGAAAGCTATATTAAAAATGCTGTTGTACTCATATCTTTTTTATGGAGCTCACACTTTAGAACCAGTTTATTCATCATTTAAAAGTTATGTATTTCAAGAATACTGTAACTGATATTTTATGTGTACATACATTATTTTGTTCCCACAAAGTTGAATCAGCGCTGCCGATCCTTTCACATTGATGCAATTTTCTTCTATTGGGACGCACACACATTCTAATTAAAGACGTACCATTTGCAGAAACAAACAACAGCGTAACATTAAGGCGGAACATGGCAACATTGAAATAAATAGATGCTCTACTGCAGTTCTCTTGGCCGTACTAGGCTCAATCTCGACGAACAATATTAGTGGCAACACCGAAAGGGAGGCGGCGTTGAAATCTGAGAATCAAAATTGAATGCAGCGAGAACCTAGTGAAGATTAGATTTGCATCTGATCCGTTGCATTGATTGTATCTATTCATTATTGAGGCATAATTGAGGTAAACCTACTGGCTTAACACCTACGCATTAATAAATAATAATATTGTAGTTGAATAATAATAATTCACGCTATGGCATACACTAGACACAGCCCTTTATATGGTTACTTACTTATTTGAAATACATGTAGGTATTTAAGAATACAAATATGGATCAAAATATTTCTAAGCTTTGAATTTTTTGTAATACTGAACACAATTAAACTGTAAGTCATTGAAATAGACATATCTGCACAAAAACTTTGAACAGGCAAACTGTGTTTAGCGATTTAGCCAGGCAGAGTCATGTAATTATGTTATAATAACAAATGACAAAATGCAGAATTTCAATTTTGTTCCACAGCCAACAGTTATTTTCAAAACACCTTTAAAATATTATTGTCGTTCTTATACATTATAATCATCACTCTTCTTTATAATCTATACTACTTCTGGCCACAGGCTTCTTCACATTAGGAGAAGGTAAGGTCTTGTTTACGACAATTTCAAAATTAATATAAAATCTCTTAATTTCATAGTAATTCAGTTTCAGTATTTATGACAAGTAGGTAGTAGGAATGAAGCTCTCTGCAGGCGCTACCTAATTGAAAATAGGTGTCACCCGTCTACCTACCAGAATCAGTGCATTGTCTGTTCCGTGTTGAGTGTATTTTGTAGTATGCCACCGCTGAGCTGCGCTTGGATAGGTACTATTTACTCAATAAATCTTACGTCCATAGACTTGTACCTAACTGTTAATGACAATGTTCTTCGAATGCGAATGTTTGCCAAACAGATTTCAACGACGTTATTATTTTTAAATAAAGTTAAATTCCATGGCCACGGCTAGTCTAACCCACGCCAAAACGTAAGGGCACATTTGACGTTTAATACATTTTCATAATTTTAAAAGTAACGCTAATATTACTTGTTCCGTCTGAATTTATACAAATCACGAAATTTTGATTAAAATTCTACGAATAATTCATTAAACAATATACTATGTTAAGTTTGCATTTAGGCGCGTATAGGCGCGCCTTTTGGCACAAGCGCAACTCGTACGAGCTTTGACGCGCTTCTAACCTCGTATAAGTGCGAGGTGTCAGAATCCATGTTGACAAGACTATGACTCGATGTCACTACCGTCTGACATCTTGTCAGTGTCAACATGGATTCTGACGGCTCAGTGCGTCAACGCTCGTACGAGTTGCGCGTGTGCCAAAAGGCGCGCCTATAGGCGCCTACATGCGCTTTCAAAAACGAAATTATGCGCGCGTATAAAACGCGAATCTGAAACCGCCCTTACAAGTGAATGCTCAGGTGTATCAGCACCATTACTGTACGAGTTGTTGTTCCGATATGGCCGTTTTAACTATAAATGTCGCTTTCATACAAAATAATTTAGCGGGTCTTAATCGCGTAAAATTAACTTACACAATTAAGGTATAAATAACTATATGTATACAAATCACGAAAGTTTAAAATCGTTAATTATCGCTTTATTGAATTTACCCATTTAAAAGTCAACTAGGACCTCAAAGATACTGTAATTTTTTCCAAATCAAAATAAGCCGAGTAATTTAAGAGATTACTTACTTACACAAGCAAACATTACAACTCTCTACACTGTTATGTATAAGGTAGTTGACACCAATCATGCTAATACTAACACTGGTGTCAACCACCCATTGCATTTAATAGAGTGAACTTATGACTTACAGTTGACTGATAGCAGTGCAGTCAAAAGCTAAATGTCTGTGAAATATTATTTCGCGTTGTTCGCGTGAACCCTTCCACACAGTTTTACTGCCGCCATTCATCAACTTAGCATGCACTTATTACTTTAAGTGCAACACTATACCAGATTATATCGCTAATTTGTTGATAGCTATTTTAGTAATAAAATGCAAGCATGCTAATATTTACTTTATAGGATTCGATCGTGTGAATTTTGAAAGCAGCTATTTGGTAACTCCTACCATTTGGTTGGGTGACATTACTGTGACTGTGTGAAATGTGTAATTGAAAAATGGTATTTTCTTTAAAATGTCTAAAATGTTAAAGATTATCACTATAAATAATCAAAATAAATTAAGTTTTTTCATTCAGTAAAAACATGGCATCTGGTGACGATAAAAATATTTGAAAATAATGCAAACTTTTACGAACAACATTAATAATTATGTCAATTTTAATATCGAATATTAAGAGTTGATTTAAAAAGTCTCTTTAATTAAAGATTTAGATTAGTATTAAACGGTCAGATTCATAAACTATCTCTATCTTAAATAATTTTCAAGATTTACAGTTGAAACATATTTCAAAATGCCATGCGGTCAGAATGCTCGTAAGTTCGCAACACATCTTGCCAAGAGAAACACTGGAGAATAACTCAAACCACAATCTTTAATTCGCAAGAAATTCCCGACTGCGCTGTATTTTACAACTCTCGCCTGCAAGTAGTACAATAGTGCAACCATTATGCCATATACTATTGAGCACACTCAAGCGTTCATATAATTAATTAATATAGAAATGGTTTACCTTCCAACTGTA
The DNA here is from genome assembly GCA_944739405.2 of Euclidia mi. Classification (NCBI taxonomy): domain Eukaryota; kingdom Metazoa; phylum Arthropoda; class Insecta; order Lepidoptera; family Erebidae; genus Euclidia; species Euclidia mi. The sequence goes on from OX123197.2 coordinate 15,759,863, forward strand.
AAGTGAAATGGGAGCATTCGCCTTTATAAAAATGCACAAGCAACACGCGAACCCAGTAACTGATGATTAAATTACTTTAGTAAAATATTGGCCAGTAAAACTCTTATCATAGAAAATTGTTCCTGGTCCGAGAGAAATTAAAAATAACATCAACTAGTAAGTGATGTCCAGAAAAAAATGAGCCGTGAAGGATTACATCACAGGTCTCATTTAAAGGTTTCTGCGATCTTAACTCATCGTTTTTCATCCCGGTTGCGTCTGAGACTGCTTTCGTCACTGGAGACCGAAATCCATCATCTACCTTAACCAGATTTGCCAAAAAATTAGCTTTTCCATCGAACGAATGCAATCTTACCTTCGCAACCCTGCAGGATAGTTATATCCTTTGGCTAAGAACAGTGTCAGGAATATTTAAAAGGGTACTGACTAACGGATTGTCCGTGTGGCGACGGATTAAGAATACGGAATGTAACCACCCCATATCATCCCATGGGTGTCGTAAGAGCCGACAGAGGGAGCATACTATGCAGAGAATAGCAATGTAAGAGAAGGAAAACTTGAAACAAACCCTATACCAACCCGTTTGGCCAGCGCGGTGGTATAGTAGGCCAATTCCTCCTTTCAAAAGAGAGGCCTAGTCCAGCAGTGGACTGTAAGGGGCTGATGATGAACTAACGGATGGTCCCTTGATCTATCCAGGGGTTTGGCTACTAGAGATTGATATCTAACATGAGTTTCATAAAAAAATGTCAGATATCTCTAGTTGCCAAATTCCTGGATAGATCTAATTTAGAAACAGGTTATTGCTGTAACGAATGTGAAATATCTACATGACGTCAAGATCGACGCTTAAACGTGATCAAAGGCAAGAAGCAAGTAACATCATCATCCTCTTAGCGTTTTCCGAGTTCTCAATCTGGGGTCCGCTTCCTAGTCTAACCGGATTTAGCTGAATATTAGCCTTTCCACAGAGCGACTGCCTGCCTGACCTCTGCAACCCGAAGGAATAGCGATATTCCATGGTTTAGACTAGTGTCAGTTTATTTAGAAGGTATTGACGCCCTGTAACGACTATTAAAGATCTTTAAATGAAGTGATCTTGAAATGTACAACTACAAGATGTAACAAAAATGTATCATAGTAATAAGGAACGTGTTATATGTTGTTGTACTTAATATGAATAAAGATATTTATTTATTTATTTATTTTATGACAACCGGGACCGACGGCTTAACATGCTCTCCGAGGCACGGGTCAAGCGATAATTAACAATTCAATACGCACATAACTCCGTAAAGTCATTGGTGCGTGCCGTGGATTCGAACCCGATACCCTCTCAACCCTCTGCATGGCAGTCTGTTGGTATCTCCACTAGGGTATCGCTGCCTTGCAAGAAGCCAGTAACAATGATCAATTTAATATGCACATAATTTGGAGAAGTCTCCGTGTGGCAATTTATTGGTCTTCTCACGAGGTTATCGCTACTTCTTAACTTTCAGGATAATAATAAGCCTGCAAGGTGCAACCTCACTTAGGTTATATTCTTCGTCAGTAACATATTCAATTCAGTTTCAGCTTCAACGAACAGCTGTCAACCTTATTATTATGCCAATAAAGTTATTATTATTATTAGTTTATGTACGTTTACTCGTAGATATTTGTACTTTAGATAGGTAACTCAGAGAATGGACTACTTTACTCCTATTTTTAGTAAAAAGAAATACCAGAACCACAACAACATCAACTAGTAGCTAGCGATAAAGCTGCGTTATCATTCTGTCAGTTCGAAGCAATTACTATGAAATCCTAAGAACAGCAAAATATTGCTTGGATATTCATGTTCAAAATGCCTTCATTTAGAATGTTCTAGGCTGGATTGACGACGAAGACGATATTTTTTTAATATTCACGAGAACATTGTGAGATTTTGGTAGAACACGGCTTGGTTACTGAAAGCTCTGTAAAATCGTCGTTATTAAAATTCGAGTCACGTTCAAAACGTAGAATTGTACAAACCTCGTATTTTAGGATGGTTTAAACTTGATATGAAGTAAAATTTTCGCTACGACTTGATTTCTTGGTATGGAAAATATACCTGGCCTTTTAGAAGTCAGGTAGTAAAATGCTGCTTTGTATTGTTAGAAATTTTGCCGTGCAGTACGGTGTTTAAGAAACTTCTAGGGAAACTACATTCTATCTGGATTTTTTGATACAGAACATATTATGACGTTTATGACGTAGGCATTCACTACGATACATTTTTTAAATATTCCATTGCTAGATGGGTAAAATAGGCTACTTAATTAACTAAAGGCAGGAAACCGTAACCGTAGTTATTTAAGTAGATGGTATTTTAAAATTAGAAATCTTATGACCAGGTTGAATTACTCGAGTATAAAGCCAATTAAATAAACCAACTGCACATAATCAACCACATAAACCGTAATTCACATTATATAGTATCCCAAATAGCCACAAACAACCCTATTACTGAACAAATATCCCTATACCTACACCAATAACGGCAACACCGAACGCGGCGAAACCTCCTTTGATCGAAAGCAAACCTCATATAGCCTCTTACTCCAAATAGCGGCCAAGTTTGCGAAATGATATAAGCACACATCATCAAAGAGCATAATATTATTTATTTGGATACGCCATTGATCCGTATATTTTGTTAATCATACATTTAAAATACATTTGTGGGAAATTTACCTTATTTACCCGCCGTGGGAAATGACAGCTGTAGTTTTTTTATTAATGGTAATGAAATCAACCCTTTGCGTACTTGTTAGAAAAATATTTCGAATGTTGTTATATCAATTGGATATCTATTTAAGGTTGAGCCTTTTTCAAACGACTTCATTCCGATCGGTTACAACGACTAGTATTATACTTTAATCTTCAACTGTTTTTGTTTTCCGACCTACCGACCTTGTATTCCGACTAATAAGTTTCTTAAATTGTTGTTCTCACCGCTCGAGTCTAGGAAAAACCACTGAAACAATGCGCGGCGACCAGTTCTACCTCTCGAAAAAATTAGAGCGTACAATTTTTTACTTCATTTCATACCATAGCTAGGCAGTATGTTAATAAAGTTTTTAATTTCGTTATGGTGATTAAAGTCTGTTATACACCCCATAATTCAGAGCTTATAGAATCTGGATGTTAGCTAGTGAATCGAGCTTCCTTTGAAAATCCTTTTACTGAAAGCTCTGATTACACCGAAATTCAAATAACCAAAATACCGTATAGCCAGCCGTAATTTACTCGAAACTGTCCAATGGAAACAGACAGCAGATAAAAAATAATTCTGACAATAATAAAGACATTTAAAAAAGACAAAATATTATTATTATGGAACTTAATATTCCGAGAAAGCCTTATTTAAAAATCATGATGAGAAATAAAAGATTCGATTCAAGTCACTGACACAAACGTTATAAAATTCCATGAAATGTATGAAGGAACAGATTTCAGTAAAAAAGAGATGTAAAACAAACATATTGTTTGTATCCGAAACAGAATTTCTGCGTACTTCTCGCAGATGTGATAATACCTGTTTCGCAATGCAAAAATACGTTTTTTGATAATAGAATTTCAACGTTTGCAAAAGTTTTTTCATGGAAAACTTGAAACAATGCTGTGAAACCTTCTTGTGCTTATACTTTAAAATAATGCAGCTTTGCCTCGAGCAGTTCAACCGGAATCGTTATTTATTTCCTTAACAATTTAACACAGTGATGAGGTTTTTATTAAATTATTGGGTTAGATTTTTAGTGTACTTCAGAGAAATGCTTTGAAAAAATAACCTTTTTATTCAAATAAATAACTTTATAACTATAAAAGAAGTACACGTGTAACTACCACAAACTGATCTGTTAAATACGTATGTACAAGACGTGTACATAGAATTTCCAACTTTCTTTTGAATCAACGTTGGAATTCGATGTCTGGCGTCAGCAGATAGGTAGAGCGTCATACACGACATTGCCAAGGCAGAGGAAACCGATATCTCTACTGTGCTAATAACTTCCACGAATATTGAAGAACATTCTTGTTTTGTTATATGTTGCATGGCTTTTACTATCGCTAATAAAATCACTAGCAAGGTAATTTAAGTACAATTTATATTTATGTAACGGGTTTGTATCGCGTATTTATCTTATATCTTAACCTAATATATAAAGGTAAAGAGTTTGTTTGTTTGGTTGAACGCGCTAATCTCAGGAACTGCTGGTCCGATTTGAAAAATTATTTCAGTGTTAGATAGCCCATTTATTGAGGAAGGCTATAGACTATATAACATCACGCTATGAGCGACGAGAGTAGAGCATTAGCGGGTGTAACTGCCGGCATCCTCTACTTTGAAAATAAAGGTGAAGTACCTTAAATTTGCTCGGACATTACAGCGTGGGTTATACTAGCCGTGGACGTTTATGATAATTCTTGTACTACCAGTACAAGAATTATCATAAATTTTGTGTTTTCATGGTGGAAACCTCGACTTCTTGAGGCAGGCAGGAGGAAGGAGGAATGTGTGTGATTCTGATGTACACCGTTCGGAGCCAATTCAGTAATCCACCACAGTGTCCGTTGAATTTCCATACCATCGTGGTTATGCGAATCGCGATTAGCGATATTTCAATTCTGGATGTTCAGTGTCGAATCGAAATCAAAACTACGACGCTCAAAGCAATGCTATGCGGTGCGAACCACTGCAACCACTACGCCATAATAACAGTAAAATAAATGTGCTGGCTCAGCCATAGTACTTACATAAACTCAAAGTAAAGTAATAGTATTCCTTCTATTTTTAACTCTTTAATCAGTAAGCTCGCAGGTCGTAGCTACCTTTGAAAAAGAATGAATACTTTTCCAAATAAGTATTATAGACCTACCATCAATAACGACCAAAAAAAAGCCCAAATGAATGACTCGACGGTCCAGAACCAATAAGTCTGGCACAAAATGACGAAGATCGTCGATCCCAAATGAGGCGGGATAAGGCTAGACAGAGAAAAATAATGTTTATAAAAATCGTTTATGTAGATTTTCAAGAAAGAGCAATCAATAATATAAATATACAGGCTAACTACAAATTCAACCATTTCCTAGAAGCTCGCTGTATAACGAATGATATGCAACGCATACCTTTTAAGTCAAGTACGGGTGAAAATATGCTGTTTCTAAGATATCGGCTTAAAGACATTTTCTTTAATTGTTATAGAAATATTTGAAAGAAGAAAACTGACATACTACATATACTTTAGGTAGCTAAAACAAAAATCTAACATCTGCACTACGAGGCAATGTAATAAATAAATGAAATAAACAAGAATTATCGTGATATTATACACAATTCACTTATAATTGTGATAAATGCCTTGAATAATGGTAACTGGCATCATTAACGCATGATTATGTTTACTTAGATACAGGAAATTGGCTTGGCTTCACTATGATGGCAAATGATGTACTTCAAACTTATGACATCCTTTATGACTGCTCTTTTATATCATTATACTAAAATAGAAGTTAAATTATATCAATCATCTTACTATTTCCTATGTTAATTTAACTATAGAGCAAAAAGTAATCTCCGATAAATTATTACATACTAAATATTGTTTTATTCATCATTCTATACCTACTAAAAAAAAGAATTGCATAGGCAAATATATTTTAATTTAATTACAGTATATGTTTATCGCAGTCCTAATAAATCAGCTTAGTGTATTATATATTAAAACCTGTAGCCACAAACTGAATTGTTCAAATTGTTTTTTTATAGTAGTTGCATATTTCTATAATACTAGCTTAGCCCGCGGTAACACCTGCGTCATTTAGGGCTCCTGCTCCGCACCAGTGGATAAATTAGCTATCCAACACAAAAAAAAATAAAAAAAATATCAAAATGAACCAGTAGTTCCTTAGTTTAGCGCGTTCTACCAACCAAACAAACAAACCTCTTAGCTTTATTATATTAGTATAAATATAAGCAATACGTGCGTTTTTATACCTTGATATCCAAAATCCAATTCTAGCAGGCACTGAATTGGTGCAAACGTCAGCACAAAGGCGACATGGCGTTTGTTTATTAGAAGCTAGTGGGTCAAAAGCAATTTCTCTATACTAATTGTACAGACAGAGGCATTCCATTGTAAACGGTATTGTTTTACACGGTCGGTATCTAACCCAGTGGAAGTGAGTGGATCAAAAGAAAACAGGACAGCGGATTTGAAACTAAAATTTAAAATAAGTTTCTTAGGTAAATCTTGATAAGGTGATGGCGGTAAGTATTACTTTAAAAATATTTAAAATCATTTTTAAGCGAGTAACAAAAATACTTATTGTTTTGTGAAAAAATAGATTTTCTATTACCGTAACATACCTTTATAAAGCTATAAACTTTTCGCGAATTCTGACAGGTCTTATTGTGAAAAAATTAACAGCGTGGAGGTCGTACAGTCTTTGCAGGTCCATCGCCGTTTAGCCAAAGAGCTCAGATATTTTAAACATAGGGCACATTTCTTATGGGTGCTCTGAAGACAAACTTTTTGTGACCCAAATTGCCGCTTGACGGCGTAGCAGTCGTGCTGTGACAGCTGTCTCTACGAGAGCAGGAGAGACGAACGTTCCTCCTGTGTATCTTAACTACGAGAGCAAATGAGACGGAGAACGACGCCAGCGCTGCCAACGGCGCCAACTACGAACTAAACTGGAGACAGTCTCCACTTGGAATCGGCACACGAAATCCTTAAGAACTGCGCTTCTATGTGAATCTGTATTCATTGGTTTAGCATTGCGCAGAGTGTTCTGATACGATGTGTCACAGGGGACAACACTGCGTGTGACCCACAAATTGTTGTAAATTACTTAAAGTGTTGTTCCGTTCACACCCTATACCCGTTGATTCTATGTTTTATATTGCACTGGGAATGAATATGTTCCCTTATTACAGAATTTTTATTTTATTTTTTATTTATTTATAGACTCACGCCTGTATCTCTGAAGGGGCAGGCAGAGGTGTAATATTACACCCACATTTCGCCATGAATTTTTAGGTCCCACGTAATAGGGGGCGAGCCTATTGCCGTACCGGGCACATTACCACACTCCGTGCTGCTGTTGAAAATTGCCTAACGGAAAAACCCAACAACACTTTGCCCGACCCGGGAATCGAACCCGAGACCTCCCAATCCCACGCGCACATTTATGCCGCGAGACCAACGAGGCAGGCATTACAAAATTTATTCATAGTATTTCACTTATTTTTATTTACTTTGACCCTTTTATATTTATCAGTTATTTCCTTTTTTCGTTTTCATTTACTGTTTTTCGTGGAAACTCAAACCCGCCGTTTTCCATCACTTATCCCCCGTAACAATACGGGTTCATTATCATTTCATGGCATGTGTCGGCATGAATATTTCTCTTTGATTAATTTGAGCACGACGTTGTGCAGCTTTATTAGCCGTCATAGGTGAACGCTCCTAATTGTGAACTGCTGTTAATCTTCTAGATAATTAAGTAATACGTATGATGTTCAAGAAATTGGATTTTGTGAATTATATTATTTGAAACAAAAGGCGTGAGAATGATGAACTTGTTACACATGTGTGTAAGTATTTATTACAGTCATCATACGTCTCTGATATTTTAAAATATCTATTATATTTATCACAATCTTTGATTAACAATTGAGAGTCTACTCAAAAAGGACTTTTTAAATATCATAGGGACTTTTTTTAAGACTTTCCAAATAAGTAGGTATTGCAACTTAACCTAACTTTACAAAATCTACATAAGCCATTTCCTGTACTGTGAAATTCACATAAACTGGCCCAACTAAGTTATAGCTTTTTCAACGTGTGCGTCTTTAACTAAGTATACGACTAATAATATAATCTATCATTATCTGAATAAATACGTATCCATATGTAATTCTTCTACATACATAAGCACATGATACAACGCGCCACCCATGAAACAATTCCCCCTCACGGAACTCTTACCATTCACGATGACTAGCTGTTCCATTGATACTCCATTCATCATCATTATCTGCGCATTTGGCTGCGAGAAGCGCCCTCTTGCTACCAAATTCATTTAGCAATATGTTTTTGTATTGTTCGGTAGTGTTGCGTCTTTAATTCTGTTGTTGCTATTCGAAAATATTGTGGTGGAATTGTTTCCTTTTATTACATTGAATATACAAGGATTTGTCTATTACTGAATTATGTTTTCGTTAAATGTATTTATGGGACTCTTATTTTAGTTGATAATACGAAAATTTCATAGCTTATCGAATGATGCTGAATTTATTTCTGATATTTAGTTTCTATAAAGCTTTGAAAAATCTACGTCCGCATTCCGTGTCAGTTCTTTGAATTTATTTTCGTCCTATAGACTTTGAATATATTTATATAGTATACACAATAATTTCCAGGCTCGGAACAACTACATATATGTGGATCACAATAACTGTAGTATCTGGTGCAAATCGAACCCACGATGTGCTACACACGCACGCACAGCCAGTGTAGAGGCAAAGCACTTAAACCATTACGCCATTTCATCCATACGGTCAAAAAAAAAAATATTAAGCCCTCCAGTCGTCTTGAGTCTATTTGAAGACGATAAACTCTAACACTCGGTACAGAACCGAGCTTTGTAAATAATTTTTATCAATATATGAGGTGATTCTTGAGGAAGATTTAGGTGTATAATGATGGGCATAATTTTTATGTCTCGCATTTTAGACCACCATTTTTAGAACGAGGCGTAGCCAAAACGTGACAAGTGGAAGAAAAGCATTTTATTCCTAAAGCATAACTTGTGCGTAAATGTAAAACCATTCCTAATGTTACTTTGAGATAGTTTTACGGCATTTAAGATATCGTTATTCATATTTCGTGCGTAGTGCGTATAAATTTTCACAGCATTTATATAATGTTGGTTATTACTTTAACGCTCTTAAACGTACGGTTTTATCTACTAAATAAAATGTAACAAGATTCATGCTTTTTTCTAGTTTAGTTTTATAATTTAAACGAATATATATATTTTTTTATTTATAGACTCACGCCTGTATCCCCGAAGGGGTAGGCAGGGATGTAATATTACACCCACATTTCGCCATGAATGTTTAGGTCCCACGTAATAGGGGGCGAGCCTGTTGCCGTTACCGGGCACGGGGCACATCACCAGACTCCGTGCTGCTACTGAGAATTTGGTAAAACCCAGTAACACTTTGCCCGACCCGGGAATCGAACCCAGGACCTCCGATCAGCACTCGCATACGATATCCACTGGATCACGGAGGTTAAACGAATATAGTACGTATAATTTTATATCTTGGGACAACATACACATCAGTCATGTTAATTTGATTCAAAACTAGGGATTGTTATAATAAGCAGTTATCTGATAAATATACTGTTAATTTTATAAAATCCATATAAACCTATACTCGTATTATAAACGCGAAAGTGTGTTTGTTTGCTTGCTCTTCTTTAGGCCAAAACGGAACAACTTGTCTATTTGATTTTTTTTGCATGGAAATAGCTGGAATGCTGGAGATGGCTTTGGTCAGGGGCATCAATACCTAGTTAAACTTATATGGGGTGCTTAAACTTAGTTTACTAAATCTTCATACACCATTTCCTTAAGACGCAAGCTATATAAGCAAGCTGAAATAAAGCTACAGCATAGATGCAAGATCTAGTTCTAATCCATTTTAATTTAGCTTCGAGTGAGCACCATTAGTTAAGGACTAAGTCCAAACTGCATCTTGAACCGTGCATTAATTGCAAATTAGTGGAACAACTACAGCTATTTGTTACAAGTTGTTTAGATTTGTAACCAGCAATTTGTTGGTGTCTGTTATCTAATTGTATAGTTTTAGTTGTATCTGAGTCAAAGGATACGGTGTGGTGTGAGTCGTTTTTAAAAAGGTTTGCGACGTCTGGTTTTAAGTATTTGTGTTGCACTGAAAGACTAAAGCTATTTTCGCATTTTTGGTAAATGTGAAAATATGTTCCAGTTGTATTGTGAGTTGTGTTTGAAATATTGTATTGTTTAACCTACAATATATTTGATAAAATCTTAATGGAGCCCTTTTTGGGGGTGTTTCTGTTTATTACAATATATGAACTTTTATGTAGATGCTAAATAATTTTAATTTATTTTAATGCTAAACATCCTCCGAAATGAAACAAAGAACTTGTTATTTTAATGTCTTTATTAATTAAAATCCCTACATAAAATAAAAATCAAATAAACTACTTACCCACTTAGCATAGGGCACTATTGGCTACAGTCTTAAAAAAAAATATTATTTAATAACTGCATTCACAATATTATTATTACATTTAAATATCAATATATTAGATAACACGCGGGCGAGTATATCGTTCAGAAACATAAATTAAACACTTCCCAGTTAGAGTTATAAAGTACACATTTAAAACACTAACCAATATTTTTGTCAATACAGTTTATTTCATGGCATTTTGTGACTTTGCAATCTGTGAAGATGTCTTGGCACTTAATGTCAATGCAGAATCATTGTCACATCAAGTTTTTTTTAATGTTATATCCATGATCCGTCATAATCTTTACGCTGTGTGTGACCTAGATGAATAAATAATTTCGACTTTAACTTTGTCACAAAATACCAGTCAGTTGTAGTTTATATATTACTAGAGGACGCCAGCAGCTACGCCTGCATTTTTTTTAAATTTACCCGTTTTGGCCGTTCCCGTGGGAATTTCGGGAAATCCCTTCTTAGTGCACCCCTACGGTCCCAAGGAACATACATGCCAAATTTCAGCTTCCTGCGTCCAGTAGTTTCGGCTGTAGCGTGTCTGTCAGTCAGTCAGTAACGCAAGGATTTTATATATTAAGATGTACTACTCTATCAAGAAAGTGCCAGGAAAAGATCAATAATACACAAACTGTTTGCTATTCATCCATAGTAGATTGGTAGCCAAGGGCTGTAAGGTATCAATTGCAGCCCGAGATATTTAGGCGCGCGCCTATAGTTCGAGGGTGCAATTGGTGCTTACACCCGAGCTAACTATTCTGCTTTACATCTCGATTGTGAGGTAAGTAGAAAAAAACTGGCATTACAAAAATAAAAGATCGTAAACATCGTCGTAAGTTTTCAAATATCTCTCTTTAGAAGTTTCAGGCAAAATATTGTTAATTGCTGCTTCAGCTTCCATTTTCATTGAATCGGAAGTGCAGCTTCACTTGAACAACTCATGTTTTTTCCTAATTAGCACGTAATTATAAAAAAAAACAAAAACAAACAATATTTAAAGTAAAAGTTTTCTATTCCCGCCTTTTTTCATTAAAAAGAATCAAGTAAAGAACTTTTTAATGTTTTTTTTTAAGAACGATATTGAGCTTCGCCGATATTTAAAAATTGATGACTATTTACTCACACGAAGACAAGGCTGAATAGCAAAGCGACCTCTTTGGTCATTGGGCTGAATGCATGATGTCTATTGCCAGTATGATGGTTAGATGTACGCGAACTTTTTGAAAGAAAGAAGTGATTTTTTTTTAATAACTTACCGCCCTAGGGCTTTTCTAGCTACATTATTACTAGTCGACCAAGCCAACTAGACGAATGTCAACGTGACAAAATTCAACATAATTCAATAACTATAATCCAGAAATTCCTAGTACCGATTGCAGGCGCATTGTACGCTCACACGCCGCGTTCGCACGTTACGATAAATAATTTCTGGATTATAATTGTTGAATTATGTTGAATTTTGTCACGTTGACATTCGTCTAGTTGGCTTGGTCGACTAGTACCCTAGAGCGCTAATTAGTCACCTACAAGCCCCATTTGGAGGTTATAAGAACCTACTTACCGAACATGAGAGATGTAAAATTTATTTAATCACCTTCAAAGTATGCTCCTTCAGAAACGAGACACTTACGCCAAGGAATAATCTAATCATCAAAACATTTTTAAACGTTTTTCCTGAATTGAGTTCAGTTCTTGCCGCGAATTCTTCTTTATGTCTTCTACCGATTGAAAAAAGGTACCACAAAGTGGTAATTTGAGTTTAGGAAAAGAAGTCGGCTGGAGCTATATCTGGTGAATATTGTGGTTGCTCGATGGTATTTTTTGAGTGTTTGGTCAAAAATTCGTTCACAATGACGGCCTTGTGCGAAGGCGCATTATCGTGGCGCAAAATTCTTTTGGGACTAGCCAAGCGGCAACATGTTTCATATCCAAATGATTAGTTAAAATGGTACGGATCGACTCGTGAGATACAGAAAGTTCGGCGGCAATGTCTCTCAAAGTTAACTGAGGATTTTCAGTCACTGTTGCCTTCACTTTTGCGATGTTAACTTCAGTTGCCGAAGTTGATGGCCTACCAGAGCGAGGCAAATTTTCCATCACATCTCGATCGCTTTTGAACGCTTTGTACCACTAATAAGCATGAGCTTTTGATAAGTCGATACACCGTAAGCCTTCTGTAATATTTTCATTGGCTCCGAACACGAAATTCCGTTAGCGATGCAAAATTTAAGAAAAACTCTTTGTTCGATGTTTATGTCTTTTATGAAATTCGCAATACACACTAAATATGATATAACTAAAACAGCACTATATTTAATATAAGTAATAGATGCAACTCAAACTCCGCGCCAAAATGTAAAAACGGTTGTGCCAATTTACCAAAAAAAAAACAAAAATTCTGTTTGGAACCAAAAATAAATAATCCATTTCCGATACTTCTTTGACTGAATGTATGTTCAGAAGGAATGCACTCATATTCAATACTTAATTGCTTTTCCATAAGGAAAAAATAAATGCCGATAATTTGTGATGGAAAACACCACTATCAATAAAACTTCAGAAACACGAGTAACAAAGAGCTAATAACAAATCAATACATACAGAGCTCAAAGACAGTTCCATATTAATAAGCCGTAATGCACAATTTGCACAATTCTGTGCAAATTGTGCAATTACGGCTGAGTGCACAGGCGGCGTGGTGCGTCGTTAAGTTAACAATAATTTAAATTGGTTCTTACAGCCGATACGTACTTGTAAATGAACTAGAATACAAGCACACAGACTTGTGAAGCAGTTTTACTCTAGATATCGGATACAGGAGCTACGAATGGGGTGGAATGGACATCTATACTTAATGTTTTAAAACTGAAGAGTTTGTTTGTTTGGTTGGAAGCGCTAATCACACGCACTAAAGGCGCGATTTGAATAGTAATTTATGTGTTGGATAGCTCATTGATCGAGAAAGGCTACTTATATATCATCACGCCGTGAGCCACGAAAGCGGAACAGTAGCCTTAAATAACCTTTAACCTCGGGCTCATCAAAGATTTATAAAAACCATTTTGATCTCTCTTTCTTTTACGTGTGTGCTTGTAAGGCCAGCCTGGCTCTTATCTAAAGCCAAGAACTGAGACCGACGGTTTTACCTGCTCGAAAACACGGTAGACTCTGATATAAATGCCACACAAGGGGTCATCCTGGGTTCTCTATTTTTATTCTTACGATTTTATGCCATAATTTAACATTGCATAATGTTACTAGTCCTAACATTAGTTACGCATAATACTTATTTGCCATAACTTTTAAATCATAATTTTTTAATCCTATTTACTATAAGCATAATATTTAATAAGCATGCTATCCTAAAGCATAAGTTTACTTAAGCATAACGACGCATAACCATAACTATTTATGTAGGTAAGTAGACATTATGTCCAGTTAAATAGTTTTTAATAAACTAAGTTGACGGAGCCTTGCTTCGCAGGGCTCCTATTTTTTGCGTTAAGGGTCAAAAGAGAACCTAACATAAACTCAAAACTCAAACTCAAAATCATTTATTCATTTAGGCCACAAAGTGACGCTTATGAACGTCAAAAGTTAAAGTTAATTACTAGATGATTCTACATTTACATTTACTGCCACGTTCGCAATGCAATAGGTAGAACCACGAGAAAGAACGGGCAATAAAACTCGTGGCCACTCTTTTTAACTGCCAGTATAATGGTTTTACATGTTATATTTGTAAGGAGCTGCAACTGTTTCACATTGTGAGAGATAACCTATTTAGTTACTTGAATTACATACAGTCGCACCTAAAAGTACGTTTCCTTTATAATTTTTGATCTGTATCCCAAATAACTATTCGACAAATAAACAATATGTACATATCAAAGTTATGAATAAAAACAATAGGATATACAATATTTATACTTAATAACACAGTATGCTAAAAACCAATTATGGCACACTATTATTATGACAAATAAAATTATGCCTAACTTATTATGACAATTCAGATTAGGACAAAAACCATTATGAGAAAAAGAAGGATCCCGTCATTCTGTGTACGTAACTTAACTTTCAAAGTAAGTCATGCAGTGAACGCTACTGTATTTTAATAATTTTAAACCATATTTTTGGGAAACCAAACTACAAGACAAAAACTGACGGCATTTATGTTGTAAGCGGTCTCTTCGAGATAATACTTTACGTGAACCACAACTTGAAAGGATGTGTGGATCACACAAAGTAAGGTATTGTATTGTAATTGAATCTTACATGCACACTGACAATGACAGGCAACCACTTAATCGAGTACGCCATACGCGCAATCGATTATTCTACTGTATATACAATATGTATGTATTCACCAAAAGAAGTATAATTATGATGTATGTATCCATTGCCTAGTACCCACAGTACGAGCTCTGCTTAGTTTGAGACTAGATGGTGTTGTGTTTTATGTGGTATCATTTTATTTTTATATTGTCAATTTTTTTTAATAATCGAAGACCTATGTGAGACTATGAGAAACAACTTTTTAGCTTAACAATAGGTACATATTATAAAAAGTCATAATATATAAAAGTTTGCTAACAATACCTCATTACAGCATGTCTTTAAAATGATGTAAAACTTTACTTGTTCTTAAAGATACGACGTGGGACAATCTTATAACTACGTTCGTTAAATTGAAAAAGAATTGAAATAAGTAAAAAAATGTTTTATAAAAATGTTGAGGGCTCCGAAGTTTAACAAGCCGTGCTTACAATATGATGTCATCACTTTAATAACTTTTGATAACATGTACCTAATTAAGTAACCATACGCATGATTACAATAAAAAATATATTAATTTGTAAATAGGGTAGAGGTAGTTGTCAACTATCACAGTAGCATGCATAGCGTAGTTGCATCGTTCAAGTTAAGCAACGTTTACAGAGGTCACCACTTGAAAGAAAGAAGAAAGAAAGAAAGAAAAATAAAATTCCCATTTAAATGAGACACAGGTACACAAAATATGGTTCACAATAAAAGCAAAATGAATAACAAAATACACAAAAAAGCAATACAGAAAAAAAAACCAACGTCTATAGGTAGATAACGTGTCTCATACTAAACAAGAAAATAGGGCCCAGTTCAGCATAATTATGCCTTTTTTCTTTTTTTTTTTTTTGCTTTACGAGGTGGAAAATCCCTTCGGATCTCCGACTCTTGGGGGAAATAAGAGCCGGAGTATGTGGTGTTTCCACTAAAAACCACCTCGACTTCCTCCATGTACCCGTGTGTCGGAGGGTAGGGTTTCACCAAAGCATTCCTCGCTACCCCCCGACGGGTATTGGCCCGCCAGATGGTTAGGCGGGCCCCGAACGAAACCCCCTTGGCGGCGGATGAAGGTGTTGGGCTCCGCCGCCAAAACACCCAGCGGCCGCAGAGGATAGGGAGGACGGCAACGCAACACCGCATCTCCTCATCCTCTGCGGCCCCACCACGACGCAACGATGGTGCGCCCCCATTTGGTCGCGGGAGATAGGGCGCGCGGCAACGCAACACCGACACGCCTCTCCCCCCGCGACCGCGCCCGACTGCGAGGGACAGACGAACTGTCCCTCGCACCCGCACCGTTGGACGCGTTCTGCGTAGGCCCCTCCAAGCCCACGCGGAGCGTCCTCTCCTGGATCCCTCTTAGCTTCACCGCGGGTGACCAATCCACGGTTACTGAGCCCCCCCACCACGACAAGGTGGAGATCCCACGGGGGGGAGCATAATTATGCCTGAGAGGTGTCAGACGCTGGTTTTCAACTAGGCCCTTCTATCCTTTTTTCGCAAAACAATAATTTGTATGCAATGACTCCAGCCACCCTGACTCGTTACAACAAACCTGTCACTGAGATATAATGCGACGGAAGTAGAAAGTACCTTAAGATAGTCTAGTACGATAGTAGCTCCTGAATGAGAGCCCAAACGATTACTGGTAGCATATTAGTCTCATCAAGATTCACGATACCAAATCCTCGCTCTAGGCCTCAAATTACAAGTGACTTCATGATAAACTATCGGCCGGTTTCAATATGCAATCTATCCATGGATTTTGAGATTCGAGATTCGTGTTTGACATATTTTGTATGGAGCTTATGTCAAAAACAAATCTAAAATAATGGATATATTGCATATTGAATTTCGTAGTATATCATAATACTCTTACTTGGAATGCTCTTGACTTCGTAAAGCCTAGTGTATCTAAAGGACTACCTTACCATAACATCAGCTATCTTGCCCTCGGCATTCACCGTGCAGATAATCGCCGTCCGTATTATAACTAAGGAAACAAAGTGTGACTACCCTATTTCATTTCGTATGCGCCATAAGAGGCGACCCAGGAAAATACACGAAGTAAATTTGAAAGAGAGAGAGAGATAGAAAGAGAGAGAGAGAGAGAGACACGGTAAACTCGATATAAAACCTTTATGGCGCGCGTGATACAGTAGGCCAAAACTTTATTAATAGGAGAGGACCTTGTCTAGCAGTGGACTTCAAAACACTATATGGTGATAAAGTATACTAACACTTAAACTGGTACAGCAAGACCAATACGATAGAGCACAAATAAAATACGTACGCTTAAAAATGAAACTAGAACATTCCCTCGCTTTCGTAGCTCACGTAGTTCGCGACACCGCCGCTTGTCCCAGCAACTCCCTCAATTAATTGGCAAGCTCCCCCGATTTAACTTGTAAACGAATGCTGCATACGTTGCTTTAATACAACCCGTTCGCCAATTAGACGTACCGGTTAATTCCTACGTGATTTGTGTTGCAGGGATTTGAAAAGAGTTAGGGCATTTATGTATGAAGTGCAATGAGAGGGTTTGAGAACTAAGTCATTTTATTTTCTATTTTTGCGCTGAAGATTATGTGTATAATAAGCTGTTAGAAGCGTGGAGAGCAAAGTTAAGAACGAGCGATATTTATGCCTATAAATATCGCTAGTACTTTTACATACAATACCTACTGGAATCGTTGAAATGCAAAGTCAGCAATATATACCAAGGCACTAAGTGATAATTCATATCAGAAGTTATATTTCATATAGCATGACGCCGGTTTGGAGACGCCATGCTATATAAAATCCATACACGCAAGGAGTTAAAAAGAGGTGTGTAATACATATACATGTTAAACGGTCACATTTACAGTATACTTAATAAAAAGAAAATTTTGCTCTCTCACTTACCAATTATAAAACTTACTTTAAAAACATTACCTGCATCTTTAAAATGAAAAAACACTTTGAGATCAATGTAGGCGTAAATAATTATGTAATTATTCTTGGGCATAATGGACGTAATAAAACCTCTACAAATATAGACACAACAAAAATATTCGATAGTTAATTCATCAATAAACTACCTATAAATCAACTTTATATTATTATATTAATACTACAATCTAGAAACAGTTTCTTGAGTCCATTTGCCCTCTGAAAACCTGACTTGACACTTTGTAAGAGTAAACTTCTTGCTTATGACGAAAACCAATCATTTTCACAAGATATTTGTTCACAAGTTAGATAGTATTTTAAGCTACCCACCGTCTCCAATGAACGATGATGGTAACAAAAACAGACGCAAGGACGCAAGGGTAACTTACCTAAACAAACAAACGTGGTCAACATTTTGACCGTATGGGTAAATTATTCAAATCCAGTCTCATGTTACAAAATTCATAATTATTTACGGGCAACTAGATACCATAATAAAATGTGTACACAATACACCGGCTTAAATCAGCATTGTAAGAGCAACAATGTGACCCTACAATATTCCGAATTCTCAGATCATTAAAATAATTCTCAAAATTTTAATAAAAGGTCTTAAACATTCAACTATTCATTTCCATTCAAACATATACCCCTTTATTTTTATGAACACGCTTCTAGTCGGAGTACAAAACCAACGTAAGCTGGGAGCCATTTCGAGAACTGCAGCAAACAAGCCAAAATCAACTGTATCACTTGGCAATAAGATTGGAATGGATTGTAAAAGAAAGTTAGCAAGGCTGTCCATACAACAGATGTTACGAACACTTTATAGAAGACCAGTTGAAGAACTTGGCTCAACTTTCTCAGTTCGTGAGATGAAATTTTATTTGGCAAACCTTTTTTGAATATTCGCTGAAGTTTGGAGCTCCTGTACGTACGACTGATTTCGTCCAAGTTCTGAACTCAACTGAATTTTTGGCAGTCAATGACTTTTATTGGTTTCCGAGATCTGTTTGCTTGGCTTGTTGTTTAATGCTGTTGGCTTAGTGAATGTGTGTTTGGGTTGCAGTAAGCTTTATTGGGTGGATGGAGTTGAATTGAATTGTTAACAACAGACTTGGAACGAACTTAGTTATATGTGCCTATATGTTTTAGTACTTATACGAACTATATTGTGGTTAGTTTATCATTCTTATTCATTGGGAGCTTTATTGTGAAGGTGCGATTTATCTTGAATTGTGCAAAATAATCTTTAAACATGAAATAATATGTAAATACCTTGAAAGTGGACCTAATAGAAATGCAGGTGCGAAATGGTCAACGCCCACAAATGACCCACGCTTTCAAGTGGATTTTAAACTTCCGTGGGATTAGAAGCAGCTGACATATTTTGTTCCCTCAAACTTTGCAAAAAGTTCGTTTGAATTGCATACTTCCAAGCATGTGAATTTGGTTTAACAATTCGGTGAACGCCTAATTCCGTTTTATATAAAAAACAGGTCGACAAAAAAGGTATTCAAATTAGATCATTAGTCTATTGTAAAAACAGGCTATGTTAGATGATTAAACATTAACTCTATCAAGCGTCCCGATCTCAAATCTGTTTTCTCTTTTTTCATGGCCGTTAATAGATCAAAATTGAATCATAAAGAAACAAATTAGGTACTCCGAAGTGCCAGTGCAATTTTTACTTCATATAAATATTCCATATTATTTACGATTAGTTTAGCTACTTGGTTGGCATATTATAGTTTCTGAAGTTTAGTAGAATGGTATTATTATTTGCAGTAGATATAGAGTAGTAGAGAACAAAATAATTGTTTGTGTAACACTTGTCACATTCAAACTTATTATCAAAACACGATATGACTTATAACCACTTAAAAACCTTTTTTTATCAGCCCCAGATTATTGTAAAATCATAAATACTTTTCTTTTTTATTTAACAATCGCCTCCAGCATCCATCTTCAATACAAAACCTTATTTAAATGTCCATGGTTATTCGATTCATTATTGATTTATGGTAACCCACAGGCCCTGTGATCTTCACTTTTGTTTCATTTCTTTCCCAAAATTTTTTTGAGGGTCGCCTATTTGTTTTGCCATCAATCGAACATAATCCATTCAAACTTGAGCCTTGATACCTTCAGAATAAGATAGCTGCAGTTTTACTGATTACAAACTTATATTGGTTTTCTCAAAATAGTAATACAAAAAATACTTTTGAACGTTAGCAGGTAGTTCTTAGAAATTCCCGGCTGTTTCTCGGAAGTTTTTTTAAGAGGGTTTCCTCATGCATGGTTTTGTTGAGATGCAGGAATATATTATTTATTTACAGGTGTTATTTTTGATGTATTGCCTTATAGTTATCTGTAAAAGAGAGGGTAGAGCCATTTCCTGTTATAGTCACCCTAACTTTCCTCTGGTGAGTTCCGTTTAACTCCAAGTTTAAGCTGCGGTTAATTAACAGTTCACTTGAAACAGACAGCAGTAAAGTTAAACTTTTGAAAACTGGTCGGATTCTGAAAGTTGCGATAATGGTTAAAGGAGTTAACGATAACCTAAGGTTAGCTTAACCGGTAACTAATGATTTTGTGGCTATTATTTCGTTCATAATGGTAAAGCTGTTAAGAAGTGCAATTCAGAAGTCAACTAGTGTAAAGAAATTGAAGGCATAATAAGTGACTAATGAAGCGACCAATGTGGTATTAAAATACTAGAATAATATATCTTGGACAACTTACAGCCGTTCTGTTTATCCCGAATATTTTCGGTGTTTTTTGTATCCAGGCACATACACATATTTTTGAATCGATAGGTAGTACATGTGGATTCTCACTTAGGTATAAAACAACTCGTAACACAAGGATTTGTTTGAATGTCATTCAAACAAAAACAATACCTATAGCATTCAGGATCACTTCCAACTAAACAACTTAGCTTAATAAGAGAACATATCTACCTACATAATTAATATTATTACTGTTATTTCATTGAACTTGTATAATTATTTTCATTAAAGTGATACAGTACTTAATCATTTGTCTAATAGTTTCAAGATGTGCATCATACTTCTAATTGAATAAGCACTACCATTTATACTAAAACATACACTTATTATTAACAGACTAATCGCTGCGAATTGTTTAATCAGGAAATCGATAAATCGATAAAAAATATCACTGATATGCAAAAAAAAACCTAATTATCATGTCTGACCTCCGTTACTAGGGCTTTATAGGTACCGCAGTAGTTTTTGTTTCCGCATTACGAGGGCCTATTAGAAGACAATAGCAGTTAATGGCACAATGGGCAAGTTGTTACTTAATATGTATAATTGTACACGACAACGCCACTTAAGGCTCACGCATGATCGATTTTAGTGTCCTGTTTAGATGTGGTACGGACCAATAGACATTGGTTGGTGTTGGTTTGACTCACGCCTGTATCCCCGAAGGGGGAG
This sequence comes from Euclidia mi, assembly GCA_944739405.2. Lineage (NCBI taxonomy): Eukaryota > Metazoa > Arthropoda > Insecta > Lepidoptera > Erebidae > Euclidia > Euclidia mi. The sequence continues at coordinate 15,780,920 of OX123197.2, forward strand.
GCAGAAGAGTAATATTACACCCACATTTCGCTTGAATTTTTAGGTCCCACGTAATAGGGGGCAAGCCTATTGCCGTGCCGGGCACATTACCAGACTTCGTACTGCTACTGAGAATTTCCTAACGGAAAAACCCAAAAACACTTTGCCTGTCCCGGGAATCGAATCCGAGACCTTCCAATCCCACGCGCACATTTATGCCGCGAGACCAACGAGGCAGAGTGGTGTTGGTTTGTTTTCAAATTAGGTATTTCGGCAATTCTGTTACACAATTCTACCATTTGTTTAAGCGAATTAATAATATCTTAAGTCACGCACCCGGTCTTCTGATCCCAAACAAAGCTGACCCCAAAGTTCTTGTCAACTTGAGACTCAGTGTCAATAGCAATCCCATCTCGAAAACTATGAACGTAGTAACTGAAAGAGCAAGGTTATAGAAATGAAATGAATACCTAACTAATACAATTTGATTTGCCAAGACAAAAAAATATTTACTTAGTTTTTTATTCGTTTTTTAATAATATATTAAACCACAACTGAATTGTATTAAACTATAGCTATACTATATCATCATCAATCAGCCTATCGCAGTCCACTGCTGGGCATAGGCCTCACCCAACACGCGCCACAGTACACCGTCCTCTAGCTACCCTTTATATAAGCGATATAAGTAGAAACTAATATAATGATATAAATTATAACTTACGCAATAATTGAATATTGATAGTATCTATCTGTATTTAAATTGGTATTCTGCGTTGAAGTTTAGTATTGGCCACATTATTTCTAATTTATCTGAACCCTAACTTTCAAATTAAGATTTAAAGAACTAATTAAGACAAAATAGGAATGTTTAAAATAGTTTCTTAAAGGTTAGGTCAAGTATGCTTCGCAGAACCAACCACGAACAAGCAAATAAACATAAATCGTAATTACTTTCAGAAAGTGAATCGTAAAAACTTAAAAAGCCTTTTTAATCATAATAACCTTAGGTTAAATAAGGTTTAAGAGTCAGTTCACTTTTTTTCATTAAACTTAGTTTTTTACAGCTTTGAATCAGAATTTCGAAGAAGTAATGCGGGGCGTTAAAGTTTTTTTCTTGGTTTGGTTGTTATTTGACGGACTTAGTCCGCCCAGTTCAGTTCGGTTGTTTTATGGCCACGGCTTGTATTATACACGTGATGGCTGCACGTGGTGTTAAGGTAGGAATGTTTTACGCGATCAGCATACGAGGCCGTAATAAATTTTGTTCGGGAACAACTTGAATCGGTTGGTCTCGTTCAGAAGTTTACGTTTGTTTCCAGAGTGTACGACGTGCTCGATAATTTAAATAGAAACAACTGCTGAACAAGCAGCAGGGTACTGGGAACAAACACGTTCCTAAGACGTAAGCTCCCAAGTTTATCAAAGCCTGGTGTTCCTATACATTTAGCTCTTACAGTTTTTACGTAAATCAGAATAAGCTTGTAAGTAGACACTAAGCAAGTATCGTTATGGTAGGATTTTTTAAAATTCTTTAAGATTACTATTTGAGTATATATTTGAAATGTTTATTAACAATATAAGTATATTTTTGAAATGTTAATATACTTTCTAATTCCTCACTAACTACGGAAGTATAAATTACTTAGGCAGACTATTACCAATTACGGTACCGAAAATAGCTTTGATACGATCTTTGCTGAGATCTTCGAGCTATTTCGAGATCATCTTTTACTGACCTCAAAATGAAATTTTGATTAGCTTTTAGAACATTCCTAAAGAACATATAAGAGCGCATTTATGCACCAACATTTTACACCACTTTCAACATTTTTCAACATTTTACTTTATTTTTTTTTTTTTCATTCCTAGCACTCATTTCAAGTTTGAAGCTTAATCTTATTCACAAGTTTAAATCATTTTTATAGAATTGACCACTGACCACCTTTCTAACTTACAATTATATTAAGGTCAATATTACACTGCTCCAACACCACGTTCGTCCAAAACAACATGTCCTTTACGAACACGTGGACTCTCCCTTTAGCCTAACGGAGTATTAAACAATAGCCCCTTTAACTTGCCTTATTCAATAGTATTTGTTGGGTACTGTTGCTGAACCCGCTGCGATCATTGTATTACGAATATGCAAATGGCTACTACAACCCATTCTATAGTAAAAATGCTTAGAATAATAGGCACGGACAATGGAGTCAAATACGGGTTATGCAGGACAGTATTTGAGGTGGTGACAGATTTGAGAATGTTTCAATGTGCCCACATTGAAACATTCTCAAATCTGTTCTCTAATCTCACTTCAGTTTGTAGCAAACTATAGGTAGGTAAGCAATTTAAAAAATCAGACTATATTTGGCAGTACAAATAAAAACCGGCATTTGAAAAAGACATGTATTTTGTCAAATATATTTTACATCTCCTGACTTGTAACTTAAATAAAAACGAAACAAATCTAAGTAGGTATATCATTAAAACTGTAGTTAAAATCAGAGGCAGATATAATATTGTATTTACTGCTTTAGGCAATTCTATATGCAACAAACCATCTTTCATGGTTCCACCCACTCTATATAATGTACTTATCTTAATATTATTGACACCCAACAATTGTGAATGTAAGCCATTCACAGATTCATATAAATCTCAGCAATAAAATTGAATATCCTAGGACACACAACTCACTCACGGATATCTGATTCCAAACTAAGCAGAGCCTGTAATATGGTAACCAGATAAATTAAAATATACCTACTAATATAACATCACGCCACTATCTCCGAAGGTGTAGGTATTAAACACCAATACTTTGCCAGTTCTGTTTCGGTCCCAATGTAATAGGGGGCAAGCCTATTGCCATCTACCGGGCACACGGTTAAGCGAGCACTATCGCTCGCTTAACCGTAACATTTTTAATACACACATAACTTCGAAAAGTCAGAGGTGTGTGCCCGGTGTAACTAAACCCTTATTTCGGGGCCATTATTATGGAGATAACTGGGGATCGAACCCGAGACTATCGTCTCGGCAGTCCGTTGCGTACACCACTGGGTTATCGCCGTAAAGTACATACATATTACACCAAGACACAGAAAAAATGACAGTTTATCACACAAAGATATCCTCGGTGATAATCAATCCTAGACCTCTGGCGAAGCAATTGGCTTATCAGCTCGACCAACAGGCAAGTCAATGTAGAAGATACTAGTAAGTGACAGAAATACTTATTTATAAAAACAGAAGTTACTGCACATAATATACGATTTTTTTATTCACAATTACGTGAACATTGATGTATGTATCCCAAGCCAGAGAACTGTTATAACACAAAAAAAAGCCATAGCTTATCTAAATACTCATACTTTTATAATACAATTTAAATATGTACCAATTTGAATACAATCAGCCAACACAAGATAGTGATAGATAAGTCTTGTGGAACGATACACAGCTAATACAAAGATGATAATATAATTATAATTTATATTAACGACGATTGAGGAAATGACCCCGTTGTTATTAATTGGACGCAGCACCAATTTCCGGCTGTTGCTAAGTTATAATATCGAAAGCATTATGAAACATTCGATGAATAAATACACATCCTCCAAAAGAAACATTTTGGGATGATCAATGAGATCGTAAAAGTGTTCCTTATTGTTAAAATCGGAAAGTACGAGCTGTTTATTCAATTCCTTTAATTACTGAATTAGTGTGATGACAAAGAATAACATTATTTAAAAAGCATGTTTCTAACCCAACTTACAACACAAAATATCTGAACACAAAATGTATGTTTAGAAACTTACTAAAAGTAAATATGTTATTTTATTACGGTTTACCTCATACTCCTCACCAAAAAGAATTAACATGCCAAAAGTGTGATCGAAAATAAGCATTGACTAAAGACCAAATACCTAGTTAGATTTAGCGTAAACGCAGCATGGGCACAAATTACGCCACTTGAAAGTTGTAGTTTGTATCATACCTAATTCCCTAATCGTTCGTGTAGATTTCAAAATCAATTCAAAACAAGTCGTAACTGTCCATTCAATGCATTCCCATGAGTCTCTATTTTGACCGAGATCACACGGTAATACAGTATTGAAATTGGCTGTCCATACTACTTATTCCACATCGAATACTCCAATAGTTGAGCCCAACACAATGTTGCTATAACAAGATGGATCGAAGTATCACGAACACATTAAACTTAGGCTAGACACGTAGTTTTAGAACCAAATGTCACAACTTGGAATTATTTCGCTTTGGAATACTTGAAACAAAACTTAATTTACAATAACTTGGATACAGACGTCTGTTAAATTTACAAGATATTAATATTTAACTTTAAAATATGTTTAGTTTATTCAATGTCTGCTTGGGTATAACTGGCATAACTACTACAACTTAAGTTGCATGACAAGCAACTATAACTAGTTTTAATCCCAAATTGTGTGATCAGAAGCCCACAGGTACTCGGTCAATTCTAAATAGAAATACAATGGTATTCTCAATCGTACCACAATAGAGATCATAAAACTCAAGATGGATCGTCCAAAAAGGCCAAAACAAGCGAATCAAAACAATACACCTAACTTATGCAAGTAATGCGTTGTACTATTTGTATGCCCACCCTTTCTTGAAGGACTGGTAGAGCCAGAAAATAGAAAAAAGGGAGGGGTACGCACACATGCATACAAAACACGTGAGAGAGCAAAAAATAAAACGTGGTTGGATATTTGACGAAAACTACAAGCAAAATTCAACTTTGTTTTCTTTAGCATAGTGTTGAAAATTGAAGGGGTAGTAACATATTGTTTATGATAAAACATCAGCTGTTTAGACGTGCTGCAAAGGGAATATGGTGCAGATAAATTAGTGTAAGCATTTGGTAACTGTCACGTCTATTGCGGGGATAATATCGTAGTAAACGAGTGATGAAAGATGGGTTATGTTCAGCTAAATTATATTAGAAGCTGTTTCTGGTATTACTCGTAGTCAGCAGAAAAACTTAAAGAAGATATTTCTATTACAAGTGAAAATAAATAAATGCTCATTCATTTTACGTATTATGGCAATGTTATTTTTGTATTTTGCTTACAAGCAAACGAATGTTGACTGCATTATTTGCTTAATTACCGTCGCGCATGATATTGTAGCATTTTATGGATGATTACTATGGCACAGTTCACACTTCTCATACGACTCCTGACTGAAAAATATTCCACCGATCTAGCTCATTGCAGACCGGCAGGTTTCACATATTATATTCAAAATATTGCTGTAAATTTCTCATTCAATCCTGTTTCTTTTGCTCTTCTTAGTAATACCTATTCCTCTCAGTGAGTTACATATCCTATTTCTCTTTTACTTATTTTAATATACCTCACCTTTATCCAGCATTTGTTACTTTGCAAGTCGTGCTATCTCTTTGAACTGCAACCATTTAAATTCCTTATAAACGACATAGAGATTCCATGAATCGTATAAAACGTTGAGATTATTATGGCAGTCAGATGGATAGTTGCATCTGCCGGTTTAATGATAACATCGAACCGTTCACTGACTTCTGTAAGGTGATTCATATTAGATATACCTTTGCATTTAGAAGATAATAAACCTTTGGAATTGCGATTTATTAGTAGGCGATAGGCCTAAGCTGAACGCTTGCGTAAGAATTGAATCCATGATATTAGGGTAATGGTAAAATTTGGTGTGTTACGTGTTACATAAATATAAATATGTACATATTTTCTTTTTGTGTTACAATGCAGTTGCCAATCGCTCTAGCTCAAGTAAAATGACACAATTATTGTATCATGAAATTTAATTACTATTGGTTTAGCTTTGAATTGTTTATTATTGATTTTCAAATATGGCTAAGATTCTAAATCTTAAAGATATGAAATCCTCTATCTTAAAAAAACAACAATAACAGCCATAATATGTGGGTAACTAAGCCCTTATTTCAGGGCCGTTCTTATCTCAGTGGTCAGAAGGTCCACAATCCATTAGCAACTTTTACTGTGAACAAGAAAAAAAGCACCTACCTGTCTTAGAAGTTTGTTCATAAATGTCTAGAGTTTTTTGCAATACATCTTGAAGTTTCTGGTAACCGTTTCTTGTAACTTGGGTTATTGTTAAGCGTACTAAAGTTTATGAATCTGCTTTCTGCGAAATATTTATAGGGGCATAAAAGTAGACATAGCATTACTGATATTTTGTGTGAAACCTTCGCTATACCGGCACAGCTGAGCCTTTATGGAAGTAGAAAAAGGTCTGTAAATGTTATTGGTACGAGGCAAAATGTACGTTGTAGTAACAGTAGAATTCAGAGATAGAGAGCTGAAGTCTCTTATTACAAGTATGGTTTTGGGTTTACGCGTTGTTGCTCACTAAAATGAAACCGTGGCCACGGTTTTTATAAAGTAATCGAAACGGTCACAAGTCGGATCATAATTAGGAACTAAGTTTGGACACTCGGTTTAAATGTAATTTCAGTAAAACCAATATATATCGTGTTATAATTCGTAAACTGTAGTTTTATTTCTATACCTACCTTTTTACTATCCAAGAGCCTGTTAATAGTATACAAAAGCTGTCGTTTATTTAACACATCGTAGGGGTAATCGCAAAGGCTAAGAAAATGTGCATTGATGAAATGTGGATGTAATCACATTTCAACAACTATAATAACCTAATAGGGTGTCATTTATATTATTACTAGAGGACGCCAGCAGCTACGCCTGCATTTTTTTTAATTTACCTGTTTTGGCCGATCCCGTGAGAATTACGGGAAATCCCTTCTTAGTGCACCCCTACGGTCCCCAAAGAACATACATGCCAAATTTTAGCTTCCTACGCCCAATAGTTTCGGCTGTAGCGTGTCTGTCAGTCAGTCAGTAACGCAAGGATTTTATATATTTAGATGACGTTTTTGCTACTGCTACTGAATATTTATTTTGGGTGCTTTACGATAGAAGATGATGATAATGTTCTTTTCTCGACTAAAACGCACCTATATTAAAAAGATGACACATAACAATGCTGATATAGGTATTACGAAACTTTTGAGTTCACTTGCTTATACATAACTTCGCGCCTTTTATCCCCGAAGGAGTAGGCATAGGTGTATAAACACCCACATTTCGCCAGTTATGTTTTTTAGGTCCCAGTGTAATAGGAGGCGAGCCTATTGCCATCTACCGTGAACATTGCTTATACGATAAATTCTTTTAACATGGAAAAAATTTATGCTTTCACTTTTTTATGAAACTGAGTACTTACCTATAAAAGGAGTTAACTATAATTTCATCGTCTTTGAAAATAAATTATTCAATAGTTTGTCCATTTTTACAAATATGGTTTGAATATTAAAAATAATAAGTAAGAACCCCTTCTTTCACTTGACTTTAACAAATTACTTTACGCAGCTGACATTTTTTTTTTAATAAATTCTTTTTTTCTTCAGTCGTGTTGTAAGGAGAAAATAATAGCACATTTGTCCACGTTTGGGACTGACAAAATAGTTCTGTACTAAAAATGTCGCATCATCCCGCATTTGGCTTATTGTAAATAGATTTTGACTGATCGCTTGTAGCTGTAGACGTTTGGATTCCTACAGGGTGATTAATCTGAAGCAATTACTTTCAAAATTTTGTATAGTGACATCAATAGGGTTCGTATTGACAGTATTTTGATAAAGAATAATGTTTCAATTACGTGTGAAATATTTGTACATAGTTTTGAATGTGTGTGTAAACGATTAATTCAACTTTTATTAAAAACTAGAAGACGCCAGCAGCTACGCCTGCATGATTTTTAAATATACCCGTTTTGGCCGATCCCGTGGGAATTTCGGGAAATCCCTTCTTAGTGCACCCCTACAGAAGCTGAAACTTGGCATGTATGTTCCTTGGGGACCCAAGGAACATACATGCCAAGTTTCAGCTTCCTGCGCCCTATAGTTTCGGCTGTAGCGTGTCTGTCATTCAGTCAGTAACGCAAGGATTTTATATATTAAGATTAGTATAAAATATTAACTGAATCTTTACAGGAACGGTATCCCCGGTAAGAAAGAACAATGTGATTTGGCAGAAGATACGTATCCGACGGTTCTACAATTTGGTGGAAGTTGTTTTGATCTGTGATAGCAGTTATGGTGAAGTTTGTACCCTTCAATATCTTAAAACTAGTTTAGACCACAGCTGAAACATAACTGTAGTTTGAAAATTTAAGCTATAGAGGGAGCAAGGAGCAAGGATAATGCTGGCATAAAATGCTTGAATTTAATTTTATATTTAAGTTGCCGTGAACAAATAACAATTACAATAAAATAAACCGAACTTTTAGTGATAAGACTACCCTAAGTATGAGAACATTTAACCCATACATCACGCAGGATGAAATCTTTAATCAGTCCATACTCTTAATGATGACTTATTTATTTAGTTCTCCAATTGTAAGCACTGACCTGCTCGTTTATTGGATTGTGTCTCTGATTGGTGAGCCCAAGATCATGGGTTCGATTAACAACCGGGCCATTTTTTGTGAGAAGGACTATGATTTCTACTTAGCTTGAGTGTAATTTATCTGTAATATTTATAAACTACGTAATATTTACGTGGTCTTATCTGGTTTTATTATTTCTTACAGTGCGTTTCTCCACAGCGAGCTATAATTACATGCATATTACCTGCGTGCCGATAGCAAATCAAACTCGAGACCCTGAAACGCCAGTCTACTAAGTTTTATTGTATCTACTAGAAATAAAAAACGGCTTGGTCTACAATAATTATGTATTAAAAACACATATTAACATAAACGGTTATATTAAGATGAGCTAAGCGGACAGATTTCTCAAACTAATTAATATTAAATTTTAGATTTGAAATTACACCTACGACCAATATCATGGAAGGTACCGATTAAGTAGAATCATAAATATTTATAGACGACAACCATGGCCCATTTAGACTCATGTATATATTATAACTACCTTCTCTCTCAAATGCGTCTAAATAACTCTCATTATGCATTCACTCGGATAAGAGCAGGTAATTAAACTTATTTCTAAAATACTTAGTGCTACAATCAGCTGAATTGTTAATTATTATTATCGCTTGCCCCGTGCCTCGGAGGGCACGTTAAGTCGTCGGTCCCGGCTGTCATGAAGATCTTTGACAGTCGATATGGGAAGTCAGAAGCCTTGAGAATATTCTGCTCTGGTATAAACCACAGAGTATAGACATAGGTACCTTTGGGTTGCGAATGTCAGTCGGCTGTCGTAGTAAGGAAACTGTGGGTTTCATGTCGAAGAGTTTCCAACCGGAATGACGCCTGGATGATGATGACTTGCTGCAACAGTCATTTCAGGACCACATTTGGCGAAACATCGGGACAAGGGAAAATTATTTAGCTTAGCTTTTAGAATAATTAATCAATGAAGACTCGTATAAATATATGTACAAACCAGGAAAGTTTATAATAGTTATAAAAGTATCTATTACTGCTATAACTACAGTGCCGATGTAAAATATTCTTGTCGGTATTAATGTTTCTATTCCTGTCAATATCAGCTGTTTTTCGCCCTCCTAACTCAATGACTATTTACGACACCCACAGGAAGAGCTGGGGTGATTCTATTTTTAGTCTAAAACCACACGGCTAGTTAGAATTTAGCATGCATACACACACGCATCCGTTGCATAACCTTGCATTTGTTGTACATCATATGACTAGAAAATGAAATAAAATAGTTATCTAAGTAATTATACTATCATCTAATATTCGTTAAAGTAAAGATTACGTTTTAATAGCTCAACTTAGAACACATTTCTTCGGAAATTATCTGTCGCTACGCACACATACAAAACGCACGCACACTGCTCCGCGCAGCTGTGTGCGTATAGTGTCAGGTATCGTGGGTAACATCAGCTGTTGCGCTCGCGCAGCCCATATGACTTCAAGGACACCCTGTGGGTATATTCTTTTTTCGTTTACCTTTTTTACAATTCCCTACAAATGTGCCGATATAAGATAAGTAAGTAATTTGACGGTAATTGCGTACACGCAAGTCTATGGACACGGTTGAAATAGTTGTAAGTATAAAAAACTATCAGTTAAAGACGTACTTATATTTTTAATTTTAAAATAGCTCATTTGGACTCTATAATACACTTCTTCTTCTTTCTTTTTAATGTGAGTGTGTAGCCAGCTCTATCGGAATTTATAGAACATCCGAAGGCATCCTACGAGGCCTAACGACTTACATATGTACTGAGACAAGCAGTGAGATCAATGGCTTCAAATGACTTGTAAAACACCTCAGTACTCTGATTTAATACATGCGATCACCCATCCAAGTCTATCTTTTATGAATTGAAAGCATAATAGACTATTGAATAAAATATCATCTCTATGATATTTGCTTCTCAATTATCTTAATAAATGTATTCTTCGTGTTTGATTCTTATCACGAGAGTTGTACTGCAATATTATTATTATATCCTTTTATTATTTTCTTATTATAGGCGTTTCATATGACATAAAATTGTACATACTAGTATGTAAAATAATAAATTATAATTAAATAAAAATCAACAAAAAAACGATAGCAACGAAAATCAACGAAAAACAATACTTATTCATTTTTAAGCACAACCGAATCGGCGCTGGCAATGTGTGTGTGCAATTATAACCTTAACATTCATATGGGAGCTAATATTTTAAAAAGAGTTGATATTGGGATTGTACTTGGTTAGTAAACAATATCTATTGCTCGTATGTAAAACTATAAATACTCCAAATTGACTATTTTTTTTAATTATTTCATGATTCTAGGACATTTTAAAATTAAATTACTATTTGGCCTTTCTACTAAGATATCTACTACCATTTTCGTCGAAATATCAAAATAGTGACGTACTGCTAACTGCACAACCAAAATGAATAATATTGTATAAAGTGCACTAAACTTTATACTTGATTGCAACTACTTTACTTTTTATAAAACGTAAATTTAAGCATGATCACACTCTCGCATAGATAGTTGAGCATTAAGTTTGACGCGACCGATAAATAAATTCGATATACTTAATTAATGTCAACTCCTCACTCTTTATACAGATAAACTAAATTTATTTGTTGCTAAATAGTAGATAAGTTATTTATTGATAAGTTCAACTTTTACGATAATCTTAATAGTTGTCGAGGGAAAGGTTAAAATGCACATTAATTATTTCCTCATTATATAAATATTAAAAAGGCAAGTATCTAAAAACAGATAACACCTTGAATTAACTTAAAACACCATAATTTAAACATTTTTATGCCAAGAACTCAGAATTATGTAAGTTATCTGCCAAGGAGTTTAAAATTCTTGAAGATCATTAAATGAAAATCATCTAAAACTACATCTCTCATCCTGTACACTTCGGCACCTAAACAATACACACACACCCACACATTAACACGTGTTGCTCCAAGGATTTACTTAGCTGACTACACACACATACACACAAGCACAACACAAATAAACAAACACTCTATATTTACACAACTTAACTGAGCATGTAGTAGTGTATAGTAATGAGACGGTTTCGAAAAAAGTACAAGAGATATGGGGTGGTGTGACTGAAACGGCTATAGTATGTGATACGGGTACTTTATGTGAGTTCAAGTGAGATAGGGATATTTTATTTGTGCGCCGTCAAATCGTTCCTTTTTTGTAAAGCTCGCCGGGAGGCAAGGTGCACGAATGCATTCGATTTTTAAATTGTGACCTGAGTGATGTGTGACGTTCAGACGTTTCGAACATTGTTCGCTCAACTACTAGCAGTAATAGGACTTGAAGTTGTGCCTTTGCTTATAAAAGTTTTATTATACTTTTTTACACTTGCTGCTTCTCTGATAATCATAAATTATATTTTATATTCTTAGCTGTTGATAGCTAAGGATGACATTTGTGGTTTAAGATGTGTGCTTAATATAAAATCCAAGATTCTTAAGCTAAATATTCTGACTCTGACAAAGCTTTGCGTTGATGTTCGGTAAGACTAGAAAACGGATCCAGGGCACAAAGAGGCAATGTCTTAGATGTTAATGCTAGCGCGTTCACAACAAAATCCAGGTTATTCTTAATACTTCATGGCCAAATGAGTGTCCTAGCTAAAATCGAAACAACGCACTCTGGGTTAAAGACTGCACCAATAACCACTAGACACGTAATCTTTCAAAAAAAATAAGAACGAATGTGAATACAGTATATATACCTGTATTCACTTTTGTTATAATACGTTTAGTATTTATTTATTTAGTTTTATATTTATTAGTTTAGTTCTGGAAAATTTCTTGTAGCTGACCGAAATCCTGATAGAAAAGCAAGAACATATCCAAGCTGCTGACAACAGAGCAGTTATTTTTTTAAATTGAACAGAAGCAAATTTTAACCCCTTGGACCTAAAATGCACTTATAAAAATATTACAATGTACGGCATGTACCTATAGCTCAATAAGAAGCTAGCAAGTGTAAATTACTTTTCCAGAACGTGAAATATATATTTATATTAGGCATATTGCAAGCTTCTAGACTAGTAATAGGACTTAGCATCCCTAAAAGACGTCTCATGTCTTGGAATGTGTCTCAATATGTCATGGTTTACACGACAATAAAAAATATGTTTAACGCACCTGTTCATTACCGTCAATATATGTACCTACGCATGCTGATAAAAAGTTTAACCTATAAAATAAATGAAATGAATTTGTACAAGAATATCATTCATACTTGAACTACCTAGATAATAAATATTTTCTTAAATTATTATTGTGGGCATCTTTCGCTCTTAATGGTCGTACATTTGACTTTTATAGGCTACAAATTAAAAATGGCCGTTTGACAAACTATAAATAGGTGAGGAAAGCAGCAGAAAGCAGTCAGCAGTAGAGAAAATTATAAACATGGCCGATAATGAGTATGTTGAACTTTGAGATGACTAATGTAAACCTACTGAATCGTTATCAAATTATACTAATTCACATAAAAACTTTTATTCTATAGACTCACGTCTGTACCCTCGAAGGGGTAGGCAGAGGCAACATTACACCCTCATTTCGCCATGAATTTTAGGTCCCACATAATAGGGGAGCCTAATGCCGTTACCGGGACATCACCAGACTCCGTGCTGCCACTGAGAATTCGGAAAAACCCGGAAAAATACTTTTGCCCGACCCGGGAATCAAATCCGGGACCACCGATCAGCAGTCGCATACGCTATCCACTGGACCACGAAGGCAGTCATTAAAACTTATATATAATACTAGAGGACGCCAGCAGCTACACCTGCATTTTTTGTAATTTACCCGTTTTGGCCGATCCCGTGGGAATTTCGGGAAATCCGTTGTTAGTGCACCCCTACGGTCCCCAAGAAACACACATGCCAAATTTCAGCTTCCTGCGCCCAATAGTTTCGGCTGTAGCGTGTCTGTCAGTCAGTCAGTAACGCACGGATTTTATATATTAAGATAATAAAATTTATTTTAAATTTATTTAATCATTTTGTAGCTGACTGTATTTTATACAATCATAATAATACAACGGTTGGAAGACCAGGAATATTGTTTTATTTTATTTCATATTATGACCACTTGTGTATCATAAATTGCAAATTATTTCGACGTTATGGATGGTGTACCGTAAGTACTGAATTGTTGGCAATAATGCCTTTATTAATAATGGAAGCTATACTGTGTGGCTTATTAGTCTAGTGATTAGTGACCCTGCCGCTAAGCTGTAGGATGTGGGTTTGATTTCCACTCATTTTTAAAATTCATCCCGTGGTAATTTAAAATACTTCCTTAGTGTACACGATCTCCAAGGAATATACATGCCAAATTTCAGCAATTTGCGCCACATAGTTTCGGCTGTGCGTTGTCAGTCAGACAATAACTAATTTTTTTACATTTAGGTAAAAATATATATTTATTTACAACTATGCTATTCAGTTATCTGGTTGCCATATTACGAGCTCAGCTTACTTTGGGCAAAGAGCTCAGATATGTACATAGAGGCGCATTTCTTATGGGACCTTCGGGGATCCAAATTGCCGCTTGGCGGCGTGGCAGTCGTTCCCTTAGTATAAGAGCAAGAGAGACGGTGTATCTTAACTACGAGAGCAAGAGAGACGGAGAACGACGCCAGCGCCGTCAACGGCGCCAACTGCAAACTAAACTGGAGCCAGTCCCCACTTGGAATTTGCACACGAAATCCTTAAGAACTGCGGTTTTATGTAAATCTGTATTCATTGCTTTGGGCTCAGAATACCGAGTGCAAGTTGTACTAGGATATTATTTTTAACGTATAACTACGCTGACAAGTATCGTCAGCTGACATCTTGTCAAACACGTCAGTGCAATAAAAAAGTTGATACACTAGTATTAAGGTCACCTGTCAACAAAGTGAAGTCACTGACATAGCTGGCTAGTAAGGTGCAGTTATGGGTAGTGCATAGCTGCTTCATTCACGAATACGATCAGCCAAATGTAATAAAAACGAAGACAGGAGAGGCCAATCACTTTGTCAAGATAATGTAGGTCGGTACTAAAATCGCTGGTTCTTTTCCGATACAAAAACCAGCTTGATTGGCCTGTTGGTCTAGGGTTAGTGACCAATACTGCTAAACCAAAGATTTCAGTTCCTACCCAAAACAAATAGTTGTGTGATAAGCACGATAATTTACTCTTTCTGTTTATGCGTGTAATTTTATCTTCTTAATATATAAAATCCTTGCGTTACTGACTGACTGACAGACACGCTACAGCCAAAACTATTGGGCGCAGGAAGCTGAAATTTGGCATGTATATTCCTTGGGGACCGTAGGGGTGCACTAAGAAGGGATTTACCGAAATTCCCACGGGATCGGCCAAAACAGGCAAATTTAAAAAAATTGCAGGCGTAGCTGCTGGCGTCCTCTAGTCAACATATAATACTCATATATAGGTAGATTATGTTTATATATTATCTGGTTACCATAGTACATGCTGACCGTGTGTGGGTTGTCCTTATTATTAATTCATCCCATAAATATACCAATTCATGAACATTCATTTTTATACTAGTCGTGATTCGTCTTTTAATAATACAATATTTTACAGCATTTTTTAAATGAGTGTCCAGATCGATGCATATTAACCGTTGCTTTATTACTGATGTATATGGTGAAATTATATCTCTTTTTTATCATGGATGGTGTTGTTTTTATTGCATATAATTCATTCTGTACTCATAAAGAAGTAATCACTTTTTCTTTTAGTTTTATATTCTTGTAGGTCCTTTTATTATATGACATGGTACGGGGTACCGGTTTTAGTATATTTATAGGCCTGCTGATAGGTATGTGATCGATTTGGTTCAGCGCTTAACAGAGGGCTTTTTTATACGGAGCTGCACTTGTCTTTAATTTGAAAAATACTCATTGGACAAGTGTCCCTATGAAATACATAGAACATTGCATTATTCAAATTACATAGTGCTGCAATGAGGAGCCCAATATCAAGGTATGTTCCGTGATGATATACTCGTCTGGTCTTTCTTCCTTGATTTTCACGTGTGTGTCGCACACTCTGGTGTCGGAATTTATAGACGATTTGAAGGCCACCGACATGGACTCACGGTTCTCGTCCTGAGCCATGATCCTGGACTGACATCCCCCCCAAAGCACGGTAGCGCTCTGATGTAAATACCATACGTGGTCACCCATTCTTATTTTTTTATAGTCTCACGCCTGTATCCCCGAAGGGGTAGGCCGAGGTGTTAATATTACACCCAGATTTCGCCATGAATTTTAAGGTCCCACGTAACAGACTCCAGGCACATCACCAGACTCTGGGCTGCTACAACAGAGTATTTGGAAAAATCCAGTAACAGTTTTGCCCGACCCGGGAATAGAACCCGGGACCTCTGATCAGCAGTCGCATACGCTATCCACTGGGCCACGGAGGCAGTCGTTTAAGTGTCACCCATTCAAGTGATGATATGGCCAAGCATTGCCTAACTTTGCTGAGGTATTACGAATTGTAAGCGAAGTCATGCTATGAGCGCTGCTATTCGTCTAGTAACGTATTTAGATTGCTTGATCTGCTATGACCATGCAAAGTAAGGTTTTGACTTCGCTTACCTGCGGTCGGATTTTCATAAAGCACGAGTAGTCGGAGTATTTTACTTCCCGCGTCGTTATGGTTGTCATAAACTGAACATTTTCAAATGATAATGAATAAATATTATCTATATTTATATGAGATATAAATATACTTAGATAATATAATACTGTCACTCCTTAATACAGGCTATATTCTAGCCTAGCTAGGAGAACAGCGCTTCACCCACCTGATTGAAGATGTACTTACCTACCCACATTGAACATTTATGTTTTTATAATACAAATGTCACGTGTACATAATATCAATATGTTTTTTATAAATAAAGTTTAATTTGTATTACCAATCAACACCTCTAAAACACCATTATAATTTATAATATTGACAACCAGTTTCAAGCTATTTTTACCATTGTAAAGATTTCAAACCGTTTGTATTATTCTGCTGCAGTAAACTGAAATCTGGTAAATAACCAACAAATCTAAGTTTGTGGTCAATTTGAGTTCAATATTCAACGTTTGTAGCTAATAATGGAAAGGGGTCCCATCTTTTGTACTCCATGGTAACCCCCTAAGTGACCCTAACTACACAATAGCTTACGGAATGTGTGTAATAGGACCCTTCAGTAAAAGCTACATTCTGATGACACCTATAGAATATATATGACATCAATATACGTATTATTACAGCATTATGCAATAGACTGCCTCCGTGGTCCAGTGGATAGCGTATGCGACTGCTGATCGGAGGTCCCGGGTTCGATTCCCGAGTCGGGCAAAAGAGTTACTGGGGTTTTCCGAATACTCAGTAGCAGCCCGGAGTCTGGTGATGTGCCCGGTAACAGGCTGGCCCATATTACGTGGGACCTAAAAATTCATGGCGAAAAGTGAGTGTAATATTTACACCTCTGCCTATCCCTTCGGGGATACAAGCGTGAGACTATAAATAAAAATATGCAATATATGTATATGGACTGTAAACTTCATTTACTAAGCTACCCAATTCAGCAGTTATAAACTTGAAATAGGTTATATTTGAAGAATTTTGAAGACGATGTCAAGATTCAAAGCTGTTTTCAACGTAATATTGTAATATTATTAACGATACCTATAGTTCAAACATGTAAAGCTAGCTAATAGTGCCATCACAGTCAAATAATCCATATACCTACTGTGTTGCCATCATCAGTAGATTGGGCTTGACATAGTGAATTATATAGTAACCTCGCAAATATGAATGACTGTCGGTTTGTCTGTCCGAATTACGTCCATAACGTAATATGCAAATGCACGGTAGTAAACGCAGCAAAAGTAAGAAATATATCTTTAAGAAATATAACCTATCACGGGTATTTCGCAGAGCTACTTCCTAGTAATAACGTAATAGAAGACAATATTATCAGGTTCATTGCAACAGCAAAACTTAACTGCCTGACTTGAAAATCTAGCAAAATATCTGCAAATCTTTCGAAAACTACATACGCGATAAAGCAGTACACGTAATCAAAAGGAAGTAAACGATTTATCTACCACAATAAAATGCTCAGTAATTACATTAGTCACAACATCAAATACCGTCAGTCTATCATCGAAAATCTACGCATTCCACAATTAGCCGAAGATTGCCGAACATGCACGAAGACGCCCTCGGGTACGAAACACTGACATACCTTACTACGTATCCTACAGCTGTTCCCATCAGCTGATCACGCACACACGTGTACAAATACAAGTGTACGTACAGTATGCGTTTGCGCACGTGTGAGTGGGTCCGAGGCCGTAGGGGCAAAAAAAGTGGGAACCCGTCAGACGAGCCCTGCCTTTATGCATCCGTTGCATAGATTATTATGCAGACGGTACATGCAATGTTTTTGTTTTCTTTTTAAAGACTTCTCCCGCACTAGGACTAAATCCTGTGTCGCGGGGGACTTTAACACAACACAACAAACAGACAACTAACGGACACAATAAACACCCAGACTCAAAACAACAATAAAATTTATGAATCACCCAAAGTGTTGTCTCGTGTGCGAATCGAACCCACAACACTCGACGCAGTGTCAACCACCGAGGCGAGCGCTTAAACCACTACGCCAACCGTGCAGTCAATTGATATTAAAATTTATAGAACTTCTATTTTGTTAAAGATTTGTGTTACTTTATGATTTATTTGGACAAACAATAAACACAATTTATTGTTGGACACTGAGCGGAACCTATTCTATTAATTTTCATTTCAAGAAGATTTTTTTCTTCATTATTTTCATTTTATTACTGTCACTTCTCTCCGAGACTAATAAATGTCAAATTATTTTATAGTCTATGCATTAGAATTTTTGACCGCGCTATATTAAAATTTTTTGGCAAATCGAATATATTTCAATGATCAGGTATGTATTAATTAAGGTATTTGAACATCATTTTTCTGAAACATAATCTTGGAAAATACTGAGAGTAATTTCATTTCTAAATAGCTCACAAATTATGAAATTAGTTGCAGTATTAGCCCATCTGATCAATATGCCCTACAAGTTGTAATCTACATATTGCTATAACATTACATAAAGAAAATACAAGCAATGTACCCTCTTCACACTGACAACTTAGTCTATGTCCCGTCCATTTTTTTCGTTTCCATGCCCTCTGTGAATGTTTTACAACGCATGTCCGAGCCATAGTGATTTCTAGTACCTGCCTATGAACCCGTACTATCAACCGTGAAGATTCCGGAGTTCCGAGTGCACTCATGCGAAATTCGCTCCAAATTTTGGTACTTTTGTTTTTGACTGGTCTAAATAACGTAGTTTTATGAAATTGGAGAGACAGAAGCTTCGATAGTCATCAAAAATAGGTTTGCGCTTTTGATTTTGTCGTTAGGTAGCTAGTGTAAAACGTGCCTATATTGTAAAGTATTTATTATAGATATTACGTAAATAGTAAGAAGATAAGTATTTCTTATGTCTCCTTTTTAGAGCGGGGATCAGTGAGTAATTTGTATCTCTAACATTTTTGTCGTTCTAAAATTCGTTTTGCAGTTTGGCCACAATCATCCATGACATACATGCATATGTATTTTTTGTGAGGGGTGCTTAAAACCGTCGGTGGCGGCGTTGCCGTATTGATCCTCAGTTCGAATATCAATTAGTCAAGACGAATATTGGGCCTCTCTGGTTAAGTGGTGAAGTTCGAAATTATTTAAATTTTCTTCTAAGGCTTACCATCACCGCAGCGACATATTAATTGGATAAAAACTTAAAGCAAAGAGCTGTGTATGTAATACTCGTACGTCTGAACATTCATCGTCGAGATAAATATATTTAGAAAGGCACGCTTTGTCAAAAGTATACTACAGAAGTAATCAGTAGCCAAATTCTAACATAATCTATGAAACAATATATGTACCAGAACATAGTTTAGGCTATTCTGAGACGACATTAATAGGTCTCCTCTATGTTCCGTAGCACCAAAATGCCATGCGAAATGCTTGGAGAGCTGCAATTGTATGTTATAATTTGTAGATATTTGCCAGGCACATCGTATGCATTCTGGTAGTTCTATGGCATAGGTTCTATGGCATAGTTATTAATACAATAATACCTAACAGTACTGTTTCATCTGAAGCGTACGACAATGCCACTTGCATTGCAAACAATAAAAATTTATAGATCTTATAGAATTGTTTTAATTGTATTTTCGCTTCTATGCTGCGATAATGTTTTCGACCAATCGGAACTTATAAAATATTATTTCCACATTCAAACTTTTTTGTAATCATCAGGCTTATTTATAATTTGTCCCACTGCTGGGCACAGGCCTCTTCACAGTATGAAAAAGATAAGACACAGGCGAAGAGCGGTTTGGCAGACTTCACATGACTTTTGAGAACACACGATGGCTTAGGCAAGGGTAGGCAGGCAGCAAGCGATAACTAAGAATTTATTTTATAGTCTCACGCCTGTATCTCCGAAGGGGTAGACAGAGGTGTAAATATTACACCCACATTTCCCCATGAATTTTTAGGTCCCACGTAATAGGGGGCGAGCCTATTGCCGTTACCGGGCACATCACCAGACTCCGGGCTGCTACTGAGTATTCAGAAAAACCCAGTAACACTTTTGCCCGACCCGGGAATCGAAACCGGGACCTCCGATTAGCAGTCGCATACGCTATCCACAGACACACCTAACCTAGAAAAGTCATTGGTTTGTGCCGTGTCGTGGGAAATTCAAAACACACTGCTTAGCAATTTGTACACCACTACGCTGTCGCAACGTTTGCACAAATCTTGATCGTTTTTAAAATACTCAGTAGATACATATGAGTAGCACTATCACTATCTTAGACTTTGGCTTCGGCTAGGCTCTCCTCGTATTGGGAATGCGCGTTACTTGAGTGTGCTTTCGGCGTGCGTCCGGCGAGCGTTTGGCGTGCGCCCGGCGTTCACTTTGTACTACAGTATAATCGTCGAGGAACGTACACGCCCAATGTGAGGTTGGCGTAAAAGACTAGGGTTATTTTTTAATGATAATAAGTACTTACTTATTGTATAGATAATAAGTACTTACTTATTGTATAATGTATAATGATAGTAATAACCTACTGGAATGATAGAGGAACCCACCACGCACCCTCGGATTGACCACCACAACTATTGCAATGCAATTGCAACTATTGCAAAACGAATAGAAAAAGGTTGACAATACCGAACTCCTCTGGATGGATAAGGTATCTTTAGGAATGGTATGGGTTCCAGGAACATACCTGAGTTGCAGTATTCCGCTGTATGCGCCGACTATTCTTCGAAACATGTTTCGCCTCTGCACGAGGCATCCTCAGGAGCGATGGGCAACAACTGAGCCCTAGGTAGTAATACTGTAACGAAACGTTTACTTAAACCTAAGTTGCAATTTGGAAGTCAGATGAATTGCGTTACTTCATGAACATTATATACACAAGTGTGAGTCTATGATGCCAATTACCTAATTTAAAAAAAATAACGGTTATCATATTACTTAACAGCACCTTGATCGAAGCATAACTGGCTTCTTGCTGCCATTTTAATCCTGACTAATCCCTACAGACAGATGTAGGAACATTTGGATACGTGGTATAACACTAAAACATAATAACATTTATAACAAACTAGATTACACTGGCGTGGGACATTTTTACACTCTTTGATTTTTTTATAATTTACTAGACATCGCCAGCGGCTTCGTCCGCGTCAATTATACATATAAACCTTCCTCTTGAATCATTCTATCTATTAAAAAATACACCAATTTAAAATTCATTGCGTAGTTTCTAAGATTTAAGCATACATAGGGACAGACAGACAGAAGATAGACTTTGTTTTATACTATGTAGTGATAGACATACGTGAGCACATGAAGACGATTTCTATCAAAGTAAGTAAGAACTTTGCTAAAAGAGTGAGAGTACGAAAAAATATCATATTCCACCAACCATCTGAAGGCTCAACGTTTGATACGCATATTTCTGAACAGACATAAAAGTCAGTTATTGCTCAATCCAGGTATTGAATACTAGACGTTATTAGTCAACGACAAAATAGCGCAATAGTCAATAGGCGGGTCCACACAGAGCGAGCAGCCTCGCGCGCCAATTCCTCGCGAGGCTGCGCGCTCTGTGTGGACGTGTCTAATTCGGTAGATCGGGCGCACGCGTGCGGCCGGCCGCGGCTGCCGTGCGCTTTCCTCGACCGAGCCACGTCCACACAGACCGAGCAGCCTCGCGAAGCATTTTCCTCGCGAGGCTGCTCGGTCTGTGTGGACCCGCCTAATCACAAGACTTACAAGGCAGAATCTCAAATCTAATTGCTTATTCTATTTCAACTTCAAAGAAGACAAAAAGAAACAAATGACAAAGTATGTTTGGATGTTTGTCAAGTAAAAAGGTTGAATACATTGAGGTCCTCACCACAACACATCGAAATATCTAAAACTTAAATCTAGTCGCAAATGACCTCAAAAGTGTGAATATTCTAGATCCTACTACAAAAATACCACATCCAGTATCACAGGTGCACAGTGTAACCGCGTGACATACACGAATGTACTCCACTGCATATTTCATAATGCACGCGATCCCATATCGCTCATATGGTGAACTAAATATAGCGCACACCATCACTCCACGGTGTTAAATCGATTTTTATATTTTATACCAGCTTTTTCCCGCGGTATCACCCGCGTCCTGAGAGAAGTACTTCGCGTACCCGGTTAATTTATAGCTTATGTTACTCCTTGGTATGTCAGCTATCCGCCAATGAACGTGTCGTCAAAATCGGTCCAGCCGTTCCAGAGATTAGCGAGAACAAACAGACAATCAAAAATTGTAAAAATGTAATTTCGGTATATGTACCGTGTATACATCCATATGCATCTAGTAAAAATCTAGTAAAGGTTATTTTTATATAACAAACAGACTCTCCAATTTTATTTATTACATTTCATTATAATATTTTATACTACTAGATTTCGCCCGTGGATCTACGTGTAATTCTGATTTGAAAGCCTTATCTTGGCAGTCTAAATCTAAGCAGTAGTTTTTGAGAGAAAAAGTAACAATCATCCATCCTCACATACGTCACGTTTAATAATAGTTTTGACTACATTCCGCTCACATTATGGTTATTGCGGCAAATGTAGTGATGTATACATTATTCCAAAACATAACCTGTATTATTGCAAAATTTCATACAAACCCGTTCAGTAATTTCTGCTTTAAAAAGTAACAAACCTCTATCCAAAGAAACTCACGCGTTTATAATACTCTTAGCAGTAGGATTCACAACTTACAACGCTTACACCCAACAGAGAATGTTCTCGAGAGAAAAAAAAATACCACGTGTTGCCGAGACGGTTTCGTTGGTCCAGTCGCATTAGTTTGAAATGGGATTAAGTGGTTTTTTGTATATAGTGACAGACTAGCCTGAGGCCTTTCTGTTTGTGGATAGCCACGACTATTTGCTGAATAAGTTTTAAAAGAATACAACTAAGTGAAGCTTAGGAATTGGTAGCAATGGTAGCTACGCCTTTTGAATATTATTATTGGTTGTCGTAGTATTCAATAGTATTTTTAAGTCAACCTGTAAGCAGAAGATTAGAGTGTGTCGATCTAATTTTGGCTTGTTTACTAATGCTGGTAATTAATAATTAGCATACGGAAATGCAACTTCTAGGCCTAATATAAGATGTGATCGGGATAACTCAAGAATAATCTGGTCAAATTAAAATACAAAGAGAAAATAACTTCATTAATCAAATGCTAAGTAGCACACGTTTTAAACAATGGAAATAATTAGTCATCATAACAGTAAAAAATATAGAATTCTTCACCCTTGCGCAAACGTACTAATCAGCAAAGTCCGATATACTATAAATACGGCAACGCAATTCCAGATAAAATTCTCTAAGAGAAAACCGAGATAAAGCACACACAAATAAATCACCTGCACACAAACATATGTCATAAATAAAAAGGGCCAACGTCATAATTAACAAAACTAAAAAATATAACCTCTTTACATCTTGATCTTTATCGGTCAACATAAACTATAACTACATAAAGCCTTTACATTCCAACAAGCTAGCTTCCTGTATGCTCCATAATAATAAAATATACATTTTGGCTAGGCTGTGATAAGCGGAGCGGGAGCGGGTGTGAGGGCGGGGTGGAAGTAGCAATGGAAGCGGCAGCGAAAGCGTAGATGGCGCAAACGGGTGGGGGCAAGATTGTAGCGAAGCGATAAAACATTTTAATCAATTGTAAATTTCATGTTTTATATGTACTTTAAAGGAGTTATTTTTTTAGCGTTAAACAACAACTACTCATAAGTAGTTGTTGTTTAAGGTAGAAACTACTAATTTATTGTTTTCTCCGACGTGTCGACCTTCAGCCTGCAAGCGCTGTGGTCACAGAGGTGTTCCGAGCGTCGTTAACGTAATATTCTTTACTTTGCGATTAAGATCCGTTACATAAACCTGTAGCAAAAAAAGAACTTATTTTTATATAACTTCTCCCACACTACAGATATATTATGCATGTTATAAGTTGTAATTTATTCGTCGTAAAAACATTCATTCCGTCAGTGTTGTTAGGTTTTCATGATTCCCGATGACTGCATCGAAATACTAAACTGCTAGATTGGCGTCAAAAATACCAGTTTATCGTTACTGCTTATGTACACTCATCTCGTCTAACTCCACGGCCTTATAATATTATGACAAGCGTACAATAGATCACTTCCCGTTATTAGTACATTCACCTGAACATTTATAATATTAATAATTGTGATTATTCAATTACAAGTATTCATTACAATACTTTTATTTGGTACGTTATTTTGTTTTGTTTACAGGCACAGAAATAAATCTATAATTTGTAAGAAATACAGCTTGTGATCAAATAAAAAACTCTACGTTTAGTCGCCTTTGCTTGTAACTTCGTTTAACATGCAACTATTTTTTTTTTATATTTTTACCTTATATAATCCTCTGTCATAGGATTATGTACATACCTCCGACTAGCACACAGGAAGAAATCCTAGACTCATTTAAGAATCGAACGAAAAAGTAGATATCTACTAAACGGCCATGTGACTAGGCATTTAAATCACTACGCCATTAGGGCAGTAGTGATGAAAAATCTATATCCAAACATATATAACATATTTATGAATTTATTAGGTATAGTAATAAAACACAGACCACCCATGTCACCAAAATAAACAAACACACATACATGCAAATGTGCAAGTCATAAAATGAATGTCGTTATAAAATGGCTGTATCTTTTTGAAGCTTGTTTAAGTTTTTTTTAGCCGATGAAAACGACTACAAATGACATGGTTTTAAACTCTCATTGAAATAAAGCTTTAAATGTTTTAAACTACAACTCCCGTTTCTAGGAACCTGGATCCTGGTAATTTAACCAGATATGACGGAATATCAAGTTTTCTACAGAGCGACTGCCGTCTGACCTCCGCAACCCAAAGGGATAGCGATATTCCATAGTTTAGACCAGTATCAGTTTATTTGAGGGTATTGACTCCCCGTAACGACTGTCAAAGATCTTCATGACAGCCGGGGCCGACGCGCGACGGTTTATAGTGCTTTCCGAGGCACGGGGCAAGCGATAATTAACAATTAAATACGCACTAAACTTCGAAAAGTCACTGGTGCGCGCCGTGGATTTGCCTGGATCCTAGCATCCAGGTAAATCCACGGCGCGCACCACCAACGAATAGAACAAACATTAATGTTTGTATCACATAAAATGTTATTTTATACGGGATTTGAACCCACTTTGATTCAGCGGCAAAGCTTCCTGATAAACCACTATACCCTCAGCCTATCAGCAGCGTCTTGGGGCCTAAAGAAAATACTTTTTATGGCGTGTACGGTATACACCAGTACAGCCTGTTTTCACATTGCCCACATTCCCAGACTCCTTGCTGTGGCTGAGAATTTTGTAACATGAAACAATGCGTTCGGGCGAAAAATCTCTTGGGTTCCAGAGCCGGGTCAAACATTGTACGGACTTTTTGCATGAGGCGGATAAGTTTGATATAGTTTTGTACGCATTCTGTTTCTCGTAATTTGATAAGTATTAGTTCTACAAAACCAACATAAGAAGAACAATTTTTTATTTGGTCACTTAGGACGCAACGTTAGGCGTTTTCGATCTGAAAATGTCATTGACTATCGGTATTCTTTTAGTCAAAAAGTTAGTTAGATTTTGAAACACTTTCTGCCACATTTTTGGATTTTGATTTTCATAGAAATAGAATAGTTTTGGTATTGGTTTAGGCATATATAGGCACATCTTTATAATCCACAATAACTTTTTGTAATACTAAACATAAGTGTGTAAAAATATATAGTAGTATAAAGTATCTAATTGCTAGGATACTGTGTCTCCTTAATTTGGAACCAGACAGATAGGTGTAGATAGGCCCAATATATAATGATATCACTAATGCGCTTGTACATCATAATCATCCTCCCAGCATTATCCCAGTCTCAACCTGGGGTCCGCTTGCTAGTCTAACAGCATTTGGCTGAATATTAGCTTTTCTACACAGCGACTGCCTGTCTGACCGCAACCCGAAGGGATGGCGATATTCCATGGTTTAGACCAGTGTCAGTTTATTTAGAAGGTACTGACACCCTATAACGGCTGTCAAAGATCGTCATGATCGACGGCTTAGCGTGCTCTCCGAAGCACGGGGCAAGCGATAATTAACAATTGAATACGCACATAACTCCGAAAAGTCATTGGTGCGCGCCGTAGATTCGAACCCGATACCTTCTGCATGGCAGTCTGTTGGTATCTCCACTAGGCTATCGCTGCACGCGCTTATACAAGCTAAGAAAATTCGCCAGGTCTATGCAAGAATTCGTGACGTCGCTACACACGAACCGTATACACTACACGAACTACATCGGCGCTGAAAAATAAAATATCTTGTTTGAGCTAGGCGCAACGCGTGAACATTGAAAATGTTTCTGCCTAGATCCGAAATAATTATTGTCGTCTACATTATTATTCGGTCTTATCTGAAGCAGCCACGGTGGATTTTCCTATCGTGTATAAGCGCAATTCAATTCCGTGTGGTGACGGATTAAGAATAGTGGTATGGTGACATTTACCACCCCATATCATCCCATGGGTTTCGTAAGAGCCGACAGAGGGAGCATATTATGCAGAGAACAACACTGTAAGAGAAGGAAATTTGGTACAAACCCTATACCAACCCGATTAGCCAGCGTGGTATAGTAGGCCGATTCCTCCTTTCAAAGGAGAGGCCTAGCCCAGCAGTGAACTGTTAAAGGCTGATGATGTATAAGCGCACTTACTTATACTTATAAGCTATCCTGAACGTTAATCGACTAACTATTTATTTTACAAAGTATTAAGTATATTATATATATAGTGTATTTAGTATATTTATTATATAAAACTTGAACCCTATTTAAACAGACGTTATTTATTCAAGAACAACAATGTCAACCTTTCACAATTCCAAATTATCCCTTACAAAAATCTATTACAAAAAATAGTAACAACCGATTAAGCCAAAGTAATTTCCCCGCTGTAATTATGTCACCATAATTATTTGAACGTCAGGACAAACGCCATGATAATGTTATTTACTTTCGTTTCGCGTGTGACTACTACTTCACATATATTTACACTGGACTTGACAACCTCTACATAGTAAAATACACTTTATCAGCGTTCATAATAACAATACTGTTGTGAAAGTTTTGAGGTAATGTCTGTTTGTATGTAACCTTAAAACTATGAAAAACATTTTTGATGCCGCCAGTCCATATATTTACACTGGACTTGACAACCAATACACTTTATCAGCGAAAGTTTTGAGGTATTAACCGTTTGTAGGTTACCATAAAACTGTGAAGAGCTTTTCTATTATACCACGATTTTGCTTTATGCAAGGTGTGTGACAATTTAGGTGTTTTACGAGTGACATAAAGGATTCTTTAAATTTCTTGCCAGTTCTTGTCAGTAGCCACTTAGACTGGTGATACTAAATTTTTAAACGCGGTCACTAACTATTTTTTTTAAGAAATTTCATTTCAGTACTTAGCGCGATGAGTAAGTATGATGAGCTTTAATTATAGATTATAGTGTAGAGAGCAAGGTTAGCACCTCGGCGCATAATTACCGAGAAAAAGAGATTTTAACCTATCTAATAATGTTATTAACCAAAATAATTATATATATACAGTTCATTTAGATTAAACATTCAGTAAACGTGCATTACTACAAGGATCACAAAATTGTTGTCTGAAAAGACATGTGGCGCCATCTATCATATCACCCATGAACTAAAATATTAGTTTAGATTATTTTACGTTTTCGATATACCTAACTATGAATTTATCCCGAAGATAATGGTTATCTTCTGGATAGATTCAAGGAGGTTGTGCAACTGGACCCTAATTTCAAAAAAAAATATTTGTTTCTTTTTTGTTGATAAATGAACTAAGTAATATTCTGATGAGACAACTAGGCTTCTGGTGAAAAAGATGATTATTTTGTTATATTAAAAACATAAGTACTTTACAAATATATATTTTTTTTTACTTTTATTTTCATAAAATGGTTATTTCTACTTTATTTAAATTTTTATTAGGGGCCACAAATTCGCTGTAGACACTGGGCTGCGGCCTTATGCTGACATTAGACAAACTAGAGCGAAATATTGTCTTATTCCTGTTTTTGTTCCACTTAAAAAGGAAGGTAAGGAGGCCGTTTCTTGTTTCCCTCTCCCTCATGCCAGTCCTCCTCCTCATATTCCTTTTTCCGTCTGATACAGGCCGGCAAAATACTTATGATTCTTCTGATGTTCCGGGTGTCCATTGTCGTCATCGTATACCATCAGGCGATCCGTCTGCTCGTTTGCCGCTTGTCAAAAAAGAAAAGGTCATATCATCCTCTTAGCGTTATCCCAGCTTTTTTAATCTGGGGTCCGCTTTCTAGTCTAACCGGATTTGGCTGAATATTACCTTTTTCCACAGAGCAACTGCCTGTCTGACCTCCGCAACCCGAAGGGATAGCGATATTCCATGGTTAAGACTAGTGTCAGTTAATTTAGAAGGTACTGACGCCCTGTAACGACTGTCAAAGATCTTCATGACAACCGGGACCGACGACCGCTTAACGTGCTTTCCGAGGCACGGGACAAGCGATAATTAACAATTCAATACGCACATAACTTCGACAAGTAATTGGTGCGCGCCATGGATTCGAACCCGATATCCTCTGCATGGCAGGCTGTTGGTATCTCCACTAGGCTTTCGCTGCCCCTATTGGTCTAACAAGATATGACAGCATATTAGCTTTCCCACAGAACGACCGTCGTCAGATCATCACAATCCGCACGGATAGCGACATTCCATGGATTTGATCAGTGTAGTTTATTTAACCGTGGATTCGAACCCGATACCCTCTGCATGGCAGTCTGTTGGTCCACTCGGCTTTCGCTACCTTCTTAAAAAAGGTAATAACTACAAAAATGTCGTAATTGTTGGAAATATCAAAGTCAGAGTCTTGATTTAACTTGATATGAACTACCGTCTTACCAGACCGTAATTCATAACAATTATAATAAAAAGGAAGCATATCTGTCGGTCCAATTCTTGCTAATCTTAACATTGTATCTTAGTTGCTTATCATATTGTTGTATCAGACACAGTTCAAGAGTTCTGCATTCTATGAAAAAGTTTGTAATGCAAACGCTATCATAGATAAGGTATCGAGTGGAAAACGTTACATATTATTACATTACTGATTTTCATCAATAATCGACGGGTATTATTATACATACATACATACTCACGCCTGTTTCCCGGAGGGGTAGGAAGAGACTGCGGAACGCCATTTGCAACGATCCTGACATATCTCCAGGGCCGCCTCCAGGACCAGAGTTCGAAACCTATTCAACTCCAGCGAGGGGTGAGACAGGGGGATGTCATATCCCCGAAACTGTTTACCACTGCGCTGGAGGATGTTTTCAAGCTTTTGGACTGGAATGGACTCGGCATCAACATCAACGGCGAGTACATCACTCACCTTCGATTCGCAGACGATATCGTAGTCATGGCTGAGACCATGGAAGACCTAGGCACAATGCTCGATGGCCTCTGTAGAGTCTCCCAGGTCTTAAGATGAACATGGACAAGACGAAAATCATGTCGAACGTCCATGTTGTACCTGCTCCTATTCAGGTTGGGCACTCTACGCTCGAAGTTGTCGACAAGTATATTTATCTACCTGGGACAAGTAGTCCAATTAGGTAGGTCCAACTTCGAGAAGGAGGTCAATCGTCGAATCTAATTCGGTTGGGCAGCGTTCGGGAAGCTACGACATATCTTTTCGTCCGATATCCCGCAGTGTCTCAAGACGAAAGTCTTTGACCAGTGTGTGTTGCCAGTGATGACTTATGGATCAGAGACGTGGTCGCTCACTATGGGCCTTATCAGAAGGCTCAAGGTCACTCAGAGGGCGATGGAGAGAGCTATGCTTGGAGTTTCCCTGCGAGATCGAATCAGAAATGAGGAGATCCTCAGTAGAATCAAAGACGCCGACATAGCTCTCCGGATAGCCAAGCTGAAGTGGCAGTGGGCAGGGCACATACCTAGAAGAACCGATGTCCGTTGGGGCAGAAAGGTCCTGGAGTGGCGGCCACGTACCGGACGACGCAGCAGAGGTAGGCCCCCCGCAAGGTAGTGGACCGACGATCTCGTCAAGATCGCGGGAGGCGGTTGGATACGGGCGGCTCAAGACCGGTCTATGTGGAAAACCTTGGGGGAGGCCTATGTCCAGCAGTGGACGTCGTTTGGCTGATATGATGATGATGATGACATATTTCTCTTGCTTCATTTACTCCCATCATTTCTCATGCATATTAAGATCGTATCTATTATTATCATACTACTAACTCTGCTATAATTATAAATTATAAATCGCTAGATGCATTTTTAGTGATGAAACTTGCAGTAATATAGATTATACATCAGAAAAACACATTAGCTTTTATTGCAATATCCGATACTCGAGCGGAAGATAGTTTGGAATAGGTAAATGTGAAATACCTATTTTAACCAGGATGAACATGACTCGTAACCTCGGATGGCAATGCTGACGAAAGATCCTCAGAGTAAATAATACATGTATAAACTATGTGCAACACAAACCAAGTGGGGTGTTTAGCTAGTATTATTCACAGTAAGGTAAACGTCCCGAACACTAGTAATGGATATATTAGCATTCACATTAATTTTAGCATGTGAATTTTCATTTAGCATTTAGCATATGAAATATCGTTGCGAAATTTCGTGAATTGTGAATTCATCGTTTCGTGCGCGATTCAGTTCGTTTATATTTTTTTGCTAACGCGGGAAACGCGTTCTCTGTCTCATCCACGGGAATACTCAATATATCCGTTTCACCTGACACGACAAGTGAAATTATTAGCAAAAGGTGCGAATGCGAATGATGATGTTAAGCAATTATTTTATTATTATCTTTGATTTACTCGTATTTAAGGTCGTATATTGAGTGAATGCGTGTGAATGTTTGTTTAGGTAATAATCATCTGTGTTTACACGCGTTTGGCGCGCTTCGTGTTCGTATAATGTCAAAGTTTAGTACGAATTGGCACATAATAGTGAGTTTTGTTTACGTATTTGATAAACTTTCTTTCGTCTAAAATGTATTGTTGTACTTATAATTGATAATAATATGAACAAATTATATAAGTAGGTACCTGTAAATAATATTGGTAAGATAGACCAGTTTCTATATTTTATTGTAAGTCCCAAATCTAGATAAAGTAGGTAATTAGTAAGAATGACAGAAGGTCCTTAAAGTTGTTAATGGTGTTATGTTTATATTATTCTTATATTTTAATTGTGATCATTATCTTACTTAGGTACATAAAATACCTGTGCAAGAGACTTGCTTAAGCGAACGCGCTTTTTAATTCGCATATTAATAAATTTCACACCTCACATACAACATTATTATTAATCACCGTTATAATTAGCAAATAGCATAGCAATAGCATTTAGCATGTTAAGAGTCACGAATTCGCATGCTAATGAAATTAATGCGAAATCGCATTAATTGCCATCACTACCGAACACGTCACGCAACGTGCATAAAAAAGTAAATTATTAATGACCGTTTGGAGGCGATATCATTAATCCTGTGGTTTTCGCCTTCTGACCACTAAAAACGCGATTTTAGTCCTAATGACGTTGTATGTGCGATTTATACGTGGCTACCAAAATAATTTAATAGTATGATAACAATAAAAGCAGCGATAGCCGAGTGGAGAGACCGACAGACTGCACGGCGCGCACCAATGACTTTTAGAAGTTTAAGTGCGTATTAAATTGTTAATTATCGCTTGCTTATCGGTGAAGAAAAACATCGTGAGGAAACCTGCATGTCTGAGAGTTCTCCATAATGTTCTCGAAAGACATGTGAAGTCTGCCAACCCGCACTTGGCCAACGTAGTGGACTATGGCCTTACCCTTCTCGTAGTATTAAGAGGCCTGTGCCCTGCAGTGGGACAGTACAAAGGGCTGATGATGATAACAATATAATTGGCTTAGCAGCGTGGCAGGGTAGTTGTAATCTTGATTTTGGACTTTCTTTCTCCTTATCAAGATTTAAATACAGTATTTCGTGCACGAGAAGTACGGGAGAGGCATTTATACTTCATATTATTTTTATAACGTCTAGAGTGATATGATTTACACGATTAACATAAATATACTTGTATGATGTATACAAATCGCGAAAGTTTAAAATCTATTTATTTATTTAGGGGACAATAAACAGCTACAATATATGTTTAAACATTACAGCACTGCACAAAGAATAGTCAATATTGCAGCCCACTACATCGTCCGCAAATTCACTAAGGACAAATAATCAATACGTGCCACTAAAAAGCGTTACATTACTTGAATAATTGCATCATTAATATCATTATATACAAAGTAATGAAAGAAAATAATAATTATAGTAAAATAATAATTAAAGTAAAATCTACGTAACATGTCTTTAGGTCATATTTAAATTATATTTTTAGCCTACGTTTTCCCCGCTACTGGGGATAGGTCTCCTTTACCCTCTTTCAAACGTCTCTATCTTCTGCCGAGTTCGGCTATTCCTGTCGAAGTTATCTAGATCGTCACGCCATCGTTTTCAGGGTTTGTTTAAACTATATTCTAAAGAAATAACTAAAAAAGAAGGGCCTTACTCTTCTAAATCATGTCGTACATCTATATCTCGTCTCACGCTACATAAAAGCGGTTTTACTAGCCCCACGTGAACAAAGCTAAAATCTGTTAAGATCAAGTGTACGATAGGGCTCGATGACTGCAAGACGACGCAGCAAAACCGACGCGAATTATACACCATTTATCAACTTATTAATGAGACTACCTTGTAGCGTCGGCACGGAAATAAATTGTTTTAAATAAACGAGACGTCATCCTTGTTGAAGTGTTAATTTTATGATGTATTCGAGAAATAAACGTGGATAATGAGGTAATTATATTATTCATCAGAGAATTTACAAATAAAAACTTTAAATAAAAAATAATGCTTTGGTCGGAGTGCATGTTCAGATGCAGCCTAATTCAGATAGGTAATTTGATTTGTTTCCAAAGCAAAATATTATGCCATCAAATTAATGAAAATAACCTACTTCAGCTATTAATTGATAGCTCAAGAATTCTACGTTTTGTTCGGATTAAATGTATGCGAACCTTGCTGAAGTAACGGTTCCAATATTTTTCTGAAGAGACGCTGTTAGTTATAATTCAATCGACGTTCGTACATATTAAAAATATTTTTACAACAAGAGTCACTTAATACTCCGATTTGCACCCACGTTCTTCACTACAGAATTAATAAATATTCAACCAGCCACAAAAACTCCATGATCTCTTAATATTTTAATTTCCTAAAAGTTTTTTTTGCGCACCGTCTTTTTCAACATTTGTCGGAATATTGAGTCATTCATCGGTATCTTTAAAGGAAACCCGTTTACCTTTAATTTGAACATTTAACTAAATGTTATTATAGTTGCCTTTACCGCTCAATAGAAATATTTCCAGTGAACCAACACCGTTCACTTTATTTTAATAAAGTTATTGTGATGAATTAATAAATAATTGTCCGTATGGTGACGGATAAGAATACGGAATGTCACCACCCTTATCATCCCATGGGTGTCGTAAGAGCCGACAGAGGGAGCATATTACGCAGAGAACAGCACTGTAAGAGAAGGAAAACTTGATACAAACCCTATAGTAACCCGTTTGGCCAGCGTGGTATAGTAGCCCAATTCCTCCTTTCAAAGGAGAGGCCTAGTCCAGCAGTGGACTGATAAACGCTGATGATGATGATGATGAATTAATTGAAGAAGGTTGACAAGGCATTTCATGACCAAATAAGTAGGTTCCAATCATTGTTTTGAGGTATTATATTATTATAGACGACTGGTAAACATACTAATCCGTGCCGTCCTTTCACTAGAACCCCGTTAACCCTCAAATGGTCGATTTTGAGTTTTGAATGCAAAGTAATACAGTTTTAAATTCTCTATCTTTCTGTCTAAGAACCATATCTCTATCACTTACGGTTATAGAGATATTCAAACATGATTTACCGTTAAATTACAAAATATGCAACAAATGCTTGACTACAAAGTGACTATACCACGCTTCTTAGCTTAATGCATGTTAAAGTACCTTAGTTTCAAAATTCGCCTAATATTTTTTTCATTTTTTATAAGCTTAAACTACGTTAATTGAATTTTCTTGACTACAAATACACTAAGAGCCTTTAACTTGTTTATAGTTAAGGGTCAATTTTGATAAAACAGGAATAAAAACAATGCTATAAACTATTTATGATGAAAACCTTATCTTAATTCTGGTTAGACGACCATAACGGTCTTTTTGCCAAGTAACCAATATTGCAATCTGCTCAAAACAATTCGTTAAAAAGCGTTATTTACTTCTAACATGGAATTTGTTCAAAAAAATATTAGTATATATAGACTGCCTCGTTGGTCTCGCGGCATAAATGTGCGCGTGGGATTGGGAGGTCTCGGGTTCGATTCCCAGGACGGGCAAAGTGTTATTGGGTTTTTCCGTTATGAAATTCTCAGTAACAGCACGGAGTCTAGTAATGTGCCCGGTACGGCAATAGGCTCGCCCCCTATTACGTGGGACCTAAAAATTCATGGCGAAATGTGAGTGTAATATTACAACCTCTGCCAACCCCTTCGGGGATACAGGCGTGAGTCTATAAATAAAAAACTAAAAATATTAGTAATTCTTAACTTAATAACGGCTAGCCCATGTTCCCTAATTAGAAACACGTTATCCGTTTCTCGCGCTTCATTAATTTCGGGAGTTTGCGGGGATGCCATATGCGTGCGAGGATGGTATATGCGCGCAGGGAGGTTTGCTATTCCGCTCAGAGAGCTTATAGCGTGCAAGCGTGCGTCATCGCATCGTGTTCCCGCAAAAACTCAAGTATGTCGGGGAACATTAAGAGGTAAAATTCGAAATTTTTTATGTAATACTTTATTAACATTATTTTCCTTAATATCTTCATGAAGTTTGAATGAAGAATAGCAGACCAACGAATTAGTCATATTTATAAAATTATTATGACTGCCTTGTTGGTTTGCTATTATCCCTCAGACTAACTAGGTGGAGTATCTTACCTTTGACGGGCAGGAACTGGATGAGAGTAGCCTCGGGTCCACCATTGCAGTCAGTCAACCGGAAGATGGCGGTCAAACCACTATGGCTATATAGGCAGCAGCATTAAGTATCAAAGATTTCCTCTACTACGATCGCCAATCCGTCTGCCAAGCGTGGCGATCAAAGCAAAATCTTCCAAAAATTAGCCACACGAAAAAAACGGCCTCAAATCCCCGGCGACCCCGCTATTCCTGACTAAGATAGCGGCCATGGTAACGGCGGGGCAAGGGGTGCGATAAAGCTCCGGCAGAGATTTGTCACAATATTTCATTACATTCATCACACTCCAATGAGGATGTAGAAGCTATGTATGAGGACATATCTCGGGCTATACATAGCTTCAAAACCCATTACACCGTTGTCATGGGAGATTTTAACGCGAAACTAGGCAAACGAACGGTGATGAGCTGAGGGTGGAGCAATTTGGATATGGACACCGGAACTCGTGGGCCACTTGCTGGCTAGCTTCATGGAGAAGGAAGGACTTTTCGTGATGAATTCCTTTTTCAAAAAGATAGAATGCCGCAAGTGGACCTGGAAAAGTCCAGATGGTGCCACCAAAAATGAGATCGATTTCATAATGTCAATGAAGAGGTTAATATTTAATGATGTCTCTGTGATCAGTTTGCATAAAGCTGGCCGCGGTCACCGAATGGTAAGAGGCACATTGAATATTAGTCCCAGCCTCGAACGGTCGAGATTGATGAAGTCTACGATCCCACCAGCGCCAGTTCAAATCTAAAACCCCGAGAGCTTTCAGCTTGAGCTGCAAAACCGCTTCGAATGCCTGGGAGAATGCGTAGATGTGGACGACTTTAGTGACAGGTTAGTGAATGCTGTCCATACAACAGGCGTCAAGTTCTTAAAGCCCATGACGATTAAAAGAGCCCATAAAATCTCTGGTCCGATCCTCAAGCTTATACAGGAAAGGCGTAAGATGCTTCTGCATGCCTCCGACGATATGCCAAAGTATCGGCGGCTTAATAAATACTGATTCGCGATCTTCGCCAATACAACACTTAGTGTGTTCAAGACGAATGGTGACAGAATTATCTCTATAATTCTGTCACCATTCGTCTTCAGCCTTGTCAGCTGACCTGCCCGAAAGACCGAAAGACAGATCTCTTTTGAACACTAGAAACTGTAATCTGCTCGATTGCTTATTGAACATACTTTGTTGTATTGGCGGAGATCGCGAATCAGAGACTTAAAGTTCTGTTTATTAAGCTGAGGCGGAGGAGCTGAGGCTCTTGGAAGAGATCAAACTGGACAGCTATACACGAATACACGACCACCTGTTATTACTCCAGTCACTGACCCTAGAGCTGGATTGACCCGACACTATACCGAAGATATCCCGGACATGACATCCCGTCAGCATGCACGGGATAAGTGTGGCCCTAAATCAACTCATAACCAACAAGGCACCGGGTGATGACGGAATTACGTCAGAGCTTTTGAAAGCTGTCGGCGCACCTGCCGTGGAAAAACTTCGAAAGTTATTAAATTCTGTCATACTCGAGGGCAAAACGCCACAGGCATGGCAAAGTGTGGTGGTGCTTTTCGTCAAGAAAGGTAATAAAACCCTTTTGAAGGACTACAGACCCATCTCACTCCTGAGTCAAGTCTATATGTTGTTTTCAGGGGTCGTCACAAATCATCTCGAGACCAAGCTAGACGACTTCCAGCCTCCCGATCAAGCGGGTTTCCGTAAAGGCTATATTATTATAGACCACATACATATGCTACGGCAGGTTAAGTCAGAGGAGTATAACCAGCCTCTCAACTTGGTGTTTGTGGACTATGAGCAAGCCTTCGATTCGGTCGAAACCTGGGCGGTACTGCAGTCTCGCCAACTGTGCCATCAACGACTATCGATACAACGTATCGTCGTAAGTGCCGAAGTGTTTGTCCGAAAACGCCACCATGTCAGTCCGCCTCCAGGACTAGAGTTTAAAACCTATTCAACTATAGCGAGGGGTGAGGCAGGGAGATGTTATATCTCCGAAACGTTCACCGCTGCGCTGGAAGACATTTTCAAGGTTCTGGACTATGAAGGACTTGGCATCAAATAAACGGCGACTACTTACACCTTCTATTTGCTGATTATATCGTAGTCATGGCTCAGACCATGGAAGACCTCAGCACAATGCTCAATGGCATCCATAGAGTCTCCCAACAAATAGGTCTTAAGATGAATATGGACAAGACGAAAATCACGTCTGACTTCCATGTCGTACCTGCTCCTATTCAGGTTGGGAACTCTACACTCGAAGTTGTCGACAAGTACGTATAACTGGGAAAATTATCCGATTGGATAGGTCCAACTTCGAGAAAGTGGTCATTCGTCGAATCTAATACGGTTGGGAGGCGTTGGGGAAGTCACGGCATATCTTCACGTCTGATATCCCGCAGTGTCTCAAGACAAAAGTCCTTGACCAGTGTATGTTGCAAGTGATGATCTATGGAGCCGTTACGTAGTCACTTACTTTGGGCCGTATCCGAAAGGTCCGGGTTACTCAGAGGGCAATGGAAAGAGCTATGCTCGGTGTTTCCTTGCAAGATCGAAAAAGAAATGGGGAGATCCGCAGGAGAACCAAAGTCACCGACATAGCTCTCCGAATAGCCAGGCTAAAGTGGCAATGGGCAGGGTACATAGCTCAAAGAACCGATGGCCGTAGGGCAGGAGGGTTCTGGAGTGGCGACCATGCACCGGACGACGCAGCAGGAGTAGGCTTCCCACAAGGTGGGCCGATGATCCGTATAAGATTGCAGGAAGCGGTTGGATGCGGGCGGCTCGAACCCGAGTCTGTGTGGAGAACCTTGGGGGAGACTTATGTCCAGCAGTGGACGGCTTTAGGCTGACATGATGATGACTATGTGATTGAAAATATTATTACTGTCTACTATATGCAAATATAATATATTAAATAGCCACTATGGAAATAGGGCCTTAAAATGTACTGTTTTAGCTATTAATTGCTTAATAAGATTAGAAAAAGAATCAAGGCTGTGTATATAAATTTTACAAATTGCTGAATATGTTGATGATAAGTAAATTTATTTAATTAAATCTTTTTAATTTAATTGATTCAATTTTCATACTGCATTTTATTTAATTTTCCAGTTTTTTTATATGTGATGCTTAGCTATAAGGACGTTAGTAACAATTGAAGTAAGAAATACCTGTTTTTAGCTTAGTAAGCAAAGAAAATGCTTAGCTAAAAGATCTCTAAGTGTAGGTTAACGAGGCTTTAGTGCTCCAAACAATTTAAAAAAAAAATGTGTATTGCTTTACTAAACAAAAAAAATCAGTTTTTTTATATAATTTTAAGTATGTTTCTGAGCAGGAAATATCCTAAATGACGCTGGCAAATATTTGTTTAAATAATATTTAACAAACACTGATTTATGTATAATAGTTTTCTAGAAACAACGATTCCCGCGTTTTTTACGTTTTTCTCCAAAATCACTTTTTGGGGTTAACGTGGTTTTAGTTAACGGATGGCAGTAATATTTATCTAACGGGTCTATATTGCAAAATTATTTGAACTAAAAAATAAACCTTTAAAAGATGATGTGGGGTAAAAGAAGATGTAGTGACAAGCATTGAGAAAGGCATGTTAAGATGGTTTGGGCACATGGAGAGGATGGATGACGATAGACTGACAAAGAAGATATATAAGGCAAGTGTGAATGGGACAGGACAAAGGGGAAGACCTAGGCGGATGATCTCTGACCAGATTGAAGACATCCTGGAAAAAGGACAGGTCAGAAGTACCCTTAACAGAAGAGCATGCATGAGAAACTTGATGGGAGTGAATGAAGTAATCCTGACATACCTCTCGTATGTCAGGATCGTTGCAAATGGCGTTCCGTAGTCTCTGCCTACCACTCCGGGAAACAGGCGTGAGTCTATGTATGTATATAAAAAGATGATACAATTATTGTCCTGTCATATAATTGAATGCTCTTGTTGTGTTATTTATTTGCTTTTCTTTAAGAAAACACAATCGGCACTATTCCAATATCCTTGTAAACAAAGCACAACTGTCTATCAAACAAACTGACAGTATAAGATTACACATGTAACTCGAAGCCTTCAAGGTACTGTAGAAACTCAGCTCATCACGAACAAATAAAACATCTAATATAGCAAGACTGCCCTTGCCCACTCCATGTTAAAGCAAAAATTCTACCAAGCCATCTTAATATAAAAAAATATTTTAAACATCTTCATTAATTTGAATGAACACCGTGAAAAATTACATTAGCGGACTTAAAATATCAAAGGAAAGCTCTTTTAAGTGAGCACAAAAAGTTGTAAGGTGAACCTACCAACTATCAGCCCTTGTTTATCTTCGCACCCAGTGCAATAAAATCCCCCTATACGCTGGTTGTTTACACTGACAAACGAATTAACTAATAACAGTATATTGCTGTTTCGTGTAACGTAGACCACCCTATCATTTCCTGAAGGTATTGTGTGCGAAGAATTTTGTTGGTACTTAGATTGGGAAACGAGTAAAAATGTAACATATAACCGTGGCCATTTTGTTTCGTATGACCACTGCACAATACATTTTATTAGTAATATAAAACATTAAACATAAATTACTAAATTAAACTTTATTAAACAATGTGTGCCAAAATTAAATCTTAACTACTCATCAAATCGTTGTCCTTATTTTTGCTCAACTAGACGAGGCGGTTCATGACTTAGCTATAATATAGCATTATGTAATACTTGAGTAATATGACAGAATGTGTGGATAATAAGAATAATAGAATGTACAATCACAGAAGTTCTTCAATTAAATGAAGAAGCAACTGAATGCTGAATCTAGAAAAACAAAATCTATATTCAAAGCCTTTGACTCAAATGCCTCGAAATCAAACGCACCAATCAAGAACAATCCACAAAATCTGAGCTTTCAAAATGAAACCCAAGTACAACATTGTTGTACGTTGTCTTGATAAATATTCGTCGTAGCGTATGAATAGAATAACAAATAAACAAACAACAGTATGTTATTCGTCGCTATTATTAACAATCTCATTTTTTCTTTTATATTCATGTTTGGTAATCTGAGACATGTGGCTTACCTAAAATAGGTCGAATATGTTTGTAGGGTGACGATACTTATTACCAGCCGTAGCACTTTTTTTATCTTTGTTAAAGAATCATATTTATTATTCAGAGAAAACTATACTGTTTTAAAATTATGCTGTTTTAGTTGTACAGATGATATATTTAAAATTTCAATGTATATAATCCAACTTAAATTTTATGTGGTGACTAGACTTCGCCCGCGGCTTTGGCTGCGTAAATTGTACACCTTAACCTTCTTCAGGTATAATACTATATGTTAGTGAAAACTATACAAGAATCGGTTCCAAAGTTTTTGATTTTATCGCCTTCATATAGACAGAGAAAGAAATATATAGACAGACTGGACCCGGAGGGTACTTTATTTTATACTATGTTTTTTTTCTATGTTTTTTTTATGTCATAAGCGGCAAACGAGCAGACGGATCGTCTGATGGTAAACAATTACGGTCGCCCATGGACACAAGCAACATCAGTGGAGTCACAAGTGCGTTGCCGCCCTTTGGGATAGGAAAAGGGACGGGAGGAGGAGTGGGATGAGGGAGAAGGAATAGGGGATGGGGCCTCCGGCACTGTTTCTATAGGTCCTGTTACTTTACGTCGATTTTCTGTGAGAGGGTAGTACTTCCCCGGTCGAGCTGGCCCATTCGCGCCGAAGTTTTTTTCAAATTGCCGTCCACAAAATTAATTTGGAATATATTTTAGTGTGGCAGGCCGTCTTTTTGTAGATGATAATGAAAGGATTTTAAATATTCTCATTTAAAAGTTGAAGAATCATATCGATCTATGAACTTGATAATCAATTTATAGCTGATGTATATACTTCTGCCTACCCTTTTGCGAGTAGATAAGAAAGAGATCTCACATTTTATAAAAATAAGTAACCAATACCGTTATTGCGCATAAGTACATGCATCTGTTAACAGCACACAACTACTTCATATTTAATCTATCTCTAAGTACTTACTAAATCTAATCTCAACTAACAATCATAAATCACTCTCGATATTTAATCACAAATGAAACCCCAAACTCGGAAACTTAATTAAAAACAAATCAACGGAGGACAACTGTACCGCTCACCCTACATCTCTGTGCTTAGGGTCAAAGCCCTTAGTTGTTGAGAGTTAACCAGATTAGGTTATTTTTTACTGTTTACGTCGCAACGAGTCGATAACGTATTAAAGAATTGGTTTAACGGTAATCACCTTGTTTCTCTGTGTAAGTGTGTAGCTGACGTTTGTGGAGTTTTAAGGGCTGGGTGTTTAATTTGTCTTAATTGGTATTTTATACGTTGATGCAGTCAGTAGCCGAGATCATATACGGCTCTCCTGGTAAATTTTTGATATTTGAGAAAGCCAATTCACGTAGTTATCTAAAATTGATACTGTATTATGAACGAAATGCGATCAGACATTGAATTGACTTACAATTGTTATTCTGCTACATTTAATTTATCATCTAATTTGACACATCGTTGGATACTTTGTTTTATTTACGATCTACGGCCATTTTCAATATTCGACCCATACATGGATTTTGAGATTAGAGATTCGTGTTTGACATATTTTGTATGGATCCTTTCAAAGGAGAGGCCTAGTCCAGCAGTGGACAGTTAAAGGCTGATAATAGTAGTTATGTCAAAAGCGAATCTAAAATCTACAGATCTATCTATAGATCGAATATTGAATTTCGTAGCTAGTCGCGACATCATTTAAGTATCAGTTAATTTATGAAAATAAAAGTTATGACAGAAGCATGACACGGAGATTAGATCGAAACTGTATTTTGAACAAATCTTAATATATAAAATCCTTGCGTTACTGAATGACTGACAGACACGCTACAGCCGAAACTATTAGGCGCAGGAAGCTGAAATTTGGCATATATGTTACTTTGGGACCGTAGGGGTGCACTAAGAAGGGATTTCCCGAAATTCCCACGGGATCGGCCAAAACGGGTAAATTTAAAAAAAATGCAGGCGAAGCTGCTGGCGTCGTCTAGTATAATAATAAAAATTTGCCCTCAGGAGTATTTCTAGTGCTTTCCAGACTTTGAATAGGAGAGTGGAAGTAAACTCAGGGCACATAAATATAAATACTCAACGCGCTGTAAGAAATCTCTGAACTATAATTAAAATACAAGTACCATAACAACATACAATTTTTTTACTGCAAGTACGGAGCGTTCTATCTGATGTGGTCTTAAATTCTATGTAATATTCTCGGTTTTAGGAGGATGTATAGTATTTAGAGTTTCTGTTTTGCTAGCTTATATTTATATGCTTTAGTTTTCCTATTATAACCACCCAAAAGATGGCAACGCACTTGTAACTCCTCAGGTGTTGATTGTGTCCATAGTCGGCGGTAATCACTTATCATCAAGCGATCCATCCGCTCGTTTGCTGCCTATTACATAAAAAAACCGCCTCATCTGGGCAATGTGAAAAGAACGTGAAATTTTTCAACTATGGCCATTCAGTCATATTTGAGCCTACTTACTGCCTATCCGTACCGTCTGTCAGAGACCTTGATAGCCTCGGCCGATCATTATTGTAAGCTTTTCTCACTAAATAACTACAGTAACGCTAAAAATCTTTGTACATAGGTTTTTTTCCTTTCTGGAAGGTTCGCCTCGGGGAATTAGCAGCACCAAAATAAGATGTCTAGATCATTTTCCCTTTTGAGAATTCTGACAACAAGCTAGTTACTAAGCACATGGAAAACAACGTGGTCGTTAAGCTAAACTACTTATAATCATTTTATGTTGGTAGTTCCTAAGGCTTCTCAGTTCTCAGAAGTCACAATCAAAAGTTGTATTGGGAACAATATTTGGTGTAATCAAAGCCTATCGGTTGTTATATAACCCTGGAGCGGTTATATAATAATACTAGTCGACGCCAGCGGCTTCGCACGCACATATTTTCGAATTTTCCGTTTTGCCCGATCCCGTGGGAATTTCGGGAAATCCCGTCTTAGTGCACCCCAACGGTCCCCAAGGAATATACATGCTAATTTTCAGCTTCTTGCGCCGAGTAGTTTCGGCTGTAGCTTGTCAGTCAGTCAGTCAGTAACGCAAGGATTTTATATATTAAGATTATGTGTATACCTTCCTCGGAGTTCAGACGGCAGCTCTGTAGCAAAGCTAAATTTTATCAAAGGTGGCCAGATAAGTAAGCGGACCCCGTGTGCCGAGGTAAATGTCTTAGATGCATCTGGGAGAATGCTAGGACGATGATGTATTTATATACTTATCTACTACCAATTATGACCTACGGACGCCGAAACGTAAAAACTCACGGATACACACACCTTTTTACGAAAAGAAAAGTCGCGCATCATTACATAGAGAAAGAGAATTCATTCATAATATTATTCGAAATAAGGTGATCTACAACCGAACTTAAATCATCGATAAAGCTCTCAGGGCAACTATGATGAAGTGTCAGTAGGTTAGTTGGATTGCAGGCAGAATCAACAGCCGATAGAGCACGACGAAGAAGAAAAATGTCTTACCCACCTTTCTTCTTCGTAGTTTTGTTTTGATAAATTGTTTGCACAACTTTTTTGTCCTCGTATTTATGATTTTGTCTAATCTTAACTTGTGTCAAATGTACAACAAACGTTATTATGATTAAAACATGCAATTATATTACACGTCCTTAGGGTACGGTAATTCCGATGTTTTTTTCGATTTTCATTTCTTGACTCAGATTGAATAATTGAATATTTTCTATTAACCAGCTACGAGAAACCAGTTAATATATTGGTTTAACTATTTAAACTTGGTTGGTCATTTGCTTTTGTTAAGGAATGACTAGACCAGTGTTTTTCAGTGGGTCGCGACCCATGGGTGATGGCAAAGCCTCGTTAGGGGGGCCGC
Organism: Euclidia mi; assembly: GCA_944739405.2. Classification (NCBI taxonomy): domain Eukaryota; kingdom Metazoa; phylum Arthropoda; class Insecta; order Lepidoptera; family Erebidae; genus Euclidia; species Euclidia mi. Next base: position 15,825,415 of record OX123197.2, read on the forward strand.
GAAGCTTCTGTAAAGTATATAGTTGCAAAAGGTTGGGAAAACTCCAGCGGTAAAAACACAATAAAGTTTAAAAACTTAAAGTTAAGGTCATAATCATTTGTACCAAATAAAAAAGAAATAACATAATTATGATATCTTTTTTATCTTTAACAAAGTGTAAATTTAATAAAAAGATAATAATACGTCGTAGGGGATGTTATCCGTGCCAATCGACTAACCACCAGGGATGCTGAAGACCGTGCGAAGTGGAGGAGATACAGCCGGAAAGCGGACCCCGGGCTCCAAGGCGTAGGTTTTGGATCGCGGCTGGGACATCGCTCAAAATAAACCTATAGTACCATAGACCACAAACATACGCTGCGGCAGGTTATACAGAAGTCCGAGGAGTATAACTAGCCTCTATGCTTGGCGTTTGTGGACTATGAGAGAGCCTTCGATTCGTACGAAACTTGAGCAGTGCTGCAGTATCTCCAACGGTGCCAGATCGACTATCGATACGTCGAAGTGTTGAAGTATTTGTACGAAAACGCCACCCAGTCCGCCTCCAGGACCAGAGCTCGAAACCTATTCGACTACAGCGGGGTGTGAGGCAGAGAGATGTCATATCTTTGAAACTGTTCACAGCTGCGCTGGAAGACGTCTTCAAGCTTTTGGACTGGGAAGGACTTGGCATCAACATCAACGACGCACCTTCGATTCGCTGACGATATCGTAGTCATTGCTGTGACCATGGAAGACCTCTGCACAATGCTTGGTGGCCTGTGTAGAGTCTCCCAACAAGTAGGTCTTAAGATAAACATGGACAAGATGAAAATCATGTCTTACGTCCATGTTGCTACCTGCTCCTATTCAGGTTGGGAAGTCTACACTCGAGGTTGTTGACAAGTACATGTTCCTGGGACAAATGATCCAGTTAGGTAGGCCCAGCTTCGAGAACGCGGTCAATCGTCGAATGCAACTCGGTTGGGCAGCGTTAGAGAAACTTCGGCATTTCTTCACGTCCGACATCCCGCAGTGTCTCAAACCGAAGGTCTTTGACCAGTGTGTTTTGCTAGTGTTGTCATATGGGAGGGTGACTTGGCCGCTCACTATAGGCCTCATAAGAAAGCACAAAGTCGCTCAGAGCGCGATGGAGAGAGCTATGCTTGGAATTTCTTTGCGAGATCGAATCAGAAGTTAAGAGATTCGCAGGCGAACCAAAGTCACCGACATAGCTCTGCGAATTGTAAAGCTGAAGTGGCCGTGGGCAGGGCACGTAGCCAGCAGAACCGATGGCCGTTGGAGCAGAAAGGTTATAGAGTGGCAGCCACGTACGCCTCCCGCAAGGTGGGCTGACGATCACTTTGGGATCACAGGCAGCGGATGGATGCGGGTGTTTCAGGATCGCTCCAAGTGGAGAGCCTTGGAGGAGGCTTATGTCCAGCAGTGGATGTTTTTTGGCTGATATGATGGAAATACATAAAAGAAATAAAACTGGTAGGGGGTCCCGAAATATTTTTTCATGCTAAAGGGGTCGTGTCACGATAAAGGTTGAAGAACACTTGACTAGACGAAGCAAACTTGGTTATTGAGGAAATGGTTAAAAACTACACTAGAAGGAATGGAATGGCGTAGGTACGCGACATACTCGTATAAGAGGTCATAGGCGTATCGTATGGCGTGACAAATTGACAATGTTTTACTCTACTGAGAATGAAGATAGTAGGAAGGTATCGAAACGATGAGATGCCAATATCAAAACAATATTTCGACCATTTTAAGGAAAATTCCGTATTGTTCTTATGCTATTATCTTATTGGCGGTTTAACCAAATGGAATAACTGGGGAGTCGTCATTTCGTAGGTTTACTTTGTTATGGCCTAGCATAAATACTCTAGAAGGATAAGACTGGCAATCACCTCCGTGATGACGTCGTCATTAGACACCGCTCAGGGAGAATAAGTGGTATTTTTTATTATATTTAGCATGTAGATCCCAAACATTTTAAGGAGGATCTACCTTAACAAACTTTAAACTCGAGTCTAGAGTATATAAAAAGTTATGCTTATGATTTACTACCCAGGATGCAAGTCAAATAAAATTGATGTCTGAATAGCTCCGAGGATATACCAGCATCCTACCATAAGAATATTTTTATCCATAAGAATATTTCCATCCATCCATCATCATACCATAAGAATATTTTCATCCATAAGAATATTTCCATCCATCCATCATCATACCATAAGAATATTTTTGTCTGATATTTATTTGTATATTTATAACATGGCTCAGTAGCTTCCAAGATTGCGCATTTTCACGAATCCCTTTTAAATAAATCACAATAAAACTTATTATGTAAGAAATTACCTTTACCCAGACACCGACTTCCTTTCCTTTCCGCTCTATCACTTCCAAATAAGGCTTATTTATAAGGAAAATCTATTTTGGACTTTTTAAAGGACAAAGGAAGGAAATTCTGGGAGGACATGTTGGCATGGCAATGGGACGGTCACGTCTACACGTGTCGAAGGCATTGTATTGTAGGCATTGATAGCTGGCCCTTTGTACCGGAGTGACGTAGGTTTAGGTACAAGTTTTGATGAAAACTTGTGTTGCGTTGATGTTTATTGTTATGTTTATGCTGTGTTTGTGTTTTTGTTGCTGTTGTATTTGGTTTGTCAAGGGGATTGGCTGATATCATGTATATACAGTAAACTTGCAATAGCAATGCTAAGGATGGTATCCTCACTTTGAATTGTGACTAAAATGAGAGAGCGTAGATGTGGGAGGAATAAGGATAAGGAGACAGCTCAAGTTGCCTACCCTTACACTCTTCAGCTGGACAATTCTATCGTAAATTACGCGTAACGCCAATGTTTTTGTTTTAGAGGTTCGTATTGTATTTTTAGTTGGTGGTAATGAGTTAAAAAGTTTGTAAACAAAATTATTGTACGAAAGACAAAGAAGACTTAAAGAATGATTACGTTGTAGTGGGCGAAGATAATTTTGTCCTTTTCTCCCTTTGCTAAGTTGGCAATGCGCTAAAACTGATGCTTTTTGGCTTCACTTGCTTACGGCTACGATTACGCTTATTCAATAAAAAATGACATTCATAAATCTCATGATCTATTGACATTTATTGTTGCAGTGGCTGCTGTCTTTTATATTCTACTTTTAGCTTCCAAATTCAATAACTAGAAATAGTCACTAAAATACTTCAATCTTTGTTTAATAAACATAAATAATATTTTACCAGATAAGACCTTTTTATTTTAATATAAAGGTGCAATACTTTTCTCTTTTTCCGTTCTCGTTTTCCTCCATAGGGTTACTGAAAGTAACCTTGGATTTATTATTTTACAAAATCGATTTAATTCCAACATCCATTTCTTTTCTCTATATTGAATTAAGAATTATCATCACCGATGATAGGCTGCCTAGTGAACTGCATAAATTTATGCACAAAACCATAGCCAATATGCCTATTGCAACTAATATTTATTTTAGTAAATTAATTTCAATTAATCAATAAACTAATTAATCGAAAATATTTACTAAAACCGTAAACACAATCTGTTTTTCAAATCTTTCAACCCTTTACAAAGCGTGATTAATTTTGGGTGTATCTTAAAAATTTAAGGGTTGTAAAATCATATTTCATAATAAATTGCGTCATATTTCACTGCGTACAATAGTGGGCTTGACGCGAATGACTGTAGGCCCACACAATAATGTCTCAGAAACAATTAGAAGATTTAGATGAGTTTAGAATAAAATTTATGAGCGTATTGGATTCGGTTCACGGTGCTTTTTGTTCTAACGGTGTTTTGTAATGTGTTGATAGATATATGGGCAGATTGTTTTAAGTACCCATTAAGAGGTTCATGCAAAATTATGTATTCATATTTGTCAGTGGATTCATAGACGCCGAAATTCGATATTTTTTATTTGAAGCATTATAAATAAATGAAAAACATTTATATTGATTTTTCTTTTCATAAAATGTGTTAGCGATTGAAATCTTTATTGTCAGATTAAAGCAAGCCACTGGGCCATACGATTGCCAAAGTCGAATTTAAAAAAAGAACTCAAATGAGTTTGATCCATATACGAGATAATTCTGTGTAATTCACAATTTGTCTCTTAAACATTTGCGACTTTTGCACAGTGATATTTATGTATCGGTTCTACATCACGCAATTATTTAAAAATATAGATAAAATATCATATAATAATTCCCTCGACGTTTCGTCATGGAAACGAGATGACTGCCAGTCAGTCATCTTGTGACCATTGCTGGTTAAATTAGATTAGATAATTCTTTATTTTACACCACAAGTTACATTTCAGAGTTAGAAAGGAAAAGAAAAAGTTTACAAATAAAATGCTCAATGGGCGGCCTTATCGGTAAAAGCGATTTCTTCCAGGCAACCTTTGGATGGAAAGAAATAGATAGGTAACATAAATATCACATTTATAAAAAAATACGACCGTCAAAATGATAATAATATGGAATCCTTGTATGGAATAATTTAAGCTTTTTAACCAAAATATTTTATTTATCGACAAAATAAGAATAATATTCAGTTCAATCAGGTTTCGTCTAAGGTCTCGAAAAGTCATTGAGGAACAGAGCCAATCCATCATGATAAAATAAGACGGATACTCTCGTAAGATTGAAACCGGGTCCTTTAAAGGACGTTATTGTGAATGACGAGATTTATTCAAGGACGGTGACGGCATAAGTAAACGAAAATGTTACTACTTTTAGAAGCACGAAAGTTGGCATGGATGGATATACATATGGGTGGATGGATTACTCTTTCATGCAAAAACTATTGAACGGAATCATATGAAGCTGCGCAGTAATAATAATTACATACATACATAGACTCACGCCTGTTTCCCCGAAGGGGTAGGCAGAGGCCACTTTTTGCCAGTGTTTTGATCCCACGTAATAGGTGGCGAGCCTATTGCCGCTTATCGGGATATTTTGTTTACCAGAGCCTCGTCCGTTGATCGGCAGGTGCACCACTTGCAGGTGAGGTTGGCTTGGGACCCTAAGTTCTTGGTGGGAACCCTATGCACCCAAATAATAATTAATAATATAGTTTTAATTATTTTTGTTTTATATAGTTATACGTCTGTATCCCAGGGGGTACGCAGAAGTGTAATATGAGACTCACGTTTTACCATATTGATTTATTTATTTATTATACACTTTACTGACAACGGTCCCACTTAATAGGAAGCAAGCTTATTTTTTTATCGGACATATTGCCAAACTCCGTGCTACTACTGAGAATTTGGAAAAACTCAGTAACACATTTGCCCGACCCAGAAATCGAACTCGGGAGCCGATGAGCACACGCAAACGCTATCCACTGAAGCACGGAGGCGGTAATATAGTTTATATTTATATTATGTACCTATATAATTATATAAAAGAAGGTCGTGTTAGTTACACTAAACTCAACAACGGCTGAACCGATTTGCCTGAAAATTGGTGGGGAGGTAGCTTAAAACCAGGAAAACACATAGGATACTATTAGTTGCAAAAATTTAACAGGGAGGGATTGTAGGGAGGGTCTAAGTTTGTAGGGAAAAAACTACCTATTGAAAGTAAGAACGCATGAGCTGTAATAATTGAGTGCTGCGCATGTGCTATCGCATATCTGTCAGTACTGTCTCATCATACATTGTCATATTGTGCACTGTCATGACATCGTTCGCGTATATACCTAAAGTAATAAATATTGTAACTGCTTTGGCTAATCCCTGCTAATATTACATAGGTATAAATGTGAAAATGTCTAGGTATGTATGTACCGATTTCACTTCTAGTAATATTATAAATGCGAAAGTGTGTTTAAAGATAAATTGGACCATGGCTTTGATATTTGACTGTATGCAAGGTGATGTTGTTGAGTACCTTTCGGTAGATAATGTAATGGATACTGACAAAGTTATTTTGTACCCTATAGAGCTTTCACAAACTTTGAGACAGAAAAATGGTGTTCCAAAGTGTTTGTTTGTGAAAAATGCGAAATCTTAATGCACCAAAACTATGTAATGGCAAACGGTTACAAGTAAAACACCTAGGACGAGACATTATAAAAGCTTTTATAATGACTGGGACGGCAAAAGGCGAACATGTCTTAATTCCCCGCATACACATTATTTCCCGAACAATAAAGGAGATTTGTGTTAAATACCCCGAAATTAACGCGAGTGAAGCCGCGGGCAAAAGCTAGTATTATAATAAATCTGTATGTCTATAAATTTCGCGTCTATGGCTAAACATTCAACGCAGTTCTAGACTGTAAGGCAACCGTATTAAACTATCTATACGTGCCGTTTAGTCGAAGTTCTAGGTATATCGTAATTTTATCGGGATCATTTACACACAGTTTCAATAAAATCTATAGATTCACGTTGCCAAGGGTTCATAAAAAAGTGTTTGATTATTTAACTATTTTTAGATTCCTTGTTGAAGTGTGCTAGCCTATCGATTACTTGGCACGATTTTAAACATCGTTCTAGCCCTGCACATGTAAACACAACCAATGATTTTCAATAATGGGAAATGTAAGCGAAGCATTTAAAATAATCATCATGGCGCAAGACAAAGTGTCAAAATGAATACCAAAACAAAAAAGGAATTTGCTAATCGCCATTTTATGTTATAATGTGGTATTACTCAAATTAATTAGTAATAATAATTACACGTGTAAACTGTTTTCTACATACGACGTCAAAAACAAACAGATATGTTGGATGAATCGGAGCACCACGGCATTATTGGTAGCGATAAAGCGGAAATCAGTGATTGCCGACCCGTGGCAATATCCGCTTAATTCCGCTTTTATCCGCAGCGTTCCTGTAGGCAGTAGGCCTACAACTGGCTGTTTCACCCTACTATTTTATTTATACATATCGAAGGGTAATTAGGATTGCGCTGTGATGTGCTACGATCGTGCGTGTGTGCGAATTTTAGTGTAAACATTGATTTGTGTTATGCTCAGAGGCTTGCCTGTGTAACTACATATTAGGGGATGTATAACTTGTACAATTAGTACAACGTGTATACACACACATACGTAAATACATACTAATAGGTGATGCGTGTGTATTATGAATACAGCTTAAATTCAGGTAGTAATAATAGGAACCATTCAGAATTTCAATAATGATGAGTACATTTTGAGAGCAGGCTAGGTATTAGTCGATCGATGCTTTATAAACAAGGCTGGTATTATTGTGAATATTTGTATCATCATCATCAGCCTCCAACAGTCCACTGCTGGACTAGGCCTCTCCTTTGAAAGGAGGAATTGGCCTACTATACCACGCTGGCCAAACGGGTTGGTATAGGGTTTGTATCAAGTTTTTCATCTCTTACAGTATAAGGTACAATATTGGTATAGGCTAGACGTATTTCACTAGATAACATTTCAAGTAGGTAAATAAAGTTTAAAAAATATAATAATTACTTCACATTTTAAATAAAAAGAGCTTTTTACTTAAAATGCATCGTCAGCAATAGAGCTACGTTGCTTTTAGGCACTAGCGCTACCAATCAGCCAGTCACTTCAGCGTTGCCGACAATACGAAAAAATAAAAAACTACCCTCGCTATTTTGTTGCTAACAGTCCCCGTCTTTTTACTCCTTTTGGACATGGAGTAGATCTGTGGCCGCCAGCGCTCTCACTGACCACCCCTGTGGGATCTCCACCTTGTCGTGGGGGGGGAGCTCAGTAACCGTGGGTTGGACACCCAAGGTGAAGCTAAGCGGGATCCGGGGAATGGAAGCTCCGCGTGGGCTTGGAGGGGTCCTACGCAGGATGCGTCCAAGGGTGCGGGTGCGGGGGACAGTTCTGTCTGTCCCACGCAGTCGTGTGCGATCGCGGGAGGAGAGGCGTGTTGGTGTTGCCGCTATCTCCCGCGACCAAATGGGGGTGCACCATACGATGCCTTGTGGTGGGCCGCAGAGGAAGAGAAGATGCGGTGTTCTCAGGTTGCCGTCCTCCCTATCCCCTGCGGCCGCTTGTGTGTTGGCGGCAGAGCCCAAAACCTTCATCCGCCGCCAAGGAGATTGTGGCCTTCGGGCTATCTGCCGGGGTGCCAGGGTAGAATGCTAAAGCGATCCCCTGGCGACCTAAAATGGCGTGGAAGTATGCGCTGTAGTTTTTGTGGTTTTAGTATGTGTAGTGGATATTACGGCCTTGCACTCCAGCCGTCGAGTCCCACATACGCCCCGCTTTTTATCCTGCGGGGGTATGCGTAAATGCATTTCCACAGAGAGAAAAAATAAATAAAAAAAGCGCTCTCACTGACGAAGAAATCATAAAAACAAGAGAACAAATTCTTCACGTAAATCTTCTATGAAAAGATACTACTTCTCGATCAAGTCCGTCTGTTTACGTTGCAAACTACGTGGCTCTAACAACCGAAAAAATATTTATATCACTCATTCCTAAGCAAAGATTTTATAGTAGGTATTCTAAAAAGATGCGCAATCTTTTTACAATAGTCACGTATTCTATCCAATAAAATTTATCGAACACTAAAACAGCAATAATAACTGAAAATGCCACTCAACGCCTAGCCCAGTTCAAAAGATCACCCAGTACAAAATATCAATACAATCTAGTATACTAGAACATAAATAAACATCGAAAGGTTTCGCTATCATGGGCCAATGAGTTATTTATTATGAACTGGGTAGATCAAAGAGATAGCTTGGCACCTGCTTGCTACGCCTTTGTAAGACGCTTACACATTTATAAGGTACTAGACGTTGCTTCAATCAAGTTCCAAACCTATGTTTAGTGAAGGTATAAATTAGTAGGCTGATTTAGCAGCAATCAGACGCATTCCTTAAAAATTTAAAGCTGTCTACATGTCATCTACATTATTAATTACTTGCTTATGAGAAAAAGTCCGATCTGTGGTTTATATCATCCTATTAAAATCGTTTTTATTAATTATCTCGCCATAAATCAATTTTATTCACGAAAATGGGTAGATTGTATTGTGTTAGAGCGTAAGTTATTGTTTCTTTTCAATTGACAATAATATATAATTAAATCTACAATGGGTTTCCTATTTATTCCTGTTATTGTGCTAGGTTTTTGAACAACTTCATGAAATCAAGGCGATTACCACAACGTGTACGTATTGGCGTACATGACCACATCGCACGTTATAAAGTAGGTAAAACTATTTCTTTTTATTGAGATCAAGAAGACAAGAAACTTAGACTTACATTTCTGCAAATCCTCTGTGATACAATTAAACAGTAAGATACTTAAACTGAAATAATTTACGTAACTGAAACAGAACTTTAACAAAAACTGAGTCAAGGGCGTCGCGTTAAGCTGTTTTAGCGCCACAATACACAGAGCACGCGACAACAAGGCCAAATACCAAACGTTACATCATTCGGTGAAATTAATTAAAAAATTTAATGTACCAACACCAACACGACTAGTGTAAACGGGGTCTTAAGTTTTTACAAATCTAGCTGCACTCCCATGCACTTCTATTACGGCTAGATAGAGCACATTTTTGAGTGTTTTTTATTAGACCATGTTTGTATATTAGTATAACAATTTCTCTTCGCAAAACTTGTTGTTTGTATGCTACACAAATTCATTACAGCTTACATTTCAATTTGAATAAAATATGTCCGTTTAAAATGCGACTTTAACGAATAGATAGTTCGGTCAAAGATAAGACTTTCTTATCTACGTTTACTAATATTTTATATATAGTTTCATGTTTTATAATGGTTGGTTTAATTAAGAGAAAATTTTGTTTATGCGTGTTGTCAAGTTAATGAGATTGCTATCAGTTTAAATACTTTTTATATTAATGATCGCAGTTAGATTGAGCTGTCCGATACGTCACGAGTCCTCGTAGGTTTTTTAAAACCTATCTACCTATTTAAACAGACTATGAATACTTTTTTGAGAGAATACTTGAAATCGAGTCTGAATTTTCAATTCTTTTTGAGAGAGATTTCGCTTAGCTTTTCAACACACGAGGTATTTGGTTATTTTTTGATCGATCTGTGTTTGCATATTGACTAACTACGGAATTCAATGTTCGATCTGTAGATATATTTGCAGATTATAGATTCGTTTTTGACATAAGCTCCATACAAAATATGTCAAACACGAATCTCGAATCTCAAAATCCAGGCATAGATCGAATATTGAAAATGGCCGTAAGTAACGCATATCTGATATTTGAGATCTACTTGAATAACAAGTATTAAGAGCGTGTTCTCTTATCTTTCTTGTGAATAACGACTTACATACAGAAAACCTATGTTATTTCAATTGCATTGAATTTTCAACATGTTGCCTTTGAGCAAGATGCGGCATACCATCACAGACATCCTACGCGCTAGCTTACAATAGTCATAAATACATTTTAAAAATAAATCGTCTACCCACACAATAACAGTTCAAGAAAACATAACGGCGAAAGAGAAGACCTTCAAGCAGTTTTCATAGTGAAAACTTTGCAAGTAAAAGATGTATTGAAATTGCGAGAAGTCAGACTAGACTTACATATTATATACAGCTTGAAATCTATCAATATAATATAGAGAGAACTTGTAACTGGATTATAACTTTCCTTATAACGAGAATGTTATAGCTTTTGGGCTAGAGTACTCTCCTTTCTAGACAATCTGAAGATTTATTTAATACGTTTTATACCAATAATTCAAGAACATAATCTTTTCCAAACAATAACGTCTAAAATCAATCTTCAATCCTTGCTCTGAAAAAAGCGATTGCAAGTAAAATAGCCCTTAATCTCCGTATATCGAAGGGATCAAGCATTACATGTTAAGTCGGGGCAGAGGGACCGACTTATTAATATCGCCTCCCTTGAATAGAAATGTCGGGATCATTATTGAGGGCTGTGTGTTGGCCATCCCTAAACTGTGTTCGCACTAAGCGACTAGCGTGTTGCTTCTACTTATTTCAAGAAGTAGAAATACGCTAAACCGAACTTGCGTTTTTAGAACGTATGGAAAATATTTTATTTAAGATATGCTAGGTAGCTAGACTTTTTGTAGCAAAGCTGCGACACAATGTGAAACTCAAGAAAATCAAATTCTTGAGTAAAGGGTTGATATTTAATCTGTTATTTAATTATATGTACAAACCTTGGACTTCAAGGTTCGCAACAGGGACAGCGCTAGGGTGATATCCTTATTACCCTGATAGCCCTGTTGCGATCCATGGTTTTCACTTATTAAACATGCAATGAAATCATTATGTCATCCTTGACAAAATCATTTCATTGCAAGTTCAATTATTTCGTAGGTACTGTACCATATGTAAAAAAATGTGAGTTAAAATATACTTGCATAAGTATTCTTCCAATCATAAAATAAACATGGGATAGGTCTATAAGTACATTTACGGTCATAAATGAAGATTTTTGGCCCGTTGTGACCACTGACTAACGAATATACTTACTTTTTAATTCAAATGGCTTTTAATTATGAATGAACTCTAAATAATTAATAGGCATTTGAATTTATAACTTACTAGCTGACCCGGCAAACGTTGTAACGCAAATTTTTTTTTTTTTTTGAAAAATAGATGTTGGCCGATTCTCATAGATACCGGATAAGCACAAAAAAGTTCATCAAAATCGGTCAAGCCGTTTCGGAGGAGTATGGGAACGAAAACTGTGACACGAGAATTTTATATATTAGATAGTATTTCACTCAAAATATAAAGTACCTATCATTTTATAACCTTGTAACTTAACCTGTAATCAATTTAAATTAAATATAGCTGTCAGCGATCGTTAACTACGAGTATTAAAACTCAAAAAAGAAAAGATTGATGAAATATCAGATTGCGTCGAGATAAGTTATTTCCCGGATGTGATTCTATGGTTTGTAATTCTATATTAATTTAAATATACAATTTCCTGGATTGTAGCCAAAAATCAAGTTCAATGGCGTTCCATCGGAAAAGGCTATATCCAGAAATAGGACTAGGGAAGGCTGATGATGATGATGAACGTATTCGAATTAATATGAAGAGGCTGTGGGCAGGTCGTAAGGAATATTAATTTTATTAATTGTGTTTTTTTTTTTATAGTAAGTAATAGGCGGCAAACGAGCAGACGTATCACCTGATGGTAAGCAATTACCGCTGCCCATGGACACAAGCAACACCACAGGAGTCGGAAGAGCGTTGCCGCCCCTTGGGGATGGGAAAAGGGATAGGATGAGGAGTGGGATGAGGGAGAAGGAATAGAGGACACGGCCTCCGGCACTCTCACTCACCGAACGAAACGCAACAGTTTAAGTACTGTTACTTTACATCGATTTTCTGCGAGATGGTAGTACTTCCCCGGTCGAGCCGGCCCATTCATGCTGAAATCAGCAAGGCTCTACTACCTGTTAATATGATATCACGATGCTCACTTTCAATACCACTTAAAAAGGCTCAGCAATTTAAAGATATTTAGCAACTATTTCCAACGTTTTACTCGTTACTTGGCAAATGGCATGGCAGTCTATTGATATCCCTACTTAGCTATCGAAGTCTTACCTAGTCATTGTCCTATATCAAGTGTATAACGATGTCTTTAACTGCATCATCTCAATAAAATATCCCATAAAACCTGTGATAAGCATTTATAATTACTACAATTTTATTACTTTTTACTACACATTCCTCTTGGCTTTGCACATGGACAACATTTTGCGCTATGTCATTTCTGGTATCTTCGAAAACGTGTCAGCACAATTTCGTCATAATAGGGAAGTTTCCGGCAAGTGAAATAAATTATACAAGTATTTTTATCTCGTGAAACATATAAAAATAATTTTAAGTTTCATTCATCAATTAATGTTAAAACTTTGTTTAACATTTTTATCGTAAATTTATGGATAAAATAATTATTCTACTTGACAGCAAAACACCATGACGTCACTACGTCATATTTCATACAAAATCCAAGCAAAATCCTTAGCAAAGGTCGTTTTTGACATTTCATTAAAAGTGCTTGATTTGACTAGTTCGAAACAACCCTATTAAAATACTGAGCGGTTTAGGCGAAAAAATGTAACAAACAAACGCACATTGGTACTAACAATACTATCTATTTTGAATTTAATTTGTATTATTTGTATATTTTTATATCTACTCTAAAAATAACATGAATCTTCGTCAATAATTGTTGCAATAATCTTGAATAATGTTACTAAAGTAAATTTAGACTAGTTAAAAGTTTTCAAGTTCCTGGTTCCTTCTTACAACGATTGTTAGTGTTTTGCTTTTAAAAGTATAAGGAGCAAAAGTTAAAGAACTTACGAAGGAAAAGTTCGCTTGTGTTTATAATAACTTTGATTTATAGACTTACTGTGTACTAGCGCTTACAGAGTGACTTGACTTGCGTTTTGATCGGCGAAGCAAAGTTATGTTGGCAGAGGTCAGATCTTGGATGGGTGACCAATTATGATCGCAATTTATTCTTAAAGTGATGGAGATTTAATCCTTACGCGCAGCTATTCTTTATATGATGTCTGAATGGTTTATCCTTCTATGAGTCTTGTTAAATCTTCCGTGATCTTCTTATTATTTCTAAGTGTGAAAGACTACTGTAAATAAATTAAAAGTCGTTTTTAGGATCAAAGTAAACAAACTATATGGGGTTGTGTCGTCGTCTATGCTATGCTTTGCGAATTTTTTATGTGTTATATTTTTTGTGTCTGCGACAAATATATATTTTTTCATTCCTTCTTCTTTCTTCTAGAGCTGAGTTCCTGTAACCACCTTTAATTGCCTCATCAGATCACCTCGATGACATCGTAGTATTGCATTGTCAATCGATGAAGCACAGCTCAGAAGAAAACCGGGTAATGAAAGTAATTAAACGCTTGTAAAAACACAATTATTCTTAACACAAATACGTGTAGAATGGAAATTGCCATCAGGACACTTCTGAACGTGAAACCTGAATTACTTAGTATAATTTTATTTATGTACCTGAATTACTCAGTATACCTACTCTATTTTATGTCGTTTCTTTTCTTAAATTCGTTGCATTTTAAAATATTTTTTTATTAGTTTCCTCCCTCATAAGTAAGTAAGGCTCAAGGTCACTCAGAGGGCGATGGAGAGAGCTATGCTTGGAGTTTCCCTGCGAGATCGAATCAGAAATGAGGAGATCCGCAGTAGAACCAAAGTCGCCGACATAGCTCTCCGGATAGCCAAGCTGAAGGGGCAGTGGGCAGGGCACATAGCTCGAAGAACCGATGGCCGTTGGGGCAGAAAGGTTCTGGAGTGGCGGCCACGTACCGGACGACGCAGCAGAGGTAGGCCCCCCGCAAGGTGGACCGACGACCTGGTCAAGATCGCGGGAGGCGGTTGGATGCGGGCGGCTCAAGACCGGTCTGTGTGGAGAACCTTGGGGGAGGCCTATGTCCAGCAGTGGACGTCGTTTGGCTGATATGATGAAGTAAGTAATTACTTTTTCAAACATGGTGTTCAGACAGCTTCTATCACCTCATAAAAAGCTTTACATACAGGGTGTAAAAAAGACCCTTAACGAAAACTGAAATCCCATGTTGTACCAATCACTACGAACATTTTTTACTTCGGCACCATACCTGGGAAATTACTAGTTCAGGAGATATTGAGGCTCAAAGTTAGTATGGAATTTTTCTAATCAGGTACAAAATCGATGCATTTACCTCGCCAATATGATCTTATAAGTAAGTATTTCGAGCATTGCGCGCGCGCGCTTTGAATTGCGGTTTAAAATATGTGAAATTTAAAAAAAAATCGTTTCCCAGGTATTATTTTTGGTTAGTATGACTTGGCATGATTTCCACAACGAGTAGACTTCGGCTTGGTGATGGATCTTGTGTCACCCTGTATGTATATAGTCCTGCAGTCTAATGAACTATGACTGTATAAAGAAATATTATCAACTAGCTGAGCTCGTGGTTACACCGGCATTATTTACTACGGAATTCAATATTCGAAATATAGACAGAATAATCTGTAGATTTTAGATTCGTTTTTGACAGTTTTTGACGTAAGCTCCATACAAAATATGTCAAACACGAATCTAAAATCTACAGATCTATCTATAGTTTGAATATTGAAAATGGCCGTTAGGATTACAGCTCCCCAGCCGCGGCTTATAGCATGATATTATACAGCTTGTTCCTCGATAAAAGGGCTATATAACACAAAAATACATTTTCAAATCGGTCTAGTTATTCCTGAGATTAGCGCGTTCAACTAAACACACAAACATACTCTTTAGTTTTCTAATATTTATTATAAACTAGCCGTTATTATGCTATTTAACACATAACTAGCTTAATAGTATTTCCTTTTACATGTTGTCGCTATTAATTTAATAAATAATAGGCTGGCCAATATGTGTTAAACTTTTTTCAACTTTCGCGGCTTTACACGTGCCTGTTGCAATTATAATTACTAATGGGTGACTGGTTTCAATTATCATTTTATACGTATAGGCAACATTTCGTGCCGTGCACTTAAAGTTTTTATTGACTTCGGCATAAAAAGTGTAATAAATACAACTTTGTGTGTGCTTAAAACAACTTTCTGCAGATAGTTTTTTTTTGTTTTCTTAATTTAATTTTATCTGGATAAAATATGTTTATATTTAATGATAATAATGTTATTGGGATAAATTTTACTTCTCTCTATAAATAAGCTACCGGCCATGTGTTATTGTGATGTTTTCGCTCTATTACTATAAAATTTCATCAAAATCCGTTCAGTAATTTTTGCTTGAAAACGTAACACACATTCATGCATTTATGCTCACAATTTTTGCGTAAAAATTGCGATTTGAAACGCTTAAATACTCTACAAAGAATGTTCTCGAAAGAAATACCACGTACCCGAACGGTTTATAACAGTAATACCTAAGTGTTTATTATAATCTTACTAGACGTCGCCAGCGGCTTCGCCCGCGTCAATTATACAGATAAACATTCCTCTTGAATCATTCTATATATTAAAAAACCGCATTAAAATCCGTTGCGTAGTTTTTAAGATTTAAGCATACATAGGGACAGACAGACAGAAGACAGACTTTGTTTTATACTATGTAGTGATACTATGATATCATAAAACTGAAGAGTTTGTTTGTATCTCTAGAACTCAGGAACTACTCGTTCGATTTGAATAACTCTTTTTTTGTTGGATAGCCCATTTATCGAGGAAGGCTATAGGCTATATAACATCACGCTATGAGCTACATCGTCCGGGCAAAACCACGAGCTCAGCTAGTATTATAATAAGACAAGATGATGCCCGCGGTTACACCCGCGTTATTTAAGGCTACTGCTCCGCTCCCGTTGCTCATAGCGTGATGTTATATAGCCTATAGCCTACCTCGATAAATCGGCTATCCAATACAAAACAAGTTATTCAAATCGAACAAATAGTTCCTGAGTTCTAGAGATACAAACAAACTCTTCAGTTTTATGATATCATAGCATCACTACGATTACATAGCCTATTGCCTTCCTCGATAAATGACCTATCTAACATTGAAAGAATGTTTCTAATCGGACCGGTAGTTCCTGAGATTAACGCGTTCAACCAAACAAACAAACTAACAAACTCTTCAGCTTAAATATTAAGTATTAGTATTAGATTAAAAACAAACATCATCCAGTAGCACAGTCTGAACACGGCGAACTAAAGTCACCTCACAAATCCGAGTGTGAAAGCGTAAGTGTGAGCCCCTCAATTTGTGATCGATGGTTCCATCGCTCTTACCCGCCTACTTCTACCTACTCACACACACAAACACGAGGCTATTAAGTAGTCATACAGAACTTATGACGTAAACTACAGGTCATAGTCATGTTGTAAATTGACGTTCACCTGTGTTTTTTTATAGTATACGAAGACAAACGAACAAGCGGGTCACCTGATGGTAAGTAATCACCGCCACCTATAGACACCTGCAATGCCCGAAAGATCATAAGTGCGTTGCCTACCTTTTAAAAAGGAATATGCTCGCTCAGGGCCGTTCCGACCCAACCCAGCGCCTGTGTGCGAAATCCATGAAGCGCCTCGGATGACCTTTTTTTTTTAGTCGGGGCGCGGACCGCCAACGCCCGCCGTGCCCCTTCCTACGCCACTGCGCCTGTGTGCGAAATCTGTGAAGCGCCTTTTTTGGCATCCTTTTTAGAAAATAACTGTTATAATTAACGCATATCTCAGCGCGCGGCACCCCTGTCACCCTGGCGCCTGTGTGCGCCGCGCACATTGCACATAGGGACGGTTCGGCCCTGTGCTCGCTTCTTGAAGATTCAAATGTCGAACTGGTTTGGAAAAACCGCTGCAGGTAGCTGGTTCCACAGTGTAGTTAAATGATAATTTATTATCTGAATGAGCGATGTATGGAAAGTAAATAACTGATGGATCTTGGTATCACATCATCGTCATTATATCGGCCGATGGATGGGCATAGGCCTCCCCCAATGCTCCACACATAGATCGATCATATGATTAAATAAAATGTATCACATGATTTTGCATGAGTAACCTCAAATCAAATTACGTCCAGGTTAACTAACTTACTACGTTCGAATCCCGCATCGCGATGGACTTAATAAACCTTCAAGCAACGGATACATAGAACTCCCAGAATTGAAATAACAAATTTTTTCGTCAGGATCGAACTCACAACACTCAGCACAGTGCTAAATAGTGAAGCGGCCGCTTAAACCACCACACTATCCATGCAGTCAGATAGAACCTGAATTAACTAGTTCTTTTAATTAAGATCCTTATTTTTCTCGACAATTATTTATTCAGAGTCAAGAAACAGTTTTTCTTGGGCCTCCATAACAAACATTCTAAAAATACCTCTACTCTTTAATAAAAACTACTACATGATTGTTCCAAGAAAATCTATAATTTACATTAGCATAACTCAGTAACCGAACAGCTGAGTTCCTAATAGGGAATCGCATAGTAACCTACACAACCACCTAGTTAAACGTATCGTCGTAAATATGCCCTCCAGTTTCTAAAACCCACTATTTACATACAACTATGGCTAATATACGACCAGTCAGAACTAGATAAGCCTAGACACATCTGTCCGTCGCTACAAAGTTGCTCTATCTAATTTTTTGCGATTTTATTCAATTTTAACAAGAACGCTTCGAAGAATTCGTTTAAAGATTATCTTGAAGCCATTTGGTTTGCAAATGACGGGCTGTTCAGGTGTTTTCTGATTTTTTATGCTCGAGTTATTGAGAGGATTAACCTATGTCATTGGCAGTAGGTCCATATTTTCTATCTTTTGATATTTTTCTTGACTTATTTTAGAAGGCAATTTTATATATAGTTATTTAAAACGACTTTTATTATGAATCATCAAGGAAAGAGTACCTACTAGACGATTGGTGTTTAAGAAATGAGGCAAACTCTTTCAAAAGGATTACATTTTGACGACATCAACTTACGCAAAAATCGAATAAAATCAGTACATGTTTCCTTAATACCGCAAGAAAATACCCTGATCTAATGCTAGGTACTATTGAAAGTCTAAATCGCTATTTTTTAAGTATACAAAGTAACGGGGATAAGAAGCTCTCAGAAAGTCTAGTATTATTTGTTAAGATCGCATTTCAGCGGAAATGTATAAAATATATACAATACGCAGCCCACTCACTAGATACGGTTAAAACGCTTCCTACTAGAAGTAAATTGCCTAAAATGCTGTCGAGAAAAAGTACAATCAATACTAGGGATATAAAAAAGAAATCTAAATTACGTTTCTCTATATTTTCTATAGATTTAATAACAATATCGATATTTAAATATATTTCCATTTCAGGTAGAACCGATTGGAACCATTGCATACTATTATCGCGATTATAGACAGCGCTCTCAGCGATCTTTAAATAGGTGTCACGTAGCAAGAGATATGCTAATCCTAAGCTGATGCACACAAATGGTGCAGGTGTTGTGTTAGAAATAGTTTTAACTTTCAGAGATCCGTAGAAAAAGTGATCAACGCTCAAAATCGCTTTTCATATCGACTAAGCAAAATTACTCAAAACGTGACCGAAATGAGTTAAATTCTAGAAATAAAAGTGACTACCACTGAGCTTATGGTAATGATATTTGACTGCAGGGATAACGTAATGGCTTAAGTGGTTGCCACGCCGTTTAGCACAGCATACAATTCTGTAGGTTTGATTCTCATAAGGAACAAGCATCATTGTGTGTGATCGAAAAATAGTTGTTTCTTCTGTTGATTATTTTTGCGTTTACGCTTGACCGTTCTTATTTACATACACTCAAGAATTGTCAATATAGCCGTGATGCTAGTACCGATAGCTTAACTTTTGACAGACGTAAAACAACTGTCCATCTTTGTATATTATTATCATTTCTGATATCAGGCCGTCTTATAAGGAACAAACGTAGAGTACACCTGGCAATGTCAAATAAAAAGTAGTAAAACATTACTATTTTTACAAGGACTTGCTATACTGAATGCGTTGCTTGTATATACAGGGTGATTTGTAATTGCTCGTATTCACTTCAGGAGGTGATTCTAGGGTCATAATGAAAAGGGCAGTTTGGAATAAAACGTTTTTTAATATTTTTTGAGCAAATTCCAAATTTTTGTTATAAACATCTTCAAAAAACCATTGTCCATTAAATAAGGCCCAATTTGCTACCAGTAATAGACAAAATATTTTTTTTGAAGTTGTTTATTACAAAAATGTAGAATTTGCTCAAAAAATCTTAAAAAACGTTTTATTCCAAACTGGTGCATTTTGGACCCCCATATGTACGGGGTAAAAATACTCCATAAAGGAAATACGAGCAATTACAAATCATCCTGTATATATAGGATTATCTTTAACAAAAGTTCTTTACAACTACTAACATAAATTTGACTAAATTCATCATTATCAGCCTTCAGACAATTATAATCGGTCCAACTACCAGGCACAGGCTTCTTCTCATTGTTAGAAGGTTAAAGTCATAGCCCACCACGCTGGTAAATTACGGGTTAGAAGACTTCACACGTGTTTAGTAAGCGTTATGGAAAACTCTCAGGCTTTCAGAATTCCGCACGATCTTTTCCTTCACCGTTTAGCACTACTATCAAAATTATAAGTCATAGTTCTCAGGGCTGCCAAACTTGCCTTGGTGTTATTTCGTATCCCCACAAGATGAAGGAGGAGGATAACCGTGTACCAGATGACTGCAACTTTATGGGTTCCCCGTCATATATATAATACTAGAGGACGTCAGCAGCTACGCCTGCAATTTTTTAAAATTTTACTCGTTTTGGTGGATCCCGTGGGAATTTCGGAAAATCCCTTCTTAGTGCACCCCTACGGTCCCCAAAGGAACATACATACCAAATTTCAGCTTCCTGCGCCCAATAGTTTCGGCTGTAGCGTGTCTATCAGTCAGTCAGTAACGCAAGGATTTTATATATTAAGATTTGAAGTAACGAAATTTGCGGTATGTATACTCTTATGGTAAAATTATGTGCATAAGTACTTTTTATTTTTACATGCACATGCATTGTCGCTAACTTGGCTAGTTGGTCTGTTTACAAAAAGAAAGCAGTAAATATAGACAGGACCATAACTTACCTTTATAAAAAAAGTACTGAATTTTATTGTATATTATTAAATTCATTTTTATAATAATACACTATGACCTTAGCTAAACATATTTATGAGATTCGAATGTTGGGCAATCGGCCCTGGTAAAATAACTGCGATGCATTTACCGAACCGCGGGTGGCAACTAATACATTTTGTAAAATATTTTATAGCTTTTAAATGGCATACTTGTTTCAAAATGTAATCAAAAAGTAATTAAATATTTATAGTCGAATGTGAATTGTAATTTATTAATTGTTAGGCGCAGCTATTAGAGGTTTACCTATTTGTAATTAATTGTTTTACATTGTAAACTTGGATTTAATAAATATTGTGACTCGTTTTATGAGTAAACGGCAAATAGGTATAGTAAAATTATATTCCGCCCGCGGCTCCGTCTGCGTGGGTGTCGACTATTGCCTCAATAAGTGTTATTCTTGTGTATAAGCTACATTACTAAAAAGTTTTATCAAAATTTGATCAGTAGTATTTGAGTGAAACCTAAAACAAACAAAGACATTCTCACAAGATTTTGCGTTTATAATAGAAGCAAGATATGTATTTTGAATGAACAAAATAAAGGATTAAAACTTCAGAGGTAATCTGAAAAGAGCCCTCATTGATAAAAAGGTGAAAGAGAATCTTATGGCTTGGTCTGGATATGTTATACGTAGGTATGATATAAACATGTGTAAACAAGCGATGCATATGAAGGACATACAGGTATGAAAATGGAGATCCTGACCAAGTAAAAGGTGGATTGACTGCACGTGGACGAATATAGAAAAGAAGGGAGAAAATGATTGAATAACGGTCGACAGAGAAGTATGAGAGTAGCGATAGCCTAGTGGAGAGACCGACAGACTGCTACGCAGAGGGTCCGGGTTCGAATCCACAGTGCGCACCAATGACTTTTCGGAGTTATGTGCGTATTAAATTGTTAATTATCGCTTGCTAAACGGTGAAGGAAAACATCGTGAGGAAACCTGCATGTCTGAGAGTTCTCCATAATGTTCTCGAATGACATGTGAAGTCTGCCAACTCGCACTAGGCCAGCGTGGTGGACTATGGCCTTACCCTTCCCATACACAGAAGAGGCCCGTGCCCAGCAGTGGGGCAGTTTATATACAGGGCTGATGATGATGACAAGTATGAAAGCGAAGGACATAATGCGCCGGTCAAATAAGTTGCGACCAGGGCAAGAGAATTATGATGAAATATGCATTTAGCCTAAAAAATTGAGGAGCTGGTTCGTTGTTTAACTTTGTCTCACTCCGAGTGTTATGGGTTTAATTTCCACACGGGACAGCAGTTTGTGTGATCAACAACTCGTTGTTTAGAGACTGGGTCAAAAAAAAGACAGGCTTTTTTTTTCAGAAACCATTTGAAGGATTTCGTGCTTATTGATATAATCAGATCAGTATACCATTAAACACAGTTCCTTAGAGAGTTTTCATAGAATTCGTATGACTTCAAATTTTAATAACAGCATAACAAAGGTACATTTGCGTTTATATCTAAATACAATTCGGTACAGTAGCGAGTGCGTCCACGTGTAAGCATTAGTATAGCGGACCAAATCTGTCACTATTACACAACTGCGCTTGTTGAGAGCTCACTCGGTACACGAGTTGTGGAATTATAATACATTCTACTATTGAATTATGAACACGAAAGTTGGTGAGGATGATGAATGAATAGATGTTTGTTACTATGTTTGACTTGGCTTGCCCCGCCAAAATAAGTTGGCAAAGTTAAGCAACGCTTGAATAGGTCACCACTTGGAAGGGTGACCGCGTGTGGCATTTATATTCGTGCACTTCCATGCTTCAGAATGACAAACTACGAAGATGCGAAACGACATTTGGTTATTTATCTTTCTCTTACATTAGATCAAAATAAAAAATCAATGTGAAGTAAATATATTGAGTTTAACCGCCGTTGTAGCGCGGTTTCTATGTATTTTCTATCGTCTAAGGCTCGCCAGAATGTTCGTAAGAATGCTCACTAAAACACACTCGTTTGGTTTTCTGTCTTGTAACATTCGCAAGAATACTCATTACAGGTGAATGCTCAAGTGTATCAGCACCATAAGCTAAATTTATTAGATCATATCTGTCTCCATCTCTGTCTTATATAACCAAAGAGAAGAAAAAGGCAATAGACATGTGAACGACTTATAATATTCAATTAGTAATTCGTGTACCGAGTATTCAGACCCGTACAATACACTTATATAGAATAAGCACGGTTTACCTAAACTGGTCGTGAGTCACGGGATGCGTCAGCGCAGCAAAATAAATACTATGTATCATGTGTAGGGTTGCCACTAACTGTTTGCAACGTACCTGTTTATTCCTGAAGAGAACAGCAAAGTTATGTTGAAATTTCGTAGCAGATAACATAGTCGATCCAATCTTTATTTTTCTTTAAGTATGTTACGCTTGTCCGTATGGTGACGGATTAAGATTACGAAATGTCGCCACCCCATATCATCCCATGGGTGTCGTAAGAGCCGACAGAGGGAGCATATTATGCAGAGAACAGCACTGTAAGAGAAGGAAAACTTGATACAAACCCTATACCAACCCGTTTGGCCAGCGTGGTACAGTAGGCCAATTCCTCCTTTCAAAGGAGCGGCCTAGTCCAGCTGTGGACTGTTAAAGGCTGATGATGATGATGATGTTAAAAAAGTAGTCGCTTGCCCTTTGCCTTGGTCAGACAGTTAAGCCGTCGGTCCCGGCTGTCATTAAATTGTAGTCTTTGACAGTCGTTATAGGGAGTCAGTACCTATGTAAGCTGAAACTAGTAAAAACCATGGAATATAATTGCTATCCCTTTGGTTTGCTGGGGTTCAACGGCAGTGGCTTTGTAGGAAGACGGCAGTCTTTCTATGTCTACCAAATCTGGTTAGATTAGAAAGCGAACACAGAACACTAATGCGAAAGCTTTGAGTGCAACCGGGATAATGCTAAGAGGATGATCGTTTCAGTTGCTTCGGTTAAAGGGCAGTCGCTTAAAAGGGAGCTTAGCATTAGGCTCTCCTCACTGTATTCAAGGCAAGTAAATATTGAAATATGTTCCCTATAAGTTAACATTCAACTTATTTTTTGAGCAAATAATTTAAAGTTTCATGACATCTACCTATCAGAACTTTCGCCATTTTACTCGTTAGCCAAACTTGTTGACAACCACACGGAAAAGTTTTCGTAGTGACAGCCCTGAAATATGTCACGCACTATTACTCTATATCTATGTTCTAAGACGAATATTTTCCTACCTCGTCACCTCTAGATTTGAACAAATTTATGCAAATAAATCAAACAAAAAGCAACCATATTCTAAAGCCATACGGTCCATGAAAGCTACATGCGATATGTTTGTAAGTATTACACATTCGAATTACAAACTTAATAATGCGTTCCAAAGTCATAATTTTACTTTTAAATTATTTACTTTTGGAACTTTTCAACCAGTATTTTATGGTGGCAAGTTATAAATTATTATCCTACATATTTTATAGTGACGCATCGATCTCTGTAGTCGGCTTTGAATAGAGCATTTTAAATTGAAAGAGTAATACATTTCTTTTTATAATCTACGTGTGATATATTGCGTATGACGTAAGGCCTTTGTTCCATAGAACAGAACTGGCACGCATTCTGAATAGTGTTTGTATTTTATGCTGGGTATGCTATGTTCATGAAATTTCTGAGTATTATCTTGGTGTGGCCTATATTGTGAGTACGTAATGACTATGAGTCTTATATAACTGGATTCATTGTTCCAGCAACGCATAAGTGTGTGTAGGTGAATATCGTAAAGGAGCGTGTTCGATTCGAAGTCTCGATGATTTAGTGCAATTGATATATGATTTTCTTTAATCCTCTTTCCTATAATTATGCCGTGTTGTTCGAGGCACATTGATTCTTGGTCTTAACATTGCGTTGCTTCCTAATGACTAAAGTTTACACAAGTACCAACAATCAAGTTACACAACCCAACAAACGAGTCACATAATTTCATAGAATCTAGGAAATTCTGATTTCGGATAATGGTTGTAATTATAAATTCGGCCGTATTTGTTAGAAACCCTTCAAATACCTATAATTTGCGATATTTCCCATGACTGCTTTCATATAAATGTTTAATATTTAGCTATATCACGGGGTAAAAAATATTACCAAATATTACGTCTTACCTCAATTTTATAGTCGTGCAATAAAAGTCTTATAGTCTTCCTATCAGCACCGTGTCAGTACAAACCTATGGAAGCTTTTTTAATTTTAAGGGCATTGTACCTTTGCTTACCCTACATTAACTTACAAAAAGAGTGTGATGTTGCATCTCTTCATGCTTCATAAAATACATATTAAAGTCCCATTTTCAAATTCACACACTCAACGTCTTTTTAAAATACGATATTAACGTATTACATCCTTAAAAAAAATTGGCTGTACATGACATATTGATAAGTTGATAAGTGGACTGTAAAAAACCATAAACAATTTGGAGCGCGACCTATCTTATGATTGATCACGTAATGTATTAAAACTATGGACTATAAAGGTATTATACACAGGGTAGGCGGGCAAATGTGTCCATGTGGTAACGGAATAAGAATACAAAGTCGTCAGTGGAGTCACCTTTACGTTAAGAATATAATAATATTCTACCACATACACACATCACAATCTAGTCCAAAAACTAAGCAGAACTCGTACTATGGGTACTAGACAATGACATACATAGATACATATATACTTTTTGATAATACATAAATACTTTTTTTATTTTTGTAAATGCATACATATTATACTTACATAGAAACACCTAGACCAAGACAACCATGCATGTTCATGCACACAAATGTTTGAATTGAGCGGGAATCCAACCCGCACCCATCGGCGTAGCAGTCGCTTACACTCCCGCTGCGCCAACCGGTCGTCGTCGTAACAAAAACGCCACATCGGACACTGCATTAAACCGTCTGGCCAGCGTAGTATCATAGGTCAAATCCTATTATTGAATCATTGGTACCCTCTGTGAAGCTAATTCGGAGAGGCTTAAGTCCATCACTGCACTCTGCAAATCTGTGGAGAAAGGAGAGCCAAGCATTGTGTTGTTAACCATGGAAAGAAAATTAATTTTGTAGGTACTCGTTTTTTTAAGACACTGTCAGACATAATCAGGACGGGCCGTGTCAGGGTTTCTGTAGGTAGTTTTCCCTCCCTACATGAGATAAAGCGCTTAAAGTTTGGGTTATTTAAGATCGAATCGAGCGAATCTGGACGTATTTAGAGCATTTTATTGTTTGTAAATGTGCCGTGACATAATAATTATAAGCCATTTCAAATTGATGTCAACGTAGATAGTAATTCCTTTTGAATATAATATTCATTTCTGTCCATTACTTACTTAGATAGTAATGGACAGAAATGAATATTATATTCATTCATTTCTGGCCATATCTTTTCATCGTGTTTACTTTTATTAGATACTTTATCATAATTTGATATAAAACATTTAATAAAATGTCATGTAATTTGAATCCAGGTACACAAAAGGCGTACATTCTTATTAAAATATTGCAGATAGTAACATAAGTTATTAAAACTTCCATAAATGAACCTGAGGCTTCGATGAAGATATAGAAGCCATAAAATTGAATAAAAACCCGGCCAAGTGCCAGTCAAAATCGCGCACGAAGGGTTCCGTACCATAATCTTAAAAAGGCCAGAATTATGATGATTGTTGTATGGGCTCCCATATCTTTAATATTTATTTTATTCTGTTCTTTTATTTGTTGCTATAGCAACAAAAACAATTCATCACTTATGAAAATTTTCAACTGTCTAAATACATCAGTTTATGAGATACAGCCTTGTGACAGAGGGACAGACAGACGGACGGCCGACGGACAGCGGAGTTTTAGTAGTAGGGCCCCGTGGTACCCTTTGGATACGAAACCCTAAAAATAGTATATTAACTTTTCTACAGTGTAGTTATATTGTCAAGTGCTTTGAAATTACAATGCATATTACTTGTTTTCAAAACATGTTCACATACACCCATATACCTACACGTATGAGAAGATTTTAATTAAAAATGTATTTTATTTTAAGAATTATGCTACATGGTATTACAATGTAGCTATAAAATTACACATGATCAGTCTGTTACAAATAAAAAGTAAATAATTTATTAATAATTTAATGTTACAATATTTAATAACAAAATAATGTTAAATGTTTTATTTTGTATTCTATCTGAAGTAATTTGCAGAAGTTAAATTAAACTATTTAAGTATACATAAAGTCAAAAACATTTCATTAAATTTACAAGGTGACTGTGTTTAAATTAATTGTGGTTTCAAGTGTAATTATAAAATATACCTTAATAATAATCGTATATTATAACGCCAAAATTAAAAAACAACTAAAAGGAGGTCAGAATATGGTTGAAACTTTTTATCTAAGCGACATTCACGGGGTCGTCCCAGCATGCAATAGAAAACACAGATATTACTGTGCGTCTATTTCTGAAGTAGAGACGCACATACAAAAGGCTTCATATTCTTTCTATACCTAATGACTTTGATAACCTTCTACTTAAATTCAAAGTAAGTCACCTGCTACAGTAGTAATGAAAATAAAATTCGTTATACAGTTTGCTGCTTTATTCGCAGGAAAAAACATTCCACCCATTAACACGATTTATTTCACGCAATTTTATTAAACCGTAAGGTTATCACACCTTAAAAATTAACACTGCATGAAAATTATTCAGAGGCAAAGTTAACACATCAAGAAATGTAAAACTATTTGTCTAACAATATCACTTTTAGTGCCATTACGGTTGAGGAACCACTTAAAAACAAACAAAACTAGCATGAAACGGTCGAAAAAATAACATCAAATCTGTTCTCGTTATCATCCAAACGTGGTTACTGACACGTAACCGAGCAACCACGTAGCAACCAAACGTATAATACAGTATAATCTGCATTTCAACTATTTCCTAACATTACATATATACAATTAAACGTTTCCACCATTTTGAATAAAAACAATCGGATGTAAGCATCTCATTTTGAAAAAATACAAGTTTAAATTACAATTCGAGAACACTGATTTAACTTACCAATGCGTTAATTTACTTTAGCATAAGATTCAATTTCGTTTATTTTCTGTAAATTTAATGGTAAATAAAGTTTGTGTTTATATTTATGTAGATCGTTTGACACGCGTCGCCAACTCGGCGCGTGCGCAGGGTCACTAACCTCCGAATCTATGACCTCAACAAGTTTACTATTGTGATGTAAAAGTGTTTATTACGAGCTAATGGCTTAATGATTTGGTGGTATAATTATGTAAATTGTAATGGCTTTAGATTTGTCATCGAGTGTTTCTATTAGGCTTATAATCTTTATGATACGATTATGGTAACGGTACAGCACTGTTCACGTTGGGATAGTAACTTGAATTTATATGCTCTTGGACTTAAAGCTCATCCAGGGGTATACAGTTAGGTTCCTGCTTCTGGTAAAGTCCTAAATTGATTGAAGAGCTAAGAGATACATTCATATGACTTAAACCTTTTTATAAGCTGTTTGTTTCAAGTAACTAAGTTAGCTTACCGGATTGGATTTTAAAACGAGTCGCCTGAATTTGAGGGTTTTGGTGGTGTAGGGGGCTTAAGAGAGTTAGTCTTAATCCCCTCAAAGTAATTTTGGCTGCCGGAGTTGCGTCTAAATATTTTTAAACAATTTCCAAAAATTCTTAAATACTTTGGCAATTATGTAAAACGGAACGTAATTTTTATGCTTTAGTACAGTTTTTCAAATGTAATTTTTAGGTTTTATGTGAAAAGCGTGAAACGAAACGCAACCCGCCATCTGGGATGGATGCTATTGACAGCTAATGTCAAATTTGTGCGTCATTGCTTTCGAGTGCCTAGGGTTAGGTGCGACTGTAATAAGTAACTAAATAGGTTATGTTAGGTTCTCTTTTGACCCTTAATCCGAAAACAGGACCCTGCGAAGCAGGGCTCCGTCAAACTTAGTTTATTATACTAGTGTGAAGAATGTGGAAGTTGGCAGTGCCATACACACCGATGTTTGGGGAGCATATAATTTTTATTTTTTTCTTAGGAAACCAAGTATTTCCGGCAGGTGAAAATGGTGAAGTGGGGACCTGACCCCTCCCCCCCCCAACCACTCACAACCCCTTAAAGTGGCGACGTATTTCGAAATTTTTACCAGCTTACATAACGAAACTTTAAAGGATTCTTGAACCTTTTACCTTTTCTAAAAAGCATTAAGAAAATCTGTCGCACTCGCACGCAATACGACCACGAATTTCTGTTACACGCCTATTCAAAAAAATAAAACCAAGGGCTTTGTTCACTCTGCCCTACAAGGGCGTATAAAATTATACATGATGTAATTAGGTAGTAATTAGTATCACAAAGTTAATCATAAATAAGTTCTCACTACGAGGCTGTTGCGGTAATTAACAAGATAAATGGTAAATATTTTCTGTAGATAATATAAAACGAAATAACTTGTTCAGTTGAACAAAGGGCTTCATTTTGTTGCGGAATTATACATTTTCTTATAGAACATTTCTTCAGGACTGTATTGTTGGCCTTGTGGTGGTGATATACAATTTAAATATGGGTAATTTATAGGGGACTGTATAGCTTTATACAATACTAGCTTT
Organism: Euclidia mi; assembly: GCA_944739405.2. Lineage (NCBI taxonomy): Eukaryota > Metazoa > Arthropoda > Insecta > Lepidoptera > Erebidae > Euclidia > Euclidia mi. The sequence continues at coordinate 15,854,812 of OX123197.2, forward strand.
TGCCCGCTGCTTCGCACGCGTAAATTACGATTAGATAAAATATTTTGTACAAACACCCCTACCCTCCTCAAGGAAGATACATGCTAAATTTAACCTTCTTGCACCCATTAATTTCGGCTGTAGCGCGTCTGTCAGTCAATAAGTAACGCAAAGACTTTATATACACAGATTGAAGTGATTCCATCGAAAAAATAAAAGTTTTCACTCAAACTCTGAATTCCTTTTCCACACTCTTAGGGAAAAACTTCCAAAATAAATGTCTTCGTGTTCGCTAACGTCATTTGCGGATGCAATAAACAAAGTATGAAGTTAATCCCTTGAAGGCATAAAACGTTGTATGCAAATTATGACTCCTCTTTTTATCCACTTAGGGTAAGAATTTCCAAAAAGACTTTCTTAGTGTTCACTAACTTCATTTGAGGAACCAATAGGTATACAAAGTTTGAAGTTAATCCATTGAAGGAATAAAAAGTTTCATAACTTAAAAACATAAATTCTGACAACCGGTTTAACCCCTTCAGGGGAGGAATTTCCAAAAATCCTCTCTAAGTGTGCCCCTACACACCTCAAGGAACATACATGCTAAATTTCATCTACTTGCGCTCAGTTGTTTCGGCTGGAGCATGTCTGTCAGCCAATCAGTAACGCAAGGAGTTTATATACAGACAGATTAAACAAATAAATAATATTTGACTGCCTCCGTGGTACAGTGGATAGCGTATGCGTCTGCTAAACGGGAGGTCTCGGGTTCGATTCTCGGGTCGGGCAAAAGTATTACTGAGTTTTGCCGAATTCTCAGTAGCAGCATGGAGTCTGTCAATGTGCCCGATAACGGCAATAGGCTCGCCCCTATTACGTGGGACCTAATATGCAACATGGCGAAACGTGGGTGTAATATTACACTTCTGCCTACCCCACGCGGGATACAGGCGTGAGACTATGAAAAAAAAACTGTCTGTAATCTCAAAATAACTGTATTGCATATTGTTGCTAACCCGTTTCCAGTATCCCATTTATTTCGATTGTTTTTCTGTCTGTCTATTTATTTAGAGTAATCTTAAGAATGGCTGAATCCATTTAGATGTATATTTTACTAATGGTTCATGAAATCTCTCGAACACATTTAGCCTTAGCTGCTTGCAAAAGCTAGTTAAAATTAAATTTGTCAAGGATTCCGTAGCAGTATACATTTGTATATCTCAGCGACATTGTAAAAAAATGTAAAATAAATTATCCAAGTTCAAAAACCCTTTCTTAGTATTTTAGGTTAAAAAAATGAGGGAAGGCTTGGTCAGGCAGTTGGACAAAGCAGATAACTGATAAAAAAGTGCTTACCTGCTTAAAAATAAATAAAAATAGCAAAATAACGGTTCTAAATATTTTGGCTTCTATTGGTCATACAAAGAACCATCCTATATTTCAGTTCGTGAAGATGAAGAGCGCTTAGATGACAGCCAGCCGCATAAATTTAAATGAATGAAAATTAAATGCACATCAGGGACGATGAAAAAATCAAGTGAAGAAATTCATAGTTTCATACGAACTGGGACCCCTTTTTGAACTCCCCGTTTTAGTGGTGAAGTCACTAACGTCACTTGAGGAACCGATAAACAAAGTTTCAAGTGAATCCATTGAAGTTTCTTTTTTTATATTACAAAATGGGACACCCTTTCTTAATCCCCATAGGTGAGTGACTTCGAAAACTCCATTCTTGGTGTTCACTAACGTCATTTGAGGAACCTATATACATAGTGTGAAGTTAACTCAATGAAGAAATAAAAAGGTTTCATACAAAGTCCGACTCCAATTTTTAACCCTTGCGGGTAAGAAATTCCAAAAAGATTTTCTTTATGTTTACTAAGGTCATTAGACAAACCAATATACAAAGTTTGAAGTCAATCCACTGAAGGAATAATAAGTTTCATACAAACTTTGACCCCTATCTTACGCCCTTCGGGGAGGAATTTCCAAAGAAACAAATTCTTAGTGTTCACTATCATCATTTGAGAAACCTATATATAAAGTTTGAAATCAATCCACTGACGGAATAATAAATAACACACATTGACCCCTAACTTACCCTCTGAAGATTGGAATTAAAAAAAAAAACATATTCTTAGTGTTCACTATCGTCGTTTAAGGAACCAATATACAAAGTGTGAAGGCAATCCATTAGGGAGATAAAAAGTTACATAATAACTTTGACCCCCTATCTTACCCCCTTAGGAGAGGAATTTCCAGAAAAATAATTCTTAGTCTTCACTATCGTCTTTTGAGGAACTAATATACAAAGTTTGGAGCCAATCCATAGAAGGAATAAAAAGTATCATACAAACTTTGACCCCCAGTTTTTCCCCCTTAGGGGTGGAATTTCCAAAAATCCTCTCTTAGTGCTACCCTTCATTCTTCAAGGAACATACATGCTAAATTTCAAATTCTTGTGACCAGTACTTTCGGCTGTAGCGTGTCTGTCAGTCAGTCAGTCAGTCAGTAACGCAAGGATTTTATATATTAAGATGTTGATATGCATTTGCAAAATATTTTCACCTATAATTATTTCAAATATTGTGCGATGATTTACGTCTCTTTTTGCATTGAATGTTACTTAGATAGTAAATCAGAATAAACTGTTGACTGGTGCAAAATAAGATTCCACGGCAGGTACGTATGCTTGTGTGTGTTAGGTACCTGCAATGTGAACTCGCGGCGACCAGCCGTGCGGCGGCGGCAGTCAATACACCGAGTTGATTTAAAAAATGTATGATTACGAAAAAATATTTTTCAGTTTTTGTTACCTATTTATCATGTAGTTGTATTCAGTTATAGTAGTATATTCACCCCTGAAAATATTTTGCAAATGCTCATCAACACCCTGTATAGTGGCAGTGGTGGTCCAGGGGAGATACTAATACGGAGAGGGTCTCGAGTTCAAACCTTTAACTAATTTTCTCGATCCCGTAGGAATTTCGGGCAATTCACCACTATACTCCTCTAGGAATTGACGAACTGTTTGCCGCTTCTTACGCCCTGTAGTTGTCTGTCAATCAATTAACACATAACATAACTTCACGCCTTTTATCCCCGAAGGAGTAGGCAGAAATGTTTTACACATCCAAACTTCGCCAGTTATGTTTCGGTCCCAATATAAAAGGGGGCGAGCCTATTGCCATCTACCGGGCACATTGTAAAGTGAGAGATAATTTACATTTTTATTACACACAATACATATCTTGGAAAAGTCGAGGTGTGTTCTCGGGGTGACTTGGGATCAAACCCGAGACCTTCATCTCGGCAGTCTGCTACGTACACCACTGGGCTATCACCACTCAATCAATTAGTAACGAAAAAATTAGGTATATATAAAGATTTTATTTTATTTATTTTCCTAAAAAAATTTCATAAAACCTTGTGTAAACCTGTGCTGTGCAATATCTTTACAGCGTAGCCATGCATTGGACTTATGATGAAAAACATCCAGTTGAATTCCCACTCAATAAGATAGCGACAAGCGGCATGAAATCATCTTTCACACAGGGCGGAAGAGTATTAAACCAATATTAATAAATACATACCATTTTATATAAACCTTACTAAGAAAATACAACACATTTTAAAAGTACTCTTCAAAAATCTTGTCAAAATTTACCCAAACTTTGTTTATAAACACGGGTAAATTACCAAGCAAACGCTTGTACTTTATAATCTTTAGTTGTAACGGGCTTAACACTTGAACCCGCATTCACGAAAGTTCACACCTAGAATTATGTTATTAACTTGATATGTGACGTTAGCTTAATGACTTACTCCTAAGTAGACAATTATCGTTCTTGCCCGGTCAGGGTCACAACTGTCCGGGTATAAATGACCCTAGATAGTACTGTTATGTCTTGGCTTGTACTTGGCGAAAGGTCAAAGTGACTTGCCGTTTTGTGATACCGTTTAGGGTTGAGTTCGTGTGATAAAAGGGTATATAATTATGTAGATGCCTAAATACGTAGGGAGCTGTGTATTTTGACCACTTTTCTTCAGTTATATTTTAGACTGTACGTGGTAGTATTTTCAGGTAGGTACTTTGATACATAGAATAAACTAAAATAAAATTCCACCGCAGTATCTATAAATAAAAGGGTTTCTGATATGCGAAATACATTACCTGTATGTAATACAAGACTTCGCCAGCGGCTTCGCCCGCGTCAATTATACTTATCAACCTTCCTCTTGAATCACTCTATCTATTAATAAAAAACGCATTAAAATCCGTTGCGTAGTTTTTAAGATTTAAGCATACATAGTGACAGACAGACAGAAGAAAGACTTTGTTTTATGCTATGTAGTGAAGACTTTTTCTTACAACCATTACAAATGTTATATCACTTCTGTTATAAATATTTCTGTTTTCATTATTACCAATGTACAGTTTGTGATGACTGTAATCGGTTCGTCATCATCGGTTGGAACAAGCCGTTTTCTTTCACCATCTAATAAATTTATTCATGGCGCCTACGAAAGTTTTCCTTCAAATATTCATAAACGCATGGCTGACCTAAATTATATTTTCTTCTATCAAGAAAATTTCCGTGCAATTTTTCTCTGGAACGCCACGGGACCAATCAATATCACTTACAGTCTTTTTCTAACAGAATATTGTCTTCATTTTGTATAAAAGAACTATCTCTAATAACCACGCAGCCTGAGAAGACTTGTAAGTTACTGAACGGAAGCCTTGCTAAGATATTTGTACGATGAAAGGAAATTGGTTATAAGAGCAGGCATGCTCTGAAACATCTCATCAACAGCGGAAGTGTCTGTAATTGGAAATATTAAGTCTGATGTGCACGCCATCGTAATTGTGGTCATTTGTAACCTTACCATGTTTTAGTTGCTAGTTAGTGCATTTATTTGTTTTGATTTATTTATTAGACTTACGTACCCAATAGGCTCAATAAGTAGCTTTAGATATTTTATTAGTTATGTTTGTAGCTGGAGAAATACCTAATTCGGTATTCGGAAGATCTAAAACGTTATCTTCTGATAATTCTACCAGCAATTTATAATTGTTAATATTGTCGATTTAAAGTTCTCGACAAATCAGGCATCACCGACACACGTCGTAATATTAATGTGGTATATCATCGCCCTAGCGTTATCCCGATTGCGTATTTACAAAGGCTATACTATTTGAGTCACGAGTCAGACTCTAATAGAAGAGCTTTGGTTTATGCATATTACACGACAATACCTAATCTATCTCAGTAAAAAAATGATTAAAATGGATTAGCTTTTTGCCTTGATATTTTCAAAGAAAATACACGTACAAAACCTAGTACAGTATGATTCATATTCACTCAAATAGATAAGCCTTTGTAGAGATATTTTCAAACATGGTTTTGGTTTGTTAGGTGCGACTGTACGTATGTAATTCAAGTAACTAAATAGGTTATGTTAGGTTCTCTTTTGACCCTTAACCCAAAAATGCCCTGCGAAGCAGGGCTCCGTCAACTTAGTTTATTAAAAACTATTTAATTTGACATAATGTCTACTTAACTACATATTATATTTGTGATATAATATAATATAAACTAAGTTGATGGAGCCCTGCTTCGCAGGGCTCTATTTTTGGGTTAAGGGTCAAAAGAGAACCTAACATAACCTATTTAGTTACTTGAATTACATACAGTCGCACCTAAGCAACCAAAACTACGCACTAGTCACATTATGGTCCTAAACCTAGTCCCAAATTGAATAGCATTTGTTGCTGCAATGTTAGAATGAATTTATCTTACAAATTCTACGCGATTTCAGTTAATTTCTGTACTAGAATAGACTAGGGTATCGTCAAGTTTTTGTCAAACAAAAGCTAAGCCAGTTCAGTTTGCACTTTCACTCTAATGGTATAGCCTTTGTAAATACGCATCCCGGTTGCATGCAAGACTTACATGTCTTGGAGTCCGAGGTCCGCTTACTGGTCTAACCAGATATGACATAATTTCAACTTTTCTACAGAACTACTGCTGTCTGACCTCCGCAACCCAAAGGGATAGCGATATTCCATGGTTGAGACCAGTATCAGTTTATTTGAGGGTACTGACTCCCCGTAGCGACTGTCAAAGATTTTCATGACAGCCTGGACCGACGGCTTAACGTGCTCTACGAGGCACGGGGCAAGAGATAATTAACAATTTAATACGCACTTAACTTCGAAAAGTCATTGGTGCGTACCTTGGTTTAGAACCCGATACCCTCTGCATGGCAGTCCGTTGGTATAATGTATCAGGTATATATCGCGTTATTATTCAAAATGCATTGCAAAATGTACCTTATATTTACCTCGGCGTTGTTACGCTATATAGAACTGTTGTGTCTACCAGTCGTAACAGTTTAAAAGAATTCATAACCGACACACTTTTTAACTATTAAGACGGTCATAATATTGAAATAAACAAGCCGTTCATAACACTCATAGCTGACCTTTTGGCTTCAGTAGAATCTAAACTCTGAAAACTCTACAATGAAAAATGTATTATTCGACTTATGCCGCTATGTTCAACAAGTTAATACAATAAACATTGTAAAGAAATCAGCATTTATTTTAACAATGGAAAATCAACAGAAAAATACTACGAAGAAACACTTCAACGTAACTCTTTAAGTAAGTATTAACAAGCAAACATTTTCTTGGAAAATTATAATGGGAGCGCTATATTTTTTATCGCTGCTTTGGTCCGGTACACATTTATATGATTGAATAACAATTGCCGAGGTTGCCTTTTCAGTATTTTCATTATTTTATTTTGACATGGTGATTTATATAATTATGTTATGTATCACTTGTGTACTAAACACGTTATGTTATAAATTAAAAACTAATACCTATCTGTACAGATAGGTAACATAATTATTATTATAATGTAGAACTTTGCCAAATAAGTTGACTACATATATTGTCTCTAAATACAACTGTTGTGACGTTTGCTGTTCTCACTACCATGCGGACTATCAAGTGCCGTTAATATTTTTTTTACGCGGACGTATTGCATCGGTCGCAGTGACATGTGGATAACGGCCTGGCCACGGACAATTCGCTCCGGCGAAAATTCGCCCGACGCGACCGGCGACGCGACTTGCGACTGAATCAAATGTATAGAAATATTCTAAGCATGCCACGCGCAGCGGCGACCGGCGACGCGACCGGCGAATAGCACCGAGCGGTACAGCGGCGTGTACATTTGTTTTGGTCGCGCGACGTATCGCGCGCGCGACCAAAACAAATGTATGAATTAGTACGGCGCACGCCACGACCTTGAGTTTGGTACCTATGCAGTAGGTTAGGTGGGTACCGAGCCTGACGCTCGTAGGTATAAATCGCGTTCCGACCGTTTGTATAAAGATAAAATACAGTACCTATAGTTTTCTATACCGTGGTTAGGTACACAATATCAAGTCTGCCTCTGTGATCTTGCGGTAGTGTAAGCGGATCATGAGGTCTCGGGTTCGATTGCCGGGTTGAAACAAATGTGATATTGCCACCAAAGTCCGTACAATGTCGAGCTAAATTTCATAAAAAGATCTCAGCTAATGTCGTCTCGCTCCTGGTCAACACTGGTCGCGACTCGCGACGGTGAACGCGTGTGCCCGTGGCGTGTTTTTCGCGTCGCGCGAATTGTCGCGTCGCCGGTCGTGTCGCAGGTCGCTTCGCCGGTCCCCGTGGCCAAGCCGTAACTACTGAAGTTAAAGCGATCTTCAATTGTCTCTTCCACGACTCCGTCCGTGTTTGATTTCATTACCATACTGTAATAAGTCTGATGGACACTTCATGAATTGGGTTTAAATCCTACAGTAGCATGCTTATCCGGGTCTGGCTACGAATTCTTCGATGGCCGTCACTACTAGCAACAAAAAGAAAAGTTTTGTTGGATTTTTAAAGTAATAATAGTCCAACTAAACACAGTATTTATCGTGTAACCACGTAATTTATTAAACACAAGAGTCAACAACTTATCGAATGGAATGTTTATAATTATCAACTTTCGTTTTAAACAAACTTATACGTCCACAATACTTGGTATTTTAAGTTATTTGGTATGTTCGTTTTAAAAGTTCTATTTTTAAACACGCACGTTACATGGTAGGATCGTTTTAAAATAAAACGTACTTTTTAAGAAAGGTGCAAATTTTAAATAAAGAACTGATCAAAATTCAACACACACAGCTAATAGGGCATGGTGAAAGTACCGTCACTAACCGTCGATCTTAATTAACTTTTTACGTTAGTAAGGAACCGCAGGATTGAGGCCCAAGCCTTGTAGCTATAATCGCCATCACTTTAATATCGTTTATGGTGGACTTGGGTGTATTTAAATCGAGAATAAGTTAGTTTTTGAGTGCTTTTGTCGTATAAGTCAAGAAAAAGGTTTCAGATCGTTTATTTTAGTAAATATATATATGTTGTTGAATTGAATAATGATCGGAGAATTAATTTCATCAGATAGTTTTTCTAGGCTGTCCGCTATTTATTTACTTTCGTGTATCTTAGTTATCACTATATTTTACCTATTATACTTTCCAGCAAAAGATTGATTAAAAATGTCTCTCATTAATACAGCTATTGCTACCTATTACCAGGACTATGAGTTAGCCTCAGTCCCTCAGTAATGGATTCAAAATAACTTCGATATTAGTCTTATTTTTTTCTAGTGTAAACACAAAAGTATGCAATTCGCAATAACACAGCTGATACGCCACAGCTTTTACCAAAATTAAAAACCAAACCACTTCATGTCACACATGGCTAAGGTGTAACACTAATCGAAACCTCAAACATTACAATGTTTGCGAGCCATACAACCACTTAAAACGCTTTTTTTCTAAAATTGCAAAAGTTGTTGTCCCTTTCTAAAACGGTAATAAAGCTTTTACTCGTCCATCCAGTCACATACGCAGCAACTTACAACCAAAATTCTGTTATTATCAATACTTTTGATCAATAAGCCATTGACGCATCAAAATCAGCTGTTTCGACCAGATGCAGAAACCGTTATATTACTACGTTCAGTATCTCGTTCATTCAAAGAATTCCGTTGACAATCGAAGGCCGGTTCGAATTTTAAAATTTTGTGAATGCGCACCATTTGCTGCGGCTGCACAAGCGTCTACGCATCGTAGGTAAGAGTAAAATAGGGGAAAATGGGACAACTTGTAATAAATTATACGGACGCATGTTGCTTTTTATAATTATTATTGGTAGGCACACATAATAATTATACCTATTAGAATTGTAGATAAATATTAACATACAATACTGGACAAATTTTATGTTAGCATTATTTATTGATTTATTTAACATAAATAATATGTTAATCGCAGGTATATGAATAATAATAGCCGATCTCTACTACTTTCACGAGCGCTGAGCATTACCTCGCAAACATATTTTATCTGAAACGAAAGCATCGATAAATTTCAAATTACACTTTACTGCAATCTCATAAATGTAACTACTACCTAAGAGCGTACTATAAAATTATGGTGTTTCCAAGGCAGTAATTGAGTAAATTAGGTGCCACTGTGTGCAAGTCATAATAGTTGATTGGAGGAATAGATTTTAATGGTATTATGTACAAAAGTAAAAGTACAGCAGATGGATGGCTAATTATGATAAAATTAAACAACATGTTTTTACAGGCTTCGAACCTGTTATAGACTATAAGCTCCCATTAAGGTTTAATATAATTATGCTTTTAAAATAAAGTTAACTTATTTGGAGAATACGACATAATATACAATACTATGTATAAGTATTGTATATTATAGTAATGGTATAATAGTTATGTATAATTTCACTGATTATACAGTTTGCTTTCTTTGTTTATTTGTATATTAAAAAGAATTTTGTTTTGACGTTTATTTAAGACTTGTGCATATCCCTAAACATCTTTGTTGCTTTTTAAGTTACGCATATTTTAAATAGCACTGTCAAGACTATTTAACTTTAAAATATTTCATTAATATATCCCGATAAGCGGCAATAGGCTCGCCACCTATTACGTGGGATCAAAACATCGGCGAAAAGTGGGCGTTTAATACGCCTCTGCCTACCCCTTCGGGGAAACAGGCGTGAGTCTATGTATGTAAGTACGTATGTATATTTCATTAAAAGTAAAAGGTAAATGAAACCCATTTATGCAAACTTACCAAAGCACGAGTTAGTTACTTTCATATGTCCTACAATACTTATAAATAAAAATAACTCCTATTTCCATACACTTAAAATTATTCAATCAATTGGCGCAGCTATCCCTCGCACCTGCTTCTGAAAATAGATATTTAACATGCGAGTTTTAAAATACCACCGCTTTTACTTTCAAATGCAAATAAAATAAAATAAAGTTAAAAATACGCAACCATAATAATAAAGTATACTAATAACATAATTCTGTGAGCGGTACAACAGTAATTTAGTACGATTGCATCTTAAGCAGTAAAACAAATCACCGAGTGTCTGTAGCGTTTCATTGCTTTAAAGTATTGCATGTCCATTTAGTCCTCGTTCCCCTTGCACTCACACAGATACAAATTGCACTTGTCACGTCACGCATGCACCTGGGGCAGGTGAGCGGACATCAGCTGTGCTCGCCTAGCAACACATCGCATTCGTAAATATGTCGTGTGACCTACTTTTGAATGAATAAATCTTTAATGGAACTTTCGTTTGCTAAATTACAACTCTACTCCGTGATGGTTAAGTGCTAAGCATGTTGTTCAGATTTGAGGCGAATATAGCAAATTGAATTAAATGTGTGGGTAATCTTTTTTTCTCTACTTCAGAATTAACGGTGTCAATATTCCCCAAACTTTAAAGATCATTGAGTTTAGTCAGTTATTCCGCAAGTTGTAAGTGTATCAAACAAACTTTCGTTTGTTTAGTCTTTTTAGGGTTCCGTACCTCGAAAGGAAAAATCGGAACCCTTATAGGATCACTTTGTTGTCCGTCCGTCTGTCAAGACCCTTTTTCTCAGGAATGCGTGGAGGTATCAAACTGAAATTTATACTAAATACTCGAATCTACGGTTCCATAGAGCAGTAAAAAAATCAAACTTCTAATCCAACGCAATCAAAAGATACAGCCGTATATGCTGCAAATTGCAGCATATTTATAACTCGCATTGGAATCAAAACCTACAGGGTACTTCCTGTGAACTCAGAATCTTGAAATTTGGTACAAAGCAACGTCTTATATCACTCATAAAGGAAAAATTGCGAAAACCGTAAATTTTTTGTTACAGAATATATAAAAATATTTTTAGTAAACTTAAAGTTACTACCCCTTTCTCTTGAACGCGTGGTGCTATTAAATTGAAATTCATATCAAATACTCAAGTATATAACACCGTAAGGCTGCAACAAAATCAAGCTTCTATGTCAACGCAATCAAAAGAAAGAGCAATATAAGCATATTTTCAAACTCGCGCCTACTCGCAAGTGAATCAAAACCTACAGGGTACTTCCCGTAAACTCAGAATCTTGAAATTTGGTACGGAGCAACGTCTTATATCACTCATCAAGGAAAAATTGCGAAAACCGTAAATTTTTAGTTACAGCATATAAAAAAATATTTTTAATAAATTTAATGTTACTACCCCTTTCTCTTGAACGCGTGGAGGTATTAAATTGAAATTCATATCAAATACTCAAGTATATAACACCGTTAGGCTGCAACAAAAGCATGCTTCTTTGTCAACGCAATCAAAAGAAAGAGCAATATAAGCATACTTTCAAACTCGCGCCTACTCGCAAGTGAATCAAAACCTACAGGGTACTTTCCGTGAGCTCAGAATCTTGAAATTTGGTACAAAGCAACGCCTTATAGCACATACAAAGGCAAAATTGCGAAAACCATAAATTTTTAGTTACAGCATATAAAAAAATATTTTTAATAAATTTAAAGTTACTACCCCTTTCTCTTGAACGCGTGGAGGTATTAAATTGAAATTCATATCAAATACTCAAGTATATAACACCGTTAGGCCGCAACAAAATCGAGCTTCTATGTCAACGCAATCAAAAGAAAGAGCAATATAATCATATTTTCAAACTCGCGACTACTTGCAAGGGAATCAAAACCTATAGGGTACTTCCCGTGAACTCAAAATCTTGAAATTTGGTACGAAGCAACGTCTTATAGCCCAGATAAAGGATGCGGAAGGCTGAGGACCGTGTGCTGTGGTGCGTGTTGGGAGAGGCCTACGTCCAGCAGTGGACTGCGATAGGCAGATTGAGATTTAAAATAATTACATAGTCTTTAAACCTTTTTGCTTATTATTCTGTACTTTATAAGTATTTTTGTAACAGATTTCTAATAGTCACTAAAAATTTTGTAAATCAATAACTTTGATAAAAAATCTTACCATCATTCATCAGCAGACTTTTGCAAGGCTGATGCAAGGCTGGTATAGGTATTTAAGTTATATTATAAAATAAGCGATATATTTTAATATAAAATAAAGGATGACTGATTACAAACGACAAAGACCCCTTTTTCTTTAATCTATGCTCCTCCAGCTTTCCATACTGTAATATTATGGATTTCATTTGGCAATAAAAATATTATAACTCATCATCATCACCCTAGCGTCATCCCGGTTGCATCCAAGACTTACAGCCTTGGAGCCCGAGGTCCGCTTACTGGTCTAATCAGATATGACAGAATATCAACTTTTCCACAGAGCAACTGCCGTCTGACCTCCGGCTCCAAAACAAAATACCATAACTATGACTGGTGAACTTTTACTTATATACCTACAGGTTTGTACGGAACCCTCGGTGCGCGAGTCCGACTCGCACTTGACCGGTTTTTTATTTTCTTAAGTATAACTTTGAAGATCGCCGTGCAATATTAAAATAGCCTATAAATATTGGTGTCTTAGACCGAATAGGCAAATGTATTTCGTCTTATCTGATTAGACTATTAAGTACCATTAAAATTCATGACTTAAAGTCCAGAGTTAGTTAGACTGGTTGCAACAGGGACAACGCTAAGACGATGATGATGAGCAAATAAACAACTGCATGGATGGCCGTAGTAGCTTAAACGACTGCCTCGCTGTTTAGTATTGATCCGATTGTAGGTATCTCTACAATCTCTATTCTATCTATACATTTTCTGTGAATCACGAATTATTGTTATTTTGAGTTGGGGTGTTCTTTGAGTCCGTTGTTAAAATGTATTTTTTCAATTATTTTTTTTGAAAAGACACAAAGTACACCCAGACTCGAGAAAACAATTTGTAGATCACACAAAGTGTTGTCTCGTGTGGGAATCGATCCCATGACACGCGGCGCAGTACCAAGCGGCGAGGCGACCGCTTAAACCACTACGCCAACCGTGCAGTAAAGACGCCCGTGTTGGAAGTTATATTTCTAGTGCAGAAAGTGCTTTTTATACCATCCTCTTACATTATCGAAACATTATCCTATTAGATTATCGAAACACTACAGTCATGTAAACTTAATTTATGTTATATCTAATGCACAATTATATTCGGTTTATTATATTAATATCGTGAAAAATGGCTTCATCATCATCAGCCCTTATACTGTCCCACTGCTGGGTACGGGCCTCTTCTCACTATGAGAAGGGTAAAATGGCTTACAATAAAACAAAAAAGAAACCCAATGTATGTGTAACATTAATATCGTTCCTTCGGGGTGTAAGTGTATGTTTTTATTTAATTTATCATTCTGCAACTCTGCAAGGTGATGGCCGCGGGGTGTTGTAAAAACCCTAATTATCACTTTTGGCTTCAGTGTCATTGGTGAAGTACAAATTGAGGGGGATTGTAAAATTTATACTTGTAAGTTACAGTCGTTTTCATGTAAGTAAGTGGTTGTCACACTTTTTTATAAGTAAATTAAGCTTTAACTTGCAGTTGAGGAGAGCCTGCTTAGACGTCTCTATATACAATTCTGGCTCTATTAAACTTTTCCTACCGGTTTACGGCTGAGTAAACTATGCTAAAGTATAATGTGTTTACCATTCTCTGAGCGTTACCCTCGTTAAATCCGAGAATTTGGAGCCCAGGTTTCGCTTTCTATTCTAGCCTAGAATATTATCTATTCTCCAGAAAAACATTCGTCTTATCTCCGGCCCTCAGATTGATGTGTATGCTAGAATTTATCTGCCCTTACCATGTAATACTATGCAACTGATTTTAGCGTTCTATTTGAGGTCTGGAGCTAGCTAGGATAATTATGAATTGACTAGAGGACGCCAGCAGCTACGCCTGCATTTTTTTTTAATTTACCCGTTTTGGCCGATCCCGTGGGAATTTCGGCAAATCCCTTCTTAGTGCACACCTATGGTCCCCAAGGAACATACATGCCAAATTTCAGCTTCCTGCGCCCAATAGTTTCGGCTGTAGCGTGTCTGTCAGTCAGTCAGTAACGCAAGGATTTTATATATTTAGATAGATAAGCATATAATTTTGAAAAGTTAATAAATATAATTCCTTGCGGCCTTCCACCTCTGAAGCTGCTCATCCTAACAGTCCCAATATTTTCTCTTTTCTTTACTAATTCAATTATGTTTGTAAAACCGCCCGCAGGAACGCAATACTCGACAACATATTCTTTGTATATTTATTATGCCTATTCTACTTAATATTCAAGATACTTACAAATGGTATATTGCTATTAATTTTTAATAGGCCAAAGTAACAAGACGGGTCACGTCACGCGATCGAGATATAAGGACAGGCCAGGGTTATTAAAATACAATTTTGTATTAATATCAACAGCCAAAAGTGTTTTATTTCTTTATAATTTGCTTTCTCTTTTATTCGGCTAATGCCAAGCCTACTGGTTTTATTCACATACACCAAGAATACCTATCAATCATCCACCTTATCTTCAAAGGTGGCCCAAACATTACTATTTTCCTTGGTTCGGTGCCTCCTATCTTTGCCAATCCATAAAGATGAACTCATCGCCAGGCCACGTCTTTCCTTCTTCCTATGCCCCAGGTCCTTTAAGCGGGGCGTTAAAAAGCAGTCCGCTCGGCGAAATAAAAGTGAGGGCCCCCATGCCATTATTATTGATATTTTATTGGTATGATGACTTTGACTATGGTACTCCATGACTGCTTAAGATCAGGCGGTATGGAAACATTTTGATTGATAACAAAAAACGTCTTGAACCACTAAAAGAGCAGGGTAACACATCTTACAATTATTGCCTCTTGCTCGGAACACGCATGAGAATGAAAGAACATAAGTATAAATCTGGGAATAATGTTTAAGGGTCTTTCTATTACTATAGGACATTGGTAGTCTACGTCGCCGGCGCCGTAAGACTTCTCGTCCACATGCCGTAAAAGTCTACGGTCGACCAAAAACACTAATGGAGCTTGTCCAAGGATATGGTTTACTTACGTGACGGCGCCGTCGCCGTTCCGATGTCGTGGCGCCATGTTTTCATCCGGTTGATTTACTTCAATGTTTTTTAAATTTGTTCTCGTGACGGCTCATGAAGGCACATTTTCTTTTGGTATTCAAGCAAATCAAGAATCATTAATTACGTTTCGAAAAGATTTATGAATCACGTTGAAAAAAGCTGAAGTGAGTCGTACCTATCTAAACGCAGTTTTATTCAGCATTTCAATGTATCTAAAACTTGTTGCGTTAAGCTTTCCGTACGTGCTAAATAAGGTGAAACTTCATGCAACTTGGTCTTGCCGGTGAACAAGGGTCCTAATTCGTTGATTCTTCTTCATCGTGTCACTAGTTCAGATTTTCTGTTCCCAAAACTTGGCTACGGAAATGGCATTGTCTGAGGGCACTTTAAGTTCTCGTTTACTGAAGGTAGATGAGCAAAGAGGGCATGAACGCAAATGTGCCATGGATTGTGATGGAGCTCCACAGTCTCAGTGGACCTGTGCGAGGTCTGTGGATCCCCATCTTGCCATGTTTGCCTTACAGCGCCCGACTTGAATTTGCAAACGATTCAGCGATCTCCAAGTCGACCACTGCAAATTGTGACCAGGGGGCAGGCTTTCCTTTACTTCAGGGAAGTTTGGTGGACTGGGTATTTAGTGGCCCACAATTGCTTTCTTGCCAATTTTGGGGTGTTAATTGTAGGAAGCAGTCGTTCTTAAGAAACTTTTTCGGCTTTTAAGGCGGGCGCAAGGCATCTTGTAGTCATTACGTGAGTGACGCAGATCTATTTCGTGCCTATGTTTCTCCATAATCGGTGGAGCGATGCCGGCTAGAGGGTATATAATATTGAGCGGGATGGGTTGCAAACAGCCCGTAATGATTCGGCATTTCTCATTCAGGGCTACATCCACTTCCCTTGCATAGGTGGATCGGTGCCACACTGGGCACGCGTATTTGCCCGCGGAATACGACAGTGAAAGCCCTGTGGTTCAGAGAACATGCGAGGCCGCTCCCCAGGCTGTTTATGTAAGACGGCCCAGCGGGTTATTCCTTGCACAAAATTTTTGCTTGGTGTAAAAGCAGTGGGCCTTGTATGTGAGCGCTCTGTCCAAGGTGATGCCCAGGTAGCGTGGACAAGCGCAGTGCTCTATGTGGTGTATATATATGTTATACATATGTATTCGGTGATGGGATCGTGCTAACTTCAAAAACACCAAAGCCGTTTAATTTCATAATCATTAAAAATAAAATTTGTTTAAGTAACGGTCAAATATAATCAATACTGACAAATTATAATAACAGGAACTTATTAGACAGCGGTGAAATTGGCCATAACTTCTAGAGATTATTTTCTTAAATTATGGTCAAAAATTCATCATCTTATCATAATGATTGTTTTTTATTATTATATGTATATATTAGATGTAAATGCTTTTTATATAGTCATGTTCTGAAACAAACCTAATAGGCAAACTGTGGTGTAAAATTATACCTGTGCCTTTCCACGAAAGACATACTAGGATAATTAGAATGATGACAGCAGGCAATTAAAAGAAATTAATACTTAAGCCCGAAGGTCTAACAAGTAATTAAGATACTTCATTAACTTTTAATTCCAAAAACAGCTGTTTTAAAAGGCCGATCGCACATTTCAGATGAATTATAGATAGTGGATAATATTTTTAAAAGACTTTCCTCAATAAGCAGAAATATTGCAACTGCCTAACCATTATCTTATCTTTTACGACCGGTTGGCGTAGTGGGAGTGTAAGCGACTGATACGCCGAAGGTCACGGGGTCGATTCCCGCTCAAGTCAAACATTTATGTGCATGAACATGGATGTTTGTCTGGGTGTGGGTGTTTCTATGTATAATATGTATTTATTTACAAAAAATAAAGTATATTATAGTATGTATGTTTATCCTCTGTCTAGTACCCATAGTACAAGCTGTGCTTAGTTTGGGACTAGACGGTGTGTTGTGAATGTGGTAGAATATTATATTATCTGCATATATAAAATCCTTGCGTTACTGACTGACTGGCAGACAAGCTACAGCTAAAACTATTGGGCGCAGGAAGCTGAAATTTGGCATGTATGTTCCTTGAGGACCGTGGGGGTGCACTAAGGAGGTATTTTAGGCAATTCACACGGGATCGGGCAAAAACAGTCGAATTAAAAAAATGTGCATGCGTAGCTGCGGGCGTCGTCTAGTTATTATATAATCGCCACGTACAGTGCAGAGTTTCAGGTGGTCGTCTTGTGCCTTGCACTTCGATTCCCATTTCAAACAAAAGTCCGGGTGATCCACAAATATTTGTACAGAGTCTGGTGATACAAGCATACGCTGAAGTGAAAAAAAAAACATATGCTTTTCTCAAGTTCAAGCTATAAGTATTACTGCAAGTTAGTTAAGTTCAATCAAAATCCTTTTAATAATTTTGCGTGAAAGAGAAACAAACATTAATTGATCCATAAAACAAACATTCTAATAGTATTTTCTTTAAACTTTCGCACAATCTTTAATAAAAGTAATGCCTAATTATTGTAGTATAAAAATATCAGACGTATGCGATATAATTTTAAGATAAATTAAGAAATTCCTCATAGTTTTATCGATTACTAACCTTAAAAAATTAACATGACAGTAGCTATATTTTTTTAACATGCTACATATTATGCCAATAATGTCTTTGTATAGACCTTAGATATATCTCTTTGTACAATAAAAAAGTACTTGTCCATTGAACTAGCTCGATTATTGATTGAAGACAGTTTAAATTATTTAATGTAGCAATTTACTTATAATTAAAAACAGCTGTTCGATAAAACGATCGCACATATCAGATTAATTACAGATAGCGAATAATATTTGTAAAAGTCTTTCTGCGACACACACAAATGATGCAACTGCCTAGCGATAATACCATGCAAAGTTATTCATTTCACTACTTTTATAACATTGCAAAATAATTTAAAGAAAGTATGTAATATAAATTATCTCACATTATCTTTGCAGCTGTACGCACAGTAGGCTTATTTCGCCGACGGGGATCGAACCTAGGACTAGCAGATGTAAGATAAGATTAGAACTTTTATGGCGCAGTGTAAGTGAAGAGAAATTATTACCTCGCTTTTTATTTTAAAGAGGTATTTTTTGTTCTAAACATCTGTGAGGTTTTTACTGAATGTTGTTAGCATTTTATTTAATAAGCCTCAAGGAAGTATGGGCTTAGTAACAGTTAATGTGATATTTAATTATATGAAACAAGTAAAACGCATTTCGCTATTTACATTTGCAAAATAAATATGGGAATTCAATTAGCTGTACCATAATAACAATAACAATTAGTAATATTTATGTAACAGGTCTATGTCACTTAATTTTAAAAACCTTTACATAAAATTACTATGTGTAAAAGTCGCGAGCAGCGATAGCCGAGTGGAGAGACCGGCAGACTGCTATGCAGAGGGTCTCGCGTTCGAATCCACGGCACGCACCAATGAATTTTCGGGGTTAAGTGCATATTAAATTGTAAATTATCGCTTGCTAATCGGTGAAGGAAAACATCGTGAGGAAACCTGCATGTCTGCGAGTTCTCCATGATATTCTCGAAAGATATGTAAAGTCTGCTAACCCGCACTTGGCCAGCGTAGTGGACTATGGCCTTACCCTTCTCATAAGTGAGAAGAGGCCCGTGCCCAGCAGTGGGACAGTATAAAGGGCTAACGATGATGAAAAGTCGCGAAAGATTGAAAGTATTCAAGAATAACAATTGTTAGTTAGTTGCCCTGCTGTTTGTACTTTCTTGAGCTGGCTGCTGGGCATCAGCTTCTATAACGCCTTTTATACAAAGAAGAGTTCCTTTTGAAGTTTTCTCAACAAAATTATACTCTAGGATATACTATGCGCTAGGCCTTCTGTGTCCAAATTAATCAGGGCCCGTATATATATTGCTAATTTACAAATGACAGACAAATCAATCGCAAAGTTCCATTTGCTTTATTTTACTATTCTATTCATTATCATCATTTCAGTTTAAAGATATCCACTGCTGAACATAGGACTCTTCCAAAGTTCGGCACACAGACTGATCTCTCATGAACGGCAAATAACATAGGATATGAGCTTAATCTTCGTCTGCCTGCCCTGATCCCATATTACTTGGGATCGGCGCAGAAAGTCTTTCTCTTCCATTCTCCTCTATTAGACTGCATCAGAACATTCATTCACTTCCGGGATGAAATTAATGAAATTTCATTCTTCACAATTTTTTTATAGACTCCATATAGGCCTGTATACCCGAAGGGGTAGGCAGAAGTGTAGTATTACACCCACATTTCGCCATGAATTATGTAGGTCCCACGTAATAGGCCTATTGCCGTACCTGGCATATTACCAGACTCCGTGCTGCTACTAAGAAATTCCTAACGGAACCAAACTAAAACCTAATAACACTTTGCCCGACCCGGGAATTGAACCCGAGAACTCCCAATACCACGCGCACATTTATGCCGCGAGACCAACGAGGCAATCACACAATACATCCATCTTTTCCTAATGCATAAAATCAGTATAGTATAATAAAGGCCGATGAGGCAGGATTAAACTGTAACTTATCCCTCCCAATAATACTTAAATATGCATGAAAAATAATTCTCATAATACCAAAGCCGATAGCTTAACCCAGAGGTTGATGCGTCTATCAGTAGGTCATTAGGTCGACTGGCACTCTGATCCCTTTCGATTTTGGAATATTTGACTGAGAGGTTAATATCAGTATTAGTAATAAATACAAAGGTTTATTATTTTAAACGATCACTGCGTAGTATGTGTGGGGTGAGACTGATTGATAGAATTCTGAATGCAGTAATACGAGAGCGCTGTGGCCTGAAAGAAGATGTGGTGACAAGGATTGAGAAAGGAATGCTGACATGGTTTGGACACGTGGAGCGAATGAATGCAGAAAGATTGACGAATCAAATATATATGGCATAGGTATGTGGGCAAGCCGGTTGCGGCAGACCTCGCAGGACGTTCGTCGACCAAATTGGGGACGTCTTGAAAAACGGATTGTATTAAAAGAATAATGAATGTAGAGGAAGCGCGTGAGATTTGTAAGGATAGAAGCAAGTGGCGTTCTGTTGTCTCTGCCTACCCCGACGGGAAAAAGGTGTGAGCATATGTATGTATGTGTTATTCTAATATTGAAAGGGATACCTGTTCAGAGCGATGCGATACACTTTTGCAAACCAATAATCGAAATAAATAATAATTAAATATTTCAAACGTTTAGATGTGATGCTAGTTGTAGCTGTATCTCAATATCATCGTCATCATCATCCTAGCGTTGTCGAGGTGCGATCTACGACTCTCTCTTGCTTTGATACCCACAATTTTTTGTGTGATCCATAAATGAACAATCCACAGTGGAAAGACTAACAGACTTCTATGCAGAGGGCATCGGGTGTAAGCCTACATTAGGTAATGTGTAGTGAGTAGAAATAAAATACGTATTGCCCGTAACTCCGTATATTTCGTACTGCCTATCTTAGGCGACGGACGCAGCCGTCTCTACCTCACCCATACATCACCTTACATTACACACATATATCACGCAATCGTACATTAGGTAAATAGGTACACTAGTAGTAATGTGTGACCTACGTTGTGCAACTGAATTTTCGAAGTCATCTGCCAATTTATTTACCTCTTTTGCATTAACCGATATCGTTGTCATCACCTGAAACAAAATAGTACATCTTATTACACCAATTTTAAACTGCATATAAAAATAATTTGGAAGTAAATCATCAGTCTACTGCCCGATCAATCACAGTACATGTAGATGTACATTTTCAAGAGAATATCGACACCAATGGCTGTCAAGCGTACCACTCTCCAGAGAGACGGCCGTATACATTCAATTCTGCGCATGACGGAGTTTACACCTGCATCTCTAACATAGCGAAATGAAACTCTATAGGCTCTATAGTTTTAAAGGCAGTATTAAGGCTCTACAGTGCAGTAATAAAGGTTTTAACCTGAAAAGTAGTTTTTCATTTCTAAGAAATTTGAGTCTTGTGCTTCACAAGAAATTGGAATTAGTCTTCAACTACTTATAATATATTTTTATGAGACTATTGTCCCACAACTGGACGAATGCCTCGTTAACAAAACACCACTCTTCTTCATATCTCTATCAGTTTCCTTATTTTAATCTTTTAATTTTTGTTTTGTAGTTATATTGATAGAACTGCTGAAACAAAAGTCCGTGAATTGTCCGTGAAGTTACTGAACTGCAGTTTTCTGAAGTGAACTTCAAATTTTGCGTTCAGTCTAAAGAAAAGTAAAATAAAATAAATAAAATGGTTGATTAATTTCTCTCTCACACAGAATAGTTAACAATCAGGTCTTTAATGAAGTGTTCCATAATCAAATAGGTGAATTTTATGTTCAGTCTAAAGAAAAGTGCAAATCGCAACAGACATATAACGTCTTATAATTTGGAATGCCCATTAATATAGAGGTCTCAAACGAAGTCCGGATTATGGTGCTACGTAGTTATTGCTCTGTTATATAAGACCGAGACATAGATGACGAAATAAAACGTATCATCATCGTCATCAACAGCCAGCCGCAGCCCAGTTCTAGGAATAGGCCTCTTCCAAGGCACACCACTGAGCTCAATTGCCGGTTCGTTGTAATCCAGTCGCTACAAGCCACATAAAATATGATCACTCCTGAGGACGTCCTATGCTAAGTTTGCCAGGGTGCGGTATCTACTCCAGAACACGACTACTCCAACGGATCTCGGGTTCTATATTCTTATGTAACATCATCACCATCCAAACTTATAATTTAACGTCATGTTGGGATAAACTGCGCTTAACATACAGTGACAGTCAAACGCTGACTGATTTTTTAATTCCATGGTTATAAATGCCTTTTGTGATAAGCTGAAATAGAGCCTTGAGTCATATCATCACACATTTTCGTCAATTTTTTGCAAGAAATAATAAAACGTACTTATTTCTCTTCATTTAATTTCCATCTTGATAATCTTATAAACCATCGTGCAAATTCGAAATGACTTTAATAATTAATTCACAATAATGAATGATAATGAACCAATTTAACCTCCCATGCCTAATAAGCTGTCATTTAGAATTGCACGTTCAATATTAGGTATTCCTTTCATCAGATAATATTCTCCGTTTCTATGAAAATTAAATATAAGTGGGACCGTAAATACGTAAATAAATAAGCCGTACAGTCAGAAAAGTCGACATTAAACGCAATTAGCAGAAACAGACTCAAGTGATTTTAATACAAAATTCTTTTTAATTTGTGGCTATGAAATGCGCGAAAAATACGCCACAATTTTTACACACTGATTTAAAAAAATGGCATCTATTGCGGAACTAAAATATACATGTAATATGTAAAGTATCTACCACTATAGTAAACTCTAACTACTCGTTAAACATGGTATTCAAAGGATTAACCGATGTAGGAAAAATTTCCTCGCAAAGTATATTCGAAAATTGTGCAGTTAAATTGATAGACTATAATAATATAATTGTTTGTATTTATAGAGTACCCAACTTAACTAATATCAATGAGTTTTTTGATAAGCTCCAAAATCTTTGAAATATTTATCCAAGCAACGATGTAAGAATATAGTTTTAGCTGGTGATTACAACATTGACATTTTAAAGAGAAACTAGCTGACCCGGCAAACGTTGTTTTGCAAAATTTTTTTTTTTTTTGAAAAATAGTTGTTGGCCGATTCTCATAGGTACCGGATAAGCACAAAAAATTTCATCAAAATCGGTCAAGCCGTTTCGGAGGAGTATGGGAACGAAAACTGTGACACGACAATTTTATATATTAGATAAACTGTCAGCCGAATTCGAGTGTATTCTTTTAAATTTTAATTTACAACTTGCTTTGAGACAGCCTACGCGAGTTGCGAGCGAAACGTGCATAGATAATTTTGCGCATAATTTTGATAAGCGTCGTTGTAGATCAGAAGTATTGGAGTTCGCTCTATCCAACCATACGGCACAACTGTTAAAGTGCCCGATTAAAAATAAGGATGGTCTTAACTATTACCGCAAAAATATACGAGATTACAGTCAAGGAAATATAAAAAAAAATCAAGACTTGCCTAAGTTAGTCTATCCTTCTCAGATATGTACGAGATGGACGATCCCAATGCAGCCTACAACTGTTTTATTGACACGTTCCAATTATTTTACGACCTGTCTCCCGAGCCAAATAACTACTATTAAAACTACAAATAAACTAACACGGGTATCACGTGGAATAAAGTTGTGTAGTAAAAACAAACGGACGCACTTGTGGCAATATAGATTAAAAACAAATCAAACTAATAGAGATAAATTCAAAAGATATTCAAAATTAATCAAAAGAATTATGAACCTAACTCAGAAAGCACAAAACAATTACAAAATTAAAACCTCTAAAACAGGTCTAAGACTACGTGGCAAATAATTAATAAGACTACATATAATGGCTCCAAAAACTCAATTTCTTACATCATATCCGACGGTAAGCTCATTACACACCCGAAGGACATTGCCAATACGTTTAATATGTAGTTACTTTATAGATAAAGTACAACCAACTATTAACGCGGGAACAAGCACAACATCATTAATTCTTGACAAAGCACAGTCAATGTTTATGGCTCCGTCAACGCCCTATGACATTTTAAATATTATTATGAAGCTAAAAAACACAAGCAGCGTTGGCTACGATGGAATTGCCACAAAATTTTTTAAAGCACTTGCATCTGAGATATGTAATAATTTGAGTTTTATTATACATCTTTGCATAACTGCAGGTATATTTCCCGATGCATTAAAGAAGTCTAAAGTGAAACCACTATATAAGAAAAATAATCATGAATTAATGATAAATTACAGACCGATCGCGCTTATACCAGTTATGTCTAAGGTGTTCAAAAAATTTGAATAGACTCACGCCTGTATCCCCGAAGGGGTAGGTAGAGGTGTAATATTATACCCTCATTTCGCCATGCATTTTTAGGTCCCACGTAACCTATTACCACGTAACCCGGTACGGCAATAGGCTCGCCCCCTAGGGCGAGCCTATTGCCGTACCGGGTACATACCTGACTCCGTGCTATTACTGAGAAATTCCTAACGGAAAAACCCAATAACACTTTGCCCAACACAGGAATCGAACCCGAGACCTCCCAATCCCACGCGCACATTTATGCCGTGAGACCACCGAGGCCTAATAATACCTATTTAGAAAAATATAATATGCTTATTAAGTGTCGAACAAAAGGGATTTCAAAAAAATTAAAGTATAAACTTGGCTATTTATGAGTTTTAGGAAAAATCATGGAAAATGTTGACAAGAGAACGCCTGTCTGAGAGATATTTTGTGACATGACACAGGCCTTTGACTGCGTCCATTATAAGTCCCTGGCAGAGAAACTTGAAGCTTATGGTATTAGAGGCAACGTTTTAGAACTACTTAAATCATATCTTCATAACCGTAAACAAGTTACAGAAATTAGTTCAATTAATAAAAAAAGGAAACGTGAAGAAACTTAAAGATCTGAAGAACGCGAAGTTATATACGGGGTACGTCAAGGCAGTGTATTGGGGCCGCCGTTGTTTACTTTGTACATAAATTACTTGCCCAAAGTAACTGAACAACCAATGACACTTTTTGCTGACGATTGCACTGTGTCAATAGCTTGTAAGAACATAGACACATATGAACATGACATTAACAAGTCACTAATATCTATTACCAGAGGATGCCCGCGGTTACATCCGCTTTATTTAAGGCTAATGCTCTGCTCCCGTCGCTCATAGCGTGATGTTATATAGCCTTCCTCGATAAATAGGCTATCTTACACTGAAATATTTTTTTCTCAATTTTATCTTACACTGATATAAATTGAATTGGAAACCCCAAATAGAAGCACTTAGTAAAAAAATAAGTAGTACAGTCTACGCCCTGAAACAGCTTGCTATAGTTCTCAACACAGATGCGCTAATTACTGCTTACTATGGAATAGCCAAATCCATTCTTAGATATGGCGTCATTTTTTGAGGAAACAGCCCGGACAATGAAATAGCGTTTCAGTTTATAGAACGCAAGATATTGACATTGCCCTCAGTATATATCCTGGAAAGATTAATGTTTATTAAATCCAACACTGCGTTTAGCTGATGCTGTCCCTAGGAATAGATGTGATAATTTCAAACTCTGTGTTCACGGCGCTAAGACAACTCTAATGCGTAAGAGCATCTTTTGCATTGCTCCAACCATTAATTGCCCAAATCAAAAGATATTAAATATACCTGCTCTTAAAAGACAATTGAAGAGCTTACTAACTGCAAGAGCATATTATAGTATAGCAGAATTTATGAAAGAGGACAATTTTCCTAATGTTTGAGATGACGATGTTGTATACAGATATTATATTTTTTTCTTTTTGAAATTATAATATGATTATGGTACAGTGTAGACTCTATTTTAATGACATTAATACAAAATATTTCTGACTTATATATTTAATTACTACCTACTTTGACTATGATTTGTAATAATACTTTATTAATAATGATGGTTTAAAAATATCTACATAATGTCTAACACCTATATAATATTGTTACGGTTAATGCACCATCTCTTCCTTCCAATTTGTACGCCACGATATGTGGCTGAACATGTTAGAACCATTTAGAACTCACGTGTGTCATAACTATCTTGCATGCAATGTATCATATACACCATGTTGAAACAAATAAAAATATTCTATTCACATTTTTTATTATTTAATTACTGTAACGATATCCCGCAGTGTCTCAAGACGAAAGTTTTTGCCCAGTGTGTGTTGCCAGTGATGACTTACGGATCAGAGACGTGGTCGCTTACTATGGGCCTTATCAGAAGGCTCAAGGTCACTCAGAGGGCAATGGAGAGAGCTATGCTTGGAGTTTCCCTGCGAGATGGAATCAGAAATGAGGAGAACCGCAGTAGAACCAAAGTCGCCGACATAGCTCTCCGGATAGCCAAGCTGAAGTGGCAGTGGGCAGGGCACATAGCTCGAAGAACCGATGGCCGTTGGGGCAGAAAGGTTCTGGAGTGGCGGCCACGAACCGGACGACGCAGCAGTGGTAGGCAAGATGGACCGACGATCTCGTCAAGATCACGGGAGGCGGTTGGATGCGGGCGGCTCAAGACCGGTCTGTGTGGAGAACCTTGGGGAAGGCCTATGTCCAGCAGTGGACGTCGTTTGGCTGATATGATGATGATGATTTACTGTAACAAAACCTTACCAAGTTTGTGGAATGCTCTATCGATACTGATAAGGTAAAGTCTGGTGGTTACAAAATTTAAGGGCCGGTCAACGATTTTTCTGAGTTATTATATAATAATCACTTGTAGCTTAATATGTTTAAGTAAATCTAATATGTATAATTTTAAGTTTGATATAATTGTGCATATATTTTAATTAAGTATTTGAAATATCGCGACACTTTTACAAACATTATAATCAACTGACAAAATCTCATCCAGGTTCAAAACAAAAATATGGTTCACATAAAGTATTTTCTCGTGTGAGGACTCAACCTACAACACTCCGCGTAGTCATAAGTGAGGAGGCGACCGCCTAAACTACAACGCCATCTGCCAAAGTCTGTTAATTACTAATGAATACTAAAATGCTTAAATGGCAGCGATAGCCTAGTGCAGAGACCGACAGACTGCTACGCAGAGGGTCCGAGTTCGAATCCACGGCGCGCACCAATGAGTTTTCGGAGTTATGTGCGTATTAAATTGTTAATTATCGCTTGCTAAACGGTAAAGGAAAACATCGTGAGACAAACTGCATGTCTGAGAGTTCTCCATAATGTTCTCGAAAGACATGTGAAGTCTGCCAACCCGCACTAGGCCAGCGTGGTGGACTATGGCCTTACCCTTCTCATAGTGGGATGAGGCCGGTGCCCAGCAGTGGGACAATTTATATACAGGGCTGATGATGACTAATATGCTTTATCTAACTACCTACCATATTCCTTTCCGTCTTATGGCCCCACAAAATATTGGTATAGGAAATTATTTCATCGAGATTACCACTCGTTCTCAAGTAGTATCTCTCTGCCCCTTTTTATTCCATTTGGCTCGATTTTTCTCTCTAACAGTAGGTATTAATTTCTTATATTTCTTACAATCGCCCCATTCAGATCCCTCTTGTATATTCTGCTTATAATTGAGTAAGATATTTCTGCTCGGTAACAATGCGAATCAAATTTTAAGCTGCCAGTAATGACCTTATGTTTTTAATAGGCTCTATCAATGGAAATCTTAATATATAAAATCCTTGCGTTACTGACTGACTGACAGACAAACTACAGCCGAAACTACTCGGCGCAAGAAGCTGAAATTTAGCATGTAAGTTCCTTGGGGACCTTAGGGGTGCACTAAGACGGGATTTCCCGAAATTCCCACGGGATTGGGCAAAACGGGAAATTCAAAAATATGTGCGTGCTAAGCCGCTGGCGTCGACCAGTCATTTATAAATATGCTTTTGTTGGATTTATTTTACTGACATGGCCTTATAACAGTGCAAGACTGAAATGATTGTCCTTTTACTTTGGCTTAGTAGGAAAATTGAAACAAATCTGTGTAATATACAATGATGTACCCAGCGAGAAGGAGTCAAAATGTGCCATTTCAATTTAAGTGATTTTTCATGAAACAAGTTTAGCTCTGACACTACATTAGCCATCACTGCGAGGGTGTGTCTATAGCACAACATTATTATAAACACAGCCATCGTTCTCATACGCACAATGTTTAAAAAGAAGTAAAAAACACATGCTCAACTATTAAAGCGTGTATTAGCGGAAGAAGCATACGAAGTTTTTTATTAAATATTGTTTATCTACTTACCAGGCACTTAATAATTATAGGTATGTCTTTATCGGCCAGTCCCAATATTTGATCTATCTATGGTTTTGGCTACTAAAGATAAAAAATTGACATAAACTTCTTATTAAATATGTAATAATTATCTACATATTCATGAAAAAAGGCAGCGATAGCCTAGTGGAGATACCAATGGACAGCCATGCAGAGGGTATCTAGTTCGAATCCACGGCACGCACCAATGACTTTTCGGAGTTATGTGCTTATTGAATTGTTAATTATGGATGGTCCCGTGCCTCGGAGCACGTTAAGCCGTCGGTCCCGGCTGTCATGAAGATCTTTGACAGTCGTTATAGGGCGTCAGTACACCTGTCTAAAACTAGTCTAAACCATGGAATATCGGGTATACCCACGGCAACCTTCGGGTTGCGGAGGTCATATAGGCAGTCGCTCCGTGGAAAAGCTAATATTTAGCCAAATCCGGTTAGACTAGAAAGCGAACCCTGGGTTAAAACTGGGATAACGCTGAAAAAAAAGCTCCAGCTAAGTTTGAATATCACTGCCAAGACAATCAAAGGCAACTGAAACTTTGCATATAGCACTGTCTTCATGAGTAACCTTGCCGCGTGGTGGGTTCATGGCTCATGCTATGCCCAAGTTTCCTGATTGGAACGATATCAGGGATTAACCGAGATCCCTGCGTTACCCAATTTTTTTCTGTACTACTGTCCTATACTTCTATTCATCATTATATTATAAGCGTAAACACATTCAATACCCGTTTACAATATTCTATATGTTGATAGATGTGTTTCCGTGTGGTGACGGATTAAGAATACGAATTGTCACCACCCCATATCATCCTATGGGTGTCGTAAGAGCCGACAGAGGGAGCATAGTATGCAGAGAACAGCACTGTAAGAGAAGGAAAACTTAATACAAACCCTATACCAACCCGCTTGGCCAGCGTGGTACCTATAGTAGGCCAATTCCTCCTTTCAAAGGAGAGGCCTAGTCCAGCAGTGGACTATCAAATGCTGATGATGATGATAGATTTGGGATATAGCGATAATTTTGTATAATATACTTGACATAAGCTCTATATAATGTTCAAATTTTTTTGTACCTAGTCAGATTCCATCGACGGAGAGATTACAATATAATGGATTGAAAGCGGCGTTAAGGGTATCTATTGGCGCCTAGTAATCTTACTTCTGAAACGAATTTGGGTAACATTCTAGAGTACAAAAAATAGCCCTATGATCTGATATAGATAGTTCCTCGAGAAATGAATGATAAAACCAGTATATTAGACGTCAAAAATTTGTGACAATATTTAAATGCTTATTAAAGTCCGTGCCACCAGAACATAGACTTTTTGTAAACAAAGAATTTCTACTAAGTAACTTAGCGACAGTTCTGTCAAAAACAAAAATGTCAAATCCAATGAGCGCATCTGTACACAGATATGTGTCATTGCAAAGTAATATGTCAATTGGTCGAGTTTTTATCAATATATGGGCTGTCAACAGTGTTTTGTGGTAGTGGAACATGTCAGACGCCTGGAACGTCAACATTTTGCGTTAATCCATTGTATTGTTACATTCTTGGGCATTTATCAGAGGATAAAAAAAAAATCTGGATGTCAAGAAGAGGTTAGTTTAAAGTTAAATGCAAGTTTATTGTGTCGCAACGCACGTTCTGAATGAATGAATGAATGATGAATGAATGAATAAAATCCTGCGGCAGGCATCTCGAAAAAGAGAGTGCAAAATCGCAAATGGCAAATTATTAGTAGCACAGAAGATTCTTTACACCGCATAAAAATAAATAACTGCCTCTGACGAAGGTAACCCCAAATGTTATTTTACCGTAACTTTTCAATGGATTTTGTTTGAGTTTATTCTGACGTTTTCATTCATACACAACGTAAAATCTGCATGCCTACAAATTTTAATGTAATGTACTAGCTAGTGGTCTGTAATATTATTCATTTGTGGTATCTTTTTTATATATTTTAGGGTAGTATTTAACTCTTCCTCAATATATATCTGATTTCTGACTTTATTATTTCACTAAAATACTGACTTGCACACTAAAATACTAATTGCACACCAAAATATACTCACTAAAATATTTCATAAAGAGCACCTGTTTATTGACCGTTGCAAATCTGCAATTATAAAAGTAATCCTTTCAATGAATAAGAAGCAATTCATATTTTACTATTACTCAACAACCAAATACTTTAATAAGCTGAGTTGACGGAGCCCTGCTTCGCAGGGCTC
This sequence comes from Euclidia mi, assembly GCA_944739405.2. NCBI lineage: Eukaryota > Metazoa > Arthropoda > Insecta > Lepidoptera > Erebidae > Euclidia > Euclidia mi. Next base: position 15,885,476 of record OX123197.2, read on the forward strand.
CTATTTTGGGTGAATGGTCACAAGAGAACCTAACATAATCTATTTAGTTTTCTGAGTGGATAAGTTTCCTAAGCGGACGAGACTTTTAAATGATATTTTGTAGAACGATCGGCATATTATTATTTGGTGTGCAATTAGTATTTTAGTGTGCAAGTCAGTATTTTAGTGAAATAATAAAGTTTCTTAGGGTAACGCACTTCAGTGTGTTACTTAAGATATTTGATGCACTGTTAAAAATATCCCTATATTTTAGCATAGCTTAGAAAAAAATTGGGCAAGTGCGAGTCGGACTCGCGCACGAAGGGTTCCGTACCATAATCTATAAAAGAAAATCACGTTCGTTGTATGTGTACTTACATACTTTATAAGTTTCTACCTGTTTATTAAGATCGAGTAACAAATTGCTTAAAAATTACGTATGTTGTATGGGAGCCCCCCTTTATTATTTACTTTTTTAAAATTTAATTATTTATTTTGAAAGGTAATATACAACTACATATTCTATGAAAATTTAAAGCGTCTACGTGTTACAGTTAGTAATTTTGAGCAAAAAATACGAAAAAAAACACGTTTTTTGTATGGGACTCCCCCTTAATATTTTCATTTTTTTTATTTTTAGTATTTGTTGTTATAGCGGCAACCGAAATACATAATTTGTGAAAATTTTAGCTTTCTAGCTATCATGGTTTATGAGATACAGCCTGGTGACAGACAGACAGACAGACAGACAGACAGACAGACAGACAGACAGACAGACAGCGGAGGCTTAGTAATAGGGTTCCGTTTTTTACCTTTTAGGTACGGAACCCTAAAAATCAAGTCAATAATAGAGTACCATGATTTTACTCTATCATTGACACACATGGTTCTCTATTATTGTCATGCATTTACAGAATTACTTAAAAAAATATTAAATTTTTGGTCTCAACAAGAAGTCATTATAATAAAATATAAATTAGAATACTACTAGCATAATTGAGCATTGAAAAAAAAAACGACTGTTCAAAAACTATAACAGTTCACTAAAGCATTAAATCTCAAATACAACTGTTTGACACAAGGGTTGTGAAGCCCTGAATGTGTGTTTACAAAAAGTCTATTTTCTCGTGGCACCAACTTTAGATCCAAACTCAACTATTTTTATGTCGAAACAACTACCGCCATCTAGTAACACTATCAGCGACTACAATTGTAAACAAACATTACACTAAGTTTTATAATGCAATCAAAATGTTTATTGCCTCTCATAAATCGTAAATGCCAATGTATTCTAACTTTAATTGAATACAACAGTAAATGTTAAAAGCAATTTAGGTTTAAAATAGGATACACTTTATCCGTCATAACATTGTTTCAAGGGCTACTAGCGCCATCTATTGAGGTCAATGTTGAACTTTATGGATTTCTTAATCACTGTTATTGCTATAAAGCTAGTACCTATAACGTTTTTACTGGCTTTTCTCGGGAATGAGAGTCATCCTTTACCTACTGGATGTTTCTATGACAACTTTAACAACGTTGCGGTTCATGTTTGCGTTACAAACAAATACACGTTCAAATAAAATTGGTAACCTAACAAATAAAATTGTTACCAATTGCAAATTTAGAATACCACAATGGGCTCACAAGGTCAAATGGTATAAGCTCGGTAGGAAATCTAAAATTCTGCCAAAACCGATTTAATGGAAAAGGGATCTCGACATCCTTTACTTATTTTAAATAATAGTAATATCAGCGTAAGTACTTTTCATCATCATCGGCCCTGTTATGCACACTGCTGGGCACAGGCCTCTTATCACTATGAGAAGGGTAAGGCCATAGTCCACCATGTACCTACTTCATAATGTATGGCAGACTTCACATCTCGAGAACATTATGGAGAACTCTCAGACATGCAGGTTTCCTCACGATGTTTTCCTTCACCACTAAACAAGCGATAATTAACAATTTAATACGCACTTAAAGTCATAGGTGGGCGCCGTTGATTCGAACCCGAGATTCTCTGTACGTAGCAGTCCGTTGGTCTCTCTACTGGGCTATCGCTGCTTTTTACTAATCATATTGACTGAATAATAATATAATCTTAAAATTGTTCTTTTATTTGCCTAGATTAAAACGTTCTTGCTTCAGTCTATTTACCTGGCCTTAAAAAACGTTATATTGGACATTATGTCATAAATGATTTTTTATTGATGACTAGTCTTGAAAGTGGCGTACTAAGTATCATATTATAGTCTTTGCAAGGGTTAAATACGAGAGTATATTATTATGGTTTTAGGGTTCAAATGCAGATGGCCTCGGAACAGCCCGCAGTTCTTAATTATTTTAGGACAATTATACTGCCACTCAATTTAAAAACACAGTAAATTCTACTAACTTTAGTAGTATGTACTGAGATAGTTAGGTCATCATCATCATCAGCCTTTAACAGTCCACTGCTGGACTAGGCCTCTCCTTTGAAAGGAGGAATTGGCCTACTATACTACGCTAGCCGAACGGGTTGGTATAGGGTTTGTATCAAGTTTCCTTCTCTTACAGTGCTATTCTCTGCATAGTATGGTCCCTCTGACGGCTCTTACGTCACCCATGGGATGATATGAGGTGGTGACATTTCGTATTCTTAATCCGTCACCACACGGACAAGAAAAAGGTAGTTAGGTACTGCGTTTATAAATTGTGCGGCGGTATACATGATCATCTAATTACCTACAAGCCCAGCCAAGCTTGTATCATAGGAAACAGATAATTGATATATTCTTTACAGTCATATTATAGATAAATTATACTCAGACACACAGCAAATAATCGTGCTCATCACATAAATATTTGCCCTGGGTGAAAATTGAACCTACGATCTTCAGCTCAGCAGTCAGGGTCACAAATCATTATTCAAACAAACCAGTCGAATAGTAAGTAAAGTTTAATATTAAAAATATAAAATATAATCTCACCTTTCTAATCCGCGTATATTATACAAGAAACTTTTCCCATGAATAGATGATTTCTATTGATACTTCAATCTCAAGTCCTATTGTCAGTCATTATTATCAGAATTATTATGAAGAACTACATACATTGTGATGTCCCTCCATTCATTCAGCGTAATGTATTGGAGTATAACAGCGTTATTTCAATCAACATCGCTCATTCGTCACGCCTATCACAATGTCACGTTTAGGGGCCACACACTCATTGCATAGGGTTGGCACGAAAATATTGTGCAGATGAATATTACTGAACTGATGTGAATAACAAAAGAATTTTGCAAAATTGCGTAAATATGTGTATTCGACTTTAAAGAAAGTAAGTAGGCATGCTCAGTAGTCCAGCACTCAGCGACTCGGGTAACCCGCTTGATAATCCGGCATTTTATACAGCCGATTGTCGAGCAGATTACAGAGCCGTCTAGTATCTTATTTTGTAAGATTTATTTTACATTTTACTTCCCATACAAATTCGATAATCCGGCATTTACGATAATCCGGCATCGGCAAAAAATATGCCTGCCGGATTACCAAGCGCCTACTGTATTACAAATGAAAAAAAAACAACTTGAAAATTCACCGTTCTGGTTCTGTCTTTAATTGCCAATATAATAATAGAAATACCCTATGTACCCTGTGTATTCCATCCAAGTATTTCCATCTTTGTTAAGTCACTGATAAATGGAAAAATTAACAAAAAGATTAGGAATATAACCGACAGACAGACATATCCAAATTTTGAAGGTTTAGACGAAAATATTTTGTGATACGACTAAAAACAGTAACAATCGAAATGTGAAATAGACATAATAATATAATTTTATATTGTTGTTTTTACATAGCAATTACTGGTATTAATAATACCAGTTATAGCTATGTAGCAAAATAACTGGTTTTCACTTTATTTTAAAACTAGAGGACGCCAGCAGCTAAGCCTGCATTTTTTTAAATTTACCCGTTTTGGCCGATCCCGTGGGAATTTCGGGCAATCCCTTAGTGCACTCCTACGGTCCCCAAGGAACATACATGCCAAATTTCAGCTGCCTGCGGCCAATAGTTTCGGCTGTTGCGTGTCTGTCAGTCAGTAAGTAACACAAGGATTTTATAAGATAGGTTTCAAGTTAAATATCATTATGAAGTACCTTTTAGAGAAACACAAGCAAAGCTGCTGCTAACTACTAGTATACTGAATACGCATCCAAAAAATAATGTTAAGCGTCAGCCCTGGCCCCATTAAGCACGGTACTCAAGTCAAAATATTCTATAAGCGTGACAGAATACCGGTCCGCGTCTGACGGGGTGAGCAAAATTGTAGCTTTTAGGGTTGTCACACTACAGTGTGAAATGCGGTGGGGCCACTTAATACAATAATGCATGAATGTAATAATATAATGAAGAATTCCATTCAATGCGTTTAATAGTTTCTGACCACGTTTGCAGTAAAAGGAGATTTTTTCTGAAGCTCTTATGCGTCATAACGGTTGGCTTTTATAATTATCATTTTTAGGCTACTAACGTGGCAAGCAAATATATGGGTGACACTGATGTGGTAGTACTGATTAACTTTAACATTGGCTATAACTACCAATATTTGTATTCCTTAGTCTCGATGTCAAAGAAAAAGAAAAAACATTTGATAAAAGTAAAAATAGAGAATGGTTCTGAAATTTTAGGGATATTTGCTATTGTACAACTGTCTTGTTAGATTAGTAATAACCATGAACTCTGAGAACTCATACATACATATAAGGCACGGTTGTCGCAAATTACCAAAACCTACGCGGGTGCGGCGGATTTATGCAGTGCCAAGTGACCAGAGCCCTCTCATACCAAATCCATTTGTTACTTTCTCGCGTTGCTAAGAAAAATAATATCTTGATAGACAGATAAACAAACAATATAAGGATAATAAGGGTCCTGTTTCACCTTACGAGGCACGAAACTATAAAAACATAAGCACATGTTTATACATTTATATTGTGTGGTGGTTGGTGTGTGTTATATCACTAATCTACGGAACTGCCTGAAGTTTATGAATTACATAACCGCTTAATCGAAGAACAATTACAAAATATATTTATCATCACACTACAATTAAAGAACCAGTTATAATAAAATGTATTTAGTACTAGTAAAACAAGAACTTGGGCTCCTTTAAGCATTCGTAGAAATTAAAGGTGTTTCATATTTTATTACCCTTATTAAATGCATTACAATTCTTAAGTAATTGTAATTGCTTGGAACATATTTTGAAATGTTTGTTCATGATAATTATATTAGTTTATGTTTTGATGTTACTTTTGCTTAAAGAAATATTGTTAAATGATAGTGCTGGTCCATCACCAGCAGTATCATATAATAGTAGTTCTTTGAATAAAATAACTAGGTATTTACTTTTAATATGTTATTTGACATTCATTGTATCATTTAACATTTAGTATTATTATACAAATTAACATAATGTTGTTTAAGAATGCGTCCGATATCCGTCAATATATAATATACATAGGCATGTGTATTAACATATTATAATTAACTAGAGAATGCCCGCGGTTACACCCGCTGTATTTAAGGCTACTGCTCCGCTCCCGTCGCTCATAGTGCGCAGTAGTTTTTCTTGTGTAAGTAACGAGTGAGAATTTTGATGGATTCAGGTCTAATTTATTTCTAGCACAATAATCGTCAAGGCGCGTTAAGTCAGATCGCAATGCTTGAACGTCATTATGCGATGAAATTACCAAAAATATTTTCATATCATCAGCATAACAAAGCAACCGCGAGTGATGAAAACAGCTGCCGATGTCGTTTAAAAAGATCACAAACAACAAAGGACCTAAAAGTGACCCTTGAGGGACCCCGCTTGGCACCGTTACCCAGCTCGATATATAATTGTTGATAGCAACAGCTTGAGACCTATTTGTTATATATGACGTAAGCCATCTTAAGAGATCGCCCCTTATCCCTAATGAGCCCAGTTTCTGAATTAGAGTCAAGTGATCAATTCTGTCAAAACACTTGCTATAATCAGTGTAAACGACATCGACCTGTTTACCCTGGCTCATATTTTCAGTGACATAATCATCGAAAATGACAAGGCTGGAGACAGTTGACCGTCCCTTAACAAATTCATGCTGGAAATCATTAAAGGAATTTTTTAACGCTGCATATAACTAGTTATGTATCATTTTTAACACGCTTTTATTAGGTCGTCGTGTATGTAACTAACTATGTAATGGAATCTTAGGTAACTAATTTAACCATCTTCCAAGGGTCGTAGCGTATGAAAATTGGCAGCTGTATGTAGTTCTGATGATAATTTAATAATATGGTACTGCCGAACTGATCTGATGATGGAACCGGAAGATATGACCTGGAACTTCATGATGGAAAAACGTATCATAGCTGTTTTAGATTTCTTATAAAAGTCTTGTGATGAACTTTGACTACAATTAGGTTTCAAGGTCTGATGATGAAGCCGGAAGATAGGCTCTGGCATTCCATGATGGAATATCGTATCATAGTCGTGTTTGCACTTGTGAGAAAGGCCACGTAATGAACTTTGACTACAATTAGGTTTCAAGGTCTGGTGATGAAGCCGTAAGATAGGCACTGGCATTCCATGATGGAATATCGTATCATAGTCGTGTTTGCACTTTAATATTTTTAAATATTTCGAATAAAATTAAATAAAATATTTGCCAAATATTCATAAACATTTTTCAAATTTCATAAAAACCAAAGACAACAGCAAAATGATCGCAAGAACTGTGCCTGCCGCTGTTCGAGTACCATTCTTCATAGCGTCTACTGATCCGGAGAACTTTTATTACAGTTTGCTGGTTCAGTATATGCCTTATCGCTCAGAAGCAGAAATGTTACAAGGGTTTTATAGTGCAAGAGAGGCCTTCTTAGCTCGGGAAGAGCAGTTGAAGGCAATTAGCGGTCACATGGAGCGGCAAAGAGAGCGCGACCGGCAGCTGGAAATTGCATTCAATCAAGAGCACGCATTTCAGATCCTCGAAGAGCCTCCAGTATTGGATAATATAGAACACAATAAAGACTATCCTGAACAGACTATGACTAATGATCAATTCGACTCAGCACGACAGGCTATGATTATGGACCAAGGACAACTATTCAATACTATCATGTCAAACATACAGTCGCAACAACAGGGCGATCAACAAAGGTTTAAACTTTTCGTAACTGGTGGCGCTGGAACAGGAAAGACGTTCTTGTTTAACTTGTTGAAAAATCAAGTGAACAGATATTACGGGAAGCAGGTTACAAAGATTGGCGCTCTGACTGGAGTTGCAGCACGACTAGTAGGTGGCTCTACACTGCATAGCTTGCTTAAATTACCAGTTCAAAGAGACGGCGTCTTAGTGAACTCAACTCTCCGGCAACTACTTGAGAATTATGCGTCAACAGTGGCAAAATGTAGAGTTCTTGTTCGTGGACGAGATATCTATGGTTCCGTATGAGATGTTGTGCATGATAGACGCTCGTTTACGCCAGCTAAAGAATTACGATGAACCCTTTGGCGGCATAAACGTTATGCTCTTTGGCGACCTCTTGCAGCTTCCGCCAGTGCGTGGTAAACAGGTGTTTCAACAGCCAGACCACATGAGACCAGCTACTCATTTATGGCGGCTTTTCACATTAGTCGAACTCAGACTAAACATGCGCCAGGGAGGAGACACGACATTCACTGACATCTTGAACGCCTTGAGGATCGGAGAGTTGAACAGCGAGCATCTCGCAGTATTGCTGACTAAGGTCTCAACAAATGTTACCGGCGAGTTTGCACTTGAAAAAGCACTGCGTATTTATTCAACAAACAACCAAGTAGAGAAGCACAACCATGAAGTTCTTAAATTTTACGAACAAAAAGGAACTCAAATGTACGACATAAAGGCTCAAGACCAACTTATTGACGCAACCCGAAACCTTGGAAATACTACAATAGAGTCCATTATTCCCAGCGATATAAATAAAACGGGTGGACTACCGAGTAAATTAAAAAAAATCAAAGAGGCTAAAATCATGTTGCGATCCAATATAGACGTGGAGAAGGAGCTAGTAAATGGCAGCACCGGATTCATCTCGGACATCGTCTGGTCGCACTTTAGACGTGACCAAATGTATGAAACCAGCATACCGTCCATCAAAGTTTATTTTGGAAACGACGATGAGCACCTAATTCAGCCTTTAGGCATCCAGTTCCCGGCCAAGTATAGCTACGGTATGGTGGACAGGCGCATGCTCCCAGTGGTTTTAAGTTGGGCATCTACCGTGCACAAGATGCAAGGCTGTACGGTAGACCACGCAGTGGTGTACTTAGGGTCCCGTACTTTTGCGACTGGACAGGCGTAGAATAAAATCGCTCGTTAGTGGTCTCCAGATTGAAGAACTAGATTATTCTAAGCTGACATATTAAACACCATGCAATACAGGCGCACTGGCGGAGATGGAGAGGATGCGGGTTCATTCGCCTACCTAAAATAAATGTATGTTAAAAATATTTAATTATCAAAGACTAAAAAGTATAAAATAAATTAATAGTTTAAAAAACACTAGAAAACACGCTTTTATAAATACACGTAAAAACAAAAAATAATTTATGGATCGTTCAAGTTGTCTCTATTTCTGGGCTAAACTATGTGTTTTAATTATAATATTTGATTGTAAAAGCGTGGGGCGTTGGAACAGGACAGACTTTCTTGTTAACTAATACTAACTTCCTGGCAGAAGCTGCATGAGGTCGCACAAGAGCATAGCATTTATGCCGCCAAAGGGTTACCAAAGGGAACCAAAGACTCTACATTTTGCCACTTTCCGGAAAGAAGAGGCCTTAAAATGTCGGTGAATATCGTCTTACTTGCTGATGGCGCATGTTTTGTCTGAGTTCGCCAAACTGGTACTTTGAGCAGATTGTTTAATGTAGAGGCACTTACTACTCGTGCTGCAACTCCAGTTAGAGCGCCAATCTGTGTAACCTGCTTCCCGTAACATCTATTCACTTGATATTTCAACAAGTTAAACAAGAACGTCTTTCTTTTCCAGCGCCCCACGCTTTTACAATCAAATATTATAATTAAAACACATAGTTTAGCCCAGAAATAGAGACAACTTGAACGATCCATAATTTATTTTTTGTTTTTACGTGTATTTATAAAAGCGTGTTTTCTAGTGTTTTTTAAACGATAAATTTTTTCAAATATTTTTGCCACGACACATAATTTAGAGATTGGTCTATAATTTGTCACTTCATATTTAGAACTCTTTTTGTGCACCGGGGTTATAAATGCTGACTTCTATATTGATGGCATAACGCACTCATGTAGTGACTTCTCGAAGAGCAAGGTTATTGGCAGTGAAATAGTTTCAGCACATTTAAAAAATAACACTGGAGGCAACTGATCCGGCCCAGCTGATTTATTGAGATCCAATGATTTTATAAATTTAATCACTTCGGTACAGCGTATTATTATATTTGAGATATCCGAGACCGATTCACAATTGAATGAGTTAGGTACCGATGATCCAAAGATCCAAATCCATATATATATATATGGATTTGGATCTTTAAAAATCGCAGGAAACAGCTATGTATATCCTGCGATCATCCTGCGATTTTTAATTTGATAAGGAGTAATGACATGTGTAAAATAAATGCGTTTAAATGAAGTCCTAAAAAAATTCAAGATTTTTTAATAAAAAAATGTTAACTCGAAATAGATAGGTATAGTGTGTCGCGGACTTTTTTGTAGATATTTTTAAGGTCTTTAATTAATTAGAACATTTTATGGTTTTTTTTTTCTTTTACAGTTTAGGCGGCGTACGCCAAATAAGGACCTTTTTTGGATGACTTTTTACACCTTGGGTCTGAAAAACCCAAATTTCTTACGGACCCCTATTTTTTCTAGAATATAAAATATAGCTTATGTTACTTGCAGATAATGTAGCTTTTTAATGGTGAAAGAACTTTTAAAATCTGTCCAGTAGTTTTTGAGTTTGTCCATTACAAACAAACAAACAATAATACAAATTTTTCCTCTTTATAGTATTATAAATTTTTCCCATCCGCCATCTTTAATTTCCCATCCGCCATCTTTGATCACGAAATAGATGTTGAATTTCGATTCCCCACCCCTTTTAATAGCGAAGGCGATACCCATATTGATTTTTAAAATTTTCTCATTCGCCATCTTTGATTTCCCGTCCGCCATCTCGGATCACTAAATAAATTTCATATTATTAATCAGCGTCCCGAAAATCTCGAAAACGATACCCATATAGATTGTATCCTATTCATTTAGCCTTTTTTTGCCTTTGACCCAACCCTCCCCCTTCTCGTTTGACCATTTTAATATTTTTGGCTGGTCCCTAAAAGTTGTGGCGTAATTTTATATAGCCTATAGCCTTTCGGAATAATTGGGCTATCATAGGCAATAACAATTTATAAAATCCGACTGCTAGTTCCAGAGATAAGCCGACAGTATCTTTTAGCCTTTTTAGCCTTTTGCCCGGCCCCAAAGGGTCGAAGCGTTATGTTATATTGCACTTTTGCACTCGTATATCCTACGTAGTGTAGGACGCCCTCTGGTTAGGTGGAATGACGATATACGCAAAGTGGCTGGAAACGGCTGGACACAAGGAGCCGAAAATTGGGCTCAGTGGCGTGACATTGGAGAGGCCTATATCCAGCAATGGACTCTGGCAGGCTGATGATGATGATGATAATATATATCCTACACAGTGATACATATGACTACACGTATGGATACAAAGGGCTTATGTTTAACTTACCACCAGATATAGTTTTTTGTCTATAAAAGACAAAAATAGTGGAGAAATGAACACCAAAATGAACCCGCATTTCAATGTAAAATTATAACCAAAGTTTTAACATTTAGCTATCCTGTTAAAGCAAAATGACTCCAAATAAATCATTTTTAACCCAAAAGTAGTACATGATCACCAAAATTAAACCAGCATTTTAATGTAAAATACCATAGTTTTTTTGTTCGTTGTATGAAATACCAAAACATAAATTGGATTTGGTTACACCACCTACTTTAATAAACTAAGTTGACGGAGCCCTGCTTCGCAGGGCTCCTATTTTTGATTGAGGGTCACAAGAGAACCTAACATAACCTATTTATTTGGTGATCATTTACTACATTTGGTGTTCGAATACAATTTGAAGTGCAGTCGTGACTAAAATAGTAACGTAGTAGTAGCTAGTATTATTGTAATTTTAGAGTTTAATTTTCTGGTGTTAAGTATATATTTTTGGTTAAAGAACTAAGGGTATCAAAGCATTTTATGGTGGTCATTATATATATTTACCCCCGATACAAAGGACAGGTATATATTAGACTATATGTATGGTGTAGTGGTAGAGGCAGCGATAGCCGAGTGGATATACCAACAGACTGCCATGCAGTGGGTATCGCGTTCGAATCCACGGCGCGCACCAATGACTTTTCGGAGTTATGTGCGCATTGAATTGTTAATTATCGCTTGTCCCGTGCCTCGGAGAGCACGTTAAGCCGTCGGTCCCGGTTGTCATGAAGATCTTTGACAGTCGTTACAGGGCGTCAGTACCTTCTAAATAAACTGACACTAGTCTAAACCATGGAATATCGCTATCCCTTCGGGTTGCGGAGGTCAGACAGGCAGTCGCTCTGTGGAAAAGCTAATATTCAGCCAAATCCGGTTAGACTAGTAAGCGGACCCCAGATTGAAACTGGGATAACGCTAAGAGAAAGAAGAAGTATGGTGTAGTGGTTGGATTAGGCGCCTCGCTACTGCCAATGCATCGAGTATTTTTGGTTCGATTGCGACACAGGACAACTGAGTGATGTACAAATTGTTTTTCAAATTCCGGGTGTATTTTATGTCCACAGTTTAAATATTTGCAAAGTACCCTTTGCAAGATAGATTTACGGGATAAAATATTTTTTTATAGTGCAGGCGTTTTATATTGCTGTCTAAACATGTCATCGAGTTTCATAAGTTGACATGGCTTGCGTGTCTTTAAAAGGTTAAACTTTGATCCCGTTTTTTGAAGTACTACATATTGTGTATGATTCTGTTTATAGGCATAATAGTTCGTGATCATTGTTAATTAGCTGTTAAAGAGACATTGTTGCCAAATAGTTCTATACTAAAAACCCAATCGCTAGATTTGATATATCAGGTAAGTAGTTATTAAGCTCAGCAATGTTACATAATTTCGCAAGTCTGGTACGAGAATCGGTCTGCAAAACCAATTACTTTAAAGATTTAAATTACAAGTAGCTTATCTTAATATATAAAATCCTTGCGTTACTGACTGAAAGACAGACACGCTACAGCCGAAACTATTGGGCACAGGAAGCTGAAATTTGGCATGTATGTTCCTTGGGGACCGTAGGGGTGCACTAAGAAGGGATTTTCCGAAATTCCCACGGGATCGATCAAAACGGCTAAATTTAAAAAAAATGCAGGCGTAGCTGCTGGAGTCCTCTAGTTTGACATAATGTTATTATGACATAATGTTCTGTGCTAAATATGTATGTTTGACTATAGTTTTCTGTAAGGGTTCCTAATTAAAAACTGTGCTTTGCTGTCCACAGAGTTATCTTTGGCTGTCAATAGAGGCAAATGCAGCTACCGCCATTGGTCAGCGTTTGACGTTGACACGTTGACAGCAATTGCCGAGCAATTGCCATAGCTTCAGTTTGAGCGTAGCCTGTGCGCTGGCTTGTCAGTCAACTTCACTAAGACCGAACGTTGACACTCGTAAAAATGACGACTAAGGCCCGGTGCACATATATTATAGCGAAGCGCAGCGCATCGAGCTTTACACTTTCGATCTATTGTCGACATAATTCTTGGCGTGTCGTATACAGCAGCATTTGCATTTGTCGACAGTAGTAATTGCATCTGTCGATAGCTGAAGTTGGCTCAGTCGGCAGCTAAAGTAAGTTCTCTCGACAGATATTTTTTTGTCTGTTTAACGTCTTAGACAGAGCTATTTTGCCATCAAACTGTCCCAAATTTGAGTAAGATGGACACATAAAGGTCATATATTCTTTTATCTTTGAAATTAACCTTATTTAAGAGGACAAACACTTACGTAATATTCCAATAGATTGATAAACCGACAAACACAAAGTAAATTTGTCATCGATAACTTAGAAATATATTGTTATTCCGCTCAAGGCACTCTTAAAAGCGTCTCCACTTACAACGGTAAACAACCGTAAAATTTTATCTGCCACACGTTTGACTGGGAGTATCAAAATGTTATCTCTCATAGTTGCCTACGCTGCTGATTCGATGAGAATTGTATAGGGTGATTGTGATCTGAAACTTGTTTATGAGGCAATGGGGTGAAGGCAAAATAGGAACGGGGGAAAGAGACCAACGAGGCTAAAGTAGTATCCTTGTGAGATTGGAGGCTATTTAGCTTTTATTTTATAGTATTTTTAGTAATGGTATGGTAGGTACTATCAACATATCTCAGCGCCAATGGGCGGTGACTTAGACTAATTGTTACCTAAAGCGATCATCATAGTGAAACCTTTACAGCGATATAAAATAAATATCTTATACTAATATATAAAGCTGAAGAGTTTGTTTGTTTGTTTGGTTGAACGCGCTAATCTCTGGAACTACTGAAAACCGATTTGAAGCTAGGCTATAGCCTTCCTCGATATATATAACATCACCTTGTTATATATAACATCACGCTATGAGAAACGGGAGCAGAGCCATAAATAACGCGGGTGTAACCGCGGGCATCCTCTAGTTACTAATAAACACGAGAGCGTACTTTCCTCTTTTCTTTAAAAAGTTGCACAACGAAATAAAAAATAGAGATTGATACAGAACAATAGACCATTTTCTAAACGATAGCGCCTAAAGTATAACATACAGTCATTTCATATACTCAAATCTGTCGCTATACTAAAGTTGAGAAAAGAAATAATTTTGAACTACTAATTTTCATTTTGAACTACTAAAATAATTCGAGCTAATGTAACGTTTAGCTTACGTCACACCATACTCAAAACAGCCATAATTTCGGATGCCACCATCCAAAAATCATACAAAACCATAATAACTTCTACTCTTTTAATCCATGTTTAGCGCACAGCCAGCTGATACCTACCAGTATGAACATATAAAACCATTTGAATAATTAATGGCCGACACGGCGAGACATTAGGGCTGCGACAGGAGTGCAGTCGTTAGTGTACGCCCCCCGGCTACGTCTGACGATCTAAGACAAACCCCTCTAACTGGTTGTGGGAATATAGTTGGATGGAATACATTGCTGTTTCAGAATAAGAATAAAATTATTTTTATAGGTTTGCAGAGTCGATGTCTTTGCCGTCCGTGATCATGGAGGTTGTCAATGCTGAAATATTGCAGCACTACGTTTCAGCTCGCATGCATTTTAATGAAAAGTATTACAACAAAAAATTATAACTGACTACTTTTTGTAACATTTAAAATAATGATTTTATGACCCACATCGCTTCAAAACATCTGACTCTATAAACTATAAACTATTCTGAAAAAACTTATTTATTTTATTGTGTTACTTACTTTTTCGAAAATCAGTATATATAAAATCCTTGCGTTACTGACTGACTGACAGACACGCTACAGCCGAAACGATTGGTCGCAGGAAGTTGAAATTCGGCATGTATGTTCCTTGGGGCCCGTAGGGGTGCGCTAAGAAGGGATTTCCCAAAATTCCCACTGGATCGGCCAATACGGGTAAATTTAAAAAAAATGCAGGCTTAGCTGCTGGCGTCCTCTAGTATAAAACAAAATCTGGCTGAAAGTCAAATGTTATTTAAAGGAGATTGTTGGCATGTTTCACCTCTGCGTGACAAATCCTTGTTAAATTATTATGCAATATTTATCTAAGAGGGTTAATTATCTACGTAAAAGTTGCTTAGCAGAGGCATAAAAAGTGTGCATAACAACAGCCTAACTTCCTAAAAGCGTACGAAAAGCCCAACAAAAGAAGTAATGTACAGCAAACACTACAAATATTCGTTTAGTTCGCCTCTCGCTGCGAGTGAGTGAACAATTTTTGTGAGTGGCCGCTACCGACAATTGTTTCACTAGTGTATTGCGCCGCTTATTACTACAGTTTGTTATGACAACTGGAAGCTGCTCCCACAAACTCAAACGAAATGCTACAACAAATTTTCTTCATGAATACTTATGAATTTCACTTGGTACATAGTTTTTCTGTGGAATAGTTTGCGGATAAGTTCAAGTTGTACGAATGCTTCGCATTGTGAGTAGTGCAAATATCGTAGGAAATAAATTCGGGTAAAAATATGTTTTTCAAAATAAATTATGGTCGATCATTGCATGTGGTCATCTCTTCATCATTGCTAGTTTTATTATATTGTATCAATCTAGGTTTTTGCGTCCCCTTTATTGTAGTTCTTGTGTTCTTTAGTTTTAACTTCCGAACAATGCACTTTTATTTTTAAATGAATAGTATAAACATCGTTATGGCTTTATAATTTTTTATTGGGCAAAAGTCTCTAATTGGTGATGAGATTCGTAAATGCACATAAAGCCAAATTAATACCTACCTACTTATTTTTTAAGGGTCATTCCCTTTATTTTAAATAGCTTCTCTGCTGCAACACGATTACTTGGTATATTAAAAATACATTCATGTTCTTTTTTAATTAACCTTACCTACATTGTAAATAAAACAGCAGAAATTTAAATAAAAATACAGCAAAAGTAAAAAATAGAGACAACATAAAAGTTAGACGCTCATTTCAACTACAAAACACAGCCTTAAATTGAATAAAAAGCAGAGAGCACGCCACAGAATAAAATAGAAAGAGCTAGAAAAAATTATCTATGCATAAGAATATTGTGGACAAACTTGGAAAGGGAACAGAACGCAAATAAGGAAGAAAATACACACAAGAACAATTTTCTTCATGAATACTATGATTTTATAGTCGAGTTTTGGTTTTCCACTTGACGCTAGAAGCTTCACTCTATTTGAAATATACAAGCATTGGAATATACAATTTTAGGTTGAGGAAGATATACTTGAATTGATACTTGTATAATATTTATTATTGTATAGAGAAGTAGTAAAGTAGTCCGTATGGTGACGGATTAAGAATACGGATTGTCACCACCCCATATCATCCCATGGGTGCCGTAAGAGCCGACAGAGGGACCATATTATGCAGAGAACAGCACTGTAAGAGAAGGAAAACTTGATACAAACCCTATACCAACCCGTTTGGCCATAGGTCACAGGCCACAGGCCCCGTGGTATAGTAGGCCAATTCCTCCTTTCTAAGGAGAGGTCTAGTCCAGCAGTGGACAGTAAAAGGCTGATGATGATGATGATGTATAGAAAAGAGAATATTAGTTATTTTAGCTTGATTTCGATATGAAAATTATCGTGTACAGTTTGGAAGATATTAGTGTTTATCATTATATTCGGGACTAAAAAATTTATAAGAAGAGCTTTTTGTAGAGACGAAGAGGTCATCCTTATCAGACCATTGCTTTGCAAAGATTTTCTAATCTGTTCAGAATTTAAGATTTTATTTTGCTCCCAGTACCGTAAAAGTAACAATTTTTAAAATCATACCCCTTTATAATATTTAGTATAGAAGAAGGTATATGTAGATATTAAAAAGTTGCTATGATCGTATCATATATACCTATAATTTGTTTTATCACGTATTGAGAAAGCGGCCATTTGCTAATGGTAACCTCCGTTCTTACATACAGTCGCAAAGCCCTGCATGAATCTTATTGCTACCACATTATATATTATTATCTTACCGAGTAGTTTAACGCTTAAAATAATATGTTAAATCAAGCACACTGGTTTGTTAAGATACTGGGGCTATATAGTTTGAAGATCAGTTCTAAAAAAGTCTGTATACCTATACGATCAATTGTGATAGACAGTGGGTACCGAAATTTTAAAATTAGAGTGTGGCACTACTTATGTTATGTAGGTATAACGATTCACGAACTGGCAATACCTACAGTTACTCCACAATAAACTAAATCTGCTTTCCCACTCATTTAACCGCACGTGAGTTCAAACCGAACTCCTATAAGGCCGTTTGCAAACGAAGAAACGTATTAGAATCGCGTCGCAATCTCTGAGAAACATTCGGCATATCGTTTGTAAGTTTAATTACCCAAGTGTGGGGACGGACGGGCAGATCAGTACGTGCTCAGCCTGTGTTATTAGTTCGCCAATTTTCATATTAGCTTAAATAATATGTTAGGTTAATTGACGGCGCAAGGGTTGAACTTTTGGCGGATTTGAAATTAATCTACAGTTTACGGATTAGTAAATAGTATTTTAAATTCTTTTTTTATGATATAGGTGACAAACGAGCCGCTGGATCGCCTGATGCTATAGCATATTCAGGTGTCCAACACCAGACGAGTCGCAAGTGCGTTGCCGGCCTTTTAAAAATAACTTAGCCTGAAAGTTTGAAGGTCGTATTAATCTAGAAAACCGCAGGTGACAGCTCATTCCACAATTTTGTTATGCGAGGCGGAAAATTTCTATAAAAACGCACTGTTTTGGACTGCCAATCATTTAAATTATGGGGATGGAACTGCTGTCGTATGGGACGATGGCGAAAAGACGTGGCTGGGATCAGTCTGAATAATTCCTCGGAACCCTCCATAAAGTGCAAGCGATAGGACAGTATGTGTAACATTCGCGTAAATCCAAGAAAATCCTCCAACTTAATTTTAATGTGAACTTGACTTTGAATGGTAGAGGTAGATTTGGGTCCATATTGGCTCACCTAAAGTTCTTTTCCCGAAATTGTTCTTCCTAACGATTTGTAATCCGAATGATCACTCTTCCTAAAATTTTTTATCCTAAAGTTTTCATTCATACTATTTGTAGTGCAACCGGCGATGTTCATAACACTCATGTTTCCGAAAATTATTATTAATAATATCATTAATGTAATTATATTTAAACTCCTACTGTTTTTTATCATAACGCTTTTATCCCTAAACATAATAACCATAATATTTTCACTCGTACTTAGAAAGAAACATTTACCAAGTGTAATAAAAAATATACGTATGACACTTTTACCATGACACTTTTAGCCTTATATTTAGGTGTTTTATACGATAGAATTGAGAAAATAAACGATTTGAAAAATAACACTTTTGTGGCTAAATTTTTCTAAGTCCTCACGTCGTAGCGTCCCAAAGGCTACACTCCAGCCGAAATTCATAAAACACGACTTATTTACGGTTATGTTTATGGCCTGGAAGATTATACCTAGTACCTAAACTATTAACTATAGGACCGATTCGGTTCTGGTACTTCGCCGACCGCTGCCGCGGCACGCTCGCTTCGCTCGCTCGGTTCGTGCGTTGTGGTCACATTTCTAACCTAACTTAATTCAAAAATTATTAATACGACCGATTCGTTTCTGGAACTTGACCATTGTACTATTGTGTATTTGTACCATAGTACTATTATTCTTATATGTTATACATGTGTGTATACATTTGCCGTGTGGTTGACGGCATAGAACACAAGTGTCACCACCCCCTATCTTCCCGTGGGTGTCGTAAGAGGCGACTAAGGGATAACACGATGCAAATACCATCTTTGCGTAGAGACGGAAAACTCGACATCAAACCCTATACGACTGCCTCGTTGGTCTCGCGGCATAAATGTGCGCGTGGGATCGGGAGGTCCCGGGTTCGATTCCTGGGTCGGGCAGTGTTATTGGGATTTTCTGTCACGAAATTCTCAGTAGCAGCACGGAGTCTGGAAATGTGCCTGGTACGGCAATAGGCTCGCCCCTTATTACGTGGGACTAAAGTATATCTGGCGAAAAGTGGGTGTAGAAATACACCTCTGCCTACCCCTTCGGGGATAAAAGGCGTGACGATATGTATGTATGTATGTATGTATGTATGTTATACATGTTATGTGAAAATAAAGTTACGCAAAATGAATGTATATAATACTGATTACTATGAATAAAAAGAAATCTAATAAAAAAAGATATGACTTTGAATAATAGTGTAAAAGATGGTTATGTTGAGAAAATATACATACATACATAGACTCACGCCTGTTTCCCGGAGGGGTAGGCAGAGACTACGGAGCGCCATTTGCAACGATCCTGACATATCTCTCTTGCTTCATTCACTCCCGTCAGATTCCTCATGCATGCTCTTCTGTTCAGGGTGCTTCTAACCTGTCCTGTTTTTAGGATGTCTCCAATCTGGTCAGAGAACGTCCGCCTAGGTCTTCCCCTTCGTCCTGTCCCTTCCACACTTGCCTTATATATCTGCTGAGAAAATATAGGAAAACAAATAAAGGTATAACAGATGTTTATTGCTACTGACATTATGAAGTTGAATGCTTCGGAGTAATGAACATTAGAGACAGAGTAGTTAAGAATTGTGATTGTTAGGATGACAAATGTTAGGAAGAATATTTTCGGATTTCCAACTATCGGAGTTGAAAATTTAGGTGAACTTTGGCGCACCCGGTAGATTGACTACTAGGTCTACCCACTCCCACTCATCCTCCTAGCGTTATCTCATTTCAAGCCGGGGTCGCTTACTAGTCTAACCAGGGGGGCGATTCAGGATCGTTCGATATCTCATTTGACATTCGATTCCGTTAATTGTCAAACGGGCCACCTCATTTTTTGTCAAAACTATCGCATTTCCTATCAATTTTATGCATTCAGTATGAAGTAAATTAATAAATAAACCGAATTCAATGAATATTTGTTCAAAATATCTCTGATAGGCGGCTAAAAGACGAGGACAATAATTTGACATATCGTACGATTACTTGTCGTGACATTCTGAATCGGCCTGCAGATTTGGCTGAATATTAGCTTTTCCACAGAGCGACTGCCTGTCTAACCTCAGCAACCCGAAAGGATAGCTGTATTCCATGGTTTAGACTAGTGTCAGTTTAGTCAGAGGTACTAACGCTGTATAAAAACTGTCAAAGATCTTCATTACAGCCATGACCGAAGGCTTAACGTGCTGCGAGACACGCTAATAGGTAATTAAAAATTGCATGCGCCCATAACTCCGAAAAGTCAGTGGTGCGTGCCGTGGATTCGGACCCGATACTCTTTGCATGGCAGTCTGTTGGTATCTCCACTAAGCTATCACTGCCTTCGCCACAACGCCAACTGCATTGTAAAGGGTTCTAGTAGTAAAACGCAGTAGAGGATCTAGATGCGTTTATTTGCAGAGTATTGCCTCACTTCCCTTGCCACGAGTATGACCGACCAACAACACGACACTGGCCTGAACACTAAGGACTGCAGTCTCCCACGCTGTTCCCTCCGGTAGTGTGTAGGCAGGCTGCTCGAAGGCTGCGCGTAGCGGTACAGGTCCTCGCTGACGTTGGCTCAGCTGGCAGGCGCCGGCGGTGCGAGTATGATGAGCAGGGCAGGCCAGACTCTCCGGCAGAGGTGACGCCGCAGGCGATGCAGGAAAGTGTAGCGGTCTAGGAGCGTAGCCGGAGTCTTAAGGTGAACCTGGAACCTGAAGGAAAGCAGCATTAGGAGAGCCACAACCAATAGAGTCAGGCAGGCGGCGTCAGCCGGCCTCACCTAGCAGGTAGAGAGATGGGCAGTACGCTAACGCAGTAAATGTAGTAACTTACCCACAGCTGGGACCAGGATACACGTATGAATTAGTATAATTATAGATATAGCGGTATAGAATTTAGTAGCGGTAGTAGGTTAGTGTAGAGTAGCAGTGCCGGCCTCTCTGTCGGCCCCTTTATATACCGGGCCCTCCATCAGGCTGAGAGTCCGTTTATGACCATATTTGGTCAGGCTTTGCGAGTGCGGACGATGGCTTTCTCTGATTGGCCGAGCGTATGGGCGGTACTGTGACGCAACGCGGTAAGTACCGGACATACGTTACAATACCGCCCGCCTTAGGAGAGGATTTTACGTGGCTAACAAGGAAAATCCGACTAGCTGCGTTAGGTCTATGAGTCCGCTACTGTCCAAGCTAAGACGACATATAGAGAGAAGGAAGGGAAAGTCTTCTACGGTTTGTAACAAATAGTTAGGCACCATAGTGTATAAGTTTTAGGTCCTTTATGTGCCAAAACCCAATAGAATTTCCAGACGCGTCCAACAACTCGTAAACGAGGGGCGACTTTTTATTAATCACTGTGCACTTCACGAATTTAGGCGCTAGTTTCTTACAAAAGGACTTATCCTTGTCGCTCTGATAAAAAGTCCTTTTCCACACAGTGTCTCCCACATTAAACTCAGCTGGTTTACGGCGTAAATTATACGTTTGGGAATTCCTAGCATGAGCTTGAATGAGGAGTGCCTGAACTTTGTCAAATATGCCTGATAAGTGACCTATGTTTTCTGCGTAATCGTCCCTAGGTATGTATACTATATCATCAGCGTCTGTGTCGACATAGTGTGAGCCGCATGGAACTAGTTCACGTCCAAAGACTAAAAAACTAGGTGTATACTGTGACTGCGTATGTATACCCGTGACTTCATTAACTGCAGTATTTAATGCAAACTGCACCTTAGGTACGAGAGTGTCCCATAATCTCTGGTCATTTCCTACAAACGCCGCTAAGGTAGAACCAATGGTTTTATTATAGCGTTCGACCGTATTGACATGTGGGGAATATTTAGGAGTATAATGAAGATTAGGGATTTTGTACTTGCGCAACATAGCTTTTAAAGTAGCACTGACAAACTGTTTACCATTGTACAATATAGTTGTAGATGGTATACCATGAACTAAAAATATTTTTTCTTCCAAAATTACGTATGTCCGGTACTTACCGCGTTGCGTCACAGCATAACCAAAAAAAGCATGGCCTGCCATGCGTGCAGTCAAATCAAAAGTCTATATTTCACTATCACTACATAGTATATATAAAACAAAGTCTGTCTTCCTCTTCTGTCTGTCTTCCCCTATGTATGCTTAAATCTTAAAAACTACGCAACGCATTTTAATGCGGTTTTCTAATAGATAGTATGATTAAAGAGCATGGTTTATATGTATAATTGACGTGGGCGAAGCCGCTGGCGACGTCTAGTATATTATAAAGCTGAAAAGTTTGATTGTTTGTTTGTTTGCTTGAACTCGCTAATCTCAGGAACTACTGGTCCGATTTGAAAAATAACTTTCAGTGTTAGATAGTCTATTTATCGAGGAAGGCTTTGTATAGGTTATATAACATCAAGCTATGAGCTACGGGAGCAGAGCAGTAGCCTTAAATAACCTGGGTGTAACCGCAGGCTCATCTAGTCCACAAATTCCATCCGCTACAATCACATCGCGAACACCAATCTCAAACCCGAAGCGATCCAAAGTTAGTGAGGGAACAAGTTGGCGGCGCGTGTGCTCTTTACTGTGTGTTTTGATGCTGCATGCCACCTGTATTGTAATTAGTTTAACTACTGTACGTGAGTGTACTCTGTACCTGTACACGTATGTATGTGTTTCAAATATCACGGGCTTTGCGGCGTGTACTTTGGTTTCATGGTTATGGTGGAAATCAATAATTGTTTAGTTATATGTAATTATATAAAACTTTTTGGTTACTGACTGACTGACTGTCTAACGGATAACGCACAGCCGAAACTACAGGGTGCATGTTGCTGAAATTTGACATGTCTGGTAGGGTAGGTGGCTTTGCCAGTGTTAAGTGTACTGTGTACCTGCACCTCAACTTACATATTGGCTTTCAAATATCACGGGCGTAGTGGTGTAGAGAGCGTTGTAATCGTATTTGGTTTCATGTGGTGGTGAACTTATATCAATAAATTCTCTTCAATGCTCCTGCCGCCTATATTGACTAGCCTGTCTAGGTTACTGAATCTTATATGATAAGCTGGAGATCGTGAGTCTAGCGTGGGGACCGAACTAACAACCCTCGGTGGAGTTTCAAGAGGCGAAGCAGGTGCTTACGATCAGATCGTGTAGTCAATGTAATAACACTAGTTCAACTTTATTAGCGCAAAAATTTTGCTCGATGTGAGATAATCTTCTCGAGCCTAACTGCTGATGCCTACAAAAGATCAGACGAAGGTTATGCCTAACTTGATAATATGTAAGATTTATATTATTTTATTTTTCTTTTAAAAAATGATGGCAAATGCTCCATTTCAGATGATTGTTTTGTACACAAACTGTATTAATATTAAACTGGTAAGTTTTAATAGCCCAGCTATAAGGAAATGCGTTAAGGTATTGTTGCGTGGAGAACTAAACGGATTGGTAATTACTTACAATGGCTACCTCTATTACAAAAAAAATAGGTCTATTTTCGTACTTATCCATATAGTTGATTTTCTCCGCTTGTGTCAGATTAATACGTACGGACCTCAGACTGTTGTTGAAGTTTTTGACGATCATCAGATTAATATCAGTTATAGAGACGTTACAGAAAATTCTATTAATGAAGCAGATATGAAAACGTCACATGTGTAGTATACATTATAATAACACATAATAATACATCCTCCGTGGTCCACTGGATAGCGTAACCGTCTGCTGATCAGGAGGTCCCGGCTTCGATACCCGGGTCGGGTATAAGTGTTAGCGAGATTTTCCGAATTTTCAGTGGCAGCACGGAGTGCCCGGTAACGGCAATATTCTTGGTCCCTATTATGTGGGACCTAAAAATTAACAAGATGGCGAATTGTGAGGAGAATAATATAACAACTCTGTCTAAACCTTTGGGGATACAGGCGTGAGATTCTTCTTCTTCTGCCTGGCGATTATTAATCCCGGTCTGTACCAGGGTCCGCCTTCCTGCTCAATTCTCTCCATTACTTCCAATCTTTTACATCCTCCAAAGTCAATCGGTTGGCACTCATGTCGTGTGACTATTATAAAAATGCTCTCAAATATTAAAATACTCACCAAAAACAAACAATAGATGAGCGAAGCGGAACGCGGAAGTCGATGGCGTGTCCCTAATAAGTCTAATAACTGCCAAAATATTATATTACTAATTTAACTTCCAACATTTAATGTTACAAGTTCGGAACGTGCTTCCACAAAATTTAACTTTTTAACGTTTATGTCGTTTGATAAGCCGGTGTTTAATGCTCGTAGCAAATGGTTGCACTACCTATAATTATTGCTTTAGTTATATAAACATTTGCTTTTTAAATGGACAACTCGTGGTGCAAGTTGAATGTTGTTATTTGGACAGTTTAACGAATCATATAAATAATAATGTATGTATAACTCGCAATAATGAGTCCCATAGTTTCCTCGACAAAAATAATTAAGGAGAAAAGGTAAGGTAAAGCGGGTGAAGGAATAGGTAGAAGAGATAGGTGAAACTAATAGTTACTTCTCTGGGAAAGCACTCCTCGTTCCTTATAATTTTTCTGTATTATTTTTTAAATACAAACGAAACCTCACTTTATTCCACTACCAGTTCAGAATAGGTTTTAGTTTTTTTGGCTTTTCTATTAAGAGCCTCTAGTGCTTCCTTAAAAAGCTCTTACTGGTCGGCTATAGCTACCATCGTAACAGTATACGACACAGTATGCGTCCTTTGGAGGTCCATCACTCTGGAGCCCTAACCATGGGTATCCTTGTAATTGAGGCTAGGCATAAAGCTGCTTATGAACAAGCTTTCAATGGATGGCCTTAATCGCCTTTCAACGATTATATTATTTGAAGTAACATTTTATTTTAAGGTTCTGAATATAAAGATAAATGCCTTATAGTTTAAAATTAAGCTTCATATCAGGATAAACACTGAATAATAAAAATATAACCCCCGTGTGGTTGACGGCATAGAATACAAGTGTCACCACCCGCTATCTTCCCGTGGGTATCGTAAGAGGCGACTAAGGGATAACACGATGCAATTGCAAATACCATCTTTGCGTAGAAACGAAAAACTCGACATCAAACCCTATACGACTGCCTCGTTGGTCTCGCGGCATAAATGTGCGCGTGGGATCGGGAGGTCCCGGGTTCGATTCCTGGGTCGGGCAGTGTTATTGGGTTTTTCTGTCACGAAATTCTCAGTAGCAGCACAGAGTCTGGAAATGTGCCCGGTACGGCAATAGGCTCGCCCCTTATTACGTGGGACTAAAGTATATCTGGCAAAATGTGGGTGTAGAAATACACCTCTGCCTACCCCTTCGGGGATAGAAGGCGTGACAATATGTATAACTGATGCTTTGCAAAATTGTGTAACAAGACACATTTAATAAAAGCACAAGTATTTATTACAGGACCTTCATGAAAACGAAGTGCTAAACACACTCCGAAATAATGATTTGGTTTATCTTACAAAAAGCGTTCTAACAAACTGTTTCATCAATTATTTATGAATATCTGTCATAACAATACTTTTACCTGCCATTAAACACATATTGCACTCTTTGAACTGGCTTTTGAACAAAAACCTTCAGTACATCAAAGACAGGGGGACCAATAAAAATATCATTACGCTGAACATTTTTGTCTCATACGAGGGAACGGTTTCCAAGGATATGTTGCGGTTACTCCGCAAAATTTCGGCATTTTAAGAAACATCAGGTATTTATAGAAGTAATGGTGACGCCTATAACTAATAAAGACTTTTGTGTTGGTATAGATATAGTTCAATATATAGACTGCGAATTATTTTCAAACAGTTTATTTTCCTGGGTTATAAAAATAGGCATTGTCAGTCAGATATTAATTGTTCTTTATTTAGAGAGCTATGTCTGCATTCCCTTGCGAGATCGTATGAGAGATGAGGAAATCCGCAGGCAAACCAAAGTCAGCGAGATAGCTCTCCGAATAGTCAAGATGGAGCAGAAAGGTTCTGGAGTGCCCGTGCCACAGACCGGACATGCGTCGTAGCAGAGGTAGGCCGCCCGCAGGGTGGACCGACGATCTTGTTGGGGATCACGAGCAGCGGATGTATGTGGGTTTGTTTTGGCGGATGTATGGATGTAAGTTTGGTCCATGTGGAGAGCCGAGATGATAATATACCCGTGAGCCAAATAATCCGGGGTTTTAGAGTTCACCGATCAGCTTTGTGCACACCAAACTAATCCTAAGTCAACTTAAATTTTAAACTCTGTCCAGTCTAGACAAATCTGATTAGTTATTGACAGATAATTTTCTATCAAAATCTACATTGCTATCTCATAACAAGCATGCTACTACAAAGCTTTTGTCAAAAAACCGATTATGCTACATGCCGAAACAAATACGCTGTTCAACAACAGTTGATAAGGAAAAAATTTGGAAATTTAAGTAATGACGTAGTAGCAATATAATGGTACCCGGTAACGAGCCTCCTTGATACAATTTCCCCCTACAATCGTGGCAGAAAATGTATACGTATAAAAAAGTATTGTTTTAGAGGTATAGAGAAAGAAATTTATAGTACAAGGGCAAATCTGGAGAATCATCACGTTATGTAAAAAATCTATGTGTGTGTGTGTGTGTCTATGGTAATTGATTTACTTTTTCGTGCGTTTACACTTTCTTACGTTTGCTAAGTCCCAGGTCCCTTCAATAATAATAATAATAATAATGTTTATTTAACAAGTAACAGAGACTCAATATGTTAGTAAAACCTTAAGAACTATGTTAGTTAATTAATTTTACATTTTATTTATATCATCCCATGTGAGATGGCATTGCAGTGGTTCACATACGTACAACCAGCCTGCTAGCTATCAATATCTTAATTCTAATTTTATTAAATAAATTAAGTGTCCATGTTCCCTTCCAGTTAGAGCCGTCTACTGCTGATCATAGGCTACGACCAAGGTTTGTGCATAGATACATTTTGAACGTACTGGTCCCTTGTAGGTAAGATCTAGCTCTAGCCTACCTGTACTGATTATTTTGTACAATAACCGCAACTTCAAATCTTACCTCCTCAAGGGCCATCGGTTTTGTTAGCTTTGGGTTCCAATTGCTGCCTTTTCAGGTTGACCCAGAGAGTCAAAATAATTTCTAATTTCTGATCTTGATGTTTTACTATGAATATGTGTATTTTATTTATACTGTCTACGTAATGCTCAGTCGCTACAAAAAAAAGCAATACTTTTTCACCGAATAATGCGTAAGACAAGGCAACATTACTGCCTAACCCTTAGGGGATGCAGTATAGTAGAAGCTTGAAGCTATTACGGCAATAATCCAATGGATCATCAAACAGTATTCCCTCAGTGAACCTAAGAGCACTTAACTTGATGTTAAATATGTAAGACAAAATATCTTTTACCTACTGATGATCCAAGGTCGTTAAGCGTTTCATTTTTATACGTTTTATCTCGTCAGGCGTGTGTACATTTTATACAAAGGAGCGATATCAATAAGTTGATTCCAGGGAGCCTGCGTACAACATAATTCTATTCAAAAGACGTATGTGAGGTTTTAGGGTTCTGTAAGGTACTTAAATATTAAATAATTTAAATGTAATACAAAATACGGTTACAGCATGGAATGAGAGTAGGGAGAACTTTGCCCTCCTGTGGGACAGGTTATGATGCAAATAATAATAATGAGATGTAATAGACAAGGGATTGACGAGGAATGCTGTATCTACAAAAGGTTTGAAAACGATGTAAATGGATGGAGATGGAGAGTATAGGTGTATGTCCAGCAGTGGACAAAATCATGGGAACACATAGTGGAAATGCAAGCAATCATAGGTAAGATGAAGAGGTAAACATTAGATATTTGTTATTTTAATGAGACTACTAGTAGTCGTAGTCTGGAGGCAACACACATCAGCGCGTTTGGTACGATTACATTCATACGAACCAACAAACAAAATCCTTGATGCGCAGTGTAAGTCAAGTACATCGCACGTCACATACAAGCTTAGCTACGATGTGCAACTATCTCAAAATAGTTGCACTTCGCTAAGCTATTATGCTCCTTAAGATAAACGTTTGTAAATTAACTCTTTTGAGCCCTTTTAACGTTTGTAATTTTTGGAAATTCAGTACACTTATATTGGTTACTAAAATGAATACGTAACTTAATGGCCTTTGTGTAGTTCAAAACCACCAGCATTGCACATTACTATAAGGAAAAAAGCAGACAGAGAGCTACTGCCTCAAAACCGACGAGTCACCAAGAAACACCCTTCGTGCTTAAAGGAAACATATCTCGTACTAAGATTCAGCTTACACATACGAGTATACGGAATCTCTCCAACACTTTACCACTTGTATCTCGCAAGCTCATTTTTATTACTCGTCGTTTTCAGTGTACAAAACGATCTCCATTAGCCAGAGGGCTCACAATGCCTCGTTATGATGTTATTACAATGTACATGGTAATGTTTGCGAACGATTTCTTTATTTAGACGTTAAGTATTTCCATTGCTTCGGGTTCTTCGTCTTGTGGCATAAATTTGTGGTTATGCTCAGTTGGCTCTTAAGATTAGGTTGTTGTTTGGTTTTGCTGCTAGTTTTTTTAATAGCTACACGAAGTTTGGGTGTATTTATTGGTCCATGCTCCCGACAGTTATTTGATATTTAGATTTTGTGGGACCTCTCTGTAGTACAGTTTCACGTAACTTCGGAGGTATAAAGAATATTTTTACCAGAGAAAGATTTAAACAGTAGCTGAAAGTCGTTAGCTTTTTATTTTTATTTATTATTTATAGACTCACGCCTGTATCCCCGAAGGGGTAGGTAGAGGTGTAATATTACACCCACATTTCGCCATGAATTTTTAGGCCCCACGTAATAGGGGGCGAGCCTATTGCCGTTACCGGGCACATTACCAGACTCCGGGCTGCTACTGAGTATTCGGAAAAACCCAGTAACACTTTTGCCGGACCCGGGAATCAAACCCTGGACCTCCGATCAGCAGTCACATACGCTATCCACTGGACCACGGAGGCAGTCAGTGGACCACTGTGGTATATATATGTGCATTAAATGTAAGTTGTCTTGCTACATTCAGCTCATGCGGGCAACCTGATAAGCAATATCAATGTGGTATTGATGCGGTCCGTTTTCTCTAGCCAGTAAAATGTAGTGAGAATGATAAAGATCTTATCATCGGCTCAGCTACTTCAGCCAAGATATTAAGTGACATAGACTCGTTACATGAATATTACTAATTTATTTTATTTATTTTTTATTTATAGACTCACGCCTATTTCCCCGAAAGGGTAGGCAGAGGTGTAATATTACACACACATTTCGCCATGAATTTTTAGGTCCCACGTAATAGGGGGCGAACCTATTGCCGTACCGGGCACATTACCAGACTCCGTGCTGCTACTGAGAATTTCCTAATGGAAAAACCCAATAACACTTTGCCCGTTGGGAATCGGACCCGAGACCTCCCAATCCCACGCGCACATTTATGCCGCGAGACCAACGAGGCAGTCGTTAGCTTTAGAGGGTTATAAAGAGCATGTGGTTATCTTATAAAACTTTTGAACTAGTCGAAATGCTTTATGGGCACTTCAGAATAAGACGAGTTTGGTGGTTTTATTAGACATATTTGTCTCTATGATGCTACTGAAACATTTGTAAGAGAAAAATTAAATTAAACTTAGCTGGATCCCAAAACCGTATTCATAAAACGGGACTCAGATATTTGCATTATGTACAGATACATACAAATTTTAACATAAAGGGTCTATCATTGAAAGATAGTTTGAAAATTTTTGTACAGATACATGTAATATAAAACTGGGCAGTCAACTTATTTAAGCTTATATGAAACGCGATATATCTTCAGCTCACCCTTTCTCCAATAGTTTACGACTCTGTTTTCAGTTATCTATTCTACCCCAATACTCTATAAACAGACAGCGAAACACTTATGCAAATAAAATCAACCCTAGTAGAAAGCCAGCCATATATTTTTACAGCAGAACAACACACACATTTGATAGTCATACAAACACTTTTATTTCAGTCTCTGCCGTTATCCCGTAGCTAAAAAGCGTGATACATGGTAAATGGCCTTAACAGCTATATCGGAATCCAGCTCTGAATGTGTACCTGGTCGTAATCGTGTGACCAAGGCTGGTCTAAAATATAAAAGATGGCGTGTCAGCTGACTTAACATATATTTTTAAAAGTTGAGGTTTGGGGTAATGAGGCAGAGTTAATTATTATTTCGTCGAGAATAATTATTTCGTCTTTCTTTTCAATTTTATCTACTGATTGGAATGATCCTACAAAAATGCCCTTCAAAAATATTTATTTCGTTATTTACCAACGCAAGCCAAAAAACAGTCAAAACCAACTGGCAACTAGTACAATAATCTATCTACCTCTGATTTGGACAACAAAATGTGTATTTCGTTCAAAAGCGTTATCTTAAATTTTTTCTTACTTAGCTTCAAACGCTACACGTCAGACAAAGGTCGAAAGAAAATATTCCATAATGTAAAAAAAAATACTAAGACGCTACGTCTCGAAAACTAAAATAAAAACACGTTCAAATTTTAACACGTTCTGGATTTTTCATTAACAGAAATTCCAACAACTCTACTAAACTTTTAGATCGCATCAAATCGCTACCGCTTATACTTTATTCCACAGCAAAGGTCCAGCCAAAATGGGCCCTCACAGTTTTCACCGCACATTTGAATGGAAACGGCTTCATCCTGATAACTACCCGCGATTTTATCTTCCTATATTTCATGTTCAGTCTACGTGTTCGCCTGTTTTGTATTTTTTAAATCGCTGAAATAACCGCTTTCGTGATATTAATTGGTTTTGATATTTGAATGTTTCCGCTGGTAATTGCTTGGGGTTGTTTTGGTTGGACTTTGTTGATTGCTAATGCGAAGATTAGCGATGAAGATTTGAGTCTTGGTTTTGTAAGATAATATTTTTATTGTGCTTTTATTAGATACACATTTGTGTATGAATATTGCAAAATAAAAAAATATTACACTTAAAGGCTACTGCTTAGAATACTTTCCGCTTAGAAACTTTTACGTGTCACTTTTACACGTTGACTTTGATAGATATATCAACGGATTAGATACCTATTTCGATGTGTTTTACATGTGGTCCGTAACTGGTATGTTTTTTAATTTGCACTTATACAGGGTGTAAAAAGTCCCTTAACGAAAACTGAAATCCCATATTGTACCAATCATTACGACCATTTTTTACTTCGGCTTCATACCTGGGAAATTACTGGTTCAGGAGATATTGAGGCTCAAAGTTAGTATGGAATTTTTCTAATTAGGTACAAAATCGATACCCCGCCAATATGATCTTTAGATGCCCTATGACCCCATGGATAGGTAGGTATTACGAGCATTGCACGCGCGCGCTTTTAAATGCGATTTAAAAAATATGAAATCTTAAAAACGTCGTTTTCGAGGCTTTATTTTTGGTTATTATGAATTGGCATGATGTCCACAACGAGTAGACTTCGGCATGGTGATGGGTCTTGTGACATCCTGTATAAAGGGTGACTTTTATCACAGTGGATTGATTTGAATGTTTGTTACACTTGCACGTAATAACTGCTGAAGGTTTGAAATTGTTCCGTGATAGACCGCGGAGGCATTTAGAACTGGCAAATAGTACTAGAGTCATGCTTAATCTGTTGTTCTCTATAGTTGGTAGAAATACAGCATATTTGCATTGACTGCATTAATTTTCCGCCGAATACATAGTAACCTAGAATAGTCTAGTGGAAATGTTAACCTACCTCAAACATCTGACTTTGTTCCATTACGACATCATACATCTAATATATAAAATTCTCGTGTCACAATTTTCGTTCCCATACTCCTCCGAAACGGCTTGACCGATTTTGATGAAATTTTTTGTGCTTATCCGGTATCTATGAGAATAGCCCAACATCTATTTTTCAAAAAAAAAAAAATTTGCAAAACAACGTTTGACGGGTCAGCTAGTTAGATATAATTATACCAAGAAAACATTTTCTGAATACAATGAATAACAAATATTAACTCACAAAATAACAATGAGTGATTTATGACAGTATAATTTGTCACCTAAACCAACATACAAGATACATAACAAATAAAAACATACACACAATCTAACAAAACGAGATGAAAACTCATTTATCCAATTTCAATATCGTAAATAATATAAAACATGGCGTAAATTTTTACGAGTACCCTTCCCTTACCCGCAGAATATCCAATACAGCTGGAACAAATAAAACAATATTTTATCTTAATTACTTCCATCCCAAATGACCATTCAAATACGTGGCTCTGGATTCGAACCCTGACCGATCCGTAATTAATTTCACCGTGAACATTGACAAACGGAGCGGTTCGAATAAATCTACGGAGTATATCATTACGATTTCGGCCCTTTTCACTTTTGGGTAGGCAGGGGTGTGAAAGGTTCTACTTTATTTGTTCTGATTAGTAAATTAAAGAACCGATATTTAGCAATAAATATTGCTTGCAATACCTATGCCTGTCTTCTTACTAGAGCATTTTATAAATTCAAAAATGTTATTATAAATAATTTAGAGTATAGTGTTGCTCAGAATTGTCAAGTAGGTTTCAGTACGGAAATCAGTCTAGTTTATAGAATTTTTAATTGAACCTGTAGGAAGTTTCATGTTTAGATAGATAGATAGATAGAAAATGCTTTATTGTACACCAGAGGCAAATCAATTACAGAAAAAACATTTACAAACTTAGGTCTAGTTGTACATGGGCGGTCTTATCGCAGGTTGCGATTTCTTCCAGACAACCTGATGGACTATATTCAATAATAATAAGCGAAATCGGGTAGCTAGTGGTGTACTACATAATATTTAGCAATTATTTGTATAGATAATCTTATACTCAATATTACATACATAATTAATACTATACTAATAAAATTATAGATACTATAAAAGATGATATATATAATTATGTAATGTGCATATATATTTATATAAAAGTGTATAAATATATACATATATATATCCACTATAATACATACTTAAATGCCTTATGATATAATAAACTATTACTAGAAACTATTTACTATTTAATTAACACTATACCTACATACAATAACAGTAATGATCAAAATGTCAAGTAGTGTTGAGTGACGAGGTTTTTAAAAATTGGTAGGGATTTAGCCTGTCTAATATTTAGTGGCAACGTATTCCACAAGCGTACAGCTTGAACTGCAAAGGATTTATCATAAAAAACTGTAGAATGTGGAGGGACTTTTAATTTAAGATTTTCTGATGATCTCAAGTACTTCGAATGTGTTTCGTGGAGATATTCAAAACGACTTTTGAGATACATAGGAAACGAGGGATTGAATAAGATATTGTAAAGAAAACAAAGGATGTGAGTATTCCGTCGAAGGCGGATTGGCAGCCACTTGAGCTTGTTGCGAAATTCAGAGATGTGATCATATTTACGTAAACCAAATATGAATCTTATACAAAAATTCTGAAGTCACTCAAGTTTATCTAGCTGGACCTCATTGAGATCTAGATAGCTGACATCGGCATAGTCAAGAATTGGTAGGAGAATAGATTGTACAAGTGCAATTTTAGTGGTGATAGGCAGAAAGTTACGCAGTCTGCGCAGTGAACCTGCAGCAGCAAAGAGTCGGCGACTGACATTTTGTAATTGGACAGTCCACGAGAATGTGCTGTCAATATATATGCCTAGGTTCTTCACTTCTTTACTAAAATCAATTGGTACTCCGTCAAAGGACACCTGCGGAAGCATCGACCAATCAACCCTTGAGATAAGTCTGGAACTGCCTATAATTGAAACCTGTGTTTTGCTGGGGTTAACCTTCAGTCCATACGTCTTCGTCCAATTAGATATTTGATCCAGATCATTATAAATAATAGTGATGGCAGATGACAAGTTTTCAAGTTGAGCTTGCGAATATATTTGCATGTCATCAGCATAAAGGTGGTAGGAAGAAGAAATGCTATTAGAGATTGAATTAATAAAAATTGAGAAGAGCAAAGGAGAAAGAACGCCGCCCTGTGGTACACCGGCAGAATTGTCGCACCAAGATGAAAACGTTTCATCCAGACGGACTCGTTGCCGGCGGCCAGACAGGTAACTACGAAACCAGTCAATAACTGATGGAGATATGTTAAGGGAGCGTAAAATGGCAAGGAGAACATCAAAATCAACAGTATTAAAAGCATTACTGAAGTCTAGCAAACAGAGAACTGTGAGCTTGCCATCCTCCATGCCTGACCTGATATCATCCGTAATATTGACAAGGGCGGAAGTGGTACTGTGACCGGAACGGAAACCGGACTGGTAAGGATTGAGGATATTATGTGTTGAAAGGAAAGAGTTAAGCTGGTTATGAATAAGGCGCTCAAGTACTTTGGACAAGAAGGGTAATATGGAAATGGGACGATATTCGGAAAAAGAAACAGGATTAGGTTTCTTAGGTAAAGGGACCACTTGGGCATCCTTCCAAGCCTTAGGAAACACGCCATAAGAAACAGAGAAATTAAGCATGTGGGAAATAATAGGTAGGATTTCATCAAGGATAGGAAGGATCATATTACGGGTGATACCGTCACTACCAACTGCGTTTGATGTTATTGATAAAATGTTCTTCTTAACATCACATCCAGTAAATTGACTAAAGACAAAAGGAGTATAATCAGGAGTAGGAAGCAACAAAAGATATCGTAAAGTGTTCAGTTTTATTGTCTTATCATATTCAGACGAAGCAGAGAAGTGCTGATTAAGCATGTTAATATCAATTTTATTTGGAGTACTATTTTGATTTTGCTTTCCGACCCCTAGAGATTTAAGAAACTTCCATACTTTTGTTGGATCACCGTTTTGTACGGACTTGTGAATGTGCCGGCGTTGTGCGTCCCTACACACCTTATTGCAATGATTCCTAAGTTTCAAATATTTTTCCTTATTCACCTCAGATGGCCTTGACTTATACTTGGATTTTGCCGCTGCTTTCTTATGAATAAGCAACTTAATTTCATTTGTAAGCCAGGGCGATGGCAGGTGTTTTAATTTTACAGCTCGAACAGGTGCATGGACATCATAAAGGTCAACAACGTTCTTTTCAAATATTTGAACCATGTCGTCGATTGTATCAGCTTCGAATAGAGGTTTCCAATCAACTGCCTTTGCATCATCAAGAAGACGATCGGTATCCATACCACTAAAATTGCGTAGTAAGAGAGTTCTTGGCTTTGCCTTGGGAGGACGAACTTTGTAAGATAGGAAAATTAGATCGTGAAAAGAAAATTCATCTGCACAATATTGGCCGTGCTTAGCGACATGATTAAGTGATGAGACTAATATGAGGTCTAGAAGTGAAGGAGTACAGTTCGGAAAGTGATGAGTGGCATTTAGGGGCAGAATGTGCAGATTACTAGAGATGGAGATAGAATTTAAAGATGAAGAACGCGAGTCGTTCTTAAGAAGGCAGGTGTTAAAATCACCCATTATAATAGTTTGACTGTAAGAGGGAGATAGATTAAGCAAAAGATTGTCAAAGGAGAAAAAGTAATCAACACGTAAAGATGGACAATAGAAAACACCAAGAAGGATTTTGGTATGATGTAGCTCGATTTCCAGAAACAAATGCTCTCCTGCATTGGGTGGGGGCGGTTGTGAGGACATGCTTACGACAGAGCAGGTAATATGAGAACGGAGATAAATGGCAACACCGCCGCCACCACATCCCGTACGGTCATTTCTAATGAGTTGGAAACCGGGCAAAGAATAAGAAGTAGAAGGAAGGCATGGTTTAAGCCATGTTTCAGAGACAAAAATAGCGTGGATGTTCTTACAGTCAAGATTTGCCAGCATATCTGGGAAATGGGCGGGAATACTCTGTGCATTGATATGGACAACATTCAAGTTTCTCGGAACATCAGAAAATATTGATTGCAGGTTACCCGCTAAAGAAGGAACACTTACAAAACTATCGTGGTCACTGCTTACAGAAAAAAAGTCATCAGTGTCACTGTTATAATCCATATAGATACTATACTTACTAAATAAAAATAATTAATACAAATATAATATAGATGTATAAATAATTATATATATATATATATATATATAAGTTATGTCAATAATAAATAAGCTAATATAATCACTCAACCAATTAACTGTATTCAATATAGTCCACCTGCCAGTTACAAGTCAATATAGAGAAAACACAAAAAAATATAAAAAAGACGAGAAATCCAATAGAACAACAACGTATTAAAACGGCGTTTCACAAATTGTTGTAAAACCCAGGCACGATGGTTAATAAAATTTAGCACTTTTAAAAATTGTTATTCTACAGTGGCGTGTTACAATACCCCGCTGAAGAAAACTAAACGTTTAGGCTGCTGCAAAAGCTTTTTAATTGAACCAGTAGTAAGTTTGATGTTTCGTGGGCAATCGGGAGCGCAGAAATAGAAACTAGTGTGTTCTTCGAATGTCGCACATTGAGTGGCTCAATTATATAAGTATTGCATAAAACTATATACTAATAAGTAAGTAGAGGTGCACTTAACTACACTGCGATTAAACTCGAATGCCCGCCCCTTTGTGTTTCCAAACATTATGAATGCTACTTGTAATGCCAAGTATTATTATTTTTTATTTTATTTAAATCTAGGGGTAACCGAGAATCTAAGTTTCCCATGAACTTACTAGAGACAATGACTTGTCCTACAAAAAATATTCAACTTAATTATTTTGGAGACAGTGAGAATATATGATTTTAATACATATCATGTAAAGTGCAATGTACTTAATCTATTGATGAGGTCTAAATTCCTACTACAATCTCTATAACTACAGCCATTAAAGTTAAATCTCCTCATCAACCCCAGTGGAATGACCAACAGATTACTAAGTAGAAGGTGTGGACTTAGAACCCACAGCACGCATCATGGTTTATTTGAAGGTATGTATTTTATTGTTTGGTGGTCTTTAAATTGTTAATCGTCGCTCACTCCGTGTCACAAGGCTCCGTGGGCAAGCAGAGAAACACATTATATGAAATATATATATGAACTAGCTGCTGCCCGCGACGTCGTCTGCGTAAATGCTATACAGCACCAAATTATTAAATAAATACCTACGATTATACCTTTTAAAATAACATTCATTTACCCGATTCTTCTTTATATTTCATATAATATCATGTAATAGAGGGAGACTGTTTTTTGTAAAATTTACCTTCAAAAAGTGCTGATTTTCAGCCTGCTTTGAATAAATGACTTTATGGTGATTCTGCTGAATTAAGTCATAAGTTGTGACTGAAGCAGATGGAGAAAATAAGGAATACAGAATAGGGTAAAATACATGCTTATAGGACTTCTCGATAAATAACATTAGTGGTTTGGCTCTCCGCAGCCAAAATGTAAAGAGAGTTAGGACTGGTGACGCAGGAGCAAGCGACGTGCCCGTGTGAGAAGCAGCTCGTCCTGAAGTCGACACCCGCTGCCCTCAGTGTCTGCCCCCCTGCGACTTATTGATAGTC
The DNA here is from genome assembly GCA_944739405.2 of Euclidia mi. Classification (NCBI taxonomy): domain Eukaryota; kingdom Metazoa; phylum Arthropoda; class Insecta; order Lepidoptera; family Erebidae; genus Euclidia; species Euclidia mi. Next base: position 15,922,962 of record OX123197.2, read on the forward strand.
ATCGCAAAGCAAGCACTCACGTGGAACTGTACATACTTGAACGGGAACGGGAAGTTATGAGATATGGGGGGAATGCGTGGTATAAATACTGCTCGCCGAAGTCACAACCCGTAAGAATTTCCGCCTCAATGGTGTGTCTGTGGAGCGAGATGACTTTAAGGCAGAAGTTCACTCAGGAAGTTCACTTGCTGACAGGGAGTTCAGAAATTCCACGGGATAATGTGTGGCATCATCTTGCTGGACGACAGTGTTTACAAAAGTGTAGATCACTTCATTTCCCTCTATATCCGAGAGAATGCATTCGTTAATTGCTACAGCCTGATAATTTTTGGGCCTCAAAATAGCCCGCTCACATACCCTAGAATTCTGCTATTACGGTATTCAACTGATGTCCCCGTACACACAGCAAATGAGATACAACTCTACTGAGAGACTCTAGAAGCACCACCTGTCCACCTCTCTCCTCTGGTAGAGTGCCTTCGCCAAGACTTAGAAGGATATCGGAGAATTGTTGAGCACGTGTACGCCTAGCCGAGCTCTCATATTAATGGTCAAGCGCAGCGTACGAACTCGTGACCACAACGAAGATCGTTTCAACAAAGCACTCACCTTGTCAGCCCTCGATCCTCGCGTCACCACGGGAAGCGTTTGTCGGAAATCGCCACTGAACAGAACTGTGACCACCCATCAAATGCTCGCTGCCGATGTCCTGCAGAGTTCTGTCCACGGCCTCAACTGCCTTCCTATTGGCCATCGTACGCTCATCCCATACGATCAGAGAGCAATCCTTGAGCACATGTCCCTTATCACTGCTACATGACACACCACAAACGGGCATTTCGGCGCTCTCTAAATCGATGGGAATTTTAAACATGGCATGTGCTGTCTTGCCACCCGGAAGCAGTGTGGCAGCGATTCCCAAAAACGCTACGGCAATGGCAATTTTGCCTTCCTTCTTGACCTCTGCAAGTATGCCAGTGGTAACAAATGTTTTTCCTGTTCCACCAGGAGCATCCAAGAAAAACATTTTACCCTGGCTTTGCCCAAAGCTTTCAAAGACGGTGTCATAAATTTCGTATGGTGGTCATTTCACCGGGATCGTAAATTGTCTCAGCGTTATACTCCCAATTGCCACGGTCTTGATGCGGTGATGATTGGGAAGCTGGTAACCCATATTCGACCAGTGGATTGCCGATGATAGAAATGACCATGTCTTGAAATGAACTGAGACAGGTGTTCAGTACGCGTTCATCAGTTACTTCGACTTTGTCTCCAGTAGCACGCCTTAAAGCTCGAAGAAAATCTTCAGACAGATGATGGCGATACTTTTCCCTCAAAACTACCTTGTTCGCGACTCTACAAAACACCAAGATGACGTCAAACAGATGACGCGTGCGGGTCCCAGCCGCCCAGTCACTGACGCTCGCCTCCGCGAGGGTGTCATCCCAGTTTTGGTCACCGTCGAGAAAGTGGAAAGTGACGTACTACGCAGGCTGTGCGATAAGTGGGATACTCCATGCCATCAAATGTCCTCAGAAAGGCGAAAGACGTTCGGCCTTGGACCGTGTGAAGTAACAACCGCAGAAAATAGAATTCGCCATTATTCGTGTGTACGGTATAAACTCTACAAAATGCGGCGTCCTTGAAACTTCCCGGAAAACCTTCCACAGCACCTCCTCGTCGACGTCGGTTAAATATACCCTTTTGCTTTTCGTACGTATAATATGAAGGCATCTCGTCATACGTAAGGGACCTCACAAACTGGTCGACTTCACAGAGCCTGAAAAATGCCAAGAGAGTTGTTTCGCGCGGATTTTCCAAGCGCTCAGCAACGCTGCCGGGATCAAAATATTTATATGCGATAGCCGTTCTCTAGGTGGACGTGTAAATGCATGATGGTAGGATGCCTGTCATGTATAGAGAACAGGGTAGTTTCCAGGGTCCAAATAATTACATTTTATTTAGTCCGTATTTTAGATTATAAAAAAATATTGGACACGTATTTTTTCTTTTTTCGATTAAATAAAAAATAACAAAGATATAGCCCATTAAAGTTACGTGTGAAGTCATCTAGTGCGAAAAAATGCAGCACGGTGTGACGTTATACGTAACTTTAATGAGCTATATCTTGGTCATTTTTGGTTTAAGTTACAAATAAAAAATACGTATCGCTTATTTTTGAATAATCTAAAGGACGGACTTATAAATTATTTTTTGTCAACTAGCCTACTCGAGTATCCGCCAAACCGCTTCAAACGTAACAATAAAATAAATGACTGTGTGTGAGTACAAAAAAATCTAGCTAGTTCCACATCTCACTGAAGTTTATATGCGACATGAATAAATATTAATTAAGAAACAATAATACACCAATGTGACCAAAATGTTTATTGGGTACTAAATCTATTACTTTTTATTTAGATATATATAGCATGCCTAATTTTCCTCTTACTTCGTTCTTTAGCTCAAATTGCTTACAGCAATAGCATACCATTTTCGAGTTTAACTTTTGTTATAAATCTGGTAAAAAGTTATTTTGAGTTCTATTTGCATTTACATATTAACAAACTCGATTAATTTTATAAGACATAGACGAAGCAGCTTAAAATTTATATAAACACATTTTTTAATTGTCTTCCTCATCTCTGAAACGAATTAACGATACAATTTTTAAGAAGAAAATGCACAACACCATCTATGACTTTTGAAAACAATTATTAACTTCGCCAACATGATCAAATTTAAATTATTTATATCCAAAAAGGCTTAGGCCCACTTGCACAAGGATTCTTAAATTGAATTAAGATGTATTTAACGAGAAAAAAAATACTAAACACTACTAGCGTCTTGAACAACGAAAAATTTGTCGACTAATATGATTTAAGAACTGTCAAAATTAATTACCGAAAATCGGCTGTTTAGTGGCTAATTTTATTTAAAAATTGTCACACTGACGTTGGCAGCTTGTCATTAGCGACGAAAATTAACTATAATTATATGTATAACTGGACCGGACGACGCATCAGGGGTAGGCCTCCCACAAGGTGGACCGACGATCTGGTGAAGAGGCTGAAATGATGATGATGATGATGATATAACTGATAACAACGTACCTACTTGTGTTCTTGTTAACCCTAGAATCCTACACTATCTGGCGCACATATTATTCCTACACTGGGGTGCTGGAACACCCCATACTATAATGACTGTAATTCTAAAATAAAAAATAAAACAATTAATAAAATACGTTTAATTATAAATAATCAGTAACTTGAGATCACAAATTACACAACATTACACAAAGTTAAACTTAGTTTGAGCACTTTGCACAAACTTATTTACATACATACATATCGTCACGCCTTTTATCCCCGAAGGGGTAGGCAGAGGTGTATTTCTACACCCACTTTTCGCCAGATATACTTTAGTCCCACGTAATAAGGGGCGAGCCTATTGCCGTACTGGGCACATTTTTAGACTCCGTGCTGCTACTGAGAATTTCGTGACAGAAAAACCCAATAACACTGCCCGACCCAGGAATTGAACCCGGGACCTCCCGATCCCACGCGCACATTTATGCCACGAGACCAACGAGGCAGTCGTATAGGGTTTGATGTCGAGTTTTCCGTCTCTACGCAAAGATGGTATTTGCATCGTGTTATCCCTTAGTCGCCTCCTACGACACCCACGGGAAGATAGGGGGTGGTGACACTTGTATTCTATGCCGTCAACCACACAAACTTATTTATTATAGGTATTTTGCACCTTTGACACATAGTCCTGGTTTTTCCGTCTTTGGATGTTGGACAAAAGCCACACCGTCCTCGTTTTGCACGATATGGAACAGCGCTTGTAGGATCTCGTAGTTTTTTGAGGATCGCTGCAATTTACTGTTGTATATCCCGCCTCAAAGTTGGCATCCGGTACCGGTCCTCCAAATGTTCATGTATCAGTTCCAAACCTAATTGTTTCAAAAATTTTCGCCGAAACTTTATATTTGGCTTATTAATTGATATTGAACACTCGTAAGGGACCCAGGAATTGCAATTGGTCCCAACTTCTATATCTTCGTCGCCACATTCTTGGTCTAGAAAAGAGTTTATTTTCTTGTCATTCAAACCCCTGACAACCATCTGACACAAAATAAATAGACTTCATTGACTTTCACATAACATCTAAAAATATCAGTATTTAATTCATATAAGAGTATTGTTTTAATAAATAATCAAATTCAATAAGATATTACATACAAATCCATCAATCGTAATAAATAAAATAACTTACGATTTTACTACAATGGGGTACTGGCATACCCCACAGCACTTACATAGGCGACTACATGACGCAGCTGTCGTCACGGTATTGGCAAGAGGTTGACACGAAATTAAAATACTCTGACGCGTGAATTCGTGGACATTAAATAAATTGAGATATTTAGAAAACAAATCGGTGTGGGATGCACCTGCACCCCATGTAGGGTTCTAGGGTTAATGCTCAAACGTTTCAAGTTATTATTTATCAATTGTCATTTCGTTGCTAGGCGATGACAATGCGTTTTGTTTTATGATATATAGTCTAAGGTTTTATGCAAAGCATACGCATAACATCATTAAAATCGTAACAAAAAGTCATCATGCCATGAAACAAAACGTAGAAACTACTTTACCGACCTCAAAAAATGTTTAACTAAATCTAAGCGTTGTTGTTGTTGTGCAAGAGGACGCTAAATACTTTTAAGTTAAATTATTTTATGCTATTAATTCTGTTCAACAAATTTAAATTAAGGAGCGACTTAAATCAAACGTTACGCAAGTGGGCCTTAGGCCCACTTGCACAACGATTCTTAAATTGAATTAAGAAGTATTTCACGAGAAAAAAAATATTAAACACCACTAGCGTCTTGCACAACGAAAAATTTGTCGAGTAATATGATTTAAGAACTGTCAAAATTAATTACCGAAAATCGGCTGTTTAGTCTCTGGTTTAGTGGCTAATTTCATTTAAGAACTGTCACACTGATGTTGGCATCTTGTCATTAGCGACGAAAATTATCTATAATTATATAACTGGACCGGACGACGCAGCAGGGGGAGGCCTATGTCCAGCAGTGGACGTCCCTAGGCTGACATGATGATGATGATGATATAACTAATAACAATATACCTACTTGTGTTATTGTTAACCCTAGAATACTACACTATTTGGCGCACATGTTAGTCCTACACTGGGGTGCTAGAACACCCCATACTAAAATGACTGTAATCCTTAAAATAAAATAAAACAATTCATGAAAATACGTTTTATTAAACATAATCGGTAACTTGAGATCACAAATCAGCCTTATTACACAAAGTTAAATGTAGTTTGAGCAACAGCGCTTGTAGGATTTGGTCCTTTTTTGAGGATCACTGCAATGGACTAAGTTGGCATCCAGTAACAGTTCTCCAAATGTTCATGTATCAGTTCCAAACCTAATTTCAAAACTGTCTGCTGAAACTTTATTTTTGGCTTATATATTATTGATCTTGAGCACATGTAAAAAACCCAGGAATTACAACTGGTCCCAACTTATATTTTTTCCTCGCCAGATTTGTGCTTATTTCTGCGTAATTCAAACCTCTGACAGCCATCCGAAACAAAATAAATAAACTTCATTGAATTTTACCTTCATAATATCTAAAAATATGTATATAGTATGTAATTCATATAAGACTATAGTTTTAATAAATAATCAGATTTAATAATTTATTACATATAAATGCATCAATCGTAATAAATAAATAATCTTACGATTTTACTACACTGGGGTACTGGCGTACCCCACAGCACTTATACAGGCGACAACACAACGCGTCACGGTAATGACGTAACGCGAGCGGTTGACACCAAACTAAAATACTCCGACGCGCGAATTCGAGGATATTAAAGAAATTGAGATATTTAGAAAACAAATCGGTGTGGGGTGCACCTGCACCCAATGTAGGGTTATAGGGTTAATGCTCAAAGGTTTCTAGTTATTATTTGTCAATTGTCATTTCGTTGCTAGGCGACGACAATTCGTTTTGTTTTATGCTCAAAGTATATATAGTGTAAGGTTTTATGCGAAACCATACGCATAACATCGCTAAAATCGTAACAAAAAGGCTTCATGCCATGAAACAAAACGTAGAAACTACTTTATCGACCTCATAAAATGTTTAACTAAATCTAAGCGTTGTTGTCGTTGTGCAAGAGGACGCTAAATACTTTTAACTTAAATTATTTTATGCTGTTAATTCTGTTCAAACAATTTAAATTAAGGAGTGACTTTAATCAAACGTTACGCAAGTGGGCCTTATATTGCGTTATTTTGATTGTGTGAAGCTAGCTTATAGCATGGTTAACATTATATATTCGTGATAAATTTGAAGTAAATCCATGCAGTACTTATTGAGTTTATCACGGATATACAAACAAACAGACAAAAATTCTAAAAACTATTTTTTTGGCTTCGGTATCGATTGTAGATCACACCCCAAGTGTTCTTTAAAAAAAATATTAAATGTACAGTTCAAAAATTTAAAGTAATTTTATTTTGTTATAATTTTAAATCATTATAATTTCTACAATCAATAACAGTGTGTTGATTTACGCATCGGGCTCATTAGTTGTGTCTACGGGTTGACACTATAAGAACTGCGACATTTGTAAGCGCCGCGCGCCGCCGCGCTTGGCCGGCGTGTTCTATGAGTGAAAACACAGGTGATATATTATGCAACAATGACTTGTTGAGGAAATTTTATGCAGCTAGTAGTACCCAGCAGCAGCAGTTAGAGGATTTAACCAATTCAGACATGGAGGAGGATGATACACAGTCGGTGAGAAGCGGTATAGAGAATGACCAAAATAGTAGCTTTAGAAAGAGGAGAAAGGACGATTCACCAGGTAGTTGGACAACAGTAAATAAACGCGAGAAGAGAAATCAAGAGCAGATTATAGTAGATAACAATAAAATTGACGTATGTGTAACATGCAAAGATAAACTCCCGAAGCAATTCGCATTAGCGAAATTATTTAAAAGTAATGATATCGGCGGCATAACACGCGTGCGATATATTAACCCTTTAAAGTTGATCATTTCTTTTGATACTGAAGCGGATGCCAATAAAATGATCAAATCTAAAGTATTCACTGAAATGGGCTGGCGATCGCAAAAATCTTGGGAGGTTGGAGTATCTTACGGGATAATTAGGGATATCGAGGTGGACCTTACAATGGAGGAATTTGTCAGTAATGTCTCGAGTGACGTCAAAATTTTGTCAGCGATACGTCTCAATCGCAGATGCAAAGAAACAGATACAAACGAATCAGTTGATAAGTCGAGCCAGTGGACCGCTAGCGAGTCTATACGTATCTGTTTTGAAGGGCCATCTTTACCTTCTCACGTTTATATATATGGCATGAAAGCGAAAGTCGAGAAATATGTGTACCCAGTAACGCAATGCACAAAATGCTGGCGATATGGCCATACAGTAAAAATGTGTTCTTCGAGGAAAATAATATGTCCTAGATGCGGTGGTAACCATGAACTGTGTGAAACAACTACATTCATGTGTGTCAATTGCCGGGGAAGTCATTTGGCCTTGGACAAATCATGTCCAGTTTTTATAAAAGAGAAGAAATTACGCGAGTTAATGAGTGAGTTTTGTTGCAGCTACCGTAAAGCTCTGTTATTATATGTACCGCCGTCCCCTCCACCTAACAACAACACACAATCTCAACATACTGTGGCACCGCAACACGATATCATAACAAATAATAGCTTCACGCCATTAGACATCAATGAGGACCATATAACGTATGCAGACAAAGTGAAGGCTCGCCCTACGCCTAAACCGCGACAGACTACGCAGTCAGCACGAGCAGCGAAACAAAAACATAAAACGCGGCATGGTCGGCAGTCTCGGCCGGTCACTCCCGCTGCGGTCGTCGGTTTCGACTGGGACTCGGACAAATCATCTACAGCCGCGGAAAGTAATCGGTCGCCGCATTCGCACACATCACGGACGACACGCGATCAACAAAAAGGCAATACTTCGTTTGGTACAGTATTACATTTCATAAGCGATATTATTTTACAGAGAGGTTCATATACAGATAAAATACATAGTGTGGTTAAAATAATTGTAGACTGGCTGGTAGCCATTGTAGTTAATAGTTTGCCGGAGGACTCAATTTTAAGTAAAATTTTAAATGGGTTCTCATAATTTAATTGAATTAAATATTGTACAATGGAATGCACAAAGTCTGAGGCCCAAAAGTATTATATTCGAACAACTGTTGTGTAAAGATAAGATACATATAGCTGTTATAAGCGAAACGTGGTTTGAACCTGATAATTGTTATAATATTAATGGTTATAGTGTTTACAGAAAGGATCGTTTAGACGGCTACGGGGGAGTAGCTATTATCGTACATAAATCTATAAGTGCTCAGGTGTTCAATATTCAAAATAATAACCCTGGTATTGAGGTATTGGGATTGAAATTGTTTAATTGCCAACATATTAAGAATATTGTTGCCGTATATTGTCCTTCAACAGTTCACACTTTACAGAGAGATTGGGATAATATATTTTCATTAACAAACAATAAAACTTTAGTATTAGGTGATTTTAACGGCCACCACTCACACTGGTCGTATAAAACCGATCAGCGTGGTTCCTTGATTTTCGATGCAATGATAAGTTATGACTTTATATCACTCAACGATGGTAGTCCGACTCGTATTAGATTAGCCAACAATATACTGCAACAATCTTCACCCGATATCTCTTTTATCTCATCTGATTTGGCACTAAGTTTTCATTGGAAAGTTACGAATGAATCGTTAGGTAGCGATCACCTAGTTATTCACTTATCTACCACTCTTAATGTAACTAACCAAATTATTTATAAAAGAAATTTCAATAAAGCTGATTGGGAAAGGTATGCTGATTCCATTGAAAACATGTTACATGAGGCCCCAACCCTAGAAGACCCTCAGATGTGCTATGACTTTTTCGAGAACACATTACAAAGGGCAGCTGAGTTACACATCCCTCGAATTATTATTCCTCAACACATTAGTAACAAATTTAAGCCAAAACCATACTGGAATGCCGAGCTATCTAAATCGGTAGCCGCACGTAGGTTAGCGCTAGCTAAGTTTAGGCGTAACCCTACGCCTCAGAACTATACATTATGGCAGGAAAAGATTCGAGAATCTCAAAAGGACATACGTAAGGCCAAATGTGAATGCTGGAGGCAGTTCTGTTCAAGTGTCGATAGCACAACATCTGCCAGTGATATGTGGCGAAGTATGAGATGGGTGAAGGGTTGCAAGACTCCTAGCCGATACATTGACCCCAATTTGGCAGAAAACCTTCTTAATGATTTAACGCCTGATTATGTTTCCCCTCCGGAACCCAACTTTCAAACTTGTAATTCTAAAATAGAATGTAAAATATCTCTCCATGAATTAAATAATTCTATCAAACCAAAAGATACAGCACCTGGTTGTGACGAGATTTCTTACTCAATGGTAAATAATCTTCCCTGCTCTGGTAAGTTACTGTTACTATCTTTATATAATAGGTTTTATGACATTGGTTTTGTTCCGAAACAATGGCGTAGCATTCGTATCATACCTATCCCTAAATTAGGCCGAGATTCACAACTGTTATCTTCTCTGCGACCTATTTCTTTGATATCTTGCTTGTGCAAAATTTTTCATTCGATCTTAAATAAAAGAGTGGAATGGTATCTCGAAAATAAATGTGTATTCTCAGATAAAACAGTTGGGTTTCGCAAGTCTAAATCGTGTTTAGACAGTCTTAGTTATGTAACAAATAAAATTCAAATTGGATTTAATAATAATTTAGTGACAGTGGGATGTTTTATTGACATAATTAATGCATATAATAATATAGATGTAAATAGTTTATTAAACATTCTCGATAAATTAAAAATAGGTCGAAAATTTTGCTTGTATTTGTGGAGATTTTTAAAGGAAAGAACGCTTAAAATATCAATCAATAATAATGATATTTGTAGGTCAACAGGTCGTGGCTTAGCTCAAGGAGACCCTTTATCCCCTCTTTTATTTAACGTCGCTACTTACAAAATTTGTGAATCTATCAGGAATGTTGACATATCCCAATATGCAGATGACTTTGTATTGTTTAAAACTGGTTGCAATGTCAATATTGTCGTGGCAGAATTACAATCAGCACTAAATATGTTTCACACAATGATTTTAAAATTAGGGCTAGAAATATCTACTACTAAGACTAAAGTTTGTGTATTTAAAAAAGGTGTATTTAGACAATCTGTAAACCTAAAATAAGATAACAGTAATCTCACGACATGTCATAATATTAAGTATTTAGGAATGTGGTTGGATCAGTCCTTAAGATGGGGAAAACACATAAACGAGATTGTTCAAAAAGTGTTAAAATACATTAATATATTGAAGGTGTTAGCTGGTTCCAGTTGGGGCGTACACCCTAGACATTTGAGACGTCTATATATATCTATAATACGCAGTAGGTTAGATTATGGAAGCTTTATATACGACTGTACTTATAAATCTCATTTAGAAAAATTAAACAAGGTTCAAAATCAAGCCCTTCGGGTAATCGGTGGCTTTATTAGAAGTACACCCATCCATGTGATGGAAAGTGAATTGAACGTACCTCCATTGCATGTTCGTAGGAGATACCTAGGTGGTAAATTTCTGCTTAAATGCATGTCTTTCCGAGAGAATATCTCGATTAACTTGATTGAGTCCTTAACTGCAGATATCAATAATAACGCGCAACATTGGAGGCGCAGGGAACTACCTTTATTAGTATCGCTTTACCATTTCTTTAAACCATTTTGTATCCACTCAGTTAAGGTACTTGAAATGTTCACTCTAGATACATGGGTTGCTGGGATAAATATACATGATGTTATAAAAGATAATATTCCATTGTTAACTAAGCCAAAACGACAACAAGATAGCAATCATCTAAAACAAGTTTGTACACATTATATAGCACAGAAGTACGTAGGTTTCCATAAGGTTTACACGGATGGCTCTAAGACTAGCATTGGTTGTGGTGCTGCTGTGTGGGACCCACAATTAGATACTGCGCTCAGGTTTGGTATAGATGCCGATATATCAATTATGCATGTTGAGTTAATTGCAATAGCAGAAGCGTTATCATATATTTGCTCTATTAATCACCAGAATTTCGTCATTTTAACTGACTCTAAGAGCGCGCTGCAACATTTGGCTCGGTGCACCTCGTCTATACGAGGAGTACCGATAGCCTACACGATTTTGGAATCTATATCAAGGCTGAGTTGTAGATCAATATCGGTGATACTGCAATGGATTCCATCTCATGTACAGATCAAAGATAACGAAACTGTTGACTTGTTGGCCAATCAAGCAGTCTCGGAAGGTATTTGTGTGAATATTTCTCCGCTATATACTGATTACCTTAAAATACTAAAAAGGCAGTGCCTAGATGTCTGGAGCGAATATTTTAACAAAAGATCAACAGAGAAAGGGATATGGTATAAAACGATCCAACCACAACTTCCTATAAACCATCTAATAGATCAAAATGTACTATGTAGAAGTAACCTTGTTATGGCAATGAGACTTCGTTCCGGTCACATTCCGTCAAATAAGTTTGGGTTTTTAATGAGAAAGGTTGCTTCACCTGCTTGCGAAGAATGCGGAGTGGTCGAGGATGTTCAACACGTTTTGATGGAGTGTGTACGGAACGAAGTCCTAAGAAACAATTTGCTTGGTTCCTACCAATTCGAAGTCGGAGCATGTAACTCGATTTTATCGGATCCTTTATCAGAACCTGCTAAAATATTATATAAAATAGGTTCAGTAGCTTTAAGGAGATAATTGAGTGATTTGTTATAGTTTTAAGGTTGATTTTACAGGGCGACGTTATCGCTCAGCGATAAAGCCCTTTAATAAAGAATAAAAAAAAAAAAAAAATTAAATGTACAGTTTTGACTTTCCTACCATTTTAATATACCTATGTATAGATTGACCGTTTAAATTAAGTGGACATTGTAATATTTTACACAGGAGACTTTGTTTATGAAAGTGCCGAATATTATACTCTATTATTTTTTTAATAACAGAAAGATACCCGACACATAATTATTGTCTTTTTTGCAAGAAACATTTATTTTGCTAGAAAATTATTTAAAAATAGTGACATCTATCGGTCGGTAAATAGCCATAAAACACTTTGAAGGTACATATTTAGACTAACTCTACTTTTACTAACAAACTTATAATGATCATAGATGGCACCACATATATAACCAGTTTTGGATGATCCCTGTTTTGTTTGGGACTACGTACAGAAGAGAGGTCAAGCTGTACACCGAAAACCACTCAACCGATTGTGATGTAACATATACTATTTTATAGGTTTGAGTATCCTTTGTACATGAGTATAAGCAAGAGTATTGAAATCAATTTCGCCATTTTAGAGATCTTTAGCAATATAGGGAAAGACAGACAGACAGACATAAATTCAAAAAAATATCAAGTATTGCTTTTTAGCATTTTCCTAGATTTTTTAGCTAATTTTCGTCAAAATATGTTTAATGTACAGACTTTTTCACCTCTACAGTTTTATTATAGTATAGATTACATAATACTAACATTCGCATATATGATAATACCTAATCCCAACCCACCGAGTGTTTTCTGTTATGAAAAAAACATTATCTTGCACGAGTCAAATCCCAACCCACCGAGTGTTTTCTGTTATCAAAAAAACATTATCTTGTACGAGTACTAGTATAGTATTACTAGCTGACCCGGCAAACGTTGTTTTGCAAATTTTTTTTTTTTTTTTGGAAAATAGATGTTGGCCGATTCTCATAGATACCGGATAAGCACAAAAAATTTCATCAAAATCGGCCAAGCCGTTTCGGAGGAGTATGGGAACGAAAACTGTGACACGAGAATTTTATATATTAGATAATATCTGTGATAAGGTCGTATCTTATAGTGATTATACGTCACTATAATAAACTTTGCACACGCTTTTTAGCTTCTTCTTGTCGTGTCATCGAGTCAATGGCGATTATATCATATGTGAGAAGTAATCTGTAGGTACATAATTTACAGCTATGGCGTACAACTCGGCCAACAAACACTTAGCTGGACAGGAGGAACAGAACAGCAAGTGTGGCATGTCCTGCTTTATAGCCGCATCGCAAGGAGTCCTTGGTCGCAAAGACCCATCTGTAGAGGTTGTACCTGCAACGGCCCACCTGTGTTCGCAGACGATTCAAGGATTTCTAGGTGAGCCAAGGCAGGTCCTACCCTGCCGGGAGGTCCTCTGCAGGTGCGATGTAGTGCTCAGGAGGAATATCCATTTCTTGCCACAGCTTTCGGCGTGCCTCGACTGGGCTATCTATAAGGGGCTTTGAATACTGCCGTCCGTCTCTTGTTTCAACTTCTCGACGGAGCACATTACACTTCACCGCACCGCTGGAGGTGCGATACCTGCCAAAGGGTACACCATACGCTGTTTAGCAATAGGTACATAATTTATTTCCCGCATATTAATTTTTTAACAAATTTGTTGAAATCAACATGCTGATTAACCAATATAAAAAATTGTGTCTGATGAAGCATGAAGCATGAAAGTAGAATCAATGCTGTGGAGTGAGAGCTTTAAGGAGTATGTGCGGAGTAAGGCTGATTGATAAAGTGAAAAACAGTGTGATACGAGAGAAGTGTGGTCTAAAAGAAGATGTAGTGACAAAGGTTGAAAAAGGAATGTTGCGTTGGTTTGGACATTTGGAACGGATGGATGAAAGAAGGAATACGAAAGGAGTGTATCGTGCGAGAATTAATGGAAATGTCGGTAGGGGACGCCCTAGGCGGACGTACGCCGACCAAATAGGTGACGTACTGAAAAAGGGCCAAATTAAAAGTACCCATAACCGACGCGCATGCATGATGAGGTTAATGAATGTCGAGGAAGCGAAAGAAGTATGTTTGAACCGAAGCATGTGGCGTTCTATAGTCTCTGCCTACCCCAATGGGAGACAGGCGTGACGATATAGATAATGTCTGATTTATTTCGTGTACGACTTATAATAAGAAATCTTAAAAATAACAGGTCTTGATAAAATTGGCTCTAATATTGGGTATAAAATTCAATAGTATTAATTCGCTGCAATATTGTTCATAGTTTTCTTACCTATTGTTATTTAGTAACATTAGATATATAATAGAGCAGCTAGCTTGCTGTATTATATATCTACATACATACATATGTACATGGACTCACGCCTGTTTCCCGGAGGAGTAGGCAGAGACTACGAACGCCATTTGCAACGATCCTGACATACCTCTCTTGCTTCATTCATTCCCATCAAGTTTCTCATGCATGCTCTTCTGTTTAGGATACTTCTGAGGATGTCTCCAATCTGGTCAGAGAACGCCCGCCTAGGTCTTCCCCTGTCCCTGTTATATTTCTAATGGCTAGGTATTGAAGGTCATGGTCACACATTAAGGTGGCGGCAGACAGTGTCTTGAATATGTTACCCCTTAATATTTGAGCTGTCATGAGTACTGCTTCACGTTGAGTGTCATATTAATTATATATAATTTTCTGCCGATTTGCGTGGTGGGGTGTAATAAAAATACAGAAGGATATAAAACCAAAAAAAGGGTGCAAAAGGCCCTCTATGTTTCTTTGATGCGCTCGAGTAAATCCTGAAATCCCTACTAAGGCTATGCCAATGCTTGTGAATCATTCAACGTCAACATGATAATTCTAAAATGTTGCGTGATATTAGCTGATTATGGAATAGTGTACATTTATGATGATAGTGTACATTCATGATGATAAAATATCAACGCCTTATGACTAATGAAAATTAGGCAATAAAAATTATTTCAATTCAGTCTGATAATAACAACACCGAGGACTTACTATAGCCATGTTAAGATTGTCTGTATTCTCAGCATTGATCACGTGCCTCAATACAACTACCATTAACATCAATCAATAATCTGTATTTATCAAATTCCTGTGTTACTGTGACTGACAAACAGCTCACAGACGAAACAACTGGGCACAAGAAGCTAAAATTTGGGTTTATGCCACTTGGTGTCCTCGATTCACCTCAGAATAGCTTCACTTAGCTGATATTACCCAGCTGAAATAAGTCGTCATAAACCAAGGACTTTGTTCTTCGTAACTTCGTTGTGGATAAAACTAGAAGCCTGATTTTTTGTTACCATGGCATAAAAACAATACTTGTCAAAAATACCAAGTCTCGCGACCGTAAAAAGTTGTGAGATCCATGTAAAACCAAGTCGTTTAATTAAAAATCTTTAATGTTTTAAATAAATATATTGACTTGGCAATCGCATTAAACAATCTAATTTATGTGTGTATTAGTTATGAGATATTTTTTGTTTTCATGCGATGGCCGAGTCAATCTATTTACTTAAAACATTAAAGATTTTTAATTAAACGACTTGGCATTATATGGATCTCACAACTTTTTAAGGTCGCGAGACTTGGTATTTTTGGCAAGTATTGTTTTATGGGATAAAAATGTAGTTTCTAGATCATTCAAATGTAATAACCAGAAACCAATATAACGCGATAAAATTCGTAAACTGTAGTTTAATTTCAATGTGTAACATTCGCGTAAATCCAAGAAAATACTAGTGATTATATAATTTACTTGTCTAACAATATGATTTAAATACATAAAAACACTTGGTTGCACATTCATATTTTTATCAATACATTTGACACACGGCAAGATAAAACTGTTGAAGGTACTATCAGAGATAATTATGATAACAATTTGATATGGCTTAGGAATATTTAGCCCAGTAACCCGTTTGTCAATGTCTGATATCAATTAACATTCGTAACGGTGTCCGATCATTTGACAAAAAACAAATGAAAAATTTTCATTTGACAAATAGCATTTGACAAAATTATACTTGATAAATTTATTATTTTACAAACTATTGTTTAATAAACTACTCATTAGACAATATATTTACTATAAAAAAGTTATTATGCTAAAACATTAATTTACAAATTGATTATTTTTTTAAACATGTTATTTGACAAAACAACGTAAAGCATAAATAACATTTGACAAAATGCCTTGCTTGGTAAATATTTTAGTAACCAAAATCTACGTTAAAACAAAAATCATTGTGTAGGGTCAACTGAAACAATGGTTGGTTAGGATAGGTTAGAACTGCGACCACAACGCAGAACGAGAATGCCAGAACCGAATTCTACCTACTTATTTCGCTTAATTCAGGCAATGTGATTTTTTTTTAAAAGACTTAAGTTTCTTTGGAATTAGTATTAATACAAAATTATTACTTGCCTATAAATAATCTGTCCAAGATGAAAATTGCAACCATGCAATTAAATATTTTCAAAATTTCGCGTAAGTATTGGTTAGAAATTAGTTATTTTTAAAAACTAATAATTTATCTTCTAACTTTTTGTACAATCACCAATTTGGCAAACGAATTATATAGTCAAATGATTATTTTTAAAATAATTATTTAACATTTTAATTATTTTCCAAGTAAAACATTTGCGAAACCTGTATTATGTCAAATGATTGTTTTTAAAGTAATATGTTTGCGAAATGAAAGTTTGTCAAATGATTAGTTTTTCAAACGTTGTTTGTAAAATGATCTTTTGTCATACGTTTTTTGTCAAACAATAGTAAACCATTCGTAACTTATTTTGATAGTACTGAAATGTTTATTGACTAGAAATAAGTCATGCAACTGTCAAGGAGTTACACTAAAAATCTTTAAAGTTTAATTCTATAATACTTAATTATTAATATAAGTTAATTAAATAAGTCCGCTAGTTGTTCTTAAATGTGTTAGACCGTATATATATATAATTATAACTGGTCAAGAACAGGCAAATATGCATATGAACTGAATGAATTTCGAATGATGAATGAATAAAAATGAAATTAAAACAATTTCACTTGTCAGCACACATTTATTAATCAAATACTGAAGGTCATACAAAATCTGTGCGAAGAAGAAGATTAAAAATGTACCCACTATTTAATACCAAGGGATTCTAGGCCAATAGGGAATATATTTAAAAGCGTAATATGTAACATGCAGATGCATTTGTATCATTGTCCTATCAGGTCAATGCGTGGTGCGTAATGCTCAGTGAAACAGTTTGTTTTGGTGACTGAAGAAACAGATGAGTGAGCGAACACGCGCAATGACATAGCAAGGTTCATCAAGAGAAGACAGTGGTGGTTTGGGTAAGCCATCTGGATGACATCTCTGTCTTCATGTCTGCAAGTGATTTGAACCAGACGTTCTTGGAAAACTCACAAATGTCCATTACATAACAGCGCCAACCCGTTTTGGGAACTTTTCCGTTATGGTGGTCACTTTTAAAACTGGCCGTGTCACTTATGTTTTGTATACATCAATTAAAACAACAACTTATTACCTGAAACTCGAAACACTAAACACAAACTATTCCTTGTTCTGCTCCATTCTCGCATGCAGCAAATTTGCAAAATCCGTCAGTCCAGGCACATTAGCCTTCTGATACCATTCCTCTTCCTTTATCTTTTCAAACCAAGCTGTCACCTTTTTGAACTTTGCATCTATTGGTACTAACGCCGCCAGTGAAGACACAGTCGCAACGATTGACACATCTGCTAACGTTAGGTATTCACAAGCCACAAATTTATTCGCCTCCAAATATTTCTCCAATACCGCATAACCGTTTTCTACAGCAGCAATATGCGCCTCACTAGGCTCTGTCAACTTCTCAAGTACAATTCCCACTACAATTGGTGCCAATGATGGAAACAGTATTGTTGCATCGAAGAACAATCGCTGATCAATTGTGGCTCTTAAAGCCAAGTCACTAGGGTACAATTCTCCTCGCTTATCTGCTCCATATTTGGAAACTAGGTAGGTTATGATAGCATGACTATCAGCTAGTATGAAACCTCTGTCTTCTATAATAGGTACTTTATGCAGAGGGTTTTTCTCTAGATATTCCGGCTTCATTTGTTCTCCAGCAAGAGTATTCACTTCTTGCGTCTCATATTCTAGTTTCAGAATGTCTAATATCATAAAAACTGCTCGGCATGGTGGGCTGGCGTCTATTTTATATATTTTGATCGGCATGTTAGCTGTTCCTCGTTTTTGATAACACTGAGCATTGATAACGATTGTAAGCCTTTATATCGCATGTGATAATAATCTGCTGCGTCACTAGCAGATATTTGATAGAGATACTGTGAAGTAGGTACTTTGAGAATATTTGAAAAGTTATCATTAGCAAGAAGACAAAAAGTAATAAGATAATAATATACCTAATACGTAGTCAGTATACATGAAATCCTTGATTTACCGAATGACCGACAGACAACGCACAGCCAAAACTTTTGGACGCAAGAAGCTGAAATTTGGCATGTGTGTTCCTTGAAGATTCATGTTTCCATTAATCCTTGTGTAAAGTAAGTATTTATTATATTGTACTATGCCTTCCTGTGTCTTTACTGAATAAAGTTTCATTCATTCATTCAAGATCGTAACGGATAGCGGCGTTGCTATGGGCATCCTGTGGTGTAATATATAGGGCCCAAATTATTATTTTAATGAATAAGTGTATTAGCGCAAAGCGTAACAACTGCCAAGTAGCAGTGTAGACAGGCATGCACTTTCACTAGCCTTGTACTTACTTACTTATCGTGTCGATGGCAACACATTAAATAGATTTGGCCCAAAACTCGTCTTGAGAATTATAGTGTACTTATTTTATAAAAAATTGCTAATATCCACCAATTTGTAATAAAATATGTTATAATATAATATTTTTATAATATAATATTTTTATAATACAGAATATGCTTCAAGAGCTAAGCATAGCAAGCCTTGAGGTTGGACTGATGATGAATCGGTCAAAAACAAAAGTTATGTCTAACAGCTGCAAACGTAAGGTCGAGGTAGACGGGCAAGTAATACATTATGTCGATGAGTACATTTACTTGGGCCAGATAGTCTCGTTCGAGAACAGGCAAGAAAAAGAAATCGACCGCCGGGTCGAAAATGCCTGGAAGACCTTCTGGTCCCTAAAAGCGTTATTAAAGAGCAATCTTTCAATGACACATAAACGCAGACTCATCGACATGTGTATCTTGCCCGTCCTAACTTACGGAGCTCAAACATGGTCCCTGACCGAGTCACAAAAGTTCAAGCTCGGGGTTTGTCAACGCGCAATTGAAAGGAGCGTATTAGGTTTAAAACTTAGTGATCGAATTCGCAACACCGTAATACGCTCCAAGACGGGCATCATAGACGTGGGCATTAAAGCTGCTAAACTGAAGTGGGACTGGGCGGGGCATGTCTACCGATTGAATCCCGAAAAGTGGACAAGTATTGCCACAAGGTGGAAACCAGAGTGTCGTCGTCAAAGAGGCAGGCCGAGAAAAAGATGGCGCGATGATTTGGACAATTTTATTAAAGACTGGCAAGATATGGTAAAAGACAGGGACCAGTGGAAGAATGTGGGGGAGACCTTTGCCCAACATTGGGACAGCAATGTTTAAAAAAAAATATATTTATGAAATAATATAATATATTATATTATTTCATAATATAATTATTTTATTTTATTCACCATCCTCCTAGCGTTTATCCCGGGGTCCGCTTTCTAGTCTAAATGGATTTGACTGAATATTAGCTTTTCCACAGAGCGACTGCTTGTCTGACCTCTGCAACCCAAAGGGCTAGCTATATGAAATATTTAGTATAAAGACTATTTGGTAAACAGATATAAACAGATATATACAAGAAAACAACTCATCAAAACGTAACTAAACACGGTGATGAACGATTAATTTCATGATAAAAAATAATATATAAATCAGCATTTGGTACATCCCCAAATTAATACAACGTTGGCCATAACAAGTTCTTTTCTAAAAAAATACTAATAAAAGTTGTAAAATACGAACAACTCAATAAAAGGGATGTTTTTACCCTCGGCGTTGGCACCCACCGGGATATTTTCAGAAACACAACCCCTAAAGGGAAAATCCTCGGGGAAAATCTAGTTGTCTATCAGTAGGGTGACCATATTTGATAAAAGTCCGCACTAGTAGTTTAATAATAAAGATATTACATTTTCTGTAAAGTTTTCAACAAGCTGGCTATCAGATAGAAAAGGACTAGGGTACTTTAGAAGTAGGTACTATTGTTTTTTTTCTTCGCTGTGGAAATGTATTTACGCACTTATGTGGGACTCGAAGGCTGGAGTGCAAGGCCGTAATACCCACTAAAACCACAGCGCATACTTCTACGCCATTTTGGGGGCGCCAGGGAGTCTGACACCCCGACGGATAGCCACAACCTCCTTGGCGGCGGATGAAGGTGTTGGGCTCCGCCGCCAAAACACCCAGCGGCCGCAGAGGATAGAGAGGACGGCAACCTGACAACACCGCATCTCCTCTTCCTCTGCGGCCCCAGCGAGACGCAACAATGGTGCGCCCCCGTTTGGTCGCGGGAGATAGGGCGCGCGGCAACGCAACACCGACATGCCTCTCCTGCCGCGACCGCGCCCGACTGCGAGGGACAGACAGAACTGTCCCCCGCACCCGCACCTTTAGACGCATCCTGCACAGGCCTCCTCCAAGCCCACGGGGAGCGTCCACTCCCGGGATCTCTCTTAGCTTCACCGCGGGTGTCCAAGCCACGGTTACTAAGCCCCCCCACCACGACAAGGTGGAGATCCTACGGGGGGAGAGGAGTCTGCCTATGCGTGACGTTTTTGCGTATTGGCAAGTAAAATCTACTTGAGCTCTGATCGAATTACAAAAGTATTATAAATAAATAATTCTAAGATTTATTTCTCTGATATTTTCCTGTCGGTATATAGGATTGAGAGTTGATATTTGAGTAGATAGAAGTATTACTTAATTCTGCTGATAAAATAATAAACTTAACTAATGTCATAAAGCGCATGGCTAATCGTTCATAAGCCATGCGGTTTAAAATCTTCACCGGCATTTTTGTAATAAATATTTCCTGGCAATTAACTGCCTACATTATAACATGTTAACAATCAAACTTAATTCTAAACCTGAATGAAGTAACTATGGGAATCCATACTAATATTTTAAATGCGAAAGTATGTTTGTTTGATTATTGGTCCTTTTTTAAAAGACCAATAATCAAACAAACTTTGTTAAAGTTATAGTAATTTTTTGTACGTGGATATAGAGGCTGCAGAATAACTTAGGTTACTTTTTATCACAAGAACTACTTGCCACACTAGTGGAGTGACGGGTGAAGTTTAGTATGAAGATAAATCTTTATCTCATTAAAAATACTGTCCTTTGAAACAGTGCCGACACTCATGGTCACCACACTTATAAGTAACAAATATATCGTCCCACCTTTCTTTGTTTTTCGCACAAACTCGGCCGTTGGCCTGAGTTATCGGTGTCTTACCTCACAACATCTCCCCCTCCCTTCCCCCGGCCTAGCTTCACCCCCTGCGACATCCTCCCCTGGTCATTTGTCATGCCTGCAGTTATACGTTGCTTGTTATTGATTGTTATTATTGGGACACACTTGTTTTCGTATATGTGGGTCATTGGACTAAGTGCCTAAGATACTGTTGGGTCACTCTGCAGGCTTGATGTCCTTGAAGTACGAGGGTCACGGAAGCTATTAGGATAATTAGTCGACAACTAAAAAAACGATGCCTGCCAAAGTTTTCGTAAAACCTTGAGGTTTCGATACTCTTCATAATATGATCCAATTAACAAATAATAATTAATGACTTACATTATAGTGTACTTTTAAAAAAAAAAACACATTACGTAGTAATATCGCCGTGGGTCATAAATATTTCATTAGGGTACAAATAAATAGGTCGCGTGACCATGTGTACTGCCTAAAAACTTATATAAAAATTGAGTCATAATCTCATGCTTAGTTTAAGAAGACAAAGAGCTGAAATTACTTCTTGGATGTCATATTTTATTACCATCTGAATTTGTGTAAAGAAAACTGATTTTTCATAATTACTTATATACATAAACAGTAGCATTTATAAAATGGTATTAAATAATGGATATTATCATAAAAACTTGCTTATGTAGTGCTTAGTAGCTTGATAGTGTTTACCTATATTTAAGAAGAATGAAATTGGTCAGAATAATTTCGTGGGAGTGGGATTTATATCTGCTGATATTTGCTTTGCGATAAAGATTTTGTGCCTAATTCCAACATTAGGCACAAAATCTGTATCGAGTAGAAAAGTCACCACCAATGGTGACTTTTTTAACGGATATCGGATTTGGTAGCAATATTTTAGTGCGAATAGATTATTCGCCTGCAACCTGCATGTCTGCGAGTTCTCAATAGCAATGAATACAGATTTACATAGCAGCGCAGTTCATAAGGATTTCGTGTGCCGATTCCAAGTGGGGACTGTCCCCAGTTTAGATCGTAGTTGGCGCCGTTGGCGGCGCTAGCGTCGTTCTCCGTCGCTCTTCTTGCTCTTGTAGTTAAGATACACAGGAGGAACGTTCGTCCCTCTTGCTCTCGTAGAGACAACTGCCACAGCTCGACTGCCACGCCGCCAAGCGGTAATTTGGGTCACAGAAAGTTTGTCTTTAGAGCGCCCATAGAAAATGCGCCGCTATGTAATTATCTGAGCCCTTTGTCAATAGTATTCCGATCATCTTAATCTTAATATATAAAATCCTTGCGTTACTTACTGACTGACAGACACGCTACAGCCGAAACTATTGGGTGCAAGAAGCTGAAATTTGGCATGTATGTTCCTTGGGGACCGTAGGGGTGCACTAAGTAGGGATTTCCCGAAATTCCCACGGGATCGGCCAAAACGGGTAAATTAAAAAAAAAACAGGCGTAGCAGGATATAATTGTGACGTCTGTCAACAGTGTTGACAACAGTGTGGGTTGACTCAACACACGCTTGGCCAACCTGGTGGCCAATGTTTTAGCCCTTCTCACAATGAGATGAGCGCTGTGCTCAGCAGCGCGCAGCAGGATAGATTATAAATCAAGGTTAATGATTGATGTTGACTTTCGAAACGTCAAGAAAACAGAGGAATATTGTGTTACTTTCACTATTAACAGCCCTATAAACTGCCTTTAAAGTAAATCAAGAATGGTATCGTATGGTAGGTAGGTACGTTTTATAATACATACACACATACATAGACTCACGCTTGTTTCCCGGAGGGGTAGGCAGTGACCACGGAACGACATTTGTAACGATCCAGACATATCTCTCTTGCTTCATCCACTCCCATCAAATTCCTCCTGCATGCTCTTCTGTTTAGGGTACTTCTAACCTTTCCTGTTTTAAGGATGTCTTCAATCTGGTCAGAGAACGTCCGTCTAGGTCTTCGCCTTCGTCTTATCCCATTCACACTTGCCTTATAGGTATATCTGCTTATCAGTTTTATTATATTTAAGATATAGAATCATCATCGTCTTAGCGGTATCCTCAAGACTTTGTCTTAGATCCGAGCTAACCTGATAATATTAGCTTAAACTATAATAAAATATACTATGATAAATAATGAGGACATTTAGGTTATTATCAATCAATGAACAATTTTACACACACACTCCCATCTGATATTTGATAACATGACTTTTCCAATAAAACATTAGATATTTTTCGTTCGTTTGGTCGAAGTCGACGATATCTGGCTTGCGGTTAGATAATATATTCAATAATTGTGTGATAAGCGTGACTATTTGTGATCTCGTTACAATAGAACGGGCTCTGCCAATTTGAGATCAATTGATTCTCCGTAAATTGTCTTGAAATATTCTAATTATTATTATTCTATTTAAATAGAGTGAACATTATTTTTTTTCAGTCACTAAATCACTACTACTATTACACTTACAACCCAAAACAAACCAACTAGCTAGAAACACGCAGAACTTACATACACAGACCATTGCGCCAATCTGCCGACAAATGTCCAGCCATTCCAAAATATGGCCGAGAAAAGAACTCCTAAGCAACAATCAGGAGTATTAATAGTACCGTACATCAAAGTATGTTGCTGACAGCCTCCCCCCTCCCCCCTTGGAAGATAATAGCTTTTCCCTGTAACAGTAACATATCAGCAATCTTTATTGGGTAATTATTTCTTGCCCACGTTAACTATGACAAACATAATTATTTGTGTTGTGCAAACGTTTGCCGATGATAAATCATTGTTTGTATATTCTTATTTTGGAAGTCATACTGTTTTAAGTTTGTTGTAGGTTTTTTATAAACAACAAAATGTTTAGAATATATTAGTAGAAAGCCTAGTAGAGAGACTGAAAATCTTTAATGCGGAGGGTCTCGCGTTCAAACCTGCGGTGGTCACTTCTGACATTTCGAAGTTACATGTGATATCAAATTATTAATTAATATCTCTAGCCTACCAGTGAATGAAAAGATTGTTAAGGAACTTCCATGTCTGTGAGTAATATTCTTAAAAAACATGAAATGTGTGAAGTTTGTCAAGTCGCACTTAGTCATGGTGTAGGTACTAGGGTCTAACCCTTCTCAAAATGACACGAATACCTAGACGTGAGACAGTTTATAAGCAAGGCTTATGATGGGAAACGCTTTGTGCGTTTCCCATCATAAGCCTTGCTTATTAAACTTTCAGCAGAATAGTGAATATGTTGCAGTCAAAACTCTTAACAGAACAGGTTGGTCAAAAGTGGTTTTGTCTGAAAATTATTGTTTATTAGTACTTTGACTGCAATTTGCGGTTAAAAGTACTTTTGACTGACTCTCTTCGTCAAAAGTAGCTTTAACTGCAATAAAGCATCAGTCAAAAGCACTATTAACTCGTTAGATGTGAATAAAAATTACCTAGTCGCCCAATAAGCTAAGTAGACGGTGCCCTGCTTCGCAGGGCTCCTATTTTCGAATGCGGGGTCACAAGAGAACCTAACATAACCTATTAGGTAAGTACCTACACATAACTAAGTATCCGGAGCGGACGAGAATTTTTCATAATACCTAACACTATAGAATAAATATAAAACAAACTTTTAGACTTACTGTTTCATCTTTGCAAACTTAATGTGTCCACGCAAGCAATCAAAAAGCATTTTTGATTTTACAATTCCACAAAATAATGCCCCAGGAAGTGATCACCTATCCACATGGTCAATAATGCAACATACATACATACATAGACTCACGCCTGTTTCCCCGAAGGGGTAGGCAGAGGCATATTAAACGCCCACTTTTCGCCAGTGTTTTGATCCCACGTAATAGGTGGCGTGCCTATTGCCGCTTATCGGGATATTTTGTTTGCCAGAGCCTCGTCCGTTGATCGGCAGGTGCACCACTTGCAGGTGAGGTTGGCTTGGGACCCTAAGTTCTTGGTGGGAACCCTATGCACCCTATGCACCAATGCAAGCGTTGCTTAATTTTGTCATTCTATTACGAACGTCACGTTATGGGCGATACTTATACCATTTAAGCTAGATAAGTGGATGTCTATAAAATAATTCTAATCTAAGTTTATTCTGTGATACTGTGTCGGGCGTAATGACGTCTTCATTTATATTAGTGACTCATAAAGTCATATTCATCCGCATCCTGTTAGCCTGGAAACCAACATTAAACCATTTAGATAACAGCTTTTGACGACAGAAATATATACTCGTATAAACAACAAATATATGTAAGTTTTGTTTATACGTGTATTTAGTAAGGCAGTGGTCTCTGCAGGCTGACTGTTTTTGCAAACTATTTGCCATTCGTACCGTATTAAGTAAAGGTATGTGCTGTTTTATTGACTGTGGTCAATGATGAAAATAGAAACAGCGAGATTTTTGCCATTGAGATGTTTTAAATCGTCGTCGGCTACTGTACTGTCGTAAAACTACACCAAAAAAAAAAGTTTAGATTTAAAATAGGAATACACCAACCAAAAAAAAAAAATCGCTTGCTAAACGGTGAAGGAAAACATCGTGAGGAAACCAGCATGTCTGAGAGTTCTTCATAATGTTCTCGAAAGACGTGAAGTCTGCCAACCCGTACTTGGCCAGCGTGGTAGCTTCGGCCTTATCCTTCTCATAGTGAGAAGAGGCCCATGCCCAGCAGTGGGACAGTTAAAAGGGCTGATGAAGATGATGAACCAAAAAATACTCGTACCTAAGTTTAATATTACTAGGATTTTATCTAAAAATTATAGAGCTCTAGTAAACTTCTGATGTGGTATAATATTATAATTAAAAGAAGTAGATGGTCACTGACAATGACGCCTGGGTATTATTATAGGGTATTAATCTCAAATCATCTTGTTCTCATTGTTGTCGCCACTGAAATTATAAAAATGATATTTTATCATTGTGACTTAAATCAATAGGCTAACAAACTGTCGCAAAGTCTCAGCATACTACACACCCAGCCTTATTTCACTGTCAACACTCGAAATTAACAGTGAATATATCAAGCTTAATTCCTCCATCGTATGGCGCCTAGGAAAACAAACTTGTGTACTTTACTCTCATGTTTTAGAAACTTGGCGATACTGTGAATCTGCGAGAGAAATCCCTTTACGTCAATGAGGATCGCGGCCTCGATTTTAATGCTATGATTAAGACGGTCAGCAAAATAATAAAATAATGATTTTAAACGCATATTTATAATAATGCAATAAAAGCAGCGATAGCCAAGTGGAGAGACCGCGCGACAGACTGCTACGTAGCGGTTCTCGGGTTCGAATCCACGGCACGCACCAATGACTTTTCGAAGTTAAGTGCGTATAAAAAAGTTAATTATCGCTTGCTTATCGGTGAAGGAAAACATCGTGAGGAAACCTGCATGTCTGACAGTTCTCCAAAATGTTCTCGAAAGACATGTGAACTCTGCCAACCCGCACTTGGCCAGCGTGGTGGACTATGGCCTTACCCTTCTCATAGTGAGAAGAGACCCGTGCCCGGCAGTGGGACAGTACATTGATTATGATGAATACAATATATTATATTTTGCTTAAAATGTATTAACATATCTATTTTGAACGCGACCGTGACCGTGTCCAGGATATGGCAACATTACACCGGGTTGTCTGGTTCCTAACTAGACGGAGCCCAGGGCCGAACCTTCCCTATGTGCAATGTGTGCGGCGCACACAGGCGCCAGGGTGATAGGGGCGCCGCGCGCCGAGATATGCGTTAATTATAACACTTATTTTCGAAAAAGGATGCCAAAAAAGGCGCTTCACAGATTTCGCACACAGGCGCAGTGGCGTAGGAGGGGCAATTAAGTCGACTAAAAAAAAAAAAAAAGGTCATCCGCCCTACGCCACTGCACAGGCGCTTCATAGATTTCGCACACAGGCGCTGCATTGGGTCGGAACGGCCCTGACGGAGCCTGTTTCATGGTTATAACAGATAACTGAAAAACATACTTACATAATACGTTTTATTATTGACAAATTGCACCCATGTATACACATAGATTTATGATCCTGAGTGGCCATCAAACCAATGAACGTCGTCTTAAGGGTTCTATCAGACAGAGAGCGGTCACGCGGTCAAGCGTTCAAGCGGTCAGTTTTGCGTTCTTTGTGTTATATTACGTTACATAGGGTCCTATCAGACAGAGAGCGGTTACGCGGTCTATGTAACGTAATATAACACAAAGAACGCAAAACTGACCGCTTGAACGCTTGACCGCGTGACCGCTCTCTGGCTGGTAGAACCCTAGCCATCAGAGTCAAATACCACTAACAGGCAAATCAGGCGTGTAAGCAAATGTAAAAAAATATAAAAAGTTATGTTGCACCGCAATTATTGATTCATTTGTTGCACCAAAACATTGAGGCACATCTATATCTACCTACTAGACAGCCTTGCACATCTTGATACCAAGTGATATTGTTATGATATACTTCATAAACTTTTTAATGTCTTCACTCATATCACAGCACATTTATCTTTTTAAGTTTCCCAAAGACATTTCAAACTTCATTGCTCGTAAAAATCTTTTTCATTTTTTTGCAGTCCCTACTTCAGTAGTACAAGAAGCAATCTAAAACATATGGCTATAAACGCTATAACTATCCATTAAGGCAGTAAAGTATATAATAAAACTGTTAATCTCTGATCTGTACTAACTGGTGCAATTAAAATAATCACGTGCTCGTGGCCCCGTAGGAGCTAAGGCGGTTTAATGTTGCGCAGATGTGAATATTGGGCCAGGTACAAGTAGTCAAAAAACCTGAAATATGGTGCAAGCAAATAGTGGAATGGAGACCATGGAATTGTACACGGCCAGCTAGAAGAACGCAAATGTGACGGAAAGATGACATCGAAAAGATAGCGGGCAGTAATTGGTTGAAGACTGACGAAAACAGAACGGAATGGTAGTTGTTAAAGGAGGCCTACACTAAAATACTCGAGAGCCTTAATATAATGATGATGCTTTGATGATTGTCCGTGTGGTGACGGATTAAGAATACGGATTGTCACCACCCCATATCATCCCATGGGTGTCGTAAGAGCCGACAGAGAGAGCATATTATGCATAGAACAGCACTGTAAGAGAAGGAAAACTTGATACAAACCCTGTACCACCCCGTTTGGCCAGAGTGGTATAGTAGTTCAATTCCTCCTTTTAGGCCTAATCCAGCAGTGGACTGTTAAAGGCTGGTGATGATGATGAATGATGATGATGGTAAGATGTGAATTATTTTATAAAGCAACTTGTACGGTGAACGCAAGTCCTGCAAAGCTCACCACCATAGTGAAATTCGGAATACTGTTAGTGTTTTCCGGGTAGTTGGGAGAGGCCCAGCAGCTCTTAGTTCTCGGTCGGAGAAACTCACAAGCCATCTCCCATTATCCTCCAAGACCCTTATTTGAGACTAGTTGCTGACCGCGACATTGCCTGCGCGAGAGCTGGCTGTCACTATAAAATGTACCTACTCTATCTGTTATTCCGAAATACTAAATAATTAATATCACATAATAAATATTATGTGATATTAAATAGCTATATTACTGCATAGCGTCTAAATGAGTTTTTCCGTGTGGTGACGGATTAAGAATACGGAATGTCACCACCCCATATCATCCCATGGGTGTCGTAAGAGCCGACAGAGGGAGCATATTATGCAGAGAACAGCACTGTAAGAGAAGGAAAACTTGATACAAACCCTGTACCACCCCGTTTGGCCAGAGTGGTATAGTAGTTCAATTCCTCCTTTTAGGCCTAATCCAGCAGTGGACTGTTAAAGGCTGGTGATGATGATGAATGATGATGATGGTAAGATGTGAATTATTTTATAAAGCAACTTGTACGGTGAACGCAAGTCCTGCAAAGCTCACCACCATAGTGAAATTCGGAATACTGTTAGTGTTTTCCGGGTAGTTGGGAGAGGCCCAGCAGCTCTTAGTTCTCGGTCGGAGAAACTCACAAGCCATCTCCCATTATCCTCCAAGACCCTTATTTGAGACTAGTTGCTGACCGCGACATTGCCTGCGCGAGAGCTGGCTGTCACTATAAAATGTACCTACTCTATCTGTTATTCCGAAATACTAAATAATTAATATCACATAATAAATATTATGTGATATTAAATAGCTATATTACTGCATAGCGTCTAAATGAGTTTTTCCGTGTGGTGACGGATTAAGAATACGGAATGTCACCACCCCATATCATCCCATGGGTGTCGTAAGAGCCGACAGAGGGAGCATATTATGCAGAGAACAGCACTGTAAGAGAAGGAAAACTTGATACAAACCCTATACCAACCCGTTTGGCCAGCGTGGTATAGTAGGCCAATTCCTCCTTTCAAAGGAGAGGCCTAGTCCAGCAGTGGACTGTTAAAGGCTGATGATGATGATTACTGCAAAGACTTACCTAAATTCGTTCAGAAGTTATAGCGTCAAAGAGTAACAAACATCCGTCAATGCATCCTTACAAATTTTCGCCTTTATAATATTCATAGAATTAAAATAGTAGTAGGAAATAAAATAGCAGCCGGATATTTTTAAAAACCAATTTGAAGCTCGACCTTCTAATATCAGTTATAAATAGACAAAACTCTTCACACATAAAACTTCGAGAACTTTCTCAAATCAAGCACGAGTATTCGTCAAGAATCACAATGATAACATAATGAATTACATTATTAGCATATTTAGGAAATCGTCCGGTACATTAATAAGAGTTTTATTAATTTATTTTCCGTAAGAGGTCGCTTTGGCGCCAATGGCGCTTAGCCGCTTATATTAATCCCATGAATAATTACGGAAGAAAAATCTGCATAATTATGCATCTATTGACAGTTGATAACGTGTTTCTGTCACCGATAATAATTTAAAACTTGAACTTTTATTTAAACAAGTATGTTGGCTTAATAATAAATGTCAAATCGTGATTTATGAACTGCTACTTTTAATTGAGTTTAAGGTAGTTTCCAAACATGTCTCAGGGTAGATTGTAATCTTATTGGCAATACATTAAGTAATGTAAAGCACATCATCAGCCCTGTATATAAAGTGTCCCACTGCTGGGCACAGACCTATTTATCTATCAGGTTAAGAACTTGACAATTAACAATTTAATTCGCTCATAACTTTGAGAAGTCATCGATGGGTTGAACCCGAATCCCTTTGCATAGCAGTCCCTTCGTGTCTCCACAAGACTATCACTGCTATTTACCAGAATTATTGCAAGCGTTTCAACCGCTCCGTGTCCAACCAGCCTTGCGGGCCGAATGTCGAAACGGGCAATATGGCATCGCGTATCAAAGGGTTCATTGTGACTTGTACACACTACGCACTGCCACTACGCAGCTAGTGCCGACACGTGGCAACATTCATTACTTACTGGGTATATTGCGCTATTGCATTGCCTAGGGCACAACATATTTTTTTAAATAGATAATTATCGCGCAAGGAATAAGTTTCATGACGCGGGGCATTTTATAAACATTACATCAAACATCACAACGTAGATGCAAAAAACAACTCTAAACAATAATTTATTTATTTATAGAATGTGTTATTTTATTTGAGGATCGAATCCACATTTAGCGGTGCGGCTCGGTGACCATTTAAATAACTACGCCATGCATCCTTTTGACGTGCTCACTGAAACACAGGGCAAGCAAGTTGTTTTTTTTATTGTTTTTTTTTTAAAGACAACTCCCGCACTAGGAAGAAATTCCTGTGTCGCGGGGGACTTTACAAACATTCAATCAACGTACACCAAAAACACCCAGACTCGAGACAATAATTTGTAGATCACACAAAGTGTTGTCTAGTGTGGGAATCGAACCCACGACACGCGGCGCAGTACCAAGCGGCGAGGCAACCGCTTAAACCACTACGCCAACCGTGCAGTCATTTGTTACATCGGTCTAAACCATGTACTATAGAAAAGCTAATATCCTGTCAAATCTGGTTAGACCAGCAGGCGGGCTTCCGAGCTCTAAGGTTTTTACCTTAGAGCTCGAAGCCCGCCTGCTGGTCTTAGATGCAACTGGGTTAACTCTAAGACGACGATTCGCCGTAGACCGTAGTCTATTACCTTATAAGGATAACAATCAAAGTATATTTAGGTACCTCTTCTAGGTGATTAGATTCATTTATGATATACAACTAACGATAATCTTAATCATCGATAAACGATGGAGCCATAATAAAAAAATAAAAAACGATAATCTTAGATTATTCTGACAGGTCACATTCAGAGATGGATTCTAATGTTCTGCTGCGATTTTATAATAATATGTAATAAATACAGATATTTAAAACTTCATTATTGAGCTCACTTAGTTCAAATTTTACGACACATCAATTAAACTAGAAATATACAAGTAGGTACTCCATCGCCATCTGCTATCATTCTACCCAGATATAATTACAAGAGTGTATTTAATCAAGACCGCGCAGCAGTGCAAGTGGTGGAAGTCAATTGACTCAATTAATAGTTCAAACCTTGTTTAGATTTAAAGCACATAATAATATGGTACATGATCTCTACAATGTAATTGCTACTAGCAGCTGATATGATTTACATAATGAATTTACTTTAAAAAACAGGTAACGAATCTATATATTAAAAGAATTTGTGTTTTATAATACGAGTCGGCCAGCCCGTTCTACGCAACCGATTCGCATGATCTTTTTTTAAATGAAAGCTCTCGCCGCATAGATTTGTCATCAAGCATTAGAAATTACCTAACTTGCACATTCATCAAGTTATATCGCCGTCCCCAGCGAATAATATCGTAATCAACTAATACGATAGAAGTGCTTTTTTGGGGAATTATTGTTCTAGAGGTGCGATTACACCTTGTGAATTTTTTTCACGTGATTCGTACGATTACTTTCCGAGTTAGACATTTTGTAATGAATTTACCTGTACTATTCGTCTATAAATAAAAACTGATTTTTGTGACGAATATCATCATAATGAATCAATACTGACCCCTTGAAGTTATCCTTTTTCCAGTAAACTGTAATTACAATTTTATTCGGGTACAATAAAAATAACTTAATTCGGTAAAGTATATTACCATTCCTTTTGCTATGGAATATTAATGTTAACCAATTTACTGATACCGATCGCAAGTAACTACTAGTCGACCAAGCCAACTAGACGAATGTCAACTTGACAAAATTCAACATAATTCAATAATTATAATCCAGAAATTCCTAGTACCGATTGCAGGCGCATTGTACGTTCACACACCGCGTCCGCACGTTACGATAAATAATTTCTGGATTATAATTGTTGAATTATGTTGAATTTTGTCACGTTGACATTCGTCTAGTTGGCTTGGTCGACTAGTATTGCTGTATAGGTCACTGTCAACAATTTACTCGAATAAAATCGTATTGTTGCATTACGGTTTGAAAATTGTGTTTACATTTTGGTAATATGATTTTTTGATTATATTTTTATGGGTGTAAAAATAATATTTTTTTAAGTTACTACTCTTTATACAACAAAAAAATACCTATCTATTGGTATGTCAACGAGTTTGCTATGTAAAACTGATAAGAAGTTGTAATCAAAAAACGGTTTTTTATTTTTCCTGTAAATTTTACTTTTTTTGATTACGATTTTATTCGTTGGGGACGGCGATATGCAAAAACAGTTTTCTCCCATACATTTTTTACGTTTTCGTAGCCGTAGTCAATGACTTTCTGCTTCTATATTACTGGTTCTCATTGAGGTAGGCGTTTCGTTATAGACCTAAAACACGCGCTGAAAAGAGCTCTTTCATTTGATGGTATGCTCATTTAAATTGGGTAAGATTGAAGGAAGATAGGCGTGGACATTCAACTTATTTTTCAATATTTTCCTATCAATTTCTTAAGATTCCATTGCTTTCTCTCTACATGGACGGTTCTTAATTCAAAAATATTTTTATGGCATCTAATAAGATCCTTGCGGTAACTGCCAGGAAAATAAACGTTATGCCTCCTTAAGGTGACCTTGCCTTACTTTCATACGGGTGTGAGTGTGGTGGTGTGTAAAATATACGCGATGTTCGTCAAATTATCACTATAGTGAATTTTCGCTGATGGCAGGTAACATTCCCCGAATGTTACCAGTTAACCCTTAATGTTGGGTGAATTGATCTCTGATGGTGAGGAATTTTCCTTACGTTTTATGTTAGGAATATTTTTGTGTTTTTAAATTACGGACTTTCTTCGGGCATCTTAATTTTTTTTATGTGGAACATATTACAGCCGTTCTATTGTCATATATATCATAGTACTATTGTCATATATTCTTCATCAGCCTTAAAGTCATATATTATAATTATAATATTACAAGTGGTAGTTATGGTAGAAATTGTAGCTTTGGTAAGATTAGTAGTTTTGAGAGAAAAGGTAGGTACTTTTGACAGCACCGGCGTTTTTGGTAGAAATGGTAGTTTAAAAAATGGTAGATATGATAGTGTTAGTACGAATAGTAGTTTTGGTACAAATATTAGTTTTGATAGGAATAGTATTTTCGGTAGGAATAGTAGTTTTGGTAGAAATGTATTTTGGCATATATTGTAGTTTTGGTAGGAATGTTACTTACGATTGCTACCAATGCTACCAAAAGTACAATTTTGACCAAAACTATAAACGTCATTATTACATTTCTAAATTATGATGGATTAATCACACCCATACACAAAACAAAATAAATCGTGCTTCTCACATAAATATTTAGCTGGATAACAGAAATAAAACCTATTTTCATACTTATAAAAAAGTTATTTATCTATATTTTTAATTTTGATACTAAAATATTGACAGATAAAGAAAAAAGTGAAGTTAGCGTAAGTTAGTTACTTATGTTTCTGATTTAATAACGTATTTTTTGTGAGTAGTTGTGTTTTCAATAATAATGATGGTTCTTGGAAGGAAATTGAAAAATGCTCAGAGAAAGTTTGAACAAAGAATCTTGGTCAATGACGGCCCTGTTGGAGATTTGGGTTTGGGTGGAAACGGGTTCAGATTTGATTAATTCTACCATCAACAATTTTCAAGTGATTTCCGTTCTTGGTGACGGTAATTGCTTATTCCGCGCAATTTCTTATTGTTTATATGGAAGTGAGAATAAACGTTATGAAATTCGTTTGGCCACTGTTGATAACATTGTCAATAAGTGGGATGTATATAGTAACTTCACTGTTGGGGACGAAGCATAATTATAGCCAGACCATTACAAATGCAACAGATTACAAACGTGTGATGGGTGCCAATAAACAGTACGAAGGGCATGCTAAACTTCAGAGTGTTAGTGAGCTATATCCCGAGTGTCAATTCAGAGTTCACCTGGAAAACAGTAATACGATTACTGACTATGGAACTGGCGAAATTGTTCATAACTTGCTATTTTCTGGGCACTTGGATGAAGGACATTACAGTGTCCTAATGGAAAGAATGGTAGGGCAGCACAGTCATATTGAAGAACTTTCTTTCGTCAATGTTCAGTTATACATATTATATATATCTCTATTGCGCGGCAAACCATTCAGTAATGCCAAGGTGGAAATTTCACGATACCTAAGGTGCAACGCAAAGCCAATGTTGTGAGAAAAGAAGTTTTGTGATAATTATTTTTGTTAAGAGTATCATCTTTTTACTTATTATATAAGGCTACAATGTACTCATCATACCTTTATGTAAGAGCTTTTATATAATATTAAAATATGCTGTGGAGCAGCACGGGTCCTCTAGTTCAAAATGAATATTGTTAGTATTGTGCAATAGTTTTGTATGTTGTTCTACGTTTGCTACAAAGTCGTTTCGCCAAATTTTATTAATGTGTAGATGGTTTCTTAACGAAGTTTAGAAGTGGACTCCGGTCTCCAAGGTCGAAAGGCCTGGACAGCGCTAAGATGATGATGTTTTCGTAACGGACTTTGCAGGAATTAGAACACGTTACCAAGTCAACAAACCACAGTGCAAGTTCAAGCGGTGGAACACTAACGACTGGCTTAGTTCGAGCTAATATGTAATAATCTTGAGAGAAAATTCCAATGTCACATGTCACTTCGTTGCGATGTGAAAAAAAGGTAAAACACACTTTTGCATTTATAATACCAGTAGAGCATTCATAGGTGCAAGTCATTGCATAACTAAAACGAAAGGAGAAAGATGGAGACGGAGTGAGAATGTCACTAGTCAGAGAAGGGTCTGGTGCTATATTGCTGTTCAATTTTCTATGTATAAAATAAATTTCATATCAATTTCTTTAATCAAACTAACTCACGTTAAAAGCCGTCTATCACCAATTCTAGTTATTGTGATACGACTCTGTATGTGATGTTTGGTATTCTCGTGGTTTGCATTAATCATGAGTCAAAGTTAAAGTTACATAAAGCAGTGCTAATAAAACTCCAAAGACAATAAGGTTTGCTTCACTTGTCTAGACGACTTCGATCCAGTACATTTTATTGATATTACTCTTGTGTCATACGACCCGTCAATCCTTTGCTTTATAGCCTCAATTAAATACCACCGAAAGATACCCAGCCATGTTATAAAACTTGATAAGTTTGACGTCATAATTAAATACATGCATAAAAAATCACTAGATGCAAGCACGCATTTACCCTACAATTACTCCTCTTTAATAGCAATATACAAAACGGCAATTATTTCAGTTTCCAATATAATGTACTTATACACGTAATGGACGCATGATTTAGAGTTGTTTCATTGATAATAGAAGGCCAGCCCCTTCCACAGCGTCAAACGATACTAGAGTATCATTTACTTCTGTCGTCACTGACGTTTTTGTAAGACAAACATTCCCATGTTGTAGTTCAAAGCGGTCAATGTATGTTGTGTTTTGGTAGTGTTCCCTTGTTGATTGTAGCGTTCGTGAGGATCTATTACGGCGCCACATGGCGGCCAATCGGCCGTCGATGTGCCACTGAACTGAAGCTGCGTTTGCGCAACTGTAATTTATTTGGAGATTTTGTAGAGTTGATAGTACCTATTTTTAATTCAAAGACCTTACAGATACATTATTTACTATTCACCAACTAACTCTAATATTATTTTTGTTTCATAGCTATAATAGATAATAGTGCTTAACTCAAGCAGCATTTAAGTCAGCTCTGGAGCTACTGGGTCAGAAGACTGAAGGACTATCTAGGTCAGAAGCATTCAAGCCAAAATTGACCTATTTATATTCATGTATGACCGTGCGCCTAGATCAGTCAGCCTTTTGAAATGCTTGTAGTAAAATATTAACCTCATGAGAAGACCTATGCCTATATTTTTTTATGATAGAACACGATACAAACGATTAGCCCATCCGTTGATGGCTTGCGTTGGCTCGAAGCCCTGGATGAGAGGAAGGACTAGGAATGGAGTGGATTGGGGGAAAAGGAAAAGGGGCGCGATGCCTCCTCCAGCAAACCTTAACTTATACGCCTTTTCCCGTCGGAGCAGGCAGAGACAAAGGATCACCACTTGCTTCTATCCTTACAAACCTCACGCGCTTCCTATACATTCATTACTCCATAAACGAGTCAATTTATTATTCAAACCAAACCAATATCAGTAGTCATAGTAGATTGTCAAAATAGTAGAAACTAACTGAAACAGAGTAGTAGGTAAACCAATGAAACGAGCTACGTGTACAGGAACGCAGGTACCCAAATGGAGAATTTCTAATACACACATTCATTTGCAGACTACGTGCTAAGAATTAGTTATGATCTCTGACCAAACCATTCGAAGTGGTTTCATAGAGCTCTTGTATTTTACATGATTCGAATATATTAATAAAGTAATTAAAGGCGAACATATTACCCTTTGCCTTGAACACATACAGTACTGACCTCACAGTAGATTCGATTCCTCTATTAGTCATATCCAAATTTGTATAAAAGTAAAATTTAAAGTTATTCGATAAAAATATATTCGATTTGTTAATCGGTAAAGAGTTTGACTTTTTTGACTCACCGTTCCTCAAAAGATACACATAGAAATTATGGTTTTACGGCAAGTCAATAAAATATAAAATGCTCAATATTTTATCTATATGTATAACCTTTTTTCTGCAATAGACTTATTTGGTAAAAACAACCAATACTGTGTCCCTATAAGATGTACTAGCATGTAATTTGATCTACGTTATAACAGACAGAAATATATCAATATCCCCTCCTAAAATCTAAGAACAAACCTTTAAACCTAAAAACCGTACACAACCTTATACTTCAACAAAAGATTGCAACAACAACAAAATAGATAAAACAGAACATAATCCGCACGTACACAGTATAAAAAGGGTACATAATCTCGGAGGTATTATCAACTCTATGGCGTGGCGGCCGCTCGTAGCCCAAAGCGTGACATTTAACACAACGAGTGTCTCAACTAAAACTTTAATAGCTAGTAACGTACTGACGGCCTCACCTACCAGTAGGGCTGGCGCACTACAGATTAAGTTTGACCTGACAAGTTTTTTTGAGTGGCCTTGATAAGCATAGATGGTTCAACTCTTTCGGGGAAGCAGAGAGTAGTCCTCTATCATAATATCGCGGAAATTATGCATTATAATGATTGCAGCATTAAGAGAGAGTATTTGAGATACAATGTACTTTCACTCGTTCATTACACTATGTACTATACTATTTCTTACATTCTTTTCGGTTGTACAACTAGGCTAGGATATGTTTCCTTAGAATTGCTTCTGTAATATTTCAACATAGCAGTAATATATGTAACTATATATATGTAGCACCCAACAGAATACTTTTTAATTACTATTATTACTTTGTCATATGTAGTAAAGAATCATATCGGTCATGATGCAAGCTGATCCTTCTCTGTCTGCTTTATCTATCATACTATTAAACTTTTAAGTTAAATTTCTTTGTTATAGATGGTTCATAATAATATACACTGAGCTAGCCCTAAAATGGGCTAATCTACGCAATACTGTCTCGACAATGAGCTCATGATATGCTGAACTCATTAATTTGCCATTATAGGCATTAGCATATAGTGGCGAATATTATTAGATTGGTTTTACTTCAGAAGAGCATCATAATTCAACCGATTTACTTATTAAAACGAAGTCCATTTGACAGCAGACTCTGTTTTAATAAAGCATTACAGCCATGAAACTAATAAGCGCTATTCACTAAAATACACATTGGCATTAATGAACAATTATCTAGAATTGACTACATTTACAAGTCTTCCTAGAATACAGTTCCGTCTATAGGGCAGGCAGAGACTACGGAACGCTATTTGCTACGATCCTGACATACCTCTCTTGCTTCATTCACTCCCATCAAGTTTCGCATGCAAAAATTACCGCGCGCTCGCCGACACCCACACAGGCGGAGTCGCGGGAGAAATGTAGTATATTTCATAAGGAATGTTCTGCAAAATTATTTGGTCTAAAGCAAGTGCTGTTGCAATCCCAAAGGATTTGTATTAGTGCACAACAACAAGTTACCAAATTTGAAATCAAAATTAATCCATGTTCAAGTGTGTGAATTTGTCGGTTGGACTAGGAGAAGACCACTATTCCCTACGCGAACAGGAGCGAACAATCCTTCAAATGAACAAAATTTCTGCTGCTCTTGTTGTAACAAATTAATAGAGATATTATTTTACTAACATTAAGTTACCTTGAGAAGTTTATATTGTAAATATTTGACTGTTTCAAAACTGCCATGTTCCATTTTATACATTTTTGACTATGTTGTGTTATAACTTTTCAGTCCAGAGTACCTCTGCATCTTCTTAACGTAGGTGGCGCTCGGAGCGTCGATTTCAGTTGACATGTCTCTATTTTAACAGAATATTATAAAATCTGAAACTTCCAACTGCTGGTAAAAAGCATGAAGAAAATAAGCGAAATCTTAATATATAAAATCCTTGCGTTACTGACTGACTGACAGACACGCTACAGCCGAAACTATTGGGCACAGGAAGCTGAAATTTGGCATGTATGTTCCTTGGGAACCGTAGGGGTGCACTAAGAAGGGATTTCCCGAAATTCCCACGGGATCGGCCAAAACGGGTAAATAAAATAAAAATTGCAGGCGTAGCTGCTGGCGTCCTCTAGTCTATCTATAAAACCAATAATAGTAAAATGTTTCTACCACATAATCACAGCACCATGTAGTCCCAATCTAAACTGAACTTGTACTAGGGGCACTTAACTAGACAATGGATTAGCAAGCATAATTATTTATCCACTGTAGTGTAAACATAGGTACATACTATACATAAAAAATATATAAGTACAAATTAACATAACATAACATTTTACATACTTGTTTAGTCATTACTACGCATTCACACACGTCAATATTATATTCATATAAACCAAAGAATATTCAAAAGAAAACTTCGCACCATTTGAATAAGTGGCAGCCCTGTGCTACGCCATCAATCATAATAACTAATGTGCACCAGGGTTTAGTTCAGACAAGAGGTTATAGTTTGCACACCATTCATTAGCTCTTAATGATGTAATACTTAAAATTGGATGGGTAATTGTTGCAGGCCGGTAAAATGAGATAGTTAAGAATTATGCCTATTAATTTTCTTTGGCACCCGATTAACAGAAATGTCGGATTGTATTTCATTTTTGTGTTTAATTGCCACTACGATACGACCCAGTGCGTAAAGATTCGTGCCTTTCAAACCTTTTTTTGCTAAATCCAATGACTTATATTGTAATTTCACAGCATATCTTGCTTCGAAAGTCTAACTATAGGTATAATTATTGTGTTATGGTCTCGGAGAGCCATCAAGTTATACTGAAAGTTGAAACGTTTGAAATCATTTATACATACATATTTACTCTTTGAAGGACAGTAAACGCTTAGGGGTCATCGTTATAAGAATAAAACTTCTACTGTGTCTCGTTTACTGTTCTTCAATTCGTTAATTGCACTCGATAAATCGTATTGTAGGTAGATACATACATACATACATAGTCTCACGCCTATAACCCCGAAGAGGTAGGCAGAGGTGTATTT
The DNA here is from genome assembly GCA_944739405.2 of Euclidia mi. Lineage (NCBI taxonomy): Eukaryota > Metazoa > Arthropoda > Insecta > Lepidoptera > Erebidae > Euclidia > Euclidia mi. Next base: position 15,963,581 of record OX123197.2, read on the forward strand.
CTACACCCACTTTCCGCCAGATATACTTTAGTCCCACGTAATAAGGGGCGAGCCTATTGCCGTACTGGACACATTACCAGACTCCGTGCTGCTACTGAGAATTTCGTGACAGATAAAACCCAATAACAGTGCCCGACCCAGGAATCGAACCCGGGACCTCCCGATCCCACGCGCACATTTATGCCGCGAGACCAAGGAGGCAGTCGTATAGGGTTTGATGTCAAGTTTGCAAAGATGGTATTTGCATCGTGTTATCCCTTAGTCGCCTCTTACGACACCCACGGGAAGATAGGGGGTGTATAGTCGTACTGACATTTGAATACGTCCAACAAAATCTGTCTACTCTCTATCGAACTGACCTCATAACATTCTTCTCACTATTTGTACATACATCGCATATCACATGAATGCATTGAATACTCCTCAACGTTTCTGTCAATAGCGCCACGTGCCCAGCGTCTGTTATTCTTTAATGTTTTTCGCCTTGAACCAAAAACTTCTAAAGGGTTATAGGTCTAAAGCAATTTCATTAAACCAAAGGTCAATCAAATCAACTTCTATTTATTAAGTGCCGAAAATACACGCACTTTAAAGTACCATAGTCTGTTTGTTGCAGTGTAGATATTTATAAATAGACTGATGAATCATTCAATCAGGATAATTGAATATGTATAAAAGATTTTTAGATGTCATACTGCATAATATTAATTTAATCAGGGCTAAGCCATTGTGGCAATGTCTCGCGAATCAGAGGTCACATGTTCGAATCTTATTAATTGCGCTACGCCAACTCACGACACATTTTATGAGCTTATCAAGGAATAACAGGAGCAAAACTTGCTTTCTTCTCTGCTAGTTATATTTTCTTCAATCTTGGTAAGTACAACGTCATTTTCTACTCTTGGCACTACTGGCAGGCGGTGCATTATTGGTAGTTTTGAATCATATTCAGTTTTTTAGTAGTAGTTCATATAATATTCTTTTTTTTTATTTATTTATCTTTTCATAATATATTTATTTTTTTCTTTATATATATATATATATATATTATATATATATATTATTATATATATATTATATATATATATATATATATAAAGAAAAAAATAAATATATTATGAAAAGATAAATAAATAAAAAAAAAGAATATTATATGAACTACTACTAAAAAACTGAATATGATTCAAAACTACCAATAATGCACCGCCTGCCAGTAGTGCCAAGAGTAGAAAATGACGTTGTACTTACCAAGATTGAAGAAAATATATATTTAAATAATTTTTATTATATTTAAGCATAATATTTGCAGCCATTGATACTAATAGCAACAGTGATGATGAAAGTTTCTACTCGTTATGTAGTATAGATGACAGCTTTACCAGTATACCGTCACTTGCCGACAGTCTTAATTCTCAATTTTCTGATGTACCTAAAAATTTCAATGCCGTTCATATCAATGCCCAAAGCATTCCGGCACATTTTCCTGATATGCTGGCCAATCTAGACTGTAAGAACCTTCATGCTATCCTTGTTTCTGAGTCATGGCTTAAGCCCTGCCTGCCTTCTTCATTATACTCCCTGCCTGGTTTTCAACTTATCAGAATCGATCGGGTGGTCGGGGGCGGTGGGGGTGTTGCCATATATCTTCGCTCACATATCCCATATACAGTTGTAAGTATGTCTGCACAACCACCGCCACCAAATGCCGGCGAACATTTATTTCTGGAAGTTGCACTAAACCACACTAAAGTCCTTCTCGGCGTTTTCTACTGTCCTTCACTACGTATTGATTATTTTTTGACCTTTGATCCACCTAAAATTAAGCGTAACGTCCAAATGCAGCGTAATTTTGGTGGCATGAACACCGATGCTCTTTGTAAAGATGTCAGTGATATTGACTGGACTTCACTTTTCAATGCCAAATCTGTTGATGAAAAGGTCAGCATCTTTACATCTAATATCACAGATCTATATGATAAGCATGCACCAATTCGACCTGTAAAAATAAATCATCCTCCCTCACCGTGGCTCACTGAAAGCATCAAACAGCTTATACACAAAAAAGCTGCAGCAAAATTTAAATTCAAAATTAAGCCTGATGATCACAATCTTCAAAAATATGTTGCGATCAGGAATCACTGCAATAGGGTGTATAGGGACGCACAACGCCAACACATCCATAATTCTGTGAAGAACGGAGATCCAGCGTTGGTCTGGAAATTTCTTAAAACCCTGGGGGTCGGCAAACCACGTCAACACGTTAATCCCAATGACTTCAATTTTGATATGCTTAATCAACATTTCTCTGCCTTGTCCAATATAGCAAGTGAGGTATGTCAGGATCGTTGCAAATGGCGTTCCGTAGTCTCTGCCTACCCCTCCGGGAAACAGGCGTGAGTCTATGTATGTATGTATGTATGTCCAATAATGATAGGACTACTAAAGAAAGCACCATAAATTATCTTTCATCCCTGCCAACCCCTAGTTATTCATCATTTGTCTTTAATCATTTCACCGATAGTGATGTTAAGAAGAACATAATGTCAATAACTTCCAACGCAGTTGGTAGCGACTGTGTCAGCCGTAATATGCTCCTTCCAATCCTCGACTTAATCCTGCCCATAATTACTCACATCCTTAATTACTCCCTGTCCAGTGGTCAATTCCCATCAATGTGGAAGGATGCTCTGATAACTCCCATCCCGAAAAGTCTTCATCCTTCATCCTTCTCTGACTATCGACCTATTTCTATCTTACCATTCCTCTCCAAAGTCCTCGAACGTCTCGTCCACAGTCAAGTCAACTCATTCCTAACTAAAAATAATCTCCTTAATCTATTTCAACCCGGTTTCCGTTCAGGTCATAGCACCGCTACAACCCTTGTCAATATTACGGATGACATAAGGGCTGGTATGGAAGGCGGACAGCTCACAATCCTTGCTCTGCTAGATTTTAGCAACGCCTTCAATACAGTGGATTTTGACATTCTACTTAGCCGTCTTAGCTCTCTTAACATATCTCCTACGGTGATTGATTGGTTTCGGAGTTACCTGTGTGGCCGCCGACAACGTTTACGCATTGAAAATTCACTTTCATCTTGGTGTAACAGTACTGTTGGCGTGCCCCAGGGTGGCGTGTTGTCTCCTTTACTCTTCGCAATTTTTATAAATTCTATATCAAATAATCTTCGCTCTTCCTATCACCTTTATGCAGATGATCTCCAAATCTACACGCAGTCGCCCTTCGCACGGTTATCACATTATGTAGATACCATCAACAGTGATCTTGCACAGATTAGCAGCTGGAGTAAATCCTATGGACTTAAAGTGAATCCCTCGAAAACTCAGGTTATCGTTGTTGGTAGTTCGAGAATGATAACGAAGATCGACTGGTCACAAATTCCTGACATTATTTTCAATGCCACTGTTATTCCCATTCAGGATAAAGTGAAGAACCTTGGCTTAACTATCAATTCTACTTTTTCTTGGCGCGCGCAGGTCCAAGAAGTAAGTCGTAAGGTGTTTGCTTCGGCAGGTTCGTTAAGAAGACTTAGGAATTTCCTTCCTACTGCCACCAAAATTGCGCTTGCAAACTCTCTTCTCTTACCCATTATTGATTACGCAGATGTCAGCTATCCAGATCTTGCCGAAAACCAGCTTGAAAAACTTGAGCGACTTCAAAATCTCTGTATACGATTCATATTTGGATTACGCAAATACGATCATGTTTCACAATTTCGAACACAACTCAAGTGGTTACCCATACGATATCGCCGGAATGCTCACATCCTATCTCTGCTGTACAATATACTGTTTAACCCTTCAACTCCTTCCTATCTTAAAGGACGATTCGAATTCCTTCATGATACGCATAACCGTTATTTAAGGTCATCAGAAAATTTGAAACTGAAGATGCCAGCACATTCAACTGGATTTTATGATAAATCGTTTTGTGTCACTGCTGTTCAGCTATAGAATGCATTACCTTTTCATATAAGGCAGGCTCAGACGGTAACGAGGTTCAAATCTCTTGTCAAGGATCACTACCTATCATTATAGCACTCCTTATATATAATTATATGTATTTATTATATAATATTTATGTATGTTTATGTATAGTTATTTATGTATGAGTCGGTATATTATTGTAGTATTTATTATATATCAATGTATATAATTAAAGTATAATCATAATTTACTGGTACACTTGCAACTACCATTTCTTTCCTACCAATAATCTTCATCCAAAGTTTGCCTGGTAGAAATCGCTGTTAGCGATAAGGCCGCCCATTGTACTGTGTTTGTAAAACGATTTATTATGAAATGTCCTTTTATAGTGTACAATAAAGTATTTAAAAAATAAATAAATAAGTAATATTCATTTATTGCGAAGATATATAAAAACATCCCACAATGTTGATGATGTAAGGTGGTGTAAGGATCGGGACTCGGGATCCGGATTAGGTATTTGAATATTAGTTATCTATAGATTGACTGGTCTAGCCTCCACAGGCTACATTAATGTGGGTTCAAACCTCAGACCATCAGTCCTCGGTCAATTTACGGGGGCTCTTAGCGAATATTTTTAGTTGCCTCATAATGCAATTGCATAAGCATTTCAAAGTTTAAACTACATTATAGTTTCTCTTTCTTTCTCTAAATAGTCATTGCCTTAGTGAAATGAAATGAAATAGGTACATCTTTATTTCGTATAAACTTTGCAAGTACTTACGAAAACATTTTATACAATTATTTTTGAGTGTCGAATTAGAACAGCTCAGTCCCAAGCTTAAGTGCTCGTAGGTCCCAAGCCTTTTGGTCGTCTTTATTTATATTCAGATATTTTATAATATGCTTTTGAACACAATTTCACTTTTACAATAATTTTGAACGTATTTATAGATAGGTTTCTTATATTATAAGGGAGCTTGTTATGAAAGCGTATACATTAGAAACTTTTAAACACTCGCGTTGCATGTTTAAGAATATATATGTATATCATTCTTAAGCGTATACATTGCTCCATAAAACAACTACTTATTTTGTGGAGACGAGTGCTATGAACTACGAGATTATTCCTGTGTCTTGTATTTACAGAATGTATATCACATTTTTTACTAAATTTGTCAATATTTTAATGTACATATAACAGATTTTCGTAAATATATTGTGATACAATAGTTAGAATTATTATTTCTTTGAATTTTTCTCTTAGAGAAAAGTTACTAGTATAGTACCTATTATCATCTGTGCCTTGGTATTAATATAATAATTTATAGCTGTTGTTTAAAATTAAGCTGACCCTCTGGCTATATAGCTCTAGCATAAAAAAATATTGCCCACGTCATACTTTAGCAAGCATAAATCTATTTCATGTAACCTTAGTCATATTTTCATAATAACTACAAAAACTATGACACAACGCCGTACACACATTGACACGTCTAATGGGTTATGCCCAAAGCGTGTCCATCATTTCGAATCCTGTCCAATTAAAACAAAAATCTTGGACACCTCATTATGTCATTCTACACGATAAATAAATGACTGCGTAACAACTACGCTTAATACTTGTCTCAAATCTTAAAACTGTTGCTTTGTCACCCTCATACATCAAAATGACAACATCTTTATTCAACCTCAAGAGCAAAACACGATCTTATGACTTTAATGATAAGAGTTATATGAACAGTATTTTTCACTTTGTATATCCCCAAATGTTTAACTTCAAATAGGCATTAGTAACAGTCCGTGATGTAACATATTGTCTACAGTCACGGTCGTAGTTATTTGTACAGGAATAAGAGTATTTATAGATATGTGCGCAGTTGAGGATATTACTACTTGAACTAATTAGCCTATTATTCGGTAAATGGCACTTTTTAAACGTCAGAAGACGAATTTGTGCGTAAAAATATATTTCTTATATTGAACAAACTTTAATACAGCCAATGGTACCTGACAATCTAATTTTCTGCCAAACATGTCACGCAGTTGCTGCAGATACTTTCAATGTGGTGTCACAATGGTTATCGTCCTTGCTTAGGGCAGAATTTCCTCTAAATTATTTAACTGAAAAACCCACATGTGTTGGATTAAATCATATATTTGATATGAGAGTATCTGAGGCATATGTCTTTACGACGAATAAAGTAGCAATATGAACCAGTAGCGTAGAAGCCTATTTTAGCTTATAGAGTGTATACATTTTACACTCAATCTCCCACATCCTAAAGAAATATCAACATGTTGTGTTAGTACAACATGTTGATATTTCTTTACACATACAATCTATACAACCTAGGCTATAAACAAACGATCTACCGACAGTCTCTAGCATATCCATATAAATAAAGCAATGAATCTAAACCGAACTAAAACTTAAAACATTCAAAACTACACATCAGGTAAAACATCTCTATGGCCTGATATATTTCCCAAAACGTTGTTTGCACAAATTCTAAACAAAAGCTGTCACAATAACGAACAAACTTCTGCCCCAAATCAACTGAATTTATAGACTGATCAAAAGAAATTGCTTTATTGTAATGTTTATACAATTTTGGACCTTAAAGTTTGAGGAGTAAAGTTAGGATTTAAGTGATGATCAGTCTAAAATTAAGTGTAAACAAAATATACTAAATAATGGATCACCCGTTGAAATAAAGTGGTGTAATAAACAATTCATTGTAAACTAGTTAGGTTTGGATACAAACACGATTTGATTCAATTCCGATGTGGTTTGAGTTTTCATTATTAACTCTACATAGGTTAGACTGCATGGAGGACACTGTTATTTAGCAAGGCTATTGTAACTGTGACAAAGGCATATCCATAATTCATTATTTTGCAAGTTTGACAATTTTTTAGCTTGGTATCCACTAGACGCAGCCAACGTCTGCCCAAATTAGCTGCCCAAAAGGAGTCGCTGACCTGACTAAAAAACACAATAATACAATTACTGCTTTAGCGACTATTAAAACCACGTTATGGAACTAGAAATAACACATATAGGATCTGAAACTCTACTTCATTCCTTCATCATTAGCCCTTTAGTCATCGGCCCTGTATATAAACTGTCCCACTGCTGGGCCTCTTCCCATTATGAGAAGGGTAAGGCCATAGTCCACCACGCTGGCCAAGTGCGGATTGGCAGACTTACCATGTCTTTCGAGAACATTATGGAGAACTGTAAGACAAACAGGTTTCCTCGCGATGTTTTCCTTCACCGTTTAGCAAGCTATAATTAACCATTTAATAATACGCACATAACTCCGAAAAGTCATCGGTACACGCCATGGATTCGAACCCGAACCCTCTGCGTAGCAGTCTCTCGGTCTCTGCACTAGGCTATCGCTGTTTATTTTTTAATTCCTTAAGTAGCACAATATTCAGACTCTATGCTGATAATGAGAATCCTGAAACAAACCACACCACAAAAAAGATTGCTAAAGAGTAAAAACAACAAATTACATATTAGGTCATGAAATGTTGCAAACAACAGAACTCAGGTAGCAAACTTACGTGGCAAATATATAAAACATCTCAACAAATTAAAAATCTTCTCATCTTAATGGATAGTTATTTCATCATAGTACATTGCTTCACGTTGTATTTAAATTTCATCAAAAGAGAGCAAGACCATAAATTACTGATGAACTATTTCTAACACGTTACAAGGATAATTTCAGTCGTCCCCAATGACATCAGACCAAGAACCGTCTTTATTTGGGTTTGAGTAAGGATGATATTTCTATAGAGAAATGAGGTCAGGTGACTCACACCTTTATATTGACGAAGTTTTTAAAATACATTATTATTGAGTGAATGAAACAAGAGAGATATGTCAGGATCGTTGCAAATGGAGTTCCGTTGTCTTTGCCTACCCCTTCAGCAAACAAGCGTGAGTCTATGTATGTTTGTACCTAACTTAACCTATGGAAATTGAATAAGATACAGTTCCTTTGCACACGCCTCTAAAATAAAAAACAAGTAAAACCTAGAGCCTTTCAGATTGCCACATAAAACATTAATAAAACTTTAGGTACCTACTCATTCTAAAGTGTAATACCTAATAAGCCCGGCAAATTACTACACGGCCAATGTAAACTGTAACCACAACCATAAATAATTATTTGATACAGAACAAATTGTCGTACTTATCGCACAATGATTTGTACTAGTTGGGAACCGAACCCTCGATGACCTCGTTAGGGCCTTTCAATCAGAATCACTTACCACTAAACCAAGTCAGTCAAATTATATACTTGCAAATTTTTAACAAGATTTGTTGTGAATAATTACTATATAGAAAAACAACTATTTACAATTATAGCATGTTTGTATAGGTATTGATAAAAAACATCTTCTCGCTGAGAAAATCAAATTCCATCATAAAATAACATACAATATTAAAATTATATCGAATCCTTTTTATGAAATGTCACATCTGTTTCAAATAAAGTACAATTTATCAGATTTTATACTGAATATATTAGCAGACATAATCAAATCAGTCGTTGATATTTTTTACATTCATCGTTCAATCAGAAAATGATAAAATAAAATAAATGTTACTAACTCAGTTTAGTAAAAAGCAAAGAGTATGAAAAAGGTTATTCAAAAATCGCAGGTTAAAATCCTGCCTTAATGATAAATGATAACTTATACTATTTTTTTTCTGTTGTCTCATGAAAATTATACAGTCAAAATATCTTACACTATATACCTTAAATTAATCCCAATTATATTCATAATAATTATGAGTATGTGAAATTAAATGACTTTTAAAATGGATGCTTTATGCGTCATCTGTTGGCAACGTTACTAACTTTTTTATAAGCTTAGATAGATTAAAAATAAAATACACAGTATTTAACAGCTCTCTTCTACTAATAATTAACTACGACATACTTTTCTGACATTTTAACTAGCCCAGCAACCGATTGAAGTTTTAATCTAAATCAAACGACACGTTCATACCTAATTTGCCTCAAAAAGGGAAATTCTTGTAAAATAAATCCACATTTCGAATCAAAATAAATCAGGAACGCGATAACTCATTAAAAATCCAAAGATGTTGAAACGGGGCTTCGGCAAATTACCAATCCGGGCCGTTTCGCTGGCCACGCGAATTGGCACAAATTGCCATAATTTCCATATAATCAGCTGTCAGAGGCAACCGTTCAGCCCAAAGGGAATCTATTATTTGAAGTCCATCTATAAGGCATTTTATGAATAATTTCTATACAAATTTTCTCATTCTGCCGCCGTAATGGAGAGGTGGCCCATTTCTGTTAAGCTACTTAAGATCGTGTTTTAAAGTTGGTAAATAATTCAAATAAATAATAAGACTGTAATCCATACAATAGGCAGGCAGAAATGTATAGCGGCGCTTTAAATTAATTTGCTTTTGGAGTTTGTATAGATGGACGTCGGGTATTAGGTACTTCTAAATAAAAGTTGTTATAGCATACTAGTCTGAGTGAAATTGGTATTTATTTTTTATAGAGATATATTGGTACAACGTTTTGCTTGTTTATGGATTAGATTTAGGTATGATCTATATTACTCTAGGACTACTTTCTTTGCGAAGTATTTGATTTAAAAAAAGTCTGTATTTTTATGAAATTATATTGCCTTTGCTGGGTGAATAATATCTGGTGACTTGAAATATGTAGTAAGAACATTTAAATATGCCAGATAGTATGAACATTTATAATTTATCTAAAACGCGTTTAAAAAATGTTGGCAGCAGACTATTTCGTCTGTGCTATGAAATTGTAATTAGTTATTTTAAAGTTGCATATGAAAGCTACTAATAGGTACCTACCTATGTCATTAAGGCCCCTTAATAAATTACTATCTATCGTATAACCTACATAAAATAGAGATCATGTATTTTTCAATATTTTGAATTAGAGAACCAGAGATCAAGAAAACATTATTTTGTATCTAGGTGAGCTACATTGGCATCTAGATAGATCGTGATAAGTATTTTCATTTCCTATACCAACTGACATAATTTTGTTCATTAACCCTTTTCTGATTTCGATAACGCCCTAATAGGGCGCGACAAATCTCCATACAAATTTCTTAAATAAAAAGCTCGTGAAAGGCATTTTAAACGCATGAGTTCCATATTTTCATAGTACGATCTTGTATTGAATCACTACATAGTATAAAACAAAGTCTGTCTTCTGTCTGTCTGTCCCTATGTATGCTTAAAACTTTAAAACTTCGGAATGGATTTTAATGCGTTTTTTTTAATAGATGAGATAGAGAATGATTCAAGAGGAAGGTATATATGTATAATACATATATGGCGAAACGAAGTTCCCCGGGTCAGCACTAGCTGACTCGGCGAACTTCGTCGTAACAATTCTGACGAATTAAAGTTATTAAAGTGACCATTTAAGTATATACCATTAGTCAGCAATTATTACTCAAACTTGTATAGCAAACCACGTTTTGTAACAGTTCATACATCCTCGCAGATACTAATTTTCAAAATACATTGGAACCCATTGTAACCTAAATCGTTACTGTAATAGTACTTTTGTACACAACGCTAAAGTCAATTACACACGCAAAATTTCTGCGAAAATAGCTAAAAGGTAACCTAATCTTGTAAAGAGCTTTTATAGCTCTTGTACAAATATTTCAGCAGCCAAAATCCACGAACATGGAGCCGCGAGCCATGGTGAAGAACTGAACGAAAGGCAACGGTCGAGAATGCACTCGATGGTATAACAGAAACAATTTCACAATTATGAAAACTTACTACACTTCCTAGTACCGTATCTTTTTTGGAATACACGGTTGAACGTCATGGATATACCTGTTGCTAATTTTTATATTATCATCGGTATTCCTTGCACCTGTACCTATGCCTATTGATAAAAAATAAATAAATAATCTTGAATTACTACTTTATTTATAAAATGAATTTAAACCAGTTTTATTCCATGGGTGAAAATTGTCAAAGATATTTAATTTTAATGCCACTTTCTAAGTGGGACTTACTTCCTCTGCACAAAAAAGTTGTAAAAAAAATCAAGATAACTTATTTGAGCTTTACATTATGCATATTTAATTTCATTAATTAATAAATAATAATCTCAGTTTTCGCACTCTGTACGAAATAGTAAAGGTGTGTAATCATAACCATAATTATTAATATGTATTTTTCATAAAAGAAAGTACCTGTCATCTTATTTCCCGCATATTTACCGTGAAAGAATGACATATTTTTCATATCTTGAGTAGTTTTCTATATCTATATATATATATCATAACATTCAGTCCCCTTCACGTCTTGCTTCCTATTTGTACGAACGCGATAAACTCCAAAGACTGATTCTCGTACGGTTTTCATCAATATATATTATAGTGTGATTCCTGAGAAAAGGTTAGGTATAAAATTCACGCGGGCAGAACTACAGGTAAAGGAAAGTTATTATTTATTAAATTAAAACAGTTAAAATCAACAAAAAAGAAAAGGCAACTATTGACCTAACCAGTTAGAAGATAAAATCAGCTGTGATAATCACACCTCTAATATAGGAAATTAAACTTTCGTGGTCACTATAATTACTTTTCTACGGGATATATACCACGTACCTTTGTTTTGGGTAACCGATATTTCGGCACTGTTGCAAGCGCCATGTTCACGCATGTACATCCGTGAACATGGCGCTTGCGACAACACCTCTAATACATGTCATATTACATATAATTCTAAAGCAAGCTGGCCCGCTCCATTTCTACGACCATATATTCCGCAAATCCGGTACAGGCGCTAATTAGTAGCATTTCCGTTAACTACGGTGGCCTAAGGCTTATATATTTGTAACGGAGGCCGCAATTGCGCCGAAGCCTCCCTTGGACTTGACGGGCCGATTGTTTTGTTTCTTGCCAACTTTACTCGTTTCATTTAAACTTCGTTACCGGTTTTAGAGAGTTGTAAGATGTACTGTATTGATGGATTGTGTTTCGATTGTTAGACAGTACATTGCAATAAATGGGAAGGACCTAAACGTAATGTAAATAAGATTATGTAAGATCTGTAACAATATTAACAGGTAAAGGTAGATGCTATACCTACTCATAACCAATCATATGTTTTACAGACTATAACGTTTAAATTTATGTTAAGTTTACTCAATGAAGACGGCGGTAAACTGTACTTTACTTGCAGCAATAGAATACCAAAAACGTCCGATATCGAAATAAAATCGATTTGTAAATCGTACAAATGACTATCCGCAACTCACAAAATTTTGTCCAAACGACTGTATTTTACTCACTTTATCAGCCATGACGGTCCAATCAAACAAAAAATGATTACTTATTTCTTTTTTACTTTCAAGCCAATATAAAATAGTGGCTGATTTTCAATCGGCAGATTTCAATATAAGACTTGTGAGTACCTTAATTCAATTACCTATTTGTTGATTTAAATAAACTCCAGCTCAGATTTTATTCACTACTCAAATTATTACACGCGCAGAAATGTTAATAACGAAAGATCTGGTGTAAATATTACTATCCATTCCTTACATCGTATTTGACATTTTATTCCATTTGGCACATAATTATTTCGTAGGCCGGTCTAAAACTTGGCAGTTATATAAAAACTTCACGAATGTTTTTAAATCATCAAAACGTCATATCCGGTGGAGATTGCGAACGGGCACCGATCCAACATGGCCACCGGAAATTGACGTCTCTATATAATGAATGAATCCGAATGGAAGTAATGTTTGAGTATTTTTTCAAGATTTTGTAAGTTTGGCAACTGGGTACGAGAGCTGAATTGAAATTGATACACGTATTTGTTATAAACTTAGTGAAAAACGGTTTTGGCGTACGGTTGACCTGGCTTCGCTCTCGGTACGAGGTTTAAGATTGCTCTGCTTCCTTGCCTTGCGCAATTATACTCGGCTCTGACTCCAGTGTAATCTAATTCAACTGGTGTTTTACAACGACGTTGCTAACCGATTTCCAATTTTCAACAAGAAGGAAATATGACGATGCCTACTGCTAGCAAATTATGGTTTACTGAATCTAACGAAAGATCGATGAATGCGTTCAATTTCAACACCAATCAAAGAATTTTTCAGCTTGTTAGATTACTAACTGAAATGTGTTTATGTTCCTGTATTTTTGTTCAGAAACATTTATATAACTTTTCAATGTGTGAAGACAAGTGTGAAAATTATAAAAGGCAAACCTACGTTGTACGCAGTTATCTCGTTTTCCTTATCACCATTTACAGTCATAGTAACACCGCACCAAATGCCAGGTCTATAATAATAAGCTACTGAAACATTCATCTATTTAACTATGTTTACCGGCGGTAACGGCACGCGAACTTTTAAACTAACATTTTTAATTAGTGAAAATTGTGAATCCAAAATAAGGGTGACATTTAACAGCACGCGACGCGGTGACTGATAAGCCTCTGCGCGATCCGGACAGGTTATGATAGACCGGTGCGACTGAAACACGCACTGCAAAGAATAAACGTCGCGTTTTTCTGTGTAAATACAGAGATTTTATAGATTTATGAAGTCTGATTGTTAAAGATGATGCAGTAAAAGATGTAAAGTCTTATTATTCAATCCGAATATTGGTGTGTTTGAACCCAATAGTTACGGTATGCTTTTCCGTGACAAATATTTCTTATTCTAGTGTAATGGATACTGATTGTGTCAATTATATCATTATAACGCAAATTCCCTTATTATAGGTGATGCCTCTCATGGTTGAAAGGTTTTCTTAAATAGCTCTTAAATTCTTCTTTCTCTGACCTATATCTATCTAGTCGTTTTGAGGAATTGCCATAATCGTTATGTAAATAGATTTTAACTAAATGAGACATGCTTAGAAGAAACGACGATAAGCGAATTTCTACACTTACTCTTTCATCTCTACTAGAGAGTATGTGTCTTTATCGTTATATAAATATTTATAACTCATTTAATAATCCTGGAAAACAAAATAAAATACAAAATTTTCAGCTACAGTAGTTTATATCATGGAAAATCTTCTTCGACTGGTTTATCGTCCTATTAAAAACTAGACCGCAGGTGCGGTTGCGAAGCCTAGTGCGTCCGCTAACATTTTATTCGTAGAGGGTACACGAGCAAAAGTTTTACGTGTCGCTTTTGGTAAATTGCTCGCTTTTTCACAGCAATATTAGTTATATAATAGCACGCCAGGGAGCGAATTAACATCGCCGATAGTGGATACTAGCTTAATGAAATTTTCAGACCAGTTATTTTGGCGTTTATGGCGAAATTAACTTTAATTTTATGAACGTCAACACGTTTGATGTAGGCACGGGAAATTAATGTTTGGAAATGTTGTGTGATTGGTTTTAATGGGCAAGAGGCGGGGCCTTCCTGCCATTGTAAATGTACCCAATATTAATAAAATTGTTTCCATTGATATTAGTCTACCACTACAGATTTTATCGCGATTTTATTCATTTTGTATTACATGTTAATTTGTGGTTATTTTCAATTCCGAATTATTTGTTTTGATAAAATAAATTGAAGTAATAAAAAAATACTGGCGCCTCTGGCGCTAATATTTATTTCATCGTTGCTGCCTTTAATATGATAAATATGTGATTTTGTTTAATTTAAAAAATCCTGTTAACCAAAACAATTTTATTAAAAACACTCATTAGATATCTGGCAAAATAACTGCCTCAAATTATTTTTATTACAGCTCTTTAGCATTTATGATAATAATAAATAAATTCATCCACTTTAATAATTCCAGAGCGAATATCGTAGTTACTAAATTTTTACCGGACCACAGAAAAACATTAAAAGAAGCTAGCAAAACAGCTCTAGATAAACTACTGAAGTAACAGTCCCAGAACACAATCTGTCGAAAAACTGACTTCATTAAAAAGAACATAACAACAATCACAAGAGTATGACTACAATCTGATAACAACACTAAGAAATCCAAATGCCCAACCAAGTGCTAAAAGACTCTTATTTACATTGTATATGGGACATTTCTTAGCTCTAACCATCCCTGTTGACTTTTAAAGCAGCCCATAAACTAGTCCATAAAATAATTTAAAACACCCTAGCGGGCGATGCCGCGGGAATAAGCTAGCGGCTATATATCACCAGGAGGAACGCCTTTACAATGCACTCTACGAACATACATGCGTATATTTTATATATATCTCCCCAATGAAAATTCGGATTAACGTCGCTGTAGCTGTATAAGGAAGGAGTTCCTCTTGTTTTGTGCTCCCGGTAAGAAATACTACTTACTGCTTTCAGAATAAAGAATATTTATGGTTACTTCGCTACGTATACATGCGAAAAAATGTTTGAAATTTGAATGTGGTCGTTGTAAATGCGTTTTCTTAAAATACAGAAGCACATGACCGACTGCCTCGTTGGTCTCGCGGCACATTTATGCGTGGGAGTGGGAGGTCTCGGGTTCGATTCCCGGGTCGGGCAAAGTGTTATTGGGTTTTTCCGTTAGGAAATTCTCAGTAGTAGCACGGAGTCTGGTAATGTGCCCGGTATGGCAATAGGCTCGCCCCCTATTACGTGGGACCTAAAAAAATCCTGGCGAAATGTGGGTGTAATATTACACCTCTGCCTTCCCCTTCGGGGATACAGGCGTGAGTCTATAAATAAAAAATAAAAATGACTGTATGTAAAATGCAGTGCTATATGTATGTAAACGATAGACTATTGATACCACTTTAGAATGTGGATGTCAAACGCCAGCTGTTCCATACAAAGCTCAAGTTTTGACAATTCCTGTAATATTATCATTGTACTCAGACTCACTGTGCTTCACTTGATGTTGCCTGGAAATCATACACGTTACTAGCAAAAGCATAGTCCTATGTCATTCTGCTTATTCAATGTTTTGAAAACATTGAATGCATAGAATGTTACTTATGTCACACTTATTACATTTCAAGATATCACAGAGGAAGAGCATTGAAGATATTGTTTCTTTTTCAAAGAAAATGTAATTTTATATCAGAGGCGTGCTTTTCAAAAGGTGGTAAATATAACCGTCACTTGGCATATATCACTCTTGTTAGGCACACGAAACTTTAATACTCTATTTT
Source organism: Euclidia mi (assembly GCA_944739405.2). Classification (NCBI taxonomy): domain Eukaryota; kingdom Metazoa; phylum Arthropoda; class Insecta; order Lepidoptera; family Erebidae; genus Euclidia; species Euclidia mi. The sequence continues at coordinate 15,979,706 of OX123197.2, forward strand.
TCAGTTTAAATTTGGTACTTTGCTCTTGCTTGTTTCTTCCATCATCGTCAGCCTTTTAAAGTCCCTGTTACACATGAGCTTCTTTTATTATAATAAGATTGTGTGTAATTAGGAGGATTTCGCCTACTATACCACGCTGGCTAGACGGACTTGATGTTGAGTTTTCCGTCTCTTCAGCAAGGTACTATTTGCTTCGATTATTGTCCTCAGTAGCCCCTTACGATCACTCAGAATGAAGTAGGAAGTGACACTTTGCATTCTTAATCTATGAATAGTTCAAATTAGATCAAAAAACAAGTCGCACATATTTTAAGGTACCTAAAAAGTAAAAGTTTCTTTAATCTTTCAAACTTGAAAAAATTGTAATGTAAAACATCGTAAAGAACAACAATGTAATTTAAGCGGTGGAATAATATAAATTTCCTGTGTCATTATTTTACTGTAAAAACATTATGGCGGAGAAGACTTTAGTTTATTTGACATTAATGTTTGTTACATAAATATAGGACAAAATCTAATACCGCTGTGTACCGGTATTGTAGCGTCATGTCAAGATTTGTACCTACTCGTCACACAAAGATTACTCCTGGAAATCGCACTAGGTTGGGGTCACTGGCTTCTAGACCAGTAGGCCAGAAAATAGGAATAAGGCAGTAATTTAAGCAGTTCTCCAGTGTTGGTCCTGAGGATAGAGAATTCGTCTGCTGATCGGGAGGTTCCGGGTTAGACTTACCCGAATTTCATTTGCCCGAATGTTTTGTTTGCCCTAAAAGACATATGACATACTTTTAATTGCCCGAAACTTAGATATCATAAGCGAAACTTAGATACCATAAGATACGAGCGCCATACGTATTGTTTTTCATATTTTTATTTGCCATAATAATTATTAGACATAATATTTAAACGCCAGAATGATTATTAGACAAAATATTTAAATGTGTACGTATCAAAATCCCGAAGTTTAAAATCCCGAAAAATAAATTAAATATTATTATCAACAGCTAGTGCCTAGGGTTAGGTGCGACGAACTAAATAAATAGGTTATGTTAGGTTCTCTTTTGACCCTTAACCCAAAAATAGGAGCCCTGCGAAGCAGGGCTCCGTAAACTAAGCCCACATTCTTCACAATAGTTTAATGAACTGCACTGAACCACACTACATAACATAACCTATTTAGTTACTGATATTTACAGTCGGACCTAACCCTAGGCACTCGAAAGCAAAGAAATCATTATAAGTCTAGTGAATCCAGTTTCTCCTGATATAACAACCGTTACACACCCAATGTCGATGGCAAATGATGTTATGGCATATGATAATTATGGCATGTGATAATTAGGGCTTATAAAGATTATGACAAATGATGTTATGGTACCTAAGTGACTTTATGAGAAACAAAGCTTCTAGCACGTGACTAATATAGCAAATAAGAGTAGGGTAAATCAATATTACTTACGTCATATAATATTATGGCTGTTGACTATTATGGCAAAATAATGATATTAGGGAAAATAAAATTCGGGCAAACGGCGGTATACCGGGCAAAATTGTTACTGAGTTTTTCCGAATTCTCATTAGCAGCAACGGAGTCTGGCAAAGTCCTCGTTAATAGGCTCGCTCCCTATTGCGTGTGACTTCAAATTCATAAAGCAAAATGTGGGTATAAACACATCTGCCTACCCCTTTAAGAATACAGTCGTGATGGTGTAAAATATAAAATAAAATATCAACTGTTTACCACCTAATTTCCTTCAACAAGAGCGATTGGCGCCATGGTCACATCAACGGCGAACTCCGTTACACGTAAAGAACCATCATTCACTTCAATAATAATTGTCTCCATATAAAGACGTTATGAAACGTGAATAATAACAAGCAATGAGTCATATACCATGGGCAGTATGCTCTATTAGTTGATACCCTTTAAATAGACTTATATGAAACAGATGTTATGCTTGTCTAAATAAATGTGCATTTAACTTTGCCCTTACGTTTTGTTGACCGGCTTACGTTGCAAATAGTTGCGAAAAATCTATACTACTTCTGCGATGAATCTCGCCTGGATTACGATCTGCGCAAACTGGCCTTAGTGGAAAAAAAAGAGGTCCTTAAAATAAGTGCCTATGTAATAATGTCACTTAGACGTTAATAAATTGTGTATTACATTTAAAATTTTGATTTTAACTTTATAAATTTAGAAAACCACATTGGCATCTTACCGGATCATGAATAATATTCTTATTTTCATATATCCTAAGTTTGTTCATGATCATTCCCTAAACAACTCCTAAAACACGTTGGACAAATGTATTCCATATTTTTATAGCACGGTTTTGTATAGAATTTAAAATATAACAGTATAACATATATGAAATAGCCGTACGTTGCCATTATAATGCAGTACAATTCTTCAACGCAGACTCACTTTTTGACAATGTAACATTGTTATTCAAACTTGTACAGCCAACAAGGTCTCTGTAAGAATTGACTCAAAGTTGTAAATACTAATTTTCAAAAAAACATTGGGACCACAATGGGCTCCTAATTCGTCATTGTAATAGTGCTTTTGTTCTCATCGCTCAAGCCAATTACACACTCAAAATTTCTGCGAAAACAGGAGGAAGGTAACCTAATCTTGTAAAGAGCTTTTATAGCTCTTGTACAAATATTTCAGCAGCCAAATTTCCACGAACATGGAGCCGCGAGCCATGGTGAGGTACTGAACGAAAGGCAACGGTCGAGAATGCACTCGATGGTATAACAGAAACAATTTCACCATTAAGAAAACTCGCTACACTTCCTAGTACCGTATCTTTTTTGGAATACACGGTTGAACGCCATGGATATACCTGTTGGTAATTTTTATATTATCATCGGTATTCCTTGCACCTGTACTATTCCTATTGATAAAAAATAAATATAATCTTGAATTACTACTTTATTTATAAAAGGAATTTAAACCAATTTTATTCCATGGGTGAAAATTGTCAAAGATATTAAATTTTAATGCCACTTTCTAAGGGGGACTTTCTTTCTTACTCTGCACAAAAACTTTGTTGTGTTGAAATAACTCAAATAATTTTACATTATGCATATTTACTTTCATTAATTAATAAATTATAATCTTAGTTTTCGCACTCTGTACGAAATAGTAAAGGTGTGTAATCATAACCATAATTATTAATATGTATTTTTCATAAAAGGAAAGTACCTGTCATCTTATTTCCCGCATATTTACCGTGAAAGAATGACATATTTTTCATATCTTGAGTAGTTTTCTATATCTATACATATCATAACATTCAGTCCCCTTCACGTCTTGCTTCCTATTTGTACGAACGCGATAAACTCCAAAGACTGATTTTCGTACGGTTTTCATCAATATACATTATGGCGTGATTCCTGAGGAAAGGTTAGGTGTAAAATTCACGCGGGCAGAACCGCGGGTAAGGGAAAGTTATTATTTATTAAATTAAAACAGTTAAAATCAACAAAAAAGAAAAGGCAACGTTTGACCTAACCAGTTAGAAGATAAAATCAGCTGTGATAATCACACCTCTAATATAGGAATTTAAACTTTCGTGGTCACTATAATAAAATTACTTTTTATTGTTCCTACGTAATTTTTACCACGTACCTTTGTTTTGAGTAACCAATATTTCGGCACTGTTGCAAGCGTAAATGCGGCAATGTTCACGGATGTACATCCGTGAACATGGCGCTTGCGACAACACCTCTAATACATGTCATATTACATATAATTCTAAAGCAAGCTGGCCCGCTCCATTTCTACGACCATATATTCCGCAAATCCGGTACAGGCGCTAATTAGTAGCATTTCCGTTGACTACGGTGCGGCCTAAGGCTTATATTATTGTAATGGAGGCCACAATTGCGCCGAAGCCTCCCTTGGACTTGACGGGCCGATTGTTTTGTTTTTTGCCAACTTTACTCGTTTCATTTAAACTTCGTTACCGGGTTTAGAGGGTTGTAAGATGTACTGTATTGATGGATTGTGTTTCGGTTGTAAGACAGTACATTGCAATAAATGGGAAGGATCTAAACGTAATGTAAATAAGATTATGTAAGGTCTGTAACAATATTATCAGGTAAAGGTAGATGCTATAGCTACTCACAACCAATCATATGTTTTACAGAATATAACGTTTAAATTTATGTTAAGTTTATCCAATAAAGACGGCGGTAAACTGTACTTTACTTGCAGCAATAGAATACCAAAAACGTCCGATATCGAAATGAAATCTCTTTGTAAATCGTACAAATGACTATCCGTAAGTCACAAAATATTGTCCAAACGACTGTATTTCACTCACTTTATCAGCCATGATGGGCCAATGAAACAAAAAATGATTATTTATTTTTTACTTTCAAGCCAATATCAAATAGTGGCTGATTTTCAATCGGCAGATTTCAATATAAGACTTGTGAGTACTTTAATACATTACCTATTTGTTGATTTAAATCAACTCCAGCTCAGATTTCATTCTCTACACAAATTATTACACGCGTAGAAATGTTAATAACGAAAGATCTGGTGTAAATATTACAATTAATAATACCATTCCTTACATCGTATTTGACATTTTATTCCACTTGGCACATAATTATTTCGTAGGCCGATCTAAAACTTGGCAGTTATATAAAAACTTCACGAATGTTTTAAAATGATCAAAACGTCATATCCGGTGGAGATTGCGAACGGGCACCGATCCAACATGGCCACCGGAAATTGACGTCTCTATATAATGAATGAATCCGAATGGAAGTAATGTTTGAGTATTTTTTCAAGATTTTGTAAGTTTGGCAACTGGGTACGAGAGCTGAATTGAAATTGATACACGTATTTGTTATAAACTTAGTGAAAAACGGTTTTGGCGTACGGTTGACCTGGCTTCGCTCTCGGTACGAGGTTTAAGATTGCTCTGCTTCCTTGCCTTGCGCAATTATACTCGGCTCTGACTCCAGTGTAATCTAATTCAACTGGTGTTTTACAACGACGTTGCTAACCGATTTCCAATTTTCTACAAGAAGGAAATATGACGATGCCTACTGCTAGCAAATTATGGTTTACTGAATCTGACCCGTTCAATTTCAACACCAATCAAAGAATTTTTACAGCTTGTTAGACTACTATCTCAAATAATCAGCAACTGGTGCTATAATACACGTCCTGTACTTTTGTTCAGAAATCTTTCAATGCGTGAAGGCAAGTGTGAAAATTATAAAAGACAAACCTACGTTGTACGCAATTATCTCGTCTTCCTTATCACCATTTACAGTCATAGTAACACCGCACCAAATGCCAGGTCTATAATAATAAGCTACTGAAACATTCATCTATTTAACTATGTTTACTGGCAGTAGCGGCACGCGAACTTTTAAACTAACATTTTTAATTAGTGAAAATTGTGAATCCAAAATAAGGGTGACATTTAACAGCACGCGACGCGGTGACTGATAAGCCTCTGCGCGATCCGGACAGGTTATGATAGACCGGTGCGACTGAAACACGCACTGCAAAGAATAAACGTCGCGTTTTTCTGTGTAAATACAGAGATTTTATAGATTTATGAAGTCTGATTGTTAAAGATGATGCAGTAAAAGATGTAAAGTCTTATTATTCAATCCGAATATTGGTGTTTTTGAACCCGATAGTTACGGTATGCTTTTCCGCGACAAATATTTCTTATTCTAGTGTAATGGATACTGATTGTGTCAATTATATCATTATAACGCAAATTCCCTTATTATGGGTGATGCCTCTCATGGTTGAAAGGTTTTCTTAAATATCTCTTAAATTCTTCTTTCTCAGACCTATATCTATCTAGTCGTTTTGAGGAATTGCCATAATCGTTATGTAAATAGATTTTAACTAAATGAGACATGCTTAGAAGAAACGACGATAAGCGAATTTCTACACTTACTCTTTCATCTCTACTAGAGAGTATGTGTCTTTATCGTTATATAAATATTTATAACTCATTTAATAATCCTGGAAAACAAAATAAAATACAACATTTTCAGCTACAGTACTGTATATCATGGAAAATCTTCTTCGACTGGTTTATCGTCCTATTAAAAACTAGACCGCAGGTGCGGTTGCGAAGCCTAGTGCGTCCGCTAACATTTTATTCGTAGAGGGTACACGAGCAAAAGTTTTACGTGTCGCTTTTGGTAAATTGCTCGCTTTTTCACAGCAATATTAGTTATATAATAGCACGCCAGGGAGCGAATTAACATCGCCGATAGTGGATACTAGCTTAATGAAATTTTCAGACCAGTTATTTTGGCGTTTATGGCGAAATTAACTTTAATTTTATGTACGTCAACACGTTTGATGTAGGCATGGGAAATTAATTTTTGGAAATGTTGTTTGATTGGTTTTAATGGGCAAGAGGCGGGGCCTTCCTGCCATTGTAAATGTGCCCAATATTAATAAAAATGTTTCCATTGATATTAACCTACTACTACAGATTTTATTGAGATTTTATTCATTTTGTATTACATGTTAATTTGTGGTTATTTTCAATTGCGAATTATTTATTTTGATAAAATAAATTGAAGTAATAAAAAAATACTGGCGCCTCTGGCGGTAATGTTTATTTTAATGTCGCTGCCTTTAATATGATAATATTAAAGGTAGCGTTAACCAAAATCATTTTATAAAAAATACTCACAATTAGACGTCTGGTAAAATAACTGGCTCAAATTCTTACTGGCTCAAATAATTTTCATTCATTCACAACTCTATAGCATTTATGATAATTATAAATAAATTTATCCACTTTTATAATTCCCGAGCGGATATCACAATTACTGTATTCTTACCGGACCAAAGAAAAGCAAAAGCATTGCAAGTACTATGCGAAAACCGCTCCAACTTAACTACTAAAGAAACAGCCTAAAAACACAATCTTTTAAAAAACTGACTAGATTAACAAAGAAAATAACAAATAACAACCAACAAATATGACTATTGTCTCCTAACAACACTGAGAAATCCAAATGCCCAACCAAGTGCTAAAAGACTCTTATTTACATTGTATATGGGACATTTCTTAGCTCTAACCATCCCTGTTGACTTTTAAAGCAGCCCATAAACTAGTCCATAAAATAATTTAAAACACCCTAGCGGGCGATGCCGCGGGAATAAGCTAGCGGCTATATATCACCAGGAGGAACGCCTTTACAATGCACTCTACGAACATACATGCGTATATTTTATATATATCTCCCCAATGAAAATTCGGATTAATGTCGCTGTAGCTGTATAAGGAAGGAGTTCCTCTTGTTTTGTGCTCCCGGTAAGAAATACTACTTACTACTTTCAGAATAAAGAATATTTATGGTTACTTCGCTACGTATACATGCGATAAAATGTTTGAAATTTGAATGGTGAATGGTCGTTGTAAATGCGTTTTCTCAAAATACATAAGCACATGACTGTATGTCAGACTGTATGTGAGACTGCCTCCGTTTTCTAGTGGATAGCGTATGCGACTGCTGGTCGGAGGACTCGGCTTCGATTCCCGGGCCGGGCAAAAGTGTTACTGGGTTTTTCCGAATTCACAGTAGCAGCACGGAGTCTGGTGATGTGCCCGGTATGACAATAGGCTCGCCCCCTATTACGTGGGACCTAAAAAAATCCTGGCGAAATGTGGGTGTAATATTACACCTCTGCCTATCCATTCGGGGATACAGGCGTGAGTCTTTAAATAAAAAATAAAACTGACTGTATGTAAAATGTAGTGCTATATGTATGTAAACGATAGACTATTGATACCACTTTAGAATGTGGATGTCCAACGCCAGCTCTTCCATAGAAAGCTTAAGTTTTGACAATTCCGTTTATATTATCATTGTACTCAGACTCACTGTGCTTCACTTGATGTTGCCTAGAAATCGTTCACGTTTTTTCAAAAGCTTAGTCCTATGTCATTCTGTTTATTCAATGTTTTCAAACACTTGTTTCATTTCAAGATATGACAGAAGAGGAACATTGACAACATTTTTTTATCAAACAAAATGAAATTTGTATTACAAGAGACGTGGTTTTCAAAAAGTGGTAAATATAACTATCACTTGTCTTGGTATATCTCTTTGTTATTTTTTTTTTATAGACTCACGCCTGTATCCCTGAAAGGGTAGGCAGAGGGATAATATTACACCCACTCTCTCCTTGTTAGGCACACGAAACTTTAATACTCTATTTTTCAGTTGTAATTTTGTAATTTGCTCTTGCAAGTTTCTTCCATCATCATCGGCCTTTTAAAGTCCCTATTAAACATAAGCTTCTTTTATTATAATAAGATTGTGTTTAATTAGGAGGATTTTGGTCCACTATACCACGCTGGCTAGACGGACTTGATGTCGAGTTTTCCGTCTCTTCAGCAAGGTACTTTTTGCTTCGTTTATTTTCCTCAGTAGCCCCTTACGATCCCTCAGAATGATGTAGGATGTGACACTTTGCATTCTTAATCTATGAATAGTTCAAATTAGATCAAAAAACAAGTCGCATATATTTTAAGGTCTCCTAAAAAGTTAAAGTTTCATTAATCTTTTAAACTTCAAAAAACTGTAATGTAAAACATCGTAAAGAACAACAACGTAATTTAAGCGGTGGAATAATATAAATTGCCTGTGTCATTAATTTTACTGTAAAACATTGTGGTGGAGAAGACTTTATTTGACATTAATGTTTGTTACATAAATATAGGACAAAATCTTATACCGCTGTGTACCGGTATTGTAGCGTCATCTCAAGATTTGTGCTCGTCACACAAAGATTAATCCTGGGTGGGAATCGAACCAGGTCAGAGTCACTGGCTTCTAGACCAATAGAGCAGAAAATAGGAATAAGGCAGTAATTTAAGCACCAGCAGTTCTCCAGTGCTGGTCCTGAGGATAGCGAATGCGTTTGCTGATCCTGGTTCCGGGTTAGATTTACCCGGATTTCATTTGACCGAATATTTTGTTTGCCCTAAAAGACATATGAAATCCATATGAGATACTTTTAACTGCCCGAAACTTAGATACCATAAGATACGAATGCCATACGTATTGTTTTCCATATTTTTAATTGCCATAATAATTATTAGACATAATATTTAAACGCCATAATGATTATTAGACATAATATTTAAATAGCTATGTACGGTACGATACGGTACGTATCAAAATCCGAAAGTTCAAATTCCCGAAAAATATTTTTTTTATTATTATCAACAGCTAGTGCCTAGGGTTAGGTGCGACGAACTAAACAAATAGGTTATGTTAGGTTCTCTTTCGACCCTTAACCCAAAAATAGGAGCCCTGCGAAGCAGGGCTCCGTCAACTTAGCCCACATTTTTCACAATAGTTTAATGAACTGAACTGAACCTAACATAACCTATTTAGTTACTGGAATTACAGTCGGACCTAACCCTAGGCATTCGAAAGCAAAGAAATCATTATAAGTCTAGTGAATCCAGTTTCTCCTGATATAACAACCATTACACACCCAATGTCGATGGCAAATGATGTTATGGCATATGATAATTATGGCATGTGATAATTAGGGCATGTGATAATTAGGGCTTACAATGATTATGACAAATGATGTTATGGTAAGTGACTTTATGGGAAACAAAGCTTCTAGCACGTGACTAATATAGCAAATAAGAGTAGGGTAAATAAATATTACTTACGTCATTTAATATTATGGCTGTTGACTATTATGGCAAATGATATTAGGGCAAATAAAAATCGGGCAAACGGCGGTATACCGGGCAAAATTGTAACTGAGTTTTTCCGAATTCTCATTAGCAGCAACGGAGTCTGGCAAAGGCCTCGGTAACGATAATAGGCTCGCTCCCTATTGCGTGTAACTTAAAATTCATAAAGCAAAATGTGGGTGTAATATTACACATCTGCCTACCCCTTTAAGAATACAGTCTTAATGGTGTTAAAAATAAAATAAAATATCAACTGTTTACCACCTAATTTCCTTCAACAAGAGCGATTGGCGCTGTGTATAGGAAAAAGACACATACAAATAGGTACTTAAACGGTGAATCTCACCACCATCCTAAACAGTTAGCTACCGTAGGAATGTCTTTGTTTCAGAGAGCCCGGGGGATCTGTGACAAGAAACACCTGGACGCCGAGCTTCAACATGTCAAGCAAGTTCTGCAAGACAACAAGCTCCGACCGCCGCGCCAACGTCACAGATCCCCGAAGAACAAGCCAGCCACAGTAGAGAGACAACCTGCTGTCCTCCCATACATCAAGGGCGTGACTGACATGATTGGCTACATCTTGAAGCGAGCTTCAATCAAAACTTTCTACAAGCCGCCAACGAAGATAAGCCAATTATTACCATCTGTCAAGAGTCAGTTACCCTTACAAGAGGCCGGGGTTTACAAGATAGACTGTGAGTGTGGGCTCTCATACATTGGACAAACCAAGAGAAGCATAGGCATTCGACTAAAGGAACATATAGCTGACATTAAACACAAACGCTCGACGAAGTCTGCTGTGTGTGAACATGTAGAACAAGGAACCAACCATTACCTGCGATTTGATAAACCACAGATACTCGCAAAAGAACACCGCTTTATTCCAAGAATGATACGAGAAGCTATTGAAATTAAAAAACATCCTAATTTCAATAGGGAAGATGGTTGGAATGTTCCTCCAGCTTGGGACCCTGTTATCAGGCTAATGAAACCCAAGAAGGACAAAGTCACCAGAAGACATCAAGACACAGTGAGCACATTCTGCGTAGATAGTAACACCAACAGTTGAAAAATGTTCGGGTACTTTGAGATAACTTTTAAATTCAAGACAAAGACAAATACCACCTCAGTCTGCCGTGAACATGAATCCTGTAAAGAATTCGAAACGTTGGCTAGTAATAAAAATGTAGTTTCTAGATCATTCGGTTTAAATGTAAAAACAAGTGAAACCAATATAACGCGATAAAATCCGTAAACTGTAGTTTAATTTCAATGTGTAACATTCGCGTAAACCCAAGAAAATATTAGGTTATGATAGACCGGTGCGACGGAAGCACGCACTGCAAAGAATAAACGTCGCGTTTTTCTGTGTAAATACAGAGATTTTATAGATTTTTAAGTCTGATTGTTAAAGATCATGCAGTAAAAGATATTAAGTCATTTTATTCCATCCGAATATTGGTGTTTTTGAACCCGATAGTTACGGTATGCTTTTCTGCGACAAATATTTCTTATTCTAGTGTAATGGATACAGATTGTGTCGATTAGCAGATTACGAATGCAAATTCCCTTATTATGGGTGATGCCTCTCATGGTTGAAAGGCATTCTTAAATTCTTCTTTCTCTGACATATATCTATCAAGTGGTTTTGAGAAATTGCCATAATCATTGTAAAAATAGATTTTAACTAAATGAGACATGCTTAGAAGAAACGACGATAAGCGAATTTCTACACTTACTCTTTCGTCTATACGAGAGAGTATGTGTCTTTATTGTTCTGTAAATATTTAAAATTCATTTAATAATCCTGGAAAACAAAATAAAATACAACATTTTCAGCCATAATACTTTATATCATGGAAAATCTTCTTCGACTGGTTTATCGTCCTATTAAAAACTAGACTGCAGGTGCGGTTGCGAAGCCTAGTGCGACCGCTAACATTTTATTCGTAGAGGGTACACGAGCAAAAGTTTTACGTGTCGCTTTTGGTAAATTGCTCGCTTTTTCACAGCAATATTAGTTATATAATAGCACGCCAGGGAGCGAATTAACATTGCCGATAGTGGATACCAGCTTAATGAAATTTTCAGACCAGTTATTTTGGCGTTTATGGCGAAATTAACTTTAATTTTATGTACGTCAACACGTTTGATGTAGGCATGGGAAATTAATGTTTGGAAATGTTGTGTGATTGGTTTTAATGGGCAAGAGGCGGGGCCTTCTTGCCATTGTAAATGTGCCCAATATGAATAAAATTGTTTCCATTGATATTAACCTACTACATATAGATTTTATCGCGATTTTATTCATTTTGTATTACATGTTAATTTGTGGTTATATTCAATTCCGAATTATTTGTTTTGATAAAATAAATTGAAGTAATAAAAAAATACTGGCGTCTCTGGCGGTAATGTTTATTTTATCGTTGCTGCCTTTAGTATGATAAATGTGTGATTTTTTTAAAGTTTTAAAAATCCTCTTAACCAAAACAATTTTATTAAAAACAGTCATTAGACAGACATCTGGCAAAATAACTGCCAAAATTATTTTATTACAGCTCTGTAGCATTTATGATAATAATAAATAAATTCATCCACTTTAATAAATCCAGAGCGAATATCATAATTACTTACTGAATTTTTACCGGACCAAAGAAAAGCATTAAAAGAAGCTAGCAAAACAGCTCTATATAAACTACTAAAGTAACAGGCCCAGAACACAATCTGTCGAAAAACTGACTTCATTAAAAAGAACAGATATGACTACAATCTCCTAACAACACTAAGAAATACAAATGCCCAACCAAGTGCAAAAAGACTCTTATTTACATTGTATATGGGACATTTCTTAGCTCTAACCATCCCTGTTGACTTTTAAAGCAGCCCATAAACTAGTCCATAAAATAATTTAAAACACCCTAGCGGGCGATGCCGCGGGAATAAGCTAGCGGCTATATATCACCAGGAGGAACGCCTTTACAATGCACTCTACGAACATACATGCGTATATTTTATATATATCTCCCCAATGAAAATTCGGATTAACGTCGCTGTAGCTGTATAAGGAAGGAATGCCTCTTGTTTTGTGCTCCCGGTAAGAAATACTACTTACTACTTTCAGAATAAAGAATATTTATGGTTACTTCGCTACGTATACATGCGATAAAATGTTTGAAATTTGAATGTGGACGTTGTAAATGCGTTTTCTCAAAATACATAAGCTAACTGAAGACTGTATGTGAGACTGCCTCCGTGGTCCAGTGGATAGCGTATGCGACTGCTGGTCGGAAGTCTCGGGTTCGATTCCGGGGCCGGGCAAAAGTGTTACTGGGTTTTTCCGAATTCTCAGTAGTAGCACGGAGTCTGGTGATGTGCCCGGTAACGGCAATAGGCTCGCCCACTATTACGTGGGACCTAAAAATTCATGGCGAAATGTGGGTGTAATATTTACACCTCTGCCTACCCCTTCGGGGATACAGGCGTGAGTCTATAAATAAAAAATAAAAATTACTATATGTAAAATGCAGTGCTATATGTATGTAAACGATAGACTATTGATACCACTTTAGAATGTGGATGTCAAACGCCAGCTGTTCCATACAAAGCTCAAGTTTTAACAATTCCGTTTATATTATCATTGTACTCAGACTCACTGTGCTTCACTAGTTGTTGCCTGGAAATCATTCACGTTTTTTCAAAAGCTTAGTCCTACGTCATTCTGTTTATTCAATGTTTTGAAAACATTGAATAAATAGAATGTTAGTTATGTCACACTTATTACATTTCAAGATATCACAGAGGAAGAGCATTGAAGATATTGCTTCTTTTTCAAAGAAAATGAAATTGTATATCACAAGAGGCATAGTTTACAAAATGTTGTACCTAAATATAACTGTCACTTGGCATATTTCACTTGTTAGGCAGGCGAAAATTTGAACAGTATTTTTCAGTTGAAATTTTATAATTTGCATGCATGTTTCTTCCTTCATCATCAGCCTTTTGCAGTCCACTGCTATACATAAGCTTATTTTATTATAAAAAGATTCAGGCAGCGATAGCCTAGTGGAGATACCAACAGATTGCCGTGCATAGGGTGCGAATCCACGGCGCGCACCAATGACTTTTCGGAGTTATGTGCATATTAAATTGATAATTATCGCCGGTCCCGGCTGTCATGAAGATCTTTGTCAGTCGCTATAAGGCATCAGCACCTTTGAATAAACTGGCACTTGTCTAAACCATGGAATATCGCTATCCCTCCGGGTTGCGGCGGTCACACAGACAGTCGCTCTGTGTAAAAGCTAATATTAAGCCAACTCCGGTATAATCTTACTTTATTTATAAAAGGAATTTAAACCAATTTTATTCCATGGGTGAAAATTGTCAAAGATATTAAATTTTAATGCCACTTTCTAAGGGGGACTTTCTTTCTTACTCTGCACAAAAACTTTGTTGTGTTGAAATAACTCAAATAATTTTACATTATGCATATTTACTTTCATTAATTAATAAATTATAATCTCAGTTTTCGCACTCTGTACGAAATAGTAAAGGTGTGTAATTAAAACCATAATTATTAATGTTCGCGACAGACATTAAAACTATGACAGTGAATAGTGTATTCGAAACCGCGAGTGAAAAATCGTTAAAATCAGTGTTATCTAATCGTGCGGTACACCGGGTTCGGTTCCCGGACGTGTCAAAACGTTACAAAATAGCTAAAATAGTGTAAATGGTTAGATTGCTAATATATAACAACTATGTAATACATGAACATTAGTCTTAAACTTGTGCTAACCGTAGGGACCTTAGATATCGAATCATAAATAGCCTTATCAGTAGTGACAGATAAGAGTTAATGCTTCATAAAACAGCTGTTTGTTTACATATTCGTATTATAGTTTTATAAGTGTTTTTTAGCTTCATATAGACTTGAAATCATGTCTAGATACCTTTTTATTGCTAGTTATTACCTTATATAGTTAAAATAAGCATAATAACAAACATTCGTATGTTTATTATAAAATTTGTTTACTCACGATAGTATTTACTTAAGAAATTCTGTAAAATTTTTATGCTTCAAAGTTATCATGTCATATGCTCGAATTGAATAAAGATATTTTCATGGTGTTTGTTTTAATAGATGCCCCATATAGTTGCACACAACGGCCTACCTAAATTATATATATAAATTTAGTATACGATAGTTTTTCAATAGAAAATATAGAGGGCGGGCCCTTGTGTGGCAGCATTTTTTGGGAGTTTTTATGGAATAACTTAGTGACGCTAATAGTTAGGTTTAGGTATTGTATACCAATAGATAGAACTTAATGAGACCTATCTAACGATGTATAGAACATGTATGTATGCATAATAGGATCTAAACATACGTAACATTTGTACTGTTTTGTAAATAAAAATAAAGGAAAGATTCCCTGTGCACGTGTTCGGTGCGATGGTCGTCGATAAGGTAAAGTTTCGAGGTACTTAAGCGACCACCAATTCGGGCAGTTGTTGCCGTCTCAACCACCATCTTGTAACCATCAAGCACCGCACACCTGAACAGCATCGCTCTCAACGTATGAAGATGTTTCATTTCTGAAGCCCTTACACATCGAAGCCATACAGTCCACACACATAGAAGAACACGCATCGTCGTAGGCACACGTCAGCAGCACACTACCAGCGCACTGTAGCGGACTAGCAAAGGTTCGATTCCTGGCATCCGTTACATTTGTTGGTCGCTTCGAGCCGGATTGAAGAAGAATGCCTACGACGCGTTCAAGAGGTCGTGCTCCCGAGGTCGCCGGGGGAGCGGCCGGCGCCGGGCCTAGTTCCAGTACCCCTGCCCGCGCCGCCGCTGCCCGCAACCCAGCCGCCGCGGTCGTCCGTCACGACGGGCCACCGCGATCGCCGTCGACAACAGTCGGGAGCGACGCGCCGCCGCCGGCCCCCCCCGGCCCCGCGGGGAGGGACGAACGAAACATCACTCAAGATGCAAGGGAGCGAGCAGAGGTGCAGTCGAAAAATGAAGATGGCAAGGAAAGGACGTTGCAACCATCCGATAGATCGAGCGTTTGTACAGCGCAACATAGTATAATAGAAAATAGAGATAGAAAGAAGCCAACGAGGGAACGCGACCAACGCTCAGCAGCTACGGGACGCTCCAATAGAAATGTGATGTTGGCTCGAGAAGAAGTTTTGAAGATAAAACTACAGTTAGCACAGTTAGCACTACAGAAGGCTGAAGAAGAGGCGGACTCCGATGACTACGACGAGGATGGACAGTCGAAACAAGACTACGTACGTTCGTGGTTGGAAGAGGCTCCGGAACCCCAGCCCGGCCCCGAAGATATAGAAGTGATATCGGCGCCCACTAAGAAGAGGGACGTCGACGGGGCACAGAAGATAGTAGATGGACCGCCCTCACAGAAGATGGACGTTCATCAACAGGGAGGTGATTCGCTGAAGCCGTTCATCACGGATCTCACCTCCGCGATCGCCGCGCTCGCCGACAGGAAGCCACCGGACACATCGATAGTTGCACCACACCCGGCGGTTTCGAAAGTCATCATGACGCTACCGACGTTCGGCGGCGCGCACACCGAGTGGCTGTCGTTCAAGGCGATATACGACACCACCAAGAATTTCTTCAACGACGTGGAGAATACAGCGAGACTGAGAAGAAGTCTCAAGGGAAGAGCGTTAGAAACAGTTAGCTCTGAACTGATTGGGCATGCGCGACCAGATGAGATCATGAAGGAGTTGGAGCTGCAGTTCGGACGACCAGACTCGATCGCACAGGCAGAGACGGACAAGCTGAGGACCCTGCCACGCTGTAGCGAAGCACCTAAGGACATATGCGCGTTCGCGAGCAAGATTAGAAGCGGCGTCGTCACACTTCGTGCGTTGAAAAAGGAACACTACCTCATCAATGCGGAGCTAGTGCGCGTGTTGACCGAGAAGCTACCGAACTCGCTACGTGTGCAGTGGTACAAGACGTATACCGAGAAGTGCCAGTCGAAGCCGGACCTCAGCCGATTCAGTGACTTCGTGACAGAGTACGCGCGTTACTGTAGCGCGTTCGCGCCGGCTGAGAACATCACCGATGGGCCGCCAAGCAGACGTACCGTGCAGAGGACGTACACGGCGACGGCGACGGAGAAGCGAACGCATACGGACACGTCTAACGCGAAGTGCAGGATATGTGAACGCGAAGGACACTACTCGTCGGCCTGCAGCACGTTTCGTAACGCCAACGCAGAGAAGAGATGGCAGCTAGCTAAGCAGCATGGATTGTGTTTTCGCTGCTTACGCATACGCCGAATAGAACACTCGTGCAAGCCCAAGAAGTGCGGTGTAGAGGGATGTCGCGCTACACACAACCAGTTGCTTCACTACGATAGAGGAGCCCATAGGACCGAAGACGTGAACATAGAAAAGCAAGAAACGGTCGCCAGTTCGTGCATACGTGCAAAGGCTCAAGCATACTTAAAGATAGTGCCCGTGCAGATAGTCGGACCGGCGGGAGAGGCGTCTACGTTCGCCCTACGCGACGACGGAAGCACCGTATCGCTCATAGACGAAGACATAGCCAAGGAAGTCGGCGCGGAAGGGAGCCTGGACCCGTTTACGATCCGTGCCATAGGCGATACGTCGATCGACATGCCAACGTCGCGACGCGTAGACATACAAATACGAGGAGCCGGCGCCGACAGCAAACAAGTGCCTTTGTGTGCGCGCACCGTAGCCAGCCTACACCTGTCGCCGCAGAAGATCGCCGAAGAGGACCTGATAGACTGCAAACACCTCGAAGGCATCAAGAAGAAGCTGGTGTATGACATAGGCGTGCCAAAGGTGCTAATAGGTCAAGACAACTGGCACCTGCTCATAGCGAACGCAGTACGAAGAGGACCCAACGATCAACCGGTGGCGTCGCTTACATCGCTGGGATGGGTGCTGCACGGCGCGCGCTCACGCACCTTGGGAAACACCGTACACTTCGTCAACGGTCTCTCCGCTATAGATGAAAACATAGAAGCGCAACTGAAAGAATATTTCGCACTAGAATCGCTCATAGTGAACCCACGTCGACCGAACTCGGACCCCGAGAAGCGGGCTACAGATATGTTAGAAAAACATACGAAACAATTAGAAGATAGACATATAGAGACGGCTCTTCTGTGGAAACAAGAAGACATCGTCATGCCAGATAGTTACGAGAACGCGGCAAGGAGGCTCGCACACATAGAGAAAAAATTAGATAGAAACATAGAGTTGAAAACAAGATATACAGAACAGATGAACTCACTGATAGAAAAGGGATACGCAGAAGAAGCTCCCATGAATAGTACGCCAGGGAAGACTTGGTACTTGCCTCACTTCGATGTACACAACCCCATGAAGCCTGAGAAGATTCGTATAGTTCACGACGCCGCCGCGAAGACCAGAGGTATGTCACTCAACGATTACCTGCTCACGGGGCCGGACTTGCTACAATCGTTGCCGGGGGTGTTGATGAGGTTCCGTCGACACCGCGTCGCCGTCTCAGCTGATATAACAGAGATGTTTATGCAGGTGAGAGTACGCCCAGAAGACCGAGACGCGCTGCGCTACCTGTGGAGAGGTGACCGGCGGGAGGGACCGCCCCAGGAATACCGTATGAAGTCCATTATCTTCGGCGCGGCAAGCTCACCGTGTACAGCTATATTCGCGAAGAATTGGAACGCTCGCAAGCACGCAGAAGAGTACCCGGAAGCAGCAGAAGCCATCATAGATAATCATTACATGGATGACTATCTGGACAGCTTCAGGAACGAACAGGAAGCGACGAGTATAGCGTCACGGGTGCGAGACATACACAGACAAGCGCACTTTCACCTCACGAAATGGGTGTCGAACTCTAGAAACGTCATCGAAGCAATAGAACCAAGTCAACATCGCCAAGAGACAGTCGGCCTCGCCAGCAAGGGGCAAGAAGAGAAAATTCTCGGCTTGATGTGGAAAACGAGCGCGGACGAGCTGAGCTTCAACCTTACACTCGCACGGCTTCCAGACGGACTCATCGGCACCGAAGCGCCTACGAAACGGGAAGCGTTGAAAATAGTTATGTCGCTATACGACCCACTCGGCCTCGCATCGCCCGTGACTGTTCGAGCCAAACAGATACTACAGGAAGCCTGGCGACTCGGTACAAATTGGGACGAGAAGTTTGACGAAAGCCTCAGAGAGCAATGGGCATCGTGGATACAGCATTTAGAACAGTTGAAGTCGATACGCATCCCGCGGTGTTACCCCGGGTACAGTGACGCCTGTACACTCCAAGTACATGTCTTTACGGACGCCAGTGAAGTGGCCTACGCAACAGCGGTGTACTGGCGAGCGACTACACCAGATGGGCGTGTGCACGTGACGCTCGTTATGGCGAAGGCGAGAGTGGCACCGCTTAAGGTGGTGTCAATCCCGAGACTCGAACTGCAAGCCGCCGTCATGGGTACGCGAGTCGCTCAAGCGGTAATAGAAGAACATCACGTCAAACCCGAGGCCGTCGTGTACTGGACAGACAGCAAGACCGTACTAACGTGGATAAGAAAAGGAGCACGGGCGTACAAACCATTCGTCGCGCACCGCCTAGCCGCCATAGAAGAGCATAGTAAAGTTGAAGATTGGCGCTGGGTACCTACGAAGTTGAACGCGGCGGATGCGGCTACACGCGACGTGCCAAACAGCTTTAACTCCGAACACGAGTGGTACACCGGACCGTCGTTCCTGTACGAAGACCCGTCACTATGGCCCGTAGAGAAGCACATCGCCCCTGACGCGACAGGCGAAGAGCGCACACTGACAGCTGTAGAGAAACGTCAAACACATAGAATTATAGAAGCCGTACCGGACCCGTATAGATTTTCCAAATGGGAGAGGCTCTTACGAGCGACAGCAAGAGTTCTACAATTTATAGCATTATGTAAGAAAACCGCAGAGAAGGTTCTCTATAAAAGAACGCAGAAAAATAGACAGAAGGATCCAGATTGGCGTCACGTGACGAAGACGAAGCACAACATCAAGTCGGGCAGAGCGGCACCTCGTCCAGCCGCCGACTCCCGAAACTTCGTGCTTCTCTCCGCAGAACACACCCGCGGCGCCGAGGACCTTCTTGTGAAGGCGGTACAAGAGGACTCCTTCGGCGCCGACCTTCGGGAGCTGCGGCGCGGAGGAGGTGTCGCCAGAGACAGCCGCCTGTATTCGTTACCCGTGGAGATGAACAACGGAATTATCACTCTACGCAGTCGTATAATAGCTACAGAAGAAATCTCCGAACAAACAAAGAGACCGCCGATCTTAGACGGCGATCATCGTATTACACAGCTATACATAGATTGGACGCATAGAAAATTACATCACAGCGGTACAGAGTTGGTAATCAATGAAATACGCCAACACTATTGGATTCTTCGTCTGCGGCCGACTACAAAGAAAATAGTACATAGATGTCTACCATGCCGCATTAGAAAAACGCAGCCGCCTGAGCCAGCCACAGGGGACCATCCAAAGGCGCGCCTTGCTCACCATCAGAGGCCCTTCACCTACACGGGTCTTGATTATTTCGGGCCGCTCTCCGTAACCGTCGGTAGACAGCGTCACAAACGTTATGTGGCACTGTTTACATGTCTCACTTCCAGGGCAGTACATCTGGAGGTCGCCGCCAGCCTGAGCGCCGACTCCGCAATCTTGGCGCTGCGCAGGTTCGCAGCGCGCCGAGGTTGCCCCGCAGAGATCTACTCGGACAACGGCACCAACATGCACGGTGCCGACCGAGAGATGAGAAACGCCGTCGCCGAGGAAGCGAGTCGCCGTGGCATCATATGGCGCTTCATCACCCCCTCAGCGCCATTCATGGGGGGCGCATGGGAGCGCCTCGTCAGGTGCGTGAAGACCGCCCTCTATACGGTCCTTCATGAGCGCCATCCGCACGAAGAAGTCCTAGCTACACTACTGTGTGAGGTCGAGTACACAGTAAACAGTCGACCCCTCACACACGTCTCCGTCAACGCAGCAGACAGCGAGGCCATCACCCCGAACCACATCTTGTTCGGTGGTTCTGCTCGCCTCCCTCCGCTGGGCGAGTTCAGCGAGGCTGACCTCAACAGCAGCAAGCACTGGCGGCGCGCCCAAATCCTCGCCGACATGTTCTGGCGCCGTTGGGTGCGCGAGTACCTACCCGAGCTGCAACACCGGCGGGAGCCCCATGGGTCTGGGCTCAACCTCGAGGTCGGCGACCCCGTCCTGATCGCCGACGGCCAACTCCCGCGCAATACCTGGCCGCGCGGTCGAGTTGTGGCTGTCTACCCGGGCGCCGACGGCGCCATACGCACTGTCGAGGTGCGCACAGCAGCAGGCGTCCTCAAACGGCCGGCTAAGAAGCTGGTCCCCCTGCCCAAGTGACGAGGTGTCGCTCACCGGGTGCTCTGCAGCACCGCCACACGACGGGTCACGCGCGTTGCTGCACGGCGGGAGAGATGTTCGCGACAGACATTAAAACTATGACAGTGAATAGTGTATTCGAAACCGCGAGTGAAAAATCGTTAAAATCAGTGTTATCTAATCGTGCGGTACACCGGGTTCGGTTCCCGGACGTGTCAAAACGTTACAAAATAGCTAAAATAGTGTAAATGGTTAGATTGCTAATATATAACAACTATGTAATACATGAACATTAGTCTTAAACTTGTGCTAACCGTAGGGACCTTAGATATCGAATCATAAATAGCCTTATCAGTAGTGACAGATAAGAGTTAATGCTTCATAAAACAGCTGTTTGTTTACATATTCGTATTATAGTTTTATAAGTGTTTTTTAGCTTCATATAGACTTGAAATCATGTCTAGATACCTTTTTATTGCTAGTTATTACCTTATATAGTTAAAATAAGCATAATAACAAACATTCGTATGTTTATTATAAAATTTGTTTACTCACGATAGTATTTACTTAAGAAATTCTGTAAAATTTTTATGCTTCAAAGTTATCATGTCATATGCTCGAATTGAATAAAGATATTTTCATGGTGTTTGTTTTAATAGATGCCCCATATAGTTGCACACAACGGCCTACCTAAATTATATATATAAATTTAGTATACGATAGTTTTTCAATAGAAAATATAGAGGGCGGGCCCTTGTGTGGCAGCATTTTTTGGGAGTTTTTATGGAATAACTTAGTGACGCTAATAGTTAGGTTTAGGTATTGTATACCAATAGATAGAACTTAATGAGACCTATCTAACGATGTATAGAACATGTATGTATGCATAATAGGATCTAAACATACGTAACATTTGTACTGTTTTGTAAATAAAAATAAAGGAAAGATTCCCTGTGCACGTGTTCGGTGCGATGGTCGTCGATAAGGTAAAGTTTCGAGGTACTTAAGCGACCACCAATTCGGGCAGTTGTTGCCGTCTCAACCACCATCTTGTAACCATCAAGCACCGCACACCTGAACAGCATCGCTCTCAACGTATGAAGATGTTTCATTTCTGAAGCCCTTACACATCGAAGCCATACAGTCCACACACATAGAAGAACACGCATCGTCGTAGGCACACGTCAGCAGCACACTACCAGCGCACTGTAGCGGACTAGCAAAGGTTCGATTCCTGGCATCCGTTACAATTAAGATGTATTTTTTATAAAAGAAAGTAACTGTCTTCCTATTTCCCGCATATTTACCGTGAAAGAATGACATATTTTTCATATCTTGAGTAATTTTCTATATCTATACATATCATAATATTCAGTCCCCTTCGCGTCCTGCGTCCTATTTTTACGGACGCGATAAACTCTAAAAACTGATTCTCGTACGGTTTTCATCAATATACATTATAGCGTGATTCCTGAGGAAAGGTTAGGTGTAAAATTCACGCGGGTAGAACCGCGGGTAAAGAAAAGTTATTATTTATTAAAATAAAACAGTTAAAATCAACAAAAACGAAAAGATATATAAACACACCTCTAATATAGGAATTTAATCTTTCGTGGTCACTATGATTACTTTTTACTGTTCCTACGGGATATATATCACGTACCTTTGTTTTGAGTAACCGATATTTCGTCACTATTGCAAGCGCCATGTTCACGCATGTACATCCGTGAACATGGCGCTTGCGGCAACACCTCAAATACATGTCATATTACATATAATTCTAAAACAAGCAGGCCCGCTCCATTTCTACGACCATATATTCCGCAAATCCGGTACAGGCGCTAATTAGTAGCATTTCCGTTGACTACGGTGCGGCCTAAGGCTTATATTATTGTAATGGAGGCCACAATTGCGCCGAAGCCTCCCTTGGACTTGACGGGCCGATTGTTTTGTTTCTTGCCAACTTTACTCGTATCATTTGAACTTCATTACCGGTTTTAGAGAGTTGTAAGATGTACTGTATTGATGGATTTTGTTTCGATTGTTAGACAGTACATTGCAATAAATGGGAAGGACCTAAACGTAATGTAAATAAGATTATGTAAGATCTGTAACAATATTATCAGGTAAAGGTAGATGCTATACCTACTCATAACCAATCATATGTTTTACAGAATATAACGTTTAAATTTATGTTAAGTTTACTCAATAAAGACGGCGGTAAACTGTACCTTACTTGCAGCAATAGAATACCAAAAATGTCCGATATCGAAATGAAATCGATTTGTAAATCGTATAAATGACTATCCATAGTCACAAAATTTTGTCCAAACGACTGTATCAAACAAAAAATTATTTGTTGTTGATTTAAATCAACTCCAGCTCAGATTTCATTCCCTACACAAATTATTAGACGCGTAGAAATGTTAATAACGAAAGATCTAGTGTAAATATTACTATCCGTTCCTTACATCGTATTTGACATTTTATTCCACTTGGCACATAATTATTTCGTAGGCCGGTCTAAAACTTGGCAGTTAAATAAAAACTTCACGAATGTTTTTAAATGATCAAAACGTCATATCCGGTGGAGATTGCGAACGGGCACCGATCCAACATGGCCACCGGAAATTGACGTCTCTATATAATGAATGAATCCGAATGGAAGTAATGTTTGAGTATTTTTTCAAGATTTTGTAAGTTTGGCAACTGGGTACGAGAGCTGAATTGAAATTGATACACGTATTTGTTATAAACTTAGTGAGAAACGGTTTTGGCGTACGGTTGACCTGGCTTTGCTCTGGGTACGAGGTTTAAGATTGCTCTGCTTCCTTGCCTTGCGCAATTATACTTGGCTCTGACTCTAGTGTATTCTAATTCAACTGGTGTTTTACAACGACGTTGCTAACCGATTTCCAATTTTCTACAAGAAGGAAATATGACGACGCCTACTGCTAGCAAATTATGGTTTACTGAATCTGACGAAAGATCGATGAATGCGTTCAATTTCAACACCAATCAAAGAATTTTTACAGCTCGTTAGACTACTAACTGAAAGAATCAGCAACTGGTACTATGATACACGTCCTGTACTTTTGTTCAGAAACATTTATAAATTTTCAATGCGTGAAGGCAAGTGTGAAAATTATAAAAGACAAACCTACGTTGTACGCAATTATCTCGTCTACCTTATCACCTTTTACAGTCATAGTAACACCGCACCAAATGCCAGGTCTATAATAATAAGCTACTGAAACATTAATATATTTAACTATGTTTACTGGCGTTAGCGGCACGCGAACTTTTAAACTAACATTTTTAATTAGTGAAAATTGTGAATCCAAAATAAGGGTGACATTTAACAGCACGCGACGCGGTGACTGATAAGCCTCTGCGCGATCCGGACAGGTTATGATAGACCGGTGCGACGGAAGCACGCACTGCAAAGAATAAACGTCGCGTTTTTCTGTGTAATTACAGAGATTTTAAAGATTTTTTTGCGATTTCTTAGTAACGAGTTGATAGCGCAGAGCAAAAACTGTTGCAGTTAGCAACTTGGAACTTAGGCAGTGGGTTTCTTTTACGTAGGTATCTTAATTAATGAACTAACTCCAAGGTTGGATCTTAAATAGTAAATAGTAACTACATTTTTTAATGGCGATAAAAATGGAGTAAAAAATTTTGGGTGAGCAAAGCCGCAGGCAACTTTTAACTACTAGTAGTAACGAAAGATGCAGTTAAGGTATGCTGTTTACTCGGTGCTGAATTTTTTCAGTGGATAGAGTCGGTTATGCCACGGTTACGCAAGCTCTGCTGAGCTGCTATGTTGCCTGCGAATTGTTTCATTGGAGAGAAATCTACAGATTCATTTAATTTTCAAGTTTTAATGTTATATTTAAATAGAGCAACTCCTAAACTGTCATTTCTGTGACTGTAGTGTCAAAACACCTGGCTATATACCTATCGCAAAAATGCTTAGAAAAAAAGATTATTAGACATTTTTTTCTTTCACACTATTTGACTTTTCTGATGCAGTATTTTATAATATAGAAAATCTTCTTCGACTAGTTTACCAATAAACAGCTAAACCGCAAAGTGATTGCGGAGCCTAGTGCGTCCGCTAACATTTTATTCGTAGAGGGTACACGAGCAAAAGTTTTACGTGTCGCTTTTGGTAAATTGCTCGCTTTTTCACAGCAATATTAGTTATATAATAGCACGCCAGGGAGCGTATTAACATCGCCGATAGTGGATACCAGCTTAATGAAATTTTCAGACCAGTTATTTTGGCGTTTATGGCAAAATTAACTTTAATTTTATGTACGTCAACACGTTTGATGTAGGCATGGGAAATTAATGTTTGGAAATGTTGTGTGATTGGTTTTAATGGGCAAGAGGCAGGGCCTTCCTGCCATTGTAAATGTGCCCAATATTAATAAAATTGTTTCCATTGATATTAGCCTACTACTACATATTTTATCGCGATTTTATTCATTTTGTATTACATGTTAATTTGGGGTTATTTTCAATTCCGAATTATTTGTTTTGATAAAATAAATTGATGTAATAAAAAATACTGGCGCCTCTGGCGGTAATGTTTATTTTATCGTTGCTGCCTTGACTACTGCTGCCTTAACTATGTGATATTATTTAATTTATGAAAACTCTCTAACTAGCGTAAATTATTTTCATTACAGCTCCATAGCATTTATGACAATAATAAATAAATTCTTCCGCTTGTATAATTCCGAATTTCCTGGTCCGTGTGGTGACGGATTAAGAATACGGAATGTCACCACCCCATATCATCCCATGGGTGTCGTAAAAGCCGACAGAGGGAGCACATTATGCAGAGAACAGCACTGTAAGAGAAGGAAAACTTGATACAAACCCTATACCAACCCGTTTGGCCAGCGTGGTATAGTAGGCCAATTCCTCCTTTCAAAGGAGAGGCCTAGTCCAGCAGTGGACTTTTAAAGGCTGATGATGATGGTATAATTCCAGAGCGAAAACCACAACTACTGAATTCTTACCGAACCAATGAAAAGCAAAAGCATTGCAAGTACCTAGCAAAAACAGAACCAAATTAACTATTAAACAATCGCAATTTGTCGAAATCTGACTACATTAACAAAAAACAGAACAACCAACAAATATGACTGCTATCTCCTAACAACACTAAGAAATCCAAATGCCCAACCAAGTGCTAAAAGACTCTTATTTACATTGTACGAGTATATGGGACATTTCTTAGCTCTAACCATCCCTGTTGACTTTTAAAGCAGCCCATAAACTAGCCCATAAAATAATTTAAAACACCCTAGCGAGCGATGCCGCGGGAATAAGCTAGCGGCTATATATCACCAGGAGGAACGCCTTTACAATGCACTCTACGAACATACAAACGTATATTTTATATATATCTCCCCAATGAAAATTCGGATTAACGTCGCTGTAGCTGTATAAGGAAGGAGTTCCTCTTGTTTTGTGCTCCCGGTAAGAAATACTACTTACTACTTTCAGAATAAAGAATATTTATGGTTACTTCGCTACGTATACATGCGATAAAATGTTTGAAATTTGAATGTGGTTGTTGTAAATGCGTTTTCTTAAAATACATAGGTAAGCACATGACTGACTGCCTCGTTGGTCTCGCGGCACATTTATGCTTGGGATTAGCAGGTCTCGGGTTCAATTCCCGGTATTTATACTTTTTAAAGACATCTTGATTTTGAAATTACTATTGAGAGTTTTCAAGGCCTTGCCACACAGCACAGTTTTACGTCCAACTTGACTAAATCACTTGATGAAATCGTGACGTGTAGACGCCAGTCGTCCAACTCAAGTTCATCGGTTGGGCGGTACCACCAGATTTTAACCAATCGGGTGGACGGAATGAAAATCAGTGATTTGATTGTGTCGTTTAGACGGGCAAAGCCAATTCGATTGAAAATTTGATCAGTGGTAAAATTGTGCCGTGTGGCCTTAAGAGACGTAATAGATTATAAAAATTGAGCAGTAAACAGTATAGGCATACCTAGTAAATGTGAAGACTTTTGCAAGATAATATGCCTATCATGTATGTACAGTGCAGAAAGATAAACTCTAATAGTACCATTAGTTACTCACAGCATAAAAGAAAATCACCATCTATATCCAGACAGAAATCAAAGCCGAACCAACAATGGCACAAAACTTTCGCCTACTCAAAAGTATTACCCTTGAAAACCATTAAAACATTTACAACGTATCCGGTGGAAGGACTGAAGTCCACCCTCGAGAAATCATCCCTTTCTGAGTTAGCACAATGAAGACGCTTACAGTCCGGGTAGGGAATAGTTAAGAAACTCGATTGCTACACGCTGCCGCCATTCGCTACTTACATTACTTGTTATGTATACTTGAGGCCCAGGAAACGGCACAGTGTATTTTATACGACAGTTTTTAATGGGCGAAAGTTTTTGGCGGTAGATTTGTGATTCTAAGTTGTGTAGAGAACTTTGGTGGGAACGATAGTAATCCAGTGTCTGGTCGTAAATTATGACTTCAAGGTCTCGTCAACTTTTTGTTGCAGGGAAAATGAAATAAAGTTGAATGAATGAGTTTTTCTAAGTCTCAATATTACTAAGACGTTTACGCTTACAAGATCACACATTTTTTAATCTATGAAGCGGTGACTTCTGCTTCGTGAATACTTCAAGTAACAGGGACTACTAAAAGCTTATAAAAACCATCAATTTTACGCTGGCAGTGTATATTCACCCATATTTGTGAATGTGCGCTTTCACTTACGATCAGATCACACAAATAAGAAAACTGCGTATATTATGAAAAAAGAAATTACTCTCGGCCTGATGCCTTGCTCATCCTGAGCCCTGAGACTCAAACTCATAAAAAAAGGATATAATATAATCAAATTGATAAAGCCTAATCATATTTATTATTTCAGTTCCATGCGTATATGACAAAAATAAATAAATGCATAGACTAGCCCATTTTATTGTCACGCAGTGTACTCCGAAACTAGCCGTTAGTACATTGAAGTTGTTTAACTATTTCACCGAACCCAGCGGATGTTCGCGCGAGCCGATACAGCAACAGTTCGCGATGCAATTGTATCATGAATATCGTTGAACTTAGATTACGACTGCGAACGCCCGCGGCTGCACGCGGAATGTCATTGAAATGCCGCCTGATATTTCGTAGCTACGTGGTGCAGTGGATATTTCATGCTAGTATTTGAGCTAATGTGGTTATATAAACGGAACAATGTTACATTTATAATGGCTTTTTGGTCATTATCTCACACATGTGTCTGACAGTACCTATAATCCAGATAGCCGAAGACAGCGATAGCCTAGTGGAGATACCAACGGACTGCAATGCAGAGGGTATCGGGTTCGAATCTACGGCGCGCACCGATGACTTTTCGAAGTTAAGTGCGTATTAAATTGTTAATTATCGCTTGCCCCGTGCCTCGGAGAGCACGTTAAACCGACGGTCCCGGCTGTCATGAAGATCGTTGACAGTCGTTACGGGGAGTCAGTTCCCTCAAATAAACTGATACTGGTCCAAACCATAGAATATCACTGTTCCTTTGGGTTACGGAGTTCAGACGGCAGTCGCTCTGTGGAAAATTTGATATTCTGTCATATCTGGTTAGACTAGTAAGCGGACCTCGGGCTCCAAGGCTGTAAGTCTTGGATGCAACTGGGATAACGCTAGGGCGATGATGATGAGTATAATCCAGACAACTACGAAGTCTGCCGAAACGCACTTGGCCATCGTGATGGACAGTGGGCTGACCCTTCTTAAAATGAGAAGAGACCCGTGACGAGCAATGGGACCATTTATGTAGGAAAAAGGTAAGACTAGCCCTAGGGATCTAAAAACGTCATTCAATAACTGAAATACTTTTTATTGATTTCGGTAACATGTGCTTCAGTGGTGCATCTAGTACCAGATGTAGCCGAACTTTATCAGCGCTTCCTGAACTGCGTTTCACGAAACACTAAGTTTCTACTACGTACTGCTGTAGAACATGGCTTTGTCGTCCAAACATTATAAAAGCAGTGCTTACGAAGACAATTCATGCTAGTAGGAAACAACAGCAGTTAAGAGAAGCAAAGATAGTGCTTTGGCCTAAAAAAGATCTTTACCCATCATAGAAGAAATGAAAAGAATGAAAGTCAATATTTAAGAATAGCTCCCGTCCTCGCAAAATACTCTATCAAAGGGGCTAAGCAAATATATAAAAGACAACAACAATAGGTACGGGGTTCGAATTCACAACACTCGGTGTCATGCGAAACAGTAAGATTGCTTGAAATAGTCCGTCATCCATACAACTGGTATCCTATTAATTCTTCTATATGGGTCATTCTACTTTTAGGGGAAAAAAATAAAAATAAAATAAAACATCGATTTTCATATGCTTATTAAATTTACTCTGCTTAATAACATAAATAATCAACAAAATAATTACTAACAGAGATAATTTATGTTGTAATTACGAGAAAATTGACACAAAATAAAAATGGACGATAACAGATGTGACGCAATACGTAACAGAAATGATGATAATCTAAATAATTCTGGTTTACAAATAACCAAGAATTTGTAATAAGCGATAATTGTAAAACAACATTGTTATCAATTAAACCAAAAAATAATTATTCTTGAAAATTACAAGATGACACAGAAAAAAAATACTTAAAATAAGATCACAGAAGTGACGTCTTCATCGTCACCTTCTAACAAATAAATCGCTAATTTGAAATCCAATAATATAAAGGTATATTTTCGTGGAATAATTACTAATCAGTTACAACTGTTTAATATTTAGAATAATTATAAATAATCAGACTTAGCTTTCACTTTCGTGATTTTAAAATATGTCTTCATCAGACGAATCAGATGCGAAAATATTAAAACGACTTCTTTTTGTAAAGTCCGAAGCTTCACTAAACACCAGATCAATTGATTGTTTCTTCTTAATTTCTTCGTTTGAATTATTTTTACATGAAGAATCATTGAACGATTTGAAATAGAAGTTACGGCTTCGTTTTGCTGGAATTGACACCATAACCAAACCTTCATCATCAGTATCTACGCAACCTGCTTGAGATTCGTTTTCAGTGTGTGAAAAAAGTTGCGATGGACCGGGCTCCTCAGATATTTCTTGATCAGATTGATGGTGTGATGGGGGACTAGCAAGGTCTTGGCTTCGATCAGTAAAGACTTGACTATACTCTGTACTAATCACACCCATTTCATAATGAGAACAAATTTGATCTGGGCGACACTCGATGCAGCTAAGTTTTCGTGCATGCAAAAGACCGGGGCTGTCTTTATTCCATGTCACTTGATGAACATTAAGAGTGCCTTTAAATGCCGGTGTTAAGCTTTTGCCAATAAATTTTCTATAGTTATAACATTGTCTTCGTCTATAGGTATGATTTGTACACCATTACTATTTTCTTCCAAACGCTGAATCAGTTGTTGGAAGTTTGCTACATCTTTGCCCCTAGCTACAGATTGGTCTGCCGTTCGTTTTACTGTTGCACCAATCCCATCCGGAGAACCTTTGCCATATCCAGCTTCATTATAATGCCAGATTAGGTTCTGAACATTTAAGTATACGGCAAGAAAATTAGCCATTAGAAAAAACATGGATTTATTGCGATACTGGGAAGAAGGTCCATCACTTACAAAGTGCATTGTCTTTAAGTTCGGATGTAAGGTTTTAATAATATTTAAAATTGGAATTAAATGATTGCATATGAAAACTGGATCATGTCGTAGGTTTTCGGAAATAGTGCAAAACGGAGTAATTATAGAATCATACTCTCCAAAGTGGTATAATACTGCAGTATGGAGGGATATTTGAGGCTTAGATGCCCCAAAATGGACCGCTTGTTTTGTGCTTCAGCATATTTGCAAATATAATTTTCTGCAAAATCTATGTGCAATACGGCTGATTCTCGACCAACTCTTCTCTTTGCATGATTTATAGCTTGGTATTGATGGTAGATGTTGTTTAAGTGTGTCATGAATACCGGTAGCTTTAAAAGCAAATGATCAACTAAATCGGTTCTTGAACTTAAAACCTTTTCTTTGATGGTTTTTTGACATAATTTTTCTGCTCCTTTTATAGTTACTGGCATTTTTTT
The DNA here is from genome assembly GCA_944739405.2 of Euclidia mi. Taxonomy (NCBI): domain Eukaryota; kingdom Metazoa; phylum Arthropoda; class Insecta; order Lepidoptera; family Erebidae; genus Euclidia; species Euclidia mi. The sequence continues at coordinate 16,011,039 of OX123197.2, forward strand.
GGTGATCCATCTAAAGTACGTTATTGGATTATTGTTATTATTGGAATTGAAATGAACTTTCTTTTCTTTGCAATCGTTACATTTTCTAAGTAAACATTCTTCTTTTAATTTTCCTTCACAACAGATTGTCTTCACAAGAGCTACAGGGGTATTTTCATTAATTACGTTAGCAGTTTTTAATGCCGTAGTTATTAGTTCCATGTTTGCGTGATGGATACATAGACATGTGTCTCGCTGTTTTGCGTTAGGAGAAATTATCCAAAAAGGGCGATAGCGACAGAATAGGGAATAAGAAATTTTACGATTTATTGTAGATTTGAATTTTGCATATAAATTGAGCAGTGAATCGTTTAGCAAGCGTATTTGCTTTTTAACTTTTTTTCTTGTAATCGTTTCTTTGGTTCCTGCTGTCAATCTGCTACATTCATCATTTTCTAAAAATTCTATAATCTGTTGCTTCACTTTATTTACTCTGTTTTTTTGTTACATGTGTCAAGCGTAATTTGACCCACTTTTTGTCTTTCAATAGCTCTGTTATAACGCATTTTATACTTTTTTACTCTATTTTCTAATAGACGCAATTTTTCTTTAAGTAGATTATTCTCTAGCTTTAAATATCTTCTATTCTTTTTAGCTATTTTCCTACCAGATTCGGCTCTTGATCTAGATGTGGATGTAGCGGGACTGCCGGGTGGGGTATCATTCTCAATAAAATTTTCAGTCTGTTGATGAATGCGTTGCAATGCTTTTTTTATTGTCTCGATATCTTTTAGACCTTTCTTTCCACTGCTTCCTAATTATTTTCTGAGTACGTGGAGTAAATTGATTAATGGTTTTTACCTGTCCATCTTCCTTTTTCCGTTGGTATCTTTCTCTGTCTTTCCTTCTTCTTTCTTCTAGCTGTTGTTCTGTTAATTTCTGTCGATGTCGTCTCATTGCAATTTTCACTTGCTCCCTACGTTTCTGAAGATTTTTTAGCTTTAATCTGTTGTCCTTTTTGGATGCTCGGCATGTACGCAGTGCCATATTGTAGATATAACTAAAATAAAAAAGATATATGTAGTTGAATGCTTTAGAGTGACGTATTGTTTAATCTAAGTACGTAGTATTACCTTACTAAAGTACCCTATTCATTTCGTTTTTAATTTAGTTAATTAGTGAGTGTTATTGATATTTAAAGAAAATTAATTACAATAAAACTAAAATTTCGTCACTTCAGTGATCTTACGTCACATCTGTTATCACACTGATAACAGATGTGACGATCACAGAAATGACGAACTTTAATATTTGCGGCCATATTTTTTTACTGTTCAAGTTTAGACTTGCTTCTGCACTCAATCACAATACTGACATGATAATACATACATGCTAAGTAGTTGTATGATTGCGTTAATATGTCTTACCTTAAGTACAGCTAAAACAGATGTGATGTACCAAGTTTTCCACCACGAAAACACCAACCAAAACAATTTTTTACAAAAAACAAAGGCGAACGTTTAACGATTTCAAGCCGGCATGCGAATGACAGTTAAATGGTGTTGCAATATTATAAAAATTAACCCAACCAAATGAATATCGCTGGACACTTTTTTGTAATTTCTACTAGATAACAGAAGTGACGATGATTTTGTAACAAAAATAGAATCAAGAGCGGTGCCGAATATATTTTACTGAATTTAATTTGCTTTACGGAACAGAAATACAACTATATTTGAAAGTTAATAAAGAATAGATAAGTCATTTTGGTCAACTAATTGTATTTTTTTAGTATGTCTTAAGTTAACGGTGTGTAAATTACACAGATAACAGAACGTGATGGAAGCCTTTGGAAATGAAGTTTTTTAATATCTATTTATTATAATATTACATATTTTATTATAGTCAATTATACTTGAGGTAGATTTCTATCAAAAAAGCTATGAATGAAACTTTGAATTCCATTCAATTAATTAATATACTCAGTGCACACATTTTTCACTGTAGAATAGATTGACCCATATATTTAAACGACCACGTAACAAGTGTGTTTTAGTCCAAATGTGTGTGTATGTGTCCAAATATTTTACATTATCAACCCGATTAGACTATAGATTAGATATCCTTATTCAAGGATGTAACAACAAGTCTATAACCCAAATAAAACCAAACAATTCGTGCCATGGTCTGTATAATCGGCTCACACACTTAGCAACAAAATACCACTCCACAGTTTAACCCTGTCTCCAAATGGCCCATCCGCACATACGAAGCTCCACATCTAAGCCCAACACATCTATAAATCTCCATATTAATGTCCAATGAATAACGTCTTTCATAAAACGAGGTCGAGTGCGTTAATCGCGTCTATCTTATAGCTCATCTAAATGTCCGTATGCGTCTACCAACCTCGGGAACTGATCGACCGATTTAGATTAAATTTTATGTTAATGTCGTCTTTGGCAACTCAATTTTCTGGATAATGGATAGTGATCATTCATATGAGCTGCGTATAAACCGTACCATATGTGGGCAAGTGATTTCTTCTTCGTAAGAAAGGAGGACTTACTACGAAAATATTGACCTCTTTGCATGAAAGATTATATTATCCTAATATTGTTAGCTTGATGTAGTGACGAATACCTTTATACCTAGTTGTTTGTTTGTCGCAAATAAATACAATCAAACACGAAAAATAAAGCCATTTCATAATTGACTATTTTTGCTCTAGGTAACACTGTTTAGTCTACTACTTACTGCGGAATCTGACTGTGTATAAGCGCAGACGGTTTGATGATATTAAATTATTATGTTGTGTCTCGTTTAATGAGTGAGATAGAACCTGGAAGGCATAAATGAGGGAATGTGGTGTGGGAAAACCATTGAACCAGTGGTTCAGTGATTACCTCACAGCGCGTTCCTACCGCGTAAAGGTGAGTGACACACTCAGTGATAAGATAGAGGTGCGATGCGGAGTACCGCAGGGCTCTGGATGTGCACCTGTAAGCTACCTTATGCACGTTAATAGCGTGTGCAATGTGCTGCAGCACTGCTCCGCACACATGTACGCAGATGATCTGTGTGTGTTGCTAGCCGGCACCGACATGCTTGACGCTTGTCGTCGAGTACAACAGGACATAGATGCCGTCGTAAAATGGTCCCACGACAATGGTATCGTATTGAACACTGACAAAACTAAATTACTTATAGTACACTCTCCCTACTTACCACCTCCTGTTAATTCCTCGCCCCTGTATACTCACACATTCGAATGTATTCACAACAAATCGTTAAATTGTAATTGTAACCCCATAGAAAAAGTAAATAGTGTAACTTACCTAGGCATGAAAATAGACGAAAAATTTTCATGGCTCCATCATGTAGAACACTTATGTGATAAACTTAGAATACTATTGTGTAAATTTTATTATTTAAGTTATAAAGTTCCTATTAGTACATTGAGATGTTTATATTTGTCATTAGTAGATTCCATCCTCGATTACGCTTTGGATTGCTATGGTCTTACCTTTAAAACATATATTGACAAAATAGAAGCAATTCAAAACCGATTCATAAAACTACTAGTTAGTAATAAAACTAAAGAAAAATATAAAAATGACTATGCAAAACTGTACAAAATCTGTAAAATCTTACCAATTAAATTAAAGCATAAATATCTTCTTTTAGTTAACAACCATGGCAATCCGGAGATTAACTTGGAGGAGGTCACAAATAACTACAATACTCGATCGATGTCCTCCGGCAGATTTACAGTGCCAAGAGTATATAACTATTATGGAGATAGAACTTTAAAAAAACGCCTGCCATACCTGTTAAACAGTCTGCCTGAGGACATCCGTCAAGAAAAAGATAAAATTTTATTTAAGAAAAAACTTAAGAAGTATTATTTAGATTGTATTTAGTTTAAGTTCCTACCTTTATATAATTGCTTTGTAATATGTACTTTAATTTCATAACATTGTACCTGCAAAAACTATTGTTATAATAGTACGGAGACTGGATCCCACAGTCAAACCTGTTACAAGGTTTTGTGGGGCATAATGTAACTACATATAAGAATAATGTTTATTAAAAATTCATAAATAAAAAAAATAATTACACTTTTATTTTTCATACCCATTCGTGAAAACAAAATATGGTATTAAGCATACCTCGTTTCATTTTTGTAGAATCTATTGTTACGAAGAAATGCCTGACGTTGCTTTCGTAATGTTAAGATAACACAGCCAAGGTTTATTTCTCGTCAAGACGGGATTGTCTATCATCAAAGAAAAATATTAGTATGTGAAGCGAAAACCCCAGATACACGTTTTAAGCTCAAGATACGTTTTAAGAGTGTATGGAGAAGCAGTGTCTGATTTATAATAGAACGACATGTCTCAGTTAACGATTTAACCAATCGCCTTGCGCAGGAATTAAGCAGTATACTTATCTCTATGCACACAACAAAACCTAAATAAAAATAAACAAACCACTGAGAATAAAACAAGACTGAGAATGATAAAGGAAATTTAGACAAAGAAAACATTTCATTGGAAGGCAATAATAGACAAGAAGAAAAAAGAGAAGTTGAGTACATTTCTGATGAAAACAATTTGCCATTGTCTAATTTGTCTGATAAGAAATTTGTCTCAATTGAAGGGAATGGTAGTAATAACCAAATAGAAGACAGACTGATAGATTTATTTGAAAATGAAACTATTGTTGATGTAAATGATCCAGGGAAAGATATAGTAGAAGTTGAAAATTATGTGGTTGTAAATGGTGTATTATGCCCAGAGAAAAACTCAGCACAGAAACAAAAGATTTCAGTAGTAACAATGTGCATATTTCGATGTAAGGGATCCTTGTTTCCTGGAAAAATATGAACAGTAGTCTATCCTTGGTACACCATAGCAACTATGGCTAAACGTTCTGAAGGGGGTTGGACATGGCCTAATCAAAGATAAATTACAAAATGCAAGGAAGAAGACATTATTAGGGTGATAGAAACGAAAAATGTCACACTTTTAGGCCAGGGCAAGTACCTAATAAGTGATGATTTATTGTACATGGAGTGGGGAGAATGAGCAATAACTATTTTCCAATTAGTAGATATTATAATAAATTATAGGGTTACGTCCAACTATAATTTTTAAGAGATAATTGTTTCTTGGTTTATATTATTTAATGTATCGGATAATGTAGAATCATTGTCTAGTTCATTCGATCTAATTTTTTTATAATTTTATGAAAAAACAAATATTTTGTTTTTTTTTATAATTTTATGGTTGGACAGGGCATCATAGTTGGTCAGTTGCAGCGGTTATATAACTTGTGTTGGAACACCGGCCGAGTACCTAATGACTGGACCACAGCTGTAGTTGTGCCTCTTTATAAAGGAAAAGGCTCGCAACAAGACTGCAAAAACTATAGAGGCATTAGCCTTCTCAGCATTGTTGGCAAATTGTATGCAAAGGTACTTATTGAAAGAGTTATGGTAGTAACCGACAAGAAAATATGGGATGTACAAGCGGGATTCCGAAAGGGTATGGGATGCACGGATCAGGTTTTTTCCTTGCGAAGCATAGCCGGAAAATTTTTGGCCAAAGGTCAAAAGGTCTATTGCGCATTCGTGGATTTGGAAAAGGCTTACGATAAAGTGGTGAGGAATGAAATGTGGTCGGTGCTGTCAATGAATGGGGTGGGCAGCAGCCTCATTTGAGCTCTGAAATCCCTTTATGAGCTTGTGTGAGGATAAACGGGGCATACACTGACTGGTTTACCATCGATAAAGGTGTTAGACAGGGATGTGTAGCGTCGCCGTGGCTGTTTAACCTCTTCATGGACAGTTGTTTGCAAGATTTAAAACATAGTGACTGCGGATTAAGGATGAATGGGTTACTCGTCAAATGCCTCCTTTATGCTGATGATCAGGTTATAGTTGCATCTTCAACGGAGGAGTTGCAGGAGATGGTAACAATCATGCATCGTGCGTTAGAAAGGAAAGGAATGAAAGTGAATGTAAGTAAAACGAAAGTTATGGTTTATGAAAAGGAGGTATGCGTTACGGCTTGTAATGTTTTGATCGATGGACAGCGAGTGGAACAAGTGAATGAGTTTGTTTACTTAGGTACGTTGTTTACAAGAGATGGTAAGAATGAAGCAGATATTGAAAGGAGAGTTAATGCAGGTAATTGTGTGAATGGAGCTCTGAAGGCGTTTATGAACAGTCAAAACGTGTCCAAAAAGGCACGTTTGGCTGTACATAGAGGTGTGTTAGTGCCTACCCTTATGTATGGTAGTGAAAGTTGGGTATGGCAGAAGAGATTTGAAAGTAGAATAAATGCTGTAGAAATGAGAGCACTGAGAAGTATGTGTGGTGTGTCTTTGACCGACAGAGTAAAGAATTGTGTGATACGAGAGTGGTGTGGGGTAAAAGAAGATGTAGTGACAAGCATTGAGAAAGGCATGTTAAGATGGTTTGGGCACATGGAGAGGATGGATGACGATAGACTGACAAAGAAGATATATCAGGCTAGTGTGAATGGGACAGGACAAAGGGGAAGACCTAGGAGAACGTTCTCTGACCAGATTGGAGACATCCTGAAAAAAGGACAAGTCAGAAGTACCCTTAACTGAAGAGCATGCATGAGAAACTTGATGGGAGTGAGTGAAGCAAGTGAGGTATGTCAGGATCGTTGCAAATGGCGTTCCGTAGTCTCTGCCTACCCCTCCGGGAAACAGGCGTGAGTCTATGTATGTATGTATGTATGTCGCAGGACATTTACGTGCGACTGTCCCGCGACAATGTCGACCGGCATTTCGCTCGTCCACATACCGGCATTGTGATCAAGATGTCGCCTAAGTGTTAACACAGTTTCGTTGGTAGTGTGGACCAACGAAGTGTGCTATATTCGCGGGTAGTCGCGGAACAAATAGCAACACACGTCCTCACAAGTCAAATGCCATCGGAAACTGTCGAGGGACACGAAGTCGTGCAAGGTCGACGTTATCGGAGCGTCGACAAGCGACTTGTTCCCCGACACGTAGATGTCGCCTGCGATGTCGGGCGATGTCTCCCCGCGACGTCGCTCAACACGTAGAATTCGTGTCGGGCGACAAGGTCGCGGGACAAATGTCCCCTAATGAATACGAGGCTTTATACACACATAAATTAATATATAAAGGTATATATACGAAAAATATATAACTACTATACATATATATATACATATATATATATATATATATATATATATATATATATATATATATATATATATATATATATATATATATATATATATATATATATAAACACAACAACAACAAGTGAGTGTCGTCAAAGTACAAGTGTCACCACCCCCTATCGTCCCGTGGGTGTCGTAAGAGGTGACTAAGGGATAACACGATGCAAATACGATCTTTGTGTAGAGACGGAAAACTCGACATCAAACCCTAGACGACTGCCTCGTTGGTCTCGCCGCATAAATGTGCGCGTGGGATCGGGAGGTCCCGGGTTCGATTCCTGGGTCGGGCAGTGTTATTGGGATTTTCTGTCACGAAATTCTCAGTAGCAGCACGGAGTCTGGAAATGTGCCCGGTACGGCAATAGGCTCGCCCCTTATTACGTGGGACTAAAGTATATCTGGCGAAAAGTGGGTGTAGAAATACACCTCTGCCTATCCCTTCGGGGATAAAAGGCGTGACGTTATGTATGTATGTATGTATATATTATCTTATTGTGCTGAAGATTCTGCCAATTTTCGTAAAAGTAGCTCTCGTACTTTTAGCCTGAAAGAAAGCCGATTAGTAATCATCATTAAAAAATGTCCTCGAAACATGCCAAAGTTACCCTAATTAACTGTATATATAAACAAAACATTGCAAATTAAGTATCGTATACTACCAAAGTAAGAGCTAAATCACCAAAAATATGATCTGATGTAGTAGGAAATATGTTTCCAGTAATGTTCCAGATAGCACATAATTAAATGGTTATGCCTCTGAAAATTACGTAACATAATACCGCTTTAGCAAAAACTTCTCATGGTTACTAGAATCATAAGAATGGAAATAGGCGTCGATAAGTTAACCACTTATTATATTATCAACTTTCTTTGTAAAGACTAAACAACAGCACAGTTTGTATAGTGACTATTAACTTTGTTGCCAATATCCAAAGAAAAACGCCACTGCGGTTACTGTGACGTCACACCACATTGTTGTACACGTGTCTCCCCATTTCTTTCACCATTAATGCACACATACACAAACACATACGTATGTATGCGACACCACAGATGTGCTTAATTGGGGCATGCGTGTGACGCGCAAATAGCCGACTTAGACTCTATATATACGCGAGAGCACGTCGCGAGCTGTTTTAGTGAGGATATGGCCTTATTTATTAAAGGTATACATAACAACAACATCACGTTGGAGGTAAAGCAATTTTATACAGGGAGAGTTCGCCAAGGTATCAAAAATATACAACTTGAATAACAGTCTTTTTGGATTAGTATTTCTAACGCACGTTAATAAAAAGTAATTAAATACTTTGAGAAACAGATTGGAGAAAGGTTTTTTAGCTTTTTATCTCTGGATACAAATTCGCTAAGGACTAAAGGTTCATGCAGTTAAGCTAGCCTGATAAGAAATAATAGCTGGTAGTCAATATTAGCAGCAATAGCGTAGCAGCCTAGGCACCAACATACTGCCATGCCAAGTCTGTCAGGTTCAAGACCCTAACCCTAATTTTTAAACCTAAGTACGTACGTACTAAATTGTCTATTATCGCTTGCCGCATGCCCGGGAGACCACGTTAAGCTGTCCGTTCTAGCTGTCATAAAGATATTTGAAATTTGTTATGGCATATCAGTACCCTTGAATATACCGACACTCTTTTCAGCTATACAAAATTGCTTTACCTTTGGTTTGCGACAGAAAGACGTAAAGCAAACTTTCTGTCAAGTTTGGTTGGACCATAATATTTGGATGCATCCGGGATAACGCTAGGATGAGATTGACGATGATGAATATGTGAGAAGATGGTCTCGTCTGTACCTCAAATCCAAATTATTGATAAAGCTGAACCTTTTTTCACAATTTTTGTAAATCATATTTATATAACTAGGCATCTGTGATACAAAAACTCATTGCACAACTTGAAAATAATGTTTGTTTGTTATTGGATATGTACTTGTGCTTTCTGTATTTTATGAGTTCATTTTACTCCCAGATAAACAATGAAGATCGTAGTACACAAGGATTGCGTAAAGCTACGTATTTACTACATACAGTTTTTTATAACACAGATTTAGAAACAGGATTTATGTACAATATGTACAAATAAAATATGTCTATCTGAATAACAACTATTACGAAAAACAAGACCTGTTTTTCTGCTAACTATAACTGTATTCGATTTTTTTTATAATATTTATTGGATATAAGGGATTTTTGTACATAAAAATGACGATGTCAATCCCATCGTACCTTATTAAAAAATTTTAACAACAATCAATTGCAGACAATAAATATTACATACATTTGAAGTCAAAAAGCAAACTGTATTAGAATGGTGGGAATTAAATAAAGCAGTTCAATATCCCACTAACCGTCTACACTATGTAGGTTTATAATGAAATAGCATGACAGAATGATAGCCAAGTCTAGCAAATCAAAGTCTCTACCTACAAACGGAACAAAGTAAGTTGCAGTGGGTTGAAATTCAGGAGCAGCCAGTCTAAACTTCTGCTGCCACTGAGAAGGCTGTGTAAACCCCATTGAATAGAATATTTATTGAGTTGATAGTGACGGATCTGTATTCTCTCCCTTCATCAGCAGCCTTTGCAGTCGACTGCTGAGCATGAGTATTTCATATTTTACGTCATAATAAAATTGTTTGGCGTCCCTTGCCGGACGCACTAGTGTGATTACTCTTCTGCATTCTAGTCAATAGTTGACGTGGTTCTTACTAGCGTCATGATACTCGAAGACACTGGCTGCTCGTAAGGACTGAAGTAGATTATTATGAAAGCCGACACCGTTGCGGCGAAGTGCAACTTGTTGTGTCTGGTTACCTATCCATAAAACAGATCTTCACAGCGCGTTTAACCAATTAAAACAGTACAAATATTGATTCACCTTCACAGTAATACAAAATATATACCAAAACAGCACATCCACTCTACGCTATCATATTCAGAACATGCGGCCGATCGCCGCTGGCCATGCGCGGCGATTAACGAAATCTACATCTCCGTACATGTTTGAATAATGTAATTTATAACCTATATTTGTGTCACTAGTACTAATGTTTACTTTGTTATTTATATAATATGATTGTACTGATATTTTAATGGCTAATAAACCTGTCATAAAATTATACGGTATAATAGCCTGAACACTATTAATAAAAGCTCCAGTTTCAATAAACTTTGAGCTGTATTTTATTATAGGTGCATGATAAGATGATAACTAAGAGGCAAAAAGCATTTATAGGAATTTGAGGACAGGTATTATTCTAGCTAGATAGTAATTTAGTTAATTTAAGGAGTGCAGGGCAGTGTTATTGGGTTTTTCTGTCACGGAATTCTCAGTAGCCGCACGGAGTCTGGAAATGTGCCCGGTACGGCAATAGGCTCGCCCCTTATTACGTGGGACTAAAGTATATCTGGCGAAAAGTGGGTGTAGAAATACACCTCTGCCTACCCCTTCGGGGATAAAAGGCGTGACGTTATGTATGTATGTATGTTAATACGAGCATACTAACAACTTTTCAAGTCCTTTGCCATATGCTTTAATTTATAAATCTTTCTTTTGTATCCATATAACAAATGATGAAATATAATAATGGTCCCGCAAGATATGTTCTTTACAATTGATTGAAAAGAATATTTGTTTATGCGACTACAGTCACTTCCATGAGTGTTCTTATTCAGATCCAAGGGATGTGAAGTATCAAAATATTGTGCTTCGGGGCAATAAACATTTTTTTTTTTGGTTCCATTTATCGGCTAATGAATACTTGCCTGTATTGTAGTGTCCGCGGTATCCTTTTTAATCAACATGCTTTTTTTAAATAATACTTACTGTAAAACCATGCACCCAATAGAGCCCTAGAGCATTAAATCCTGATACACAAACAGGTGAAATTGTGGTGAAATCTCGTACACATGCAAACCTCTCACCAAATAATACAGACTATCAATTATTCCCATATTCGCTACAATGCGCCTTTCGTCCAATAATGAGGGGAATAGTGATTTACGGGCCGCAGTGGAATCTAAATCAATCTATAGTGCGGAATGATTTATACCAGTCGCCATGTTAAAGGTTAATGAGAGGAAGCTAATGAGCGCAGGATGTGACTGGATAGTTTCTAATGTGCGGTATGTGATGCTCCACTTGATATAGCGGTTAGATGTTTGGGGAAATTGCCAGATAAGGATAAAAAAAATTATATACGTTGCTATAAAAATAAGTTGACAATTTTGAACTATGCCATAAGTAGAAAATTTTAAATAGTAAATTAAAATGGACTGCCTCCGTGGTCCAGTGGATAGCGTATGCGACTGCTGATCGCAGGTCCCGGCTTTGATTACCGGGTCGGGCAAAAGTGTTATATACAGGGTTTTTCCGAATACTCAGTAGCAGCCCGGAGTCTGGTGATGTGCCCGGTAACGGCAATAGTCTCGCCCCCTATTACGTGGAACCTAAAAACTCATGGCAAAATGTGGGCGTAATATTTACACCTCTGCCTACCCCTTCGGAGATACAGGCGTGAGCCTATAAATAAAAAAATTAAAAGAATGTTCGAATAAGATGTACTTTAATTTTTACTTGGCTGAGACGTATAGTTGACTGTTATCAATATATGTATACTGTGAAACAGTTTGACTTTGTTTCTAGATCAGCGTTCAGCGTTAGTTTAAGGTTTGATTTTCAATACGTCCCGTTTAATTTTACAAGAAAGGTAATATCGTCAGATGCAGGTAGAATTTTTGACATCCAGTCTTATAACTAGTCTCATCGGTCGTCATTATTCGTTGTATGTAGGTATGTATATCAACACACGAGGGAGACCAGGTCCTGTTCCAGGAAATGATAATTAATAATTGTCACGTGGCAGTCTGTTATTTCGTTTTTCCTGTTGATCTTTTCTTTCTTAACAATTTATACGAACAAAACAAAAAATTCCAATCGATGCAGCACTTTTCTAGTTTTTACTATAGATAGAAGATAGTACCAATCCTCAATTAGTGCGTATAATTATAAATATAATACGGCTGTAAATCATGATAACATACTTATGCCGTACCTTCTTAATCTTAATATAATAATATTCTAACTACATTCACACAACACCATCTAGTCCCAAACTAAGCAGAGATTGTACTATGGGTTTTTCGTAAATACATACATATTATACTTAATATAAACCAGTAAAACACTCAATATATTCACCTAAACCAATCTAATAACATACACGTTTCGACAACTCCTATTTTTACTTTTGAATAAACATCTAGGTGTATAATAAGCTGCTAATTGCCCTTCACGAACCAAAAGACGTATTTAACACAAAGTAAATGAGTTTTTAATAGACGTATATTTTGAGTATCAACCTCTCGCTTGGGATATTTTAATTATATGAATGTCTTAATCACTGTGATGTATTTCGGATGTAAAGTATTTTCAAATGAACTTAGGCTGAAACAAATTGGTAAATAATTGACAGTTGTTTGAGTTATTATGGTGTATTAGTGTAAATAAGCCAGTAATTGTATTTTTATTGTTTTTATTTTATTTTTAAATAATTGTTTGGATTTTATATGTTTTCATTAAGGTGGTTTTCTGTATGACAGCGATATCTTGAAATTATAGCTGTCGTCTGTCATCAAAAAGGTATACACGGAAGACCAGCGTCGTCTCATCTCATAGGTGCTACGGCTAATGCTGAGTGAATACCATTTTAGCGATGTACAAATGTGTTCTTCTAGGCACATTTTCATAATTTATTGTTGCAATGTTTGTATTTTGTCGCTAAATAAATAATTTTCTTTCTTTCTTTCTTTCAATACTTGGCTATACAGTAGGACCAGTCGTTGACGTAGCCACCTTACCAATACTTCGCGATGACAATCTGATCTTTCCGCAAACTATAGCAGTACAGTTAGTTACTAAGATTTTGATTGATTCAATTTACCGGTATGGTAGTTATATTGTCAGATACGCGGGAACGTTTCTGGGATCGACATATTGTTCTTCTAATTTCGTGTGGATATTTAGTACGTTAGTTAGACAATAGAGCTCCTAATGCTGATTTGATTTCGATTCTTAATGTGGTAATTATATAGGCGCTTATACAGCTGGTATATTGTGGTAACATTTTTTTGAAAAGAGCAAATTATTATGGAAGGCTTTAGTATGATGCGAATCAGTATGCGAATGTCACTACAATTATGTAGGAACGTACAGTAAAAATATGCCGTGTTAAGAAGGTATTCTGCCAAAAATCTCGTCTATTACATGACGTTTCTAGCGTATATTACACCAAAAGACGCTAATACGGCGCACCCTTTCGTATAACATTTAACTAAATATTCAAAAAGATTTTGTTTATTGTTTATGCTTTTACTACACCGGCATAATGTTGCAGTCTTATCTGCTATTATATCACAACCGTGACTTAAAGCTGAAGTAAAGCTCTTTGAAAACTCGACACCACATCGCGTTGTGAGTCACTTACTAACCTACTCTGTTATTCTGCGGTAGTTCCTTCCTATTATAAAGTAAGGCCTATATATGGGTTTGAGTTATCTTGAAGAATCGAACCCACATCACGTCATATCACTTACGATATTACCTACTCAGCCATCCTGCAGTAATTCTATCATACGTATAGATAGATAAACATTTCCTCTATTTATTTTATGTGTGTTGATCTGTTTCGATTTGGATTGATTACTCGAAATCTATTCAATTATGTGTGATGGATGTTGTGAACTCTCGACATTATAGGGACCACCCATCGTTTCCCGTCAGCGACACTTCCCCTGTCCGGCCTATATTTTTAAATAACACAATCATGATCCCACTCTCAGACAATAAAGGTGAAACTCGTATCAAACAATAGATCATTTACTAAAGTCACTAGGTCTTCCACGACACAGAAAATGAAGATGCAATGTTTTTCGTCATTAGACGGAAATAAACCATAAATAGCACGTGGCAGGCCAATGAGCTCCGTCTTTAGCTTTTTAGAAATAAGATTGCCTGCCAAAACTTTGAAATGATTTAAACTGTTGTTGGAGTATGGATTAGTCGAGCCACGTGATATTGAATGTTTGCAGTATGAGTGGGCTCCGTGGACAGGAGTAACTACCTCAGTCGATCTGTGCATTTCATCTTCTAAGAGATCGACGTAAAGTAACACCATTTCGACTGGTGCTTTCGTTTGATAAGTAAGATTATCTGAGATCCAAGCACCTTTCCTTATTATTTATTTCTGTTTTAGAGAAGAGCCTCCTCTTACCTTAAATAGAGTAAAGAATATTTTAAGGAGTACTGAGGAACTAAAAAGCAACGATATTTTCGTTTTCATTTCCCTCCTCCTGTGTTCTAAAATTGACAACGCGTGAGTGTTAGAGTTAGCCTCTTATCTTAACTGTCTAGGTACTTACTTCTACATGTATTGAACGGAAACTATGTGTAAGTAGATGAATTCTGGTTCCGACACAATCTAACGATTCTTGCTCTTTAATAAGAATTTGAATGAACTACTTTACGTGGCCTTCGAAAAGAAGACAAAAATACATTCAGCACTGCCAGAAACATGTTGTTGTTTTCTGTAAAACTAGCGCTCCCAATTTGGACCTGGTTGGCTGGATCGTTACATACTGTGTTGAGGTCGACACATACTTTCGATTCGTTCTTTACTGATTGTTTAAAGGAATTTATTAAACACCCCAATTTTATGCTATTATATATATTTTATCTACTTGAACAGCTTGTTTAATATGAGCGATTAAATAAATTAAATACATCCATACATATGTACATGTTTCCATTTCGATTTAGGAACAGAACCCTTAGTACGTCTAAAATATATTATTATATTTTCCATTTTAAGTTATAGAAAATATGTTTCATGAAACAATTATGTACTTAAAACACGGGAGTGGGCTATTTAATGTCATTTTATTAATGGCATTATTACCTAAAACTATAGAAGATAAAGCATAGATTTGTTTGTTACGTGCTCTGTATCAGTTATAAGCTGATAATATTATTAGCAGCTTTATAACTGATCGGAGGTAGTCAATATAATATATTATATTGAGTGCCTCCGTGGTCCAGTGGATAGCGTATGCGACTGCTGATCGGAGATCCCGGGTTCGATTCCCGGGTCGTGCAAAAGTGTTACTGGGTTTTTCCGAATACTCATTAGCAGCCCGCAGCCTGGTGATGTGCCCGGTAACGGCAATAGGCTTGCCCCCTATTACGTGGGACCTAAAAATTCATGGCGAAATGTGGGTGTAATATTTACAACTCTGCCTACCCCTTCGGGGATACAGGCGTGTGACTATAATAAAATAATATATAATATTATAGCTCAAATCACACATGGTCTGCTCCTAAACTAGGCAGTCCTGTACTTAGTGACATTTAAGTTACTTATAGTAATCACCATCAGCCTGTATATAAAATGTGTATCTGCTGGTCACGGGTCTCTTCTCGTTATGAAAAGGTTAAGCCATATTCCGTCAAGCTGGGTAAGTGCGGGTTGGCGTAAAGTCACGTTATCCTTTATTGACTTTGGAATCACTTTAAGAATGGCTGGTGTAATCCATTCTGAAATGTTGTAATAGATAATTAAAGATTCTTCTTTTATTCAAAATTGTATGTATGTATTTAAAACTATGTATATATTTACTATGTTTATGCTACAAAGGTTCTTCTTCACTCACTTCTACCTACAATACACTTACTTTTAATCTCTGCACCACTCTAAGGTAGACTGGGAGAGAATGGCTAAGGCGTTAAGTCCGCCTTTATAGCGTATAAAGGCGGACCTAAAGTCCGTGTACATAAAGTTATTAAATAAGATATAATTGGAAATTTCACTACCTATTATTTCTGTTGTTTCAAAATCAGAAAAATCATTGCGTTGTTTTGAATCTTAAATGTCTCCAGCGGATTAATGAAACCATGTTTTAGAAAGAATAATCACAGTCATATGTACAAGGATAATCTAATACCATAAAACCGAAGCACGCAGTCGTAATGCGATTAAATTATACTATTTTGACATGTAGATTGATTATGAAGCATTTGTACCTACAATTTATTAAGTAATAAAGTTTCTCTGTACAATATTAATTATTGTTAATCTTTGAATAACACAATTTGTCAAACTTTACAACCTCCAAAATACACGCGAAACTTTACCTCCAAATCCTATAATCATATTTAATTTTATCCGAACATAGATTATACAGCAAAACAGAAAGGCCTCCAAAATTAATAACACAATTAACCTATGCCAACAAATAGATACAATTTAGTATATTTTTATAAAAACATTAGCATGTTGAACTCCGCCTATAACATGTAATGTTTCGCTGTAACCACAGGCTAGCGCATTGACATACAGATTGACAGGCGGACGCATTACCGAATTAGTGATAATTATATACTACGTCTTAGTGGCGCGTGAAATATGACATAGAGTAATAATAGTAGAGGGGTCACTGCGTAGAAAACAAAGTTGCTTGATCAAAATTTATGAGATAGTTCATACTGATGCTTTAAAAATTGTGTGCATGTATGAATAATATGAATGGATTTACAAAAAAAACAATTATGTATGTTTATCGATTTCTAGTATCCATAGTACAAGGTTTGTTCAGTTTGGGACTAGATGATATCGTGATTATCTATCATCATCATCAGCCCTTTATACTGTCCCACTGCTGGGCACGGCCTTCTTCCCATTATGAGAAGGGTAAGGCCATAGTCCACCACGCTGGCCAAGTGCGGGTTGACAGACTTCACATGTCTTTCGAGAACGTTATGGAGAACTCGCACACATGCAGGTTTCCTCACGATGTTTTCCCTTCACGGTTTAGCAAGCGATAATTAACAATTTAATACGCATATAACTTCGAAAAGTCATTGGTGCGCGCCGTGGTTTCGAACTCGGATCCTCTGCGTAGCAGTCTGTTGGTCTCTCCACTAGGCTATCGCTGCTTAATGCTGTGATTATCTATAGGTACATAATTAAGCATGTACATATGTGTGTGGCCAACTCACAGGTAGAGTGGTGGTGGAGTACGTACTTTCTATACCCCTACTCTCTTTGTAACTTCTTTGTAGTCATAGTGCGTATTAAACATGTTCACCTACTTTGAATGAGGCTTTCTGGTTGCTGTCAGCTGAGTGCTCATGCAACCAACTTTACCAGGCACCTCTGCTTCATAGCAGAGATGCCCGGTAAAATTGGTCTCTACATTATTTAAACTATCACTAATTGTATCCATTTTGGCACGGGAATACTGTCTTCTTGTGACCAAATCAATGTAAAGCTTTCGAAGCGTAGGCGCCACCTAAAGCCGACCTAACATTGGGCGACAGCGTTCCTCGAGCGTACGCCCGGTGTGCGCTCGGCGTTCACTCTGTAGTACAAAGTGAACGCCGGGCGCACGCCGAACGGACGCCGAGCGTACGCTCGAGGAACGCTCATGAACAATGTGAGGGAAGCCTTAGTATTTATACTCTTAAAAAAGTATTTACACAATTATGACACATCAATAAAAATATCTTATGTGTACTTCAAATATTACAACAAGAGTTTTTGTTCCCAGCAAGGAAAAATCAGAAAAGAGCCAAAATGCCGTGAAATCATTTCAAGACGATAACAGATATGACGAATAAGTTTATGTATGTACGACCGCCAAAAATCATGTTTACGATAATAACACCATCTAGTGGCCCTCTATAAAAATAAATGACCGCTCTGTGACTATTTCGGCGGCCGTACTGGCATCTCTCCGTCATAAATGTATTTGGTTTATACTGCCTAAAATCTGATATTATATATTTATTGCAAATGCTACTACTATACATGAGACAATATCACTGTGTTGATCGAATTTCGCCCCAGGAAGAATGTTCAAAAGTTGATTAGAGGTAATATTAGTTATATATATTTTTTACACTTAGTTATAAAGAAAAGGTATAGGTCCGTGTGGTGACGGATTAAGAATACGTAATGTCACCACCCCATATCATCCCATGGGTGTCGTAAGAGCCGACAGAGGGAGTATATTATGTAGAGGACAGCACTGTAAGAGAAGGAAAACTTGATGCAAACTCTATACCAACCAGTTTGGCCAGCGTGGTATAATAGGCCAATTCCTCCTTTTAAAGGAGAGGCCTATTCCACCAGTGGACTGTTAATGGCTGATGATGATGATGATAGGTACCTTATTTTTATTTAGTCGTAGTTATTCCCAAAAAAATGTAACATATTAAAGGTTTCTGTTTGTTAAGTTGCGTCTACGTCTTACGCCGTAGCAAGTACCCATCCTGCTAGCGAAAGGAACGTGATCTTCACACGCGCATTATGTGGTGTAATATACTGACTTGCGATTAGTTCATGCTGTGTCATCATCGTCCTAGTGTTATCCCAGTTTCAATCTGGGGTCCGCTTACTAGTCTAACCGGATTTGGCTGAATATTAGCTTTTCCACAGAGCGACTGCCTGTCTGACCGCCGCAATCCGAAGGTATAGCAATATTCCATGGTTTAGACTAGTGTCAGTTTATTTGAAGGTACTGACGATCTATAACGACTGTCAAAGATCTTCATGACAACCGAACCGACGGCTTAACGTGCTCTCCGACGCACGGGACAAGCGATAATTGACAATTTAATACGCACATAACTCCGAAAAGTCATTGGTACGCGCCGTGGATCCGAACCCGATACCCTCTGCATGGCAGTCTATTGGTATCTCCACTAGGCTATCGCTGCCTCTTTGTTCATGTTCATGCTGTGTGTGCTATCTTATTTAGCGCCAACTGAGACTAAATTAAACCATGAAGAGATACTAGCCGAAATGTCGCAGCGCGGGCACTTAGCAGCGGTGTATGCTGCAGTGGAACTGCTAACAGGGATGACGGTTCACAGGTTTTCTCTACTATGTCAAGTCTTAAATTGACTCCAAGTTTACTAAAAAAGTTATTTACCTCATAAATCTCCAGCGTGAACTAGATGATTCCTCGTGTGCCACCTCCACTTTTACACAGGAACGACCTGATCTAAATGCTCTGCAGCTAAAAGGGCGCAGCTCGCGCGCATCAGGTAAACACTTCACAAATTGTGTCACTCGTTATAGTAAAGTTGCAGTAAGTACACGCAATCTGCACGCATACAGCGCGTGTGCCACATACGATGCATTTATTAGATGGACACACGATAGTTAATTCATCAAAAGACTAAAAAAAAATGCAATATATGTATAATGCCTCGTTGGTCTCGCGGCATAAATGTGCGCGTGGGATTGGAAGGTCTCGGGTTGGATTCCCGGGTCGGGCAAAGGGTTATTGGGTTTTTCCATTAGGAAATTCTCAGTAGCAGCACGGAGTCTGGTAATGTGCCCGGTACGGCAATAGGCTCGCCCCCTATTACGTGGGACCTAAAAATTCATGGCGAAATGTGGATGTAATACACTTCTGCCTATCGCTTCGGGGATATAGGCGTGAGTATATTAATTAAATTAAATGTTTAATTCTTGTATGAGCATAATGATATCTTTTATATTTCATGTCGTCTCTCACTGCAGGCAATCTATCTGCTATTTTAAGCAATTTCTCGCGCCAGTACTATCAATAATTGAAATGATTATATGCTGCGTCACATTTACCACAGACTCCCAAAAGTTTAAACACATAAAAAATAATATCCACATAAAACATAAAAAACAACTTAACTTCATAGTAAAACAAAAACAAACTCACATGATTCGCCAATTACCTTTGCCCAACGATGGGAAATTAATAGGCCATTATGCGGAGTTCGTTGACCTTACCTCTGTGCTACCCTACTCTGTGTACTGTACTGTGTACTATGTGTGTACATAAACTGTGTTTTCCTGGCCACACCCTCCCAATTACCATTACGGACTCGCGCCGCGTTGAAGAAACTCAAATTATTTTTCGGCATGCTGGGTAGTTGGAAGCTATAGCGAAACTTTATCTTATAAAATATCATGTAAGTATGTTACTATGACTGCCACTTCACTTGCAGATAAAAAAATCCAGTATCTTTTACTATCATAAGGAATATAATATGGTGAAGATCGGTTGAGTATTAAGCATTGAGAGAATAACAAAAACAAACAAACTCATAAATACTATTATTTAGCATTGAGCAACTGCACCGTATATATGTAATAACTATATTGCTAATAAAATTTTCTGACGCTATTTACACTTGGCTGAATTGTACCAAATTAAACAGAGCCTGTGCTATAACACCCAAAAAGAAAAATCAACATGTTCAACACACAACGATTTACACACTTCGACAGACCTACACGCCAAAGTAACTGAACCACTGCTGCCTCGTTTTCATTTTATAAACAAATAATCTTATTTACTCATCTTATCTTTTACTGTATAGTGGGACTAATAATCCGTAGTACGTACGTTAGTTATTTTGCGTGAGGGCTCATGATATTTATATTCACACCGCTTAGAATCAGACAGGTAGCAGCGATCGATGTGATATGTCTTTTCATATTTGAAGATGATTTACATTAAGAAAACTTAAGGAATCCTGTTAATCCGTTGATAGAAAACTCAACGCTCATAGCGAGACTTGGACCGTTCCTAGTAGATCGGCAAAGTTTTGCAACGCGTGCACAGGTCGCCAGTTGGATGGGTGACCGTGTGTGGCATTTACATTAGAGCGCTACTGTGCTTCGGAGGGTACGTTAAGCTATCGGTCACGGTTCTGGTTTCAGGACAAGGATCGTTAGGTCATCTCGAAGGCCTTTCGGTTCCATCTTTCCTTCTGTACAGAGTATGATTATTTATTCTGCGTCTGGATGTAATTTATCATTCACTTTTACCGCTTCGGTCGCAAGGGAGTTTTTTACTCCTTAGGGCAGGAGTGGAGCAAAAATTCTTTCTTAGTGGACACCCTAATGTGCCCAAGAAGCATACATGTGACTTCTTGCACCCAGTAGTTTTTGCTGTACGTTGTCTGCCAGTCAGTCAGTAGGTACAGCAAGAATTAGATATATACAGATATTGATTATAACCTATCTGACTTACTACTGACCACATGCCTCTTCTCATTATTTATTTATTACTAAAGGATGCCCGCGATTACACCCGCGTTATTTAAGGCTACTGCCCCGCTCCCGTGGCTCATAACGTGACGTTATATAACCTATAGCTTGCCCCGATAAATGGGATATCTAACACTGAAAGAATTTATCAAATCGGACCAGTAGTTTCTGAGATTAGCGTGTTCAACCAAACAAACAAACTCTTCAGCTTTATATATTAGTATAAGATAAGATGTGGTACTTCAACAAGAATATCACATTACATTCATGATAGGTGACAAAATATTGTTTTGTTGTATTCTTAATTACAGAACACCATAACATACATGATGAATGAGATTAGGCCTTACAAGAATATTGTGGAAAACTCTCTGACATGCTGGTTTCTTCATACCGTTCAGTCATACAACCTTTTGTAGTCCATTGCTGGACATAGGCCTTCTAATTTGCGAAACAAAGAACGTCATCAAATACACACCTACAATAGTTATTCCATAAATAACTTCACCTAAAGAATGGAATTATGTCTAGAACACACTTACCGAACCAATCAACAATAGTTGTAAAAACAGCGAAGCGTCGACACAGCAATAGTCGCAATCGAATCCACGCCTGCAGATTTTAATCTCATTATGCGGAGCTGCTGTAATTCGATTAATCTACCCGCGGGTGTGCGCTCGCCTTGTGTTATAGTTAATACGTTTAAATATTATTAATGCTCGGGTTATTAAGGCTGAAGGCAATATTGGAGGCTCCGGAGAACTAAGTATCGGATATTTGGAAGGTTTTGCAATCTGTCAAATTAAATGTTAACATGTTCTGATAAATAAACATTATACGTACGTAAATACGTACACAGCGATGATAGCTAAGAGAGATCTACAGATTTTTACGCAGAATGTCTGGTTGATTGTAACCTATTAGGAGCATTATTGTTTTTTCGAGGATTATAAAATGTGCTTATAGTACGAGATTCCGCGACAAACTAGTGCACTCATCGAGTTTTCGCTAAAAACCAAATTTTAATGTATATTTATGATTAATATTAAATGAATATATATTTACTAGGTTGCCTATTAAAATGTGGCCGCAAGTGTGATTTTTCAGAATCTTTATATATATTGCCGTGATGTAGACGATATTTTATTTAAAAAACAAGTGAACGAAACTTTTTCCCAACAATCAATTACCAAAAAATTTGTTTAAAAATACTTGCGTCCACATTTTAATAGGCAACCTACTAAATATATATTCTCCTGATCATAAATTTATATAAAAAAATGTTTTTTAGCGAAAACTCGATGAGTGCACTAATTTGTCGCAGGATCTTAGACTATAATTGAATGAAAATTATCGAGAAAGCAGTTTTCTATTATCTTTAGTATCGCAATTGCCTAGCGTGGTGGGCTATGGCCTAATATTCCCATAACGATAAAAAGACCATGCCAACCAGCAGTGGGACAATTGATATAGGAACAGTGCTAATGTGATACGGTACACAAAACTGTAGATTTAATTTATTTAAGACTATAGCCTGTTTTAAAATATAGTAATGTCGTTTGGCTGAGCTACAAGCATATTGCCATGGCTCTCTCAGATTAATATTCCTTATTAGAAAGAGAGCGCATTAGTACGACGTGACGTCATTTCATACTAATCTGCCCCATAAAAAAAATTCGTTTGATCAAAATTGATACCGTTATTATTTGAATCCTGGGTTCGAACACACTTCATTCAAGCAAAAAAAAAAAACGGCCAGCTCAAAATACTCGCCGTCCAACCATAGTATACCTATATAACATACTATAGATTATCATGCTAAGCAGTTACATGTAATCAAAGAGCACTATAACAATAAGTAAGCACTCATACTAAACCTCCATTATCAAATAACATCAATCAGTTCCAATCGGCTCATCATAATCATTGATCTACGAAACGATCACACAACTACTCAATAGGCCCATTACCAAGCCTGGAATCGAATTTGTAACCAAACGAACCATTAATTTTGTATCAACTAAATTAAACTATAATGGTTCATCCGCTTTAGTTGGTAATTGATAATGATGTTGTATTTATTGTCAAGGTGAAGGATTTTGAGTTTGTTGATAACTTCGTTCTTCGGTAAGAGACAAGACAGCTTATATATAAACAGCAGCAATACCAAAATAATTCCCTAAGAACTCTCTCGAATCATTGCCTATTAGATATTTGGGAAGAGTAAGAACATAGGGATGAAAATCACTGAGTGCCATAAGGCATTCAGTGATTTTTATCCCCATTTCTGTTGACGTTATCAGTAAGAGGATAGACTCTTACTGATAACGACAACAGTTTCGATACTGCTGGTTTGCATCAAGGTTGCGACAAAATCAAGAACTCATAGAATTTAAATACTGACTTTCTATATCAACCTATGCTAGCCTATGTTCCTGTGTATGACAGAAAATTTTATAAATATGTTAAACCGACGAATACCTACGTACTAATACTTGATCTAGTTCTACAAAAAGCATTATTTTCGGTATATTGATTATTTAACATAAAATAAATATTTTTTGCCGTATACAATATATTTGCGGTAAATTTTAATAGTGCGTTTCATATTACCGACATAACGCCATCTATTGATGTGCTTAGTAAATCTTGTCATGATGTTAGAAATGGTTTACATATTAAGCATACGCCATCTGTTGCATAACGTAGTTAACTTAAACTTTTCAAACATCTTATCTAAGATGTGTGTTGTATGCTTAATTAAACTTGGTCTATTTTTATATCAACCAGATACTAAAAAATAAACATAAAAGCAAATCAAATAATTAATTCATTTTGTAAGCAAAGTCGCAAGTATTTCTAGTGAAATATATATCAAACATTTCTACATGCTCATCTTCTTTACATAATTAGAATAATTAACCCCCAGACGTCGTCGTAATTGCTCCAACTACTAACAAAAATTATTCGCTGAGCACCTTAACGTTATTTTCATGTAGTAACAAAACTCCGTCACTGAAACATGGCGGATACGAAGTCAAGTGGGAGCCAATTTGTTAAGTCACATCAAAGCGACTCATTGGCTTAATGAGCAACGTTGTGCGGCCGCGAAAACAGCGGACAGTTTTGTAAAATTTTAATAAAAGATAATTATAATTGTAAATGAGATAAGCTGTGGTGAATAACCTACACAATTACGTAAGGCCACAGTTTTCATAAATTTACACATGCATGCAGCATTTCAGTGCTGTGCTGTGGACAAAATTAGAGTTACAAATCACTAGTAAAATTATTAACGAACGACACATAGTTTCCTATGTTTGCATCTGCCTTAAATTAATAGTTTTATACTCATTTTCTAAAAGCTTCCTCACATGAAAAAAAAAAGATAATTAATATTGTAGTAACTAGGTAACCAAGTCTTACCACAGCTAAGATAATGAATAAACTTATAACTTAACACAGGCAATGGCAAGGCAATGTCAAAAATAATCTGTTAAAAGTATAATCTTGATACTGCGCGCTTTTAAAACTTTTTATAGAGGAACGCTGTCTCCCCATTCATAGATGGCATATTATATGGATTACCCTGCACTGGGCATGCCATGGAATCGGTAGAGAAGTGTGCCGGTGCTTCGAATTACGGCTACAGGAACTTGCCAAGTTCGGCATCCAGGAAACCTCAAACCTCAGCAAAAGTTTACTTTTTACTTTAAATGCACAAGTTTGTGGGGATGCATGGATTGATTGAATGTTTATACACGCCAAATCCACTGGGTAAACTTTTATGTACCTTTGCAGACATATAGCTTATGTATACCTGTATACCTTTAATCCCGAATACCTGATCGGTACCTCCTCCCCCTTCCGGGAAAAAGTTACTTATTTTGTGAATAAATTGTATGTTTTTAAAAAGCGTGTAGTCTTAACACTATAAGCTATTACTATAACGCTTTTTCTCTGGCCACGCCCGAACAATTAATACGTTTCCGATGATTTTCAAATTTAATTACACGGGTACAATCCACCCCGCAGCGGCGGCGTTAAATACAACATTTTGTTTTGTCCAAAAGTGAATATTATTGGTATGACTGTACCATATATCAAACTTAATACACTGTTAAGTGACTTTTTGTTCATATTTATGTTTTTGATGAAATAATTAAAAGCGTTTGTTTTAATTTCGGTTGATTGGAATATTCTTTCTAAAATTTTGTGGGATTCTTTTATTAAGTTTGAATTTTGGATTGATTGATATGTAATGTAACGTAAAACGAGTATTTATTGTGATATTTATATACGAATGGTGTTTACTCAAACCACGAGTAAATTTTTAATTATTGGTTGCCCCGTGCCTCGGAGAGCACGTTAAACCGTCGGTCCCGGCTGTCATGAAGTTCTTTGACAGTCGTTACGTGGCGACAGTACCCTCAAATAAACTGATACTGGTCTAAAGCATGGAATACTCTGCTTTGGATTGCGGCGGTCAGACGGCAGTCGCTCTGTGGAAAAGCTGATATAGATAGATAGATAGATAGATGTATTCTTTATTGCCGCGAAAGTAAATTACAATTATACAGACTTAAAGCTAAGTTTCATGTACAAACGGCGGCCTTATCGCCAGGGGCGATCTCTGCCAGGCAACCTTGGGATGGACAGGAATGATTAAAGCATTATTGTGGGCATGGTGTAGCTTTAAAGTGAAATAATTATCAATAAGATTATCCTAAATAAAATACACATATATATACACTTACATTAACATAAATAAGTAAATAAATATACCTTTTACTTACATACATAAAATACATACATAATTTATACAAATACAATTAAATATATATCAATATACTAATTAATATAGATACAGTTTATACAAGTGATGAACTCAGACGATAATTAAGTTGATATATTTGTCAATCCTTGAAATAGTGCTTGTTGAGGTGGACTGTAGTTTTTAATCTTCCAAAGGAATGAAACGCCTGGCTTGATGGTGAGTTGATTTATTTTAATCTTGATCAGGATCGGCTTGTTGCTTCGGATTTCTTGAGAGAACTACTGCTGACTGAACTGAACTACATCGGTGCAACAAACCGTCCTGCTTATGTTCTATTTTACAGGGTGCAAGTAGTGAGTGGATGTGAGCGCAACGCATTCGGTTCGGCCAATCACAGCGCTTCGTCCGAGTTTCACTTGTGGTGGCGTTCGGACAGGTTTCGACATGTTCAAACCTGTTCGATCGTGCTCGCGTCCACTTTACATCGTCATGTTTTAATTTCTTATTTACTATGGGATAATAAAACAACCTTAATCGAATAACAATAAACATTTCCCTACTCTCAAATCGTTTTTATTGAATCATCCTTATATCTACTTAAGTCTACTTATATATTCATATTTATTTACATTATATTACAAAGCTACGACGTCCGTAACATCCTCCCCCCGGCGCAGGGCTACCGTAGCCTTATCTTCCACGCAGAGGACGGCGAGCTTCGTCGTGGGACGCCGTAGGATGCCTGCTGTAGTCCTGACGTCGGCTGATCGCACCTTGCCGTCTGGACCGACGTATGTAGTCTCCACGACGCCTCGGGGCCACGTCCCTCGTGGCAGTGTGGGGTCGATGACGACAACCAGGTCGCCAACGCGCAGAGGTCGTCCTCGGTCGTCGGATGCCCCCCTGGGCACCAGCGTCGGCAGGTATTCATTTACCCAGCGTCGCCAGAAATGGTCGGCGAGCGCCTGGGCAGCTCTCCACTGTTTTCGGCTGACCTCCTCGCAAGGCCCAGTATAGGGAAGGCCTGAGGAGGTCCCGATGAGGAAGTGGTTCGGAGTCAACGCCTCCGGATCCTTGGGATCGACGGAAACGTGGGTGAGAGGCCGAGAGTTTATAGAGTGTTCGGCCTCTACCATCAGGGTCAGCAGCACTTCTTCTTTTAGCGCCCGCTGATGCAGTGTCGCCCCCAACGCCGTTTTGACAGAGCGTACTAATCGTTCCCACGCTCCCCCCATATGCGGCGCCCCTGGTGGTATGAACTTCCACTTCATTCGGTGTGAAAGTCCGAAGTGGGCGAATTCTTTGGCCCATTCTTCATAGGCCGTGCGCAGTTCTGTGTCTGCTCCTCGAAAATTGGTGCCATTGTCGGAGTACATTACTCGGGGCCAACCTCGTCGTGCTGCCATTCTTCTTATGGCCATTATAGCCGAGTCGGTCGACAGACTCGCCACCAGTTCCAGGTGAACTGCCCTGGTCACCAGGCAAGTGAACAGTGCTCCCCAGCGCTTCTCGTGTCTTCTTCCTATGACCACTGTCATTGGCCCAAAATAGTCGACTCCGCAGTGAATAAAGGGTCGCTGCGTCTCTGTTAGTCGTTCCATCGGTAGGTCCCCCGTGACTGGTTTTACTGGTGTCGCTCTTCTGATGCGGCAAAGTTGGCATCGCTGCGCTATGGCTCTTACTGTAGGGCGCAGATTGATCACCCAGTACTTTTGCCTTAAGTCGTTGACCACGCGTTCGTTGTTTGCATGGCCGGCCCTTCGATGGGCGTCTTCTATTAGCAGTCTGGTAAACGGGTGCTTGCCGTGTAATATGATCGGCTTCTTCTTCATGTCTGGAACCGCAGCGTGCCCGATTCTTCCTCTCACTTTGAGAATCTGGTCTTCCAAATAAGGGTCCAGTTTATACAGGCTACTGGACTTGGGCACTGGTCTTCCTTTTTCCAACAGTCTTATTTCTTCTGCGTAGTCGTCGAGCTGCGCTTGTTTCACCCATGTCTTCTCAGCCTTTTCTATCAGGTCGACGGTCATCTGGCTAGCTCGATTTTTGTACTTTTCCTTGAAGAGAAAGAGTACCGCTGTAGTTCGTATCAGCTTCTCATATGAGGAGAATCTGCTTATGTCGGGCAGATGAGAAGCGTGTTTCTTTTCTGTGACTACATAAGTCACTTCTTCCTCTTGGTCTTCTTTCCTGGCTTTCTCTTTCGGCCAGAGTTCTTTTTCATCATATAGAAATTCAGGCCCGGTGAACCATCTGTCTTCTGGTTTCATTTGTAGTTTATAATTAGGGCGCGTTGCATCATCTGCCACGTTTTGTTCCGTGGGCACCCATCTCCATTGATTGGCGTCGGTCAGCTCCGCTATTTCGCCCAAGCGGTGTGCCACAAAGGGTGTGTACTTGATGGCATCTTTTTCTATCCAACGCAGAACAGTTTGTGAGTCCGTCCAATACGTCACGTTCTTGGGCTTGTCTCTATGCTCTCTCACGATTGTTTCCGCTAATCGTGCGCCGATCACTGCCGCTTGGAGTTCGAGTCGAGGGACGGTTACTGGTTTTAATGGTGCGACCCTTGCTTTTGCCGCAACCAGGCTCACAGTCACTCTTCCATCTGGTTTCAGGATCCTCCAGTAGGCGGTCGCCGCGTATGCTTGTTCACTCGCATCACAGAAGACATGGAGCTCTATGTCGTCTTCAGAGCTTTTGCCGTAGCATCTTGGGACTCGCAGTTTCGTGGCCATGCTCAAACCTCGGAGCCATTCTTCGAAATGTTGTGCGTCTTCTTCGGGAATCACTTCATCCCATCCCACTCCGTGTCTCCACAGGTTTTGAAGTATGATTTTACCCGTGATAGTAAAATGGCTGATGAGACCGAGGGGGTCGTAGACGGCCATCACTGCTGCAAGGGCTTCTCTTTTCGTCGGCGCTCTGTCTCTCATCCTCACTTCAGGTGCTAGACGGCTAAGCCCTGTGTTGAAGCCTAGTTCATCTTGATCCGTATGCCAAAGTAAACCAAGTGTCTTATCGGAGTTTTCCTGTCTCTGACCAAGCTTCACTTCGGCTTTGAGCACTCGTTTTTCTGTAGCCACGTTGTCCACCACATTAGGCCTGTTAGAGCACCATCCACGGAGGTTGAAGTGTGCATTCTCATGTATCTTCATGACCTCTTGTGCTGTTCTTATAGCTTCTCGCTCTGTGGCGAAGCTATCGACGTAGTCATCCATGTAGTGGCTCGATGTTATTGCTTGCACAGCGTTGGGGTATGCTTGTGCGTATCGTCTCGCGTTGGCATCTCTCACTGAGTGCGCGATGAACGGCGAGCACGATGCCCCGAAGATCATTGATATCATCTTGTACTTTTTCGGTGGCTTATCACGCTCTTCGTCTCGCCAAAGAAACATTTGAGCTGCTTGGTCTTGTGGTCTTATTCTTACTTGGAGGAACATCTCTTGAATATCTGCTGTCACGGCTACCTGACGTTCTCTGAATCTGAAGAGGATTCCTGGTAGCGATTTCAGGAGGTCAGGTCCCTCTAGTAAGTGATCATTGAGGCACACTCCGCTGTATCGGTGCGCCGCGTCAAAAACCAGCCGCATCTTTCCCGGCTTGTTAGGGTTCACGACCGGGAAGTGTGGCAGGTACCATATCTTCTTGCTTCGTTCCTCTTGTCCATCGCACTCTTGGGCATAACCTTTATCGAGGAGGTTTCTCACTTGAGCGCGATACTGTGCAGCGAAATCCGAAGAGGCGTCCATCTTTTTTTCTATCATCTTTAGTCTCTTCACGGCACAGTGATAATTATTGGGCATCGGAGCGTCTTCATCTCTCCATGGCAGACCCACTTCGAAGTGTTCACCAACCTTCCTCATTGTTCGTTGGACCACGTCGATTGCCTTTTGGTCTTCTGGTCTGACTTTCTTTGCCAGGGAGACTCCAAGGGCATCAATCCTGAAGTGTGCTTTCACTATTTCTTCTACGCGCCGTACATCTTCTGTCTGTTTGTTCGCAGACACGTCGTAGATATGAAGCACTAGTTGACCCTCTTTTTGAGTCAACGCTGAGCGTGGCGCCGTCCCATGAATTACCCATCCCAGTTGGGTATACGAGGCCGCAGGCTCATTCTTCTTGCCCATGCGTAGTTTTCGCGTCACGATCAGGTGCCAATTGTCCGCACCTATCAATACTTTCGGTGTGGCTTCGTCAAAGAATGCGTCCTTTTGCATGTCTCGGAGGTGTGGATATTTGAGTAACATTGATTTATCTACTGTCTGACCATGAAGTCGTAGATCCTTCATCGTTCGTGCGCGTAATTCTTGATAGTCGCCGTTCTGACCACGAATTTGTAGTTTGACCTCTTGACTGTGTTCTTCGTGTGGCTGTGAGGTCACTCCTTGTATTTTGAGTAAAGAAATTGGCCCTTTCACTTGGATACGGCGTGTTAAATCCTCGTCGATGAGTGAGATCGTCGATCCTTCGTCCATTAGCGCGAACGTGGTCACTTGACCGCCTGGTCCTTTCAAAACGACGGGGCACATCTTTAAGAGTACGCGATGCGGCGCGTCGCTGCTTGCTGAGACAGTCATCACGGACTCCGCTGTCGGTTTGGCATCCGTCGCTTTTTCTTTGGTGTCTCGTTGCAGCATCTCTTTGTGGAGCAGCGCGTGATGCGGGCGGGTACAGTTTTCTTTGCCACTCCGCTTAGCTCGGCAGTGCTCTCGCCGGTGGCGATTATTCAGACATTTAAAGCACACTTTCTCCGTTCGTGCCCATTCCCACCTGTCGTCGACACTCATCATTGAAAACTTGGCGCACTTAGGCACATCATGGTCCCCAGCACAACACAGACATACCTGTTTCTTTTCATCTTCTTTTTCTGTCGTGGCGTAAATAACTTCTCTGCCCGCTTTCCTTTTTGTGCTTGCTTGCACCACATTTTTCTGTTCTCTCTTTGGTGCGGGCGTGGGCGTCGGGTTTGTGAAGGCGTACTTCATTGCACGGTCAGCCTCCCGCATCAGGAACCGAGATAATATCGTAATTTCAGGCTCACGTGACGTTTCCACTGCCTCAGAAGCGTAGTCGCACCACCTTGATTTCACGTGCGGGCTTAATTTGTCCACAACTTCACGCACTAGCATCGGGTTCCACAAGTATCCGCGGTTGTCCATATTGGTTAGCACACACACTATGTTCTGTAGCTTCACTGCGAACGAGTTTAGTTCACTTGCCACACTAGTGAGCCGAGGCAACTTCTTTATGTCCTCCGTCACATGGTCCATTAATATCTCCGGCCTTCCATAGTATTGTTCTAGCGTCTTCATAATTGTCCGTGGGTCAGACGCAGAGTACAGGAGTGCGGAGACTGCTTCCCTTGCTGGACCTCTGACGCAGTTCCTCAGTCTCGCTAAATTTTCCATCGCGGTGAATTTGTAGACACTCGATGAATCTTCATAAGCTGCCTTGAATGGCAGCCATTCCGTAGCTGCTCCGGTGAACACAGGTAGCTCAGTCACTTGTCGTGGCGGCGGGCGTACACGCATCATTTTGTCCAGCGTGTCGGCCAGTTGTTCGATGCCTCTTCCTACTCTGCGTTCCCCTCTTGTAGGTGAACGTGAGATCGAACGTTGTCTCCTGCGTGGCATGGCAGGCGTTGTAGCGTCGACACATGTGTTCGGCTCTGCGGCGGTTCGTTGGGCGGCGGGGTGCGTCGGCTGAGTTCTCTCTTCGGTGACTGGTGGGTGGGCTTGGTCAATACTTTGCAGCCACTCATCCACCCTGTCTTCACTCCTATGTCTGGAGCCCTCTTCACGAGCCTCTGCCTCTGCTTCAATCGCCGACACTTCATACTCGAACCGTTTGTTTACTAGGGCCTTTTCAATTTCCAATTGCTCGTTCCTAATTGCAGCAATTCTTTTTTGTGCCTCATATTCCGCTAGTTTTACTCTTGCCACATCACTGCTATAAGATCCCCTTGATCTTATCGTACTTGCGGTGTCTCTCATTGACCTATTTGCCGTCATTGTTCTGACAGAGTCCTGAATTCTTGGCTGGAACGACGTGCTTGGAGTGACGAGTTGTTCTTCACGCATTGTTACGCTCGCGATCGCGGTTGCTCGACTCGCCGGTACGTGGCGTGGAGCGGGTGCGGTAAGCGCGGCGGACGCACCAGACGGTGGCACAACTCCTCCCGTCGCGGCGGTGGCGGGCGGTGCGGTCACCGACACAGCGGCGATGGGCGTGGCACTGTCGATTCCACTTGCGGGCACTTCATGTTGGGCGCGCGGCAACGCGGACGCAACGGTTGAAGGTGATCTCGGCGGCTCTTCGAATGTTCGGCGACGTCGGCTGTCGTAACCCGATTCTGCCTCACTCTCTTTGGCCGCAATACTCCTAGTCTTCATTTTCAGGAACACTGCGCTTGCGTATTTTCTTTATCTTCAACTCGTCAGGCGAACGATGATCCGACTGTATCCGGCGAGCGTAGGACCAAACTGTTGAGGTGGACTGTAGTTTTTAATCTTCCAAAGGAATGAAACGCCTGGCTTGATGGTGAGTTGATTTATTTTAATCTTGATCAGGATCGGCTTGTTGCTTCGGATTTCTTGAGAGAACTACTGCTGACTGAACTGAACTACATCGGTGCATTTTTTTTTGTGTGTGTGGACTAGTTGTTGGCCGCTGATGGCCTTGACAACTTTACGCGGACTATGGGTGAGCGCAGAAGGCTCCCAACCCGTTAAAGTATACTAGACAGCGTTTTGACTCCCCAAGGGTGGACTCCCACGGACCTCGGCTTGGGGCGCTGCCGGCAATGCGGGACTAAGGTGTCCCGCGGTATTAACGTTAACGCGTCGCGTATTCCGTCCTCGTCGGCGAGTACGGAACCGCGGTCGAAGTTGTATGGCTGCGCGAGCCGTGTGTGCTCTGATTTGAGCAAGTGTAGTGTTATCGTCAGGTTCGTCTAATACGTGCCTAGGTCTCCTAATCTTAGAAATCCTAGATGGTGTATAGTTTAACGCCGCAACCAATAGTGGGTTGGGGTGTGTCGAAGCAGAGTCAAAGTAGCTACGGGAGCACTGTTTCATGAATTGCCTGATGGTCGGCAGTTGTAAGTCTACATGTAACTCCTCGTTACGTACGTACCACGGTGCGCCCGTAGCTCGCCGCATGAACTTATTCTGAAGTGTTTGTAGCCTATGGATCCTGTGTGGCCTAGTGTGTGCGAAAACTACACTAGCGTATGTCATTATAGGCCTAATACACGATGTGTATAACCTAATCTTGTTCTTGAGCGATAGTTTAGATTTAGGGTTGACTAAGCTATGTAAGCGCCCAAGCACAAAGGAGGCTCTATTGCGAGCCTTCGTAATGTGTGAGCGGAACGATAGTTGATCATCAAGAATCACACCTAGATATTTGGCTTCCCTAGTCCATTGAATAGGGGACCCAAACATCCTTATTTGTGGGGTCGCACCCGGAGGGTACAGGTGAGGGGCTCTCCGATGGAAAAGCACCGCCTGACTCTTCTCGGGATTGACCTCTATCCGCCATCTCCGGAACCACGCGCCTAGGGCGTTGGCTGCGGATTGGAGCTTCCTACTGACTGCGCCAGGGTCTGCGCCTGCGTAATAGATGGCTGTGTCGTCTGCAAAAAGTGCTGTCTGCACTAGCCGATGCATCGGTATATCAGCGGTAAACAATGAATACAAGAGAGGCGAGAGCACTGACCCCTGAGGGACACCGGCGCGGATGGCGTGACTCGAAGAGAGCGTGCCTTCAACGCGGTACCGAAAGCTTCTATCCGACAGATAGTCTCGTATGATGAGCACGAGCTTGTGAGGCACTCCCATAGTGAAAAGCTTGTAAATCAAGCCGTTGTGCCACACTTTGTCGAAAGCTTTCGCTACGTCGAAGAAAACAACGCCGGTGAATAAATTACGCTGCAACCGCACGCTGATATACTCAACGATACGGTGAACCTGTTGTACGCACGAGTGGCGGGTTCGGAACCCAAACTGTTCGTGAGGGACCAAGAGCGATGCATCAGCGTATGCTTTCAGCCTAACATATAAAAGCCGCTCGTAAACTTTCCCTAAACCTTTAAGCAGACTGATAGGACGATAACTACTAGGCTCGGACCTAGGCTTGCCGGGTTTGTGGATTCCTATTACCACGGCTTCTTTCCACTGATGTGGAAATATATTGTTGTTAATTGCGGCGTTATATATAGTAGTCAAAATGACTATGAAAGCTAAGGGGAACATTTTAATGACCCTGTTTGTTATGCCGTCCGAGCCGGGAGCTTTACGGGGGTGTAAACCCTTAATGATCATCCTAACCTCATCGGGGGTGGCTAGGGGTATGTGTTGCTCGTCATCGTCGTCTCCTATTACGTCATGTCTGTCTGTCAGGGGACGAGGTGGCGACGTGAGAGAGGCTCGACGCTCCACCTCGTTATCTACCTCTATTAGGTGGTCTGTGTTTATGTGTGACGTGCTCGGCGTACATTGTTGCTCCAGGCTGTCTGCCAGGCATTCTGTCTTGTCCCCGTCCTCGAAAGCCGGTGGACCATTAGGCCTGTTTAGAGGTGGTAAACAGGTCTTGGTGACATCTTTAGAGAGCGAACGAGATAGCTGCCAGAAGGCGAGGTGAGTGGGTTCTAGCTCGCTAAGTGTAGTTTCCCATCGAGAGTTACGCATCTCTTTAATACGCGACTTGACGTCACGCTGTAGAGAGCGCATAGTGAGACGATTGGACTCAGTTGGGTATCGGTCGTAGGCACGAATCGCTGCGTTCTTACGCCGCAAC
Organism: Euclidia mi; assembly: GCA_944739405.2. Classification (NCBI taxonomy): domain Eukaryota; kingdom Metazoa; phylum Arthropoda; class Insecta; order Lepidoptera; family Erebidae; genus Euclidia; species Euclidia mi. The sequence continues at coordinate 16,045,967 of OX123197.2, forward strand.
AAGTCACGTACATCAGCGGGCAGGCTCCATCGACGGTCGCCCGTCTCGGGTACCTGCCGTGAGCAATCGTTAATTAACGATTGCACGTGACTCGTGAAGCTATCGACCGCTTGTAGTGTGTCATTGACCCCCATTTGATTGGCGCCTAGTGGTATCTGCTCTCTGAGCACTGGCGAGGACGACACGAGTTCTTTCCCGAGTCGTGCCCAGTCAGTGACCAGTTTAGTCGGCCTGTGCCCTGTGTCTATGGGCCCTATTCTGGGTGCAAAGTCTAGCAGGACCGGTCTATGGTCGGAGTCTAACTCGTGTAACACTTCTACCGAACACAAGCGTAAACTTATGTTCTTTAAAAGGGCCACGTCTAGTATGTCAGGTCTGTGCGTCACGTTATCAGGATAATGTGTCGCCTCGAGCGGCGTTATAATGTCATAGTTAAGCGACTCAGAGAGTGACTCGAGTATCGTGCCGCGTGGGTTAGTCACTTGACACCCCCAGCGGGCGTTCTTGGCGTTCAGATCGCCCGCCACGATAACCGAGTCGCCTAGCCCCAGGAGGGCCTGAAGGTCTTTTTTCAGGAGCCTCTTAGGGTTGTGTGAAGTGCTAGACGATGGTGGGAGGTAAGCAGATACCAGGGTAATAGATGGGTGCCCTGTCATGGCGAGTTGACAGACCGAGGCCTCAATGTACTCCAAGGTTGGCGGATCCATAGGTATACAATGCAGAGACTTCTTAAAGTATATCAGAGTGCCCCCACCGGGCGAGTTCAGCCTATCATTACGCACTAAACAATAGTTTGCAATGTTAGGGTTTCTGTGTGCTGGCTTTAAGAAAGTCTCTTGCACGAGTAGTATATCTGTCTGATGGTCCCTAAGGAACGTGCCTATTTCATCGCGTTGCGATGCAATGCTATTAGCATTGAAAAACCCTACCTTGAGTGATCGTGGTTTGACTCTGCCTATAGTGTGCCTATCCATTACTAAGCCCTAAAGTTCTCGAATGACTGAAATACGTACGCGTACCTGAAACGTATTTCTAACATGGCGTTTAAGTTGCCTTGAGCGCGCCTAAGCTCCGCCGCGATGGCGCTAATATCAGCGTTGCTCGCGAGCGCTGCGAATCTAGCTACCAGGCTGAAGTCGTCTTCAACCTGGGGGGAGTTGGGGCTGGCAACGAGTACCGGTACCGTCGCCGGGCGCGGGTTAGTGGTGGGCTGGGCCACCTTTAGCGCGGGTGTAGGGGTTTGGATTGTAGCGGGCCTAGCTGTTTGCGCGAGGGGAGCATGCGGGCGAGATGGCAACGACGGGAACGCTAAAGGCGTGTTCCAAGCTGAAGGCTGAGCTGAAGGCTGAGACGGGCCAGAGGGCCGGGCGGGGGCTGGGGCCGTGGGCCCCGGGAGGACTTTGCGTGCGGGCGTTTGAGGCGCCTTCGCCGCGGGTCGAGTGGCACGCGGTGCCTTGGGACACCCGCGGTAGTTCGCGGGGTGACCCAGCTGCCCGCACAATACGCATGCGGGAGGGTCCTCGCAAAGCGCCTTGTCCCTGGGGCGCTTGCAGTCGGCGGTTGCGTGGTCCTCTAGGCACTTAACGCACCTAGGCCGCGCGAAACAATTACGCGCCGAGTGCCCATACAGCTGGCATCGGTGGCACTGACTTATAGTGCTGTTGCGGCGGGGAGGCTCGACCTTAATGCCAGACAGGTGGCATATCGAGGTCAGCCTAAAGATGGCTTTCCCCGCCTCTGATTTGTCGAGCACGACGAGAACCATGTCGTATGGCTCACGCGTCCTCGCCTTTGTCATGCGGTGCACTTCGTGCACCGGCAGTTGCTCCTGGAGCAAGGAAGCCTTGACCTCTTCGGTCGTCAGCTCCTTCGGTACTCCCCTAATAACGGCTCGGAGGAGTCGCTCTTCGGGGAGGGTATAAGTGTGGAAGGAGATCTGCCTCTCCTTCAACACCCTGGTCAGCGCGCGGTGGTCCTGGGACGTGGCCACCTGTACCTTGATCCCCTGTTGGGTGGATCTGGCGCTGGTGTAGTTGACTTGGTGCTCATTGCACCAGGTGGACACTGCCAGCCACTTTGCCTTGTCCTGTATGAACAGGGGTGGAGGCATTGGGGGCTTTGTCGGGGGGGCCCCTGATGGGGGCTGGGGGGTCTTGGGTCGTGGTGTGGCTGGACGGCTGTGTCCTGGCCGCGAGCTTGATGGCGTAGGCGCCAAAGTCTTAGCCGTCTTGGCCGGCTTAGCCGCCTTGCTCGGCTTTGACTTGGCCGCTCGGCGACGCTTTTTGCCCTCTACGAGGGTGAAGTCCTCTTCTGGGACTGAGGTTGAGTTTGAGTCTGACGAGTCTGTCGACTCGCTGCCAGACTCCTCTTCTTCCTCGTCCGAGCCACACACCGTCACGTCCATCTCGCTCTGAGCGCTAGACGGGCGGCTGGTGGTGGCTTCGGAGTCGGTAGCGCGCAAACTCGGCAGCGGGCTGCGAGAGCGCGATCTAGCCGATGAAGTCGGCGAAGGCGGGCGGGCCGCGCTGATACGCGGCTGCGGTCCTACAGGCGCCTGAATGGCATCCCCAAAGATTTCCTTCAGACAGGAGAACGCCCTAGGGTTGGCAAGAATAGTCTCTAAACTTAACACTCCGGCCATCGTGACCGGAGTGTAAGTTTACTAACTTACTGACTATACTACAATATCTATATAGTCGCTAAGCGCACTATAATCCTAATAAAAATAAAGTGTCGGCTGACTTATTATAAGCGACACGCGTCGCGAGAACTATGCCTAACTTACAACGGAACAGACAGTAATAACAATACCTACTATTATTAGCGCGGGTCGAACGCGCTAACTTCCTAACGGTCGCCGGTTTTGGCGCGAAACACACAACAGCGCGCTGTGAACGCGTTGTATACCTAACTTGTTTCCCTATCTGGTCTCGAGCGGGAATAGCCCGAGGTGTGGTTGTGAATGTCCCTCCCGACCCGGGGATGGTCAGGGGGGGATGTGTACTTAATTAGTGAGCCCTAAGCTTGTATTCCCTTCGCCAATCTTAATGTGCAAAAGGGTTCCTAACTGCCTTGGTGCCGGGGTGGTATGGGCCTGAGTAGGCCGGCACACCCAAACTGCACACCAAAGAATAGGATGAGGAAATAGGTAGGTGGGAAGGAGATGGTTGGGTTCGACTAGGAGACACCCCAAGGCCGAATGATCCAACCCCAGCCGACTTTTACGTAGCCCTGAAGGGGCTCCGCAGGTGTGTCGGGTCTACACCCACCCGGCTTCGTTAACACCGTTAGGTATCAACCGGGCGACCAGGCACAACACTGGTTTTATCCCTGAAGGGGCCAAGACTTTTGTTATAATGTTTACAGAAACAGTAGGACTTTTGTTTGAATGTTCGTAGAAACACGACTTATAACGCCTGTTATGTCAATTACACTATCCTAAAAAGGACCGTGTGAATTGCCACAGCAATTGTTATTGAATACGAATAAACGTGTGAACGTTTAACGTAAGTAGGACGACAGCGGTAGCGAGCGAGCGTGAGCGCGAGTGCGTCTGCACGGAACGGATGCCAGAGCGTGTCTTACATCGGTGCAACAAACCGTCCTGCTTATGTTCTATTTTACAGGGTGCAAGTAGTGAGTGGATGTGAGCGCAACGCATTCGGTTCGGCCAATCACAGCGCTTCGTCCGAGTTTCACTTGTGGTGGCGTTCGGACAGGTTTCGACATGTTCAAACCTGTTCGATCGTGCTCGCGTCCACTTTACATCGTCATGTTTTAATTTCTTATTTACTATGGGATAATAAAACAACCTTAATCGAATAACAATAAACATTTCCCTACTCTCAAATCGTTTTTATTGAATCATCCTTATATCTACTTAAGTCTACTTATATATTCATATTTATTTACATTATATTACAAAGCTACGACGTCCGTAACAGTGCTTCTTTACCAAGTCTTTGAAAATATTTATTGTGCTTGCTCTTCGAATCTCCAGTGGTAAAGCATTCCACAGTCGCACAGCCTGAACAGTAACAGATTTGTCGAAGTCATTTGTGGAATGCTTCGGCATCTCCAGCGTTAGATCTTCAGACGACCTCAAGGACTTTACATGTGTGTCATCGAGGAACTTAAAGCGTTCTTTGAGATAAGAGGGAGGATTGGGATTAAAAAGTACATTATATAACAATGTAAGAATGTGAGTATTCCTGCGAAGACGAATTGGCAGCCACTTGAGTTTGTTGCGAAAATCTGAAACGTGATCATATTTGCGCAATCCAAATATAAATCGTATGCAAAAGTTTTGGAGACGCTCAAGTTTATCTAGCTGCTCTATGCTATCATATCTGGTTAGACTAGTTAGCGGACCCCGGGCTCCAAATCTTGAATGCAACCGGGATAACGATAAGACGATGATGATGGTGTCATGGTTTGAGTATGCATACATTTAAGATATGGACATTTAAGATATTAGGGATAAAGTACAGGATTCCTTTATAAAAGAAACTGTATTCAATCCTCCAAATATAATCATCATCATAATTTTAGTGTTATTTCTGTTGCATCCATAACTTTTATAGCCCTTTTCCACAGAGTAACTGCTTTCTGACCTTCGAAACCTGAAGATAGATTAGCGTCAATGTATTTAAAAGAAATTGGCTTCGCGGGTGTCATAACAGCCGGGATTAGCTGCTTGATAAGCTCTCTAATACAGAGTAGGTAAGTCTATGTCGTCACTGATCTAAAAATCTAATATTGAGTAATAAGGTTGACCCCACGAATTGATAGATTTGTGCAAAGTCACTCTGTCACGTTTACCACTTCTTCTTCTTTCTCTTAGCGTTATCCCAGTTTCAATCTGGGGTCCGCTAAGAGAACTAGTCTAACCGGATTTGGCTGAATATTAGCTTTTCCACAGAGCGACTGCCTGTCTGACCTCCGCAACCCGAAGGGATAGCGATATTCAATGGTTTAGACTAGTGTCAGTTTATTTTAGAAGGTACTGACGCCCTGTAACGACTGTCAAAGATCTTCATAACAACCGGGACCGACTGCTTAACGTGCTCTCCGAGGCACGGGATAAGCGATAATTAACAATTCAATATGCACATAACTCCGAAAAGTCATTGGTGCGCGCCGTGGATTCGAACTTGATACCCTCTGCATGGCAGTCTGTTGGTATATTCACTCGGCTATCGCTGCCTTTCACGTTTACCACTTCTCTACATACATAATATTATACAATTGATAAACATTTTTTTTGACAAGTTGCACATAGGATAATGCAGGTATGTTTTACGTAGGTGCGTAATGTTACTTAATAGCAAGCTAGTCTATACGAAATAACATCGACGATCTAGAATTTTAGATGGTTACTAGTAAAAAAGTAACAAACACCTAAATTCGCTTGCACAATATCAGATAGATTTATACAGTTTTGAAACAAACTCACACTTTATTGAGTTTTTATTCAGCACTCACTATTGCAAATAAAGCCTTATTGCCACATAAATAAGTCCATATAACAATAGCGGTATAGATAAAGTTTAAAAAATGGAAGTTTAAAATCTAAATCACAGCGTACGCAACAAAAATCCAGTGGTATCCTCACAAAATTCATTATAAATAGAGCCAGGGCTGATCGTAAATCACTGAGGATATAAAAATGCCTATCTATAACCGTTTCCTGTTCCCCTACTTCGTGGTTGTGGGTGATGTACTATAGTAGTTATAGTTTAACTATATTAAGAAGAGATGGAAATCACTATCGCAGCAGATCATTTTTGAGAAAATAGCTCGTTGAAATTATTTGGCTCCAAGTTTTTCAAAGAATCATAAGACTTAGGGTAAAGCGTAATGTTATAAAATATTTGTTAAAATAAATGATTTTTGGCCGTAATATAGACGATACCGCAGACACGTTAATAGGTTTATTCGCTATTATGTAAAGCTCGCAAGTAATCTGGTATAATTGGAGACTACATAGAAGTTTTTATCATAAGGAAAATAAATTATTGAATACATGTGCGTATAAAACAGAAAACTTAAACCAAACTTATACCTACTTAATATTAGCCTTTATTTTCTTTTTAATAATTTACTGGGGATTGTTATAACGCAATTTAAACGGCACTCTACGCCCAAGCTATTCGTTTTTAAGTCTCCTTAGTTTCTACTAGGAAACCTTATAGTTTCACCATTATGGTTGCTTATTATGCTTTAGTAATTAACGAGTTACACGTGATTAACTTTACTAAAACTGAGAATATATCGCAAGCAATAAACTGAATATTGTGATCGAGATCTTTTTGCCGTGTGGTTGACGGCATAGAATACAAGTGTCACCACCCCCTATCTTCCCGTGGCGGGTGTCGTAAGAGGCGACTAAGGGATAACACGATGCAAATACCATCTTTGCGTAGAGACGGAAAACTCGACATCAAACCCTATACGATTGCCTCGTTGGTCTCGCAGCATAAATGTGCGCGTGGGATCGGGAGGTCCCGGGTTCGATTCCTTGGTCGGGCAGTGTTATTGGGTTTTTCTGTCACTAAATTCTCAGTAGCAGCACGAAGTCTGGAAATGTGCCCGGTACGGCAATAGGCTCGCCCCTTATTACGTGGGACTAAAGTATATCTGGCGTAAAGTGGGTGTAGAAATACACCTCTGCCTACCCCTTCGGGGATAAAAGGCGTGACGTTATGTATGTATGTATCTTTTACCATTAGGACATTGTGCGTGGCTCGACATGCACTTGGCCGGTTTTATTTTAATAAAGTACTAAACTACTCTTGCACCTCCGCCAGCGTTAATAATAGATCTACACCATACTCTGGAATTACCCTGTCTATTCATGAAAAATCGATTGTTCATCAAGCATTTTATCGACTCCTTCAGTTAGCTATTTAACAAGAGCTTCAACGCCTCTGTCTTCTAAATAAATTTTCTCCTTTTTTAACGTGGATAAATACTAGTACTACAGTAACTATAGATTTATAAACTACAGAGGATTATAGTATAGACGAAGATAAATGCTATGGCTAAACTATCCACTGAAAATATTGAACGACTGTATAAGCTGAAGCTGTGATATTTCATAAAGCATAGCACTCTGTCTGGTTTAACCAACTTTTTAGAAAAAGCGATGCGTTTTTAAGTGCTTATAGCGTTGTGTTGGGGTTCTGTGTTGTTCAGATATAGAGGTAAACATAAAACCAATAATTGTATTGCTAAGTAATATGTAAGTAACTATTTTATCATTCTTAATTTTAAAATGTTCAGAACTTATAATTTTTAAAACTATATTTTACGTGTTTTCATATTATATACTTTTGCTAAGTAGCCATTTCTATTTCATTTTCACTGTATGCCCTATGAGAGTCTACATATTTAAAAACGTATAAAATCTACCTATTTGCACCATTCACTGAATGTGGCCTAATCTTTCCATATTCTAAAATTCAAAACTGCGATGCTGAAGAGTACCTACATAGCTTTCAAAAGTGGGCTGGTTTTAAGCTACTGCACCAAATTTCATTCACTTTTTAATTTCCACCCACTCTTTTCACTTCGCGATGGGCAGTTAAAAAACACGACACGTTCCGGATCTACTTAAATTTTAATTCAATAGAAAAGTTTGAAGCGTTTTAAACCAGCACCCGTGGGTCCCTAAGCCGGTGAAAAATCTGTAAAACGGCCGAGAGAGCGGTCGGCTTACTCGTGATTTAAAAAGAGGCTTTCGTTATCCAACTGCGCTCAATATACGAGGGTTCTGCGTTCAAATGACGAGTATTAAAGAACTTTATGGATTTCAGATCACTTTTTAAATCGTTCGCCTTATAAGTCTTATAACCAATCAATTCGTTTTTTCGTCTATAGTATCTGCGGCAACGTAAACACGTATGTATAGAAAGGACTGGAAGCCTTTGAGATGTACGACTATTGGAAAAGTGTCTCTTCAAGAACATGAATGAAACGGATGCGAGCAGCGTTTTGGCTTCATGGGTTCTATAGAAATAGATACAAAACGAATTGAAGGATCAGAAGTCATTGGGTTTTCGTCCTGGTGATGGATGGTAAAATAATTCATGCTAGAAAAACAACCAATACAGTTCTATTGAGCTCCACCAAAAACAATCTATAAACTGTAGTTAAACTATCAAGATATGCGTATTACCAAACTGAAAATTATACTTTGATGTGTTTTCGTTAAAAGTAAGCTTATTTATTTCTGAAAAATTTTTTTTCATAATAAACATATCTTTTGACTCTCAAGTCATTCGGCTATTGCCGTTTGCACAATTACCTTGTTTAATTTGTCCCTTAAATTTTCGCAAGCACAGACAGGATTATATAGATTGATCTGTACGATATTTAGCTTATTTTGCTCGGGTCATTTATGTGGAAAGCAGAGCAGTGGGTCAAGCCCCATGTGGCGAGTTAAGTAAACCGACACGGGCCATAATTATTACACTCTTTTTATCGAGGATAAGGAACTAACGAAATCTCTGAACGGGTGTTAGACAAAAGTGGTACACTGACTTGGGAATTTTTTTTTTGCGTCAGGTACACACATGTACATATTTTATCTACAAAGTGATTGGAATTCCATAAAGATTGTGTACTGCACTTCAATATTTTTGTAAGCTCTTGCACGCTTTAGTGTGACTATTCTTACGTTGCTTTTGGCCGGAGCACTGCCTCATAATAGCCGGCAGGTGTTGTGTGGCACTTTGTTGTTAAGTATGTGGCATTTTTATACAACTAACGTGTGAAGATTTCTGCTCAGCCCTATGTTGCCCTGTTTTGAAGTCCATTCACATATTTATTCCATTCCTTTCATAGAGGAACATAAAATATATAAGTGCGTTATTGAAATGGATGACTTGAATAGAATTTTGTAGAAACATGAGCGTATCGGCTAATTGTGAACTCAGTACATGCCGCCGACCCTAAAGTCAATACACGTTATAAAAACATACCAGTATTAAAATTTTCAAACAATTTAATCACCCTGTATTTTCATATTCTGCGTCCCTAACACGTTTCTCGAACTACGGGCAAATAGAAAAAAATGTTCACGTTCCGATTAAATATACTCTACAGCGCCTACTCTCCCCAAAGGCGAAACACCAAACTCTCCCTCCAAAACAATCACAATAATAATCAAATTAACACTCCAGCACCAGAGAGGAATTCACAAGAATTTGTATAAAAATTTTAGGCGGTGTGCACACTAGACTAACTTAAACATTTCCTTCGGACTCGCCAATTTTCAAAGCACGTGAGATCAAGGCGGAATGTCCGTACGTGAGCCGCCTTTATAATACACGCTACCAGTTAACCAAGACCTGTCCAGCCCTCAGAAGTCACAAGTTAGTGTTGGCACTTAAAAGATCAGCATACCCTGGTTTGTGGTAAACGAATGAGTTTTAAACCCACCTAGGTTGGTGTCGGGTAAACGTTGAAATTGAGCGGAAACTAGCTGTGTCGCTGCGGATTAGAGGTTCTATTGTTTTTTAAGTGCGTAAATCGTTTTGCTTGGGTGATTGAAAAAAATGTTCGTGTTTCATTTAGATAAGAGTGTATGGTGTGTTGACATTGGCTCTAAGATTCTAAGAAAACTCTTTCTTAAACAAGAACCTTTATAAGCTGCATACTCTCGCAGAATTTAAAGCTGATCATTTCCTGGATCAAGAATCGTTAGGCCATGTTGGCTTTAGACCAGCTAACTTCGTTACACTTCCCAATGGAAAGGAGAAGCGCAATAAGTGAAATGAGTAGTCTTTCGCTTAAGTGATCTTTCCGAGCAACACATTTTGTAATATTTGAAACTTAGAAATTATGACAGAACTGTTTACCTGTTGTGTTTTTGACTGCAAGCTGTCAACATGTTACTACTCTTTTTTTGAAATATTGTCATCATTTGGTTAATGAATACAGATTTACATAATAGAAGCGCATTTCTTAAGGATTTCGTGTGCCGATTCCAAGTGGCGGGTTGGCGGGTGTCGTCAGTTCATCTCTCTTGCACTCATAGAGACAGCTGTCACAGCGCGACTGCCACGCCGCCAAGCGGCAATTTGGGTCACAGAAAGTTTGTCTACAGAGCGCCCATAAGAAATGCGCCTCTAAATAAATATCTATGCTCTATGATTTGGTACTACCCCGTGAATGTTTGGCATCACTGGTGTCAAGATAGAGACAAGAGGTATCTGAATTTTGATGCATGAGCTATATTAACGTGAGGTTTCATCAAAACCTGCTGAGAGCTTTTTACGTGAAAGGGGTTCTAACATCCATACATCAATCTTTTCTCGTAAACTTTTGCATTTGTAATAGTTGATTAAAATAATGATTTGAACTATGAATTGCTAAGTTTGTGTTTTATTAAATTCAAAGACACTCCTAAAATAACTTTAAAGCGCGTCTCTATTCCATTATATCTCGTCCTGTATTTAATGTGGTACCCACAAAATCTCTTAAGCTATTCAAAATAACAGCTCGTTGAACGTTATACGTTTAATATTTAACAACTATTATTATAAGATGCTTTAATCTATAACAAGATGCTGACAAGATATACTAAAAACGCTTATTTAAAATCAATAAGTATAATATCAAATTTAGTTCTAGATTTGACATTATAAAAATACATTTTAAAGAAGGCATTTAAAAATTTTCATTCGAGAGGTAGTTTTGTTTATCGGTAGCTAAAGTTTTAGATTTTCGAAGGTGATTTGTGTATGATTACAAGTCTTATTTCTTACAAGTATACACCTAGTAATGTCATGTGGCGGTTTAAAAATTGTAAAGGTCTTGTTAAGTATATTTTCTGTTTATGTAATAAAATTTTCTGCCCTCATGGACTACTAACTAAACTGAAATATTAATAAGTGTAGATATTAATCTAACCAATTGCATATGCAATGAAAATCTCGAACTAAGCTACAAAATTAATAAGTTAACGCCTAAATATCGGACTCAAAATGGTTTCGTGTATTTGTAAGCTAGTTGCCAATATATTGTCACCACTACTGTCTCTATCTTTGTGTGAGAGGTATTTTGACGCCAGTACGTAGCCCCCTAACCGGGTGAAATTAGGGGGCAATTCCGTCAACCATCGACTGATGAACAAACAAGATTATTATAAACGTAACAGTGATTTGTATGAGTAACAACTATAGTCATACAAAAATATCCGTTACGTTCGCAAACATGAATGTGTCTTAACGAGCTCCTGTAAAAGAGGGAGTCATGTGGAATAGTACATTCTTATGCCACGATACGACAACGATACGACTGGAAGCTTTATTTAAAAACTAAAGAAGGTCGTCATGGGTTCGATTCCCGCTCAAGTCAAACATTTGTGTGCATGAACATGGATGTTTGTCTTGGTCTGGGTGTTTCAATGTATAATATGTATGTATTTACAACAAAAAAGTATATAATATGTACGAGTATGTTTATCCATTGTCTGTTTGTATTAATAGTACAAGCTCTGCTTAGTTTGGGACTAGATGGTGTTGTGTGAATGTGGTAGAATATGGTAGAATATTATAGTTACGCCTGCATATTTTATTTTAGTTTAACCATTTGGGATCTCCTGGGAATTTCGGGCAATCTCTTTTTACTGCACCTCTACGGTCCCCAAGGAACCTGCATGGCAAATTTCAGGTTTTTGCGCCCGATAATTTTGGGTAGGCGATGTCTGTCAGTCAGTTAATAACACAAGCATGAGATGCAGCTCACTAGAATCCCGTTATAATTATAAAATATTATCGAAATTAATGTGTAAATAACTGTAGTTATTTACACATTAATTTCGATCATATTTTATAACAATTATTGGGAATATTTTTATTTCTTTTTTTAAAAGACAACTCCCATTAGGGCATTAGGACTTAATCTTAGGAGGGGACTTTTACAAACATACAACTAACGAACACAATGAACACCCAGACTCGAAACAGCATTTTATAAATTACTCAAAGTGTTGTTTCGTGTGGGAATCAAACCCACCACACACGCAAAGTGTTAAGCGGCGAGGCGGACGCTTAAACCACTACGCCAACCGTGCAATTTATCTCACAGTTAAACTGCGTAAGCAGTTTTGTGGGGCAATGTATTTAGATTATAAGAAATTTAAAAGTGAAATAAATGATTCATTCATTCATTCATTCATCTATTATTATCATAGAAATATTGTTAACAAATTACGCCAAAATATTTTACCATCGACTTAATTCCACGGCAAATCCCACAAAATACGAACATCGATATATATTTAGTCTTATCTTAGTAATTGGTTTAAGTTTATTAAAATTACCTTGAATTTGTTCAAGGGAAGTTGTAATCTAATAATATGACCTGGAATAATAAAAAAAACACGAACTACACTAAACTTAAATATTGCTAATATAAAACGGCGAAGGAAAACATCGTGAGGAAACCTGCATGTAAAGTCTGCCAAACCACACTCGGCCAGCGTGGTCGACTATGGCCTTAAATTTCTCATAGTTAGAAGAGGCCCGTGCCCTCCACTGGGACAGTTAATATACAAGGCTGATGATCATAAAAACGTATTCTCAAATTTCAACCCCATTCCTGTGACTTAAAATCAGCATCCTGTTGCATAGTTTAAATATTATTCACATTTTACAAATAATATCTCTTCCAGGGAATATCCCTACTAATATTATAAATTCTAAAGTGTGTATGTATGTATGTATATTTGTATGTATGTATTTATGTTCCGTTTTCACGCGAAAACGGCTGAACTGATTTTGTTGAAATGTAACATAGAGATATGTTGGACCATGGAGACGGACATAGGCTACCATAAGTTGCAAAAATTAAACTGGGAGGGATTGTAGGGAGGATAGAAGTTTGTACGGCAGAGATTTTCCTCTTGGAAGTAAGAACGCATGCGCGAATAATTGAGTGCTTCGCATGTGCTAGCTGTCAGTACTGTCACCTCATACATATTGTCATATTATGCACGGTGATTACATTGTTCACATATCTAAACTAATAATTATATACTACGCTCAAACGGCTGAAACGATTTTCTCTAACTACTAAAATTATAAATGCGAAAGTGCTTAGAGATATATATTGGACATGTATTGAAACATGGCTTTGACTTTTGTCATGGATACTGACCGAGTTACTTTGTACCCTATAGAGCTTCTGACTCTTTAAAATAATCAGGAGTGTCTTCACACAACTTGAGACTGAAAGTAGATATGTGTTACCCCGAATTAAACGCGCGCGAAGCCGCGGGCAAAAGCTAGTCAATTAATATAGTTATTAATCAATTAATATCTTTTCTTTTACATTGGGACCGAAACATATCTAGCGAAGCGTGGGAGTGTAATACACCTCTGCCTACCCCGCCGGGGATAATGGCGTAAAGATATGAAGTTATCTCTTCCAGGGCCACATGATTGCTTACTACATACTACTCCACCATCCGATACAAAAGTCGTAAAGTATAAATGATCCAGTGGTGTCGGCTGCTCCACCAATTACAGCCCGCGTCTCGATAATGTATCTCTAACGAACGATAACAAGTCGTGTTTACTAGTATCGGCGCAATACTTAACATTGCTGCGAACTTACACTTGCTGAGTGCTTAGTGTGAGGTAAAAATAGAGAGGGTGCTAAGAAAGAATTGTGTGAAATGTGTCATGGGTTGAAATTAAACTACGGTTTCTGGATTCTCTTGCGATATATTAGTTTTTAAGATATTAAAACCAATACATCGCGATAGAATCCGTAAAACATAATTTGATTTCAATGTGTAACTTTCGTGTAAACCCAATAAAGTACTATGTGTCATGGGTATCAATTTCGAGGACTTTAGAATAAAATAGCTTATTTATATAGACTAGTAGCTTTAATATCTAAAGAACTCTATTTTTTTATCTTCTTTCTCGTTTCAGTGAGTGGCCAACTCTGGTGTCGGAGTTTTCAGGCCGTCGGAAGGCCTCCAACATGGCCTAACGATTCTTGCCTTGAAACAAGAACCGGTACGGACAGCTTTACGTGCCTTTTAAAGCACGGTAGCACTCCGATGTAAATGCCAAATGCGGCCACCCATTCAAGCGACGACATGTGCTAGCGTTGCTTAACTTTGCCAACCTATTACAATTGGCAAGCCAAGTCTCGCTATGAGCGCTACTATTATATACTACTTTTTTAAATAGTATATAATAGTAACGCTCATAATAATTCATTTTTAGAATTTTATTAATAAGTAATTAATATACATGTCATGGCATATTATAAAGTAATTTATATACATATGCATGGCATGGCACTGTCCGAACTAGGCAGAGCTTTTACTGTAGTAACCAGACTATTGACAAGCAACTTCTCGGCAATAGCTCGGTACAAAACTTAGTAGTCATAAATTACTCTAAGTATTTACACTAAGTTACACTCCATTAATTAATCAAATTCATCAGATTTCCTTGGTGGGAATGGAATCAACGGTCAGAAATGTTAATGAAATAAATAGTAGCATAAACTCACGTCGATTCTCGCCAGCAGGTGGGTCGATCTCAGCGGGGTAATAACACGTCAACGAATAGCACGATAATTTTAGAGGGTAAGCCCTCAGCGCCTACAGTAGAGTCACACACCACCTCTGTCTGCCCAAGAAGTGGAAGATAAGCGCGTAAATTGCGAATCCACCGCGAAAGACAGAAAATAGATACATTAATCTCAGGTATCTACAAGTATCTCTGTCAAACTTCTGCTCATCCAAATGTAAACATATCTACATCAAAGTGAAATACTCTCACCTCTTCAAGTGAATGATTATCGTATTAATAATAATAACTTAATTAATCCACGCAGAAATCCTTCACACACAACGTATAAATAAATCCACTCGTTGATATAGAGTGCGTAAACAACTTCATATATATCTGCTCGCCCCCGTATCCATCAAACAGACTTGCATTCTACTTTATATTTATACAGACGCGATTCACCGTCTCTCTTTACTTCAATACGGGTAATTTAGTTACCCATGTAAATAAATTCGGTGGTAAAAATCACAGCGGAAGCATTCTCAGAATATTTATCATAATATTTTGAGAAAACATCCCTAACTTCAAGATACATTACCGCTTTTCTTCGTGTTCACTAAGAAAATTTCTAAGATAACGTGCAATGGATTTCGTTTTAAGTTTTAGTTCGATTATTTCTTAGAGGTAACGGATTATATAGTAGGAAGGTTTAAAAGATACATTTCCCGTAGACGGATGCGTGTGTTATATTAGGATCGATTCTGTAAATAAAAATATTTTTTGTTTACTTCATATTTTGGATGAAGTTTCCTTATATATGGCATGCTCACGTGTGCTTCAGATGTTTTCTCATATGTATAGTTTCGCGATGTAGCGCAGAATTTATGTAGGTATCAAATACGTGACGGTAGTTACTTAGTGTATGTATCCTAGAGCTACTGTGATCGTATCTTAATGGTACAATAACACAGCTACCTTGCTGCATACATTCTGGTAGTTGTATTAATAGAAAGCCTTGCTTGCACTTTATATACCTTCGCAATTCAATTTAGCCTAGGGTTTGTCCGCAACTTAGATATTTAGTAACTTGGAGTCGCTTAACAAAAAAAAATCTTGCACATAATTCCCACATACCGTGTCCTCGATAGAACATTCACAATGACGACGAGTCATGATAAGACTCGTCGTCATTGTGAATGTTCTATGTAAGGGTTGGTGTTCTAATATAGCCTTTTAAAATAAATTGTAGTATATATACTGCTCTAGACACACAGTATAATACTATAACTACACCTAAGTCATTTTGCTACGCCGCGTAGCACTATGCTACGAAGGAGCATTATTCACTAATACGCCTCAAATAAAAATGCCAGAAGTAAATAATACGCTCACCAGGAATAATTTATGCCGTGAAGTACTTATATAATAAGATACAAAACAATTTATAGAACATAATTATGTATTTTACAACAATTTATTTGTTGTAATTATGTATTGTTATCATGGGAATATTGAGGTATTTTTTTCACTCGGAAGGGATTTATTTTTAAAGGGGCTGGTGTAATTTAATAAAAAGTGTTGTTGGGTTACGCCGAATGAGTCTATATGATTTGATTTCTAATTTGAGTGTATTTAGCTTTCTCTGGAGCATGAAATGCATGAAAAATGTATAAAGGATACTATCATATTTTAGTAAATTTGTACGTGGTTTTATATTTAGCAGCTTGTCAAATTAGGTAAGAAATCGGCATTATTTTAATATCTGTGATTTTTCAGTGCCATTAGCTAACGTTAGCTACGAGTTTCTTACTTCCAATTAAAATCCATCTTTTACGGTTACACCCAATTACGTAACAAGCAAAAGGACTAGGAAAAATATTTAAAATATCACCCGGAGTCAATTTCCAGTAACAGCCGGGTCAAATGGACCCGGAATACGGTATTACCCGGGTGGATGACGTCGATAGCCTCATTACACGTAATTACCGGGTGCTGACGTCATCACCCGGATAACCTCTCGATTGGACCATTAATATACTTTAGGAAGTAGAAAAAAATGTTGTCCGTTCTTGGGTTGCTAAGTAAGGGATGTGGGTTAATTGTTTGTTGGGTGTTTTCTTTTTTAAGATAAACAAGTTATTGCTTATGTAAAATAATGAGGCCTTAAAAATATGGTATAAGAACTCGCCTTTGATGCTTAAAGACGTCACAATCAATTAATACATATCTGAAGTTTTTAAATATAAAAAGCAACAATGCAATATAAAAAAGTGTACAGCGTTGATTTAAGTGAAATGAACGTACAATTTCTAGAGACTAACTAGTATACTAACAATATTGTCAATTAAAAACCTTGATTTTACTTAATAACAATCAATAAACAACGTCATCCAACATATTTGCTCTACTGCCAAAAATACAGGCGCATACCGCCTACCGCGTTAAATTCTCCAGAGCGAACGAAGTCGCAGAACGAAGCTAGTGACTATAGCTCAGTATTGATAACATTAGTGTCACCGTGATGTGCGCACGTGCGCCCTCTGGCGGCAGAGCCACGTACTATCGTTTCTATTGGAACCCGAACAGTTGAGCTGCGGTTCCCTGTGGGACGCCTCAACGATACCCGACAGCCTTTATCGAAGTTATTAATATTATTTAACTTCTTTGGGGTTTAGTTTTTGTTGCACGAAAGTAGATATTGGTGTCTTCTGTTGTAACATATATATGTAATTGTTTGACAGAAAAAATACGGGTAAGATAGAAAGTAAAAGTTTTGATTTCATGCAATAAAAAAATATTTGTTTTTAATCCCCTGACAACGTACATAATTATTACATGTTATGCTGGTTAAATATAAATGGACACGGAATTAGCGGTAAAATTACGAAATGATGAATGATCAGCATAATGACATTGAAACACATATTTCTGTATAACTAAGGATTGTTTCCCGCTTACAAGAAACATGTATATAAGTATAACCGC
Source organism: Euclidia mi (assembly GCA_944739405.2). NCBI lineage: Eukaryota > Metazoa > Arthropoda > Insecta > Lepidoptera > Erebidae > Euclidia > Euclidia mi. Next base: position 16,063,495 of record OX123197.2, read on the forward strand.
AAGCTAAGTCCAACATGAGTTGGCAGTTAGCAATAAAAGTCAGTATTTTTGGTATAATAAAACTTTCCCCTAGTTTGCCCTTCGGTTTACAGTAAATTTTGCCTACTGTTTACATAAAAATATGCATAAGCTGTAATGTATATAGTAGGATTCATAGCGCAATTAACATTAACAACGTATGCCATGTTATATTATCTCCTCAAATAGTATGTAAACGGATAAGGAACCATCACAAACCTAACAACCAAAAATACGTTAACGCTTAGATTTGTAGATGAAATCGTTTTGAATCAAACACACAATTCTTCAACAAAAGACCGTACAACTCGTAGGTATTTTAACGATGATTTGTTCAGTACGTGTTCCGAATAGAGGGCGGCTGTCAGCACTTTGATGTAGGTAAATTGTGCTCGTATCGGTCTCGTATCGTCTCGCGAATACTCGACGGATGAAACGTGGGGCGATCATATGAGAACATATAGCTATTGAACGGCTTTTCTTTTATAAGATTGGTGTGACTTTATCGATGGTTGTGCGGTTCAAACTGTTTTACTACTTATTTTACGTGTTTTAATGTTGAGCAGCAGTTGTGTGCTCTAGGAATTAATCCTATAGCGCGGGTGACTTTACAAATAATGGGAAAGAGGCACTAAGTTTCAATAACAATCTAGGTGCTAATTTAAATTCTTTGTGCACAGCATAAAATCTTGTATTGTGTAGGTGACATACCCGCAATACTTTGCCTCAAGCCAGTAATTTTCAGTTGTTAGAAAGATCATGAAGTCCCTCGTGATACTCAGGGCAGTGCAAAGCGTTAGATGCGGCATGAATGCCGGACCCAGACACGCAGAGAGTTCAACCTCCTTTATGAGGGTCGAATCGGTAAATTTTCAGAGATATCATCAAAAGGGCCATTAGACCATAGTATAATTTAAGCATTGAGAAATCAAATAAAAAGTATGTATAACTACTTACGCCATTGAAACTTCATACAAGCGAATAACCCACAACTACACACGCATATTCACATACTGTCTTTTCTTTCATACACCAAGACGCAAAATCCCTAAAAGCGTGCCCCTTTACCATAATACCATACACAATCCTTATCATGAGGCGAATTGTACCCAAAACGCACCGCTCCATATTAAGTACACACTTAACGTGTGTATATCAAAGATGGCGGTTCGTTGAGTGGCCGGGAATCAAATCTGAGCACAAAAGGAAGCACCCCGAGCCCCACAAAGCCACTTCGACACAAGCGAATGCGCCCCGCTGATGAAATTGATGAACTAGTATGGAGCGTGGATTTGCTTGCTGTTATATAAATTTTATCTTTGATTTTCCATATGATCTTGATATAATGTACCTTTTGTGATATGATATAGTTTGTAATGATTTAAGATTTAATGTTGCAAAAGTGTAGCAAGTTGTAAAAAAGAAAACTTGATTTAAATTTAGGTCAAATCTGTTAATTCACGAGGTTTAGCGCACTCATAGGTTTATAGATGGGTGACCTCTGATTGACCACATCTCTTGGTCTAGTCTCATCTCTCATCTAATTGGTTGGGAAACATGACAAATCTGACAGTCATGGCTGTCATGAAGATATTATCATGTAATGCGTGACAGGGCATCAGTACCCTTATTGATGATATCATACTATAAATTAAACCACGTTGCGTAGATCAGGCGGCAGCGGCTCTGTAAAAAACGCTAATATTCTGCAATACACAGTTTTTTTTTCATAAGGGATATGTTTGGCCAAAAGCCCCAATCGATATTCGAACTCCATCTCATCCATCTATGCCAGTGCAGCCATTTTGTACCCTTTCCGTGTACCTACTCACTCTACTTAATCAAAAATTGTCTTGAGAGTTTCACTTCTCTCCTGAGTCTACCACTATATTGCCTTATAATACTAGTATACCATACAGTAGGTACCTACAATTTTGTTAACTACAGAAGTATGAGTATTTTTTTATAATTAAGATATCGCAAAGAGTTTGTAATCTGAAGATATTATGATTTTGTCGATATAACCTTAAAATCCACTACACTAAATCTTAAAGAAAAATTTAAACTTGTCTAAAATCCCAATCACTTTCGGTGAGCGGGTAAATTAAAGCTCAAAAAAATGGTAAACATTTCCAGATTTTAAAGAATATGATACGTAAATTGTATTTTAAACCAAAGAAATGCACTTAAACATGCAATAAGAAATGATTCTAATATTCCCGCTAAACAAACAGACTGGCGCACCAACAAATTTTTATCTTCAGACGTACCCGCAGATATATCTCAGGAAATGGTAAGTTAGGAATTCCGGCATATGATTTGTGGCTCGTTCTCACATGAGGTTCAAACGCAGTTTATTTTGATGGCAGAGACCTCTCTGTGTTAGCATAATACTTTTATTTTCCAATGAAAATGTGAAGGAAAATTCTGAAGGAATAGTGTGCCAAGTGCCAGTATTGAAGAAAATTGTGAGGTGGATTTTAGGTCGGTTTTTTGGAAGAGTGTTCGTTAAAGTGTGAATGTTTTTGCTCTGTGCGGATGTATTAGGTGTTATATGATTATACACAGTGATTCGTAATTCATTTCAACCACGTAATTTACGGTTGAAACTGAATCACGTCATGACTGGTTTTATGTAATTTTTGCGTGGATATCTTTTTCTATTTTTTATTATTGTCTATAAGTCACAGTAGCAATGGCAATGTCCTTTCCAATTGTGTTTCCTCTATGTAGATTTTACAGATGGACTCTACTACACTCTGGTACAGTTCGGCTTAAACTACAAGATCTACAAAAATAATGGAGAGTTTATAAAAGTTTTTTTTATGGTAATAGGCGGCAAACGAGCAGACGGATCGCCTGATGATAAGCAATTACCGACGCCCATGGACACGAGCAACACAACAGGAGTCACAAGTGCGTTGCCGCCCCTCAGGGTTGGGAAAAGGGATAGAATGAGGAGTGGGATGAGGGAGAAGGAATAGGGTATAGGGCCTCCGGCACTCTCACTCACCGAACGAAACGCAACAGTTTAGGTACTGTTACTTTACGACGATCTTCTGTGAGAGGGTAGTACTTCCCCAGTCGAGCCGGCCCATTCATGCTGAAATCAGCAAGGCTCTACTACCTTGAAAAGATTCACTACATAGAAGATATAAAATAATAGAATGAAAAAGCATGCAATTTGATTTATTTAGTTGTTGAGTTGATCTAGTCTAGAGGGCTGGTCGCAATAGCTAAAAATAATTTATTTATTTTTTAATTGAAAGCGAATCGAAAATATTAACAAAGCAAATGTATAATATAATAATTTGTATCCCCAAACACTCGTCGTAGCACATTAGAAACTTGTAACAAAATAACTCAATTACATTCACGCGACATCCAACACCGGCCAAGCGAATATAGTCCTTATAGTATAAAATTGACCTTGATATACCTTCGAAATATACTTACGTTTAAGTTGAAAATACCCTTATCAAGTTCAGTTACCCGATACTGCAAACTTGTCAGAAGCCTTCGAATTGAGTCTTCAGACAACTCGGCACTTAACATCGAAATTGTGAATGACATTTCTACTTGCTGCTTGTAGTTGCAAAAGGCAATTTAATAGGTTATTTAGGTGGAGGTCGGACGTATTCTGGCTAGTCATTCATAGTTCATAATAGTTCATTGAACATTAAAATTCTGTATTCATGTTCAATGTATTCATTATGTGTCTACTAATGTGTAATCCATATCGATGACTTAAATTAATGGTGCCTCCTGAAAAGTTGCGTATTTCGTAGCTACAAGGTATTCACGAGTTACGTTAGGTAGATACGAGTAGTTCACAGATAAATTAAATTTTGGTTATTGGTCTCTTTGTGAAAACAAAAGAGATAACAATAAATAAGATTTGTCTAGTTTCAAGTAAATTATCACACATATTCTAAATAATACCTTGACTTTTCTCACATTACGTTTTGTATAAAACAAGAGTACTAAGTTTAATTATTGAGTACAATAGAAGAATTAGTGCCATTGTTCCGAGAAATTCGACGCAAAGTTTGTCTTTCGTCAAATTACTTATTCAATGAATAAAATTTTCCGGATGCCAAAACAAAAGTTTTCTTAAGGTTGACATACCAATCCGAGCCAGTTATGCCCCAGGTATTATTAAATTGAAAGCGGCCCTTAATATACATATTTTGGACTTGGTATTTTTGTGATTGGATGGTAGATTATACTTGTTATTAAACTTGTTTAAATAATGGCTATTGGCGATGTTAAGATTCTAACTAGCGACTCTAGCGGCGAATTTGGATGCTGTCTGGGTACGACACTTTTGACAGCTCAATACAATTACCACTATAACCTCGAAGCAAAGTTGTATTGAAAGCTGACAAAAGTGTCGTACCCGGACAAGTTCCAAATTCGCCGCTAGAGGCGCGCGGATAATTTTTGCACCGCCAATAGTTCATATAAAATTTAACTTTAAAAAGATTTTTTTAGGAATTTCACAGACCTACTACCGACTACCATTGTTTAGATTAGTGTCAGTTTATTCTGATATATTGACTCCCCACAACGACTGTCAAAAATCTTTATGGCAGCCGGGACAACAATTAAATCCGCACCTGATACTCTTTGCATAGCAGTCTGGTACCTATCTGCACTAATTAATTCTACACATCTCAAAAATATTGGATTGGATAGCTTTCACATCAAAGCACAATATTTTAATAGCCTATAGTGTTATAAAATATTTCAATTTCCAATATTGTTTGATATTTGGTAACATTTTTGACGCCATTATTTGTTATCTGTTATATAAAAATCTATAAATATTAGCGATATATCGCATCGGGCGTTTGTTTGATAAATGGTAATATGGTTTTAACTATAAATCATGTTGGATATATCCGAAAGCAGTATGTCTGTCAGAATAGCCTGACGGGTTCACAGCGCCATTAAAATCAATGAGCATAACTGTGATAAACTTATAGCATTTATTCGACGAATATTTTATATAGAACGACGACAAATAAATTCTTTGTCATATTAATATTATTCTTAAATATTTTATTAGATTGCGCGTATGGTGTAGTGGCTTAGTTAGCCGCTTCGCCGTTTAACACTACGCCTAGTATTGTGGGTTCGATCCCGACACGAGGTAAAACTTTGTATGATTCACAAATTGGTGTGTCGAATCTGGACGTTCTTTGTGTTTCAATGTTTCTAAAGACCCAATTATACAAGATCTATTCTCAGTGCAGGAGAACTGACAAAAGAAATATTGAAGCAATATTTAATATCTTTCGTAATGATGTCATGCCAGTAAAAATCCATCAAGATTAATAAAAAATACCTTTCAAATATAACCTTGCTATAACAAACATGAAATATATCATCATAACCTTCATTCAAAACAATCATCCGAATAAACACTTCAACAAGTCAACAATTACACAAATTTACAGCGCGTTCAAATAACAGTCTACAACAACAAGAGCATGGCAATAAAAGGCCATACATTTCAAACACAATAGTACAATATCAAAGAAACGAGGTCGCCCGTCACAAGTCTACCTCGGCACACTCTGTTACAAAACAAGACCATTCCCCAAGCCTGCCAGCAATAAAATGTTAAATGATAATTTCGCGAGATGTCCGTTCAGTTTCCGGGCGAGGTCTTCCGGCGACACGCATTAGCCATTAGCATGGCGGGTGCTGGTGACGTCACATCCGTTCATCCCCAACGCGATATAGTTTGGGAGAGCGTTTGTTTTGCTGTTACACTCAATTGATTGCAAACGTATTTGCAGTTTTGATGAGATATGCTAAGATTTGTGATGAGTTTTAAGCTTTCTAAAATTGGATTGTATTACATATAAGTTTTAAGCAGTTGCCTTACTTCGTTTCTGGTTGAAATAAAATTTATATCGCATAGATCTCTTCAAATCTAATGCTTTGATTCTTTATTTTGTCAAAATAAACCAAAAGAAGGTTCTTTTGTTTTATTTTGAATAGATTTTATCCATGACTGCGTTCACTAATGAGCAATATTACTTTTACTCTCATGATCTGTCATGCGGTAAAGACATGTACAAAAATACTGACCTGACACTTCAATCGTTACTTCTGCTGATCCTGGCTACACATATAACACTATCTTATAATAAAACTATAGAAAAGCTACACAGTATCTACGTAAAGATCATGCTGCTAAATGCGACCTTTAAAAACAAAATGCAGTCGTCCCAAGTAAATGTCTTGCTTAAAACATTAGAAAATTCAATACACTAATAGTAACAATAAACTCAAAGCATTTTAAAACATAAAAAGTATAACGTCTCATTAGATCTGAGTGGCCAGTTGTTTCATTATAAACCTCCATATCCACTAAAGCACCTTGTTAAAATATTTGAATGCTGTTTTTTCAATTATCATCTTATGAGATTTACAGCAGTTTGCTGCTAGTAAAAGCAGCAATTTTTATTTTGGACACGCACTTCAAATTAGAATGCCAATCTGATAATCAAACCTTATCTTTCTTTATTTAAACTCCTTTTTTGAAGGTGGTTAAAAATGAGGGCAATCAGCAAGTTACACTGGCTTCACACATGCGATAGTCTTTGGAACACAAAAATACAGATATGAAACGGGACAATGCATTATAAAAATTATGATAACTTGAAAATATGTTTTGGATATAATATTTGTAATTACTATTGATTGACATTTTGCAAAAACACATGGTCTATGAATCATAATTGAGTGGCTTCTCAAGCGCAACAGTAGTGATCACACGAATATATCCAAGCAGTGTCCGAATTTCAGTGATGTCAGTGTATACGAAGCTTAAAAGTAAATAAGTAAATAAAATGAGGATCGCCATTTCAACATAATCTCAACGCAAATACCTGGCCACCATGTTTATTTTGCTATTTATTTATTCCGCTAGAATTTTGCGCTCGAATTTTAGTGTCCTTATATGTGACGATAAGGATGGGCAAAAAGTTTATCGATAAACCAAATCGTCATGCTGGCTTTTGATGATTCAAACATTTCATGGATGCATATAAACAGAGTATCATAACAGCTTTAATAAACTTATTAAAGGAGGTCTTTGAATAGGGAAGTGTCCTGCAAGTAAAATAAATAATACAAGTTCTTTTATCTAATAAAACATGGCAAAATAGTCGTAGTTTCATTCATCGATTAATGTTAAATCTTTATTTTACATTTTTTGTGTCAATTTATTGAGAGTAAGTAGTTAGTAGTTCTACTTGACAGCAAAAAAACTATGACGTCGCACTATGTCATATTTCGTACAAAAGCCGAAGCAAAGTTCGTTTTTGACATGTCATTAAAAGTGTTTGATTTGGCTAGGTGGAAACAACCCTATTTTATATATGAAAATTATAGTTTTGGATTGGACAGTCACATGTCTCACGCACAATTCTGTTCTAAAATTGTGTATGTATTGAATAAGCTACGAGTGTTATTTTCTAAAGGGTGAATGCAAATGTTGTCTCCAAGATGTGTGACGACTACCAATTATTGTACTTTCTAAGCTATGGCTTACATATTGGTGTTTAGCAACAGACATAATCAATCATGTTTTCATTAACACGGGTCTCCCTTGTTTGACCGAAAGGAATTTGACAAATTTTCACTTCCCACAAAATTTTTCACATAATTTCATTTGCCAAATCTTTACTTAGCAAAAAATCTATTCACAAAAAATTGTAACGAAAACCTAATGTTTGGGAAATGAACGTTTAAACTATAACTTATTTACCAACTAGTACTTTTAAAATTTTTTATTTAGTCAAATATTTCAGTTGGAGTAACAGTTTTTACGCAAAATCAATAATTATCCTAATCTAAATAGTTCAGTTCCGGGTCACCTACTAAAACAATCTCTTTTTTCTATTAATGCAAGTCGTTTCTGGCACTCGCCGGCCGCTACCGCGGCACCGCTCGCTACGCTCGCTCGGCTCGTGCGTAGTAGGACACAGTTCTAACCTAACATTTTTTTAATAATCAACCTACTCTTACTACTTCCATAAATAAACTAATATCACCAAACGTTTATTGTCTGAAGATTGTTTTCTGTAATAAATCATTTGACTAAAGACCAAATGCCATAATGACATAATACTTGGTAATATTTTGCCAAGTAAAAATTTGACCAAATAAAAATATGCGTACTAAAATCATTCGAAATATTGCAATGGTATAAAAAAGGTTGGTAAAATTTGTTTAGGTATTGAAATTTTGTCAAAATCTTTTCGGCAAAACGGCCATTAACACATTTTTATTAAGTAATGAATAATAAAACAATGATATAAATGATATGCTTGTCAAGAGCAGCAGAATGTTGAATGATAAGTGAGACCTATAATTTAAAAAAAAATAATTTCGAAAAAATTAAGGCCAAATGCCATTTTTTCACTCTGATAGAATAATATTGTCTAAAATTCTAAGCTACCGCACATCACTACCGTATAATATCAACTTTTACGATCGCCTCTTACCATATAAATGTCATTTGCTTTTGTGTATAAACTACTCCCCTTTTTATGCGTTTTATTTGAATGTTTGCTAGCTTTGTACCGAGTTTACGTTTACTGCTTGCCACCGATTCGAATCGGCGTGATGGGGTAATATGATCTCATATCGAACCGATGTGTATCTTCTATTCGGGGAAGTTTACCTGACTTGCAAAATTGGGGAGGATAATAATGTTATTGTAGGTTTTTTTTAAGATTCCACGTTCTCTCGTACAAAATACATGTAAAAATACAATGTTGTTGTTAGTACAGTGAAAACCTCTTAGAAGTAGATTATAATCGTTACTATGAACAACTATTGTTTTAAAACGACCAGTTATTCAAACATTTTGTGGAGGACATTATTTAATTTTACAAACAATTATGTATATTGTTGTATAAAAATGTGACACCATCTGTGTTTCTGTGAGAGAAATTGCAGTATTATCAATTTCCAAATCTATAATTTTACGGTCCCAAATATATATATATATATACTCGTATATATTTGGTATGTCCCTGAGCTGAATTCACAAAGGCAACGCATTGAAGTGTTAGCGACCAGGTAACCACCGAAACATCTGTTCAAATCACTACTTATTTTGCATGCAATATAATATCTAATAAACAGCTAGCAAAATATGCATATTCCCACAACACACCGAATAATATTTAGTTTATCTTAAACACACACAGTTAAACTCTTAGCACAACATCAAACACCTGTTCACGATTACCATAAACAAATATAGACATAAAGTTAGACTAAGATATTAATCCGAGCTGGATCAAGCCAGACTCAGAGTCAATAGAGGCAATGGCCTGACGAGAGTTAACTCCTAACGATTCATGTACGCTTAGTACTCACCGTTTAGTTAGGCGTTGATGCTTCAGTGCACTTTAGTTTTGAATATATATAAATAGAATTTAGTTACCAATTTGCGTGTTGGATAAATTAATGTATTTGTGTAGGAATAACTACACACTACAACATTTCGTAGTACGATCTGGCTTATTGTCTAGATAAGGTGAGGCAGGTCATTGATTTTTGCTCTGAAATTGAAGGTGTATCGTCAGGCTTCCAAAGACAAACGATATTTATGAGTCTACATTATTGTATAATAGAATAATGTCTAGAAAATTATATAAAAGACATGTCATCATAAGAAAACTTAAAATTACTTTTATGAATATCCTTACAAAATAATCCCAATAACCCGGAAACAAACCACTTAAAATTCAACATCATAATCAAACGCAAATTTACACAAAAAGGGCAGTATTTTTCTGTCCTATCTTCCAACATAAGTTCCACCGAACTATTAACTGACAAGATAACGTTACAGACAGGGACCCTTAGACATAAATATCTTGAATAACCTAAAAAGTACTACATCTACGTATCTGTACGTAGAAATCCCGCCAGTCGATGTCCGTGGCAATGGCCCTTGTAAACGAGCCGCCGACGGAAACTCTATCTGCCTTCGCCCTTTACGCTACCTTATACAGAATGATTTACTTCTGATACTGGTTTTCCTTTGAGCGAAATTGTGCTTTCAGTAAAATATGATGTTATAACGGGGATGTGAATGGCTTGGGTAGAACGATTATATTATAGTACAAAGGTGTGATTTAGCGTATTAGGAGAGATAATTTGAGAAATATTTTATACTCGAAATTATTTAGTGTTTTATAAAATGACGCATTGTAGTGAAGAAATAATTTTAAATGTTTTCTGACTTAACTCTAGAATGTTTTATATCGCTAAATACTAATTGACATATCTGACCAAATAAAAATAAATTCTAAAATAATTTTCCAAGGGTTCACACAAAAAGAAACTATATTTCGATCACTAAACATTGTGCGTTGTTATCGGTTTCATTTCAGTTATTTTCAAAGCGAACCTTCGTCAAAAGGCTATGCATGTTTCATGGAATTGGCTCCACAAATTGAGGTTGTATCATGTCTCAATAAAGTTACAAACAGATTTTGATACAGATATATTTGGATGTTTATGTTTAGACTTTATTTTATTATAGATTTCGTTGCCATGTACCAAGCCTTAATATTAGATTCTTTTTTACCGAATTTGTTGACAAAGATAATTGTTATTTGTAACAAATCATACACTAAATTAACAGGTAGGTCGTATATGACCTACATGTTAATGTTATGGTTAGTGTAAAAGCACAAAGGTTACTAGCTACTAGCCATAGTTTTGATTAATAAATCAGACAATGTTTTAAAATAGGATTGAATTTTCTTAAATTTATTGTTTCAAGAAAACGAACATCCTGTACTAAGTCTAGTCGCGCATATGTAAGACCTACATGTATAAGGCTTGACAAGCTAACTAATAAGCTCCCAAGTGCACTTGTTTTACTACGTTGTCATTTTTTAAGTCGACAAGGTCGATGTGACGAGAAGTTGACGACTCTTTCAACGACTTCCAATTTTAGACTCCATTTTGTCGATTTTTGGCTGATTTGATTATGAATGCAGACTTGTTTTAATAGCACTAAATTCGTCTAATGATGTGTAGTTAAAGGCTAGTTCATCAAAGATTTTCTATTGGCAAAACCTACAAAATAAGTTTTGACACTGCGCGCGCTACATGGAACAAAGATGGCTGACACCTCTTTAAAATAATGTAGATCTCCGGATAGCCTCTTTCCTACAAGCACAAACCTAGCAGAAGTTGATGACTACAGTACAAATCTAGCATCAGCTTCAAAAGCAGTACGTTTTCTTAAGATAATTAAAATGTCTTTAGCTCGTTAACTGACACCGTGTTGACAAAATAGGTACACTTGTCAGAGCCTCTTGATGGCAGTCAGTGAGCAGTGTTAAATTTTTGTTCATCTCCTGTGTTACTTTTAAATGATTACCTAATAAGACTGCCTCCGTGGTCCAGTGGATAGCGTATGCGACTGCTTATCGGAGGTCCCGGGTTCGATTCCCGGGTCAGGCAAAAATGTTACTGGGTTTTTCCGAATACTCAGTAGCAGCCCGGCGTCTGGTGATGTGCCCGGCAACGGCAATAGGTTCGCCCCCTATTACGTGGGACCTAAAAATTCATGGCGAAATCTGGGTGTAATATTTAAACCTCTGCCTACCCCTTCGGGGATACAGACGTGAGACTATAAATGAAAAAAAAAAAGAAACACTAATATATCTTTATTTTTGAGTACATCGACACGGTTACCAATCCTCCTATAGTCTATCCTTCATTGATCCCATAGTTACAAGATACATCTAAATCCCGAATCTTCAGATCTATTCAAGCCATCAATATTCCTAGCTAGGCGTATACTAGCAAGTGAAGCCGGTACCGTAGCTATGCTTGTGACACCCTAGCCGGAATCCGTGGCAGTGCAGCGGAGCGTGTAAGCCTGCAGTGTCGGGTTGCGCCGCGCTGCCAGACGGCACGGCGCTCGCTTGACCGCTTGTTGCTAACTGTACTACATATGTATTTTGCGATGTATACTCTGCTTTTTATAACCATCTCTCTATACGGCGATAGCCCAGTGGTGTCCGTAACGGACTGCCGAGACGATTTCGGGTTCGACTCCTAGGTATGTACCCCGGGCACACACCTCTGACTATTCGAAGTTATGTGTGCTTTAAAAATATTGACTATTGCTCGTTAAATAATGTGCCCGGTAGATGGCAATAGTCTCGCAGCCATTACATTGGGACCGAAACAACTGGCGAAGTGTGGGTACCTTAGTGAGTAATCAATATTTTGGCACTGTTGTAAGCGCCATATTCACGGAGGTACGTGATATATTATATCCCCAAAAGACAATTTAAAATCAGTGTAAATGACTACGATGACTATTGCGAACGTGGCAGTAAATGTAAGTATAGAATCATTAAGTATTTAACTTAAAATTTGACGTTTATAAGCGTCACTTTGTGGCCTAGATGAATAAATGATTTTAGACTTTGACTTACGAAAAGAACAATGCCCATTTCTGGCCCAGGTTGGAACTCATGAACAGCACAATAAAGTTTCAATTACTTGTTGAATAATCCTTTTTATTTATAAATTAATTTATAGCCATTACTAAAGGTGTGCCGAGAAACTTATTCAATAAATAGGTTTAAAAAGATGTGTTAACGTCTAAATTGCCAGTGAAGAAATCATAATATTACATCGATTATCACTTCTTCTTTATCGATTTTACATTTTCTCTACTCAAAATGATTTGAGTTAATAGCAAATCTCTACTTGATCCTTAAACATTTAAAATGTGTGTATTTTTAAGGTATATGTGCGATTAACTACAAATAAGTTCGATTTTGAACCAAATATATCGATAACCCATGTCCGAAATCCATATCGATTAATCAATATAATTTAAAAACTGTAAAATGGCAACACTTTTTTGACTCTTAAGTAAATGTCATTAATGTCATATTCATTTTATTTTGTTTGTTACCTATTTGTTTTGCTTGTGCACATTGTGAATGCTTTTTATGTTTTTGGATCTTTTACGACTTCTGGCTTTTTCTTTCGTATTTCTACCCTTACCAAATAATTAACTCATTCCTTTCTACTCAAAACTACGAAATACGTTAACGATCCTAATAAAAGTGGGTACACACCTAATGTTTTGTGAGCATATAAGTACTTCTTGAAATAAAACTATGAATGTGATGGACCTCTCATCAATCTCAAAATTCTAGTTTAACACTCTTTTATCGAATGCAATAACAACTACTACAATTTTTGACTGTCCACATCTGGGCCGGCGTCTCTAAGAAAAATGGGCATTGTTCTTTAAACTTCTCTCTACTTATAGCCTTTCGAAGTGCACTACTGGATTTAAGACTCTTCTCATTTTACAGTAGCACTGTGAGTAGTTAGGAAAATATAGCCCACGCTGACCAGAAGGTTTTGGTATAAGGCTTGATGCCGATTTTGCGTATCTTAGCAAATATACCACGAGTCTTTTCCTTTTTATGTATGTTTATGTATTTGCCTTTTTCGCCCCTAACGACACAGGGAATGAAACGTTGTATTCTTAATCCATCATCATACGGAATACTTAAAGATACTAAATATAAGGTACTGTAGATCAATGTTGCAATCAGTATAGATTTTGTGTGGTCAGGTAAACCGTTGCGTCAAGTTTTATAAAATTCAATTTATAGCGTGCTATTTTGAAGACCCTTCCCCTTTCAGAACGGGTCACGTAATACGTTCCCTCAGGCTCGGATATTATTATGTACTATATTATTACGTTTGCCCTGTATATATTAAACTGTCGCACTGTTGGGTGTGGGCTTCGTATCAGAGATGGAATAGGATAACCCACCACGCAGACCAAGTGTAGGTTGAGTTTTATGTCTTGCGAGAAAACTATGGAAAACTGTCAGATACGATGGTTCTCTCGCTTTATTTTCTTTCACCGTTTAGCAAGCGATAATCAATATTTTAACTAATTAATACACAACTTGTACAAAGTAAATCCATAATTATCGCTTGCTAATACGAGGGTCAAACTGAAAGTTCTTAGAAAATCAAAAACTGATTACATTAGCCAGTTATTAGTTTTATTATATCTTTTCAAAATATTGTCCATTGACGTCAATACACCGCTGCATGCGATGGAACCACTGGGAAAAGCACTTTGCCCACTCGTCCTTAGGGGTCTCTTCAATGGCATCGCGATACGCAGCCACCGCTTCTTCAGCATTCATAAACCGCTTTCCTTTAAGTTTTTCTTTAATTTTTGGAAATAAATAAAAATCACAAGGCGCGAGGTCGGGGCTATACGGCGGGTGACCCAGTAATTCAACGTTTGATGTCGCCAAATAGTCGATCGTTCGCTTGGCGGTGTGCGACGAGGCGTTGTCGTGGTGAAGGAGGATCCTACTGCGAGGTCGTTTCTCTCGAACTTTTTCCAAGACAAGTGGCAAACAATTGGTAGTGTACCATTCTGCAGAAACTGTTTTTTGATCCTCTAACACAATTGTTGCGAAATGACCTATCCTTCCAAAGAACGAGGCCACCATTTTTTTCCCGCACTTCGATCTCTCTTCACTTTAGTTGGCAACTCCTCGAAAGGAAACACCCACTGAGCAGATTGTCTTTTGGTTTCAGGATCATAACAGTAAATCCAGCTTTCGTCACCTGTTAGTATGTCGAACACAGCATTTGAGTCACCTCCGTTAAATCTTTCAATCATTTTACGGCACCAATCCACACGATGGAGTTTTTGAGCCTTAGTCAAATTATGAGGTATCCACCGGGCGCAAAGCTTCCTGACCGCTAAATGTTCGTGGAGGATTTTGTGCACTTGACTCATACCGATGCCTAAGCTCGTCCGAATCTGCTGATAGGTCACTCTTTTGTCAGTCTCTATCATACGCCGCACAACACAGATGTTATTTTCAGTCGTCGCCGTAGAAGACCGTCCCTCACGTACATCATCAGTGAGATTAGTGCGACCACGTTTAAACTCATTAAACCAGTTGTAAACAGTCGCACGAGATGGGGCTTCATCGTGAAAGGCCAATTGTAGTCTATCATAACTTTCTTGTTGACTTAAATGACATCGAAAGTCATAAAAAATCATTGCACGAAAATTTTCTCGTGTTAAATTCATGTTGACGTGACACAGACAATTTTCAATTTGCCGCCAAATCGTAAAACAAATGACAAATGAATGAAATATATACTCAGTAATATTGGCAAAGAGTTCTATTTTCAAATTTTAGAATATTTTTTTTATTATATTGTTTATAAGTGGCCAGTTCTAAGAACTTTCAGTTTGACCCTCGTATAATATAATTTGACTGCCTCCGCAGTCCAGTGTATAGCGAATGCATCTGCTGATCGAGCGGTCCCGGGTTCGATTCCCTGATCGAGCAAAAAGTGTTACTCAATTTTTACGAATTTTTAGTAGCAACACTGACTTCAGCAATATGCCCAGCGATAGGCTCGCCCCCTGTTATGTGGGACCTTAAATTCATAAGACGAAATGTGGGTGTAATATTATACCTCGTCGTCAGAAGACCGTCAAGAACTGCTGCGGCACGGCTCCTGTGGAGCCTGGTGCAACCCTGCGCGCTGCCGGGCCGAACCCACCCGTTTACATCTCTCGCCTGCACTACACCACTAAAGCGGAGGACATCGCGGAGTACGTGTGCCAAAAGTCAAAGTACATGCCGAGAGTACAGCTGCTGGAGTCGCGACGCAACGTCAACTTCAAGGCGTTCGTGGTGCGGATCCCGACGTGCTTTCTGCCTGTTGTTATAAAGGAGGACTTTTGGCCGAAAGGTGTGGTGTTCCGTCGCTTCCGCGGACAAGTGCCACAAGAACGCACAACAATATCGTGGTCGTATGTGAAGCAATATTAACATAGTATATACTCGTAAGTATAATATTTACTAACAAAAATTGTATGTTGTATGTATGTTAGTATATAAGGTATGTATCTTAATAAAAAATATGTATGTCAACCCATTGTCTAGTACCCATAGAACAAGCTCTGCTTAGTTTGGTGCTAGATGGTGATGCGTGTATAAATATATTGTGTATGTACTTATTGAAATAAATAAATTGAAAAAAAAAACCTCTGCCTCTGCGGGGATACATGCGTGACACTAATCGGCGAACAAAACGATGATTAAGAATCACAGACATAGATCTATATAGATAACGCAAATGCATGCACTTCGCGTGTCTGAACTCCGACCAAGCGTCGAGCTTGGTCGCCACTAACTTCAGTCCCCGCGCGTCCGTTTTACCGTTAAGTAAACTTTATTCACATTACGTTGCCGCGTTTGCTTCGGACGTTTGATCTGACGTTGTGTATTAGGAGGCGATGAATATCGCACAAGCGATACTGTCGCGCATCGCTTCGACTTCGTGATACAGGCAACGTCACAGTAGGTATTAAAAAGTCGGCACGCTTGGTTTCAATACAAATCGTGATAGTTGCATTATCTATGTAGATCTATATCTGTGTTAAGAATTGAACACACACATAACTTTGAAGTCATTGGTGGGCGCTATGGCTTTGAACTCGAAGCCCATCGGGTAGCATTCTGTTAGTCAGTTCACTATGTTATCGCTGTCGGCCAACAACTAGTATCAATATAATATGAATACATAATTCTTAAAAGCGGCAATAGCGCAGTGGTATACGTAACTGACTGCCGAGACGATGGTCTCGGGTTCGATCCCCAGGTACCCCAGGCACACACCTCTGACTTTTCAAAGTTATGTGTGTTTTAAAACTGTTAATTATCGCTTGCTTAATAATGTGCCCGGTAGATGGCAATAGGCTCGCCAACTCTCGAAAACATAACTGGCGGAGCGTGGGTGTGTAATACACCTCTGCCTACCCCTTCGTGGATAAAGGCGTGAAGTTATGATATGAGTTCTTAAACTTTCATCTGCATTCTATTCTATTTTTCGTGAGTAGTTTTCACACAGTGCACGGTCTGTTTCGCTTGTATATGGAAGTGACATCCACACTAACGGCTTGTTTAGACGTTAATACTACTAATAATACGAGAAATTACGTTGATAAAGGCGATGGAATTAAATAATGCTATCAAAGTACTAAAAACAAGCCGTTTTTAGTAATTAAAGGCATAATATTACGATCAGTATAGTAATTTGAAAGAAAGAAAGAAAGAAAAAGCATTTATTTGAGGACTTTGATTGAACTCTTGTGGCCAGAACACAAAACGTTCAAATTTGTGTTAAGAGTTAAGAGGACCTGTTAAACCACTCACTCATCTACGCAGTCAGTATTATTATAACATACAAGACTGCGATTTGCAAATAAAATATCAATTCATCCTAACAACAATCAATTTTGGTAGCAATGAAACTGCAATTTCTGCGACATTTTGAGGTAATGAAGTAAATTAGAGAATGCCTTATTTTCATAAATGGAAATACCTTGTTGCTAGATATGTTTAAAACAGCGAAAGAATTCGAAATCATATTTTCCCAAACACCGAACCCAAATTAGGCTTTGATTCCCCAAATCTAAAATCAGCAATTTGAAAATCTCGTTTGTCAAAAGTAGTCAAACAGAAAATGTGTTTAAAATACAATCATCAAGTTTGCGTTATTGCCTTCTGATTGTAAATTAGCCTTCCCTTCTCGCTAAGTGCATTGAAAATCAATCCGTGGTGATTCTTTTTATTTTCACTTCCAAAAGAAAATATGATGGCAATCGACTTATAAAGCAACGAATCCAAAATGGCGGGTACTTGTGTAGACCCACAGTATAAACGCTAGACAGACGGATCTGACGAAACTATAAGGCGTCCTTGCCGTTACTTTTTTCCTTTATTGTTCCTATAGAACCATAACGTCTAAAGATTAAGCCTCCATGCTGAATATCATTGTTTCTTTAGTTCTCAGCAGTCAGAGTTACTAGCCATTGAACCAACAGTCCAAGCAATTATAGTAATACTAGTACCCATAGACATGCCTCTAATTATCTAACCAATCGACGTATAATATAGCTTAATTTATAAACTGCCTGACAGCTCGATCCACGTCTCACTATGAAAAGGGTTAGGCTATAGTCCACCATAGTCATGTGGCCAAGTGCAAGTGTCCAGACTTTCGAGAACATGTATTGAGGGCCCTCAGACATGCAAGCTGCTCACGATGTTTTCCTTCACCGTTTAGCAAGCGACAATTTAACAACCTATTACACACTCTAAGTCAGTGGTGCGCGCCATGAATTTAAACCGACCCTTTACGTAGCAGTGGGCAGTTATCCCCGCTAGGCTATGATTAAATAGTTGCCATTTTTGTTTATGTAAATTGGTGATTCCTTAGACTAAATTCTTTCTTCTCATTTCTTAATTAATGAAATATAATATCGTTTTATGATTGTCGTAGTGGATAGCGATTACCCTTTGTTTCTTATTAAACCTTGAAAGTCATTGAGATGCTATTACAACTTACCAAACACAACAAACTTAGATAATATTGTTACCAGATATAATTCAATTATATACCACGGACTTTTGTTTCGAGTTATGCAGTTAGTATTATGCCGGTCTCATATAGCTTCAGCTATATATACCATTGACACGAAGAAGAAGTTTCGAGTATCCGTATAGCAATTCAATTTGGATACACAGGCAAGTGGTATTATTCTAAAAAAATATAAAACTAATGTAAAAGACCACGAAAGTTTGAACTCATATAATTCAATTCAATTAAAAAACGTACATACCTATATAATCTATACGTCTTTAGAAGTTTACATACTGAGTGGCAATTAAAGCCCTAGTGGGTCTAACCCTCGTCCCCGGTTTTAGCATAATGCTTACAAAGACCCCGCACGATGTGTTTACTGTTAAATACAAATTGATCTTGGCAATTTCTAGAGTGAAGCAATTCTTAAAACATGTATGAAGTTTCACATTCAAAGAGAATTTATGCTTTTAAGAGTCAGAGCTTAGTTTGAAAATTAAAATGTAGAATATTTGTATTGCTGTTTTGTGATGTATCTTTTCGTTTACGTTTGCTACTCGTTTTACTCAGATAAAAGTATTGAAAATATTGAATTAAAAGCACAGAGCTCTTTTTTACGATATCGAATGTATATGTATTTTTTTTTATTTAAACATAGAAGTATGTCAAGATACAAAGTCGCAGTCAAGCTGACTTTTGTGTAAACACGAAAGAATCGAGTCCCCAAAAGGCAAGTACCTACTTAAAGTTTCGTTGAAACTTCAAACAACACGTTTCGGAGGCAACAAACGCCTATTCAAGTCGACATGTAATGGCAAACTTGATTATTAGGAGTTTCTTTTCACAGGCACAACTTCTGCAATAACTCCCAAGTCTTTATGCGAGCACAATTAAAAGTTGTACAATAACACCTCAGGGATCGGCCTCTCGCACGAACGCAGCCTTCGCCTAAAACAACCTATTTAAATGGCCTATTTAAATCTGTTTTGTGGGCACGAGAGGCGAATACCAAAATTTATCTCCACACTCCACTGGGCTGATTTGAAATTATCGTTGTTAAGGAGTTACGCACTTTCTGCACCAACGAGTCGCTACTGTGATTTCAGATTTATATTGCAAACTTTAAAATTACACATCAATAATCTTTCCTTAACTCTTAACCATTCAATGTAAGGTACAAATTCGCATGGTACATACACACCTGAGCTGTAATCGTAACTTGGCTCTTCCAACCCCTAAAGGTAAGGGGTTCCTGAATAGGTGCTTTTTCTGTAGCTCGTAGATGTGATTTTCCTTAAGCCTGTATTCTGCATGTTATGCCCGTAAATATTGTGGATTTTCTGGTGGATGCACCGCCTTTTTTAACCACACATGTCTTCTCCCAAGCGAAGAAAGAGAGACTTAAAAGATATTGGAACGTACCTCGGTTAATATGCGTGAAATAATAAAGGGAATCGTTGTTTGGCTGAACGTGAGTGAGGCTTTTAAACGGCATCCTAAAATACAACGTTTTGGACGTGAATTTACATTACCATATCATATGTAAGTGTTCTTAAATTGAGCATATCTACTTATATGCTTTTAAACTCATACTCGTATATAGACAATGTAAGCAAGTACAACAACATTTTGTCTGAAATGTTTTCAAGTTTTCCATAAAAGGCAATGTTTCGGAAATTTACATACTTTTACATACATTCATAGTCGAGTCCGATAATAATTGGAGCTAAGTAGACATTGTGGGCTATGTGTGTGTGTGCATAATTATTCATTCCAATAACTCAATATGGCAGCTTCTTTTATGAAATAGGAAAATTGGATGAAACATGTTTTACAATAAGTACCTACTAAAGGATATTTCAAAGCACGTTACCTAGTAACGTCGTTCAGAGAAGAAACACTTTGATGTTCGATTATACATTTCTGTGTATTTCATCAGGGATCTGAAGGCCAATTCTTGTATTTTATTTGACATTGAAACTATATTTTTAACGAAATGAGATTAGATTTTAAATCAACTCAGAATCGGTATTCTGCTAATTTAATGTCATTATCATCTAATTTGACTTCTATAGTGCGACTTTGACACATTTTTCAATTTACGATCTAGTTACAATAACATTACAAAAAACTTTCAAATATCAGTTAATTTAGGAGAATACCATTTTTGATATGAGTATGACACTGACATTAGATCGAAACTGCATTTTGAACAAATATAATTAGATGAATTGGGCCTCCGTTCAGAAGATATTGAGCTGAGGTTTTGTAACTAAATGTTATGGGACACGCATCGTATGAAGATTATACATAGTTTTTATTACATTTACGTAAGTTATACTTCGAATAAATGAATAATAAGTAAGAAGGTGTGATGTCATCCTACAGGCAACACTTCTTGTGTTGCCTGTAGGATGTATTGTTAGAATGTATTACAAATTATAATTATGAAAATATAAGGTAAACGTTTTTTTTTAATTAGTTAAAATATGTGATATGAATAAAAAGTCAGAGTATTGCTAAAGGAAAAAATACAAACGCCTGTCCCAGAAATAAGTACTTGTAAGCTATATTTGAAGCATTATAGACATAAACAAGTCATTCATAGTTTCAAAGTTTGTCTAGCTGTCCGCTTTGTATCTAAAATAATAAATAGCGTTTATTTGATACTTACCAAATTATAGATTATAACTATCAATATTTAGTACCTACTTAGTTCCCTTCTTAATATTTTTCTCGCAAAAATTTAGACAATTTGAAACAGTATTTTCAATTGTTTTTATATTTCTTATTCATTACTAGAAGGGTACATTAAAAAAATCCTTGCGTGTAGTGTAACAAAGACCTTATTGAGGACTTGAATATTTAGAATAATAATTAAAAATTATAAGTTATAACACAAACAGCATACGATAAATACCTGGTACAAACTTTATAAATATCGATCACAAAAACAGCCATATTGCAAAAACATGAAATTAAAAGTTGTCCACTATTGTCATAGATTATACCTAATTATAAATGCGCAAAACATAAACCTCGTGAGCTTTTATTTGATCCCGCCATTACTTTTTCGTAAACACAGACCCTTATTAAAAGAAAGTTGAATCTTAAAACTTGCTTATTTGTACTGCTGTTTAATTTTGACGCCATTCATTTAAAACAGCTGTTAAGTATTGTCATAGCTTGGAGTCCTGTCCACCCTAAAATGAAAATAGCTAGAAGTTTACTCGTTTCCTTGGCGCTGGTTATTTTTGAAGATATTGTCACCCTTGTATTATAGAATATTGCGACAGGGGACGCAGGGTTGCCACAAATTCAATATAAGTTTAGGCGATTATTGGGGACGCAAGGTGATGTAAAAACCTACAAACATATGTTTATATATGTATACTTATCTCAAGTAACTTCGATCGGGTTCTATCTGCAGTTACCCCAGGCACACATGTCTGACTTTTCGAAGTTATGTGTGCATTAAAAATATTAATTATCGCTCTCTTAACAATGTGCCCGGTAGATGGCAATAGACTCGCCCTCTATGACATTGGGACCGAAACATAACTGGCGAAGTGTGCATGTGTAATACACCTCTGGCTACTCCTTCGGGGATAAAAGGCGAGAAGTTATGTTATCTCAAGTTACAGTATGTCAATTTATAGCCCCGAAGTTTTTGCTGATGTTTACGCTACTTGCTTGCTCTGTACCCTAAACTCTACGAAAAACGAATGCGCTGTGCCCAAATCTCTTGCCTATCCTCTCCTTATTTTCTATACCGGAAAGAAAAAGAATATGGGCAATTGGCAGTAAGTAGAGGACGAGAATAGCTTCACCTCCTTCATTCAGTTTCAATTTCAGAGAATTATTCATTGACATTACTATTGGCTACTACATTATAAGCCATTTACCCGTAAGTTATTTGCCGCTATTACATATAAACTCACTATTAAGAAGTTCGCTATCACAAAGATTACATTGAAAATTTGTATTTTTTATTACCTATATTTTCAATAAAGTCTAAGGTAAAGTATATATGTAACCATATACACGCATGAGCATGCCAAAATTATGTAAATCTAACTGAATATTCGATGCGGCAGTTAATATAATAAAAATATGGTCACGCTTTTAATCAAGGTGTAATGTAAATTTGTTGACAACCCTGTCTCTTGATAGAGAATACAATATCCTACGAAGCGGTATCTGATGACAGGGGGCCATTCCCAAATTTTCAATTAACCAACAAAATATAAGGTGACATCTCCTTGCCAGCCTTTTCCAATAATAATAATATCGTGGCTACTATGAAGCGATAATGTGCATCTTTGTAAACGAATTATTTAACTGCCACATAATGCAAAAAAGCAGACATCCTGACGGTGTCACAAGGATTTTTATTAAATATAATTATATGAAAATAATTATTTCTTGCACGTCAAATAACTGGCAAAGATCTTACAAAGCCGAGTGAGTTCAGTTAGTTCATGCAAAGACATATTAATCTTTTGTTAACGCATGCAATCATTAAATCCCCGAGCCTTTCAGCTCTTTACAACTTCACGTAAAAGTGGAGCATATACAGGCAAAAATTTATATTTTCCAAAATGATTTCAGAGCGACGCCAAAAAAAATCTCGCTCCGTTCATCTCACAAAATAAACCGACCCTCACCCTCATATTGAATAGAATAATAACTGTATTTATTTGGTGTATAATATGGAAATATTTTTGACAAGCAAAATATAATCTATTTGTCGACGGTCTGGTTTCAGTGATTTTGCGAATATTTAATTCGATCTGTTATTAAATGTTCCGTAATTATTTACATAATACATGATTGCATAAACTTTTATGTAAAATATAAATCACTAAAACATATTTCACTCTTTGTTTACCTACATTTAAATGATTATTAAAGGTTTTAATAGCTTTCCAACATACAAGTATAATAATTATAAAGAAGAACCTAATCCAAAACGGCAATAACAATGTTCACCAAATCTACACACACGACGCACAAGTCATCAAATCAGCCGGGAAAACATCCGGGGAAATGCTGAACATGCACTTTCTCACACCCTCTTTCACACCATGATCTACTTAAAATTCAACCTTCTTTCAATCCAATAGCTACCAAAGATTCCACCGCGAGCATACGTTTCAAAACCCGAGAGAATCCCGCTCAAAATACACATCAAACAGCCTTACCAGCAAAAGGACCGGCGTAATGATAACACACTTATTTGCACTTGTACTCCAGTTCCCGCTGCTCATTATGAAATCTGTAGATATACTGAAAAAAACATCGTTTACTACTCGTGCAGAACAGACTTTGACACGTGCATTTGAAATTAGGCCTTACCGCTTGTACAAAAAGTTGATTTTATATCACAATTTTGGGAACGGATGTGACTCTTTTGGCTTTTAAAGGAATGTAGGTCTCAATCAGCAGACATCAAAGTACGAAGATCAAAGCGAGAGCGTTGAAGGCACAGGTATCGCGATATTGAGCCTCCATTTTAATAACGAGTCAAGATACCGCACGGCTGACGCGGTAAACAAATTGGCAATCAGTTATTTGTGATTTATTTCAAGTGTGTGGAAGAATGTTTAAGGCTTCGCTCAATAAATGCGGGATAATTGTTTTCTTGCTTTTTCTTTACCTTTTTTAGTAACAAGGGTTCTATATTCGCGCAATATTTTCTGGGATGCGTGATTATGAATAAGTATTTCTTGTAGGAAATGGTCAATCATAAAATGTGTAATAATTTCAGTAATATAATGGTTTTATTTTAATTTTTTTAGTTTTTATACAAAAAGCAAAAGACTTACTTATTAGTCTAGTGGTTAGTGATGCTGACTGCTATAGTACTGGTTACCGAAGGTCATAGAATCTATTACTTTGCACCTAGAACGAATTTATGTGTGATGATAAAGTTGAATTTGCTGTAACTGGGTGCAGTTATCTTTGGTATGGATTGAAAAATGTATTTATGTTTGTCAGTTACCTGTTCACCAGAGTATAGGCTCTGTCTAGTTTGGGATCAGTTGGCCTAATGTCATTTCACCTAATACGAAATATCTAGAAAAATTTTTGTATCAAACAATCTATATGATACACATCTCATAATACTATTTCTTCAGTGCTTTATATATTATATTTATACTTCATTATTAATCGCTTGTTGTTTTAAATTAAATGTAACCACTTCGTTGTATTTATTCACAAACTGGAACTATACAAAACGTCCAGAAACCATTTTATATAACCCTTTTTCTGTGTCTTCATTCCTTTAGTCGAAAACTCGTGAAGGAATAAATTTAATTAAAACCTTATTGTAAGTTTTAACGAGCCAGTACTAACGATGCTCTAGACTAATTAAGGTGTGGATTACTGAGATCTAATAATATTATAGCCTTGTTTTGTGGATATTTTCATATAAAATATTATTGAAAGGAAATTGCTTTTATTTGTTACTTGTAAAAATTATTTATAAATGCGCGATTCCGGTTCATTGACTAGGCTGTATTTTAATTTAATATTTGTTAGAAACCTTTGACGAAACTTACCGCAACTTAAGAAAAAGAAACAATTATTTGAAGGTGGCAAAGTAGTATACCTCTTTCTATACAATCTGTTCTTCGCTTATTATATAAAACATATATAACACCGAACTCTCGCCAACTCTAAAACAAGTAAAAAGGTTCCGTTATCGGACGTTCCCAACACCGCTGCCTAAACTTTCTAAATCATTTCTCCGGCTCGGCTCTTCCTTATACTATTTATCGAACAATTTGGCAATTTAAAATAGTGTGCGTTTCTACCGGGTTCTTCTCATATCTGATCTATCCGAAACTGGATGTAAAAATGTTCTAATGTCCATTTTTTATATCAATATGCTACTCTATAACTTAATGATTTTGAATTTCAGTATACAGTCCACAAAAACTTACAACACATTCGTACAAGCCAATACTCTAATATTCTAATCCGATAGTCACAAATTTAAAACCAAAACAAACCTTGAATCGTGGACATGTGAAGGGTAGTTCAGTGACATCTCAAGTGCCATTTTTCCCGTCCCTTTATTCGCAGGGTCCCTAGAGTGGTAGCCGAACCGATAACTTTGCTGCCACCTGCCAACTCATTTAGCACTGTAAGCCTCATACATATGTACGTGTGAATAGTATTTTAGGGATATATATGTTTTGTATATAATTTGACCTTCAAGGCAAATTGTATTGGAAGGGAGGACTTGTTGGTCTCGTGGGATAAGTGTGGGATTATATTTGTGGGGTAGGCTTCAAATTCAAAGAAGTAGGTATACCAGATTTTCCTAAGACACACACACGTTACAAACGACTTCGTTTTCTCGAATCGTGGATATCTTACATTCTGTTTATTCATGTTTTGAGAGTGAGAAAGAAAATGTGAATGGAAATTGGATATGGGTCGAAAAATAATGTTACATTTTCCCTAATTCTACCATAGGTCAAGGTGTTCAATTGCCGAGACAAGCTCATCTCTCAGTTCACAAATCTCGGCCATTGCACTGCCGACATGAACTCACACAACAGAGATGATAATAATGCCGGAAAAAGACTGTAGGTACTAGCCAATCTTGATTAGTATTTTCTTCACAGACAACTGCCACGTTGTATTACATTTTCAATTTCTGTGAAAGAGTATCATTTTATATCCATTATAATTGAATATTGGGGAGGTCTCAAGCAATTTTATAACCAAATAAATATTCTTTCGACATGATTATTACAAATTCTGATTACTTTTGCCTAGTAATAAGCGGGAGATATTGTATTAGAGTCGCTATTACCCCTTGTGCCTCAGGGGCTTAATATGTTTCAATTATATTATCGAAGAATCGATTAGGTAGAATTATTATGAAAATACTTACATCTGCTGGCGATTTGTTATTTTTAGCTTTTTGCAGCTTTTTTATTAAAGCCTGTCTAGACGTTTGTAAATTTTGTGTAGCATTTTCGTTGGCAATAATAATAAGGCTCCTATAAAAATGGGACCCAAAATGATGTTGAAATATACCGAAATACAATACTGTTAAAGCAAGAAAATCAATAAATTATAATTTTTACCTCAGCAGCTCAAACATGCCTGCGCATCAACTTTTGCTGCAAATGCGATTTTGATTCGACCGTGAGTAAAAGTAGCTGATGCTGATAGCGTATAGCATACATACATACATAGACTCACGCCTGTTTCCCCGAAGGGGTAGGCAGAGGCATATTAAACGCCCACTTTTCGCCAGTGTTTTGATCCCACGTAATAGGTGGCGAGCCTATTGCCGCTTATTGGGACATTTTGTTTGCCAGAGCCTCGTCCGTTGATCGGCAGATGCACCTCTTGCAGGTGAGGTTGGCTTGGGACCCTAAGTTCTTGGTGGGAACCCTATGCACCCTTAGCGTATACGATAGCGTATAGCGTAACGAATTAAATTATATTAATATATAAAAATAATCTAAAAATATGAGCGAAACTAGCGATGATGACTGTCATTTAACACCAGAAGAGTTAAAAAAACAAGTGATTAATGCAGAATTAAGTTTTCAATCTATTCCTGTTTATTTCTATGTCTCCTAAGTAATACTCGTATGTGTTCTCACTGCTGAGGTGAAATAGTTATTTGTGCAACAAGAGAGCAAAGTTGTTTTTTGTTTCGAGTGCTGATTTTGAGTCCCGAGCAAGCGAAGGATTCTATGATTGATTCACGAGCGTAGTGAGTGAATCAAAGTTAGAATCCTGAGCGTGGTGAGGGACTCAACAGCACGAGATACAAAAAACTTTGCTCTCGTGTAGCACACATAACTTTTCACCACAGCAGTTAGAACACATATTACTTAGGAGACATAGAAATGAACAGGAATAGATTGAATTCTGCATAATCACTTGTTGATTTAACTCTTCTGGTGTTAAAGTACAGTCATAATCGCTAGTTTCACTCATCTTTTTAGATTATTTTATATATTAATATAATTTAACACGTTACGCTATACCTACTGTATCAGCATCAGCGAAATTTTTATTCCCGCTACTTTTTTAAATCACGTTTTAATACCGCGTCCCTGATGTTTATTTTTCAAATGTATCATTGTTGTAATTCTAAATAAAAATGTATTGGTTAAATACTAATTTTATACTATTAATTAGACTTATTTTTATTAAAATCCAATAATAAATTAAACATGTAAACAATAACATATAAAAAAAAGTAATTTCTTTATTACAAATATCTTTTTTTTTTTTTGCGTTGCCGTAGGTGTTTTCTTTGAGGTCGAATTCCAAAATCGAATTTCGAATTCGAAGGGGTTTGTTTTTTCACTCACTTTTTATATGCATGTGAAAGAGACAGAGCACAATAAAATTCGAATGTTTCAAATTTATGGCTGAACAATGTCAATTCGTGACAGAAGATTGAAAAATTAAAAAGCTACTTGTACTCACGCTCGAATCAAAATCGCGTTTTGTTCACTGTTGTCTCGCAGCAAAAGCGGCATGTTTGAGCTGCAGTGGTGAAAAGTGTATGTGTGCTACACGAGAGCAAAGTTTTTTGCATCTCGTGCTGTTGAGTCCCTCACTACGCTCAGGATTCTAACTTTGAATCACTCGCTACGCTCGTGAATCAATCATAGAATCCTTCGCTTGCTCGGGACTCAAAATCAGCACTCGACACAAAAAACAACTTTGCTCTCTTGTTGCACAAGTAACTATTTCAAAGTATAGTTCACATAAATTGACTATACAGGATGTTGATATGCATTTGTAAAATATTTTAATAATACAATATAGACAGTATACTTACATACATACATACATAAACTCACGCCTTTTTCCCGTCGGGGTAGGCAGAGACAACGGAACGCCACTTGCATCTATCCTTACAAACCTCACGCGCTTCCTCTACATTAATTACTCTGTTCATACATGCTCGCCGGTTCCGGGTGCTTAGGACCTTCCCGTTTTTCAGAACGTCACCAATTTGGTCGACGAATGTCCTACGAGGTCGGCCGCGACTGGCTTGCCCATACACGTTAGCCTCATATATTTGGTGCGTCATTCTTTCTTCACTCATTCGCTCCACGTGCCCAAGCCATTTCAGCATTCCTTTCTCAATCCTTGTCACGACATCTTCTTTCAGGCCACATCGCTCTCGTATTACTGCATTCGGAATTCTATCAATCAGTCTTACCCCACACATACTACGCAGTGACCGCATCTCAACTGCGTTAATTCTGCTTTCATGCTTTTTCTGCCACACCCAACACTCACTACCGTACATTAACGTGGGCACAAGCACTCCATTATGAACCGCCAGCCGCGCCTGTTTTGGCACATTCTGGCCGTTCATAAAGGCATGCAGAGCTCCATTTACACAGTTTCCCGCAGTCACTCTCCTTTCAATATCTCCTTCACATCTTCCATCTCTTGTAAACATGCTACCCAAATATACAAATTCTGTCACTTGTTCAATGTTTTCTTCTCCAATCGCAATATTACACTCAATCACATTTTCATCCTTCTCAAACACCATCACTTTCGTCTTTTTTGCATTCAATTTCATACCTTTCGATTCAAAGCTCTCATTCATGCAGTTCATCATTTGTTGTAACTCAGTCGCCGACGACGCCAGAATGACTTGATCATCGGCGTACAAGAGGCACTTAGCACGCAATCCTGCCATATCGATCCCGCATTCCATTTCCCTCATATCTTTCATGCAGTAATTAAAGACAGTATACTTATTCACCTAAAATTATTTTAAACAGTGTGCGATGATATTAGACCCTATTCTCATTATAGATGAGGATAGGGTCTAATATCATCGCACACTGAGAATGATTCTTAAATTTATTTAGGTAGTAATTAAGAATAAACTGTTAAATCCTACAAAATAAAACTGTTTTGCGTAGTCACTGTAGAGTACGTGTGCTTGTGTGTGTTAGGCACCTGTAATGGTGATCATCTGAGCGGCGTTAGCGGTTTCAAAGTGTATGATGACGAAAATTTTATTTTTATTTTTAGTGACTTATTTTTCATGTATTTGTCTTCAGTGATAGAAGTATATTCACCCCTTATAATATTTTGCAAATGCAAATCAACACCGTGTATTATTTTGTTTGACAATCTTGAAATGCAATTAGACGCATGGTTTTATATCCATTTGCATCTGCTAATCACATTTTCACTCCGTGGTTATAATTCCCCACTTCAGCCCCAAATACCGTTGTATGGGGCGCCGTTTCCACCCCAAACTCATCATATAAATGAAAACATACTTAAAATTACAAAATATTTTCCAGCCAGTAGTACCACTTTTATGCGCACCAATCATAATTGGCGTACATAAACCCGCCAAGTTCTTAAATTTAAAACACGCGAATCTGGAGATACGCTTCTTCGTCAAATTGACGTCATTAAAAAATAAAATTAAGTCTCGGTATAACCCACTTTGCTGGGGCATTACTTCCTCGTTTTAATGAATGACAGTATAAATTTCCCTGCTTCTTTTAAGTTATTTCAAAGGGGAGCCATGTTTTCTCAGCGTTTACGTCGTTACGGCGTCGAAGCCAAACATTGTTAAGTATAGCACTTAAATAACTTGGCGCAATTTGTAAGATACGCGGACATTGTTAGACATTTGATTTATGGTGCTGTAAATGTAAATGATAAAACTGTATTATGGGACGTTTTATTGAAATATTTTTGGTGGACATAATTAGATTACGGTGCTGAGCTTGGCCTTGGCTTGTATGAAGTGTTTTGAATATATTAAGGGCAAGAATTTTATGTGCTACGATAAAATTTACTAGAAATGGTACCATCTAAAGAAGTAAATACCTAGCAATCAAAGAAATATTAGCTATATAAATATTTTTAGCTATATAAGTGCTTAAAAATCTTTATTGTAATTGGATATGTCTGTAATTCCCCGGTGACTTTTTAGGTTCTAACGAGGATTTGCAACTGAGATCTTCTGTTATGAATAATCAATCTAAAGCGCGCAGCCACCATGTAAGATGAAATCGCATTAAATTGAAAATGCCAAATTTTCATCTGTATTCTACGCAGTTACTACCAAATGAGAGGCCATCTGACTTTCACAACCCAACTTACTGATGACCACAATCTCATAATAATTAAATAGCCTTATCGACTGATAAAGCTATAATCGCTATCGCTTATGCGATACACCACAAGCTGCCTTAAGAACTCACTCTAAGTGTATTTAGCTTAGTTTTTAACTTAGCTCTTTTGATATGAGCACGTTCTATTATGCTAATTCAGTTAAACTTAACTAAGTAATATGCCATTTACCCGCTTTTTAAATTCCCCGGTCCTTGGCGAGTACTCGGTTAAATTATTTTTTTGAACAAATATAATAACTCTATTAGTTTCATTCACGTTTTATTTCGTCTGTACGTCTTGGGGATTTTTATTTTTAAAATATTGATATTTTTTTTTTGGTTGCTGAATGTTTTTGTTTATTCTGATTTTGTATCCATACTAATATTATAAATCTTCTTTCTCTTAGCGTTATCCCAGTTTCAATCTGGGGTCCGCTTACTAGTCTAACCGGATTTGGCTGAATATTAGCTTTTCCACAGAGCGACTGCCTGTCTGACCTCCGCAACCCGAAGGGATAGCGATATTCCATGATTTAGACTAGTGTCAGTTTATTTTAGAAGGTACTGACGCCCTGTAACGACTGTCAAAGATCTTCATGACAACCGGGACCGATACTAATATTATAAATGCGAAAGTATATTTGTTTTTTGTTTGTTCTTATTTCACTTCGCGATGTTATAGTATATTTTTATTGAGTGTGGAGATTTTTAGAAGACTGGAGAGTGACATAGGCTACTTTTAACCACTCGCGAGCGAAGTCGCAGGCGAAGTTTAGTTTACAGTAGATTCGTTTTATAGACATGAAAATCTTTATATTGATAATTGTAAAATAAGACTTCGTAAAACTTTAGGCAACGTCTACAATTCTACGAAGATATAATATTCATTCATTCATTCAATATTCATTAATTGAAATCACGAAATTGGATACAAAAGTTTGGAGTACTTCAATTTCCTTTATATAAATTAAAATGGTTACTATGCTTCTATAAAATTGATACTTCTTCCTGAAGTAATTCAATGAGGTCCATCAATCGACCGATTCTTATAATTTCGAAATACAGCCTTCGGTTATACATTTAAAAAACAGAAACATGTCAATAGGTATAATTCTGACTGACAGACAACGCGTTGCTAGGGGCGAAAAGCTGAAATTTGGCATATGTCCCTTGGGGTACGTAGGGGGGCTAATAACAGGGCTAACTGAGAAGAGATTGCCTGAAATGTCGTGGGATGGAGAAGAAACTAAAATCAAAATATCTTTTAGTTTCAAATAAAGCTTAGTCCAATGATATAACCAATTTGTGAGTTGCTTTTCCACGCCTACTAAATAAAATCGACACCAGGTGAGTTTCTAATAAAAGTTTGTGAAATCATAAGTCGAATGGAAGGCTCAAAACTCTGCACATATGACAACGTACATAGTGTGTGCCCATAACCTCTCAATACCATCTAAAATCTCGCGTAAACTAGAAAAATCTATGTGATTTTGTATCATATAGCCTTTCGCAGTATAGTTTTGTTAGTGTCATTCAGGTCTTAGTAGTAAGGCATATTAAGGCCTATTATACCATGCTGGCAAGGTGTATTGGTATAGGGATTGCTGTCGAGTTTTCCCTGACACCCCAAAAAGATTATCAGCTCTTGTTTTTTTTTCTTTAGCTGCCTCTTTCGATACCCATGCAATGAAATGGGGAGGTGAAACTATATACCTAATCCGTCACCACTCTACGATTTCTAGGTCTGAATAATAAAACCCACGCCTCCCACCTACCGTACACCGTGTTCAATTAAAAAAGAGCCTAAAACGTGCACAAACGATCTTGACACTTGCGATACATAATAAATGTGTTTTATCTCAATCTTGGTGCCACATTTATTCCGTAAGGGATGTTTTTATCGCGGGTGCATTATGCGTTCTCACGTTCGTACCCTTGCTTCACATAAACATACATAAAAGTACGGATTAATGGAAGGTCCCCATTGCTCGAGCTTAACGAAGTAATTTTTTACTCGTTGTTTATTCCCCGGCACGGCTTACAGTAAGTAGGTGGTAGGTAATGAGCTACGGCTGAAAATTTATTAAAATGACACCTAGGACTTAGTTTTCTCTGCGTCATGATGGCTTAAGTCAACTGCTCGCTGCTACTAATGAGCTAAACGGTGATCTAATATTAAAATTTCTGATAATACGCCGTGAATTTTTATACTTCTTACAAGCCAAGTTAATTTTTGTAGTAAGTACCTTTCCAACATCCGTAAATACGATATTTTTTTATTACTAAATCGTATCTTCGTAGCATAAGAGTTTTAAAGGCACCTCTTGTTTTGTAATGTTAATCATTATGAAACATGTATGATGTGCTACAAGCTTCCCTGTCTCGTAGATGAACATTTTGTACAAATGACGTAATTATACAAGCAGTGACAGTCACTAGGCTATCTACTAAGAGAGACCGACGGACTGCTACGCACAATCGATCTCGGGTTCGAATTCACGGCGCGCACTGACTTTTCGAAGTTATGCGTATTAAACTATTAATTATCGCTTGCTAAACGGTGAAGGAAAACATCGTGAGGAAACCTGCATGTCTGAGACTTCTCTATAATGTTCTTGAAAGACTTGTATAGTCTGCCAAGCCGCACTTGGCAGCGGGGTTGCCTATGGCCATAACCTTCTCATAGTAAGAAAAGACCCGTGACCGACAGTTGGGCAGTAGGTATATGTAGAGCCGATGATTAATTATACAATGCTTTGTGTTTGATAACTGAATTGTCTAATAATCATAGTTGAAATATAATTTCCACATTTTTTGGTACAATTGGATTGTAAATACGGAGGGCCAATTCTCGTAATCATATTTGTTCAAACTGCTGTTTCAATCTAATCTTACAGTTTTCTTGTAAATTACAAAACAATAAACCAAATCAAATCACAGTATTCAAAATACAATTTTGATGTCTGTAAAACACGAGAATTGGACTCCCGACCTTTAACTGACCGATATTGTAAGAAACTAAAAAATCGCAGTGTATAAATGACAAATTTGAAGCGATCCTTTTAATTGAAAGAAAGGTTAAACTAATCGAAGGTAGACTTTAAGAGGCCTCACTTCTTTGGAATTATACAAAGTCTCCATTTCATCATCATATCAGCCGAAAGACGTCCACTGCTGGACATAAGCCTCCCCCAAGGCTCTCCACATAGACCGATCCTGAGCCACCCGCATCCAGCCACTGCCCACGATTCCAACAAGAAAATTTATTTTCTCAAAAATTTACAAGCGTCTGTGGCAAGTTTTAAAGATGTTCGCTTGCCACTGTATGAAATTAATTACTGCACAAAAGATCAGCATTGCCATACAACGTGGCAATGCTGCCAGCATTCTGGGCACGCTCCCAATTGATGGCGATGTGGAGGATTTCCATGACGCTCTATAAAATTTTCTTTACCTTTTTTATGTATTTGTTGTTATTTGTTAGGTACTTAAGTATAGAAATTTATGTGTACATATATGGTCACCTAGTAATAGTTTAAATTTCTTAAATAATAAATATTGTTTTTATTAAGTATACTAAAAAAAATAATTACAAACTATGTTTGTTATCTTGATTACTGTTAACTCATTCTATCATATTACATTCACCACACACCTGACGGCTGATGAAACCCATGAAAAACTGACCCTTGGTCCTAACAGAACTGAACTAGATGTACAAGAAATCATGTATGTTCAAGTTAATTATTTCAAATTGAAACAATATCGTTATGTTATTGTTGCCAAAGAAGACCCTTTCAAAAAACAATAATTCTCATATTGTTTCCAAAAAGCCCTTTCAAATTACGTGAGCTCATCACAAACAAAACTATCACTCATGTCACTTCACATTAGTTACATACAACAAATAACACTTTACTGTCCAATAAACGTGTTTACTGCACGAACCTATTTACAATTTTATCTTATTTACTTTATTCGACTAATTGCTACGTGGCAGTAAGTGAGGTGGCTGTAACTTGTACTTTTATCTACAGCAGTAACAGTATGAAGTAGCAATAAAGCTGGTGATAAAGTAAAAAACTCGTTGAGTACAGGACATAAACACACTGCCTTGTAGTTCAAAGAAAACATCGTAAACGTTTACAAGTCAACTAAGTATGACGGTTGGCCTAAGTCTTGGACAGAAGCGAGTTGACTAGATAGTACAGCAAGACTCGGGTTTAAGTAAAAATATACTTTAAAGTTTGTACTCAGTTGTTATCTGAATTCTACAAGCGGTCACCCATCGAAGGATCACGGGCTTATTTACGCCTGTATCCTCGAAGGGGTAGGCAGAGGTGTAAATATTGCACCCACATTTTGCCATGAATTTTTAGGTCCCACGTAATAGGGGGCGAGCCTATTGCCGTTACCGGGCACATCACCAGGCTCCGGGCTGCTACTGAGTATTCGGAAAAACCCAGTAACACTTATTGTCGGAATATCGGATCCCGGGGTTATTGTCGCAATATTGTCATATACCGCTACAAAATCTTAAGTTCAGAAAGAACAGTGAAAAAAACCGTTCAATAAATTAAATTAATATTAAGAAATCATCTTTAATATTAAGTAGAATCTCTTTTAATGGGACTAGTCCCACCCTCATACCCACTACTGTGTCACCTGTGGTTCAGCAGCAGTGACCATTGATCGCAACGAGTTTTGACACTCGTGAAGTCCCGGGGAAAGTTAAACTGTCTTGGAACCCGCAACGAATTTAATCAGAAGTATATTGGAGGAGTTGTGAAATAAACAATCCACTTCCCTTCTTAACAAAGCGGGAGACAAGCAACGAAGAGATATAATTGTGAGAAAAGATAAGCACAACGGACATGAGCATTACGGGGGCCTAAATTGTGAACTATACCTGTTTCCAGTTATGTATATGTATGGCAGAAACGCCTAAACGCACGGAGATTCGTCCTACTTGCCACAAGATCTGTATAGAGTCCTTACTCCAGAAGTTACCTCTAATTCCATGATATTACGTAGAATGTGTCATGTAAGAACAAAATTACCCAAATCATTTAACCACTGTCATATTTTTTTATAGCTGATTGTGGATCTTTCATAGATGGGGATTAGGCGTTTAGCAAACAAACGCTACAGTCTATATCTTAAGCAGCAGTCACCTCGATACGCCCTCCCCCGTTTTCCCAATCAGTGACAGTCACTTATTGAATTTTGTTGTGCTCGCGACTTTCAATAATTCCGACGGTTCCGTACAGAACTTTGTCAATTTCCTTAAATGGGAACATATCTTGGTCGGACGAAATTCTCACAACTTGCTGTCGTTTTAAAGATTTTGCTCGAGCGGACTTGTAACTCGACAATATTAACTTCTGTTTCACTAAAAGTGTTACCTGCGTTTAGTTTAGTTATTGCTCGATGGTTTGAAAAATAAGGTTGTTTCATGTGGAGCGGAGCTTACACGTAATCTAGTCAAAAGCATATAACAGAATAACGAGTTAGTAATATGTTTATTTATACAAATAAACACAAAGAAAGATAAATAAGATGTCAGTTACTAACTTAAACCAAAACCACTGAAAATATCTCTATTAATTTAATTGAATCAACTCTTAATCAGATGAAAGCCTGAAATTGCCGGCACGTCCACAAAATGGCAAAACTGATGTTAGATTTTGATCCTTCTTCATGTTCAAGAATGTCAATAATTTGGCTACAATTAACTAAGTTCTGACGTGTTTGTTGGATCGCTTCTGTATTTCTTAGTCTTTACCTATACTATAATAATATATCTATACTACTTAATAGCCACAGTGAGTAATTATGTAGATACATAAGCTAAAGTACAGCCGCTAAAACAGTTTACGTAACGACCTTAGACTTCCAATATGCGTATTTTGAAATCACGTTCCTGAATATTGTAAGCAACTATTCAGATATAAATTCAGAATACACTAAATTCGCTACAGTTTCTCCTATAAATAAATCTTTTGAGTCAAACTAAGGCACCTTCAATACTCTTGGACAAATTATTATCGAAGTAAATGCTATCGTATTTTACCGTCAACCATTCAGCTCAAAGGCGATATGAAATCAAGAAGCGATTCCGTTTACAGAACGATCCCACTAGTGGGCATCGTGCGATGGAGTGGACGGTAAAAATAAACACACTTGTTAAAGAAACGCTGACTACGAACGTGGGCCGTTTACACGTCACGACTTTACGGCTTTTTAATGTCGTGTACGTGTCGGCAGCGGCTCGTGAAATGAGACGTTTATTGGTAATTAAAAACGCAATTACAATGATCGAAGATCTCGTTGATGTTTCAGGTGATTAAATTCTTTAAGACTATATTTTTATGCTTCAAGAGGACATGAGACTGCTTAGATTCATTTATAATCTAAAATTCTATATAGAAAAATAATTAATTATTTAGAACTGTTTTTGTCCACTGTAACTACAATATTGCAAAAAAATACTTGTCATTGTTTATAATAAAGGTAGTATTACAAACAATGACATGCAATTTTTCCTTTTTCGTAATAATTCTTTCTAATCTGTCCCATTGCAAGGCACAGACCTTTTATTGTGAGAAGGGTTAGGCCATAGTCCAGCAGTGGCCTAATGCGGGTTGGCAGACGTCACATGTCTTCGAAAAGTAATTGGTGCGTGTATTTGAACCCGAGACACTTTGCTTACCAGCCTGTCTTTCTACGAGCCTTTTTAATATACTTCTTATACATACGGAAATACCAATGTCTGTATAAAGTGGTAATTGATCCCACAACTATAAGGTAAGATAACCTGTCAAAATGTTGAGCTGAGCAAAGTGGCCTTTCTGTCCTATACGAGACATTGCATTTGAAAGAACGGAGCCTGTCTATGAATCAAGCAAAAAAATATTCATCTTTAATAAATAGAAAAAGAAAACATGAATAGAATAACATTCAAATTTAGTTAAATAAAAACTTCTATTTCAATCAAAACAGGCATTACACTTATTTATGCTGGCACACAAGTATATTATAATAACATTTTTTGAAAATATTAAAATAAAAACGCTATAACACTAAAACCAAATTTGTAATTTCCAAGAAAAGTTTTATAAACTAAAAATGATTTCGTATTTCTTAGAAGAGAGTAATATAAAGCTGAGTATTCGTTAAAATAATAAGGGCGGGGACTTGTCGGACGATGTAAAGGTGCTTGCACACCGAACTGTGGAATCGCTGCGTCAACCAAACGCGGCGGCGGGTACTGACTTATTGCTATTAAATTGAACACACTACTTTTTGGAAAATTCCTAACGTTTCGACGCTTTCTGACGTATTTGCTGAAAGTTTGTGCCTATTTGTTGAGTGAAGGTTTTGAGTTATGTTCTTAAATTCTGCGGAGAGAAGCAATTAGTTTGATGTTTTATTATTGCCATGTTTAACAGCAGATATTAAAAAAGGGCAGAATAAATGTGATGAATTTATTCTGTAGGTACCTACATTGTTACTGTATGTGTAGCACAGCAAATTCATAGTTATGTTAAATAATTTGACTTTGAAAAAGTTTAAGAACTACTTAAAACGTGTTGTATACTCAGTTCAGTCGTGGGTTGTTTTTCAGCTATGATCTCATTAATTTATCATTATTGGGATTTCCACAAAAATAAAAACGATCATATGATTTGCGATTATTCCTAACTACTCCTGCAATCCTATAATTCAACTCCTCTGGACACGAAAAGCCGAAAACAGGGATTAGTGGCGTGCCATTGGAGAGGCCTACATCCGGCAGTGACCTATGGCGCTCACCTGTAAAGTTACAAAATATGAGTTACGATCTTTTTTATTGTGGGTGTCGGTATATACATATACTGTCCCACTGCTGGGCACGGGCCTCTTTTCACTATGAGAAGGGCAGGCCATTGTCTACCACACTGGCCAAATGCACTTTATACAATATCAATATAGGTACAACAATTGATGACTTTTAAGTACGACGTTAAGCATATTATATCTCATTACTACACTAGTAGCAAAGCATACAATATCATTCCTTAAAATATTATGAAAAATACACACATAGGCACACACAAAAAATATTTTCTGGATACAAAAATTAAGATAAGAAGTAGGTATGTGCATTCTTGCTTAAAGTGTATTTGTACTTATTATTTTAAACCTATTCAACTATTTATTTGAATAAATTGTTCACCCCCGTACTGTCCTTTTCTCCGCTAATTTAATTAATTTCGTTCATTAATTTCCTGTCCATCTCAAGGCTGGCTGTAAGAGATTGCTTGTAAAGACAATTTAAAGCATTTCGATGTACAATAAAGAGTATGATTATTATTAAACAAGTTGTTTAAATATATTCTATTGATCCATATATTCGCACGTGTATTCTTACACGTGCGAATTGCGCGTGTGATTCTTCATAATAGAAAATCATTTTTGACGGACGGATTAATAACTCAGAAATTACACATAAGCTCCATTAGATACAAAATTAGTGAATCCAATGATGACAAAGACGAATAATATAATAAACGCCTTGAGATTAACATCAAACAGCCGTGTGACATAAATTTCGACTATTTGATATAGCATCAACAAATAAAAAGATGGCATCAATTCGATTGAGAATAACAAATTACCCCAATTTGCATTCAATTGGATTTATATTCAAAAATGTATAAACGCATCTGTGTTATTACAAGGGTTTGAGTAAACAACTAAAAGAGAATAACAATCAGCAAACAGTATGGGATCCGCATCCCATATCCAGATGAAATGTTCCATGATGTTGACACAACACATTTCTGCAGGGTCCCTTATACCGACTGATCGATGGTAGAAAAAAACAGAGACAAAAATTTGTGGACGAAAATTGTTGATTTTACCTCCGAAGAAACCCGGACTGCCGAAAGTTTATGTAGTATACCTCTTTTTATTGGTGTTTACCTTCATGGGACAGTAAAACAAGTTTTACATAATTTATTAGAGTTTCCCAGACATATCCACAACGGTCGCACAAATTGTTGTACAAATATTTTCTGTAATTTTATTTGGATGTTATTCAGAAAAATATGAAAGTAATTGAAATGTTATATTTCGGATAAAAGCTTTTTTTCGTGTTTAAATCTATCATGAATAACTGGAATGTATAATTGATATGAGCTTTCAACCGTATCTAGTTGTAACATAATGAAAAATAAATGTGTTATTTATCCAGCTACTGAAAGATTACATATCAAATGCAATCCTTATTCTCATATCCTCCAAAATATTATAAAGTTCACACTGACAATATAGAACGGGTTCTAAAAAGGTGCCTGAGAATTTGATGTTACCGTCGACAATTTGGTGGAACATACCATAGCTACGAACAAAGACTGTTAAAATTTAGAGTTCAGTCATTGGAAATACGACGTAGGTAAGTACTTCGATTTCGTTTATTTGTACAAAATAATTCATTCTGTTATAGACTCAACGGTGTTGTTAGCAAACATTTCCATAAATATTAAATACAGTAAACGTAAAGCACAACCCGTTAAGCTCTTTGCATTACAAACTTATAAAAACAATACATCTTACTACAACCCGCTGGCAAGGATGGTGCGACAATACAATAAATTGGTTACAAATAACTTGCACTTAGATATTTTCAATCCAAGATTCAATTCATACACAAAAACTGTAAAATATATCCACTATCCTAAACAGTGACAGTCAAGGCATAGGTACCTATTAATTTAATCGAATTAAAACTCATCAATTTACAATGTCGTATCATATCTCATTTAAGATTTATTCTTGGTTTTGCACTGAAGATGTAAGTATAAATACTCAATACGTACGTAATTAGTCACCTAATGTAATTTACATAATAAGTACTGTTTTTACTGTATGCACATATTTTTGAGTTGCAATCCAGAATCAGAACATATTGTGTATTTAATTTTACTTTGATTGTTACTTATCTTGTGCATCTAATAAATAAATAAATAAATTCGTTTTTATTTAATTTTATCAGTAAATCACTATCAGGTTGTAAGATCTTATTTGTGACTACTATCACTTTATGACTATTTTGTAGCAAAACATTGTTTTTATGGAAAACAAGTCTCGAGATATGTAAACGCTGCAGACTTTATTTGTTGGTTTTTACACGCTAGTCTTTGGAACCATGAAACAGGTTTGAAAACACTTGCATTTAAC
This sequence comes from Euclidia mi, assembly GCA_944739405.2. Classification (NCBI taxonomy): domain Eukaryota; kingdom Metazoa; phylum Arthropoda; class Insecta; order Lepidoptera; family Erebidae; genus Euclidia; species Euclidia mi. Next base: position 16,104,402 of record OX123197.2, read on the forward strand.
TGCCCGCGTGTTAAGTAATGTTATTGGTACATCTTGCTACGACCCTTTTAAGTGAAACAAAAATAATAGGAGTAAAGCGACAGCTACCACCGCGGGGCACAACTGGTATAATAAGTAGCGAAATGTTTAAACGATTAGTTGTTACATCACTTTAAACGTTATGTTTCTATGAACATTTGTTCACGACTGCACGGTTGGCGTAGTGGTTTAAGCGGCCGCCTCGCCGCTTGACACTTCGCGTGTGTGGTGGTATTGATTCCCACACGTGACAACACTTTGTGTAATTCATAAATTGTTGTTTCGAGTCTGGGTGTTCACTGTGCCCGTTAGTTGCATGTTTGTAAAAGTCCCCCGCAACACAGGATTTAGTCATATAGCGGGAGATGTCTTTATAAAAAAAAATTGTACAAACCATTCAATTCAGCAAGCGTATCAAGCCCTTTATTCATGTATACCTACTGAAAAAATATCAGTAGTTATTATCTTTTCAATTTTGTCTTGTATCTTTACTGAACAGTAATACAAACCTCATCTCTCAATTTATTAGATTTGTTCTAACTAAAGAAAAACCCTCTGCAATATTAAAACGATAAGCGTTTATATGAAAAATTCACTTTATTCAACTCTATATGAGTTACTCGTCCAAAATATATGAAATTTTGCCAAATGTTACGTTATTCGTTGCAATATTTTTAAGGTTCAATAGTCAAAGGAGTGATTTTCGATCGAGAGATATGGGGCTACTTCCGCCGAACCCTTTGATATATTACCTTGTAACCAATAACTTCTATACATAATAATACAACATTGTAATATTATTTTCAGAAACTTATTATGAATTCTCTCGATCGAAAATCCAAATAAAATAAAAATATTCTAATTTATATGACAAGCCGTTTATTTTAAGAAATATAACATTCCGATGACAAAATGTACCGCTGAATTATCAAAAATGGTTAGAAATATACCTTTCTTTTCTTCCTTAGTTACCTCGCAAAATGTCCAATGAATGAAACATTTTCTCAAAGAATTAAGCGAAGATTCGGCAGGGGCAGGATCGCTACATCTACTAGGGCTGCCTACCGGATTAGAAATATCCGAATAAGCGGATATACTTAGCGTTAACGGTAAAGAAAATAAGATAGCTCAATTTAGAAAAAGTTATTATATGTTTAAAAGAAAATTATTTGGCTATTTCGTTATATAGAGATGGCAAAGCTTAAAGCTGAGTTTAAAGCTTGATACGTATAGACTTAGTAATAACATGCTGTATTTTACCTATAAATGGAAGTAGACTTTTAACGATAAAATCGCATGAATATTCTTTACTAAATACTCTCTTTAAAATCTTTATTTACCACGTACAGTGCGAGATATTTTGTTTAATACTTAAAATACCAAATAAGTGGAAAAAGATTCCGTATTTGAAATATTTAATATTTATTTCGTGGCGTGATCTTTTGAAAATTTTATGTCATCATCATCCTCTTAGCGTTATCCCAGTTTTAATCTGGGGTCCGCTTACTAGTCTAACCGGATTTGGCTGAATATTAGCTTTTCCACAGAGCGACTGCCTGTCACACCTCCGCAACCCAAAGGGATAGCAATATTCCATGGTTTAGACTAGTGTCAGATTATTTAAAGGGCACTGACGCCCTTTAACGACTGTCAAAGATCTTCATGACAACCTGGACCGACGGTTTAACGTACTCTCCGAGGCACGGGACAAGCGATAAGTAACAATTCAGCACGCACATAACTCCGAAAAGTCATTGATGCGCGACGTGGATTCGAACCCGATACCCTCTACATGGCAGTCTGTTGGTATTTTCACTCGGCTATCGCTGCCTTTGTAATGTAATAACTATGTGAAACCAATACAACGTGATAAAATCCGTAAACTGTAGTTCAATTTCCATTTATATATTTTATTACATAACAGAACCTATTATGTCCTAAATGTCATTTTGAAATACAATCAATCGATTTTCAGTATTATTCACGTATATTTTTTCGATGTGGGTAATCCTTTCTCGGATATTATCCGCAGTTATCTGTGGCGGCCTACCCTACAACCCTGGTATCGACTTAAGGCCGTATTTTATTTTTATTTATGGCCCGCCCCGGCGGCCCCTGGCCTTCGACAATTAATCAACTCTATACCGACCGCCTAATGGCTGTTTTCCTTTGCCTAATGACCTAGGCACAGATTCATGACTGATGCGGTATCAGTATCAACTTAATTGTGCTTCAATATTTACAGGGAAAACAAATTTTAGTTTGTCAGTTTCGCCCAATTAAAAAAAACACTCAATATCCTATAACCTTTTATCCAAACACGCAAATAAATATTTTTTTAGATTATGATATATTTTTTTTGGTATTTTATGAAGGAAAGGTGATTTCGGCGTAGTTGCCGTTAATTATCGTTTTTTATCGGCGAGTTCGCTAAGTGCTTTATGTTTGGAAGATTAAAGTGATTTAAAGCTTTTTATTTAGGGTCCTTATCTATTGGAGAGGTACTTTATGAGTTATTTGTTTGTTTCTCTAGTAACACTTTACGACTATAGTAGACTTGGAAAACGGTAGACTTTACCTTTTTTGGATAACAACAATTATATTCCGAATAACTTATTTTATTGCTTTTGGTATTCAAACGACCTCCCTTGGTGGTGACTGGATAAATTATTATTTCATGTATTTTTTTTCTTTCTATACTGGTCCTGATCGGCCGATAGGCAAGTAATAAAATAAGGAGAAAGCCCGAGAAATATGAGTTTTGAAACTAAACAGATTATTGACTGCAAGAAATTAAACCTAGTGGTTTAAAAGCCTTGCTTTTTTACATTGCGTCACGTATTTGTAAGATTCACAAGGTTAGCTATAAAATTACCAATACTTTGGATCGACAAGAACTCTTTACCTGACATGCATAGCATTTGACTTTTCGTATCTTCCTTCTAAAACAATGATACGGACTACGGATATTAATTTCTTCAAACGACAACAGCAAAGTCAATCGAACTTTTGCTTTGTAATAAGTTTTTATTTAGTTTTGCATTGAGGGAATAAACTTTAATCTCCTTGTAAGGCGGTTTTAGATTAGCGTATTTTCTATATCTGCGCGTGTACGGTCGTTTCATCATACGTGCTTACACGCGCACTACATTACGCGCATTAAAAACCGGACTCGCGTAAACGGGCATAATTCGGCGTGTTCGCTCGAAACGGTAGTGACATCTTGTCAGTGTCAACTTGGATTCTGACAGCTAGCTTAGAAGCGCGTCAAAGAGGTTGGACTAGGTTTAGACTAGAGAGAACATGCCCTATAAATTTCCTTATACCGAACGTGCAACATGTAATGTCAGTTGGTCTTAGTTGGTTAATCATAACGTCAAATTACGCGTCTCATTTAAAGAGGCATAGACTCTTTACATACTCATATCTTTGACTACATTCTCTAAATAGCCGTGCTGTGATCTGTCATCAGTGTAAAATTTGTTGAACGTTTGTGTTTACATTTTTAATAACTTTTTTGCATTTAAATAGTAAGTAAGCTTATAATAATTAAATAGTGTACTCATTAATTAATACACATCGTGTATGTGATATCGGGATGTGGATTCCGCTATTCTCGGAACGGAAATAACAGGAGAAACATTATCTTCTAGCAGTGAGTCGGAATTTTCCAACAAATTTATTTACTTTTCTCGTATTAATGCTATAATGAGTGTTAAGTTTACACAATATCATTGTATTGCAAATCAAGGGAACAGCTTGCATACGTATGTGTTATGAATTTAACTCACAAATTGTTATTTTGTACATTTATTGAATTAATAGCCTTAGTGATGGGATTTGACAGTGAAAGGAGATATCGATGTTTTTAAATGAGGGATAAATACGGAAACTAACTATCGGACATGAATGTAAGACTGTAGCTGGAAGCGACAGCGGGTAGCCGCGGTTGCTAAGTTGGCAATAAACAAAAACGTCCAGCGGTCTAATTTTCTATCGCGCGTTTGATAGTAAGCGCAGTTTAATGTACATAATTTACTTAGATACCTACCTTAAAAGTAGCGTCTATTAACCTAAAGCCAAGTGTTCCAGTGTACGCGCGTGTGTGTAGGCTTACATTTTTGCATCTATAAAATAGTAGATGGATTAGGGATGTGAGTAGCATTTTTTTGTTATTAAGAAGGTGTTTTTTTATTACAGGTTGCCTATTAATGACGTCACAAGAAAACTTTGGATAAATGTCGTTGGACGGCCTAGTTTGATTTAGCAGAAGTACCATCGTATTTGTTCACGTCATTTTGAGAAAGACTGTTTTTTAAAGACAGAAAGCACCTGGCGTCGTTTAGAACCGAAAGCTGTGCCTACATTACATTTATGCCCGGACATTGCACACCCGGTAGAATTATTTTTCCAAAGCTAAACAAAAAGTGTGTAATTTTTGTTTGAACATATTAATAAAATATAATAATTACAACGATTTTAATTAATCTACCTACTTCTATATTATTTATCATATTATTGCTATTCTGACTGATCAAAGACGTCTTGCCTTGTAGTTCGCTACATATTATTCTACCATAAAATATAATATTCTTTCACATTCACACAACATTATCTGGTCCCAAACTAAGCATATCTTGTACTACGGGTACTAGACAATCGATAAACATGCATATATACTTTTCTGTAAATATATATTACATATACATAGTACTATATATTACATAGTACTATCCAGACCAAGACAAACATCCATATTCATGCACACAAATGTTTGACTTGAGCGGGAATCAAACCCGCAAGCTTCAGCGTGGCAGTCGGATTACCTACAACTCTAAAAAAATCGAGCAGTGTCCAACGTTAGCGATAGCAAGCAACGTGATATGATGCGACGCAAACAAATTGCCAAAACCTGCCGTGCCGCATTAGCCAATCTGGTATAATTCGTACAATACATAATCTAAGTGACAGTTTCTTAGCATCGCATCGCAACGCATCGCTCATTAGTTTATGAATACTTTTTGTCAATAGATTTTATGGCTAAAACGAACAAATAAACACGTGATTTTTTTAGTACTGTCTGTCTGGCAAGTCTTTGCAAAGCACTGTCCGGCGTCAACAGCAAAAACTACAATTTCAATATTTTAGTTGTTTACTTCTACGGCTTAAATATATCGACACATACTAAAGTTAGACATTTGACCAAAAATATTTATCGATAAATCATCACTGTTACGAACAACACTCGGTTTCCTAACTCTATGTTTTGTCTACTGTTTGCCTACCACGATGCTGCTATAAGAGCGTGCTGCTAAACCTATCGACAGCTCTTTCTATCATACTGCAGGTGCCATTAGAAAGAAGATATCAATCATAGCAACCGCTGTTGTTATTTAGTGTTACTTCTATGCCTTAGGTTATATTTCTTTGAAGCGCGTCAACTCTCGTACGAGTTGCGCGTGTGCCAAAAGGCGCGCTTATACCTACGTTTCCAAAAACGAGCGTATAAAACGCTAATCTGAAACAGCCCGTAGAGTTCTTGGCGTGACTTGACTTGTGGTGCGTAATAGATGAGCATAGGTAAAGCAACGTTTGCGCAGGTCATCTCTTAGATGGGTGACCGGTTGTGCCCTTCGATACGCCTTTTTATTCTGATGTATCAAAATAATACCCTTTTTTGAATGGCAGGGAAGTCATTCCCGATTCTCATTTCACAGCCATGCATTGTTGACCATGTCAGAAACCAGAGTTCCAAGCACTCGTGAAAAAGAAAAAACCTCCGTGGAGAATCAAAACCAAAAGAATTCAACGGTGATTACAGTGAACAGGTATTCAATATTTGCTTGTCGTCACTGAATAGTTGAATAAATTGGCAGCCCAAAAGATTCATAAGTTTAACCTTCCCATGTCCCATTCAATATTGAATAATTGTAATTAATTTAATTCATTGGCAATAAAATAATAATTTCATTCAACCAGACTTTAATCATGCTTTAAACCATTCATACATTTTATACCTACCAACATTTCATAAAATTTATGGATTTAGAACCAATTGAATGTTAATTGATATGAATGGTAAATTGCGCATAGATAATTGAAATATACCTATTATTTATTCTAAATTAGTTTAGGTTTCTATACCTAATATTATTATGTACCAACAAAAGCTGCTGAAAATCGTTTTGTTCGCACCCTATTGGATAGACTGAAAAGCATGTCTGCTTCTAAATAAATAAATATGACTTAATATATGTATGCTGGGCAAATTATTTCTATCTATACTGGTAGCACGTTAATGATGCTTTACAAAAGAATTCAACGATAGATTTCATAGGTAGTAAGGGCTTGCTAATTTAAGCATTGACTGGCACGACCGGAGAAGTGATATCCTCTGACAGAAAATCTAATTAAAACATAACTTCACGCCTTTTATCCTCGAAGGGGTAGGCAGAGGTGTATTACACACCCACACTTCGCCAGTTATGTTTCGGTCCCAATGTAATAGAGGGCGAACCGCGAGCGATAATTAACATTATTAATGCACACATAACTTCGAAAAGTCAGAGGTGTGTGCCCGGGGTACCTGGGGATCGGACCCGAGACCATCGTCTCGGCAGTCCGTTACGTACACCACTGGGCTATCGCCGCTATCTAATTAAAGTAACATTATCTATACTGTTGTGTTCGTTTCGTTCTGCGAATGAGAGTTCCAGAGGCCTTAATTTAAATTAATTGTCTAATTATACACTGACTCAGAGAAAGGCAGCCGAAGTTTGACCTCAAAAGAAGTATAGTACCTATGTAAAAATTACATTACAAATGTGCATTGCCAACAAGTTCCAAAGTTTGTACTGTCTAAGATAAATTGACAATATTTATCTTACGAGGGCAAGGTTAGGGAGGGCATTATTAATGTCTCTTTACGGCTTTCTGTCTTAGTAGTCTGGTTATCATAAGATTACAGGTTAAATAGTTCAGTGTTTATGAATTCTTTAATACTAATTCCCAACATGACATACATAAACAATTAAATTATACTTAAGATAACAACATTCTGATTTTGTTTACTATGAGAACGTAAATTATGAACTTACCCTCTGCCCCTTGGGGCAAGCGAGTACACTTGTGTACTCAAAGTGTACTCGCTTGCTTTCACGCGAATGACTTTCTCCGTCAGGCATTTACACCACGGTGTCCGTCAACGTCCCATAGCGATGGAGCCACAGAAATCGCGGTTAAAATGCTTTGCCGCGACCCCTTTCGCCATAGAATACCTATGCCGACAAATACACGCAATCGTATACACACAAATATATACTCACTCTACACTTACAGAAAATACTGGCACTCATACAGAAACAGTTTCATACATTTTTAATTTTGATAGTGTTTTAGTTGTTTATGAGAACCGAGTCAAGCAGACTGTAACGCAGGTTTACCTATAGCAGATACCAGTCTGTCACACAAGTGTTTTCTACTTGTAAAATGCACTTCCTTAATAAATATTATATCTCAGTAAACAGTAGAATGTTTTAAAGCTTTCTAGTACATATTTGAATTTTGCATGCCGAATGTCAACATGCTGCAATTTTACAAATAGTTATAACAACTTAAATTTGACCACATTTCTATAAAATAAATATTCTTATTCTCCCTGTATATGATGGCTAAATATCTGTTCAATAAATGCAAACACTCCCTAAAAAATAAAGCTAACTTTTTTAAAGTAATTTCTTAGCTTTCAAATTGGCAATATTCCTGAATCACGGGCATTTCACAAACACAGAGACGCGCTACTATTAAATATCAAGAATATCAAAGAACACCCCAAATCGTTTATGCTAGTGGATCACTGATTTACTCATGTTAGGGTCGCACACACGACACTCGGTACAAAAATTAAACTTTGATAGTTTAATCATTGCACTAAGTGCATTTCATGTTTATTAATAACAATACCTTTCTGGGCAGCCGTTTTCTCATCATGAGATTTTTGCGCACCATTTACGTTTTTTTATTAAACAATAAAATTATAACACAACATTGCTAGAAAGCGTACATACCACAGAGCAGCTACCTGGATGAAGTGAGTGACACTGTGGTCCAAAATGTTTCAAATAATCGCATAGAGCCTGGTCTCCAACTTACCTTTGTCTGCTGCATGGACGACGTAGGTTTCTCTTCTCTAGCCTCTGTTTATCTGGGATTATAGTTAATTTCCAAGTCTGTAAATTTTTATCAACTTTATTATTACCGTCTTATGATAGATCTACTAACTTATGATAGAAATATTACAATGTGTATTGCTGTTACCTACTATCTAGAAACGTGAAATTTACCGTTACTGTAGCCAAAAGAAATTGGTGAAATTTTTTTATTACTGTTCTTTTTAGGGTTCCGTAGTCCACAAGGAACCCTTATAGTTTCGTCATGTCCGTCCGTCTGTCCGTCCGCAGCCTAGCTCAAAGACGCCTGGTGCTAGAAAGCTGATATTTTACATGAATATAGACATACGATATTGCAACAAAACTGTAGAATAAAATTTAGAGAAATATTTTTTAAGGGTATCTCCCCTACATATATGGTGGGGCTGTATTTTTTTTTGGTTGAGTACCCCATTATGTGGGGTATCATTGGATAGGTTTTAAAAAAATATTATTAGTTTGCTCAAATCAATTTTCGATCAAGTGATTGGTTTGTCAAATATCAAGCTTTGAAGTGAAAAAAATTGTTAGACTCAAGTGTCCCCCCCCTCTGCCGGCTAAACTATTAATTTAGAAGAGGTGAAAAAAATCACAAATGTAGTACATATAATGAATTTAAAAGGAAAACTATCACGGCTAAGTAGATATCACTAGTTTACGAGTAATCGTCGGTTATCTTATAAATACCTATTTCTGTGAGTTTACATTGGGCGCGCTGGCTTAATCTTAAAGATATACGTACTTTAATTAGTATGTAATGTACTACGGTACTACGTATATCTTGGAAACCACATTTTATGTTTACAATACATAACTGGATACATACCTAGTATTTTTCTAAACAAAACTTAGGTTCTTATAATAGTGTTATTAAAATTATTTTTTCAGCAAAATAAACAGTCGGATTTGTTGTACATTAATACCCTTTGCAGCTAGTCATTATGGGCAACTACGGAACCCTACATTGCGCGTGGCCCGACACGCACTTGGCCGGTTTTTTTATTTGGTGGTAAACCATTAAAATCTAATTTTACCCAAACTAAAAAAAAATCGGTCCAACTACATGACCTTTAAACTATTAAATATTTAATATTATTTTGTTCAAACTTGCTACTTCATTTCCTACTGTATATGAGAAGAGCATAAACGAGACAACTATTATAAGAAACCAAGCATAATTGCTACGGTTAAGTCTCAGATTGGTTACCCATTTGGATACTTGGATAGATCAACTTTATCATAAAGCAGGTTGAAAACTCAAAAATTCAAAGCAGCTATCACAGTCGCAAACAAAAAGTTGACTGTGATTTATTTTCCGTTTCTAGTAAGGCTAATGTCCGAATCTCTCATTCATCAAATTATCTATCTTATTACAGGCACCACACAGAACAGGAAAAAGTAATAATTGGTCTAATTATTTACGCCGAATAAGCACATTTTGCGTAAACACCAATAGTTGAACAATGTTCGTGTATTTTGAGTTGTAAAGAAATCAAAAAGTCAGAGTGTAATAAATAATGTAGTTTCTTCTCGCGACACATTAAATTAAACTGTAGTATTAATGTGTAACATTCGCGTAAACCCTAGAAAATACTAAGTAATTATTATTAATCATCTACACGAGAATATCGAACAGTAATATACCAATTTGTTAAACTCTAGACTATAAAGAGACTTATCGAACAAACTGCGTTTATTTAAAAAACCCGCTCCATCGACAAACAGTTCTTCAAGGATAGTGAATTCATCGGCAATTCGTTACAGTTTAAACCTAACTTTGACAATTAAAACTGGGAACAAAGGCTGAAAAAAGGAAATAATTACTTTCTGAATGACCGGCCAGTTTCAAAGCAACACGTCTCAAGAAGGAGGTAACTTTCAAGCCAAAGTTGTCTACGGCCAATGTTGAGATATTCAAATTCGTTCACTGAGTTCTAACTTCTGTAATTTTGCGTTAAGGAAGGTATTTTAGGTACTGTTCGGAGAATTTCAGGGATGATTTACTTGAGACTTGTGTTAATGTCCCAGCAGAGGATAATTGGTTCGTCGCTGGCAGCGTTTCGATCAGAGGTTATCTATACTAATTTAATAAAGCTGAAGTGTTTGTTTATTTAGTTGAACGCACTAATCTCAGGAACTACTTGTCGGATTTGGATAATTATTTTTTATATTGTATTGCCTCCGTGGTCCAGTGGATAGCGTATACGTCTGCCGATCGGAGACCCCGGGTTCGATTCCCGGGTCGGGAAAAAGTATTACTAAGTTTTTCCGAATTCTCAGTAGCAGCACGGAGTCTCGTGATATGCCCGTCAACGGCAATAGCTCGCCCCCTATTACGTGGTACCAAAACCTCATGGCGAACTGTGGGTGTAATATTACACCTCTGCCTACCCCTTCGGAGAAAAAGACATGCATCTTTAAAAAAATGAATTGTATACTTCATTGTTAACTAGAAAGTATCACCCTCCAATAATACAAAGGTAGTCTCAAACGAGACTTGGATACTTATGAGATATTTGTTCAAGTTTTATCACTTATTTAAAACCAAAATCCATATTATCTTATCGATCTCGTTGTTAAAATTACTAGAAATGTTTAAATACCAAATTAATAGGTAAAAACTTAGTAAAAAAAATAGATTTACTAGCAACACATGTTACGAAAATGGTTTAAATAACTGACTACTGTGTGATAAGTAAGTAAAAAAAATACTAGCAACACCTAGTTCGATCCATAAATCACGGACATTTCAAAACATAACCTTAAAAAGCATAGGCAGTTAGGATTAGTTCACGTTATCGCATATCTTTGTAACGAGAACGAAAATATCGGCGGCGGACGTCGGCTCGACCCTCAATGCTATCTCCGGTGATGTATGTGCTAGGTCGGGTGGCCACGCTAGGAAATTACCCACGGGTGTGGGAAAATGTTTAGTGGTGATGACAAATAATGTCTGCTATTTGACAATAGAATAGTGCCATTTTCACTGAGTACAACGTTTTGATTATAGTGCAAGTTACTTTTTAGTTAAGTTACATTTTTATTTTAACGTCTATATACTGTAACGGTCTATATACTGTATTATGTGGAAATGGCGAAAATACTAAAGGATCGCCTGTTTTCAAATGGGTAAATAACGAATAAATCATTTTCACTAGCTGTTCACTAGTTAATCAATTTAACCTATAACTTTGTTTTTAAATACGACATAATCGAAGGCAGTAAATAAAAATCGAATAAAAGATATTTTAGTATAGGTTTCGCCCGAAATTAAGCTACCATAATATGTCACTGTCGGTTTCCAGGATGATCACAGATCGTCATTTGGTTGATCAAGGCAAATTAGCCCTCTTTATTTTTTATTTACTTCTACATAACCCAGTCTATAAACACGATACACGTATATAGCTCATTTTTTTTAGCAAACACTTACGAGCTGGTCAAATCTATAAATATTTCAGGGCTACATTACCGCTTAGGTTATAATACAAAATATAAATTTTAGGGAGATTTCACCACCATTGTAGCAACCCTGCTAGGCTTAAAGCCCAGTGTACAAGCGTCACAGCTATATATCTCGCATTTTGACATCGCACGCACTTCACAGCGATATCCTGTGATGTACCAAATTGTTTTGAGCGCAGCGCATTCGTGTCACCCAATAGAAATTATGGTTTTGGTAGTTTACTATTGGGTAACGTGAAAATTTATTCGATACGGCATAGTGATTTAAGTGATTAGTCTATGCACCGGGTTCGATGCAGGGGTGGAATGTATGCGGTATAGACGTAGTTGTTCTGGGTAAAGGGGTTTTTAATCAGTGTGAGCATTTTTGTAATTAAGTTGGACCCTGATGAATATGGAGTTTGTTCGTGCGGTGTTTTCAAACACACCTGGATAATTCTAGATTGTGATGGTTAGTGGAGCCGTCTACCGAATTTTCCTGAAGGACAGCAGCTCCTAGGTTAGTGCAGAGAACAAGTGTTAAAAGCGTGGATAATTTCCACTTTTTTGCATATATTTTGCTACAGATTCGATGAATATAATTACATTTCATGAATAAAATGACAAAAATATAGGAATTTTCAACAAAATACGTTTTCAAATTTTCTCTTGTGTAAATTCATACAGACTTCCTCCAGCACAAACTTTCCATGCCTTTTCATTATCCAAGCTCATTGAACGAACCGTCGGTCGCTCTGTCTCAAAGTGGCGCCGTACCTACTCCGCACAGCGCGTTAATACACATTTTTAATATACCAATTACCTTCAATATTAAATCCACAACGCTCCGACAGTATCTGAATTATTAATTTCAATTTTTCCAAGTCGGGAACTTGGCGCACTTATTACGAGGCGGTCGACTTGTATTTCGCCCCTCAACTGTTCGACTCCTCTACGTTCCCCTTCCCTGAGGGTATATTAACTTTGACCTGACGAATGGAGTTTTGACACTTTTTTTCGTGTCGCAGAAGTAGGGTAGTTTTTACGTGATACTTTAGTAATGAAGATGGAAATTGGAATGGTAACTTGAGTTGACGAGTTTCTTATTGTGTGTTAACGTTTTTACTTTTTAATACTGTCTTCGTTGGAATTGGTTTTAGTTACATTAACTTGTTGATTTTATATTTCTTGCTTTCTTTTGTAAAAGTCTGTGAATATGAACTTGCGGTAAACAGACAGTTTATGGCGCTGATCGTAATGTGGAGGTTGACGAGATAAGGAGTGCAACTTTGCTGTTTAATGGAGTGGCCTGTCGTATACTAGGGTCGTAAAAAGAAGGTAAATTAAAATAAAATTCAGATTCTATCTCTGTTGGTTTATATTATAATTTTTGAATGTGTGCATGTATTGTGCATGTTCTGTTTTGAACTGAGAAATCTTGACACGGTTTGTACACTTTTTATTACTATTAGATACTACTAAAAAGAGGTAATATTCAACTTCTATTTAAAAATTTTGTGGATTCTTTATTTAGATTGTTGGCATGTAGTCTCTTTCGTCCTATTATCATAATAATATTTGTAATTGAGTTTCTTTAAGTTAAATGTAATTTTCCGAATTTATAAGCAGAAGATACCATATTCAACATTAGTATGACACATCCTTATATTAAAGCACTGCACCAACGTTATAAAAAATTGCTAGGAAAGTAGATTATGCTATGAATAGTCATGGATTGTATCCTTCAGCACGCTAAACTATTCTATGTCTTGATGCAGCAAGGGCAAGCCGAATGTGATCGGCTCGCACAAAATAATAGGGTTGTATGTCATATTTCACTATACGTCACTTAACGGTGAGGATAAACATCGTGAAGAAACCTGCGTGTTTGAGAGTTCTACAAGATGTTCTCGAAAGACATGTGAAGTCTTTCTAGCCGCCCTAGGCCAACGTGATGGACTCAACCTATAGCTTAACCTTTCTCATACTGAGAAGAGGCATGTGCCTAGCAGTGGGTCAAATTGGACATTTATATATTGGACAGCTCACCACATTTAAAACATACATTTCTGCTACTGACACGTACAATACACAGCATGACCTTAAGGCCAAATAAAAAAAGAAATACCTACCCTCAGGCAAAGCATGGTCTTTCGTGTCGACGCTCGTAGATTGTAATACGTCAATGTAATGTTATGTGTAGTACGAGTCGTAAACTTGAGCATTGCAATTCAGGATCTACTATTAATGTCATTATTAGTCCTGTTGTCGCACGCAAAAGTATGTGTATTTGTATTAGTCGTATGCTGTTGTGTCAAAAACGCCTAATACCTACGTACTGAGAAGCAAACTTGCCTTCTTCCTCAGAATATCTAAGAGTACTTCGTACTTATTCTCTCTTTTATTTTATTTATTTTTACAGACTCACGCCTGTATCACCGAAGGGGTAGGCAGAGTTGTAATATTACACCCACATTTCACCATAAATTTTTAGGCCCCACGTAATAGGGGGCGAGCCTATTGCCGTACCGGGCACATTACTACACTCCGTGCTGTTACTGAGAATTTCCTAACGAAAAAACCCAATAACACTTTGCCCGACCCGGGAATCGAACCCGAGACCTCCCAATCCCACGCGCACATTTATGCCGCGAGACCAACGAGGCAGGCGTTGGTCTCGGACTGCCTCGTTGACTTCCAGGAGACTTCTTCTCTCATTATTTTTATTTGTATTAAAGCTAGCAAACCGTCCTACTATTGACTAACAATGTCATGTGACAAAAAATAGGATAGGCCTATGTCCAGCAGTGGACTGCGAAAGACTGTATGATGATGATAAACCGCCCCAGCTCCACACGGCTTATATGAAAACCTTTACAAATTATTTACATACATAAAGCCATTTTTTTAGTTTATCGCTAACGTAGAGATAGACACGGCGGGGGTGCATGTTTTATAATCTGTATCACAGAGACAAGAAGAAGTTTGATTTGAATTGTTACCTTTTTTTTCGCAAACCGGTGTGAGTCAATTTTAATTTACGTACTATTGAGGTGTCTTCAATAGTGTTGGTAAAACCCGAATGATTTCTGACTGCACCGTTGGCTTAGTAGTTTGAGCGGCTGCCTCACTGCTTGATACTTTGTGTGATTCATAAATAGTTGTTTCGAATCTGGGTGTTCATTGGGTCCGTTAATTGTATGTTTCTAAAGTCCCCCGCGACACAGGACTTAATCCCAGTGCGGCAGTTGTTTTTATAAAGAAACAAATGATACACTTTAGTTGATAATAAATCACTTATAAAAATAACGGAATAAGTTTATACTTCAGTTGTGTAAAAGATATTAAGTGTACATAGACAAAATATTATATTATTAATCATCTCTCTTTTTAATTCATTATCACAAAATTCACACGACCTACTTTTTCAAACCTTCGTTGACATCTGTAAATATAAAATCCTTGCGTTAGTGACTGACTGGCAGACAAGCTATAGCCAAAACTATTTGGCGCAGGAAGCTGAAATTTGGCATGTATGTTCCTTGGGGAACATATGGATGCACTAAGAAGGGATTTCCTGAAATGCCTACGGGATCGGACAGAAACAGTTAAATAAATAAAAAATGCAGGCGAAGCTGCGGGTATCCACTAGTTCTTAATATGGGACTACGCCTGGTACTATACTTAGTCTTTGTTTACTAATAAGGCTTTTAAAGTCTTTGACCTTTTTTTCTTAAACCTCTTAAAGTCTTTGAAGCTAGTTGTGAGTTGGTTTACTTCACCACTAATAAATATCACAACTTACCCGCTTGCGAACTATTGACACTTCTATCGGCGACAATAATATCAGTTTGGGTGAAATTAGTTGCATATAAAGTTGATATTAGCTAGTGGCGATAAAATTAATTCAGCTGATGGCAATAACGGCGTCTCCGGGCGATGCGCGCCCGAGTGGACTTGTTGTAAAGTATTCGACGCAACTTTACTGCCCCACTGTCAGCGGAATAAACCGACAAAGGCTTTTGAAAGCAGACTCTGTGACGTTTCTTTTGTTTACTTTCATTTGAATATTAATAATATTCTACCACATCCACACAAGGTTTATTCCACTTTGTTCACCTGGGTGATATCACCTGGGTGAACAAAGTACTTGGTGCCTTCATTTCACCTCGGAAAGTTTTCACCTAGGTCAAAGTATCCTGGTCAATGTCAAAGTAAGTATAATGACATCGAAGGGAACTGACAAACACGTCACGCGGAGTCGCGGACGTCATGCAAAGCATTCAGTAGAAAATAAACATAACGCTGTTTTGCTTAGGATATACTTATAAATTTGTTTCGAGATTTTCTAACTACCAACCCCAAATACCTGCGCAGGAGGTTTTCTGAATCGCATTTTCTGATCTGCATATTTCTCCACCTTTATAGGACGCTGAGACATCGATTATTTTACAAAGCCCTAAAAAGTCATGAGTGACCTTTAAATATCAAGTTAAGTTAAAACTTAACAAACCACGGCTACGGCGAATGTCATCGCGCTCCACGTGACCCTCCCGAACACTGAAGAAGGAGTTAGGAATTATGTCGGATTCTACTGTATGTAAAGGTTAACATTTTACTAATTCTGTATTTGCTCGCCACATAATTTCTTATACATTCACATCTAATTCTACACTCGAAATGTACATAACCACAACCGCTACTCGCTCATCTCCGCTGACACCGACACCATATCATCATCATCATCCTCTTACAGTTATCCCAGTTTCAATCTGGGGTCCTCTTACTAGTCTAAACGGATTTGGCTGCATATTAGCTTTTCCACAGAGCGACTGCCTTTCTTTTTACCCGACTACGGCGGAGCCAAAAGGAAGGGTAATGTATTTGGCAGTCTATGTATGTATGTTCCACCGTAGCGCCTAAATTACTAAAACGATTTGTATAAATGGGGTGTCAAAAGATTCGCAATAATGGCGCGGGTGACATAGGCTACATACATTTTATCGAAATTTTCTGCTACGGAATTAAAACCTCAGATTCCAACCTCAAAAAAAAACTTAGATAATCATTACGTATTTGGTATCAAACGAAAAGTATTGATGAGTACATTACAAATATGTACATATATTATACTGTTTTTGTCAAAATATAAGTTTTAAACGCGGTTGTACTTACAATTCGCGCGGTTTAGACGCATTGAGTTACCTAAATATCTTTCTTTCTTCTTTAAATGTGACAATGTAAATATTGCACGGTTAGTTTGCATGCCCATGCCCGGAATAAGGAAAAGGATGATCCTTTTTAGACCCCCTTTTTTACGTAGTCGGGTTATAGTTTTTAACTTATTCTTTTCTTTTTTGTCTTTTCCTATTCTTTCATATTTAATTTTGTGCCTAAAAAATATATACACTGCCAAAACCGCTACTCGCTCTTCTCCGCTCACACCGACACCACACAGGGACAAGTACATAATGTCTCCCCAAGGAGACATCGACGGCAGTAGCCGACACCCAGCGCCGCTGCTCCACTCCGCCTTGTAACTGCGTTCATTTGCCGGAGCTCGTTATTGCCCAGATGCGGGTACAGCCTGCCAATTCAACCTTTCAATATGGAATAACAAGGTATTTTTGGGAACGGATGTGTTTGTAATAGAGTTTTGGCTGGAGGATGTTTTGATTGATTTGAGTCTTATGATGTCGGTCGAAGACATCTATTATATTCTATTTCTTAATTTTATAATGGTATGCTAGATAATTGGGTGAAGCCTATGTCCAGCAGTGGACGTCTTTCGGCTGATATGATGCTAGATTATTATTCAAAGCTGACAAAAGCCATAACTTTGCTTTCGAATACAACTCTAGGTATGGCTCTTTACATCGTAGTCTAGTAATTTGCGAATGCCCAACTTTTCGTATATTTACGTCCAAGCAATGTCCAAACCTTTTAACATATGACGTCAACATGTCTACGTTTTAAGAACATACGAAACATAATATAGTATATTTAATTTACTAACTCTTCATTGAACATCGTGTAAATTATCTGGAAGGGAAGAATTTATTCGATCATTAAGATATCAGATTGTGATTTCAATTCATATGATTTACGCAGAAGAAGTACCCGACATAAGTTTGTAGAGCTCCAGTCAATTCACAACAAACTCACGACATATCCTAATACTTTTCTTACAACGTTCGCAATTCATTGTTATCTATTTATAGTGTTCTTTAAAGATATAAAAAACTAATAACAAATCAGTAAGTAGAAACTTATAAACACGAATCGTGCAAAAATAAATAAAAGGGTTTCTGATTAATGATTATACTTGTTCAGTTTACGTCAAAATAAATATTTTGATTTAAATACTATTTAGTACCAGTTTCTTAATAAATACATGCATATATACCACGCATAACTTTAAATAAAATTTATAAAGTTCGTATGTAAGGTGTGTGATGAACATAAACTATTTTTAAACTATTAGGTATATGCCAATCAAACATCACGCTATTACCTAGCCTAGCTCTTCAACTTGCAGCCATATTAATAACAGTGTCAAGTTTCAAACGTCCGTGGCACAATGAAATTCCAAACACACAGCACACTTATATGTCTGTGAACTATTTCCCTGTGAACGTCCAGAGTACGTGTCACATCTCGCCTCGAGGGGCACTCGTGTCCAGATGCACGGGATCACACTACATAGTACACATATGTACGTACGTATACTACATGTATATATGTGTGTGTGTGGGTATCGACGTTATTGTTGCTGCTAGGAAGAATAGCTATTGATGTATATGCGGTAGTTAGTACTTATTTGGTTTACTAGTATATTAAATATTGTTGATACCTTGATGTTGTATTTTGATTGCAGTGTCATTTGACCTGCTATCTACATGTCGTCATGAAGAAGGACTTTTCCGAAGGGTGTGGTGTTCCGTCGCTTCTGCGGACAAGTGCCACACGAACGCACAGTATCATCGTGCAAGTTTTATTAACATAGTTATTAAGTATACTTACTAACAAAAATTGTATATTATAATTAAAAATACGTATGTCAATCCATTGTCTAGTACCCATAGTACAAGCTCTGCTTAGTTTGGGACTAGATGGTGTTGCGTGTATTATATGTATTGTGTATTATAATATATGTATTGTGTGTAAAATAAATAAATTGAATTGAATTGAATAATTTCGTGCTCGATTGTCGTCCAAAAAAAGAACGTAAGTAGATGTAGAATTACGAATAAACTTATCAATAAACTTGACGTTCATAAGCTTCATTGTGACTTTATTCACCTAACTAAATAAATTATGAAAAATACCACGACAAAACTATTACAGAACTTCTTTTATAGTCTCGTAGTGTCCATTAAATACACAGCTTGAACATAATACTTTCTTTTTTACGACAAGCACAAACTATGTCGATCGCGTGACGGGGTCTCACCTCAGAACCACGCGAACTACTCGCTCATTAAATTTTTCTGCAAAACACGTTGTATCGGGCATCGGGGTAATTATAGGAAGGTGACTGACTATAGTTCAAATCACATAACTACAACCAAAGTAGATCCGGAATCCATGATTTGATATGTTATTTAAGCATTTTGCTGAAAAATTTACAATGTGATCTATCTGTTGCTTACCCCATTAACTGATTTATTAGGTGCTTATTAACTCTGATTGCCGAGCCGGAGATCTTGGGTTCGGTTCTCACCCAGAAAAAATCAGTGTGTGATGAGCACGGCGATTTATTTTATGCCTGGATATAAGTTATCTATATAGCCTTTTAGAGCAGCCATGATATGGCTCTTAAATATGACAACATCATTACATTACACCCTGTAGAATGTTCATACCTACAGGCTGTTTCAAAACCCGTGTGAACAAAACAATTGATAGCTATGCCAACACAACATTAAATGCCCTCTTGTACACATAACGGTGAAGTAAAACTACAGCGGTAGTAATAGCTTCATAATTTGTATCAAACAACTCCTGCGCACTGCTAATACCGCGTTGTCACGACATCCGACCGTAAGGGACGTGGGTTACATCCAGTAATGGATATTGATATTTGTATGAAAAGTGTGTTTATGCAGGTGAGGGTTTTATAAATAGAGGTACCGCATTTTGGAAAATTGTGTTGTTCGTCTGTATAGTTGCAAATTGTTGATCGTTTGTTATTGCTTAAGTAATATTAAAAGTGTATGCATGTTAACAGCTCCGTGTGGTGACGGATTAAGAATACGGAATGTCACCACCCCATATCATCCCATGGGTGTCGTAAGAACCGACAGAGGGAGCATATTATGCAGAGAACAGCACTGTAAGAGAAGGAAACCTTGATTCAAAACCCTATACCAACCCGTTTGGCCAGCGTGGTATAGTAGGCCAACTCCTCCTTTCAAGGGAGAGGCCTAGTCCAGCAGTGGACTGTTAAAGGCTGATGATGATGATGCATAATAACTGACAAGTTGGATCAAATAGAAAATATTGTAACTATGCAAATATGACGTAATCATACAAGTTAGACATTGTGATTGCAATTTGCCTTGAATGTAGTTAGATCTCCTTACGAGGTAAGTTTCTTTAGGTCACCCTACATATAGGACTTGTGAAAAACGAAAAATATCATCTCAACTTAAAGACGTCCACTGCAGGACATAGGCCACCCCCAAGGCTCTCCACAGTCTGGAGTCAATTGTATCCAAAAAAAATATTGTACGCTGGCCAAACGGGTTGGTATAGGGTTTGTATCAAGTTTTCATTCTCTTACAGTGCTGTTCTTTGTAAAATATGCTCCCTCTGTCGGCTTTTACGACACCCATGGGATGATGGGGTGGTGACAAGTGACAATCCGTATTCTTAATCCGTCACCACACGGAATGTATATACAGTGATATAAAAAACCCAGTGTCAAATGTCAAAAACTGACAAACCAAGTTATTCTCGGGTCAAACACATTGTGATACCCAAATCAAATATGTATTGTCATCTAAGTAATATATACGAAAATAATATTGAGACGGCCTCTTTTGGACGGGTCAGACATCAGTATTCATTTTTGTTTCATCTTCTGGTTACTATCATAGCTTGTCTTTATAATTCCATGAGTAATGTTAGATGATCATATACGAGTATGTATGTTATTTCTCATAGTATACATTTAAAAAAGTCACATCATCATCCTCTTAATAGGGAATTCAATATTCGATCTATAGATAGATCTGTAGATTTTAGATTCGTTTTTGACATAAGCTCAATACAAAATATGTCAAATACGAATCTCGAATCTCAAAATCCATGTATCGATCGAATATTGAAAATGGCCGTTAGCGTTATCCCCGTTTCAATCTGGGGTCCGCTTACTAGTCTAACCGGATTTGGCTTAATATTAGATTTTCCACAGAGCGACTGCCTGTCTGACATCCTGCCTGTGTGATTTAAAAAAATCACTTACTAAATAAAATTTTCTCACCCGTATTAAGTTTGCTTGGATCGTTGTATCATGTTTAAATTACTATCATAACAAGCAAATACAAAAACATTCACATGATTCTCATATATTTGTCACATATGGCGACTCGTATACATAACGTAATTAATAATTTAGCTAAGATTTATAGGGCTCGTCACGTGCGTCGTAAAACGTGGTAACAAGTAAAAATAGTACCACGCACATGTGACAATGTTATGATTGTTTGATACGAGGGGTGAGCAGAAATAGCAAGGAAATAATGTATACGTATTACCATAGTATTGTAGGGCCTAAACTTGTAAGGCTAGAAACATGAGTTTTTGCCAATGTGCATGTTCTGACGTAGGACTACTCTAAAAAAGAGCAATCTATCAAATTTATGCTATAAATGAACATTTGATTTGAAATTCTGCTGCTTTTCAAGTTATCGCGATGAAAATGCTGGTAACATTTATTTAATACTAGAGGACGCCAGCAGCTACGCCTGCATTTTTTTTAAATTTACCCATTTTGGCCGATCCCGTGGGAATTTCGGGCAATCCCTTCTTAGTGCCCCCTACGGTCCCCAAGGAACATACATGCCAAATTTCAGCTTCCAGCGCCCAATAGTTTCTGCTGCAGCGTGTCTGTCAGTCAGTCAGTAACGCAGGGATTTTATATATTGAGATTTAGTAAGGTGATGTTGATAGCAGTTGTTTGTTATTAAGCTTAAGCTTTAAAGACTTGTACAACTACAATATTTTTTGGCGGAAATGAAGTCTTATCGTGAGTTGTGCGCAATTTTAACATGACTAGGGCTAATGTAACTAAGCTGGAACATCGCGGAGAAAAAGATATTAAGTGAAATATAAAATAGCATTTACGCGATGACATTATTTCCTACTTGCACTGTGTCACAAATCAATGTCTATTAATTGTAGGTAAACCTGTTCACTTACGCAACTGATCACATCGAGCGGTGAATCAAAATCTACCACGAAAAAGGCATATCATATAGATACCTTTTTGACATGGTTAAATGACAGTACATTTAAAACATTATATAAAATGGAAAAGCAAGCAAGAAACCGGAAAATAATCCGTTTTCGTCTTTCATAACCGAACTTTTAAATTATTATGGGAATTAAGGCCTAACTTTTATTTGAATATATGTAGTTTTACTGACATGAGTGACACACACACACGAATATAACCTATGCTTATCGTTAATGTTAGTTTAGTTCTTTAAGTAGTTTTATTTTATTGTACATAATTATGTTACTCCTAATTAAATCTTCTTCGGAGTCCCGCCGCGACCACGGCTGAAGCAAGTCAGCCGAAACGTTGGTAAAAACCGAGGTATTTATGCCTTAAATATATTATTTATCGCGAGTAAGACCCGCTATATAACCTTGTATAGTGTATACTAATCGCGAAAGTTTACAATCGTTTAAATCTTCTTGTTAATGAAGGCCTAATATATTTATATTTTTCGGATAAAATAAAGCTCTTTTATCGTTATCTCATTTATTTTTAACATTTGATTTTGGAAATAATAAAAGCTATTTTGTTTTGATCTCAGATAAGCAGCTTGCAGCATTTTCTTCGGGCTCGTTAATTTTTTATAAACAATATAATCGGATTGTTTTCATCGCCTTTTCACGATCTGAAGAAAGCCGATACTCTGAAGGGTAATACAAATTTGTTAAACATAAAATAATTCCATTGGTTTCATCTAAAATTGAGAGATTTTGTATCAAATGATGACGGTTCAGGGAACATAAATTTGTACATAGGTACATAAATGTCAGCCGTGCTTCGTGTTTAGCCTTTGTTTTGGGACTAAACACACCGGCACGGTAATAATCCGGTATAAAACTCTCTTATTAATTTGTTTTTAGTAAGAATCTTACGTTAGTCGATTGGACTAACACGTACGAGTGTAGAGCTTGAATGCAGGGGACGCACTGATTGATGACTTTCCACGTAATCTGTCCATCAAATGTATTATCGACCGCTTTAACAGTTACTGAAAACGTCATGTGAAAACGCGCCTGTGTGTCTCTTAGTGTCTTACGTTATGAGCTATGGAGTACTTGGACGATGGTAAACATTACAAGATTTTGAATGGGAACCCGTGCAAAACACAATTCTATAAACCTAATAATTTTAAAAAGTTCCTGCATTTCAGGTCTCTTGATCTCATATATATCAATATCATGAGGCAATGCAACATCTAACAACAATGAAATGTTTGATCGCTTTTCATAGTTAAGTTATGGTATGCTTTAGATGACTTGGCAGAATATACCTTGAGTCCTTGGTTCATTTGGTATATCGGAAAAACAACACATCGTCTGCCCAAACATATATGGTAGCACATTCTCTCGGCCGAACCATTTCGGCAATTTTATTCAAAAGTTCCAACGTTATGAACTAAATTGAAACTATGTACAGGTGAAGTTTCTAACTGAAACTCAACACCGCCATTACAGCTAAGTTGTAGTTCATCACGTCAATATGTCGTCGCGTTCACGTGTCGTCGGGTGTCGCTCCGGATATTCTGTCGCGTCGCGGGTCGCGTGGTGCACTGACAATTAGTCGCGCTTATTACTTGTTTGTCGTGTCGCGATATATTATGTGCTGGAGACATGGCTTTGAGATTGAGACACAGTGAGTGTATTGATGTTTCTCATTACCTATTACAAAATTAAATGCTCCTGTTTTTATACAGACGACAGGCGCGTACCGATTTATATCTAACTAGAGGACGCCAGCAGGTACGCCTGCAATTTTTTAAATTTACCCGTTTTGGCCGATCCCGTGGGAATTTCGGGAAATCCCTTCTTAGTGCACCTTTACGGTCCCCTAGGAACATACATGCCAAATTTCAGCTTCCTGCGCCTAATAGTTTCGGCTGTAGCGTGTCTGTCAGTCAGTCAGTAACGCAAGGATTTTATATTTTAAGATTATAGTCATTCTAGTCTTATCACATTGTATGTTTCAGGTCTTTTCGTATGTTTCGATAAAACGCTTGTTTTGATAAAACAAGCGCTTTTCTTTCGTTCTTCTTTCTGTCGCAATGAAAAAAGCACGCATGAACTTATCATCATCATGTCAACCTAAAGATGACAACTGCAGGTACGCCTCCCCTAAGGATCTCCAAACAGACCGATCTTGAGCCACCCGCAACGAACTTTTCATAATTGCTTAGTAAATATCACATAGAAGCTGCGAGCATATTTTATTCGTTCTGCATATAAGACGCCAAGTAGTATCGTAGGTAATTTTATAGAATACATTTTTAAAGTTATGAATCTACCGGGTACCATTTTACATGCAACTCAATCTGCTATAGCATATGCCTGATAAACTTGTTACTATTTTTTACACATTAATAGCCAACTAGGTAGCGGTATCTCAATAATAAATCTTTCCAAGATCTGCAAAATCTTAGCTCATTGTGCATCCAACTTAACGACCATATGTGACATCTCGAAATCACTAGTACCATTGTCACGTGTGAGTTATTGGCGCGATTATACTCGCGTACACGACTGTACACGCGACCTCTACCACTACACCACTTTACTATACGACTGTACCATACTTTTATACATACAATGCGCTCTTAGATGCAACTTGAAACTTTGCCCATCAAACAAAATGAGTAATGAATAACAATTTAGAATATAAATTATTATTTTTATATTCTGAAAAATAATCTAAGATTAGGTGACGACTAAATAAGACAAAGCCGTTTGTGGCACCTTTTAGTGGCGTTGAAAAAATTTGGACACTTTACGGTGGTCATATTATTTTTAGTGCGATGTTAAATTTGATTTAGTGACACTAAAGTAGAGGATGTGTTGAGTATTGTTAATCTAAATTTAGGTGATAAGCAATTAGAATAATAATTACGATCGCGCACGTGATAATTTAATTTATGTAATATGTTAGTTGAGTAAATTATTACTCTTTGTTGAATAATGAGTTATTGTTGTCCTGTAATTACAAAAGGTCCCGACAACTGGCAATTGCTTGTAAAATATCTAGACATGATTAAGTGTATAGCTATTGTGTCACCTAATCGTGTACTGTGTCTCTTTTTTTAGGGTTCCGTACCTAAAAGGTAAAAAACGGGGCCCTATTACTAAGCCTACGCTGTCTGTCTGTCCGTCTTGTCTGTCTGTCTGTCACCAGGCTGTATCTCGTAAACCGTGATAGCTAGAAAGCTGAAATTTTCACAAATTATGTATTTCGGTTGCCGCTATAACAACAAATACCAAAAATAAAAAAAATGAAAATATTAAGGTCCCATATATTATTATTAGGGTCCCATACAAAAAACGTGTTATTTTCGTATTTTTTGCTCAAAATTACTAACTGTAACAGGTAGACGCTTTAAATTTTCACACAATATGTAGTTGTATATTACCTTTCAAAATAAATAATTAAATTAAAAAAAAGTAAATAATAAAGGGGGGCTCCCATACAACAAACGTAATTTTTAAGCAATTTGTTACTCGATCTTAATAAACAGTTAGAAACTTAAAAACTATTTAAGTATACAGACAACGAACGTGATTTTCTTTTATAGATGATGGTACGGAACCTTTCTTGCGCGAGTCCGACTCGCACTTGCCCAATTTTTTAGTCATTAGGAGGGTCCACACAGAGCGAGCAGCCTCGCGCGCAATTGCTTGCGAGCCTGCTTACTCTGTGAGGACCCGCCTATTCATTTTCTTTTTCGTGTGAGTCGTGGAGTCAACTCTTGTATCGGAGTTTTCAGAGCGCCCGTAGGCCTCCGACAAGGTCTAACGATTCATATCCTGAGACAAGAAGAGGACCGACAGCTTTACGTGTACGCTACAAAGCTCGGTTAAATATATTACTGGTGTCAATTATATAGTAATATTTATTTTATTTATTTATTTATTTATATGTATTAACGGTCCCAACATACTACCAGCGCCATCTTGTGTTAAAAGATGGCATTATGCTGAGTTGGGATCCGATTCTAATTTTATGTTAGGTTAGACTGTAAGTTATAAGTATATAAGTATTCATTCTTTGGAGCATGTACCTACATAATGGAATATATTTTATTTATTTTTTTCTTTTCACGGTAGGTCTGATGTAAATGCTACAGTCACCCATGCAAGTGACGACCTACGCGGGCGTTGCTATTTGCCGAAATATTACGAACGGCAAGTCAAATCACGCTATGAAGACTAACTACCCTTTTTAGTAGATACGGAAAATAGTAGTCGACTGCAAAGAGCTGTAGGATGATAGTGTATTTTATTGGAAACGCTAGTTAAACATTGTATTGATGATTTAGTTTCCAACGATTGATTAAATAAACATCATAAATATTTTCATACATCGGCTCTAATAAATATTTTCAATAATTTTCGAGTTTAACATTACGATTTCACAAACCAAATTCGGCAGCAACCAGCGATAAGTAAATACACAGCATCCATATTTCCTATACAAAATGGTGTAACCCGTATAAAATATCAAGTGATACAAAGCTACCATTCTGTCGGCAGCAGATGCCTTTCCCCAAAGATTTCCTGACAGAAAAAGACAAGTAGGGTACGATTCCTCCGGGGCAAAGAGTACGCAACAAATCCCTAGCGTTCAAGTACTAAATGTACCCGTCACTTTCTTTCTTAAGCGGCTAAATAATAAATAGACACGCAAAATAATCAAGGTTTTGGATTTGGAGAAATTTCTAGAACAAAATTTGTTCTACAAAACGATGGTTGATCGGATGGAGGTACCCCACGCACACACCTCTGACTTTTCGAAGTTATGTGTGTATTAAAAATGTTAATTATCGCTCGCTTAATAATGTGCCCAGTAGATGGCAATAGGCTCGCCGGCTATTACATTGGGACAAAAACATAATTGGCGAAACGTGGGTGTTTAATACACCTTTGCCTACCCCTTCGGGGATAAAAGGCGTAAAGTTATGCTATGTTAAGGCCCTAATACGTTTCTATGGTGATTAAGTATGGTAAGTTACAAAAAAATACCAAATTTCTAATTATTTTTATAGAAATCATTCAGTCTCTATAAGAAATGCAAAAATCATGGATAACTCACATTTGTATGAAGGTAGTACGTAAGTTACGATGTGACAGCTTCTAATCAGAATACTATGAGTTGCCATTACCATACAAAAATTAAATAAAATATTATTTATTTACGTACATAAAAAGAAAATCGTCGCGAAAAGTAATTTATTATAGTGATCTTTTCAATTTCGAGAAAACATTTTATAAAATGTGTCATTCTTAAGAATTTTTACTTTCAAATAGGTTTGTAAGTGTTTTGTTAAGATGTTTTTAATTTGGCTTAAAAGTAGTTGAATAGCTCTTAAGTGTGAAAACGTCTTTGGTAAACATAAAAACGGTAATGCGTGGAGATTAAAGTATCGCTGTGGTTAATGACGGATTGTGAATAATAAGTTAAATAAAAATTTTGTTTATTTTATCTAAAATTATTTTATTTGGTTTAGATTGTATAAAATTACTAAAGAAACGAGTAATGTCAAGTGATGATAGAATGTTTAAAAAGTCTCCCATGATATAGAATAGTCATCCCTAATATGGGAGAGTCATAAAGGGTGTCACAAGACCCATCACCAAGCCGAATCTACTCGTTTTGGACATCACGCCAAGTCATATTAAGCAAAAATAATAACTGGGAAACGATTTTCTTTTTCAAATAGACACATTTTTAAACGGCATTAAAATGTGCACTCGTGTATGGTAATGCGAAATACCTACTTATCCATGGAGTCATAGGACATCTATAGAACATATTGGTGGGGTAAATTCATCGACTTTGTACCTAATTAGAAAAATTATACACATACATACATACATACATAGACTCACGCCTGTTTCCCCGAAGGGGTAGGCAGAGGCATATTAAACGCCCACTTTTCGCCAGTGTTTTGATCCCACGTAATAGGTGGCGAGCCTATTGCCGCTTATTGGGACATTTTGTTTGCCAGAGCCTCGTCCGTTGATCGGCAGGTGCACCACTTGCAGGTGAGGTTGGCTTGGGACCCTAAGTTCTTGGTGGGAACCCTATACAGAAAAATTATATGGTGAATAATTTCCCAGACAAGGTGCTAAAGTAAAAAACGATCGTAATTATTGGTATAATATGGGATTTCAGGTTTCGTTAAGGGTCTTTTTACAAGCTGTATAGACATATACCACAAAACTATGCGTTTTATCATTTATCGCATTGATACTGCTATACTGACTGCACGGTTGGCGTAGTGGTTTAAGCGACAGCCTCACCGCTCGACACTGCGCTGAAGTGTTGTGGGTTCGATCCCCACACGAGACAACACTTTGTGTGATTCATAAAATGTTGTTTCGAGTCTGGGTGTTCATTGTGTCCGTTAGTTGTTTGTTTGTAAAGTCCCCCGCGACACAGGATTAAGTCCTAATGTGGGAGTTGTCTTAAAAAATAATCTCTTATCATAAATAATCGCCATACGTTATTGTATAGTTATGCTTTTAGGTGTGGTAATTTATGAAAAGAAATAACTGTTAAATGCTAACTTTTTGCCCAAGTCAACGTGTCCTTCCGAAGGGCAAGGACCGGTTTTACCATTTGTCCCGGCTGCATATTATTCGTATTATTTGGTGTATAGTTCAATCTGTCTCCAAAAACAAATCAGTGTACCTCACAATTAATTATGAGGATAAATTTTATAGAGAATTTTACAACTCCGGGTAAATTTAGGCATAAACTTATTAACTTTAGTAAGTGGTAGTACTCTGGATATTTTTAAAATACTGCTTGGAAAATAAGCCCTTCATATTTTATGTCAATAAAAAATATTAGTTCTTTTTTAAAGATACTGTTTTTACGGAGATTTATAAAGTTTTTTACCACCACAGTTTGTTTGCACGGGTTTTGAAGTAGATATTAATAAATTCATCACAGCAAGGTTTGTGTAGTGAAATTAATTGGGGCCTGGAGACGAAAACATCGTCAAGTGTTTGCGCCGCATTCTTGGACACACGGTACACGAATATTTTATAAGGGACGACGAGCATAGTAGAGCGGATATGGTAGTTTAGACCTAACACAATACCATCTGACTTAGGTTTTGTTAGAATTTGATAAGTGCTACTTATAGATGTAATACTTATATTGAATACGGGTAAAGGTGAACGCACACTTATCCGAGCCAAACGAGTCGAACGAAACGAATTTTAGAATTCTGTATGCACTGCACACTATCGATTCGGACGATTGGACGCGGGCAAGTGTACGAGGTTTTATGAGATTTCATATACATAATTCTAAAATTCGTTTCGTTCGACTCGTTCGACGCGTTCGGCTCGGATAAGTGTGCGTTCACCTTTAAACAGTTTTGATTCGAGATAGATGCCGTCGGTTCTGGTTCTTGTCTCCGTTGGTTCCACTTCTTGTCTCCGTTGGTCCCGGTTCTAGCCTCATGACAAAAATCGTTTGGCCATGTAGGAGGCCTTCGGGCGGTCTGCAACTCTGACACCAGAGTTAGCCAAAAATTCATACGAACAAAGGAGAAGAATTTGAGAGAGCTAATTAGTGATCAGCTAAGTATGCGATGCAGTAAAACTCACTGAAGGTGAGAAGACCTTCCCATTTCTTAAAATCGACTGCACCAACATATTTCTAATTTTGTATGGGTAGCACACGTTTAGCCAACAAATAAAATTACTATTATGACTTGTTCCTTACACGCCTCCAACCACAGGCATTCTAGCTTATAAAAAAGCAGTTTCAATGACACCTATGAATAGAATCCTTGTTAAAATAATTACCTCATCCATCCACCGCGCCACACAGCTCCGCGTAATCCTTGAGGGCTAGAAGGGTTCGCCTCATGCGCATATATTATGCATGCTAATTTATCGACGGGTCAGCTCGGGCCACTACCACGATGCGCTATGCTCTCTTCTTCAAGAACTCGAAATGCAAGAGGGTACGCATTAGGGCCATTGTTTCACCCATGTGTACTTAAGTTTGTTTGGATTTGAGTAAGTAGTTTTGTAAGATGTCAAGTTTGGTTGGGTGATGTTTTGGGTCTTTAGACTAGCTTTCGCCTGGGTGGAGGGCGGTTATTGGAACAAAAAGTGACATGGGGCGCATGTGCTATTCTAATGTTTAAGCTAGATCACTGCAAAATTTCACCAAAATCCGCTTCTTGTTTGAAAGAATTTCTAACATCGATACATGTAAGGCAGCGATAGCCGAGTGGATAAACCAACAGACTGCCATGCAAAGGGTATCGGGTTCGAATCCACGGCGCGCACCAATGACTTTTCGGAGTTATGTGCGTATTGAATTGTTAATTATCGCTTGCCCCGTGCCTCGGAGAGCACGTTAAGCCGTCGGTCCCGGTTGTCATGAAGATCTTTGACAGTCGTAACAGGGCGTCAGTACCTTCTAAATAAACTGACACTAGTCTAAACCATGGAATATCGCTATCCCTTCGGGTTGCGGAGGTCAGATAGGCAGTCGCTCTGTGGAAAAGCTAATATTCAGCCAAATCCGGTTAGACTAGTAAGCGGACCCCAGATTGAAACTGGGATAACGCTTAGAGAAAGACTAACATCGATACATGTATCAATCCGCCCATTCACGTTTATAGTATGTAGCTATATAACTAACACTGAACGGATTCACATAGCTTATAGCACATTGACTACCTTTTCGTCCGAAACACGACTCCTTCATCGGCGAAGCCACAGGCAGACGCTAGTAATTAGTAATCTTGGTAAGCTAATTGCCTAACTTAGGTTGATTGAAAATCAGTGACACCCTAACTCACGATCAAAACTTCATATTTGTACCTACTGTAAAGCTAGTGCCTTTTATATTCCTCATAAACTGCCTTATTGGTCACGTGACATAAGTTTCAATTAATAGGTCAAATGAAGTGTCCATAATCACAGTTAAAGCTTAAAGCAATCCTCCTAATCGTTTGCCCTACTGCTCAGTGACTTAAATGGCTATACCTTCATGATGAACCTTTGCCACTCTAGGCTAATAGTACTAACGTCTATAAATTATTGCCTCGTTGTGGTGTACTCGTACTTAGCTACAAAAAAGTCTGCACCAGTGGTATAAGAAGTTAAGTAGACCATACCTCCAGTATTGAGACGATTATTACACTGCCTACCACACAAAGTTTCTCCAAAAATAGCTATTTCCATCATATGCATATGCCATCATCATCGAAATTATCATCAGCCTATTTCAGTCCACTGCTTCACGTACGCCTCTCCTACGGCACGCCAATAAGCTGAAGACCGATTACATGACACACGCCATATTTAATTTCTCTACGCCGCAGACAGATCCTAATGCGACCAAAAAATAGAGAAACTTAGGTTATGTTCTATAGAATCCTATCTAGGTGTGGGAACAGGAACATTAGAAAAGTCAATAACCTCTAACGAACAAAAGAAATTTTATTGGTTTATTTTGGAAAGGACTGACCAACTTTTTGGATAATATCCGCTTAAATTAAGACTGAAGTTTAGTTTTTTAGTCGAGTCTGGCAGCCCTAGGTGTGTCAAAGACCTTAATATTGGTGTCACCCACTAGGTAAATAAAACGTTACGTCTATATGTATAAATTTGCCTCAAGATATGCAACTACTGAGTCTTTAAGAAGCGGTGTATAAAGGTAAGTAATTTTGACTAATAGCGTAGACAACAACAAGACAAGTTGAGCACTTGTAGCAGTAAAATCGACTATATCCCAAGATTTTTTTTAGTCTTATTAGAAATACTTCAAATCAATTACGATCTTAAATGGACTGGTGTCTAGACACTCCATTATTCATTAAATATTTACCTTTAAAAATGCTATAGCATAAATAATGCGTTCTTCTGCCTATAAAATCTACATACAAAATATTCATAACTTAATCCATCACCTGTCCAATTCAATCCCAAAATTAATTGCTCTACAGTTTACCATTTTTTAATAACTTTATAAAATAAACTGCGCGTTTTATCAATCGAGTGCGTAATTCTTGAATAAAAAATGCGCGACGTATAGAAACAAAAGGTCTAATTTAGAAATGTTTCGGATGCCCCGAACGAAAGCCGAATTGATTACTTCTACATATATGCAGGTGATTCTGAGAAGAATCGTTGGATGTAGTAGCTTCGTTTTGGATTACTTTTTGGGTTTAGGCGAGCCGAATTCTCGGTAATGGATCCACGACAGATGCGTAGATGTTATCTATATATTTTTAGGCACTGATTTTAGTACATCCTGTCAACAAGAACAAAACACAGATTGCGATATGAAATTAAGTTAATTCATTTCTTACTTAATCAATTTGTGATATTTGATATTAGAACTTCTTTTAAAATAAGGTTGCATATTTTTAGGGTTCCGTACCTCAAGGTAAAAAAAGGAACCCTTATAAGATCACTTTCTTGTCCGTCTGTCTGTCTGTCTGTCTATCTGTCTGTCTGTCTGTCCGTGTGTCACCACCGATTTTCTCAGGAACGGCTGGACCTAGCAAATTGAAATTTATACCAGATACTGAGGTCTATGGTTGCTATTAGGTGTATGAAAATCAGGGTCCTGGGTCAACCCAATAAAAAAATATGGTCAAAATTATATTTTTGCG
Source organism: Euclidia mi (assembly GCA_944739405.2). Classification (NCBI taxonomy): domain Eukaryota; kingdom Metazoa; phylum Arthropoda; class Insecta; order Lepidoptera; family Erebidae; genus Euclidia; species Euclidia mi. The sequence goes on from OX123197.2 coordinate 16,137,217, forward strand.
AAATCTTGTAAGTACCAAAATTAACCTTAATTTTCAACTTTTTTTAATTTTCGGAATTTTTCCTTTACTTGTGCTGTAAGACCTTGGTTTTGACCAAAATTGGCAATTCTAGGTCAACCGTAAGTACCCTATAGGTTTTGGGTCGAAAACCTATATGGTAGTTCCCGTTGAACTAGAATCACGAAATTTGGCCAAAAGCAGGGTCTTACAGCACAAATAAAGGAAAAATTACAAAAAATAAAAAAGTGGAAAATTTAAGGGTGTCCCCATACATACATAGTAGACTCCATTTAAGATAGTCCTCTAAGTTGTATGGGCGCTCATACAGATTTAGAGGGCTAGCGTAATTCAACCTCAAATAAGGTAAAATGCGTACGGAACCCTCGGTGCGCGAGTCAGACTCGCACTTGTCCAAATTTTTTTTAAATAATATGGCACTATTCATATTAGTAAAGTATATGTACTTGATATGATTATAAAGATCGATCCCTAAGGGCTAGCTTGGCAGTGTAAATGTCAAAACTATCTACAGCTTTGTAGCCTATCCAAAGGTTTAATCTTCAGTCCAGGCAAACCATAATATTTACCGTCATCCAACGAAAACTCACCCCAGTAGTATCCTTTACACAAAACGGAGTGGTTCCCACTAAACTATCAATAGACACTATACTAAACGGTTTTTATAGTCACGGCTGAGCCACAAATATCTCGATATAATACATTATTATAACGATACCCTTATATTAACGATACGATGTTCCGTTGGTTTGTAGCGTTGATTTGTTTTTGTACGTTTTACTACTAATTTTGTAAATTAACTGTGGTTGTTCATTAATTCGTTTGATGTTATTGTGGTTCGTGGTAGACATAAAATAAATGTCGAATCGTGACACAGAATGTATAATATAATGTGTTGTAAATATTACTTAATTTTAATTGCCGCAGTTTCTTCATTAGCTTGATTATTCTCCATCGTAGGTTTGGATGTGGTCTTAAATAGATCCGACTCATTAAATTTATTGACATATGGATGTTATTTTTACTAGAGGGTGATATCGTCAGACCACGACAATTGTAAAGAATAATGATGTTGCACATATCGTCGTGGTTGTGTTATTTTGTGCATGATAGAGATATTATATTACGTGATTATTTACAGCTTAAGCAAACTAATGTGTTGCTATGATTATTCTAAGGAAAAGTATTATTATTTAAAATTTGTAAAACTAATGTTTTTACTCACGCCTGTATCCTCGAAGGGGTAGGCAAAATTGTTATATTACACCAACATTTCGCCATGAATTTTCAGGTCCCACGTAATAGGGGCGAGCCTATTGCATATTGAATTCTTTCTTTTGACTAAAACATAGTATTAAAATTTATCAGGAAATAAATAGTAATCTTCGTACCCAACCTGACTAGTCTTCTGAATTATAGACTAGCTGTATGAGATTATTCCTAGTATAAAAAATAGCTGGTTAGAAGAAACGAGAAATACATTTAAGGAAAACCGATCAATCAGCAACCACATCGAAAAACCACATCGAATTATGGCACATGCTCGTAATCTGTTCAATATTGGCTAACCCCTTGCGTCAATTCCCACGATATATCTCCGTAAGTCCCATAACTTTGGCGTCACACAAATCCACCATGAAATTGGTGCGTTTACGAATAACTCGAGATACGCTGCCGGCGGGGACCGTAAGTGAATTATAATTTCCATATTGATGTCGAGACAAAGAAAAAGTGTATATATCAAAATTGGCCGATAGGGACAGGCGTGAACGGCTTCGTGAAAATTCAGCATTCAAAATATTTTTTCGCGGGCTTTAGTCGCCGAAGATTCTGTGATAGCTGCACCAAATTAATGTAAAACATTATATACTGTACTAGAGGATACTCGCAGCTACGCCCGCATATTTTATTTTAATTGTTTTTTTTTACAATTCCGTTGGAATTTCGCGAAGCCCCTTCTTAGTACACCCCTACGGTTTACTAATAACATACATACCAAATTTCAGCTTTCGTCAGCGTTGTCTGTCCATCAGTCAGTAACCCAAAATGTGATGTATACATGTAGCCGTGTGGTTGACGGCATAGATAGCCGTGTGGTTGACGGCATAGATAGCCGTGTGGTTGACGGCATAGATAGCCGTGTGGTTGACGGCATAGATAGCCGTGTGGTTGACGGCATAGAATACAAATGTCACCACCCCCTATCTTCCCGTGGGTGTCGTAAGAGGCGACTAAGGGATAACACGATGCAAATACCATCTTTGCGTAGAGACGGAAAACTCGCCATCAAACCCTATACGACTGCCTCGTTGGTCTCGCGGAATAAATGTGCGCGTGGGATCGGGAGGTCCCGGGTTCGATTCCTGGGTCGGGCAGTGTTATTGGGTTTTTCTGTCACGAAATTCTCAGTAGCCGCACGGAGTCTGGAAATATGCCCGGTACGGCAATAGGCTCGCCCCTTATTACGTGGGACTAAAGTATATCTGGCGAAAAGTGGGTGTAGAAATACACCTCTGCCTACCTCTTCGGGGTTATAGGCGTGAGACTATGTATGTATGATGTATAAAAAGGACATTCGCTACAACTATCGCATGTCAATAGAACAACGATGAGTCTCTTATGCGATTTCAATCTTCGAAATTTGTGTTTGGCTCAAAGTATCTACTAACAAAGAGTACTAAGTGACAAATAATTTCTACTTGCGATTTAACTGCAAAAACATTTGTATATACTTTTACTTGCACATGAAAAGGTTTGTATCTAAATAAATGTATTAATAAAGAAGATTAAAATATTATTATAATTTATTTTAAATTGTCTTTCGGGATATATACCACGTACCTTTGTTCGGAGTAATCGATATGTCGGCGTTGTTGTAAGCGCCATGTTCACGAATGTACTGAGGGTATTGTGGGTGGAAGAATGTTACGAGCAAGTATAGAGTATAGTAGAGCCACGGTAATAATATCTAACAGTATTCTAACTCCATACAAACGCGCGAAACTCGAGTTATACCTACGCGCCTCGAGCAAAGTACCCCCTAAAGTATCCAACGGCTGCGATCGTGCCGCAGTCACGAACGTGTTCTTTAGTTAATAAAATATAATAATTATGGGAACGCGTTGTAGACTGTATTGTGCTGTTTGAATTATTCGTTAAGTCACTTAAAGATAAGATTTTTCAAATTCAAAATGTACCTACTACGTTGCAATGTTTAATCCTTAACTTATGAGTGATTAAGTCGAAATTTGATTAGCTTAATCTCTTATTCTGTCGATATTTTTAAAAACATATTGATATGATTGTAGTAATAATGTATTACTAGCCGAACACGTTTACCTGCGTTATGGACAATGTATTATTTCATTGAAGTCTATAATTAGTAGTACCTACCTTAAGAGTTATTTTCAAAATGAAAGCGGATAATAATGTTAGTCTGCTTAGTGTAACCAATTGGTCATTCCTAGGATACTTACATACCTACATAAATTTTATTTGTTTGAATAAAAAAAGTATAACTTATAAGAACAGTCACAAAACCAGAAAGTTTCGAGGAGGTAGATGTAATTAAAATACTTGGAGCGGGCGGCCCTACCGCCTGTTTGCGTCCGGCGCGTTTGTAGGTATATAACTCGGGGAGACGGCCGAGTTACAATACCGTTAGATTATATTACCGTGGTAGAGCCGACGGCACCACTGCCACGGTAATAATATCTAACAGTATTGTAACTCCATACAAACGCACGAAACTCGAGTTATACCTACGCGCCGCGAGCAGAGTACCCATTAGACTGGGCGGACTGTACCTACAGTACCCGCAGCCGCTATCGTGCCGCAGCTCGCATGCGGCGCGTCTGGTAGGTATATAACTCACGAAGACGGCCGAGTTACAATACTGTTAGATTATATTACCGTGCCACTGCAGTGGTGTTGTACGCAAAAAACGAGTAAGAAAGCGGGTAGACCGTTATGCTTGGTCGTAACATTCTTCCACCCGCAATACCCTCAGTACATCCGTGAACATGGCGCTTGCAACAGTGCCGAAATATCGGTTACTCCAAACAAAGGTACGTACGTGGTATAGGTATATACCCCAAAGGCAATTTAAAATAAGTTTAAATGAACACGAAGGTTTGAATTCCTATATTATTAGATACAATTAATAAGGAAAATCTTTGCAACACTCTAGGTACAATTTACATACATAAATATATATTTTTAAAGACAGCTTGTGTTGTTGGATAAAATATGTGACTAATTGAAATATATCGGCCTAATCGAATCGGTCTACCCATAACAGCTGTTGCCCTTAAAAACTCGACATTTGCACATTCTAACACGACAGAACAAATTTGGCCAGCACAACTAATTAGTTAAAATCACCAATTCCCAAATTAAATACATTACTTAGTGTCATCGGAAGTCATAAATTTGGTAGTAATTTAAAAATCCTTTGGCATCACAAAACACCAATAAGAAGGGCTATAAGGGACAATTATAGGACACCTGGAGACAACGATTACAGCCTTTATAATTACTGATGGTTAACTGGTTAATCGACGGATGCGTATGGAAGGTTGTGAAAAATCAGTTATAGGACAGGAGCTGGACGATATTTCTTATATTATTTTATGGAGATTGCTACGCTTATAGTTTCCTTGCGATATCTAGTTAGAAATAAGGAGATCGACTGCAAAAACAGAGTCGCCGATACATTTAGCTCTCCGTATAGTCAAACTTAAGTGTTAGTAAGCAGAGCATATATATTGCTCGACGGACCCATCGCTATTGGCATAAAGATACTGGAACGGTGGCACCGCCATCGGTCTATGTGACAAACCTTTGGGAAGGCCCATATTCAGTAGTCTTCAGTCTTTCGGCTGGAATGTAGTGAACATACTTAAAACAACACACAGCATTTGTATTTGCAAATAATATATGTATATCCAAAGAAAATCTTTAAACTTTTATTGAATAAGTAAAGAAAAGAAAAAATAATACTTGCTCACAATCTCCTAGACTACAAAGATCAACGAGCGAGTCAAAAACCTGCGCTTACACCGACCGCATTCATCACTTATCAACAAGTTCGCAGAAACATTCGCGCTCATTGTCGTTGTTTTATCGAAACTGCACTCCACTGTTCGGATTAATCTTTTTAATTAATAATAATGCTAGTATCTACACGATAAATATAAATGGTTTGAGATGTTTTATCGCCCGCGATTAAAAGATAATAATAGAATATCTTGGTTGAAGCTTTATTTCATTAAAAAAGAGCCGACCTGACATACTACTAACAATTATATTTGTGCGGCTTTGCTTTTCTTCAAACTAATTCGGGTTGTATTTGCCTCTGTTCACAAAAATAAGTTCGTAGTCCAGACAGTCTTGTGCTGATTAGCCCGCTAAAAGGTCAGATCTTTACAGAAATCGAAATTATGACACGACTCAATCAGGGCGCCAAACGCCGATCAAATCAATCCTTTGTCGCTGAAGTATCTCTGTATACTGTATTTCAGCAAAAATTCTACGTTTTTATCACGTTTATAAACAAAACATCAACATCGATGATATTGATCTATTATGTGAAGGGTACCTTCAAGGTTACTTCCCTTATGTGAAATGAAATGTTTAGACCAAATTATACTTTATTCCTGATGTAAACTTTATTTGAATAAATCAAACGTACCTATAGCTATTTTCCCAACTCTTAATCGACCCCAAGATCAGGCGTATCAATCTCATACCTACTACTTATGGTTTCTTCAAAGCTAATGAGGCAAAACAAAGCGAGTCCAGATGGAAAATATTTTAATTCGTTTAGGAATCGAACCCATTATCATTACTCAACTGTACAATGTTGCAGCGCAATCGCCATTCCATTGCACTCGACAATTCTTTAACGTCAAGCAAAAACAAATTAGTCCTTCCCAATAACATAAAAATAACCCATTTTCAACGAAAAGACCTTATTACCGAAGATCGACTACTCCCAAATTTGAATCACTTAACATATTACAACATCTCAATTGATTACAATCGAAGCAAAGTCAATTAAATTCGTAGCCTTTTTAGAAAATGTATCGCTCGATATAAATCAGTGGCGTTGCGTTACGAATTCAATGGATTTACATAATCGACCACTTCACTGCCGCTTAACTATCGGTCCGTCCAACCATGTTTCATTGTAATTTTAATGCAAGCCTACTTTAAAACTGCACTTGCTTTTTATAGTCTCAACTTTACTACCTTCAGAATAAGGTTTGAAGTTTTAACGAGGGGTGTAGATGGATGGTTGTGTTCGGATATTTAAGTGAGAACGGCTACAATGGCACAAAGAAGAGTCCGCAATTAAAGTAGAGCTTTTTGCGTCGTTTCAGCGCCGGAGGCTTTTATGCGAGGCGACGCATTGATTGTGTTTATTGATGTGACAGATAGAGGTACAAGCAATTGTTCCGACAATGCTAATACGAGGTGGTCGCTCTGTTCTTTTGAGAGATAAGGCTTGTATTAATGTGGCAACTCTCCAACCTCCAACATGGTAGGTGGCAATATACATATATTCTAGTGGCTAAATTACTTTCGGTTGCTTTAATATTAAACTTAGATCTTGTTGCAGATGAGTCAAAAAGTAGTGTGACGTACAATAGTGATAAGCGTACGGCTAGTCAGAGCAGGGCAGCAATAGCCTATTGAAGAGACTTACAGACTACTGTGCTCGGGGACTCAGGTTTGAAACCAGTTCAGACTACAGTCTTTTCAAAATAATATGCGTATTGAATTCTTAATTATTGCCTGCGGAACGGTGAAGGAAAACATCGTGATAAAATTTCATGTATTTCTCCATAATGTTCTTGAAAGACAAGTGAACAGCCTACGCTTAACTACCTTGGTAAATTATGACGTTAACCTTCTCTATATCTATAGGATAAGTAAGTAGTTGTTGATCTACAGGACGTGTAACCCGTGACTTACACTGCTTCTTAGATAACACATTTGTACCTATTTTTTTGTTGTCATATAATTTAAGCATATAACCTAATATTTGGTCGCATATGTCATAATCTTTACGTATAAAAGGGATCTGAGGGAGTCGAGTCGAATCTTTTTGATGCCATAGCTTAATAACATCGTTTACATTTCTGAATGTTCACCAATTTGAGCAAAGAAGTAGGTATTAAAAAAATCTATTACAAAAATTTGTTACAACATAATCACTGAGTAAAAAACTAACTTACAGAAAACGCTTAGACGGCAATAAAATCACGATGTAGCCTTTCACAGTCCGTTTCTGGTCACAAGCCTCCCCTGATTTGCATAACAATAGTATTGTGAGATAGTACTATTTCACGCAGGCTAGACGGGTTGGACTATACAGTTTGTCGTAGAGATATCAAACTCTGCCCAAAGGTACTGTATTTTTCTTAGTCGTCTCTTACGACACCCGGGGCATGAAATGGGGTGGTGACCGTGGTGACAATCTGTCTGTTCTTAATCCATCACCACACTTTTCGCTTTCATCAGCATTCACTCTCTATAACGCCATAATCATTTTGAAGGTATTTTTACCTTGTTGATATATCAATTACTAAGGAAGGAGAAGACCTAGACACGTTCTCTGACCAGATTGGAGACATCCTAAAAAAAGGACAGGTTAGAAGTACTCGCACCCTTAACCGAAGAGCATGCATGAGAATTTTGATGGGAGTGAATGAAGCAAGAGAGATATGTCAGGATCGTTGCAAATGCCGTTCCGTAGTCTCTGCCTCCCCCTCCGGGAAACAGGCGTGAGTCTATGTATGATATATGAATGCTTGCATATTACTTCATATTTGTAATAATATATATTGCCTGCATAGGGTTCCCACCAAGAACTTAGGGTCCCAAGCCAACCTCACCTGCAAGTGGTGCACCTGCCGATCAACGGACGAGGCTCTGGCAAACAAAATGTTCCAATAAGCGGCAATAGGCTCGCCACCTATTACGTGGGATCAAAACACTGGCGAAAAGTGGGCGTTTAATATGCCTCTGCCTACCCCTTCGGGGAAACAGGCGTGAGTCTATGTATGTATGCATATATTGCCTACATACAGAAGTAATATTAAGACTTTTTGCTTATTGCTTACTCATTCTACGTTGCACGGCTTAACAAAAATACAAATTATTTTGTTACAAACTGCACAATTGCCAGTATGATCCTATAATAAAAAATATTCCAAAATGGAGCTATTTTATTTGCATGATAAGCTGCAGATTAATTTGGGAATCCATTGGCTTACGAACAGCAGCGATATTACTGATTCAACAGTCGGCTTTAGTTTGCTATAGAATTTAAATGTAACTAGATTATGGCGGGTTATCTGATAGGTATTACTATCTGATTCCAAACCAAGCAGAGCCTGCACTATGTAATGGAAAACAGCTAATAAATAGACTTAATATAAGTGTACATTTATGTACACATAAATGCATACATAGTGTACATAAATTACACACAGATATACAACAAATTCATGCTCATCGCACACAGATTTGTGCTGGGTGGGAATCGAACCAACTACCTTCACCTTAGCAGTGAGGGTTAGAAACCACTTGACCAACAGGCCAGTCATTAAATTAAGTATGTATTTGCTTTGCTATCGTTTTTCCTACAGTGAATGACGGATCCAACTTTGAAAATATGATTATCCTAGCTTGCAGTAGTGTTTAAAAAAAATCGAAAAGTTATAAGAAACAGAAACAAAGGCACTCACTGAATAACCGCTATAATACGGTAAGCTAGAGGTATTTTGAGTGAAAAACTAGTACTTCGTTGCTTAAATAATGCTTTTTAACCATAAACCGCAGTGGATAGCCTGATATCATTATAAGGGCATTTTGATTGAAGCCTACATAGGACCACGGTTTCCACATTTTGATATGGCGTGAAAACACCTAATAAACTTCCCCGATCATACAGAAACAAAGAATCGTCGAAATTATTTTTACAGCATTTGGAATTGTGTCAAAAATACAAAATAACATATCTAACAAATAATAACACGAAACAGACAATACATTAGAGCAATGCCTCATACGAGTGAAACAATCCATTGAACAAGGTAGTCTGTCAAGAGGCTGGCAACACAGGCGCTTATTAAAAACATCTCAATGATGTATTGCCAGTAATTTCTGCGGAATACCCCCTTAATAGGGGGTGCGTCCCGTCGGCCCGGCCACCAGTGGGGTATATCCAGGGTTGTCGAATATAAGGACTATTTTCTTTTCTCTTATACTGATCCTTTGGCAGGTGTTTTCCCACTTAAAATTGATGATGCACAAGATAAACTAACCAGACACGAAAAACTGTTAATCAACGTACTATTTTGTCAAATCTCGTGAGATCAGATAGCGAACCGTGGAGTCCTAAACTAAAGTTAAGGGTGCAACTGAAATAACACAACGATGACGATGATGACAATTATTAAGAACTGAATTTCATATGTATACGAGGGTCAAACTGAAAGTTCTTAGAACTGGCCACTTATAAACAATATAATAAAAAAAATATTCTAAAATTTGAAAATAGAACTCTTTGCCAATATTACTGAGTATATATTTCATTCATTTGTCATTTGTTTTACGATTTGGCGGCAAATTGAAAATTGTCTGTGTCACGTCAACATGAATTTAACACGAGAAAATTTTCGTGTAATGATTTTTTATGACTTTCGATGTCATTTAAGTCAACAAGAAAGTTATGATAGACTACGATTGGCCTTTCACGATGAAGCCCCATCTCGTGCGACTGTTTACAACTGGTTTAATGAGTTTAAACGTGGCCGCACTAATCTCACTGATGATGTACGTGAGGGACGGCCTTCTACGGCGACGACTGAAAATAACATCTGTGTTGTGCGGCGTATGATAGAGACTGACAAAAGAGTGACCTATCAGCAGATTCGGACAAGCTTAGGCATCGGTATGAGTCAAGTGCACAAAATCCTCCACGAACATTTAGCGGTCAGGAAGCTTTGCGCCCGGTGGATACCTCATAATTTGACTAAGGCTCAAAAACTCCATCGTGTGGATTGGTGCCGTAAAATGATTGAAAGATTTAACGGAGGTGACTCAAATGCTGTGTTCGACATACTAACAGGTGACGAAAGCTGGATTTACTGTTATGATCCTGAAACCAAAAGACAATCTGCTCAGTGGGTGTTTCCTTTCGAGGAGTTGCCAACTAAAGTGAAGAGAGATCGAAGTGCGGGAAAAAAAATGGTGGCCTCGTTCTTTGGAAGGATAGGTCATTTCGCAACAATTGTGTTAGAGGATCAAAAAACAGTTTCTGCAGAATGGTACACTACCAATTGTTTGCCACTTGTCTTGGAAAAAGTTCGAGAGAAACGACCTCGCAGTAGGATCCTCCTTCACCACGACAACGCCTCGTCGCACACCGCCAAGCGAACGATCGACTATTTGGCGACATCAAACGTTGAATTACTGGGTCACCCGCCGTATAGCCCCGACCTCGCGCCTTGTGATTTTTATTTATTTCCAAAAATTAAAGAAAAACTTAAAGGAAAGCGGTTTATGAATGCTGAAGAAGCGGTGGCTGCGTATCGCGATGCCATTGAAGAGACCCCTAAGGACGAGTGGGCAAAGTGCTTTTCCCAGTGGTTCCATCGCATGCAGCGGTGTATTGACGTCAATGGACAACATTTTGAAAAGATATAATAAAACTAATAACTGGCTAATGTAATCAGTTTTTGATTTTCTAAGAACTTTCAGTTTGACCGTCGTATCCAGCTACAATTGAGCTTTACCTCCGACATATCAAACTTTTTATGAAAAGTTGAATTTCGCACGTGAAAAATTAAAAAGGCATTGTGGCAAAATTACCTTCTTTGAAATTTGTTTTAAAATAGGTTGCTTTTATTTCTTCTTTCTTCTTTTGCTAAATTCAACATTTAATTTTATTAAGGGATACATCAACACATTCACGTTAAAGATATTCCTGGCGTAAAATTCAGACTTTATAAATTTATAGGTCTGAAGTTACGCTGGCTTCGCTGATAACTTTTTATTAACTTACCACGAATACAATTTAATATGTTTTTATGGGTTTTATGCAACGTTTTTCATGTATGTTTTTAAATTGAAATATCTTGAATGCTATCTATCCAAAATGCTGGTTTTGGGTACCTTACAGGCCCACAGCAGGGATGGTAACGTATGCAGATTGGAAAAAATATAATCTTTAACTTTTTATTACCCTTACCATTGGCAATGAACCACGGCCTACAGAATATGATTAAAGATAACCATGGCTCTTGTACAAGCCTGTGTGTTTGGCATTACAGAAGCAATACTATTAAGAATCACATCGAAGACACTGTGTACCGGGACATCTAGGGACGTGATGACGGTTGGACCCCCTGCGCTCTCTGGCAGTCTCTTACGAACCGCAATAGTACAAATACTGTTACGTCGACAATATTCTGTAAAGACAATATTTCCCGGTTATTCTTTGTCATTATAGTCGATACTCAAATTACGGGCTTATCAGCCTAGCATGGGGTAAGTGTGACTCTCCTTTACAGGCGTTTGGGACCTACCCATTTAAACCAACGTGGTGACCGAAACCTTCCTTAGGTAAGTCGACCATTCGTGCTGAAACACATAAGGAACTACTTGAAGAATATTATAACCTAACTAAACCATTTTTTTTTTATAGACTCGCGCCTGTATCCCCGAAGGGTTAGGCAGAGGTGTATTATTACACCCACATTTTGCCATGAATTTTTAGGTCCTACGTAATATGGGGCGAGCCTATTGCCGTACCGGGCACATTATCAGACTCCGTGCTGCTACTGAGAGTTTCCTAACGGAAAAACCCAATAACACTTTGCCCGACCCGAGAATCGAACCCGAGACCTCCCAATCCCACGCGCACATTTATGCCGCGAGACCAACGAGGCAGTCACTAAACCAATAAATAAACTAAAATGTATCCCAATAAAGTAGTAACTAATAATTTAACGTTAATATCAAATACATACTTGATGCACAATGTCAACTATCTCATACCGAAAGTACATTTTAGTGGAGACAGAAAAGGATAAAACTTCTCTTTTTATTTTAGACTAAAAAAACACCGAATTTTGTGCATAAAAAAGCAATGCCAACCCTAAGCATTGTTATGATTTATAGGTTTCTTAATAAATACACGGAGTGGCACCGCGATCGGTGCTGTAATATTAATTGTGAGTCTCGTTAATTATTAATGCAGTACTAGCCACAGAACGCTAATAGATTGTCTTTACTTTGCCCTCCATCGTACTTTGACTAACAAGGAGCTATGTTTTACTGATGGGGCTGATTTTGTTCTACTCTCGTTGTTTAATATTGACAAGTCGGAGAGGTTGACTCTGTTCTGATATTGCGAAAACTCTATGTGACTTTCTTACGTCTTTCCGCGTAAGGCAAAGCAAAAGGAATAGTTATATTTTAAGAGTGTGCTGAAAGTTTATTGGAATACAAAGCTTGTTTATCGGTAGAGTGTTGGTTTTCTGTCATTGTTGAGATACTATCTGTCAGGTCAGCTAGTTTAAAATTAATAAAACGTATAGTTTGTTACTTACTGTATGTAAGCAACAAACTGTTCCATAACCTATTAACATTTGATAAGGATGCCGTGTCATACCTATTTTAACTTGTGTATTTTTACGTAAGTATTCTAAGAACATTTTTAAGGAAATATAAGCGTCGGTATATTATTATGCCCATGCTGAAGTTTTCAAGACAAAACTACACTAACTAACCATTTCGAAATGTGTCTGATATAAAAATAAATCAATGAACAATTACTTACACATAACCACAGTCCCTCGCACAATATAGCCAACCTAAATCAAAAACAAACACAGAATTGTCAACGCGTTTGCACAAGACACATGACATAGGTCTTCCTTAATAGGATCTCTAACGAGATAGACAACTTCTTTACCAACATTTTACGACAAAAACTTATTACAAACTTACTTCACCAAATCCTTGATTTACTCTACGCCACATATTTACTACAATACAATAAAACATAAGGTTACTTCCTCAGAAACAAGAAAAATTGTCGTAACCGAAACCAATTCCAAGTTTACATATTGGTAAGTCGACTGTACGAAAGAGTCTAATCTAAGTTTTTGTACTGTATATCATAAGCCCAATACTGGGCAGTGGGAAGTGGGCGAGTAGGGAGATCGGTCAGTGGGTACATAAACAGGGGCCAGTTGTCTCGTACGCGCAATTTGAAGCAAATGGGCCGCGACTCATTTGCCACCGGCTTGTTTTGGACGCTGTCAAAGAGTAGAGATAGTAAGTAGTGAAGATACGACATGTAATACGGCATGTAATATGCCTAAGATTGAAGATTATATTTAACTGGTTCAGCTTTTAAAATGCGTTTACCTCTGTAAAATATGAAATGGAATTATTTTATAATTGCTTGCAATTAACGTTTCAACTATGTACAGGTACAGTAATGACTGCACGGTTTATGTGGTCTCCTTGAGATTCGACATTGCGCCGTGTATTGCGGGTTCCAATCCCATATTTCCCACACGAGACAACACCTTGTGTGATCCATAAATTGATGATACGAGTCAGGTGTAGTTTGGGTCCGTTCGTTGTATGTTTGAAAAGTCGCGAACACACAATTTATTCCAAGTGCGAGTTGGCTTTTTAAAAGAACGGAAAAGAAAGAAAGAACTTATTTAGTAAATAAAAAATGTTCTCTGACCTAAAAGCTTAATAAGGTCCCCACAAAGGCTGTGCGGCACTGCACAAGTGCACAACATCAACAAGATTATTTTAACATATTTTCAGTATTTGCGTTAACTGAATAATTAAAGCCTGAACGTCGAAGACAATTAGAGGTACTCCTTATACCTCTGTTTTTCTTTGACGTTCAGTCATGTAGGAACCGAGTAAAATATAAAAATTCGATCATCAGTAACCATGTATTTTTAATAAATAAAAATGAAATTATTTACAAAGATGAACATTTTATTCATCATCCATAATCATGTTGCCTAAGTTAATTGTATATTTTAGTCAAAACTACAAAGCTCACTATTGCGAGTCGAATACCTAATTCTAAGTAAAATTATATAATTTTCTTCATATTTATTTAAGTTTTGTGACTTAGCACCTCTGCACAGTTTCATGTTAATCTATGGCCATCACGGACAGTAGTTGCGAACTATCGCACTCGACCGCTACCACCGCCCTAATAAAGAAGGAACATTTTTTACACGAACCTAGCCGAACATTGCCGACTATTGCCGAGCATTACTTACGCGCGGGCGCATCCTCGCACAAATAATAAAAGTATTTGAACTGTACGTAATCTTTTCTATTCATACGTCAGTTTTGGAGAAATAACAATTTGTTATCTCATTCGAATGAAATACGGTATTTGAAGGGAAAGTTACATTCACTTAGACTATTTGTGTTTTATTATAATTTTTTTTTATTATATATGTATTATTCTATATAGAAATAATACAGCCTGAAGAAAGTTTCGTTCGTTTTTATTGTGGAAGAGTCGTGCTATGATGACTTTGGTATCCGATTCACATAAACTGTTCACGATCAAATAGTTTGTAGTGTAAGTTGTCATGGGGTGTACGTTATTGGTTAGGGTAATGATTTACTTACATAATACAATTTTATTATTTAAAAGAGACCTCACACAGACATAATATTTACATACTGCTCATGTGGTAGTTGATACACAGTCACATAATATGTAGTTGAATACACACACGGCTCTTCCAATGACATCTAAAACCAATACCGCAGTCATTGAAAGTGTGTATTCACGCTAGTCCATGGCAAACGTTTGGTTGAATGAAAGCTTTTTAAATTCCCTTTTTTATTCGATTGAGTTATGACGTCAAAAAGGTTCCAATATAGTCAACAAACCAAGCGATTCATTCCTGTTAACGACTTTTCAAAGTTAAAGTTCATCTCCAAATTATATTTTTTTGTCTAAATCTGTTTCTGTTGAAAGAAACAGCAAATTACCTCTAGGTACTATTTAAAACACACACAACGTAGGTATATAGTTTTAAATTCACAGTATGGATATAATACCACCATAGATATAGGGTAATAAGAATATTAGGCATAGCTGACGAACATATTTAATTTATGTCAAAAACAAAACTCCATCAAGATTTCCATTCTTTTAATTATTATTTATTTATATACGAATGTTTCATTAAGACCTTTCAAGTTAAAACTATCTAATCACTACTAAAAGACAACACAAACAATAAGACCATAACTTTCTGCAACATTACCTAAGCAATAGTAAACAAACTTGCACAGTAAAGCCTACCATAAGGTTAGGTAGAGAGGGCGGTGCGTGACGTGGCATTAGCCTAACCCCATAACAATACGCACACGTATAGCTATGCCTACGGGCTTCTCGTACCCGTTTAGGTAGGTACGCATAGCGAGGCTTATAGCCGGCCTACTGTTTAAGCAAAATGATTTATTCACGGCCATCGGATATTAAATAATTGCGGCGATAGCCTTTATATTGATTAATATGGATTAAGTTGCATGTTATGAAAATGCATAATGGCTATAAGAATATACTTAATATGCTTTTTGAAAAAGGCTACAGTAGTGATGATTCGCCTCCAATTGGCTAACATTACCCTACGAGAGATAAAAGTACTAGTAAATTACTACCCAAGCAACAAGAATTCTTTGAATTAAAAATAAATACAGCCGCAAATTTGTTGTTGGTCGCCTATGGTTCTTTAAAATTCTTGGAATAGGCGTTTACAAAGATGGCGTCATTAGTCATGTGGTTCACATTAACTATTTACAAAGGTTTTCTTAAACCAAGATTTATACTTATCTCAATACTAGAAAACTTCCGCACAAGCAATAAACTCTATGCGCTATTTGGTTCCGACGTTTCGCTCGTCTTGCACCGAGCGTGGTCGCGGAGAGACTGGTGAGAGCTCAGCGCCGTCTTGTGGAAGTGCGGGTTTCGGCACCTACCCTCACTTGGTTTTTATTTAAGTTCGCAATGTTGGTACTCCGACACACTACACTAATGACGTCTACACACTGTTGAGATTTATCACTGCGGCGGTGTCTACACTTGCTGATGGAGAATCCAGTCATCAGCAAGTGATGAAGACCCGCTAATTTATTTTGTATACTCTACGAATGTTTCTAGATTCCATCAACGATTACTAAGAACACTAAGTTTCTGAAGAGCAATTTGTTAACAACGCGAAAGTATTGTCTCATGAGAGGATCGAACCTACGACACTTAAGACAGCGCTAAACGAAGCTGTCGCTTAAACCACTACGCCACTCGTGCAGTCGGAATATCGTTGCTGCTAAAGAGGCTACCACGAAAGTCTAAAAATGGTTCAGTTACCACTCTCAGTATATCATCAATATCGTCCTAACGTTGTCCTGGTTGCAAGAAAATAAAACCTAGAAGTCCGAGTTTCACACACTTGTCTAAGCAAATAAAACAGAATATTAGCTTTTCTATAGACCTACTATCATACCGATTAAAATTGCTGAAAGATAACTATAAACTTACAATATCTGTATCTTAAGTAAAATAGCTCTGAACCATCCATCACGGATATCATTAATAATATTGACATGATGAGATCGCTTGGAACAGCTGTTGACTGTCGGGACACAGGTGTAGCACTAGCAGCCCACTCGCCCGATTGTATACTATAGATTCTTTACTGATTTGTTTTCAGTATAAGCTTTTAGTTAATATACTGTATTTTATGGACAGATATGATGGCAAATATGAAGCAATATTATCTAGAAATCACAATAAATCATGTAGGTGTGATTGATTTGATCGATTTGTGTGAGCTTCATAATAATTAGCCTAATCGGCATTGGTAGTGAAATGATTAAGAAAATTGTGCACGTCGGTAGTTTTCAAAGAAGCAAGAATGTACAGCAGGTACAGTTTTATGCATAAGAAGACAATTTTTTTTTTTTTTTTTTTTTTATTTCTTTATTTCACATAAAAAATATACATATCACAACTTATTATAATGATACAAACATAAACTCTAGTGAGTTTTAACGTGTATCATCTCATCGACGTTACAATTAAAATATGTATAGTAGATAGGTATTTAAACAAAATGTAAGGCATAACATAAAATAAATAAATTGAGGATACAGAAAAGTGCTAAATAATGAAGGTAGTTATGAAATAATTTTACACCAAGTATAACTATACGAAGCGCGGTCGATACCACAATGGCCGGCTTGTGCTTTGATACAGGATGTTTCCAAGAATAACATGGTCATAGGCATTGTAAATTGAACATGATTATTATAATTTAAATTATTAAGTATACTAATTTGTATTTTGTAGAAAATGTTTACTAAGCTTGTATTTTATGTTTTTATGTGTTATATCATTTCGAAGTTTTAGCGGTAATTGATTAATGAGGTTTGGCACAATGTATTTTAATGTTCTCTTACCGTGTAAGTTTTTGTATTCTGGGATTAATAACTTAGCGTTTGTCACACTACGGGTTCTCATCTCGTTATTTTGTAATATTTTAGTATTTTTGAAGTTATCATTAAAGTATTCTTCAATTAATATAGCTAATTTAGTCTTTTCGTGGACAGGTAAGACTTTACAAAAATTAAATAGTTCATGGTAGTCACTTTTGTATTTCTCTTTTATTTTATATGGAACTATGATTTTTAAAATGCGTAGTTGTAGTGTGTATATTTGATCAAGATGCGTTTTATATGTTCTCCCATAGCTCGACAAGCCGTATGAGATTGTCGATTCTACCAGGGATTTGTAAAGCATTATAAGGGTATTATATGGTATTTTATGTTTTATTATTGAGAATTTTGCCAGCATACATCGTAGTTTGTCACTCACCTCATTTATATGTTCCTTCCAACATAATCTATTGTCTATTGTCAAGCCCAAGTATGTTTGTTTATGAACAAGATCTATACTTTTACAGTTACAAGGTATGGTAACCTGTTTACTATGCAAGCAATTGTGGCTGTGTGCTATCAGACAAGGTATATGTGAACTCCTGTTTTGACTAGTACTAATGTACATTAATTTAGTCTTTTCGGCATTTAACACTAAACCAGCGTCATGTGACCACTTAGTTAACCTATCGAAGTCACCTTGTAGTTTATTTTGGGCCTCCTTGACACTATGACCAGTAGCTACAATGCAAGTGTCGTCCGCGAATTGAAATATTTGGCACTCTTTTATCGTATTAAATTAAAATATAATTAAATATATACGTGCTAAAGTTGACCTTCATTTGATCAGTTTGCATGTATTACTTATTACACACACAATTTGGGAGCATAAATTCCAAAAGAATTTAAGAGGGAATACGTTTGCCGATGGAGTTCTACTTGATACAAAACACACACCCCAAACCCAGTATGTAGATACTAATATGAAGTCAAAGTATATGAAAATATGCTTTAGTTCAACGATGCTCATCACATGCTTCCCAATAAATCTCTTTTCTTTGATTTAGGACCCTCAGAGAGAGAACTAAGCGCATATTTTGGCGACCGGTTGGCGCAGCGGGAGTGTAAGCGACTGCTACGCCGAAGGTCGCGGGTTCGATTCCCGCTCAAGTCAAACATTTGTGTGCATGAACATGGATGTTTGTCTTGGTCTGGGTGTTTCTATGTATAATATGTATGTATTTACAAAAAAAAAGTATATATGTATGTTTAACCATTATCTAGTACCCATAACACAAGCTCTGCTTAGCTTGGGACTAGATGGTGATGTGTGTATGTGGTAGAATATTATTATATTATATATTATTATATTATTTTTCTACACCACTGCCCAACATTTGAGAGGTTTAAGTTTGTGGATGTTTTATAGAGCTAATACCTATATCTAAACGTGGTACAACTTTGTCCAGATCAGACAAAGTTTAGCTTCGTACGGGAGTCAAACGCTGAACAAGCCAAAGTAAACTTCATGTAAAGTAGTGTTAACAACTAAACTACCCCATCAACCGACATCAACTTACGATAAACATAGTGAAAAATATGTACATCTTATATGGTGCCCTTATAGAAAACTTGCACGAATCAGTGTTTGGAATTTGATTATGTTTAAACAGTTATAAAATCTTGGCGATCTTACGAATATTCAAGTAACAAGGGAGAGATTTCTGCGGCAAACTGATAAATTATATATTACTATACATACATATTAAAGAGAAAACTCGGAAAACAAACATAATATGACTGTACACAATTTTTCCCAGAACAAATATAACTAAGTTATAGCTTTGTCCAGGATGGGATCGATGCTACAACCATCGGCTTTACAAATGACCACTAAACCTGGCCAGCCTATGTGTATTAACTATTTGACGACATGGCAAAAACTATATCAATTTATGACGAAGTTTTTAACTAAATGATTTCACTTAGATTATTCGCTTATCTCTTTTAGATATATTTTTTTAAATTTCATTTGAATCAGGTCAGTGGTTGGATGAGGCCGTGAAATCGTAGCAGACAAACAGACACATTGATTTCTCGACTACAATACCTACTTATCAATCTGCATCAATGTGATGCAGATGCATTGTAGAACGAAATTTATGACCGTCTGAGTACTTTTCTAATCTCTTCTTTATTAGACTTTTTCCAATTACAATTTTACTGTTAGATTTCATATGATTTATTAGGTAAATATAGATTAACTATATCACCAACCTTTTCTAAGTTAACTAAAACGGCTATACTTACTTTATGCAAACTTTGAGCTAGACTTTTTCAAAATAGAATTTTGAATAACGTTTATTTAAAAACGTCCACTACTGAACATAGGCTACGCCAAGGTTAGGCTTTGAGTCTCGGGTTGTCTCGTGTCCCGAAGTCCCGGGACTTTTGGTAAATTTGGCTGTCTAGTGTCCCGGGACTTTCTAGTCGGGACACGAGACAGGACACAGATGTCGAAATTTTATATTTAAGTACTCAGTACTTCCGCGTAAATACTGAATACACAATAAATGCTTCTGCCACGTGGCCACATTGGTTGTTTTGTGACGTTTGATACTTTGATTGATATTGTTTCTCTGTCAGGTCAGTCAGTGATCAACTTAATTTTATGGGGTGAAGAGCGGTAATTGTATGATATAATTTTTTAATTGAATATTTTGAAAATGCCCACAACAGACTCTATAAATACTCTGTCGTGGGGTACAAGTGCGAGGATTGTATTTGTAGAAGATAATGATAAGATAAGATAAATATAAAGATAATTTATTTCATAAAACATGAGTGTACAGTACAAGTTGTTTGAACTTGCATGCAAGATGTTATAATTTTGATTAAAGTGTGAGCTACATTTTTTGCCTTTTGGCATACGAAGTTTTAAAAGCAAATTTTAACAGCTTTAATAATAATAGTATTATCCTCATTAAACATATTTAAATAAAATTAATAGTTAGAATAACTTGTTAGGATAATTTATCATAATATAAAATAGAATTATTAAAGAATTTATTAAAGAAGAAAAATATAATTTAGACTGCAATTAACATAGATTTTTAAAAAGTTAGGATTTCATTGGATGTTTAGTGACTGTTGATTTTCAACCAAAATTAAATTTTATGGACACATTTGGGCTGAAATCAATTTAATCCCCATTTTTTAACAGCGCAGGGTATCTCGTATCCCGGGACTTTGAAATTGTCACGACTGACCCTAACTAGCACAACCTATTATTTCAATCGATGATTTTATTGTTTGTTTTCAAAGGGAAACTCCCGCACTTATCAATTATTAAGACTGAAATTAGTGTTAAAGTTGTTAGGATTTAATTTTATATTCTTGACTTTTGATTTTAACCGAATTTGGGTTCTTTCATACATATTGACAGAAATTAACTTAATTCTGAAAAGTCTCGAAGTCGTCGGGCTTTGAATGTTAGCTGCGACTTCCTGAAACTTTGAAACTGTCGAGACTTCCCAGACCCTATAATTATGGTTGTTAATTTTCACCAAAAGTGTTATTCATACATTTTGCCAGTAAATTATTTTGATTCTAATTTTATTCTGAAAAGTCTCGAAGTATCTTTAAGTCCCGGGACTTTGGACGTCGGCTGTCACGTGTCCCGGGACTTTGAAAATGTCGAGACTTTGCAAACCCTAGCCAAGGTTCACCACACAGATCACTCATCCGCCGCCTACATCCAACCACTTCCCACCGAGCCAACAATATCGACAAGTGCGGTAAGTCCTACCCCTGCTGAGTTGTTCGGTGCGTGAACGCCACTTTACCATACTGCTCCAACAGCCACCGGTGCTCAACCTTTATGCCGACTCAACTTCGTTTGGCACTCAAGCTTGACTACTCCGAGAGCTATGTCGGTGTCTTCAGGTCATATGTGCTACAGAAAACTGTATGCAAAATTTTCAGTTACCTACTTGGTCTTTTTATCGGACTCTTGAGAAACTTGAATTAATTAAATTGCATTTTTTTTAATTCCTTGGTCATTTCGTACATCTTGAAAGATTAATTTAGGTCCCACTGACCTACTACACCTATTACCTCATAAAATATTTATTTAGGTCTCACACCAAGCTAGCCAATGCCACAAACCTACAGCACTCGGTGTGTTTGGTAAACACAGTTCAAAAACTGATACTTATTAGTAAACCGAACAAAACATCGTATGTTAAAACTATTTAACTTGAATTACTTACACCCGTCTGTACAAGTGTGGTCTTATAAAAACAATCCAAGTCTAACATTTACGTGTTAGAGAACAAATACGAAAACAGTTAATGAATAATGTAATTGTTCGTGCGAGCGGCACGGCTCGGCACAATGCGGCACGGTACGGCATACTACGGCACGGCACGACAAATTAAACAAATGCAATGATTTGTATAAATAAATTCTTGTTCTTGCAGCGTCCACTGTGAACCAATCAAATTACTTCACTTTGTTAGTTGATTGCGCACAACGAGCGAGAAAATGCGATGCGGCAATTTATTTTAATATTACTATATTTACAAACAGGTACGAGATGTTAGGGTTAGGAGAATATCCAGGAAGCTCTCATGCCACTCTTTTAAACAGTCGGATCTTAAATATTAAACGAGTTGTAGCATGACAAAACGAGGTGTGTACAGCTGATATACTAACAGCAAAGGTCTTGACGAGGTTCGACCGTTAAAAATCAAGTGAGTATAGGACCATACTCCTCTTAAATAAGATTCTAAGAGTTAATTGTTCTGTTTTCGATAATCCGATTCAGAATCTGTTTTTTCGTCATCGCGGTTCTCTTTTAAAGCATATTTCGTAGTTCTTTCCTCCAAGCCGTAACGACTTACTCTACCTTGACCCTACACCTCTGATGCTGAGAAAGAACATCCATGTAATGACAGTGACATTCTACGCAGCAGTCTATTAGCCTCTCTACTAGAGCGGCAAAGGCTCCCATCACAATGTGAAGTTGGCCTACGACCTTCTGCGTAGCAGTCTACTAGTCTCTCCTAAGCTATCATCATCATCAGCCCCTTACAGTCCTCTGCTGGACTAGGCCTCTCCTTTAAAAGGAGGAATTGGCCTACTATACCACGCTGGCCAAACGGGTTGGTATAGGGTTTGTTTTAAGTTTTCCTTCTCTTAGAGTGCTGTTCTCTGCATAGTATGGTCCTTCTGTCGGCTCTTACGACACCTATGGGATGATATGGGGTGGTGACATTGCGTATTCTTAATCCGTCACCACACGGACACGCAGAAGCAATCGCTGCCAGTAAAACGCTACAAAGTTACCACATTCATTTTACCGTGCTTCGTAATCCCAGTCCACACAGTTCGACGTCCATGTTGGTCTTAATTAATTTACACCCGTTCTTGTCCAGGTATAAAGTAGTTCTATGAAAAATCGTGTTAGCATCGCGCTACGTGACTAATAGGTACGGCAGAGTTGTTGCTACGTGTGTATTGTTCATGCTACGTTTTTAGTTTTATACACACATCAACAAAGTCTAGGGATATCTTAATCCTAAATTATTTACGAGTTTATAGTTTAGAACCTTGTTAGTTTCCACAAAAAGTTTATATACAGATTAAAACCTCTTTTATTCTATTTTCAAAATTTGAACATGGAAAGAAAAAAAACAAAATAATAAACAAAATATGGCGGCAAATTTGCTAGTAATTCGTTACATTAAAGAAAGTTAAAACTGTTTTATTATAATTATTAATGAAAAGGGTTTTTAATTGTTTTTCTTTTTTAATTTAACGTGACGTACGAACTTTAAAAGTCATGTCACGTCGTCATTTGAGTCGAGATGAAATGTTACGAGCCGTGGGCATGTTAGAAAATGGTGCAATTCAACGCGTCGTTGCTGAGGCCCTACATACCAGTCAAAATGTGATATCAAGGTTGTGGTCACGTTATCGCAGTACTGGAGATGTGGCCGAACAGCACACAGGTAGATATCGTGTTACTACGCAGAGACAGGATCGATTTCTCCAAATGACCGCCAGAAGACAACCCAATATCACAGCGCTGCAACTAGTGCAAAGGCTCCAGGAGGACCACCAGCTGCTGGTAAGCGACCAAACCGTGCGAAGAAGGTTACATGAAGTTGATCTTCATGCTCGAAGACCATTGCGTGTTCCAGCATTGCGACGTGGCAATCGCGGTCGGCGGCTTTCGTGGGCTCGGGAGCATTTACCATGGAGTGACGAACAATGGTCTTTGGTGCTGTTCACCGATGAGTCCCGGTTTGGGTTTCACCCGGATTCACGAAGAACACGCGTTTGGAGAGCTCCAGGGAGAGTTAGCCGTCTACGGCACCCTCAGGAGGTCCACCCATACCAAGGCGGGACAATCATGGTGTGGGCAGGAATTCGTCTTGGCGGACGAACCCAACTCGTTTGGATCCAAGGCAGCATGACTGCACAAAAATACCACGAGGAGGTAGTAGAGCCCGTTATTGTCCCACACAGAACTCAAATAGGCCATGAATTTCTACTCATGCACGATAATGCTCCTTGCCATACGGCGCGGCTGGTATCGACCGCTCTCCGAGAGCACGATATTCAAGTTTTGGATTGGCCTGCACAGTCGCCCGACTTAAATCCTATCGAGCATGCCTGGGACATGTTACAACGAAAAGCTTTGAGAGATTTTCCACCAAATTTGACGACTGAACAACAACTTTACGAACACTTGCAAAGGACATGGGACCTCATACCGCAGCAAGACATTGACAATTTAATTTTAAGTATTAACAATCGATGTCGATGTGTAATCAATGTAAGAGGTGGCAACACTGATTATTAATGATTAGATTTTACAAGATTTTTTCCATTTTTATTAAAATTAATAGTTTTTTAAGAAGAAATGTTTGTTGTTATCATACTAATTTTCCATGATGATTAAAAAAAAAATTTTTTTTATTTAAAACAAAAAAAACACGAAATGTTTTTTATTTTTATTAAAGACCTTAAAATAATCTATGATTCTTCTATTTACTGTATCAGAAAATTCTTCATAGATTTTTAGATATTTGATGAAATATAAAATATCCCTAGACTTTGTTGATGTGTGTATGTTAAGCTTTTGTGCAATTTTACAAAAGTTTTGTTTTATTAACAAGGTTGAGCTAGTCATGGGTTTGAAGGCGGCTTAAAACTTTGAATATTATTAAGTAACGTGCCTGAACAAATGGCTTAGTGGTTTAACGATCCACAAATAGTTGTTTTGTGTCCGGTGGTTCCTTCTGTCCATTGATTGAATATTTGAACCTCCTCTGCTAACTTTCTCGTGTCACCGGATTTCCTTGGGCGGGAAAAATGATACAATAATTAAAGATACAAGTAGTAGATGACTAGCCTGTTGGTTTAGGGGTAGGTGCGTTTATATATTACCAAATCATCAAGTTTAGATGCGAATTGATGTTGAAAACATATTTTTGTTATTCCTTATGCTTTTGCTTCTTATTTTTCTTCTATATCAAATCACTTTATATATTATAAGAATAAAACTGTTATTCCTTATGCTTTTGCTTCTTATTTTTCTTCTATATCAAATCACTTTATATATTATAAGAATAAAAGTAACTACGTTAAAAACAACTGACTTCAAAAACGAAAAATTAAAAATAATCAAGATTTAATATTAATTAAATACTTCCTATTATTTATATGTGTTATATTTTACTAATAGGTTAGAAGTCAGTGCCAAGCCTTAAACAAATAATAATATTTTAATCACTTAAATGAATACGAGCAAATTAATGCAATGAAATGGGTTCCCACCAAGAACTTAGGGTCCCAAGCCAACCTCACCTGCAAGTGGAGCACCTGCCGATCAAAGGACGAGGCTCTGGCAAACAAAATATCCCGATAAGCGGCAATAGGCTCGCCACCTATTACGTGGGATCAAAACACTGGCGAAAAGTGGGCGTTTAATATGCCTCTGCCTACCCCTTCGGGGAAACAGGCGTGAGTTATATAAAAAATATGTATTATAAGGAGCTTCAATCATTACGGAAATGTATTCAACAGAATTCCTAAACTAATAAATGGTCATATTAATTATGAAATGCCTACTTTAATTTAATGGTTTTTGAAATTTGATTTGTTTTTGAGTAAAATATAGATTTGGTCTCATTAATAATCGACAAATCTTTAATCATGGCATTACCGCATGATTTACGTCCTTGAAGTCACGTTTTATGTGACCAATTCGAAACTATTCCGCATCAAACAAAAAATAATCACGTAAATCGGTTAAGAAACCTCGGCGAAATCGGTGTACATACATCCAAAAAAAATATATACCGGCCGAATTGAGAACCTCCTCCTTTTTTTGTTGAAGTCGGTTAAAAATAAGACACAGTTTGGGCTCAGCGATAAAATGTCAGTCTGGGCGACTGACTGGCCACTAAGAAATTATTTTCTGACACCCTAAACGAGGAAAAATGGAATTGAATGATTGTTTGAAAGTTTGATGATTTCGGCGCTTCCACTATAAACTACTTGCTAGTAATCCCATACACAGTTAACAAACTTTATACACTTATTAATAAGGGACTGAACGGATTCGTTCGGATTTGTTAGTAACAAATCCTCTCTAAAACTTCAAATAAAGGCCCCAAATTAATTAAAGGTACGTGCTTTCACTCTAAAGTGGAAATTGTATCGTTTGTTATGCTATTACTCTGCTATAATAATAGTTTTAGAGATAACTACAAGTGTCTATTTCTTTCTCTGATATTTTGCTAGTATCAAATAGTGGAGTGCAAATTGAATAGTGGTTACTTAATTTTTTTATTTATAGACTCACGCCTGTATCCCCGAAGGGGTAAGGCAGAGGTGTAATATTACACCCACATTTCGCCATGAATTTTTAGGTCCCACGTAATAGGGGGCGAGCATATTGTCGTACCGGGCCCATTACCAGACTCCGTGCTGCTACTGAGAATTTCCTAACGGAAAATCCCAATAACACTTTGCCCGACCCGGGAATCGAACCCGAGACCCCCCAATCCCACGCGCACATTTATGCCGCGAGACCAAGGAGGCACTTAACCTCTTTCTTAACCTCTTCAAAAGCAATATAAATAATGTTAAACAAATAAGAAAAGTGGAAAGGCAAAGGCTTCACCTTTTTTGTCTGACCAACTCGATTTCACTCTGAATATTGATTACTGACCACACTAGACTTAACGGCGATGTGCTGTTCTAAGTAGTCATTTTAATATCATTTTAGTGTTATCGCTGTTGCATCAAAGTATTGAATACAGAGGTTAGGATCTACTATTTAGTCTAGACAAGTCTAGACTCTCGGAACGCTGCCTATCGTAAGATATGATTTGTCAAAAGGCCTAGAAGTTTTACGCTGCGTCCACCACGCTGGCCAAGTGCTGGTTGGTAAACTTGATGTGTCTTTTGAGAACATTGTGGTGTACTCTGAGAAATGCAGGCCCTATCCCTATAATTTTTACCTGAACTTAAACTTAATAACTTGGTAAAAGTCAGTAGGTTTATTTTTTACGAAGTGGAAATGAGAGACGGAGTAACGGAGTATGTGATGTTACCACTAAAAACCACCTCGACTGCCAGCCAAAGACGCCCTACGGGATGAAGACTGGGTACTGGAGCTGTCCAGTCTTCCTCCCATTACACCTAGTGCGCGCCGTGTGTCTGACCTTGAGACTCTTTGTATAGCTGTCCGTCTCTTCATTTTGGCTATTGCTGCATTCTCAAAGCTTTTTAGAACAGCCCAAACTGACCTATTGTACAATAGGTCTTGTGGAAATGCCTGTACTTAAGTCTCAGCTATTACAATTTTTGATACTTCTACCCATTCACACAAATAAAATACTTTCTTTTTTCCTTTTCTTATAGCTTTTGAGAGTTTATCATCTCAAACAGTGGCGGCTCGTTCAAAGGAGCACTGGAGCAGTGAACTCCCATAATTATAAAATATATTAATAAAAATCATATATTCTTTTTCTATAAACATACTCAATATTTTAATACACACCTATTCTCTTTTCTATAATGCATATCCACAAATAAGTATTCAACTACTAAGCTATTTATTATAATTTTGTCAACACTCTTGAAACATAGGTACATAGGTATTTTTGTTGAGTGGAGCGCTCATAACAGCGCTCTTGATTGACGAAACGCTTAATACTGAAATGTAATGAGTGCGAAAGAGAGAGCGTTCTATGCGCCTGGCGCGTGAGACAAAAGATTTGTATGAGAAATAAACCAAATACGGAGCGGCGCTCCTGGCTAGCTTGACGAGGTGCGCATGCGCGAATATATTACCCGACTAAATGATATGACCATTTGTCACGTAGAAAAATTAAAGCTTGTGCGCCTTTTGTTTCTTATATTGTCTTGCCGGTAACATTTGAATGAAATTGAATGTAAACAAAAGCAAAACATTTCTCTGCAAGTGCGTTGGTAATTTGAAAAGGATTGGTGTTTAGAATACAGTTAATTGTGTGTGTGATTGTGTGTATATGTTTAAGAAAGACAGTTAAATTGTGTATATATGTTACAATACAGTGTAAATTTTATAAAAAAAATGTGAAAAGCTTTGCAAATGAGAGTTGAAGTAAAAAGCAAGGCACCACCTCGGTTACAAATCACAATCACAATAACGTGTTTCTAAAACAAAAACATACACCCGCAGTTTTAAAACGACCAATATGATAAAACACCTTGGTTGCGAAGAAAGTAGCAAACTGTTTTGTGTCCCGTGTATTTTGTTTAGTCCTCGGAGTATCTACTCCGGCGCCAGCCGGAGTAGATACTCCGAGGACGGATACAGGTTTCGATAATTTAGCGCATCTTACTATTAAAATAAAAACGCATTCACAAAATAAATGGTAAGCATTTTTCATCTTTTTAGTGAACACCCAATATAATCTTTCACGGGCCGCCTCTGATCTCAAATAAATTAATACCTAGAACACTTACAAGTGCTATGAAGCATATTAGCATAAAGTGCATAACTTATTACACAAGTATAAATCAGTTCTTTAAAAGATCAAAAATTTCACCAGCTCTTGTTTCAGAACAACACTCCCGCCATCTGCCGGACACATTGATAGCTCCAGCCGGTCCCGACATTTATTTTCTATAGCCTTTAAAAATAAACAGCGACACTTGGAATGCAGACACCACGCCCATATTTCTAAACAGAACCTACTTTATACCAAACAAAAACACATGGAAACTTTCTAAAAGAGTTAGCATCGTTCAGATATTCGGAATACCAACAGAGGGACGTTATAATAAATCTAGATTTTCTAAGAACTGTGTCTGAATCGGTTCCTGGGTGAGGTCAATGACATTTTGACAAAAAGCCGTCTGGGTTTTAGTATTGTTTAAGGTATTGTGGCATCGCTAACATATCATGTAGAAGGTTTGTTGTTCGAAATCTATTTTTTGGCTACTTTAAACTAGTTTTTTACTGAATGATTTATGATGCACTCGTCTGCACGGCTAAACCTAGATTATTACTTAGATTAGAGGTTAATGCTAATGCAAATATTGTTCAAGTCTGAGGCTATCTATAAGAATAGGAACATCAATTTGCGTAATTACTGGTGACTTTTGAGAAAAGAAGACAATTATTATAATCTTTACGGACGTGTAGCTTGCAGTAGCTTTTTCTGTCATTGTAGCACATAGTGCAACTCGCCTTTTATCCATTGAAATGTTATCTTTTTTTGGGCCTAGCATGCATTTGGCAGAGGAAGCAATTTCAATTTTTAGAAGTGTGGAGAGGGCTAACGTGGGGTCGTACCTCTTGTTCCACAACCGTCACCTTGAAAAAAGTGGTGGTGCGGATGGTTTTTCTATTAATCTAGGTAACTATTGATAAGTGCAACCCCAAATGTACCTTTTCAATTGACTAAGTAGTTGCTTTTCATGATTTCGAAAATTCCTAAAGAAGAAGTCCACAAAACAGCATCTTTTTGCAGCAGTGCAGGTCGAACAACACTTAGGTCACCGGTTGTGGGCGTTTAAATCAGGAATCTGGCCTGGCTTGGATGGCAAGTAATGCCCTCAATACCGCTTCTTGTCTCAAGATAAACTGTAAGAAAATATTGTAGAATACCAATATCCAAAGTCAATAAGATACCCACGTCACTCCCGGCAGCTAGTGATAACCATATCTCAAAAATATACTATTTGCATTTCTAATTAAACAAAAACTCCTCAAAATCAAATTTGTATAATCCATAAACAAACACACCTACACACACACACGCACAAACGTGACGCATGTTAACACCATTACGTAATTAAGTTTAATTAGGGTACCGCAGCAAATGTAGCGAAGCGTTCGGGTCCCGCACGCCCCGGGGCCAGATTAAATAAGTTAGAATCGTGCCGCTAATAGTGGCTACCAAACTAACAGCGAACAAATTAATAAAACCACTAATGGGGTACATGGGTACTCCCACTACCATAATGGGATGCGATCAATGTCTCACTCATAGGTGTATTTACTGTTATCGTTTTCTTTTAAGGGTACTTGGGGTGAATTGAAAAATATGTGTAAGGTTAAAATTAGTTTTCATGAGTGAAATAGTGATATGTTTATCTTGCATGCCCAAAAGGAGACAGTTATTTTTTTATTCGATTATTGGGAAGATAATTAAAGAAAATCTTCATATCCTATAATTATCTCACAAACCGCACATAGCAGAAGTCTAGTTGGCGCAAGTTCATTTGTTGCAAATTACAAAAAAAAAACATCAAAGTATAGGGGCAATCACCCTGTCTTTTCACATACACCATTAAGAAGAACACCCAGACGCCAGACATACAGTTTTCCTTGGTTTCGTCCACCGATAAGTAGCCATTAATTCACAATTTCACCTATTTAAAATCGAAAACCTGCTTGGTATAAATATTGAATTTAATTTGATAATTTACTAAATGAAAATAGTAATAATATTTCAACATAAGTAGAAGGTAGTTAGCTAGTTGGCTACTAGTAAGTAGATTTAGCTGAAATACATGCATATTATAGATAAGTAATTTCCAGCCAAGCCCACTCAAAATTATTACATTTACGAAATATATTTTATAAGCCCATAATCCTTCATTAGTTTCAGCTTATAATAATCACTGATTGGCCACATTATTACCTTTAATAATAATAAAACGCACAACACACCCTAATACCTAAATCCCTAACGATTAAAACATTAACTGTACAATAAACTATCAAATTTAGTAATTATGAAACATAAAAGTATATAATTTACTTAATGAAGTCTGATCATAATAATTGTCATACAATTATATTGTGATTTGAGAGAATGAAATTATACAAATTGTTATTCTTATTAAGTTCAAACACGCACGTCATTAGAATATAAAAATGTATAAATTAGATGACAACACCATTCTATAGTCAAACTACAGAATAGGGTGAAAATATACAAGCCTGAACCATCTTCATTTTATTGTTTATAGACTCACGCCTGTATCCCCGAAGGGGTAGACAGAGGCGTAATAGGTATTACACCTACATTTCGCCATGAATTTTTAGGTCCCACGTAATAGGGGGCGAACCTTTTGCCGTTACCGGACACATCACCAGACTCCGTGCTGCCACTGAGAATTCGGAGAAACCAAGTAACACTTTTGCCCGGCCCGGGAATCGAACCCGGGACCTGCTATCAGCAGTCGCATACGCTATCCACTGGACCACGGAGGCAGTGATCTTTAATACACCCTATTTCCTAACGACCACTAACGGTACTATCCTGAACTGCGCTCTTAAACCTCACGCATGCGATTACTATACATATCATGTGTCTCTACTGCTTACGTCCACGTTCGACTTAGCTTGAGCATCTAATCTGGTCGGAGGATCCTCCCTTTAGTTGGAGGAACAAGCACCCTTCCTCGGAAAGCTCTACCGGGAATCAATGAATATACTCACACAGACCACCCAGTTTAAAGTAACAGTGTTGTACTGTTACGTTTGGTTTGGACAGTGAGAGCATTGGCAGTCCAATCAACACTTTTCCCTTCGAGAAACACAGAAGAGCCTCTTCAGTGTGACAATTTATAAACTAAACATCATCATCATCATCAGCCTGCAAGAGTCCACTGCTGGATATAGGCCTCTCCAATGTCACGCCACTGAGCCCGATTTTTGGCTTTTCGTGTCCAGCCGCTGCCAGCCACTTTGCGTATATAGTCACTCCACCTAGCCGAAAACAAAAAATACATATTACAGCCTAATTTTGAATTAAATTAAACAGCGAGAAAAAATCCAGTTTTACCAACAACAACACAAATATTTGACAAACTGCACAAAACTTTAGTTCAAGGAAATCTGGTCCATATAAAAAACGACTTTGCAGACTCCATCCGTATTCAAAGACCAACCCTAGCCTTCATGTTTAGCCCTAAGCTACGCTGGCTATGACACTCTAATTAACTTAATTAGGTACACATTACACGCACCAACTGGCAAACAAACATAGAATTTTCTACCACTTCAACCCTTAACCTCCCTCGGTTTTTTCTAGAACTTTCCTCAAAGAACCTAAATAAGGCTTTGAATATTTTATAGCAATATTATAATTAGTTTCAGAGGCTAATTACTCATTCCGAATCTGTGAAATGAAAATAGTTTTAATATGCTGCTTGTGGTGAAAGTTACGTTTGAGAAATAAGAGTTTTATTTGCTTTGCAGACAAGAACAAGTAATTAAAATAATTATTCTACATTAAGGTAGGTATTCTGTCTGGTAAAATACGTTTTTTATGACTAGCAACTAAAGTCTGTAAAATCTTTACATAATTATAATAAGACAGTATAAAAAATCTGTACATTCAATATATTTACAAAAAAACTATACTGTTAGGCTGAGAATCGGTAATAGAGCAAGAATCTAAAACAAACTGTCTTTTTGTCTGTTTGTCTATTTGTCTGTTTGTACACGCTAATCTCCGAAGCTACTGAACGGATTTGACTGAAACTTTTTTGTTATATTGCTATTGAGTCTGGGCAACATATAGGCTATAAATGATTTTGGAAAATTGAAGACCTGATGCAGAACCACAACAGCCCAGCTAAACTATAAGAAAAAGAAATTGCGCGTTAGCAATAATCGTTATGTCTGATGAGCATTTTCTGATGAGAGATTAAAATTCCAAGATCTCGAACATCTGATGTGGAACTCTAAGAGCCCAGCTACACTATAACATAAACAGACTTGACGTCTTAGCAAAAGTTGTTCAGTCTGATGAGCGTTTTCTGTTGACTTATAAGAAGCGAAGATCTGAAACTTCTGATGAGGAACTATAAGAGCCCATCTGCACTATACCATATACAGACTTGACTGTTTAGCAGTACTTGACCCATGATGAGGATTTTCTGTTGAGAGATCAATATTCATTGTTTCAAAGACCCAAGGAAGGTCATAGGATAGTTTCATCGCGATAACCGACATCCACACGGGCGGAGCCGCGGGCGACAGCTAGTAATACAATATACACGTGAACATTTCACTTGCCTGGCTTGTTGCTAACGGCCATTTTCAATATTCGATACATACATGGATTTTGACAGCCGTGTGGTTGACGGTATAGAATACAAGTGTCACCAGTTCACCACCCCCTATCTTCCCGTGGGTGTCGTAAGAGGCGACTAAGGGATAACATGATGCAAATACCATCTTTGCGTAGAGACGGAAAACTCGACATCAAACCCTATACGACTGCCTCGTTGGTCTCGCGGCATAAATGTGCGCGTGGGATCGGGAGGTCCCGGGTTCGATTCCTGGGTCGGGCAGTGTTATTGGGTTTTTCTGTCACGAAATTCCCAGTAGCAGCACGGAGTCTGGAAATGTGTCCGGTACGGCAATAGGTTCACCCCTTATTACGTGGGACTAAAGTATATCTGGCGAAAAGTGGGTGTAGAAATACACCTCTGCCTACCCCTTCGGGGATAAAAGGCGTGACGATATGTATGTATGTATGTATGTATGTGGGTTTTGAGATTCGAGATTCGTGATTCGTGTTTGAAATATTTTGTATGGAGCTTATGTCAAAAACGAATTTAAAATCTACAGATCTATCTATAGATCGAATATTAAATTCCGTAGTAAGTGGTGACCGCATGAATCTATAGACGCGAGGGTAAACTCATCCGTCCATCTATCTATCTGATTTATAGATGCGTAATCGGTTGTAAAAATTCATACTCTCCCATGCCTCAAAGATCACGGTTATCTGAGCTATTAATTTCTATGACAAACATTGCAGAGAATCAGTACCGTCAAATCTCTTCAGGCTAAACCATAATATATAATTGACTATCTCTTTGAGTTGCAGAGGTCTCACAGCAGCACTCTATGGGAACGCTAACATTCTGTCAAATTTATGTTGACTAGAAAGCGGTTCACGGGCACCAACACAGTGCAACGGGACTAACACTACAGTAAATTGTAGTCACAACATGTGTATATTCATGAATTTACATTAAAGAAAATATTAAGAAAGCTAGTATAATATAATATGTTTATCTCATACTGTCTAGAAATTATGGCTATAGCTGAAAATCAACGCTACAGTTCTTCAATTGTAGCATAATATGTTGAGCTATAGCCTTTTAGACACAATACTGCATCGAACCTAGCGAGACCCGTGTATCTAGTGTATATATATAATTTATATTAATTATTGCTTGTTTTTAAATTAACCATGCTAAGTACCTATACTAATAATTGTATTGTGATCTAATAAACCTTTTTCTATTCTATTCTATATATATATATATATATATATATATATATATATATATATATATATATATATATATATATATATATATATATATATATATATATATATATATATATATATATATATAATATTCTAAGACTTAGGCGTTACACTCATCTAATCTAATGCTAATATATAAAGCTGAAGAGATTGTTTGTTTGTTTGGTTGGTTGAACACGCTAATCTCAGGCACTACCGGACCGATTTGAAAATTTTTTTCAGTGTTAGATAGGAAATTTATCGAGGAAGGCTATAGGTTATATAACATAACGCGGGTAAACCGCGGGCATCATCTAGTATTTCATAAGAGCACTTGACACTGTATCTTGTATAGCATTATGGATGGAAATCCAACCTCATATGAGTATATTAAACTTATAACTCACTCCTCAGCTAGTCTGATGGCTATAGGCCGTAAAAACTAGCGTAAACTAGCGTACTCGTAAAACGCCGTCCTACCTGTCCTGCAAAACTAATTGTAACATCGAATGCAACGTCATCTACCAGATCAAATTATATTTCAAATCATCAAGGCACTCATAGTATGTTATGTACCTATAAAATGCCTAATTTATATTCTACGATGTACCTACATTATATATTATAGTCCCATATTCATCTCTTGCACCAGAAAAAGCTTGATTAATATATTCGAAGCGTAGCATATTTATATACAGAATATATTGCTTACCTACATAGAACAAGAATGGCATCATAACATAGCACAAATGGGTCGGCATAATGATTTGTTACACACAATAATCATATCCGGCCGGGGATCGAACCCTGGACTGTAAATCACGACACGCCGAATTAACCGCGTGACCTTAGCATTGGGGCCTTACCCTAATATATGTGGTATGTTGGGATATAATACTGAAAGATAAAATTGGACTGCCTCGTTGGTCTCGCGGCATAAATGTGCGCGAGGGATTGGGAGGTCTCGATTCCCGGGTCGGGCAAAGTGTTATTGGGTTTTTCCGTTAGGAAATTCTCAGTAACAGCACGGAGTCTGTTAATGGTACAGCAATAGGCTCGCCCCCTATTACGTGGAACCTAAAAATTCATGACGAAATGTGGGTGTAATATTACACCTCTGCCTACCCCTCCGGGTATACAAGCGTGAGTCTATAAAAAAAAAGATAAAATTGGTCAGGAAGGTCAGCAGATGTCGTAGTATAAGCTATGCGTATATGTATTAAGGTACTAGTATCCTCTTTTGTGGAATCTGTGTATAATAAATTCTTCCGAAACTGACTGACTGACAAACATGTCTGTTTGTCGCACAGCGAAAATAATTACGAGCAAGTAGCTGAGAATTCCCGTGTATGTTCCTTGGATTTGTTTTATGCATACACCTTCTGATGGCGTGGAGGCATAGTGATACAGATCGTGCTGGCTCCCTCAATCAACGTTGAGCCGTACGATTGTTGTTGAATGCGGGCCATCAGTGGGCTGAGTCAGTCAACAGCGTCAGACGACATACTGCATTGTACTTGCATACTAAACCCATTTTGTCTGGACTTTAAAAGATCAAAAAAAGGTAAAAGAAATTGAAATGACAAAAAATAAACAATGACTCTGAGTTTGTTTCGGCCTTTCTTCTCAAGAAGTCATTTAGCTAGGAAAAGCTGGCATCATCTAGAATAGGGTTTTGACTTGTATATGTGTTGTAAACAACCAACATGGAGAAATAAATATGTCTTTATGTCTTTGGGGAGTGTAAAGGAGCACTAAGAAAGGATTTTTGATAATTCCATCCTGACAGAGTCGGTATGAAAGTTTTTACTTCTTCGGGTAGGTGAAGTTGCAGGCAAAAGGTACTTAAAATATAAAGCCAGTAGCAGATGTTAGATTTTGTTTTAGGGGCTTATTTTGGATTCGAGGAGGCTTGAGCCTGGTGAAGGCATATTTTATCAAGGGAAACTAAAACTCCAAATATCTGTATCGACTGTTGTACCTACTGCTTTCACTCGTTTTGTGAATGTTTGTTACTCTTTGACGCAAAAACTACTAAACTAAACTTTGCATTAATAAAGCTTGTAGAAATCAAATGTTCGGCGCGATTCTCAACAGTGAGGCGCCCGCTTAAAGCACTACATTCTAAGTGCAGTCAGCCTTAAAACCATTTGCCAAAATCATGCATGCAGCTACTCGAATATCAACAGTATAATCTATCAAAATCAAGCATAATTATCTGTGTTTACACCTGTGCTTACACTAGATACACACAGTGTAAATGTATGTATATATATTGTGTAAATCATAACCCATCAGATACACTCGGGTTAATCTCTACCTGATCTAGCGTTACTCGTAATTAGCGCTAATCAATCAAGCCAATTAACGTATGTGAATGTACTTTATGCCTATGTATAAGCTATGCGTCTGGCGCGTAATAATTAGTTATGTACATATTTAGTCTAGATACCCATTGTTTAAAATTTTGTTTAAAATACGAGAATGAATGTGGCATTTTCTTCTGAAAATATTTTCTGTCATTCGAGATACTTAATGAGATGTTATCTAAGGCTCTGTTTTATCTAAGATAATCATTATGCTCCTAAATTTTCAAAATCTAAACGAAAGTGTCCTGTTGTATGCTAAGTAATTTAACTGCACCTTATTGGACAACTGTGAAACTGGCTCTACAT
This sequence comes from Euclidia mi, assembly GCA_944739405.2. Taxonomy (NCBI): domain Eukaryota; kingdom Metazoa; phylum Arthropoda; class Insecta; order Lepidoptera; family Erebidae; genus Euclidia; species Euclidia mi. The sequence goes on from OX123197.2 coordinate 16,174,280, forward strand.
AATATGTAGAGCCAGTTTTACAGTTGTCCAATAAGGTGCAGTGCATATTATGCAATACTTAAACTTACACTTTGGAATTAATCCCTTAGCTCCTTTATCTTTTTAAACGGTTTAATTTAGCTTGACCTATTTATTATTTGTTTGCGTCAAATTTAGTAATTGAAATTTAACCCCCTTCCTGATGACAGATTGATCTGATATTTGGTACACACTCTTAATCTTGATGACAATACAACATTATATATTCCTTATGATTGTAAATCCAAGATGGCCGCCGATACAAAATGGCGGATCACATATTACTTCACAACAACCTCAATATGGGTATCAAATGAAAGGGATTGATTGGTAAAATAGAGTTCACTATGAAAAATCCAAGATGGCCGCCGATACAAAATGGCGGATCACATATTACTTCACAACAACCTCAATATGGGTATCAAATGAAAGGGCTTGATTGGTAGGATAGAGTTCACTATAAAAAAAACAAGGTGGCCGCCGATACAAAATTACGGATCAGATATTTCTTCATAACAACCTCAATATGGGTATCAAATGAAAGGGCTTGATTAGTAGAATAGAGCTCACTATAGAAAATACAAGATAGCCGCTGCCACAAAATGGCGGATTACATATTTTCTAAAAATAACTCAGACAATGTAGGTACATTTATTACAAATCTTAAAACATAATCTAAAAACCGTTTAACAAAGAATTTCTTTAACTTAGAATCTGGACCCAAGCATGGGTCTCCTACCCAAGTCAAGATTTTGTATCGTGTCGAGGACTGTATGGCGTTAGGGTGGCTAAAAATGATACGTCGTTAGCGGTACACCACCCAACTTAAGGTAAAGGCTAAAACGTGCCGAGAACTGTGTGACATTAGGGTGGATAAAAATGATATGTCGTTAGCGTTTTCCCCTCAAGACTTTGGCACATCTTGTTGCATATAGACTTGCCCCTCTACTGGACCTCTGGGGGGTCGACAGTTATAATGTCCATCACTCGTGGGAACAACATGGACACCAAATACAGAAAAACAAAAAATAAAACAGAAACAGCTACACAAAGAAAAAGAAGGCTTGAAAAGGCGAAAGAAAAATATAGAGCAAAACGTGCAAAAGAGAGTGAAAGTGAAACTCATATTCGACTACAGAAACGGAGAGAACAATTAGCAGCAGAAACCCCCGAGCAACATGAAGCCAGGTTAACAGGGCAACGTGAGAGGCAAAGTAAGCTGATAGCGTCAGAAACACCTGAGCAGCGTGGGGCCAGGTTAACAGGGCAACGTGAGAGGCAAGTGAACCGGTAGCATCAGAAACACCTGAACAACGCAAAGCCAGGTTAAATAACCAACGTGAGCGTACCCAGCAACGCAGAACTGAAACTAGTCTACAAGTATTCGAAAATACTATTAATTCATTGTGTATACATGTTTGTGAAATATGCACCAAGCGTTGCTATCCTAATCAAATACATAAACTACGTTACAGTACTGCTGCATTAAGATATCTACCTATAGAATTGTCATCGAAAACAACGTTACTCTTATGTTCCCGCTGCCAAACACATGTGACCAGTAATAAAACCATGGCACCACCTAAGGCTTTCTGGAATAATTTGGATCCTGGTTCTATTCCAGATGTGATTCAAGCGCTGACACAGGTAGAGCAACGTTTACTGTGCAGAATCATCCCGTTTATTAAAATCGTAAAATTTACTGGGTTATTTGGGCAGTACGGTTTCCGTGGACAAGCTGTTTTGTTTGCCCAAGACATTTTTGAGGTCAGCGAGAGACTACCTAATATGCTTCCAAGATCTTCAAGCCAATTAGGTATTGTTGTAGTAACAGAAAGATTGGAAACTTTAAACATCACAACAGAATTTACAATATCTCGCTAAAAAGTCTATTGTGTATTGAGATGGTTAATGGAAAAGAACCCGCTTTACCGAGATGTGCGTATTGATGAAGATGTCCAAATTATTGAACAAGAATTAATACGACTTTGTGAGCCCATTGTAACTGAAGACGCAGAAGTTGAAATAATTGAAATCCCTAATGTTTTCATTCCAATTAACAACGTTGCTAAAATTATTCGGGCTCCATGGCATCAGGGTGACCACAACGTTTTCACTAACGGATATACCGCTGTACAATGTAGTGCCATGTCGTTAGCAAATATTGTGCGGGCTGCAATTCTCAGCCCTAATCGATGGAACGTCAATATTCTGAATGCTAACATGTTAGAGGGCGATTCTCTATACGGCCAAATACATGCTCTACTGCCACCAAATGAACTGGATGAAACGGGATATTTAGAGAGACGACATTTTCGTGTCATTAGAGAAAATGTACAAATGTATGGCAAGCGATTTCTATAGAGTATGATGACGACAGTCTTCTTTTTGGAAGTCTCCAAGACGCTGTGAATACTAACAATATTGGCATTACATTACTCACAGCTTTAACGCAATTATTTAACAACCATCCTTCGGGGATTTTGACAGCTTCGAATAAATCTGTCAGCGTATTTCACTATGAGGACAGATATTATTTTGCAGACTCCCATTCTTGCGGACCTAAAGGCAAACCAACAGCAGAAAGGGGCAAAGCCTGCATTATAGAATGTGATAACCTGCAAGAACTTTTCCGTATTTGTAAAAGATGCCTTGGGTCGCGTAATGTCGCCTACAGTCTAACGGCCATTTTCAATATTCGAACTATAGATAGATCTGTAGATTTTAGATTCGTGTTTGACATATTTTGTATGGAGCTTTTGTCAAAAACTGTCAAAAACGAATCTAAAATCTACAGATCTATCTAAAATTCGAATATTGAATTCCGTAGTTACACGCGTTGACGTAAATTTCATACAAGATGTCGTCACTCGTCAGGCGGTACAAGTACAGCAACAGTTATCAAATTCGACAGTTGTTACTATACCTATGCAAACATCTGTAATGTTGCCTATTGATAGCACCCAACCCAATGTCGAAGATGAGCTTGAGGTGTCTGAAAATGTAAACGAAATTAAACGAAAAACAACTGATAATATTATCAATCAAGGTCATGAGATAAAGGCTGAAGAATTTGCGTGGTATCAATTATTCCCATATGGTAAAAATGGCTTGAAAGAACAAAGAACAGTGCAATTAAGTCCTTTGGATCACTATCAATTTCGTATTCTAGGTGTTGATACTAGATTTCAGCGCAACGATTACCTGTTTTATGCTCTTTCGATGTTTGAGTATTATCGGGTCAAGTCAACAATTGCAGCATGTGCTAGAATAGTGGAAGGCGAAAATGGCAATCGAGTAGAAGACCTACACTTATATTTGAAAAATCTTAGAGGTTCCGCTGCTTATTGGCGTAGTGCTTTGAGTGACCTCATAGCACAAATAAGAAGTTTAGGACCTCTGAACTATTTTGTGACATTGAGCTGTAACGATCTCCACTGGAAAGATATGATAAAATTGCTCCTGATGACTGATGGCAGACATCATATTGAGCCGGACGACATAGATATCCACAAAATTCAACAACTCGTCGAGAAGTATCCCGTCGTTGTGAGTAGGCATTTCATGGTACGTGTAAATGCGCTAATGCAGTTCCTTAAAACCGATGATGTAATATTCGGCGGTAAGGAAGTCCTCATCTACATATGGTTGTTTGGGTGCAAAACCACCCGTCTGTAGAGACGCCTGAAGGAATAGCCCGCATTGATTCAGTGTGTAGTACTGCCACTCCTTCTGAAAATTCAGTGCTACACGAATTGGTTAAAAGTTGTCAATTACATCGTCATACTAATACATGTACGAAAAATAACAATACAAATACACTATGTCGTGTCGTTTCAACTTTCCTCGCTCGGAATGTACAGAGACACATATTATTGATCCTTCATCTAATGAATTCATCTACAACGGTGGCAGGATTTGCGTTCTAAAGAGAAAAAGCGAAGATTGTTGGGTAAATAATTATAGTCCTGCTTTACTTAAAATGTGGAAAGCTAATATGGATATACAACCATGTGGCACTAACGTGTGCTTATTACATCGCCAAATACGTATCAAAATCAGAACCTACGAATCTAGATAATGACGTTACTAGAGCTATTCAACAAATTAGGAGAGAAGAAACTGACGTTGCCCGTAAGCTGTTTAAAATATACATGCGTATATTGAAAGAACGACAAGTTTCGGCTTGCGAATACGTATTCAGACTTTGCCATCTAAATATGCGCCACAGCTCAAGAACAACAGTGTTCCTCATTACTCGTAAGCCGGAGCAACGATATAAAGTACTGAAGTTTACTGAGGATGGTCAAGCATCTGGTTATTGCCCCAATATATTTGAGCGATATGAAAAACGACCAACCGAGCATCCTAACTATAATTTCAACAACATGTGTCTTATGGAGTTTGCGATGATATTTGAGCCGCAATACACAAAACCACCAACAATCAATGAAGAAAGCATCGACACTGATGCCTATGTGCCCCATGAGCAAACAGAAAGAAAACGTTTAATTACACTAACAAACAACACAAAAATTAGTATTAGAAACACGCCAGCTGTAATACTTCGTAGCAGCATCGGATCCCGAATCTTACTATTATAGTTTACTGCTTCAATATATCGCAATGAAAGTGAACTGATTGATGAACATGATAGTGCGAGAGACTCATTTCTTGCCAATGAAGAAAGGTTAAAAGAAACAAATGTTTATTTGGGTCTCTATCGAGAGCGTGACAGGCAACTTAAAAACGCGTTTAATCAAGTACACGCGTTCCAGATACTGGAACAGGAAGAGGCCATGGAACTTAACTGTGAAGAAGAAGTTCCATATCTGCCCATGAATGATAACCAGTTCGCATTGGCTAATCAGTCTATGAATGTTGGACAAATAGAAATTTTCACGATGGTAACTCAGTCCATACGAAGTCAAATGTCAGGTGCCGAAGAACGCCTAAAAATATTCTTTACAGGTGGAGCTGGTGTAGGCAAGACATTTCTACTGGATTTACTACGGGACCAAATTAACAGATGCTATGCGAAAGATGCAGTAAAAGTATGCGCACTAACGGGAGTTTCCGCATGATTAATAAATGGAGCTACGACACACAGTACCCTTAAGTTGCCTGTACAGAAAGATGGTCGAATAACAGGTATGTCACCCTTGTCTGGAAACTTTTTGCGAATTATGAGGCAACAATGGAAACCAACCGAGTTTCTGGTCATCGATGAAATTTCAATGGTATCATATCAAATGCTGTGCATGATTGACGGCCGATTGAGGCAAATTAAGAACCGAGAAGACGATTTCTTTGGTGGAGTTAACATTCTACTCTTTGGCGATCTTTTGCAGCTGCCACCTATCAGACAATATAATACCGACAGATATCAACAAGACCGGAGGCTTACCGACAGAACTTGAAATATTTGTAGGTGCAAAAGTTATGTTGGGCTCTAATATAGACGTATCGAAAGGATTGGTAAACGGCGCTATTGGCTACATAACAGAAATTGTTTGGCCTCAGTTTCGTCGGACCCAAATGTACCAAACAGATGTACCGTCAGTTCAGATCGACTTTGGAAGAGATGGCATACACCTTATACACCCTAAAACTATACAATTTCCGGCAAAGTTCAATTATGGGACGGCCGCAAGAAGGATGTTACCTTTGATTTTGTCTTGGGCTTCTACTGTCCACAAAATGCAAGGTAGCACAGTAGACCACGCAGTTATATATTTAGGCTCAAAATTGTTTGAGGAAGGACAAGCATACGTAGCTCTGAGTCGAGTGAAGTCTTTGGAAGGATTGTGTATCGAAGAGTTGGATTGCAACAAGATGTCAGGAAACAAACCATGTAATGGTAAGGCATTACATGAACTCAATAGAATGAGAAGTATTAGGTAACTATCAACAAAACTAAAAACTTGAAAATAAAATAAACTAAAAAAAAATTTATGTTAAACGGTTTTATTACAATAATAAAATGATGTAGTTAGGTTATGTACTAAAAGCTAAAAAATAATTCGGGGAGTCCTAGCTACCAGATCGCACCAATCTTCTCATCAATCTGGGGTATTGATCAGGCAAATATAAAATCGTTGGGCGCGTGAAATTTCTATCAAAATGTTTACTCTGGATACCACCATTTATATTTATACAAACCTTTTTACTTGCATTACCAAGTCTGCACGAGTGTGGTCTTATAAAACAATCCAAGTCTAACATTTACGTGTTAAAGAACAAATACGAAAACAGTTAATGAACAATGTAATTGTTCGTGCGAGCGCCACGGCTCGGCACTGTGCGGCACGGTGCGGCATACTACGGCACGGCACGGCACGACAAATTAAACAAATGCAATGATTTGTATAAATACATTCTTGTTCTTGTAGCATCCACTGTGAACCAATCAAATTACTTCACTTTGTTAGTTGATTGCGCACAACGACCGAGAAAATGCGATGCGGCAATTTATTTTAATATTACTATTTTTACAAACAGGTACGGGATGTTAGGGTTAGGAGAATATCGAGGAAGCTCTCATGCCACTCTTTTAAACAGTCAGATCTTAAGTATTAAACGAGTTGTGGCACGATAAAACCAGGTGTGTACAGCTGATATACTAACAGCAAAGGTCTTGACGAGGTTCGACCGTAAAAAATCAAGTGAGTATAGGACCATACTCCTCTTAAAGAAGATTCTAAGAGTTGATTGTTCTGTATGCGATAATCAGATTCAGAATCTTTCGTCATCGCGGTTCTCTTTGAAAGCATATTTCGTAGTCTTTTCCTCTAAGCCATAACGACTTACTCTACCTTGACCCTACACCTCTGATGCTGAGAAAGAGCATCCATGTAATGACAGTGACATTCTACACAGCAGTCTATTAGCCTCTCTACTAGAGCGGCAAAGGCTCCCATCACAATGTGAAGTTGGCCTACGACCTTCTGCGTAGCAGTCTACTAGTCTCTCCTAAGCTATCATCATCATCAGCCCCTTACAGTCCTGTGCTGGACTAGGCCTCTCCTTTGAAAGGAGGAATTGGCCTACTATACCACGCTGGCCAAACAGGTTGGTATAGGGTTTGTTTTAAGTCTTCCTTCTCTTACAGTGCTGTTCTCTGCATAGTATGGTCCTTCTGTCGGCTCTTACGACACCTATGGGATGATATGGGGTGGTGACACACGGACACGCACAAGCAATCGCTGCCAGTAAAACGCTACAAAGTTACCACATTCATTTTACCGTGCTTCGTAATCCCAGTCCACACAGTTCGACGTCCATGTTGGTCTTAATTAATTTACACCCGTTCTTGTCCAGGTATAAAGTAGTTCTATGAAAAATCGTGTTAGCATCGCGCTACGTGACTAATAGGTACAGCAGAGTTGTTACTACGTGTGTATTGTTCATGCTACGTTTTTAGTTTTATATGTTAAGCTTTTGTGCAATTGTACAGAAGTATTATTTTATAATTTAACAAGGTTAAGCTTGCCATGGGTTTGAAGGCGGTTTAGAACTTTGAAAATGATTAAGTATCGTGCCTGAACGAATGGCTTAGTGGTTTAATGATCCACAAATAGTTTTTTTGTGTCCAGTGGTTCTTTGTGTCCATTGATTGAATATTTGTACCTCCTCTGACAACTTCCTCGTGACACCGGATTTCCTTGGGCGGGAAAAATTATACAATAACTAAAGATACAAGTAGCATTCTTATTTTTCTTCCATATCAAATCACTCTTTGGCAAACAAAATACCCCGATAAGCGGCAATAGGCTCGCCACCTATTACGTGGGATCAAAACACTGGCGAAAAGTGGGCGTTTAATATGCCTCTGCCTACCCCTTCGGGAAAACAGGCGTGAGTCTATGTATGTATGTATGTATGTATCAAATCACTTTAAGCTTTTATATTATAAGAAAAATAAGACACAGTTTGGGCTCAGCGATAATATGCCAGTCTGGACGACTGACTGGCCACTAAGAAATTATTTTCTGATACCCTAAAGGAAGAAAAAGGAATTGAATGATTGTTTGAAAGTCTGATGATTTCGGCGCTTTCATTATAAACAACTTGCTAGTAATCCCATACACAGTTAACAAACTTTATTCACTTATATTAATAAGGGACTGAACGGATTCGTTCGGATTTGTTAGTAACAAATCCTCTCTAAAACTTCAAATAAAGGCCCCAAATTAATTAAAGGTACGTGCTTTCACTCTAAAGTGGAAATTGTATAGTTTGTTATGCTATTACTCTGCTATAATAATAGTTTTAGAGATAACTACAAGTGTCTATTTCTTTCTCGTGATATTTCGCTAGTGTCAAATAGTGGAGTGCAAATTGAATAGTGGTTACTTAACCTTTCAAAAGAAATATAAATAATGTTATACAAATAAGAAAAGCGGAAGGGCAAAGGCTTCATCTTTTTTGTCTGACCGAACTCGATTTCACTCTGAATATTGATTACTGACCTCACTATACTTAACGGTGATGTGCTGTTCTGAGTAGTCATGTTAATATCATTTTAGTGTTATCGCTGTTGCATCGAAGTATTGAATACAGAGGTTAGGATCCACTATTTAGTCTAGACAAGTCTAGACTCTCGGAACGACTGCCTATCGTAAGATATGATTTGTCAAAAGGCCTAGAAGTTTTACGCTGCGTCCACCACGCTGGCCAATTGCTGGTTGGTAAACTTGATGTGTCTTTTGAGAACATTGTGGTGTACTCTGAGAAATGGAGGCCTCCTATCCCTATAATTTTATAATTTTTACTGAACTTAAACTTAATAATCTGGTAAAAGTCAGTAGGTTTTTTTTTTACGCGGTGGAAAATCTCTTCGCGTCTCCGGCTCTTGGGGAAATGAAAGACGGAGTATGCGGTGGTACCACTAAAAACCACCTAGACTGCCAGCCACATACGCCTTACGGGATGAAGACTCGGTACCGGAGGTGTCCAGTCTTCCTCCCATCACACTTACCCTAGTGAGCGCCGTGTGTCTGACCTTGAGACTCTGCATTCTCAAAGCTTTTCAGAACAGCCCAAACTGACCTATTGTATAATAGGTCTTGTGGAAATGCCTGTACTTAAGTCTAAGCTATTACAATTTTTGTTACCTGTACCCAATCACACAAATAAAATACTTTCTTCTTAAGGCTTTTGAGAGTTTATCATCTCAAATAAATGAATACCTAGAAAACTTACAAGTGCTATGAAGCATATTAGCATAAAGTGCATAACTTATTATATTACACAAGTATAAATCAGTTCTTTAGAAGATCAAAAATTTCACCAGCTCTTGTTCCAAAACAACACTCCCGCCATCTGCCGGGCACATTGATAGCTCCAGCCGGTCCCGATATTTATTTTCTATAGCCTTCAAAAATAAACAGCGACACTTGGAATGCAGACACCACGCCCATATTTCTAAACAGAACCTACTTTATACCAAACAAAAACACATGGAAACTTTCTAAAAGAGTTAACATCTTTCAGATATTCGGAATACCAACAGAGGGACGTTATAATAAATCTAGATTTTCTAAGAACTGTGTCTGAATCGTTTCCTGGGTGAGGTATATGACATTTTGACAAAAAGCCGTCTGGGTTTTAGTATTGTTTAAGGTATTGTGGCATCGCTAACATATCATGTAGGTAGGTTTGTTGTTCGAAATCTGTTTTTTGGCTACTTTAAACTAGTTTTTTACTGAATGATTTATGATGCACTCGTCTGCACGGCTAAACCTAGATTATTACTTACATTAGAGGTTAATGCTAATGCAAAGACGTTTGTTCAATTCTGAGGCTATCTATAAGAATAGAATCATCAATTTGCGTACCGCAATTGCATCAACTTGCGTAATTACTGGTGACTTTTGAAAAAAGAAGACAAATTATTATAATCATTACGGACGTTTTTTTTTTACCACATGCACACATCACCATCTAGTCCCAAACTAAGCAGAGCTTTTACTATGGGTACTAGATAATGGATAAACATACATGGCTTTTTTTTGTAAATACATACATATTATACATAGAAACACCCAGACCAAGACAAACATCCATGTTCATACACACAAATGTTTGACTTGAGCGGTAATCGAACCCGCGACCTTCGGCGTAGCAGTCGCTTACACTCCCGCTGCGCCAACCGGTCGGCTAGTGGTCGGACGTGTAGCTTGCAGTAGCTTTTTCTGTCATTGTAGCACATAGTGCAACTCGCGTTAGGTCCGTTGAAATGTTACCTTTTTTGGGCTTAGGATGCATTTGGCAGAGAATGCAATTTAATTTTTTAGATGTGTGGGGAGGGCTAACGTTAAGCTTAATCGAAATTTGTGGGGTCGTACCTCTTGTTCCACAGCCGCCACCTTGAAAAAGTGGTGGTGTGGATGGTTTTCCTATTTATCTAGGTAACTATTGAGAAATGCAACCCCAAATGTAACTTTTCAATTGACAAGTAGTTGCTTTTCATGATATCGAAAATTCCTATAGAAGAAGTCCCCAAAACGCATCCTTTTGCAGCAGTGCATGTCGAACAACACTTAGATCACCGGTTGTGAGCATTTACATCAGGAATCTGGCGTGGATTTAATGGTAAGTAAAGCCGTCACTCCCGATTCTTGTCTCAGGACAGAAACTGGATGGCAAGTAAAGCCAATACCGCTTCTTGTCTCAAGATAAACTGTAAGAAAATATTGTAGAATACGGCCATGTCCAAAGTCTATAAGAAACCCACGTCACTCCCGGCAGCTATTGATAGCCATATATCATGTATATCATCTTTATACTGTCCCACTGCTGGGCATGGGCCTCTTCACACTATGAGAAGGGTAAGGCCATAGTCCACCACGCTGGCCAAGTGCGGGTTGGCAGACTTCACATGTCTTTTGAGAACATTATGGAGAACTCTCAGACACGCAGGTTTCCTCACGATGTTTTCCTTCACCGATAAGCAAGCGATAATTAACAATTTAATACGCACTTAACTCCGAAAAGTCATTGGTGCGTGCCGTGGATTCGAACCCGAGACCCTCTGCGTTGCAGTCTGTCGGTCTCTCCACTCAGCTATCGCTGCTTATAGCCATATCTCAAAAAGATACTATTTGCATTTCTAATTAAACTGAAACTCCTCAAAATAAAATTTGTATAATCCATAAACAAACACACCTACACACACACACACACACACACACGCACAAACGTGACGCATGTTAACACCATTACGTAATTAAGTTTAATTAGGGTACCGCAGCAAATGTAGCGAAGCGTTCGGGTCCCGCACGCCCCGGGGCCAGATTAAATAAGTTAGAATCGTGCCGCTAATAGTGGCTACCAAACTAACAGCGAACAAATTAATAAAACCACTAATGGGGTACGTGGGTACTCCCACTACCATAATGGGATGCGATCAATGTCTCACTCATAGGTGTATTTATTGTTATCGTTTTCTTTTAAGGGTACTTGGGGTGAATTGAAAAATATGTGTAAGGTTAAAATGAGTTTTCATGAGTGAAATAGTGATATGCTCATCTTGCATGCCCAAAAGATAATTATCTCAGAAACCGCACATTGCAGAACTCTAGTTGGCGAAAGTTCATTTGTTGCAAATTACAAAAAAAATGTCGAAGTATAGGGGGAATCAGCATCATTTTTTTTTGTTTTACGAGGTGGAAAATCCCTTCTGATCTCCGACTCATGGGGAAATGAGAGCCGGAGTATGTGGTGTTACCACTAAAAACTACCTCGACTTTCTCATGTACCCGTGTGTCGGGTATCGCCGAAGCATTCGTCGCAATCCCTCGACGGGTATTGACCCGCCAGATGGTCAGGCGGGCCCCGAACGAAACCCCCTTGGCGGCGGATGAAGGTGTTGGGTTCTGCCGCCAACACACCCAGCGGCCGCAGAGGATAGGGAGGACGCCAACCTGACAACACCGCATCTCCTCTTCCTCTGCGGCCCCACCGCAACGCATCGAATGGTGCGCCCCCATTTGGTCGCGGCAGATAGGGCGCGCGGCAACGCAACACCGACACGCCTCTCCTCCTGCGACCGCACCCGACTGCGAGGGACAGGCAAACTGTCCCTCGCATCTTTGGACGCATCCTGCGCAGGATCCCTCCAAGCCCACGACAAGGTGGAGATCCCACGGCGGGAGGGGGAATCAGCCTGTCTTTTCACATTGACCATTAAGAAGAACACTCAGACATACAGTTTTCCTTGGTTTCGTCCACCGATAAGTAGTCATTAATTCACAATTTTACCTATTTATAATCGAAAACCTGCTGGGTATATAATATTGAATTTAATTTGATAATTTACTTAATGAAAATAGTAATAATATTTCAACATAAGTAGAAGGTAGTTAGCTATTGGCTACTAGTAAAAAGATATAGCTGAAATACATGCATATTATAGATAATTTCCAGCCAAGCCCACTCAAAATTATTACATTTACGAATTATATTTTATAAGCCCATAATCCTTCATTAGTTTCAGCTCATAATAATCACTGATTGGCCACATTATTACCTGTAATAATAATAAAACGCACAACACACCCTAATACCTAAATCCCTAACGATTAAAACATTAACTGTACAATAAACTATCAAATTTAGTAATTATGAAACATAAAAGTATATAATTTATTTAATGAAGTCTGATCGTAATAATTGTCATACAATTATATTGTGATTTGAGAGAGTGAAATTATACAAATTGTTATTCTTATTAAGTTCAAAACGCACGTCATTAGAATATAAAAATGTATAAATTAGATGACAACACCATTCTATCGTCGAACTACAGAATAGGGTGAAAATATACAAGCCTGAACCACCTTTAATACACCCTATTTCAGGTGGTTCAGGCTTGTAGCGGGTGGTACATACAACTTTGACGACATCTAACGAACACTAACGGTACTATCCTGAAAGGCGCTCTTAAACCTCACGCATACGATTACTATAAATATCATGTGTCTCTACTGCTTACGTCCACGTTCGACTTAGCTTGAACATCTAACCTAGTCGGAGGATCCTCCCTTTAGTTGGAGGAACAAGCACCTTTCCTCCGAAAGCTCTACCGGGCAATTAATACACTCACACAGACCACCGAGTTAAAAAGTAACAGTGTTGTACTGTTACGTTTGATTTGGACAGTGAGAGCATTGACAGTCCAATCAACACTTGTCCCTAAGAGAAACACAGAAGAGCCTCTTCAGTGTGACAATTTATAAACAAAACATCATCATCATCATCAGCCTGCAAGAGTCTACTGCTGGATATAGGCCTCTCCAATGTCACGCCACTGAGCCCGGTTTTCGGCTTTTCGTGTCCAGCCGCTGCCAGCCACTTTGAGTTTATCGTCCCTCCACCTAGCCGGAAACAAAAAAATACATATTACAGCCTAATTTTGAATTTAATTAAACAGCGAGAAAAAATCCAGTTTTACCAACAACAACACAAATCTTTGACAAACTGCACAAAACTTTAGTTCAAGGAAATCTGGTTCATATAAAAAACGACTTTGCAGACTCCATCCGTATTCAAAGACCAACCCTAGCCTTCATGTTTAGCCCTAAGCTACGCTGGCTATGACACTCTAATTAACTTAATTAGGTACACATTACACGCACCAACTGGCAAACAAACATAGAATTTTCTACCACTTCAACCCTTAACCTCCCTCGGTTTTTTCTAGAACTTTCCTCAAAGAACATAAATAAGGCTTTGAATATTTTATAGCAATATTATAATTAGTTTCAGAGGCTAATTACTCATTCCGAATCTGTGAAATGAAAATAGTTTTAATATGCTGCTTGTGGTGAAAGTAACGTTTGAGAAATAAGGGTTTTATTTGCTTTGCAGACAAGAACAAGTAATTAAAATAATTATTCTACATGTACACGGTATTCTGTCTGGTAAAATACGTTTTTTATGACTAACAACTAAAGTCTGTTAAATCTATACATATAATAAGACAGTATAAAAATTATCTGTACATTCAATATATTTACAAAAATACTACAGTTAGGCTGAGAATCAGTAATGGAGCAAGAATCAAAAAAGTCTGTCTTTTTGTCTGTTTATCTTTTTGTCTGTTTGTACACGCTAATCTCCCAAGCTACTGAACGAATTTGACTGAAACTTTTTTTGTTGTATTGCTATTGAGTCTAGGCAACATATAGGCTATAAATGATTTTGGAAAATTGAAGACCTGATGCAGAACCACAACAGCCCAGCTAAGCTATAAGTAATAAAAAATTGCGCGTTAGAAATAATCGTTATGCCTGATGAGCATTTTCTGATGAGAGATTAGAATTCCAAGATTTCGAACTCTAAGAGCCCAGCTACACTATAACATATACAGACTTGACGTCTTAGCAAAAGTTTTTCAGTCTGATGAGCATTTTCTGTTGACTTATAAAAATTGAAGATCTAAAACTTCTGATGAGGATACAGACTTGACTGCTTAGCAGTACTTGACCCGTATGATGACGATTTTCTGTTGAGAGATCAATATTCATTGTTTCAAAGACCCGAGGAAGGACATAGGATAGTTTTATCGCGATAACCGACATCCACACGGGCGGAGCCGCGGGCGACAGCTATTAATACAATATACACGTGAACATTTCACTTGGCTGGCTTGTTGCTAAGTGGTGACCGCATGAATCTATAGACGCGAGGGTAAACTCCTCCGTCCATCTATCTATCTGATTTATAGAGGTGTGATCGGTTGTAAAAATTCACACTCTCCCATGCCTCAAAGATCACGGGAATCTGAGCTATTAATTACAATGACAAACATTGCAGAGAATCAGTACCGCCAAATATCTTCAAGTTTAGCCATATAATTGACTATCTCTTTGGGTCGGTGAGGTATTACAGTAAGCACTCTATGGGAAAGCTTACATTCTGTCAAATTTATGTTGACTAGAGAGCGGGTTACGGGCACCAACACAGTGCAACGGGACTAAGGGCTAGCGCATACATACAAATTTTAGTTGAATAACTGTTTTGTTGTGTATCATATGTTTAAAAGAATATATTAAAGCGCACATACTGTCAACTCGATAGTTGCTCGACAAAGAAGTCAAAAAGCTTATCGATTTTCTTTTGATTTAAAAGTTGGACAACTATCGATCATGCGCTCAATTTGTATTGCATTGTATTGATGTGCGTAGACCATCGACTAAACAGTCGATCCGCGACTGACCACGAATACCAATCTCGTATAAGCGTTTCTCGTGTAAGTCTCTTGTCACCATAGCTAACACTAAGTCTCTCTTCTACTGATATGGCGCATCTCTATCTTGTATCTTGGCGTTTTATAAAAGAAACCACGAATAAATTTTTTTTCATTAAACGTTTCTTCACTCATTCTATAATATTTGAAAAAAAATGTCTGGGTGCTCTTTTAGCTTATAATGTAACGTATGAAATATGCCACTAGATAATGTATTACTGAGTACAGGATGTGCATAGTATCTTCTTTTAAAATTTCTATAAAGCAAAGCACAAACTAAAACTTTCTGGTTAATTGACATTGTTTGTAAACACCTTGACTCGAGCGTTGCTGAATAAAGACTGGTCGATTTGAGCAGATAAAAAATTCGATTGTATGCGCACTTCCATTAACTAAACTGTTTGGTTGAGTTGAAATCACGAAAAGTACAAAACTCGACGAAACAGTTTAGTCGATGCAACAGTTGTATGTATGCGCTCGGCCTAGCACTACAGTAAATTGTAGTCACAACATGTGTTTATTCATGAATTTACATGAAAGGAAATATTAAGACTTAGGCGTTACACTCATCTAATCTAATCTTATACTAATATATAAAGCTGAAGAGTTTGTTTATTTGTTTGGTTGGTTGAACGCGCTAATCTCAGGAACTACCGGTCTGATTTGAAAATTTCTTTCAGTTTTAGATAGGTAATTTATCGAGGAAGTCTTTAGGTTATATAACATCACGCTATGAGCCACGGGAGAGGAGCAGTAGCCTTAAATAACGCGGGTGAACCGCGGGCATCATCTAGTATTTCATAAGAGCACTTGAAACTGTATCTTGTATAGCATTATGGATGGAAATCCAACCTCATATGAGTATACTAAACTTATAACTCACTCCTCAGCTAGTCTGATGGCTATAGGCCGTAAAAACTAGCGTAAACTAGCGGACTCGTAACACGCCGTCCTACCGGTCCTGCAAAACTAATTGAAGCATCGACTGCAACGTCACCTACCAGAACAAATTATATTTCAAATCATCAAGGCACCCATTACTAAGTAAGTATAAATTATACGATGTACATTATAGTATATAATCTTAATATATAAAATCCTTGCGTTACTGACTGACTGACAGACACGCTACAGCCGAAACTATTGGGCGCAGGAAGCTGAAATTTGGCATGTATCTTCCTTGTGGACCGTAGGGGTGCACTAAGAAGGGGTTTCCCGAAATTCCTACGGGATCGGCCAAAACGGGTACATTTGAAAAAAATGCAGGCGTAGCTGTTGGCGTCCTCTAGTATAATAATTAGTTCCATATTCACCTCTTGCACCAGAAAAAGCTTGATTAATATATTCAAAGCATACCATATATATATATATATATATAGAATATATTGCTTACATGAAACAAGAATGGCATCATACCATAGCACAAGTGGGTCGGCATAATGATTTGTTACACACAATAATCATATCCGGCCGGGGATCGAACCCTGGACTGTAAATCACGACACGCCGAATTAACCGCGTGACCTGAGCATTGGGGCCTTACCCAAATATATGTGGTATGTTGGGATTATATTATAATACTGAGAGATAAAATTGGACTGCCTCGTTGTTCTCGCGGCATAAATGTGTGCATGGGATCGGGAGGTCTCGGCTTCGATTCCCGGGTCGGGCAAAGTGTTATTGGGTTTTTCCGTTAGGAAATTCTCAGTAACAGCACGGAGTCTGGAAATGTGCCCGGTACAGCAATAGGCTCGCCCCCTATTACGTGGAACCTAAAAATTCATGGCGAAATTTGGGTGTAATATTACACCTCTGCGTACCCCTCCGGGGATACAGGCGTGAGTCTATAAAAAAAAAGATAAAATTGGTAAGGAACGTCAGAACATGTCGTAGTATAAGCTATGCGTAGGTATATGTAATAAGGTACTAGTATCCTCTTTTGTGGAATCTGTGTATAATAAATTCTTCCGTAACTGACTGACTGTCAAACATGTCTGTTTGTCGCACAGCGAAAATAATTACGAGCAAGTAGCTGAGAATTCCTGTATATGTTCCTTGGATTTGTTTTATGTATGCACCTTCTGATGGCGTAGAGGCATAGTGATACAGATCGTGCTGGCTCCCTCAATCAAAGTTGAGCCGTACGATTGCTGTTGAATGCGGGCCATCAGTGGGCTGAGTCAGTCAAAAGCTTCCGACGATATCCTGTATTGTCTGGACTTTAAAAGATCAAAAAAATATGAAATAAATTGAAATGCCAAAAAAAGCATTGACTCTGAGTTTGTTTCGGCCTTTCTTCTCAAGAAGTCATTTAGATATAAAAGCCGGCATCATCTACAATAGGGTTTTGACTTGTATAAGTGTTGTAAACAACCAAAATGCAGAAATAAATATGTCTTTACGTCTTTGGGGAGTGTAAAGGAGCACTAAGAGAGGATTTTTGAAAGTTCCATCCTGACAGAGTCGGTATGAAAGTATTTTTAATAATCATAATAATCTACCACATTCACACATCACCATCTAGTCCTAAACTTAGCAGAACATTGTAATGTGGGTACTAGACAATGGATAAACATACATATATGTTTTTTTTTTGTAAATACATATATATTTTACATAGAAACACCCAGACCAAGACAAATATCCATGTTCATGCACACAAATGTTTGACTTGAGCGGGAATCGAACCCGCGACATTTGGCGTAGCAGTCGCTTACACTCCCGCGGCACCAACCGATCGTCGAAACAAGTTGCAGGCAAAAGCTACTTAGAATATAAAGCCAGTAGCAGATGCTAGAATTTGTTTTAGGGACGGCTTATTTTGGATTCGAGGAGGTTTGAACCTGGTGCAGGCATATTTATCAAGGGAAACTAAAACTCCAAATATCTGTATCAACTGTTGTACTGCTTTCACTCGTTGTGTGAATGTTTGTTACTCTTTGACGCAATAACTACTAAACTTTGCAATAACAAAGCTTGTAGAAATCTAATGGTCGGCGCGATTCTCAACGTTGAGGCGACTGCTTAAAGCACAACATTCTAAGTGCAGTCAGCCTTAAAACTATTCGCCAAAATCATGCATGCAGCTACTCGAATATCAACAGTATAATTAATCTATCAAAATCAAGCATAATTATCTGTGTTTACACCTGTGCTTACACTAGATACACACAGTGTAAATGTATGTATATATATTGTGTAAATCATAACCCATCAGATACACTCGGGTTAATCTCTACCTGATCTAGCGTTACTCGTAATTAGCGCTAATCAATCAAGCCAATTAACGCATGTGAATGTACTTTATGCCTATGTATAAGCTATGCGTCTGGCGCGTAATAATTAGTTATGTACATATTTAGTCTAGACACCCATTGTTTAAAATTTTGTTTAAAATACGAGAAAGAATGTGGCATTTTCTTCTGAAAATATTTTCTGTCATTCGAGATACTTAATGAGATGTTATCTAAGACCCAGTTTGATCTATGATAAGATAATCATAATGCTCCAAAAATATTCAAAATCTAAACGAAAGTGTCCTGTTGTATGCTAAGTAATTTAACTGCACCTTATTGGACAACTGTGAAACTGGCTCTACATTATGCAATACTTAAAAAGACACTTTGGAATGAATCCCTTAGATCCTTTATTGGTATTTGATAGGTAGTTTATCAAGTTATTCTTCTCTTTTGATTTATTAATGTCTCGTGAAAATAATATGAAAGACGCGCGAATCACGTTAGGGTTTACGCAACTGTCTTGCTTTATAACTTGCCTCTTGCACGGTAGCATTATGCAGTAATGCATATAGTAGGCGCTTAGAAGAGAAAAATTACACCCAAACCTGAATGTTATTCATAAGGTAATATCAAAAATACTAACTTTGTTCTACTTAAATTTTTAGACATGAACACACTATGTCATAAAATAATTTACCGTTCTGGTCGAACACAGTAGTTGCTAAATGAATAGATATCCCAAAATGCCAAATGCTGACAATTCTTTCGTTCTTGCTGAAATTACTATGATAGTGAATTTAAAAAAACTGTGTTCTGTGTGATTTTATTAAATAGAAATACATATTCTGCCGTGTGGTTGACGGCATAGAATACAAGTGTCACCACCACCCTATCTTCCCGTGTGGGTGTCGTAAGAGGCGACTAAGGGATAACACGATGCAAATACCATCTTTGCGTAGAGACGGAAAACTCGACGGCATAAATGTGCGCGTGGGATCGGGAGGTCCCGGGTTCGATTCCTGGGTCGGGCAGTGTTATTGGGTTTTTCTTTCACGAAATTCTCAGTAGCAGCACGGAGTCTGGAAATGTGCCCGGTACGGCAATAGGCTCGCCCCTTATTACGTCGGACTAAAGTATATCTGGCGAAAAGTGGGTGTAGAAATACACCTCTGCCTACCCCTTCGGGGATAAAAGGCGTGACGTTATGTATGTATGTATGTAGAAATACATATTTGGCTACTTAACCTGATTTCAGTCTTTGGTTGAGCAATTTTTTCATTAATCGATTGTTTTTAGGTGATATCGATTTAAGATATAATTGAATCGAGATAGCAACACTTGCAGGGTAACATGTATTATATATCCAATCTCTTTGGTAACATTTGATAACTTGAGCAACTGTCAAAAGTGTCAAATGTCAACCCTACACAACATCGCCTACACATCGATTGTGTTTGTTTGTGTTATTATTTTGTTTTATCCGTTGAGTTGAAGTTTGTTCCTCTGGGTCGAAACTACGTTTCTTTTAACATCATTCACTTATTGAAATCGTTATAAACAATTAGAAATCAGGGACAAATTCCTTCTTTTGCAATATTTGTGGCGGATTTTTAAAAATATGGTTATGTGAAAATCTCAGAACTGCGGATTCGAAAACAAAAACGCTTCATGCCTACGGTAATAAGTATCAAACAATAAGCTGGCTAAAAATTTTCATTTCATGAAAAAGCAAACGGTACAGGCTTCCATACAAAAACCGGCATTCTCCTTTATATTTTAGGCGTTTGTTCTTTATAATAAAACACTATTCGAACTTTATCCTTTTATTACGCGTACTTACACTTACCAAGTGTGCTAGCCATACTTTACACCTCAGAAATGTGCTAGACTCAAATAAGTACCTAGGTACTTACCAAGAAAGTTGTGAATATACAAATTTTGTGCATTTCAGTTACAAAGTAAAATGTATATTGAATGTCAGAAGTTGTTTAAGTTTCTTAAGTGTTTATGGCTTTGCTGCAGGACACCATAAAAAGAACAATGGCAGGATTATACCTGTGAAGTGTAAAGGTGGATACAGACTTTGCGAGGCATGCGCTACGAACGGCGCACAACGAATGCCTCTGTTTGAGGCGTGCGTGTTGAAAAACTATACCAACATATGCTCGGGTCGAGCCATCGCGTACGAAGCAAATGCCTCGTTTGTCTGTCTTCATGTTTGCTGCGAGGCATGTGCTACGCACAGACGCGCGCGTGCGAGCCGCGCGTGTGCGCCGGCTCATTGCGAGCAGTGCGTTGCGTTTGGACGGTTGTGTCCGCATCGCTGTGATGTTTGCACGCATTATGAACGAAAAATTTGAATTATACGAAAATAACCGATTATCCAAAACATCATTATTATTATAATAAAAACAAAAGAGAAGACATATGGCATTTAATTGCGAATGAAGTAATGTAACCGTCGCTGAGCTGAAAAAAAAAGATCTTCTAGGATCTTATAGAAGGAAAAATCTCGAGAAAATAAAATATATTATAAAAGCAGCAGCGGATACGCGCACGCGATGCAAAGGTGCCATCTTGACTACTGCTTTGTGGGTTGGATCGGCCCGAGCATGCGCTGCGCGCTGTTTGGCCCGAACAAACGCAGTCTCATTTTCGCAGTCGAAGCGTACGTGGATATTGTACGCGGCGCACACCTCGAACGTGCATGCGCGGCACCGTCCACAACTAATGTAATGCTCGCACTGAGGCACTTTGATCTTGTAGCATTTGCCGACATTCGTTGGCTCGCCCTCGCACGTGCGTAACACATGCCTCGCCACGAATATAAAGGTACACACCTTGCGAGGCATGCGCTGTGCGCCGTGCGCAGCGCATGCCTCGCAATGTCTGTATACGGCTTTAGAAGCGTCTATAAACGTAACTTATGAAAAACTTATTAATATAATTATTTCGAATTTTGTACGTTTTAAGTTTCAAGTATAAAAGCGTACGGTAAATTATCTAAATTGATAAACTATTTATTGAACACATTCCTTTCCGGTGCTTGTTTAATGTCATTTTCAGAGTTACCATTTACAAAACAATCGTATTTGTTTAATAGAAAAAAGGTAAGTAATCTTTAACCTACATCTAGAAACAATTCACGATAATGTTAAAAAATATTTTATGTTTATTATATTATATAAAAAGAAGATTTTATTTATGATATAAATAAATATATTTTTTTTACTTGATCTGAGATAGGTATCATTTAATTAGAGATATCAGTAGGCAATTGAAAGATAATTAATGACAACACTAAGTGAAAATGTCTACATTGTCAGTATCCTTACTCCGTGCCCTTGTCTATGATCCCTATAGACCGTGCCACGAGAACATAGACTTTTTGAAACAAAGAATTTCTACTAAGTAACTTAGCGACAGATCTGTCAAAAACAAATAACGTCAAATCCAATGAGCGCAACGGTACACAAATATGTGTCATTGCAAAGTAATCTGTCAATTGATCGGGTTTTTATCGATATATGCGCTGCCAACAGTGTTTTGTGGTACTGGAATATGTCAGACGCCTGGAATGTCAACATTTTGCGTTAATCCATTATTTTTTTCATTCTTAGGCATTTATCAGAGGATAAAACATATTTTTTGGATGTTAAGAATATTTTTGGTGGCGCAATGCCCGTCCTACGGTCGGCATCTCGGAAAAGCGGGTGCAGAATTGCAGATGGCAAACTATTATATAACGATTTTGTTTAAGTTCATTGTGACGTTTTCATTCATACACAATGTAAAATCTCTATGCCTAGACATTTTAATGTAATGTACTAGCTAGTGGTCTGTAATATTATTCATTAGTGGTATTTTTTTTTATATTTTACGATAGCTTAGCTATTGACTATACGATCGAGTACCATGTTTGTACTCTATTATTGACATAATGGATCTCTTTTGTTGTCTTGCATTTACAGAATTACTTACGTGTAAAAACTATAAAAAATCGGCAAATTCATGAAAATACTTCCAGGAAATTCGAATACTCAAACACAAAATAAAATATGTTTATTTTTGTAAAATTAGAAAAAAATTAGTCACGACAAGAAGTCATAGATAATAAAATATAAATTCGAATACTTACTAGCATAATTGAGCTTTGAAACAAAAAAACTACTGTTCAAAAAGCATAAAAGCTCACTAAGCCATAAAATCTCAAAAACAACTGTTAGAAACAAAGGTTGTGAAACCCTGAATGTGTGTTTGCAAAAAGTCTCTTCTCGTGGCACAGACTATAGTCTGTGACTTTGTCAACGTTCTTTTCTTTTCGAAAAGCTTGTTCTCGTTGTTTTCGCAGTTTTTTGTTGAATTATTCTTATTTTTGATTCTTGCTTACCCCCTGGACTTGATTCGCTGCCCCATACGACGACTTGTGCTTTCTTACGGACTATCTGCGCTCAAAACATCTGGGCCTATAGCTTTTTCTACACGGACTTCGATTGTGCCTTAAGATTTTGTTGTGATGCGAAGTAGCAGGCCTACACGCATATTAGATAGATAGAAAATTCTTTATTGTACACCATATAGAATACAAATGCTACATATAATGTTATACAATTTTACAAATGTACAATAGGCGGCCTTATCGCTATAAGCAATTTCTTCCAGGCAACCTTGGGATGGACTAGAAGAGATCAGATAAATAAAAACAGTGGTGTAGTCATAAAATGAAGTAAGGATCCATATATACATACATAAATAAGTACATCAAAATAGTATATCACAAGTACATAAATAGATAAATACATGAATACATAAGTACATAAATACATCAATACATAAATATATAAATACATAAATAAATATAGTATACATATAGCTATACAAAATACATAGATACATTGAACTAAATAGAATATAAAAATTCAGTTACATAGCCAAGTAAGGCTGTTTTATGGCGCTTTTGAATATGATAAGCGAGTTTGCTTGCCTAATTTCTATCGGCAACGCATTCCACAAGCGTACTGCTTGCACAGTAAAGGATTTGTCATAAAAATTTGTGGAATGTGTTGGCATCTGCAGCCTCAGATCCTTAGACGACCTCAGAAACTTTGCATGTGTGTCATGAATGAACTTAAAACGTTCTTTGAGATACGAAGGGGTGTCCGGGTTGAATAGGATATTATACAGTAATGTAAGAATGTGAGTATTCCTGCGAAGACGAATTGGGAGCCACTTGAGTTTGCTACGAAATTCTGATACATGATCATATTTACGTAATCCAAATATGAATCTGATACAAAAGTTTTGGAGACGCTCAAGTTTATCAAGTTGCTCCTCAGTGAGGTCAAGATAGCTGACATCAGCATAATCGAGTACTGGGAGAAGTAATGACTGTGCAAGTGCAATTTTAGTGGACATTGGGAGAAAATTGCGCAGCCTACGCAACGAGCCTGCTGACGCGAATAGTTTTCGACTAGTCTCCTGCATTTGATACCCCCAGGATAAAGTTTTATCCATGCATAACCCCAAATTTTTCACGTGATCAGTAAAAGCCAATACGTTGCCGTCGAAATTAATCTCAGGCAGCATTGACCAATTTAACTTAGAGATCATTCTGGGACTGCCAATAAGGATTATTTGTGTTTTAGATGCATTAATCTTGAGCCCATACTTTTTACTCCACTCACAGATTTGTGCTAAGTCCGAGTTTATATCAGAAAATACATCTGCTACCGATTCTAGTGGTGCCTGCGAGTAAATTTGTAAGTCGTCTGCATAAAGGTGGTAGGACGAAATTAACTGTTGAGAGATAGAATTTATAAAAATTGCGAAAAGTAACGGAGATAAAACGCCACCCTGTGGAACACCGGCAGTCGTATTACACCAAGAAGAGTACGATTCCTCAACGCGTATACGCTGTCGTCGCCCAAACAGATAACTATGAAACCAGTCAATCACCGTTGGAGATATGTTAATAGAGCGAAGTATGCCAAGCAGGATGTGGAAATCTACGGTGTTGAAAGCATTGCTAAAATCAAGTAGGGACAGAAGCGTGAGCTTTCCACTATCCATGCCCAGTCTTATCTCATCGGTAATATGTACCAGTGCGGTGGCAGTACTATGTCCAGGACGAAAACCAGATTGGAAGGGATTTAGGAGAGCGTTCTGTGTGAGGAATGTGGAAAGTTGTTTATGTATCAGACGCTCAAGAACTTTGGACAGGAATGGCAGTATAGATATAGGGCGGTAATCGGAGAAGGAAGATGGTTTCGGATTCTTCGGGAGAGGAATTATTTGCGCATCTTTCCAAGCTGAGGGAAAGATACCGGTAGTTATAGAATAATTTAGAATATGGCACAGGATAGAAAGGATTTCATCCAGGATAGGAAGAATCATGTTTCGACTGATACAGTCACTACCAACGGCATTGGATGAGATTGCAACTATGCTCTTTTTAACATCACAACAAGTAAATTGCTCGAAAACAAAAGGAGAATAACTGGGAGTTGGTATTTTTGAAAGATCTAGTAAGGTATTTGTTTTAGTAGTCCCATCAAAATTGGACGAAGCTGTGAAATGTACGTTTAGAGAATTCATATCTATGTCTTTAAGATGGACTTCATCGCGCGACTTGCCGACTCCCAGTTTTTTAAGAAATTTCCAGACCTTAGCCGGATCTCCGTTTTGAACAGAGTTATGGATATGCTGGCGTTGTGCTTTCCTACACACCTTGTTGCAAAGATTTCTTACATTAACATATTTCTCCAAGTTTATAGAAGTAGGTCGTCGCTTGTATCTCGCTTTGGCCGCAGCTTTTTTAGATAATAAGTTTTTAATATCTTGTGTCAGCCAAGGCGCTGGCAAGTGTTTCAACTTTATGGGGCGTATTGGAGCATGTTTATCATAGAGCTGTATTATGTTCTCTGTAAATATCTGCAGTTTAGCGTCCACACAGTCTGAGATAAGCAAAGGAGACCAATCAATTTTGCGAGCGTCTTCGCAAAGCAGCGAACGATCCATGTCACTAAAATTGCGTTGCATAATAACTCTCGGTTTTACTTTAGGGGTACGTATTCTGTAAGAAAGATAGAGCAAGTCATGATAGGAGAAAGCATCAGCAGGGCATTGGCCATGCCTGCAAACTAAACTAGGGGAAGAAACAAAGATCAGGTCGAGTAGAGAAGGAACAGAATTTGGGAAGTGATGCGGAGCACTAAGAGGAAGAAGAGTTAAATTATTAGATTCTAGAACGCGTTTGAGAGAAGACGATCGTGTGTCTGGTTTTAAAATACAGGTATTAAAATCTCCCATTATTATTGTGTGACTGTAAGAAGGGATTAAGGATTCAAGAAGTTGATCGAAAGATAAAAAGAAATTTATGCGTGAAGAAGGAGAGTAATAGACACCTAGAAGGACTTTAGAATGGTTTAGTTCCACTTCTAAAAAGAGATGCTCGCCGGCGTCCGATGGCGGCGGCTGTGCTGAGATGCTTATTACACGAAAAGGTATTTGTTCACGAAGATATATAGCAACACCGCCACCAGTACGCTCCGCTCGATCATTCCTTACTAGATGGAAACCAGGTAGACAGTAGGAAATAGATGGAAGGCATGGCTTAAGCCATGACTCCGAAATAAGAATAGCGTGAATGTTCTTACAGTCTAAAGTTGTCAGCATATCGGAGAAATGAGCTGGAATACTTTGAGCATTTATATGGACTACATTGAAGTTCTTTGGCACGTCAGAAAACTGAGCCTGCAGAGTTTCAGTGAGAGAGGGCAAGCTAGTGAAACTGTCATTATGGCTAGAAGCGCTTACAAAACTATCATCATCGCTAGTCGAAATATTGTGCGGGAATTGTAACATCTGCGTCAATACTCTCCGGCGATTTCGCATCTTAGATCAGAACACAAGAGTTTGTATTTTGCTCTGCAACTGGGTTTATCCACAAATCGAAAGTTTGAAAGTTTTTAAACATTATTTATACTTACTTACCAATTTAGCGTAAGTAAGTTTCAGTGAATTTTCAAAGCAGTTTAAAATATTACAAAATTCGGTAACATTAGTCTATCTAGATGTAGTGTGATGCGTTTTCTTTGCCTGTAGTAATAATTGCTTTTCTTAATATTTAGATTACTGATGATGATTATGTTTGTGAAGCATGCCGGGAACTCGCTATGGATTGAGTAAATCAGAGTTTGCAGCAAGATGCTAATGAAGGTGAACAAGCTGGACCGTGTCCACGAGGTCATAGAAATGTGTGCCTTCTGTGTGGATGTTCATTAGTACGAAGGCAAAGTGATAAAATATTAAAAGATAGCCCGACCCAACTACAACAGAACATGATAAATATTATCCAATTGAAAATAGAACCACGTCAGGTCCATTCATCTTTAATTAGTATTTATTAAATAATTAATCCTTTTGCAGTGTTTTATTACTAAAGAGTTTTATCAGTCTATTGGTGTCTCTTTGAAAGCAATCTAATACAAATTGTCTTTTTTTTATCAATTATGGAGTAAGGTTTTGATTACAAAAACCTTCCTTTACTTCATTTGAAGCTGTCACCTTCAGATAAGGTTTGTCATGCCTGTAGGTGGCGCACTAAGAGAGATCCCATATCCTTATCCTTACTAATATTATAAAAGCGATGTTTGTTTGTTACGCACGAAAAAACTACTGAACCGATTAGAATGAAACTAGGCGCACAGATAGACCATAACCTGGAATAGGATATAGATAGATAATACATATACTAATAAATAATATAGTATACTTTTTATCCTGGTATTGAGTTCCTGTGAGATAATTTTCGACTTCCACGCGGGCAAAAGCTAGTTCCTTATAAAAGCAAGTGATCTACCTATTTATTAGAGAGATCTAACATTATGCCATGACATCTAATCTTAAGAGCCCTGCCTCACTTGTACGCCATGGCGACGTCACCGGCTGCGTATCCAAACAGTTTATATTGAAATGTACCTATGGCTGCCAAACCGTGGCCAAGTGAGTTAGGTACCATACATTTCAATATAAATTGTACGGTAGCTGGCGACATCGCCATGGCCTCATAATGAGGTGGGGCTCTAATACTCAATAAAATTGTGAAAGATAAAGGATTACATAAATCCTACATAGTCTACATCCCTATTTCGAGATGGAACTTTGATTTTTTAATATTAGGTACTTATCAAGTCTATACACTGATCTTGAATCAGTCTAGGTATATCCTATCAATGCTTTCTGCACATCACCACCCCTTATCTAAATGTATTTAATGCATTTGTGTAGTTACAAAGTTGTTTTCTATTAACATAACCTTAATAGTAGATTAGTAGCCAAGGGCTGTAAGGTATCAATTGCAGCCCGAGATATTTAGGCGCACGAGCGCAGCGAGGGCGCCTATAGTTCGAGGGTGCAATTGGTGCTTACACCCGAGCTAACTATTCTGCTTTACATCTCGATTGTGAGGTAAGTAGAAAAAAACCGGCATTACAAGAATAAAACATCGTAAACATCGTCGTAAGTTTTCAAATATCTCTCTTTAGAAGTTTCAGGCAAAATATTGTTAATTGCTGCTTCAGCTTCCATTTTCATTGAATCGGGAGTGCAGCTTTACTTGAAGAACTTATGTTTTTTCCTAATTAGCACGTAATTATAAAAAAATCCCAAAAATAAACAATATTTAAAGTAAAAGTTTTCTATTCCCGCCTTTTTTCCTTAAAAAGAATCAAGTAAATAACTTTTTTTTTTCAAGAACGCTATTGAGCTTCGCCGTTATTTAAAACTTGATGACTATTTACAACATGAATAGCAAAGCGACCTCTTTAGTCATTGGGCTGAATGCATGATGCCTATTGCCAGTATGATGGTTAGATGTACACGAAGTTTTTGAAAGAAAGAAGTGTTTTTTTTTAATTACTTACCGCCCTAGGGCTTTTCTAGCTACATTATTACCCTAGAGCGCTAATTAGTCACTTACAAGCCCCATTTGGAGGTTATAACAACCTACTTACCGAACATGAGAGATGTAAAATATAAACAATGTTCATATCTTTTTTTTACGGCCTCCTAAAATAAAAACTCTTGATGATTATGTTTAAGTAACAGTGGTAGTAAAGCTAGTCTCTCCAAGGGCACGCGACCAACTTTTGGCAGCCGTGATAAATTATAACAAGAAGCACAAGGATAACAAACTCAACAGCTCTCATCTCGGCATAGGCGGCACCAAAACCCCAGTTTACGTCGTCGAGCATTTATCTGCAGCAAATAAGGCCCTTCATGCGGCCACAAGGATTAAGGCAAAGCAAATGGGATACAAGTACGTGTGGGTGAGAAGTGGTAGGATCTTTGTCAGGAAGGATGACGAATCAGACTACATTCTTATCAGGGACTTGCAAAATCTTAGCAAGTTGGTTTAATTAAGTTCTGTATTTTTTTTTCCTCGCTTTATAGCATGTCTTGGTGATTATTTTCTTGTCAACATTCAATAATTTAAATATATATTACCAGAATACTCGGGGACTAAGAACAAAAACTCACTCATTCTACCGAAATATATGTTGCAACAACTTTGATATTATAGTTCTCACAGAAACATGGCTTAATAACTCTGTGCTGGACGGAGAGCTGTTCGACGACCGGCACGTGGTCTATAGGCGAGACAGAGAAACTTCAGGTACTCAGCAACATAAAGAAGGTGGTGGAGTACTTATTGCGGTAAAGAATAAATTAAAATCTAAACGCGTTAAAACCTGGGAAAGTACCTGCGAGGACTTGTGGATAATTATAGACTTGCCCGGCACACACGCTGTGCGTCGAATAGCTCTCTGTGCTGTATATCTACCACCTCCGATACGCCGGCCTACGCTGGAATTATTTATGGATAATTGCAGCGCTGTCATTGAGCAGTTAAATGACTCTCACATTTGTTTAATTGGGGATTTTAACATGGGTAATGCAGACTGGCAATCATCAGGAAACCTTACTGACACCAGTGGTTCGTCTAATATAAACGATATTTTTGTTGATTTTGTTAACGATAATAAACTAAGCCAATTTAACGCCGTAACTAATAATGGTGGCCGTGTACTAGATCTAGTTCTCTCAACTAATAAGCTTATTGTAAATGAATATATGAATCCTTTAAGCATCGTGGATAAATATCACCCGCCATTAAACGTTACTATGCCGCTAAACTTTGAATGTGGATTACCCTACAATAATACCAACGCCAAACCCAATTATTATAAAGGTGACTACGAGTCTATTCGAGATTTTCTGGGCAAGCTAAACTGGGATGATTTGTTTAAGGGTCAGAGTGATGTGAATAAAGTGTTTGGAATTTTCTATGACACCTTGAGCACAGCTATTAATAAATTTATACCCTTTCGATTACCAAAATCTCAACGATTTCCGCATTGGTTTAATCGCTGTCTCGTTAAAATGTTGAATAGAAAAAATAAAATTAGGTTACGCTATAAAAAGTATAAAAACCCTTTAGATGCGATAGAGCTGAACACATTGGCAAACTCTGCGATAATCTAGCTACTAAATGTTACAATGATTATGTTAAGTTTGTTGAGCACAAGCTTGATAAAAATCCTAAAATGTTTTGGACGTATGTCAAAACTAAACGTGGAGGATCTAGCGCTTTCCCTACAACGATGACAGACGGCAGCATCAGTTCGTCTGACGGCACAGTGATATGTGAATTGTTTGCTCAGTACTTCTCTTCTGTCTTTAGCCCGGATCATGATCATGTTAGTGAACATAACTCGATATTTTTGCAAAACTTAGAAAATTATAGCTTGCCTTTAAATAATTTCTGTATAAATTACGATAGCTTACTAAATAAATTAAAAGGTATAGATGTGAGTAAAGGTGCAGGGCCAGACGGTATACCTCCTATATTTATTTCTAACTGTGCGAGGGTCTTGGCCCGTCCGCTAATGTTAATATACAACATGTCACTGTCCACTGGTATATTCCCATCGAAATGGAAAATAGCAAAAATAGTTCCAAAACATAAATCAGTAAACAAGAAAACCATCTCAAATTATAGGCCTATATCCATTTTATCAGCGTTTGCAAAAATATTTGAGTCTTTAGTCTGTCCCTATGTGCAAAACCATCTAAAGCTTTATCTTAGCGATGATCAACATGGATTTGTTGCACGACGATCCACGAATACTAATTTGATACCTTTTACTGAAATGTTAACTAGTGCAATAGACTCAGGTCTACAGTCTGATGTAGTTTACACAGACTTCAGTAAAGCCTTCGACAAAATCTCACACAAAATACTTCTTGCTAAATTGCGCTCTTACGGCATCTCTGGATTAGCGCTTGAATGGTTGGGTTCATACCTTAAGGACCGTCATTTATTCGTCGTAGTTAATGGCTATCAGTCCACACATAAAATTATAACTTCCGGTGTCCCACAGGGTTCACATTTGGGTCCAGTTTTGTTTAACTACTTTATTAACGATATTACGCACTGTTTTCAACATTCGGAAGTGTTTATGTATGCTGATGACTTAAAGGCAGTCAAAGTCATTTCTTGTTATGAGGATGCAAAGCTTCTACAGACCGACCTTGATAGGGTAGTTCAATGGTGTCAATACAATAAAATGCAACTGAATGCAAGTAAGTGTTACCAGATAACTTTTTCTAGAAAATCTCCGAGTAATTTAATAAAATTTAAATACTCAATTAATAAAGACACTATTGTTGAAGTTGATACGGTCAGAAATCTGGGTGTAATTTTCGACAAAAAATTGACTTTCATACCGCATATCGATAATGTATCAAAAAGAGCATCCAGAATGCTTGGTTTTGTACTAAGAACTTGTAGAAATTTCAGTAGTCATAAATCAAAAATTTTACTCTACAACAGCCTTGTTCGCAGCACATTAGAATACTGTAGTGTGGTGTGGCGACCCCACTATGCGACACACTCACTGCGTCTTGAGCGAGTTCAAAAACGTCTGCTTTGGCATTTAGCATTCTCAAATGGCCTGACGAAGAAACTGAATTCCTACAAGAGTAGATTGGAGCACTTTGGTATAAAATCCTTAGCTTATCGCAGACAACTTATTGACGCCATTTTCGCGAGTAAAATCTTCACACACAAAATTGAGTCTCCAAAGCTACTGGCACTTTTTAAATTGCGTGTTCCCTCTAGAATACCACGTGCTTCTATCACACCACTCTGTCCACCACTGAGAAGAACAACTGTAGGTTTTAATTCACCATGTGCGAGGCTCTGTAGAGTAATAAATAGTGTTAGCGATAAAGTTGATGTGCACTCGGACACACCCTGTAAGCAAAAAAATATTTTCTCAAAACTTATTGTTGGTGAACAGGGCTATATTTAACTTAATCTTATTATCTTTTTTTGCTTACTCAATTTCGAACCATGTTTTTTTTTGTTTTGTAACCCAGTTTGCATGATGCATTTGTAAATTATTTATTGTACTAGGTATTATGTTGTCTTTTGCTCTAAGTTTATGGTTTTGTGTTATTTGATCTCATAAATTCTTAATTTGTATTGCATATGCTGTGTTTACCTATAAGTGACTATTATGCTATTTATTTAAGTATATGCATGTAACATAATGTGTTAAATACAAGTGTAATAGTTGTTGGTGAACATAATAAAATAAAATAAAATAAAAAATAACAGAACCCCTTTGTTTTTAACATTTTTTCATACATAGACGCTTCGAATCGATTTCAAATAAAGTGTTGTATGGGAACTTGCCATTGTTCTTTATGATATTTCTCAAAATTTGTAAAAATTTCGTTTGCGTTTGCTATCATGTTCATAATAATAAAATACTTGCAACCTTAGTTTATTCTTATTTTGTTTCAATGTAAAATAATATCTAAGGATTAATTTTCTTTTCTAATTGAACTATTTGATATTAAAACAATCTTAGTGAACCCAATACTTTGAACTATGATGGAACATAACACAGTTACAAAAATATCTTATCTTCTTATATTTATTAAATTACGACATTTTATTTAATCTTTGCTAAATATTTGTCAAAGAACATCTAGTTTGTGGTTACTTAATTATTTTTAGTTTAGCCACATATTATATTAAATGATCAAATAAGAATAAAGTTGTTAAGACACTTTAAATTAAAACTTCCTATAATCTGTAAAAGTAAAATGGTTTCTATAAAGCTATAATGAAAAATTGTAGAGTCAATAGTAATAATATACAAAAAGGTATTTGCCAAGTAACCCTATTATATGATTGATATTTATTGCACGTATTTTCTTCACCTTGCAAGCTAAATAAAAGTTTTTTCTATCTATAATTTCATGCATCTTCTATAGAGATCAGATCTTCAATTTTACGGGTTTAACATAGCACCTTAAAAATAACAACTTTGCTATTACAAATCGATCAGGCGTTAAAATTTCGACCAAAATACAAATTCTTGCAAAACATTTTGTTATTTATGTTTATCAAATAGGTATACATTTCAGCATGAAGTGCTATCTACAAAATTGACGTCTATATAATACCATATTATTTTATGGAGACCGTCCCTTCCCATATTCTGTCCATAATAAACCCTTTATGTAGGTCCTTAGTGTAACTCGAGTATCCAATACCTATATATCTAGAATACTTAACCACAAGTATATCTGGAATAGATATCCAGTAACAAGCATTTAACAGGATGATAATCTATATATATATATATATATATATATAGATTATTAGACTTTAGACGTACGAATACTGTATTTATTTTTTATGTAGGCAATTTTTTTGTCACTGATGAGATCGTTTTATTAGTAGAAGGTAGGGTGGGTACAATTGTAACACTTTTTGTGGGTACGGTTGTAACTCAACTCAACTCAATCAGCCTATCGCAGTCCACTGCTGGACACAGGCCTCTCCCAACACGCGCCACAGTGGTAGAATGCTCGCCTGCCACGGTTGTAACATTCGTTATATATGTATTTTTCATTGCAGATGCCTAGATATCGCTTAAGAAAGACGTCAAGAGGCGATAGCGAGATATTTCGCTTAAGATGACGTTAAAACTGGGAATTCTTTGGGACAAGCGGCAGATACCCATGGTATTAATTATGTCTCCCTGCTACGTTACATAAGAAAGAGAGATGCAGCGACCGAAGCTGAGGTGGAAAATATAATAATAGGGTATACAGCTCATAACATAGTCTTTACAGCAGAGACGAGATCAACAGCTTGCCAAATACCTGACTCGGTCAGCAGATTAATATACAATGTTACCTTGAAAATGAAAATGTTATAGACTGATTAAAAACACTGCTTAAAATGTGCAAAAAGGTGCCATATTGGTTTGAAGTAATATATAACTACTTGATTGTGGTTTATAAGCAATAATCGTTATTGAAATGCATACATTGTGTATTATTTGAGTATGTTACAATCGACCCCCCTCGCTGTTACAACCGCCCCTGGTATGGGGGTCAGTTGTAACAGTAGCCCACAAGTTGTAATTGTCTGGAAACTATTGCTTCTAGGCCCCTAATTGTTCTGTCTATTTGAAGAGAAATGTTTACTCTTTTATTTCAAACGTTTAATAAGTTGTTAGTGCTATTAATGCGACTTGTACGAACCCAGTCTCCAGTCTACCTGGACCACGGAAGCAAAAAACAAATTTTGCGGAATCGGTGAATATAAAATTTTTCCGTAACTGACTGACTCACAAACAGACAACGCACAGCAAAAATAATTACAAGCAAGTAGCTGAGAATTCCCGTGTATTTTCCTTGGATTTGTTTTATGCATACACCTTCTGATGGCGTGGAGGCATAGTGATACAGATCGTGCTGGCTCCCTCAATCAAGGTTGAGCCGTACGATTGCTGTTGAATGCGGGCCATCAGTGGGCTGAGTCAGTCAAAAGCGTCAGACGGTATCCTGCATTATACTTGCATACTAAACCCATTTTGTCTGGACTTTAAAAGATCAAAAAAGATGAAAGAAATTGAAATGACAAAAACAATGACTCTGAGTTTGTTTCGGCCTTTCTTCTCAAGAAGTCATTTAGCTAGGAAAAGCCGGCATCATCTAGAATAGGGTTTTGACTTGTATAAGTGTTGTAAATAACCAAAATGCAGAAATAAATATGTCTTTATGTCTTTGGGGAGTGTAAAGGAGCATTAAGATAGGATTTTTGAAAATTCCATCCTGACAGAGTCGGTATGAAATTTTTTTTTCTTCGGATAGGTGAAGTTAATAATCATAATAATCTACCACATTCACACAACACTATCTAGTCCCAAACTAAGCAGAAGTTTGTAATATAGGTACTAGATAATGGATAAACTTACATATATGCTTTTTTTTGTAAATACATATATATTATACATAGAAACACCCAGACCAAGACAAGCATCCATGTTCATGCACACAAATGTTTGACTTGAGCGGGAATCGAACCCGCGACCTTTGGCGTAGCAATCGCTTACACTCCCGCGGCACCAACCGGTCGTCGAAACAAGTTGCAGGCAAAAGATACTTAGAATAAAAAGCCAGTAGCAGATACTAGATTTTGTTTTAGGGGCTCATTTTGGATTCGAGGAGGGTAGAACCTGGTGAAGGCATATTTAACAAGGGAAACTAAAACTCCAAATATATGTATCGACTGTTGTACTGCTTTCACTCATTGTGTGAATGTTTGTTACTCTTTGACGCAATAACTACTAAACTAAACTTTACATTAATAAAGCTTGTAGAAATCAAATGTTCGGCGCGATTCTCGGCGGTGAGGCCCTAAATAGGCAAATAAAAAGAATATTAGATTTTCTATCGACCTACTATCATACCGATTAAAATTGCTGAAAGATAACTATAAACTTACAATATCTGTATCTTAAGTAAAATAGCTCTGAACCATCCATCACGGATATCATTAATAATATTGACATGATGAGATCGCTTGGAACAGCTGTTGTCTGTCGGGACACAGGTGTAGCAGCCCACTCGCCCGATTGTATACTAAAGATTCTTTTCTGATTTGTTTTCAGTATAAGCTTTTAGTTAATATACTGTATTTTATGGAAAGGGACCAGATATGATGGCAAATTTCTGCCATTACACTATAGGCGTGATATTAGTGATGTTTGTTTTCTCATAAGCTAATGGATCTGTCGACTGCCCAGAGCTTCTCACTAAGCTAAACTTACGAACAAACCTACTTGGGCTTAAACGTAGACCGCTACTGCAAATACCTACTGTTTCTACAAATTATAGAAAGAATGCATTTATGTCCCGAGCTGCATCTACTTTTAATAACCTGCCCGATGACTTAGATATTGACCTTTTCTGTACAAATACGTTTACTGTCAAAATATTGTTGGCTGCAAAATTCTTTAATTCGCCTGCGATTTGTGATTTTCACACTAATGACTTCTAAACTCTTGCTTTGAAAAGATCTATCCATGTAATCATTGTAGTATACTTGTGGTATGTTATGTGGAGGTATATTATGAAAAGTATATTATCTGTATTACTGTAACATTTTTTTTGTATTAAAGGTATGATGAATTTGTTGTAGGTCAAATGATAGCAATATAATAATATTTTTTTTATTATTTGTGGAAGCTTGTTAATAGCAATTGTATTATCTATTTAGCAACTCATATACCGTAATTAGTCTGTAAGCTTTCTTATAAAACAATAAAAAAAACTGAAGCAATATTATCTAGAAATCACAATATATCATGTAGGTGTGATTCATTTGATCGATTTGTGTGAGCTTCATAATAAGTAGCCTAATCGGCATTGGTAGTGAAATGATTAAGAAAATTATGCACGTCGGTAGTTTTCAAAGAAGCAGGTACAGTTTTATACATAAGAAGACAATTAATATTATACGTGCTAAAGTTGACCTTCATTTGATCAGTTTGCATGTATTAATGTTTGCCTTTTAGATCACACACACAATTTGGGAGCATAAATCCCAAAATAATTTAAGAGGAAATACGTTTGCCGATGGAGTTCTACTTGATACAAAACACACACCCAGTAGGTATGTAGATACTAATATGAAGTCAAAGTATAAGAAATGTTCTTTAATTCAGACATACTCATCACATGCTTCCCAATTAATCTCTTTTCTTTTATCTAGGACCGTCAGAGCGAGACCTAACCATATTTTTCAACACCACTGCCCAACATTTTAGAGGCTTAAGTTTGTGGATGTTTCATAAAGTTAATACCTAAACGTGGTATAACTTTGTCCGGATCAAACAAAGTTTAGCTTCGTACGGGAGTCAAACGCTGAACAAGCCAAAGTAAACTTCATGTAAAATAGTGTTAACAACTAAACTAACCCATCAACCGACATCAACTTACGATAAACATAGTGAAAAATATGTACATCTCATATGGTGCTTTATAGGAAACTTGCACGAATCAGTGTTTGATATTTGATTACGTCCGATTCGACCGAAGACAAACAAATATGACGATATTAGTTGTTTAAACAGTTATGAAATCTTGGGGATATTACGAATATTCAAGTAACAAGGGAGAGATTTCTGCGGCAAACTGATAAATTATATATAACTATACATACATATTAAAGAGAAAACTCGGACAACAAACATAATATGACTGTACACAATTTTTCCCAGAACAAATATAACTAAGTTATAGCTTTGTCCAGGATGGGATCGATGCTACAACCATCGGCTTTACAAATGACCACGAAACCTGGCCAGCCTATGTGTATTAACTATCTGTCGACATGGCAAAAACTATATCAATTTATGACAAAGTTTTTAACTAAATGATTATTGGATAATGTAGTCTATTCAAATGAAAAAAAAATTATTACACTTAGATTATTTGCTTATCTTTTTTAGAATTTGGGTCGATAGGTATGAATTTCATTTGAATCAGGTCATGGTTGGTTTAGGCCGTGAAATCGTAGCAGACAAACAGACACATTACTTTCTCGACTACAATACCTACTTATAAATCTGCATCAATGTGATGCAGATGCATTGTAGAACGAAATTTATGACCGTCTGAGTACTTTTCTAATCTCTTATTTATTAGACTTTTTCCAATTACAATTTTGCTGTTAGATTTCAAATGATTTATTATATAAATAATTATAGATTAACTAGATCACCGACCTTTTCTAAGTTAACTAAAACGGCTATACTTACTTTATGCAAACTTTGAGCTAGACTTTTTCAAAATAGAATTTTGAATAACGTATATTTAAAGACGTCCACTACTGAACATAGGCTACGCCAAGGTTAGGGTTTGAGTCTCGGGTTGTCTCGTGTCTCGAAGTCCCGGGACTTTTGGTAAATTTAGCTGTCTAGTGTCCCGGGACTTTCTAATCGGGACTCGAGGCAGGACACAGATGTCGAAATTTTATATTTAAGTACTCAGTACTTCCGCGTAAATACTGAATACACAATAAATGCGTCTGCCACGTAGCCACATTGGTTGTTTTGTGACGTTTGATACTTTGATTGATACTGTTTGTGTCAGGTCAGTCAGTGATCAATTTAATTTTATGGGGTGAAGAGCGGTCTTTAGTGTAGTTTTCTTGTTGGCGAAATTGTATTGTATAATTTTTTGATTGAATATTTTGAAAATGCCCCACGACAGAGTATATCAATACTATGTCGTGGGGTACAAGTGCAAGAATTGTATTTGTAGAAGAAAAATATTATTAGACTGCAATGAACCTAGATTTTTAAATAGTTAGGATTTCATTGGATGTTTAGTGACTGTTGATTTTCAACCAAAA
Organism: Euclidia mi; assembly: GCA_944739405.2. Classification (NCBI taxonomy): domain Eukaryota; kingdom Metazoa; phylum Arthropoda; class Insecta; order Lepidoptera; family Erebidae; genus Euclidia; species Euclidia mi. Next base: position 16,212,579 of record OX123197.2, read on the forward strand.
TTTAATTTTATGACCATATTTGGGCTGAAATCAATTTAATCCCCATTTTTTAACAGCGCAGGGTTTCTCGTATCCCGGGACTTTGAAATTGTCAAGACTGACCCTAACTAGCACAACCTATTATTTCAATCAATGATTTTTTTGTTTGTTTTAAAGGGCAACTCCTGCACTTATGAATTACTAGAGAACGCCAGCAGCTATGCCTGCAATTTTTTTAAATTTACCCATTTTGGCCGATCCCGTGGGAATTTCGGGAAATCTCTTCTTAGTGCACCCCTACAGTCCCCAAGGAACACACATGCCAAATTTTAGCTTCCTGCGCCCAATAGTTTCGGCTGTAGCGTGTCTGTCAGTCAGTCAGTAACGCAAGGATTTTATATATTAAGATTTAGACTGAAATTAGTGTTAAAATTGTTAGGATTTCATTTTATGTTCTTGACTTTTGATTTTAACCGAATTTGGGTTCTTTCAAACATATTGACAGAAATTAATTTTATTTTGAAAAGTCTCGAAGGGCTTTGAATATTAGCTGCCACGTCATGGGACTTTGAAACTGTCGAGACTTCCTAGAACCTAATTCTGGTTGTTAATTTTCACCAAAAGTTGTTGTTATTCATACATTTTACCAGAACATTATTTTGATTTTAATTTTATTCTGAAAAGTTTCAAAGCAAAGGGTTTGTTTTAAGTTTTCCGTCTCTCACAGTGCTGTTCTCTGCATAGTATGGCCCCTCTGTCGGCTCTTACGACACCCATGGGATGATATGGGGTGGTGACATTGCGTATTCTTAATCCGTCACCACATGGTCACGCACAAGCTATCGCTGCCAGTAAAACACTACAAAGTTACCACATTCACTTAACCCTGCTTCGTAATCCCAGTCCACACAGTTCGACGTCCATGTTGGTCTTAATTAATTTACACCCGTTCTTGTCCAGGTATAAAGTAGTTCTATGAAAAATCGTGTTAGCATCGCGCTACGTGACTAATAGGTACGGCAGAGTTGTTACTACGTGTGTATTGTTCATGCTACGTTTTTAGTTTTATATCTGAAGCTTTTGTGCAATTTTACAAAAGTTTTGTTTTATTTAACAAGGTTGAGCTAGTCATGGGTTTGAAGGCGGCTTAAAACTTTGAATATGATTAAGTAACGTGCCTGAACAAATGGCTTAGTGGTTTAATGATCCACAAATAGTTTTTTTGTGTCCAGTGGTTCTTTGTGTCCATTGATTGAATATTTGAACCTCCTCTGACAACTTCCTCGTGACACCGGATTTCCTTCGACGGGAAAAATGATACAATAACTAAAGATACAAGGAGCATTCTTATTTTTCTTCCATATCAAATCAGTTCAGCAATAAATGATTATGATTATGATTATGAATTAACTTTATTCTGATAAGTCTCGAATTCGTCGGGACTATGAATGTTGGCTGCCACGTCCTGGGACTTTGAAACTGTCGAGACTTCCCAGACCCTAACTGGTTGTTAATTTTCATCAAAAGTTGTTGTTATTCATACATTTTGCCAGAACATTATTTTGATTTTAATTTTATTCTGAAAAGTTTCAAAGTCCCGGGAAGTCCCGGGACTTTGGACGTCGCCTGTCACGTGTTCCGGGACTTTGTAAATTTCGAGACTTTGCAAACACTAGCCGAGGTTCACCTCGCAGATCTATCATCCGCCGCCTGCATCCAACCACTTCCCACCGAGCCAACAAGATCGACAATCCAACTTGCGGTAAGTCCTACCCCTGCTGAGTTGTTCGGTGCGTGAAAACCACTCTGCCATACTGCTCCAACAGCCACCGGTGCTCGACCTTTATGCCCTCTCAACGTCGTTTGGCACTCAAGCTTGACTACTCCGAGAGCTATGTCGGTGTCTTCAGGTCATATGTCCAGACGTTACAGAAAACTGTATGCACAATTTTCAGTTGCCCACTACTTGGTCTTTTTATCGGACTCTTGAGAAACTTGAATTAATTAAATTGCATTTTTTTTTATTCCTTGGTCATTTCGAACATCTTGAAATATTAATTTAGGTCCCACTCACCTACTACACCAGCCAGTGCCACAAACCTACAGCACTCGGTGTGTTTGGTAAACACAGTTCATAAACTGATACTTATTAGTAAACCCAATAAAACATCCTATGTAAAAACTATTTCACTTGAATTACTTACACCCGTCTGTACGAGTGTGGTCTTATAAAAGCAATCCAAGTCTAACATTTTCGTGTTAGAGAACAAATACGAAAACAGTTAATGAATAATGTAATTGTTCGTGCGAGCGGCACGGCTCGGCACTGTGCGGCACGGTACGGCATACTACGGCACGGCACGACAAATTAAACAAATGCAATGATTTGTATAAATAAATTCTTGTTCTTGCAGCGTCCACTGTGAACCAATCAAATTACTTCACTTTGTTAGTTGATTGCGCACAACGAGCGAGAAAATGCGATGCGGCAATTTATTTTAATATTACTATTTTTACAAACAGGGTGTTAGGGTTAGGAGAATATCCAGGAAGCTCTCATGCCACTCTTTTAAACAGTCGGATCTTAAATATTAAACGAGTTGTAGCTCGATAAAACTAGGTGTGTACAGCTGATATACAGATATACTAACAGCAAAGGTCTTGACGAGGTTCGACCGTAAAAAATCAAGTGAGTATAAGACCATACTCCTCTTAAAGAAAATTCTAAGAGTTGATTGTTCTGTTTTCGATAATCCGATTCAGAATCTGTTCTTTCGTCATCGCGGTTCTCTTTTAAAGCATATTTCTTAGTCCTTTCCTCTAAGCCATAACGACTTACTCTACCTTGACCCTACACCTCTGATGCTGAGAAAGAACATCCATGTAATGACAGTGACATTCTACGCAGCAGTCTATTAGCCTCTCTACTAGAGCGGCAAAGGCTCCCATCACAATGTGAAGTTGGCCTACGACCTTCTGCGTAACAGTCTGCTAGCCTCTCCTAAGCTATCATCATCATCAGCCCCTTACAGTCCTCTGCTGGACTAGGCCTCTCCTTTAAAAGGAGGAATTGGCCTACTATACCACGCTGGCCAAACGGGTTAGTATAGGGTTTGTTTTAAGTTTTCCTTCTCTTACAGTGCTGTTCTCTGCATAGTATGGTCCTTCTGTCGGCTCTTACGACACCTATGGGATGATATGGGGTGGTGACATTGCGTATTCTTAATCCATCACCACACGGACACGCAAAAGCAATCGCTGCCAGTAAAACGCTACAAAGTTACCACATTAATTTTACCGTGCTTCGTAATCCCAGTCCACACAGTTCGACGTCCATGTTGGTCTTAATTAATTTACACCCGTTCTTGTCCAGGTATAAAGTAGTTCTATGAAAAATCGTGTTAGCATCGCGCTACGTGACTAATAGGTACGGCAGAGTTGTTGCTACGTGTGTATTGTTCATGCTACGTTTTTAGTTTTATATGTTAAGCTTTTGTGCAATTTTACAAAAGTTTTGTTTTATTTAACAAGGTTGAGCTAGTCATGGGTTTGAAGGCGGCTTAAAACTTTGAAAATGATAAAGTAACGTGCCTGAACGAATGGCTGAGTGGTTGAATGATCCACAAATAGTTGTTTTGTGTCCGGTGGTTCTTTGTGATCGAATGTCCATTGATTGAATATTTGAACCTCCTCTGATAACTTCCTCGTGACACCGGATTTCCTTCAACGGGAAAAATGATACAATATCTAAAGATACAAGTACCTAGTATTCTTATTTTTCTTCCATATCAAATCACTTTAAGCTTTTATATTATAAGAAAAATAAGACACAGTTTGGGCTCAGCGATAATATGTCAGTCTGGACGACTGACTGGCCACTAAGAAATTATTTTCTGACACCCTAAAGGAGGAAAAAAGGAATTGAACGATTGTTTGAAAGTCTGATTTCGGCGCTTTCACTATAAACAACTTGCTAGTAATCCCATACACAGTTAACAAACTTTATACACTTATTAATAAGGGACTGAACGGATTCGTTCGGATTTGTTAGCTACAAATCCTCTCTAACACTTCAAATAAAGGCCCCAAATTAATTAAAGGTACGTGCTTTCACTCTAAAGTGAAAATTGTATCGTTTGTTATGCTATTACTCTGCTATATTAATAGTTTTAGAGATAACTACAAGTGTCTATTTCTTTCTCTGATATTTCGCTAGTATCAAATAGTGGAGTGCAAATTGAATAGTGGTTACTTAATTTTTTTATTTATAGACTCACGCCTGTATCCCCGAAGGGGTAAGGCAGAGGTGTAATATTACCCCCACATTTTGCCATGAATTTTTAGGTCCCACGTAATAGGTGGCGAGCATATTGTCGTACCGGGCACATTACCAGACTCCGTACTGCTACTGAGAATTTCCTAACGGAAAATCTAGAATCTGGAAAATAGAATGTACAGCAGGTACAGTTTTATGCATAAGAAGACAATTAAATATATACGCGCTAAAGTTAACCTTCATTTGATCAGTTTGCATGTATTACTTATTACACACACAATTTGGGAGCATAAATCCCAAAAGAATTTAAGAGGGAATACGTTTGCCGATGGAGTTCTACTTGATACAAAACACACACCCCAAACCTAGTACGTAGATACTAATATGAAGTCAAAGTATATGAAAATGAGCTTTAGTTCAAAGATGCTCATCACATGCTTCCCAATAAAACTCTTTTCTTTGATTTAGGACCCTCAGAGAGAGAACTAAGCGCATATTTTTCTACACCACTGCCCAACATTTTAGAGGTTTAATTTTGTGGAGGTTTCATACTGTTAATACCTATACCTAAACGTGGTATAACTTTGTCCGGATCAAACAAAGTTTCGCTTCATACGGGAGTCAAACGCTGAACAAGCCAAAGTAAACTTCATGTAAAGTAGTGTTAACAACTAAACTACCCTATCAACCGACATCAACTTACGATAAACATAGTGAAAAATATGTACATCTTATATGGTGCCCTTATAGGAAACTTGCACGAATCAGTGTTTGATATTTGATGACGTCCGATTCGATTCGACCGAAGACAAACAAATATGACGATATTAGTTGTTAAAACAGTTATGAAATATTGGGGATCTTACGAATATTCAAGTAACAAGAGAGAGATTTCCGCGGCAAACTGATAAATTATATATTACTATACATACATATTACAGAGAAAAATCGGACAACAAACATAATATGACTGTACACAATTTTGCCCAGAACAAATATAACTAAGTTATAGCTTTGTCCAGAATGGGATCGATGCTACAACCATCGGCTTTACAAATGACCACGAAACCTGGCCAGCCTATGTGTATTAACTATTTGACGACATGGCAAAAACTATATCAATTTATGACGAAGTTTTTAACTAAATGATTTCACTTAGATTATTCGCTTATCTCTTTTAGATATATTTTTTTAAATTTAATTTGAATCAGGTCAGTGGTTGGTTGAGGCCGTGAAATCGTAGCAGACAAACAGACACATTGATTTCTCGACTACAATACCTACTTATAAATCTGCATCAATGTGATGCAGATGCATTGTAGAACGAAATTTATGACCGTCTGAGTACTTTTCTAATCTCTTCTTTATTAGACTTTTTCCAATTACAATTTCACTATTAGATTTCAAATGATTTATTATGTAAATATAAATTAACTAGATCACCAACCATTTCTAAGTTAACTAAAACGGCTATACTTACTTTATGCAAACTTTGAGCTAGACTTTTTCAAAATAGAATTTTGAATAACGTTTATTTAAAGACGTCCACTACTGAACATAGGCTACGCCAAGGTTAGGGTTTGAGTCTCGGGGTGTCTCGTGTCTCGAAGTCCCGGGACTTTTGGTAAATTTAGCTGTCTAGTGTCCCGGGACTTTCTAGTCGGGACTCGAGACAGGACACAGATGTCGAAATTTTATATTTAAGTACTCAGTACTTCCGCGTAAATACTGAATACACAATAAATGCGTCTGCCACGTAGCCACATTGGTTGTTTTGTGACGTTTGATTGATATTGTTTGTCAGGTCAGTCAGTGATCAATTTCTGAGCCCAGTGATCAATTTAATTTTATAGGGTGAAGAGCGGTGTTCGGTAAGTTTTCTTGTTGAGATACAGTTGGCGAAATTGTATTGTATATTTTTTTGATTAAATATTTTTAAAATGCCCCACGACAGAGTATTTATAACAAGTACGAGAATTTTATTGTATTTTTAGAAGAAAAATATTATTTAGACTGAAATTAACCTAGATTTTGAAATTGTTAGGATTTCATTAAAATTTGATGTTTCGTGACTGTCGATTTTCATCCAAAATTTAATTTCATTGACACATTTGGCCCGAAATTAATTTAATCCTTATTTATTTAACAGCGCAGGGTATCTCGTATGCCGGGACTTTTAAATTGTCAAGGCTGACCCTAACTAGCACAACCTATTATTTCAATCAATAATTTTATTGTTTGTTTTCAAAGGGCAACTCCCGCACTTATGAATTATTAAGACTGAAATGAGTGTTAAAATTGTTAGGATTTCATTTTATATTCTTGATTTTTGATTTTAACCGAATTTGGGTTCTTACATACATATTGACAGAAATTAACTTTATTCTGAAAAGTCTCGAAGTCGTCGGGGCTTTGAATGTTAGCTGCCACGTCCTGGGACTTTGAAACTGTCGAGACTTCCTAGACCCTAATTATGGTTGTTAATTTTCACCAAAAGTTATTGTTATTCATATATTTTGCCAGAAAATTATTTTGATTCTAATTTTATTCTGAAAAGTCTGGAAGTTCCGGGAAGTCCCGGGACTTTGGACGTCGGCTGTCACGTGTCTGGGGACTTTGAAAATGTCGAGACTTTGCAAACTCTAGCCAAGGTTCACCACACAGATCAATCATCCACCGCCTGCATCCAACCAATTCGATTAATTTAAATTCAAGATCGACAATCCAACTTGCGGTAAGTCCTACCCCTGCTGAGTTTTTCGGTGCGTGAACGCCACTTTTCCATACTGCTCCAACAGCTACCGGTGCTCGACCTTTATGCCGACTCAACGTCGTTTGGCACTCAAGCTTGACTACTCCGAGAGCTATGTCGGTGTCTTCAGGTCATATGTGCAGATGGTACAGAAAACTGTATGCAAAATTTTCAGTTACCTACTTGGTCTTTTTATCGGACTCTTGTGAAACTTGAATTATTTAATTTTTTTTTATTCCTTGGTCATTTTGTACATCTTGAAAGATTAATTTAGGTCCCACTCACCTACTACACCAGCCAGTGCCACAAACCTACAGCACTCGGTGTGTTTGGTAAACACAGTTTATAAACTGATACTTATTAGTAAACCGAACAAAACATCGTATGTTAAAACTATTTCACTTGAATTACTTACACCCGTCTGTACGAGTGTGGTCTTATAAAAACAATCCAAGGCTAACATTTACGTGTTAGAGAACAAATACGAAAACAGTTAATGAATAATGTAATTGTTCGTGCGAGCGGCACGGCCCAGCACTGTGCGGCACGGTACGGCATACTACGGCACGGCACGACAAATTAAACAAATGCAATGATTTGTATAAATAAATTCTTGTTCTTGCAGCGTCCACTGTGAACCAATCAAATTACTTCACTTTGTTAGTTGATTGCGCACAACGAGCGAGAAAATGCGATGCGGCAATTTATTTTAATATTACTATTTTTACAAACAGGTACGGGATGTAAGGGTTAGGAGAATATTCCTCTCATGCCATTATTTTAAACAGTCGGATCTTAAATATTAAACGAGTTGTAGCACGATAAAACGAGGTCTGTACAGCTGATATACAGATATACTAACAGCAAAGGTCTTGACGAGGTTCGACCGTAAAAAATCAAGTGAGTATAGGACCGTACTCCTCTTAAAGAAGATTCTAAGATTTGATTGTTCTGTTTTCGATAGTACGATTCAGAATCTGTTCTTTCGTCATCGCGGTTCTCTTTTAAAGCATATTTCGTAGTCCTTTCCTCTAAGCCGTAACGACTTACTCTACCTTGACCCTACACCTCTGATGCTGAGAAAGACCATCCATGTAATGACAGTGACATTCTACGCAGCAGTCTTTTAGCCTCTCTATTAGAGCGGCAAAGGCTCCCATCACAATGTGAAGTTGGCCTACGACCTTCTGCGTAGCAGTCTGCTAGTCTCTCCTAAGCTATCATCATCATCAGCCCGTTACAGTCCACTGCTGAACTAGGCCTCTCCTTTGAAAGGAGGAATTGGCCTACTATACCACGCTGGCCAAACGGGTAGGTATAGTGTTTGTTTTAAGTTTTCCGTCTCTCACAGTGCTGTTCTCTGCATAGTATGGCCCCTCTGTCGGCTCTTACGACACCCATGGGGTATGATATGGGGTGGTGACATTGCGTATTCTTAATCCGTCACCACACGGACACGCACAAGCAATCGCTGCCAGTAAAACGCTACAAAGTTACCACATTCATTTAACCCTACTTCGTAATCCCAGTCCACACAGTTCGACGTCCATGTTGGTCTTAATTAATTTACACCCGTTCTTGTCCAGGTATAAAGTAGTTCTATGAAAAATCGTGTTAGCATCGCGCTACGTGACTAATAGGTACGGCAGAGTTGTTACTACGTGTGTATTGTTCATGCTACGTTTTTAGTTTTATATGTTAAGCTTTTGTGCAATTGTACAGAAGTTTTATTTTATAATTTAACAAGGTTGAGCTTGTCATGGGCTTGAAGGCGGTTTAAAATTTTGAAAATGATTAAGTAACGTGCCTGAACAAATGGCTTAGTGGTTTAATGATCCACAAATAGTTGTTTTGTGTCCAGTGGTTCCTTGTGTCCATTGATTGAATATTTGAACCTCCTCTGACAACTTCCTCGTGACACCGGATTTCCTTGAGCGGGAAAAATGATACAATAATTAAAGATACAAGTAGTAGATGACTAGCCTGTTGGTTTAGGGGTAAGAGCGTTTACCTATGTATTATCAAATGATCAAGATTAGATGCGAATTGATGTTGAAAACATATATCTGTTATTCCTTATGCTTATGCTTCTTATTTTTCTTCTATATCAAATACTTTATATATTCTAAGAATAAAAATAACTTCGTTAAAAACAACCGACTTCAAAAACGAAAAAGTAAAAAATAATCAAGATTTAATATTAATTAAATACTTCCCATTATTTATATGTGCTATAATTTACTAATAGGTTAGAAGTCGGTGCCAAGCCTTATACAAATAGTAATATTTTAATCACTTAAATGAATACGAGCAAATTAATACAATGAAATGGGTTCCCACCAAGAACTTAGGGTCCCAAGCCAACCTCACCTGCAAGTGGAGCACCTGCTGATCAAAGGACGAGGCTCTGGCAAACAAAATATCCCGATAAGCGGCAATAGGCTCGCCACCTATTACGTGGGATCAAAACACTGGCGAAAAGTGGGCGTTTAATATGCCTCTGCCTACCCCTTCGGGGAAACAGGCGTGAGTCTATGTATCTTATATAAAAATATGTATTATAAGGAGCTTCAATCATTACGGAAATGTATTCAACAGAATTCCTAAACTAATAAATGGTCATGTTAATTATGAAATGCCTACTTTAATTTAATGGTTTTTGAAATTTGATTTGTTTTTGAGTAAAATATAGACTTGGTCTCATTATTAATGGACAAATCTTTAATCATGGCATTACCGCATGATTTACGTCCTTGAAGTCACGTTTTATGTGACCAATTCGAAACTATCGCATCAAACAAAAAAAGAATCACGTAAATCGGTTAAGAAACCTCGGCGAAATCGGTGCACATATATCCAAAAAAAATATATACCGGCCGAATTGAGAACCTCCTCCTTTTTTTGTTGAAGTCGGTTAAAAATAAGACACAGTTTGGGCTCAGCGATAAAATGTCAGTCTGGGCGACTGACTGGCCACTAAGAAATTATTTTCTGACACCATAAGGACGAAAAAAGGAATTGAATGATTGTTTGAAAGTTAGATGATTTCGGCGCTTCCACTATAAACTACTTGCTAGTAATCCCATACACAGTTAACAAACTTTATACACTTATTAATAAGGGACTGAACGGATTCTTTCGGATTTGTTAGTAACAAATCCTCTCTAAAACTTCAAATAAAGGCCCCAAATTAATTAAAGGTACGTGCTTTCACTCTAAAGTGGAAATTGTATCGTTTGTTATGCTATTACTCTGCTATAATAATAGTTTTAGAGATAACTACAAGTGTCTATTTCTTTCTCTGATATTTCGCTAGTATCAAATAGTGGAGTGCAAATTGAATAGTGGTTACTTAATTTTTTTATTTATAGACTCACGCCTGTATCCCCGAAGGGGTAAGGCAGAGGTGTTATATTACACCCACATTTCGCCATGAATTTTTAGGTCCCACGTAATAGGGGGCGAGCATATTGTCGTACCGGGCACATTACCAGACTCCGTGCTGCTACTGAGAATTTCCTTACGGAAAATACCAATAACACTTTGCCCGACCCGGGAATCGAACCCGAGACCCCCCAATCCCACGCGCACATTTATGCTGCGAGACCAAGGAGGCACTTAACCTCTTACTTAACCTCTTCAAAAGCAATATAAATAATGTTAAACAAATAAGAAAAGTGGAAAGGCAAAGGCTTCATCTTTTTTGTCTGACCAACTCGATTTCACTCTGAATATTGATTACTGACCTCACTATACTTAACGGTGATGTGCTGTGCTGAGTAGTCATGTTAATATCATTTTAGCAGTAGCGTAGGAAGGGAGGGGATGGCGGTAGGGGGGTCCGCCTTGGGTGTCACCCTTTTTTGGGGTGCCACGCACCTCAAACTGGACTTTATTAAGAACAATGTACAAACATAAAAAACATAGGCACTAGCTCAGCACTACGATTGACGTCTCATTCAAGTTAGTCGGGGGAAGTTAGCCCGTAATTGTTAGGTTTGGACTAAAAAAAATAGAAGTTAGGATCCACTATTTAGTCTAGAAAAGTCTAGAATCTCTCGAAACGATTGCCTATCGTAAGATATGATTTGTCAAAAGGCCTAGAAGTATTACGCTACGTCCACCACGCTGGCCAAGTGCTTGTTTGTAGACTTCATATGTCTTTTGAGAACATTGTGGTGTACTCTGAGAAATGGAGGCCATATCCCTATAATTTTTACCTGAACTTAAACTTAATAACTTGGTAAAAGTCAGTAGGTTTTTTTTACGAGGTGGAAAATCTCTTCGGGTCTCCGGCTCTTGGGGAAATGAGAGACGGAGTATGTGGTGTTACCACTAAAAACCACCTCGACTGCCGGGAAAAGACGCCCTACGGGATGAAGACAGGGTACAGGAGCTGTCCAGTCTTCCTCCCATCACACTTACCCTAGTGCGCGCCGTGTGTCTGACCTTGAGACTCTTTGTATAGCTGTCCGTCTCTTCATTTTGACTATTGCTGCATTCTCAAAGCTTTTTAGAACAGCCCAAACTGACCTATTGTACAATAGGTCTTGTGGAAATGCCTGTGCTTAAGTCTCAGCTATTACGATTTTTGATACTTCTACCCATTCACACAAATAAAATACTTTCTTTTTTCCTTTTCTTATAGCTTTTGAGAGTTTATCATAACAAATAAATGAATACCTTGAACACTTACAAGTCCTATGAAGCATATTAGCATAAAGTGCATAACTTATTATATTACACAAGTATAAGTCAGTTCTTTAGAAGATCAAAAATTTCACCAGCTCTTGTTCCAAAACAACACTCCCGCCATCTGCCGGGCACATTGATAGCTAAAGCCGGTCCCGATATTTATTTTCTATAGCCTTCAAAAATAAACAGCGACACTTGGAATGCAGACACCACGCCCGTATTTCTAAACAGAACCTACTTTATACCAAACAAAAACACATGGAAACTTTCTAAAAGAGTTAGCATCGTTCAGATATTCGGAATACCAACAGAGGGACGTTATAATAAATCTAGATTTTCTAAGAACTTTGTCTGAATCGGTTCCTGGGTGAGGTCAATGACATTTTGACAAAAAGCCGTCTGGGTTTTAGTATTGTTTAAGGTATTGTGGCATCGCTAACATATCATGTAGGTAGGTTTGTTGTTCGAAATCTGTTTATTGGCTACTTTAAACTAGTTTTTTACTGAATGATTTATGATGCACTCGTCTGCAAGGCTAAACCTAGATTACTGCTTAGATTAGAGGTTAATGCTAATGCAAAGATGTTTGTTCAATTCTGAGGCTATCTATAAGAATATAGAATCATCAATTTGCGTACCGCAATTGCATCAATTTGCGTAATTACTGATGACTTTTGAAAAAAGAAGACAAATTATTATAATCATTACGGAAGTTTTTTTTTACCACATGCACACATCACCATCTAGTCCCAAACTAAGCAGAGCTTTTACTATGGGTACTAGATAATGGATAAACATACATATATACTTTTTTGTAAATCCATACATATTATACATAGAAACACCCAGACCAAGACAAACATCCATGTTCATGCACACAAATGTTTGACTTGAGCGGTAATCGAACCCGCGATCTTCGGCGTAGCAGTCGCTTACACTCCCGCTGCGCCAACCGGTCGGCTAGTGGTCGGACGTGTAGCTTGCAGTAGCTTTTTCTGTCATTGTAGCACATAGTGCAACTCGCGTTTTGTCCATTGAAATGTTACCTTTTTTGGGCTTAGGATGCATTTGGCAGAGAATGCAATTTCATTTTTTAGATGTGTTTGTTCCACAGCCGCCACCTTGAAAGGTGGTGCGGATGGTTTTCCTATTTATCTAGGTAACTATTGAGAAATGCAACCCCAAATGTAACTTTTCAATTGACGAAGTAGTTGCTTTTCATGATTTCGAAAATTCCTATAGAAGAAGTCCCCAAAACGCATCCTTTTGCAGCAGTGCAGGTCGAACAACACTTAGCTCACCGGTTGTGGGCATTTAAATCAGGAATCTGGCGTGGCTTGGATGGCAAGTAAAGCCGTCAATACCACTTCTTGTCTCAAGATAAACTGTAAGAAAATATTGTAGAATATGGCCATGTCCAAAGTCTATAAGACACCCACGTCACTCCCGGCAGCTAGTGATAGCCATATCTCTAAAATTTACTATTTGCATTTCTAATTAAACTGAAACTCCTCAAAATCAAATTAGTATAATCCATAAACAAACACACACACGCACAAACATGACGCATGTTAACACCATTACGTAATTAAGTTTAATTAGGGTACCGCAGCAAATGTAGCGAAGCTTTCGGGTCCCGCACGCCCCGAGGCCAGATTAAATAAGTTAGAATCGTGCCGCTAATAGTGGCTACCAAACTAACAGCGAACAAATTAATAAAACCACTAATGGGGTACGTGGGTACTCCCACTACCATAATGGGATGCGATCAATGTCTCACTCATAGGTGTATTTATTGTTATCGTTTTCTTTTAAGGGTACTCGGGGCGAATTGAAAAATATGTGTAAGGCTAAAATGAGTTTTCATGAGTGAAATAGTGATATGCTCATCTTGCATGCCCAAAAGGAGACAGTTATTTTTTATTCGATTATTGCCAGTATAAGGAAGATAATTTAAGAAAATCTTCAAAGTCCTATAATTATCCCAGAAACCGCACATTGCAGAACTCTAGTTGGCGCAAGTTCATTTGTTGCAAATTACAAAAAATATAGGGGGAATCCCCCTTTTTGGGGTTCCGTACCTCACCAGGTAAAAAAGGAACCCTTATAAGATCACTTTTGTCTGTCTGTCTGTCTGTCCGTGTGTCACCACCGATTTTCTCAGGAACGGGTGGACCTAGCACATAAAATAGCACATTTATATCAGATGCTGAGGTCTGTGGTTCCTATTAGGTGTATAAAAATCAGGGTCCTGGGTCAACCCGAAAGATAGAAAAATATGGTCAAAATTAAATTTTTGCGAAAACTTTTAAGCACCAAAATTAACCTTAATTTTCAACTTTTTTATATTTTCGGCATTTATCCTTGACTTGTGCTGTAATTTTGGTTTTAACCAAAATTGACAATTCTAGGTCAACCGTAAGTACCTACCCTATAGGTTTTGAAAAATGCGTACGGAACCCTCGGTGCGCGGGTCAGACTCGAACTTGCCCGATTTTTATTTTTTTCTCGCCATGGAAATGCATTAACGCACGTATGTGGGACTCGACAGCTAGAGTGCAAGGCCGTAATACCCACTAAAACCACAGCGCATACTTCCACGCCATTTTGGAACCCGGCGAATAGCCCGAAGGCCACAACCTCCTTGGCGGCGAATGAAGGTGTTGGGCTCCGCCGCCAACACACCCAGCGGCCGCAGAGGATAGGGAGGACGGCAACCGGACAACACCGCATCTCCTCTTCCTCAGCGGCCCCACCGCAACGCATCGAATGGTGCGCCTCCATTTGGTCGCGGGAGATAGGGCGCGCGGCAACGCGACACCGACACGCCTCTCCTCCCGCGACCGCGCCCGACTGCGAGAGACAGACAAAACTATCCTCCGCATCCGCCCACGCGGAGCGTCCACTCCCGGGATCTCTCTTAGCTTCACCGCTAGTGTCCAAGCCACGGTTACTAATCCCCCCCATCACGACAAGGTGGAGATCCCACGGAGGGGAGGGGGAATCAGCCTGTCTTTTCACATTGACCATTAAGAAGAACACTCTGTTCGCGACAGACATTAAAACTATGACAGTGAATAGTGTATTCGAAACCGCGAGTGAAAATCGTATAAAATCAGTGTTATCTAATCGTGCGGTACACCGGGTTCGATTCCCGGACGTGTCAAAACGTTACAAAATAGCTAAAATAGTGTAAATGGTTAGATTGTTAATATACAACAACTATGTAATACATGAACATTAGTCTTAAACTTGTGCTAACTGTAGGGACCTTAGATATCGAATCATAAATAGCGGTATCAGTAGTGACAGATAAGAGTTAATGCTTCATAAAACAGCCGTTTGTTTACATATTCGTTTTATAGTTTTATAAGTGTTTTTTAGCTTCATATAGACTTGAAATCATGTCTAGATACCTTTTTATTGCTAGTTATTACCTTATATAGTTAAAATAAGCATAATAACAAACATTCGTATGTTTATCATAAAATTTGTTTACTTACGATAGTATTTACTTAAGAAATTCTGTAATTTTTTTATGATTCAAAGTTATCATGTAATAGGTTCGAATTGAATAAAGATATTTTCATGGTGTTTGTTTTAATAGATGCCCCATATAGTTGCACACAACGGCCTACCAAAATTATATACAAATTTAGTATACGATAGTTTTTCAATAGAAAATATAGTGAGCGAGCCCTTGTGTGGCAGCATTTTTTGGGAGTTTTTATGGAATAACTTAGTGACGCTAATAGTTAGGTTTAGGTATTGTATACCAATAGATAGAACTTAATGAGACCTATCTAACGATGTATAGAACATGTATGTATGTATAATAGGATCGAATCATACGTAACATTTGTACTATATTTGAAATAAAAATAAACGAAAGATTTTCTGTGCACGTGTTCGGTGCGATGGTCGTCGATAAGGTAAAGTTTCGAGGTACTTAAGCGACCATGTATTCGGCCAGTTGTTGGCGTCCCAACCACCATCTTGTGATCTATGTAACCATCAAGCACCGCACACCTAAACAGCATCGCTCTCAACGTATGAAGATGTTTCATTTCTGAAGCCCTTACACATCGAAGCCATACAGTCCACACACATAGAAGAACACGCATCGTCGTAGGCACACGTCAGCAGCACACTACCAGCGCACTGTAGCGGACTAGCAAAGGTTCGATTCCTGGCATCCGTTACATTTGTTGGTCGCTTCGAGCCGGATTGAAGAATGCCTACGACGCGTTCAAGAGGTCGTGCTCCCGAGGTCGCCGGGGGAGCGGCCGGCGTCGGGCCTAGTTCCAGTACCCCTGCCCGCGCCGCCGCTGCCCGCAACCCAGCCGCCGCGGTCGTCCGTCACGACGGGCCACCGCGATCGCCGTCGACAACAGTCGGGAGCGACGCGCCGCCGCCGGCCCCCCCCCCCCGGCCCCGCGGGGAGGGACGAACGAAACATCACTCAAGATGCAAGGGAGCGAGCAGAGGTGCAGTCGAAAAATGAAGATGGCAAGGAAAGGACGTTGCAACCATCCGATAGATCGAGCGTTTGTACAGCGCAACATAGTATAATTGAAAATAGAGATAGAAAGAAGCCAACGAGGGAACGCGACCAACGCTCAGCAGCTACGGGACGCTCCAATAGAAATGTGATGTTGGCTCGAGAAGAAGTTTTGAAGATAAAACTACAGTTAGCACAGTTAGCACTACAGAAGGCTGAAGAGGAGGCGGACTCCGATGACTACGACGAGGATGGACAGTCGAAGCAAGATTACATACGTTCGTGTTTGGAAGAGGCTCCGGAACCCCAGCCCGGCCCTGAAGATATAGATATAGTGGTATCGGCGCCCACTAAGAAGAGGGACGTCGACGGGGCACAGAAGGTAGATAAAGAAGATGGACCGCCCTCACAGAAGATGGACGTTCATCAACAGGGAGGTGATTCGCTGAAGCCGTTCATCACGGATCTCACCTCCGCGATCGCCGCGCTCGCCGATAGGAAGCCACCGGACACATCGATAGTTGCACCACACCCGGCGGTTTCGAAAGTCATCATGACGCTACCGACGTTCGGCGGCGCGCACACCGAGTGGCTGTCGTTCAAGGCGATATACGACACCACCAAGAATTTCTTCAACGACGTGGAGAATACAGCGAGACTGAGAAGAAGTCTCAAGGGAAGAGCGTTAGAAACAGTTAGCTCTGAACTGATTGGGCATGCGCGACCAGATGAGATTATGAAGGAGTTGGAGCTGCAGTTCGGACGACCAGACTCGATCGCACAGGCAGAGACGGACAAGCTGAGGACCCTGCCACGCTGTAGCGAAGCACCTAAGGACATATGCGCGTTCGCGAGCAAGATTAGAAGCGGCGTCGTCACACTTCGTGCGTTGAAAAAGGAACACTACCTCATCAATGCGGAGCTAGTGCGCGTGTTGACCGAGAAGCTACCGAACTCGCTACGTGTGCAGTGGTACAAGACGTATACCGAGAAGTGCCAGTCGAAGCCGGACCTCAGCCGATTCAGTGACTTCGTGACAGAGTACGCGCGTTACTGTAGCGCGTTCGCGCCGGCTGAGAACATCACCGATGGGCCGCCAAGCAGACGTACCGTGCAGAGGACGTACACGGCGACGGCGACGGAGAAGCGAACGCATACGGACACGTCTAACGCGAAGTGCAGGATATGTGAACGCGAAGGACACTACTCGTCGGCCTGCAGCACGTTTCGTAACGCCAACGCAGAGAAGAGATGGCAGCTAGCTAAGCAGCATGGATTGTGTTTTCGCTGCTTACGCATACGCCGAATAGAACACTCGTGCAAGCCCAAGAAGTGCGATGTAGAGGGATGCCGCGCTACACACAACCAGTTGCTTCACTACGATAGAGGAGCCCATAGGACCGAAGACGTGAACATAGAAAAGCAAGAAACGGTCGCCAGTTCGTGCATACGTGCAAAGGCTCAAGCATACTTAAAGATAGTGCCCGTGCAGATAGTCGGACCGGCGGGAGAGGCGTCTACGTTCGCCCTACTCGACGACGGAAGCACCGTATCGCTCATAGACGAAGACATAGCCAAGGAAGTCGGCGCGGAAGGGAACCTGGACCCGTTTACGATCCGTGCCATAGGAGATACGTCGATCGACATGCCAACGTCGCGACGCGTAGACATACAAATACGAGGAGCCGGCGCCGACAGCAAACAAGTGCCTTTGTGTGCGCGCACCGTAGCCAGCCTACACCTGTCGCCGCAGAAGATCGCCGAAGAGGACCTGATAGACTGCAAACACCTCGAAGGCATCAAGAAGAAGCTGGTGTATGACATAGGCGTGCCGAAGGTGCTAATGGGACAAGACAACTGGCACCTGCTCATAGCGAACGCAGTACGAAGAGGACCCAACGATCAACCGGTGGCGTCGCTTACGTCGCTGGGATGGGTGCTGCACGGCGCGCGCTCACGCACCTTGGGAAACACCGTACACTTCGTCAACGGTCTCTCCGCTATAGATGAAAACATAGAAGCGCAACTGAAAGAATATTTCGCACTGGAATCGCTCATAGTGAACCCACGTCGACCGAACTCGGACCCCGAGAAGCGGGCTACAGATATGTTAGAAAAACATACGAAACAATTAGAAGATAGACATATAGAGACGGCTCTTCTGTGGAAACAAGAAGACATCGTCATGCCAGATAGTTACGAGAACGCGGCAAGGAGGCTCGCACACATAGAGAAAAAATTAGATAGAAACATAGAGTTGAAAACAAGATATACAGAACAGATGAACTCGCTGATAGAAAAGGGATACGCAGAAGAAGCTCCCATGAATAGTACGCCAGGGAAGACTTGGTACTTGCCTCACTTCGATGTACACAACCCCATGAAGCCTGAGAAGATTCGTATAGTTCACGACGCCGCCGCGAAGACCAGAGGTATGTCACTCAACGATTACCTGCTCACGGGACCGGACTTGCTACAATCGTTGCCGGGGGTGTTGATGAGGTTCCGTCGACACCGCGTTGCCGTCTCAGCTGATATAACGGAGATGTTTATGCAGGTAAGAGTACGCCCAGAAGACCGAGACGCACTGCGCTACCTGTGGAGAGGTGACCGGCGGGATGGACCGCCCCAGGAATACCGTATGAAGTCCATTATCTTCGGCGCGGCAAGCTCACCGTGTACAGCTATATTCGCGAAGAATTGGAACGCTCGCAAGCACGCAGAAGAGTACCCGGAAGCAGCAGAAGCCATCATAGATAACCATTACATGGATGACTATCTGGACAGCTTCAGGGACGAACAGGAAGCGACGAGTATAGCGTCACGGGTGCGAGACATACACAGACAAGCGCACTTTCACCTCACGAAATGGGTGTCGAACTCTAGAAACGTCATCGAAGCAATAGAACCAAGTCAACATCGCCAGGAGACAGTCGGCCTCGCCAGCAAGGGGCAAGAAGAGAAAATTCTCGGCTTGATGTGGAAAACGAGCGCGGACGAGCTGAGCTTCAACCTTACACTCGCACGGCTTCCAGACGGACTCATCGGCACCGAAGCGCCTACGAAACGGGAAGCGTTGAAAATAGTTATGTCGCTATACGACCCACTCGGCCTCGCATCGCCCGTGACTGTTCGAGCCAAACAGATACTACAGGAAGCCTGGCGACTCGGTACAAATTGGGACGAGAAGTTTGACAAAAGCCTCAGAGTGCAATGGGCATCGTGGATACAGCACTTAGAACAGTTGAAGTCGATACGCATCCCGCGGTGTTACCCCGGGTACAGTGACGCCTGTACACTCCAAGTACATGTCTTTACGGACGCCAGTGAAGCGGCCTACGCAACAGCGGTGTGCTGGCGAGCGACTACACCAGATGGGCGTGTGCACGTGACGCTCGTTATGGCGAAGGCGAGAGTGGCACCGCTTAAGGTGGTGTCAATCCCGAGACTCGATTTGCAAGCCGCCGTCATGGGTACGCGAGTCGCTCAAGCGGTAATAGAAGAACATCGCGTCAAACCCGAGGCCGTCGTGTACTGGACGGACAGCAAGACCGTACTAACGTGGATAAGAAAAGGAGCACGGACGTACAAACCATTCGTCGCGCACCGCCTAGCCGCCATAGAAGAGCATAGTAAAGTTGAAGATTGGCGCTGGGTACCTACGAAGATGAACGCGGCGGATGCGGCTACACGCGACGTGCCAAACAGCTTTAACTCCGAACACGAGTGGTACACCGGACCGTCGTTCCTGTACGAAGACCCGTCACTATGGCCCGTAGAGAAGCACATCGCCCCTGACGCGACAGGCGAAGAGCGCACACTGACAGCTGTAGAGAAACGTCAAACATATAGAATTATAGAAGCCGTACCGGACCCGTATAGATTTTCCAAATGGGAGAGGCTCTTACGAGCAACAGCAAGAGTTCTACAATTTATAGCATTATGTAAGAAAATGCGGTTTCTGAAGGTTCTATATAAAAGAACGCAGAAAAATAGACAGAAGGATCCAGATTGGCGTCACGTGACGAAGACGAAGCACAACATCAAGTCGGGCAGAGCGGCACCTCGTCCAGCCGCCGACTCCCGAAACTTCGTGCTTCTCTCCGCAGAACACACCCGCGGCGCCGAGGACCTTCTTGTGAAGGCGGTACAAGAGGACTCCTTCGGCGCCGACCTCCGGGAGCTGCGGCGCGGAGGAGGTGTCGCCAGAGACAGCCGCCTGTATTCGTTACCCGTGGAGATGAACAACGGAATGATCACTCTACGCAGTCGTATAATAGCTACAGAAGAAATCTCCGAACAAACAAAGAGACCGCCGATCTTAGACGGCGATCATCGTATTACACAGCTATACATAGATTGGACGCATAGAAAATTACATCACAGCGGTACAGAGTTGGTAATCAATGAAATACGCCAACACTATTGGATTCTTCGTCTGCGGCCGACTACAAAGAAAATAGTACATAGATGTCTACCATGCCGCATTAGAAAAACGCAGCCGCCATCCGAAGACGCGCCTTGCTCACCATCAGAGGCCCTTCACCTACACGGGTCTTGATTATTTCGGGCCGCTCTCCGTAACCGTCGGTAGACAGCGTCACAAACGTTATGTGGCACTGTTTACATGTCTCACTTCCAGGGCAGTACATCTGGAGGTCGCCGCCAGCCTGAGCGCCGACTCCGCAATCTTGGCGCTGCGCAGGTTCGCGCGCGCCGAGGTTGCCCCGCAGAGATCTACTCGGACAACGGCACCAACATGCACGGTGCCGACCGAGAGATGAGAGACGCCGTCGCCGAGGAAGCGAGTCGCCGTGGCATCATATGGCGCTTCATCACCCCCTCAGCGCCATTCATGGGGGGCGCATGGGAGCGCCTCGTCAGGTGCGTGAAGACCGCCCTCTATACGGTCCTTCACGAGCGCCATCCGCACGAAGAAGTCCTAGCTACACTACTGTGTGAGGTCGAGTACACAGTAAACAGTCGACCCCTCACACACGTCTCCGTCAACGCAGCAGACAGCGAGTCCATCACCCCGAACCACATCCTGTTCGGTGGTTCTGCTCGCCTCCCTCCGCTGGGCGAGTTCAGCGAGGCTGACCTCAACAGCAGCAAGCACTGGCGGCGCGCCCAAATCCTCGCCGACATGTTCTGGCGCCGTTGGGTGCGCGAGTACCTACCCGAGCTGCAACACCGGCGGGAGCCCCATGGGTCTGGGCTCAACCTCGAGGTCGGCGACCCCGTCCTGATCGCCGACGGCCAACTCCCGCGCAATACCTGGCCGCGCGGTCGAGTTGTGGCTGTCTACCCGGGCGCCGACGGCGCCATACGCACTGTCGAGGTGCGCACAGCAGCAGGCGTCCTCAAACGGCCGGCTAAGAAGCTGGTCCCTCTGCCCAAGGGACGAGGCGTCGCTCACCGGGTGCTCTGCAGCACCGCCACACGACGGGTCACGCGCGTTGCTGCACGGCGGGAGAGATGTTCGCGACAGACATTAAAACTATGACAGTGAATAGTGTATTCGAAACCGCGAGTGAAAATCGTATAAAATCAGTGTTATCTAATCGTGCGGTACACCGGGTTCGGTTCCCGGACGTGTCAAAACGTTACAAAATAGCTAAAATAGTGTAAATGGTTAGATTGTTAATATACAACAACTATGTAATACATGAACATTAGTCTTAAACTTGTGCTAACTGTAGGGACCTTAGATATCGAATCATAAATAGCGTTATCAGTAGTGACAGATAAGAGTTAATGCTTCATAAAACAGCCGTTTGTTTACATATTCGTTTTATAGATTTATAAGTGTTTTTTAGCTTCATATAGACTTGAAATCATGTCTAGATACCTTTTTATTGCTAGTTATTACCTTATATAGTTAAAATAAGCATAATAACAAACATTCGTATGTTTATCATAAAATTTGTTTACTTACGATAGTATTTACTTAAGAAATTCTGTATTTTTTTTATGATTCAAAGTTATCATGTAATAGGTTCGAATTGAATAAAGATATTTTCATGGTGTTTGTTTTAATAGATGCCCCATATAGTTGCACACAACGGCCTACCAAAATTATATAAATAAATTTAGTATACGATAGTTTTTCAATAGAAAATATAGTGGGCGGGCCCTTGTGTGGCAGCATTTTTTGGGAGTTTTTATGGAATAACTTAGTGACGCTAATAGTTAGGTTTAGGTATTGTATACCAATAGATAGAACTTAATGAGACCTATCTAACGATGTATAGAACATGTATGTATGTATAATAGGATCGAATCATACGTAACATTTGTACTATATTTGAAATAAAAATAAACGAAAGATTTTCTGTGCACGTGTTCGGTGCGATGGTCGTCGATAAGGTAAAGTTTCGAGGTACTTAAGCGACCATGTATTCGGCCAGTTGTTGGCGTCCCAACTCCCAACCACCATCTTGTGATTTATGTAACCATCAAGCACCGCACACCTGAACAGCATCGCTCTCAACGTATGAAGATGTTTCATTTCTGAAGCCCTTACACATCGAAGTCATACAGTCCACACACATAGAAGAACACGCATCGTCGTAGGCACACGTCAGCAGCACACTACCAGCGCACTGTAGCGGACTAGCAAAGGTTCGATTCCTGGCATCCGTTACACACTCAGACATACAGTTTTCCTTGGTTTCGTCCACCGATAAGTAGTCATTAATTCACAATTTTACCTATTTATAATCGAAAACCCGCTGGGTATATAATATTGAATTTAATTTGATAATTTACTAAATGAAAATAGTAATAATATTTCAACATAAGTAGAAGGTAGTTAGCTAGTTGGCTACTAGTAAGTAGATATAGCTGAAATGCATGCATGTTATAGATAATTTCCAGCCAAGCCCACTCAAAATTATTACATTTACGAATTATATTTTATAAGCCCATAATCCATAATAATTATATTCAGCTCATAATAATCACTGATTGGCCACTTTATTACCTGTAATAATAATAAAACGCACAACACACCCTAATACCTAAATCCCTAACGATTAAAACATTAACTGTACAATAAACTATCAAATTTAGTAATTATGAAACATAAAAGTATATAATTTACTTAATGAAGTCTGATCATAATAATTGTCATACAATTATATTGTGATTTGAGAGAGTGAAATTATACAAATTGTTATTCTTATTAAGTTCAAACACGCACGTCATTAAAATATAAAAATGTATAAATTAGATGACAACACCATTCTATCGTCGAACTACAGAATAGGGTGAAAATATACAAGCCTGAACCACCTTTAATACACCGTATTTCAGGTGGTTCAGGCTTTTAGCGGTTGGTACATAACATTTTGGAGACATCTAACGATCACTAACGATACTATCCTGCATTGCGCTCTTAAACCTCACGCATGCGATTACTATAGGTACATATCATGTACCTCTACTACTAACATCCACTTTCGACTTAGCTTGAACATCTAGCCTGGTCAGAGGACTCTTCCTTTAGTTGGAGGAACAAGGACCTTTCCTCCAAAAAGCTCTACCGGGCAATTAATACACTCACACAGACCACCGAGTTAAAAAGTAACAGTGTTGTACTGTTATATACGTTTGATTTGGACAGTGAGAGCATTGACTGTCCAATCAACACTTGTCCCTTAGAGAAAGACAGAAGAGCCTCTTCAGTGTGACAGCTTAGCTCAGTCGTTGCCCATCGCTCCTGAGGATGCCTCGTGCAGAGGCGAAACACGTGTCGAAGAATAGTCGGCGCATACAGCGGGATACTGCAAGTCAGGTATCTTCCTGGAACTCATACCATTCCTATATCCCTTATCCTTTTAAAGGAGTTCGGTATTGTCAACCTTTTTCTATTGCAATAGTTGGGGTGGTCAATCCGAGGGTGCGTGGTGGGTTCCTCTTTCCTTCCATTAGGTTACAATGGAGTTCCGCCAAGTAACGCCTGATTCAATCAACTATAAACTAAACATCATCATCATCATCAGCCTGCAAGAGTCCACTGCTCGATATAGGCCTCTCCAATGGCACGCCACTGAGCCTGATTTTCGGATTTTCGTGTCCAGCCGCTGCCAGCCACTTTGCGTATATAGTCACTCCACCTAGCCGAAAACAAAAAAATACATATTACAGCCTAATTTTGAATTAAATTAAACAGCGAGAAAAAATCCAGTTTTACCAACAACAACACAAATCTTTGACAAACTGCACAAAACATTTGTTCAAGGAAATCTAGTTCATATAAAAAACGACTTTGCAGACTCCATCCGTATTCAAAGACCAACCCTAGCCTTCATGTTTAGCCCTAAGCTACGCTGGCTATGACACTCTAATTAACTTAATTAGGTACACATTACACGCACCAACTGGCAAACAAACATAGAATTTTCTACCACTTCAACCCTTAAACGCCCTCGGTTTTTTCTAGAACTTTCCTCAAAGAACCTAAATAAGGCTTTGAATATTTTAGAGCAATATTATAATTAGTTTCGGAGGCTAATTACTCATTCCGAATCTGTGAAATGAAAATAGTTTTAATATGCTGCTTGTGGTGAAAGTTACGTTTGAGAAATAAGGGTTTTATTTGCTTTGCAGGCTTAAGAACAAGTAATTCAAATAAATATTCTACATTAAGGTTTTGTCTGGTAAAATACGTATTTTATGACTAACAACTAAAGTCTGTTAAATCTATACATATAATAAGACAGTATAAAAAATATCTGTACATTAAATATATTTACAAAAATACTACAGTTAGGCTGAGAATCAGTAATGGAGCAAGAATCTAAAAGAAATCAGTCTTTTTGTCTGTTTGTCTATTTGTCTGTTTGTACACGCTAATCTCCGAAGCTACTGAACGGATTTGACTCAAACTTTTTTGTTGTATTGTTATTGAGTTTGTATTGTTATTGGGCAACATATAGGCTATAAAAGATTTTGGAAAATTGAAGACCTGATGCAGAACCACAACAGCCCAGCTAAACTATAAGTAATAAAAAATTGCGCGTTAGCAATAATCGGTATGCCTGATGAGCATTTTCTGATGAGAGATTAAAATTCCAAGATCTCGAACATCTGATGTGGAACTCTAAGAGCCCTGCTACATTAAAACATAATACTTACTGACTTGACGTCTTAGCAAAAGTTGTTCAGTCTGATGAGCATTTTCTGTTGACTTATAAAAATCGAAGATATTAAACTTCTGATGAGGAACTATAAGAGCCCATCTGCACTATACCATATAGAGACTTGACTGCTTAGCAGTACTTGACCCGTATGATGAGGATTGTCTGTTGAGAGATCAATATTTATTATTGCAAAGCCCCAAGGAAGGACATAGGATAGTTTTATCGCGATAACCGACATCCACACGGGCGGAGCCGCGGGCGACAGCTAGTAATACAACATACACGTGAACATTTCACTTGGCTGGCTTGTTGCTAACGGCCATTTTCAATATTCGATCCATACATGGATTTGAGATTCGAGATTCGTGATTCGTGTTTGACATATTTTGTATGGAGCTTATGTCAAAAACGAATTTAAAATCTACAGATCTATCTATAGATCGAATATTGAATT
The DNA here is from genome assembly GCA_944739405.2 of Euclidia mi. Lineage (NCBI taxonomy): Eukaryota > Metazoa > Arthropoda > Insecta > Lepidoptera > Erebidae > Euclidia > Euclidia mi. The sequence goes on from OX123197.2 coordinate 16,238,382, forward strand.
CCGTAGTAAGTGGTGACCGCTTGAATCTATAGACGCGAGGGTAAACTCCTCCGTCCATCTATCTATCTGATTTATAGAGGTGTGATCGGTTGTGAAAATTCATACTCTACCATGCCTTAAAGGTCACGGGAATCTGAGCTATTAATTTCTATGACAAACATTGCAGAGAATCAGTACCGCCAAATCTCTTCAGACTAAACCATATAATTGACTATCTCTTTGGGTTGCAGAGGTCTCACAGCCGCAATCTATGGCTATCTATACATTCTTTCAAATCTTCAAATTTATGTTGACTTGTGAGCGTTTCACGGGCACCAACACAGTGCAACGGGACTAACACTACAGTAAATTGTAGTCACAACATGTGTATATTCATGAATTTACATAAAGGTAAATATTAACACTTAGGTGTTATACTCATATTTCATAAGAGCACTTGAAACTGTATCTTGTGTAGCATTATGTATGGAAATCCAACCTCATATGAGTAGGTATACTAAACTTACATATAACTCACACCTCAGCTGGTCTGATGGCTATAGGCCGTAAAAACTAGCGGACTCGTAAGACACCGTCCTACCTGTCCTGCAAAACTAATTGAAACATCGACTGCAACGTCACCTACCAAATCAAATTATATTTCAAATCAACAATCAAGGCACCAATAGAATGTTATGTGCTTATAAAATGTCTAATTTATATTATACGAGGTACATTATATATAGTCCCATATTCATCTCTTGCACCAGAAAAAGCTTGATTCATATATTCGAAGCGTAGCATATTTGTATACAGAATGTATTGCTTACATAAAACAAGAATGGCATCATAACATAGCACAAATGGGTCGGCATAATGATTTGTTACACACAATAATCATATCCGGCCGGGGATCGAACCCTGGACTGTAAATCACGACACGCCGAATTAACCGCGTGACCTTAGCATTGGGGCCTTACCCTAATATATGTGGTATGTTGGGATATATTATAATACTGAGAGATAAAATTGGACTGCCTCGTTGTTCTCGCGGCATAAATGTGTGCATGGGATTGGGAGGTCTCGGGTTCGATTCCCGGGTCGGGCAAAATGTTATTGGGTTTTTCCGTTAGGAAATTCTCAGTAACAGCACGGAGTCTGGTAATGTGCCCGGTACGGCAATAGGCTCGCCCCCTATTACGTGGGACCTAAAAATTCATGGCGAAATTTGGGTGTAATATTACACCTCTGCGTACCCCTCCGGGGATATAGGCGTGAGTCTATAAAAAAAAAGATAAAATTGGTAAGGAACGTCAGAAGATGTCGTAGTATAAGCTATGCGTATATGTATTAAGGTACTAGTATCCTCTTTTGTGGAATCTGTGTATAATAAATTCTTCAGTAACTGACTGACTAACAAACATGTCTGTTTGTCGCACAGCGAAAATAATTACGAGCAAGTAGCTGAGAATTCCCGTGTATGTTCCTTGGATTTGTTTTATGCATACACCTTCTGATGGCGTGGAGGCATAGTGATACAGATCGTGCTGGCTCCCTCAATCAACGTTGAGCCGTACGATTGCTGTTGAATGCGAGCCATCAGTGGGCCGAGTCAGCCAAAAGCGTCAGATGATATCCTGTATTGTACTTGCATTTTGTCTGGACTTTAAAAGATCAAAAAAATATGAAAGTAATTGAAATGACAAAAAATAACAATGACTCTGGGTTTGTTTCGGCCTTTCTTCTCAAGAAGTCATTTAGATATAAAAAGCCGGCATCATCTAGAATAGGGTTTTGACTTGTATAAGTAACCAAAATGCAGAAATAAATATGTCTTTATGTCTTTGGGGAGTGTAAAGGAGCACTAAGAGAGGATTTTTGAAAGTTCCATCCTGACAGAGTCGGTATGAAAGTTTTTTTAATAATCATAATAATCTACCACATTCACACAACACCATCTAGTCCCAAACTTAGCAGAATCTTGTAATGTGGGTACTAGACAATGGATAAACATGCTTTTTTTGTAAATACATATATATTTTACATAGAAACACCCAGACCAAGACAAATATCCATGTTCATGCACACAAATGTTTGACTTGAGCGGGAATCGAACCCGCGACCTTCGGCGTAGCAGTCGCTTACACTCCCGCGGCACCAACCAGTCGTCGAAACAAGTTGCAGGCAAAAGCTACTTAGAATATAAAGCCAGTAGCAGATGCTAGATTTTGTTTTAGGGGCTTATTTTGGATCCGAGGAGGGTTGAACCTGGTGAAGGCATATTTATCAAGGGAAACTAAAACTACAAATATCTGTATCGACTGTTGTACCTAATGCTTTCACTCGTTTTGTGAATGTTTGTTACTCTTTGACGCAATAACTACTAAACTAAACTTTACATTAATAAAGCTTGTAGAAATCAAATGTTCGGCGCGATTCTCGACGGTGAGGCGACCGCTTAAAGCACTACATTCTAAGTGCAGTCAGCCTTAAAACCAATCGCCAAAATCATGCATGCAGCTACTCGAATTTCAACAGTATAATTTCTCAAAATCAAGCATAATTATCCGTGTTTACACCTGTGCTTGCACTAGATACAGACAGTGTAAATGTATGTATATATATTGTGTAAATCATAACCCATCAGGGGGCTTATTCACTATGACCACTGAAATACCATGTTCAAGACGTGTGTCGTCGTGACGTGCACTAGACGTAAACGTGTTTCAGTAGCGTGACGTACCACGACAATCAAAATATTGTATTCAGTATGCCATACGACAGCTTGTCTATGCCTAGTTATCAATTTCACAACATTCATAAATCTTAATGCCGGTTTGCCGGCTCAATTTCGATTTTATAAATATTATTTTACTAACTTGTAATTTTCACTAAAAGCTACAGTACAAATAGAAAAGACTAATAAAACTTAAATTATATTATTTTAGTTCAATTTCGCCAGGAACAATCTCAAAATAAAAAAATTATCTTCAAAGTTTAGTTCATCTTTTGTACTTAAGTTAATTTTTGAACGAAAACATAATGATGACATTGATGACAGACATGACAGTTGCAGTCGCGCTACAATATAAAAAAATATAAGTGCGGTTAGTGCAGCAAATAGCCCAATTCTAACAGAATCTAATAAATCATAATGGATTTATTATTTATCCGAAGATGAGTGAGACGCTGGCGCCAGCGACAGGCATCCATTTTCATAAAACATAATATTTAATTAAATAACTTTGACACGGACACTGGGGAATAAAAAAGCAAATAAACTTAGCATTTAACAACTAACGGACACTGAAAATAATATAAAACAAATAAACTTAGTACTTATTTATCCTCTATCGTTTTACAATAACGTTTTACAACATCGTGCATGTTACGTGACCTCTTAGCTCACGGAATTTTGACAACTAAAACCGTGTCCGAAACGTGCGCTACCGTGCTTGTCAAACTTGAAGTTGGCATAGTGAATACCGTTTAAGCCAATAACGTGCCGACGTGGGTAACTAGCACGTTAAAACACGTTGAGACTTCAAAATGGTCATAGGTCATAGTGAATAAGCCCCCAGATACACTCGGGTTAATCTCTACCTGATCTAGCGTTACTCGTAATTAGCGCTAATCAATCAAGCCAATTAACGTATGTGAATGTACTTTATGCCTATGTATAAGCTATGCGTCTGGCGCGTAATAATTAGTTATGTACACATTTTGTCTAGATACCCATTGTTTAAAATTTTGTTTAAAATACGAGAATGAATGTGGCATTTTCTTCTAAAAATATTTTCTGTCATTCGAGATACTTAATGAGATGTTATCTAAGGCCCAGTTTGATCTATGATAAGATAATCATAATGCTCCAAAAATATTCAAAATCTAAACGAAAGTGTCCTGTTGTATGCTAAGTAATTTAACTGCACCTTATTGGACAACTGTGAAACTGGCTCTACATAATATGTAGAGCCAGTTTCACAGTTGTCCAATAAGGTGCAGTGCATATTATGCAATACTTAAATAGACACTTTGGAATTAATCCCTTAGCTCCTTTATCTTTTTAAACGGTTTTATTTAGCTTGACCTATTTATTATTTGTTTGGGTCAAATTTAGTAATTGAAATTTAACCCCCTTCCTGATGACAGATTGATCTGATATTTGGTACACACTCTTAATCTTGATGACAATACAACATTATATATTCCTTATGATTGGAAATCCAAGATGGCCGCCGATACAAAATGGCGGATCACATATTACTTCACAACGACCTCAATATGGGTATCAAATGAAAGGGATTGATTGGTAAAATAGAGTTCACTATGAAAAATCCAAGATGGCCGCCGATACAAAATGGCGGATCACATATTACTTCACAACAACCTCAATATGGGTATCAAATGAAAGGGCTTGATTAGTAGAATAGAGCTCACTATAGAAAATACAAGATAGCCGCTGCCACAAAATGGCGGATTACATATTTTCTAAAAATAACTCAGATAATGTAGGTACATTTATTACAAATCTTAAAACATAATCTAAAAACCGTTTAACAAAGAATTTCTTTAACTTAGAATCTGGACCCAAGCATGGGTCTCCTACCCAAGTCAAGATTTCGTATCGTGTCGAGGACTGTATGGCGTTAGGGTGGCTAAAAATGATACGTCGTTAGCGGTACACCACCCAACTTAAGGTAAAGGCTAAAACGTGCCGAGAACTGTGTGACATTAGGGTGGATAAAAATGATATGTCGTTAGCGTTTTCCCCTCAAGACTTTGGCACATCTTGTTGCATATAGACTTGCCCCTCTATTAGACCTCTGGGGGGTCGACAATTATAATGTCCATCACTCGTGGGAACAACATGGACACCAAATACAGAAAAACGAAAAATAAAACAGAAACACCTACGCAAAGAAAAAGAAGGCTTGAAAAGGCGAAAGAAAAATATAGAGCAAAACGTGCAAAAGAGAGTGAAAGTGAAACTCATATTCGACTACAGAAACGGAGAGAACAATTAGCAACAGAAACCCCCGAGCAACATGAAGCCAGGTTAACAGGGCAACGTGAGAGGCAAAGTAAGCTGATAGCGTCAGAAACACCTGAGCAGCGTGGGGCCAGGTTAACAGGGCAACGTAAGAGGCAAGTGAACCGGTAGCATCAGAAACACCTGAACAACGCAAAGCCAGGTTAAATAACCAACGTGAGCGTACCCAGCAACGCAGAACTGAAACTAGTCTACAAGTATTCGAAAATACTATTAATTCATTGTGTATACATGTTTGTGAAATATGCACCAAGCGTTGCTATCCTAATCAAATACATAAAGTACGTTACAGTACTGCTGCATTAAGATATCTACCTATAGAATTGTCATCGAAAACAACGTTACTCTTATGTTCCCGCTGCCAAACACATGTGACCAGTAATAAAACAATGGCACCACCTAAGGCTTTCTGGAATAATTTGGATCCTGGTTCTATTCCAGATGTGATTCAAGCGCTGACACAGGTAGAGCAACGTTTACTGTGCAGAATCATCCCGTTTATTAAAATCGTAAAATTTACTGGGTTATTTGGGCAGTACGGTTTCCGTGGACAAGCTGTTTTGTTTGCCCAAGACATTTTTGAGGTCAGCGAGAGACTACCTTATATGCTTCCAAGATCTTCAAGCCAATTAGGTATTGTTGTAGTTACAGAAAGATTGGAAACTTTAAACATCACAACAGAATTTACAATATCTCGCTAAAAAGTCTATTGTGCATTGAGATGGTTAATGGAAAAGAACCCGCTTTACCGAGATGTGCGTATTGATGAAGATGTCCAAATTATTGAACAAGAATTAATACGACTTTGTGAGCCCATTGTAACTGAAGACGCAGAAGTTGAAATAATTGAAATCCCTAATGTTTTCATTCCAATTAATAACGTTGCTAAAATTATTCGGGCTCCATGGCATCAGGGTGACCACAACGTTTTCACTAACGGATATGCCGGTGTACAATGTAGTGCCATGTCGTTAGCAAATATTGTGCGGGCTGCAATTCTCAGCCCTAATCGATGGAACGTCAATATTCTGAATGCTAACATGTTAGAGGGCGATTCGCTATACGGCCAAATTCATGCTCTACTGCCACCAAATGAACTGGATGAAACGGGATATTTAGAGATACGACATTTTCGTGTCATTAGAGAAAATGTACAAATGTATGGCAAGCGATTTCTATAGAGTATGATGACGACAGTCTTCTTTTTGGAAGTCTCCAAGACGCTGTGAATACTAACAATATTGGCATTACATTACTCACAGCTTTAACGCAATTATTTAACAACCATCCTTCGGGGATTTTGACAGCTTCGAATAAATCTGTCAGCGTATTTCACTATGAGGACAGATATTATTTTGCAGACTCCCATTCTTGCGGACCTAAAGGTAAACCAACAGCAGAAAGGGGCAAAGCCTGCATTATAGAATGTGATAACCTGCAAGAACTTTGCCGTATTTGTAAAAGATGCCTTGGGTCGCGTAATGTCGCCTACAGTCTAACACGCGTTGACGTAAATTTCATACAAGATGTCGTCACTCGTCAGGCGGTACAAGTACAGCAACAGTTATCAAATTCGACATCTGTTACTATACCTATGCAAACATCTGTAATGTTGCCTATTGATAGCACCCAACCCGATGTCGAAGATGAGCTTGAGGTGTCTGAAAATGTAAACGAAATTAAACGAAAAACAACTGATAATATTGTCAATCAAGGTCATGAGATAAAGGCTGAAGAATTTGCGTGGTATTAATTATTCCCATATGGTAAAAATGGCTTTAAAGAACAAAGAACAGTGCAATTAAGTCCTTTGGATCACTATCAATTTCGTATTCTAGGTGTTGATACTAGATTTCAGCGCAACGATTACCTGTTTTATGCTCTTTCGATGTTTGAGTATTATCGGGTCAAGTCAACAATTGCAGCATGTGCTAGAAGAGTGGAAGGCGAAAATGGCAATCGAGTAGAAGACCTACACTTATATTTGAAAAATCTTAGAGGTTCCGCTGCTTTTTGGCGTAGTGCTTTCAGTGACCTCATAGCACAAATAAGATGTTTAGGACCACTGAACTATTTTGTGACATTGAGCTGTAACGATCTCCACTGGAAAGATATGATAAAATTGCTCCTGATGACTGATGGCAGACATCACATTGAGCCGGACGACATAGATATCCACGAAATTCAACAACTCGTCGAGAAGTATCCCATCGTTGTACATCGAGTAGGCATTTCATGGTACGTGTAAATGCGCTAATGCAGTTCCTTAAAACCGATGATGTTATATTCGGCGGTAAGGAAGTCCTCATCTACATATGGTTGTTTGGGTGCAAAACCACCCGTCTGTAGAGACGCCTGAAGGAATAGCCCGCATTGATTCAGTGTGTAGTACTGCCACTCCTTCTGAAAATTCAGAGCTACACGAATTGGTTAAAAGTTGTCAATTACATCGTCATACTAATACATGTACGAAAAATAACAATACAAATACACTATGTCGTTTCAACTTTCCTCGCTCGGAATGTACAGAGACACATATTATTGATCCTTCATCTAATGAATTCATCTACAACGGTGGTAGGATTTGCGTTCTAAAGAGAAAAAGCGAAGATTGTTGGGTAAATAATTATAGTCCTGCTTTACTTAAAATGTGGAAAGCTAATATGGATATACAACCATGTGGCGTAACGTGTCAATTGCTTATTACATCGCCAAATACGTATCAAAATTAGAACCTACGAATCTAGATAATGACGTTACTAGAGCTATTCAACAAATTAGGAGAGATGAAACTGACGTTGCCCGTAAGCTGTTTAAAATATACATGCGTATATCGAAAGAACGACAAGTTTCGGCTTCCGAATGCGTATTCAGACTTTGCCATCTAAATATGCGCCACAGCTCAAGAACAACAGTGTTCCTCAATACTCGTAAGCCGGAGCAACGATATAAAGTACTGAAGTTTACTGAGGGTGGTCAAGCATCTGGTTATTGCGCCAATATATTTGAGCCAACAACCAACAATCAATGAAGAAAGCATCGACACTGATGCGTATGTGTCCCATGAGCAAACAGAAAGAAAATGTTTAATTACACTAACAAACAACACAAAAATTAGTATTAGAAACACGCCAGCTGTAATACCTCGTAGCAGCATCGGATCCCGAATCTTACTATTATAGTTTACTGCTTCAATATATGCCCTATCGCAATGAAAGTGAACTGATTGATGAACATGATAGTGCCAGAGACTCATTTCTTGCCAATGAAGAAAGGTTAAAAGAAACAAATGTTTATTTGGGTCTCTATCGAGAGCGTGACAGGCAACTTAAAAACGCGTTTAATCAAGTACACGCGTTCCAGATACTGGAACAGGAAGAGGCCATGGAACTTGAATGTGAAGAAGAAGTTCCATATCTGCCCATGAATGATAACCAGTTCGCATTGGCTAAGCAGTCTATGAATGTTGGACAAAGATAAATTTTCACCATGGTTACTCAGTCCATACGAAGTCAAATGTCAGGTGCCGAAGAACGCCTAAAAATATTCTTTACAGGTGGAGCTGATGTAGGCAAGACATTTCTACTGAATTTACTACGGGACCAAATTAACAGATGCTATGCGAAAGATGCAGTAAAAAGTATGCGCACTAACGGGAGTTGCCGCATGATTAATAAATGGAGCTACGATACACAGTACCCTAAAGTTGCCTGTACAGAAAGATGGTCGAATAACAGGTATGTCACCCTTGTCTGGAAACTTTTTGCGAATTATGAGGCAACAATGGAAACCAACAGAGTTTCTGGTCATCGATGAAATTTCAATGGTATCATATCAAATGCTGTGCATGATTGACGGCCGATTGAGGCAAATTAAGAACCGAGAAGACGATTTCTTTGGTGGAGTTAACATTCTACTCTCTATTCGTTACATGTAATCTTTTGCAGCTGCCACCTATCAGACGCTCCGGAACACCTGTATTCAAACAGCCAGAATATCTCCAACCAGCCACGCATCTGTGGCGTTTGTTCACACTTTATGAGCTGACTGAGAATATGTGTCAGCAAGGGGGTCATACTTTTATTGTTGTATTAAATGCTTTGAGAATTGGTGAGCTTACAGTACATTTTAATATTTTGATGCAAAGCGTTATTCAAGATCCAAGAGATGAGTTTGCAATAGACAAGGCTTTAAGGGTATACTCCACGAATCAGCAAGTAAACGATCACAACGCAGCTGTTTTGAATTTGTTTCGAAACAAGGGTACTCGAATTTATAAAATAAAAGCACAAGACCAGCTAATTGACACCACACGAAATACAGATAATTTGAATTTAGACAATATAATACCGACAGATATCAACAAGACCGGAGGCTTACCGACAGAACTTGAAATATTTGTAGGTGCAAAAGTTATGTTGCGCTCTAATATAGACTTATCGAAAGGATTGGTAAACGGCACCATTGGCTACATAACAGAAATTGTTTGGCCTCAGTTTCGTCGAACCCAAATGTACCAAACAGATGTACCGTCAGTTCAGATCGACTTTGGAAGAGATGGCGTACACCTTATACACCCTAAAACTATACAATTTCCGGCAAAGTTCAATTATGGGACGGCCGCAAGAAGGATGTTGCCTTTGATTTTGTCTTGGGCTTCCACTGTCCACAAAATGCAAGGTAGCATAGTAGACCACGCAGTTATATATTTAGGCTCAAAATTGTTTGAGGAAGGACAAGCATACGTAGCTCTGAGTCGAGTGAAGTTTTTGGAAGGATTGTGTATCGAAGAGTTGGATTGCAACAAGTTGTCAGGAAACAAACCATGTAATGGTGAGGCATTACATGAACTCAATAGAATGAGAAGTATTAGGTAACTATCAACAAAACTAAAAACTTGAAAATAAAATAAACTAAAAAATTTTGTATGTTAAACGGTTTTATTACAATAATAAAATGATCAATCTGGGGTATTGATCAGGCAAATATAAAATCGTCGGGGGCGTGAAATTTTTATCAAAATGTTTACTCTGGATACGTTACGCCCAACGATTTTATATTTGCTTTTAGATTTTGATCAATACCCCAGATTGATGAGAAGATTGGTGCGATCTGGTAGCTAGGACTCCCCGAATTATTTTTTAGCTTTTAGTTCATAACCTAACTACATCATTTTATTATTGTAATAAAACCGTTTAACATAAAAAAAATTTTAGTTTATTTTATGATTTATTAATGTCTCGTGAAAATAATATGAAAGAAGCGCGTACCACGTTAGGGTTTACGCAAGTGCCTTGCTTTATAGCTTGCCTCCTGCACGGTAGCGTAATGCTGTATTGCATATAGTAGGCGCTTAGAAGAGAAAAATTACACCCAAACCTGAATATTATTCATAAGGTAATATCAAAAATACTAACTTTGTTCTACTTAAATTTTTAGACATGAACACACTATGACATAACCTTCTGGCTGAACACATTAGTTGCTAAATGAATAGATATCTATCCCAAAATGCCAAATGCTGAAAATTCTATCTAGCACATAAATGGATTTGCTCCTTAAATTTATATTTTACGCGTTTGTTCTTTATAATAAAACACTATTCGAAATTTATCCTTTTATTACGCGTACTTACACTTACCAAGTGTGCTAGCCATACTTAACACCTCAGTAATGTGCTAGACTCAAATAAGTAGGTACCAACAAAGTTGTGAATATACAAATTGTGTGCATTTCAGTTACAAAGTAAAATGAATATTGAATGTCAGAAGTTGTTTTGACGTACTAAGTTTCTTAAAGGTTTATAGCTTTGCTGAAGGACACTATAAAAATTTATGATATCTCTTATCAAAAGCAGAATGACCAAAATAGTGGGCGCACTGGTCCAAAAAAAAATTGGTGCCCCCAGGGTTGACTCTTTGTTGGTGGGTTAATACTGTTGGACTAACTATGTATCAAAATATCCGAATAAGCGGCAATAGGCTCGCCACCTATTACGTGGGATCAAAACACTGGCGAAAAGTGGGCGTTTAATATGCCTCTGCCTACCCCTTCGGGGAAACAGGCGTGAGTCTATGTATGTATGTACTAACTATGTATGCAAATGCGAATCAAATTACAACTCACAGTTACATAGTAATTCAACGTTATATTACACTGCAACAGTACACTTTTGGTAACATCAATTTTTTGTGTATATTATTTTTGCTCAATTTAAATATTGTTTTAAGGATTTACTAAATAATTAGATGAATAATGAATTAAAAAAAACGACATAGTTACTTAATAACTATCACTGTAATCGATGAAAATTATTTATAATACGCATTTGATGAGACTGGTGGTCCAATCAAATGCGTATTATAAATCATTTTCATCGATTACAATATTGTCTAAAAACTGTGCTGGATGGTCAATATTTTCATAACGAGCGTACGCCAAAAACCATACAATAGATAATACATGAGCACACGTGGCCAAAGTACGTCTGCCACTCTTACATGAGCGGTAATAATGATTAAGAGCTTCCAACCCGAGGTGGTCTGAGTTTATAAGTATATATTATATGTGGTAAATCCGGCTTCGGTCGTGCCTAGACTGGACTTTTCCTCTTAATAGCCAGAAGTTTTTACCTGTTATATTATAATTATTTAAAAGATGATTCAAATCATGATTTTCTCCATAAACTTCTATTGTAAATACATCATTACGAGCGTGTTCACTGTTATAACTTCTGGCCAGTTTTATTTTCCAAACACAACCATAACTAGTTCATCCTCACACAACCTTGGAAATTCTCTTACATCAGGTAATTCTGCAGACATACTTTGAAACGGAATTCGCCGGCTATTGAGGTTCTGGTCAATCACATACCGTGCGAGACAGTTTTCAATATTGATAGTGAAATATGCAACTTTTTCATAAGATTACATTTTAGCTAATAGGTATTTATGTTTCTGTGTGACAGATTTTTTCGGCTCCATAGAATAAAATGTAGTATTTGACCTCACCTTTCAAATAAGCCATGTGGTATATCTGGAGGCACACTTTGATTCTTTACAAATTTTTGGGCCAATTTGATAACTGACTTGTATAAGTGTTGTAAACAACCTTCTTCCTCTTAGCGTTATTCCAGTTTCAATCTGTCTGACCTCCGCAACCCGAAGGGATAGCGATATTCCATGGTTTAGACTAGTGACAGTTTATTTACTGACGCCCTGTAACGATTGTCAAAGATCTTCATGACAACCGGGACCGACAGCTTAACGTGCTCTCCGAGGCACGGGACAAGCGATAATTAACAATTCAATACGCACATAACTCCGAAAAGTTATTGGTGCGCGCCGTGGATTTGAACCCGATACCCTCTGCATGGCAGTCTGTTGGTATCTTCACTAGGCTATCGCTGCCGCTAGTGTTGTAAACAACCAAAATACAGAAATAAATATGTCTTTATATCTTTGGGAAGTGTAAGGAAGCACTATGAGAGGAATTTTGAAAATTCGATCCTGACAGAGTCGGTATGAAAGTTTTTATTTCTTTGGATAGGTGAAGTTGCAGGCAAAAGCTACTTAAAGTATAAAGCCAGTAGCCGATGCTAGATTTTGTTTTAGGGGCTTATTTTCGAGGATGCTTGAGCCTGGTGAAGGCATATTTTATCAAGGGAAACTAAAACTACAAATATCTGTATCGACTGTTGTGCCTACTGCTTTCACTCGTTTTGTGAATGTTACTCTTTGATGCAATAACTACTAAACTAAACTTTGCATTTATAAACCTTGCAGAAAATCAAAACGTTCGGCGCGATTTTCAACGGTGAGGCGACCTGGTCACGAGATCGGTCTAAGCGGCGAGCGGCGCGGCAGGAGCGATGTACATGGCGCGTTTACTCTTTAGCTGCCGCGCGCCGCGTCACAGTAAACGCGCCATGTACATCGAAAACGCTCGCCGCTGCCGCCCGCCGCTGTAGGGCGTCGTTCTAAGTGCAGTCGGTCCTGAATCCATTCGCCAAAATCATGCATACAGCTACTCGAATATCAACAGTATAATTAATCTATCAAAATCAAGCATAATTATCAGTGTTTACACCTGTGCTTACACTAGATACATACAGTGTAAATTTATATGTGGTGTGCAAATCATAACCCATCAGATACACTCGGGTTAATCTCTACCTGATCTAGCGTTACTCGTAATTAGCGCTAATCAATCAAGCCAATTAACGTATGTGAATGTACTTTATGCCTATGTATAAGCTATGCGTCTGGCGCGTAATAATTAGTTATGTACATATTTAGTCTAGACACCCATTGTTTAAAATTTTGTTTTAAATACGAGAATGAATATGGAATTTTCTTCTGAAAATATTTTCTGTCATTCGAGATACTTAATGAGATAATATCTAAGGGCCAGTTTTATCTAAGATAATCATTATGCTCCAAAAATATTCAAAATCTAAACGAAAGTGTCCTGTTGTATGCTAAGTAATTTAACTGCACCTTATTGGACAACTGTGAAACTGGCTCTACATTATGCAATACTTAAATAGAAACTTTGGAATGAATCCCTTAAATCCTTTATTGGTATTTGATAGATAGTTTATCAAGTTATTCTTTTCTTTTGATTTATTAATGTATCGTGAAAATAATATGAAAGAAAGGCGTATCACGTAAGGGTTTACGCAACTGCCCTATATAGCTTGCCTCCTGCACGGTAGCGTTATGCTGTAATGCATATAGTAGGCGCTTAGAAGAGAAAAAATACACCCAAACCTGAATATTATTCATAAGGTAATATCAAAAATACTAACTTTGTTCTACTTAAATTTTTAGACATGAACACACTATGACATAAAATAATTTACCGTTCTGGTCGAACACATTAGTTGCTAAATGAATAGATATCCCAAATGCCAAATGAAAATTCTACCTAGCGCATAAATGGATTTGCTCCTTAAATTTATATTTTAGGTGTTTGTTCCTTATAATAAAACACTATTCGAAAATTATCATTTTATTACGCGTACTTACACTTACCAAGTGTGCTAGCCATACTTTACACCTCAGTAATGTGCTAGACTCAAATAAGTACCTAGGTACTTACCAACAAAGTTGTGAATATACAAATTTTGTGCATTTCAGTTACAAAGTAAAATGTATATTGAATGTCAGAAGTTGTTTTGACGTACTAAGTTTTTTAAATGTTTATAGCTTTGCTGAAGGACACTATAAAAATTTAAGATATTTCTCAAAATTTCGTTTGCGGTTGGTATCATGTTCATAATAATAAAATCCTTGCAACCTTAGTTTATTCTTATTTTGTTTCAATGTAAAATAATAAGAATTAATTTTATTTTCTTACTGAACTATTTTGATATTAAAACAATCTTATTGAACCCAATACTTTGAACTATGATGGAACATAACACAGTTACAAAAATATCTTCTTATATCTATTAAATTTCGACATTTTATTTAATCTTTGCTAAATATTTGTCAAAGAACATCTAGTTTGTGCTTACTTAATTACTTTTTGCCACATATTATAAAGTGGGTGTGTAATACACCTCTGCCTATCCCTTCGGGAATAATAGGCGTGAAGTTATGTTATGTTACATATTATTTTAAATGATCAAATAAGAATAAAGTTGTTGAGACACTATAATGTAAAACTTCCTGTAATCTGTGAAAGTAAAATTGTGTTCTAAAAAAGCTACAATGAAAAATTGTAGAGTCAATAATATACAAAAAGGTATTTTCACCACAGCAGCTCAAACATGCCGCTTTTGCTGCGAGACAACAGTGAATAAAACGCGATTTTGATTCGAGCGTGAGTAAAAGTAGCTTTTTAATTTTTCAATCTTCAGTGTCACGAATTGACATTGTTCAGCCATAAATTTGAAACATACGAATTTTACTTTGCTCTGTCTCTTTCACATGCATATAAAAAGTGAGTGAAAAAACAAACCCCTTCGAATTCGAAATTCAATTTTGGAATTCGACCTCAAAGAAAATACCTACGGCAACGCAAAAAAAAAGATATTTGTAATAGAGAAATTACTTTTTTTATATAATATTGTATACATGTTTAATTTATTATTGGATTTTAATAAAAATAAGTCTAATCAATTGTATAAAATTAGTATTTAACCAATATATTTTTATTTAGAATTACAACAATGATACATTTGAAAAATAAACATTGGGGACGCGTTATTAAAACGCGATTTAAAAAAGTAGCGGGAATAATAATTTCGCTGATGCTGATACAGTAGGTATAGCGTAACGTGTTAAATTATATTAATATGTAAAATAATCTAAAAGATGAGTGAAACTAGCGATGATGAATGTACTTTAACACCAGAAGAGTTAGGTAAATCAACAAGTGATTAGGACTGTCACTATGCAGAATTCAATCTATTCCTGTTCATTTCTATGTCTCCTAAGTTATATGTGTTCTCACTGCTGTGGTGAAAAGTTATGTGTGCTACACGAGAGCAAAGTTGTTTTGTATCTCGTGCTGTTGAGTCCCTCACCACGCTCAGGATTCTATGATTGATTCACTCGCTACGCTCGTGAATCAATCATAGAATCCTTCGCTTGCTCGGGACTCAAAATCAGCACTCGAAACAAAAAACAACTTTGCTCTCTTGTTGCACAAATAACTATTGCCGAGTAACCCTATTATATGATTGACATTTATTTAACATATTTTATTCACCTTGCAAACTAAATAAAAGTTTGTTCTATCTATAATTTCAGGAATCTTCGATAGAGATCAGATCTTCAATTTTACGGGTTTAACATAGCACCTTAAAAATAACAACTTTGCTATTACAAATCGATCAGGCGTTATAATTTCGACCAAAATACAAATTCTTCCAAAACATTTTGTTATTTATGTATATCAAATAGGTATACATTTCAGCATGAAGTGCTATCTACTAAATTGACGTCTATATAATACTATATTATTTTATGGAGACCGTCCCTTCCCATATTCTGTCCACAATAAACACTTTATGTAGGCATGTAGTCCTTAGTGTAACTCGAGTATCCAATACCTATATATCTAGACTACTTAACCACAAGTATATCTGGAATAGATATCCAGTAACAAGCATTTAACAGGATGATAATCTATATATATATATATATAGATTATTAGACTTTAGACGTACGAATACTGTATTTATTTTTTATGTAGGCAATTTTTTTGTCACTGATGAGATCGTTTTATTAGTAGAAGGTAGGGTGGGTACAATTGTAACACTTTTTGTGGGTACGGTTGTAACTCAACTCAACTCAATCAGCCTATCGCAGTCCACTGCTGGACATAGGCCTCTCCCAACACGCGCCACAGTGGTAGAATGCTCGCCTGCCACGGTTGTAACATTCGTTATATATGTATTTTTCATTGCAGATGCCTAGATATCGCTTAAGAAAGACGTCAAGAGGCGATAGCGAGATATTTCGCTTAAGATGACGTTAAAACTGGGACTTCTTTGGGACAAGCGGCAGATACCCATGGTATTAATTATGTCTCCCTGCTACGTTACATAAGAAAGAGAGATGCAGCGACCGAAGCTGAGGTGGAAAATATAATAATAGGGTATACAGCTCATAACAGAGTCTTTACAGCAGAGATGAGATCAACAGCTTGCCAAATACCTGACTCGGTCAGCAGATTAATATACAATGTTACCTTGAAAATGAAAATGTTATAGACTGATTAAAACACTGCTTAAAATGTGCAAAAAGGTGCCATATTGGTTTGAAGTAATATATAACTACTTGATTGTGGTTTATAAGCAATAATCGTTATTGAAATGCATACATTGTGTATTATTTGAGTATGTTACAATTGACCCCCCTCGCTGTTACAACCGCCCCTGGTATGGGGGTCAGTTGTAACAGTAGCCCACAAGTTGTAATTGTCTGGAAACTATTGCTTCTAGGCCCCTAATTGTTCTGTCTATTTGAAGAGAAATGTTTACTCTTTTATTTCAAACGTTTAATAAGTTGTTAGTGCTATTATTGCGACTTGTACGAACCCAGTCCCCAGTCTACCTGGACCACGGAAGTAAAAAACAAATTTTGCGGAATCGGTGAATAAAAAATTCTTCCGTAACTGTGTCTCATTGGTGATTGGTTTGTAGGTGGTGAGCCAGACTCAATCACTCGCCGATCAAAAAAAGGAAGAAAATCAGGTTTTACTTACAAATGAAAACACTTTTAGAATAGTACACTTCACAATATAATTGCCTATATGGGTAGATACAATGCAGCTACTTTAAAACTAAGATTTACTAATTGAGAACATGAGTAAATTCAGGGCGTGGTCCGACAAGTATAGTTAGGTGTTCACTGGTGTTCCGAAGGCCAGGGTCTTGATAGGAAGAAGACTTAACTGGCCGTGAGCTGGTGCAAAAGGGCCGATTGAACAGCGTCGCACGCTTATATATGGCGTGCGGGGCGCGCGGGGAGAGGCGCTCCCACCTTCGTTCGACGACACAGTTCAGACGGAGGGGCACGCCGTCACACACCCCCCTCTTTAGGGCAGAATTTTTCCTAGGGAAAATTCTCTGGGCTAGCAGCTAGTTGAGGATTACCTGTAATCAAGTAGTGGAAGTGGTGTCAGTATTTTAAGTAAACAACCAAACTTACATAATTACATTAGCTATAAATATAATATATTACCCACAATACGCACGCAACAACTGCCCTATGATAAACTAACACACCCGTCATCCATAAAGCCGCCACACACTACATAAGTGCTTAGGCCATAACATAACAACAGAATATGAGAGACAACCATTAAAGACGTGAAGCGCTTAGGGTAATACACAAGATAAAAGGGACGTCATTAAGAATGAGTTACAGGTAAGAGAAGTTACGTCTAGCCCTACGAATTATTATTCTTGGGTTCGGCACCTTGACCACTAGATAAACAAAATACTAAGTCATTGTTAGGTATAACAAACAGAATGTATACAAAAGTTAAACGAAAATAAATTCAAGTTGTAGACTACAAACTGACTACTGAATTACAAAAGAACAACAAAATACATAATTATTTTGCTCAATTTATTTACAAAGACCACGATTGTCCACGATGAATGAACACACTATTAAAGTAAACAATGATGAATCATAAGTTCGGTATATATCAACCAGCGCGTCACTGAGTGAGCGCGTGTGCATCGCAATAACAAACTAGATATATTTTAATTAGATAAGTACTATTTGACTGTTCCGAGTTCGCAACGGCCGGTCAATCACACACAATTATGCTTTATAAAAGTACCTATAATAACAATTCGATTATAAAGTCGATACAAAATTATGAACAACAACAATAAAAAAACTTCAGAACAAAGCACAGCGAAAAAAATAATACGTCAACAAAGTAGACATTAAGATAAAAAGACTTCCAGAAAAGACAAACGAGAATCGAACTTGTATACTCGGCTGACAGTGACCTTTTAACCACTGATCCACAGGGTAAAAAAAAACAATATATTTAGTTTGTTAAGATTTTTTAAAACAATGTTTAACACAACATTTGGGTACATAACTGCGTAGCAATTTAGAAAATAGTGTATTTTACGAGAAAAAGTGTTTGCTACCCACAACAAAAAATATTGATTTATAGTAGACACTACTGCAAACGGTAACATAAATTAGAGAACATTCGTTTGGAAAAATAAACAATGTACCTATAGGTTATAAGTATTCTTTTTTTATTTTATGTAATTTTATGTATCTTTAAATCTTTTATATGCCATTCGCCAAGTGGTTTAACATTCATAACATTTAGTTTTGAAGAATTCTGCCGGTTTACGGCGAAGATTATAAAATAAACAATTGCGTTGATGAGCCGACAACAGAGCTGAGTGTACCTTCTCGAGAATAGAAGATAAATAGTTCAATGATTCGGCATACTTTACATGGCTCATGCACCATATTGGAATTGAATTCCATATCAATATACCGAGAACCAAAATATCCTTCAATTGAGTTTATGCACAATGTGAGGCGTAGGTAAAGAATGGCGTATAATTTATATTTAGATCATTTTATTTCAACATTAGATTTTAAAATTAGTGCCAATAAATATAAACAAAAAGATTGTGGATGTAGTAACAAGCACAAAAAAGCAACACATTTTATTTTATCACTTTGTTATTAAAGTTTATGTAGGTATTTATGTATGTTCAACAAACATTTTAAAACAACAAATAGGCATTTGTATTGTGAAGGTATTTATGAGTATGAGCGAATACTCATCGTACGAGTTTATGTAGGTATTTTACAATGAATGCCAGACACCTGGCAATTAGTGTTTACGCGCAACGCGTTAGAATAATATAACACAAAGAGTTGACCAACAGTGGACAAAAGATACTGGGTTCTCGGCTCCAGTAGTGACCCAAAAAAAAAAATAATATACATTTACTCATATTATATTATTATACATATACACTAAGGTCAGGCAGAATGACCATCATACACTAAAATTATTTAGTAAGTGTGGGTTAAAATCTTATATAAAACGACTTAACCCGCTTTTATTTTTTAAGCCACATTTTTTTTTTTATTAAAACACACAATTTATTGTTATTACCTGATAGACAACAACATAAGTAGGGTTACCTATGAACCCTTTTAAACACCAAAAACCTTTAGTCGGAACTTGATAGTTTAAAATGAAATGCCAAGAATCGTTAGTAGAACTTGAACATTTTAAGAACGAGTCTTCACCACGTTAGTATTGTAGTGAAAACAGGTATAGAACAACAAAAATATCAGGTCAAAACACTAAAAGACAACAAAAATTATCGATTAATCGACGCAACCCCGCGGTCTAGCCACCGCGGTAATTCAAGGTTAAAATTCCAACGTTTTAAAGAGGCGCTGTCGGTATAAACAACAGACTCCATAACACTTTTAACCCGACAATGCCCGTTCTTCGCAGCAAGAACAGAGGAACATACCATTTATCTCTTGTTTAGCAAGAGCAAAAGTACCATTAGAAAATGGCAAAACAGAGCACATACATCATCAGAATCAGGTAGCAAACAGCACCCAATCTTCTCCCATTTAGCAAGAGAAGGAGACCATTATATAAATGGCAAAACAGAGCACCATCGGAATCCGACAGCAAAAAGCATCCATGCGCACCCAGCAGCATCCATACGCATTTAGTAGCATCCGTACAGATTTCACATAGCAAAGGTTCAACACACGGCTAGTAGACGCCGCGTGGACTACAAAGCACTCCGAATTATCTGGTCAAAACAGCAAAAAAAAAACAGCCGATCAAAGGCTAGCAGAGGCTAGAATAGAATAGCCTTTCCCAAAGCTACCAACTCAGCAAACCAACAGCAATAGAAAGAAAAAGAAAATTAACTTTAGAGGTTAATTCATTGATTAATTTCTTTATGTACCTTCATTAATGATATAAGGATGCGACATTTTGAGCAAAGTTATTTGTATAAAGCATTTATTTAAGAAAGAGTTTAGTAAGACTTTTAAACTTATTTAAAGCTATTTTAACAGTTTATTTCACACAATCGCATGAAAAATAGATAACAGAAACGAACCCATGAAGAATAATGGCAAAAAAAATATAATAAATTACACTGCATGTTTAGTAAATTACACTCATACCTACTAGTGAAAGAAAATAAAGTGCGTAATTGCGTATTGTAGGAAGAGAATATAATAAAATGTAAAATGCGTCCAAGAGAAATTGCAATTGTAGGTAGACAAAACACGTGGCTTCGTTGAGCCGGCGCGGCGCGGCGTCACTTGTACGCCAAGCGGCCGAGAATAAGACAGGTAATTACGTTTGATAACATTGCGCGATGCAATTTATCTAGCAGATAGTTCAATTAGACATATAATTAGTTAGAAAATACAATTAAGCAGCTTGTGGCTGACAAGAAAAAATTACAGGTTACTCCTGGACGTATTTAACACATAAAAATATATAAAAATACACAAAAATATATAAAAATACAGAAAAAAATACCACTCACCTTCGGAACACCAATTTAGCTATAAAAAGAAATCCTATTGGGCGCCAATGTCTCATGGGTGATTGGTTTGTAGGTGGTGAGCCAGACTCAATCACTCGCCGATCAAAAAAAGGAAGAAAATCAGGTTTTACTTACAAATGAAAACACTTTTAGAATAGTACACTTCACAATATAATTGCCTATATGGGTAGATACAATGCAGCTACTTTAAAACTAAGATTTACTAATTGAGAACATGAGTAAACTCAGGGCGTGGTCCGACAAGTATAGTTAGGTGTTCACTGGTGTTCCGAAGGCCAGGGTCTTGATAGGAAGAAGACTTAACTGGCCGTGAGCTGGTGCAAAAGGGCCGATTGAACAGCGTCGCACGCTTATATATGGCGTGCGGGGCGCGCGGGGAGAGGCGCTCCCACCTTCGTTCGACGACACAGTTCAGACGGAGGGGCACGCCGTCACAACTGACTGACTCACAAACAGACAACGCACAGCAAAAATAATTACGAGCAAGTAGCTGAGAATTCTCGTGTATTTTCCTTGGATTTGTTTTATGCATACACCTTCTGATGGCGTGGAGGCATAGTGATACAGATCGTGCTGGCTCCCTCAATCAAGGTTGAGCCGTACGATTGCTGTTGAATGCGGGCCATCAGTGGGCTGAGTCAGTCAAAAGCGTCAGACGGTATCCTGCATTATACTTGCATACTAAACCCATTTTGTCTGGACTTTAAAAGATCAAAAAAGATGAAAGAAATTGAAATGACAAAAACAATGACTCTGAGTTTGTTTCGGCCTTTCTTCTCAAGAAGTCATTTAGCTAGGAAAAGCCGGCATCATCTAGAATAGGGTTTTGACTTGTATAAGTGTTGTAAATAACCAAAATGCAGAAATAAATATGTCTTTATGTCTTTGGGGAGTGTAAAGGAGCATTAAGATAGGATTTTTGAAAATTCCATCCTGACAGAGTCGGTATGAAATTTTTTTTTCTTCGGATAGGTGAAGTTAATAATCATAATAATCTACCACATTCACACAACACTATCTAGTCCCAAACGAAGCAGAAGCTTGTAATATAGGTACTAGATAATGGATAAACTTACATATATGCTTTTTTTTGTAAATACATATATATTATACATAGAAACACCCAGACCAAGACAAGCATCCATGTTCATGCACACAAATGTTTGACTTGAGCGGGAATCGAACCCGCGACCTTTGGCGTAGCAATCGCTTACACTTCCGCGGCACCAACCGGTCGTCGAAACAAGTTGCAGGCAAAAGATACTTAGAATAAAAAACCAATTTATAAGACGTTGTCACGTCAAAAGCCAGTAGCAGATGCTAGATTTTGTTTTACGGGCTTATTTTGGATTCGAGGAGGGTAGAACCTGGTGAAGGCATATTTAACAAGGGAAACTAAAACTCCAAATATATGTATCGACTGTTGTACTGCTTTCACTCATTGTGTGAATGTTTGTTACTCTTTGACGCAATAACTACTAAACTAAACTTTACATTAATAAAGCTTGTAGAAATCAAATGTTCGGCGCGATTCTCGGCGGTGAGGCCCTAAATAGGCAAATAAAAAGAATATTAGATTTTCTATAGACCTACTATCATACCGATTAAAATTGCTGAAAGATAACTATAAACTTACAATATCTGTATCTTAAGTAAAATAGCTCTCAACCATGCATCACGGATATCATTAATAATATTGACATGATGAGATCGCTTGGAACAGCTGTTGACTGTCGGGGCACAGGTGTAGCAGCCCACTCGCCCGATTGTATACTATAGATTCTTTACTGATTTGTTTTCAGTAGAAGCTTTTAGTTAATTTACAGTATCTTATGGAATGGGACATGATGGCAAATATGAAGCAATATTATCAAGAAAACACAATACATGTAGGTGTGATTGATTTGATTTGTGTGAGCTTCATAATAAGTAGCCTAATCGGCATTGGTAGTGAAATGATTAAGAAAATTGTGCACGTCGGTAGTTTTCAAAGAAGCAAGAATGTACAGCAGGTACAGTTTTGTGCATAAGACAATTAAATATATACGTGTTAAAATTGACCTTCATTTGATCAGTTTGCATGAATTAATGTTTGCCTAATAGATCACACACACAATTTGGGAGCATAAATCCCAAAAGAATTTAAGAGGAAATACGTTTGCCGATGGAGTTCGACTTGATACAAAACACACACCCTGTAGGTATGTAGATACTAATATGAAGTCAAAGTATATGAAATGATCTTTAGTTCAAACATGCTCATCACATGCTTCCCAATTAAACTCTTTTCTTTTATCTAGGACCGTCAGAGCGAGAACTAAGCGCATATTTTTCAACACCACTGCCCAACATTTTAGAGGCTTAAGTTTGTGGATGTTTCATACAGTTAATACCTAAACGTGGTACAACTTTGTACGGATCAAACAAAGTTTAGCTTCGTACGGGAGTCAAACGCTGAACAAGCCAAAGTAAACTTCATGTAAAGTAGTGTTAACAACTAAACTACCCCATCAACCGACATCAACTTACGATAAACATAGTGAAAAATATGTACATCTTATATGGTGCTTTATAGGAAACTTGCACGAATCAGTGTTTGATATTTGATTACGTCCGATTCGACCGAAGACAAACAAATATGACGATATTAGTTGTTAAAACAGTTATGAAATCTTGGGGATCTTACGAATATTCAAGTAACAAGAGAGAAATTTCCGCGGCAAACTGATAAATTATATATTACTATACATACATATTACAGACAAAAATCGGACAACAAACATAATATGACTGTACACAATTTTGCCCAGAACAAATATAACTAAGTTATAGCTTTGTCCAGAATGGGATCGATGCTACAACCATCGGCTTTACAAATGACCACTAAACCTGGCCAGCCTATGTGTATTAACTATTTGACGACATGGCAAAAACTATATCAATTTATGACGAAGTTTTTAACTAAATGATTTCACTTAGATTATTCGCTTATCTCTTTTAAATATATTTTTTTAAATTTCATTTGAATCAGGTCAGTTGTTGATTGAGACCGTGAAATCGTAGGAGACAAACAGACACAACAATAGCTACTTATAAATCTGCATCAATGTGATGCAAATGCATTGTAGAACGAAATTTATGACCGTCTGAGTACTTTTCTAATCTCTTCTTTATTAGACTTTTTCCAATTACAATTTTACTGTTAGATTTCAAATGATTTTTATGTAAATATAGGTTAACTAGATCACCAACCTTTTCTAAGTTAACTAAAACGGCTATACTTACTTTATGCAAACTTTGAGCTAGACTTTTTCAAAATAGAATTTTGAATAACGTTTATTTAAAGACGTCCACTACTGAACATAGGCTACGCCAAGGTTAGGGTTTGAGTCTCGGGGTGTCTCGTGTCTCGAAGTCCCGGGACTTTTGGTAAATTTAGCTGTCTAGTGTCCCGGGACTTTCTAGTCGGGACTCTAGGCAGGACACAGATGTCGAAATTTTATATTTAAGTACTCAGTACTTCCGCGTAAATACTGGATACACAATAAATGCGTCTGCCACGTAGCCACATTGGTTGTTTTGTGACGTTTGATTGATATTGTTTGTCAGGTCAGTCAGTGATCAATTTCTGAGCCCAGTGATCAATTTAATTTTATAGGGTGAAGAGCGGTGTTCGGTAAGTTTTCTTGTTGAGATACAGTTGGCGAAATTGTATTGTATATTTTTTTGATTAAATATTTTTAAAATGCCCCACGACAGAGTATTTATAACAAGTACGAGAATTTTATTGTATTTTTAGAAGAAAAATATTATTTAGACTGCAATTAACCTAGATTTTGAAATTGTTAGGATTTCATTAAAATTTGATGTTTCGTGACTGTCGATTTTCATCCAAAATTTAATTTCATTGACACATTTGGCCCGAAATTAATTTAATCCCTATTTTTGTAACAGCGCAGGGTATCTCGTATGCCGGGACTTTGAAATTGTCAAGGCTGACCCTAACTAGCACAACCTATTATTTCAATCAATAATTTTATTGTTTGTTTTCAAAGGGCAACTCCCGCACTTATGAATTATTAGGACTGAAATGAGTGTTAAAATTGTTAGGATTTCATTTTATATTCTTGATTTTTGATTTTAACCGAATTTGGGTTCTTACATACATATTGACAGAAATTAACTTTATTCTGAAAAGTCTCGAAGTCGTCGGGGCTTTGAATGTTAGCTGCCACGTCCTGGGACTTTGAAACTGTCGAGACTTCCTAGACCCTAATTCTGGTTGTTAATTTTCACCAAAAGTTATTGTTATTCATATATTTTGCCAGAAAATTATTTTGATTCTAATTTTATTCTGAAAAGTCTCGAAGTCCCGGGAAGTCCCGGGACTTTGGACGTCGGCTGTCAACGTGTCCCGGGACTTTGAAAATGTCGAGAATTTGCAAACCCCAGCCAAAGTTCACCACACAGATCAAGCATCCACTGCCTGCATCCAAGCACTTCCCACCGAGCCAACAAGATCGACAATCCAACTTGCGGTAAGTCCTACCCCTGCTGAGTTGTTCGTTGCGTGAACGCCACTTTACCATACTGCTCCAACAGCCACCGGTGCTCAACCTTTATGCCGACTCAACTTCGTTTGGCACTCAAGCTTGACTACTCCGAGAGCTATGTCGGTGTCTTCAGGTCATATATGCAAACGTTACAGAAAACTGTATGCAAAATTTTCAGTTGCCTACTTGGTCTTTTTATTGGACTCTTGAGAAACTTGAATTAATTAAATTGCATTTTTTTTTATTCCTTGGTCATTTCGAACATCTTGAAATATTAATTTAGGTCCCACTCACCTACTACACCAGCCAGTGCCACAAACCTACAGCACTCGGTGTGTTTGGTAAACACAGTTCATAAACTGATACTTATTAGTAAACCCAATAAAACATCCTATGTAAAAACTATTTCACTTGAATTACTTACATCCGTCTGTACGAGTGTGGTCTTATAAAAGCAATCCAAGTCTAACATTTACGTGTTAGAGAACAAATACGAAATCAGTTAATGAATAATGTAATTGTTCGTGCGAGCGGCACGGCTCGGCACTGTGCGGCACGGTACGGCATACTACGGCACGGCACGACAAATTAAACAAATGCAATGATTTGTATAAATAAATTCTTGTTCTTGCAGCGTCCACTGTGAACCAATCAAATTACTTCACTTTGTTAGTTGATTGCGCACAACGAGCGAGAAAATGCGATGCGGCAATTTATTTTAATATTACTATTTTTACAAACAGGGTGTTAGGGTTAGGAGAATATCCAGGAAGCTCTCATGCCACTCTTTTAAACAGTCGGATCTTAAATATTAAACGAGTTGTAGCTCGATAAAACGAGGTGTGTACAGCTGATATACAGATATACTAACAGCAAAGGTCTTGACGAGGTTCGACCGTAAAAAATCAAGTGAGTATAAGACCATACTCCTCTTAAAGAAAATTCTAAGAGTTGATTGTTCTGTTTTCGATAATCCGATTCAGAATCTGTTCTTTCGTCATCGCGGTTCTCTTTTAAAGCATATTTCTTAGTCCTTTCCTCTAAGCCATAACGACTTACTCTACCTTGACCCTACACCTCTGATGCTGAGAAAGAACATCCATGTAATGACAGTGACATTCTACGCAGCAGTCTATTAGCCTCTCTACTAGAGCGGCAAAGGCTCCCATCACAATGTGAAGTTGGCCTACGACCTTCTGCGTAACAGTCTGCTAGCCTCTCCTAAGCTATCATCATCATCAGCCCCTTACAGTCCTCTGCTGGACTAGGCCTCTCCTTTAAAAGGAGGAATTGGCCTACTATACCACGCTGGCCAAACGGGTTAGTATAGGGTTTGTTTTAAGTTTTCCTTCTCTTACAGTGCTGTTCTCTGCATAGTATGGTCCTTCTGTCGGCTCTTACGACACCTATGGGATGATATGGGGTGGTGACATTGCGTATTCTTAATCCGTCACCACACGGACACGCAAAAGCAATCGCTGCCAGTAAAACGCTACAAAGTTACCACATTCATTTTACCGTGCTTCGTAATCCCAGTCCACACAGTTCGACGTCCATGTTGGTCTTAATTAATTTACACCCGTTCTTGTCCAGGTATAAAGTAGTTCTATGAAAAATCGTGTTAGCATCGCGCTACATGACTAATAGGTACGGCAGAGTTGTTGCTACGTGTGTATTGTTCATGCTACGTTTTTAGTTTTATATGTTAAGCTTTTGTGCAATTTTACAAAAGTTTTGTTTTATTTAACAAGGTTGAGCTAGTCATGGGTTTGAAGGCGGTTTAAAACTTTGAAAATGATAAAGTAACGTGCCTGAACGAATGGCTGAGTGGTTGAATGATCCACAAATAGTTGTTTTGTGTCCGGTGGTTCTT
The DNA here is from genome assembly GCA_944739405.2 of Euclidia mi. Classification (NCBI taxonomy): domain Eukaryota; kingdom Metazoa; phylum Arthropoda; class Insecta; order Lepidoptera; family Erebidae; genus Euclidia; species Euclidia mi. The sequence goes on from OX123197.2 coordinate 16,265,906, forward strand.
TGTGATCGAATGTCCATTGATTGAATATTTGAACCTCCTCTGATAACTTCCTCGTGACACCGGATTTCCTTCAACGGGAAAAATGATACAATAACTAAAGATACAAGTACCTAGTATTCTTATTTTTCTTCCCTATCAAATCACTTTAAGCTTTTATATTATAAGAAAAATAAGACACAGTTTGGGCTCAGCGATCATAATATGTCAGTCTGGACGACTGACTGGCCACTAAGAAATTATTTTCTGACACCCTAAAGGAGGAAAAAAGGAATTGAATGATTGTTTGAAAGTTTGATGATTTCGGCGTTTTCACTATAAACTACTTGCTATGCTAGTAATCCCATACACAGTTAACAAACTTTATTCACTTATATTAATAAGGGACTGAACGGATTCGTTCGGATTTGTTAGTAACAAATCCTCTCTAAAACTTCAAATAAAGGCCCCAAATTAATTAAAGGTACGTGCTTTCACTCTAAAGTGGAAATTGTATCGTTTGTTATGCTTTTACTCTGCTATATTAATAGTTTTAGAGATAACTACAAGTGTCTATTTCTTTCTCGTGATATTTCGCTTGTATCAAATAGTGGAGTGCAAATTGAATAGTGGTTACTTAACCTTTCAAAAGAAATATAAATAATGTAAAACAAATAAGAAAAGCGGAAGGGCAAAGGCTACGTCTTTTTTGTCTGACTGCTTGCAATTAACCTTTCAAACTATGCACAGGTACAGTAATGACTGCACGGTTTATGTGGTCTCCTTGAGATTCGACATTGCGCCGTGTAATGCGGGCTCGATTCCCATATTTCCCACTTGAAACAACACCTTGTGTGATCCATAAATTGATGATACGAGTCAGGTGTATTTTGGGTCCGTTCGTTGTATGTCTGAAAAGTCGCGAACACACAATTTATTCCTAGTGCGAGTTAGCTTTTTACAAAACGGAAAAGAAAGCAAGAAGTTATTTATAGTAAATAAAAATATAATATTCTCTGAGCTTAATAAGGTCTCTAAGAAGGCTGTACGGCACTGTACATGTGCACAACATCAACAAGATTATTTTAACGGTCTTATTTGCGTTAACTAAATAATTAAAGCCTGAACGTCGAAGACAATTAGAGGTATTCCTAATACCTCTGTTGTTCTTTGACGTTCAGTCATGTAGGAACCGAGTAAAATATAGAAATACGATCATCAGTAACCACGTATTTTTAATAAATAAAAATGAAATTATTTACAAAGATGAACATTTGATTAATCATCCATAACCATATTGCCTAAGTTAATTGTATATTTTAGTCGAACCTACAAAGCTCACTATTGTGAGTCGAATACCTAATTCTATATAATATTATATAATTTTCGTCAAATTTATTTAAGTTTTGTGACTTAGCACCTCTGCACAGTTTCATGTTAATCTATGGCCATCACGGACAGTAGTTGCGAACTATCGCACTCGACCGCTACCACCGCCCTAATAAAGAAGGAACATTTTTTACACGAACCTAGCCGAACATTGCCGACTATTGCCGAGCATTACTTACGCGCGGGCGCATCCTCGCACAAATAATAAAAGTATTTGAACTGTACGTAATCTTTTCTATTCATACGTCAGTTTTGGAGAAATAACAATGTGTTATCTCATTCGAATGAAATACGGTATTTGAAGGGAAAGTTACATTCACTTAGACTATTTGGGTTCATCATATCAGCCAAACGACGTCCACTGCTGGACATAGGCCTCCCCCAAGGTTTTCCACACAGACCGGTCTCGAGCCGCCCGCATCCAACCTCCTCCCGCGATCTTGACAAGATCGTCGGTCCACCTTGCGGGGGGCCTACCTCTGCTGCGTCGTCCGGTACGTGGCCGCCACTCCAGAACCTTTCTGCCCCAACGGCCATCGGTTCTTCGAGCTATGTGCCCTGCCCACTGCCACTTCAGCTTGGCTATCCGGAGAGCTATGTCGGCGACTTTGGTTCTACTGCGGATCTCCTCATTTCTGATTCGATCTCGCAGGGAAACTCCAAGCATAGCTCTCTCCATCGCCCTCTGAGTGACCTTGAGCCTTCTGATAAGGCCCATAGTGAGCGACCACGTCTCTGATCCGTAAGTCATCACTGGCAACACACACTGGTCAAAGACTTTCGTCTTGAGACACTGCGGGATATCGGACGAGAAGATATGTCGTAGCTTCCCGAACGCTGCCCAACCGAGTTGGATTCGACGATTGACCTCCTTCTCGAAGTTGGACCTACCTAATTGGACTACTTGTTCCAGGTAGATATACTTGTCGACAACTTCGAGCGTAGAGTTCCCAACCTGAATAGGAGCAGGTACAACATGGACGTTCGACATGATTTTCGTCTGGTCCATGTTCATCTTAAGACCTACTTGTTGGGAGACTCTACAGAGGCCATCGAGCATTGTGCCTAGGTCTTCCATGGTCTCAGCCATGACTACGATATCGTCTGCGAATCGAAGGTGAGTGATGTACTCGCCGTTGATGTTGATGCCGAGTCCATTCCAGTCCAGAAGCTTGAAAACATCCTCCAGCGCAGTGGTAAACAGTTTCGGGGATATGATATCCCCCTGTCTCACCCCTCGCTGGAGTTGAATAGGTTTCGAACTCTGGTCCTGGAGGCGGACTGACATAGTGGCGTTTTCATACAAACACTTCAGCACTTCGATATATCGGTAGTCAATCCGGCACCGTTGGAGAGACTGTATTTGGGTTATTTTATACAATTTTGTTACTATTAAATATTGTTCTTCCTATAGAAATAATACAGACAGAAGAAACTTTCGTTCGTTTTTATTGTGGATGAGCCGTGTTATGACGGCTTTCGTGTCCGATTCACATAAACTGTTCCCGATCAAATAGTTTATAGTGTAAGTTGTCATGACGTGTACGTTATTGCATAGAGTAATGTTTTACTAATACTGTTTTATTATTTCAAAGAGATCTCACACAGACATATCATACTGCGCACTTGATAGTTGGTACACAATCAAATGATATGTAGTTTCAAATAATATGTAGTTGAATACACACACGCACGGCTCTTTCAATGACTCATAAAACCAATAAAGTCCGAGTTTCACACACTTGTCTAAGCAAATAAAACAGAATATTAGCTTTTCTATAGACCTACTCTCATACCGATTAAAATTGCTGAAAGATAACTATAAACTTACAATATATGTTAAGTAAAATAGCTCTCAACCATCCATCACGGATATCATTAATAATATTGACATGATGAGATCGCTTGGAACAGCTGTTGACTGTCGGGACACAGGTGTAGCAGCCCACTCGCCCGATTGTATACTATAGATTCTTTAGTGATTTGTTTTCAGTATAAGCTTTTAGTTAATATACTGTATTTTATGGACAGATATGATGGCAAATATGAAGCAATGTTATCTAGAAATCACAATAAATCATGTAGGTGTGATTGATTTGATCGATTTGTGTGAGCTTCATAATAATTAGCCTAATCGGCATTGGTAGTGAAATGATTAAGAAAATTGTGCACGTCGGTAGTTTTCAAAGAAGCAAGAATGTACAGCAGGTACAATTTTATGCATAAGAAGACAATTAAATATATACGTGCTAAAGTTGACCTTCATTTGATCAGTTTGCATGTATTACTTATTACACACACAATTTGGGAGCATAAATCCCAAAAGAATTTAAGAGGGAATACGTTTGCCGATGGAGTTCTACTTGATACAAAACACACACCCCAAACCCAGTATGTAGATACTAATATGAAGTCAAAGTATATGAAAATGAGCTTTAGTTCAAAGATGCTCATCACATGCTTCCCAATAAATCTCATTTCTTTGATTTAGGACCCTTAGAGAGAGAACTAAGCGCATATTTTTCTACACCACTACCCAACATTTTAAAGCTTTAAGTTTGTGGATGTTTCATAAAGTTAATACCTATATCTAAACGTGGTACAACTTTGTCCAGATCAGACAAAGTTTAGCTTCGTACGGGAGTCAAACGCTGAACAAGCCAAAGTAAACTTCATGTAAAGTAGTGTCAACAACTAAACTACCCCATCAACCGACATCAACTTACGATAAACATAGTGAAAAATATGTACATCTTATATGGTGCCCTTATAGAAAACTTGCACGAATCAGTGTTTGGAATTTGATTATGTTTAAACAGTTATAAAATCTTGGCGATCTTACGAATATTCAATAAACAAGGGAGAGATTTCTGCGGCAAACTGATAAATTATATATTACTATACATACATATTAAAGAGAAAACTCGGAAAACAAACATAATATGACTGTACACAATTTTTTCCAGAACAAATATAACTAAGTTATAGCTTTGTCCAGGATGGGATCGATGCTACAACCATCGGCTTTACAAATGACCACGAAACCTGGCCACCCTATAGTATGTGTATTAACTATCTGTCGACATGGCAAAAACTATATCAATTTATGACAAAGTTTTTAACTAAATTATTATTGGATAATGTAGTCTATTCAAATGAAAAAAAAAATATTACACTTAGATTATTTGCTTATCTTTTTTAGAATTTGGGTCGATAGGTATGAATTTCATTTGAATCAGAAGGCCAATTCTCGTATTTAACAGAGACTGACACTGAATTTTGACTGAACTGCGATTTAATTTTGAATTGACTCACAATAGGGTATTTGACTAAAAAAATCGAATTAGTCCGTCAGTTAGATTATTGAAAAATATTGGATACGTATTTTTTGTTTTATCAAATCAGTAAAAAATTACGAAGATAAAACGCATCAAAGATGGAGAAACGTCTAAGAGTGGGGGCTTGTAACGTCACTTGCCAGTAAAAAGTGTACTGGCAAGTGACGTCACACGAGTTTTCAGCGAAGTTTGTAGTCTTAATTTTTTGTTTACGTGACTAAAGAAAATATACGTGTCCAATATTTTTCGATAATCTAACTGACGGACTAATTAGATTTTTTTAGTCAAATACCCTATTGGTATTCTGCTCCACTTAATCTCCTTATAGTATAATTTCGATATAATCAATTTATAATCTCTTGTTGATCTTAGAGGTAATGACAAAAACTCAAAAACAAAAACATGAATTTTGCCATTGTATGGGAAAATACATTGAATGGTTATTGGATGCCAATACGTTTACATGCCAAATTAAAATTAATATACAACTAAGTAATAAAATTTCGGTAAGTAAATATATTGGTTCCTTGGATCGTGTGAATTATTTTCAATAGGTATTCAATAATTAAAAAATTTAATATTCAATAATAGAAATAATTCAGACATTATAAAGATTTTAACGATGGTAACGTACAATTGGGTTTTTTAATTCGTTTTTCCCTCCTGATAATTTTATCTCATTTGTTGAATTTCTCGAGCAAAAGTTTCGCGAATATTTCGATCTTGAAATAAATATTGTCAATACTGGCAACGAAATACTTAACATGTTTGCATGTTGTCCACCAGGATCTCCTAGCCAGATCCCCCAGAGGATCCTATGTGAACTCATTAGTTGTGAAATTGTGTAAAAGCAATTAACGTTTACAAAACCAGTGACTATCAGAAAGTTATCAGCCATCGATAGGGATTACAAAAATCAGGTGCATGCGATTTTTGACCTTATTGACGTAGCTCAGAATTTATAATTTTAATAACGTATCAATGTCAGAAAGCAAGAAAATACCAAAAAGAAGTTTATCATGAATTGTCAATAAGGTCGAAAATCGCATGCACCTGTTTTTTGTAAGCCCTATCGATGGTTGATCATTTTATAGTCATTTGTTTTGTAGACATGAATTTGTCTTACACAATTTCTTTTTAAACTTATTTTAGATACCTATCCCCGTGGTAAAACTAGTGGCATATAATAGCTAAAGGCGATTCCTATGTTTATTAGCAAAATAGATCATAAATATTACCAGAAAAATATTCAACACTATTAGTGGTATCGTTGGGAATGTCAAATAAATCACGTCATCACGTCGTGTCCTTGGTAACAAATGTAAATTAAAACTAGAAATACCTTACCTGCTCTACTAATAATTAGCAGAATACCGTTCACACTAGTTCACACTTGGTTCAACTTCCGATGTAGTCCCGATCTCATTCAAGTGTCAGTTAAGTTACGAGAATACCATTTATGACGCCGAGACTAGATCGATATTGGAATTTGTACAAATATAATTACCAGAATTGGCCCTCTGTTCATGGTTGGTTTAGGCCGTGAAATCGTAGCAGACAAACAGACACATTACTTTCTCGACTACAATACCTACTTATAAATCTGCATCAATGTGATGCAGATGCATTGTAGAACGAAATTTATGAGTTTTATGACCGCCTGAGTACTTTTCTAATCTCTTATTTATTAGACTTTTTCCAATTACAATTTTACTGTTAGATTTCAAATGATTTATTATATAAATAATTATAGATTAACTAGATCACCGACCTTTTCTAAGTTAACTAAAACGGCTATACTTACTTTATGCAAACTTTGAGCTAGACTTTTTACAAATTAGAATTTTGAATAACGTATATTTAAAGACGTCCACTACTGAACATAGGCTACGCCAAGGTTAGGGTTTGAGTCTCGGGTTGTCTCGTGTCTCGAAATCCCGGGACTTTTGGTAAATTTAGCTGTCTAGTGTCCCGGGACTTTCGAGTCAAGACTCGAGATAGGACGCAATTGTCGAAATTTTATATTTAAATACACAGTACTTCCGCGTAAATACTGAATACAAATAAATGCGTCTGCCACGTAGCCACATTGGTTGTTTTGTGACGTTTGATACTTTGATTGATATTGTTTGTCTCAGGTCAGTCAGTGATCAATTTAATTTTATGGGGTGAAGAGCGGTCATTAGTGTAGTTTTCTTGTTGGCGAAGTTGTATTGTATAATTTTTTGATTGAATATTTTGAAAATGCCCCACGACAGAGTATATCAATACTATGTCGTGGGGTACAAGTGCAAGAATTGTATTTGTAGAAGAAAAATATTATTAGACTGCAATTAACCTAGATTTTTAAATAGTTAGGATTTCATTGGATGTTTAGTGACTGTTGATTTTCAACCAAAATTTAATTTTATGACCATATTTGGACTGAAATCAATTTAATCCCCATTTTTTAACAGCGCAGGGTTTCTCGTATCCCGGGACTTTGAAATTGTCAAGACTGACCCTAACTAGCACAACCTATTATTTCAATCAATGATTTTTTTGTTTGTTTTAAAGGGCAACTCCCGCACTTATGAATTACTAGAGAACGCCAGCAGCTATGCCTGCAATTTTTTTAAATTTACCCATTTTGGCCGATCCCGTGGGAATTTCGGGAAATCTCTTCTTAGTGCACCCCTACAGTCCCCAAGGAACACACATGCCAAATTTTAGCTTCCTGCGCCCAATAGTTTCGGCTGTAGCGTGTCTGTCAGTCAGTCAGTAACGCAAGGATTTTATATATTAAGATTTAGACTGAAATTAGTGTTAAAATTGTTAGGATTTCATTTTATGTTCTTGACTTTTGATTTTAACCGAATTTGGGTTCTTTCAAACATATTGACAGAAATTAATTTTATTTTGAAAAGTCTCGAAGGGCTTTGAATATTAGCTGCCACGTCATGGGACTTTGAAACTGTCGAGACTTCCTAGAACCTAATTCTGGTTGTTAATTTTCACCAAAAGTTGTTGTTATTCATACATTTTGCCAGAACATTATTTTGATTTTAATTTTATTCCGAAAAGTTTCAAAGTCCCGGGAAGTCCCGGGACTTTGGACGTCGGCTGTCCCGGGACTTTGCAAATGTCGAGACTTTGTAAACCCTAGCCAAGGTTCACCACACAGATCAAGCATCCGCTGCCTGCATCCAACCACTTCCCACAGAGTCAACAAGATCGACAATCCAACTTGCGGTAAGTCGTATCCCTGCTGAGTTGTTCGGTGCGTGAACGCCACTCTACCATACTGCTCCAACAGCCACTGGTGCTCAATCTTTATGCCGACTCGACGTCGTTTGGCACTAAAGCTTGACTACTCCGAGAGCTATGTCGGTGTCTTCAGGTCATATGTGCAGACGCTACAAAAAACTGTAAGCACAATTTTCAGTTGCCTACTTGGTCTTTTTATCGGACTCTTGTGAAACTTGAATTAATTAAATTGCATTTTAATACCTTGGTCATTTCGAACATCTTGAAAGATTAATTTAGGTCCCACTCACCTACTACACCAGCCAGTGCCACAAACCTACAGCACTCGGTGTGTTTGGTAAACACAGTTCATAAACTGATACTTATTAGTAAACCGAACAAAACATCGTATGTTAAAACTATTTCACTTGAATTACTTACACCCGTCTGTACGAGTGTGGTCTTATAAAAACAATCCAAGTCTAACATTTACGTGTTAGAGAACAAATACGAAAACAGTTAATGAATAATGTAATTGTTCGTGCGAGCGGCACGGCTCAGCACTGTGCGGCACGGTACGGCATACTACGGCACGGCACGACAAATTAAACAAATGCAATGATTTGTATAAATAAATTCTTGTTCTTGCAGCGTCCACTGTGAACCAATCAAATTACTTCACTTTGTTAGTTGATTGCGCACAACGAGCGAGAAAATGCGATGCGGCAATTTATTTTAATATTACTATTTTTACAAACAGGTACGGGATGTAAGGGTTAGGAGAATATTCCTCTCATGCCATTATTTTAAACAGTCGGATCTTAAATATTAAACGAGTTGTAGCACGATAAAACGAGGTGTGTACAGCTGATATACAGATATACTAACAGTCTTAACAGTCAGGTCTTGACGAGGTTCGACCGTAAAAAATCAAGTGAGTATAGGACCATACTCCTCTTAAAGAAGATTCTAAGAGTTGATTGTTCTGTTTTCGATAATCCAATTCAGAATCTTTTCTTTCGCCATCGCGAAAGAGAACTTTTAAATCATATTTCGTAGTCTTTTACTCTAAGCCGTAACGATTTACTCTACCTTGACCCTACACCTCTGATGCTGAGAAAGAACATCCATGTAATGACAGTGACATTCTACGCAGCAGTATATTAGCCTCTCTACTAGAGCGGCAAAGGCTAGTCTCTCCTCAGCTATCATCATCATTAGCCCCTTACAGTCCTCTGCTGAACTAAGCCTCTCCTTTGAAAGGAGGAATTGGCCTACTATACCACGCTAGCCAAACGCGTTGGTATTGGGTTCGTTTTAAGTTTTCCTTCTCTTTCAGCGCTGTTCTCTGCATAGTATGGTTCTTCTGTCGGCTCTTACGACACCCATGGGATGATATGGGGTGGTGACATTGCGTATTCTTTATCCGTCACCACACGGACACGCACAAGCAATCGCTGCCAGTAAAACGCTACAAAGTTACCACATTCATTTAACCATGCTTCGTAATCCCAGTCCACACAGTTCGACGTCCATGTTGGTCTTAATTAATTTACACCCGTTCTTGTCCAGGTATACTTAAAGTAGTTCTATGAAAAATCGTGTTAGCATCGCGCTACGTGACTAATAGGTACGGCAGAGTTGTTGCTACGTGTGTATTGTTCATGCTACGTTTTTAGTTTTATATGTTAAGCTTTTGTGCAATTTTACAAAAGTTTTGTTTTATTTAACAAGGTTGAGCTAGTCATGGTTTTGAAGGCGGCTTAAAACTTTGAAAATGATTAAGTAACGTGCCTGAACGAATGGCTGAGTGGTTGAATGATCCACAAATAGTTGTTTTGTGTCCGGTGGATCTTTGTGATCGAATGTCCATTGATTGAATATTTGAACCTCCTCTGATAACTTCCTCGTGACACCGGATTTCCTTCGACGGGAAAAATTATATAATAACTAAAGATACAAGTACCTAGTATTCTTATTTTTCTTCCATATCAAATCACTTTAAGCTTTTATATTATAGGAAAAATAAGACATAGTTTGGGCTCAGCGATAATATGTCAGTCTGGACGACTGACTGGCCACTAAGAAATTATTTTCTGACACCATAAGGACGAAAAAAGAATTGAATGATTGTTTGAAAGTTTGATGATTTCGGCGCTTCCACTATAAACTACTTGCTAGTAATCCCATACACAGTTAACAAACTTTATACACTTATTAATAAGGGACTGAAGGAATTCGTTCGGATTTGTTAGTAACAAATCCTCTCTAAAACTTCAAATAAAGGCCCCAAATTAATTAAAGGTACGTGCTTTCACTCTAAAGTGGAAATTGTATCGTTTGTTATGCTATTACTCTGCTATAATAATAGTTTTAGAGATAACTACAAGTGTCTATTTCTTTCTCTGATATTTTGCTAGTATTATAGTACACTATTTAATAGTGGAGTGCAAATTGAATAGTGGTTACTTAATTTTTTTATTTATAGACTCACGCCTGTATCCCCGAAGGGGTAGGCAGAGGTGTAATATTATACCCACATTTCGCCATGAATTTTTAGGTGCCACGTAATAGGGGGCGAGCCAATTGCCGTTACCGGGCACATCACCACACATCACCGGGCACATCCGTGCTGCTACTGAGAGTTTGGAAAACCCAGTAACACTTTGCCCGACCCGGGAATCGAACCCGGGACCTCCGATCAGCAGTGGCATACGCTGTCCACTGGACCAGCAGGCAGTCCATCCACTATATAGTCTAGACTACTCTGGACAAGTCTAGAATCTCACGGAACGACTGCCTATCGTAAGATATGATTTTTCAAAAGGCCTAGAAGTTTTTCGCTACGTCCACCACGCTGGCCAACTGCTGGTTGGTAGACTTCATGTGTCTTTTGAGAACATTGTGGTGTACTCTGAGACATGCAGGCCCTATCCCTATATTTCTCGGTAAATGGCAGTAGTGCGCGACGTGTGTCTGACCTTCTGACTCTTTGTATAGCTGTCCGTCTCTTCATTTTGGCTATTGCTGCATTCTCAAAGCTTTTTAGAACAGCCCAAACTGACCTATTGTACAATAGGTCTTGTGGAAATGCCTGTACTTAAGTCTCAGCTATTACGATTTTTGATACTTCTACCTAATCACACAAATAAATTACTTTCTTTTTTCGTTTTCTTATAGCTTTTGAGAGTTTATCATCTAAAATAAATTGATACCTAGAACACTTACAAGTGCTATGAAGCATATTAGCATAAAGTGCATAACTTATTACACAAGTATAAATCAGTTCTTTAGAAGATCAAAAATGTCACCAGCTCTTGTTTCAAAACAACACTCCCGCCATCTGCCGGACACATTGATAGCTAAAGCCGGTCCCGATATTTATTTTCTATAGCCTTCAAAAATAAACAGCGACACTTGGAATGCAGACACCACGCCCATATTTCTAAACAGAACCTACTTTATACCAAACAAAAACACATGGAAACTTTCTAAAAGAGTTAGCATCGTTCAGATATTCGGAATACCAACAGAGGGACGTTATAATAAATCTAGATTTTCTAAGAACTGTGTCTGAATCGGTTCCTGGGTGAGGTCAATGACATTTTGACAAAAAGCCGTCTGGGTTTTAGTATTGTTTAAGGTATTGCGGCATCGCTAACATATCATGTAGGTAGGTTTGTTGTTCGAAATCTGTTTTTTTGGCTACTTTTAACTAGTTTTTTACTGAATGATTTATAATGCACTCGTCTGCACGGCTAAACCTAGATTATTACTTACATTAGAGGTTAAGACGTTTGTTCAATTCTGAGGCTATCTATAAGAATAGAATCATCAATTTGCGTAATTACTGGTGACTTTTGAAAAAAGAAGACAAATTATTATAATCATTACGGACGTTTTTTTTTTACCACATGCACACATCACCATCTAGTCCCAAACTAAGCAGAGCTTTTACTATGGGTACTAGATAATGGATAAACATATATATATACGTTTTTTGGAAATACATACATATTATACATAGAAACACCCAGACCAAGACAAACATCCATGTTCATGCACACAAATGTTTGACTTGAGCGGTAATCGAACCCGCGACCTTCGGCGTAGCAGTCGCTTACACTCCCGCTGCGCCAACCGGTCGGCTAGTGGTCGGACGTGTAGCTTGCAGTAGCTTTTTCTGTCATTGTAGCACATAGTGCAACTCGCGTTTAGTCCATTGAAATGTTACCTTTTTTGGGCCTAGCATGCATTTGGCAGAGGATGCAATTTAATTTCTAGATGTGTGGGGAGGGCTAACGTTAAGCTTAATCCAAATTTGTGGGGTCGTACCCCTTGTTCCACAGCCGCCACCTTGAAAGGTGGTGGTGCGGATGGTTTTCCTATTTATCTAGGTAACTATTGAGAAATGCAACCCTAAATGTAACTCTTCAATTGACAAGTAGTTGCTTTTCATGATATCGAAAATTCCTATAGAAGAAGTCCCCAAAACGCATCCTTTTGCAGCAGTGCATGTCGAACAACACTTAGCTCACCGGTTGTGAGCATTTACATCAGGAATCTGGCGTGGATTTAATGGTAAGTAAAGCCGTCACTCCCGGTTCTTGTCTCAGGACAGAAACTGGATGGCAAGTAAAGCCAATACCGCTTCTTGTCTCAAGATAAACTGTAAGAAAATATTGTAGAATACGGCCATGTCCAAAGTCTATAAGAAACCCACGTCACTCCCGGCAGCTATTGATAGCCATATATCATGTATATCATCAGCCCTTTATACTGTCCCACTGCTGGGCATGGGCCTCTTCACACTATGAGAAGGGTAAGGCCATAGTCCACCACGCTGGCCAAGTGCGGGTTGGCAGACTTCACATGTCTTTCGAGAACATTATGGAGAACTCTCAGACACGCAGGTTTCCTCACGATGTTTTCCTTCACCGATAAGCAAGCGATAATTAACAATTTAATACGCACTTAACTCCGAAAAGTCATTGGTGCGTGCCGTGGATTCGAACCCGAGACCCTCTGCGTTGCAGTCTGTCGGTCTCTCCACTCAGCTATCGCTGCTTATAGCCATATCAAAAAGATACTATTTGCATTTCTAATTAAACTGAAACTCCTCAAAATCAAATTTGTATAATCCATAAACAAACACACCTACACACACACACGCACAAACGTGACGCATGTTAACACCATTACGTAATTAAGTTTAATTAGGGTACCGCAGCAAATGTAGCGAAGCGTTTGGATCCCGCACGCCCCGGGGCCAGATTAAATAAGTTAGAATCGTGCCGCTAATAGTGGCTACCAAACTAACAGCGAACAAATTAATAAAACCACTAATGGGGTACGTGGGTACTCCCACTACCATAATGGGATGCGATCAATGTCTCACTCATAGGTGTATTTATTGTTATCGTTTTCTTTTAAGGGTACTCGGGGCGAATTGAAAAATATGTGTAAGGTTAAAATGAGTTTTCATGAGTGAAATAGTGATATGCTCATCTTGCATGCCCAAAAGGAGACAGTTATTTTTTATTCGATTATTGCCAGTATAAGGAAGATAATTTAAGAAAATCTTCAAAGTCCTATAATTATCCCAGAAACCGCACATTGCAGAACTCTAGTTGGCGCAAGTTCATTTGTTGCAAATTACAAAAAAAAACATCGAAGTATAGGGGGAATCCCCCTTTTTGGGGTTCCGTATCTCACCAGGTAAAAAAGGAACCCTTATAAGATCACTTTTGCCTGTCTGTCTGTCTGTCCGTGTGTCACCACCGATTTTCTCAGGAACGGGTGGACTTAGCACATAAAATAGCACATTTATATCAGATGCTGAGGTCTGTGGTTCCTATTAGGTGTATAAAAATCAGGGTCCTGGGTCAACCCGAAAGATAGAAAAATATGGTCAAAATTAAATTTTTGCGAAAACTTTTAAGCACCAAAATTAACCATAATTTTCAACTTTTTTATATTTTCGGCATTTTTCCTTTACTTGTGCTGTAATTTTGGTTTTAACCAAAATTGACAATTCTAGGTCAACCGTAAGTACCTACCCTATAGGTTTTGAAAAATGCGTACGGAACCCTCGGTGCGCGGGTCAGACTCGAACTTGCCCGATTTTTATTTTTTTCTCGCCATGGAAATGCATTAACGCACGTATGTGGGACTCGATAGCTAGAGTGCAAGGCCGTAATACCCACTAAAACCACAGCGCATACTTCCACGCCATTTTGGAACCCCGGCGAATAGCCCGAAGGCCACAACCTCCTTGGCGGCGAATGAAGGTGTTGGGCTCCGCCGCCAACACACCCAGCGGCCGCAGAGGATAGGGAGGACGGCAACCGGACAACACCGCATCTCCTCTTCCTCAGCGGCCCCACCGCAACGCATCGAATGGTGCGCCTCCATTTGGTCGCGGGAGATAGGGCGCGCGGCAACGCGACACCGACACGCCTCTCCTCCCGCGACCGCGCCCGACTGCGAGAGACAGACAAAACTATCCTCCGCATCCGCCCACGCGGAGCGTCCACTCCCGGGATCTCTCTTAGCTTCACCGCTGGTGTCCAAGCCACGGTTACTAATCCCCCCCATCACGACAAGGTGGAGATCCCACGGAGGGGAGGGGGAATCAGCCTGTCTTTTCACATTGACCATTAAGAAGAACACTCTGTTCGCGACAGACATTAAAACTATGACAGTGAATAGTGTATTCGAAACCGCGAGTGAAAATCGTATAAAATCAGTGTTATCTAATCGTGCGGTACACCGGGTTCGGTTCCCGGACGTGTCAAAACGTTACAAAATAGCTAAAATAGTGTAAATGGTTAGATTGTTAATATACAACAACTATGTAATACATGAACATTAGTCTTAAACTTGTGCTAACTGTAGGGACCTTAGATATCGAATCATAAATAGCGGTATCAGTAGTGACAGATAAGAGTTAATGCTTCATAAAACAGCCGTTTGTTTACATATTCGTTTTATAGTTTTATAAGTGTTTTTTAGCTTCATATAGACTTGAAATCATGTCTAGATACCTTTTTATTGCTAGTTATTACCTTATATAGTTAAAATAAGCATAATAACAAACATTCGTATGTTTATCATAAAATTTGTTTACTTACGATAGTATTTACTTAAGAAATTCTGTAATTTTTTTATGATTCAAAGTTATCATGTAATAGGTTCGAATTGAATAAAGATATTTTCATGGTGTTTGTTTTAATAGATGCCCCATATAGTTGCACACAACGGCCTACCAAAATTATATATATAAATTTAGTATACGATAGTTTTTCAATAGAAAATATAGTGGGCGGGCCCTTGTGTGGCAGCATTTTTTGGGAGTTTTTATGGAATAACTTAGTGACGCTAATAGTTAGGTTTAGGTATTGTATACCAATAGATAGAACTTAATGAGACCTATCTAACGATGTATAGAACATGTATGTATGTATAATAGGATCGAATCATACGTAACATTTGTACTATATTTGAAATAAAAATAAACGAAAGATTTTCTGTGCACGTGTTCGGTGCGATGGTCGTCGATAAGGTAAAGTTTCGAGGTACTTAAGCGACCATGTATTCGGCCAGTTGTTGGCGTCCCAACCACCATCTTGTGATCTATGTAACCATCAAGCACCGCACACCTGAACAGCATCGCTCTCAACGTATGAAGATGTTTCATTTCTGAAGCCCTTACACATCGAAGCCATACAGTCCACACACATAGAAGAACACGCATCGTCGTAGGCACACGTCAGCAGCACACTACCAGCGCACTGTAGCGGACTAGCAAAGGTTCGATTCCTGGCATCCGTTACATTTGTTGGTCGCTTCGAGCCGGATTGAAGAATGCCTACGACGCGTTCAAGAGGTCGTGCTCCCGAGGTCGCCGGGGGAGCGGCCGGCGTCGGGCCTAGTTCCAGTACCCCTGCCCGCGCCGCCGCTGCCCGCAACCCAGCCGCCGCGGTCGTCCGTCACGACGGGCCACCGCGATCGCCGTCGACAACAGTCGGGAGCGACGCGCCGCCGCCGCCCCCCCCCCCCCCGGCCCCGCGGGGAGGGACGAACGAAACATCACTCAAGATGCAAGGGAGCGAGCAGAGGTGCAGTCGAAAAATGAAGATGGCAAGGAAAGGACGTTGCAACCATCCGATAGATCGAGCGTTTGTACAGCGCAACATAGTATAATTGAAAATAGAGATAGAAAGAAGCCAACGAGGGAACGCGACCAACGCTCAGCAGCTACGGGACGCTCCAATAGAAATGTGATGTTGGCTCGAGAAGAAGTTTTGAAGATAAAACTACAGTTAGCACAGTTAGCACTACAGAAGGCTGAAGAGGAGGCGGACTCCGATGACTACGACGAGGATGGACAGTGGAAGCAAGATTACATACGTTCGTGTTTGGAAGAGGCTCCGGAACCCCAGCCCGGCCCTGAAGATATAGATATAGTGGTATCGGCGCCCACTAAGAAGAGGGACGTCGACGGGGCACAGAAGGTAGATAAAGAAGATGGACCGCCCTCACAGAAGATGGACGTTCATCAACAGAGAGGTGATTCGCTGAAGCCGTTCATCACGGATCTCACCTCCGCGATCGCCGCGCTCGCCGATAGGAAGCCACCGGACACATCGATAGTTGCACCACACCCGGCGGTTTCGAAAGTCATCATGACGCTACCGAAGTTCGGCGGCGCGCACACCGAGTGGCTGTCGTTCAAGGCGATATACGACACCACCAAGAATTTCTTCAACGACGTGGAGAATACAGCGAGACTGAGAAGAAGTCTCAAGGGAAGAGCGTTAGAAACAGTTAGCTCTCAACTGATTGGGCATGCGCGACCAGATGAGATTATGAAGGAGTTGGAGCTGCAGTTCGGACGACCAGACTCGATCGCACAGGCAGAGACGGACAAGCTGAGGACCCTGCCACGCTGTAGCGAAGCACCTAAGGACATATGCGCGTTCGCGAGCAAGATTAGAAGCGGCGTCGTCACACTTCGTGCGTTGAAAAAGGAACACTACCTCATCAATGCGGAGCTAGTGCGCGTGTTGACCGAGAAGCTACCGAACTCGCTACGTGTGCAGTGGTACAAGACGTATACCGAGAAGTGCCAGTCGAAGCCGGACCTCAGCCGATTCAGTGACTTCGTGACAGAGTACGCGCGTTACTGTAGCGCGTTCGCGCCGGCTGAGAACATCACCGATGGGCCGCCAAGCAGACGTACCGTGCAGAGGACGTACACGGCGACGGCGACGGAGAAGCGAACGCATACGGACACGTCTAACGCGAAGTGCAGGATATGTGAACGCGAAGGACACTACTCGTCGGCCTGCAGCACGTTTCGTAACGCCAACGCAGAGAAGAGATGGCAGCTAGCTAAGCAGCATGGATTGTGTTTTCGCTGCTTACGCATACGCCGAATAGAACACTCGTGCAAGCCCAAGAAGTGCGGTGTAGAGGGATGCCACGCTACACACAACCAGTTGCTTCACTACGATAGAGGAGCCCATAGGACCGAAGACGTGAACATAGAAAAGCAAGAAACGGTCGCCAGTTCGTGCATACGTGCAAAGGCTCAAGCATACTTAAAGATAGTGCCCGTGCAGATAGTCGGACCGGCTGGAGAGGCGTCTACGTTCGCCCTACTCGACGACGGAAGCACCGTATCGCTCATAGACGAAGACATAGCCAAGGAAGTCGGCGCGGAAGGGAACCTGGACCCGTTTACGATCCGTGCCATAGGCGATACGTCGATCGACATGCCAACGTCGCGACGCGTAGACATACAAATACGAGGAGCCGGCGCCGACAGCAAACAAGTGCCTTTGTGTGCGCGCACCGTAGCCAGCCTACACCTGTCGCCGCAGAAGATCGCCGAAGAGGACCTGATAGACTGCAAACACCTCGAAGGCATCAAGAAGAAGCTGGTGTATGACATAGGCGTGCCGAAGGTGCTAATAGGACAAGACAACTGGCACCTGCTCCTAGCGAACGCAGTACGAAGAGGACCCAACGATCAACCGGTGGCGTCGCTTACGTCGCTGGGATGGGTGCTGCACGGTGCGCGCTCACGCACCTTGGGAAACACCGTACACTTCGTCAACGGTCTCTCCGCTATAGATGAAAACATAGAAGCGCAACTGAAAGAATATTTCGCACTGGAATCGCTCATAGTGAACCCACGTCGACCGAACTCGGACCCCGAGAAGCGGGCTACAGATATGTTAGAAAAACATACGAAACAATTAGAAGATAGACATATAGAGACGGCTCTTCTGTGGAAACAAGAAGACATCGTCATGCCAGATAGTTACGAGAAGGCGGCAAGGAGGCTCGCACACATAGAGAAAAAATTAGATAGAAACATAGAGTTGAAAACAAGATATACAGAACAGATGAACTCGCTGATAGAAAAGGGATACGCAGAAGAAGCTCCCATGAATAGTACGCCAGGGAAGACTTGGTACTTGCCTCACTTCGATGTACACAACCCCATGAAGCCTGAGAAGATTCGTATAGTTCACGACGCCGCCGCGAAGACCAGAGGTTTGTCACTCAACGATTACCTGCTCACGGGACCGGACTTGCTACAATCGTTGCCGGGGGTGTTGATGAGGTTCCGTCGACACCGCGTTGCCGTCTCAGCTGATATAACGGAGATGTTTATGCAGGTAAGAGTACGCCCAGAAGACCGAGACGCACTGCGCTACCTGTGGAGAGGTGACCGGCGGGATGGACCGCCCCAGGAATACCGTATGAAGTCCATTATCTTCGGCGCGGCAAGCTCACCGTGTACAGCTATATTCGCGAAGAATTGGAACGCTCGCAAGCACGCAGAAGAGTACCCGGAAGCAGCAGAAGCCATCATAGATAACCATTACATGGATGACTATCTGGACAGCTTCAGGGACGAACAGGAAGCGACGAGTATAGCGTCACGGGTGCGAGACATACACAGACAAGCGCACTTTCACCTCACGAAATGGGTGTCGAACTCTAGAAACGTCATCGAAGCAATAGAACCAAGTCAACATCGCCAGGAGACAGTCGGCCTCGCCAGCAAGGGGCAAGAAGAGAAAATTCTCGGCTTGATGTGGAAAACGAGCGCGGACGAGCTGAGCTTCAACCTTACACTCGCACGGCTTCCAGACGGACTCATCGGCACCGAAGCGCCTACGAAACGGGAAGCGTTGAAAATAGTTATGTCGCTATACGACCCACTCGGCCTCGCATCGCCCGTGACTGTTCGAGCCAAACAGATACTACAGGAAGCCTGGCGACTCGGTACAAATTGGGACGAGAAGTTTGACAAAAGCCTCAGAGTGCAATGGGCATCGTGGATACAGCACTTAGAACAGTTGAAGTCGATACGCATCCCGCGGTGTTACCCCGGGTACAGTGACGCCTGTACACTCCAAGTACATGTCTTTACGGACGCCAGTGAAGCGGCCTACGCAACAGCGGTGTACTGGCGAGCGACTACACCAGATGGGCGTGTGCACGTGACGCTCGTTATGGCGAAGGCGAGAGTGGCACCGCTTAAGGTGGTGTCAATCCCGAGACTCGATTTGCAAGCCGCCGTCATGGGTACGCGAGTCGCTCAAGCGGTAATAGAAGAACATCGCGTCAAACCCGAGGCCGTCGTGTATTGGACGGACAGCAAGACCGTACTAACGTGGATAAGAAAAGGAGCACGGGCGTACAAACCATTCGTCGCGCACCGCCTAGCCGCCATAGAAGAGCATAGTAAAGTTGAAGATTGGCGCTGGGTACCTACGAAGATAAACGCGGCGGATGCGGCTACACGCGACGTGCCAAACAGCTTTAACTCCGAACACGAGTGGTACACCGGACCGTCGTTCCTGTACGAAGACCCGTCACTATGGCCCGTAGAGAAGCACATCGCCCCTGACGCGACAGGCGAAGAGCGCACACTGACAGCTGTAGAGAAACGTCAAACATATAGAATTATAGAAGCCGTACCGGACCCGTATAGATTTTCCAAATGGGAGAGGCTCTTACGAGCAACAGCAAGAGTTCTACAATTTATAGCATTATGTAAGAAAACCGCAGAGAAGGTTCTATATAAAAGAACGCAGAAAAATAGACAGAAGGATCCAGATTGGCGTCACGTGACGAGGACGAAGCACAACATCAAGTCGGGCAGAGCGGCACCTCGTCCAGCCGCCGACTCCCGAAACTTCGTGCTTCTCTCCGCAGAACACACCCGCGGCGCCGAGGACCTTCTTGTGAAGGCGGTACAAGAGGACTCCTTCGGCGCCGACCTCCGGGAGCTGCGGCGCGGAGGAGGTGTCGCCAGAGACAGCCGCCTGTATTCGTTACCCGTGGAGATGAACAACGGAATGATCACTCTACGCAGTCGTATAATAGCTACAGAAGAAATCTCCGAACAAACAAAGAGACCGCCGATCTTAGACGGCGATCATCGTATTACACAGCTATACATAGATTGGACGCATAGAAAATTACATCACAGCGGTACAGAGTTGGTAATCAATGAAATACGCCAACACTATTGGATTCTTCGTCTGCGGCCGACTACAAAGAAAATAGTACATAGATGTCTACCATGCCGCATTAGAAAAACGCAGCCGCCATCCGAAGACGCGCCTTGCTCACCATCAGAGGCCCTTCACCTACACGGGTCTTGATTATTTCGGGCCGCTCTCCGTAACCGTCGGTAGACAGCATCACAAACGTTATGTGGCACTGTTTACATGTCTCACTTCCAGGGCAGTACATCTGGAGGTCGCCGCCAGCCTGAGCGCCGACTCCGCAATCTTGGCGCTGCGCAGGTTCGCAGCGCGCCGAGGTTGCCCCGCAGAGATCTACTCGGACAACGGCACCAACATGCACGGTGCCGACCGAGAGATGAGAGACGCCGTCGCCGAGGAAGCGAGTCGCCGTGGCATCATATGGCGCTTCATCACCCCCTCAGCGCCATTCATGGGGGGCGCATGGGAGCGCCTCGTCAGGTGCGTGAAGACCGCCCTCTATACGGTCCTTCACGAGCGCCATCCGCACGAAGAAGTCCTAGCTACACTACTGTGTGAGGTCGAGTACACAGTAAACAGTCGACCCCTCACACACGTCTCCGTCAACGCAGCAGACAGCGAGGCCATCACCCCGAACCACATCCTGTTCGGTGGTTCTGCTCGCCTCCCTCCGCTGGGCGAGTTCAGCGAGGCTGACCTCAACAGCAGCAAGCACTGGCGGCGCGCCCAAATCCTCGCCGACATGTTCTGGCGCCGTTGGGTGCGCGAGTACCTACCCGAGCTGCAACACCGGCGGGAGCCCCATGGGTCTGGGCTCAACCTCGAGGTCGGCGACCCCGTCCTGATCGCCGACGGCCAACTCCCGCGCAATACCTGGCCGCGCGGTCGAGTTGTGGCTGTCTACCCGGGCGCCGACGGCGCAATACGCACTGTCGAGGTGCGCACAGCAGCAGGCGTCCTCAAACGGCCGGCTAAGAAGCTGGTCCCTCTGCCCAAGTGACGAGGCGTCGCTCACCGGGTGCTCTGCAGCACCGCCACACGACGGGTCACGCGCGTTGCTGCACGGCGGGAGAGATGTTCGCGACAGACATTAAAACTATGACAGTGAATAGTGTATTCGAAACCGCGAGTGAAAATCGTATAAAATCAGTGTTATCTAATCGTGCGGTACACCGGGTTCGATTCCCGGACGTGTCAAAACGTTACAAAATAGCTAAAATAGTGTAAATGGTTAGATTGTTAATATACAACAACTATGTAATACATGAACATTAGTCTTAAACTTGTGCTAACTGTAGGGACCTTAGATATCGAATCATAAATAGCGTTATCAGTAGTGACAGATAAGAGTTAATGCTTCATAAAACAGCCGTTTGTTTACATATTCGTTTTATAGATTTATAAGTGTTTTTTAGCTTCATATAGACTTGAAATCATGTCTAGATACCATTTTATTGCTAGTTATTACCTTATATAGTTAAAATAAGCATAATAACAAACATTCGTATGTTTATCATAAAATTTGTTTACTTACGATAGTATTTACTTAAGAAATTCTGTAATTTTTTTATGATTCAAAGTTATCATGTAATAGGTTCGAATTGAATAAAGATATTTTCATGGTGTTTGTTTTAATAGATGCCCCATATAGTTGCACACAACGGCCTACCAAAATTATATATATAAATTTAGTATACGATAGTTTTTCAATAGAAAATATAGTGGGCGGGCCCTTGTGTGGCAGCATTTTTTGGGAGTTTTTATGGAATAACTTAGTGACGCTAATAGTTAGGTTTAGGTATTGTATACCAATAGATAGAACTTAATGAGACCTATCTAACGATGTATAGAACATGTATGTATGTATAATAGGATCGAATCATACGTAACATTTGTACTATATTTGAAATAAAAATAAACGAAAGATTTTCTGTGCACGTGTTCGGTGCGATGGTCGTCGATAAGGTAAAGTTTCGAGGTACTTAAGCGACCATGTATTCGGCCAGTTGTTGGCGTCCCAACCACCATCTTGTGATTTATGTTACCATCAAGCACCGCACACCTGAACAGCATCGCTCTCAACGTATGAAGATGTTTCATTTCTGAAGCCCTTACACATCGAAGCCATACAGTCCACACACATAGAAGAACACGCATCGTCGTAGGCACACGTCAGCAGCACACTACCAGCGCACTGTAGCGGACTAGCAAAGGTTCGATTCCTGGCATCCCTTACACACTCAGACATACAGTTTTCCTTGGTTTCGTCCACCGATAAGTAGTCATTAATTCACAATTTTACCTATTTATAATCGAAAACCCGCTGGGTATATAATATTGAATTTAATTTGATAATTTACTAAATGAAAATAGTAATAATATTTCAACATAAGTAGAAGGTAGTTAGCTAGTTGGCTACTAGTAAGTAGATATAGCTGAAATACATGCATGTTATAGATAATTTCCAGCCAAGCCCACTCAAAATTATTACATTTACGAATTATATTTTATAAGCCCATAATCCATAATAATCATATTCAGCTCATAATAATCACTGATTGGCCACTTTATTACCTGTAATAATAATAAAACGCACAACACACCCTAATACCTAAATCCCTAACGATTAAAACATTAACTGTACAATAAACTATCAAATTTAGTAATTATGAAACATAAAAGTATATAATTTACTTAATGAAGTCTGATCATAATAATTGTCATACAATTATATTGTGATTTGAGAGAGTGAAATTATACAAATTGTTATTCTTATTAAGTTCAAACACGCACGTCATTAAAATATAAAAATGTATAAATTAGATGACAACACCATTCTATCGTCGAACTACAGAATAGGGTGAAAATATACAAGCCTGAACCACCTTTAATACACCCTATTTCAGGTGGTTCAGGCTTTTAGCGGTTGGTACATAACATTTTGGAGACATCTAACGATCACTAACGATACTATCCTGCATTGCGCTCTTAAACCTCACGCATGCGATTACTATAGGTACATATCATGTACCTCTACTACTAACATCCACTTTCGACTTAGCTTGAACATCTAGCCTGGTCAGAGGACTCTTCCTTTAGTTGGAGGAACAAGGACCTTTCCTCCAAAAAGCTCTACCGGGCAATTAATACACTCACACAGACCACCGAGTTAAAAAGTAACAGTGTTGTACTGTTATATACGTTTGATTTGGACAGTGAGAGCATTGACTGTCCAATCAACACTTGTCCCTAAGAGAAACACAGAAGAGCCTCTTCAGTGTGACAATTTATAAACAAAACATCATCATCATCATCAGCCTGCAAGAGTCTACTGCTGGATATAGGCCTCTCGAATGTCACGCCACTGAGCCCGGTTTTCGGCTTTTCGTGTCCAGCCGCTGCCAGCCACTTTGCGTTTATCGTCCCTCCACCTAGCCGGAAACAAAAAAATACATATTACAGCCTAATTTTGAATTTAATTAAACAGCGAGAAAAATCCAGTTTTACCAACAACAACACAAATCTTTGACAAACTGCACAAAACTTTAGTTCAAGGAAATCTGGTTCATATAAAAAACGACTTTGCAGACTCCATCCGTATTCAAAGACCAACCCTAGCCTTCATGTTTAGCCCTAAGCTACGCTGGCTATGACACTCTAATTAACTTAATTAGGTACACATTACACGCACCAACTGGCAAACAAACATAGAATTTTCTACCACTTCAACCCTTAACCTCCCTCGGTTTTTTCTAGAACTTTCCTCAAAGAACCTAAATAAGGCTTTGAATATTTTATAGCAATATTATAATTAGTTTCAGACGCTAATTACTCATTCCGAATCTGTGAAATGAAAATAGTTTTAATATGCTGCTTGTGGTGAAAGTTACGTTTGAGAAATAAGGGTTTTATTTGCTTTGCAGACAAGAACAAGTAATTAAAATAATTATTCTACATTAAGGTATTCTGTCTGGTAAAATACGTTTTTTATGACTAACAACTAAAGTCTGTTAAATCTATACATATAATAAGACAGTATAAAAAATATCTGTACATTCAATATATTTACAAAAATACTACAGTTAGGCTGAGAATCAGTAATGGAGCAAGAATCAAAAAATTCTGTCTTTTTGTCTGTTTATCTATTTGTCTGTTTGTACACGCTAATCTCCCAAGCTACTGAACGAATTTGACTGAAACTTTTTTTGTTGTATTGCTATTGAGTCTGGGCAACATATAGGCTATAAATGATTTTGGAAAATTGAAGACCTGATGCAGAACCACAACAGCCCAGCTAAGCTATAAGTAATAAAAAATTGCGCGTTAGCAATAATCGTTATGCCTGATGAGCATTTTCTGATGAGAGAGGATTAGAATTCCAAGATTTCGAACTCTAAGAGCCCAGCTACACTATAACATATACAGACTTGACGTCTTAGCAAAAGTTTTTCAGTCTGATGAGCATTTTCTGTTGACTTATAAAAATCGAAGATCTGAAACTTCTGATGAGGATACAGACTTGACTGCTTAGCAGTACTTGACCCGTATGATGAGGATCTTCTGTTGAGAGGTCAATATTCATTGTTTCAAATACCCAAGGAAGGACATAGGATAGTTTTATCGCGATAACCGACATCCACACGGGCGGGGCCGCGGGCGACAGCTAGTAATACAATATACACGTGAACATTTCACTTGGCTGGCTTGTTGCTAACGGCCATTTTCAATATTCTCGAATCTCAAAATTCATGTATACCCATACATGGATTTTGAGATTCATGATTCGTGTTTGACATATTTTGTATGGAGCTTATGTCAAAAACGAATTTAAAATCTACAGATCTATCTATAGATCGAATATTGAATTCCGTAGTAAGTGGTGACCGCATGAATCTATACACGCGAGGGTAAACTCCTCCGTCCATCTATCTATCTGATTTATAGAGGTGTAATCGGTTGTAAAAATTCATACTCTTGAATGCCTCAAAAATCACGGGAATCTGAGCTATTAATTTCTATGACAAATATTGCAGAGAATCAGTACCGTCAAATCTCTTCAGGCTAAACCATATAATTGACTATCTCTTTGGGTTGCAGAGGTGTTACAGCAAGCACTCTATGCGAAAGCTTACATTCTGTCAAATTTATGTTGACTAGTTAGCGTTTCACGGGCACCCGCAAAATGCAACGGGGCTAACCGTACAATTATACTAACAATAATAATATTATACCACATACACACATCACCATCTAGTCCTAAACTAAGCAGAGCTTGTACTATGGGTACTAGATAATGGATAAACATACATATATACTTCGTTTTGTAAAGACATAGTTACATACATATTATACAAAGAAACACCCAGACCAAGACAAACATCCATGTACATGCACACAAATGTTTGACTTGAGCGGGAATCGAACCCGCGACCATCGGCGTAACAGTCGCTTACACTCCCGCTGCGCCAAGCGGTTGTTAGTATCGTAAGGACAGTATGCGTAAATTCATGATTTTACATCAAAGGATACAACCTAGCTGTTACACTAATATTTCACTAGCCGCAGACACTAAGAACACTTGAAACTGTACCTTGTATAACATTATGTATGGGAATACAACCTGAAATGAGTATATACGTGTAAATTCACACTTCAGCTACCAAGCCAGAGGTGGGTGTGATTTCTATCAGGACAAATCATCGTTTTATACGTATGTTTTTTAAAAATATATACGAAACTACCGGTCGTCCTGAATATCGCTGGAGTGACGAAGTCCTAAAAGACGTAGCAAGACTTCGTAAAATGAACTTGAAGGGAGATCTCGTGTCGGAGGTCAAGAGTCACATTGGGTCGCTGCGCCACCACGAATGAATAAATATACGAGCCTAGCGGACCCTATAGATGTTGCCTGCTTGTCCTGCCAAACTGGGTAAAGCATCGACTGCAACGCCACCTACCGGATTCAATTGGCTACACGGTTGGCGTAGTGGTTAAAGCGGCCGCCTAGTCGCTTGACACTGCGCCGAGTGTCGTGGGTTCGATTCCCACACGAGACAACACTTTGTGTGATTCATAAATTGTTGTTTCGAGCCTGGGGGTTCTTTGTGTCCGTTGGTTGTATGTTTGTAAAGTACCCCGCGACACAGGATTTATTCCTAGTGCGGGAGTTGTCTTTAAAAAAATATATACACATATATATTTTTTCAAATCATCCAGGCACCCATTGTAAGCTTTATATAAAACGCCTTATGTATTATATAATGTACATAGTATACTCCCCCATGTTAAATTCTTCGCTTGCACCATAAAAACTGGATTAATTTATTCGAAGCATACCATATTTATATACAGAATGTATAGCTTACATAAAACAAGAATGGCATCATAACATAGCACAAATGGGTCGGCATAATGATTTGTTACACACAATAATCATATCCGGCCGGGGATCGAACCCTGGACTGTAAATCACGACACGCCGAATTAACCGCGTGACCTTAGCATTGGGGCCTTACCCTAATATATGTGGTATGTTGGGATATATTATAATACTGAGAGATAAAATTGGTAAGAAAGGTCAGCAGATGTCGTAGTATGACCTATGCGTATATGTATTAAGGTACTAGTATCCTCCCCGTGTGGTGACGGATTAAGAATACGAATTGTCACCACCCCATATCATCCCATGGGTGTCGTAAGAGCCGACAGAGGCAGCATATTATGCAGAGAACAGCACTGTAAGAGAAGGAAAACTTGATATAAACCCTATACCAACCCGTATGGCCAGCGTGGTATAGTAGGCCAATTCCTCCTTTCAAAGGAGAGGCTTAGTCCAGCAGTGGACTATTAAAGGCTGATGATGATGATGATGATCTGTGTATATTGAATTCTTTCGTAGGTAACTGACTGACAAACAGACAACGCACAGCCAAAATAATTACGAGCAAGTAGCTGAGAATTCCTGTGTATGTTCCTTGGATTTGTTTTATGCATACCTTCTGATGGCGTGGAGGCATAGTGATACAGATCGTGCTGGCTCCCTCAATCAAGGTTGAGCCGTACGATTGCTGTTGAATGCGGGCCATCAGTGGGCTGAGTCAGTCAAAAGCGTCAGACGATATCCTGTATTGTCTGGACTTTAAAAGATCAAAAAAAGATGAAAGAAATTGAAATGACAAAAAAAGAACAATGACTGAGTTTGTTTCGGCTTTTCTTCTCAAGAAGTCATTTAGCTAGGAATAGCCGGCATCATCTAGAATAGGGTTTTGACTTGTATAAGTGTGGTAAACAACTAAAATGCACAAATAAATGTCTTTATATCTTTGGGGAGTGTAAAGATGCACTATGAGAGGATTTTTGAAAATTCCATCCTGACAGAGTCGGTATGAAAGTTTTTATTTCTTTGGATAGGTGAAGTTGCAGGCAAAAGCTACTTAAAGTATAAAGCCAGTAGCCGATGCTAGATTTTGTTTTAGGGGCTTATTTTGGATTCGAGAAGGCTTGAACCTGGTGAAGGCATATTTTATCAAGGGAAACTAAAACTACAAATATCTGTATCGACTGTTGTACCTACTGCTTTCACTCGTTTTGTGAATGTTTGTTACTCTTTGACGCAATAACTACTAAACTAAACTTTAAATTAATAAAACTTGTAGAAATCAAATGTTCGGCGCGATTCTCGACGGTGAGGCGACCGCTTAAAGCACTACATTCTAAGTGCAGTCAGCCTTAGAACCAATCGCCAAAATCATGCATGCAGCTACTCGAATATCAACAGTATAATCTATCAAAATCAAGCATAATTATCTGTGTTTACACCTGTGCTTACACTAGATACAAACAGTGTAAATGTATGTATATATATTGTGTAAATCATAACCCATCAGATACACTCGGGTTAATCTCTACCTGATCTAGCGTTACTCGTAATTAGCGCTAATCAATCAAGCCAATTAACGTATGTGAATGTACTTTATGCCTATGGATAAGCTATGCGTCTGGCGCGTAATAATTAGTTATGTACCTACATATTTAGTCTAGACACCCTTTGTTACAAATACGAGATGAATATGGCATTTTCTTCTGAAAATATTTTCTTTCATTCGAGATACTTAATGAGATGTTATCTAAGGCCCAGTTTGATCTATGATAAGATATTCATTATGCTCCAAAAATATTCAAAATCTAAACGAAAGTGTCCTGTTGTATGCTAAGTAATTTAACTGCTCCTTTTTGGACAACTGAAACTGGCTCAGAAAATAGTATAATATAGTATGTATTTATGTAAGTATATATTACAATGTGTATATATTTAGGTACTTATTTATGGATATTATAGATTACTGATGCTACACCATCAATGAACATGACTGTTAACCTACATCATTTCTGTCCATCCGCGGTTGCCTGGAATTGATCGCTCTATTAGCGATAAGGCCGCCAATTGCACACTAGTTTTAAGTTATATATTATGTACTTATGTAAATACTTTGTTTGTTTCGGTGTTCAATAAAGTGTAATCTATCTATCTAATTAGTCACTTGGGATTGAATTCCTTAGATCCTTTATTGGTATTTGATAGGTAGTTTATCAAGTTATTCTTTTCTTTTGATTTATTAATGTCTCGTGAAAATAATATGAAAGAAGCGCGTATTACGTTAGGGTTTACGCAACTGCCTTGCTTTATAGCTTGCCTCCTGCACGGTAGCGTTATGCTGTAATGCATATAGTAGGCGCTTAGAAGAGAAAAATTACACCCAAACCTGAATGTTATAATAATAACATTGTTATTCATAAGGTAATATCAAAAATACTAACTTTGTTCTACTTAAACACTATGTCATAAAATAATTTATCGTTCTGGCCGAACACATTAGTTGCTAAATGAATAGATATCCCAAAATGCCAAATGCTGAAAATTCTACGTAGCGCATAAATGGATTTGCTCCTTAAATTTATATTTTATTGTTCTTTATAATAAAAGACTATTCGAAATTTATCCTAATATTACGCGTACTTACACTTACCAAGTGTGCTAGCCATACTTTACACCTCAGTAATGTGCTAGACTCAAATAAGTAGGTACTTACCAACAAAGTTGTGAATATACAAATTTTGTGCATTTCAGTTACAAAGTAAAATGTATATTGAATATCAGAAGTTATTTTGACGTACGAAGTTTTTTAAATGTTTATAGCTTTGCTGAAGGACACTATAAAAATTTATGATATTTTTCAAAATTTGTAAAAATTTCATTTACGGTTGCTATCATGTTCATAATAATAAAATACTTGCAACCTTAGTTTATTATTATTTAGTTTCAATGCAAAATAATAAGGATTAATTTTCTTTTCTTAGAACTATTTGATATTAAAACAATCTTATTGAATCTAATACCTACTTTGAACTATGATGGAACATAACACAGTTACAAAAATATCTTATCTTCTTATATCTATGAAATTAGGACATTTTATTTAATCTTTGCTAAATATTTGTCAAAGAACATCTAGTTTGTGGTTACTTAATTACTTTTTGCCACATATTATAAAGTTGGTGTGTAATACACCTCTGCCTACCCCTTCGGGGATAATAGGCGTGAAGTTATGTTAAGTTAGATATTATTTTAAATGATCAAATAAGAATAAAGTTAATGAGACGCTATAAAGTAAAACTTCCTATAATGTATGTGTAAATGAAAGTAAAAAAGTGTTCTAAAAAAGCTATAATGAAAAATTGTAGAGTCAATAATAAGTATACAAAAAGGTATGTGCCGAGTAAACCTATTATATGATTGACATTTATTTAACATATTTTATTCACCTTGCAAGCTAAATAATTTTTTTTTCTATCTAGAAATTCAGGTATCTTCGAAAGAGATCAGATCTTATTCTACGGGTTTAAAATAGCACCTTAAAAATAACAATATTGCTATTACAAATCGATCAGGCGTTAAAATTTCAACCAAAATACAAATTCTAGCAAAACATTTTGTTATTTATGTATATCAAATAGGTATACATTTCAGCATGAAGTGCTATCTACTAAATTGACGTCTGTATAATACCATATTATTTTATGGAGACCGTCCCTTCCCATATTCTGTCCACAATAAACACTTTATGTAGGTATGTAGTCCTTAGTGTAACTCGAGTATCCAATACCTATATATCTAGACTACTTAACCACAAGTATATCTGGAATAGATATCCAGTAACAAGCATCTAACAGGATGATTGACACTTGATTAAGAGTCGCTGTACTGCATATGTATACACGAGTGCTTACAACGTCATGTGTTATGTTAACGCTTGGAGATAGCAAGATATGTTACTATTATTGAACAAATATGTGATCACCTTCTATGCCTCTGTGTTAGTTTTATCTATAAGCTAAAAGACGTTATTATATTACAACTAGAGGTATGTTTTTTAATCGTTTACCCGGTCCTGTGGTAATTTCAAGAGATTCCTTTTTTGTGCTCCCCCTACACTCCCCAAGAAATAAAATGAGGAATTACAGCTCCTTGTTCCAGCAGTGTTGGCTGTAAGTTGTTTGTAACCGACACACACTGACAGGTATCTCAACGCGTTTTCGCATCATCACCCGCGACACTTGGCATCCGTTGTGACATCCCTAGTGAACAGGGCGTATGACCTCTGTGACCCTGAACACTTAAACAGTGAGCTCTCACATGTTCAGGAGGTACTTAGACGTAACGGATACAAGAATGAGATACACCGTCTGAAGAGGAGGGACCGTAAACCTGAGGTGAGCAGGGTGCCGGCTTACATGCCTTACCTAAAAGGAGTAACGGACAAAGTTGGAATAGTACTAATGAAATACTCCATTAAGACTGTATATAGTCCGCTTTCCAAGATAGCACACAATCTGCGCAACCCAAAGGATGTCATTCCTTTTCAGACAACAACACAAGGTCGATTGCAGTTGTGGTAACTCCTATATCGGACAGACCAAGCAAACAATTGCGGAAAGGGTCAAGGAACATATCGCAGCTGTGAAAAATCCACAAGTAAATAAGTCCGCTATAGCTAAACATTTATTGGAGTCTGGACCAAACCACTGGATAGAACTACATCAACCACAGGTCTTGTCCACCGAACGTCACTATTACTCCAGGATAGTGCGTGAAGCGGTTGAAATAAAAAAACACAAGAATTTCAACCGGGAGGATGGATTTAGATTATCAACAACTTGGAATCCAGTCATCAATAAGTGTAAACACCGCTGCAATGATACAGCTCAACAGTGTGTAGACGTCATTAGTGTAGTGTGTCGAGGTACCGACAGTGCGGTTACAAACAAAAATAAAAATACAGTGAGGGTAGGTTCCAAAACCCGCACAACACAAGGACGGCGCTGAGCTCACCAGTCCCGCCGGGACCACGGCTGAAGCAAGTCAGCCGAAACGTTGTCAAAAAATCGAGGTATTTATGCCTTAAATATAAGATTTATCGCGAGTAAGACCCGCTATATAACCTTGTATAATGTACGTTGTCTATCAGTCAGGCAGAAACGCAAGAATTTTCGTAATCTCCATCTAATAAGCACTCTGAACCTAATAGAAAGTTCTAAGGCATCCAGTTTCCTCACGTTTCACGCTCCGTTACCATTTAGTAAGCGCGCAAAACTCAGTAGGTTTTAATCCGTACTCTCTACATGGCACTATGTTGGTTTCTGCGCTAAGGTATCGATGACTCGCCTTGGTAACGTGTCAGGCAACAGTCACCACTTTCATATTATTTTAAATTCCCTGCAAATTTTAGTGCCGAATTATACTTTTCCTCACCCATCCCCCGCTTTGAGACTCGAAACAACAAATTGCAGATCACACGAAGTGTTATCTCGTGTGCGGATTGAACCCACAACACTCTGCACAGCGCAAAACCACAACGCTATACGTGCAGTCTTCGACCAGCAATTCATCGCTGCATTTTAAATTTTCGTAGTTCTAATTAATTCGAGCAGAGGGTTTTCTCTCCTTTATCACTTTACAGACCAGTACTTATTTGAAACAAATGTTATACAAAGCCATAATACTCACCTTTTTCCTCAGAAAATTATCCAAAAATTCGCAGCATAACGCACACATCCAATAACAATTAATACTTAGGACGGAGCGCCGCCATTTTGCCATAAGCAAGAGATAGGGCCGCAACTTAGTGCTATCATGTGCAATATTTATACCACAGGTAGCGGCGGTGAGTAATGCGGGTCCAATGGGGACATTTTTGTGAACCCCTAAACAGGGTGGGGTACAAGAGATGAGAGGTTGCAGATTGTATTTATTACATATTTGATTAAAAATTTTAAGGGCCACAGAAATAGCTCTGCGGGTGTCCATAGGCGGCGGTAAATGCATAGGTACAATCAAACGATCCATCTACTGGATTTTATTTTAAAAATAAAACAATTTGGTTAAGGAGAATGACTAACGGGAAATGGCAAATCGAGCCCCTTATTTAAAAGAAAAAAACTCAATAAAACATAGGCATATACCTACTTACTTTGCGCCAATATTTATGAAATGACAAAAACCTAATATTTCAGAACTCTCCTACCTGTGATCATACAATCAGTAAGATTCTTCTACAGAAAAATATATACTATTGTTTCTTTATAATGACCGTACGAAAGTAATGAACCATAGCTAAAGAAAAAATTCTCCAAATATAAACCTGTGTAGCCTATGCTATATTTAGTATAACTATATTACTACCTTATTATCATAATTATATTATGTTTCCATGCACTTATTTCGCAGCTGATAATTACTCCAATAATGTGTCAATCATCGTTACAAAGCAAATAGATTATCAAGTGTAGCAGGATATAATTTGTAAGCGGATAGAGCCGTTATCTTAGCTTAGGTACAGTCCATAATTATCATATATTATAATATCCAATTTACGTAATTGCGGTGCAGCTCGTAGTTGTAGCAGTCTGGCAGGCTCCAACACAGCGTAGTTTTAAGTATGGAGGTTGTTAGTTCGATTTGAATTATACTTAATAACTGAACCTACGGCTTTTGTTTTAATCTGTAGAGTTTGGGCGATCCCCTTCAAGAGTTAAAATAAATTGATTTGGATCTTGGGTTTCAAATAAATACATACCTTCCCTGAAAAAAAGGTAGTCAGAGAAGTTATAGAACTGTTGACATTAGGACTACTTTTAATAGAATAATAAGAAAGTGATTCGCTGCTTCTAGTAACTTGCGGGCAGACCCCTATTCGGCTATTCCACCAGATTTGTAGTCGACCGAGGTTATTGTAGTATGACAGTCCGACCGTTTTTAGTTTATCTTCGGCAACAACGTTACCTCTAAGTCCGTACGCCATTAACGTCCCATCTCGGGTTTAACAATTAACGCTGAGATAAATGTTCAGAACACGAAACGATAACTGCCAACGTTTGGGTTAAAACGCGTGGACTCGCGTAACAATTTATTGTGTTGATAATGTTGTTGAATTGAGATAGGGGAGACGTTTGTCATGGCGGCATAGAAATCTGTGAATAGGGTGTGAGATGAAAATCACCAACGCTTTGAAGGGTTTTTGAAAAATCATTTTTCCGCTTTGGTTCTGTACTTTATTTGGGTGATCGTGGAGTTTCTCTACCTATCTAAAATGATATTTTGTTTTTCTACGTGGATATTTTCTGTAACTCTGAAATATTTTACTAAAGTATACTTACCGAGTTTATGTACGTTTCGTTTCATATGAGGGAGTTCTGGAAGCCCAACTACCGTTCACCGAAGGCAAGGCAGTAGCACCAGTAGTCAGCGCTTTAGATCTACTTTAACAAGAACACAGGTGTGTTTATAAGCTATGGTTTTTGTTTATCTGCTCTGATAGTCCGCTGGCTCGTTAGATGCCAAAAACAAAAAGTAAAGTAATACCTACTATGTGTTACAAGACTGCTGGTTTACTTAGACCAAATTATAGAAAAAATAACATACGCGTTATATCTCCCCACCCCTCAAGCAATACAGTCATGAGTTTATGTATGTAAACTAGATTATTATTATAAACATATTCATGGAAGTCGTCTAAGAAAATATTTAAAGCAAAACCTTTCGTTTTGTCCCACAAGATCACATGGAGTTTTCTCGAATAATATGTAAAGGTATATGTTTTCTCCTTGCCTTAGGCTGAAAGGTAAAGGTCTATTTAAACCCGTCCAATATCTTATTGTATACAAAATGAGGTAAATCGTGTCTAAACGTATATGTTCTTTGGTATTCAAAGAAATAATATTTTTGAAGTCGTGTATATTTTGTTGCTAAGCTAACATCATGAGCTGACTTTGGGCAATAAGCTACAAACATAACATTACCTAACCAATACGGTCACGCGCCTTTTACAATTTTTTGTATAACTTATCTTGTTTTAATGATATGTAGAGATGAAATCTTACCAGCTAAATTAGAGTTACTGCGTGTCATCCTATAGAGTTAACTTTCTGCACATTGGCTCACATCCAATGATTTTTTTTTATGATATGCATGACTTAGTACTATATCCATGTTTGGCTCCATAGTAGGAAATTACTCAGCCGTCGACAGCACAGGCTTTATGCTTTATACGTGTGTGATTGCTATAGTAATTACAAGTAGGTACCTATTTTAAATGTTTATTATTTCGTAGTACCTATCGTTTTATATTTCGATAACTCCATATATTTCGGCAACCCCACTAGTGTAGAGTCTGCATTCAGAGCGCAGAAGCGATGTGTGCGAGCGATTTGTGGCTTAGACTAAACCGATACTTGCGTTCCTCATTTTAAAGCATTAAAAATTGTAACACTCACTTGTATTTATATTTTTGAGACGGTTTTATATATTAAATCAAACCTTTCTTTCTTAGAGCAACGCAAAAGATCACGGAATGCCGATAAATTATGTGTTCGGCCCTCAAAAACTGCTCTTGTACATAAGAGTGTTTTATGCATGGGACCCAAGAAATGAAAGTAATATGATTGTATTTAAAAGGAATTTAAAAGACTTACTTCTAACAAAAGCTTATTATTCACTAACAGAATTTTTCCATGATAAGAATATTTAATATTATATTTTACAAATTTAATATAATACCAATATTTAATTCTATTTAATTTAAATGTTGAAATTTTTTAATTACTGCCTATTTATTGATAATTTAGATTGACTGAGTATGTAATGTTTTATTGTTAATGTATAATTTATTGTAAGTAATGAAATAATTTTATTATAAAATTTTCATATAGGTAGTCTCAATACTTTGTAAAATTTTGCATGCTGAAAGGCTGAGTATGGTGATACCATTAAAATCTGTAATACCTATTGTCAAACCCATATTATGCAAATAAAGTGAATTGAATTGATAGAAAAGGCACACTTTCTACAGAACGATAACGAAGATACATAGGTGGTGAAAGGACTGGGTTATCAAAATTCTAATAAATGGAAAAAGTGCATAGTTTCATTATAATATTAAATCATAGACCACTTATCTTTTTTCGGCACGGATGGCGTACACCGGACCAAGAGCTGTAGGATCGATACCTTCATAGGTCAAAACTTAATGTGGTCCACAAACAGTTGTTTCATGTTCTTTTTAACAACTAAAGAAGAGTTGGCCTCTGTAATTCTGTAAGAAGTAAATACTTATTTTCTTGGAACAAATATTTTTTTGGTTTAGGTGACTGTAGATTTATACCAATAGTTTTGGTGTAACAGCAGTTTAGTTATAAAGTAGTTGCATTATAGCTAATACTCTATTCTCTTATTTTTTATAATCAAGGTCCTTTAAATTGATTTCTTCTGAATGCAACATAACACATCACATCACACACCAGACAATCGCAATCGTCGCAGCATTTTTTAAAGTTACCTCCATTTTGCTGCAGCTCCTCCTCATCAATTGTAAATATTGGGCGCAGCGCACACAGGACGTCAATGGCCCATTACTAGGCATGCCGCAGTCGTCCACCGAAATATGTCACTGTGCGCCCACCCGATAACGTGGGATTATGTTAAACAGTACTCGGCACCACGGATTATGGGTATTTTCAGGGATTCACTGTATTTGGGGATTTTTCCCCGCGAGCCATAGTGATTTTTTATTTTATTACCACTAGGGACAGTGTAGTGTTTTGTTGTGGGAATGTGTTATACTATGTTAATATGTTGATGTAGATAGAATTTAGATGAAGGCATGCCTGGTTGTTGGTGTTTAGTTATAGTATTAGTCGTGCATGTTATAATTTAAGTCCCAGATTGATTTTTTCTTCACTTCTAGAATTTCAATTTTGTATTTTTGTAGATTTGCTAGCAATTCTACAATTCCCTCTACAATATTGATATATGATTCAACTAGATTGTATGAACCCTAAGTACTGCAAAAGAGTATCCAAAGACATTCTTGCCAGATATTTCCTTCCTTTTTAAAAAAAAATTCGTTTCTCTGGGAATTATCTATAACAGCAGGTAAAAAAAAAATCTTAGTACATACATAGCTAATAAACCCGATGTTTGCCATGACTATTACAGAAAACGTAAAAAGACGTTTCTGTTATGCATGTTCATCTTTTGAAACTTGCCTTATTTTTCTAAGTAGCTGGCTTCGAAGTTTTCAGAATATTACGGCTACGTCGCATTCTCTTGATTCGTCTTATGGTCGCTGCAACCCTGCAAAGAGATGGTAATATTCTGATCCCGATTTTGCTGAATATAATATTATTTTGTACGGTAGCTTCGTAGCTACGAAAAGCCACTATCTAAAGGACACAGGATGTAAGTGTTATATATAGAAATAGTCCGACTCTATGTAGCCAAAAAAGGTTGCGACACCACGCTTACCGCATATATAAGTTGCCTTGCTGATTTAAGCATGAATGGCCCAGCTTGACCCGGGTATAACCTTCTCACAGAATATAGCCAATGTAGCAGTATCTATACTGTTGCGTTTCGTTCGGTGAGTGAGAGTGTCGGAAACCTCATTCCCTTTTCCTTCTATCCTGATATCGCTTATCCTCCTATCCCTTTTTACCTTGCAGGTCGATAACGCAATTGCTTACCATCAGGAGATCCAGAACACGGAATGTCACCACCCCATATCATCCCATGGGTGTCGTAAGAGGCACACGAGATGAGGGAGCGCATTATGCAGAGAACAGCACTGTATGAGAAGGAATACTTGATACAAACCCTATACCAACTCGTTTGGCCAGCGTGGTATAGTAGGCCAATTTCTCCTTTCAAAGGAGAGGCCTAGTCCAGCAGTGGACTGTTAAATACTGATGATAAGGAGATCCGTCTGCTCGTTTGCCCCCTACGCCATAAAGAACACCCTTGGATTTAACAAACTCTCTGCAAAAAGCTTTTATATTCGGACCA
Source organism: Euclidia mi (assembly GCA_944739405.2). Classification (NCBI taxonomy): domain Eukaryota; kingdom Metazoa; phylum Arthropoda; class Insecta; order Lepidoptera; family Erebidae; genus Euclidia; species Euclidia mi. Next base: position 16,303,765 of record OX123197.2, read on the forward strand.
ACCACTAGTCTTGCCTTGATCTGAATCACTGAATATACATAAGGCAATAATGGATTCTTTACAATTTCACAACTTTTAATTAAAACTAAATACCGTTCAAGCGTTCGTCTTTACACAAAAGCTACTCTATCCAATGTTTAGTTTGATCGTTATTTAAAATTATAGCAGCCCAGTCTCTTTTACTTTATACAAACCACACAAATTTATCTTAAAGATAAAACGAATTCAAATTTCAATTAGTACAAATTGCCAGCTAAGAAAAATCTTTAACACAAATGAGCAACATAGAAAATAACATACAGATTAAAAAGGGACAAACGACCTTTGCAACGTGTGAATTCTGTCCACAATCCGAGATTACGTTGCTTCATAAAGCCACCAAATTCCCATTAACTTTTTTAAAAAGGTTTCTCATTAAACAGCAAACAATAGCAAACACGGTTGAGGCTGTCCGCTCGCCGCCGATTTTCACTTGTTTACCCACCGGCTTAGGGGACGAAAGGGCCCAAGATTAACCGGGATAGTTTCACAAACACTCATTCATTCGGCCGGCCCCATTCAGGCGAACCTTAATAAGAGACCGACACGATAAGCAGCTTACTTTCTCAAATACCGGAAATTTAGTTTCCGGTTTTAAGATTGCCGATTACGGGACGGTCTAATACTACAAACACGTACTTTCCGTTTTGCTCTAAACCCTCTATACACTTTGAAATAATACAAAGACGGTGTTAAACATAGGTTAATGAGTAATGTATCTCTAAGATTAGCCGTGAATTACAAAGCAATTATTATTTTATAAGTATACGGGAAGACGAGGAGCCACGCAACTTAATGGAGTTCCAAAATTAATCAAAGCCAAGACGTTTTGGTGAAGTAATTCTCAACGCATCGCTGTCTCTTCATTCCCGCAATAAAATAAATAATTCGTGGGTTGAAATGTTCAAAGTTCCACTCGGTCCGACCCTCGGCGGTCCTCGCTGGCCTAATTAGGGAATGCACTCGAGTGTCCCTTCCGTTTACGAGCAAAGGTCAATAGATAGAGGGCCTCAGTTGAGCCAAATGACAGTAGTTTGGATCTGCCGCGATCTGCGGTTCTCGACGAATTCGCCATTATTACGTAGGGAATCGTCCTTCATATTTATTTCGTGGCATCAGCGTTTCCGAGGGTTCCTTTTAAAAAAGCGTCGCTCCTAAATATTCAATGAGGAGTCTGTTGGTAGGAATGGTTTTGTTACAAATTGTCTTATTAGAATTTTGAAGAAGTTTAGCTACAAAATATTTCTAAGAAAAAAATATCCTTTTCTGTCATACCTTTTTTAATTTTATAGTTATAATTCTTTTTTCCTTATTTATTCGCTTGGCAACTAATATCTTTAAGTACAAACTTCAACAATGAGCCGTTTCATAAGCATTATTAATCCAAGTTCGGGGAGATGGGCCTCGTTAGCCTTGGTTGGCAACCTGTCTAGGAGAAGGAAAACTCCGAATTTAAACCAACTTTCAGGGAGCATACCCGAAACAAAACCCCGATCTAAGGTGTGAACCGACCCGTGCCGAGGGATTCGTGGCCAGAGGGCAAGCTGGTCGTAAACGGAGGGTGCCTGTGTTGGTGGTCACAGGGCACAGCTGATATTCCGCCTTACCCCCGTAAAGGGCTCTGCGGGGATGGACCGTCTAGATCCCTAAATCTCCTGGGAACGCTATGGGAACAAAAACTTATTCTTCTCCATACGGCGGCGACGCGGTTCGCAACCCGTCACGTCTCGTTTCCCGCGAGGGCGAAAAGCGGCCTACGGAAAGCAGGTTTGCGACATTGAATGTTGGTGGAGGAATGAACGGTAAATTGGATGAAGTATGTCAGATGATGGATGATAGAAAGATTGATGTTCTTTGTGTGAATGAAACAAAAAGAAAAGGGTGTGACACCACCAAGCATGGTGCATATACGGCGTATTGGTCTGGGGTAGATAGTACCACCAGAGCCTGTAAGGGAGTTGGTGTAGTACTGTCTGCGCGAATGAATGAGTGCGTAAAAGAGTTTGAATGTGTAAATGCTAGGCTACTGTGGATGAGAATGAAAGTAGGACTTACTCGTCTCTTTATTGTGGGGAATGGGGAATAAAAGTTGAAAATCTACAAGAGAAAGATGTGAAAGATGAGTATAAACGAAGATTAATAGCAAGATTTGAGAGATTCGATGGTATAAATGATATGGAAGAATTATGGCAGGCCTTTAAAGAAGAGGTAGTATGTGTAGCGTCTGAAGTATGTGGTATGATCAAGAGAAGGAAAATACGAAAGGTTAAGAATACATGGTGGGACAAGGATGTACAATCAGCAGTGTCAGAGAAGAAGAAAGCTTGGTCAGATTGGTTGGCTGCCAGAGCAAATGAAAGAATGGGAAAAGCAACGAGTGTAGACATAGATGAAGCAAAAAATGAGTTTGTTAGGTCAAAAAGAATAGTGAAAGAAATGGTTAAAAGGAAAAAAGAGGAAAAGAAAGATGAGTTTGATAGCAGATTATCTGACGATTTCCAGAGGAACATTAAGTTTTTCTGGAAATCCGTTCGTGCAGTTCGAGGAAGAACTCAATCCTCAGAACACACATCCATCAGAGACGAGAATGGAAGTATAGTAAATGGTGAATTGTGCGTGCTGAAGAGATGGAAAGAGTATTTTGAAAGTTTATTCGAAAGAACGGCGATAGAGACACCGATAGCTGAAGTGAATTGTAATGATAGCAATGATGAAAGCGTTATTGGCGTGGATGAGATCGTAAAGGCACTGGGAAGTATGAAAGTAGGTAAGGCTGCAGGATATGATAGGATTACAGTCGAAATGCTGAAGGCTGGACAGGGCATCATACTTGGTCAGTTGCAGCGGTTATTTAACTTGTGTTGGAACACCGGCCGAGTACCTAATGACTGGACCACAGCTGTAGTTGTGCCTCTTTATAAAGGAAAAGGCTCGCAACAAGACTGCAAAAACTATAGAGGCATTAGCCTTCTCAGCATTGTTGGCAAATTGTATGCAAAGGTACTTATTGAAAGAGTTATGGAAGTAACCGACAAGAAAATATGGGATGCACAAGCGGGATTCCGAAAGGGTATGGGGTGCACGGATCAGATTTTTTCCTTGCGAAGCATAGCCGGAAAATTTTTGGCCAAAGGTCAAAAGGTCTATTGCGCATTCGTGGATTTGGAAAAGGCTTACGATAAAGTGGTGAGGAATGAAATGTGGTCGGTGCTGTCAATGAATGGGGTGGACAGCAGCCTCATTCGAGCTCTGAAATCCCTTTATGAGGATTCTAGAGCTTGTGTGAGGATAAACGGGGCATACACTGACTGGTTTACCATCGATAAAGGTGTTAGACAGGGATGTGTAGCGTCGCCGTGGCTGTTTAACCTCTTCATGGACAGTTGTTTGCAAGATTTAAAACAAAGTGACTGCGGATTAAGGATGAATGGGTTACTCGTCAAATGCCTCCTTTATGCTGATGATCAGGTTATACTTGCATCTTCAACGGAGGAGTTGCAGGAGATGGTAACAATCATGCATCGTGCGTTAGAAAGGAAAGGAATGAAAGTGAATGTAAGTAAAACGAAAGTTATGGTTTTTGAAAAGGAGGAATGCGTTACGGCTTGTAATGTTTTGATCGATGGACAGCGAGTGGAACAAGTGAATGAGTTTGTTTACTTAGGTACGTTGTTTACAAGAGATGGTAAGAATGAAGCAGATATTGAAAGGAGAGTTAATGCAGGTAATTGTGTGAATGGAGCTCTGAAGGCGTTTATGAACAGTCAAAACGTGTCCAAAAAGGCACGTTTGGCTGTACATAGAGGTGTGTTAGTGCCTACCCTTATGTATGGTAGTGAAAGTTGGGTATGGCAGAAGAGATTTGAAAGTAGAATAAATGCTGTAGAAATGAGAGCACTGAGAGGTATGTGTGGTGTGTCTTTGACCGACAGAGTAAAGAATTGTGTGATACGAGAGTGGTGTGGGGTAAAAGAAGATGTAGTGACAAGCATTGAGAAAGGCATGTTAACCCTTTCACTGGCAGAAGCATTTTTTTATGTCAGAAAAATAAAATTTCGTTTTATGGAATCATTGTGGGTAGTTTAATAATTAATGTTCAAAAAAAGAATTATACATGTTTACAATAAGAAAAAAACATGGTGGCAATATCCTTGCCAGCACCAGTGAGGGACCAAGAAAATCAATGAACAACGAATGGTTCATTGCTTTTCTTGGTGAAATAATTCGAAACATGGATGTATAAATAGTGCCACTTTACTCCGTTCACATTCTATTTTAGAACTCTTATTATTTACTTTAGTGCTGCAGTAGCGACACCTCTTATAAGTCTCTATTTCTATAGGCCAGTGTTCATCTAATCTTTCAAATCTGATTTCTTCTGGTACACCGTAAATTCTTTTTGTCTTTCATGAGTCTCTTCCACTCGTTTCTTTTTTTTTAGTTACATATTTTGGCGTTGATTGGTTGATCTTTTTCTAAAGATTTTATTATCCACCAGCTCCCTTGAAAAGGCAATTCTGAATTGTTTTTGGCTCATAACATTGTGCTCTCGGGTATATGTTTGATGTAACATATGGGCATTGGTTGTTGCAACATCCATAAAAAAAAAAATTCGGGTCCACCATTTGCGACTTCTTCTACCCACCAAATATGATGTTCTTTTTTGGTCGAAACCATCAACACTACCCATACGTTTTGTATATTCTGGTATTAGTAATGGGCATTTGATAGTCTTTTTTGAACAGCGTAAAGGTGGACAATCGAAGTTTTCCAAGTTAGGACTTTGTTGCCAAGATTGCTTTTTCCATTCGACCTCATCTGCATCTGATTCATCATCTGATGAAGAAGAAAAGTCTGAAAAGTTTGGGATTTCTCCGGCTTCAGACACCGATGACTGAAATCTTGCAGTTTCCAATGGAGAAGAATTTGAACATCTGCTCTAGATATAGACGGTTGAGGTGAATTTGTTAGGCCGGGACTTTTTTGTACTTGTTCCGATGCAGAGCATCTTCACCTAATAACACAGAAAGCAAGTCTGAATCTTCAACACACTCGGTATCTGTCACTTCTTCATCATCTTCAGAAAAAGAGCCATCTGGTATACCGAATAGATTTTCAAGCTCTTCTTCTATTTGCTTGTCCGCCAATACTTGTCTTCGCTTACTCATTGTCAAAGAAAATATGAAAAGTAAAGATTACTTATATATTTCTATACAAATCTAAAACAAACCGGACAAGTGCAATGGTAATGGTAACTGGTAATGGCATATATGTTGCCACTTTTGAGAACAATTAGTAGTTATTGTTAGAAAAAGTATAGTATAACATAATAAGTATACCATTTACTTTACAATAAATATAAAATCGTAACCTGGCTACGTCGCAATATGAAGATATTCTTGGGTTTTTATACAGATCGTAAACTGATGAATTTTTTTAAAATACCTCCGTGCAAAAATTAGACAATTGTCAAATGTGTCAATGTTTTATTTTTTTAAATAATCTGTGATGCGTTAATTATCACACAGAATTGGTACTTTTTAAGTAGTAGTATTGTCGTACAAGAAAAACAATAAAAAAGTTGGTGGCATAAATATTGCCACCACCAGTAAAAGGGTTAAGATGGTTTGGGCACATGGAGAGGATGGATGACGATAGACTGACAGAGAAGATATATCAGGCTAGTGTGAATGGGACAGGACAAAGGGGAAGACCTAGGAGAACGTTCTCTGACCAGATTGGAGACATCCTGAAAAAAGGACAAGTCAGAAGTACCCTTAACAGAAGAGCATGCATGAGAAACTTGATGGGAGTGAGTGAAGCAAGTGAGGTATGTCAGGATCGTTGCAAATGGCGTTCCGTAGTCTCTGCCTACCCCTCCGGGAAACAGGCGTGAGTCTATGTATGTATGTATGTATTAATCCAACTTTGTTTAGATTCAAATTCAAAGTTATTTATTTCATTTAGGTGACGTTAATACTTATGGACATCAAATCTAATTTTACACTCAGGGTCGAATAGGTGTTAGGAATATATAGGTCTGTTAAGGTCTAGATGGTTTATTCCTTTCCCATCCCACACATCCATTTTTACTAGTGTCTTAGCATAATAAAATTGTGATAGACAATTTTCGTTTAATATAGGTACCTACTAGTAAATACGCAAAATGATATTACAAAGAAGTTACTTTTGTTTGTTTATACTTTTGAGAGACAATCATAATAAGCCAATTTACATTACCTTTCTATGGAACAAAGAGTAAACGAGCATTCCAAAAATTATGAATTGGAAATAAATAGGCAACATGAACAAATATTGTTTTATATTTCATAGAAACAAATGAATAGCAAACAAAGTCTGCGCTTTACATGATGTCGAACACACATGTTATATTAGCAAGTACAAATTCAAATTGCTATTATTCAAACAGAAAAATAATTTGAATATTCATCAAACCGACATAATACAAGGTTTTTCTTTGTATAAATACATATTCTAACCATGTTACCCGTACAAAAATACTAATATAATGCTCCTTCTGCCGCGATACGATAAATCATCTAACTTATATGTCTATAATGACTTCCCTATGACTGAAAATCCTATCCCACATAAAGAAGTGACTGGTGATGATAGGTATGAAGCACTCAAACAATACAATCATTCACTACATAAACTTACAACAAACTGTACAATATTATCACTTAAATCTTCATCATCATCGTTTCCTTCTGTACTTGGAGTAGATTTCTCTGAGATACTTCAGCCTTTCATTGAACCACAAAGGCTTTGTATCAAACTTGGAGTCAATCACCAAGAGTGTAGGTGATGAACTATTTGTTCTGTGCCATTTCACTGGAGGATTCGCGAAGTCGGGCGTAGGGTCTCTGAGAACAATAAAAAAGAAAATAGAATATAAAAATTGTAATTTGATAATCCTAAATTAATATAATTATTATCTTCGTGATTTATTATCACTGCAGTTTAAGATAATTATGCTATATTTCAATGGATATGTAAATAATTCCATTTGCTAAATTGTAAAGGGTAGGAATCAATTTTTGTTTTACTGGACTCATAAACGTCTTTCGAAGCGGATAATAATGCTTTTTAGTACAAATGAGATTATCGTCGTGCTGTTCAATGTCACATTTATTTCTTATAGATGCATTATCATGAAGAAAATAGTACTTACCCATATTTCGCAAAATTCGTCCAAAGTGTTGTCATAATTTCGATTATTTTGTCCTCGAAGAAAGTGAAATCAATAACCATTTTCTGGGAAAATAGGTAAAACAGCTCATCAGCGTGTGTAGCTCCTACTGCTTTCTTATATTCAGCAGGCAAAAACAGTTTCGCAAAATTTCTTCGGCCAAAGTATTGAAACAAATAGTTGAAAATAGGCTTGTCGTTAGTCTTTAGAAGTAATTCTGTCTCTTCTAAAGAAGGATACATCAAGTTGCTTTCACCAATCCAGGTCGATATGTTAAGTATTGACTCCTCGGATACTGGTTTGCCTCCCATATACATACTTTCTATTTCCTTTGCTATTTCGAGCCGATCTTTCTCTGCAGGAATAGCCAAATTCTTTGGTAGAGAGTTGGGGAACGTTATCGTCGGTATCGAGGTTTTATTTTCCATTGCAGTGATAAGAAGTCCTTCTTGATTATTAACACCAATCATAGTAGGTACTTTGTTGTACTCGCCTTTTATTAAAAGATCGTAAGGTGATTCAGTCAAGAATGGTTCAACACCATCTAATATTTTCTCAGCACATGGAGTATATAAAATTTCAGAAGTAATCACATTTCCTTTTTGTCTCGGTACTCTGGTTAAAATCAGTTCCTCATCCGACTTCGTCATGAAGTAGTTATACAATTCATAGGGATCCTGTGATTCGTATAACATCACCTTGGCCAGAAGGCTTGCTAGGTAGACTGGACGGTATTGGTAAGCCCATCCAGCTAAAGCGGAGCCACTCTGAGTTATTGCTTTGTGGAAAAGACCTTTGGACATTGGTGAGTATAAATGAAAGGAAATCGAAGCTCCTCCAGCGCTTTCGCCAAATATGGTGACACTACCAGGATCTCCACCAAAGTTATGGATGTTTTTCTGAACCCATCTCAGGGATGCTGCTTGATCTTTCATTGCAGCATTTCCAGGCGCTTCTTTGATTCTGAGGCATAAAAATCCTTGAATATTGAGTCGGTAGTTAACAGTGACTAGAATTACATCTTTAGACACTAAGAATCTTGGTCCATAGTATAAATGACTTCCTGAACCAGTGAAGAAACCTCCTCCATGGAAAAAGACCATTACTGGTAGTTTAGACGTGGGTGTAGTATTTAATGGTGTATAGACATTCAGAGTATGACAATCTGGCTTGCCTACAATCCAGCTAGTTCCTACCCTTTGCATGCAGCGTACATTTTCGTTTATGGCTTCAAATGTACTTTCCCATGTAGGTTCTGGGCCTGGAGCCTGAAACAATATATAACTGCTTTATAATACAAACAATGATGTTAATATGAGTAAATAAATTAGTATGAAGTGGCGGAATTGACTTTAATTAATATTGTAAACTTAACCTCAGAATGTGTCACGTGCTAATTTGCATGAACGGTTAGCATAAGCAGGTAGCTTTTTACTTTACGAATATTTTTCTGCGTCCAATTACAATTATTTTTTAAACGTGTTTAATACCGTGGGTATAATTCTTCTTTGGACAATAATTACTAACTTTTCAGCAAATTTTAGTGGTTTTATAAAGATGCTTGCCTAGTTTAAATTTTAATAGAATTAAAATTATTATATAAATATCTAGTCGAAATTCCATTTCAAAAAACACTAACGTGGCAAGATATAGCATCCTCTATGAACATCATTACTTACACGCTCGACTCATATTTATTCAGTACGGATTGGTTGTGCACACTCAATCCCAAAAAACAGTTTACATACAAAAAAGCAGGCATGGCTAGAACGTGTTTAGCACAAAAACTCCATAGAAACAATTTAAGAACAATGCTACTAATAAAATAAGATATTTCAGTTCAATAAAATAAGATATTTGTCGGTCAAAGTTTATTTCAGGCAAACTTAAATATAAGTTTTTAACTAGGGGAGACAGGGTACAAAAGTAACGGCGGGTAGAAAGTAACAAACGCCCTGTACTTAGGTATATCCAATCATCAAAACATCGCGTCGCTGCCATCAGGTGATACTCGGGTACACCCCGCTCCCCTGCAAACAGTTGCCGTGCGCGCCACGCGCTGTAAGGTTGTGTGAGAAGACCCTGCGTGAATTTACTGCTCAAAAGTAAGTTTTTTGACATTTACTTATTTGATGTTTACGTATAGCTAAAAGTATGATATCAACACGAATATTTGCATATAGTTTCTTGATAGAATTGATCGTTAAGTGTTTTAATCCGTTTTTGTGTATCACGTTTCGTTTTAAGGTTATATTTCATATTTTAACGAAAATGAGGTAGGGTACAAAAGTAACATAGCTATATGGGTACACAAGTAACATGTTACTTTTGTCCCCTTATGGATTTATCAAAGCAAATTATTTATGAGTGTTTTTATTTTAACAGAATGCCGCGACAACGCATTAGAACTACCACACGATGAGGGACTACTGACATGGAAGTATACCGAAAAGCTGCAAAAGAGCATTTAGAATACGGCGAAAAATTAAGAGCTTTGGCAAAATGTGGTCACATGCTGAATGCGTCAATGACGAGAGAAATTATGTGTGCCATAATTGTGAGTCTGAATAAAATACTGAAATTGCATAGTCCTATTATCTCTGATAATTAAAAGATCTCATTATGTACTTAAAATAAGAATAATTAGAAAGAGACTTTAATAATGTTGATTTGTTTTGATGAATAAGTACCTATGTAAGTGTTGTGTATTTGTAATGCAAATGTTAACTTTTCACTATTATACAGTTCCTAATAAATATTTTTTTATTTAATATGTTTTTTATTAAATAAATTAGAAACCCACTTTGTCCTGTTACTTTCGACCCACACTGTGTTACTTCCGACCTGCCAACGTGGTCGAAAGTAACAAGAGCCGATTTTTTTTGAAGTCCCTAAATTTCATTAAAAAACATCAATATTAAGTTAAATTAGGATGATAATCTAAAGAACATGAACTAAATTTAAATATATTTATATCTGTTATGTCATACTAATAATACCTAGCCAGAAACAACGGTTAATGTACAAAATGTTACTTTTGTACCCGGTCTCCCCTATACTTGAAACAATTCAGTAAATATCTATTTTCATAAATCGCAATATTTTATTCTATGTGTAAGTCTCTTGAGGAGTTTAACGTTTGTGCGCCTGTGCTCGAAATGTAGGTATCTAAAGGATAAGATACGAAATGTAGTGATCCGACAAAGAACCAAAGTGATTGAGATTAGCCCAAAGATTTAGTAGGCTAAAGTGCCAGTAGGCTCGTCACGTTTGTCGCAGAACCGTCAACCGATGAAGCAGACGAGTTCTAGGCTGAAATCCGGGCCTTTGCATACAGTCGCACATCGCGTCCTTATGCCGCGTTTCCACGCTTGCCAAGCCCCGACAAGCTTCCACAAGCACAAGCGTGTAAATAGGCCGTTTGGCTTGGCTTGCGTGAGCTTGTGGACGCTTGTACAGGATCCGGTCTAGTGCCGGTTTTTGGACACAGATCGCTTACAGGTCGCAGAAGCGCTTGCGACGCGTTCACACGTTGGCGCGTGCTTAGTAGTCGCTGTGATCTCGAAACGAACGCACGTCTAGTTCTGTCTCAAAATGAGTGGCTGGTCGAACTTCTTTTGCTTGTTTGTATGATTATGCACTATATCGCTCCCAGAGGAATGTCACGAGGGAACATATTAATAATATGCAGGTGTATTGACATACCTAATGCCGTAACTTATATGGCACCAGTAATATTTCGAGGCTATGTAGATAAGGTTTTCCGTAGAGTGTAAGGAAGAGGCCCTGGCAATCTACATCATACAAAATAATTGGTTTTGCTTCTCTTTAAGTGTGTTTGAAATAAAAGTAGGTTAAACCAAAGGTTATAGTCGATACAAGTTCGGTGTCCGTCATGCTTGGATGTACGTAGCATACTGACGCATTCACAAGCGTGTAAACGGTTCCCAAACGCCAAGCGAGATTTGTGGACGCTTGGAGCTTGTGGAAGCTTGTCGAGGCTTGGCAAGCGTGGAAACGCGGCATTAGATAAGTTGTAGTAGTAACCTGGCAGCTCAACGGCTGATCACGACAAGCCGAAAACTCGAACATAGTAGCGAGGCATCGGAGAGATCTATATCCAGTCCATATATGGAGTATGGCAAGCTAACAATAACAGTGGCGGATCTATGAGGGGGAGGGCTAACCGGGGCAAGCGCCAAAATAATGTCAAGACATAGAGCGAAAAATTCGAACCGATTGGAAAACTGTTGGGAGAGGGCGCCATTATTAAGATTTGCCCCGGTTCGAACAAAACGTAGATTCGATACTAGATAATAATGATGATGATGATGACGTTCTGTGGCGGGAGTGTAAACGACTGTCACGCCGAACGTGACGAGTTCGATTCCTGCTCAAGTTAAACATTTGTGTGCGTGATCATAGATGTTTGTCTTGCTCGGCTGTTTCTATGTATAATATGTATGTTTTAACAAAAAAAGTAGGAGGTGTCTCGACAAAATAATTATAAAATAAAATACACTGAATTTGCTATGAAATAAAGAATATTAACTGGTTTAGTAAACTAATAGCTAAACTACGGTGCGAAAATGCGATTGCTAATTATGGTAAACAATCGCAAACTCTATGATAAATGGGTGAGACACGCGCTACGCGGCGCGGATGGCGGCCTATTGTAATCTGAAGAAAAATATTTTACAATGTTATAAGAAATCTTGTGCGTAAATGCTGACTGTGCGCGCGTGCCTTTTAGTGCAAACGTACAAAATTCACTGTACTCCGTACAATATACATCCAATGTTTAATACCCATAGTACAAGCTCTGCTTTTTTTGGGTTGGATGGTGTTGTGTTAATGTTGAATATTATTATATTATATACTCTGGAGTTAAAAGACAGCACATTATTTGTCCAAGTCCCACGCACAAAGTCTCCGGCAGAGCTAGTCAATAAATAATGCATAAAAAACAGAATTCTACAAGCAATCGTTTTAAAAATATGTGTCGTATACGTGTGAGTTCATAGGGCAGTGCTATTATAATAATAAGTACATCTTCTTTTAGGTATTATAATATGTATGCCTTGTCTATACCGCCCTGCACTTTGGAACTGATATGTATGTACTGCCGGTGTGTGACTATTGCAATCTTATTTTGCTCGTTCTAAACTAGGTTGTCTGGCCGCAATTCAGACCATTATGAACATAATTTATCAAATATAAATTGCATTCGATATATTATTAAATTGTGTACACAAATTGTTCTGAGTCTAGGTGTTATTTGTGTTCGTAGTTGTATGTTTATGAAGTCGCAAGAGATAAGACATACATAAGTGTTAATTTTTTAACTAAAGGAAGCGTCGTGCCTGGCTATGTGTATAAACTCATTTCGGTCAAATTTGTTCCGATTTATCGACTTGCATTATTACTTTAATGAAATATATCATCTCTACTAGTGTAACCAAGAAACCAACAAGGGATAAATGAAGGGAAACGATACATTTTGAGAACTCTGTCATCCTGCCTAGCCTGTTGATCTAGTGGCCAGTAACCTTGACTGCTAAGACGGACGATGTGGGTTCGATTACCACCCAAGACATATCTTTGTGTGATAAATACGAGAATGTTTTGTGTCTACGTTTAATAAATGTATTAGAGCATATAACTTTTATATTCTTTAATACATGGGAAATATTAGATGTAAATCACTCATCTGGTTGCTAGAGCTCTGAAGGCTTTTATGAACAGTCAAAACGTGTCCAAAAAGGCACGTTTGGCTGTGCATAGAGGGGTGTTAAGAGTGCCTACCCTTACGTATGGTAGTGAAAGTTGGGTATGGCAGAAGAGACTTGAAAGTAGAATCAATGCTGTAGAATTGAGAGCACTGAGAAGTATGTGTGGTGTGTCTTTGACCGATAGAGTAAAGAATTGTGTGATACGAGAGTGGTGTGGGTTAAAAAAGATGTAGTGACAAGCATCGAGAAAGGCATGTAAAGATGGTTTGGGCACATGGAGAGGATGGATGACGAAAGACTGACAAAGAAGATATTATATAAGGCAAGTGTGAATGGGACAGGACGAAGGGGAAGACATAGGCGGACGTTCTCTGACCAGATTGGAGACATCCTAAAAAAAGGACAGGTCAGAAGTACCCTAAACAGAAGAGCATACATGAGAAACTTGATGGGAGTGAATGAAGCAAGAGAGGTATGTCTCAGAATCGTTGCAAATCGCGTTCCGTAGTCTCTGCCTACCCCTCCGAGAAGCAGGCGTGAGTATATGTATGTATGTATGTACGGTTGCTATAGTACAAGATCTGCTTAGTTTGGGTTCAGATGACCGTATGTGAATTGTCCTAAGCAAGCATGTATTATTTTTATCCTCACCTGAAACCTCCCTTGAAGTGTAGCATACGGTATAGTGGAGTATGCTACATGCGAGCCATCAGGGGCTACCGCTCCTCGAACCGGTCCATTACTCAGCTGTAGTGTGAGGGTTGGCTGCCGGACCAGACGGGCAGCCCACAACGACCACAGCACTAACCACTTCATACTCCATAGACCCATGATCACTGATTGTCTTTTGTCTATACACTTTGTTGTCCTGACATTCACTTTTTACACTAGGTTTCTTTGGTCTTGTAGCTTCATAGTTTTTATTAAATAATTTATCATTTGCTGTCGGCAATTTTACACTTCATGGCACTAAATCACTATTGACGTCCAGAGTCAATTTCAAGTAGGTAGGTAGGTACTCTGGGAAACGATGGAATTAATAATATTATCTAGTAGATATGTTACTTTTCAATTATTTATAATCGTATGGTTAATTGATAATGTTAATTATGTTGGTCCCTTATTATTAATATTTTGGTTTCTTTATCAACAAAGCTTATGAGCATCTATTTAAAAACATACGTATCATTAATATATTTTTATTAAGTATTATTTTTAAATAAAACTAGTGAACGTCTTAATTAATATTTTATATACAAACAGAAAACAGTTCGTTGATAGCCTGCAAATCAAGGTAACGATGGTATTTGAAACAATTTTATTTATACTGAAATGATTCCTGACGATTTGTCTCTATATCGGCTGTACATTTTCATGTATCAGTGAATACTGGCAAATGTTGGAACAGGTAAATTATATAATATTGTGGGCAATATAATGGTAGATATAGATTAGAGCGCGTAATGAGTTTCACGTGAATATCGTACTCGTATGATCGTTGTTTCCTCTTTGTTTTTTACTGGGTTATGAATTAAGTTATGATCATTTATTATTTAAGAAAATTAAACTATTACTAGGTGACTATATATGTACACATAAAATAAAACAATTATTTCTATGCTTAAGTACCTAATAAAAATAAAATAAAATACTCCTCTTTTAATACATTTCGTTTAAGTTATATTTTTTTTTGTTTGTGGGTATGTTTTTAATTCATATTTTGTTATCGCTTGCATATAGCAACTGTCCCTGAAATATTTCGTAACCGTAAAATAAATAAAAATGCTGTCGTAGTCATTAAACAGACATTGGACTTAATTATATCATTTATAATTTATTCTATTTCATACAATTTTGAGTTCATTAAAATTAAATTTTTCTTCTTAAATATGGTTTTATGCAATTTAACTAATTAAATATGTACACAAAAACATGCCAGTGAGCAGAAATAATATTCTACCTTTTACAAAGTATTTTTTTAGCATTTTTTTCGTTCCTTGTTAATATTTATGTTTTTAATTGTATGGTGTAAGTTAGTCTTTAAGTGTGAAAATGAGAATTTTTTTTAAATACGCCTAGCCTTATAGAGTTCCTCCGTATCGAAGTATACTAGTAATGATTTATGTATTAATTATCACACAAAGCCCTGCAATCAGTCTTTAGACTGTAAATCAGTCTGTGGGGACATGTGGCATTCGATTAGCGATATCGCTATTCGCTAACTGTAACCAAACGATAGCAATAGTAGAAATAAGAAGCGAAAGCTTAATTGTCTAGGCCCTTAGGTTGGTTGGAAGAGGTTTATGTTTGGCGAGTTAGAGCTACTGGCCCTGTAGACAAGTGACATTCGATTAGCGTTATCGCTATTCGCTAAGTGCAAAAATATATGAAACTGCTATTGCTGGGCTTTCTATATGTCAAGGGGTCCATGGCAACCAAGCCATAGCGAAAGAAAAATTAGAAGCCAATGCCACTGGGCTGGGCACTCAAACATAAATTGACATAATGCTAAGTGTGATAACATACATACTTTTATGGATAATCTTTGCTTAAAGATTATCGTTACCTAACTAGGACATCGTGCACTCTGTTGTTTTGCACCTAGTATCACAAAATCGATATGTTTTAGAGGTCGTCCGCCTAATCTGATAGTAAGTAATCTTGTGCGATATAAATGTCTCGTAACATAATTTCTACCAAAGCGGATAAACTATAAAAAGAGTATATTTAAAGCTAACAAATTTAAGTAGTAGCAGGCTTAGCGATATGGAAATTTTATAACCACTTTTTCACAAAGTCATCCTTGGATCACAACGGTGCAACCCATGCCGAAACTTCGGATTACTAGGAAACAAAAAACTTCATTGAACTTAAAATCGCATAAATGTTGTTCCGTGTAATTTACCACGAACACTAGAAGATATGCACATCTATGAATATAGTTCAGACTTGAATAATTTATTATTTTATTTTGTCAGACTTAAATCTACCATGTACTTATTTTACTCAGGCTTGTATTTATTTGGTACTAGATCTCAATCCTTCTTAATGCTTCCCTACACTCCCCAAACAACATTCGTCCCAAATTTCAGCGTCTTGTGCGCAGTAGTTTCGACCGTACGTTAGTTAATCAACTACAGTCACTCATCAGTTACGGAGGAATTTTATACACATAGGATTGATAATTTCGCATTGCATACCTAATTAATATTTTTCATAAGTCTTGAGGTAACCAGTAATACTCATTTAATGATCTACCTTTAAATTATTAATTAATTAAAGACGATTACGTACGTCACAATCGGTTCCGTTAAGCATTACCTGTAGAGCCAAGGTTACGCGCCGACGCTACAAATCAATACATATTATATTCATTACTCAGTGACACACATACCAGTAGAAGCAATGTTATTATATGCACGAGAGCTGTTATAGGGTATTTTTCTAATGCTACTGCTACATCTGCGTTAGCGTTAACGTTGATGGCAATGGCCAACTACGCGTTAATTAACGCGTTAAAAATGCGCCTTGGCTACATTAAGGTTATAATGCCGTTAATGCTACTGCTACACCTGCGTTAGCGTTAACGTTAATGGCAAATTAACGCGCTAATTGACGCATTAAGACGCAGGTGTAGCAGGAGCATAAGCGTTAATTCCTTGTGAATTCACACGTTAAGGACTTTTCAAAAAACGAACCTTTAAAAAACGAATATGCACGCTTCTTAAAGGTTCTAATTTTGAATTGTAAAGTAAACAGTCCTTACTCTGTGCTCGCATCCCGTCGAATGAGACGGCGTTAATGTAGACAACATCACTTAAACTGCGCGCTAAAACCCTTTGATGTGTCCAAAAAACCGACCCTCGAGCTATCGCTTAACGTTTAACGCCATTAGTAATGCCGTTAGTACTTTAACACGTTAAAACGTTGGCCACATCTACGTGGCGCCTAAATTAACGCGCTAATTAACGCGTAAAGACGCAGGTGTAGCAGGGACATAACTGATACCTATTTGATAGGATTCTTTTGATTCATTCCCTTATCACAATCTTAACAAAAAAATTTTTTTTGGGTTCATATTTTACTGACAAATTTACCAACTAAATGTATTTTTTTCTTTCGGAACAGCTCAGTGCTAAATTTTGAAAAATAACTAACACATTAAGCAGGGTCGGCCAACGCGCTACGCTGATGTAGGTTACGTATGGTTTATACATATAAACTAAACCTTGTGGCCTTGACAGGCAAACGAGTTCTCAATAAGCTTACGTCCTGTATCAATGTCAAAATTGTTCGCATTTTATGCACTTCTAAACATTTAACTGATTGCTAAGCAACTTTATTATTGCTCCTATTAGCTCGAAGTAAAATCTAGTACACACAGGTTACTAGGTGTCCAAGGCACACACTGCAAGAGCCACAGACTGAAAATTTAGCTACCTTAGTCCAAGCAGCAAGTTTGACAACGCATGTCAAATTGACATAACATTTTTTCTATGGCTGCAACCCACCGGCTTCCAGCCTTAAATTACATTAGTATCGTTCCAATGCATACAACATTGCCGGTTTAATCTCACGCTAATTGAATCATTAATGAGGCTTAGAAAAATAGAAATCGATATAATGCACCGCTGCGAAGTTAAAACACAATTGTCACAAGGTTATCACAGAACGATTACACACTTCGAACACGACACACGTCCATGCCACTCAAAGTTCAACAATACACTCATAATATTCATAGCTAATTGTAAAAAAGATATTCCTTATGACGTCATCGGACTTTGGATGGGTTATAGTCATTAATTCGTATTAATTTAATGCATTATATAAGAATAATTATAATATTGTGTATGTGTGTACGCTCGATTCTTAATTGTGTTTAGATGTATGTTGCACGTAAAGTATGAAGTACGGTGTTTTTGTAATTTGTCCGACAAGCAGGTTGCAAAGGTCAAACAGCAATATCTCTGCTCCCGAAAACTGGGAGAGTGCTAGGACGATACTATCGAATATGTTTTTATGTCCGATAAATAAATGTGCGTTTTGTCGACATTTCTTTGCGATTCCACTAATAATCTTGCAACATGCACCGTACAGTTAATCATTTCACACATGTGGTAATAATCATCTGTCTGTATAAATAAAACTCTTGCGTTTGTGTATTTCCCTACTGCACAACCACAGATTTGTGAATATTAAATGCATCTGTGGCAGCGTAGCATAGCACATCTATGATGGATAAGAAGCTTCGTTATTACTTAACGCTATCTATCATAAATAGTCACTTGTTTATAACCGCAAATATACCGATAAGCGGCAATAGGCTCGCCACCTATTACGTGGGATCAAAACACTGGCGAAAAGTGGGCGTTTAATATGCCTCTGCCTATCCCTTCGGGGAAACAGGCGTGAGTCTATGTATGTATGTTTATAACCGCGAGCTATAATCGAAATATGCCACAAAAACACGCCTAACCTGAACAAGAATTAGTCGTAACCAAACACGTTATAAGACTGTTTAAATCCAAAACGACAATAAAGAATTCATAGCATATTTATAGATATTGGAATTTAGAATTGGCTTCAAAGTCCTTTGTATACGTAATCTGTATACAATTCTTTGTTCTTTCCGTGTGGTGACGGATTAAGAATGAAGAATGTCACCACCCCATATCATCCCATGGGTGTCGTAAGAGCCGACACAGGGAGCATATTATGCAGAGAACAGCACTGTAAGAGAAGGAAAACTTGATACAAACCCTATACCAACCCGTTTGGCCACCGTGGTATAGTAGGCCAATTCCTCCTTTCAAAGGAGAGGCTTAGCCCAGCAGTGGACTGTTAAAAGCTGATGATGATGATGATAAAATTCTTGCTGACTAATTGACGAACAAGCTACAGTCAAAACTATTGGGAGCAAGAAGCTGAAATGTGGCGTGTGAGTTTTTGGGAGACTGTAGGGGTGCACTAAGAAAGGATTTTCTGAAATTCACACATCAAGGATCGGAAAGAAACAATAAAGGGTGTTAAAACTAAACCACTGGTAGTACTGAATAATATATATTATAAAGTAAGCAACACACTAGGACTAACGGCCCGGCCACGGGGACCGGCGACGCGACCTGCGACAAGCGATTTCGATGTACATGGCGCGCTTAACTACGCCGCGGCCACCGATGTCGCCTCACAGTAAACGCGCCATGTACATCGAAATCGCTTGTCGCAGGTCGCGTCGTAACACTCGTTCGGCGGCGACTTTAAAAAAGTCAACCAAGCGAAACAAATAACACCCGAAATCGAAGCAACTATTTATGTATAACACTATAGTCTGTTCAAGATATGAAAACATAAAATGTAAACAAACCATAAAATGATTCATGTCGCCTTCGCAAAACAAATAGATTTTAGTTAAATATTCCTAGCGAAAGACTAGGTATATAAGATTTTTTTTAAATACGCCTGTGCCTTTAATTTATAACTGGTACAGCATATTTATTATTTTTTCTGTATTATTTATAATACATTTTTAATAACAAATGTTTTTTATTAGATATTAATTATGCTAATAAACTATTTTACTTGATAAAGAACCTAAAAAGCCAATGATTCTAAAATATTTGTTATCCTGACCCAAAGTAACCATTTCGCATGACAGAGGGCCATTTTTAATAAGGTCGGGTTATCCCAATCGATAATCGTGCAATCTTATTAGGTTTGAAAATCATTGGTTTTTTGTTTACCTTTTATTTTTTCGTAATGTGATTATAGTATTTAAGTGTTGCCTTATCCAGAACACACGCCGTAGCGCTAAAAGCCGAGACGTCCGCTGCAACCACTACACCTAGCCTTCGAAGTCGATTGCTCGACTTACGCCTCTCTTCATTTGCTTCATAGTAGAGGCGTGAGTCAATATCAGGATATGGCCTGGACGTCGATGAAAGCAGCAGCAAATGCTGTCAGATCAACCAACTAACTTGGTACCTGTTTAGTATTCATAGAAACAAAGTTCAAGTTCGCTCATGGGGTCATTAACCGCATTATAGTGTGACGTAGGTAGTTTGTTGCGTACAAACAAGTTGCTGTTTGATCAACCGAGGATGCCCGCGGTTACACCCGCGTTATTTAAGGCTACTGCGCCGCTCCCGTCGCTCATAGCGCGATGTTATATAGCCTATAGCCTTCCTCGATAAATGGGCTATCTAACAATGAAAGAATTTTTCAAATCGGACCGGTAGTTCCTGAGATTAGCGCGTTCAACCAAGCAAACAAACAAACTCTTCAGCTTTATATATTAGTACTAGAGGACGCCAGCAGCTACGCCTGCACATTTCTTTTTATTTATCTGTTTTGACCGATCCCGTGGGTATTTTGGGAAATCCCTACTTAGTGCACCCCTACGGTCCCCGAGGAACATACATGCCAAATTTCAGCTTCCTGCGCCCAATAGTTTTGGCTGTAGCGTGTCTGTCAGTCAGTCAGTAACGCAAGGATTTTATATATTAAGATAAGATATTCTTAAGAACCATACAGAAGTATCTTGAAATTATGTCAGATTATTATCTTATGGTAGATATTAGTAGGTACAGTCAGCATCAAAAGTCGATGACCACATTCAGATTTTCAAAATCAATGAACATAATATCACCCATAAATCGCTCAACAAGAAGGGCGCCAGTATTGAATGAACATCATTAAAATTCAAAACTAACTGAACACTACTTGTCAAAGGTCACTGAACACCATTTTGTCAAAAATAGCTGATCGTTATAATATCCGGAAACATTTAGAATCATCAGTTTGAATTTATACCATCGACGTAATTATAGATTTTTTAGTTCGATTGAATTGTAACCTTATTCGTAAAGCAATAAGACTTATTTTCAAAAATCACGCAGATTACGTTCAAATTCATACCGTTGACTTAGTTTATGATATTTATAGTTACGATTGAATTAGAACCCAATCCGAGGATCTAGTACGAAATTTACACGGTGATGATAGGCTAGTCGACGGGAACAATTTTCATCATCATTCTCTTAGCGTTATCCCAGTTTCAATCTGGGGTCCGCTTACTAGTCTAACCGGATTTGGCTGAATTTTGGCTTTTCCACAGAGCGACTGCCTGTCTGACCTCCGCAACCCGAAGGGATAGCGATATTCCATGGTTTAGACCAGTGTCAGTTTATTTAGAAGGTACTGACGCCCTGTAACGGCTGTCAAAGATCTTCATGACAACCGGGACCGACGGCTTAACGTGCTCTCCAAGGCACGGGACAAGCGATAATTAACAATTCAATACGCACATAACTCCGAAAAGTCATTGGTGCGCGCCGTGGATTCGAACCCGAAACCCTCTGTATGGCAGTCTGTTGGTATCTCCACTCGGCTATCGCTGCCTTTTGACGGGAATAATTTTCATACATTTCCTTAATGCGCCCTCTATCGATCGCTACTATCCGATAAGGGCGCTTTTAGAAAATCTATGGAAATAGGGTTGTTTCCAACTAGTCAAATCAAGCACTTTTAATTAAATGTCAAAAACGACCTTTGTCAAGGGTTTTGTATGGTTTTGTATGAAATATGAATATGATATAGTGACGTCATAGTGTTTTGCTGTCAAGTAGAATACTTATTATCAATAAATTGACGATAAAAAAATGTTAAATTAAGTTTTAACATTAATTGATGTATGAAACTACTATTATTTTGACAAGTTTCACTAGATACAAATACTTGTATAATTTATTTCACACGCAGGAAACTTCCGTGACGATCGCGTGCAAAACTCGTGGTTTGTTTGAAAAACAAACTCTTGGTAGACCCCCTATATACCTACATATCAGACTCATTTTCAAAATTCACACAAATTCTGTTTTAATTTAATTCTTTGTAAAACTGTTTACCCTTGAATGTAAAATAATATTTTTACTTAATTATCACTTTGTATCGAATGTAGACTATTGCGGTTGCAATTATTTATCATCTATAAACTATTGTATTAGCTTAAAAGACTATAGTATTATATAAAATTATTTACTTCATAATACTTTAATAATAATTTATTTAATCACATTAGTTTATTAAATGTAACGACCTCCTTTATTTAGTTCTCGGACGTCACTGGCCGTACTGGCCGAATTGGTGTTATGCTTTTTTTACCATAACTTTGTTTAGCTACTTTTTAAAAGTCATGGTCACCTACTTATGCCCCTTTAAGATAATCATTCATTTCTGGCGCTTGTCATGTTGAGCAATTTAGGTGTATTATGGTGTACAGCGATATTGAAAATCTAAATGTGGTCATCAACTTTTGATGCTGACTGTACCATTTATTTTGAACTTTTGTACGTTTTGCTTGTCTGGGATTCGGTTAAAGGGACAGTAGTTTATATACTATTCTGATTTGTAAGCTATGTTACTGTAAAGTTTCATCGAAATCTGTTCAATTGTTTTTTCGCGAAAAAGTAACAAACAGTTATCCAAACTCACAAACTTTCGCATTTATAATAGAAGTAAAACAAGATTTAACTAATTTTACTGTTTGTATTTACACACCTCGATAAAGGTTCACATGCTTTAATTATTTATTTTAACGTACCTATAATTAACTTATGCGATTTTGGAAATAGGTTGCCGGCGAAAAGGTTTGCCGGTTGTGGCGATCTAAAATTCATAATAATTTTAGGAGATTCACAAAATTACTTCATCCACATTATTACCGTTACCACACCGGGGCTACAGTTACTCGTATGATTAGATAACAATAAATTATCTTTGCCCTATATTACGTTTGACTGTGAGACCAACTTGTTGATACGGTGACAATAAATGGAACTAAATAAATTATAAGAACATCAACATAGCGATAGCGTAGATACTAGCGCCACTTATCACTGCAGTGTGGAAATACGTCGTTCATGCGTGTAACTTATTAAACTATGTCACTAGACACTATGTTATAGTAGACGGCCAAAGTACTGGAATATAGAGTCGTATAATTTTATAAAAATCTATTTGTATATGAGGAACGAGATAACGAGGTAGTCTTATCTTTTTCGTTGTCCGATAGATGGCACCATTTACCGCATACATGTTCTATCACGGAATGGATTGAGCTATTTCTATTAGATGAAATATTATGTTTTTTTGTCTTTTAAATAAACATTTCCTATTGATGCAGCATACTATTGAGGTAGTATTAATCAATTTATTCTAGCATGACTATTGTCTACTCTAAAGTCCTGAACTTCTGCTGTCATTACGTCCCTGCGTCACCCTAGGTTTGAATCTTATAAGCTGTAAGAGGAGACTGTGGGGTTTAAAAGATAAAAAAAATTGTGTTCATTTCTATTCAATCGCTCAAAGAATCAAGTTATGACCTGCCTGCTCGAAACGATCGTTGATCGTCGCATTGAAATCCGGTCGATAAAGGACTTCTTGAAGAGCAACCTTTTAAAAGCTCCAATAGGAAAACTCGTCGATATGTGCTTTCTGTACATCCTAACCAACGGTTACCTTATCACTAACCAACTTTGTCCTAGACTGAACTTCAAAAGTCCAGGTTCAAGGTTGGTCGAAGATCAATAGAGTGCAGTATAATAGGTTATAAGTCGATCGAGTAAGAAATATCTTTCTATGATTTCGTCGGGTATAGCACGTATTCTAATGTGGAACGAAAGATTGCCAATCAAGTGGCATTGGTCGGGTCCATACTTCGAAGGCATCGTAGCCGATGGACAAAGATCGTCACGCAATGAGTGTCGCACGACGGACGGAGAAATAGAGGCAGACCCGAAAAACTATGGCGTGAAGAGCTAATCTAGTTGACATACAGACATAGACTCACGCCTGTTTCCCGGAGGGGTAGACAGAGACTACGGAACGCCAATTGCAACGATCCTGACAAATCTCTCTTGCTTCATTCACTCCCATCAAATTTCTCATGCATGCTCTTCGGTTAAGGGTACTTCTAACCTGTCCTTTTTTAGGATGTCTCTAATCTGGTCAGAGAACGTCCGTCTAGGTCTTCCCCTTCACATCCTGTCCCATTCACACTTGACGTATATAACTTCTTGGTCAGTCTTTCGTCATCCATCCTCTCCATATGTCCAAACCATCTTAGCATACCTTTCTCAATGGTTGTCACTACATCTTCTTTTACCCCAGAACACTCTCTTATCACACAATTCTTTACTCTGTCGTTCAAAGACACTCCACACACAATCTAGTTGAAATCGGCAAAAATTAGCTCAGCTTGGCACAGGATGGTGGCACTTAGAGGAGTGTGAGAGAGAGCATCACGCAAATAAAAAATACCCGATTATGGACTTATAGCCTTTTTAACGCACACCGGTAAACCGTACAGCTGCCTTTCAAACCCGGACGATTTGACAGCTTTATGTCGCGTATACTCTAGACTCAGAGAGGTGTCTAGACTACTCCAGAGAGTATTCTAGAGTATACGCAACTTAGAGCTGTCAAACACATTACATGAAGGTATTTTGAGGCCTACAAACACTTGACGACGTGTGACAACACATCTGCAGTAATGATGCAATTTTCTACAAAGCGACGACGACGCTCGTATCCAAACGACCGCGGGGCGCGGTTATATACCATCTGCTATGTTTATTGTTACATCTTACTCAATCGCATTGGTATGTATGGTGTACCTTTTGTATGATGATCGTAAGCTACTTCAGATTATGGGTCTCTATAATCGGGTTAGGTGAGATGATATTGTTGTTATATTGATATGAAGGAGGGAGATGAGAGCAGCTATGACGAAAAGAATGACAAAGTGGACTTTGAGTTTCCAGCAATGTAGAGTGGTAGTTAGCTTGCTAACATGGCGAAGAGTGGTAAATTAGAGCCGCGAATTTTTTTAAGGTGGACTGTTAACGAGATTAAAGATGGAATGGAGCAGAATGGAATTTATTTCTTATATCACATAGTTATATTGTATTGAATTTCACACATAAATAAAGGCTGGTCGCTGATGTCCAACCCGCTTTACAGACGGTGTTCTAGCATCAGAATCTTATAGTGTGTTGATTGAAATGAAGATGACTAATATCTTTTTAGTTTTGTTTCATATCGCTTAGGATAATTAATTAGCTATTAACAAACATACGCAGAAAAAAACATTTTATAAACACTTAACTACAAATTGATATAGAGAAATAGATGTAGTTTACAACTAAATACCTACATAACATATGTCGTTAAATTATCTACATTCTACAGGTGTTCAATTGGTCAGATTATGTGCAATTATATAGATTCTCGATAATAACACAGCCAGCTACTATATATGTAACAAGTTTTTATACCTGAAGGCCACTGGTGCCGACCCTAATAGGAGGATCTTACCTCGATAAATACAACTTTTTGATAATATAAGGGAAAGTCAAAAATATCTAGAAACTGCGGTGTAAACTGTCCTTGTCCTGCATTGTACGATCAGCGGCAAATGTAAGTTGAAATATTTTTCTTTATCATTATAATTATACTGCCTCCGTGGACCAGTGGATAGCGTATGCGACTGCTGATCGGAGATCCCGGGTTCGATTCCCGGGTCGGGCAAAAGTGTTACTGGGTTTTTCCGAATACTCAGTAGCAGCCCGGAGTCTGGTGATGTGCCCGGTAACGGCAATAGGCTCGCCCCCTATTACGTGGGACCTAAAAATTCATGGCGAAATGTGGGTGTAATATTTACACCTCTGCCTATCCCTTCGAGAACACAGGCGTGAGACTATAAAAAAATAAAAGAAAAAAATATACACGGGGAAAAATAAACATATTTAAGAAATTTTTCCATAAGTAAAGAAGGAACAAAAGGCGGCGCTTCAAAGAATAGAAATGTTACTGGCAGGGAAGGAGTGATTTATATGTTGTATTACCCAAATATATAGGTATATCATCCTCAAATCATTTAGCCTTTATGTTTCTCAATTCGTAGTTCATAAATACAGGATAGCCAAATTTTTCAGTATATGTTTAAAGCCTGTAATGAAACTCTCCTAGACAGCTAAACAATTTTTGGCGTGTACCTTTTTCCCTAAACTGTGAGATATCATATTTATCATTGCGATTTTAAGGAAGACATTATTTCTTGGACCTCGTCTTTTATTGATAAAAGACCTTCGAGTAATAACCTGAGTGAACCTACTTCATTCGTTGATTGTACCTACTGGTACAATCAACGAATTAAGTACTATTACGAGACTTACTAGTCTTCACTTGCCTTGTACCACTTGGCTACCACTGCTGGTAATTAGCATTGTACTCCAAGAATTAAAACTTTTGAATGAAAATGACGAATCAATGATGAGTGTTATTTTGGTACGTACAGCTTTGAAACACGGAACTATTTGAAGTAAGTAAGCATTACCTACACAATAGAACATTCCTGCCATATTTCATAAAATGAAAATCGATCAAATCTATCATGAAGTGCGCAATTTTCTGCACTACCACCAAATGTTAATACACATGTTAACAATTTTGTGGTAGCGTAGAATATTATTACATTGGAAAACTAAACTTTTTCTAATATTCAAACTTCGAGAGGTAGCAGTTACCTAGTGGAGATACCAACCGACTGCCATGAAAAGGGTATCGGGTCTATCTCTTACTTTTCGAAGTAGTGTGCGTATTAAATTGTTAATTATCGCTTGCCCCGGCCTCGCAGAGCACTTGCGGCCTTCGGTCCTGGAAGATGTTTGACAGTCGTTAGGGGGCAACAGTACTCTTCAATGTACTGACACTAGTCTAAGTCATGGAATATAGCTATTCCTTTGGGTTCCAGAAGTCAGACGGCAGTCATTCTTTGAAAAAGCTAATATTATGTTATATCTTGTTAGAAAAACGCTGCTTTCTAGGCTCTTGACATAGTCTTAGTCACAAACTAAAAACACAGGGATAACGACTTACATTTCGCATAAAACCAGAATATTTTAAGATAGAGGGCTATTTGAGAGACTAATAATACATGCTCCATCGGATGGCATATGAGCCATCTCACGTTAAACAAAGGCTTATAATTATGACAGATTTACATATTCAACTTGGGACAAGCTCCAACCGTTAATTCGGTAAACAAGTATTAGCCATTTCACCTACAAAATGAGACGCTCGTCTTCAATCAAACATTCAGACACGAAATCAAAATCGCCAATCATTGCGGCACGCACAGTAATTCTATTATAAATCATCGATAGCAGATGAAAACAGCCAAACGGGAATACTTTCCGTTCAAAAAACTTGTTAGGATGCCAGAAAGTCATCAACTTCTAAACAACACTGATAAGTGAACGGATAAGTGAACGTTTATCTAAAAATTCTGATAATAATATTAATAAGCTTCATTACCTAGCTCTTATTAGGTGCTTTTCTATTAATACGCGTTGTTTTTTCCCTCATTCGACTACAGCCCGCGCTGAATAACAATAAGATCATTTTGCCTCTATCTGCAATCAGCATGGAACACAACAAATACTAATTAGTTAGCTTACGCAAGCTAAGTACCTAGATAGCATACCGGGTACAGTTCAGCCAGATACTCTTAGGTACCTAATTAAATAAATAACGAAATGTTGATACTGGCTTGCTCTTTAGAAATGTCTTTGATGGACAATAAAGGACAATAAAGGTCCAAACTTATATTGTACCTCATTTATTTATTTATTTAGTACAACTGCTCACTACACTTACAGTTGCCCAAAACGTGTGTTTACTGTTCTTCAAAAGTTTAATACGTTATACCGATGGATAGCCACCGATTTTTACTGATAAATGCTTTTGCAAATCAAAGATATTTAGATTTCAGATTGACTCCACGTTGCTCATTTCATTGACCTGTACCTGTAACTTAATAGAGTGGGACCTTTTTGTTCACTATCCATCGCTTTCAAGAAAGACTTCTTTTTTCCATGTTTGATAAGTCTTTTTGATGTATGTCGTCCACATTTATGGTCACCTTAACTTCTACGCAGTTCATGTAATTTTGGATTTGAGGTCTATTATCATTATTTGGCTTGATGTTTTTACTAACATTTGCTTTAAAATATAACCGTCAACGCATTGGTGATACTTTAATAAATTAAAATATTTCAAAGTTGTCTTGTGTACAAGCCACTTGTCAACTTGGCTGCTAAGAGCTGCCACTTGTCAGAGGGTCAAGTGTGATATGGAAAGTTTGTTAAGTATACTTCTTTATTCTGGAACTTGCCAAGAATATTCATTATCCTCGGTATTCTTTTCAAAAGTTTGCATATATGACTTCATTTGCGGATGCCTGGGTCCAATTCAAAGGCCTTGAATCGCAACAAGGATGACGACTATAATTTGTTTCGCGGCGTTTACCTGCCTTGATCAATTTTACTTCTACCAACTACCTTACTACTAACCTATAATAAACACGAAAATTTGTAAGCATGGATGGATGTTTGTTACTCTTTCACGCATAATCTACTAAATGGATTTTCCTATGCATTTCACCAAAAGCTAGTTTTGAGTCCTGAGGAAGTTTTAGGCACGGTTATGGTGGTTTACGTATAAAGCAGCGATAGCCTAGTGGAGATACCAACGGACTGCAATGCAGAAGGTATCGGGTTGGAATCCACGGCGCGCACCGATGACTTTTCGAAGTTAAGTGCGTATTAAATTGTTAATTATCGCTTGCCCCGTGCCTCGAGATCAAGATCTTTGACAGTCGTTACGGGGAGTCAGTACCCTCAAATAAACTGATACTGGTCGTCTAAACCATGGCATATCGCTATCCTTTTGGGTTACGGAGGTCAGACGGCAGTCGCTCTGTGGAAAAGTTGATATTCTGTCATATCTGGTTAGACCAGTAAGCGGACCTCGGGCTCCAAGGCTGTAAGACTTGGATTCAACTGGGATAACGCTAGGGCGATGATGATTATGGTGGTTTAGGTACTACATAATTCGCGCGGTTAGACTCGAGGCTGAAGTCTTGTTCCAAATAAATCCAATAAAATTTTACGGCTTCATTATTTACCAATGCGTTTACTAGGCAACCCAGTTTGACGAAACAACGCAAGAAAACAACTACGCACGATTGGTAGCATTAATTCAAATATTTCCACATATAGACTAATAACTTCACCCAGTTATAACAAAAGTGTGTGCACATTATACTAATATTCACGTAAACCTACTTATATAAATAAAAAGTAGAAATAGCGTTATGAAATACCCGGACCGGTCTGAAGCGGCGCGCGCGCCAAGCATTCATCGACCGTACCGTAAGGAGAACAAACGCGTCGAAAGTAAGTCTATCCAGCCATTACTATCAAATCTGTTGCAGTGTAAAATAAACTCTATAGAAATGAAGATAAAAGTGCTTTTACCATGTGATGAAGTGAAGACAAGTGCATAAAATACTTCTAATATTTGCCGTGGAAAATCATTGTAAGTAGGTTAAATAGTTATGTGACATACTATGAATGACAATGTCAATGTGATGATTATTCTATTTTGTATCTAATTGTGATGTGATAAGGTTAATAATTCTTTGGCTAAGGTGCTTGTACATGTGTTAACTCGGGGTCAATGTTACCAGAACAGTGTGCCGGTTAGAAAGAAATGTTCGTTTTAGGACAGTTTATTTTATTTTTTGTGTTCGTGTCAATTTTCAATTTTTACCGGTTTCAGGAAACATTTATTATTTAGAATAATTGCAGTACTCACTAGGTTTGTAGGTACAAAAGACTAAAGTCGTAAGCATAATTTATTTATTCAATTGTTATTCTATTGTGAATGACACACACTCAACTGAATATGTAAATAAAACTATACTTACTAAAGTACCTATCTACGAACTTTCTAAATGACTTAGAACAACAATATTTACTTATTTACTATGTATATTTATAAGAGAAAAGAACTGCTGATAGAAAGCTATGATAGTTGTTTCAAAATTAATTAAAATTAGAAAGGCTAATATTAACAATCAAGAGACTTAATAATACTAGTTCTCGAATATTTACGGTTTTTATCGAAAGAATGTTTGAGCGTTTTAGACGATACAGTTATGACAGACGTAATATCATATAGAAAACTGGTTAATTTTTAATGGATTTGATTGATGGTGGTAAGTACCTAGTTTTTCTTTGGGGAGATTGACCGGCCATATGGGACCTAGTTTTTCTTTGCAAAGCGGTGATAACGGTTGTTTGAATAAACAAGCTCTGCCACAAGATTGTCGGGTAAATAGACAGATTTGCCAAAAGCAGGCAAGATGTCTAAGTCCGAGAAAAACATGAAACAATAAATTATTTAATAAGTTGATCTTAATAACATCTGTGGCTTTATAAATACGAATAAACAAATATTGTATATGCATATACATATATAGGTAGGTATGCATTATTTATACATGATACAGCAGATATAAAAGAAAGTTTGATGTACCACTGAGAAAAAGCTTTTGCTGCACAATATTTAATGACTAGCAAATTTTGTGCTATTAACCAAACCAAAAAGTCATTACTTTGACGAAGTATAAATACCAAGTTACTAAACTAAGTCCGCGCCCGTAGATGTTAACTTTCGACAAAAATTGCCGTCAATCTGATGTAGGTACCTATACGCAAAGTTGCATAAAATTCTTTTAATAGTTTTTCTGTTAAGAATCCATCCAGGATGGATGTAACATCCACACGAAACTTTCATACATAATACTTTACGTTTAATTGAATAGTAGAAGAATTGTAGGTTTTGTCAAGAAAATAAGCTAGGTTTCAGCACGAAGTCTTTAATTGTGCTAATACAATACAATGGAACTAACTTCTTCAAAAATAAAACTAAAATAAATATAGCTCACCGAATAACGATGTAGGTATAAAATATACCTACTATACACTTTCATAACAATTATAATTATAAGAAAATAAAAATCTACTTATTTCATTGGTGATGATGATGATCTATTTTGATATGCTCTCTCCAGTACTCCTTGATCAACTAGAAAAGAAAAGAACTGTTAAGTTTTAATTTCACTCAACTGTCTAGGTACTAAGATTTAGGAGACACTAGAAGACGAGTGGAGTTGAAATTGCTACCGAAGAAGAATGTAATTTAACTTTTTCACAACATCGTCTAGCCTATTATCGTACTATGCCGTAAAATACAACAATATGCTATTCTGAGCTTAGTAAGTCCAAAAAGAGAATCAGGGTCACTACCGATGATTTAATACAGTAACAGAAACTGTTTTCAAAATTACAACATGGAAACATTGACCGTCAACAGTAACTGATTGCTCAATATATTGGCGATCGAAGAAAGCAACTGACATTAAAATTGTAACTTGTCGCCCTTCGTTTGAAATAAGGGCATCATAATGACTGTCACCTTTTCTACCCACTAGCTACTTAAGGGTAGATACACATCCGACGGAATATACGTCTCGTTTTCCATCATGCTAAAAATCCTAATTGGTAAGAAAGTATCCAATTTTCTCTTTGATGCGCTGGCACTAGGTCGCCATATTTAAGCTTGATTTGCTAAGGAATTTTCTGTCAAGTGCATGCTCACCCTTAGAGCTTCCTGTTTTCAATACTGCCCATTGAGAGCATATCCAATTTTCCATATATTTTAAATTGAAAATCAGCCTTAAGTGGTGTAATTTTGTGAAGTGTTCTTGATATTAACTCAAGATTGAATAGGCTTGTTAGAACTAATAAGATTAATTTTATAACGAACGCTCATTGAGACCTCTGTCTTCTCAGAAAGTGACCTTAATGTTTTTGATTAGGGTATTTTAATATTACAATTTGGTATAAATTGTAAAGTCGAAACAACACATCAAGCTGAGTAACACTCCACAATATTTATCTTAAACGCTAGTATTTATTTTTCTTTCATTGGGTCAATGATGCCCGGACACTTCGACATTCGTTTTTGCCTTTTAAATTGTATATAAGTATATGTATAAAAAATCCTCATAGTGTTACTGCGTTTCATAGAGTATGCCATCAAGCATTCAAATACTCGCCGAATCTTATGAAGACCATTTTAACACTATTAACTTTTGGAGTAAAATATGTCGCATGCTTATTTGAGGTAACAAATAGGTAAACCAGATGTGATTAAAATTAATTATTTGTTTGTGAACTATGTATGTAGATTACACGCATAACGTAGTCGTATAATTTATAAATGAAATGTTCAAATTGCCTAAAATATACAGGGTGTCACAAGACCCATCACCAAGCCGAAGTCTACTCGTTTTGGACGTCCTGCCAAGTCATACAAAGCCAAAATAAAACCTGGGAAACGACTTATTTTTTTAAGTAATTACTTTTTTCAAGCCGCTATAAAAAATGCGCGCGTGCAATTTTCGAAATACCTACTAATCCATGGGTGCATAGGACATCTATAGAACATGTTGGTGGGGTAAATGCATCGATTTTGTACCTAATTACAAAAATTCCATACTAACATTGAGCCTCAATATCTCCTGAACCAATAATTTCCCAGGTATGATGCCAAAGCAAAAAATGTTCATAATGATTGGAACAATATGGGGTTTCAGTTTTCGTTAAGGGTTTTTTTACACCCTATAAATTTTTTGGTACCCAGCCTGACAAAAACCAGCCTCCAGGAAAGGCTTATGTTTGCGTGAACCGATGAATACATAAGTATGTATACAAATTTTACTGGTTTTTAATATAAGACTGAAACTGGCTTATATATCTTAAAATTTTATTGTACATGACCCTAGTTTAAGGGTCATGTACAATATAATTTTAAGATGTTTTGTTAATATTTATGAGATCAAAGTTGAGTTCTAAGAACGAGTTGGTTTTGTTGGTTGAATCAGGAATTACTCAGTCGTTGCTAATTGGTCCTGAGGATGCCTTGTGTAAGGGCGTAACACGTGTCGAAGCATAATTGGCGGAAAGAGCGGAATACTGCATGTCAGGTATTTTCCTTTATCAATTTTTCCAGAGGAGTTCGGTATTGTCAACCTTTTTCTATTTATATTAACTTTTTCTATTGCAATAGTTGGGTAGTCAATTCGATGGTGCGTGGTGGGTTCCTCTTTCATTAGTACACAACGAATTGATTGTTTTCATATTGTATAAAGGGCGTAGCGGTTGCCGACACGGCTTTGTGATTTGTTTACTTGGAAGTAAAGCTATAGTGACGTCTTGACATGCCCTCAGAAGTAGCTCTGAATCAGATGAATATTTCAAACATCCATTAAACTTATTTATCAACTAGAGGATGCCCGCGGTTACACCCGCGTTATTTAAGGCTACTGCTCTGCTCCCGTCGCTCATAGCGTGATGTTATTAGAGCCTATAGCCGTCCTCGATAAATGGGCTATCTAACACTGAAAGATTTTTTCAAATCGGACCAGCAGTTCCAGAGATTAACGCGTTCAACCAAACAAAAAACAAACTCTTTAGCTTCATATCTTCTTAATATATAAAACCCTTGCGTTACTGACTGACTGACAGACACGCTACAGCCAAAACTATTGGGCGCAGGAAGCTGAAATTTGGCATGTATGTTTCTTGGGGACTGTAGGGGTGCACTAAGAAGGGATTTCCCGAAATTCCCCCGGGATCGTCCAAAACGAGTAAATTAAATTTAAAATGCAAGCGTAGCTGCTGGCGTCTTCTAGTATTAGTATAAGATTAATACTCGTAGGTTACGCTAGTAAGGTTTCGCTGTTCACACGTTCAATTACTTTATATTTGTTATTAAATGCTAACTAAAATTATAAACAGTTGCAAGTCATCTGAAATTTCGGCCATTATCAGTCTTAGCAATCCGACTGGTATGGCTATCGTCATAATTTTTCGGACATAAACACCTAGTACTTTCATGACTTTAAAGATTTATTATTCCAGAACTATAGGAAAACGTGCACCCAGACACATTAAATATTATCTCAATACGTGCTCCATACCAAAAAACACATAGCGATTCTTGAAGACAGCACAATAGAGACTTTTATGAAAATGCCTAGAATTTCGGACTTAGGGTTTACTTTGAATCCCATCAGTTGTATAACTATCAAACCTATAAACATTCAGCTTAGAGGATTATATAAAAATCTTGGATTTTTAACCTAAATTGCTCATAATCGCAATATTCTCGCGCTCCATAATAATCAAAGCCTTGTAAAGTCTAAGCCTTGTATTCATTAGGCAACATTTGTTCATAAACTGTTTATGACGTGTTTATCACCAAGTTTACCGTAAACACTGTTTCTTAAACATAGCCATCCACACTTGTCAGTTGTTGCTAGGATGTCGAGGAGGTAGGGATGCCCTGTGCTGCTTACAAATAATTCACAAGAGTACTACTAGAAAAAACTCAAGAAAATGTTGTGGATTCGGAATTATCTCTCTGAGCATCGAAAATCGGTTGTTGAACCACACTACTTCCATGTTAATAAACCCACGCAACACACGTCCACACCTATTGACTTTTGCTTATAAACAAGATGTTTCGACTTGCTCTGCATTCGATTGGGGAACACGGCAACATGTTTCAGAAACAATGTTTCATCACATTTGTTTATGAACTGTTTATAAATTGTTGCCAGAGATGATGAAACATTGTTTATAGACTGTTTAAAAACAGTGTTTATCAACAAATGTTGCCTAATAAATATAAGGCTTAAGATTCTCATTCAGTACCATTTTATGTTAAACTTTAATTGGATAGGCTTGTCGTACAAAGACATGTCACGTTACACCTGAGTATGTAGTTTGATGTGTGGTTGGTCGACCAATTTATTACGAAAAATATTTATACCTTTTGCGTTGCGCCTTGATGCGGTTATTAAATTAATTACTTGTATGTCAATGACCTACCTTCAATATATCATACGAGCTTTTGCCTGCTACTTGGCTAGCGTGAATGTTAACTCTTACTCCCTTTTTATGGGAGGGCAATTTCCATAATTCCTCTCACAGTGCTACTCTTCCCTCCCCAATGAACATAGGTGCTAAATTAGCTTCTTGCACCTAGTAGTTTCGGCTGTGGGTTGTATGGCAGTCAGTAACGGAGAATTTTGAAATATGTTATACAGATTTTGATTATTATGTATCGCATATTACATGATATTTAGTATTGCCTCAATCAATAATGTAGATCTAGCGAATGGTAATAATATAGTCGATAATCGATATACAATTATTTTTGTTACGCAGTTCGAATAATGTGTAATAATTATAGTACTGAATTTATAACTAAATTAATCCTACCGTCTAATAATATTTTCACCACAGCAGCTCAAACATGCCACTTTTGCTGCGAGACAACAGTGAACAAAACGCGATTTTGATTCGAGTGTGAGTAAAAGTAGCTTTTTAATTTTTCAATCTTCAGTGTCACGAATTGACATTGTGCAGCCATAAATTTGAAACATTCGAATTTTCCTGTGCTCTGTCTCTTTCACATGCATATAAAAAGTGAGTGAAAAAACAACCTTCGAATTCGAAATTCGATTTTGAAATTCGACCTCAAAGAATACACCTTCGGAATCGCAAATAAAAAAAGATATTTGTAATAAAGAAATTACTTTTTTATACGTTATTGTTTAATTTATTATTGGATTTTAATAAAAATAAGTCTAATGAATAGTATAAAATTGGTATTTAACCAATACATTTTTATTTGGAATTACAACAATGATACATTTGAAAAATAAACATCAGGGACGCGGTATTAAAACGCGATTTAAAAAAGTAGCGGGAATAAAAATTTCGCTGATGCTGATACAGTATAGCGTAACGTGTTAAATTATATTAATATATAAAATAATGTAAAAAGATGAGTGAAACTAGCGATGGTGACTGTACTTTAACACCAGAAGAGTTAAATCAACAAGTGATTAATGCAAAATTCAATCTATTCCTGTTCATTTCTGTCTCCTAAGTAATATGTGTTCTCACTGCTGTGGTGAAAAATTATGTGTGCTACACGAGAGCAAAGTTTTTTGTATCTCGTGCTGTTGAGTCCCTAACTACGCTCAGGATTCTAACTTTGATTCACTCGCTACGCTCGTGAATCAATCATAGAATCCTTCGCTTGCTCGGGACTCAAAATCAGCACTCGAAACAAAAAACAACTTTGCTCTCTTGTTGCACAAATAACTATTAAATGTCAACCTTTGTATTTTGTTATTCATTCACGCAAATATAAACAGCTGAACGGATTGGAATGCAATTTGCCTCACATCTCAATCTCAATGTGAATCAGTCTATCGCAGTCCACTGCTGGACATAGGCCTCCGCGTTGTCGACATTTTTCGAGCTATAATAAACATATCCATAAAATAAAGATATAGGTCCATGAATACAGCGCTTTTAAGTACCATGTTTTCTTTGTCTTACATTAAAAATAACCTAGGTAAGATGGGAGACATCTTGGATGAATTCTATTAAAACCGCACCAAAGTTTAAATCCAGCAATGGCGCATTTTATAAGCAGGGTGAAATTAATGTTTTCTTTCTATAAGCCCTACACAAATGCTATAATCAGAATGAGTTCTCTTTCGATATTTAAGTTGGAGAACAATTATAATCTTTGTCGCTGTTTTACTTATTATTTACTTTAACAATACCCGTCCGGCAATCCAAATTAAATTTATTTGAAACACTTTAAATCTTCGTGGTTGTTTAATTGTTTTAGAATCCATTGTAACTTAAATATTTACTAAAGAAATTATTGTTTTCAAAATTATTTCTTCTTGTACGTAAATCTTCTTTAGTCATATAAATTGAAAGCAAATTCAATATGAAACCTTAAAAAAGAGCAACTGTCAAATGAAACAAGAGTGGATTCATTAACCAATCTGTAATTTATTGGGTCACGCGTGGAATAATATGTCTCATCATCATCATCAGCCTTTAAAAGTCCACCGCTGGACTAGGACTTTGAAAGGAGGAATTGGCCTACTATACCACGCTGGCCAAACGGGTTGGTATAGGGTTTGTATCAAGTTTTCCTTCTCTTACAGTGTTGTTCTCTGCATAATATGCTCCCTCTGTCGGCTCTTACGACACCCATGGGATGATATGGGGTGGTGACATTCCGTATTCTTAATCCGTCACCACACGGACATAATAAAACAATTACATAATTACTAGGTAGGTTTGATAAAATGTCTAATGGTGTGGTATTAATCAGTCCGATTCAATACATGACGAGTCAGTGTTATATAGTAATTGCACGGTCAATTTGTTTTTTGACTTTCTATCGCTTTTAATTATAATCCGCAATAAAAAGGTAAAAGAAAGCGCTGGTAAGGCGTCAGGTGAGACAACCTGTCTATCTGACAGTTCCACACATTCTTTTCGAAAGAGAGAGTAGTTTTTCTTGGTCAGCGGAGTTTTTTTTTTTGGAAGGCTTATATTCCAAATTCAATTACTAGCTTACTTCAAAAAGTAAATACGTAAAAAGTATAACCCTTCGACTTGCTTAGTATAAAATGAATAATCATTTTATACTAAGCAAGTCGAAGGGTTATTTTTTTTCTTGGCAACGTAGTAGGTACCGGAGTAAGCCTACCTATATACTACACAGAGCATATCGCAGTTGGCTGCGGTCACCAAACCGCAACCGTTTAGTTAGATGCTCAGCAGTGCGTGACATGTTCTAAACCAATTTATTAAATGTATCCGGTAGTATTAACGCTTTTTCCACACGGTTTTATTATAATAAATACATAAAAAATTAAAGAAGACTAAAAATTCATGGCGAAATGTGGGCGTAATATTTACACCTCTGCCTATCCCTTCGAGGTACAGGCGTGAGACTATAAATAAATAAAAAATAAACAGACTAGTGCACGGAGCTTGGGCTTCAAGACGAAAGTCTCGGATGAAACCGGTATAACACTAGGGTGATTATGATAATATAGCTAAGATAATATAGAAATATAGCTATAGACTCGAAGAGAAACAACGCAGAGAGACTCGGTATCGAATCAATACTCTTATTTTGCCATGTGCTTGCTTTCCATCCCTTTTTAAAAGAACATAAATAGCTTAAGAAGCTTCTTGATATTCACATATTAAGTAAAAAATAATTTCCTTACAGTAACTATCACCAAGCAGCCGAAATCGAAATCCTGAGAAATCTTCTTTAAAACCACATATCTGAAATGGAAAGTGTCAAAAAATTCTAAATCGTTTGAGAATCTGCTATTCGTATTCAGCTGTAGGTACCATACTAGCAAAACTAAGTAAAACACGATAATAAGCTGTTGAAAAGTTACCAACCGGGTTATACGTTGTAACAGTTTATGGCTACGAAACAATTGTTGTAGTTATTACAGTTTTGTTGTTCGTTCCAAACCTACCTAGTAATTATGTAATCGTTTTATTGTAAGGAAAGTTGTAAACGCTTGAAAGTATAACTTAGAAAGTTATTTGTAAATTATGTGCTAATTTGTTAAGAAAATTTCACCTAGTATTTTTAAAGTCTCGCTTTATTAGAACAATAGGCAAGTCTTTTGAAATATTACGTAGAATTTTGGTAAGTGACCCTAATTGTGACCCCGAAGTTCAGTTTCGGTTTGATATCCATTCAAGTCAATTCATTTTGAGCTTGAAATTCTTCTGTACCTCGGTATAATTTATCTATACTAAATATAATTAATACGCGAATTGTTATAAATATGCAAGTATGTTTATCGATTAACTTAATATCATAGTAGGTACAGGTTGTACTTGGGTTGGAATCCGGACCGTGTGTGAAGCGTTCCAAGACATTATTATTGTTTATTTATTGGCCTAATATGTTAAATATATTGAAGTCTTTGGTGGAATCTAAAGACAAGGTGTAGTAACATTCAAAACAAGTCTCTTAAATAACTTTCCTAAACTCGCACTTTGAATGTGTGCATATGTAGGTTGACCGTTACTAGTATGCGCACACTCTTAGAGGTTTGACGAATACGCGCACTGAGCAACAGTACTGAAGCATAGCTGTGTATTTCTTAGATTCGTCAACATCATTCCGTATTTCTAAGATTAGACTTAATTAGGAGCAATCCTATCGTAAGCTTCTAATTGACAATAAATCACATGAAAGATTTTATAATTATTGTAGTAGCTTTTGATCATAGTTGCTTCTACTTATCGTGAGGTGAGGGTCGTGAGTTCGATTCCCACACGCAGCAAAATTTTATATGATGATGTCCAATGCCCAAAGAATTTTGTGAAATTGTTGCCTTCTCCTTAAGTCTATCTTCATGAATGGACGTTTTATATAACGTGCACTAAATATATGTATTTAGCTCTGGTCTTATCATGTTAGCTTTAATTATGAATGGATAGTTATTTTAATTGTTGTTAAGCATCTGTCTCGCTAAGCGATAGTCTAAAATAAAATAGTGTATACCTTGGACTCGGCCTGATGTTATATACAGACCTTGTTTTGTTAAAAGGTCTTTTGATTCTATTCCTATAGACGTATGATAGCTGTTTTATTTACTTACCTGTTTTAATATAATACGTTTTGCCTTTTCAGACCCACGAGAATTGAATGGATTTCATACGTACAAATTGTGTAGAACAAGAGACAATGTGACACAAAAGAATCAGTGAAAACATATAAAACAATAAAAGTGCGTAAATAGTGAAGCTAAAATATAGTGCAGTGAATTTAAAGGACGTATGTTACGACTAAAATGCGCAATTCAATAATGGCGATGATAAGTATAAAGTGGTTGGTGCTGTGTTCTCTCGCGCTGGCTCGAGTTGTGAAACAACCTACAGACACTGTGGAGGTCTCTGGAGGCCTTGTCAGAGGACTCATGAGGCCCGATGGGGCCTACACTCAGTATTTTGGAATACCTTACGCTACATTCGAGAAGAGATTTATGGTAAGGATTATTATAGATTATTAGACTGAACATTTTCACATAGTTCGTTATATTGTTTTCAGATAGTTCATTATATTTTGTCATAGACTCATAGCAAGCTAAGTAATGAAGAAGTAAATAGAAGGGTGGGACTAAATCCAAACAAAATATTATTCTACCTAATTACATTTGCTTTGGTTCATAAATCATCAAGAATCATGATATATGCTTCACAAGTACAGCATTTGAAGTAATAAATAATATTGTACTTATATCACCTTTTCGTGTCGGTTTCTCAATGGCGTGATTCACGGTCCATTTCACTCGTGCTCCAATAATTTAAAAACTAGATTCAATGTTCCACTAATTGTTGTTTGATTGGAATGCTACCGGAACCTTCCACTGTCTACAGAATTTAATTAATCCCTGCCCAATACTAATCGCTAATTTGAACAAGGTTAGGCGAATATCTTGTATTAAGTTCAACAAGGTAGACCCTCTTGCGAGGGTGTAATAGGACCTGGTTCATCATCCACCAATAAGCGCCGGTTCAGTTCCATTTTTAACCGACTTCAAAAAAAAGGAGGTTCTCAGTTTGACCTGTATGTATGTATGTATGTATGTTTGTCCGCAATTATCTCGCGTTTGGCTGAACCGATTTTGATGCGGTTTTCAGAAAAGTATTTGTTACACTTAGGAGAAGGTTTTAGGCCCTTAACCGACTTCAAAAAAAGAAAGTTCTGAGTTTGACCCATATATATGTAAGTTTGCCCACGATTAACTCGAGTTTGGCTGAACCGATTTTATGCGCTTTGCAGAAAAAAAGTATTTGTTACACTTAGGAGAAAGTTTTAGTATTTTAACCGACTTCAAAAAAAGAAGGTTCTCAGTTTGACCCGCATACATATATTGGTTCTTAGTATGTTTGTATGTATTATGTGTGTATGTTTGTACGTGTGTACGTGTTTGCGCGCGCGCGCGCGTGTGTGTATTTGTATGTGTACGTGTGTGTGTGTGTACGAGTGTGTGTGTACGTGTGTACATGTCTATGTCTCTGCGATTAACAAAAAACAAAGAAAGTCGGTGAAAGAATCTAATGCGAGAGCATATTTCTCATTCTTGTCATTTCGGATAAGGCACTGTTGTCGTGGGGATGGTTGAGTAATTTGTTCGAGTCAATATCACTTAAAGCCATGCCTTTTAGGGATTTGACCCGCCTCAAGGCAACATAGCATTGGCCTATAGCAAAGATTTTAGGCCCTAGGTCCGCGGAACTAAGTGCACATCCTTGCAACTTGTGTACCGTCACAGCCCAACTCAATATGAATGGCAACGCGATTGCCTTGATAGGTCGCTGGCACTGGAGCTATGGAAATGTATCCATCATCATCTTTAAGACGCAATGCTATTGACGGATAATCAAATAATATCAAAATGGCATCAGGCAGTTCACCTGGCTCAAGTTGATCTCTTCTTAGTGCCGGCCATTTAAATCCTTTAGGAACACCTATTGCCCGTTCGCTATGCCATCCGTTATTGGCATATTTTTCCGGAGCATAAAACGAGAGCTCACAGCCAATTCAATAGTATGTACAAGTCCACCGCATTTGTTTGGATCGTACTTCCGTACGTGGCTGATTCCCTAGACTCATCTCTCTCTTCCAGTATGAAGCCTAAGCCCATAGGCACACAGAATAAAAGTAGGTACCTATGTCAAAGTCATGATAACAAACTGATACTAGCAGATAACTTATCACTAAAATAATTGAATCTAACTATAAACAAACTATTAATTAGCCCAAAACTTAAAGTAAATGGAGTACCTACCTATCACTAAAAAGTATGAAATAAATAAAAGAGTAGTTAACACAAAACCTGAAGTAAACGAACGAAATACCTAACACTCAAAAGTATGAAATAAAAATAATAAGAAAAAAAAAAACAAAACGAAAATGAAAACTTAAAAATCGCACCAAAATTGTTTACTAGGTATTTAGTTTCTTTTTTAAAAAAAGAGAACCGCCTTCATAAAATCGACCCACTGAAAACTACGAAATAATTTTTACATACGCTAATACATAGTATATAACTTATACAAAATACTTCGTTTTTGAAGTCGGTGCCAAACCATCAAAAACAAAAAAGAATACTGGCAAACAGAGAAAATAATACGACGAATATATCAAATCAATAAAGCCTCAAAAAATATAAAAAAATAAAATTTAAAATAATCTACCTATATACTCGAAAAGCAACATAAATATAAAATATATAAAAAGTATGAAATAAATGCTTAATTATAAAATAATTATACTTCTTAGCTATTTTGGGCTGTAAGTACTATGTAGATGAATGCGCTGGTTTGGAAAGGATGACGCCAAACAATAGGCTTTTAGAGGGATTTGGTTTGGCACCGACTTCAGAAACTAAGTATTTTGTATAAGTTATATACTATGTATTAGCGTATGTAAAAATTATTTCGTACTTTTCAGTGGGTCGATTTTTTAAAGGCGGTTCTCTTTTTTTAAAAAAGAAACTAAATACCTAGTAAACATTTTTGGTGCGATTTTTAAGTTTTCATTTTCGTTTTGTTCTTTTTTTCTTATTATTTTTGTAAATAGTCTGATAATGAACTTTTCCCAGAATCTGAGGCTGATCATCAACACAATCCAAAACTAAAGAGGAAAAAATATATCAAAGCATTAATATATGAAATCCTCATAAGTGACCAGAATAATTGTTTACAGCAAGGAACTGAAAATTTGTGTTTGTTTTTACTTATTTTCACCATAAAGCACATCATGATGTCTTTCCAAAAACATATTATAGATATTGTATTGTATTGTATTTTATTATGAATTTACCTGTCTTTTTATAAGTCAAAGTCAAAGCGTTTGTTGGGAACCAAGTGTACAAACATATGTAGGCGTTCGGTTAATATCGACGTTGTAGTCCACAAATTATGAAATATTTTTTATTGCACTGTTCGCATCAGAAAAAGAAACTGCTTCGAATGGTCCGGGTCTCGGAATTTTACGATGAATAGTTATAAAATGTACATTTTGAAAAGTGGATTTTAGCTTAAATCCCTGCATTTAAAAGGCTCTTTCAGTAACTGCCATTACTGAAAAAAATATTTATATATTACTATGTCCAGTACAAATATTCGTTTTCCGTAAAAAAAGTTGCACGTTGTCAGAAATGCTGGCTCCCGTGCGGACTACGACGTTTTTACCGCTAAAGGTAATCTGAAGAAGAGATGAATATACTAATCAAACATCAAGCGGAAAAACAAGAATCCTATAAGAGATTTAGTATAGTTAGTTTTGACGACCGGGTGGCGGGGCGAGAGTGTAAGCGACTCCTACGCAGAAGGTCGCGGGTTCGATTCCCGCTCAAGTCAAATATTTGTGTGCAAGAACATGGATATTTGTCTTGGTCTGGGTGTTTCTATGTATAATATGTATGTTTATCTAGTCTAGTACCTATAGTACAAGCTCTGCTTAGTT
The DNA here is from genome assembly GCA_944739405.2 of Euclidia mi. Taxonomy (NCBI): domain Eukaryota; kingdom Metazoa; phylum Arthropoda; class Insecta; order Lepidoptera; family Erebidae; genus Euclidia; species Euclidia mi. The sequence continues at coordinate 16,347,124 of OX123197.2, forward strand.
TGGGACTAGATGGTGATGTGTGTATGTGGTAGAATATATTAGAATTAATATTATCTATGGTTAGTTTACAGTGTACAGTTGGGCAGTTGTTTCAATTACTTATAGCTGCTTTCTATTCCACTAAGCACAACTACGTCGAAAAATAGTGAAGCATAATAGATTCATATAGGAGGACTATATATTATCGATAGAATTTTTATATCATCTGCCCATTTTTTATTTATTATATTATGGCGATCGTTTTCAAAAGTACCAGGATAACAGAAATGAACAGAGGTTAGAAGTGTTTTTAGAATCTGGTAACAAAGTTATCATACAGTAAAATGTTTTGAAAGGTACCATGGTAACGTAAATGAACAGAAGTTAGTAGCCTAATAAAAACCCTGGTTTTAGGGTTATGAATCAGAAATAAGACACTGCATGGTATAGGTAAAACTCAGGTGCACAGCAACAGCTCTGTCCTGTGTGGTGTTGTAAAAATACCGTATAATACCAAAAGGCTATGTTTTAAACAAGTATTTTATTATAACTTACGGTATTATTGGTATTTTATGTATTTTATATTCTGATTCAGTTTTTAAGACCCTGCGAAAGTTCTAGTTTAAAACATTAAATATATTTTAAGTTTCGATTGTATTCTCTGTTTTAGAATTACTAATAAATAATTTTGGAATTTTATCTTTTGGAAGAATTCATTGCAAAGCCCGAAATCGCTTAGACAAATCACGTGTTTCTAAATTGGTCTCGATTTACACGAATTTTCGTCTTCGTGACAGCACATTCGAAGTTAAAGAAAGTGGTGATGAAGATGATTCAGCTGAAAGTACGTTGCTAGAATACATTACTGCGTCGTCATGTACTGAGAACGTAGCAACACAGAAGATTTAGATATGTAGGTAGAAGATCCTCTAAATCTCGGGTTTTTGAACTAGGAAGACAAAAGGCGTGAGCCACGTCTGTGCTTTTCTTATGGATCTTGTATTAAGGTTCGGGCTGTACACGTGTCTGCACGAGTTTGAGAGAGGAACATAATTTAATTTTGAATAAATAGAGAGATGATTCAAATAAGTTTGAGGACCCCTTTGCTCTAACGTACCTAAAAATGTTACGTGTTTTTCTTTAAATAATATTTTGACTGGGTTTAGCTTGTTTTTATGGTAATATTGTTGTAGCTAATAGTAATTAATAGATAATAATACAAACTTAAAATATAATATCAGGTTTTATTCCTGTGCAATTCCACCGTATTCAGTATTTTTAATGATTACTATGATCATTTACTTAAAAAATATAGAAAAATTGATTTATATATAAAATACCGTAGTAAATAATATAATACCTTCTATTGTTCGGTATTTTTAGTTTTATACATTTCAATACAAATGGTATAAATACAGCATTTACATCTCTAGTCCTGTGGTCACTGCTCCCCGCACCGCACCCTACTCCCCGCTGCATTGTATTATTTTTATCTCCATCAAATGTCATAAAGTATTAAAATGTCCTGCCTTATTAACTATAGATATTTTCCGTTAGTTATTAACTAGCACTGTTGCACCTTGATATTTAGTTGCGCTTAGTGGAATAAAAAATACATTTATTTTTTTGAAGTTATGAGCGCAACTAATGGTTGCGCTTTGTGGAACTTTTTTAGATGCGCTTAAAAATAGTTGCGCTTTTAGGAATAACTCAATAAAAGATTACAAAAAAGAAATCCACTTACAATAATTGCAAATAAGATTTATATTTTAACTATACTTATTTATAATTATACAAGTAGCTATTGTTAATTTGTTTAATTTGTTATAACAAGTTTATGTCGCTTACGCGCATACATACCTACAATTAAAATAATAATAAAAATAATGTCTAATATCACAATTAATGTCTCAGTCTAGGTTGCTGGTCGTCATCCCTCCCGTGGGATCTCCACCTTGGCGTGGTGGGTGGGCTCAGTAACCGTGGGTTTGAGATACACCCACGGTGAAGCTAAGCGGGATCCCGGGAGGGGACGCTCCACGTGGGCTTGAGTGAGGCCTGCGTAGGATACGTCCCAAGGTGCAGGTGCGGGGGACAGTTCTGTCTGTCCCTCGCAGTCGGGTGCAATCGCGGGAGGAGAGGCGTGTCGGTGTTGCGTTGCCACGCGCCCTATCTCCCGCGACCAAATGGGGGCGCACCATCGTTGCGTCGCGGTGGGGCCGCAGAGAAAGAGGAGATGCGGTGTTGCGTTGCCGTCCTCCCTGTCCTCTGCGGCCGCTGGGTGTTTTGGCGGCGGAGCCCAACACCTTCATCCGCCGCCAAGGGGGTTTCGTTCGGGGCCCGCCTGACCATCTGGCGGGCCAATACCCGTCGGAGGGTTTCCAGGAATGCTTCGGTGAAACCCTATCCTCCGACACATGGGTACATGAGGAGCACGGGTTGGTTTTTAGTCAGTAAGAGTCTGACAGTCCCCTTCGTCCTTCCCCCCCAGGACGGAGGGACTCCATGAAGATTTTTCAACCCGACACCAAAAAAATAAATAAAAAAAGGTCGTCATATGGTATGGTCGTCTTAGTAATTTATTTATTTTTTGGTCAGTAATTAAGTCTGGTCGATTTTTTATCTATTTTCTAGGTATTCTGCGATTGAATAGTAGCAGTTATTTATTAAAAAGGTTCTGATTGACTTGCTGAATGTAGGTAGAGTAGTGGCATCTTTGATATATTTGATATATTACGTTTAATCTTAAAATTAAGTAAACTATACCGATATACGTTTTCGATTCAAGTTATTTCATTTAGCATAGTTATTTCATTTAGCATAATACTTCGTAAACAATAATATTGTATTGCAATACCAATTGAAAATATTCATCGTTGATTAATTTCCGACGGTAAAACAATCGCAAAATAATGATATCTTCGTGAAGGGACTTAATAGACAGTAATGATGGCATACGTAATAATTTAGTGCTAATCTATCCGTGATTGCACCCCATGGCTCTATCCTTAATGTAGGTTACTGCACCGTGGGGCGTTGACAACCTCCCTAATCATACCCTAGTGTATTCTGCAGCGACGGCCAACTACGACTTTTTACTTTTGATCCGATTTTTTGGTCAGCGATTAGTTTGAAAATTATATTTGGCGATTCAGTTATCTTATCACTGTCTAAATCTCGTAATCAATAGTTACTATTTAATATATGTCGTGCAACTACAAGAAAAACGTTTTTACTCTAATTTTGTATTCGGGAAATTAAATTAATTTATACTTTTTGTACGTTTCAGGATCCAACACCGGAGCCAAAATGGGATGGCGTTTTTGACGCTTTCGACGAACACATCAGGTGTACTCAAAGATTCAGCAACTCAAAGATATTGGGGTCAGAGGACTGCCTGGTTGTGAATGTCTACACTCCAAGAGTGACAAATAACCATCTTCTACCAGTCATGGTTTTCATACACGGTGGTGGATTCAGAGATGGATCAGGATCGCCTTTCATTTATGGTCCAAAACACTTGATGCAACATGGTGTGATATTAGTAACGTTCAATTACAGGCTAGAAATTTTAGGATTCCTATGTCTTGGTATCAAGGAAGCACCAGGCAATGCAGGCTTGAAAGATCAAGTGGAGGCTTTAAAATGGGTTCAGAAGAATATTAGAGTATTCGGTGGCGATCCTGACAATGTGACAATATTCGGAGAAAGCGCAGGTGCTGCTTCTGTAGTATATCACTTATTGTCTCCAATGTCTAAAGGGCTGTTTAAGAAAGCAATATTGCAAAGTGGATCAGCTATGTCACCCTGGAGCTTACAGTTTGAACCTTTGAAGACAGCTAGCCTACTAGCCCAACACATGGGTTATGAAACTAATGATCCCTATCAATTGTTAGAGATATTCAAGAATGAAACTGCTAAAAAGTTATTGGAATACCGTGTACCGAGAAAGAAAGGTGACATTGTATTATCAGAAAATATATTTGTACCGTGCGTCGAGAAAGAAATACCTGGTGTAGAAAGATTCTTAACTGATACTCCATACAACTTGATAACGAAGGGAGAGTACCAGAAGGTACCTATGATTTATGGCTTCAATAATGCTGAAGGATATATGTTTATTGGCAAAGAAAACGAGACAACACTCGCGAATATAGACTTTTATAATGCGTTGCCAAGAGACTTAGCATTTCCATCTGAAGACGAGAAAAGGACGACTGCTGATATACTGGACAAAATGTACATGGACGGACAAAAAGTTACCAATGAAACTCTTTTAAAGTTCTCGAAGTATGAAGGAGACTCGCAAATTACGTATCCCACTATAGCAACTATTGATTTAATGCTAAAGACTTCAGATCAACCTGTATATGTTTATGAATTCCGTTACGACGGAAAGCTGAACTATGCAAAGATGTACTATGGCTTTGGGAAGGCACCAGGTGCCACTCATGCTGATGAGCTATTCTATATCTTCAGTGCTGCAGTACCTATGAGGTACTACGTGGAACAGCCATTCATTAACAATATTACAGAACTATGGACAAACTTCGCTAAATTTGGGTAAGTTACTTGCAATTGTGAAGCTGGTAATTTAAACCGTAAATCAGTTCTGTAGCAAATCGAAAAAGAATCCCCTTACATTATTCAGTCCACAAATAAATTAAACGAGGTAATAAATTAAATGTTTAATTTATTTGCGAATTGTACAAAAAGTAGGTACACTCACTCCGCCTTTTCGAGCGTGGGATGTAAAATACAATTTAATTCAAACAAAATAGAGAATTTAAAATCTGTTGTTGAATATACATATTATACTATACAACAGAACTCCTGTGTTTTGTATACTGAATTAAAGTTGCATGCTGCAGAATGAAATTCATTGCAGCTGTGAATTGAATGAATTCATTAGGATCGCTTTATTATTTCGCTACAACGTTGGTTATTTCAGCTACTTTTTAAATAAAAAAAGTAAAAAATAGTTCACGATGATAGGTAGCTTTATTCAAATTTTGCCAAACCAAACAACACATAAAGTTAAATAAAGTTACTTGTTCAATATTATGAATTCATTATATAGCTAACATTTCTATCATGAAACAAATTAGTTGTTCTCACAAAAATAATATTAGTAAGGAGTGTATATTTGCTATTAGTCGAAAAATATAGTTATTGATATTGTTTCTTGTTGTACATGTAAGTAGACAATAGCTGTCCCGTTTTTAATAAATAAGAATTATAATTATCGTTTAGCAAGCTGTGCTTTTAAATCCTGGCGTATTATTTGCCATTCACTTTCTTTGTGTTCTGCAACTGAAATTCCTAAGCCAAAAGCACAATATTGCATTACGATGGTTGCTCAAAAAGGCCTCCCTCATATTAGGCGTCAGCGTCAATGCAGCGACACCTCAGCGTCGACGCGGCGTCTACGTGGCTTCGACGCCGCGTAGACGCCGCGTTTTCTGCGACGGCATCTCACAGCCACAAAAAACTAACAGAAGTTAAACTACATACAAAGTGCACTCGAGCAACGCACACATATACGTCGCTTACCGATAGGCTATCTCAGAAAGGTCAGGTATAGCGCGAAATATACGTGCCATCCGCTTCAGGCACGGGTCTTGTAATGATTTTTGTGCAAACATAGAGCAACAAAGAACAAAAAATTATTATTAAGTTAATTATCGCTTTTGAAGATAATTTTACCACCTATTGTTTTTACAGATGTGTAGGGCCGGCTACTTTAAAGCTTGATCTGAATTTGTGAGGTCGTACCTCTTTTCTCTCGGCCACCATCTTGGAAAGAGTGCGGGCATGGATGGTTTTTCTTATTCATCTGGTAAACTATTGATCACGCTAAGATATGGTTCAAGCATTTTTGCTGCAAATTAAATTTTCTACAACTTTGGTTCTGACACTATTTGTCGTAAAACCATGAATAAAAAGTTTTTCTATGATATTGTTTTCTTTAGGTTATTATAACGTTTCTTCATGATTACTGTGACTTTAGTCTTTTTATGAGCCAGGCTGCGGCCTTTGATCTAATAGAGCTTTAGAAGAACTAAAGCAAAAAAAAAGGCAATTTGTCGGTAAATCATAATTGGCACTGATTTTTCCAATTATTTTGCAGCGTCTTTCCCCAGAACATTGAGGTGCTGCAGAACATTGCAGTTTCCTTTACTTGGGCGGAACATCAACTTCAATAGCCCACAGAGTGCCTTTGTTTTAAAGTTTTGTCCATATTTTGACAACCCCCTGTTTTCATGATCGTTGCGATGAGTTAAAATTGGACCTAATGGTAGTCTTGGAGGCTGCAGGGTCTCAAGTAAGAGGTTCTTGTTTTGGTGATAGTAAAGATAAATTAAATAGATGTTTTTGTTCCTGAGGACGAAAAAACTACAACACATTGAAAATAAAATTTGTTACAAATTGCACTCGATTTTGGTTTGTAACTTTTTTATTTATTATCTTACGACGAAATACTACGGGGCCAACGTTGTAGCGAATTTAATTTGCAACTCATCATGTGTTGAAGATTTTCTGTGCAGCAAATAGTTTGCCAGATATACCAGAAAACCCATTTGTACCACTCTTTATAAGATGGCGGCCGCAGGACGAGGGCTCTATCCTTGGCATCTATGAAATAAAATGCGTCCTCTGACAAAATGTACGCTAAGCCCAAAAAAATGTATGTAACATTTCAATAGACTAATGGGCTGGCATTGAAAATATTTTTCCTTGCATCGGCTTTTTTAGCAGTTTTTTCTCAATAATCAATTAAAAAACTAGATACGAGTACCATTTCCGTAATAGTTATTCCGTATATACCAGATATGATAACACTCGCGCGACCGTCTACGTATAAGTTTAACTTCTGTTGGTTTTTTACATAGTGGTACAGCGGATGACTTCACTAGTGTTGCCAACAACTAAATCAGATTTTCAACTGATCCGAATACTAAAACTAACCACTAAGAAATATTGTTCTTAACTAGACACATTACATAAACACAGTTATATCCACTAAGATTTTCTTACATTACGATCAGTCGCACACAAGTTATAAGTTCCCTTTTAAGTAACAGTAAATCATTTTTAAATAAAGCAACGTACAAGTTATTTCAAAACAAAGGCTATTTTGAATTTGTTTGTAATTATCAGATGAATTAATTGTTTCATTGTGTGCGTCTGCTTATTTATTTCTACATACATACATACATACATAGACTCACGCCTGTTTCCCCGAAGGAGTAGGCAGAGGCATATTAAACGCCCACTTTTCGCCAGTGTTTTAATCCCACGTAATAGGTGGCGAGCCTATTGCCGCTTATTGGGAAATTTTGTTTGCCAGAGCCTCGTCCGTTGATCGGCAGGTGCACCACTTGCAGGTGAGGTTGGCTTGGGACCCTAAGTTCTTGGTGGGAGCCCTATTTATTTCTGCCACTTAAAATCACCAGTTTTAGCGGAAAATCTTCTAAGCTGGCAACACTGTAGCGTATGACGCGTTTGTGAGTTGGGGTGTGCTAAACTGCTACATCAAAATATTATAGCATAAAGTAATAATATTTTTTATAGCACGTTATGTTTGCAGCGCTAATATAATAGGTAAATGTTTATGCATATCCATATACTTTCAATAAAATAAAAATCAGTAGTGTTAATACGGATAATATTTAGATAAAAATATGTACCATTATATTCAAGAATATTAGGTGCGGTTATTTACGTAAGAAAGTACGGTTACATACTCGTAACATGATTCCCGTTACGTTGGGTCTGGATCTTGCAAAAATTGCGATATTACCAGTACTATAATTTTGATTAAAAAGTAGAGTCGGTATGAAAATTGAAAGCCGGTATTACTAAAGTATTGTTGAATTTCTGAAATAATTGTCTTGTTTAATCTATAAGTATAAGTCACATTGTTATCATAAGTTTTAGTGTTAGAAGGTGTACGTGCGTTTTATTATCAATAGAATATAAAAATTGAAGATCTGAAACATCTGATAAGGTAGGGCCTATCTGCACTAGACTATATACTGACTTGTTGGCTTAGCAAAAGTTGTTCAGTCAAATGAGCATTTGCTGCAAACTTACAAAAATCGAAGATATGGAACATCAGATGTGGAGCTGCAAGTGCCCATCTTAACTATAACCCACATCATTTCATTTCATTTCATTTATTTCAGAAACAATTTACATTGTATGCGAATGTTTGACAGTTACAACAACAACATCTATACACATAAATCAAATTGGAGGGTCTGTTTGTAATATTAAAATAACCGCTTTTCACTAAATGCATATGGATGTATATACGGTACATATACCTAAATATTTTTTTACCATTTTTGTCTATATGTCTGTTTGTTCTCGCTGATCTCTAGAACGGCTGCACTGATTTTGACGGAACGTTCACTGGCGGATAGCTGATGTACCAAGGAGTAACTTAGACTATAAATTAACCGGATACGCGAAGTAGTTCCCTCAGGAAACGGGTGAAACCGCGGGAAACAGCTATAAATAATAAAATGGTTTAATAGATTTTAGCACATTTAAAATACAAAATTTCTTCATCATTTACTTGTTTATTTACTATGAATTTAATAGGTACTAATGATATTATGAATGCTATCCCCAGCCAGCACTCTAGCTCATCTTAAAGACTGCTGCAAACAAATTTGTTTAGATTGCCATCTATCTATCGCACGAGGGTGTCGATTAAAGGTTATTTTTTTAACTGTTAGTAGTCTATCTTTATGCTATCTATAGTCATAGTGGCAATGAAGTCCTGTGTCAAAGGAATTGACTGTTAATGACTTCTATCATATTGTTGCTGTGAGATACTCGTAGTATTGCCAATTTAGCGACTTACGTGGCGACTTTCATTAAATAAAAACAATTTTAGGCCAGTGACAGATCTGTTAATTTTGTTTATGACACAATAGGTGCATACAACCGCGAAGTAGGAGCGCCCGAAGAATGCCCGCCTAGCGCACGCCGAGCGGCCGCTCAAGGAACACGCATACCCAAAGTGCGGGCGGCCTAAAAGCTCTGCTAAGTGACAATACTATGTTATACCTAGGACATAAAGGCTTTACTTATATTCAAACAAAATAGCATAGCATCTTATCGGGCTTTATAAATAACAGATTATATGGTTATTATAAAATAATATGTTATTTATCAAGTTATCTATGATAAAGCGAACATCTCTAGTGGTAAGCAGCCCGGGGTCGCTCAAAGAACGCTCGGCTGTCGCGGCGTCAACGCCGCGTAGACGCCGCGTATACGCCGGGGTGCCGCTGCGTAGACGCTGACGCCCAATGTGAGGGGGGCCTAAGAGTCAGTGCCGACAAAAAAATAAAATAATCTGTAATCATAATGTAGTAGCTGAACCTACGTAGAAATGGTTTTCATTTTTTAATGCAAAATATTGCACCCCACCAAATAGAATTGCAGTCATATTTATATGCTAATAATAATAGTTGTATTTCTTTTTTCAGTAATCCCACACCAATATTCAGATCACCAGGCTTGCCGAAGTGGAGACCAGCTGATCCCCAGGACCCACACTTATTAATCATAGACAAAGAATTCTCAACAGCTCCTCTATGGGCGGATGAGCAGATTCAATTTTGGAACCACACCTACTCTAAGTACAGAAGAAAAAGTTAATTAATAATATGTGTATATTAGTACGAATTTGTATACTTTTGTAAGGCAAAGTGAGATTAGAGAAAACTGAAATATAGATAGTTTATATTACTTGACGAAATAATGTGAGTTTTCTATAGTAAGACACCTTTGTAAATATTTTGAAAGATATTTTAAATATTCAAGGAAGTGATAAGTCGTCCAGTGTAAACTTTAGTACTTATTATAAATGTGTACCTGCGATTAAAGAATTATATTTATTTATATTGCCAATGTAGACTAAAATACTGTATAATCATAACATTAACAAATACTAATTTGGTTTGAATGTATTCCATGAGTTTGATGGATAGTATAATAATTGCTGTCGACAAAATAAAAAATACATGATCTGCCGTTAATTTCAAATATGGCATATGACCAAGTTCAAGCATAAAGTCGTAATTGAATTTGGGCACAAGTAGAAGCATTTTTATTAGCTTGTAACAACAAATGGACATATTATGACGCAAAACAACATTTGATTAAAATAAATAGCAAGGTGACCACCCTTATTGCGAAATTAAGTAGGTAAGTAAATTTGTAAATGCCAATATTAATAGTAATATAGAATGACTTTTTCGTAGACCGATTTGAGTTTTTCGCAGACAAGTATTTAAATATAGTAGAAAATTGTGGCAGCTATAATATTTATATCATAGAGAATATCAAATCCTTAATCTTATATGTTGTATGAACTGCTTATTACATACACATATAGTCTAAGATCCGTAGAAGAGCGACCTTCACCGAACTGGTTACCGTACCGTACCCCTTAGGGTTCATACATTCGGTTAGTACTAAATTTATTCATTAAACGCGTAAATGCAATGTTAAATGAAAAGCCAAATATATGTTTCTCTACTTTTCCTAGTCGCGATATATTTTTTAACATGCAAAGTTTGAAATAAAATACTTTTCATCCATTAACCAGTTCGGTGAAGGTCGCTCTTCCGCGGATCTTAGACTAATAGACTCATGCCTGTTTCCCGGAGGGTTAGGCAGACACTACGGAACGCCATTTGCAACGATCCTGACATATCTCTCTTATTAAAACATTAATAATATCTTGTTGGTCTCATCAAACTATAATTAGGCTATTGTTCTCTTTTATTAGATGCCTAAATCAGAGAGACTTGCAAAGTAACATCATCAGCTATCGAACTTATTGTGCTACTAATTGTAATTTGACGGTATTTGTGAATCTGCATATAGTCTTAGGCTGCCTTCACACTAGCGTTTGTCCAGCGTAGGCGTTCGATGAACGTATGCGCAGCGCAGACGCCGCGATAACGCGGCGCGTGCGTCGCGTTGTCGTAACGTTTCCTCTACAGTTAATTAAACGCTGCGCTAGCGCGGCGCAGACGTTACACAATTTTGTTGTCGTTTCGGTATTATCATTAATACGTCGCGCACACGCGGCGCTAGCGCAGCGTGCTGATTGTTCCAGTAGAGAAGCGGCGACAACACGACGCACGCGCCGCGTTGTCGCGGCGTCTGCGCTGCGCATACGTTCATCGAACGCCTACGCTGGACAAACGCTAGTGTGTAGGCAGCCTAAGATCCAATTGAAATAAAATTGTATTCAATGTTTTAAATGGCTCTTCATATTATGTTTTACATATATTCGCCGGCAATGTGGATTCGAAATAGTGTGTGTATAAAAAAATGTACTATACTTCTGCAATATTTCTACAACAGAAACAGTAGCACGCAGGCAATGAGAAACTAGATTTGACAGATCTCATTTGCCCTTTTTAATGTTATCAAAGAGACCAATAGTGTAAATTAGGTTTAGAACCACTATTGGCGATGCTAAGATTCTAACTAGCGACTCTAGCGGCGAATTTAGAAGTTGTCCGGGTACGACACTTTTGACAGCTCAATACAATTACCACTATTACCTCGAAGCAAAGTTGTATTGAAAGCTGTCATAAGTGTCGTATCCGGACAACTTCCAAATTCGCTGCTAGAGGCGCGCGGATAATCTTCGCGTTGCCAATCACAGGCATACCCTTTATCTCTAGTCTTTAAAGGACTATCTCATGTAAATGCTTATAAATGTATTTTAAATAAACAACCACATATATGTGTATGTAAGTATATATACGTAAATAGATTAATATAATACTAAATGTTACCATAGGAACTAGATATTTAAGAAAATATGTGGTGGACAGACGTTTATGTCAATATTTGAAAGACAATAAAATTGACGTAGTAAAAATTCTTCCAGATATTGTTTTATTTGATTTATATTTTCAGGCTTTATCTGTATCCTACTCAAAGTGCTTACCCTGTTGGCGATGCAAATACAAAATCTTATCGGCACGCCTGTAGCGGCGAAATTCAGTGTCGTCCTTAGGGCGGTTTCAGATTAGCGTTTCATACGCGCGTATAAGCTCGTTTTTGGAAGCGCGTGTAGGTGCGTATAGGCGCGCCTTTTGGAACATGCGCAAATCGTACGAGCGTTGACGCGCTTCAAGCTCGTATAAGCGCGAGCCGTCAGAACCCATGTTGACACTGACAAGATGTCACTGCGAACACGCCGCAATATGCCCATTTACGTGAGTCCGGTTTTTTGAAGCGCGTATGCTGAACGACCGTATACGCGCAGAAAAATACGCTTATCTGAAACCGCCCTTAGACAACTCCTAAATTTCACCGCTAGAGTCGCTACTTAAAGTCTTAGCATCGCCAATAGACATCTGACAGATAAATATGCTTTCACTGCGTACTTTGAAATAAAATTACTCATAACAGATGCAGTTGCTGAGCAACTCTTTGAATCGATGGCGTATAAGCAATGAATACAGATTTACATAATAGAAGCGCATTTCTTAAGGATTTCGTGTGCCGATTCCAAGTGGCGTGTTGGCGGTTGTCAGTGTAGTACGTAGTTGGCACCGTTGGCGGCGCTGGCGTCGTTCTCCGTCTCTCTTGCTCTCGTATAACAAGATACACAGGAGAAACGTTCGTCTCTCTTGCACTCGTAGAGACAGCTGTCACAACACCACTGCCACGTCGCCAAGCGGCAATCTAGAATTTGGGTCACAGAAAGTTTGTCTACAGAGCGCCCATAAGAAATGCGTCTCTATGTAAATATCTATCCTCTATGGCATCGCCAATAGACATCTGGCAGATAAATAAATAAGCTTTACTGCACGCTTTTAAATAAAATTACTCATAACAGATGCAGTTGCTAAGCAACTCTTTGAATCGATGACGTATAAGTGCCTGCATTTGCTTATGTAATGTGCACGTTTTAGGTGACCAAAAAAAGCATAATTTCCGATATGTGATTTAATTTTTTTTAACAATCTGTCTATAGTTGGTGCCACGAGAAGATAGACTTTTTGTAAACACACATTCAGGGCTTCACGACCTTTGTTTCAAACATGTGTTTTACATTTTATGCTTTAGTGAAGTTTGATACTTTTTTAAGGATAATTTTTTTAAATGTATTTTGCTTTATATATTTTAATATTATTATCTATGACTTTCACTCGTACGTAGAAAAGTATAAATTTAAATAAAAATAAACATAAGTATTTGATTTTGTGTAAGAGTGGTCCTGATTTGTGTGAGTGATTTTCCTGGAAGAATTTTCATTAATTTGGCGACATTTTTGTACTTTTTTAACACGTAAGTAAATTCAAGTCAATAATAGAGTACCATGTATGTCAATGATAGAGTACAAACAGCATACTCTATTATGGATTTGATTTTTTAAATCGTAGTCAATAAATAATTTGCTTTGGCCTAGCTATCCTAAAATATTTGATAACTGTCCACAAATGTGATATATTGCAGACAACTAGCTAGTAAGTACAGCACATATTTTTTTTTAGGAATGGAGATTTTACTTTGTGTATGAATGAAAACGTCGGATTGAACTAAAACAAAATCCATCAAAATGTTACGGTAAATTAACATTCGGGGTAACCTGCGTAAAAAGACGCAATTTATTTTTGATAGTTGTAAAGAATCTTCTGTGCGAAGAATAGTTTACCATATGCAATTTGCACCCGCATTTCGCCAATGTCGGCCACAGGATGAGCATTGCAATCATATAAACGTGCATTTAACTTCACACTTATCTCTTCTTGACATCTAAAAAACATATTTTTTTCTTAAAATACCTAAATGCAAACTAAGCCCAAGAATGTAACATTTCAATGAAGTAAAACCAAATGTTGATATTCCAGGTTCCAGTACAATAAAATATTAAAAGATCCTGTTGACAGCGCATTATTATTTTTTTTTTTTTATTAGAAAGAACCTGTCAAATTGACTTCACGCTGCCTGATGGTAAGCTGACAGTGAAGTCCTATTGGGAAGGCCACCATCCCCAATTGCTGGTTAAGCAATGTGACATGATGGCCCTCACTTTGACGGCCTTGAGAGATGCTTTTTCACGCCCCGCTTAAAGGACCCAGGATCAAGGGAGGAAGGAAACACGTGAGCTGGCAGTGAGTTCCACATTTTTATGGTACGGCAAAGATAAGACGTACCGAACCTTTTCGTACGTGACGGTATCTGATCTACCGTATAAGGGTGGCACCTTAACCCGGCACGTGTTGTTCGGGATAGGAAAGGAGAGGGTGGGATGAGTTGAAAGAGTTCTTCTGAACACTCACCGTGATACAATCGGTAAAAGACAGCCATTGAGGCTACGTCCCTGCGTAATTGCAGAGATTCAAGGGACTTAGTAGCCTCAAGGTCACCTATGATACGGGCAGCACGCCGCTGCATCCTATCAAGGGCATCTAGCAGGTACTGAGCGGAGCCGTTCCAGAGATGAGAGCAGTATTCCACGCAGGGGCGAACCTGAGTCTTGTATAATAGACACAGCTGCTCCGGCGTGAAAAACCTCCTCACTCTGTTCAGGACTCCGAGTTTTCGAGATGCCGATTTAATGACACCCTCAATGTAGTTTCTCTGGTTGAGATTGCGGCGTATGTCCATACCAAGTATATTAAGACTGTCCTGTATCGGTAGTGGAGTGTCCAGAAGAGAAGGTTGGGGAAGGAATGGAGATAACTTAGCTGAAAATGCGCACACCTGTGTCTTCTTGGCGTTGAACTCGACCATGTTTTCAGCACCCCAATTCGAGATGCTGTTCAAAACCTGGTCAAGCTCAGCGACAAGTTTTCGCCTATTTTCCTCAATGTCGGCCTGCTTAGCCGCAGGATGGCCGAGATACCGCCCAGGCACGGTACTGTCATCTGCATAGCAATGTATGCTCCCGAAAGTGAGCATATCATTGATATGCAGAAGAAAAAGTGTGGGCGATAAGACGGATCCCTGGGGCACACCAGCATTTACCTGCATAAACTTTGAATTTAAGCCTTCGCAAATAACTCGAACACGTCGTTCATGCAGGAAGCTAGCAACCCAGTTGCACAATCGAGGTGGCAAGCCGTAAGCCGGAAGCTTGGAAAGAAGCGCACGATGCCAGACTCTATCGAAGGCTTTGGAGATGTCGAGGCTGATAGCCAACGACTCCCCGTGCCTGTCCATAGCCTCACCCCAAAGGTGAGTGACATACGCTAGAAGGTCGCCCGTTGATCGTTTCGGTCTGAAGCCATATTGTCGATAATTGATAAGAGAGTGATCTTCTAGGTAGCGAACGAGTTGGGTGTTGATAATCCGTTCGAATACCTTGCAGAGAATAGGGGTTATGGCTATGGGTCGATAGTTAGCTGGATCAGAACGAACCCCCTTTTTGGGAATCGGTTGTACGTTCGCCTCCTTCCAAGCCTGCGGCACGACGCCAGAGGAGTAAGACAGGCGATACAGGCGTGTAAGCGTTGGAGACAACTCGGCTGCACATTTCTTAAGAACAACCGCTGGGATACCGTCGGGACCACTAGCTTTCCGGACATCGAGAGACCGCAGTATCGCGCGAACATCGCATTGCCTGATGCGAACATCAGGCATGGAGTGGCCGCAGTGGTTTATAGATGGCGGCTGCGAACCACGGTCATCGATTCGGGAGTTAGCCGCAAAGAGATTGACAAGCAAGTCAGCTTTCTCTTGCGGCCCATGAGCCAGTGATCCGTCAGAGCATCGCAACGGTGGCAGCGAAGACTGGCAGAAATTGGATTGCACGGCTTTGGCCAGCCGCCAATATCCACGGCTTCCCGTAGGGTGCGACAGAAGTTCTTGGCCAAACCGTGCAACGCGCTGTGCATCCGCTCTGGTGTATGCCCTCTTGCAGACCTTAGCGGCTCTGTTATAGGCCGCTTTGATGAGATGGACATTCGGATCGCGACGAGACCGAGCCCTGATCCAAGCACGGTACGCCGACTGTTTTTGTTTAACAGCATCGGCGCACTCGCGATCGAACCAGGGCCGAATTCTGCTGTTGCTGGTGACAAAAGTGGATGGAATATAATATTCCATACCTAACAGAATTTCCCCAGCAACAGCAGACGCACTCTCCGAAGGATCCCTCCCACCAAAGCAACGCTGAGACCACGGAATGGACGCGTAATAACTGCGCAGGCCATCCCAATCTGCTGACGAGTAGTGCCATAAGCGTCGCTTTACGTCCACATGTTGTGAAGGCGCAGCGGTTGGCACTGAAGTGCAGATCAAACAGTGGTCGGAGGAGCCCAATGGGGCTTGAACCGACACACTGTACTGGTCTGGATGACTCGTCAGCAGAAGGTCCAGCAAAGAGGGCGCTTGACCCTGAATATCTGGTATCCTGGTGGGCTGGAGTACCAGCTGGGCCAGGTCATGCGTGAGAGCAAATGCGTGAGTAGCCCTTCCCGCGTGGTCGGTTTTGGGAGAGCCCAACCAGGTCTCATGGTGGGCATTAAAATCTCCCAAAAAGACCAACTCAGCGGTCGGAAACTGTTCCTGCGCTTCATCTGCCGCCTGACTCAGGTAATCAAAAAGTCGAGTTGTCTCGGCATCTCCAGTATGGGAACGGTATAGACACACGTAAATCCGGGCTAATGAACCCAGATTTACGTGTATCCACAGGACGGAAAAGGAGGGGTCCTCTAGGCAGCGTAAACGACGACAGCAAATATCCGCCCTGACGAACAAGCATACTCCGGCTTTTGCGTAGAAATTCTCTTCAAGGGCATAGCCGGGATATTGCAGATAAGTCGTGTCGGCAGGGCGGCTTATTTGAGTCTCCGTCAGAAAAAGCATGGCCGGCCTTGCCTTGCATAATATCGTTTAAAACACGATCCATTGACATATTAGTTTCCAATGACACGTACCTTTGTACCGTTGCGCGCATTCGATTTGACATTATTTGTGTTTGACAGAATTGTCGCTAAGTCACTTAGTAGAAATTCTTTGTTTACAAAAAGTCTATGTTCTCGTGACACGGACTATAGTCGTTTAGTAACGTCGTGTAACAAATCATTGGGCTCAAAATTCCCTACAAACATATGTATGTGGTTATCATCTCATCCTCTTGATTTTGAGACATTTTTCTTATTGTTATTTATTATACTCCCTTCATTTCTCAAATATAATTAAGTCTTCTCTAAACCCTGACGTAATATAATGTTTTTAAACTGCACAATAAAAAGTATTCTATTATATGAAACAAGGTAATGTGCGCCTGATGATAAACTCATTCCGAAGCGACGTTCGGCAACAGTTGCACTACTCGCACGATACAAGAATTGCCATAAAGATGTTAGTCAAAGAATTATTCAAAGGCATATACCTATTTAAACAAGCAGCAATAGCCGAGTGGAGAGACCGACAGACTGCTACGCAGAGGGTCTCGGGTTCGAAACCACGGCACGCACCAATGACTTTTCGAAATTAAGTGCGTATTAAATTGTTAATTATCGCTTGCTTAACGGTGAAGGAAAACATCGTGAGGAAACCTGCATGTCTGAGAGTTCTCCATAATATTCTCGAAAGACATGTGAAGTCTACCAACCCGCACTTGGCCAGCGCGGCGTGGTGGACTATGGCCTTACCCTTTTCAAAGTGAGAAGAGACCGTGCCCAGCAGTGGGACAGAATAAAGGGCAGATGATGATGATATATTTAAACATTTTAGAAGGCATGAGGATTTCCTCTTCCTCCAAACCAAGATCTTAGCACCGCCACTGAACTAACATGTTGATCCTGGGAAACAAGTAAGAATAAAATAAATGTCTAATCTACACAACTTCAACTGCACGTGTGGCTTACGTGCCTAAGTGGATTAAGCGGTCGCCTCGTTGTTTAGCATTGTCCGAGTGTTGTGGGTTCGACTCTCACATGGGAAAACACTTTCGGTGATCCATAATTTGTAGTTTCGAGTCTGGGTGAACTTTGTGTCACTGGCTCTACGTGTACTTTGTACTTTGGGTGTACTTGACTAAATTGATAAAAAGAAAACGTCGCCTATAGGTAGTAAAGCCTTGCTGATTTCTGCAGAAATGGCCCGGGCTCGCCCTAAAGTGTATACACTCGCAAAGATTATCGACGTAAACTAACAGTACCTATATTGCCACGTTTCGATCCATTAACACAGAAGCGCAGTTCTCAAGGTTTTCGTGTGCCGATTCCAAGTGGGGACTCGGACTGTCTCCAGTTTAGTTCGTAGTTGGCGCCGTTGGCGGCGCTGGTGTCGTTCTCCGTCTCTCTTGCTCTCGTATTTAAGATACACAGGAGGAACGTTTGTCTCTCCTAGAGACAGTTGTCACAGCGCGACTGCCACGCCGCCAAGTGGCAATTTGGGTCACAGAAAATTTATCTTCAGAGCGCCCATAGGAAATGCGCCTCTATGTAAATATCTGAGCTCTTTGCCGTCACCTTTTCCTTCTCCTTCATTCCGCTCCTCCTCCCCTCCCTCCCTCATCCTTTTCCCATTCCAAAGTACGCAGACACACTTGTGACTCCTCTGGGGTTGCGGGTGATCATTAGCAGCGGCAATCACTTACCACCAGAACCTTACAATTGTTAGTCGCCTATTGCATTATAAAAATCGTGAGGAAACCTGCATATCTGGGAGTTCTCTAAAGTGTTCTGGCAACTTGGTGGACTATGGTCTCATCGTTCCCCTAGTGAACAGATAAGATACCCAGCAGTAGGGCAGTTTAATAAAAGGGTAATATTTATACCTTTTTTTATTGGGCTAGTCCCACCCTCATTCCCACTACTGTGTCACCTGTGTAGCCAGGTTCAGCAGCGGTGACCATTGATGACAAACAGTTTTCACACTCGTGAAGTCCCGGGGAAAGTTAAACTGTCTTGGAACCCGCAACGAATTTAATCAGAAGTATATTGGAGGAGTTGGAAAATAAACAATCTACTTCCCTCCTTAACAAAGCGGGAGACAAGCAACGAAGAGATATAATAGTGAGAAAAGATAAGCACCACGGACATGAGCATTACGGGGGCCTAAATTGTGAACTATTTAATTAATATTTATACCTGTACTATCGGCACATTTCATTAAATTTTATAGCTAAACCACACTTTTTTGTCACACCTGTATAATTGTTATATTATAATTAAAAAAATAATTATTTTTACAAAATGATTTTATTTTAGCTTGGTAAAAAAGTTAATTATAGTGTAAAATTAAGAGGTATTAAAATGATAATGATCTTTATTACGATACTTAAAAAATGCTTGTAATTATTTAATTTTTACACTAGACAAATGTTTTAGTTATGATTGCATAAACATAATTCCAACCTTGTGGGATTATCGCATTATAAATCATTATGGTGGCGAAATATTAATTAGATATTCAAGATCACAAGAATCTCATACATATCTATACCTCAATGACTCAAAGGTTATATAAATGCTAGGAGTGGTCGCGAATTTCCATCAGAGCCTCCTTTTAATGGCTTTCGATACTGGCATAAGTGATGATATATGGGACCTCGGGCTCAAGGTGATGTCCTTGGATCACCACCGGGACAGAGCTAAGATGGTGATAATAACGATGATATAAAGTCTACTCAGCTGACTGAATGAACTTGAAACATGACATTTACTTAATTAACTAAATTGGTTAACGCCTGTGTATTTTTTTTATAGACTCACGCCTGAAATCCCCGAAGGGGTTGGCAGAGGTGTAATACACCCACATTTCACCATGAATTTTTAGGTCCCACGTAATAGGGGGCAAGCCTATTGCCGTTACCGGGCACATCACCAGACTCCGTGCTGCTACTGAGAATTCGGAAAAACTCAGTAACACTTTTGCCCGACCCGGGAATCGAACCCGGGACCTCCGATCAGCAGTCGCATACGCTATCCACTGGACCACGGAGGCAGTGAAATTGAAACATGACATTTAATTAACTAAATTGGTTGACGCCCGCTGTAAATATTGAAAAAAAATGTTGCAAAAACCTTAAAGTCGAGTTAAATTGATTAACTAAAGTCACATGCCTTATTTCCTTGAAATAATAATAGCAAACACTATTTGAAAAATACAGAAATGAAACACGAACAAAAATTAATTTAACGACATGGATAGCGTACTGGTTGAAACAGCCACCTCATCCTATGATGAACTACAATCTCGGAAGTAAAAAATAAAAATCCGTTAACTTTATCTTATCGTATCCAAAGTTGGAGAACCCAGAAAAGTACCACTATACTGACATATCCCTGTTATTTCCAGAAAGATGAAGTGGTCAGAATTTTGCTTCCCTTTTCTAAAATGGTAGTACATTTCTAGTATGCTATTCTAAAATATTTTATATGAACATACATTAAGTAAAATATTTTAGCAAAATCCTATTAGGTTATACCAGGCACAAAGAGTATATCAATGTAAGGATTAACATAATTATTTACTAGACTTGATTCCCGAAAATATGTTGATGAACTATCCGAATAGATGGGCTAACGCACAACATAGCCGTTCTTCTAATAGTACCACTGAACAGTTTAAAAACCGGATCAACCGGACTATGCAACACTATCCAAATTGCTTATTCACTTCATAACATAACAGATAACAATTACAAAATATTTTGGGCCGCATATTCGTCAGAGATGGGCGAGTCAGCTGAGCAAAATGCGTGGGAATCTTTCTGCCTTCTTAAAATAAACCCTCTACTGCGTACAACATTAAGAACTATGAATCAATGGGCACAACATCTAGACTCGAAACAACCATTTGTTGATCACCCAAAGTGATGACCCATTTGTCTCAACACTCGGCGCTGTGTTAAAAGGCGAGGTGGCTGCTTGAAGCTCTACGCTTTCCACGTAGAAGTTTATTTTTAATTTTGTCTTAGACACTGCTCATCAGCCTCTCTAGCTCATCTTTACTGGATACCACAGAATTGCTGGATACGTAGATTTATTCACGTAATCAGTAACAAAAACCTGCTGTGCGGAACCGCTTCGCACAACGCAGTCGTTTATTGGCCGATTTTTCTCGGACACCGCTCATCACACCTCTCAGCTCATCTTTCCTAGATACGTAGCGTTAATCACGTAGTCACGTATAACAAGTGGAAGTGTGTCAGTTAGATGAAAGACGCGGAGGGCGTGGACTGTCATTTGTACCGAATAAGACGAGTGCCCGGAGGCAAGCAGATGACGAATGAAGATTGTAACTCTCACGTCCAGGCTTTTCTCGCTGACCTCCATTACTATTGCACGGAACTATAAATGACACTTTTCTGAGACGTTATGTGAAGCGGCAGTGGACAAGTGGCTAGTCCAAATCCTTCTTGCAAAATACCTGCCTCTTGTGTGTAGGTATCATAAAATATTTATCGCAACACGCAATATATGACCGGAAATAAGAGCACGGTAAGCTTAATTACTACCCTTCCGTCAGCAGAAGCCATCTATCCTTATGTTCTATTTTCAACTGCTTCACTGCTGATTTGAGAGCATTTCTAGCACGAATATTCCGTTTGGTAGGATTGGTTATATATTTATTTTAGACAAGAATCACTCTCATGGATTTAGATCTCTCAAAGACACGTCTCGAGAGAATTATAAAGCTACAATTTTTCAAAAAACTGACCATTCAGAAAAGTCAATATCTAATTGCTACTACATTTTTCAAGGTTGCTTATTCAAAACCCGTTTCATGTTTGACTTTTTCTTCATTTACGGTGAATCAAACCTCGTGTTAATAATTCGCACTTAATAAAAGTTACGATACTAGTATTGAATATTAACAGTTTCGTCATAATTTATTTGTGTCAACTTAATAAGACATTGAACTCTTTTATAGGTTCCATGAAGGTTATTTTGTAAATGATTAATCATTGGGAATAGATTTCTTTACAGTGATGGTGCACCATGCAGTGTTAATTATTCGAATTTCTAATTCGAATAACTTTGTTTTCTTACTATATATAAATATTTGTTACACAGCGCATTCCAATTCAGCCATTCCCATCTTACCAGAATTTATAGTGTCAATTCTGGTAGGTATAGATGAAAATATTTGTATGATCTAAAGAAAATCTCGTTATAAGTATCGTCATAATTTATTTTAAAAATGTTTATAGATATGTAGGGGTATGAGTTGATATAGATACATACATACATAGTCTCACGGCTATAACCCCGAAGAGGTAGGCAGAGGTGTATTTCTACACCCACTTTTCGCCAGATATACTTTAGTCCCACGTAATAAGGGGCGAGCCTATTGCCGTACCGGGCACATTTCCAGACTCCGTGCTGCTACTGAGAATTTCGTGACAGAAAAACCCAATAACACTGCCCGACCCAGGAATCGAACCCGGGACCTCGCGATCCCACGCGCACATTTATGCCGCAAGACCAACGAGGCAGTCGTATAGGCTTTGATGTCGAGTTTTCCGTTTTTACGCAAAGATGGTATTTGCATCGTGTTATCCCTTAGTCGCCTCTTACGACACCCACGGGAAGATAGGAAATGGTGACACTTGTATTCTATGCCGTCAACCACACGGTTGTTTATAGATACATAAAATTAAACAATGGGATAAGATACTATTTAAGATAAATACACGCCAAGACGTAGAGTTGCGGAAACAGCCCGTGCTACCAAGTACCAAGTACTATTTAAGATTGAGAATTGTGCCTTGGTAATTTACAATCGGCTCAACTGGCCCTTAAGATACATACCACTAGTAGTACGTTTTCTATTTACTAGTTAAGAAGAGCGAGTTGTTATTAGTCAAACACTTGAGAATAAAATACCACTCGAGAACACTAATCCAATAAGTCGGTACTTCTATTGGCGCATCAATGTCATTACAACACAGAACTAGTTTTGTACCCGCTACTCGCAATAAACATGCAATGTCGTCTGAAGAAGAGCGAGTTGTTATTAGTCAAACACTTGAGAATAAAATACCACTCGAGAACACTAATCCAATAAGTCGGTACTTCTATTGGCGCATCAATGTCATTACAACACAGAACTAGTTTTGTACCCGCTACTCGCAATAAACATGCAATGTCGTCTGCAAACACGTGGTTACTCCATTGATAACCGGGTCCCTACCACTTGTTCGTGCCATTGTCAATCGACCTTCGTTATTGTGAAAGGTTCTAGTGCTATCACATCGACTGACCAAAGTCGCGTGCGACGGGCTTCGGCGATAACGCGTTGCGATTTTCGGCAAAGACGAATTCACAAGTCGATTACAAACCAATAGTAGTGTGCGAATCGAAGACAGGGAAAAACTGTTTATCAAATGACAAGTTGGTTTTTAAGTGAAATTATCTGTGTCATTAAAATGTGCAAGAGAGTGCTAATAAATACATATACTGTGGGTGCATAAAACATTGGTACACTATTCAATTGTATGATCTGTTTAGTGCTACATGACTTTTGCCAGAAGCAAAGCCAAGGTGCAAAACCTTGGTATAAATAGGACCTGTCAACAAAAACAATACATAAATAAGGTAGGCCCGTATTTCAAGGTTGTTTATGTTACGTAATGACAACTGATGACTAGCCCAATTTAATCCAATGTTTTCTATCGTATTTGCAAGCTTTATTTTAAAGCGAAGTATAGAATGTAGAGATCTAAATAAGAAGTCCCTTATATCTTCTGCAGATCAAGCAATATATGTAATTGGTATACCTGGAATAAGAGTACTTAGGGATCCAGGAATTTGTTTTGGTTAAATGGGAGCTGGTACCTATTGAAGGAAGGTTTCATCAAGAGTACACTAAATGCCATTCGTATTTAGGAAAAGCAGTTGTTTTTGGAAATAATTGATTCCTTTAGCCTATCCTTCCCCTGGATAGGACGCTTTGTGCTATTTATTTTAGCTATTTATTAAGAATTGAAAATGTCACTACCTCATTTCATACCGTGGGTGCCGTAAGAGGCGACTAAGGATAATAGCCGATATAAGTAGTATCTTTGCGAAGAGATGAAATCTCGACGTCAAACCTTGTAGCAACCCGTCTGGCCAGAGCGGTATGTATGGTAGGCCAAATTCAACTATTGTCTCATGCTACTGTGAAGTAAATTACGAGACGCTTAAGTCCAACAGTGGACTGCGAAAGACTGTAAAATCTATTCGACCACATCGCTATATGCTCTTAGAAAATATATAAAATTGTAAAACTATATGAAAATATATTCTTGTTGCCTTGCACTTTCGACATAATCTAGGTTTCTAACAGAGGCATTTTCCTGTGACCCTGTTCTCACAATTATGTTTATCCAAAATGCAGACTCGTCAATGTTATAATGCTCCATGTTATTCTCATTATAATTTGGTCAACTATTTTTGATAATTAGGATAGCGTAATTAGCTGTGATGATTTTCTACATAGCTATTATTATAGTACGCTACTATTAAAAACATAGTGTGCATCTAAATACTATATTTGGTTAGTAGTGACTGCATAATGCTTGATTACTTATGCTAAATATTTTGCAAGCGTATCATCAAATAAAACGTATTTAAGCAAACCACAAAGGCCTTATTAAAATTAAACAACTGATTATAACAAAAAGCTAGATTCTATTCTGAATTTAGAATGTCAAGAAACTTTTAAAGATGGTAATTATTTATCGCAATTCATCAAAACAAATTAAAAAAAAATACTGCCCCCGTGGTCCAGTGGATACCGCATGCGTCTGCTGATCGGAGTTCCCGGGTTCGATTCCCGACTCGGGCAAAAGTGTTTGTGAGTTTTTCCGAATTCTCAATAGCAACACGGAGTCTGGTGATGAGCCCGGTAGCGGCAATAGGCTCGCCCCCTATTACGTGGGACCTAAAAATTCATGGCGAGATGTGGGTGTAATATTACACCTCTGCCTACCCCATCAGGGATACAGGCGTGAGTCAATAAAAAAAATCTATTCTGAATCTAGAATGTCAAGAAACTTTTAAAGATGGTCATTATTTATCTTAATTCAGAATTCATCAAATGAATTTAAAAAAAAATCTTAAAATATGCACAGATAAGGCTAGAAGCATATTTTGAAAATAACATTTTCAGAATTTCGAATGATTTAACATGATTGATAAAAGACTTGCTTCCTAAAAATTTGAAGCAGAATTATAAGGACAGAAAAACCCATTTGGTAACAGATTTCGGTTACACATTGGATTTTTCGATCTTCAGAGACCTTCATAACGGTTGTAACATGACCACAAGGTTTACCTCAACCTAAATTATGTAGAATCATACATCTAATGTGGTGCCACCGCAGACTGTAAAATCATTCAAGGAATTCATGTTGCGACGGTCTGAAGAAGGACAGTTGTCGATTTGTGTGGGCTGTTATAATGATTGTTTTGTTTAGAAGTAGATAAAGAACACTAAGCGAAAGCATAAAGCATTACCCGAATAAATAACCACAGACTAGCAATTTTTCCAGTAATACCACTGACTACTGCAGAGCCAAGCTCTCGCATTCTCTTATAAATCAAAATTGGTTACTGTGCCGCGGGGGACTTAACATATCTTCACGCATTTTATCCCCGAAGGGGTAGGCAAAGGTGTATTACCCCCCCGTGGGATCTCCACCTTGTCGTGGTGGGGGGCTTAGTAACCGTGGATTTGATTTTCACCCACGGTGAAGCTAAGCGGGATCCCGACAGGGGACGCTCCACGTGGGCTTGCGTGGGGCCTGCGTAGGATGCGTCTATAGGTGCGGGTGCGGGGGACAGTTCTGTCTGTCCCTCGCAGTCGGGTGCGGTCGCGGGAGGAACGGCGTGTCGGTGTTGCGTTGCCGCGCGCCCTATCTCCCGCGACCACCACACCATCGTTGCGTCGCGGTGGGGCCGCAGAGGAAGAGGAGATGCGGTGTTGCGTTGCCGTCCTCCCTATCCTCTGCGGCCGCCCAACACCTTCATCCGCCGCCAAGGGGGTTTCGTTCGGGGCCCGCCTGACCATCTGGCGGGCCAATACCCGTCGGGGGGTAGCGAGGAATGCTTCGGTGAAACCCTACCCTCCGACACATGGGTACATGAGGAACACGGGTTGGTTTTTAGTCAGTAAGAGTCTGACAGTTCCCTTCGTCCTTCCCCCCCAGGGCGAAGGGACTCCATGAGGATTTTCCAACCCGACACCAAAAAAAAAAAAATGGCAAAGGTGTATTACACACCCACACTTCGCCAGATATGTTTCGGTACCAAAGTAATAGGGGGCGAGCCTATTGCCATCTACCGGGCACATTGTTAAGCGAGCGTTAATTAATATTTTTAATACACACATAACTTCGAAAAGTCATAGATGTGTGCCCGGGTTAACTGGGGATCGAACCCGAGACCATCGTCTCGGCAGTCCGTTACGTACACCACTGGGCTATCGCCGCTCTAACTGGGACTTAACTAACATTAAAATAATGGACGGTAAGAACTCGAGACAAGACGCCCGACTCACTGGCACTGGCGAAGTGACCACTTAAACCACTACGCAATAGGTGCAACCAAACACATCATCACCAGCCTTTAGCATTCCACTGCTGGACTAATCCTCTCCTTTGAAAGGAAACATTGGCCTACTATACCACGCTGGCCAAACGGGTTGGTATAGGGTTTGTATCAAGTTTTTCTTCTCTTACAGTGCTGTTCTCTGCATGATATGCTCCCTCTGTCGGCTCTTACGACACCCATGGGATGATATTGGGTGGTGACATTCCGTATTCTTAATCCGTCACCACACGGACCACTGGCTGGCTTGGGGGGGCTGCCAGCAAACACATTGTATTTAAAAAAGAGACTTCAATATCGAGCCTTCAGCTTACTATAATTATGTAGTTGCATTCATCATCATCCTTCAAGCGTTATCCCAGTTGCAACCTGGGGTCTGCTTACTAGTCTGTAACTTATTAAACTGAATATTAGCTTTTCGACAGAGCGTCTGCCTGTCTGATCTCTGTAACCCAAAGGGATTCTGATATTCCATGGCTTAGACTAAAGTCAGTTTATTCAGAGAGGACCTGATTCCCTATAACCACTGTCAGAGATCTTAACGTGCTCGTTATGTTGATGCATTAATGAGGTCATTAGTCTGCTTTATGTTTATTACTTAATAAATAAATAATTATGAATATTCATATGAATTCTGAATAATAATTATAACGTTTAAGTGAACTCAACTCATCACAATAACATAATCACTTACCATTACTGCATATTGAATAAATTATAAAAACTTAGCATAAGCCTCACGTAGCCCTAAGTAACCTTGTTACAAGACACAAAAGGAAACAAAATAGGACTACAAAACCGTAGATAGATCAGGGTTTAAGTCGTCAGTCAAGCAGGGTCACATGCACAAGTGTCCTGCATTGCATTTAAACAGCTTGTATCATTTTAACAATATATTATCATAAATTGTCTATGAATACACTGATGATAACGGCCAACTATAGTCTTGTGACATCCTATTGGACAAGAACCTTTGCGTAGCAGTCCGAGGGTCTCGTGTTCAAATCTACCGGTTCAAAGTTACCGGTTGGAAGATATCAGTGAATCTGAGGACGAGGCCGTGTTGACCTATTAAATTGTCCATGTAAGTGTTGAGTTTTCACATGCTTCGTGCCACTGACAGCTCGCAATTTATGTCAATTTGTTAACGAACTAACCGCCTTGAAGATTTTTACGGGTAGTCAGTATCTTCAAATATTCATAGAATAATGCTATTCCTTTGTGTTGAGGAGATC
This sequence comes from Euclidia mi, assembly GCA_944739405.2. Lineage (NCBI taxonomy): Eukaryota > Metazoa > Arthropoda > Insecta > Lepidoptera > Erebidae > Euclidia > Euclidia mi. The sequence continues at coordinate 16,374,890 of OX123197.2, forward strand.
AGACGGTGTTCTGTCAAATCCAGTCAGACTAGACAATGGCTCCGATTTTTTAATGAAATGAGACATGATACGTGATTGTAAGACGTACCTATCTGTACAGAATTTAGAACTAGCAGCGACTTTAAAAAAATCACCTCCATCAAAAAACCAGACTCGTGATTTTAGGTAGGTGGAACGTGTTCGATAAGTCATCCAAACCTGATCTCTGATTTGCGAAACAAACGTAACCATCTTTTTATATATTTTGATCAATTGTGAGAAAAGTGGTTGTGTATGTTATGTAAACGTCCATCCGTCATGGCGTTTGGTGTTTTTGAGCGAATTTTCAATGACAAATAACGAGCCCAAGGAAAACCCAGGATCTGAAACCCAGATTGCAGGTTATTAACGTACTTATTATAAATCATATATTTTTATCTTTTACAAGAGTCAATGTGCAGTACTTATTACTAAAACTATTGAACCTACTGCGCAGCCAGAATAAAAATTGACAGCACTTTGCACATGAATAAAACTTTACGCGCAGTATACCAGATTGTTTTCTGATGTTAATCTGCAAACTGCAGCTAACATTTATGATATATTTGTATGCTAATCTCCACATATTCGATTAGATTAGCATACGTTTGACATGACGCAACAAAAATGCAAACTGTTTCACAATACTAGCAGACCTTCAAAGCGTCAAGATGTGATTATAATATATAGGCTAACTCTTAAATACATGTTATTAAGAATCTTATTCCTAAAAATGTGTAGGTATATATCGATAACGGTGGCAAACGGACAATGCAGGGGTAGGCTAGTGAAGATACCAACAAACTACCATGCAGAATATCAGGTTCGTACCGACGACGCGCATCACTGGCCTTTCGAAGTTTTATGTTTACTAAATTAATAAACCCCGTGAATCGACACTATATTAAGTTATCGGAGCTGATTGTCATGGAGATCATTATCAGTCCTTATGAAAAGTTCTATCACACCTGGCTAGGCTGGAAAGCAGACTTTAAGGCGAAAGTCTGGGAAGCAACCGGGATAACTCTAGAAGAATGATGATAATGATTCACGGCAAACAGGCTAACAAAGTGATAGTAAGCGACTAAGTGTAGTCTTCATATGCCACTTATACCTGTGACGTCTACAAGACATCGCTACCTCTAGAGATGGTGGATGGTGATAATAGTGGAAAAGGCGAAGCCGTCCACCATCATCACAGTCTACTCTCTTACTGTTTTCCCCTTAGGTACTCCTGATTCTTTTCTCTTATAGGATAAAGAAAAAGGATGAGATGAGTCTTTAGCTGTAGTTGCCCGGTCAACCGACCCATGCGTGCTGAAAAGTGTAATAAAATATTCAGTTGTATTATAGAAGCAGTATAAATGAGAGTGAGAAAGTTTTGAAAATGTAGATATTTTAAAAACTATGAAAATTCGTTCATATACTTCACATTAATCGATTTATCTATTACGGAAATAAAAAAAAATTAAAATATTTTTTGTTCTTCTTGGTTCGTTGCTTCTTGACTGTTTCTGAGATCTTATTCCTGCTGCAGATATACTTGAAAGTCTTCTTCGTGTAATAAACAAACAAACGTTGCTCTACGTCTTTTACTTTCAGTAGTAGTAGTTTTTTTTAAATAGACAACTCCCGCATTAGGACTAAATCCTGTGTCGCGGGGCCTTTACAAACATACAATTAACGGACACAATGAACACCCAGACTCGAAACAACAATTGCCACAAAAAGTGTTGCCTCGTGTGGAGATCGAACCCACAACACTCGGCCCCGTGTGAAGCGGTGAGGCGGCCGCTTAAACTATTACGCCAGCCGTGCAGTCGGTTTACATTTTAAATTAAATTATGCATCACATAGATTTATGGCTTTATAAGACAAGTAATAAATTAGCATAATACGTATGTGTAGTGTCAATTATATAGATGACCTTGGCTCGATTACGATCGTTACAAGTGCTAGTTTTATAGCAAATTGATTAATATCTTAATTTATATGGTAAGTAAGCAATTAGTAAAATTTGATTGTTTTGACCGGTGCAGGGTAAGTAATTTAAATTAGGAAATGTCCATTGGGTTCTGTGTTCTAAAAGATGAGTGGAGTGTATCGACAACTAGGTCGATGTCCCGGACGTTACGTCAGACTTTTTTATAATATATTAAAATATTACTATGTTATAAAATTGTTATACATACATAAATAGGCTCACGCCTGTTTGCCGGAGGGCTAGGCAGAGACTACGCAACGATGCTGACATATTATCTCTCTTGCTTCATTCACTCCCATCAAATTTCTCATGCATGCTCTTCGGTTAACCTGTCCTTTTTTTAGGATGTCTCCAATCTGGTAGGAGAACGGCCATCTAGGTCTTCCCCTTCCTCCTGTCCCATTCACACTTGACTTATATAACTTCTTGGTCAGTCTTGCGTGATCCATCCATCCTCTCCATGTGTCCAAACCATCTTAGCATACCTTTCTCAATGGTTGTCACTACATCTTCTTTTACCCCACAACATTCTCTTATCACACAATTCTTTATTCTGTCGTTTAAAGACCCTCCACACATACTTCTGAGTTCTCTTATTTCATGTCTATTCTGCCATACCCAACTTGCACTACCGTACATAATTGTAGGTACTTACACCCCTCTATGCACAGCTCAACGTGCCTTTTTGGACACGTTTTGACTGTTCATAAAAGCCTTCAAAGCTCAATTCAACCTATTATCGTCTGCATTAACTTAACTTAAATTGGTATAGTCATATAAATTATGCAAAAAACACTGAATTCATTGTTCAATTTGTTCAAGTTATTTGCTATTAACTCTGTGCATCCACATCACTCGCATTAGGATTTAATACGTATAACAGGAGACTTTACAACTCCTTACTGCTCAGGTAAAGGACACTAAAGCAATCCAGACTTAGAGCAACATTTTTTGGATCCACGTTATTCAGCGTAAACTTTTTTCTAACGTTTATGAGAATGGACCGGGCACACCATCTACCCATTGCCATCCCATCATAATTCGAAGATCTGATCGCCGTTGAGCCAGGGGTGTTCTACAGTGGCGGTATCGTACCGGATGACGCAATATAAAAGGCTTCCCGCTAGGTGGACTGACGACCTGATTGGAATCGCGGGAAGCGATTGTATGCGGGCGAGTCAAGTACTATGAAAAGCCGGCTGAAATAATGATGATATTTAATAGAATGTTTCAGTTAAACAGTGCAATCAATTTTGAATTAGCTGTAGCCATTGAAAAGCAATAATACTCGTAATTAGCCGGCCTAATTGCTAGTAGTAAAAAATTGTTACGAGAAATAATTATTTGCAAGCGTCAGTTGCCCCTGTTCACATGTGTATATTCATACATGTCCTTGTGCTTGTTCAACAGAAATGTATCTGAACTCTATATTTAATTCAAAATACATATATTGAGATATAATTAAAAAAGACACGTAAATAAACAATTACCCACTATGAATTAATGTTAAAAAGTTTACGAGAATACCTCAGGCTTCAACCGCCCTAAATTTTACCCCGATTCTACTTCTTAGAATTCTTCTAATTATTGGAGATAGAATTGAAAAGCTCCTAGGTACCTATGTGATAAAAAGAACCCACTGTAAAAAAAATCAGTTGCGTTGGCTCTTTCAAGTAGGGTGCGCATCTCCCAAGATTCAGTCCGTTATAATCGGCAGATTGGCAAGACTATAGGCTGTCTAAATTTGGCGTTCCTAGTATCAGTAACATTGTGTTCTGCGATGATGAAGTCATTCATACTGATTTCTTTTTATTGTAATAGGCGGCAAACGAGCAGACGGATCGCCTGATGGTAAGCAATTACCGCCGCCCATGGACACAAGCAACACTACAGGAGTCACAAGTGCGTTGCCGCCCCTTGGGGTCGGGAAAAGGGATAGGATGAGGATTGGGATGAGGGAGAAGGAATGACGGATAGGGCCTCTGGCCCTCTCACTCACCGTACGAAACGCAACAGTTTAAGTACTGTTACTTTACGTCGATTTTCTGTGAGAGGGTAGTACTTCCCCGGTCGAGCCGGCCAATTCATGCTGAAATCAGCAAGGCTCTACTACCGGACTGCGATGATATGTCAGTCAGGACAAGTGATGTTATGTAAGTACTAGACGTTGCCCACTGCACCGCTCGCATGGGACAATTTTACCCCCTTAGGGTGGCAATTTCCAATAACTCTCTATTAGCGCTCCCGTACAGTTCTCAAGGAACACACACGCTAAAATAACATCTTCTTACGCCCACTAGTTTCGGCTGCGCGTTGTCTGTCAGACAGTCACAGTAACGCAAGTATGTTATATACAATATGTTGATCTGCACCTGCAAAATAATACAATATAGACAGTATACTTATTTACCTAAAATTATTTCAAACAGTGTGCGACGATATAAAACCCTACTTTCATTCAATGTTACTTAGTAAAACAGGATATTATGCAGTATAAGACTGCACGGTAGGTATATGTGGTTGTGTGTCGATTTCAGGGCGATCAGCTGAGCGGTGGTGGCGGTCAAAACACCGAGCTGATTTTTTAAATCACGAAAAAAAGTGTTTAAGATTTAATGAGTAATCTTTTCATGTATTTGTATTCAGTTATAGTAGTATATTCAATTATTCACCCCTGAAAAATTTTGCAAATGCATATCAACACACTGTATACAGATAATATATGATATGATGATGAAAACTGAATGCCATATAATATAATTTTCAGAACATTTCCCAATAGGTTGGTGATCGTCCGCGCGTCCGCGCATTGGCAAACATCCTCATCCCGCCAAAAAGTGCAGTGAAAAAGAATAATTGCAGCGATTCGGCCGTGAATTAAACCGCGTTTTGTGCAACGCAAATTTTAATCTTTATTCTAATGCTACGTAAAAAATATTAATTCATGTTGAAACAATACAGAAAGGTTCGGTATGAATCTTTAATTTATCACAAAATTATTTATTTTTTGGTGTCAAATGAAATAGGGTAGGAAGAAAAATCCAGTCAAGATACAAATAAACTGCTACGGGATATCAGGTTCGATTCTGCGGTGCTCACCTCTGACTTTTCGAAGTTACGTGCGTTTGGCATTGTTAATTGTTGTTTGACCCATGCCTTGGAGAGGATTAGCGGCTGTCATGAACATATTTATCAGTCGTTATAGGGAGTTAGTTTCCTTAAATAAACTACACTGTTCAAATCCATGGAATGTCGCTATCCCTGCGGATTGTGATGATCTGACGACAGTCTTTCTGTGGGAAAAACAATATGCTGTCATATCTTGTTAGACCAATAAGCGGATCTCGGGTTCCAAAGCTTGAATGCATCGGGTTAACGCTAGGACGATGATGATAATGATACGAGAAACGACGATATTCTCAATAAAATGGCGATAATAGGTTCAGATATTGCAACATCCATAAGACATCATTAACAAAGAAGGTTAAAATAAATCATAACTACGATTGGATTTTTTTTACGTTACATGTTTATATATTTATTTATTTATTTTTAATTTTAACTATATACATTGCTATTTTACATAATCATAATATCTAAATATATATATAGGTACATAAATCTAAAAATAAAAAGTGAAAATATGTACAGGTGTGTTTAGGCGTCGTAGAATGCCTCCGCATCAATATCATCGGGTAACGTGCCCAGAAGGCTGGCAGCATTGCCACGCTGGATGGCAATGCTGATTCTTTGAGCAAAGAATAAACCAGCCCTCTGGCTCACGTGAGACGTCGATTAACCGTTTAGATATATCTCGGAATAAAGAGCAAGCGCTCGGACCCCATGAGCCTAGCGTTTCCACCCCAAACGGCTCAAATACGTAATTAGCTACTAGATTACTGTATTTGCGCCGTTTGAGGGTTTCCGCAGATGCAGCAGCAGCGCCAGCATGGCCGCCCGTGCTTGGAACATGGGATGGCGCGAGGGTGTCTACGCAGGTTGCGTCCCACACCAAAGGTCTACCCATTTTCCATGGCAATAATGACATACCGTCAGGTCTCTTCCCATCGTCGCGTACCAAACCATTTGGTTCAAGTACAGCTGGTACGCCAGACATGACAAGAGCACGACGGATTATGTCATTTAGGTTAGCATGACGAGAAATTCTACCAGCGCTTCTGCTGCAAGACAGCCCATTGTGTCCGAGGCTATCGACGTCTTCTCCACAATGACATCGATGCGGAGAGACACACGGAACGATTGGATTAATATTAAAAAGTTTGGACAGCCAAGCATGTATTTTAAAGAATTTTGATAAGATGAATCAAAATTCTAGTTATGATTTATTTTAACCTACATTGTTAATGTCTTATGGATGTTGCAATAAGAACTAACATTATGATTATAATAATAATGTATCTTTAATAAGTAAAATAACGTGATTTTATATGATAAATGTTTTATACTGAAACCGCAAGATTACGTGGTTTCAATTCTACGATAACGATGTAACAAAAAGTCATGGTCAAGAACTGTGAACCCAAATACATACATATATCAAATAGAGATCGTCGAAATGTATTTCTTCTTCGATCACGTGTCGTTGCACGTATTGCAGTTAATACCAAATAGTAATTTTATTTTTTGGAGTTCCGTAGCCAAAAATTGCAAAACACGGAACCCTTGTAAATTCGCCATGTCTGTCTGTCTGTCCTTCCGTATGTCACAGCTATTTTGTCGAATAACACTAATCCCGCACTAGGAATGCCAATAGAAACAATAATCAATGAACAAAAATCACTCGTCTCAAAAATTTTTTGAAATCGAACCCACAAAACGTGAGGTAGGTATTCCATAATTTAATAATATTGATAATTGAATCATTTAATGGATAGAACAACTACGCCATCGTAAGTTCAAGTCACCTAATATTATTTGATCTATATTAATAGACCCATTATATTCAAAGTAATCTAAATTAAACGTACATATAATCAACTAACATGCATTCTAGACATGATTGCATCAAACGGATTCAAACATCGATCGTATTCTTCCGCTATCAATATTCATACGCGCAGAACTACCGGTGACCCCCACGTCTGCTCGTGCACAACTCTACGTTTGACATTGGCATCGTTTCGCCTACTCACCTACGGTCAACGCAGTAGGATTTGCAAGGTAGCTAAATAATAATAAAGATTAGAAATTATGAATAAACTATTTTTACAAATTTAGACTGACTGTTGGTCTCGCGGCATAAATGTACGCGTGGGATTGTGAGGTCTCGGGTTCGATTCCCATGTCGGGCAAAGTGTTATTGGGTTTTTCCGTTAGGAAATTCTCAGTAGCAGCACGGCGTCTGGTAATGTGCCCGGTACGGCAATAGGGTCGCCCCCTATTACGTGGGACCTAAAATGTGGGTGTAATATTACACCTCTGCCTACCCCTTCAAAAATATAATATTTTGATAGACATTGAGAAAGTAACTGCACGCCGCGCGCCGGTGTAGTGACTTCGTTTTTGGCCGGCACAAAAAAATCACATTCCTCATAATTATAGTTATTAGGTTTAAAGTCTGAAGGCCAATTTTCGTAATTATGTTCGTTCAAAATGCCGTTTCGATTTAGTCGCGGTTGCATACTTCATATCAGTGCTTAGTATAAAACAAAGTCTGTCTTCTGTCTGTCTGTTTTTATGTATGCCTAAATCTTAAAAACTACGCAACGGATTTTAATGCGGTTTTCTTTAATAGATGGAATGATACAATAGGAAGGTTTATATGTATAATTGACGCGGGTGAAGCCGCTGGTGACATCTAGTAGGTATGTCATAAATGGTATTCTCCTAAATTAACGGAAACATCTATTATGATATCGTGACTATAACTGGAATTCGATCGATTTGTATGTGTCTAATAAGACTACATTTATTAAAATATATGTGCTACAATAGACTGGCGTTATCATGCAAGCGAAATCGAGAGTATGCACAAAGCTAGTAGATAATAGCTATAAAATAGGACAAATATTGCAAATAGTCCCGACGCGACGCTACGAAGTTCACATAGAGGTTAGGAGGACGCGAGATAAAACCAACAACGATATTAGTCTATGTTTATATCACGCCTTGTTGTAATATGAGTACATTCTACTAATAACAATGACACCAAACTGAAACAGTCAAAACAATAAACGCGTTTTGTACTAGGTAGAAATTGTATACATTCACTACTTTTACACATACTTAAAAATAGACGTTACCTTAGAGCCTGCCTATAGTTAGTTAGTTAGTTGGTCGTGGGTTTTCCGCATTTAGCCACTTATTTGGGCCATTGTGCGTAAGTGGCGACTTGATTGACGCCGACTACTCATACCACCTTAGCTCCTTCCAGAAAGCCATTAGTTGGCTGATGTCGTTCAAAGCCTCACACATGGTTCTGGGGTTGTTCAGCAGCTTTGCCCGTTGGTCGCTCACACTTGTGCAGTGCAGAATGACGTGAGCGGGTGTTTCTTCGGTTTCCATGCAGCCCCTGCACAGTGGGCTGTCCGTAACGCCTATGTTCAATAGGTGCTTGTTGAGTGGACATTACCGTGGCCGGTTATTATGCCTGTCAGATGCTTAAGAGTTTTTCTATTAGAATGCAGCAGCTTGTGCGAGAGTCGCTTGTTCAAGCAGGGGATAGCATATTTTGTTTGTCTGCATTCTTTTATGTCTGCCCACTGTTTTTCATGTTCATGTGCGGTTCTCTCGCGTAGCCACGTTTTGAGTTGGCTTGGCGGTATCGGTACAATCGGCTCGGGTCCCATTATCATTGTGTCCGATCCTTTCCGTGCCAGTTGGTCTGCGGCGTCATTGCCTGCGAAGTTGCTGTGGCCTTTAATCCATTGCAGCGTAACCTGATTCTTCTCTGCAATCTTTTGCAGCTCTAGGTGGCATTCCATGATGAGGCCGCTGTTAAAGCAGTTGCTGCGGAGAGCTTGTAGTACAGAGACACTGTCTATGACACTAATGCGTATAGACAGGTCACTTACGTTCCTAGACGCGATTGCTGTTGCGGCTCTTGTTATCCCAACACACTCGGCTTGGAATACGGTGTTATGAGTGCCAAGGGATGTTGAGATGTTGATATTTAAGTCATGGGAGAATACGCCCGCACCTGTCCCGTGCTTCGTTTTTGAGCCGTCTGTGTATACTCTGACTTCGTGTATACCAGAGCTGGCTTTGTGTTCCTCCTGTAATTGGATGCGATATTTTTTGTCAAAGACAAAGGTTTTAGGGATGAGATCGCAAGCGGCCTCTAGCATCGGGATCTCTTTGGTTAAGGTCCCTTTTAGGCGTGCGTGGGTTATTCGATCATCCTTTCTCCACAGCCAGAGCTTGTCTAGACGGATTGCTGCAGCGCCAGCTTCCTGCTGGATCATTAGGTGCAGCGGTCTTAGGTCCAGTAGTATCTCCAAGGCGGCTGTTGGGGTGGTCTTCATGTAGCCTGTTGTGGCCAAGCAGGCTAGGCGTTGAAGGAGTTATAGAGCCTGCTTATATAAATAAATAAATTTGAATATTTGTGTAACGGATCTATATCGCGTAATTATTTGAAAATAGTTTTCACCTCTATATCTTGGATCGCAATTGGGCAAACGCCAAGAAGACGATGATTTCTGTTTTGTTATAATTTCTAAGGTGATGATATCCTTTTTTTTTACTACGGTGGAAACTCCTTATGAGCCATCTCAACTCGACGCCAACCCGGCCAGAGTGTGAACCGGTCGATCACACTCTGACCGGGTTGGCTGGGGACTGGCGGAGGAGGTGTGTGGAGGCTCTCCCCTAAAGGCGTTCGGGGCATACCCACTAAAACCGCGGTGTCCCTACATGTCCCGTGTAGTGGCGTGGTCACGCGATTCGCGGATAACATACTTTTCCGTGACCCCGCCCGGGATTGGCCCGCCGTTGGTGTTGGCGGGCCCCGTCGCGTTATGACTTGTGAAGCGGGGCGGACACAGTAAAACGGCCGCGGAGGATAGGGAGGACGGCAACCTGACAACACCGCATCTCCGCTTCCTCTGCATCTAGATCATGGCACTATTGTTACGTATGCTGACGACACTGCGCTTATTTTCTCAGCAAACACCATTACAGAAGCTCAGAAGTATGCACAACAAGGGTTTAACGTAGTAAATAACTGGCTTAAACATAATCCACTAACCTTAAATACTGATAAGACTAAATTCGTTCGATTTTGTATGCGTAACCCCCAAGCACATAACAATTCTTTTCACTTATATGCACATAACTGTTATCCTAACTCAAACAACATTTGCACCTGTCCGGAAATTAATAGCACTACTAATATTAAGTATTTAGGGGTTATATTGGACGAAACCCTTTCCTATAAACAACATATCGCCGCTTTAACATCTAGGCTACGAAAATTATTATTTGTATTTAAAAAACTTCGCTTTATTTTAGATCATAACCTCATTATACAGATGTACAAGGCATTGTGTCAGTCCATAATCCAATACTGCATTACCTCTTGAGGAGGTATAGGAAAATCTTTAATGCTCTCTATAGAGCGAGCGCAAAGAGCCCTTCTTAAAGTGGCCACCCGCCGACCTTACCGATTCTCTACAAGCCTTCTGTATGAATCATGCAAAGTGCTAAAGGTTCGTCAACTGTTTATATTGTACACAGTACTAAAACAGCACACTGCGCTTACGTACAACGCCAACCTTACTAACACCAAGAGACAGAAAGATATTGTCTGTAGTTCAAGCTCTGAATCAAAGTTTGTCTTTACTCATAGATTTTTGAAGAAACATCTATTTATGACCTAAGTTATGTAAGATCGAAACAATGCATCTATCAGTATTTACATTCATTGAAATATGATCAGACCGAAGAACTGCTGACTGTGGTCAAATAATTATACGTTTCATATTAGTTTTAAAATAATTCTAAGTAGGTATATTTTTATTTAGAAACATTACGTTTAATATGTTTATGATAAATATTGTGATGACTGCATAACTCAGATCAAAATCACTTACTGTAAGTGCCTTTAACGCCTGTGGCACAGGTTTACCCTAGTACAGGCACCTCATTATTTTACCTAAATTACTTTTTAAGAACTGTATGTATATTTTTGTGATGTATGAAAATTAATAAATTTTTATTATTATTATTTATTATAGTGAGAAGAGGCCCTTGCCCAGCAGTGGGACCGTATAAAGGGCTGATGATGATGATATATTTAAACATTTTAGGAGGCATGAGGATTTCCTCTTCCTCCAAACCAAGATCTTAGCACCGCCACTGAACTAACATGTTGATCCTGGGAAACAAGTAAGAATAAAATAAATGTTTAATCTACACAACTTCAACTGCACGTGTGGCGTAGAGGATTAAGCGGTCGCCTCGTTGTTTAGCACTGTCCGAGTGTTGTGGGTTCGATCCTCACATGGGAAAACACTTCCTTCAATTTTTTTATATTCTCACGCTTGTATCCCCGATGGGGTAGGCAGAAGTGTGAATATTACACCCACATTTCGCCATAAATTTTAGGTCCCAAGTAATAGGGGGCGAGCCTATTGCCGTTACCGGGCATATCAGCAGACTTCGGGCTGCTACTGACTATTCGAAAAAAAAACCAGTAACACTTGCCCGACCCGGGAATCGAACCCGGGACCTCCGATCAGCAGTCGCATACTCTATCCACTGGACCACGGAGGCAGTTGTGATCCATAATTTAATGAATGAATGCCACACATCACAATATCGACGGCGATGACACTTGGCTTGATTTGATTATTACTTCCTCTCCTTCCTTAGTATCTTCCCACGGCCAATATCCTGCACCAGGTTTCTCCCTCCATGACCTTATATTTCTATCCTACGTCCTAAAACCTCCTAAACCAGTCCCTAAAGTCCTTTATAGGCGTTGCTTTGGTCGCATGGATGTCGATAAACTGTCCATGGATGCGGCTAATTTAAACTGGGATCATGTAATCACTGCTGTCACTATCGATGATAAAGTGCAAGCTTTCAGAGACACCGTCATTGCCCTTTACGACGTACATGCACCAGTTCGAAGAATTAAGTTAAAGCGTCCCTCAGCTCCTTGGATGACGAGGGGAATTCGAATGATGATGAGACGCAGGAATCGCGCTTTCCGCAAGTTTAAAAAAGACCGCACTGACGAAAACTGGATCTGCTATAAGGCTGCAAGAAATCGGTGTAATCAATTGATACGCAACACCAAACGCCGATTTATCCTTAACAACATAACTGTCTCATCCCCTGCCAATACCTGGAAGTTCTTGGGGACCCTGGGTATTGGTGGATAGCGTAATTTTGATCCTCCGACGACGCTTAGTTTGGATGATCTTAATCACCATTTTTCATCTGCCGTATATTTGGATCAGCACACTGAGCGTCGCACTGTAGATTACGTAAATAATCTTACCTGTTTAAATATAGACCCTTTTGAATTTTCTCCGGTGACACCTGCGGAGATCAAAAAGATTATCCTCTCCATAAAGTCAAATGCTGTGGGCTGTGACAACATTAGTCGTAAGATGATCGTCTCAATCTTAGACCATCTGTTGGCACCATTAACCCACATCATTAACTTTTCCCTTACCTCCGGCTCCTTACCATCCTTATGGCGAAAGACCTTTATCCTACCACTGCCTAAAGTAACCAATGCTTCCCTACCAAATCATTACCGACCCATTTCTATTCTCCCTTACCTTTCTAAAGTCCTGGAAGCCTGCGTCCACAAACAATTGTCCAGATTTGTTAAAATAATGAGCTACTGAGTCCATACCAATCTGGCTTCAGATCTGGACATAGCACTGTATCCGCTCTCCTTAAGGTGACTGGCGATATGAGAGCGGGAATGGAAGAAACCAAGGTCACAGTGCTGGTCTTGGTGGACTTCACGAACGCTTTTAATACCGTCAGTCACGAAATCCTTCTATCCATCCTCTACCATCTAAAGATCTCCCCGGTGGCACTGGATTGGTTTTCTAATTATCTTCAGGGACGACAGCAGTCGGTTCGCCACGGTGAGTCTTCATCTAGTTGGTGTAACCTTCAATCTGGAGTTCCTCAAGGCAGAATTCTTTCTCCATTGTTATTTTCTATCTTTATCAATCTTCTAACTCAAAACCTTCAGTGTTCGTATCATTTGTATGCCGATGACTTGCAGCTATATGAGCAGGCAGAAATAGATAACATATCTGCTGCTATTGAACGAAAAAACCTTGACCTCATCAGATTGAAAAACTGGTCAGATCGCTTTGGTGTAAACGTGAATCCAAACAAATGCCAGGCCATTATTGTGGGGAGTCAACGTATGGTCCAAAGAATTGATATTTTGGCTCTCCCACCACTAATATATGACCAGTCATCAATAAGATTTAGCTCTGTAGTAAAAGATCTTGGGTTATACATTGACAACAGTCTTAATTGGCAGGCTCATGTGACCAACGTTAGTCAGAGAGTCATAGGAACCCTGCGCACTATGTACCGCTTAAAGAATTTCCTTCCATGCAGCACTAAGGTAATGCTGGTTCAGACGTTGATTTTTCCTATCATAGACTATGCTGATGTGTGTTATTTTGACCTGAATGCAGATCTTCTCACTAAATTAGACCGACTTCTCAATAACTGCATTCGATTCATTTACAATCTTCGCAAGTATGACCATGTGTCTGCTTATCGTACTGAACTTAACTGGCTACCCATTCGTCAACGCCGTAGTATGCGTGCTCTCACTACTCTATTCTCTTTTCTTAACTCTCCTACCCCTCCTTCTTACTTGTCGTCCTACTTAAAGTACTTGTGTTTAAATCACAACAGAGATCTTCGCTCCTCTAATAACCGCCTCCTGCTATGTCCTTCCCACTCAACTAATTTCGTAAACTCCTCTTTCTTTGTCCAGTCTGTTCTTCTTTGGAATGCGCTTCCTCTTGAGATCAGGATGATTGCTAATCGGCTTTCTTTCAAGATAAAAGTTTGAGTAACTAATACTAAAACTACTAAAACTACTTTTACGTAAATTGGCAGAATCTTCAGCACAATAAGATAATTTATTTATATAGTTATGTATATAATTATATATATTACTTATATATGTTTTTCGTATATATACCTTTATTTATTAGTTTATGTTTGTACTATTGGTATTTATTTATTTATTGAAATATTAGTATGTATTTATATATTATCAAAAATATTAAATTAATCTTATATTTCTTCCTACAAAAGTTCGGAACGCACCTACATCTATCATCTCTGCATCACCTTAGGTTGACTGTTAGAGAATGCCTTTGGCATTAAGTCCACCTATGTACATATTTTATTTGTGCAAAAAGTAAATAAATAAACAAATAAATTTGCTGTTTCGAGTCTGGGTAAACTTTGTGTCACTGGCTCTACGTCTACTTTGTACTTTGGGTGTACCTGACTAAAGTGCTAAAAAGAAAACGTCACCTATAGGTAGTAAAGCCTTACTGATTTCTGCAGAAATGGGCCGGGCTTGACCGAAAGTAGGTACTACACTCGCAAAGAATATCGACGTAAACTAAAGGTGAATGCACACTTAACACACACACCGCGTCGAATCGTCCGAAGGGGAAGTGTGCGAGGTTTCTTGCGATTTCATATACAGAATTCTTAAATTCGGTTCGTTCGATTCGTTCGACGCTTTCGGCTCGGATAAGTGTGCGTTCACCATAACAGTACCTATATTGCCAGGTGTCGATCGACGAGTGACCCGTAGCCTTTTCGGGTTGGTACCCACTGGTCCCCTAATATTCGTCTCCCGTAATAAAAGTTGTAGATTGGTCCCCTATTTAGGTACCCATTGGTACCACGGTAGGGGACCAGATAATTTTAATTATTTTTTCAGGTACCCACTCGTACCCTGGAATCAAATTAAAGATTCGGCACCTACTCAGGTGCGTTTTGGGCACCTAATAAAAACCATTTTAATTTTAGGTAAAAAATATTGTCATCGTTGTACATTCGTGTACAATATTAATAATTAAGTAATATCAATAGGTAATTTAAAGTATGTACTTTAAAATAATCAAATTATATTATAGTATATATGGACTCTCATCGAATTGGCTAACTATATTGTTGGCTACTGTTCGCATTTTCCCGGAATTTGTCAAGGTGCAATCAGTTTGTTTTAAGTTTACTCGCTAATCTAAGCGCAGTTAACTGGACTCTCGAGTAAAAGTAAATATTAATTAGTGTGTGTGTTCTGTAAAATTAACTATTGAATTAAGGGAGTGACCAAATATGAGTAAAAAACATGTAAGTAGTATTTTTTACACTAGTTTACATAGCTCATATACTGATAAGTACACAGTTTATATTTTTCGGAGCTAGTTTTGAATATTTATAGGTAAAACATTTTAGAAATCGATTTTATGAAAGGTTATGAGATTTTTTTCTTGTTTCGTATCTACGTACGTACTCATAATCTCTGTCTCTGTTCTAACTCTTCGTCACCCGTCTCTGTTCCAACCCTTGTAACTAAACTAGAAAACGTTGGTATAAGAGAAATCCCTCTTAAATTTTTTAAAGACTACCTCACGGATAGACGACAAATGGTAAAGATAGACCAGTTCACTAGTGACGCGGCGGATGTGTCATTCGGCGTGCCACAGGGAAGCGTACTGGGACCTACACTTTTCCTAACGTATATAAACGATCTCTGCAACTTAAAAGTATTAAACGCTAAAATTTTTGCCTACGCCGATGACACGTCTGTTGTCTTCTTTGGGAAAAACTGGTCGAAAGTCAAACTTCACGCAGAGCTGGGTATGGCCCAGATTGCTAACTGGCTCAATGACAATCTCCTCACCCTAAATACATCCAAAACCGATTACGTCTGCTTCAGCATCTCAAATCGTTCGCAACCTGAGGAGGACTTTACAATTAAAATACACTCTTGTAACAAACCTTTTTATAATACCAGTAAGAGTCCAAAAAATAGATAAAGTACCACAAGCAAAATATTTAGGTGTCATAATTGACCAACGGCTTTCGTGGTACTCTCATCTGGAACACATCACTGGAAGGCTTAGGAAACTTGGTTGGATTTTTAAAACCTTACGGTATGTCGTCCCTACTCAAATCAATAAAAATATAGGTCCGCCTAGAAATCTATTAAATGAAGTTTATAATGCAATAGCAAAATCAGTTGTGGTATACTGTATCCCTATTTGGGGAGGTGCAGCGAAATCAAAATTTATAGAAATTGAACGAGCACACCGAGCTTTAATAAAAATAATGTACTTTAAAAAAGTTAGATTCCCTACAGAGAGTCTTTATCAGATAAGCGGTCTGCTTTCTGTTAGGAAATTATACATTGTCCACACTGTTTTAAAAATATTGTAAAGGTGAATATATGTAAAGTATAAATCCTGCATATCCCTGAGGAATTTTATAAGTTATATAAGTTTCATATAGAAAAATCTATTTACAAATTGACAATGTACCTATACGTACTATACGTAAAATATTGCTGACACTTCGAATACGTTGTACCTAATATACAAAAACAAAAGTAAATTAATACAATTGTATGGCGTATACGAAAATGTCGATAAGTGCGTTAAAAAAAAGATATCATTTATAAAACAGTTACTTAAAAATCAATCGTACGTGACTGTGAGTATGTATAAAAAGTACAAATAAATACGATTTTTTTGATATCTAAAAGACTGATTGTTATTAACACTTATTAATAAATGTGATATCTTTTTATTTGTTTAATTTTTACCTTTAGTACGTGACTGTACTACAACCACAGGTACTGAAAATAAATATCTAATTAGTAGAGTAAATGGGAAATATAAATTATTTAAAATAAAAAATAGAGCAGGGTACGAGTGGGCACCACAACAATTTGAGGGTACCAGTGGGCACAGGGTCCGAATTTCAGGGGACCAGTGGGTACCGACCCGCCTTTTCCTTCTCCTTCAGTCCGCTCCTCCTCCTCATACTTTTCCCATTCCAAAGTCCGGAGACACACTTGTGACTCCTCTGGGGTTGCGGATGATCATTAGTAGCGGCGATCACTTACCATCAAAACCTTTGCAGCATAGCATTAGCATTATAAAAATCGTGAGGAAACCTTCATATCTGAGAGTTCTCTAAAGTGTTCTGGCAACTTTGTGAACTATGGTCTCATCGTTCCCCTAGTGAACAGATAAGATACCCAGTAGTAGGGCAGTTTAAAAAAAGGGTAATATTTATACTTGTACTATCGGCCCATTTCATTAAATTTCATAGCTAAGACCACATCTTTTTGTCACACCTATATAATTGTAATGATTATAATTCAAGTAATAATTATTTTTACAAAATGATTTAATTTTTGCTTAATAAAAAAGCGTTAATTATAGTGCCCGGTACGGCAATAGGCTCGCCCCTTATTACGTGGGACTGAAGTATATCTGGCGAAAAGTGGGTGTAGAAATACACCTCTGTCTACCCCTTCGGGGATAGAAGGCGTGACGATGTGTATGTGTGTGTGTGTGTGTGTGTGTGTATAGTGTAAAATTAGGAGATAATAAAATGATAATGATCTTTATTACGATACTTAAAAATGCTTGTAATTATTTAATTTTTACACTAGACAAATGTTTTAGTTATGATTGCATAAACATAATTCCAACCTTGTGGGATTATCGCATTATAAATCATTATGGTGGCGAAATATTAATTAGATATTCAAGATCACAAGAACCTCATACATATCGATACCTCAATGACTCAAAGGTTATATAAATGCTAGGAGTGGTCGCGAATTTGTAGCGGAGCCCCTTTTTATGGCTTTCAATACTGGCATACGTAATGATATATGTCCCACATATCGGGCTCAAGGTGATGTCCTTGGATCGCCACCGGGACAGAGCTAAGATGGTGATAATAACGATCATATAAAGTCTGCTTGGCTGACTGACCGAAATTGAAAAATGACATTTAATTAACTAAATTGGTTGACGCCTGTGTATATGCTGTAAATATTGAGAAAACTGTTGCAAAAACCTTAAATTCGAGCTAAATTAATTAACTAAAGTCACATGCCTTATTTCCTTGAATAATAATAGCAAACACTATTAGAAAAAATACAGAAATGAAACACGAACAAAAGTTAATTAAACGGCATGTATGGCGTACTGGTTGAAACAGCCACCTCATCCTATGATGAGCTACAATCTCCGAAGTGAAAAATAAAAATTCGTTAACCTCATCCTATGATGAACTACAATCTCCGAAGTGAAAAATAAAAATCCGTTAATTTTGTCTTATCGTATCCAAAGTTGGACAATCCAGAAAAGTACCGCTACACTGACATATCCCTGTTATTTACAGAAAGATGAAGTGGTCAAAATTTCGCTTCCCTTTTCTAGAATGGTAGTACATTTCTAGTATGCTTTTCTAAAATATTTTACAGGAACATACCTTAAGTAAAATATTTTAGCAAAATCCTATTAGGTTATACCAGGCACAAAGAGTATATCAATGTAAGGATTAACATAATTATTTACTAGACTTGATTCCCGAAAATATGTTGATGAACTATCCGAATAGATGGGCTAACGCACAACATAGCCGTTCTTCTAATAGTACCACTGAACAGTTTAAAAACCGGACCAACCGGACTATGCGAGATTATCCAAATTGCTTATTCACTTCATAACATAACAGACAACAATTACAAAATATTTTGGGCCGCATATTCGTCAGAGATGGGCGAGTCAGCTGAGCAAAATGCGTGGAAATCTTTTTGCCTTCTTAAAATAAACCATCTACTGCGTACAACCTTAAGAACTATGAATCAACGGGCACAACATCTAGACTCGAAACAACCATTTGTTGATCACCCAAAGTGATGACCCATTTGTCTCAACACTCGGCGCTGTGTTAAAAGGCGAGGTGGCTGCTTGAAGCTCTACGCTTTCCACGTAGAAGTTTATTTTTAATTTTGTCTTAGACACTGCTCATCAGCCTCTCTAGCTCATCTTTACTGGATACGTAGATTTAGTCACGTAATCAGTAACAAAAACCAGCTGTGCCGGCACCGCTTCGCACAACGCAGTCGTTTATTGGCAGATTTTTCTCGGACACCGCTCATCACCTCTCTAGCTCATCTTTCCTAGATACGTAGCGTTAATCACGTAGTCAGTAACATAATAAGTGGAAGTGTGTCAGTTAGATGAAAGACGCGGAGGGCGTGGACTGTCATTTGTACCGAATAAGACGAGTGCCCGGAGGCAAGCAGATGACGAATGAAGATTGTAACTCTCACGTCCAAGCTTTTCTCGCTGACCTCCATTACTATTGCACGGAACTATAAATGACGCTTTTCTTAGACGTTATGTGAAGCGGCAGTGGACAAGTGGCTAGCCCAAATCCTTCTTGCAAAATACCTGCCTCTTGCGGGTAGATATAATAAAATATTTATCGCAACACGCAATATATGACCGGAAATAAGAGCACGGTAAGCTTAATTACTACCCTTCCGTCAGCAGAAGCCATGTATCCTTATGTTCTATTTTCAACTGCTTCACTGCTGATTTGAGAGCATTTCTAGCACGAATATTCCGTTTATTAGGAGTAGTTATATATTTATTTTAGACAAGAATCACTCTCATGGATTTAGATCTCTCAAAGACACGTCTCGAGAGAATTATAAAGCTACAATTTTTCAAAAAACTGACTATTCAGAAAAGTCAATACCTAATTGCTACTACATTTTTCAAGGTTGCTTATTCAAAACCCGTTTCATGTTTGACTTTTTCTTCATTTATGGTGAATCAAACTTCGTGTTAATAATTCGCACTTAATAAAAGTTACGATACTAGTATCGAATATTAACAGTTTCGTCATAATTTATTTGTGTCAACTTAATAAGACATTGAACTCTTTTATAGGTTCCATGAAGGTTATTTTGTAAATGATTAATCATTGGGAATAGATTTCTTTACAGTGATGGTGCACCATGCAGTGTTAATTATTCGAAATTCTAATTCGAATAACTTTATTTTCCTAATTATATATAATTGCAATAAATATTTGTTACACAGCGCATTCCAATTCAGCCATTCCCATTTTACCAGAATTTATAGTGTCAATTCTGGTAGGTATAGATAAAAATATTTGTATGATCTAAAGAAAATCTCGTCATAAGTCTCGTCGTAATTTATTTTAAAAATGTTTATAGATACATCAGATTAAACAATGGGATGAGATACTGTTTAAGATAACGCCAAGACGTGGGGTTGCGGTAACAGCCCATGCTGCCAAGTACCAAGTACTATTTAAGATTGAGAATTGTGCCTTGGTAATTTACAATCGGCTCAACTGGCTCTTAAGATATACACCACTGATAGTACGTCTGTTATTTACTAGTTAAGAAGAGCGAGTCGTTATTGGTCAAACACTTGGCAATAAAATACCACCCGAGAACACTAATCCAATAAGTCGGTACTTCTAT
Organism: Euclidia mi; assembly: GCA_944739405.2. Classification (NCBI taxonomy): domain Eukaryota; kingdom Metazoa; phylum Arthropoda; class Insecta; order Lepidoptera; family Erebidae; genus Euclidia; species Euclidia mi. Next base: position 16,395,418 of record OX123197.2, read on the forward strand.
TGGCGCATCAATGTCATTACAACACAGAACTAGTTTTGTACCCGCTACTCGCAATAAACATGCAATGTCGTCTGCAAACACGTGGTTACTCCATTGATAACCGGGTCCCTACCACTTGTTCGTGCCATTGTCAATCGACCTTCGTTATTGTGAAAGGTTCTAGTGCTATCACATCGGCTGACCAAAGTCGCGTGCAACGCGCTTCGGCGATAACGCGTTGCGATTTTCGGCAGACGAATTCACAAGTCGATTACGAACCAATAGTAGTGTGCGAATCGAAGACAGGGAAAAATCGTTTTTCAAATGACAAGTTGGTTTTTAAGTGAAATTATCTGTGTCATTTAAAATGTGCAAGAGAGTGCTAATAAATACTTATACTGTGGGTGCATAAAAATTGGTACACTAATCAATTGTATGATCTGTTTAGTGCTACATGACTTTTGCCAGAAGCATAGCCAAGGTGCAAAACCTTGGTATAAATAGGACCTGTCAACAAAATCAATACATAAATAAGGTAGGCCCTAATTTCCTAAATACTAACCTAATTTCAAGGTTGTTTATGTTACGTAATGACAACTGATTACTAGCCCAATATAATCCAATGTTTACTATCGTATTTGCAGCGAAGTAAGAAGGTAGAGATCTAAATAAGAAGTCCCTTATATCTTCTGCAGATCAAGCAATATATGTAGTTGGTATAACTGGAATAAGAATAGTTAGGGATCCAGGAATTTGAATTGGCCGTGACTTATTTTGGTTAGGTAAAAGGGAGCTGGAACCTATTGAAGGAAGGTTTCATCAAGAGTAACACTAAATGCCATTCATATTTAGGAAAAACAGTCCTTTTTGTAATGAATTGATTCCTTTAGCCTTTCCACCCCCTGGATAGGAGGCTTTTTACTATTTATTTTAGACTTCCATGTGGTGATGGTCTAAGAATTCAAATAGTCATTAGCCCATTTCATACCGTGGGTGTCGTAAGAGCCGACAGAGGGAGCATGTTATACAGAGAACAGCACTGTAAGAGAAGGAAATCTTGATACAAACCCTATACCAACCCGTTTGGCCAGCGTGGTATAGTAGGCCAATTCCTCCTTTCAAAGGAGAGGCCTAGTCCAGCGGTAGACTGTTAAAGGTTGATGATAGTGTCGTAAGAGGCTACTAAGGTAAATACCCGAAATAAGTACTATCTTTGCGAAGAGATGAAATCTCGACGTCAAAGCTTGTAGCAACCCGTCTGGCCATCGTAGTTTAGTAGGCGAATTTCTTCTATTGACTCACAGTACTACTGTGAAGTATATTAGGAGACGCATAAGTCAAACAGTGGACTGCGAAAGACTGTAAAAGCTATTCGACCACACCGCTATATGCTCTTAGAAAATATATAAAATTGTAAAACTACATACATACATACATAGATAGTCTCACGCCTATAAACCCGAAGAGGTAAGCAGAGGTGTATTTCTACACCCACTTTTTGCCAGATATACTTTAGTCCCACGTTTATTACGTGCGGGGCGAGCTTATTGCCGTACCGGGCACATTTCCAGACTCCGTGCTGCTACTGAGAATTTCGTGACAGAAAAACCCAATAACACTGCCCGACCCAGGAATCGAACCCAGGACCTTCCGATCCCACGCGCACATTTATACCGCGAGACCAACGAGGCAGTCGTATAGGCTTTGATGTCGAGTTTTTCGTCTCTACGCAAAGATGGTATTTGCATCGTGTTATCCCTTAGTCGCCTCTTACGACACCCACGGGAAGATAGGGGGTGGTGACATTTGTATTCTATGCCGTCAACCACACGGCTAAAACTAATTGTAAGACTATATGAAAATATATTCTTGTTGCCTTGCACTTTCGACATAATCTAGGTTTCTAACAGTGGCATTTTCCTGTGACCCTGTTCTCACAATTATGTTTATCCAAAATGCAGACTCGTCAATGTTATAATGCTCCATGGTATTCTCATTATAGTTTGGTCAAGTATTTTTGATAATTAGGATAGCGCAATTAGCTGTGATGATTTTCTACATAGCTATTATTATAGTACGCTACTATTAAAAATAGTGTGCATCTAAATACTTTATTTGGTTAGTAGTGACTGCATAATGCTTGATTACTTATGCTAAATATTTTGCAAGCGTATCATCAAATAAAACGTATTTAAGCAAACCACAAAGGCCGTATTAAAATTAAACAACTGATTATAACAAAAAGCTAGATTCTATTCTGAATTTAGAATGTCAAGAAACGTTTAAAGATGGTCATTATTTATCGCAATTCATCAAAACAAATTAAAAAAAAATACTGCCCCCGTGGTCCAGTGGATACCGCATGCGTCTGCTGATCGGAGTTCCCGGGTTCGATTCCCGCCTCGGGCAAAAGTGTTTGTGAGTTTTTCCGAATTCTCAATGGCAACACGGAGTCTGGTGTGCCCGGTAGCGGCAATAAGCTTGCTCCCTATTACGTGGGACCTAAAAATTCATGGGGAAATGTGGGTGTAATATTACACTTCTGCCTACCCCATCAGGGATACAGGCGTGAGTCAAAAAAAAAAAGATTCTATTATGAATCTAGAATGTCAAGAAACTTTTAAACTTGGTCATTATTTATCTTAATTCAGAAATCGTCAAATGAATTAAAAAAAAAACATTCTTAAAATATGCACAGATAAGGCTAGAAGTATATTTTGAAAATAACATTTTCAGAATTTTCGAATGATTTAACATGATTGATAAAAGACTTGATTCCTAAAAATTTGAAGCAGAAATAAGGACAGAAAAACCCATTTGGTAACAAATTTCGGTTACACATTGGATTTTTTGGTCTTCAGAAACCTTCATAACAGTTGTCACATGACCACAAGGTTTACCTCAACCTAAATTATGTAGAATCATACATCTAATGTCACCGCAGACTGTGAAATGATTCAAGGAATTCATGTTGCGACGGTTTGAAGAAGGACAGTTGTCGATTTATGTGGGCTGTTATAATTATTGTTTTGTTTAGAAGTCGGTAAAGAACATTAAGCGAAATAAAGAGGTCTCACATTACCCGAATAAATAACCACAGACTAGCAATTTTTCCAGTAATACCATATTACTGGAACGGAAGGCATCCGACTACTGCAGAGCCAAGCTCTCGCATTCTCTTAAAAATCAAATTTGGTTACAATTTGTATCCAATGTTAAAATTGTCCTGTGCCGCGGGGGAATTAACATATCTTCACGCCTTTTATCGCCGAAGGGGTAGGCAAAGGTATTACACACCCACACTTCGCCAGATATGTTTCGGTTCCAAAGTAATAGGGGGCGAGCCTATTGCCATCTATCGGGCACATTGTTAAGCGACCGATAATTAATATTTTTGATACACACAACTTCGAAAAGTCATAGGTGTGTGCCCGGGTTAACTGGGGATCGAACCTGAGACCATCGTCTCGGCAGTCCGTTACGTACACCACTGGGCTATCGCCGCTCTAACTGGGGATTTACTAACATTAAAATAATGGACGGTAAGGACTCGAGACAAGACGCCCGACTCACTGGCGCTGGCGAAGTAACCACTTGAACCACTACGCAACAGGTGCTGCCAAACACATTGTATTTAAAACAGAGACTTCAATATCGAGCCTTCAGCTTACTATAATTATGTAGTTGCATTCATCATCAAGCAGCGAGCCGAGTGGAGAGACCGACGGACGCAGAGGATCTCGGGTTCGAATCCACGGCGCGCACCAATGACTTTTCGAAGTTAAGTGCGTATTAAATTGTTAATTATCGCTTGCTTATCGGTGAAGGAAAACATCGTGAGGAAACCTGCATGTCTGAGCATACTCCATAATGTTCTCGAAAGACATGTGAAGTCTGCCAACCCGCACTTGGCCAGCGTGGTGGACTATGCCTAACACTTCTCATATAGAAAAGAGCCCCGTGCCCAGCAGTGGGACAGTATATATACAGGGCTGATGATTCATCATCATCCTTCTAGCGTTATCCCAGTTGCATCCTGAGGTCCGTTTACTAGTCTGTAACTGGATTCGACTGAATATTAACTTTTCGACAGAGCGTCTGCCTGCCTGACCTCTGTAACCCAAAGGGATACCGATATTCCATGGTTTAGACTAAAGTCAGTTTATTCAGAGGATCTGATTCCCTATAACCACTGTCAGAGATCTTCATGACAGCTGGGACTGACGATTTAACGTGCTCGTTATGTTGATGCATTCATGAGGTCATTAGTCTGCTTTATGTTTGTTACCTACTTAATCAATACAGGATTATGAATATTCATATGAATTCTGAATAATATAACGTTTAAGGCAGCGATAGCCTAGTGGAGATATGTACCAACAGACTGCCGTGCAGAGGGTATCGGGTTCGAATCTACGGCGCGCACCACTGACTTTTCGGAAGTATGTGCGTATTGAATTGTTAATTATCGCTTGTCTCGTGCCTCGGAGAGCATGTTAAGCCGTCGATCCCGGCTGTCATGAAGATCTTTGACGGTCGTTATAGGGCGTCAGTACCTCTAAAATAAACTGACACTAGTATAACCATCTACTGACAACGACGCGACGCCGCGGAAGACCTCCTGCCACCTGGCTCTCATCAGTCCAAAAAAATCTCAAGGACATGAGGGTAGATGCTACGACCGCTCAAGATAGAGCAAAATGGAGAAGGAGACAAGGAGAGCCGACCCCAGATAATGGGATAAGGCGAAGAAAAGAAGTATAAACCTTGGAATATTTCTATCCCTTCGGATTGCGGAGGTCAGACAGGCAGTCGCTCCGTGGAAAAAGATAATATTCCGCCAAATCCGGTTAGACTAGGAAGCGGATCCCAGGTTGAGACTGTGATAGCGCTAGGAGGATGATAATGATAACGTTTAAGTGAACTCAGCTCATCACAATAACATAATTGACGACCGGTTGGCGCAGCGGGAGTGTAAGCGACTGCTAAGCCGAAGGTCGCGGGTTCGATTCCTGCACAAGTCAAACATTTGTGTGCATGAACACGGATGTTTGTCTTGGTCTGGGTGTTTCTATGTATAATATGTATGTATTTACAAAAAAAAAGTATATAAGTATGTTTATCCATTATCAAGTACCCATAGTACAAGCTCTGCTTAGTTTGGGACTAGATGGTGTTGTGTGAATGTGGTAGAATATTATTATTATTATAATCACTTACCATTACTGCATATTGAATAAATTATACAAAACTGGGCAGGGTCACATGCACAAGTGTCCTGCATTGCATTTAAACTGCTTGTATCATTTTAACGATACAAGCGAAATTGTCTATGAATACAAGGATGATAACGGGCATCTATAGTCTTGTGACGACCTATTAGACAAGAACCTTTGCGTAGCAGTCAGAGGGTCTCGTGTTCAAATCTACCGGTTGGAAGATATTAGTGAATCTGAGGACGAGATCGTGTTGACCTATTAAATTGTCCATGTAAGTGTTGGGTTATCGCATGCTTCGTGCCACCGAGAGCTCGCAAGTTATGTCCATTTGTTAACGAACTAACCGCCTTGAAGATTTTTACGGGTAGTCAGTATCTTCAAATATTCATAGAATAATGCTATTCCTTTGTGTTGAGGAGATCAGATGGTGTTCTGTCAAATCCGGTCAGACTAGACAATGGCTCCGATTTTTTAATGAAATGAGACATGATACGTGATTGTAAGACGTACCTATCTGTATAGAATTTAGAACTAGCATCGACTTTAAAAAAATCACCTCCATCAAAAAACCAGACTCGTGATTTTTAGGTAGGTGGAACGTGTTCGATAAGTCATCCAAACTTGATCTCTGATTTGCGCAACAAACGTAACCATCTATTTATATATTTTGATCAATTATGAGAAAAGTGGTTGTGTATGTTATGTAAACGTCCATCCGTCATGACGTTTGTTATTTTTGAGCGAATTTTCAATGACAAATAACGAGCCCAAGGAAAACCCAGGATCTGAAACCCAGATTACAGGTTATTAACGTATTCTCTATCCGTGTGGTGACGGATTAAGAATACGGATTGTCACCACCCCATATCATCCCATGGGTGTCGTAAGAGCTGACAGAGGGAGCATATTATGCAGAAAACAGCACTGTAAGAGAAGGAAAACTTGATACAAACCCTATACCAACCCGTTTGGCCAGCGTGGTATAGTAGGCCAATTCCTTCTTTCAAAGGAGAGGCCTAGTCCAGCAGTGGACTGATAAAGGCTGATGATGATGAACGTACTTATTATATATAAATCATATGTTTTACGAGAGTCAAGGTGCAGTATTACTTACACTATTGAACCTACCGTGCAGCCAGAATAAAAATTGACAGCACTTTGCACATGAATAAAACTTTACGCGCAGTATACCAGATTGTTTTCTGATGTTAATCTGCAAACTGCAGCTAACATTTATGATATATTTGTATGCTAATCTCCACATATTCGATTAGATTAGCATACGTTTGACATGTCGCAACAAAAATGCAAACAGTTTCACAATACTAGCAGACCTTCAAAGCGTCAAGATATGATTATATATAGGCTAACTCTTAAATACATGTTATTAAGAATCTTAATTCCTAAAAATATGTAGGTATATATCGATAACGGTGGCAAACGGACAATGCAGGGGTAGGCTAGTGAAGATACCAACAAACTACCATGCAGAATATCAGGTTCATACCGACAACGCGCATCACTGGCCTTTCGAAGTTTTATGCTTACTAAATTAATAAACCCCGTGAATCGACACTATATTAAGTTATCGGAGCTGATTGTCATGGAGATCATTATCAGTCCTTATGAAAAGTTCTATCACACCTGGCTAGGCTGGAAAGCAGACTTTAAGGCGAAAGTCTGGGAAGCAACCGGGATAACTCTAGAAGAATTATGATAATGATTCACGGCAAACAGGCTAACAAAGTGATAGTAAGCGACTAAGTGTAGTCTTCATACGCCACTTATACCTGTGACGTCTACAAGGCATCGCTATCTCTAGAGATGGTGGATGGTGATAATGGTGAAAAAGGCGAAGCCGTCCACCGTCATCACAGTCTACTCTCTTACTGTTTTCCCCTTACTCCTGATTCTTTCTCTTATAGGATAAAGAAAAAGGATGAGATGAGTAGTTGTAGTTGCCCGGTCGAGCCGACCCATGCGTGCTGAAAAGTGTAATAAAATATTCAGTTGTATTATAGTAGCAGTATAAATGAGAGTGAGAAAGTTATTAAAATGTAGATATTTTAAACACTTTGGAAATGCGTTCATATTAATCGATTTACCTATTACGAAAAAAAAATACAATATTTTTTGTTCTTCTTGGTTCGTTGCTTCTTGACTGTTTCTGAGATCTTATTCCTGTTCCAAATATACTTGAAAGTCTTCTTCGTTTAATAAACAAACAAACGTTGCTCTACGTCTTTCAGTAGTAGTAATTTTACTCCCGCATTAGGACTAAATCCTGTGTCGCGGGGCCTTTACAAACATACAATTAACGGACACAATGAACACCCAGACTCGAAACAACGATTTGTTAATTAGACAAAGTGTTGCCTCGTGTGTGGATCGAACCCACAACACTCGTCGCAGTGTCAAGCGCTGAGGCGCCTGAGGCGGCCGCTTAAACCATTACGCCAGCCGTGCAGTCAGTTTACATTTTAAATTAAATTATGCATCTCATAGATTTATGGCTTTATAAGACAAGTAATAATTAGCATAATATGTATGTGTAGCGTCAATTATAAGATGACCTTGGCTCGATTACGATCGTTACAAGTGTAAGTTTTTATAGCATATTGATTAATATCTTAATTTATATGGTTAGTAAGCAATTAGTAAAATTTGAGTGTTTTGACCGGTGCAGGGTAAGTAATTTAAATTAGGAAATGTCCATTAGTTTCTGTCTTCTAAAAGATGAGTGGAGTGTATAGACAACTAGGTCGATGTCCCGGACGTTACGTCAGACGTTTTTATAGCATATTAAAATATTACTAAGTTATAAAATTGTTATAATCATATAAATTATGCAAAAAACACTGAATTCAATGTTCAATTTGTTCAAGTTACAGTTATAGTTGTATTTGCTATTAACTCTACATCCACATCACTCGCATTAGGATTTAATACCGTATAACAGGAGACTTTACAACTCAAGTAAAGAACACAACAGCAATCCAAACTTAGAGCAACATTTTTTGGGTCCACGGTATTCAGTGTAAACTTTTTTCTAACGTTTATGGGAGTGGGCCGGGCACACCTACCCGTTGCCATCCCATAATAATTCGAAGATCTGATCGCCGTTGCGCCAGGGGTGTTCTATAGTGGCGGTAACGTACCGGATGACGCAATATAAAAGGCTTCCCGTTAGGTGGACTGACGACCTGATTGGAATCGCGGCAAGCGATTGTAGGTATGCGGGCGAGTCAAGAACGAGTTCTATGAAAAGCCTTGTCTATCGGCTGAAATAATAGGGTAGTTTCCAGGGTCAAAATAATTACATTTTATTTAGTCCGTATTTTAGATTATAAAAAAATATTGGACACGTATTTTTTCTTTTTTCGATTAAATAAAAAATAACAAAGATATAGGATATTAAAGTTACGTGTGACGTCATCTAGTGCGAAAAAATGCAGCACGGCGTGACGTTATACGTAACTTTCATGAGCTATATCTTGGTCATTTTAGGTTATTACAAATAAAAAAATACGTATCGCTTATTTTTGAATAATCTAAAGGACGGACTTATAATTTTTTTTTTGTCAACTAGCCTATTATGATATTTAATAGAATGTTTCAGTTAAACAGTGCAATCAATTTGAATTAGCTGTAGCCATTGAAAAGCAATAATACTCGTATTTAGCCGGCCTAATTGCTAGTAATAATAAATGTTACGAGAAATAACTATTTGCAAGCGTCAGTTGCCACTGTTCACATGTGTATTCATACATTTTCCTGTGCTTGTTCAACAGAAATGTATCAGAGCTCTATATTTCATTCAAAATATTGAGATATAATTTTATTACAAAAGACAAGGAAATAAACAATTACCCACTATGAATTAATGTGAAAAAGTTTACGAGAATACCTCAGGCTTCAACCGCCCTAAATTTTACCCCGATTCTACTTCTTAAAATTCTTCTAATTATTATAGATAGAATTGAAAAGCTCCTAGGTACCTAACCCACTGTACAAAATTCACTTGCGTTGGCTCTTTCAAGTAGTTTCATCTCCCAAGATTCGGTGCGTTATAATCGGCAGATTGGCAAGACTATAGTGTCCGTAGTGTGGCGTTCCTAGTATCAGTAACATTGTGTTCTGCGATGATGAAGTCATTCATACTGATTTCTTGTAATAGGCGGCAAACGAGCAGACGGATCGCCTGATGGTAAGCAATTACCTCCGCCCATGGACACAAGCAACCCCACAGGAGTCACAAGTGCGTTGCCGCCCCTTGGGATCGGGAAAAGAGATAGGATGAGGATTGGGATGAGGGAGAAGGAACAGCGGATAGGGCCTCCGGCACTCTTACTCACCGAACGAAACGCAACAGTTTAAGTACTGTTACTTTACGTCGATTTTCTGTGAGAGGGTAGTACTTCCCCGGTCGAGCCGGCCAATTCATGCTGAAATCAGCAAGGCTCTACTACCGGACTGCGATGATATGTCAGTCAGGACAAGTGATGTTATGTAAGTACTAGACGTTGCCCACTGCACCGCCCGCATGGGACAATTTTACCCCCTTAGGGTGGCAATTTCCAATAACTCTCTCTTAGCGCTCCCGTACAGTTCTCAAGGAACACACACGCTAAAATAACATCTTCTTACGCCCACTAGTTTCGGCTGCGCGTTGTCTGTCAGACAGTCATAGTAACGCAAGTATGTTATATACAATATGTTGATCTGCACCTGCAAAATAATACAATATAGACAGTATACTTATTTACCTAAAATTATTTCAAACAGTGTGCGACGATATAAAACCCTATTTTCATTCAATGTTACTTAGTAAAACAGGATATTATGCAGTATAAGACTGCACGGTAGGTATATGTGGTTGTGTGTCGATTTCAGGGCGATCAGCTGAGCGGTGGCGGCGGTCAAAACACCGAGCTGATTTTTAAAATGTATGATCACGAAAAAAAATGTTTAAGATTTAATGAGTAATCTTTTCATGTATTTGTATTCAGTTATAGACAGTAGTATATTCAATTATTCACCCTTGAAAAATTTTGCAAAGCCATATCAACACACTGTATACAGATAATATATGATATGATGATGAAAACTGAATGCCATATAATATAAATTTCAGTACGTTTCCCAATAGGTTGGCAATCGTCCGCGCGTCCGCGCATTGGCAAACATCCCCATCCCGCCAAAAAGTGCAGTGAAAAAGAATAATTGCAGCGATTCGACCGTGAATTAAACCGCGTTTTGTGCAACGCAAATTTTAATCTTGATTCTAATGCTACGTAAAAAATATTAATTCATGTTGAAACTATACAGAAAGGTTCCGTAGGAATCTTTAATTTATCACAAAATTATTTATTTTATGGTTTCAAATGAAATAGGTTAGGAAGAAAAATCCAGTCATGATACAAATAAACTGCTACGGGATATCGTTCGATCCTGCGGTGCTCACCTCTGACTTTTCGAAGTTACGTGCGTTTGGAATTGTTAGTTGTTGTTTGCCCCATGCCTAGGAGAGCATTAGCGGCTATCATTTATTTATTTATTTATTTATTTATTAAGGGCCAACAGTGGTTATTACAATCATTCATACAATATTATTATTAACAAGGTTTTTGTTGGTTGCATAACCTTTTAAGATGGCCACTGCATGCACGATAATGAGCTAAGAAAATTAAATAAATGTAATCTAAAATAATAATCAAAATAAAGAACCAAAAATTTTAAAAGTCAGTAGTCACAATTAAAAGGTTATATAGATCAACAGAACTTAAATTCAAAATGTCAATTTATATGAAAAAATATTGGAAAAATATGTCAACAAAAAACATATGTCAAAACTAAAAAAGCACATTATAGGAACAAATCAGTATAGGGATTAACATCATCTAATTAATTGTATTGTTATTAATTTATGTCGTAATCAATATTAAAGATATAACAGCCAATGTCAAGATGAACAACATCAAATACTTAAGGGATAAAGGAGATGGACACATAAGAAGTTACCTAAAATATAAACAGATTGCAAATTTTGAACATGGTCAAGCACTTTTTTTAAATAATATAGATAAAAGACAAGAGATTAACAATAATTTATAAACAAATCCAGTATAGGTACTCTTTAGCCAATTCCCTTTCGGAAACTAGCAAGTGAGTCAAAATTAATATCTATTGACTCGCTGCATCCATTCAAGAGACGACACATACGCGGTATCAAAGAGCTCCTGCCAAATTCCGTTTTTCTGAAAGGCGCAACGAGTGGAGCAATCTGCTTTCGAGGAACTCTACTAGGCACGTTGAGATTAAATCTGTTTAGGATCCCGGGGCAGTCAAACTGTCATCTCATGATCTTATACAAGAAAGTTAAATCTAAAAGGTCTCTGCGTTTATTAAAAGATTGCATATCAAAGTGAAGCAGCCTTTCCTCATACCATTATCATCGTGCGTGAACAGCGACATAGGTGCCACATAAATCTTTTTTGAACCCGTTCCAGCCTAAGGGAGTGGACGGCGTAATGCGGTCTCCAAATTGGACTGCAATATTCTAAACCGCTTCTTACTAGGCTATTGAATAATAATATTTTAGTATCGGATTTTTTAAAAGCCCTGCCATTGCGAATAACGAAGCCCAACATTTTACTAGGTTTCGTGATCGTTTCGTCAATTTGGGGTATAAATGTTAGTTTGTTGTCAACAATCACGCCCAAGTCTCTCACCGAATCAACTTCCGTCAGGTTGTTGCCCTGTATGCTGTACATAGACTCAATTGGCTTAAGCTTCCGGGAAAAACGCATGAAGTGTCATTTTTGATAGTTTAAATACATCCCATTTGCCTTACACCATTTCTCTAACTGGTTCAGGTCTTCCTGCAGTGCCACTACATCGTCCATGCAAGATATATCTTAAAAATTTTTAGGTCCTCAGCTTAAAGATAGGGTACAGAATAGGCAAAACACGAGGGCAAATCTTAAAAAAGATATTTAATAAAATTGGTCCTAGATTTGAACCCTATGGAACTCCAGAAGTTATTTTAGAAGTCTTGGATCTATATCTGTTGACTGCCACATAAAAACTGCGTCGGATATCTGATCAGTTTCTGCAGCAACACCGAGTGGGAGACCTTGTCAAACGCCTTACTAAAGTCCGTGTAGATGACATTCATCTGTCCCTGATGGTCGAGTGTATAGACAGCGTCATCCACAAAACCAGCGAGATTGGTACAAGTAGATCTACCATTGACAAACCCATGTTGATGATCTGTTATAAAGCATTTGAAATGGCTCTTGATCACAGGACACACAAGTGACTCTAATATTTTGGCCATTGTCGAAAGCATGGAAATTGGACGATAGTTTTGGACGGCATTATCCTCACTGCCCTTGTGAATGGGGACCACTTTAGCTAGTTTCCACGCTGGCAAATTTGCCAATTTGTAGAGATTTATTGAAGATGATATGAAGTGGTACAGATAGCGTTTTGCACAGCGCTTTAAGAATAACGGTGGTATACCATCTGGTCTACTCCCTTATTAGAATTTAGGTTTAGGAGATGCTGGAGCTGTATATGGTATGGTGATCCAGGTGCAAGTTAAAAAACATTTGACAAGCCTCCGGGACACTCCTTAGATAATCTGAAGCTATTTGTGAGCATGAGCCTGCATCATAGACCGAAGAGAAAAAGTCCGTGAACATATCGCACATCTTTTCATTGAACCATCCGTGATAGTTTAAAGATCATCTGTCATAATTGCAGGATAAACACCGACATTACACGAACATATTTATCAGTCGTTATAGGGAGTCAGTTCCCTTAAATAACCTACACTGATCAAATCCATGGAATGTCGCTATCCCTGCGGATTGTGATGATCTGACGACAGTCTTTCTGTGGGAAAAATAATATGCTGTCATATCTTGTTAGACCAATAAGCGGATCTCGGGTTCCAAAGCTTGAATGCATCGGTATAACGCTAGCACGATGATGATAATGATACGACAAACGACGATTTTCTCAATAAAATGGCCATAATAGGTTTAGATATTGCAACATCCATAAGACATCATTAACAAAGTAGGTTAAAATAAATCATAACTACGATTGGATTTTTTTTTACGTTACATGTTTATATATTTATTTATTTATTTTTAATTTTAACTATATACATTGCTATCTTACATAATCATAATATCTAAATATATATATATAGGTACATAAATCTAAAAATAAAAAGTGAAAATATGTACAGGTGTGTTTAGGCGTCGTAGAATGCCTCCGCATCAATATCATCGGATAACGTGCCCAGAAGGCTGGCAGCATTGCCACGCTGGATGGCAGTACTGATTCTTTGAGCAAAGAATAAACCAGCCCTCTGGTCACGTGAGACGTCGATTAACCGTTTAGATATATCTCGGAATAAAGAGCGAGCGCTCGGACCCCATGAGCCTAGCGTTTCCACCCCAAACGGCTCAAATACGTAGTTAGCTACTAGATTACTGTATTTGCGCCGTTTGAGGGTTTCCGCAGATGCAGCAGCAGCGCCAGCATGGCCGCCCGTGCTTGGAACATGGGATGGCGCGAGGGTGTCTACGCAGGTTGCGTCCCACACCAAAGGCCTACCCATTTTCCATGGCAATAATGACATACCGTCAGGTCTCTTCCCATCGTCGCGTACCAAACCATTTGGTTCAAGTACAGCTGGTACGCCAGACGTGACAAGAGCACGACGGATTATGTCATTTAGGTTAGCATGACGAGGAAGTCTACCAGCGCTTCTGCTGCAAGACAGCCCATGGTGTCCGAGGCTATCGACGTCTTCTCCACAATGACATCGATGCGGAGAGACACACGGAACGATTGGATTAATATTAAAAAGTTTGGACAGCCAAGCATGTATTTTAAAGAATTTTGATAAGATGAATCAAAATTCTAGTTATGATTTATTTTAACCTACATTGTTAATGATGTCTTATGGATGTTGCAATAAGAACTAACATTATGATTATAATAATAATGTATCTTTAATATGTAAAATAAAGTGATTTTATATGATAAATCTTTTATACTGAAACCGCAAGATTACGTGGTTTCAATTCTACGATATTGATGTAACAAAAAGTCATGGTCAAGTCCTGTGTATCCAACTACATACATATATCCAATAGAGATCGTCGAAATGTATTTCTTCTTCGGTCACGTGTCGTTGCACGTATTGCAGTTAATACCAAATAGTAATTTTATTTTTTGGGGTTCCGTAGCCAAAATTTGCAAAACACGGAACCCTTGTAAATTCGCCATGTCTGTCTGTCCATCCGTATGTCACAGCTATTTTGTCGAATAAGACTAATCCCGCACTAGGAATGCCAATAGAAACAATATCAATGAACAAAAATCACTCGTCCCAAAAATTTGAGTATTTTTTCGTGTTGGAATCGAACCCACAAAACGTGAGGTAGGTATTCCATAATTTAATCATATTAATAATTTAATCATTTGATAGATAGTACAACTACGCCATCGTAAGTTCAAGTCACCTAATATTATTTGATCTATATTAATAGACCCATTATATTCAAAGTAATCTAAATAAAACGTACATATAATCAACTTATATGCATTCTAGATATGATTGCATCAAACGGATTCAAACATCGATCGTATTCTTCCGATATCAATATTCATACGCGCAGGACTACCGGTGACCCCCACGTCTGCTCGTGCACAACTCTACGTTTGACATTGGCATCGTTTCGCCTACTCACCTACGGTCAACGCAGTAGGATTTGCAAGGTAGCTAAATAATAATAAACATTAGAAATAATGAATAAGCTATTTTTACAAATTTAGACTGACTGTTGGTCTCGCGGCATAAATATACGCGTGGGATTGTGAGGTCTCGGGTTCGATTCCCAGGTCGGGCAAAGTGTTATTGGGTTTTTCCGTTAGGAAATTCTCAGTAGCAGCACGGCGTCTGGTAATGTGCCCGGTGCGGCAATAGGGTCGGCCCCTATTACGTGGGACCTAAAATGTGGGTGTAATATTACACCTCTGCCTACCCCTTCGGGGATACAGGCGTGAGTCGATAAATAAATAAATAAAATATAATATTTTGATAGACATCGAGAAAGTAACTGCGCGCCGGTGTTGTGACTTCGTTTTTCAGCCGACACAAAAAAATCACATTCCTCAGATAGTTATTAGGTTTAAAGTCTGAAGGCCAATTTTCGTAATTATGTACGTTCAAAATGCAGTTACGATCTAGTCGCGGTTGCATGCTTCATATCAGTACATAGTATAAAACAAAGTCTGTCTTCTGTCTGTCTGTCCCTATGTATGCTAAAATCTTAAAAACGGATTTTAATGCGGTTTTCTTTAATAGATAGAATGATACAATAGGAAGGTTTATATGTATAATTGACGCGGGCGAAGCCGCTGGTGACATCTAGTAGGGATGTCATAAATGGTATTCTCCTAAATTAACGGAAACATCTATTATGATATCGTGACTATAACTGGAATTCGATCGATTTGTATGTGTCTAATAAGACTACATTTATTAAAATATACATATGTGCTACAATAGACTGGCGTTATCATGCAAGCGAAATCGAGAGTATGCACAAAGCTAGTAGATAATAGCTATGAAATAGGACAAATATTGCAAATAGTCCCGACGCGACGCTACGAAGTTCACATAGAGGTTAGGAGGACGCGAGATAAAACCAACAACGATATTAGTCTATGTTTATATCACGCCTTGTTGTAATATGAGTACATTCTACTAATAACAATGACACCAAACTGAAACAGTCAAAACAATAAACGCGTTTTGTACTTAGTAGAAATTTTACACTTTCCCTACTTTTATTATATTTGTTTATTTATTTATTTATAGACTCACGCCTGTATCCCCGAATGGGTAGGCAGAGGTGTATATTACACCGATATTTCGCCATGAATTTTTAGGTCCCACGTAATAGGGGGCGTGCACATCACCAGACTCCGTGCTGCTACTGAGAATTCGAAAAAACCCAGTAGCACATTTGCCCGACCCGGGAATCGAACCTGGGACCTCCAATCAGCAATCGCATACGCTATCCACTGGACCACGGAAGCAGTCTACTTTTACAGATACTTAAAAATAGACGTTCATAAGTGTTACCTTATAGCCTGCCTATAATAAATAAATGAATTTGAATATTTATGTAACGGGTGTATGTGTATATCTCGTAATTATTTCAAAATATTTTTCACCTCTATATCTTGGATCGCAACTGGGCAAACGCCAAGAAGACAATGATTTCTGTTTTGTTAAATAATATCTAAAGCCTGCAATACATGTTGGCCGAGCGTCGCCGAGTGAACGCCAATACCAACGTGTAGACAGTATTTGCATTTGTCTTGCCATCGCTCGGTGTCGCTCGCCTAGTTAGCCGAGTAAAGTCAAGCGCCAACGTGTATAGAACTCATTTGGCGTAGCTTGTCACAACTCGCGGTCGCGCGCGACCACGTCTTGCCGCACTTCGGAGCGCTGTCGGTTTTTCTGCACAAATCAAAGGCGCTCGCGCGCACTCGGTCAATAGTGTCAACATGTTTGTCAGCGCGCCATTACGCCCTTGTTCTATTTTTGTGAATACTCAACATCCACCACCTTCTTTTTCGTCTTTTCTTTTTCACAACTTTAGTGCGTCAGGTATACACTGACATAATAATTATAAGCGCTCATTACATAAATAGCAGCAGCTGCAATAACTTCTACGTCGTCATCCATCTTGTTTCAATTCACAATACAAACTGACGGAGCCCAACATGTGGGCATCTCTTCAAAATTCATTTTGATTACTTTTTTTATATACTTGCCGAACGTGTATGCAGTAACACTTGCCTTGTAATAATTTGCCTACGCTTGCGTTGGCCTAAGCTCGACCAACATGTATTGCATTCTTAAGGTGATGTTATCCTACGATATAACTCGGCCGGGATCATGTGCCTCCTAACTCTATTTGGTTAGGTTACCTTAAGATTATTACAAGTTGTTTAATTATTTTTACTAACCGTTTTTAGAGCAGTGAATACCTCGACAACCTATTTTAGGAACTACTGGTCCGATTTGAAAAATTCTTTCAGCGTTAGATAGTCAATTTATTGAGGAAGGTTATAAGCTATATAACATCACGCTATGAGCCACGGGAGTGGAGCAGTAAATAACGCGGGTGTAACCGCGGGCTCATTTAATGTACCTATATGGTAGTCAATTTTACACTTTTATAAAAAAATAAGTTCAATAACTAAAACCCGACTACGTCAAAATGGGGTCTAAAAAGAACGAAACTAGAAAATAGCTCATTCAGATACAAATCCAGAAAAGTATAAGTACAGAAATGCACAAGCTAGAGCCGTGGTCGCACCTATTTTTCACTAGTGTACATGTAGTTACCTGCTATGTTTGTTTAATGCAGGTGAGTGTTCCTGGCACCCACAATAGGTATACAATAGGTGCGACCACGGCTCTAGCTTGAGCATTTCAGTACTTATACTTTTCTGGATTTGTATCTGAATGAGCTATTTTCTAGTTTCGTTCTTTTTAGACCCCATTTTGACGTAGTCGGGTTTTAGTTATTGAACTTATTTTTTTATTTTATCCTTTTCCGTATCCCAATGGGGCATGTAAACAAACTCACCGTGCAATATTTACATTGTCATATTTATAAGAAGAAAGAAAGAAAAATACGTAACGCAAAGCTTCTGAACCACGTGCATTGTAAGTACAACTGCGTTTTAAAGTTATAATTTGACTGAAACAGTATAATATATGTACATATTTGTAATGTACTCACCAATACCTTTCTTTTGATACCAAACACGTAATGATTATCGCAGTTAAATTTTTTTTGAAGTTGGAATCTGAGCTATTAATTCCTGTAAGAGAAAATGTTGATAAAATTTATATAGCCTATATTACCTGGGCCATTATGAGGAATCTATTGACACCCCATTTATTAAAATCGGTTCAGTAATTTAGGCGCTACGGTGGAACATACAAACATATATACATAGACTGCCAAAAACATAACCCTTCCTTTTGGCTTTGCCGTAGTCGGGTAATAATATGACGAAAACTGTATTATGTATTTTTATGTAGGGTCCTAGGTAACCAAGTATAATAACCTAGTAAGGTATATTATAAGTATACTCGGTTACAGCGCCTTTTGTTGGAAAACCCGAAGGCGATTAACGTGTGTAAAAGTATAATCCCATAAAAACAATACTTGTCAAAAAACCAAGTCTCGCTAGCGTAAAAAGTTGTGAGATCCATGTAATGCCACGTCGGTAAATTTAAAAATCTTTAATGGTTTAAATAAATACATTGACTCGGCCATCGCATGAAAACACAATATATCTCATAAGCAATACATACATATATATAAATTAGTTTGTTTAGTGCGATTGCCAAGTCAATCTATTTATCGGAACCAAATAGGTATTTATACCGTAAGTAAATAAGTTAATTTTACGCGATTAAGACCCGCTTATTTATTTTGTATGACCAACAACGAATGTTCTTAATTAAAACTCTAACTGCAAATGTAATTTTGTAATCTTATATGTTTACTAGAGGACGCCAGCAGCTACGCCTGCACATTTATTTAAATTTATCTGTTTTGACCGATCCCATGGGTATTTCGGGAAATCCCTTCTTAGTGCGCCCCTACGGTCCACAAGGAACATGCATGCCAAATTTCAGCTTCCTGCGCCCAATAGTTTTGGCTGTAGCTTGTCTGTCAGTCAGTCAGTAACGCAAGGATTTTATATATTAAGATATGGGATTACAAAGTTATTTATGCAGTTAACGTATGTCGAAAACTGGACTGTAATTGGAAAATGATTTAGTTTTTCCTTGATTCATACACTAATTGTATTCTAAATTTGAAGCTTCTATGTCTGCTAGAAGTGCCTTAGACTTTTGATGATCGGTCAGTGAGTGACAAAATCACGAAAATTGACTCGTTATAATTCTTAAACTACTGGTTCAAATTAAATGAAATTTAAAATATACCATATTTATACAATGCCTGCTTGGGTACTAAAAAAACAGTCTTCTAGTTTTATCCACAACGAAGTTATAGGGGGTCGAAAATGGCCTGAATTGCTTCGAGAAAAGAATGGTACGGCCGCACCACATTTTTGCTCGACTTGGCGGTGGCACTCCCGTGCCACCAGATAAAAAACCGGCCAAGTGCGTGTCAGGCCACGCGCAATGTAGGGTTCCGTAGTTGCCCATAATGGCCATTATATGTGGTTTCCAAGATATACTACTACTATACATACGTAGTACCGTAGTACATTACATACCAATGTAAACGCGTAAATGCGCTCCCAATGTAAACTCACAGAAATAGATATTTATAAGTTAACCGGCGATTACTCATAAACTAGTGATGTCTACTTAGCCGTGATAGTTTTCCTTTTAAATTCGTTATATGTACTACATTTGTGATTTTTTTCACCTTTTCCAAATGAATAGTTTAGCCGGCAGAGGAGGGGGGGGGGGGGCACACTTGAGTCTAACAATTTTTTTCACTTCAAAGCTTGATATTTGACAAACCAATCACTTGATCGAAAAATGATTTGAGCAAGCTAATAATATTATTTAAAACCTATCCAATGCTACCCCACATAATGGGGTACTCAACCAAAAAAAATTCAACCCCACTTTATAGGCATGTAGGGGAGATACCTTAAAAAAATATTTTTCCTAAATTTTATTCTACAGTTTTGTTGCAATATCTTATGTCTATATTCATGTCAAATATCAGCTTTCTAGCACCAGGCGTCTTTGAGCTAGGCTGCGGACGGACAGACAGACGGACGCACATGATCACATGACGAAACTATAAGGGTTCCTTGTGGACTACGGAACCCTAAAAAGACGGTAAATGCTAAGGTTGTAAGAACTCCATAGCCCGAATCTATTATGTTAGTTTGGCGGCCAGACACATTATGACTGTAATTTATTTTTTGTGCAGTGTCATTTGTGGTCAACCTTCAAACTTCTTCACAACTTGGTATTACCGACATGAGTGCCTATTATGAGTTTACACACTTCACGTCTAGTCGCAATAGATTCGGGATTCTTTGCTCTGATTGGCTAGCTGATCGGCCTGACCTTGAGGTAAGCCAATCAGCGTGTTGAATACCGATGTGAGTCGTGTGCCGTCCTAACTCGTAACAGTCACGGTTACGAATATATCACAGAACAAACTAACAAAAAATCCCACATGTCACTAGCGATTCAGTGTAGTAAACTATGAGGTAAGTGCTAAATACTAAAGTAACGTTCTAATGTAATGTTTGCGAGACTTAAAATAAATAATACTTCATCATTTTTCTAAAACAAAAAACATTTTATACATAGATATCCGATGATCTAATCCCGAAAAATTTGTTTGCCTTACAATTGGGGTATTAATTGAATGCTTCACCTGGTCACCATGTCGAGTGGAGTAGCCAGTAGGTAATCCCGATTAGTTCTCTGTGCACTAAACAAAAAATTGGTCACATTAATTCATTCCAATGTTCTTTATGTCCGTATTTGAATGCGATTAACGGCCATTTTCAATATTCGATCCATACATGGATTTTGAGATTCGAAATTCTTATTTAACATATTTTGTATGGAACTTATGTCAAAAATTAATCTAAAATCTACAGATCTATCTATAGATCGAATATTGAATTCCGAAGTAAATTTGCCCACGACACAATTGTTTTTTAATTCT
The DNA here is from genome assembly GCA_944739405.2 of Euclidia mi. Classification (NCBI taxonomy): domain Eukaryota; kingdom Metazoa; phylum Arthropoda; class Insecta; order Lepidoptera; family Erebidae; genus Euclidia; species Euclidia mi. Next base: position 16,416,407 of record OX123197.2, read on the forward strand.
GCAAGAACTGTTTTTAAATAGGTATCCCTAACAGTCTGAAACCAACCAACACACCAAGAAGAGTTGTCTTGTGCGGAGACACACAACACTCGGCGCAATGTTAAACGGTGAGGCGGGCCAAAATTTGCAGTCAATCTTTATTTCAGTAATGCTAAGAAATAGCAATCACATCTTTAAGTAAAATTGATTCTTAACATCAAGAAGTTGCTAATTTTTCTGCCCGTAATAAAACCATACTAAAATTTTAAATGCGAAATTTTGTTGGTTTGTTAGTGAAGGACATACAAAAAAACAGTTTCGTTGCAATGGAGCTATGATATGGTACCTATAATTGTTGTGCGTGGAGATAGTTATGAGGCTTGATAGTTTTCACCACGATACCCGACTATTATAATTATACATAGTAAAAATCCGTGGCTTTAATTCTTGTTCCCCATTTTAGAAAATGTCAGAGATGTCAATTTCTCTCTCTCCAATTAAAATATGGATATTGTAACAAAACATTTTACTGGATTTGTTTATAAACACAGGTAGGATTTGAGACTCACACACAGACACAGTGAGACTGTACGCCTTTTACTGACCAAAACGTGGTAGGTAGGTACCAATTTTTGGTCAACAAAAAAGCAACAAAAATTGAACAATACGGCAGCTGGTCTGCCAAACAAAACTCTAAATCGTGTCAAGTAGTTGATATTTTTATTAAAAATCGTTTATTATTATCTATTAATGACGTATCTAGCTTGCTACTCGAGGTAAGTTCACAAGCCACAGCGATTGACGTACGCGCGCAGGACTCACGCCTCAATAGTTCACGCAGTGTAGTGGCAAGTTATTGTGTTTTGTAGAAAATCTATGTTTTATCGTTGGTGAGTAGCTTTTAATGTTAGATGTATCCGCTTAGTTTTATAAGGGGAAGTTGTGACCTAAATGTCAAGGTCAAATATTATTATGTACATTGTTATGGAATTAATAATTCTCTTTTAAATACAAACCTTAACTATTAAACCTAAAAAAAAACAAATTTAAAAACGTTTCATCTGTTATTTTTGGAATCTGATACATTTCTATGAGCCGTTTGCTAAATGCGGTTACCTAATTAAAATGTTGATTGTGAGTTGTCCAAAAATATTTTTATCTTATAATTATGTTATTACTTATTATATAGATAGCCCGTCTTATTTATTTTAGCCAGATAAAATCCATTTGTGTACCTAATTATCTTTGTTTTAGATATAAGTATTATGTGTGTTTTTGTCCGTGAACTATTGCTAGAGCCATTTGCACGCGATTTTCTGAGGCGAAAAGTAAGAAATTAATTATGAACAGAATATTGTTCTAGTGTATTCTTTTTAGTATATGATTAATATGCTTTTACATATTTTAATATACTTCGTAGTTTCCATGACATAATATTATTATACTTAACTTACGTTGACTTACCTATAGATATTACACACATAAGATTTCACACATTGAATGTAAACTCCAATTGACACGGATTAATCGAAACTAAATAAATATCAGGGTGCATAGGGTTCCCACCAAGAACTTAGGGACCCAAGCCAACCTCACCTGTAAGTGGTGCACCTGCCGATCAACGGACGAGGCTCTGGCAAACAAAATATCCCGATAAGCGGCAATAGGCTCGCCACCTATTACGTTGGATCAAAACACCGGCGAAAAGTGGGCGTTTAATATGCCTCTGCCTACCCCTTCGGGGAAACAGGCGTGAGTCTATGTATGTATGTATGTAAATAAATAACATATAATTATTGTTGAGGGCCTTGCAGTTTTGGTATTATATGTATCTCGTTCCTCCTATTTTCCCTAAGACTGAACACGGTCGTAGCAGAGGTAGGCCTCCCGCATGGTGGACTGACGATATTGTTGGGGTCGCACGGATGCGGGTGGCTCAGGATCGGTCTATGTGGAGAGCCTTGGGGGAGGCCTATGTCCAGCAGTGGACGTCTTTCGGCTGATATGATGGTGATGAACACGGTAATTACTTTATCATGTCATTGAAACCTTACATAAAGGGCCCTCATGTGTCAGGCCCAAAAAAGTTCTAGGGCCTTACGAATTAGCAAGTAAATGCAATGTAGTAATACACTTGGCGTAGTGAACCGCTCGCCACACAGTGAAGTAGGTTTGATCCTACAGGAAACAACATATTTATTTATTTATTCAGGTAATTACAACAGATAACAATCAGGAAAAGACACATCGTAACATTACAACATTTTTTGTACAGATTGATATCATTAGATTGTTAAAAGTTATTCAATTATTATAATTATGGAAAAATCAGACAAAGTTGCAACTAAAATACATAAACAATAAACAAACGGAATACATATAAAACTCGAGTACAAACATGCAAATGAAAAAGAAGTTACTTAAATAAAATTATAAAGATAACGAGCCACAGTGTATAAGACGCTTATACACTGTGGCTCGTGAATCAAAAATATCGATATTAGTGTTGTTCGCAGAGATTTCATTATAGAGGCGACTCATTCTGATATAATTGGATTACAATATGAAGTATTATTTTTGAACACATTGAGAGAATATTGTGTAAGTACGCTTTAAAAATGTTTCGGCAGTTGTCTTATTACTTGATACTTGATAGCACGGGCTGTTGCCGCAACTCCACGGCTTGGCATGTATTTTGCGTGCAGCAGTTATCTTATAATAAAATTCGCAGTATCGCTAAATGGTTGAACAACCTGACTGTCTCAAGGTTAAACTACATTTATACATGACGTTAAATACGCAAAAAATAACATTGTATCCGGTGTAGGGTCAAGTCTAAATTTTAGTAGTCGCTTCGTAAGCCTCATGTGCCTTTGTCTTCTACAATGAGTTAAGATTAAAAATAAAATGGCTGTGACTTAGGTACGGACAGATAGACAGACTGACATGGCGAATTTTGCCGTTTTTGGCTACAGATCCCGAATAAGTCATAGGCGCATTACTTTATATCTCCACCTGTACACATACGGGTTTATACGGTACAAGGTAGGAAACCCTATTTTTGCCCTGACAATTGCGGGTAGGTAGATTAAAATAAACTAAGTGTTCTCCTAAACGCAAAGGCCATCATTGGAACATAAACATGTCTTTAGTATTAAGGTATATATTTAATTGTTCAGAATTAAACGCTCTTAAAAATAATAATTGAGACTTTAACAAAAGCGTATATGGTGTAATAGAAAAATGATTTTGTTCTAGAACACTAGAAAAAAACCATTTAAGAGCGTTTGATTCTTACCGCCTAAGATAATCTTTCGAGATACCTACATAGTACCTACCTACATCGTTATCAATATTCATTAGTAATAATTACTTATGCATATTAAATATACATTAAGTTCATTGTTCATGTGATAATGGCTAAAACAAAAGGTACAACACTGTCTGGAGTCATCGAAAATTCGGCAGGTGTTTTGTATCATAAATATACTTGAAATTAGTAGTATTTTTCATTTATGAACATTATTCAACAAGTGCTAGATTTGTTTAAACCAAGCGTGTTTATAATTAAGGATATGAAAAACTCTGTATTATATTCCTTTACATATTTTTCTACTTACTTACAGCGATAGTCTAGTGGAGATACCAACAGACTGCCATGCAGAGGGTATCGGGTACGAATCCACGGCACGCACCAATAACTTTTCGGAGTTATGTGCGTATTAAGTTGTTAATTATCGCTTGTCCCGTGCCTCGAAGAGCACGTTAAGCCGTCGGTCCCGTTTGTCATGAAGATCTTTGACAGTCGTTACAGGGCGTCAGTACCTATGTACCTTCTAAATAAACTGACACTAGTCTAAACCATGGAATATCGCTATCCCTTCGGGTTGCGGCGTATTCAGCCAAATCCGGTTAGACTAGTAAGCGGACCCCAGATTGAAACTGGGATAGCGCTTAGAGGATGATGACATATTTTTTCTACTTTATAACACTAGATGGACATAATATTGTTATTTATTTCATAGACTACTGTATTCATGACGAGCATTGACATTATTTGGCCTTCCTTGACCGCTCCGAAACAATCTAGGCGATCGACATCGTATTCATTAAGTCAGTCGCTCTAAGGACTTTACCATAAATTATCTAGATCTATAAACTAATTTATTCGGTGACCATCAAGGCTTTAAACTCGTATAGGTAAGTACAATTAAAATTTAAGGTCGATCGAATTACCGCAGCAGCAACTTCGCTCTCTTCAAACGGCAGCCTGCGGCGCCTGAAGTAGGTTAAATTCTCTGCAAATTTGATGTTCATAAGCGTCACACTGTGAATAAAATACTTTGAGTTGGACATAATAAGGCAATATTTGGTGGGTCTGAACAATGACCTATTATAATATACCTAGACGCGCCATACTCCCACAAATCGGCTCTGAAAAACGGCTACAAATACCAAATAATATCTTGTATGAATAAAGAAAGAGAAAGTAAATAAATACTACTATAGGGGACACCTGTTGTTAGAGATAATTTTAGTTGTTTTTTTTATTCTTGCACACAAATTATTGTTACGGAGCGTACTATCACAACACAGAATCGCGCGTTACTAAACGGAATGGCGGCAATTGCCTTCATTTCAGTTTGCGATTTTAATGTGCGGCCAACGCATCTATAGTTTTTATATATCTTTGGGTCTGAAAGTATTTATTCTGGATATGCGTTTTCTTTTAATCCGTTGTTTTGAATGTTCATAAGGTCTCCCGCGATTAGATACTGACCTATTCCCTAACATCAGACTTGACTTTCAATATGTATCATAAGGTGGTCATCATAATTACCGGAGCTGGAATGTCTATCCTGAATCGTGGTTTCGATTCACAGGCAGCCAAATAAATCTTCATTTTAAAATGCTTAAACAATTTCAGTATGCCTACTGCATACGACATCAAGATAATTTTATACTTTATATCTATGAAATAAAATATTTAATGGTTGTACGTAATAATTACACATTCTATTATCGCCCGAAAATTGTATAACAAATTACGCATAATTTTAAATAATGTAATAAACAAATTATTGAGTACAATGTATGTTCGCGTTAATGTTCACAAAATAATTCATATTGTATTGTGCTGTTGCTTTAATCTCTTTAATTAATTATGCTATTGTTACCTGAACTAGTAATCACGTTTGTATAACATGTCTTATGTTTAAAAGTGTCAGTAAAATACTGTAAGGGTTGACCTACACCTATCAGCACCGCATCGCACTTTTCTATGCCTCTATCTTTTTCTGTCACTTAGGACCATCATTTACTAGAGCGAGAAAGAGAGAGGGAACGCTTCAGCACGCCGCGGAATCGAAAAGGCTATCGGCAACACGGAAAAAATGCGACAGCATGCTGAGAGGCGACGAAACGCTGACGCGCGCGTCAGAATGCTTACGCGTGCTATAGCATCCTTTCGCCGTCGATCGCGCGCGAACGCGCGCTGACGCACGCTGGCGCGCGCGGCGGTGTGCTGCCGCGTGCTGGTGCCGATTCGTATAGATTTTTCGAATTATTTTCTTTTTACTCTTGTTATTTTGCATTTCTTGCAAAATGCACGCTATTGCTACAGCTCTCTTCAGCTGTGCTATCCATTTCGAACTTGAAAATATACTGTGACCAAAACAAATGTCAAAAGAACGCGGCGAAATGCTTCAGCACGCTATAGCAGGCTGACGCGTGCGTTCGCATTCCGCAGCACACAAATACGATCGCACGCTATAGTGCTGCAGCACAGGCGGAACAAATGCGATACCGTGCTGACAGATGTAGCTCAACCCTTAAAGTACGCGTTCGTAGCCGACTGCAGAAAGCAGCAGCAGACGACATGTCGCCGCGTCATGTCGCACCGACGTGTCGCTATGGCCCACTGTATGATACAAGCGCTGTTAGTAGTCTTTTTAAACCCAACCGCAGATGGCACCGCCGTATTCTTATTGGTTCTGAATGTAGTAGAGCCTTGCTGATTTCAGCATGAATGGGCCGGCTCGACCGGGGAAGTTCTACCCTCTCACAGAAAATCAACGTAAAGTAACAGTACCTAAGCTGTTGCGTTTCGTTCGGTGAGTGAGAGTTCCGGAGGCCCTATTCCTTCTCCCTCATCCCAATCCTCATCCTATCCCTTTTCCTAATCCCAAGGGGCGGCAACGCACTTGTGACTCTTGTGGTGTTACTTGTGTTCATGGGCGGCGGTAATTGCTTACCATCAGGCAATCCGTCTGCTCGTTTGCCGCCTATTACTATAAAAAAAAAAAAATGTTCTTCGACACAAGAACATTGGTCATAAATACTAATGTGTGGTGAAGCACTGATGTGCGTCGAGCGACACCTCGCTACGGCCTTAGTAAAAAAATAATAGTAGGTTAGCTAAGGCCGGCGAGTTAATTGCCTACTCGTGCGTTGACGCACGGGTTGTCAGTTGTCACTTGTTTACACCGCGGCGCCGCGCCGGGTTTGTCGGCGAGCGCGCTGTTTCGCCGCTTTATAAGTGATCGCGCTGAATACAAACTCACAATTTAAGCTTGAATATCTTTTTTTTCAAATACCTACCTACTGACTAAGCATTATATATCGCGATATAACTATCTAAATATATTTTATGACGAGAAAGTAGGAACTAGTTTAATTTACTGTCGTTTAACTAATTGTATTTTACGTTTTGTTTGAAAATACATAACTACTTATAACATATTAGTACACCGGTCCAGACTCTGAACAATTACATATCTGTGAACTCAAATTCTCAATTCAGAAACCTGAGATAGTCTCTTAGCGTACATACGCATACCTAATTTAATTAGAAAATGCTTAGGTTGGTGCTTAGGTAGGTACGTTTCTCCTTTAGTAGGTATTTGAAAGAATGATAAGACCGAGTTTGAGGAGTTGTTATTGAGACACCCGAAGACACTACAATATTTATTGACTCTTTTTGAAGTCATAATAAAGTTTATTACAAAACTAAATGGATATAAAGAATTCGAGCGGGCGAGCAGTGTAGTACCTATGTACATGAATGCGCGCGATCCAACGCGTGGCGCATCCCTTAGGCTGGTTTCAGAATGACGCGCGCGGCACGCGCCGTCGGCCAGCGCGTCTCAACAGCGCGTTTGGCGCGCGGACTACTGTGAAACGAGTTCGCGTTTCTCATTGCAATGTATGAAGCTTCGGCAGCGCGGCCGGCGCGCGCGTCTCACACGCGGCGCGTTTGAACTGCGTGACTATGAAACGCTACTACTAATCTAGTGTAATAGGGTATTTGACTAAAAAAATCGAATTAGTCCGTCAGATAGATTTCCAAAAAATATTGGACACGAATATTTTCTTTAGTCACGTAAACAAAAAATGAAGACGACAAACTTCGCTGAAAACTCGTGTGACGTCACTTGCCAGTACACTTTTTACTGGCGAGTGACGTTACAAGCCCCCACTCTTAGGCGTTTCTCCATCTTTGATGCGTTTTATCTTCGTAATTATTTACTGATTTGATAAAACAAAAAATACGTATCCAATATTTTTCGATAATCTAACTGACGGACTAATTCGATTTTTTTAGTCAAATACCCTATTGTAAGCGCGCGCGTGTGGCTGGCGGCGCCGGTCAAACGCGTGACTCTGAAACCAGCCTTATCGAATCCTCGGCCGGCCTCGGTCATCTGTGTGATTGTGTGCGTGAAAAGTGCGTGCATACACGGCGCCGGCTACTCACGCGTACATTCAAACCGGGCGGCGACGGCCGATTTGTATAAAGCTATCCTACTATTATTTTTTTACTATGCTACGGCGCGGCGCCCCGTAGTCAATGTGTGGCTCACTACGGACGGTATTCCATAGCAATAAATAGAAACCAGAACTGAGGACATGTGGCCTGTTGCTGCTGCCTGTGGTCGATGTGATTGCGTACTGCGTACCTTAGCTTAGTGACGAAAACTTTGGCTATTTTTGGGACTAGCATATTTTGGAGGGACTAAGAAGCACAAGTTGTCCTCTCCTTCCTTGAATCACTCGTAGGCCGCCAACCCCCGTAGGCGGGTTAGGAGAGGTACAAGGGTTATGGCATTGATCTCAAGAGCATTTGGGTCCTTCCATGTCAAATGATTTTTGTCTCTCTCTGACAAAACGGACACGCACCAAACCCAAAATCTTGAATTCGCTACTGGGCCTCATTATCACAACTATATTTAAACGGCCTTGGAACGTGGAACTCATTACAAAAAACGTTAAACGTTGGAAAATAAAAACATGGCACAAGTCATCGCATCATGTACCTTCCAAGTTTATGTCGGTTACCGTGTGCTTGTTGATAAATGTTGTGTATTTACGAGTCTTATGAATATTTTCTCAATGCCTTTAGGTGAACGCGCTTTACGAAGCCTTGTAGATAGATCCCTTTGATGCCAGGCTGTCAGTCTATCTATCTGTCAAGACCCTTTGTCCCAAGCACGTGTAATACATAGTATCAAGGTAAAATTACTATGAAATGACTCAATCAATGAAAATTAAATTAATTAAAATAAATAATAGGTGCTAAAATACCTGCCTTTGAAATTATTTAGGTAATGTTAATTTCGGAGACACGAACCGCCTATCAATATAAATAATTTCAGGGCAAAGTCCTGAAATTATTTATACTTATTCACAAGATGCTTTAAGCTCATTTTTACCGAACAAGTAAAAAATTTCGAATATTACTAATTTGTACAACATAAAATACTACATTGGATATCAATGTACAGAACCCACACTCTCACTCAGTTTTATTGTTAAATAATATCCAAACCCGCGGTATCGGCTAATTGAAATTCGATTCTTGACGACGCTTAACAAGTCAAGGGCGGTGAACTAATATAACATTCTTGACAACAATAACTTAAAATCTGTTTACAATTATGTACAATGTAATCACAGCTACACGTCAAGCTGGACCCTTTGACCTCTGCACAGTTGTTATGGCGTAGGAAATAAGTATTAAAATCGTACTACAACTGTGTGTAAATTGTGTATCATTGTAAATAGACTTTCGATAAGTTTTTATTGTCGTTGCAAGACAGTCGAGACGTTGAAAAAACAAGGGTATTTATACCTTAACCTACTTAATTTTACACGACTAAGACCCGTTAAATAACTTTGTAAAGTTGTCGCCGTATGGACGTACAATACTTATAAAAATTTTGAACCTCAGCCTACCTTGAAGTTCGCAAAACACACTCAAATTAAAACACTAGAACGCAATGATATATTATTTTACATTAAAACTGAGTGAGAGTGTGGGTTCTGTACATTGAAATCCAATGTAGTACTTTATGTTGTACAAATTAGTAATATTCGAAATTTTTTTATACACTAGGACACGGACATGACGACCTACAAAACATGTAAGTTCAACAGCTGATGACAATCTCGGGTCTAAGGTCAAACATCATGGACGTGTTTTTCTCGTAAACACCTTTATTTTGCCATGTCAGCTTTGCACACATAGCTTACTATAAAACTACAGGGTGGCAACGGAAAATGATGGTATCTTTTACTCGAAATCCTTCTGATCTTTTAGTCGAAACATAAATCTGTTTGTGACAGAGAGCATACGTGTGTGTCAAAATTAAAATTTAAGAACACATGAATTTATATAGTTCGCCAATACATCTACATTAAAATGGAACACATGCATAATACATTTAATTTTGACACCTGTATTTGCTGGCAAAATCAACAGCATACCACGCCATTCATAGAAAGGAAGGAGACCGCAGTCAAAACAAGGTGTGCAGATACATGGTCCATGAGTCGATATCTAGCGGGGTTACTCGAGCTTGACTGAAAAAACTAGTGGCAATGCTTTATTTGTTAAATGTTGGTCACGATGTTAAGTAGCTTAACCATACTTATACCCCTTAACATAGAGTCTTAGTGAGTTAGAAAGACTAAAAGAAAATAAATTTAGAATGTACCTACTTATTTGCAGAAGGAATATTTTTTTCGTTTCCACCCTGTATCATACGTAAGTATGTTATGTACGTAGAAACATAAACATTAAACCTTATAGCTATAAAGTACGTGAGCTCTACATAAAGACACGACCACGCTTGTGAGTCACGTCTCAACCACCAAAATATCACTTGCATACATACATAGACTCACGCCTCTTTCCCGGAGGGGTAGGCAGAGACTACGGAACGCCACTTGCAACGATCCTGACATACCTCTCTTGCTTCGTTCATTCTCATCAAGTTTCTCATGCATGCTCTTCTGTTTAGGGTACTTCAGTCCTGTCCTTTTTTACGATGTCTCCAATCTGGTCAGAGAACGTCCGCCTAGGTCTTTCCCTTCGCCCTGTCCCATTCACACTTGCCTTATGTGGTCATACCATCTTAACATGCCTTTCTCGATGCTTGGCACTACATCTTCTTTTACCCCACAGCACTCTCTATCACTTGCAACTACTAGTTTATTACGTACGTAGTTTTATTGAAGGTTATTTTCGAGTAAACTGTACAAATCTACGTAAATAATAAGTACAAAAAAAAAATTTGCATCTTACATTATGATACCCAAATACAACACGTCCAACCTGACTGTCATGAAGATCTGTGACAGTCGTCATGGGGAGTCAATACCTCTGAATAAACTATCAGTAGTCTAACGGCATTTTTTTTTTTTTAATTTACCCGTTTTGGTCGATCCCGTGGGAATTTCGGGAAATCCCTTCTTAGTGCACCCCTACGGTCCCCAAGGATACCATACATGCCAAATTTCAGCTTCCTGCGCCCAATAGTCTCGGCTGTAGCGTGTTTGTCAGTCAGACAGTAACGCAAGGATTTTATATATTAAGATAAATTATTAAACCCCGTGCCTCGAAACTATATTAAGTTATCGGAGCTGGTTGTCATGGAGACTTTCGTCAGGCGTTATGGCAAGTTCTATCACACCTGGCTAGGCTAGAAAGCAGACGCCTGTGAAGTGAAAGTCTTGGAAGCATCCGGGATAACTCTAGGAGAATGATGATAATGATTCACGGCAAACAGGCTAACAAAGTGATAGTAAGCGACTAAGTGTAGTCTTCATATGCCACTTATATCTGTGACGTCTACAAGGCATCGCTATCTCTAGAGATGCTGGATGGTGATAATAGTGGAAAAGGCGAAGCCGTCCACCATCATCACAGTCTACTCTCTTACTGTTTTCCCCTTACTCCTGATTCTTTCTCTTATATTATAGGATAAACAAAAAGGATGAGATGAGTCTTTAGCTGTAGTTGCCCGGTCGAGCCGACCCATGCGTGCTGAAAAGTGTAAAAAAAATATTTAGTTGTATTATAGTAGCAGTATAAATGAGAGTGAGAAAGTTTTGAAAATGTAAATATTTTAAAATCTTTGGCAATGCGTTCATATACTTCGCATTAATCGATTTATCTACTTATTACGGAGAAAAAAATTACAATATTTTTTGTTCTTCTTGGTTCGTTGCTTCTTGACTGTTTCTGAGATCTTATCCCTGATGCAAATATACTTGGAAGTCTTCTTCGTTTAATAAACAAACAAACGTTGCTCTACGTCTTTCAGTAGTAGTAGTTTCTTTCTTTAAATAGACAACTCCCGCATTAGGACTAAATCCTGTGTCGCGGGGCCTTTACAAACATACAATTAACGGACACAATGAACACCCAGACTCGAAACAACAATTGCCACAAAAAGTGTTGCCTCGTGTGGAGATCGAACCCACAACACTCGGCGCAGTGTCAAGCGGTGAGGCGGCCGCTTAAACCATTACGCCAGCCGTGCAGTCGGTTTACATTTTAAATTAAATTATGCATCACATAGATTTATGGCTTTATAAGACAAGTAATAAATTAGCATAATACGTATGTGTAGCGTCAATTATAAGATGACCTTGGCTCGATTACGATCGTTACAAGTGTAAGTTTTATAGCATATTGACTAATATCTTAATTTATATGGTAAGTAAGCAATTAGTAAAATTTGATTGTTTTGACCGGTGCAGGGTAAGTAATTTAAATTAGGAAATGTCCATTGGGTTCTGTTTTCTAAAAGATGAGTGGAGTGTATCGACAACTAGGTCGATGTCCCGGACGTAACGTCAGACGTTTTTATAGCTTATTAAAATATTACTATTTTATAAAATTGTTATACATACATAAATAGGCTCACGCCTGTTTCCCGGAGGGCTAGGCAGAGACTACGCAACGATGCTGACATATTATCTCTCTTGCTTCATTCACTCCCATCAAATTTCTCATGCATGCTCTTCGGTTAAGGGTACTTCTAACCTGTCCTTTTTTTAGGATGTCTCCAATCTGGTCGGAGAACGGCCGTCTAGGTCTTCCCCTTCCTCCTGTCACATTCACACTTGACTTATATAACTTCTTGTCAGTCTTGCGTCATCCATCCATCCTCTCCATGTGTCGAAACCATCTTAGCATACCTTTCTCAATGGTTGTCACTACATCTTCTTTTACCCCACAACATTCTCTTATCACACAATTCTTTATTCTGTCGTTTAAAGACCCTCCACACATACTTCTGAGTTCTCTTATTTCTACGGCATTTATTTTACTTTCATGTCTATTCTGCCATACCTAACTTGCACTACCGTACATAAGTGTAGGTACTTACACCCCTCTATGCACAGCTCAACGTGCCTTTTTGGACACGTTTTGACTGTTCATAAAAGCCTTCAAAGCTCAATTCAACCTATTATCGTCTGCATTAACTTAACTTAAATTGGTATAGTCATATAAATTATGCAAAAAACACTGAATTCATTGTTCAATTTGTTCAAGTTATTTGCTATTAACTCTGTGCATCCACATCACTCGCATTAGGATTTAATACGTATAACAGGAGACTTTACAACTCCTTGCTGCTCAAGTAAATGACACTAAAGCAATCCAGAGTTAGAACAACATTTTTGGATCCACGATATCAGCGTAAACTTTTTTCTAACGTTTATGAGAATGGACCGGGCACACCTACCCATTGCCATCCCATCATAATTCGAAGATCTGATCGCCGTTGAGCCAGGGGTGTTCTACATATAGTGGCGGTAACGTACCGGATGACGCAATATAAAAGGCTTCCCGTTAGGTGGACTGACGACCTGATTGGAATCGCGGAAAGCGATTGTAGGTATGCGGGCGAGTCAAGAACGAGTTTTATGAAAAGCCTTGTCTATCGGCTGAAATAATAGGGTAGTTTCCAGGGTCAAAATAATTACATTTTATTTAGTCCGTATTTTAGATTATAAAAAAATATTGGACACGTATTTTTTCTTTTTTCGATTAAATAAAAAATAACAAAGATATAGGATATTAAAGTTACGTGTGACGTCATCTAGTGCGAAAAAATGCAGCACGGCGTGACGTTATACGTAACTGTAATGAGCTATATCTTGGTCATTTTAGGTTATTACAAATAAAAAAATACGTATCGCTTATTTTTGAATAATCTAAAGGACGGACTTATAAATTTTTTTTTGTTAACTAGCCTATTATGATATTTAATAGAATGTTTCAGTTAAACAGTGCAATCAATTTTGAATTAGCTGTAGCCATTGAAAAGCAATAATACTCGTATTTAGCCGGCCTAATTGCTAGTAATAAAAAAATGTTACGAGAAATAACTATTTGCAAGCGTCAGTTGCCACTGTTCACATGGGTATTCATACATGTCCCTGTGCTTGTTCAACAGAAATCAGAGCTTTATATTTCATTCAAAATATTGAGATATAATTTTATTACAAAAGACAAGGAAATAAACAATTACCCACTATGAATTAATGTGAAAAAGTTTACGAGAATACCTCAGGCTTCAACCGCCGTAAATTTTACCCGGAATCAACTTCTTAGAATTCTTCTAATTATTATAGATAGAATTGAAAAGCTCCTATATAGGTACCTATGTGATAAAAAGAACCCACTGTAAAAAAATCACTTGCATTGGCTCTTTCAAGCTAATCTAACCTAATCTAATACAAAAAAAACATAAAACAAATCTAAAAGTGAAAATATTTACAAGGTTTAGGCGTCGTAAAATGCCTCCGCATCAATGTCATCGGGTAACGTGCCCAGAAGGCTGGCAGCATTGCCACGCTGGATGGCAATGCTGATTCTTTGAGCAAAGAATAAACCAGCCTTCTGGTCACGTGAGACGTCGATTAATCGTTTAGAAATTTCCCGGAATAGAGAACGAGCACTCGGACCCCATGAGCCTAGCGTTTCCACCCCAAACGGCTCAAACACGTAATTACTCACTAAATTACAGTATTTGCGCCGTTTGAGGGTTTCTGCAGTTGCAGCAGCAGCGCCGGCGTGGCCTCCCGTGCTTGGAACATGTGATGGCGCGAGGGTGTCTACGCAGGTTGCGTCCCACACCAAAGGCCTACCCATTTTCCAAGGCAACAATGACATACCATCAGGTCTCTTACCGTCGTCACGTACCAAACCATTTGGTTCAAGTACAGCTGGTACGCCAGACGCGACAAGAGCACGACGGATTATGTCATTTAGATGGGCATGACGAGGAATTCTACCAGCGCTTCTGCTGCAAGATAGCCCATGGTGTCCGAGGCTATCGCCGTCTTCTCCACAATGACATCGATGCGGAAAAATACACGGAGCACCTAAACGCAGACAGGTGGCAATACGGAATGTCTCATCGTCCAACATGGTTCCTGTGTTAGACGATGGTAGTGCCTGAAGCCATAGACCGGATTCCCACTCTCCCACAGCCAGCAAGCGAGCACGCTCTGTAACATTAAGAGATGTATCCAAAAGACTTTTTCTTACTATGTTACAAAGCGGCGCGTCCCACTGTCTTTGGGAGAATAGGTTGGTAGGCAAGTCAGTGCTTGGACTCGCCATTTTCCAGGCGTTTATAGCTTCGGTTTTGCACAACACTTCTGAGTTAACTAGTGTAGGTAATAAAATTTTCCTAGTTAACTCTTCCGTGCTGTGGACCGAAGATAGAAACGCCGGTAAACTAACACTAGAAATTTTGCGTATACCGAGCCCTCCTAGACGTATGGGCAAAGACGCTTGTAGCCAGGCTCGGTCGTTCAAATCCACATTTAATATTCTCTTTAAAGTAATTTGGATAATTTTGTCGATTTGTTCTAAAAGTGATTTGTTTTTCCAAAGTTGGGAAGATCTTAAGGCATGTGTGAATTTTGGGACGAAAAGATAATATCGAATAATGGTATAAGCCGAATGAATATTAATTTTGAATAAGCGATCAGAAATTTCACAAAAATTTTGTATTTTTTCCTCTAAGAAAGAATCGAAAGATTCTTCAAATACTGGAGAACCCAGGAGGCGGAGAGAAGTCTTATCAACAATTTTTAAGTTTGATGCCAAATTATTAAATTTTGATATTATCGAATGTTTTTTTGTGGAGTCTGTTGTATTTACAAACAGCTCACATTTACTATAATTTAGTTCCAAACCAATAGAAGCGAATTTATTTTTAAGATAAGTCAAATCTTGCAATACTATGTCTACTTCGCCCCCCAGGGTCCCGTCGTCCAAAAACCATACATTAAATTTAGAATTTATTTGTCGAATAATGGGTTGTATAGCTAAACTAAAAATGACTGGTCCAAGAGGGTCACCTTGTTGGCATCCAACTGCAGATTCCAAAAGATTGTCCTGATATAGTAAATTAAGTTATAAATAAAAACTCTTTCAAGTAGTTTCATCTCCCAAGATTCGGTCCGTTATAATCGGCAGATTGGCAAGACTATATGCTGTCTGTATACTATAGGCTGTCCAAATTTGGCGTTCCTAGTATCAGTTACATTGTGTTCTGCGATGATGAAGTCATTCATACTGACTTTTTTTTATTGTAATAGGCGGCAAACGAACAGACGGATCGCCTGATGGTAAGCAATTACCGCCGCCCATGGACACACACGCCCACAAGCAATACCACAGGAGTCACAAGTGCGTTGCCGCCCCTTGGGGTCGGGAAAAGGGATAGGATGAGGATTGGGATGAGGGAGAAGGAAAGACGGATAGGGCCTCTGGCCCTCTCACTCACCGTACGAAACGCAACAGTTTAAGTACTGTTACTTTACGTCGATTTTCTGTGAGAGGGTAGTACTTCCCCGGTCGAGCCGGCCAATAGGCTAGTTGACGAAAAAAAATTTATAAGTCCGTCCTTTAGATTATTCAAAAATAAGCGATAAGTATTTTTTTATTTGTGAATTAAACCAAAAATGACCAAGATTTAGTTCATTAAAGTTACGTATAACGTCACGCCGTGCTGCATTTTTTCGCACGGGGTGACGTCACACGTAACTTTAATGGGCTATATCTTTGTTATTTTTTATTTAATCGAAAAAAGAAAAATACGTGTCCAATATTTTTTCATAATCTAAAATACGGATTTAATAAAATGTAATTATTTTTACCTGGAAAGTACCCTATTCATGCTGAAATCAGCAAGGCTCTACTACCGGACTGCGATGATATGTCAGTCAGGACAAGTGATGTTATGTAAGTACTAGACGTTGCCCACTGCACCGCCCGCATGGGACAATTTTACCCCCTTAGGGTGGCAATTTCCAATAACTCTCTATTAGCGCTCCCGTACAGTTCTCAAGGAACACACACGCTAAAATAACATCTTCTTACGCCCACTAGTTTCGGCTGCGCGTTGTCTGTCAGACAGTCACAGTAACGCAAGTATGTTATATACAATATGTTGATCTGCACCTGCAAAATAATACAATATAGACAGTATACTTATTTACCTAAAATTATTTCAAACAGTGTGCGACGATATAAAACCCTATTTTCATTCAATGTTACTTAGTAAAACAGGATATTATGCAGTATAAGACTGCACGGTAGGTATATGTGGTTGTGTGTCGATTTCAGGGCGATCAGCTGAGCGGTGGCGGCGGTCAAAACACCGAGCTGATTTTTAAAATGTATGATCACGAAAAAAAATGTTTAAGATTTAATGAGTAATCTTTTCATGTATTTGTATTCAGTTATAGACATAGTAGTATATTCAATTATTCACCCTTGAAAAATTTTGCAAATGCATATCAACACACTGTATCCAGATAATATATTATATGATGATGAAAACTGAATGCCATATAATATAATTTTCAGTACGTTTCCCAATAGGTTGGCAATCGTCCGCGCGTCCGCGCATTGGCAAACATCCCCATCCCGCCAAAAAGTGCAGTGAAAAAGAATAATTGCAGCTATTCGACCGTGAATTAAACCGCGTTTTGTGCAACGCAAATTTTAATCTTGATTCTAATGCTACGTAAAAAATATTAATTCATGTTGAAACTATACAGAAAGGTTCCGTAGGAATCTTTGATTTATCACAAAATGATTTATTTAATGGTTTCAAATGAAATAGGTTAGGAAGAAAAATCCAGTCATGATACAAATAAACTGCTACGGGATATCAGGTTCGATCCTGCGGTGCTCACCTCTGACTTTTCGAAGTTACGTGCGTTTGGAATTGTTAGTTGTTCTTTGCCCCATGCCTAGGAGAGCATTAGCGGCTATCATTTATTTATTTATTAAGGGCCAACAGTGATTATTACAATCATTCATATAATATTATTATTAACAAGGTTTTTGTTGGTTGCATAACCTGTTAAGATGGCCACTGCATGCACGATAATGAGATAAGAAAATAAAATAAATGTAATCTAAAATAATAATCAAAATAAAGAACCAAAAATTTTAAAAGTCAGTAGTCACAATTAAACGGTTATATAGATCAACAGAACTTAAATTCAAAATGTCAATTTATATGAAAAAACATTGGAAAAATATGTCAACAAAAAACATATGTCAAAACTAAAAAAGTACATTATAGGAACAAATCAGTATAGGGATTAACATTGTGACGTCTCATCTAATTAATTGTATTGTTTTTAATTTATGTCGTAATCAATATTAAAGATATAACAGCCAATGTCAAGATGAACAACATCAAATACTTAAGGGATACAGGAGATGGACACATGAGAAGTTACCTAAAATATAAACAGATTGCAAATTTTGAACATGGTCAAGCACTTTTTTTAAATAATATAGATAAAAGACAAGAGATTAACAATAATTTATAAACAAATCCAGTATAGGTACTCTTTAGCCAATTCCCTTTCGGAAACTAGCAAATGAGTCAAAATTAATATCTATTGACTCGCTGCATCCATTCAAGAGACGACACATACGCGGTATCAAAGAGCTCCTGCCAAATTCCGTTTTTCTGAAAGGCGCAACGAGTGGAGCAATCTGCTTTCGAGGAACTTTACTAGGCACGTTGAGATTAAATCTGTTTAGGATCCCGGGGCAGTCAAACTGTCCTCTCATGATCTTATACAAGAAAGTTAAATCTAAAAGGTCTCTGCGTTTATTCAAAGATTGCATATCAAAGTGAAGCAGCCTTTCCTCATACCATTATCAGTGTGCGTGAACAGCGACATAGGTGCCACATAAATAATTTCTGAACCCTTTCCAGCCTAAGGGAGTGGACGGCGTAATGCGGTCTCCAAATTGGACTGCAATATTCTAAACCGCTTCTTACTAGGCTATTGAATAATAATATTTTAGTATCGGTTTTTTTAAAAGCCCTGCCATTGCGAATAACGAAGCCCAACATTTTACTAGCTTTCGTGATCGTTTCGTCAATTTGGGGTATAAATGTTAGTTTGTTGTCAACAATCACGCCCAAGTCTCTCACCGAATCAACTTCCGTCAGGTTGTTGCCCTGTATGCTGTACATAGACTCAATTGGCTTAAGCTTCCGGGAAAAACGTATGAAGTGTCATTTTTGATAGTTTAAATACATCCCATTTGCCTTACACCATTTCTCTAACTGGTTCAGGTCTTCCTGCAGTGCCACTACATCGTCCATGCAAGATATATTCTTAAAAATTTTTAGGTCCTCAGCTTAAAGATAGGGTACAGAATAGGCAAAACACGAGGGCAAATCTTAAAAAAGATATTTAATAAAATTGGTCCTAGATTTGAACCCTATGGAACTCCAGAAGTTATTTTAGAAGTCTTGGATCTATATCTGTTGACTGCCACATAAAAACTGCGTCGGATATCTGATCAGTTTCTGCAGCAACACCGAGTGGGAGACCTTGTCAAACGCCTTACTAAAGTCCGTGTAGATGACATTCATCTGTCCCTGATGGTCGAGTGTATAGACAGCGTCATCCACAAAACCAGCGAGATTGGTACAAGTAGATCTACCATTGACAAACCCATGTTGATGATCTGTTATAAAGCATTTGAAATGGCTCTTGATCACAGGACACACAAGTGACTCTAATATTTTGGCCATTGTCGAAAGCATGGAAATTGGACGATAGTTTTGGACGGCATTATCCTCACTGCCCTTGTGAATGGGGACCACTTTAGCTAGTTTCCACGCTGCGGGAAATTTGCCAATTTGTAGAGATTTATTGAAGATGATATGAAGTGGTACAGATAGCGTTTTGCACAGCGCTTTAAGAATAACGGTGGTATACCATCTGGTCTACTCCCTTATTAGAATTTAGGTTTAGGAGATGCTGGAGCTGTATATGGTATGGTGATCCAGGTGCAAGTTAAAAAACATTTGACAAGCCTCCGGGACACTCCTTAGATAATCTGAAGCTATTTGTGAGCATGAGCCTGCATCATAGACCGAAGAGAAAAAGTCCGTGAACATATCGCACATCTTTTCATTGAACCATCCGTGATAGTTTAAAGATCATCTGTCATAATTGCAGGATAAACACCGACATTACACGAACATATTTATCAGTCGTTATAGGGAGTCAGTTCCCTTAAATAACCTACACTGATCAAATCCATGGAATGTCGCTATCCCTGCGGATTGTGATGATCTGACGACAGTCTTTCTGTGGGAAAAATAATATGCTGTCATATCTTGTTAGACCAATAAGCGGATCTCGGGTTCCAAAGCTTGAATGCATCGGGATAACGCTAGGACGATGATGATAATGATACGACAAACGACGATATTCTCAATAAAATGGCGATAATAGGTTCAGATATTGCAACATCCATAAGACATCATTAACAAAGTAGGTTAAAATAAATCATAACTACGATTGGATTTTTTTTACGTTACATGTTTATATATTTATTTATTTATTTTTAATTTTAACTATATACATTGCTATCTTACATAATCATAATATCTAAATATATATATATATAGGTACATAAATCTAAAAATAAAAAGTGAAAATATGTACAGGTGTGTTTAGGCGTCGTAGAATGCCTCCGCATCAATATCATCGGGTAACGTGCCCAGAAGGCTGGCATCATTGCCACGCTGGATGGCAATGCTGATTCTTTGAGCAAAGAATAAACCAGCCCTCTGGTCACGTGAGACGTCGATTAACCGTTTAGATATATCTCGGAATAAAGAGCAAGCGCTCGGACCCCATGAGCCTAGCGTTTCCACCCCAAACGGCTCAAATACGTAATTAGCTACTAGATTACTGTATTTGCGCCGTTTGAGGGTTTCCGCAGATGCAGCAGCAGCGCCAGCATGGCCGCCCGTGCTTGGAACATGGGATGGCGCGAGGGTGTCTACGCAGGTTGCGTCCCACACCAAAGGCCTACCCATTGTCCATGGCAATAATGACATACCGTCAGGCCTCTTCCCATCGTCGCGTACCAAACCATTTGGTTCAAGTACAGCTGGTACGCCAGACGTGACAAGAGCACGACGGATTATGTCATTTAGGTTAGCATGACGAGAAATTCTACCAGCGCTTCTGCTGCAAGACAGCCCATGGTGTCCGAGGCTATCGACGTCTTCTCCACAATGGCATCGATGCGGAGAGACACACGGAACGATTGGATTAATATAAAAAAAATTGATGGACAGCCAAGCATGTATTTTAAAGAATTTTGATAAGATGAATCAAAATTCTAGTTATGATTTATTTTAACCTAGATTGTTAATGATGTCTTATGGATGTTGCAATAAGAGCTAACATTATGATTATAATAATAATGTATCTTTAATAAGTAAAATAACGTGATTTTATATGATAAATGTTTTATACTGAAACCGCAAGATTACGTGGTTTCAATTCTACGATATCGATGTAACAAAAAGTCACGGTCAAGTCCTGTGTATCCAACTACATACATATATCCAATAGAGATCGTCGAAATGTATTTCTTCTTCGGTCACGTGTCGTTGCACGTATTGCAGTTAATACCAAATAGTAATTTTATTTTTTGGGGTTCCGTAGCCAAAATTTGCAAAACACGGAACCCTTGTTAATTGTCTGTCTGTCCGTCCGTATGTCACAGCTATTTTGTCGAATAAGACTAATCCCGCACTAGGAATGCCAATAGAAACAATAATCAATGAACAAAAATCACTCGTCCCAAAAATTTGAGTATCTTTTCGTGTTGGAATCGAACCCACAAAACGTGAGATAGGTATTCCATAATTTAATCATATTAATAATGCAATCATTTAATGTATAGAATATCTACGCCATCGTAAGTTCAAGTCACCTAATATTATTTGATCTATATTAATAGACCCATTATATGCAAAGTAATCTAAATTAAACGTACATATAATCAACTAACATGCATTCTAGATATGATATGATTGCATCAAACGGATTCAAACATCGATCGTATTCTTCCGCTATCAATATTCATACGCGCAGAACTACCGGTGACCCCCACGTCTGCTCGTGCACAACTCTACGTTTGACATTGGCATCGTTTCGCCTACTCACCTACGGTCAACGCAGTAGGATTTGCAAGGTAGCTAAATAATAATAAACATTAGAAATTTAGATTGCCAAATTTAGACTTACTGTTGGTCTCGCGGCATAAATGTGCGCGTGGGATTTTGAGGTCTCGGGTGCGATTCCCAGGTCGGGCAAAGTGTTTTTGGGTTTTTCCGTTAGGAAATTCTCAGTAGCAGCACGGCGTCTGGTAATGTGCCCGGTACGGCAATAGGGTCGCCCCCTATTACGTGGGACCTAAAATGTGGGTGTAATATTACACCTCTGCCTACCCCTTCAAAAATATAATATTTTGATAGACATTGAGAAAGTAACTGCACGCCGCGCGCCGGTGTAGTGACTTCGTTTTTGGCCGGCACAAAAAAATCACATTCCTCATAATTATAGTTATTAGGTTTAAAGTCTGAAGGCCAAAATGCAGTTTCGATTTAGTCGCGGTTGCATACTTCATATCAGTACTTAGTATAAAACAAAGTCTGTCTTCTGTCTGTCTGTTTTTATGTATGCCTAAATCTTAAAAACTACGCAACGGATTTTAGTGCGGTTTTCTTTAATAGATAGAATGATACAATAGGAAGGTTTATATGTAAAATTGACGCGGGCGAAGCTGCTGGTGATGTCTAGTAGGTATGTCATAAATCTCCTAAATGAACAGAAACATGTATTATGATATCGTGACTATATCTGGAATTCGATCGATTTATATGTTAGACACATACAAATCGATCGAATTCCAGATACAGTATAAGTATAAGACTATATTTATTAAAATATATGTGCTACAATAGACTGGCGTTATCATGCAAGCGAAATCGAGAGTATGCACAAAGCTAGTAGATTAAGCTATAAAATAGGACAAATATTGCAAATAGTCCCGACGCGACGCTACGAAGTTCACATAGAGGTTAGGAGGACGCGAGATAAAACCAACAACGATATTAGTCTATGTTTATATCACGCCTTGTTGTAATATGAGTACATTCTACTAATAACAATGACACCAAACTGAAACAGTCAAAACAATAAACGCGTTTTGTAATAAGGAGAAATTTTACACTTTGGCTACTTTTACACATACTTAAAAATAGACGTTCATAAGTGTTACCTTATAGCCTGCCTATATAAATAAATGAATTTGAATATTTGAAAATAGTTTTCACCTCT
Organism: Euclidia mi; assembly: GCA_944739405.2. Classification (NCBI taxonomy): domain Eukaryota; kingdom Metazoa; phylum Arthropoda; class Insecta; order Lepidoptera; family Erebidae; genus Euclidia; species Euclidia mi. Next base: position 16,439,390 of record OX123197.2, read on the forward strand.
ATATCTTGGATAGCAACTGGGCCAACGCCAAGAAGACGGTGATTTCTGTTTTGTTAAATAATATCAGGTGATGATATCCTGCTATATGACTCGGCCGAGATCATGTGCCTCCTAACTCTATTTGGTTAGGTTACCTTAAGATCCCTCCCGTGGGATCTCCACCTTGTCGTGGTGGGGGGCTCAGTAACCCTGGTTTGGAGTTTGGACACCCACGGTGAAGCTAAGCGGGATCCCGGGAGTGGACGCTCCACGTGGGCTTGGGTGAGGCCTGCGTAGGATGCGTCCCAAGGTGCGGGTGCGGGGGATTGTTCTGTCTGTCCCTCGCAGTCGGGCGCGGTCGCGGGAGGAGAGGCGTGTCGGTGTTGCGTTGCCGCGCGCCCTATCTTCCGCGACCAAATGGGGGTGCACCATTTGATGCGTTGCGGTGAGGCCGCAGAGGAACAGGAGATACGGTGTTGTCAGGTTGCCGTCCTCCCTATCCTCTGCGGCCGTTTTAGTGCCTGCGGACGGCGAGCGCTGGGGCTGCTCCCCGTTCGCCAAAAGGCAAGGAGGCGGCGTAGTGTCCGCGCTGCCTCCCAAGTAGCATAACGTGGCGGGCCAGTCCCGGGCGGGGTCACGGAAAAGTATGCTATCCGCGCATCGCGTGACCCCGCCACTACACGGGACCCATAGGGACACCGCGGTGGTTTAAGTGGGTATGCCCCGAACGCCTAGGGAGAGCCTCCACACACCTCCTCCGCCAGTCCCAAGCCCGGTCGATCACACTCTGGCCGGGTTGGCGTCGATTTGAGATGGCTCATAAGGCGAGTTTCTACAGTAGTGAACAAAAAAAAGAAAGATTATGAACACCTCGACAACTTATTTTAAGCTAAACATTGACGGCACATGCATACTTGGCCGAAAGCGCCTACACGCCAGCACGCTTGCTAAAATTAGTGTGTTGTAAAAGAAACCAGAGGGTGCTGTCTTTAATGCTGACTACCCAGCAACTCGTGATCTTTGCTGAAGCAGATCCTTACAGAAACCAAGGATTTGGTCTGATGAAATTATGCAAATTAAAAAATGGGAAAAGTTACAAGTGAAGACATAGATGAAGCTAGAAAAGCGTTTGTTAGATCAAAAAAAGAAGTGAAAGAAATGGTTTAATGGAAAATAGAGGAAAAGAAAGACGCGTTTGATAGCAGATTAACTGACAATTTCAAGAAGAAGAAGCATTAAGTTTTCTGGAAATCCTTTCGTGCAGTTCGAGAAAGAATTCAATCCTCAGAATACACGTCGATCAGAGATAAGAATGGAAAGATACTGAATGTTGAATCGTGCGTGATGAAGAGATGGAAGGAGTATTTTGAAGGTTTATTTGAAAGAACGGCGATAGAGACACCGATCGTAGAAATGAATGGTAATAATAGCAATAATGAAAGCGATATTGGCGTGGATGAGATTCTGAAGGCGCTGGGAAGTATGAAATTAGGTAAGGCTGCAGGAGGCTGGACAGAGCATCGTAGTTGGGCAGCTGTAGCGCTTATTTGGACCGATGACCACCTTGGATGTATACAAGAATACAGATGGCATAGTTACTAAATCATCAGCTAAAATAGTTACCATTGATGTTGCAGCTTCGAAAATTTGTCGGTGATGACCTTAATATTTTTTTACTTAGAGATGAGCAAATTTACGAATTGCCGGCCGATAATCAGTTACCTTAACCTATGAACGCTTGCACCAGCACGGTTGTCATTACCACGAAGGTGACCCAGCGAAAAACGCGTCCTAAGAAACGGAAGTTTTATTCGACGGATGATTTTTCTAGAATTGCTTTAATTCAATTTTAACAATGACCTTAGCTGAGTAGGTACTGAGTATTTTGGGTTCAGGGCTGTTTTCTGTTAGCAAATATTGTTTTGATTGCGCTTGTAAACCACAAATGCTAAATCCGGCTTAGAAAACGGCATAATTTTATTTAATAAAAAGTTGAAGAGTTTGTTTGCTTGCTACTAACTATAACTACTGGTCCGAATTGAAAAATTCTTTCAGTGTTAGATAGTCAATTTATTGAGGAAGGTTATAAGCTATATAACATCACACTATGAGTCACGGGAGCGGAGCAGTAAATAACGCGGATGTAACCGCGGGCTCATCCCGTGTCCCCTCACCTATATGATGGACAATTTTACACTTTTATAATATGAGGAATACTGTATTCGGTATTCTGGTGTAGGTCCTAGGTTAAGCAACAATACTAGGACTCGGTTACAGCGCCTTTTGTTGGAAAACCCGAAGGCGATTAACGCGTCTAAAAGTATAAAAAGACGGTAAATTATAAGGTTGTAAGAAGACGTGAGGAGCTAACATGCATAGTTCATAGCCCGAATCTATTATGCTAGTTTGGCGGCCAGACACATTATGACTGTAATTTATTTTTTGTGCCGTGTCATTTGTGGTCAACCTTCAAACTTCTTCACAACTTGGTATTACCGACATGAGTGCTTATTATGAGTTTACACACTTCACGTCTAGTCGCAATAGATTCGGGATTCTTTGCTCTGATTGGCTAGCTGATCGGCCTGACCTTGAGGTAAGCCAATCAGCGTGCTGAATTCCGAAGTGAGTCGTGTGCCGTCCTAACTCGTAACAGAGTCACGGTTACGAATATATCACAGAATAAACTAACAAAAAACCACGCATGTCACTAGCGATTTAATGTAAACTATGTGGTAAGTGCTAAATACTAAAGTAACGTTCTAATGTAATGTTTGCGAGACTTAAAATAAATAATACTTCATCATTTTTCTAAAACAAAAAACATTTTATAGATATCCGATGATCTAATCCCGAAAAATTTGTTTACCTTACAATTGGGGTATTAATTTAAGGCTTCACCAAGTAACCATGTCGAGTGGAGTAGGTATTCCCGATTAGTTCTCTGTGCACTAAACAAAAAATTGGTCACATTAATTCATTCCAATGTTCTTTATGTCCATATTTGAATGCGATTAACGTCCATTTTCAATATTCGATCTATACATGGATTTTGAGATTCGAGATTCTTATTTGACATATTTTGTATGGAGCTTATGTCAAAAACGAATCTAAAATCTACAGATCTGTCTTTAGATCGAATATTGAATTCCGAAGTAAATTTGCCCACGACACAATTGTTTCATTCTGCAATAACTGTTTTTAAATAGGTATCCGTAAGCGTCTGAATCCAACCAACACACCAAAGTGTTGTCTTGTGCGGAGACACACAACACTCGGCGCAATGTTAAACGGTGAGGCGGGCCAAAATATGCAGTCAAACTTTATTTCAGTAATGCTAAGAAATAGCAATCACATCTTTAAGTAAAATTGATTCTTAACATCAAGAAGTTGCTAATTTTTCTGCCCGTAATAAAACCATACAAATATTTTAAATGCGAAACTGTGTTGGTTTGTTAGTGAAGGACATACAAATAAACACACTTTCGTTGCAATGGAGCTATGATATGGTACCTGTAACTGTTGTGCGCGGAGATAGTTAGGAGGCCTGATAGTTTTCACCACGATATCCGACTAGGTATTATAATTATAAATAGTAAAATTCCATGGCTATACATGTTGTTCCTAATTTTAGAAAATGTCAGAGATGTCAATTCCTCTCTCTCTCCTATTAAAATATGGATTTTGTAACAAAACATTTTACTGGATTTGTTTATAAACACAGGTAGGATTTGAGACTCACACACATACACAGTGAGATTGTACGCCTTTTACTGACCAAAACGTGGCAGGTAGGTACCACTTTTTGGTCAACAAAAAAGCGTGCAATTGAACAAGACGGCAGCTTGCCTGCCAAACAAAACTCAAAATCGTGTCAAGTAGTTGATATTTTTATTAATAAGCGTTTATCATTAGTTATTAATAACGTATCTAGCTTGCTACTCGAGGTAAGTTCACAAGTCACAGCGATTGACGTACGCGCGCAGGACTCACGCCTCAATAGTTCACGCAGTGCAGTGGCAAGTTATTGTGTTTTGTAGAAAATCTATGTTTTATCGTTGGTGAGTAGCTTTGAATGTTAGATGTATCCGCTTAGTTTTATGAGGGGAAGTTGTGGCCTAAATGTCAAAGTCAAATATAATTTTTATATACAAACTTTAACTTAAACCTGGAAAAAAGAAAACAAAATTAAAAACGTTTCATCTGTTATTTTTGGAATCTGATACATTTCTATGAGCCGTTTGCTAAATGAGGTTACCTAATTAAAATGTTGATTGTGAGTTGTCCAAAAATATTTTTTATCTTATAATTATGTTATTACTTATTATATAGATAGCCCGTCTTATTTATTTTAGCCAGATAAAATCCATTTGTGTACCTAATTATCTTTGTTTTAGATATAAGTATTATGTGTGTTTTTGTCCGTGAACTATTGCTAGAGCCATTTGCACGCGATTTTCTGAGGCGAAAAGTAAGAAATTAATTATGAGCAGTATATTGTGCCATTGTATTCTTTTAGTATATGATTAATATGCTTTTACATATTTTCATACACTTCATAGTTTCCATGACATAATATTTTACTTAACTTACGTTGACTTACCTACAGATATGTATTACACACATAAGATTTTCACACATTGAATGTAAACTAAAATTGACTCGGATTAATCGAAACTAAATAAATAAATAATTATTGTTGAGGGCCTTGCAGTTTTGGTATTATATGTATCTCGTTCCTCCTATTTTCCCTAAGACTGAACACGGTCGTAGCAGAGGAAGGCCTCCCGTAAGGTGGACTGACGATCTTGTTGGGGTCGCGCGGATGCGGGTGGCTCAGGATCGGTCTATGTGGAGAGGCTTGGGGAGGCCTATGTCCAGTAGTGGACATCTTTCGGCTGATATGATGATGATGAACACGGTAATTACTTTATCATGTAATTGAAACCTCACATAAAGGGCCCTCATGTCTTAGGCCCAAAAAAGTTCTAGGGCCTTACGAATTAGTAAATGCAATGTAGCAATACACGTATGGAGTAGTGAACCGCTCGCCACACAGTGAAGTAGGTTCGATGCTACAGGAAACAAAATATTTATTTATTTATTCAGGTAATTACAACAGATAACAATCAGGAAAAGATCGTAACATTACAACAATTTTTGTACAGATTGATATCCTAACGGAATCACACAACATGATGATACATCATTAGATTGTTAACAGTTATTCAATTATTATCATTCTGGAAAAATCAGTCAAAGTTGCAACTAAATACATAAACAATAAACAAACGGAATACATATAAAACTCGAGTACAAACATGCAAATGAAAAAGAAGTTACTTAAATAAAATTATAAAGATAACGAGCCACAGTGTATAAGACGCTTATACACTGTGGCTCGTGAATCAAAAATATCGATATTAGTGTTGTTCGCAGAGATTTCATTATAGAGGCGACACATTCTGATATAATTGGATTACAATATGAAGTATTATTTTTCAACACATTGCGAGAATATTGTGTAGGTACGCTTTAAAAATGTTTCGGCTGTTGTCTTATTACTTGATACTTGATAGCACGGGCTGTTGCCGCAACTCCACGGCTTGGCGTGTATTTTGCGTGCAGCAGTTATCTTATAATAAAATTCGCAGTATCGCTAAATGGTTGAACATCCTGACTGTCTCAAGGTTAAACTACATTTATACATGACGTTATAAACGCAAAAAATAACATTGTATCCGGTCTATGGTCAAGTCTAAATTTTATTAGTCGCTTCGTAAGCCTCATGTGCCTTTGTCTTCTACAATGAGTTAAGATTAAAAATTAAATGGCTGTGACTTACGGACAGATAGACAAACTGACATGGCGAATTTTGCCGTTTTTGGTTACAGATCCCGAATAAGACATAGGCGCATTACTTTATACTGTCTCCACCTGTAGGTACGCATAGGGTACAAAAATAGGTTTTCCTACCTTATACAGGGTATAAGGTAGGAAAACCTATTTTTGCCCCGACAATTGCGGGTAGATTAAAATAAACTAAGTGTTCTCCTAAACGCTAAAAGGCCATCGTTGGAAAATAAACATGTCTTTAGTATTTATATATTTCATGGTTCAGAATTAAATGCTCTTAAGAAGAATAATTGAGACTTTAACAAAAGCGTATATTGTGTAAAAGAAAAAATATATTGTTCTAGAATAACTACTAGAACAAAATCATTTAAGAGCGTTTGATTTTTAGCGCCTAAGATAATCTTTCGAGATACCTACATAGTACCTACCTACATCGTTATCAATATTCATTAGTAATAATTACTTATGCATATTAAATATACATTAAGTTCATTGTTCATGTGATAATGGCTAAAACAAAAGGTACAACACAGTCTGGAGTCATAGAAAATTCGGCAGGTATTTTGTATCATAAATATAATTGAAATAGTTGAAATTAGTAGTATTTTTCATTTATGACCATACATACATACATACATAACGTCACGCCTTTTGTCCCCGAAGGGGTAGGCAGAGGTGTATTTCTACACCCACTTTTTGCCAGATATACTTTAGTCCCACGTAATAAGGGGCGAGCCTATTGCCGTACCGGGCACATTTCCAGACTCCGTGCTGCTACTGAGAATTTCGTGACAGAAAACCCCAATAACACTGCCCGACCCAGGAATCGATCCCGGGACCTCCCGATCCCACGCGCACATTTATGCTGCGAGACCAACGAGGCAGTCGTATAGGGTTTGATGTCGTCTACGCAAAGATGGTATTTGCATCGTGTTATCCCTTAGTCGCCTCTTACGACACCCACGGGAAGATAGGGGGTGGTGACACTTGTATTCTAAGCCGTCAACCACACGGCATTTATGACCATTATTCAACAAATGCTAGATTTTGTTAAACCAAGCATGTTTTTAATTAAGGATATGAAAAACTCTGTATTCAATTCCTTTACATATTTTTCTACTTACTTACAGCGATAGCCTAGTGGAGATACCAACAGACTGCCATGCAGAGGGTATCGGGTACGAATCCACGGCACGCACCAATAACTTTTCGGAGTTATGTGCGTATTAAGTTGTTAATTATCGCTTGTCCCGTGCCTCGAAGAGCACGTTAAGCCGTCGGTACCGGTTGTCATGAAGATCTTTGACAGTCGTTACAGGGCGTCAGTACTTATGTACCTTCTAAATAAACTGACACTAGTCTAAACCATGGAATATCGCTATCCCTTCGTGTTGCGGCGTAGTCAGCCAAATCCGGTTAGACTAGTAAGCGGACCCCAGATTGAAACTGGGATAGCGCTTAGAGGATGATGACATATTTTTTCTACTTTATAACACTAGATGGACATAATATTGTTATTTATTTCATAGACTACTATATTCATGACGAGCATTGACATTTTCTGGCCTTCCTTGACCGCTCCGAAACAATCTAGGCAATCGACTTCGTATTCATTAAGTCAGTCGCTCTAAGGACTTTACCATAAATTATCTAGATCTATAAACTAATTCATTCAGTGACCATCAAGGCTTTGAACTCGTATAGGTACAATTAAAATTTCAAGTCGATCGAGTAACTGCAGCGGAAACTTCGCTCTCTTCAAACTCGGCGCCTGAAGTAGGTTCAATTCTCTGCAAATTTGATGTTCATAAGCGTCACACTGTGAATAAAATACTTTGAGTTGGACATAATAAGGCAATATTTGGTGGGTCTGAACAATGACGTATTATAATATAGACGCGCCATACTCCCACAAATTGGCTCTGAAAAACGGCTACAAATACCAAATAATATCTTGTATGAATAAAGAAAGAGAAAGTAAATAAATACTACTATATATAGGGGACACCTGTTGTTAGAGAGACAAAAAGAGAGAGAGAGAGACACAAAAAATATGGTTACGGAGCGTACTATCACAACACATGTTCGCGCGTAACTAAACGGAATGGCGGCAATTGCGTTCATTACAGTTTGCCATTTTAGTGTGCGGGCAACGCATCTATAGTTTTTATATTTCTTTGGGTCTGAAAGTATTTGTTCTGGATATGCGCTTTCTTTTAATCCGTTGTTTTGAATGTTCATAAAGTCTCCCGCGATTAGATACTGACCTACCATCAGACTTGACTTTCAAAATGTATCATAAGGTGGTCATCATAATTACCTGGGCTGGAATGTCTATCCTGAATCGTGGTTTCGATTCACAGGCAGCCAAATAAGTCTTCATTTTAAAATGTTTAAACAATTTCTGTATGCCTACTGCATACAACATCAAGATAATTTTATAATTTATACGAAATAAAATATTTAATGGTTTTACGTAATAATTACACATTATATTATCGCCCGAAAATTGTATAACAAATTACGCATAATTTTAAATAATGTAATAAACAAATTATTGAGTACAATGTATGTTCGCGTTAATGTTCACAAAATAATTCATATTGTATTGTGTTGTTGCTTTAATCTCTTTAATTAATTATGCTATTGTTACCTGAACTAGTAATCACGTTTGTATAACGTGTCTTATGTTTAAAAGTCTCAGGTAAAATACTGTAAAAGTACGCGTTCGTAGCCGACTGCAGGAAGCAGCAGCAGACGACATGTCGCCGCGTCATGTCGCCGCGTCATGTCGCCGCGTCATGTCGCCGCGTCATGTCGCACCGACGTGTCGCAATGGCCCACTGTATGATACAAGCACTGTTAGTAGTCTTTTTAAACCCAACCGCAGATGGCACCGCAGTATTCTTATTGGTTCTGAATGTTCTTCGACACATGATGTCTTTGAGAACGTCATTGGTCCAACGTGTGGTCTGAAAGCACTGATGTGCGGTCGAGCGACACCTCGCTACGGCCGGCGTCCCGTAGTCTATGTGTGGCTCACTACGGACGGTATTCCATAGCAATAAATAGAAAACTGAAGTGAGGACATGTGGCCAAAGTCAAAGTCAAAATCATTTATTCATTTAGGCCACAAAGTGACGCTTATGAGCGTCAAAAATTAAAGTTAATTACTAGATGCTTCGACATTTACAATGCAATAGCATTGCGAACGTGGCAGTAGGTAAATGTAAATTTGGTAGAACCACGAGAAAGAACGGGCAATAAAACTCGGATTTTACATGTTATCTTTGTAAGGAGCTGCAACTGTTTCACATTGTGAGTTATCTACTAATACCAAATTTAATAGTTATTGATATCATACTCAAGCAATAAATTATGTTCATTTGTTAAGCCTCCCAAAGTAAATACGGTGAAGCAGGAGCATCCACTTACGTCTTTTAATGTAGGCAACTCGCAAACATGACTGTTCAGAGCTATGGTGGAACAGCATGTCCCGGAAAGTAACGGTATATAAACCTGCAGCAATTTACAATCTATTAGTTTGCAGCTCATGACCACGAGTTACCCTCACCTTACAAATCCGATAAATTATAATAAAAAGAGTAGAACAAGAATGCAATTGCAAATGTAGTATAAAAAGAGAATACGGTAATTAACTACACTATAAAACTACTTATTGACCTAATACGTATACAATTAATTTGGCCTGCTGCTGCTGTCTGTGGTCGATGAGATCGCGTACCTTAGCTTAGTGACGAAAACTATGGCTATTTTTGGGACTAGCACCTGCATAATTGAAGGGACTAAGAAGCACAAGTTGTCCTCTCCTTCCTTGGAGCACTCGTAGGCCGCCAACCCCCGTAGGTAGGTTGGGAGAGGTACAAGGGTTATGGCATCGATCTCATTTGAGCATTTGGGTCCTTCCATGTCAAATGATTTTTGTCTCTCTCTGACAAAACGAACACGCACCAAGCCCAAAATCTTGAATTCGCTACTGGGCCTCAATACCACAACTATATTTAAACGGCCTTGGAACGTGGAACTGATTACAAAAAACGTTAAACGTTGGAAAATAAAAACATGGCACAAGTCATCGCATCATGTACCTTCCAAGTTTATGTCGGTTACCGTGTGCTTGTTGATAAATGTTGTGTATTTACGAGTCTTATGAATATTTTCTCAATGACTATAGGTGAACGCGCTTTACGAAGCCTTATCTATTCTAGTCTATCTATCTGTCAAGACCCTTTGTCCCAAGCCCGTGTAATAGTATCAAGGTGAAATTACTATGAAATGACTCAATCAACGAAAGTTAAATTAATTAAAATAAATAATAGGCGCTAAAATACCTGCCTTTCCGAAAATAACATTACCTAAATCATTTCAATGATTTAGGTAATGTTATTTTCGGAAACACGAACCCCCTGTCAATATAAATAATTTCAGGGCTAAGTCCTGCAGTTATTTATATTCACAATCTTGTGAAAAAGATAAAAAGAGTTAAAAAGAGCTTCGGTAAAAAAGAGCTTAAAGCATCTGCTTTAAGCTCTTTTTTACCGAACAAGTAAAAAATTTCGAATATTACTAATTTGTACAACATAAAATACTACATTGGATATCAATGTACAGAACCCACACTCTCACTCAGTTTTATTGTTAAATAATATCCAAACCCGCGGTATCGCCTAATTGAAATTCGATTCTTGACGACGCTTAACAAGTCAAGGGCGGTGAACTAATATAACATTCTTGACAACAATAACTTAAAATCTGTTTACAATTATGTACAATGTAATCACAGCTACACGTCAAGCTGGACCCTTTGACCTTTGCACAGTTCTTGGCGTAGGAAATAAGTATTAAAATCGTACTACAACTGTTTGTATATTGTGTATCATTGTAAATAGACTTTCGATAAGTTTTTATTGTCACGGATGATATATTAATTCACCGCTACCAGTCCCTCCACTACCACGGCCGTTGCAAGACAGTCGAGACGTTGAAAAAACAAGGGTATTTATACCTTGAACTACTTAATTTTACACGACTAAGACCCGTTAAATAACTTTGTAAAGTTGTCGCTGTATGGACGTACAATACTTACAAAAATTTTGAACCTCAGCCTACCTTGAAGTTCGCAAAACACACTCAAATTAAAACACTAAAACACTTGGACACGGACATGACGACCCACAAAACATGCAAGTTCAACAGCTGATGACAATCTCGGGTCTAAGGTCAAACTTCATGGACGTGTTTTTCTCGTAAACACCTTTATTTTGCCATGTCAGCTTTGCACACATAGCTTACTATAAAACTACAGGGTGGCAACGAAAAATGATAATATCTTTTACTCGAAATCCTTCTGATCTTTTATTCGAAACATAAATCTGTTTGTGACAGAGAGCATACGTGTGTATCAAAATTAAAATTTAAGAACACACGAATTTATATAGTTCGCCAATAAATCTACACTAAAATGGAACACGTGTCATCATCATCATATCAGCCAAACGACGTCCACTGCTGGACATAGGCCTCCCCCAAGGTTCTCCACACAGACCGGTCTTGAGCCGCCCGCATTCAACCGCCGCCCGCGATCTTGACGAGATCGTCGGTCCACCTTGGGGGGGGGCCTACCTCTGCTGCGTCGTCCGGTACGTGGCCGCCACTCCAGAACCTTTCTGCCCCAACGGCCATCGGTTCTTCGAGCTATGTGCCCTGCCCACTGCCACTTCAGCTTGGCTATCCGGAGAGCTATGTCGGCGACTTTGGTTCTACTGCGGATCTCCTCATTTCTGATTCGATCTCGCAGGGAAACTCCAAGCTTAGCTCTCTCCATCGCCCTCACGTATATGATACATTTAATTTTGACACCTGAAACTGCTGGGAAAAACTACAGCACTCCACGCCATTCATAGAAAAGAAGGAGACCGCAGTCAAAACAAGGTGTGCAGATACATGGTCCATGAGTATCGATCTAGCGGGGTTACTCGAGCTTGACTGAAAATAACTAGTGGCAATGCTTTATTTGTTAAATGTTCGTCACGATGTTAAGTACCATAACCATGCTTATACCACCTTTTTTTTTTTGGTGTCGGTTTGGAAAATCCTCATGGAGTCCCTCCGCCCTGGGGGATGGGTGAAAGGGACTGTCAGACTCTTAATGACTAAAAACCAACCCGTGTGCCTCATGTACCCGTGAGTCGGAGGGTCGGGTATCGCCCAAGCATACGTCGCAACCTCCCGACGAGTATCGACCCGCCAGATGGTCAGGCGGGCCCCGAACAAAACCACCTTGGCGGCGGATTAAGGTGTTGGGCTCCGCCGCCAAAACACCCAGCGGCCGCAGAGGATAGGGAGGACGGCAACGCAACACCGCATCTCCTCTTCCTCTGCGGCCCCACCGCGACGCATCGAATGGTGCGCCCCCATTTGGTTGCGGGAGATAGGGCGCGCGGCAACGCAACACCGACACGCCTCTCCTCCCGCGACCGCGCCCGACTGCGAGGGACAGACAGAACTGTCCCCCGCACCCGCACCGTTGGACGCATCCTGCGCAGGCCCACTGCCAAGCCCTCGCGGAGCGTCCACTCCAGGGATCCCTCTTAGCTTCACCGCGGGTTTCCAATCCACGGTTACTGAGCCCCCCCCCCACCACGACAAGGCGGAGATCCCACGGGGGGGATGCTTATACCACCTTAACATAGAGTCTTAGTGAGTTAGAAAGACTAAAAGAAAATAAATTTAGAATGTACGTACTTATTTGCAGAAGGATTATTTTTTTCGTTGCCACCCTGTATCCTACGTAAGTATGTTATGTACGTAGAAACATAAACATTAAACCTTATAGCTATAAAGTACGTGAGCTCTACATAAAGACACGGCCACGCTTGTGAGTCACGTCTCAACCACCAAAATATCACTTGCATACATACATAGACTCACGCCTGTTTCCCGGCGGGGTAGGCAGAGACTACGGAACGCCATTTGCAACGATCCTGACATACCTCTCTTGCTTCGTTCTCTCCCATCAAGTTTCTCATGCATGCTTTTCTGTTTAGGGTACTTCTGTCCTGTCATTTTTTACGATGTCTCCAATCTGGTCAGAGAACGTCCGCTTAGGTCTTTCCCTTCGTCCTGTCCCATTCACACTTTATTCTATTTTATTTTATTCCTTGTCAGTCTTTCGTCATCCATCCTCTCCATGTGCTCAAACCATCTTAACATGCCTTTCTCGATGCTTGTCACTACATCTTCTTTTACCCTACACCACTCTCTATCACTTGCAACTGCTAGTTTATTACGTACGTAGCTTTGTTGAAGGTTATTTTCGAGTAAACTATACCAAGCTACGTAAATAACAAGAACAAAAAAAAATATTTGCACCTTACATTATGATACCCAAATACAACACGTCCAACCTGACTGTCATGAAGATCTTTGACAGTCGTCATGGGGAGTCAATACCTCTGAATAAACTATCAGTAGTCTAACGGCCATTTTCAATATTCGATCCATACATGGATTTTGAGATTCGAGATTCGTGTTTGACATATTTTGTATGGAGCTTATGTCAAAAACGAATCTAAAATCTACAGATCTATCTATAGATCGAATATTGAATTCCGTAGTAAACCATGCAAAATTGCTATTCCTTTAGGTTACGGAGGTCAGGCGGTAGTCGTTCCGTGGAAAAGTTAATATTCCGTCAAATCTGGTGAGACTAGTAACCGGACCTAGAGCTGTAACTCTAATAACGCTAGGAGGATGATGATTACGCTTATTAAATCTTAGATTCGTCGGCGATTATAATCAAAGGCAATCTGTTGCGTCAGTTCCTAAAATAGAAATAAAATATTATCAGGTGAATTTAGTTACTGCAGAAATATTTATTAGATTTCGATTTTGTGATTCCCTTAGGAAAACCTGAAGAAGTGCAGACGTACGAAAGATCCTTAAAACAGAATGCAGAAGGCTTGCTCCTGCAAATCTTTCGTCAGGAGTATCAAAAATCCTTCCAAAAAACTCGACCGCATTGAATATTCAGTTCTATTAGAAAATCATGAAATTGATAATATTTGTAATTTAAATTGTACAATTTGAATACAATTGCCAAAACACCTATTACGTATGTATAGTAATTCATAAATCTGTCACAAAATCAGAGTAAAAGAAACCCTTATATAACAATACTCTATTCAAATAAATATAGTTACGTATACAATTTTATTATTATAATATGCAACCAGATAATTTATTTTATTTTGGAGTTGAACAGGCAGCTGTACTGCCTCCGTGTATAGCGTATGCGTCTGCTAATCGGGTAGTCCCGGGTTTGATTCTCGGGTCGCGCACAAATATTCTCAGTAGCAGCACGGAGTCTGGCAAATTGCCCGGTAACGGCAATAGGCTCGCCCCCTATTACATGGAACCAAAACATTCGTAAAATGGCTAAATTTGTGTGTAATATTACATATTATCTGGCTTCACTTTCGGAGATACAGGCGTGAGTCTATAAAAAAAATAAGTTTACAAATCTCTCCATTGTTTGTTGATTGACTCTAGACATACAAACTTTCTCAGTGCTGCGTCCAGATGTTCTAATTCTGCTGCATCGGATCCTTGACTAGAACATGTAACGTAAACCTGTCGAGATTGTGACGACACTCTTGGCAATATTATATGGATTACCGAGTCATTTATAGACGTAACATTTTCAAAATTAGCATGTCACAGGTTGACCATCTCGTGAGAATATTTACAATTGACTCATGTAACCTAAGTTGTTAAGCACATGTACCCAGTTAGTTCTGTTATGCAGCTCCTTAACTTGGTGTATGTACTCATACATATATGGCGTATGTCTGCAGTCGCTAATCCTTAGCAGTACTGGTTCTCTTTAGCCTACCGGAGTGGGTGAGGCAGTTATTCACTGAAATAACAGCTCCATGCATATCCATACAAATTGTAAAAATATTTTGTACACTTACTGACTTTTTTTTTGGGTGCATAGGGTTCCCACCAAGAACTTAGGGTCCCAAGCCAACCTCACCTGCAAGTGGTGCACCTGCCGATCAACGGACGAGGCTCTGGCAAACAAAATATCCCGATAAGCGGCAATAGGCTCGCCACCTATTACGTGGGATCAAAACACGGGCGAAAAGTGGGCGTTTAATATGCCTCTGCCTACCCCTTCGGGGAAACAGGCGTGAGTCTATGTATGTATGTATGTATGTTTCTGACTTTAAACAAAATCTCACCGCGGGACGTAAGTACCAACTAGTGATATTCCTAGTACTACACCCTCTATAAATAGTAACAAAAATTCTAGTAACAGTCATTTCTAAAGGAATCCTTAGATAAATAACAAGAGTAAGATCCCTCTCATTGTCACTAGATGCGGCCACACTGAGTGATGAAGTGGGCGGCGCTGGTGTGGTTGGTAGCGGCCAGCGTGGTCCGGCAGCCGGCGCCGGTAGTGCGCACCCGGAACGGGCCCGTGCGCGGCGCGCTCAGCCGCAACGGCAAGTTCATCGAGTACTTCGGGATACCGTACGCCACCGTCAATGAGAACAATAGGTTTCAGGTAAGGCTAGTCGTCGGCTTTTCACAGGTTTTATTTTATTCTTGGTCATGTCGTAGGCTTTCAGACGGCCCGCGAACTCCGTCATCAGCCGCACGGCTGGACGCATTCCGGCTAACAGCATAGCGCGTAGGTGCCAAGTTTCTGATACAACGATGCCTGCTAATGAGCATGATAGATAGAAAGTACTACGGCCCTTTTTACTTACCACTGACTACGTCACACTAATCTCTTTTGCACTTTTTTGGCCATACACATTTAACAGTTTTCAAGGGAAGTTCGGCAGTCAGTAGAATATGCCTATGGTCTCTCCAGTGAATAATAATAAAATAAGTTGCACAGCAAGAGCCTAAAGTAGAAGCAATAGATACTTACAAAAAATATATACATATTCAGTCTCAGGGGCCACACATGATAACATCTTATCGACCTCGTCTAAATTTACAAGATTTTTGTTTGATTCACTTTGCAAACAAGTGCAATAAATGTTTATTTACTGCCATTACAAGGTTTACCACTACAAGCAATCAAATAAATTTACTGAATTACTTACTCAAATAAATATACCTTGAAATACAATTAGTAAGTGTTATAATCGTATGACTTTGCACTTATATCACACTTCGAGGCATCTCTAATTTAGGTACTGCTTCTATGACTTGCAGTTTCGCTATCGTGTGAATTTTAATACAATATCAAATCAAATTAAACATTATTTATGTGGGTTACTAGTCTAATTTCCAACCAAGCAGCTAGTTCTATTTCTTCATATTTCTCGTATACTAGGTCACTCCGAATTTGAGACACAATAATATTATGAGTCAAAAGGAGAATTTGGCCTACTGCACAACTCTGACTAGACAGGTTAAATAAAACATTTTCGTTTCTTCCCTAAGATACTATTTGCTTCGGTATTGTCTTCAATTGATTTCTATGACACCCACGGAATGTAGGTAATGGGGTAATGACACTTTGAATTGTTAATCCGTCTTTTTGTTATATCTAGAACTAGAGGAAGATTCCGGGGAAATTTCAGGAAATAGTTCTCCTTCTCAGTACACCCTTACGCTCCCCAGGGAGCAATCATGTCAAACTTCAGCTTGTTGCGCCCAGTAGTTTCATCTCTGCATTGTCTGTCAGTCAGTCAGTATCGGAATAATCTTATACATATATACGGATATAGCTATACTCTGAGCATGAAATGAAAATAAGATCGGTTCGCCTAGCTACTTTACTTATATTTAAACCGCAGATTAATTGCACCACTTCAGAAAATGCGAATAAACGCACCAGCAACTAGTCTCTATTAATTTTTCAAACGCTACCCATAATTGATTATACGCCGCGAACTTTTTCCCTCGAAGCAAACCTAATAGGTGCAATTACTGCACATAGTGCACGCAAGTTAGACTATTATACCGCATACATAATTGCTCTGCCCTAATAGGTAGAATGCGTATTCGCGATCGCTGAGTGATCGAGTGGCGAATATGAACGGTCAAGGTGGCCGACGTAAAGAGGTCCGACAGATGTAGACCTTGATTGTAAATCACTGATTATCTATGTTGCGAATATGTTTTACTAGCTGAACCCGCGGTTTCACCTGCATTATATTACGTATTTTTTTTAATTTAACTCATCATAGTCAATTGTTACTGACATGAGTAATCAGTAAAAGAAATGTTGGAAATACTAGTTTTATTCACATACTTACGATTACAAAACCACGTTGTCAAATCAAATTTGGCCTCTATCTCAAGCCAGCCAGGGCAGCTTGTGAAGGCTGCTAATTCCAAAAACCGAGCATTTATTGTAATTTATATAATAGGCAGCCATTGCCTAATGGGAAGACCAGGAGACTACTACGCAGACGGTCTTAGGTTCAAATCCACGGCACGCACCACTGACTTTTCGAAGATATGTGTGTATTGAATTGTTCATAAACGCTTGGCAAACGGTGAAACATCGCAAGGAAACCTGTATGTCTGAAAGATCTCCACAATGTCTTTTAATAATATGTGAAGTCTACCAACCCGCTTTTGGCTAGCGTGGTATGTACTATGGCCTAACCCTTCTGATAGTGAGAAAAAACCCGCGCTCAGCAGTGGGACAATTTATATTCTGGGTTGCTGCTGGTATAATATTTTCAAATGGATAATTGGTTAAATTAAAAACTTGAATAAATGAATATATTTTCATCGCCAATTATTATTTGACTTTATCAAAAATCACGTTACTACATAAAAACTCACTACCACGGTCAAGGACTCTTTCTGTCAACTCCGGTAAACATCAAGTTTAATCATTGATTAATCTTTGTAAAGATGAGGCTTCCAGCTACCAGTATAATTAAATTACATATTATTATGTCCGAGTGGTGACGGATTAAGAATACGGAATGTCACCACCCCATATGTCGTAAGACCCAACAGAGGGAGAATATTAAGCAGAGAACAGCACTGTACGAGAGGGAAAGCTTGATACAAACCCTATGCCAACCCGTTTGGCCAGCGTGGTATAATGGGCCGGTTCCTCCTTTCAGAGGAGAGGCCTATTTCAGCAGTGGACTGTTAAAGGCTGATGAGAGAGAGATGTCATAGAAGCCTTTATTCTTTATGAATGTAATATCACACCTTGTGCTCAAACCTTGTTCTCAATCATACGTATTGCTCGATTGCACGATCTCTGAAACTAAACTAGAATCACCATCATCAATAAAAGCATCAACCTCTCTGTAAATACAAAAAGTAAATCAGTGCAAATATTCTTTAAAAGTCCAAGGAAACTTTGCCGATAATAGTATATCACGTTGTTACGTAATCCCAAACTACAAAGGCCAAGGCTCTCATTCTACTGCTCACTGCCTTCGCCGACCTTGAAATGCTTCTCACAATATTATAAAATTCGCATCGAGTTTATTAAAATACAAGAATTTTGTTCATCTTATTTCATTGAAATTCCCCAGTGTTCTAAGAGGCTATACGGTGCATTATTCTCTTATTTTTACTCCTGTACTTCAGGTCTAGTACTTCAAAACGTAAACGGAACACTTAGTGTCTAAACACACTATGCCGAACTTACGCGACCGAAGTTCCGCGGCCGAATTTACGTTCCGACGTATTCGGCTGATAATTATGACACACCATAAGTGCCGAACTTACGCGGTTACGCCCGACCGAAGTTACGCTGTATGCTATAACGCAACGTAATTTCGGTAATGTATCAGTAATTCAAATAGCATTGGAGGCGTAATCATGCCTAGTAAGTACTAGAGGACGCCAGCAGCTACGCCAGCAATTTTTTTAAATTTACCCGTTTTGGCCGATCTCGTGGGAATTTCGGGAAATCCCTTCTTAGTGCACCCCTACGGTCCCAAAGGAACATATATGATAAATTTCAGCTTCCTGAGCCAAATAGTTTCGGCTGTAGCATGTCTGTCAGTCAGTCAGTAACGTAAGCATTTTATATATTAAGATTTAGACACTTATAGAATCACTCGTATCACTTTGTTGTCCATCAGTCTGTCAAGACCCTTCGGGGCGCGAGAAGATATAAATTAGAAATATTTTGCATCCAAAAGTTTATCCTTTTTTTTGTTCACTACGGAGGAAACTCTCCTTATAGCCATCTCAACTCGACGCCAACCCGGCTAGAGTGTGTTTGACCGGGCTTGGAACTGGCGGAGGACGTGTGTGGAGGCTTTCCCCCATAACGGGGCATACCTACTAAAACCACCGCGGTGTCCCTACGGGTCCCGTGTAGTGGCGGGGTTAGCATACTTTTCCGTGACCCAACCGCGACGGGGAGCAGCCCCAGCGCTCGCCGTCCCCCGGTACTAAAACGGCCGCAGAGGATAGGGAGGACGGCAACCTGACAACACCGCATCTCCTCTTCCTCTGCATCCGCCACTGCAACGCAACTTTCTTTTTTTATGGTAATAGGCGGCAAACGGGCAGACGGATTGCGTGATGGTAAGCAATTACCGCCGCCCATGGACACAAGCAACACCACAGGAGTCACAAGTGCGTTGCCGCCCCTTGGAGTTGGGAAAAGGGATAGGATGAGGAGTGGGATCAGGGAGAAGGGATAGAGGATAGGGCCTTCGGCACTCTCACTCACCGAACGAAACGCAACAGTTTAGGTACTGTTACTTTACGTCGATTTTCTGTGAGAGGGTAGTACTTCCCCGGTCGAGCCGGCCCATTCATGCTGAAATTAGCAAGGCTCTACTACCTTGAAAATACAAATGGTGCGCCCCACTTGGTCGCGAGAGATAAACATGACCATTTGGTCGCAGGAGATAGGGCGCGCGGCAACGCAACACCGACACGCCACTCCTCCCGCGACCGCGCCCGACTGCGAGGGACAGAAAGAACTGTCTCCCGCACCCGCACCTTTTGACGCATCCTGCGCAGGGCTCCATAGAGCCCACGCAGAGCGTCCACTCCCGGGATCTCGCTTAGCTTCACCGTGGGTGCCCTAACCACGGTTACTGAACCTCCCCGCCTCACCACGACAAGGTGGAGATCGCACAGGAGGGGAACCAAAAGTTTATCCTAGTCCTTCAAGTCGACTTATGTTCTAACATCTTTTTGGGGTCTAATTTTGCAAGAAACATTTAATCCAGATTTCTATTTGTTTATAAACACGGAAACCTGGTTGACGTAGAGAAAAAAACAGGTAAGTGCGATTTCGTTGTCGAACGTTTTTTTCTTTCTCACGGAAACTGATTAACCAACATGTAATGACTGACTATGACCCTGAATCATACGTATGAGCAGTAGCATCCTTTTTGCATTCTATAAGAAACGCCTTATAAACACATCTACCTGAATACTGGAGGTACAAAAAATATTAACTTAGCTTATGCCACCATTTACCACTACATAGTTTTGAATAGAATTAATCTATTCTAAATAGACGTTTATAAAATTTCAAGAAAACTATCAGGCCGCTGCTACATTGAAGAAGAAGGAGAAGGGGGAAGGCGAAAGACGAGTAGAGTAGAGTAGAAAAGAGAAGTAATTAGGCCTTCTTGTCTCACTCACCGAACGAAACACGACAAATCAATACTTTGGTTTTTCGTGAATCTTCTGTGTTAGGATAGTACTTCTCCGGTCGTGTCAGCCCATTTATGCTGGAAATAGCAGGGCTTTACTTCCTACAATAAACTCATATTTTAATGCCCAGTTTTGAATGTGTGTAAAGTACTTAATTAGCACTGAATATTTTTGTAGTGCTGAAATTATATTTTTTAAAATATGTAATATTCAATCAGCAGTCTAATAAAAAAAGAAATAATCATAATTAAAACAGTAAGCAGATCATTAAAAAAGCCTTACTTTTGCACGCGTTTATTCTAATTAGGTATTTAGACCTGACTAAAGACGTGGTTTCACTCGCTTGGCGCTCAGATTATGTTTTAAAAAAATATTATCCAGAAAATATTTTCAAAAACCATACAGTGGCTCTCGGTTTTTCAAGATGACGTAGTTACTCAACTATTACTCAATAAAATATATTGAAAGAAAAGTATCAAGAAAGCCTAAGCAATTAAAATCTTAATATATAAAATCCTTGCGTTACTGACTGACTGACAGACACGCTACAGCTGAAACTATTAAGCGCAGGAAGCTGAAATTTGGCATGTATGTTCCATGGGGACCGTAGGGGTGCACTAAGAAGGGATTTCCCGAAATTCCCACGGGATCGGCCAAAACGGGTAAATTTAAAAAAAATGCAGGCGTAGCTGCTGGCGTCCTCTAGTTGGTATTAACATTCTTACGTTACTAACTGACTGACAGATAAGCTACAGCCAAAACTATTGGGCGCTAGCAAATGAAATTTGGCGTATATCGTTTAATATGATGAGATATAATTGGCTTCGATTTCCCGAAATTCTCACGGGATCAGGCGGCAACAGTTAAATTAAAAAAATATATAAGTTTTTGTCATAACCTTTTTACGGATAGAGCTAACGTACACACGCACAGTCTTCCTAGTACCTACCTACACTACAGCTATATTATGCGACATTGAAGTGTAAGGAACACGTGTGTATCGATAGTTACTATGAGTATGGCTCGCCGTAGCATTAAAATGACTTATATTTTTCCTTAAGTTATTACCAGCAACGCAACATTAAATGGAATTAGTATGCGTGTCCTACTGTGACAAGTTAATATGAAATCAATAAACATGATACTAGATAGAATAGTTTTTTTTTATAAACTCACGCCTATATCCCCTAAGGAGGCAGAGGTGTAATATTACAACCACATTTCGCCATGTTATAATTTGTAGGTCCCACGTAATAGGGGGCGACCCTATTGCCGTTACCGGGCACATTGCCAGGCTCCGTGCTGCTACTGAGTATTCGGAAAAATTTAGTAACACTTTTGCCCAACCTGGGAATCTAACCCGTGGCCCGATCAGCAGCCACATACGCTATCTACTGGACCATAGAGGCAGCTGATCGTCAGATAGTATAGTAAGCACTAAATAAACGCAAACTATTTTCTAAGCTTAATTACGAACATTTTATGTACCATGACTTAAAATTAATATTTTAACTTTTCAGGCTCCACTCCCAGCGCCAACTTGGGACAAAGTCTTCGATGCCGTCAACGAAAACACATGGTGCCCCCAAAGCTGTATGGGTCCTGTATCCATTGGCGAACCGAACTGCCTTAAGTTGAACATCTATACACCCGTCCAATACAAGAAACTCCTGCCTGTTATGGTCTACATCCATGGAGGATGCTTCTTTGCTGGCACAGGTGCTCCTTACCTTTACGGCGGAGATTTTATAGTTGAACAAGACGTGGTGGTTGTAGGAATAAACTATAGATTGAGTGTTGAAGGGTTCTTATGTCTCGGCATCAAGGAAGCTCCAGGCAACGCAGGATTGAAAGATCAGATAGCTGCATTAAAATGGATCCAAGAAAACATAGAAGCCTTTGGAGGCAACCCTCACGATGTTACTCTGTTTGGCGAGAGCGCAGGCGCTGTGTCAACCTCCTTCATGATACTGTCACCAGCTGCGAGAGGATTGTTTCACAAAGCCATACTGCAAAGTGGATCGTCTTTGGCCCCATGGGCACTTCAACATGACCCCATAAACGCAGCTAGCTCTCTCGTCAAAAAACTAGGATATAACACCAGAAACCCTAGAAAAATCTATAGTATCCTATCAAAGATACCTACCAAAGATTTGATTAGAACTATAAGTAAATATGAAGAAAAGTATTGTGTAGCAGAAAGTGATATATTTGTACCTTGTATCGAGAAACACATTGAAGGTGTTGAGCCTGTGATTACTGAATACCCAACAGACATCATTAAGTCTGGCAACTACTCGAAAGTGCCGATGATAATTGGTTACACAAACAAAGAAGGCATATATTTTGTTTCGTCAGATTATGGCACTAGTTTAAAAAACAACACAGTGGTAATAGATCCAATGAAATCTCTACAGAGTGATTTGCAGTTTCCTAGCGAATTTGAGAAAAATTGCACGGCAGAAAAAATCAGGCGCCATTATTTCTCGTCTGATAAAGAAGACCTGATAATGGACATGGTAGATTTATATTCGGACGTACATTTTAAGTTTCCCTTGGTGCTGGAATCTGAGTTATACGCCAGGACGACCGACCAACCTATATATTACTACCTGTTCAAGTACAGCGGAACAATAAACATGCCGAAGATAATATCAGGGTTTGGTCTGACAAACGGTGCGTCGCATGCGGATGAGTTGTTCTACCTATTCAAGCCACACTCGTTCCCCCTGCCACACCGCTATCTCGAGGATCATATGATAAAGAGAATGGTGACTATGTGGACGAATTTTGCTAAGTACAAGTAAGTATCTACGATTTATATTTTTACCCGACTACGGCGAAGCCAAAAGGAAGGGTGATGTTTTTGGCAGTATATATAAGTATGTATGTATGTTTTTATGTTCCACCGTAGCGCCTAAACTACTGAACAGATTTTAATAAATGGGGTGTCAATAAATTCGTAATAATGGCGCGGGTGACATAGGCTATATAAATTTGATCCAAATTTTCTATTACGGAATTAATAGCTCAGATTCCAACCTCAAAAAAAAATCTAAGATAATCATTACGTGTTTGGTATCAAAGGAAAGGGAGCACATTACAAATATGTACATATATCATATTGTTTCAGTCAAGATATAAGTTTAAAACGCGGTTGTACTTACAATTTACGCGATTCAGGCGCTTTGCGTTACCTTTTTTTCTTACACGGTTAGTTTACATGCCCTATAGGGACAAGAAAAAGGATTAAATAAATAAAAATAGTTTTAAAACTATAACCCGACTACGTTAAAAATGAGGTCTAAAAAGAACGAAACAAGAAAAAAGATCATTCAGATGTAAATCCAGAAGAAGTATAAGTACAAAAATGCTCAAGCTAGAGCCGTGGTCACACCTATTGTAGGTATACCTAATGTAGGTGCAAGGAACACTTACATGCATTAAACAAACATGTGTTAAAAACTCTCAGGCTTGAAATAATCAAATGCCGTTATGTTTCACCAAAACTTTTATTCAATGGCACAATCACTTTTATCACATAGCACAATCACTATTTTATAACAACCGACTTAATTCGCAGCTCAACAGTAACTTCCCGTATATACCAATTTATCTGTGACAGTAACTGACTGTTCTTACTTATCGAATATAGGAAGTCGCATAAAAATAACAAGCACTCAACTGACAAAAAAATGGTATTTTGTAAAAACTGTCAGAGATATCAATTGAGCAACCAATAATATAAATATATTCTAAAAATAGAAGTTTTAATCAACACAATTATAAATATCTAGATATACAATAAAAATACATGTTAAAGTCAAGACAAATTATTACACCTGCATTATTTTATTTTATACTAACATCCGTTTTATTTAATTGAATTGGGAAATGGTTTCAAGTTTACAACTTATTAATGTTTTAAAATACGAAATATTAATATACAATGAATACATTAATTTCAACAAGCTAACACATGGCAGGTTACCACATGTAGTATACAATAGGAGCGACTACGGCTAGCTTGAAGATTTCTGTACTTATACTTTTCTGAATTTACATCTGAATGAGCTATTTTCGTGTTTCGTTCTTTTTAGACCCCATTTTTAACGTAGTCGGGTTATAGTTTTTAAAATTAGTTTTTTGCATATAAATATAAGAGCTATATATCTGTGCTATTTTATTAAAAAGAAAATACCACTGAGAATTTCGTAACAGAAAGACGTAAAATTTTAAAATCGCAACCAAAAAATATTCTATATTCAAATGCAAGCTTGCTGGACAGCACAGCACAACACCATTAACTTAATATTGACTAGTCAGCTAATGCCACTAACCAAGTATTGTCCACAAGCGAAGTCGCATGCAAAACCACCATTTGGTATATTTGTTTGCATTTTCATTGTTTTTATATCTTCATTTACGGGGTTTTTAGGGACGTGGGTAGAAAATAAAAAGAGTCAAATAAGACGAGGGTCGCCCTCAGTGCGTTTACGAGTATATTAAGCGAACCCTTTTTCTCGTTTCACTCTTTTTATAATTTTTGTTCACGGCACGATGGAATATATTAACCCTGAAATGAGCGCGATTATTTAGTTGTTATGTTGTTATTCGTTCTCGAGGTGATTACCATCGTGAAAAGTAAAATGGAAGTTAGTATACAATTACTTTTATGTAAATAATTAAGTTCGTAATAGACTCCGACAAGCTAGGTACTACAATTTGTTAGAACTATATTATGCTTTGTTTAACTTACCTACCTAAAATTCCATTAAAGACGTTTTCTCTCTTGATGTTAGTGAGGTATGTATGTCGATTATTTTGACAATGATTTTAATCACTAGACTTCATGTACACCCATGTGGGCATTGTGGGCGAATTCTCAATTATGGAATATAATGAGTTACATATTTCTAACTCTATTTTGATACATTTCTTTCGTAACGGAAGATTCTGAATAGCTTTGGGACAAACATACGGAATAAACTACAAATAGATATGTTTATAATATTAAATAAAAGAAGATGTAGTGACAACCATTGAGAAAGGTATGCTAAGATGGTTTGGACACATGGAGAGGATGCATGACGAAAGACTGACCAAGAAGTTACACAAGTCAAGTGTGAATGGGACAGGAGGAAGGGGAAGACCCAGACGGACGTCCGAGATTGGAGACATCCTGAAAAAAGGACAGGTTAGAAGTACCCTTAACCGAAGAGCATGCATGAGAAATTTGATGGGAGTGAATGAAGCAAGAAAGATATGTCAGAATCGTTGCAAATGGCGTTCCGTAATCTCTGCCTACCCCTCCGGGAAACAGGCGTGAGTCTATGTATGTGTGTATAATATTAAATAGATAAATAGCAGACTACAAAGTCAAATAGAGGAAACAAGCTATTACAGTAAGCGATGAGCCAGCCACAATTGTTGTTATTACACATAACTGCATTTCGTAATTATCTCTAATAGCTTCAAACACGAAACCTTTGTTTAGTGAATTAGTTTGCATTTCTAGTTGAATATAATTGTTTGTTAAGTATGAATTTAGTATATATCACAGTATTAATTACATTCTTCAGCCCTTTATACAGTCGCACTGCTGGGCACGGACCTCTTCTCACTATGAGAAGGGTATGGCCATAGTTCACCACGCTGGCCAAGTGCGGCTTGGCAGACTTCACATGTCTTTCGAGAACATCATGGAGAACTCTCAGACATGCAGGTTTCCTCACGATGTTTTCCTTCACCGATAAGCAAGCGATAATTAACAATTTAACACGCACTTAACTTCGAACAGTTATTGTTGCGTGCCGTGGATTCGAACCCGAGACCCTCTGCGTAGTAGTCTGTCGGTCTCACCACTCGGCTATCGCTGCTAGTCAATCATCACAGTATCATCACAGTATTATAATTTAATATTTTTTAAATTAAATAGGCTAACATGGAAATATTGGTTTCCTCTCTTGGAAAACCACCTGTAAATCTATGTTTTTTTTTCTGTTTTTGAGGTTGCTCTGTATCAAGAGCCATCTGCATAAGTGGTTCAGCCGTCAATCTCAGCAGACTATATTACCCATTGATAAAGATAAAACAACCATTTAACTTGAAGATTGCTAGTTAAGGTTAATGCTTACGTGTAGTTTATAAAAGAACTAGATGAGCCCGCGGTTACACCCGCGTTATTTAAGGCTACTGCTCCGCTCCCGGCTCACAACGTGATATTATATAGCCTATAACCTTCCTCGATAAATGGGCTATCTAACACTGAAAGAATTTTTGAAATCGGTCCTGTAATTCCTGAGATTCGTACGTTCAACCAAACAAACAAACTCTTCAGCTTTATACAGGGTGTCACAAGACCCATCACCAAGCCGAAGTCTACTCGTTGTGGACATCATGCCAAGTCATACTAACCTACCAACTAATACCAACTAATACCTGCGAAACGATTTTTTTTTAAGTTTTCACATTTTTTTAACCGCAATTAAAAGCGCGCGCGTGCAATGCTCGAAATACTTACTTATCCATGGCATCTAAAGAAAATATTGGCGGGGTAAATGCATCGATTTTGTACCTAATTAGAAAAATTCCATAGGTACTAACTTTGAGCCTCAATATCTCCTGAACCAGTAATTTCCCAGGTATGGTGCCTAAGTAAAAAATGTTCGTAGTGATTGGTACAACATGGGATTTCAGTTTTCATTAAGGGTCTTTTTACACTCTGTATATTAGTATAAGAAGTAATTATAAGATATAAAAATTTTGATGTCATCGTGCTGATATGCTCATTGCTCATCTATCATACGCACTTTGACCATTTGAGTGTCAAAATCAAGATTGTAGACACAACCAGTCGAGCTTACTTTGGCGTACTGTTTCTGTAGCGTCCCTTTATCCTTCTTTTATCGTCTGCCCCTTCTGTTACGCTTTTGCCGCTTTCGAAAAGTCAAGTTTGCCCACGAAACTTGGCAGTTGTCTAGTGGCAACCAAGCTTCCTGCAACTAAAGCAACAGCAACCTGCATAATCCATGCGTTTTAATTCATATTGTTTAATACTTTTTTTATACAAACATAAAATAGCAGGATACCTACTCAACAATGACTTATGGAAGCCATTGAATAAACAGTTTCTTATGCTAAGCTTAGAAGTGTCACATCATATTTGTAGCTTGTGTGAAGCTTGTGTGGACAGTAGTATCTTAGAATCAATGTTTAAAATCTGCCTTCATTTGCAACTTGCATGCAACTTTGTGAACAGTCGGCCCAACTCCAAAGCTTAAAGCCAACAAGATATTTAAATTAAACCAAATGAAATACTTAGTTTTATACCAAAACTATAAAGCTCTACATTTATTTTCTTTCATTTAAATTGCAATATTATTACCATATTTGTTTGCGCAATGTTATAAATAAGTTATGCGGTGAACATCTAATTTACGAGCGCTTTTATTCTCGTCACGCCGTAAACAATGTATTTTAATATTTAATTTGTATGCAAAACTGTGCATTGCACTGAGCTACTCCATTTTACAGCCGCAGACTAACTGTAAAAAATGCTTAAATATTGTACAGTTCTGTTGTTGGTATAGCACTAGTCTTAGGACTTTATGGTTTGATTAGAGATTAAAAAGTACTGTGTTGCAGAGATTTTGTTATATATGCGAGATTCTCTTTCAATACTCAGTTAAAGCATGCAAAGTGACAACATTATTTATAAATTTACTAGAGGACGCCTGCAGCTACGCCTGCAGCTACGCCTGCATTTTTTGTAAATTAACCCGTTTTTGCCGATCTCGTGGGAATTTCGGGAAATCCCTCCTTAGTGCACCCCTACGGTCCCCAGGGAACATACATGCCAAATTTCAGCTTCCTGCGCCCAATAGTTTCGGCTGTAGCGTGTCTGTCAGTCAGTCAGTAACGCAAGGATTTTATATATTAAGATAATCACTCCTCGACAAGGCATGACCGGCAGTCAGATCGTGGCTGGTTTGCCCTCTGCAAGTTGTGTCGTTCCGTTGCCCCTAAATAAGGGTAGATTTTGGATTAGGTTGGAGTGGTCTATGGGATCCAGTCATTACTACAACTATGTTATACTGGTCGAGGCCTCCGGTATAGGTTTTAGCGCACAGATTGACTCAATGACGATATGATCTAGATGCAGGCTTATCATGAACTGGGCTAAATCATCAGGTTTCTAAATCTATAATTGAGCCATGGGCGTACAGCAATAGTATCCTAAATAAACTTGAAGACCCAGGAATTACCTCAGTGATTGAACAAACATTTTACAATACAGTTTTTCTGTGCTGAAAACAAAACTATATTTTCCGTCTGCCGTCGGACAGCGTCTTTTGATAAGGATATCCTTGGAAACCTCAGCAGTGATGTATTAGATCAACAGCTTGTTAGTTACAATATTAGGAGTTGCCTATGAATATTGATTTACCTTTCATTTACAGTTTTCAGAGTCCACTGCTGGACATAGGCTTATCTTAAACATAAATAGGAAATGTGCATATTCTATGTTGCATTCCCTATTAACCTAAATAGCAATTACATTCTACAAAATTAACAACCAATATCTACTCTGATTCCAGTGACCCAACACCGTACACGTCCCGACTGCTGCCGTTCAGATGGCGGCCCAGCAGACGATGGAACCCCACAGCCCTGGTGATCGACTCAAAACTCAGCACCGCGCCGATGTGGGACGAGGAAGCTGTGCGGCTGTGGAACGACACGTACAACAGTTACAGGAGAAGAGACTATGGGTTCAAGCAGTTCCAAGACTATTAGTGTGTATGTGTGTGATAAGATTCTTGAGGTGGCAAATTTATCCCTGGAATTCGAAAAGGTCCAGCCAAACAGTAACGTTTTATAGTAGGTATATAGGGCTACGGGGTTAGTACCGTTAAAGGTGTGTGATGTGTTCCTGTCACGATAAGTATAATAGTAGTCCTGTAGATCTTTTCAAAATACGATGATCTACAGGACAAGTAACGTCAACAAAAACGTAACGGTAGTAGCTTCAGATCTTTGATAAGTTGCGGCAATTATTATTTTTTGTAAACACCACTTTAGAACTTTTAAAACTTCTAAAGTGGTGTTTACAAAAAATAGGGCAAAGCATAAGCTTTTATTACATTATATCAAATTCAGATTCTGAGAACTTGTACAGACACGGCGAGAATCGCGCGGTTGTGGCTTGTGGCGCGATTCTCAGATTGCGCAGGAACTAGGCATTTTTATAGGATAAATATGTAAGTATTCGATTGTAAAAACTGCGATACTTCCGCTATGTCTGAACAGGGTCTTAGAAACACTTGATATTTAAAAACGCTTTATTACTTCACATATTGGTGAAAGGCGTGGCATAGTAATTCCAACAAAACAAAGCAATTCTTAAGACAATCAAATAACTATATAAAGTTTGAAGAGTGCTTTAAACAAAGGTAAATTACAATGTGTTATGTTGTAATTTACAGTTATGTATAAATGCTTCATTGTAGTGAGTCAAAACTGACTCATTATAATCATAAAAGCGTCTCGCAATAATTCGAACTAACTACATAGTTACTTATTGCAATAAGTATTTGATTGTGCATAACCTCGATGCCATCGTTAAAAGCATTGATTCTAAGAAATTGTTCGTACGTTAATTTTGTAACCGTTTTGTTTATTGTTGTGAAAATTATAAACAAAATATGGTCATATTTAAATCTAGGTTTGTAAACAGCGCAGCGTGTCAAACTAGTGACCAAGATATGATGTTAAAATTACAAAAAGCTAAACTAAGGTTGTGTCTATATGTCCAAGCACTGTTCAGATGTCTAAGGGAAACTACCCTAAGAAAAATATGTATACGGATCGAAAAGATCGTTGTCAAAACTATATTTATCTGCACTTTTAAAAAAGGAGTGGATAATATGCTTTTTTCTTTAATGATTTCTAGATTTGATTAACTAATAGATTCTCATTTTACATGTTATCCAAATATTCTCTTTATATTTTTTTTATTTTCCGAAGGGGTCGGCAGAGGTGCAATATTACACCCACATTTCGCCGTAAATTTTTAGGTCCCGCGTAATAGAGGGCGAGCCTATTGCTGGACGTTATCCACTGGACTGCCTCCGTGGTCCAGTGGATAGCGTATGCGACTGCTGAACTGAGGTCCTGGGTTCGATTCCCGGGTCGCGCAAAAGTGTTAATGGGTTTTTCAGAATTCTCAGTAGCAGCACGGAGTCTGGTGATGTGCCGTTCTCTTTATATTTGATAAATAAATAGTAGTATTATATTTATTTATCTCAATAGGTATTTAATTTTAACTTATTTCTCCATACAACTAGGGAATAAATGAAGCTTTTAGGTAAGGGGTTTACGGTGCTACAGTGTTCATCGTCTTCCAATCTGGACAATTTTATCGGTATTAATTACTGAAAAAAAAATAAAAACACAAAATAAATAATTCATCAATATTTTTAACAGATTTAAATTGAAGCACATATAAAGGATTTAGTACATGTTTGAATAATAATATTTTATTTGTAAAACTAATTGCTTAACTAACGACATATGTTTTCTTCTTAAACATTTTTAAATAATGATACACAAGTAACGTGTTGTTTAGAATTATAAAAAGCGATCGCACACAAAAAGACTCCTTGCGATACCCAAATATCATCGTGAACAATCTTTCTGTCCCAACATACAGATGTAAGCCTTTACAAAATAGTATATATTTATAAGTGAATAAATGTGGTGATAGTGAATCTAGTCTAAATGATGTACTAGTGAGAAATAAATTATAATATAATATGAGAAATAAATATATATAATATTTAAACAGTGTAATTATTTTTTAACGTGCCACGGCGAAACCATTTAAATGTTATAAAGAGGTTTTCAGGTACACCCTGATAAAGTCACGACACGCACCATACTATTTTCGAAGAGTTTTATGTGAGTATTAAGTTATTAATTGTGGCTTGCTGTGAGCCTCGGAGAGCACTATATGCCTTGTATTCATTAGGCAACATTTATAAACAGTGTTGATAAACACTGTTTATAAACAGTTTATAAACAGTGCTTCATCATCTCTGGAAACAGTTTATAAACAGTTCATAAACAAATGTGATGAAACATTGTTTCTGAAACATGTTGCCGTGCTCCCCAATCGAATGGAGAGCAAGTCGAAACATTTTGTTTATAAGCAAAAGTCTACAGGTGTGGACGTTTGTTGCGCAAGTTTATTAGCATGGAAGTAGTGTGGTCCAAGAACCAAGTTTCGATGCTCATAGAGCTTTATCAACAGCATCATGTACTTTGGGACTCTCCAAATAGAGATAATAAAGATAAATTTAAATAATATGACGCTTGGGCCGATATTGCTGCAGAATTGAATATGTCGCAAAACGAAGTGGAAACGAAGATGCATACTCTACGTTCACAATTTACCCGTGAAAAGAAAAAACTGAAATCAAGAAAAAGAACTGGAAGCGGCGCCGAAGAAGTGATTAAAAGCAGATGGCAGTGGTATGATCCGCTACAATTTTTATTACGTGGTGCAACGACGTCTGGGACATCGGATACGATGGGAATTGTGAATACCTACCTACATCTTTATATTATTTGCCTAATACCTTCAGTATTTTAGATTATCGTGTTGTTCAGAAATAAAATTATATTCCCTTTCTATTGAATAAGACCAATTTAAAATAAATGTAACCTTTAACAAGATAGGTAGTTTCCTGGTTTACTATAGTTTTTAAAATAATTTTTATGCGTTTCATTCATGTTGGATAATTACGAGAGCAAATTGAAAATGTGTTTTTTTTTTTTGTTAAGATATCTTAAAGATTTTTATGTCAAAGGAAAGGTCTAAGTCTAAAACCATTTTGTCATATAGTAGCACTCTTATTAATTATAATGTAAGCAGCACTGAGCATCACTACCTCCTCGAGTGACATCCTAACAACAACTGATAAGTGTGGACGGCCATGTTTCAGAAACAGTGTTTACGGTCAACTTGGTGATAAACACGTCATAAACAGTTTATCAACAAATGTTGCCTAGTGAATACAAGGCTTAAGCCGTTGGTCTCAGCTAAAGATCTTTAACAGTTGTTACGGTCAGCCAGTATTTCTAAATTATCATGAAATTGATTGAAACATTAGTAAACTTGTTGAATTATTGAATTCAAACTTGTGAATACGGTTATTACATATTACAGCTATTGAAGATTTTATCACAAAGAGTATTTTTAGTGTTACACGCGTGATCCATTTTTCACCCCGTATGCGATCATACCCTCATCTCAAGTGCCAATGTTTGTGAAGGTTTCATTTAAATGTTACGCTTCGGCTGTACCATTTACTGCGGTGTGCACTCTATGAGCACAGGGCAATGAATGGAGCAGATTAAGTTAGAATATTAACTGTTAGTTTCGGGTGTCCTGTTATGGAAAATCACCTTGAAGTTTTACCATTGGTATTTTATTTTATTTATTGCACAATACAAGTGGTATACTATTACCAAGATCATTATCATTAAGATTTGACAGACAGATTATAATTTTCTAGGAACATTTAAGTACTATTTATTTCCGCAAGCTGTAACTCACTGTAACGACTCAACTGTCAAAAACTTTATATTAAGCTGGGATCGCACTGCACTGAAAAGGACGCGATATAGACATAAACGGTTAGTACCTACTCTTAAGGTTTGCAAACCATATTGCCATCGTAGCTGAAACCGTGCAGAACTAAAATATATGCCTTCTGCGCACCTCGATTTCCGGATAAACGTGGACAAAACCAAGATTATTCTCAAGCAACATTTTTCTCCAGAACCGATCATTCTCAATGAGTTCCTTCTCGAAGTTGTTTCAAAATATGTATACTATAGGCAAACCATGCAGTTGAGTAGAAACAACTTCGAGAAGGAAGCTTGCAGAAGAACTCAACTTGCATGTATAGAAAACTCCGTTAAATCTTCTTGTTACACTTACCAGAAAGCCTTAAGACAAAAGTCTTCAAAGCTTTACCAGACAGTAAAGGCTCTTAACGCATGACCTTGCTATCACAAGAAAACTGTATACAAAATACTTAAAATATTAACGTGAAGATGATTGATAATAAACGCTTATGCAAACTTTCATACAAAGAGATTACAGAAATCAATTCAACGTTCTTTTAGTGTCAGTGTGAACAACGTGAGCTTAACGCATCATTCAATCTCATCAAGTGAGATCAACTACGTGTCGTTTACACGAACAGCACTTAGGTCGTGGCAAAGATAAGCATTTTACACGATCGAATAGCTACCAGATACAGTTTTAAATAAAGTCTCTAATATATTTCTCAATTAGATAATAGGGTAGTTTCCA
Source organism: Euclidia mi (assembly GCA_944739405.2). NCBI lineage: Eukaryota > Metazoa > Arthropoda > Insecta > Lepidoptera > Erebidae > Euclidia > Euclidia mi. The sequence goes on from OX123197.2 coordinate 16,473,261, forward strand.
GGGTCAAAATAATTACATTTTAATTAGTCCGTATTTTAGATTATAAAAAAATATTGGACACGTATTTTTTCTTTTTTCGATTAAATAAAAAATAACAAAGATATAGCCCTTTAAAGTTACGTGTGACGTCATCTAGTGCGAAAAAATGCAGCACGGCGTGACGTTTTACGTACTTAACTTTAATGAGCTATATCTTGGTCATTTTTGGTTTAATTTACAAATAAAAAAATACGTATCGCAAATTTTTGAATAATCTAAAGGACGGACTTATAATTTTTTTTCTGTCAACTAGCCTATTGTTTTGCTCCTGTCCATTGCTGGGAAGCAGCCTTCTGAACTTCCGTTTCGAGTTACTGCAGCAAACTTTGATCATTAGCTGTTTAAAGGACTGCTATTCCGTCTCTTACTCGCACAGTTATTGGCCAAAAGACCGATACAATTACATTACCAAAGCATTTAACCTAACGGTATAAGTATCTCTGAACCAACGCAGCGATTAATCGACAAATCAGATAAAATTGCCATATAAATGGACAAAAATATTGAAATATGTTAACGCTTCCTGAAAACATTTTTTACTTACAAGTCAGTGGATACTGACTTGTAAGTCAGTATCCACTTAGAATCCAAAAGCAACGGCAAATACGGTCCCATCTTCACAGATAACATTAAAAAGAAATAAACGTACCTCCTTCCACCCCAGCTGTGTACTACAAACATGATTTAATGAAAAGCAAATAGGTTCGAATCCCGTGCAGGGCAATAAAGGGCTGACCCTCAGATATTTGGTTAGGGTCGTCTAATTGAGCTTCGGACTTTCACAGTCCACGAACTGGTTTGACCTGACATTTAAGTTATTTATAATTAATGTGTACATAGAAAATATATTTGCTGGATTTGGATTATTTTATTGCACAAAATGAATGAAACCTTTCTATTTTTGATTTTCACTTAGAAGGGATTTATGAACATCGAAGCATTTACTGTGGACAGATCTCTATATTTTGTTAACTGTATGTCATATCGAGAATAACGGTCTGGAAAAGCGATAGTGAGCGCATTTTTATATTCAAGTAAACTTAAAGCCAGCAAAGCGCCTTAAAAGTTAAAAGCTTCAAAAACTTGACCTCCATGTTACACAGATTGAAACTGCACTGTACAATAGAGCGTTCATTCCCATCGAATGCAAATAACAAAACGATTTCACTACAATCTCTTGGATAGCTTCTATCAAACAAAAAGCTTCAGTTGAGTGTTATAACAAAGTATCATTTAAATAAACCTTTCCCAATAAAATTACAATGCAACACCCCTACTTATTCCATCAATAAATATTCAGGCACCATAAAACGCCGACATTAAAAGTGCACTCAGCTCATTTTAAACACAAACTACTTACACGAACAGTTAAAATATCAAGAAGTGTAACAAAATCCTCGAGTGTCTTGTGGGTGTAATAAAGATAATATTACTGGTGTTTGTTGTTCGTAACAATTTGGTATGAACAATAAACATAAATCGGTACAAGTTGCATAAAGGCGGTGGTGCGACAACCGGCGGTAATGGCCTAACTTACTCAGGTAACAATGGACTTATTATTGCGAATCTTCGCGATATGTACGAATTTACAGGCGCAGGAACATCCCTAGAGGTCTGTAAGCGGATAGCCAAATTTTATGAATATACTAACAAGTTTTTAAAAAAATACGTTTTATGACAGTATCTTCGTAGAAGTTTTTGGTATGCGTACTTTCGAGATATCTTCGTTTGCTGTAGCTAATAAGCACAACAATGGTAAATGTATCAAAGCCGAGTATGTATAGTGGTAAAGCGTTAACTGTGTTTAGGACTGTATATATAAACATTAACTTTGAGAAAGATTCTCAAAGTTATCAATTTGAAACTTGCACGATTTGTATACATCATACAATATTATTTAGCGGCTAAGAAGCCGCGATAATTTACTTACTTAAAGGCATAAATACCTGTGTTATTCTCCTACGTTTCTACCGGTATGCTATGGTCGTGGTCGCGGAGGGAATTGCAAAATTAGAGAATGTCGTCATTTGTGACGACATTTCTTGAAGTATTTATGTTTGGTACAATAAAATTAATCTAACTAACAACGTCTTCTTGTTTCAAAGAATGGCAAATTAAAAACAATTTTATAGTGTTGAGTGTTCGAATAAGTCGTGTTAAGATCTGATATGTAATAAAGCAATACTAAACTTGAAAAATCAAACTCTAATCGTCTGTTTCATAACGAACTGGTTACGACGTAACAAAATTTTAGAATTCATTTTCTCATCTAGGTACCTTACCCCTGTACCTACTGTACTTTACTCTTTCACTGAACACAAACTACAAAGTATTATTTATTTGTTTAAATGTGATTACAGAGGTGGAAAATACTAATTTATGTTAGGCACAATTTCCATCTTAATTTTATGCTAGAGTGAGCCAGCTGCTGTAAAATGAGTTGACAGATCATAAGCTAAAAGGTTCGGTTAAATAAGGTTTGATAAATTTGCAAATAGTGTACTATTATATTATATTATTACCTCTCAATGCCCCATATAAGTAAAGTATGATACGCAAGACTAACAGTACGGCCGTTTAACGATGGCGAGTCTGAAGTTCGCGCAGAAGACGTCGCAGTAAACCTTTTTAGGAACAACGCGGTGGCAAGAAAGGGGTGCGCGGGGCGGTAGTCTAGGCCAGTGATGCACGTTATGTAAATACAAATTAATAGTTTATTCAATCAAAAATTTAAATGGAATAGATTTATAATTAATTTTGAATTAATTTATTTTTTTATAATAATAAAAGTACTGTAAGATATAAAATTAAATAGATTTATTAAACCAAGCAATATAGTGAGATTTTGTTTTAAGTTAAAAAAAACGAATCTAATAAAATTTATTTTCTCGGTTTAAAGACCAGATTTACTTATATCAGTTATCTATTTACGATGACATAAATCAAAAGAGTTGGGACACATTTCCAATCTTTATATGTACTTAATTAAATACACGTATATTTTTCTAATTAAGTTTAATCGATATCAATAAAAATCGTTTAAATTGAGCGTCAAACACGTACATTGGACATCTCTTTTTTACTTTTGAAGTTTTCGGTGCGATATATTGTGTCTCTGTCACACTTTAGTACTCGTTTGACTATCTTTGTCTTGAGTACAGACGATGACAAAAGTATTTATAGTCCATTGAAAAGATACATTTGGGGTTGCATTTATCAGACGATGCAATTTTATTTTACAGATGTGAGGGCAGGGCTATTGTAAAGCTTGATTCAAATTTATGTGTACGTACCTCTTGTCCCTCGGCCGCCATCTTGAAAAGAGTGCAGATGCAGATAGTTTTTCTTGATTATCTGGTAAACTATTGGCAGCACAAAGAATATGTGACCGAGATTTTTATTGCAAATTAAATTATTATATTAAATCTACAACTTGAGTCATGTAAAACTTTTATCATATTGCAAATATAAAGCTACAAAACTTATATCTTTAAAAAGACATACTGCAGCATTCAGGTATGTTTCTTTTGTTTCCGATTGTTCAACAGGCTTATGGATCATCATAATCAGCCTTTAACAGTCCACTGCTGGACTAGGCCTCTCCTTTGAAAGGAGGAATTGGCCTACTATACCACGCTGGCCAAACGGGTTGGTATAGGGTTTGTATCAAGTTTTCCTTCTCTTACGGTACTGTTCTCTGCATAATATGCTCCCTCTGTCGGCTCTTACGACACCTATGGGATGATATGGGGTGGTGACATTCTGTATTCTTAGGGTTGAGCTACATCTGTCAGCACGGAATCGCATTTGTTCCGCCTGTGCTTCAGCACACTGCAGCGTGCTGACGCGTGCTGCAGCACTCTATAGTGTGCGATCGTATTTGTGTGCTGCGGAATGCGAACGCATGCGTCAGCGTGCTATAGCGTGCTGAAGCATTCCGCCGCGTTCTTTTGACATTTGTTTTGGTCACAGTATAGTTTCAAGTTCGAAATGGATAGCAGAGCTGAAGAGAGAGCAGTAGTAATACGTGCATTTTGCAAGAAAGGCAAAATATCAAGAGTAAAAAGAAAAGAATTCGAAAAATCAATACGAATCGGCACCAGCACACGGCAGCACAACGCCGCGCGCGCCAGCGTGCGTCAGCGCGCGTTCGCACGCGATCGGCGGCGAAAGGATGCTATAGCATGCTATAGCGCGCGTAAGCGCGCTGACGCACGCGTCAGCGTTCCGTCGCCTCTCGGTATGCTATCGCATTTTTTCCGTGTTGCCGATCGCCTTTTCGATTCCGCGGCGTGCTGAAGCGTTCCCTCTCTCTTTCTCGCTCTAGTAAATGACGGTCCTAAGTGACAGAAAAGGATAGAAGCATAGAAAAGTGCGATGCGATGCTGATAGGTGTAGCTCAACCCTTAATCCAATAATGCGAACTTCAAAAGTGGCCCAGTTAAAACAGGCTAAATGTCTCATTTGGCTTCAGTCGCGTATGCGTTGCGGTCGGAAGCGCTCGCTCTTTTACTCGCGTGTGTGTACGTTACATTTGAAAATGCCGTCGTGTGCAAACTACAGTAGGAAAATGACTAAAAGTTATGGAATCACTTCTCATTCATGAGTATATCAATATTACAACGTTTTATTTACAATTTATAATAAATTCAGTATCACAAATAATAGAGTGAATAAAAAAAATTGGCATTTAGCGAGTGTAAAAGAGAAGCAGTATTGTGCGTGTTCAAAGACTAAAAAACAAAGTATGCAGATGGGACATTCGTAATAATAAAATACTGATGTGTGTTTTTGTCAAGTAATAAAAGTGATTTGAGGCTGAATCAACACAATATATTATTATTATAGAAATACAAAATCATACGTAAGTTACAAACATTGACGGATGATCAAAGTCCATTCACTTGTTCTTGTTTTGCTCCTTTTAGTATTAAACAACTATGCACAGTTTTCGCTGCCGACCCACCGTACCCCTGGCAGTACCCCTGGGGGTATGGTGGGTCTTTCAAAGCTTAACCGTACTCCCAGATAATATTGTTGTGTAATAATTTTATTAATTTCAGTTCGTTAATTTCAAGTTCTACTATTTTGTGGGATCATTCCCAGTAGCCCTATTGAACAGTTCTATGATAGAACTGTCCTAATTCTATTAGCACAACTTGATGAGGAGAATATAACTAATGGGATAAGTAATAGGAAATCTCCCAGTCTAGTTCTATGTATGTTTTTACAAGGGTATTCAATAGAACTACTGGGAATGATCCGTAGTGTCACGACATCGCGCTCATATATCCGAATGAATATGTTTTGTAGACGTTCATTTGTTTAAGGTGTAAAACAAATCAACGTCTACAAAACAAATGAACGCCTACAAAACAAATGAACGTCTACAAAACAAATCACTTACAGAAAGTGATCAGCTATAGATAGTGATTGCAGAAAACAGGTGCATGCGATTTTCAACCTAATTGACATTAGTCAGAGTTTATAATTTTACTACCGTAATAATGCCAGAAAGCGAGAAAAAACAAACAAAAAAAGTTTGTCATGAATTGTCAATAAGGTCGAAAATCGCATGCTTCTGTTTTTTGCAATCACTATCGATAGCTGATCACTTTCTGGTAGTCATTTGTTTTGTAGACGTTCATTTGTTTTGTAGACGTTCATTTGTTTTGTATACCTTCATTTGTTTTGTAGACGTTCAATTGTTTTGTAGACGTTCATTTGTTTAACACATTTTTATACATACATATTTATTCGGATATGTGAGCGCGATGTTGTGACACTACCCCTGTAAAACATACATAAAACTAGTGCGAAATTTCCTATAACTGTTTCCCATTAGTTCTATTCTTCTCATCAAGTTGTGCTAATAGAACTAGTGGGAAAAAAAGTATCACTAGTTCTATCATAGAATTATTCAATAGAACTAGTGGGCATGATCCGACAGCGCTAGGATGATGATGATGACGGGTCTTCAACAGTACCACAGATTATACCTATAATATACAAAGCATTATAACCATTAGCAGTAATACCTAAACCTTTTATTCTCTAATTTATCTCCTTGTTGCACTATATCATCGTACTAGCGCTTGTCTTCGCTTGTCTAAAAATACAAAAACGTAAGTAGTAAGTCATTATCATACGAGAGATAACACTGTTCAGTTTAATGTCCACGTAGCACGTTGGTACAACACTACGAGCATTTCAGCCAGGAGTACGGTTAAGCTTTAAAAGACCCACCATAGCCCCAGGGGTATTGCCAGGGCTACGGTGGGTCCGCAGTGCACAGTATTTATATTAACGTACTGTTTTAGGTTTCCATTGAATGAAATGAGAAGAATAAAATGTACTATTTTTATATACATATATTATGTTATAAATCAATCACATCGACTTTTTATTTCCCTACCTTAAATGAATTAATCAAACTTACTTTGAGGCGAATTGAATTTACTCAAGACAGACAACGTGATCATGTCGCATCTGAGTCAAATTATTATATATTTTATTCATTAAAAATATCATAGTTCATGGGACTTTCAGACGTTCAAAAATCTTAAAAAGTACTGCAACCTCGCCTTAAGAATGCGCTCGTGTTGTATGGCACGCATGGTATGCACCCATGAATACGTATCCATGGGTGCATAGGACCTCTAAAGATCATTATCTAAAGATATAAATGTGTTATATATTTGCATTATGATAAAAGTTTTATGACTAAAGTTGTAGAGAATTTAATTTGCAACAAATAATCTCGTTCACATATTCTTTGTGCGGCCAATATTTTACCAGATAATCAAGAAAACTATCTGCATCTACACTATTTCCAAGATGGCGGCCGAGGGACAAGAGGTTCGTCCCCATTAATTTGAATCAAGCTTTACAATAGCCCTTCCCACACGTCTGTAAAATAAAATTGCATCGTCTGATAAATGCAACCCCAAATGTAACTTTTCAATGGACTATAAATACTTTTGTCATCGTCTTTACTCAAGACAGAGATAGTAAAACGAATACTAAGGTGTGACGGAGATACATTATATCGCACCGAAAACTTCAAAAGTAAAAAAGAGATGTCCAATGTACGTGTTTGACGCTCAATTTAATCGATTTTATTGATATCGATTAAAATTAATTAGAAAAATTTACGTGTATTCAATTACATATAAATATTGAAAATGTGTTCCAACTCTTTTCAATTATGTCATCGTTAATAGATAACAGATATAAGTAAATCTGGTCTTTAAACCGACACAATAAATTTTATTAGATTTGTTTTTTTATTAAAAACAAAATGTCACTATATTGCTTGGTTTAATAAATCTATTTCATTTTATATCTTTAAGTACTTTTATTATTATAACAAAAATAAATGAGTTCAAAGTCAATTATAAAACTAATCGATTTAAATTTTTGATTGAATAAACTATTAATTTGTATTTACATAACGTGCATCACTGGCCTAGACTACCGCCCCGCGCACCCCGCTTCTTGCCACCGCGTTGTTTCTAAAAAGGATTACTGCGCCGCCTTCTACGCGAACTTCAGACTCGCCATCGTTAAACGGACGTACTGTATGTACCTATTCGTTCAACAAGGATACTGTCATAGACTGACATAACATGACAACTGACCACGATATCATATTGAGATGTTTATATCGCAACACAAAATACCCATTATATGTTTCACTGTATTACTAATTCCACATAACTTTGTATAGAAAATAGGTAATTTTCGAACTGCTAAAATAATTTAACTATCACAACATGAGACTTCGCTAAAATTTTGAGTCTTACGAAGTGCCAAATGTGTTGTTTGATTTTACCTCATTCAAAGTCAAAATCATTCAAGGCCACAATGTGACGCTTATGAACGTCAAAATAATAAATTTATAAAATAATTACTTAAAGACTCTACTTTTACATTTACTGCCACGTTCGCAAAGCAAGGGCGTAGAACCATGAGAAAGAACGGGCAATAAAACTCATAGTCCAAGATCCCAGAGCCGCCAGACCTACGTCATTTTAGCAAAGCTGAAATTTTGAGGATAATTAGTATAAAATCTTGTTAAGAAGTATGCCGACCCACTAGCTTGAAAGCCGGGCCATTTCAGAGGTAGCGCGAAGTAAAGGTACCAAAAAAACATACTTACTTACGTCACAGTATAAAGACCTTACGTTAAAGTATCAAAGCTGGTATTCAAATATGTGTTTAAAAATACTGTCTAAAATTGAAATTCATTATTGCCAGACACTTTCCGTGGGCCATTACTTCTGCCAGACGCCTTGAAAGTTACTTAAAAATTATGTAAACTACGTCATTTTATCAAAGCTAAATTTGATATATGTTACTTAAGATACTATTTTAAGACCTTTCCTAAGCAGCCAGACCAATCCGAAGGGCCATTCGTCTAGCCAGACACCATGAAACTTTCCCTGTGAGTGCGAGCGTGCGGCCATTATACATTATTATACATAACACATATCACAGTGCCATCTACCCAATGACGATAGAACTACTAAGACAGACTACTGTGCGTTATGTAGCTTGCCGCTACAAATATTTTTTTTGTGAAAAAATATATTTTACACTTTTATTCTTGTAATAATACCCAAAATAATATTCCTACAGTCTTTTGGGACAATGTAGTGTACTCACACGCATTCATGCGTATGAATAATGGCTGCACGCTCGCACTCACAGGGAAAGTTTCATGGTGTCTGGCTAGACGAATGGCCCTACGGATTGGTCTGGCTGCGTACAAAGGGTCTTAAAATAGTACCATAAGTAATATATATCAAATTTAGTTTTGCTAAAATGACGTAGTTTACATAATTTTTAAGTAACTTTCAAGGCATCTGGCAGAAGTAATGGCCCACGGAAAGTGTCTGGCAATAATGAATTTCAATTTTAGACAGTATTTTTAAACACATATTTGAATACCAGCTTTGATACTTTAACGTAAGTAAGTATGTTTTTTGGTACCTTTACTTCGCACTACCTGGGAAATGGCCCGGCTTTCAAGCTAGTAGGTCGGCATACTTCTTAACAAGGTATGTCATGTATGTATGTATGTATACTAATAATCCTCAAAATTTCAGCTTTGCTAAAATGACGTAGGTCTGGCGGCTCTGGGATCTTACTCTATCACGGTCACTCTTTTTCATCGCCAGGTTTTACATAAGACACATAATTTACATTTTGTAAGGTGCTGCAACTGTTACACCATCTAAATCACTTGTATATATTTACTGTACATAATAATACTCAAGCATAATACTTATTTTTTCACTAAATACACGAAAATAATATGTACTTATTTAGTCTACGTTTCATGTTCAGTGAAGTCTATCTGAGTTCCATTAGAATGCTGATAGGTTTAAACAGACATCTAACTTCACTAAGAGTCTAAATTCTCTCCGAGTTAACATTCTACGCGAAGCCCCAAGTAGTTCGCGGGTCACTGAACCGTGAATAGCCTACAACACAAAATTGAGATTCCGTTTCAAGAGACAAATCAGATTTGCCTGTGTAATAAATAACATACAAGCTTGGCGTACAACTAGAGGTATAATATTGACAGGCGCTTTTACTGTCTAAGTTTATAATATTGTAAAGTACATGACAACAACGTCCGTGTGGTGACGGATTAAGAATACGGATTGTCACCACCCCATATCATCCCATGGGTGTCGTAAGAGCCGACAGAGGGAGCATAATATTATGTATAGAACAGCACTCTAAGAGAAGGAAAACTTGATACAAACCCTATACCAACCCGTTTGGCCAGAGTGGTATAGTGGGCCAATTCCTCCTTTCAAAGGAGAGGCCTAGTCCAGCAGTGGACTGTTATAGGCTGATGATGATGATGACATGACAACAAGCGTTATGCTTAAAAGTTGACACAAGCGATCTCGCATTATAATAGACTATATGATAATTACATACACATACATACATAGACTCACGCCTGTTTCCCCGAAGGGGTAGGCAGAGGCATATTAAACGCCCACTTTTCGCCAGTGTTTTGATCCCACGTAATAGGTGGCGAGCCTATTGCCGCTTATTGGGACATTTTGTTTGCCAGAGCCTCGTCCGTTGATCGGCAGGTGCACCACTTGCAGGTGAGGTTGGCTTGGGAGCCTAAGTTCTTGGTGGGAACCCTATGCACCCTATATGATAATAATTATGACACGATTACACATGCGGTTATTTAAGGCTTCCGCTCTGCTTTCGTGGCTTATAGGGTGATATTATATACCTAGCCGATAGCCTTCCTCGATAAATAGGCTATCTAAGAAATGATTCGAATCGGACTAGTAGTTCTTGACATTACCGCGTTCAACCAAATAAACAACCTTATTATATTGGTATAGAAATCGGGGTAGATAGATAACATATGCTTCCTATAAGTTCTGTGGTAATATTTAACCATATGAAACTTGCGAAGCGATAGCCGAGTGGAGAGACTAAAACAACATGAATTTGAGGTTTTAATCTAGGTCCTTGAAGTACACATTTTAATGGCTTTATGTGAATCGTCCCAGAATACTAAGAATAACATTTTTGGAGACCCTGGGCTCCAAGACGAATAACCTAGCTTGCAACGAAGACAGCGCCAACATAATGGTGATAAAGACTATTGCTAATATTACATCTTCTGCTTTGGAAAAATAGACAACCTTACACCCTGAAATTCATAGCAACGCTAAAACAGCCGGTAATTCTGAACATAAACCGTCAACACAAACATACAAAAATTACGTCAAGATCCCAAGCTGAACAATAATAATAAAATCGGAGAAAAGCCCTAAGATTAAGTTAACCCGTCTAACCCCGTAACCTTAAAGCTAATGTCCCCGTTACACATTCACATGCGACGCACACTTCGCCAACTTAAATTAAAAATGTCCCACATTGCGCCGAAAATTAACTCAGGTGATTATGTGTTGAAGTTTTTAAGTTATGGTACCTATTAAAGGGGTTTGTTCTAACAGGTGTAAGCTCGCTAATATGGTATTTGTTAGGAGCTAGTTTTTTGGTGTCGGCAAGGAATTATGACGGATTAAGAATACAGGATGTCACCACCCCATATCAACCCATGAGTGTCGTAAGAGCCGACGCAGAACAGCACTGTAAAAGAAGGAGACGTCTAGTACAGCAGTGTACTGTTAAAGGCTGACAATGAAGGAATTTAGTACAGTTTTTGGGTAGTGCTGATTTCAGCTGATGGTAGTTCTGCTAGACAGAAGTAGAGCAACCCTGACCAAAAATATTGATGTTAGGTGATTACTGATGACTATAACTGGTCATAATGTTGGTTTCTTTGATGACTGTGATCATAGGTGACAAGCCGCTGTCATTACCTAGTGGCTAAAAACGAGTGTAGGTAGCCAACGTGGCTCAAACCAAAATTCGATCGGCGTTTGATACGTAATGTGGATAAAGTTTTTTATTTTTTTATTATTTGTCTCCAACAATACAAATATCTTTACAGGTGAACCCAAAGCGATATTATACTACAGTCTAAAAACATTTTACAATTAATACATTGTCACAAGCAATTCGGTCAATTTCTACAGTAACATATCTGGTACAACAGTGCTATCCTTGTGAATTCACACAGACTACAACAGAATATGTCCAGGTCATTAGCTATGAGGTTGAGGGTGCGGAGCGCAGTCGTCAGCGGCGCCTCGTGCAGCAGGTTAGTTGTACTAACTCCTCTATTGCTCTACTTTTCTCTATTTCAAGCGATAAACAATAGTTATGATGGGTTTCTTTGGTATGGCGCATGTTGTTATGAGAGCACAGAAAGTACCTATATGCGCGAAGATAACCGCTAACCATGAGTCGGGCGCTTACTTTAACTAATTATAGCAATTATCAAAATATCGAAGAGTAAGTATCATAAAGGAAAAAAGTGTCAATGATCAGCTGTTCCGAATCAGAATTTTGATTCTCATGATTGCCACAAACATTACTGATACTAGAACCGCACCTTAAGTCAACAGCGAATGAAAGTACGCGCGACAAATGGTAACAAGTAAACAACAGTTAGAGAAAATTCAGAATATCACTGACTGAGTAACTCGCTCGGTATGAAGGCATAAATGATATTAGCATACGTGAATAGTCTTGATTAGTGCTGCCTAGTTCAGCGGCTAAGTTAGAGCTCACGAAAGTTCGTTCTATTTGACGGAATTGCATTACCTCGCATACGGTCTGTAGTCTTTAATGTACCTATCGGTTATAGATCTATATGTATGTGCTAAGTTTGTATTAAAGGAGTATACCGAAGAAAAACAATCTAATCATCGGCCAAGCGCTATCCAGGCCACACACTCCTTAAGCTAGCCTAGGATTTATTCGCTAAAAAACAGTAGGTACGACTTGATGATATACCTAAAGATGTAGTTGATAGAATCGTTGCACTACTTGCATTAGTCATACTCATACCTACCCGGTAAACTATATTTCATAAAAGCTCAGTACGTGTTGTGGTTATTGTAAAACCCCAGCATCGCGAAAGTCTTATAAAGAAACACTTACGACGCGTAGCTGTCGTTTGGTCGAATTTCGCGATTTTAATGTTTTATGGTGAATACAGCGCGGTATAAGCTATTGTTTAATAGGCGTTTTTTATGCGCGTAACATAATGTATTTATACATATTTAGACTTCTGATCATAGACGAATTTAAACTGCTCGGCTTCGCTGGCTAGGGCATGTCGAACGAATGGCAGAGGATCGCGCTGTAAAGGCAAGTCTCGGGCAATCAACGGGGCGTCGTCCGGTAGGTCGCCTGAGATACCGCTAGAAAGATGAAGTTGCCAAAATTCTAAAAGAATTGGGAGTGTCCGACTGGTCTAACGTGACACAAAACAGAAAAAAATGGCGCAACTTTATTTCGGAGACCAAAATCCACTTCGGGTCGCTGAGTCAGCGAAGTAAGTAATATATACTAGTAAGTATACCTACCTACCTGATATCGGAAACATAATAAACACACTATTTAACTAATGAATCGACGTAAAAAAATTGTAGCGACAATATTCTATCCTTTGTAAAATAGATTATCTTAAATTGCCAATGACTTCGTCATCCTCATTGACCCAACATTATGCACATTTATGACACATTAGTCATATAGTTATGTAACTCGGTTTCACTTGAAACTACAAAAACATTGTAACAATATGTTTACCATCAAACTACCTTGTTGGTCCAGTGTTGTAAGTACTTGCGTAACTGGTAATCTGGGGGTTTTACGTTCGATTTCCGAGTCAGACTGCGTTATTAAGTTTTTGTGACGGCGCAAATTGAAGAGAAAGGCTAGATTAACAACAGTCAACTATTTATTTGAAAATGTATACCAATAGAAGCGGCGTGAAATTCTTAGGTTATCTGCTAATTACTTGAAAATAAGAAGTACCATAAACTCCAAGAGCACAGTAATAAAATGTGGCAATTTCCTTACCATCTTTATTCCTATGATAAATAGTAATAACAAAGAAAGGGGTAATAAAAATATAATTCTAAACAAAGATGAAACATGCAGATACCTTTGAAAACATACCGAGCAGATTAACAATACCCCTAAAATGAGCAGTTCCTCATAAAATTTTCGTAAGCTCATCACGGCTCCTAATCGCGATAAGAGGCATTTAAGCCAGCAATAAACGCAGCAATCGCACTACCCATTCATATATAAAACGTAATTAAGTACGAGTCGGAGGTACGCTGGACGGCGCGCCTGTTAATCCGGGTAATAAAGAAAAATACCCGGGAAGCGACGGCTAATTGTTATAAACTGGGCAAACATGCAAATTGGACGAGGAAAGGACTTCCTCGGCGTTTTAATTCAAAAGTTATCTCGTTGGTGCCCGTCCACAGTCCACAACGAGGGCTAGAGGCGCTCTCGGTCCCGCCCGACCCGCTACCCGACGACTTCGCTACGTTTTTTCTTCGTTTATCGAACGCCACAGCGCACAACGAGGGGCGAAGGAATCAATTCGCCGCCTGAATTTGTTTTGATTGATGAAACAACAATTTCGTTAAGAGAATTGTTTGGAAGTTCGGATTAGAGCCGGAGTAGGATAATGATATTGTAAACATCGGATTCAGTAAGTAGTCTCCGTAATATTTGTGTTTACTGCTTTCGAAGCGATGACTCAGCTATGTGCTAATCGGGATTAATTGTCACACAGACTGATAGAATGGACTGAGCACCAATATCTATTTGTTCTGTGTCGTAAAACATTTACGTCCGTACTCTGTGTACAAATAAAGAATATGCATATAGATAAAGTGCCTCCAATATGAACGAGCACTAATGCACGCGCAACTCTAGAAACCCTCTTTATTATATGGCAATTTATTTTTAATGCACTTACAGTTATTGTTTCAGGCTTTTCATTCGTTAAAACTTAAGTGTTTTCATTTCAACTTTAGTAAAGAAGCTATTTTGCTTTGAAATCGGTCTCATGTCGAGTCTCACAACTTTTAGATCAAATTATTATTCGTGAAGTGCGAACTGGGGACTGGAGCTTTTACAGGCTGATGGGTACGAGACAACTTCTTAAATTTGGATGCTTTCTCTTAAAGTTGTTTCGTGAGATACAGAAAAATGGTAATTAGGTAGTTGAAATTCCTTTGATTGCATTATGATACAGTCGGCGCCTTAGCCCGGTTTATAGGAATTCTCTCGTTGGTAGATTTATTATCAATGATGGACTATTACTTAAAAAACATAAGTCTTCTACAATTATAATAAACATTATACCAACGGACATAAATAATTTCCAGACTAAAAAAACTAATGTGAAATGTAAAATTAATGCAGAACAACCAAAACGTTACGTAAACGTACCACAAATACCTAAATATATTTTAGTACCTCATCTTATTATTTTGAGAGATAGATAGAGATCTTATTCTTGAAAAGGCAATTGATATTATTACCCTTGTCCTATGTGTTCACCAATACTAATTATAATTATAATACATACATATATAGTCCCACGCCTATATCCCCGAAGAGGTAGGCAGAGGTATATTGCTACACCCACTTTTCGCCATACCGGGCACATTACCAGACTCCGAGCTGCTACTGAGAATTTCCTAACGGAAAAACCCAATAACACTTTGCCCGACCCGGAGATCGAACCCGAGAGTCCCGAGACCTCCCAATCCCACGCGCACATTTATGCCGTGAGACCAACGAGGCAGTATAATTATAATAAAGGATGATAAATGCTTATTTTCATCCCACATTTGTCTTTAACAATAAGTAATGAGGTAAAAATTGTATGCGTTTATTTAAGCCTTCGTGTCATACCTACATAAAACTTCTCACCAAAAGAGGCGTTTTGAATGATATAATTAGATTAAGTTTGCCAAAAAACATGGCCATGAATATGATGAGCTGATTATTGCCAAACGAATCAAGTTAATTAATCGAAAACAACTTTATTTTAAAGTTACCATGACCTATGAGAAATTGCGACACAAAGATGAAGTCCTTCGCCATTTAATTTTTGTTTTGCGTTTTGTAAATATTTTTCGAATTTATTGCTACAACGTGTTTCTTGCAGTGCGCATGTGCATAGCGTTCTCTCTCAGTTTAATTGTTAAGCACAAGAAGAAATACGTGTTTACGTTTATTTAAAACGAGCTAAACCGTTAACCTACGAGAGGACGTTTTTGTGACGAAGTTCAGTGGATTAGTACAACTACCTAATACTGGAGGTATTTGGTAAGTGTGTGTGAAAAAAAAAAAACGCAACACTTGTGTCCTACCATAATAATTATATAGTCCATTTAAATGTTATTTTTTTTAGCTTAGCGTGCATTTGTCAGAGGACGCAATTTTATTTTATACATGTCTAGAGAGTGTTAGTGTAAAGTGAAAACCAAGTTAGTGGGTCGCATTCCTTGTCCTGCTAAAACTATATTTCATAGCAGCTCAGTACGTGTTGTCGTTATTGTAAAACCCCAGCATCGCGAAAGTCTTATGAAGAAACTCTTGCGATGCATAGTGGCGATGGCAGAAATACCACTTTAGCTGTCGTTTGATTGAATTTCGCGATTTTAATGTTTTATGGTGACTACAGCGCGGTAAGCTTAGTTGGTCGCATTCCTTGTCCTGCGGTACAAATAGATTTTTTCGTTTATCTGGCAAACTATTGCCCTGGCCCTACAGAGAAAATTGAAAACATGAATTCTCTAAAACTTGGATCCCGTAGTATTTAGTCGCAAAATGAAAAATAACAAAGTTACAAACTAAATTCGAATGAAATTTGCAACAAATTGTCTTTTCAATGTTACAATTTTTTCGTCACCAGTAATAAAGAATACATTTAATTTGTCTTTCTTCTTCGTAAACAACCCAGCCTTCTAACTTGAGACTCTGCAGTAATTGTCACTCATTTATAGACTTTTAATAGACCCAAAAAACGGGGGTTGGAAAAAAAGGGGAAACTCTATCCCCGGGCATCTGAAATTGAAAGTTTTCACATCCAGAGGATACTGAAATTTGTTCTGCAGTGCCTAATTGTTTTGGGGACACCTGTAGGAAAATAATTGGAGTTATTAAAATTCATTGAAGAAAATGATGAATTATCGGCAAAAATGCGACTTTCACCCAATTTTTTTGTCAAAACAATTATACCAGCGCTTGGTCAGACCCTGTGCCATAGCCTGGCTCATTTCAAAGACTGGTGACACAGTTATAATGACAAAAAGTTAAAATTGCCAAAATACAACACTAAAGTTTCAGGGCCAAAGTAGCAGAGAATTTAATTTGCAACAAAAGACTCTTTTACACATTCTTGGTGCGGCAAAACGTTTACGAGATAATGAAGAAAAACGATTTCAGGTGCAGATAGTTTTTTGCACTCTTTCCAAGATGGTGGCCGAGGGACAAGAGGTACGACCCCACAAATTTGGATCAAGCTTTACACTAGCCCTCCCTAGTCCCTACACATACGTAAAATAAAATTACGTCCTCTGATAAATGCAACCCCAAATAATCATCATTGTCTTGCCCTGGTCCCAATTTATTTGGGGTCGGCGCAGTATGTCCTTCGCTTCCATACTTCTCTGTCACCAGCCATCCGATCGTTTACCCCTTTCTCTTTCATATCCATTCTCACACAGTTGACACAGTCCATCAATCTTTTCCTTGGCCGTCCTCCCCTTTTCGTTTGTACCTTCTACATGCATATTCATCATTTTTTTACCTACGTACATCTCATCTCTCCGCATAACATGTCCATACCAGACCTTGCAATAGACTAATAATATAACAATCTTAGTATATAAAATCCTTGCGTTACTGACTGACTGACAGACACGCTACAGCCGAAACTATTGGGCGCAGGAAGCTGAAATTTGGCATGTTTGTTCCTTGGGGACCGTAGGGGTGCACTAAGAAGGGATTTCCCGAAATTTCCACGGGATCGGCCAAAACGGGTAAATTTTAAAAAAATGCAGGCGTAGCTGCTGGCGTCCTCTAGTAATAAATAATATTGATATCTGTCACGGCACTGTTATTTCAAAGTCTCGATCATTGTCTTTAAGCCAAACTACTTGCAAAAAGGGTCTGTTTTAGAGCAAGTATAATGTTTAGTCTATAAAAAGTTATTGCGGTGCAAATTCATGGCTCGGATTGTGGTATTTAGCGAACTTTGCCCTTTCTTAAAATATAAAACTAGCATACCGTGTTATACATACATGTAAATAACCAAACCAATTCAAAAAATAAAATAACTTTAGATATTCTCCCATCTTACGAAAACTATAATGACATAAACCAACCTAGAGCAAGTGTATTTGCACTGTGGTAATATTTCTGGATTTTAAGACCTCTGGACATCACACACAGACAAACGCATTAAGTAACAAATGGTGCAACTAGTAATAGAACCTAGTATTCTAAATGTGTGCGATCATTTACTATGTTACATATGCACTAAGTACTTTCATTTGGCGCAATGCTAATTTAAATACAGGAGAGCAGTTGACGCTCAAATATTACTCATATAATTAAAAGCACAAGCAAGTAATTCTGCATTTGCAACATGGAAAACGAAAAGACAGCTAGTATAAAAAGATCGCGATCGAATTTTACATCAAAATTTAATTTGAAAACACAGCTCTTTTTGCGTAAAATGATAAGAAATACGTCACTTCAAATTCAAAGCAAATTCTTGGTAAACTATGATAACAAGTGAGCACAAGATTACGTGAGAAACAGGCACAACTCGACCTCATCTTAACATCATTACAAGCAAATAGAAAAAAAAACACTTTTCTCCGTTAGTCAAGTGTTCAACAATCAAGCAAGTAACTATCGGAGGTTTGCGTAGCTTAGCAAACACTACACGTAGTTTACGCAACAGATCGTTGAGACACACTGCACAGATCACCAGGCCTTTCTATTAGTACTAGATAGGCTGTCCAACGCACAGCAGTTCCGCGCAAAAGTAAGTCATGAACTTGACCAGTGAACTTGCACCTAACCGGTTCCAAACTACATTTTACACCGCAGTGTTTTGACATACTTACTAGTGTATCCAAAAAATTCGCGCTCCGTCCAAAAAATCGCCATCTTATCAAGTTCTCTTCAAACTCTTCAGTTTTTCATTTCGTGTTAATGGACTAATCTTAAAACATATTAAAATTCTGAATCACCAGCCATAAACGTAAAATGTTCATGTTCTTTTTAAAACTTCACCGAGATTACTTAATTAAAGCTCCGGGTTTTAGTGTTCTCCAGTGCACTTAGAGTATATAGGTACATGGCTTGATGGCTGTGAGGACTCAAACCTAGTGCACGAGCCACGAAACGTACGTACCTAGAGAACACAATGTCAACATTACCCCTTAGGAACTACGTAATGAGTCGGACACTTATATATAAAATATAAATTAAAATCATTCAGATTTTAGTGCTCCTCAGAACCCGTCTGCAAAAACCGGTAACGGCACCTCGGCTCAGTGTGACAAGGACAATGACAGTGTATCAGCTAGATGCAGGATAAAATAATGTGTGGAACTATTAAACCAACATGTTAAATAAATTGAAGATTTTCGCAATATTGTTGTGCGTGCAGTATGCGTATGGCTGGTTCTTACAATACACGCCTATAGTGGAAGTGAGTGAGGGCAAATTAAGAGGATTCCGAGGCCTTAACGGACAGAACCGGTATTATGGGATACCTTACGGCGTCAGCGAGAGATTCCAGGTGAGTTAGCTTTAACAATGCAAAAGTAATCTGCATAAGCATAACATGCATCATATGTAAATGTTTGTAATAAAGCTTAACCACATCTGACCATTATGACGCCGGGGGAAATATAAAGATCTTTATAGCAGCAAACATTTTATGAGTCTTTTCTTTTATTATACCTGATTATTACTTGAATACGTTACTTTTAATAGGCTTTTTCCAGTTATTTAAAAATGAATAAGCGTATGACCAACTTACACGAATCTTGACCTTTTTCCAGCCACCAAAACCGCCGAAGAAATGGAGCGGTGTATTCAACGCTATAATACAGTTCGACAACTGTGCTCAAGCTCTCTACATCATTCATCTTGGTAGAGAGGATTGCCTGAGGCTAGATATTTACACTCCGAAGCATGCCAATCAAAATGTAAAGCTCCCAGTTCTAGTCTTCTTTCATGGAGGGGCGTACTATTTCGGCAGCAAGTGGCACTACGACCCCGAGTTTCTAGTCAAAAGGAATGTCATAGTCGTTATAGCCAATTACAGGTTGGGTGTTTTGGGGTTTCTTTGCTTAAACAATATAGCAAATCTTGGACTGAAGGATCAATTGGCAGCTCTGAAATGGATACAGAAAAACATAGCAGCGTTTGGTGGTGACCCAGATAATGTTACTATTTCTGGTCAAAGTGCAGGTGCTTCCTCTGCATCAATGCATTTTCTATCGAAACAAAGTAAAGGATTGTTTCATAAAGCTATACTCATGAGTGGAGTGGCTCTTACCCCATGGGCATTTAATTTAGACCCGATCACGCCCGCGTTTGAAGACGCTACAAAGTTAAGAAGAGTCCGAAGTGATGCCGATATTTACAATACCTTCCTAAAAGCACCTCTTGTTGATGTATTGAATGCAAGTCAAGGCTATTCTACTGATCCAAAGTACTTTAAGTATTCGCCATGCGGAGACGCTAACTTTACCGACCCGTTCTTTCACGACACACCTTACAACATAATCAAATCAGGCAATTTCAACAAAGTACCAATGATCATCGGAGTAACCAATTTAGAAGGAATGTTGTTCTACAGCCTCAACGACCAAAGATCTTTAGAATATTTAGATAATAGTTTCCCACACAGGCTACCGTCAGTATTTTCGTGGTGCTCTGAAAAGGATAAAATAAAAATAGCCGATAAAATTCGTTCACATTACTTTGGAAACAACAGTATATCGGCTTCCATCAACGGTTGTATGGACATGTATTCAGATTGGATAGCCTACAGTACTGTCGATGCATTTTCAAAGCTGATGGCTAAATACTCAGATAAGCCGGTATACAATTACTTGTTCACTCATGAGGGAGAGCGTAACTTCGCAAAGATCTTCTTCGACCGCGGCTTGGGGGTGAAAGGTGCGCTACATTCTGATGATATATTCTACATTTACAAGCCTGGAGGCATCACTTTACCAATGAATACTTTGGACCAACTTGTCATAAACAGATTCACCACGATGCTTACTAACTTTATGAAATTTGGGTGAGTATATTTAATTACATACAACTCATCATGCGTGTCCATTGGAAAAAATATAGTGTTCAATTTCCTTTACGATATTCTTATACCCCGATGACGCAATGAATTAGCTTTTAAACCCATTAGTTTTATAACATAGACTTCGGTAGAACAGAGATTTAAACTCTCATAACATAATATTTTCATTTTCTATCATCTCACAAAAAGCTCACAAGCTAGATATGTGTCACCGAAATTTCTTTAACAACACTATAAAGATATCTTACCTACCTATAAATACCAGTTAATACATTCAGTAAATACTCGCTTACTCACTAAGCTGTTCCGTCGAGGCAAGCGGTAGTCGAGATTGTTTTTCTTTCATTTCTCAACGCATCGGATATAACTAAATGTAAACATGCAGTTTCTAAATACACACATTACATGCTATCCTGTTTGTTCACAAGTTAGACTTAACTGGAGCTCGCGGTTGACAGCTGATGCAACTTTATGATTATGATATTTATGTTACCTAAGTGTACCTAAACTTAACCTTAGTAAACTTGTGTGCTTACAAAATGTATGTTGGAGCATTGCGCGTTATTTGAAATAACGTTATATTACTTTGACCCTAAACCTGCAGCGTGTAGTCATATTCTACCGGGACTCCATGAATAAGATAGACACTTGTTTTTTTTTTTTGTTTCGGCTTGGAAAATCCTCATGGAGTCCCTCCGCCTTGGGTGGGAAGGACGAAGGGGACTGTCAGACTCTTACTGACTAAAAACCAACCCGTGCTCCTCATGTACCCATGTGTCAGAGGGTAGGGTTTCACCGAAGCATTCCTCGTTACCCCCCGACGGGTATTGGCCCGCCAGATGGTCAGGCGGGCCCCGAACGAAACCCCCTTGGCGGCGGATGAAGGTGTTGGGCTCCGCTGCCAAAACACCCAGCGGCCGCAGAGGATAGAGAGGACGGCAACGCAACACCGCATCTCCTCTTCCTCTGTGGCCCCACGGCTACGCAACGATGGTGCGCCCCCATTTGGTCGCGGGAGATAGGGCGCGCGGCAACGCAACACCGACACGCCTCTCTTCCCGCAACCGCACCCGACTGCGAGGGACAGACAGAATTGTCCCCCGCACCCGCACCTTGGTACGCATCCTACGCAGGCCTCACGCACGCAAGCCCACGTGGAGCGTTCCCTCCCGGGATCCCGCTTAGCTTCACCGTGGCTGCGTCGGTGTACCTCAAACCCACGGTTACTGGGCCCCCCACCACGACAAGGTGGAGATCCCACGGGGGGGAATAAGATAGACACTGAAAATCTAAGACTAACATTCAAATACAAAAGCTTTTTAAATTAAGTAATAATTTATTCAATGTAAAATGCTAATACAGTTGTTATTGACCCAAATTATAAAATTTATTAATAAATTTTTGTCTAGAATTACCGTAGCCAGGCAGGAAGGTGTATCAGAAGTGCGCAGTGGAAGATGTAATACATCTACCTGACCACGATAGACAATGATCCAGACACAATGCACTGCGTTGCACAGCGATGAATTTAAATCAATCAATATCAATATTGGGTTTCACTCACCCGCTATCCTTGCTGATGTCAGGCTTGAGCTAAATTAGACACATTCATACAAGTATATTGGCCAAAATAAATGAATGAAGTATCTTATACTTAGCTATTAAGCTTCAAACGCGACGTTTTCAGGACACGTTGGTACGTGGAAGTCGATACCAGATTCACAGTTTTCACAAATGTCAATCAATAGTTCACAATCAATTTACCGTTGCCAGCACTAGATCAGGCGGCGTTCAAAGCGGTTTACTTATTCGCGTAGCTACAATGATGTGCTTTTCAAAAGGCGAACAATTATTTTACGTACGAGTCGACAACGTGGAATTTTTCAACGCGGAGCGAACCCAAGTGACAGTTCAGTGTGACCATTGTCAGAAATTTTCAATAGACTAAACAAAATGTTACTCAATCGATCTAATCGATTTGACTTATAATAAAAACTAATTCTATTTCAAACATCCACCCGCCCCGGACCGGCCTACCGGTCCGCTAATCGGTTGGTAGACGTGACAATGTTGCAACCGCTCTCCTCAGAATCGAACCGTCCACCAAGACCTCAGCAAATCGGGGAACTCCATCAGCCCCAGTTACCAAATGAAGGATGCGCCCCCTGCGCCATCTGAGTGGCGGAAGGTTAGCCTCCTTGATCAAAACGAGGTCACCAGTCTTGGGTGGATCGGTCTTGTCGGTCCACTTAACGCGTTGCTGGAGTATGTGCAAATATTCCAAGTTCCAGCGTTTCCAAAAGCTCTGAGTAATCTGGCGTACCAATTCAAAACGCGAGAGACGACCAGGTCTCGTATCAATATAGGGGTACTCAGGCAAGGCGACAAGTGGGCGACCAATCAAAAAATGGCCCGGCGTAAGGGCCTCCAAATCATTCGGATCTGAGGAGATCGGGCACAATGGCCGAGAGTTCAAAACGGCCTCAATCTTACAAAACACAGTTGCGAGTTCCTCAAATGTAAGAACAGACTCACCGATTGTCCTGCGCAAGTGTGTTTTGGCCGATTTTACGGCGGCCTCAAATATACCACCCCAGTGTGGACAATTTGGTGGGGAAAACAACCAATTTATCCCACGTCGGGCAAGCCTATCACCTATATCAGCTTTGTTGGTTTCAAGGAAATTAACAACATCATTCAAATAATTATAGGTGCCCTTGAAGTTAGTGCCGCAGTCAGAACGGATCAAGGAAGGCAGCCCTCTGCGGGATACAAATCTGTCAAATGTGGCTACAAACGCCTCGGTCGTAAGCGAGGAGACCAGTTCTAAGTGTACGGCCTTTGTGGAAAGACAAACAAAAACACACAAGTAGGCCTTGACAGTCTTGCTGTTTCGAAGTGTCGACGTTTTCACCAAAAAAGGACCAGCGAAGTCCGTGCCAACACCGTCAAACGTCCTGCTTTCAGTTACGCGATCTGCCGGTAAGTCCCCCATCAAGGGCTGCATGGTAGAAGCCTTGAGCTTATAGCAAGGGATGCAGCGAAAGACTACACTCCGAATAATTCTTCGGGCAGACAAAATCCAAAACTCGCGTTGCAAAATGGCCAACAAGGCATTACAACCAGCATGCGAATTTTTAAGGTGACGGTCAGTTACCAACAAGCGTACCAAATGACCGTCCTTAGGTAACAAAAGGGGGTGACGAGCCCCGTAAGGGAGGTTGGCGTTCTTGAGACGCCCTCCAACGCGCAAGAGACCCGTTTCGTCCAAAAAGGGGTTCAATTTAGATACAGCTCCCGACAATTTCGATTTCCCCGACTTGAGGATAGCAATCTCCTTCTCAAAGTGCGCCAATTGCACAGAACGAACCCAAAAGGTGAGGGACTCCTGTCGTTCCTGTGGTGAGAGAAACGGTGTCAGTCGTTTCTGTTGTGGGTGCCTAAAATTAAAAACAAAACGCTTTATCCAAGCAGTGACACCTAACAACTTGTCAAGGGAGCTGTAGCGATTCAACAAAAAATCGGGGTCGAAGGCGCATTCCACCTTCTCAAGAGCGAGTGTTCGTAGACCCGGCAAATTAGAAGTATTCAAAACTGGCGTTCGAGGCCAATCAATTTCTGGTCGACTCAACCATTCCGGACCCCACCACAGCGAATGACCTATCAAAATAGGCGTCAAGCATCCGCGCGAGGCACAATCAGCGGGGTTGAGCTCACCTGGCACGCGTCTCCAAACAAGTTTGACTTCGGATTTCTGGATTTGGGAAACGCGATTAGCGACAAATACCTCCAAAGTGTGGACAGAAGCCTTCAACCAACAAAGAACAATTTGGCTGTCTGTCCAGGCGTAGGTCCCATTAATGCAAATGCTTTTACCCAAAGTACTGGACACGTGGTTCAACAAGCGTACAAGTAGAGCTGCTCCCGAAAGCTCCAATTTTGGAATGGTCAGAGATGTCCGAAGGGGTGCCACCTTGCTCTTTGCCATGATCAGGGAAACTCTCACCTGACCTGAGGCACTGACTGTGCGCAAGTACACCACAGCCGCGTGACCACGTTCCGAGGCGTCACAAAACCCGTGAAGGGTGGCCTTGTACTTCCCGGGAGGAAGGATGGGACGAGGCAAGGAGATCTCGTTGACGGCAGGAAGTGAGGATACAAAAGAGGTCCATTCCTCAACAAGAGTGCCGTGCAGAGGTTCGTCCCAGGTTAATCCTGCTGTCCAAAGCTTCTGCAAGAAGCATTTTGCCCAAAATATAATTGGACAGATCCAACCGTTCGGATCAAAGGTTCTGGCGACAGTAGACAATACGAGACGTTTAGTCCAAGAACACGGCAATTTCAAGTCTACGTTATATGTAAAGATGTCTTGGACTGGTCTGTACTGAACGCCGAGAACAGCCATCATGGCGGGGTTGTCAACAATCTCAAACAAATGTGGATCTTGCTGATGATCCTCTGGCAAGCCTTCCAAAAGCGCTGGCGAGTTGGAAATCCATTTGCGCAACTCATAACCAGCGGAGGCCAAAATACCTATCAATTCGTCCCGCAGGAGGATCGCCTCGTCCGCTGTGGAGGCGCCCGAGCAAATGTCATCGACGTAAATATCGTCCTTCAAGATGGCGGAGGCTCTTGGGAAACGTAGGCCTTCGCGGTCTGCGAGCTCCCAAAGAGAACGTATTGCCAAGTAGGGGCTTGACCTTAACCCGTACGTATTTGTATTGAGCTCGTAGACGACCATGGGATCGCGAGGAGACTCTCTCCAAAGGATCAGCTGGAAGCGACGGTCATCAGGGTGGATAATCGTCTGCCTGAACATCATTTTTATGTCGGCCACAAAGACAACCTGATGTCGTCGGAAGCTGGTGATGACGTCACAAAGGTCCTTGACCAACTTGGGACCAGAATGCAAGCACTGGTTCAAGGATACGCCTGTTGAAGTCTGCGCAGAACCATCAAAAACTGTGCGCAGCTTGCCAGTCGATGGCTTCAATACCGCATGATGCGGGAGAAAGTAATGCTCCACCGAACGCCAATCCAAATTTGACACAGACATGTGTCCCAACTGTTCATATTCCCTCATGAACTCAATGTACTTCTGTCTGAGCTCCGGATCACGACCCATGCGGCGCTCCATGGCCAACAACCTCTTTTCGGCTAAAGGTCGTGACTCACCAAGCGGAGGCCGAACAGACAGGAAGGGAAGCCTCGTAATAATCCGACCAGAACGGAGTCGACCAGTGTTGTTCTGGAAGAACAGCTCGCACTCCTCATGTTCTGGATTCAAACGGGCAGCTTGAGGCGGCTCCTCTACCTCCCAAAACCTCTGAACTGCATCAGAGAGAGCAGAGCCTACAGCCAACAAATTATCAAGTTCGGGTGGAGGGGGGTCCCTAGGTACAGGTCCCATCAAAGCAAATCCAAATATGGTCGGGATGGCAGTCAAACCATTTGGCACCAAGACCCGTTTCCCACCAATCAAAATTCCACCGAGGACATCAGAGCCAATCAACAAGTCGATTTGTCCCGGTGTGTCAAATTTGGGGTCTGCCAGTTCCAATCCCGATGTCAAATTCACCACAGCAGCAGGTAGCTGCTTCTGTGGATGCATACCCAAAATATTCTTCAGCACAATAGCCGAGGTTCTAATCCTCGGGTGTGAAGATTCAACAGGGCCAAACAAAACTTTAACTTGCCCTTCAACATTAGAGGCTACGTCACCTATGCCCCGTATACAATTCGGAAAAGAGCCCATATTTAATTTAACCTGCCCTACCAAATAAGTGGAAACAATGCAACCTTGTGAACCTGTGTCCAATATAGCACGGACAACAACAGAGGTCCCCGTGGGTCCCCAGACCCTAACAGCAACCGTTGGTAGGATAACGGTGTCAATGGGGGAGGTTGGAGTTATAGGGCAGGGGTCAATGACCTATTGTTGCCTGGGCGGCGACCGTTGGCCAAGACCAGGCAAATCAAAATGGGGGTGCGGCTTGAAGTCCTCAAGGGCGCGATGACTCGATCCGCGCGCCATCTGTGGGGGGTCATAGTGACGCACCCGCCCAAAACGAGGTGGGCGCGAGTCAAGGCGGGGACGCTCCGTCAAAGGAGGGGAATACCTGGGGCAGCAGTCATGGTGCTGGTGACGCTGAACAGCACATTCAGGTGCGCGAGAGAGAGGAGGCGTGCGCACGCTACGGTTCTCCAAGCGGGGTGAGCGGCGATCAATTAAGCGAGGCGACTCTCGGCTACGCGCCGGTGAGCCTCGGCTGCCACCTTCAAAACACCCGCCCGTGCGCGGCGTCGGCTGGTTGGACAAGCGGCCTACCTCTCTGGCATTCATGCAGAGAATGTCCAAATGCTGTCCTCCACAGTGAAGACAGGGGCGAGAATTTGGGCAGTCTCGCTGGTAGTGGGACCCCAAACAAGAGAAGCAAAGGCGGCGGGCATTCGCGATGCGCCTACGAGAGGCGACATGCAGGTCCAAGAATGCCCTACAACTGGCCGTTTTGTGCCCCGTGACCTTGCAGTAGGAGCACTCCACTGGGCTCTGCGTGACTGCAAAGCGAGGAGGGCGCCGGTCAACACTGGCTCGGGTGTGAACGCGAGCCTGCTCCTTGACCTTGGGCGGCTGCGACTTAGCCGGCGTGTCACCACCGGAGTTGTCCAAGACCCGGCACTCATCCTCCAGGAACTTCTCCAGGTCAGCAAAGGGGGGCAGATGGGTCGAGCTATCCCCACCAAAGCGCTGTTCAAAACGCGACCTCAGGTCGGCAGGCAGCTTCTTCAGCACAATGTGCACCAATAGATAAGACCATTGGTCTACGGGCAGGTCAAGGCACTTAAGTGCGTTGATGGCCACCAAGAGCGGGTTCAAAAGTTGGGTGCGCAACCCAGAGACCCGGGTGAGCGTCGGCAAACCCAAAATCTGCTCGATGTGCGTATCGGCGAGGCCACGCTTATTATGGTACCTACGGGTAATTAGGTCCCTAGCCGTCTGGTACGCCTCGTCAGACACGGGCAGATGCTGGATGAGGCCCTTTGCCTCCCCATCCAGTACCGACATTAGATAGGCCAACTTTTGTGCCGGCCGAAGGTCAGCCCTATCATGGACTAGGCTGTCGAACAAATTAACGAAGCCCAGGTAGCTTCCTAGGCAGCCATCAAAATGGGGGAGGTCCAATGTAGGGAGCCTACTCACCAGCCCCGGTGCTGACCTAGGAAGCTCCTGCTTCAGGCCGGGTTGCCCTTCCCTATCGGCAGCTAGTTGTCTCGCAGTATTGGAGACAGCATCATACAGGTCTAAGACCTGGGCATAGTCTTCGCTGACCTTGTTTCGCTGGTCAGCAGTGAAATCATTGATTGACACTTCAAGACAGCAAGTGCTGAAAGTGCGGAATTGCTGTTCCACACTTGCCAGGCGATCGTCAATCCGCTCGTACCTCTGAAGTAAGGCCTGCTGGCGATCAGGCCGGTTCACTAAAGCATTGGCCGAGGCAAACCAGCGCAAATCTGATGCAATGGCACCAGCAGCCGCACGCAAGTCCTTGATAGCTGACATAATCAAAATTTCAAAAGAGCCCGGACAAGCGTTAAACAATATTAACAATCAAAACTTAATTTTTCTCAATTCTTTGAAACCAACAAAGTATCAGCCTGTTTACTGCAAGTGCAGGCAAGTGACAGGTATTTACTGCCCAACAAAATTAAAGGTTTCAGTATATTGAAACAAACACAAAAGTTATCAAAGTTATAACTTATAACAAATTAATAAAGTTGAAACTTCAACTTAATTAATTAATTATTTGCAACAGACAGACTAACTGTGTTATTTATGATATACAATAGGAAGTAAGCACAGAATATGTGTTACCTAACAATATTATCTATATTATAACAAAACAAAGTTTATTAATGTGACCCGCCCAAGTGGCAAGGTCAAGTTTGATTATTACAATGTTTATGAATATATGCAATGAACTAAATTTACTAAATTTATTGATACATACAGCTGTTATGTATCCAAACAAACTGGCTTATTAATGCAACAACAAATTTAAGTTAGATTTTCCAACAATACAAATCAACAATTACTGATTGAGGTTATGTGACAATGTGTTTCAAATTATCTAGGTCAACTTATACAATTAAATATTATGTATTTTAGACAATAACTGACCTGACAAACACTACAATACTGTCTACAAGGTGATAAGATACAAGCTCATACCAATCTGAGTTTATACTCAGTAATGCAACAGCGGCTAAATTTCAACCACGCTCTGCTACCAAAAATTATGTCTAGAATTACCGTAGCCAG
Organism: Euclidia mi; assembly: GCA_944739405.2. Classification (NCBI taxonomy): domain Eukaryota; kingdom Metazoa; phylum Arthropoda; class Insecta; order Lepidoptera; family Erebidae; genus Euclidia; species Euclidia mi. Next base: position 16,502,411 of record OX123197.2, read on the forward strand.
GCAGGAAGGTGTATCAGAAGTGCGCAGTGGAAGATGTAATACATCTACCTGACCACGATAGACAATGATCCAGACACAATGCACTGCGTTGCACAGCGATGAATTTAAATCAATCAATATCAATATTGGGTTTCACTCACCCGCTATCCTTGCTGATGTCAGGCTTGAGCTAAATTAGACACATTCATACAAGTATATTGGCCAAAATAAATGAATGAAGTATCTTATACTTAGCTATTAAGCTTCAAACGCGACGTTTTCAGGACACGTTGGCACGTGGAAGTCGATACCAGATTCACAGTTTTCACAAATGTCAATCAATAGTTCACAATCAATTTACCGTTGCCAGCACTAGATCAGGCGGCGTTCAAAGCGGTTTACTTATTCGCGTAGCTACAATGATGTGCTTTTCAAAAGGCGAACAATTATTTTACGTACGAGTCGACAACGTGGAATTTTTCAACGCGGAGCGAACCCAAGTGACAGTTCAGTGTGACCATTGTCAGAAATTTTCAATAGACTAAACAAAATGTTACTCAATCGATCTAATCGATTTGACTTATAATAAAAACTAATTCTATTTCAAACAATTTTTATAAATTAAAAAGTGAGCGGTGAAGCCACCTTAATACATACATACTCAAAAAAGATTTTATTAAGGCATTTATCTTTATTCTTACAACCCGACCGGGCCGTATATACTACACAATGTATAATAACGTGTCGACACATACTACTTTATGAGTAAGTACACTAATTTTTAGTGTACTCATAAAGTAGTATGTGTCGACACGCGACCCATGTGATAAGACTTAATTCATCTGTTGCAATAAGCGTGCAGAACAAACTGACACGGGACTATGACCAATAATATATTTTTATGATGGATTTTATAATTATGTTATTGTGATGGGTTTGGCTTCTTTTACATAGTGGCTACATACAACGTGGTCACCAAAATCAGTATTATTTTATATGAAACTAGAAGATGCCCACAGCTAGTAAAATTTAGAAAAAAAGTCGGTATTTTATTTCTGCTCGATCTTGTAGGGTTTTGGGAAATACTTTCTTAGTGCCCCCCTACGGTCCTCAAGGAAAACAAATGCCAAATTTTGGCTTTGTACATTGTCTGTCAGTCAGTCAGTTACGCAAGAATTTAAAACATCCAGATAAATATGAAATCAACTAAATAAATCAAGCCAATCTAATAATCGAAAGTGCACATTCACTAAATCAAATGATAATGGCTCATTCCGTTTCATGCATATTTTAAAATGATATTATAAAAACACCCTTAAACGTACCTATAATAATTGTGTATTGATTATAGGTAGTTACTAGCTTACAAATAATTATTTTACATTAATAAACAAGATATAAAAACAATTTAAATGCTTGCAGAGATCCTACACCGATGGCATCTAAACTCCTGCCGATTCGCTGGCCAGTCACTACCTCCAACAAGTCTCAAGTGATAAGGATAGACCGCCAGCTGTCAGTCTCCGAAACTCCTGAACAATTCAAGGGAGAGTTCTACCTTCGTCTGCTTTGTGAATACGGACAAACTGGCTTCGTGCCTTGTGAAAGTGCTATGCGATGCAATCTGGACTGATGTTATTGCTTGAATTTCTCCTGAGTACAATTTGCATTTTGTAAATTGATGTTTTATTCCCGTCCTTTTAAGTATTTTTGTCCATGCAGACCTACTTAACTTCCTATGGACGCATCGCGCAAAATTCGTGTAAAAAGCCTATTAAGTCCTCTAGATTACGCTACCTTTTCAGTGACCAATATGCTTTAATCGGTTTATGTTCCAAGATTCAAAAATCAGAATATCATGTCAGTCGGACAACAGCACAGCTAAGATATAGCATGTAAGTTTCACAAATTAAATCAACTCAAATGGGTACACCATTTGAGTTGATGTATATAGAAGGTGTATAAATCTGTTCAGTTTATGTACCGTGAACGTCACATTCGTACCAATAGTTCATTCTCGGAAGTCGTAGGACATGTTGAGAGCACAACAACGTTCCAATGGTATTGCCCAAGTGCCGTCCGTCCACTAACATACAGCGTTATTGCTTCATAAATTCACAATTCATGTTAAAATACTTTAGAAGATTGCGCTCGGATACTAGTGTGGTATGAAGAGTATGAAATATTCCGCTCCATACGTTTGTTGAGAATGCGCTGCAAACAACGGTTGTGGGTCGATGGCGACGGCCCCTCACACGAAATGAAATAAACTATAAATCTGCAAACATGCTTGAGGGGCGCAGCAAACAGTCCGCGCACGATTTATAAATATGCAGATCAAATATTAAAAGGAGAGCCACAAGATCATCCCGGAACGGCCACAGAATATACTGGGACAGATGCCACGTCCCTTTCATTTCATATATTCACCATGTAGAGCAAGTATCTTTATGGTAGAGCTAGAGCCAACTCGAACGGGCAATGCTATTTTTCTATTGCCTCACTTGAGACCAACGTGTAATCAATCCCTTCACCATCTGCGACTTTCAACTCTATCATGGTTCCGAAGACGTTTAAAAGTTGGTTACATAAAAAGATAGCTATGGATGTGCTCCTATTTCACCACCTATACATCTACTTTAGCTCGTTACAAATCGAAAATTTTTTTGTAATTCAAAATTTGGCAACTAAATAGAGAATTGTATTACTAGTTCTTTCTCATAGTTCTACGCCTGTGCCTCGCAAATGTGGCACAGAATGGAAATGTAGATTAAGTAATAAATCTGTAATTTTTACGTTCATAAGCATCACATTGCGAGCTAAGTAAACGTCAAGTGAGTTTGACGTCGACTAGAAATAACTTCACCAATCCTACAAAAAATATGGAGAAACCTGTTCTGAATACCCTGCAACTACCTACAAATGCAAGGCAGGTACCTAACAAAATAAATGTCACCTCTCTGGCCATTTATGGTACATTAGGTATTTCATTATATACACCCACTCATTTAGCTTTTTATAAAACAAGCTAATATTCTTTGTACGTTCAAATTTCTACTTGACCAACTGGAAGTAATTGTTCCTTATAAGTGTATTAGACTGTGTAATAATTTTCTTAAAGAAATAACAAGTCGGTGCTGAATAAAATATAATCCTTAAAAACTAAGACCTAAGTTAAGTTCAAAGTCGCCCTAGAAAATTTGCTTGAAGTATTTACTGGGGCGAAAGCTTGGAGTAAAAAATCGTCAGAAGATTTTGTGTTTGATAAAAAACAATCTGTACCTATTTTTACATCTTGATCTTTACGTGGTGCCTGCAGCGCTGCACTGGCATCGTCTCAGAATAAATATTCAATGTTTTCATTCAATTTCTCGCGACCACCCCATCTTCCCGCTCCCTACAGCTGGACCTCAGATCTCCAAGTTGTTGGAACACCGATAAAGTGATATTCAATGAGTTGACTACTCACTGTACTGTCGTACTGCACCGATATCAGTTTATTTATTTGTAAACTTTTTTAAGGGTCCTTGAGTAGCGTGGACATTTTCTACTAAGTCACACAGAATGAAACTGCACTGTTCAATAGAGCGTTCATTCCCATCAAATGCAAATAACAAAACGATTTCACTACAACCTCTTGGATAGCTTCTATCAAACAAAAAGCTTCAGTTGAGTGTTATAACAAAGTACCATTTAAATATACCTTTCCCAATAAAATTACAATGCAACACCCCTACTTATTCCATCAATTAATATTCAGGCACCATAAAACGCCGACATTAAAAGTGCACTCAGCTCATTTTAAACACAAACTACTTACACGAACAGTTAAAATATCAAGAAGTGTAACAAAATCCTTGAGTGTCTTGTGGGTGTAATAAAGATAATATTACTGGTGTTTGTTGTTCGTAACAATTTGGTACGAACAATAAACATAAATCGGTACAAGTTGCATAAAGGCGGTGGTGCGACAACCGTCGGTAATGGCCTAACTTACTCAGGTAACAATGGACTTATTATTGCGAATCTTCGCGATATGTACGAATTTACAGGCGCAGGAACATCCCTAGAGGTCTGTAAGCGGATAGCCAAATTTATGAATATACTTAACAAGTTTTTAAAAGTGAATAAATACGTTTTTGTGACAGTATCTTCGTAGAAGTTTTTGGTATGCGTACTTTCGAGATATCATCGTCTGCAGTAGCAAATAAGCACAACAATGGTAAATGTATCAAAGCGGAGTATGTATAGTGGTAAAGCGTTAACTGTTTTTAAGGACTGTATAAATAAACATTAACTTTGAGAAAGATTCTCAAAGTTATCGATTTTAAACTTGTACAATTTGTATACATCATACAATATTATTTAGCGGGTCTTAGTCGCGATAATTTACTTACTTAAAGGCATAAACACCTCTGTTATTCTCCTACGTTTCTACCGGTTTGCAATGGCCGTGGTCGCGGAGGGACTCAAAGTTTCATATTTCGTATAATTTTAAAATGAGTGAATTGCAAAATTAGAGAATGTCGTCACAAATTTCTTGAGGTATTTATGTTTGGTACAATAAAATTAATCTAACTAACAACGTCTTCTTGTTTCAACGAATGGCAAATTAAAAACAATTTTGTTGTGTGTTCGAATAGTCGTGTCAAGATTTGATATGTAATAAAGCAATACTAAAATTGAAAATTCTAATTCTAATCGTCTGTTTCATAACGAACTATTGTCTATTAAAGCAGAGTTACAACGTAACAAAATTTTAGAATTCATGTTCTCATCTACCTTACCACTGTACCTACTGTACCTACTTTACTCTTTCACTGAACACAAATTACAAATTATTATTTATTTGTTTAAATGTGATTACAGAGGTGGAAAATACTAATTTATGTTAACCGCAATTTCCATCTTAATTTTATGCTAGAGTGAGCCAGCTGCTGTAAAATGAGTTGACAGATCATAAGCTAAAAGGTTCGGTTAAATAAGGTTTGATAATTTGCAAATAGTGTACCTACTATAATATTATATTATTACCTCTCAGTGCCCGATATAAGTAAAGTATGACACGCAAAATTAAATAGTTAATTATCGCTTGCTTATCGGCGAAGGAAAACATCGTGAGGAAACCTGCATGTCTGAGAGTTCTCCATAATGTTCTCGAAAGACATGTGAAGTCGCCAACCCGCGCTTGGCCAGTGTGGTGGACTATGGCCTTACCCTTTTCATAGTGAGAAGAGGCCCGAGCCCAGCAGTGGGACATTATAAAGGGCTGATGATATATGACAGGCAAGACATAGTATAGACTGACATGACAACTGACCACGATATCATATTGAGAAGTTTTAATCGCAACACAAAATACCTATTATGTTTTTACTGTATTACTAATTCCACATAACTTTATAAGAAAATAGTTAATTTTCGATCTGCTAAAATAATTTAAGTCTCACAACATGACGCTTAGTTTAACTTTGAGTCTTACGGGAGTGCCAAATGTGTTGTTTAATTTTACCTTATTCCAATAAATACACGGAAATAATATTGTACTTATTTAGTCTACGTTTCATGTTCAGTGAAGTCTATCTGAGTTCCATTAGAATGCTGATAGGTTTAAACAGACATCTAACTTCACTAAGAGTCTAAATTCGCTCCAAGTTAACATTCTACGCGAAGCCCCAAGTAGTTCGCGGGTCACTGAACCGTGAATAGCCTACAATACAAAATTGAGATTCCGTTTCAAGAGACAAATCAGATTTGCCTTTGTAATAAATAACATACAAGCTTGGCGTACAACTAGAGGTATAATATTGACAGGCGCTTTTATTGTCTAAGTTTATAATATTGTAAATTACATGACAACAACGTCCGAGTGGTGACGGGTTAAGAATACGGATTGTCACCACCCCATATCATCCCATTGGTGTCGTAAGAGCCGACAGAGGGAGCATATTATGTATAGAACAGCACTGTAAGAGAGGGAAAACTTGATACAAACCCTATACCAACCCGTTTGGCCAGCGTGGCATAGTAGACCAATTCCTCCTTTCAAAGGAGAGGCCTAGTCCAGCAGTGGACTGTTAAAGGCTGATGATGATGACATGACGATAAGCGTTATGCTTAAAAGTTGACACAAGCGATCTCGCATTGTAATAGACTATATGATATGACACGATTACACATGCGGTTATTTGAGGCTTCCGCTCTGCTTTCTTGGCTTATAGGGTGATATTATATACCTAGCCGATAGCCTTCTTCGATAAATGGACTATCCAAGAAATTGTTCAAATCGGAGCAGTAGGTACTAGTAGTTCCTGACATTAGCGCGTTCAACCAAATAAACAATCTTATTATATTGATATAGATTTCGGGGTACAGAGATAACATAAATGCTTCCTATAAATTCTGTGGCAATATTTTAACCATATGAAACTTGCGAAGCGACAGCCGAGTGGAGAGAGTATAACAACATGAATTTAAGGTTCTAATCTAGGTCCTTGAAGTAAACATTTTAATGGCTTTATGTGAATCGTCCCAGAATACTCCAAGACGGTTATCCTAGATTGATAATGACTATTGTTAATATTACATCTTCTGCTTTGGAAAAATAGACAACCTTACACCCTGAAATTCATAGCAACGCTAAAACAGCCGGTAATTCTGAACATAAACCGTCAACACAAACATACAAAAATTACGTCAAGATCCCAAGCTGAACAATAACACAATCGGAGAAAAGCCCCAAGATTAAGTTAACCCGTCTAACCCCGTAACCTTAAAGCTAATGTCCCCGTTACACATTCACATGCGACGCACACTTCGCCAACTTAAATTAAAAATGTCCCACATTGCGCCGAGAATTAACTCACGTGATTATGTGTTGAAGTTTTTAAGTTATGGTTCCTATTAAAGGGGTTGGTTCTAACAGGTGTAAGCTCGCTAATATGGTATTTGTTAGGTATCAACCCATGGGTGTTGTAAGAGCTGACGCAGGCAACAGCACTGTAGAGAAGAAAACTTGCTACAAAGCCTATACCAAACCGTTTGGCCAGCGTGGTATAGTAGGCCAATACATCCTTCCGAGGAGGAGAGGAGAGGTCTAGTACAGCAGTGTACTGTTAAAGGCTGACAATGAAGGAATTTAGTACAGTTTTTGGGTAGTGCTGATTTCAGCTGATGCTAGTTCTGCTAGACAGAATTAGAGCAACGCTGACCAAAAATATTGATGTTAGGTGATTACTGATGACTATAACTGGTCATATTGTTGGTTTCTTTGATGACTGTGATCATAGGTGACAAGCCGCTGTCATTACCTCGTGGCTAAAAACGAGTGTAGCCAACGTTGCTTAAACCAAAATTCGATCGGCGTTTGATACGTAATGTGGATAAAGTTTTAATTTTTTTATTTATTTGTCTCCAACAATACAAATATCTTTACAGGTGAACCCAAAGCGATATTATACTACAGTCTAAAAACATTTTACAATTAATACATTGTCACAAGCAATTCAGTCAATTTCTACAGTAACATATCTGGTACAGTGCTATCCTTGTGAATTCACACAGACTACAACAGAATATGTCCAGGTCATTAGCTATGAGGTTGAGGGTGCGGAGCGCAGTCGTCAGCGGCGCCTCGTGCAGCAGGTTAGTTGTACTAACTCCTCTATTGCTCTACTTTTCTCTATTTCAAGCGATAAACAATAGTTATGATGGGTTTCTTTGGTATGGCGCATGTTGTTATGAGAGCACAGAAAGTACCTATATGCGCGAAGATAACCGCTAACCGTGAGTCGGGCGCTTACTTTAACCAATTATAGCAATTATTAAAATATCGAAGAGTAAGTATCATAAAGGAAAAAAGTGTCAATGATCAGCTGTTCCGAATCAGAATTTTGATTCTCATGATTGCCACAAACATTACTGATACTAGAACCGCACCTTAAGTCAACAGCGAATGAAAGTACGCGCGACAAATGGTAACAAGTAAACAACAGTTAGAGAAAAGTCAGAATATCACTGACTGAGTAACTCGCTCGGTATGAAGGCATAAATGAGATTAGCATACGTGAATAGTCTTGATTAGTGCTGCCTAGTTCAGCGGCTAAGTTAGAGCTCACGAAACTTCGTTCTATTTGACGGAATTGCATTACCTCGCATACGGTCTGTAATCTTTAATGTACCTATCGGTTATAGATCTAAGTGTATGTACTAAGTTTGTATTAAAGGAGTATACCGAAGAAAAAACAATCTAATCTTCGGCCTAGCGCTATCCAGGCCACACACTCCTTAAGCTAGCCTAGGATATTCGCTAAAAAACAGTACGACTTGATGGTATAAAGATGTAGTTGATAGAATCGTTGCACTACTTGCACTAGTCATACTCATACCTACCCGGTAAACTATATTTCATAACAGCTCAGTACGTGTTGTGGTTATTTTAAAACCCCAGCATCGCGAAAGTCTTATGAAGAAACTCTTACGACGCGTAGCTGTCGTTTGGTTGAATTTCGCGATTTTATTTTTTATGGTGAATACAGCGCGGTATAAGCTATTGTTCAATAGTCGTTTTTTATGTGCGTAACATAATGTATTTATACATATGTAGTAGTACTTCTGATCATAGGCGAATTTAAACTGCTCGGCTTCGCTGGCTAGGACATGTCGAACGAATGGGAGATGATCGCACTGTCCAAAGAGCATATCTCGGGCAACCAACGGGGCGTCGTCCGGTAGGTCGCCTAAGATACCGGTACAAAGATAAAGTTGCCAAAATTCTAAAAGAATTGGGAGTGTCCGACTGGTCAAACGTGACACAAAACAGAAAAAAATGGCGCAGCTTTATTTCGGAGACCAAGATCCACTTCGGGTCGCTGAGTCAGCGAAGTAAGTAATATATACTAGTAAGTATACCTACCTACCTGATATCGGAAACATAATAAACACACTATTTAACTAATGAATCGACGTAAAAAAATTGTAGCGACTATATTCTATCCTTTGTAAAATAGATTATCTTAAATTGCCAATGATTTCGTCATCCTCATTGACCCAACATTATGCACATTTATGACACATTAGTCTTATAGTTGTGTAACTCGGTTTCACTTGAAACTACAAAAACATTGTAACATTATGTTTGCCATCAAACTTCCTTGTTGGTCCAGTGTTGTAAGTACTTGCGTAACTGGTAATCTGGGGGTTTTGCGTTCGATTTCCGAGTCAGACTGCGTGATTAAGTTTATGTGACGGGAAATTATTAATAGCGCAAAATTAAGAGAAAAGCTAGATTTACAACAGTCAACTATTTATTTGAAAATGTATACCAATAGAAGCGGCGTGAAATTCTTGGGTCATCTGCTAATTACATGAAAATAAGAAGTACCATAAACTCCAAGGGCACAGTAATAAAATGTGGCAATTTCCTTACCATCTTTATTCCTATGATAAGTAGTAATAACAAAGAAAAGGGTAATAAAAATATAATTCTAAACAAAGATGAAACATGCAGATACCTTTGAAAACATACCGAGTATTTTAACAATACCCCTAAAATGAGCATTTCCTCATAAAATTTTCGTAAGCTCATCACGGCTCCTAATCGCGATAAGAGGCATTTAAGCCAGCAATAAACGCAGCAATCGCACTACGCATTCATATATAAAACGTAATTAAGTACGAGTCGGAGGTACGCTGGACGGCGCGTCTGTTAATCCGGGTAATAAAGAAAAATACCCGGGAAGCGACGGCTAATTGTTATAAACTGGGCAAACATGCAAATTGGACGAGGAAAGGACTTCCTCGGCGTTTTAATTCAAAAGTTATCTCGTTGGTGCCCGTCCACAGTCCACAACGACGGCTAGAGGCGCTCTCGGTCCCGCCCGACCCGCTACCCAACGACTTCGCTACGTTTTTTCTTCGTTTATCGAACGCCACAGCGCACAACGAGGGGCGAAGGAATCAATTCGCCGCCTGAATTTGTTTTGATTGATGAAACAACAATTTCGTTAAGAGAATTGTTTGGAAGTTCGGATTAGAGCCGGAGTAGGATAATGATATTGTAAACATCGGATTCAGTAAGTAGTCTCCGTAATATTTGTGTTTACTGCTTTCGAAGCGATGACTCAGCTATGTGCTAATCGGGATTAATTGTCACACAGCCTGATAGAATGGACTGATCACCAATATCTATTTGTTCTGTGTCGTAAAACATTTACGTCCGCACTCTGTGTACAAATAAAGAATATGCATATAAATAAATTACCTCCAATATGAACGAGCACTAATGCACGCGCAACTCTAGAAACCCTCTTTATTATATGGCAATTTATTTTTAATGCACTTACAGTTATTGTTTCAGACTTTTCATTCGTTAAAACTTAAGTGTTTTCATTTCAACTTTAGTAAAGAAGCTATTTTGCTTTGAAATCGGTCTCATGTTGAGTCTCAGAACTTTTAGATCAAATTATTATTCGTGAAGTGCGAATTGGGGACTGGAGCTTTTACAGGCTGATGGGTACGAGACAACTTCTTAAATTTGGATGCTTTCTCTAAAAGTTGTTTCGTGAGATATAGAAAAATGGTAATTAAGTAGTTGAAATTTCTTTTGATTGCATTATGATACAGTCGGCGCATAAGCCCGATTTTATAGGAGTTCTCTAGTTGGGAGATTTTTTATCAATGATTGACTATTTCTGAAAACAAGTCTTCTACAATTATAATAAACATTATACCATCGGACATAATTAATAATGTCCAGACAAAAAAAACTAATGTGAAAAGTAAAATTAATGCAGAACAACCAAAACGTTACGTACACGTACCACAAATACCTAAATATATTTTAGTACCTCATCTTATTATTTTGAGAGATAGATAGAGATCTTATTCTTGAAAAGGCAATTGATATTATTACCCTTGTCCTATGTGTTCACCAATACTAATGATAATTATAATACATACATACATAGTCCCACGCCTATATCCCCGAAGAGGTAGGCAGAGGTATATTGCTACAACCACTTTTCGCCATACCGGGCACATTACCAGACTCCGAGCTGCTACTGAGAATTTCCTAACGGGAAAATCCAATAACACTTTGCCCGACCCGGAGATCGAACCCGAGACCTCCCAATCCCACGCGCTCATTAATACCGTGACACCAACGAGGCAGTATAATTATAATAAAGGATGATAAATGCTTATTTTCATCCCACATTTGTCTTTTACAATAAGTAATGAGGTAAAAATTTTATGCGTTTATTTAAGCCTTCGTGTCATACCTACATAAAACTTCTTACCAAAAGAGGCGTTTTGAATGATATAATTAGATTAAGTTTGCCAAAAAACATGGCCATGAATATGATGAGCTGATTATTGCCAAACGAATCAAGTTAATTAAGCGAAAACAACTTTATTTTAAAGTTACCATGACCTATGAGAAATTGCGACACAAAGATGAAGTCCTTCGCCATTTAATTTTTGTTTTGCGTTTTGTAAATATTTTTCGAATTTATTGCTACAACGTGTTTCTTGGAGTGTGAATGTGCATAGCGTTCTCTCTCAGTGTATTGTTAAGCACAAGAAGAAATACGTGTTTAGGTTTATTTGAAACGAGCTAAACCGTTAACCTACGAGAGGACGTTTTTGTGACGAAGTTCAGTGGATTAGTACAACTACCTAATACTGGAGGTATTTGGTGTGTGTGAAAAAAAAAACGCTACACTTGTGTCCTGGTTACCATTTAACATAATAATTATATAGTCCATTTAAATGTAAATTTTTTTAGCTTAGCGTGCATTTGTCAGAGGACGCAATTTTATTTTATACATGTCTAGAGAGTGTTAGTGTAAAGTGAAAACCAAGTTAGTGGATCGCATTCCTTGTCCTGCTAAAACTATATTTCATTACAGCTCAGGGGCCTTACTCTTGAATTTAATTCCGATCTATCGACATTGGGATTGTCAGTAATTGTCACAATTCCTACTCTTGAACACGACACTAGCGCTAAATTGCATTTAAATTGGGCGTTTTCTTGAGGAACTAAATAGGATCGGGATCGGCATCAAAAAGCTACTCCCGAGCATATTTTGACAGTTGCGTATTGCGTCAAGATTGGTTTGTTTATTGAGTTAAATCCAATAACGAAAGAGTAACTTTTTGTAAACTGTTTTCCTATTTTATAAGTTTTTATCCATTGTATAGTTTTCAAAGTATTGGAGTAAGTTTCTATTTTGGCAAGGATAGTGTTAATGCATGATATCTTAAATAAATCTAAGTGAAAAGAGTTTAATAAAAGGAGAGACGAACGTCGTATGATGCGCTACATGGAAAAAGCGTTTTCTATGCATGAAACCGAATTTAAGGCAAATTACCGGGTCATTAAGGATTTGTTTAAGGAAATATATGCAAATATAAAGCCTTATGTTAAATAGCCTATGTTGAATGTGCCACTTAGGTACCTAGGTAAGTACCTTGTATACTTATTCGGCAAGTAATATTTTGTACATATTCAAAATAAGAATTCTGTAACTGTGGGTTCTGTAAGTTAGTATGGGTGCATAGGGTTACGGCAATAGGCTCACCACCTATTACGTGGGGATCAAAACAATGGCTTAAAGTGGGCGTTTTATATGCCTATGCCGACCCCTTCGGGGAAACAGGCGTGAGTTTATGTATGTAATTCTGTAAAATGTTTTAAATAATTAATTATATTTTTTTATTTGTAGGTGATTCAGGATATGCTCAAAGAGAGTACCAGATGGCACCTATAATTAATGCTGCTGCAGCTTCTCCAGAGTAGTATTAAACCAAATTGCACTGCTCAGCATGCAATGTAGTGGAGCGTACTATAGCTGTCCTCAAAATAGATGGATGTGCCTACTGAGGCACAGGGTGCTACATTACCATCCCACCGTAGCATCCAAAATAATTAATACATATTGTATCTTGCACAATATGACTGTGCATTAATTTACCTGAACTCAACCTTGAAGAGGAAATAGAATATGATGACCACTATAACCCTGATCCCATTCCACAAGAACCAAGTGAGACAGCCAGAACAACAGCAGCTGCTAAATTACATCGGGGCCTTCAAAAAAGAGCTGCTTTAGTATAGCAATTATGGTTGAGTAGAAGGTAGACAATTATGTTACCAGAATGGTTTAATTTTTATGTAATGGATGATAGTAAAGTCTTTTTAAACTTATAAATACTTTTATTTATCAAAATATAAAAATCAACATTGAGGTCATAATATATCATATCAATAGTCATCAAGAATGAGATCCAAATATAAAACTAAAATCAACTTAAATAATAGCATAAGAATAAAGAATTTCTAGCTATTTCAGCAATGCCTTGAGCTGTTGCCTCTTCTGCTTGAACCCTGCACTCTTTAATTGCCACAAGCGAACTCAATATGTTTGAGAATTGAGCCAATGCTTGGTCTGTAGTTCTCTCTGCTTCTACATGTCATTTGTCTATCATTGCAAACCGCTCCATTTCTGGATTAATTGGTCTCTGAATGATTTAAGAACGACGTCGCCGCCGTCTGGGTGTAATATCCTGATATGGTGCCGCAGCTGGTGGTTGCACAGAAAACCGCGTGGCTGGTAGTGGCTCTGAAGATGGTGTAGTTTGCAGTGGCACTGAAGACAGAGGGGCTGATGGTGGCACTGAAATGAGATATACAAAGATAAGATTCAGGGCCCTATGAGGAAAAAAATGCCAGGGATTTCAGTCTTAAATTATTGTTTCTTTTAAAGGCCTTCATTCTTTTCTATTAACTCAGTTTATTGCCTGTGCTCTCAAGATTAATAATAATTTAGGTCAGTAATGTAAAAGGTAGGATTTTAATCCAAAAATTCTCGGTCACAAGTCCCATAGCTTTAGCATAGGGTTAGGGCTGCAATGCTGCTTATAATATTCATATAATTTGTGTTCTTACCAAATAATATAGCCTTTGATAAAAATACTAAGATTTGTGATGAGATTTTTTTTCCTAAACCAATTTTAACAACCGTTAAAATTAGTGGTAAACAATTTGAATGAACACTTACCTATAGGAGTCGCTTGATAATGTGAGGTGCTAGGAATGGAGAATGTGTCCATTTGGTCTAAAAGCTCTGTTGATACTGGCACAGATGACAGAATCTACTGTAGGTGAGACAGCTGGTGCAGACTGTAAAAATAAAGTGATTAAGTACCTATTAAGTTTTTTACTATTACTATACCACATTTCTTTTCTGCCCAGTACTAAAAACAAATTTATTTTAATAAAAGATAACTATACATACAGAATAAATTACATAATTATTAATAGGTATCTACTTATTGTGAAAAATCTTACCTTGGCCCATCCTTGAATTCCTTGACCATCCTTATTAGCTCCTCCAAGAGCATTTAAAGAGGTAGCCAAATTCACCCATTTCCTCTTAGTTTCTTGCTAGGCTTGGGTGGTGCGAAGCAAACACTTGGCTATGCCTGGATTTTCTTCAAGAAACTCCACCAAAGCTCCTAACTGGGCATAGCTAGGACGATAAGCCATTATAACTGAAAATGCATAAGTTTTTTAGTACCTATATACCTACTACATCACGCAGTTTAGGAAACATTGATCGAGATAATGTTTATAATGTAATCTTGGTAGTTTTTACTTACCGCTTCTATAAACTTCGTAACGTAACAATAAATATGTACAACGGAACTAAAATTATCAATTATTATAGTCGTATTCTTACTGGAAAACTTAAAATAAAACTTTTATCACTTTATTCGAGCGTAATTTGAAATTGAAGAACTTTGATAAGTTTGTTTATGTTTTGTTTGGCAGCTTGGTTAACTTTTTTGTGGCGGCAACGACACTCCCACATACAGCCAAAAATGGCATATTTATGATATTAGCAGTTTTTTCGGGCTCATTTGACTTATAAACGATAAAATCATTGAGTTAAACCATTAGCCACATTCTATTTATTTATTTACCATGTTATTTATAAAATACAGACATTCAAAGTCATAATGTTGGTTTATAGTAACATTTTGAACAACACTAGTCCTCCCAATCGCAGGGCGATCCCAATTTCAATCCAATGTTGTAGTGTTGGGTAGGACATAGCATTGAAATGAGTTTGTAAGAGCTTCCTCTTTTTTGTACTGAGCCAGTACAATGTACCACTTCAAATGAGGCGAGGCATCTTGAAGCGCAGAGGTATATCATATAAACACCTTCAATTTTATTGTAGGTACCGCTGCGCTTCACGACGCTTCGCTTCTGTTTCTGTTGAAAATCTGTATTCATTGGTTGAAATGAGGCATGTGACGCGTTCCTTCTCACTTACTCAACCCTCGCTTAGTACTTGACGAACGCGACATAAAATTTGAAGTGGTACGTGTAAAAATAAATAGAGCTGTTCGAGTGGAGCGTGAGGCGTTCTCCCTCATTGGCCTCACCGTCTCTTTTACTCTACAGTCATATCATACACGACGACCGCGACAAAAAATTTGAAGTGGGACAAGTAAATATTTTGAGCCGCTCTTACATTTGTGAGTTTTGTACGGGACAAATGTACTGCCTCTTGTAAGTCCTACCCAACACTACAATGTTGACAACATTGATTTCAAGAGTACGAAACCACGTGACCATGAAATTGACATTGGAATTGTATTGGTTTTAAATTGAGATTGGCATTATTTTGGAGAGTAAGTCCCCAGTACGTGTTGTGGTTATTGTAAAACCCCAGCATCGCGAAAGTCTTATGAAGAAACTCTTGCGATGCATAGTGGCGATGGCAGAAAGACCACTTTAGCTGTCGTTTGATTGAATTTCGCGATTTTAATGTTTTATGGTGACTACAGCGTGGTAAGCTTAGTTGGTCGCATTCCTTGTCCTGTGTTACAAATGGGTTTTTTCGTTTATCTGGCAAACTATTGCCCTGGCCTTACATAGAAAATTGAAAACATGAAATTCTCTAAAACTTGGATCCCGTAGTATTTAGTCGCAAAATGAAAAATAACAAAGTTACAAACTAAATTCAAATTAAATTTGCAACAAATTGTCTTTTCAATGTTATAATTTTTTCGTCACCAGTAATAAAGAATACATTTAATTTGTCTTTCTTCTTCGTAAACAACCCAGCCTTCTAACTTGAGACTCTGCAGTAATTGCCACTCATTTATAGACTTTTAATAGACCCAAGAAACGGGGGTTGGAAAAAAAGGAGAAACTCTATCCCCGGGCATCTGAAATTGAAAGTTTTCACATCCAGAGGATGCTGAAATTTGTTCTGCAGTGCCTAATTGTTTTGGGGACACCTGTAGGAAAATAATTGGAGTTATTAAAATTCATTGAAGAAAATGATGAATTATCGGCAAAAATGCGACTTTCATCCAATTTTTTTGTCAAAACAATTATACCAGCGCTTGATCAGACCCTGTGCCATAGCCTGGCTCATCTCAAAGACTGGTGACACAGTTATAATGACAAAAAGTTAAAATTGCCAAAATACAACACTAAAGTTTCAGGGCCAAAGTAGCAGAGAATTTAATTTGCAACAAAATACTCTTTAACACATTCTTGGTGCGGCAAAACGTTTACGAGATAATGAAGAAAAACGATCTCAGGTGCAGATAGTTTTTTGCACTCTTTCCAAGATGGTGGCCGAGGGACAAGAGGAACGACCCCACAAATTTGGATCAAGCTTTACACTAGCCCTCCCTAGTCCCTACACATCTGTAAAATAAAATTACGTCCTCTGATAAATGCAACCCCAAATAATCATCATTGTCTTGCCCTGGTCCCAATGTATTTGGGGTCGGCGCAGTATGTCCTTCGCTTCCATACTTCTCTGTCACCAGCCATCCGATCGTTTACCCCTTTCTCTTTCATATCCATTCTCACACAGTTGACACAGTCCATCAATCTTTTCCTTGGCCGTCCTTCCCTTTTCGTTCGTACCTTCTACATGCATATTCATAATTTTTTTACCTACGTACATCTCATATCACCGCATAACATGTCCATACCAGGCCTTGCAATGGACTAATAATATAACAAGAATAATATTGATATCTGTCACTGCACTATGATTTCAAAGTATCGATCATTGTCTTTAACCCCTTGTATGCCGGAACGCAGATCTCAACGAGACACAATAGCTTTTTAATTGTGTCTGGTATTCCGGCATACAAGAGGTTAAGCTAAACTACTTGCAAAAAGGGTCCGTTTTAGAGCAAGTATAATGTTTAGTCTATAAAAGTTATTGCGGTGCAAATTCATGGCTCGGATTGTGGTATTAGCGAACTTTGCCCTTTCTTAAAATAAATAACTAGCATACCGTGTCATACATACATGTAAATAACCAAACCAATTAAAAAATAAATAATTCTAGATATTCTCCCATCTTACAAAAACTATAATATAATGATATGAACGAACCTATAGCAATATTTCTGGATTATTAAGTCCTCTGGACATCACACACAGACAAACGCATTAAGAAACAAGTGGTGCAACTAGTACGTAATAGTACCTAGTATTCAAATGTGTGCGATCATTTACTATGTTACATATGCACTAAGCACTTTCATTTGGCGCAATGCTAATTTAAATGCAGGAGAGCAGTTGACGCTCAGATATTTATCATATTATTAAACGCAAAAGCAAGTAATTCTGCATTAACATCGTGGAAAACGAAAAGACAGCTAGTATAAAAAGATCGCGACCGAATTTTACATCAAAATTTAATTCTAAAACACAGCTCTTAAATATTACGTAAAATGATAAGAAATACGTCACTTTAAATTCAAAGCAAATTCTTGGTAAACTATGATAACAAGTGAACACAAGATTACGTGTGAAACAGGCACAACTCGACCTCATCTTAAGCGAATAGAAGAAAAACACTTGTCTCCGTTAGTGATCAACAATCAAGCAAGTAACTATCGGAGGTTTGCGTAGCTTAGCAAACACTACACGTAGTTTACGCAACAGATCGTTGAGACACACTGCACAGATCACCAGGCCTTTCTATTAGTACTAGATAGGCTGTCCAACGCACAGCAGTTCCGCGCAAAAGTAAGTCATGAACTTGACCAGTGAACTTGCACCCAACCGGTTCCAAACTACATTTTACACCGCAGTGTTGTGACATACTAGTGTAGCCAAAAAATTCGCGCTCCATCCAAAAAATCGCCATCTTATCAAGTTCTCTTCAAACTCTTCAGTTTTTCATCTCGTGTTAATAGACTAATCTTAAAACATATTAAAATTCTGAATCACCAGCCATAAACGTAAAATGTTCATGTTCTTTTTAAAACTTCACCGAGATTACTTAATTAAAGCTCCGGGTTTTAGTGTTCTCCAGTGCACTTAGAGTATATAGGTACATGGCTTGATGGCTGTGAGGACTCAAACCTAGTGCACGAGCCACGAAACGTACGTACCTAGAGAATACAATGTCAACATTACCCCTTAGGAACTACGTAATGAGTCGGACACTTATCTTAAGTGTAAATTAAAATCATTCAGATTTTAGTGCTCCTCAGAACCCGTCTGCAAAAACCGGTAACGGCACCTCGGCTCAGTGTTACATGGACAATGACAGTGTATCAGCTAGATGCAGGATAAAATAATGTGTGGAACTATTAAACCAACATGTTAAATAAATTGAAGATTTTCGCAATATTGTTGTGCGTGCAGTATGCGTATGGCTGGTTCTTACAATACACGCCCATAGTGGAAGTGAGTGAGGGCAAATTAAGAGGATTCCGAGGCCTTAACGGACAGAACCGGTATTATGGAATACCTTACGGCGTCAGCGAGAGATTCCAGGTGAGTTAGCTTTAACAATGCAAAAGTAATCTGCATAAGCATAACATGCATCATATGTAAATGTTTGTAATAAAGCTTAACCACATCTGACCATTATGACGCCGGGGGAAATAAGCAGCAAACATTTTATGAGTCTTTTCTTTTATTATACCTGATTATTACTTGGATACGTTACTTTTAATAGCCGTTTTTCAGTTATTTAAAAAGGAATAAGCTTATGACCAACTTACACGAATCTTGAACTTTTTCCAGCCACCAAAACCGCCGAAGAAATGGAGCGGTGTATTCAACGCTATAATACAGTTCGACAACTGTGCTCAAGCTCTCTACATCTTTCATCTTGGTAGAGAGGATTGCCTGAGGCTAGATATTTACACTCCGAAGCATGCCAATCAAAATGTAAAGCTCCCAGTTCTAGTCTTCTTTCATGGAGGGGCGTACTATTTCGGCAGCAAGTGGCACTACGACCCCGAGTTTCTAGTCAAAAGGAATGTCATAGTCGTTATAGCCAATTACAGGTTGGGTGTTTTGGGGTTTCTTTGCTTAAACAATATAGCAAATCTTGGACTGAAGGATCAATTGGCAGCTCTGAAATGGATACAGAAAAACATAGCAGCGTTTGGTAGTGACCCAGATAATGTTACTATTTCTGGTCAAAGTGCAGGTGCTTCCTCTGCATCAATGCATTTTCTATCGAAACAAAGTAAAGGATTGTTTCATAAAGCTATACTCATGAGTGGAGTGGCTCTTACCCCATGGGCATTTAATTTAGACCCGATCACGCCCGCCTTTGAAGACGCTGCAAAAATAAGAAGAGTCGGAAGTGATGCCGATATTTACAATACCTTCCTAAAAGCACCACTTGTTAATGTATTGAATGCAAGTCAAGGCTATTCTACTGATCCAAAGTACTTTAAGTATTCGCCATGCGGAGACGCTAACTTTACCGACCCGTTCTTTCACGACACACCTTACAACATAATCAAATCAGGCAATTTCAACAAAGTACCAATGATCATCGGAGTAACCAATTTAGAAGGAATGTTGTTCTACAGCCTCAACGACCAAAGATCTTTAGAATATTTAGATAGTAGTTTCCCACACAGGCTACCGTCAGTATTTTCGTGGTGCTCTGAAAAGGATAAAATAAAAATAGCCGGTAAAATTCGTTCACATTACTTTGGAAACAACAGTATATCGGCTTCTATCAACGGTTGCATGGACATGTATTCAGATTGGATAGCCTACAGTACTGTCGATGCATTTTCAAAGCTGATGGCTAAATACTCAAATAAGCCGGTATACAATTACTTGTTCACTCACGAGGGAGAGCGTAACTTCGCAAAGATCTTCTTCGACCGCGGCTTGGGGGTGAAAGGAGCGCTACATTCTGATGATATATTCTACATTTACAAGCCTGGAGGCATCACTTTACCAATGAATACTTTGGACCAGCTTGTCATAAACAGATTCACCACGATGCTTACTAACTTTATGAAATTTGGGTGAGTATATTTAATTACATACATACAGCTCATCTTGCTTGTCCATTGGAAAAAATATACTGTTCAATTTCCTTTACGATATACTTATACCCAGATGACGCAATGAATTAGCTTTTAAACCCATTAGTTTTATAACATAGACTTCGGTAGACCAGAGATTTTAACTCTCCATAACATAATGTTACGAGCTGGGGTTCGACGATAAATTATAACACTATGCCATAAAAAACTGTACTTTATTTATACACAAACACTACACACACTTATTTACACAACCAGTAAAAACACACTTATTTCACACTTTTCCACTTCACTAATAAGAACAACACTAAACACTTCCGAATTACTTCCTTCGCTTCTTGATCGCTGTCGATTCTTCCAATTGTAACTGTCCGTTCCGTTCCGTTCGCGCTCTACATATTTATAAATATACTCAATATTTAATTACATACATACAGCTCATCTTGCTTGTCCATTGGAAAAAATATACTGTTCAATTTCCTTTACGATATACTTATACCCAGATGACGCAATGAATTAGCTTTTAAACCCATTAGTTTTATAACATTGACTTCGGTAGAGCAGAGATTTTAACTCTCCATAACATAATATTTTCATTTTCTATCATCTCACAAAAAGCTCACAAGATAGATATGTTTCAACGAAAAATCTTTAACCACACTATAAAGATATCTTACCTACCTATAAATACCAGTTATAATACCTTTAGCAAATACTCGCTTACGTCGAGGCAAGCGGTAGTTAGTCGAGATTGTTTTTCTTTCATTTCTCAAGGCATCGGATATAACTAAATGTAAACATGCAGTTTCTGAATACACACATTACCATTACATGCTATCCTGTTTGTTCACAAGTTAGACTTAACTAGAGCTCGCGGTTGACGGCTGATGCAACTTTATGATTATGCTATTTATGTTATCTAAGTGTACCTAAACTTAACCTTAGCAAACTTGTGTGCTTACAAAATGCATGTTGGAGCATTGCGCGTTAATTGAATTAACGTCGAAATTACGTGTCGAAATGACGCTGTTTTATTACTTTGACCCTAAACCTGCAACGTGTAGTCATATTCTACTGGGACTCCATGAATATGATAGACACTGAAAATCTAAGACTAACATTCAAATACAAAAGTTTTTTAAATTTATAATTTATTTAAAATGCTAATACACTTGTTATTGACCCAAATTATAAAAAATATTAATGAATTTTTATAAAATAAAAAGTGAGCAGTGAAGCGACCTTAATACATACTCAAAAAGGATTTTATCAAGGCATTTATCTTTATTCTTACAATCCGACCGGGCCGTTTATACTACACAATGTATAATTAGTGTACTCATGAAGTAGTATGTGTCGACACACGACTCATGAGACAAGACTTAAGTCATCTGTTGCAATAAGCATGCAGAACAAACTGACTCAGGACTATGACAAATAATATACTTTTATGATGGATTTTATACTAATGTTATTCTGATGGGTTTGGCTTCCTTTACATAGTGGCTACATACAACGTGGTCACCAAAATCAGTATTATTGAAATATATTATATGAAACTAGAAAATGCCCGCAGCTGTAACTGCGTTTTTCTGCTGTTTTTTTCTAAATTTAATTCTTTCTGCCCGATCTCGGGTGATTTTGCGAAATACTGTCTTAGTGCAACCCTACTGTCCTCAAAACAACACATGCCAAATATTGACTTTGTTACGTGGTCTGTCAGTCAGTCAGTTACGCAAGAATTTTAATCAGACAGATAAAAATGAAAACAACTTAATAAATCAAATTATATTGGGCTCATTCCGCTCCATACATATTTTACAATAATATTGAAAAAAATCACCCTTAAACGTAACTATAATCATTATATACTGATTATAAAACTACTTACTATTTTACATTAATAAACAAGATAAGTATTAAAACAATTTTGAATGTTTGCAGAGATCCTACACCGATGGAATCTAAACTCCTGCCGATTCGCTGGCCAGTCACTACCTCCAACAAGTCTCAAGTGATGAGGATAGACCGCCAGCTGTCAGTCTCCGAAACTCCTGAACAATTCAAGGGAGAGTTCTACCTTCGTCTGCTTTGTGAATACGGACAAACTGGCTTCGTGCCTTGTGAAAGTGCTATGCGATGCAATCTCGACTGATGTTATTGCTTGAATTTCTCATGAGTACAAATTGCATTCTGTAAATTGATGTTTTATTCCCGTCCTTTTAAGCATTTTTGTCCATATAGACCTTCTTAACTTCCTATGGACGCATCGCGCAAAAAATCGTGTAAAAAACCTATTAAGTCTTCTAGATAACGCTACCTTTTTAGTGACCAATATGCTTTAATCGGTTTATGTTCCAAGATTCAAAAATCAGAATATCATGTCAGTCGGACAAACAGCACAGCTAAGATATAGCATGTAAGTTTCACAAATTAAATCAACTCAAATGGGTACATAAAACGTGTATAAATCTGTTCAGTTTATGTACCGTGAACGTCACATTCGTACCAATAGTTCATTCTCGGAAGTCGTAGGACATGTTGAGAGCACAACAACGTTCGAATGGTATCGCCCAAGTGCCGTCCGTCCACTAACATACAGCGTTATTGCTTCATAAATTCATAATTCATGTTAAAATACTTTAGAAGATTGCGCTCGGATACTAGTGTGGTATGAAGAGTATGAAATATTCCGCTCCATACGTTTGTTGAGAATGCGCTGCAAACAACGGTTGTGTGTCGATGGCGACGGCCCCTCACACGAAATGAAATAAACTATAAATCTGCAAACATGCTTGAGGGGCGCAGCAAACAGTCCGCGCACGATTTATAAATATGCAGATCAAATATTAAAAGGAGAGCCACAAGATCATCCCGGAACGGCCACAGAATATACTGGGACAGATGCCACGTCCCATCATTTCATATATTCACCATGTAGAGCAAGTATCTTTATGGTAGAGCTAGAGCCAACTCGAACGGGCAATGCTATTTTACTATTTGCCTCACTTGAGACCAACGTGTAATCAATCCTTTCACCATCTGCGACTTGCAACTCTATCATGGTTCCGAAGACGTTTAAAAGTTGGTTACATAAAAAGATAGATATGGATGCTCCTATTTCACCACCTATTCATCTACTTTAGCTCGTTACAAATTGAACATTTTGTCGTTATTCAAAATTTGGCAACTAAATAGAGAATTGTATTACT
Source organism: Euclidia mi (assembly GCA_944739405.2). Taxonomy (NCBI): domain Eukaryota; kingdom Metazoa; phylum Arthropoda; class Insecta; order Lepidoptera; family Erebidae; genus Euclidia; species Euclidia mi. The sequence goes on from OX123197.2 coordinate 16,525,960, forward strand.
AGTTCTTTCTCATAGTTCTACGCCTGTGCAAAAAGCTTCAGTTGAGTGTTATAACAAAGTACCATTTAAATAAACCTTTTCCAATAAAATTACAATGCAACACCCCTACTTATTCCATCAATAAATATTCAGACGCCATAAAACACCGACATTAAAAGTGCACTCAGCTCATTTTAAACACAAACTACTTACACGAACAGTTAAAATATCAAGAAGTGTAACAAAATCCTCGAGTGTCTTGTGGGTGTAATAAAGATAATATTACTGGTGTTTGTTGTTCGTAACAATTTGGTACGAACAATAAACATAAATCGGTACAAGTTGCATAAAGGTGGTGGTGCGACAACCGGCGGTAATGGCCTAACTTACTCAGGTAACAATGGACTTATTATTGAGAATCTTCGCGATATGTACGAATTTACAGGCGCAGGAACATCCCTAGAGGTCTGTAAGCGGATAGCCAAATTTTATGAATATACTTAACAAGTTTTTAAAAGTGAATAAATACGTTTTTGTGACAGTATCTTCGTTGAAGTTTTTGGTATGCGTACTTTCGAGATATCATCGTCTGCAGTAGCGAATAAGCACAACAATGGTAAATGTATGAAAGCGGAGTATGTATAGTGGTAAAGCGTTAACTGTTTTTAAGGACTGTATAAATAAACATTAACTTTGAGAAAGATTCTCAAAGTTATCGATTTAAAACTTGCACGATTTGTATACATCATACAATATTATTTAGCGGGTCTTAGTCGCGATAATTTACTTACTTAAAGGCATAAACACCTCTGTTATTCTCCTACGTTTCTACCGGTTTGCAAAGGCCGTGGTCGCGGAGGGACTCAAAGTTTCATATTTCGTATAATTTTAAAATTAGTGAATTGCAAAATTAGAGAATGTCGTCACAAATTTCTTGAGGTACCTATTTATGTTTGGTACAATAAAATTAATCTAACTAACAACGTCTTCTTGTTTCAACGAATGGCAAATTAAAAACAATTTTGTTGTGTGTTCGAATAGTCGTGTCAAGATTTGATATGTAATAAAGCAATACTAAAATTGAAAATTCAAATTATAATCGTCTGTTTCATAACGAACTATTGTCTATTAAAGCAGAGTTACATTACAACGTAACAAAATTTTAGAATTCATGTTCTCATCTACCTTACCACTGTTACCACCTCATGACCTCACTACTGTACCTACTTTACTCTTTCACTGAACACGAATTACAAATTATTATTTATTTGTTTAAATGTGATTACAGAGGTGGAAAATACGAATTAATTTTATGCTAGAGTGAGCCAGCTGCTGTAAAATGAGTCGACAGATCATAAGCTCAAAGGTTCGGTTAAATAAGGTTTGATAAATTTGCAAATAGTGTACATTAATATTATGTTATTACCTCTCAATGCCCCATATAAGTAAAGTATGATACGCAAGACATAGCTTACTATAATTATCTCAAAGTATTATAGGTACCTGCCATGCATCATTATGTAGGTACCTATTCGTTCAACAAGGATACTGTCATAGACTGACATAACATGACAACTGACCACGATATCATATTGAGATGTTTATATCGCAACACAAAATACCCATTATTTTTTTCACTGTATTACTAATTCCACATAACTTTGTATAGAAAATAGGTAATTTTCGAACTGCTAAAATAATTTAACTATCACAACATGAGGCTTCGTTAAATTTTGAGTCTTACGAATTGCCAAATGTGTTGTTTAATTTTACCTCATTCAAAGTCAAAATCAAAAGGCTTTATTCATTTGGGTCATAATGTGACGCTTATGAACGTCAAAATAATAAATTTATAAAATAATTACTTAAAGACTCTACATTTAAATTTACTGCCACGTTCGCAAAGCAAGGGCGTAGAACCATGAGAAATAACGGGCAATAAAACTCACGGTCACTCTTTTTCATCGCCAGGTTTCACATAAGACACATAATTTACATTTTGTAAGGTGCTGCAACTATAACACCATCTAAATCACTTGTATATATTTACTGTACATAATAATACTTAAACATAATACTTAATTTTTCAATAAATATAACATTAACTCGCAAAATATGTACTTATTTAGTCTACATTTCATGTTCAGTGAAGTCTATCTGAGTTCCATTAGAATGTTGATAGGTTTAAACAGACATCTAACTTCACTAAGAGTCTAAATTCTCTCCAAGTTTACATTCTACGCGAAGCCCCAAGTAGATCGCGGGTCACTGAACCGTGAATAGCCTACAACACAAAATTGAGATTCCGTTTCAAGAGACAAATCAGATTTGCCTTTGTAATAAATAACATACAAGCTTGGCGTACAACTAGAGGTATAATATTGACAGGCGCTTTCATTGTCTAAGTTTATAATATTGTAAAGTACATGACAACAACGTCCGTGTGGTGACGGATTAAGAATACGGATTGTCACCGACCCATATCATCCCATGGGTGTCGTAAGAGCCGACAGAGGGAGCATATTATGTATAGAACAGCACTGTAAGAGAAGGAAAACTTGATACAAACCCTATACCAACCCGTTTGGCCATCGTGGTATAGTAGGCCAATTCCTCCTTTCAAAGGAGAGGCCTACTCCAGCAGTGGACTGTTAAAGGCTGATGATGATGATGATGACATGACAATAAGCGTTGATATGACACGATTACACATGCGGTTATTTAAGGCTTCCGCTCTGCTTTCGTGGCTTATAGGGTGATATTATACATATACCTTTGGGGTTGCAAGGATTGAGGACAAGCTAAGAGAGAATCGCTTGCGTTGGTACGGACATGTTATGAGGCGCAATGAAGACCATATGACCAGGACGGAAATGGAGGAGGGAAAGAAAGGTAGAGGCAGACCGGCTACCACCTGGAAAAGCACTATTGAGAAAGACCTTAAAACTATGGAGGTAGATGTAGTAACAACTCAAAACAGATCGCTGTGGAGGAAACGTACGAGGAGGGCTGACCCCAAATGATATGGGATTAAAGCCAGGAGAAAGAAGAAGATTATACATATACCTAGCCGATAGCCTTCCTCGATAAATGGGCTATCCAAGAAATGATTCAAATCGGACCAGTACTAGTAGTTCCTGACATTAGCGCGTTAAACCAAATAAACAATCTTATTATATTGATATAGATTTCGGGGTAGAGAGATAACACAAATGCTTCCTATAAGTTCTGTGGCAATATTTAACCATATGAAACTTGCGAAACGACAGCCGAGTGGAGAGACTAAAACAACATGAATTTGAGGTTCTAATCTAGGTCCTTGAAGTACACATTTTAATGGCTTTATGTGAATCGTCCTAGAATACTAAGAATAACATTTTTGGAGACCCTGGGCTCCAAGATGGATATCCTAGATTGCAACGAAGATAGCGCCAACATAATGGTGATAAAGACTATTGCTAACATTACATCTTCTGCTTTGGAAAAATAGACAACCTTACACCCTGAAATTCATAGCAACGCTAAAACAGCCGGTAATTCTGAACATAAACCGTCAACACAAACATACAAAAATTACGTCAAGATCCCAAGCTGAACAATAACACAATCGGAGAAAAGCCCCAAGATTAAGTTAACCCGTCTAACACGGCGTAACCTTAAAGCTAATGTCCCCGTTACACATTCACATGCAACGCACACTTCGCCAACTTAAATTAAAAATGTCCCACATTGCGCCGAAAATTAACTCAGGTGAATGTGATTATGTGTTGAAGTTTTTAAGTTATGGTTCCTATTAAAGGGGTTGGTTCTAACAGGTGTTAAGCTCGCTAATATCATATTTGTTATGGTCGTAGTTTTTTTGTTTCGGCAAGAAATTATGACGGACTAAGAATACAGGCCTCTCCCAACACGCGCCACAGTACACGGTCCTCAGCCTTCCGCATCCAGTCTGTCCCAGCTTTTTCAGGTCGTCGGTGCACCTAGCCGTGGTGGCGCGTGTTGGGAGAGGCCTATATCCAGCAGAAGACTGCGATAGGCTGATTGATTGATTGATTGATTGAAGAATACAGGATGTCACCACCCCATATCAATCTATGAGAGTCGTAAGAGTCGACGCAGAGAACAGCACTTTAAAAGAAGGAATACTTGCTACAAAGCCTATACCAAACCGTTTGGCCAGCGTGGTATAGTAGGCCAATACCTCCTTCTAGAGTTGAGGTCTAGTACAACAGTGTACTGTTAAAGGCTGACAATAAAGGAATTTGTAGTTTTTGGGTAGTGCTGATTTCAGCAATGCTAGCTCTGCTAGGCAGAAGTAGAGAAATCCTGACCAAAAATATTGATGTTAGGTGATTACTGATGACTATAACTGGTGATATTGTTGGTTTCTTTGATGACTGTGATCATAGGTGACAGGCCGCTGTCATTACCTTGTGGCTAAAAACGAGTGTAGCCAACGTGGCTCAAACCAAAATTCGATCGGCGTTTGACACGTAATGTGGATATAGTTGTACTAACTCTTGCTGTCTTGCTTTTCTTTTCTCTATTTCAAGCGATAAGCAATAGTTTCGATGGGTTTCTTTGGTATGGCGCATGTTGTTATGAGAGCACAGAAAGTAGGTACCTATATGCGCGAAGATAACCGCTAACCATGAGTCGGGCGCTTACTTTTACCAATTATAGCAATTATTAAAATATCAAAGAGTTAGTATCATGGAGGAAAATAGTGCCAATGATCAGCTGTTCCGAATCAGAATTTTGATTCTCATGATTGCCACAAACATTACTGATACTCGAACCGCACCTTAAATCAACAGCGAATGAAAGTACGCGCGACAAATGGTAACAAGTAAACAACAGTTAGAGCAAAGTCAGAATATCACTGACTAAGTAACTCGCTCGGTATGAAGGCATAAATGATATTAGCATACGTGAATAGTCTTGATTAGTGCTGCCTAGTTCAGCGGCTAAGTTAGAGCTCACGAAAGTTCGTTCTATTTGACGGAATTGCATTACCTCGCATACGGTCTGTAGTCTTTAATGTACCTATCGGTTATAGATCTATATGTATGTGCTAAGTTTGTATTAAAGAAGTATACCGAAGAAAAACAATCTAATCATCGGCCTAGCGCTTTCCAGGCCACACACTCCCTAAGCTAGCCTAGGATATTCGCTAAAAAACAGTACGACTTGATGATATAAAGATGTAGTGGATAGAATCGTTGCACTAGTCATACTCATACCTACCCGGTAAACTATATTTCATAACAGCTCAGTACGTGTTGTGGTTATTGTAAAACCCCAGCATCGCGAGTCTTATGAAGAAACTCTTACGACGCGTAGCTGTCGTTTGGTCGAATTTCGCGATTTTAATGTTTTATGGTGAATACAGCGCGGTATAAGCTATTGTTTAATAGGCGTTTTTTATGCGCGTAACATAATGTATTTATACATATTTAGACTTCTGATCATAGGCGAATTTAAACTGCTCGGCTTCGCTGGCTAGGGCATGTCGAACGAATGGCAGAGGATCGCGCTGTAAAGGCCATATCTCGGGCAATCAACGGGGCTCGTCCGGTAGGTCGCCTGAGATACCGCTAGAAAGATGAAGTTGCCAAAATTCTAAAAGAATTGGGAGTGTCCGACTGGTCTAACGTGACACAAAACAGAAAAAAATGGCGCAACTTTATTTCGGAGACCAAAATCCACTTCGGGTCGCTTGTCAGCGAAGTTAGTAATATGTAAGTACTATCTATTCTGTGGTAATATATACTAGTAAGTATACCTGATATCGGAAACATAATAAACATGCTGTTAAACTAATGAATCGACGTAAAAAAATTGTAGCGACAATACTCTATCCTTTGTAGAATAGATTATCTTAAATTGCCAATGATTTCTCCATCCTCATTAACCCAACATTACGCACATTTATGACACATTAGTATATAGTTATATAACTCGGTTTCACTTGAAACAACAAAAACATTGTAACATTATGTTTGCCATCAAAATACCTTGTTGGTCCAGTGTTGTAAGTACTTGCGTAACTGGTAATCTGGGGGTTTTGCGTTCGATTTCCGAGTCAGACTGCGTGATTAAATTTTTGTGACGGGAAATTATTAATAGCGCAAAATGAAGAGAAAAGCTAGATTAAAAACAGTCAACTATTTATTTGAAAATGTACCAATAGAAGCGGCGTGAAATTCTTGGGTCATCTGCTAATTACTTGAAAATAAGACGTACCATAAACTCCAACGGCACAGTAATAAAATGTAGCAATTTCCTTACCATCTTTATTCCTATAATAAGTAGTAATAACAAAGAAAAGGGTAATAAAAATATAATTCTAAACAAAGATGAAACATGCAGATACCTTTGAAAGCATACCGAGCAGATTAACAATACCCCTAAAATGAGCAGTTCCTCATAAAATTTTCGTAAGCTCATCACGGCTCCTAATCGCGATAAGAGGCATTTAAGCCAGCAATAAACGCAGCAATCGCACTACGCATTCATATATAAAACGTAATTAAGTACGAGTCGGAGGTACGCTGGACGGCGCGCCTGTTAATCCGGGTAATAAAGAAAAATACCCGGGAAGCGACGGCTAATTGTTATAAACTGGGCAAACATGCAAATTGGACGAGGAAAGGACTTCCTCGGCGTTTTAATTCAAAAGTTATCTCGTTGGTGCCCGTCCACAGTCCACAAGAACGGCTAGAGGCGCTCTCGATCCCGCCCGACCCACTACCCGACGACTTCGCTACGTTTTTTCTTCGTTTACCGAACGCCACAGCGCACAACGAGGGGCGAAGGAATCAATTCGCCGCCTGAAGTTGTTTTGATTGATGAAACAACAATTTCGTTAAGAGAATTGTTTGGAAGTTCGGATTAGAGCCAGAGTAGGATAATGATATTGTAAACATCGGATTCAGTAAGTAGTCTCCGTAATATTTGTGTTTACTGCTTTCGAAGCGATGACTCAGCTATGTGCTAATCGGGATTAATTGTCACACAGCCTGATAGAATGGACTGAGCACCAATATCTATTTGTTCTGTGTCGTAAAACATTTACGTCCGTACTCTGTGTACAAATAAAGAATATGCATATAAATAAATTACCTCCAATATGAACGAGCACTAATGCACGCGCAACTCTAGAAACCCTCTTTATTATATGGCAATTTATTTTTAATTTTTTAAGCTTTTCATTCGTTAAAACTTAAGTGTTTTCATTTCAACTTTAGTAAAGAAGCTATTTTGCTTTGAAATCGGTCTCATGTCGAGTCTCAGAACTTTTAGATCAAATTATTATTCGTGAAGTGCGAATTGGGGACTGGAGCTTTTACAGGCTGATGGGTACGAGACAACTTCTTAAATTTGGATGCTTTCTCTTAAAGTTGTTTCGTGAGATACAGAAAAATGGTAATGGTGTAGTTGAAATTCCTTTGATTGCATTATGATACAGTCGGCGCATAAGCCCGATTCATAGGAATTCTCTCGTTGGTAGAAATTTTATCATTGATGGACTCTTTCTTAAAAAACATTCTTCTACAATTATAATAAACATTATACCAACTGACATAAATAATGTCCAGACTAAAAAAACTAATGTGAAAAGTAAAATTAATGCAGAACAACCAAAACGTTACGTAAACGTACCACAAATACCTAAATATATTTAAGTACCTCATCTTATTATTTTGAGAGATAGATATAGATCTTATTCTTGAAAAGGCAATTGATATTATGTGTTCACCAATACTAATGATAATTATAATACATACATACATAGTCCCACGCCTATATCCCCGAAGAGGTAGGCAGAGGTATATTGCTACTTTTCGCCATACCGGGCACATTACCAGACTCCGAGCTGCTACTGAGAATTTCCTAATGGAAAAACCCAATTACACTTTGCCCCACCCGGAGATCGAACCCGAGACCTCCCAATCCCACGCGCACATTTATGCCGTGAGACCAACGAGGCAGTATAATTATAATAAAGGATGATAAATGCTTATTTTCATCCCACATTTGTCTTTAACTATAAGTAATGAGGTAAAAATTTTATGCGTTTATTTCAGCCTTCGTGTCATACCTACATAAAACTTCTTACCAAAAGAGGCGTTTTGAATGATATAATTAGATTAAGTTTGCCAAAAAACATGGCCATGAATATGATGAGCTGATTGTTGCCAAACGAATCAACTTAATTAATCGAAAATCACTTTATTTCAAAGTTACCATGACCTATGAGAAATTGCAACACAAAGATGAAATCCTTCGCCATTTAATTTTTGTTTTGCGTTTTGTAAATATTTTTCGAATTTATTGCTACAACGTGTTTCTTGCAGTGTGCATGTGTATAGCGTTCTCTCTCAGTTTAATTGTTAAGCACAAGAAGAAATACGTGTTTACGTTTATTTAAAACGAGCTAAACCGTTAACCTACGAGAGGACGTTTTTGTGACGAAGTTCAGTGGATTAGTACAACTACCTAATACTGGAGGTATTTGGTGTGTGTGTGAAAAAAAAATACGCTGCACTTGTGTCCTACCATAATAATTATATAGTCCATTTAAATGTTTTTTTTTTTAAGCTTAGCGTGCATTTGTCAGAGGACGCAATTTTATTTTATACATGTCTAGAGAGTGTTAGTGTAAAGTGAAAACCAAGATAGTGGATCGCATTCCTTGTCCTGCTAAAACTATATTTCATTACAGCTCAGTACGTGTTGTGGTTATTGTAAAACTCCAGCATCGCGAAAGTCTTATGAAGAAACTCTTGCGATGCATAGTGGCGATGGCAGAAAGACCACTTTAGCTGTCGTTTGATTGAATTTCGCGATTTTAATGTTTTATGGTGACTATAGCGCGGTAAGCTTAGTTGGTCGCATTCCTTGTCCTGCGGTACAAATGGGTTTTTTCGTTTATCTGGCAAACTATTGCCCTGGCCCTACAGAGAAAATTGAAAACATGAAATTGTCTACAACTTGGATCCCGTAGTTTTAAGTTGCAAAATGAAAAATAACAAAGTTACAAACTAAATTCAAATGAAATTTGCAACAAATTGTCTTTTCAATGTTATATTTTTTTCGTCACCAAGTAATAAAGAATAGATACATTTAATTTGTCTTTCTTCTTCGTAAACAAGAACCAGCCTTCTAACTTGAGACTCTGTAGTGATTATCACTCATTTATAGACTTTTAATAGACCCTAAAAACGGGGGGTTGGAAAAAAAGGGCAACTCCATCCCTGGGCATCTGAAGTTGAAAGTTTTCACATCCAGGGGATACTGAAATTTGTTCTGCAGGGCCTAATTGTTTTGGGGACACCTGTAGGAAAATAATTGGAGTTATTAAAATTCATTGAGGAAAATGATGAATTACAGGCAAAAATGCGACTTTCACACAAATTTTTAATCAAAAAATTTATACCAGCGCTTGGTCAGACCCTGTGCCAAAGCCTGGCTCATCTCAAAGACTGGTGACAGTTATAATGACAAACAGTTAAAATTGCCAAAATACAACACTAAAGTTTCAGGGCCAAAGTAGTACTTAGAGAATTTAATTTGCAACAAAAGACTCTTTTAAACATTCTTGGTGCGGCAAAAAGTTTACGAGATAATGAAGAAAAACTATCTCAGTTGCAGACAGTTTTTTGCACTCTTTCCAAGATGGCGGCCGAGGGACAAGAGGTACGACCCCACAAATTTGGATCAAGCTTTACACTAGCCCTCCCTAGTCCCTACACATCTGTAAAATAAAATTACGTCCTCTGATAAATGCAACCCCAGATGTAACTTTTAAATGGACTAATTATCATCATTGTCTTGCCCTGGTCCCAATTTATTTGCGGTCGGTGCAGTACGCTTCCATACTTCTCTGTCACCAGTCATCCGATTGTTTACCCTTTTCTCTTTCATATCCATTCTCACACAGTCCATCCATCTTCTCCTTGGCCGTCCTCTCCCTTTTCGTTCGTTCCTTCTACATGCATATTCATAACTTATTTACCTACGTACATCTCATCTCTCCGCATTACATGTCCATACCAGGCCTTGCAATGGACTAATAATATAACAATAATAATATTGATATCTGTCACTGCACTGTGATTTCAAAGTATCGATCATTGTCTTTCAGCCAAACTACTTGCAAAAGGGAGCCTTTTTGCAAGTAGTTTGGCGATTTTAGAGCAAGTATAATGTTTAGTCTATAAAAAGTTATTGCGGTGCAAATTCATGGCTCGGATTGTGGTATTTAGCGAACTTTGCCCTTTCTTAAAATATAAAACTAGCATACCGTGTTATACATACATGTAAATAACCAAACCAATTAAAAAAATAAAATAACTTTAGATATTTTCCCATCTTACGAAAACTATATGAACGAACCTAGAGCAAGTGTATTTCCACTGTGGTAATATTTCTGGATTTTAAAGTCCTCTGGACATCACACACAGACAAACGCATTAAGTAACAAATGGTGCAACTAGTAATAGAATCTAGTATTCTAAATGTGTGCGATCATTTACTATGTTACATATGCACTAAGTACTTTCATTTGGCGCAATGCTAATTTAAATACAGGAGAGCAGTTGACGCTCAAATATTACTCATATTATTAAACGCACATCAAGTAGCAAGTAATTCTGCATTAACAACATGGAAAACGAAAAGACAGCTAGTATAAACAGATCGAGATCGAATTTTACATCAAAATTTAATTTAAAAACACAGCTCTTTTTGCGTAAAATGATAAGAAATACGTCACTTTAAATTCAAAGCAAATTCTTGGTAAACTATGATAACAAGTGAGCACAAGATTACGTGTGAAACAAGCACAACTCGACCTCATCTTAACCTCATTACAAGCAAATAGAAAAAAGAACACTTGTCTCCGTTAGTGATCAACAATCAAGCAAGTAACTATCGGAGGTTTGCGTAGCTTAGCAAACACTACGCGTAGTTTACGCAACAGATCGTTGAGACACACTGCACAGATCACCAGGCCTTTCTATTAGTACTAGATAGGCTGTCCAACGCACAGCATTTCCGCGCAAAAGTGAGTCATGAACTTGACAGTGAACTTGCAACCTACCGGTTCCAAACTACATTTTACACCGCAGTGTTGTGACATACTTACTAGTGTATCCAAAAAATTCGCGCTCCGTCCAAAAAATCGCCATCTTATCAAGTTCTCTTCAAACTCTTCAGTTTTTCATCTCATGTTAATGGACTATTCTTAAAACATATTAAAATTCTGAATCACCAGCCATAAACGTAAAATGTTCATGTTCTTTTTAAAACTTCGCCGAGATTACTTAATTAAAGCTCCGGGTTTTAGTGTTCTCCAGTGCACTTAGAGTATATAGGTACATGGCTTGATAGCTGTGAGGACTCGAACCTAGTGCACGAGCCACGAAACGTACGTACCTAGAGAACACAATGTCAACATTACCCTTTAGAAACTATGTAATGAGTCGGACACTTAACTGTAAATTAAAATCATTCAGATTTTAATGCTCATCAGAACCTTTCAAAAACGAAAACAAATCAAAAACTTTGCAAATACCGGTAACGGCACCTCGGCTCAGTGTTACGAGGACAATGTCAGTGTATCAGCTAGATGCAGGATAAAATAATGTGTGGAACTTTAAAAGCAACATGTTTAAATTAAAGATTTTCGCAATATTGTTGTGCGTGCAGCATGCTTATGGCTGGTTCTTACAATACACGCCTATAGTGGAAGTGAGTGAGGGCAAATTAAGAGGATTCCGAGGCCTTAACGAACAGAACCGGTATTATGGAATACCTTACGGCGTCAGCGAGAGATTCCAGGTGAGTTAGCTTTAACAATGCAAAAGTAATGTGCATAAGCATAACATGCATCATATGTAAATGTTTGTAATAAAGCTTAACCACATCTGACCATTATGACGCCGGGGGAAACATAAAGATCTTTATAGCAGCAAACATTTTATGAGTCTTTTCTTTTATTATACCTGATTATTACTTGAATACGTTACTTTTAATAGCCTTTTTCCAGTTATTTAAAAAGGTATAAGCTTATGACCAACTTACACGAATCTTGAACTTTTTCCAGCCACCAAAACCGCCGAAGAAATGGAGCGGTGTATTCAACGCTATAATACAGTTCGACAACTGTGCTCAAGCTCTCTACATCTTCCATCTTGGTACAGAGGACTGCCTGAGGCTAGATATTTACACTCCGAAGCATGCCAAACAAAATGTAAAGCTCCCAGTTCTAATCTTCTTTCATGGAGGGGCGTACTATTACGGCAGCAAGTGGCACTACGACCCCGAGTTTCTAGTCAAAAAGAATGTCATAGTTGTTATAGCCAATTACAGGGTGGGTGTTCTGGGGTTTCTTTGCTTAAACAATATAGCAAATCTTGGGTTAAAGGATCAGTTGGCAGCTCTGAAATGGATACAGAAAAATATAGCAGCGTTTGGTGGTGACCCAGATAATGTTACTATTTCTGGCCACAGTGCTGGTGCTACCTCTGCATCAATGCATTTTCTCTCGAAACAAAGTAAAGGATTGTTTCATAAAGCTATACTCATGAGTGGAGTGGCTCTTACCCCATGGGCATTTAATTTAGACCCGATCACGCCCGCCTTTGAAGACGCTGCAAAAATAAGAAGAGTCGGAAGTGATGCCGATATTTACAATACCTTCCTAAAAGCACCTCTTGTTGATGTATTGAATGCAAGTCAAGGCTATTCTACTGATCTAAAGTACTTTAAGTATTCGCCATGCGGAGACGCTAACTTTACCGACCCGTTCTTTCACGACACACCTTACAACATAATCAAATCAGGCAATTTCAACAAAGTACCAATGATCATCGGAGTAACCAATTTAGAAGGAATGTTGTTCTACAGCCTCAACGACCAAAGATCTTTAGAATATTTAGATAATAGTTTCCCACACAGGCTACCGTCAGTATTTTCGTGGTGTTCTGAAAAGGATAAAATAAAAATAGCCGATAAAATTCGTTAACATTACTTTGGAAACAACAGTATATCGGCTTCTATCAACGGTTCTTTGGACATGTATTCAGATTGGATAGCCTACAGTACCATTGATGCATTTTCAAAGCTGATGGCTAAATACTCAGATAAGCCGGTATACAATTACTTGTTCACTCATGAGGGAGAGCGTAACTTCGCAAAGATCTTCTACGACCGCGGCTTGGGGGTGAAAGGAGCGCTACATTCTGATGATATATTCTACATTTACAAGCCTGGAGGCATCACTTTACCAATGAATACTTTAGACCAACTTGTCATAAACAGATTCACCACGATGCTTACTAACTTTATGAAATTTGGGTGAGTATATTTAATTACATACATACAGCTCATCTTGCTTGTCCATTGGAAAAAATATACTGTTCAATTTCCTTTACGATATTCTTATACCCAGATGACGCAATGAATTAGCTTTTAAACTCTCCATAACATAATATTTTCATTTTCTATCATCTCACAAAAAGCTCACAAGCTAGATATGTGTCACCGAAATTTCTTTAACCACACTATAAAGATATCTTAACTACTTATAAATACCAGTTAATACATTCAGTAAATACTCGCTTACTCACTAAGCTGTTCCGTCGAGGCAAGCGGTAGTCGAGATTGTTTTTCTTTCATTTCTCAACGCATCGGATATAACTAAATGTAAACATGCAGTTTCTGAGTACACACATTACATGCTATCCTGTTTGTTCACAAGTTAGACTTAACTAGAGCTCGCGGTTGACGGCTGATGCAACTTTATGATTATGCTATTTATGTTACCTAAGTGTACCTAAACTTAACCTTAGCAAACTTGTGTGCTTACAAAATGCATGTTGGAGCATTGCGCGTTACTTGAAATAACGTCGAAATTAGATACGTTTTATTACTTTGACCCTAAACCTGCAGCGTGTAATCATATTCTACCGGGACTCCATGCATAAGATAGACACTGAAAATCTAAGACTAATATTCAAATACAAAAGCTTTTTAAGTTAATAATTTATTCAATGTAGAATGCTAATACAGACTGGAATTAACCCAAATTATAAAATTTATTAATGAATTTTTATAAAATAAAAAGTGAGCGGTGAAGCGACCTTAATACATACTCAAAAAGGATTTTATCGAGGCATTTATCTTTATTCTTACAATACGACCGAGCCGTTTATTCTACACAATGTATAATTAGTGTACTCATAAAGTATGTAGTATGTGTCGACACACGACTCATGAGACAAGACTTAATTCATCTGTTGCAATAAGCATGCAGAACAAACTGACTCAGGACTATGACAAATAATATACTTTTATGATGGATTTTATACTAATGTTATTCTGATGGGTTTGGCTTCTTTTACATAGTGGCTACATAGAACGTGGTCACTAATATCAGTATTATTGAAATATATTATATGAAACTAGAAAATGCCCGCAGCTATAACTGCGTTTTTCTGCTGTTTTTTTTTTTTAAATTTAATTCTGTCTGCCCGATCTCGGGTGATTTTGCGAAATACTGTCTTAGTGCAATCCTACGGTCCTCAAGAAAACACATGCCACATTTTGACTTTGTACATTGTCTGTCAGTCAGTCAGTTACTCAAGAATTGTAATCAGACAGATAAATATGAAAACAACTTAATAAATCAAGCCAACGTATTAGATTGATCATTTGATTTAGCGAATGTGCACTATCGATTATTTATTGAATCGACAATGCACATTCACTAAATCAAATTATATTGGGCTCATTCCGCTCCAATGTATGGAGCGGAATGAGCCCAATATAATTTGATTTCCGCTCCATAAATATTTTAAAATAATATTTAAAAAAACACCCTTAAACGTAACTATAATTACTATATTATTATAATGATTATAAGTACTTACTTACTTACAAATAATGATTTTACATTAATAAACAAGATATCAAAACAATTTAAATGCTTACAGAGATCCTACACCGATGGAATCTAAACTCCTGCCGATTCGCTGGCCAGTCACTACCTCAAACAAGTCTCAAGTGATAAGGATAGACCGCCAGCTGTCAGTCTCCGAAACTCCTGAACAATTCAAGGGAGAGTTCTACCTTCGTCTGCTTTGTGAATACGGACAAACTGGCTTCGTGCCTTGTGAAAGTGCTATGCGATGCAATCTGGACTGATGTTATTGCTTGAACTTCTCATGAGTACAAATTGCATTTTGTAAATTGATGTTTTATTCCCGTCCTTTTAAGCATTTTTGTCCATACAGACCTACTTAACTACCTATGGACATATCGCGCAAAAAATCGTGTAAAAAGCCTATTAAGTCTTCTAGATAACGCTACTTTTTCAGTGACCAATATGCTTTAATCGGTTTATGTTTCAAGATTCAAAAAATCAGAATATCATGTCAGTCGGACAAACAGCACAGCTAAGATATAGCATGTAAGTTTCACAAATTAAATCAACTCAAATGGGTACACCATTTGAGTTGATGTATATAGAAGGTGTATAAATCTGTTCAGTTTATGTACCGTGAACGTCACATTCGTACCAATAGTTCATTCTCGGAAGTCGTAGGACATGTTGAGAGCACAACAACGTTCGAATGGTATCGCCCAAGTGCCGTCCGTCCACTAACATACAGCGTTATTGCTTCATAAATTCACAATTCATGTTAAAATACTTTAGAAGATTGCGCTCGGATACTAGTGTGGTATGAAGAGTATGAAATATTCCGCTCCATACGTTTGTTGAGAATGCGCTGCAAACAACGGTTGTGGGTCGATGGCGACGGCCCCTCACACGAAATGAAATAAACTATAAATCTGCAAACATGCTTGAGGGGCGCAGCAAACAGTCCGCGCACGATTTATAAATATGCAGATCAAATATTAAAAGGAGAGCCACAAGATCATCCCGGAACGGCCACAGAATATACTGGAACAGATGCCACGTCCCTTTCATTTCATATATTCACCATGTAGAGCAAGTATCTTTATGGTAGAGCTAGAGCCAACTCGAACGGGCAACACTATTCTACTATTTGCCTCACTTGAGACCAACGTGTAATCAATCCGTTCACCATCTGCGACTTGCAACTCTATCATGGTTCCGAAGACGTTTAAAAGTTGGTTACATAAAAAGATAGCTATGGATGCTCCTATTTCACCACCTATTCATCTACTTTAGCTCGTTACAAATTGAAAATTTTATTGTAATTCAAAATTTGGCAACTAAATAGAGAGTTGTATTACTAGTTCTTTCTCATAGTTCTACGCCTGTGCCTCGCAAATGTGGCACAGAATGGAAATGTAGATTAAGTAATAAATTTGTAATTTTTACGTTCATAAGCATCACATTGCGAGCTAAGTAAACGTCAAGTGAGTTTGACCCCGACTAGAAATAACTTCACCAATCCTACAAAAAATATGGAGAAACCTGCTCTGAATGCCCTGCAAATACCTACAAATGCAAGGCAGGTACCTAACAAAATAAATGTCACCTCTCTGGCCATTTATGGTATATTAGGTATTTCATTATATACACCCACTCATTTAGCTTTTTATAAAACAGGCTAATATTCCTTGTACGTTCAAATTTCTAATTGACCAACTGGAAGTAATTGTTCCTTATAAGTGTATTAGACTGTGTATTAATTTGCTTAAAGAAATAACAAGTCGGTGCTGAACAAGATATAATCCTTAAAAACTAAGACCTAAGTTAAGTTCAAAGTCGCCCTAGAAAATTTGCTTGAAGTATTTACTGGGGCGAAAGCTTGGAGTAAAAAACTGTCAGAAGATTTTGTGTTTGATAAAAAACAATCTGTACCTATTTTTACATCTGTGTGTTTGTTTGATCTTTACGTGGTGCCTGCAGCGCTGCACTGGCATCGTCTCAGAATAAATATTCAATGTTTTCATTCAATTTCTCGCGACCAGCCCATCTCCCCGCTCCCTACAGCTGGACCTCAGATCTCCAAGTTGTTGGAACACCGATAAAGTGATATTCAATGAATTGACTACTCACTGTACTGTCGTACTGCACCGATATCATTTTATTTATTTGTAAACTTTTTAAAGGGTTTGTTTGTGTGTACCTTGAGTAGCGTGGACATTTTCTACTTAGTCACACAGAATGAAACTACACTGTTCAATAGAGCGTTCATTCCCATCAAATGCAAATAACAAAACGATTTCACTACAATCTCTTGGATAGCTTCTATCAAACAAAAAGCTTCAATTGAGTGTCATAACAAAGTACCATTTAAATAAACCTTTACCAATAAAATTACAATGCAACACCCCTACTTATTCCATCAATAAATATTCAGACGCCATAAAACACCGACATTAAAAGTGCACTCAGCTCATTTTAAACACAAACTACTTACACGAACAGTTAAAATATCAAGAAGTGTAACAAAATCCTTGAGTGTCTTGTGGGTGTAATAAAGATAATATTACTGGTGTTTGTTGTTTGTAACAATTTGGTATGAACAATAAACATAAATCGGTACAAGTTGCATAAAGGCGGTGGTGCGACAACCG
Source organism: Euclidia mi (assembly GCA_944739405.2). NCBI lineage: Eukaryota > Metazoa > Arthropoda > Insecta > Lepidoptera > Erebidae > Euclidia > Euclidia mi. The sequence continues at coordinate 16,543,522 of OX123197.2, forward strand.
GCGGTAATGGCCTAACTTACTCAGGTAACAATGGACTTATTATCGCGAATCTTCGCGATATGTACGAATTTACAGGCGCAGGAACATCCCTAGAGGTCTGTAAGCGGATAGCCAAATTTTATGAATATACTTAACAAGTTTTTAAAAGTGAATAAACACGTTTTTGTGACAGTATCTTCGTAGAAGTTTTTGGTATGCGTACTTTCGAGATATCTTCGTTTGCAGTAGCAAATAAGCACAACAATGGTAAGTGTATCAAAGCGGAGTATGTATAGTGGTAAAGCGTTAACTGTTTTTAAGGACTTTATAAATAAACATTAACTTTGAGAAAGATTCTCAAAGTTATCGATTTTAAACTTGCACGATTTGTATACATCATACAATATTATTTAGCGGGTCTTAGTCGCGATAATTTACTTACTTAAAGGCATAAATGGGTCATTCTCAGAAAAAATGTATATTTGGTATCTTTTCTTGTCCCACTACTTTATATTAAAATAAATATTAATTAATATGATAGATCTTCTTTTCCCCTCTCTTATTGGTATATTAGTCTATTAATACGAACGTTTTTCTGGTATTTAATCTAAAATTCTCAACAAAATAATATATTTTTTTAGTGTTAAGACAGTGTGATAAATATCATCATACATTTTTTTTGTGTCCCAATCACCATTTCACGTTTTGAGAGATGAATTGTTACGAATATTCATCGCTTTGAAGTTTCGTTACTCAGGGTTAGTAACACGTAATAAAATTTGAAAGGCAGTTATTGAAAGTGGTATAAATATTTTATCCTATTCTGGAAACACTATTACTTACGTCAAAATCACTGTCGCGGTAGCCATTTTGTGTTCTCCATAGTTGTAATGTCAAGACGTGTATCAAGTGAATATTGACTTAAAATACCTCAGGCTGATAAACGACTGTTATTGTGGTAAATTTAAAATATTTTTTGTTGACTTACTTTATAATTTTCTTGTTTTTTGTATTATCTTAAGGAATACGCTCAGTGCTTGCGTGGTAAACACGTGGTTTACGTAAAAATATATTTATTGGTTTACAATTTCTCAGATTTTATTCTCATTTTCGTTATATTGCGTTACGCTACGAAACTGAGAAATTGTAAAGCTTAGTACACAAAAACGAAAAGTTATTTAAACTAAGGTTATCAGCACGTAAATTGACCAAAGATTTTGTAGTGAGTTATATTGATAGCTGTAGTGAAAAATATATTGTAAACGGTAGTTTAAGATTTCTAGAACCTGAATTAAACAATAATTTTCTTTAAACTATATTTATATTCTTTTTAATAATTTATTGACATTGCATTTTTTTTGCTGTGGTTCATGTTGTCAAAAACGACTCGACGATGTTTGTGACGTCATTCTGCTATACCGACGTCCCTTTCGCACTTATTGGCACTTATATTGTTTCTAAGTTTTAAAATCTGATATTATGTAACTATTTAGTTTCCTTACGTCAATTTCATTAAAATTGTTCATTAATTTAAAAAAAAATGTCTGGAACAATTTTGTGAACAAATATAAACCTATGTAAAATGTATGGTTATTCTTTTGTTATTCCTGGTATAATATTTCGTGATTATTAGTAAAAGGGTAGAGGATTTTTAATGATAATATTTGAATTTAAATATTATAATATTTTAATTTAAGTCTAAATAAGACTGATAAGCAAATATAACCACTTGTTTTATTCACCCAATCCATGTGTACTATACCTTATGACATCAGTTTCGTGACGGAGATTCTCAGTATCGTTACCTATCAGTTTAGTTACAAATTTAAAATGTAAAATTTTTCTGAGTATGACCCAAATACCTCTTCTTCTTCTTAGCGTGTCACTGGCAAACACTTATATTTTTGAGGCCCAGAAAGTAGCCACGCTGACTGCATGGTCGGAGGCAGTCATAAGTTCCTTCTGCGTGCAAGTTTTCGGGCACGCAGGGCACGATGTAAGATAGGACATCGTTTGTCTTGCTCCGCACGAACAAGCCAAATCGGTACCGTCCGAGAGTCCCCATCTAAACATGTTTTCTTTGCATCGGCTGACCTGAGTTCGGAGTCTATTCAACGAGTTCCAGACAGACCATGGCAAGCCATGCCCAGGTGGAGGACTCTCGGCAGGTGAAACGAAAGGAGATGGTAGGAGGGTCTTTTTTACATAGGTCGCACCTCGCCTTTGATGGCTTCTGGGTCAATGGATGGACACTTTTGGTAAAGCTGCGGCGGCTCTTCAGTATTGTCTGCACTGGGATGTGACCATGCAATGGGTGCCGTGGGTCACAGTCCATCTTGGATCTCTCTGCCAAGCTCACCACGGCCCTACGCACATACGGAGGTGCGATGCCAGCAAGCGGATACAGCAGCTTTACCGGGGTTGGTTTTAAGCAACCAGTGATAACTCGGCAAGTTTCGTTAAGTGCTGTATCCACAGACCTTGCATGCGCGGCTCGAATCCACACAGGGTATCCGTATTCGCCTGCCGAAAATGCTAGCGCCAGGGCAGTTCGCATTACTTGCGGAGCAGGTTATTGCGAGTAAGGACCTTATTTTTCAATAATTCACAGTTCTTTCTGTAGGTGAGAGCCCTATAAATACCTCTGTTATTCTCCTACGTTTCTAACGGTATGCAATGGTCGTGGTCGCGGAGGGACTCAAAGTTTCATATTTCGTATCATTTTACATTCGCCATAATAAGAAGTGAATTGCAAAATTAGAGAATGTCGTCACAAATTTCTTGAGGTATTTATGTTTGGTACAATAAAATTAATCTAACTAACGTGTTTCAAAGAAAGGCAAATTAAAAACAATTTTATAGTAGTGTTCGAATAAGTCGTGTCAAGATTTGATATGTAATAAAGCAATACTAAACTTGAAAAATCAAATTCTAATCGTCTGTTTCATAACGAACTATTGTCTATTAAAGCAGAGTTACAACGTAACAAAATTTTAGAATTCATGTTCTCATCTACCTCACCACTGTAGGTACTGTACTTTACTCTTTCACTGAACACAAATTACAAATTATTATTTATTTGTTTAAATGTGATTACAGAGGTGGAAAATACGAATTTATGTTAACCACAATTTCCATCTTAATTTTATGCTAGAGTGAGCCAGCTGCTGTAAAATGAGTTGACAGATCATAAGCTCAAAGGTTCGGTTAAATAAGGTTTGATAATTTGCAAATAGTGTACTATAATATTATATTATCACCTCTCAATGCCCCATATAAGTAAAGTATGATACGAAAGACATAGCTTACTATAATTATCTCAAAGTATTATAGGTACCATGCATCATTATGTAGGTACCTATTCGTTCAACAAGGATACTGTCATAGACTAGGGGTGGTCTGTAACAGGTGAAAGGCGAAACCTGTTCCAATTGTTCCTCAAATAACAGGTCCAATAATCTGTTCCAAAATAACAGACTGTTCCAATGGAATAACTTCAAAGTAAAGATGCAGTTTCGGAAGTGAAAACCATCTTTCAATAAAAACAGCTGTGTGCTGTGGCACACAGGTTTATTAGTGGATAATAAACATTAAAGCAAGTGGTGAGCCGCGCTCGCATACACACAAAAAAAATCGTATTAAAAAATCTCAGTTTCTCTACATCTTTTTTTTTACATTTAAAATTTATTATTGAGATTTATTATTGTAAAAATGTGAAATCTCAATAATTAATTTTAAATGTAATTTAAGCAACTTTTGGTTACAACGACATAGTCATACTGGATGGATGTAAGTATCCGGACGCACTACAGCATAGAAAATACTACTAGTACTATCTCTATCTTTGTACCATAAGCTAAAATAGGAACGCAGATATCAAACTAGTAGTGTCTAGTACTACTAGTAGTTTTGTACATAGTCTGTTGTTGGAACTGGAACAGGCGAAATAGTTTTATGAGAACAGGTTTACACTGTTTCGTTCGGAAACCTGTTACATATACCTATTCCGATATATACGACTCACTCCTATCATAGACTGACATAACATGACAACTGACCACGATATCTATCTTATTGAGATGTTTATATGGCAACACAAAATACCCATTATGTTTTTCACTGTATTACGAATTCCACATGTATAACTTTGTTTAATCTTAAATAGTTAATTTTCGAACTGCTAAAATAATTTAACTATCACAACATGACACTTAGTTAAAATTTGAGTCTTACGGAGTGCCAAATGTGTTGTTTAATTTTACTTCATTCCAATAAATACACGAAAATAATATAACATTAACTCGCGAAATATGTACTTATTTAGTCTACGTTTTCTGTTCAGTGGAGTCTATCTGAGTTCCATTAGAATGCTGATAGGTTTAAACAGACATCTAACTTCACTAAGAGTCTAAATTCTCTCCAAGTTAACATTCTACGCGAAGCCCCAAGTAGTTCGCGGGTCACTGAACTGTGGATAGCCTACAGCACAAAATTGAGATTCCGTTTCAAGAGACAAATCAGATTTGCCTTTGTAATTAATAACATACAAGCTTGGCGTACAACTAGAGGTATAATATTGACAGGCGCTTTTATTGTCTAAGTTTACAATATTGTGTAAAGTACATGACAACAAGCGTATGCTTAAAAGTTGACACAAGCGATCTCGCATTAATAGACTATATGATATGACACGATTACACATGCGGTTATTTGAGGCTTCCGCTCCGCTCCCGTGGCTTATAGGGTGGTATTATATAGGTAGGTACCGACCTACCTAGCCGAAAGCCTTCCTCGATAAATAGGCTATCCAAGAAATGAGTCGAATCGGACCAGTACTAGTAGTTCCTGACATTACCGCGTTCAACCAAATAAACCTTATTATATTGGTTTAGATATCGTGGTAGATAGATAACATATGCTTCCTATAAGTTCTGTGGTAATATTTAATCATATGAAACTTGCGATGCGATAGCCAAATGGAGAGACTAAAACAACATGAATTTGAGGTTTTAGTCTCGGTCCTTGAAGTACACATTTTAAAGGCTTTATGTGAATCGTCCTAGAATACTAAGAATAACATTTTTGGAGACCCTGGGCTCCAAGACGGATAACCTAGCTTGCAACGAAGACAGCGCCAACATAATGGTGATAAAGACTATTGCTAATCTTACATCTTCTGCTTTAGAAAAATAGACAACCTTACACCCTGAAATTCATAGCAACGCTAAAACAGCCGGTAATTCTGAACATAAACCGTCAACACAAACATACAAAAATTACGTCAAGATCCCAAGCTGAACAATAACACAATCGGAGAAAAGCCCCAAGATTAAGTTAACCCGTCGTACCCTGTAACCTTAAAGCTAATGTCCCCGTTACACATTCACATGCGACGCACACTTACCCAACATAAATTAAAAATGTCCCACATTGCGCCGAAAATGAACTCAGGTGATTATGTGTTGAAGTTTTTAAGTTATGGTACCTATTAAAGGGGTTGGTTCTAACAGGTATAAGCTCGCTAATATGGAATTTGTTAGGTCGTAGTTTTCTGGTTTCGGCAAGGAATTATGACAGATTAAAAATACAAGATGTTACCACCCTATATCAACCTACGGGTATCGTAAGAGCCGACGCAGAGAACAGCACTGTAAAAGAAGGAAAACTTGCTACAAAGCCTATACCAAACCGTTTGGCCAGCGTGGTATAGTAGGCCAATACCTCCTTCCAGAGGAGAGGTCTAGTACAGCAGTGGACTGTTAAAGGCTAACAATGAAGGAATTTGTACAGTTTTTGGGGAGTGCTGATTTCAGCAATGCTAGCGTGCTCGATGCATGTGTAGCTCGATGTATGTGTGTGATGTAGCTGTGGAAAATGAAATTATGTTATTGTTTATATAAAAACTGACCATTGCTGATTGTCAGGCAGAATAATGTTGTTCAACATGTGTAAACATATGCGCTATAGTGCAATAGTTTGACACGCGCACCACGCCCATGTCACCGTTCTATTACTATTTATTTCTGTGTGTAGCCAACGTGGCTCAAACCAAAATTCGATCAGCGTTTGATACGTAATGTGGATAAAGTTGTACTAACTCCTCTATTGATCTTCTTTTCTCTATTTCAAGCGATAAGCAATAGTTTCGATGGGTTTCTTTGGCATGGCGCATGCAACATGCATGTGTCAGAATCAGGAAAGCTCCCTATAGTGTAGAGACAGTTTTGAAAGAGACAACAATCAAATCATACTTTCATTTATTCAGTTTGGCACAAGGATATATTTTTAGATTACGTCGTGATTCTACATTTACATTTAGAGCCCAGTTCGCAAAGCAAAGGCATAGAACCAAGAGAAAGAACGGGCAATAAAACTCTTGGTCACTCTCTTCAATAAGTAATAATTAACAAACAGTGGAACAGCCAATTTGTATCAAATATCAATGTTGTGGGTAGTTTTATATTACTAGAAAGGTCTGTCTTACAACAGAACATAATAAACATTATTTAGCATCAACACAATTTACTAAATGTATACCACAGGTATATAATCAAACTCATTGATACAACTTAATCCGCAGTATATTATTCTATCCTATATTACAATCTTTAATATCTCACAAATGATCAAACTACTCACAATATCAATAAGATAATGATTACACCATCTTACATTGTTTCCTAGATGATTAAACAAAAGAACAAACAACACAGAATATTGAAACACAGTGGCAGTTAAGTAGTCAGAACCATATCGTACCTGAGCAGTCGTCGAAGGAGAATAGGACGAGCTAGTCGAGCCTGTCGACTTATATAGCCAGCTTACACCTTATTTACGCGATTCACAGTTTAAATGTCAAACGTCATGTCAGTGTCATTTAACTGCCACCATCCTCTTACATATTAAGTATAAATACTTGGATATAAGTAATTTCAGCCTAAATATCATTACATATCTCTCACATGCATGTTATGAGAGCACAGAAAGTACCTATATGCGCGAAGATAACCGCTAACCATGAGTCGGGCGCTTACTTTAACCAATTATAGCAATTATTAAAATATCAAAGTATATAGTGTCAATGATCAGGTATTCCGAATCAGAATGTTGATTCTCATGATTGCCACAAACATTACTGATACTCGAACCGCACCTTAAATCAACAGCGAATGAAAGTACGCGCGACAAATGGTAAGAAGTAAACAACAGTTAGAGCAAAGTCAGAATATCACTGACTGAGTAACTCGCTCGGTATGAAGGCATAAATGATATTAGCATACATGAATAGTCTTGATTAGTGCTGCCTAGTTCAGCGCCTAAGTTAGGAGTCACGACAGTTCGTTCTATATGACGGAATTGCATTACCTCGCATACGGTCTGTAATCTGTAATAGGTAGTAGGTACCTATCAGTTATAGTCCTAAGTGTATGTCCTAAGTTTATATTAAAGGAGTATACCAAAGAAAAACAATCTAATCTTCGGCATAGCGCTATCCAGGCCACACACTCCCTAAGCTAGCCTAGGACATTCGCTAAAAAACAGTACGACTTGATGGTATAAAGATGTAGTTGATAGAATCGTTGCACTAGTCATACTAATACCTACCCGGTAAACTATATTTCATAACAGCTCAGTACGTGTTGTGGTTATTGTAAAACCCCAGCATCGCGAAAGTCTTATGAAGAAATTCTTACGACGCATAGTGGCGATTACAGAAAGACCACCTTAGCTGTCGTTTGGTTGAATTTCGCGATTTTAATGTTTTACGGTGACTACAGCGCGGTATAAGCTATTGTTCAATAGGCGTTTTTTATGCGCGTAACATAATGTATTTATACATTTATAGACTTCTGATCATAGACGAATTTAAACTGCTCGTCTTCGCATGCTAGGACATGTCGAACGAATGGGAGATGATCGCACTGTCCAAAGAGCATATCTCGAGCAACCAACGGGGCGTCATTCGGTATGTTTGCCCGAGATACCGCTGGAAAGAGGTTACCAATGTTCTAAAGGAAATGGGATTGTCCGACTGGTCAAACGTGACACAAAACAGAAAAAAAATGGCGCAACTTTATTTCGGAGACCAAGATCCACTTCGGGTCGCTGAGTCAGCGAAGTTAGTAATATATACTAGTAAGTATACCTGATATCGGAAACATAATAAACACGCTGTTAAACTAATGAATCGACGTAAAAAAATTGTAGCGACAATATTCTATCCTTTGTAAAATAGATTATTTGCCAATGATTTCGCCATCCTCATTGATCCAACATTACGCACATTTATGACACATTAGTGTATAGTTATGTAACTCGGTTTCACTTGAAACTACAAAAACATTGTAACATTATGTTTGCCATCAAACTACCTTGTTGGTCCAGTGTCGTAAGTACTTGCGTAACTGGTAATCTAGGGGTTTTACGTTCGATTTCCGAGTCAGACTGCGTGATTAAGTTTTTGTGACGGGAAATTATTAATAGCGCAAAATGAAGAGAAAAGCTAGTTTAACAAGTCAACTATTTATTTGAAAATGTATACCAATAGAAGCGGCGTGAAATTCTTGGGTCATCTGCTAATTATTTGAAAATAAGAAGTACCATAAACTCCAAGGGCACAGTAATAAAATGTAGCAATTTCCTTACCATCTTTATTCCTATGATAATAATATGTATAATGTAATAACAAAGAGAAGCGTAATAAAAATATAATTCTAAACAAAGATGAAACATGCAGATACCTTTGAAAGCATACCGAGCAGATTAACAATACCCCTAAAATGAGCAGTTCCTCATAAAATTTTCGTAAGCTCATCACGGCTCCTAATCGCGATAAGAGGCATTTAAGCCAGCAATAAACGCAGCAATCGCACTACGCATTCATATATAAAACGTAATTAAGTACGAGTCGGAGGTACGCTGGACGGCGCGCCTGTTAATCCGGGTAATAAAGAAAAATACCCGGGAAGCGACGGCTAATTGTTATAAACTGGGCAAACATGCAAATTGGACGAGAAAAGGACTTCCTCGGCGTTTTAATTCAAAAGTTATCTCGTTGGTGCCCGTCCACAGTCCACAACGACGGCTAGAGGCGCTCTCGGTCCCGCCCGACCCGCTACCTGACGACTTCGCTACGTTTTTTCTTCGTTTATCGAACGCCACAGCGCACAACGAGGGGCGAAGGAATCAATTCGCCGCCTGAACTTGTTTTGATTGATGAAACAACAATTTCGTTAAGAGAATTGTTTGGAAGTTCGGATTAGAGCCGGAGTAGGATAATGATATTGTAAACATCGGATTCAGTAAGGAGTCTCCGTAATATTTGTGTTTACTGCTTTCGAAGGGATGACTCAGCTATGTGCTAATCGGGATTAATTGTCACACAGCCTGATAGAATGAACTGAGCACCAATATCTTTTTGTTCTGTGTCGTAAAACATTTACGTCGGCACTCTGAGTACAAATACAGAATATGCATATAAATAAATTACCTCCAATATGAACGAGCACTAATGCACGCGCAACTCTAGAAACCCTCTTTATTATATGGCAATTTATTTTTAATGCACTTACAGTTATTGTTTCAGACTTTTCATTCGTTAAAACTTAAGTGTTTTCATTTCAACTTTAGTAAAGAAGCTATTTTGCTTTGAAATCGGTCTCATGTCGAGTCTCAGAACTTTTAGATCAAATTATTATTCGTGAAGTGCGAATTGGGGACTGGAGCTTTTACAGGCTGATGGGTACGAGACAATTTCTTAAATTTGGATGCTTTCTCTTAAAGTTGTTTCGTGAGATACAGAAAAATGGTAATGATGTAGTTGAAATTCCTTTGATTGCATTATGATACAGTCGGCGCATGAGCCCGGTTTATAGGAATTCTCTCGTTGGTAGATTTTTATCAATGATGGACTATTTCTTAAAAAACATAAGTCTTCTACAATTATAATAAACATTATACCAACGGACATAAATAATATCCAGACGAAAAAAACTAATGTGAAAAGTAAAATTAATGCAGAATAACCAAAACGTTATGTAAACGTACCACAAATACCTAAATATATTTTAGTACCTACCTCATCTTATTATTTTGAGAGATAGAGATCTTATTCTTGAAAAGACAATTGATATTATTACCCTTGTCCTATGTGTTCACCAATACTAATGATAATTATAATACATACATACATAGTCCCACGCCTATATCCCCGAAGAGGTAGGCAGAGGTATATTGCTACACCCACTTTTCGCCATACCGGGCACATTACCAGACTCCGAGCTGCTACTGAGAATTTCCTAACGGAAAAATCCAATAACACTTTGCCCGACCCGGAGATCGAACCCGAGACCTCCCAATCCCACGCGCACATTTATGCCGTGAGACCAACGAGGCAGTATAATTATAATAAAGGATGATAAATGCTTATTTTCATCCCACATTTGTCTATAACAATAAGTAATGAGGTAAAAATTGTATGCGTTTATTTAAGCCTTCGTGTCATACCTACATAAAACTTCTTACCAAAAGAGGCGTTTTGAATGATATAATTAGATTAAGTTTGCCAAAAAACATGGCCATGAATATGATGAGCTGATTATTGCCAAACGAATCAAGTTCATTAATCGAAAACAACTTTATTTTAAAGTTACCATGACCTATGAGAAATTGTGACACAAAGATGAAGTCCTTCGCCATTTAATTTTTGTTTTGCGTTTTGTAAATATTTTTCGAATTTATTGCTACAAAGTGTTTCTTGCAGTGCGCATGTGCATAGCGTTCTCTCTCAGTTTAATTGTTAAGCACAAGAAGAAATACGTGTTTACGTTTATTTAAAACGAGCTAAACCGTTAACCTACGAGAGGACGTTTTTGTGACGAAGTTCAGTGGATTAGTACAACTACCTAATACTGGAGGTATTTGGTGTGTGTGAAAAAAAAATACGCTACACTTGTGTCCTACCATAACAATTATATAGTCCATTTAAATGTTATTTTTTTAAGCTTAGCGTGCATTTGTCAGAGGACGCAATTTTATTTTATACATGTCTAGAGAGTGTTAGTGTAAAGTGAAAACCAAGTTAGTGGATCGCATTCCTTGTCCTGCTAAAACTATATTTCATTACAGCTCAGTACGTGTTGTGGTTATTGTAAAACCCCAGCATCGCGAAAGTCTTATGAAGAAACTCTTGCGATGCATAGTGGCGATGGCAGAAAGACCACTTTAGCTGTCGTTTGATTGAATTTCGCGATTTTAATGTTTTATGGTGACTACAGCGTGGTAAGCTTAGTTGGTCGCATTCCTTGTCCTGTGGTACAAATGGGTTTTTTCGTTTATCTGGCAAACTATTGCCCTGGCCCTACAGAGAAAATTGAAAACATGAAATTCTCTAAAACTTGGATCCCGTAGTATTTAGTCGCAAAATGAAAAATAACAAAGTTACAAACTAAATTCGAATGAAATTTGCAACAAATTGTCTTTTCAATGTTATAATTTTTTCGTCACCAGTAATAAAGAATACATTTAATTTGTCTTTCTTCTTCGTAAACAACCCAGCCTTCTAACTTGAGACTCTGCAGTAATTGTCACTCATTTATAGACTTTTAATAGACCCAAAAAACGGGGGTTGGAAAAAAAGGAGAAACTCTATCCCCGGGCATCTGAAATTGAAAGTTTTCACATCCAGAGGATGCTGAAATTTGTTCTGCAGTGCCTAATTGTTTTGGGGACACCTGTAGGAAAATAATTGGAGTTATTAAAATTCATTGAAGAAAATGATGAATTATCGGCAAAAATGCGACTTTCATCCAATTTTTTTGTCAAAACAATTATACCAGCGCTTGATCAGACCCTGTGCCATAGCCTGGCTCATCTCAAAGACTGGTGACACAGTTATAATGACAAAAAGTTAAAATTGCCAAAATACAACACTAAAGTTTCAGGGCCAAAGTAGCAGAGAATTTAATTTGCAACAAAAGACTCTTTTACACATTCTTGGTGCGGCAAAACGTTTACGAGATAATGAAGAAAAACGATCTCAGGTGCAGATAGTTTTTTGCACTCTTTCCAAGATGGTGGCCGAGGGACAAGAGGAACGACCCCACAAATTTGGATCAAGCTTTACACTAGCCCTCCCTAGTCCCTACACATCTGTAAAATAAAATTACGTCCTCTGATAAATGCAACCCCAAATAATCATCATTGTCTTGCCCTGGTCCCAATTTATTTGGGGTCGGCGCAGTATGTCCTTCGCTTCCATACTTCTCTGTCACCAGCCATCCGATCGTTTACCCCTTTCTCTTTCATATCCATTCTCACACAGTTGACACAGTCCATCAATCTTTTCCTTGGCCGTCCTTCCCTTTTCGTTCGTACCTTCTACATGCATATTCATAATTTTTTTACCTACGTACATCTCATATCACCGCATAACATGTCCATACCAGGCCTTGCAATGGACTAATAATATAACAAGAATAATATTGATATCTGTCACTGCACTATGATTTCAAAGTATCGATCATTGTCTTTAAGCTAAACTACTTGCAAAAAGGGTCCGTTTTAGAGCAAGTATAATGTTTAGTCTATAAAAGTTATTGCGGTGCAAATTCATGGCTCGGATTGTGGTATTAGCGAACTTTGCCCTTTCTTAAAATAAATAACTAGCATACCGTGTCATACATACATGTAAATAACCAAACCAATTAAAAAATAAATAATTCTAGATATTCTCCCATCTTACAAAAACTATAATATAATGATATGAACGAACCTATAGCAATATTTCTGGATTATTAAGTCCTCTGGACATCACACACAGACAAACGCATTAAGGAACAAGTGGTGCAACTAGTACGTAATAGTACCTAGTATTCAAATGTGTGCGATCATTTACTATGTTACATATGCACTAAGCACTTTCATTTGGCGCAATGCTAATTTAAATGCAGGAGAGCAGTTGACGCTCAGATATTTATCATATTATTAAACGCAAAAGCAAGTAATTCTGCATTAATATCGTGGAAAACGAAAAGACAGCTAGTATAAAAAGATCGCGACCGAATTTTACATCAAAATTTAATTCTAAAACACAGCTCTTAGATATTACGTAAAATTATAAGAAATACGTCAATTTAAATTCAAAGCAAATTCTTGGTAAACTATGATAACAAGTGAACACAAGATTACGTGTGAAACAGGCACAACTCGACCTCATCTTAACCTCATTACAAGCAAATAGAAAAAAGAACACTTGTCTCCGTTAGTGATCAACAATCAAGCAAGTAACTATCGGAGGTTTGCGTAGCTTAGCAAACACTACGCGTAGTTTACGCAACAGATCGTTGAAACACACTGCACAGATCACCAGGCCTTTCTATTAGTACTAGATAGGCTGTCCAACGCACAGCAGTTCCGCGCAAAAGTAAGTCATGAACTTGACCAGTGAACTTGCACCCAACCGGTTCCAAACTACATTTTACACCGCAGTGTTGTGACATACTAGTGTAGCCAAAAAATTCGCGCTCCATCCAAAAAATCGCCATCTTATCAAGTTCTCTTCAAACTCTTCAGTTTTTCATCTCGTGTTAATAGACCAATCTTAAAACATATTAAAATTCTGAATCACCAGCCATAAACGTAAAATGTTCATGTTCTTTTTAAAACTTCACCGAGATTACTTAATTAAAGCTCTGGGTTTTAGTGTTCTCCAGTGCACTTAGAGTATATAGGTACATGGCTTGATAGCTGTGAGGACTCAAACCTAGTGCACGAGCCACGAAACGTACGTACCTAGAGAATACAATGTCAACATTACCCCTTAGGAACTACGTAATGAGTCGGACACTTATCTTAAGTGTAAATTAAAATCATTCAGATTTTAGTGCTCCTCAGAACCCGTCTGCAAAAACCGGTAACGGCACCTCGGCTCAGTGTTACAAGGACAATGACAGTGTATCAGCTAGATGCAGGATAAAATAATGTGTGGAACTATTAAACCAACATGTTAAATAAATTGAAGATTTTCGCAATATTGTTGTGCGTGCAGTATGCGTATGGCTGGTTCTTACAATACACGCCCATAGTGGAAGTGAGTGAGGGCAAATTAAGAGGATTCCGAGGCCTTAACGGACAGAACCGGTATTATGGGATACCTTACGGCGTCAGCGAGAGATTCCAGGTGAGTTAGCTTTAACAATGCAAAAGTAATCTGCATAAGCATAACATGCATCATATGTAAATGTTTGTAATAAAGCTTAACCACATCAGACCATTATGACGCCAGGGGAAATATAAAGATCTTTATAGCAGCAAACATTTTATGAGTCTTTTCTTTTATTATACCTGATTATTACTTGAATACGTTACTTTTAATAGGCTTTTTCCAGTTATTTAAAAATGAATAAGCGTATGACCAACTTACACGAATCTTGAACTTTTTCCAGCCACCAAAACCGCCGAAGAAATGGAGCGGTGTATTCAACGCTATAATACAGTTCGACACCTGTGCTCAAGCTCTCTACATCTTTCATCTTGGTAGAGAGGATTGCCTGAGGCTAGATATTTACACTCCGAAGCATGCCAATCAAAATGTAAAGCTCCCAGTTCTAGTCTTCTTTCATGGAGGGGCGTACTATTTCGGCAGCAAGTGGCACTACGACCCCGAGTTTCTAGTCAAAAGGAATGTCATAGTCGTTATAGCCAATTACAGGTTGGGTGTTTTGGGGTTTCTTTGCTTAAACAATATAGCAAATCTTGGACTGAAGGATCAGTTGGCAGCTCTGAAATGGATACAGAAAAACATAGCAGCGTTTGGTGGTGACCCAGATAATGTTACTATTTCTGGTCAAAGTGCAGGTGCTTCCTCTGCATCAATGCATTTTCTATCGAAACAAAGTAAAGGATTGTTTCATAAAGCTATACTCATGAGTGGAGTGGCTCTTACCCCATGGGCATTTAATTTAGACCCGATCACGCCCGCCTTTGAAGACGCTGCAAAAATAAGAAGAGTCAGAAGTGATGCCGATATTTACAATACCTTCCTAAAAGCACCACTTGTTGATGTATTGAATGCAAGTCAAGGCTATTCTACTGATCCAAAGTACTTTAAGTATTCGCCATGCGGAGACGCTAACTTTACCGACCCGTTCTTTCACGACACACCTTACAACATAATCAAATCAGGCAATTTCAACAAAGTGCCAATGATCATCGGAGTAACCAATTTAGAAGGAATGTTGTTTTACAGCCTCAACGACCAAAGATCTTTAGAATATTTAGATAATAGTTTCCCACACAGGCTACCGTCAGTATTTTCGTGGTGCTCTGAAAAGGATAAAATAAAAATAGCCAGTAAAATTCGTTCACATTACTTTGGAAACAACAGTATATCGGCTTCTATCAACGGTTGTATGGACATGTATTCAGATTGGATAGCCTACAGTACTGTCGATGCATTTTCAAAGCTGATGGCTAAATACTCAAATAAGCCGGTATACAATTACTTGTTCACTCACGAGGGAGAGCGTAACTTCGCAAAGATCTTCTTCGACCGCGGCTTGGGGGTGAAAGGTGCGCTACATTCTGATGATATATTCTACATTTACAAGCCTGGAGGCATCACTTTACCAATGAATACTTTGGACCAACTTGTCATAAACAGATTCACCACGATGCTTACTAACTTTATGAAATTTGGGTGAGTATATTTAATTACATACAACTCATCATGCTTGTCCATTGGAAAAAATATACTGTTCAATTTCCTTTACGATATACTTACACCCCGATGACGCAATGAATTAGCTTTTAAACCCATTGGGCTTTATTACAAAACATGGTTTAAAAATAATACCAGGTTTAGACCTTGATGGAGAATTTTTAAAAGGACTTTTTGAGGCAAATAGTTACATATTTTTATTCGACATTTGTTCCAAAGAATTTTAATGACAATAATTTTAGAAAAATGTGTTTATAGTGCACGTAAAATCAATTTTCCGCAGGTAAGCTAAGGGCTAAACCTCGATTTATATTTAGTCCATATTTTGTAATAAGGCGGATTAGTTTTATAACATAGACTTCGGTAGAACAGAGATTTAAACTCTCATAACATAATATTATCATTTTCTATCATCTCACAAAAAGCTCACAAGCTAGATATGTGTCACCGAAATTTCTTTAACCACACTATAAAGATATCTTACCTACCTATAAATACCAGTTAATACATTCAGTAAATACTCGCTTACTCACTAAGCTGTTCCGTCGAGGCAAGCGGTAGTCGAGATTGTTTTTCTTTCATTTCTCAACGCATCGGATATAACTAAATGTAAACATGCAGTTTTACATTACATGCTATTCTGTTTGTTCACAAGTTAGACCGCGGTTGACGGCTGATGCAACTTTATGATTATGCTATTTATGTTACTTAAGTGTACCTAAACTTAACCTTAGTAAACTTATGTGCTTACAAAATGTATGTTGGAGCATTGCGCGTTACTTGAAATAACGTTTTATTACTTTGACCCTAAACCTGCAGCATGTAGTCATATTCTACCGGGACTCTATGAATAAGATAGACACTTTTTTTTTGGTGTCGGGTTGGAAAATCCTCATGGAGTCCCTCCGCCCTGGGGGGGGAAAGGAGGACTCTTCGTCTGTGACTCTGTGACTGTCAGACTCTTACTGACTAAAAACCAACCCGTGCTCCTCATGTACCCATGTGTCGGAGGGTACGGTTTCACCAAAGCATTCCTCGCTACCCCCTGACGGGTATTGGCCCGCCAGATGGTCAGGCGGGCCCCGAACGAAACCCCCTTGGCGGCGGATGAAGGTGTTGGGCTCCGCCGCCAAAACACCCAGCGGCCGCAGAGGATAGAGAGGACGGCAACGCAACACCGCATCTCCTCTTCCTCTGCGGCCCCACCGCTACGCAACGATGGTGCGCCCCCATTTGGTCGCGGGAGATAGGGCGCGCGGCAATGCAACACCGACACGCCTCTCTTCCCGCAACCGCACCCGACTGCGAGGGACAGACAGAATTGTCCCCGGAACCCGCACCTTGGTACGCATCCTACGCAGGCCTCACGCAAGCCCACGTGGAGCGTGGGGGATCCCGGGATCCCGCTTAGCTTCACCGTGGCCGCGTCGGTGTACCTCAAACCCACGGTTACTGAGCCCTCCCACCACGACAAGGTGGAGATCCCACGGGGGAGAATAAGATAGACACTGAAAATCTAAGACTAACATTCAAATACAAAAGCTTTTTAAATTAATAATTGATTCAATGTAAAATGCTAATACAGACTGGAATTAACCCAAATTATAAAATTTATTAATGAATTTTTATAAATTAAAAAGTGAGCGGTGAAGCGACCTTAATACATACTCAAAAAGAATTTTATCAAGGCATTTATCTTTATTCTTACAATCCGACCGGGCCGTTTATACTACACAATGTATAATTAGTGTACTCATGAAGTAGTATGTGTCGACACACGACTCATGAGACAGGACTTAAGTCATCTGTTGCAATAAGCATGCAGAACAAACTGACTCAGGACTATGACAAATAATATACTTTTATGATGGATTTTATAATTATGTTATTCTGATGGGTTTGGCTTCTTTTACATAGCGGCTACATACTACGTGGTCACCAAAATCAGTGTTATTTTATATGAAACTAGAAGATGCCCACAGCTAGTAAAATTTAGAAAAAAAGGCGGTATTTTATTTCTGCCCGATCTCGTGAGATTTTGGGAAATACTTTCTTAGTGCCCCCCCCCTACGGTCTTCAAGGAAAACAAATGCCAAATTTCGGCTTTGTACATTGTCTGCCAGTCAGTCAGTTACGCAAGAATTTAAAACATACAGATAAATATGAAATCAACTAAATAAATCAAGCCAATCTAATAATCGAAAGTGCACATTCACTAAATCAAATGATAATGGCTCATTCCACTTCATGCATATTTTAAAATAATATTATTAAAACACCCTTAAACGTATCTATAATAATTGTATAATGATTATAGGTACTTACTAGCTTACAAATAATTATTTTACATTAAAAAACAAGATATAAAAACAATTAAAATGCTTGCAGAGATCCTACACCGATGGCATCTAAACTCCTGCCGATTCGCTGGCCAGTCACTACCTCCAACAAGTCTCAAGTGATAAGGATAGACCGCCAGCTGTCAGTCTCCGAAACTCCTGAACAATTCAAGGGAGAGTTCTACCTTCGTCTGCTTTGTGAATACGGACAAACTGGCTTCGTGCCTTGTGAAAGTGTTATGCGATGCAATCTCGACTGATGTTATTGCTTGAATTTCTCATGAGTACAAATTGCATTCTGTTAATTGATGTTTTATTCCCGTCCTTTTAAGCATTGTTGTCCATACAGACCTACTTAACTACCTATGGACGCATCGCGCAAAAAATCGTGTAAAAAGCCTATTAAGTCTTCTAAATAACGCTACTTTTTCAGTGACCAATATGCTTTAATCGGTTTATGTTCCAAGATTCAAAAATCAGAATATCATGTCAGTCGGACAAATAGCATAGCTAAGATATGCATGTAAGTTTCACAAATTAAATCAACTCAAATGGGTACATAAAAGGTGTATAAATCTGTTCAGTTTATGTACCGTGAACGTCACATTCGTACCAATAGTTCATTCTCGGAAGTCGTAGGACATGTTGAGAGCACAACAACGTTTGAATGGTATCGCCAAAGTGCCGTCCGTCCACTAACATACAGCGTTATTGCTTCATAAATTCACAATCCATGTTAAAATACTTTAGAAGATTGCGCTCGGATACTAGTGTGGTATGAATAGTATGAAATATTCCGCTCCATACGTTTGTTGAGAATGCACTGCAAACAACGGTTGTGGGTCGATGGCGACGGCCCCTCACACGAAATGAAATAAACTATAAATCTGCAAACATGCTTGAGGGGCGCAGCAAACAGTCCGCGCACGATTTATAAATATGCAGATCAAATATTAAAAGGAGAGCCACAAGATCATCCCGGAACGGCCACAGAATATACTGGGACAGATGCCACGTCCCTTTCATTTCATATATTCGCCATGTAAAGCAAGTATCTTTATGGTAGAGCTAGAGCCAACTCGAACGGGCAATGCTATTTTTCTATTGCCTCACTTGAGACCAACGTGTAATCAATCCCTTCACCATCTGCGACTTTCAACTCTATCATGGTTCCGAAGACGTTTAAAAGTTGGTTACATAAAAAGATAGCTATGGATGTGCTCCTATTTCACCACCTATACATCTACTTTAGCTCGTTACAAATCGAATTTTTTTTTGTAATTCAAAATTGGGCAACTAAATAGAGAATTGTATTACTAGTTCTTTCTCATAGTTCTACGCCTGTGCCTCGCAAATGTGGCACAGAATGGAAATGTAGATTAAGTAATAAATCTATAATTTTTACGTTCATAAGCATCACCTTGCGAGCTAAGTAAACGTCGAGTGAGTTTGACCTCGGCTAGAAATAACTTCACCAATTCTACAAAAAATATGGAGAAACCTGCTCTGAATACCCTGCAAATACCTACAAATGCAAGGCAGGTACCTAACAAAATAAATGTCACCTCTCTGGCCATTTATAGTATATTAGGTATTTCATTATATACACCCACTCATTTAGCTTTTTATAAAACAGGCTAATATTCTTTGTACGTTCAAATTTCTACTTGACCAACTGCAAGTAATTGTTCCTTATAAGTGTATTAGACTGTGTAATAATTTGCTTAAAGAAATAACAAGTCGGTGCTCAACAAAATATAATCTTTAAAAACTAAACCCTAAGTTAAGTTCAAAGTCGCCCTAGAAAATTTGCTTGAAGTATTTACTGGGGCGAAAGCTTGGAGTAAAAAACCGTCAGAAGATTTTGTGTTTGATAAAAAACAATCTGTACCTATTTTTACATCTGTGTGTTTGTTTGATCCTTTCGTGGTGCCTGCAGCGCTGCACTGGCATCGTCTCAGAATAAATATTCAATGTTTTCATTCAATTTCTCGCGACCACCCCATCTCCCCGCTCCCTACGGCTGGACCTCAGATCTCCAAGTTGTTGGAACACCGACAAAGTGATATTCAATGAATTGACTACTCACTGTACTGTCGTACTGCACCGATATCAGTTTATTTACTTGTAAACTTTTTAAAGGGTTTGTTTGTGTTTTACCTTGAGTAGCGTGGACATTTTCTACTAAGTCACACAGAATGAAACTGCACTGTTCAATAGAGCGTTCATTCCCATCAAATGCAAATAACAAAACGATTTCACTACAACCTCTTGGATAGCTCCTATCAAACAAAAAGCTTCAGTTGAGTGTCATAACAAAGTACCATTTAAATATACCTTTGCCAATAAAATTGCAAACTATTGCAAAGCAACACCCCTACTTATTCCATCAATAAATATTCAGACGCCATAAAACACGGACAGTAAAAGTGCACTCAGCTCATTTTAAACACAAACTACTTACACGAACAGTTAAAATATCAAGAAGTGTAACAAAATCCTTGAGTGTCTTGTGGGTGTAATAAAGATAATATTAGTGGTGTTTGTTGTTCGTAACAATTTGGAATGAACAATAAACATAAATCGGTACAAGTTGCATAAAGGCGGCAGTGCGACAACCGACGGTAATGGCCTAACTTACTCAGGTAACAATGGACTTATTATTGCGAATCTTCGTGATATAAACGAATTTACAGGCGCAGGAACATCCCTAGAGGTCTGTAAACGGATAGCCAAATTTTATGAATATACTTAACAAGTTTTTAAAAGTGAATAAATACGTTTTTGTGACAGTATCTTCGTAGAAGTTTTTGGTTTGCGTACTTTCGAGATATCTTCGTTTGCAGTAGCAAATAAGCACAATAATGGTAAATGTATCAAAGCGGAGTATGTATAGTGGTAAAACGTTAACTGTTTTTAAGGACTGTATAAATAAACATTAACTTTGAGAAAGATTCTCAAAGTTATCGATTTTAAACTTGCACGATTTGTATACATCATACAATATTATTTAGCGGGTTTTAGTCGCGATAATTTACTTACTTAAAGGCATGAATACCTCTGTTATTTATGCATTTAAGTAAGTAAATTATTAATTAAATTTAGTGAATTGCAAAATTAGAGAATGTCGTCACAAATTTCTTGAGGTACCTACCTATTTATGTTTGGTACAATATAATTAATCTAACTAACAACGTCTTCTTGTTTCAAAGAATGGCAAATTAAAAACAATTTTGTTGTGTGTTCAAATAAGTCATGTCAAGATTTGATATGTATTAAAGCAATACTAAAATTGAAAATTCAAATTCTAATCGTCTGTTTCATAACGAACTATTGTCTATTAAAGCAGAGTTACAACGTAACAAAATTTTAGAATTCATGTTTTCATCTACCATCACCGTACCTACTGTACCTACTTTACTCTTTCACTGAACACAAATTACAAATTATTATTTATTTGTTTAAATGTGAATACACAGGTTGAAAATACGCATTTATGTTAAGCACAATTTCCATCTTAATTTTATGCTAGAGTGAGCCAGCTGCTGTAAAATGAGTTGACAGATCATAAGCTCAAAGGTTCGGTTAAATAAGGTTTGATAAATTTCCAAATAGTGTACTATAATATTATATTATTACCTTTCAGTGCCCGATATAAGTAAAGTATGACACGCAAAATTAAATTGTTAATTATCTCTTGCTTATCGGTGAAGGAAAACATCGTGAGGAAACCTGCATGTCTGAGAGTTCTCCATAATGTTCTCGAAAGACATGTGAAGTCTGAAGAAACCCGCACTTGGCCAGCGTGGTGGACTATGGCCTTACCCTTCTCATAGTGAGAAGAGGCCCGTGCCCAGCAGTGGGACATTATAAAGGGCTGATGATATATGACAGGCAAGACATAGTATAGACTGACATGACAACTGACCACGATATCATATTGAGAAGTTTTAATCGCAAAAGAAAATACCTATTATGTTTTCACTGTATTACTAATTCCACATAACTTTATAAAGAAAATAGTTAATTTTCGATCTGATAAAATAATTTAACTCTCACAACATGACACTTTTGAGTCTTACGGAGTGCCAAATGTGTTGTTTAATTTTACCTTACTCCAATAAATACACGGAAATAATATTGTACTTATTTAGTCTACGTTTTCTGTTCAGTGGAGTCTATCTCAGTTCCATTAGAATGTTGATAGGTTTAAACAGACATCTAACTTCACTAAGAGTCTAAATTCTCTCAAGTTAACATTCTACGCGAAGCCCCAAGTAGTGCGCGGGTCACTGAACCGTGAATAGCCTACAACACAAAATTGAGATTCCGTTTCAAGAGACAAATCAGATTTGCCTTTGTAATAAATAACATACAAGCTTGGCGTACAACTAGAGGTATAATATTGACAGGCGCTTTTATTGTCTAAGTTTATAATATTGTAAAGTACATGACAACAACGTCCGTGTGGTGACGGATTAAGAATACGGATTCTCACCACCCCATCTCATCATCCCATGGGTGTCGTAAGAGCCGACAGAGGGAGCATATTATACAGATAACAGACAACTGTAAGAAAAGGAAAACTTGATACAAACCCTATACCAACCCGTTTGGCCAGCGTAGTATAGTAGGCCAATTCCTCCTTTCAAAGGAGAGGCCTAGTCCAGCAGTGGACTGTTAAAGGCTGATGATGATGATGACATGACAACAAGCGTTATGCTTAAAAGGTGACACAAGCGATCTCGCATTGTAATAGACTATATGATATGACACGATTACACATGCGGTTATTTGAGACTTCCGCTCTGCTTTCGTGGCTTATAGGGTGATATTATATACTTAGCCTACCTTCTTCGATAAATGGGCTATCCAAGAAATGATTCAAATCGGACCAGTACTAGTAAATCCTGACATTAGCGCGTTCAACCAAATAAACAATCTTATTATATTGATATAGATTTCGGGGTACAGAGATAACATAAATGCTTCCTATAAGTTCTGTGGCAACATTTAACCATATGAAACTTGCGAAGCGACAGCCGAGTGGAGAGACTATAACAACATGAATGTAAGGTTCTAATCTAGGTCCTTGAAGTACACATTTTAATGGCTTTATATGAATCGTCCCAGAATACTATTAATAACATTTTAGGAGACCCTGGGCTCCAAGACAGATATCCTAGATTGCAACGAAGACAGCGCCAACATTATGGTGATAATGACTATAATATTGCTCATATTACATCTTCTGCTTTGGAAAATAGACAACCTTACACCCTGAAATTATTTTCAAAGCAAAGCTAAAACAGCCGGTAATTCTGAATATAAACCGTCAACACAAACATACAAAAATTACGTCAAGATCCCAAGCTGAACAATAACACAATCGGAGAAAAGCCCCAAGATTAACTTAACCCGTCTAACCCCGTAACCTTAAAGCTAATGTCCCCGTTACACATTCACATGCGACGCACACTTCGCCAACTTAAATTAAAAATGTCCCACATTGCGCCGAAAATTAACTCAGGTGATTATGTATTGAAGTTTTTAAGTTATGGTTCCTATTAAAGGGGTTGGTTCTAACAGGTGTAAGCTCGCTAATATGGTATTTGTTAGGTCGTAGTTTTTTGGTTTCGGCAAGGAATTATGACGGATTAAGAATACAGGATGTCATCACCCCATATCAACCCATGGGTGTTGTAAGAGCTGACGCAGAGAACAGCACTGTAGAAAAGAAAACTTGCTACAAAGCCTATACCAAACCGTTTTGCCAGCGTGGTATAGTAGGCCAATACATCCTTCCAGAGGAGAGGTCTAGTACAGCAGTGTACTGTTAAAGGCTGACACTGAAGGAATTTGTAGTTTTTGGGTAGTGCTGATTTCAGCAATGCTAGCTCTGCTAGACAGAAGTAGAGCAACCCTGACCAAAAATTTTGATGTTAGGTCATATTGTTGTTTTCATTGATGATCATAGGTGACAAGCCGCTGTCATTACCTAGTGGCTAAAAACGAGTGTAGCCAAAGTGGCTCAAACCAAAATTCGATCGGCGTTTGACACGTAATGTGGATAAAGTTGTACTAACTCCTCTATTAATCTTCTTTTCTCTAGTTCAAGCGATAAGCAATAGTTTCGATGGGTTTCTTTGGTATGGCGCCTATTGTTATGAGGGCACTGAAAGTACCTAGTATTTTATAGGTACATTGTGTATTATTATAACGCTAAATAATTCAACTGCAAATAATTTCACATACCTATGTATTGTATGTTAGCGTCCGTGTAGTCACTATAGGGAACCATTTGAAAACCAGCGCCACGCTTTATAAAAAGTATGGCATATGCTGAACTAGGCTCCCATTTGGCTAAGAATTTCACACTTTGAATAAGATGTTGCATTATTTTATGTCTATATACTCATCTGTTTTTTTCTTATTTGTGCATGATACATTTGTTTATTTTCATACCCATTCATTCTGTGTGGATTTCTTATTTGACCAAATAAACCATTTTTCTTTCTTTCTTTCTTTACCTATATGCGCGAAGATAACCACTAACTAGGAGTCGGGCGCTTACTTTAACCAATTATAGCAATTATTAAACTATCAAAGAGTAAGTATCATGGAGGAAAACAGTGTCAATGATCAGCTGTTCCGAATCAAAATGTTGATTCTCATGATTGCCACAAACATTACTGATACTCGAACCGCACCTTAAGTCAACAGCGAATGAAAGTACGCGCGACAAAAGGTAACAAGTAAACAACAGTTAGAGAAAATTCAGAATATCACTGACTGAGTAACTCGCTCGGTATGAAGGCATAAATGATATTAGCATACGTGAATAGTCTTGATTAGTGCTGCCTAGTTCGGCGTCTAAGTTAGGGCTCACGAAAGTTCGTTCTATATGACGGAATTGCATTACCTCGCATACGGTCTGTAATCTTTAATGTATCTATCGGTTACAGATCTAAGTGTATGAGCTAAGTTTGTATTAAAGGAGTATACCGAAGAAAAAACAATCTAATCATCGGCCTAGCGCTATCCAGGCCACACACTCCCTAAGCTAGCCTAGGATATTCGCTAAAAAACAGTACGACTTGATGGTATAAAGATGTAGTTGATAGAATCGTTGCACTACTTGCACTAGTCATACTCATACCTACCCGGTAAACTATATTTCATAACAGCTCAGTACGTGTTGTGGTTATTGTAAAACCCCAGCATCGCGAAAGTCTTATGAAGAAACTCTTACGACGCGTAGCTGTCGTTTGGTTGAATTTCGCGATTTTAATTTTTATGGTGAATACAGCGCGGTATAAGCTATTGTTCAATAGTCGTTTTTTATGTGCGTAACATAATGTATTTATACATATGTAGTAGTACTTCTGATCATAGGCGAATTTAAACTGCTCGACTTCGCTGGCTAGGACATGTCGAACGAATGGGAGATGATCGCACTGTCCAAAGAGCATCTCGGGCAATCAACGGGGCGTCGTCCGGTAGGTTGCCTAAGATACCGCTAGAAAGATGAAGTTGCCAAAATTCTAAAAGAATTGGGAGTGTCCGACTGGTCAAACGTGACACAAAACAGAAAAAAAATGGCGCAGCTTTATTTCGGAGACCAAGATCCACTTCGGGTCGCTGAGTCAGCGAAGTAAGTAATATATACTAGTAAGTATACCTACCTACCTGATATCGGAAACATAATAAACACGCTATTTAACTAATGAATCGACGTAAAAAAATTGTGGCCACAATATTCTATCCTTTGTAAAATAGATTATCTTAAATTGCCAAAGACTTCGTCATCCTCATTGACCCAACATTATGCACATTTATGACACATGAGTCATATAGTTATGTAACTCGGTTTCACTTGAAACTACAAAAACATTGTAACATTATGTTTACCATCAAACTACCTTGTTGGTCCAGTGTCGTAAGTACTTGCGTAACTGGTAATCTGGGGGTTTTACGTTCGATTTCCGAGTCAGACTGCGTGATTAAGTTTTTGTGACGGCGCAAAATGAAGAGAAAAGCTAGATTAACAACAGTCAACTATTTATTTGAAAATGTATACCAATAGAAGCGGCGTGAAATTCTTAGGTCATCTGCTAATTACTTGAAAATAAGAAGTACCATAAACTCCAAGAGCACAGTAATAAAATGTGGCAATTTCCTTACCATCTTTATTCCTATGATAAATAGTAATAACAAAGAAAGGGGTAATAAAAATATAATTCTAAACAAAGATGAAACATGCAGATACCTTTGAAAACATACCGAGCAGATTAACAATACCCCTAAAATGAGCAGTTCCTCATAAAATTTTCGTAAGCTCATCACGGCTCCTAATAAAGCAATCGCACTACGCATTCATATATAAAACGTAATTAAGTACGAGTCGGAGGTACGCTGGACGGCGCGCCTGTTAATCCGGGTAATAAAGAAAAATACCCGGGAAGCGACGGCTAATTGTTATAAACTGGGCAAACATGCAAATTGGACGAGGAAAGGACTTCCTCGGCGTTTTAATTCAAAAGTTATCTCGTTGGTGCCCGTCCACAGTCCACAACGACGGCTAGAGGCGCTCTCGGTCCCGCCCGACCCGCTACCCGACGACTTCGCTACGTTTTTTCTTCGTTTATCGAACGCCACAGCGCACAACGAGGGGCGAAGGAATCAATTCGCCGCCTGAATTTGTTTTGATTGATGAAACAACAATTTCGTTAAGAGAATTGTTTGGAAGTTCGGATTAGAGCCGGAGTAGGATAATGATATTGTAAACATCGGATTCAGTAAGTAGTCTCCGTAATATTTGTGTTTACTGCTTTCGAAGCGATGACTCAGCTATGTGCTAATCGGGATTAATTGTCACACAGACTGATAGAATGGACTGAGCACCAATATCTATTTGTTCTGTGTCGTAAAACATTTACGTCAGTACTCTGTGTACAAATAAAGAATATGCATATAAATAAATTACCTCCAATATGAACGAGCACTAATGCACGCGCAACTCTAGGAACCCTCTTTATTATATGGCAATTTATTTTTAATGCACTTACAGTTATTGTTTCAGGCTTTTCATTCGTTAAAACTTAAGTGTTTTCATTTCAACTTTAGTAAAGAAGCTATTTTGCTTTGAAATCGGTCTCATGTCGAGTCTCACAACTTTTAGATCAAATTATTATTCGTTGAAGTGCGAATTGGGGACTGGAGCTTTTACAGGCTGATGGGTACGAGACAACTTCTTAAATTTGGATGCTTTCTCTTAAAGTTGTTTCGTGAGATACAGAAAAATGGTAATTAGGTAGTTGAAATTCCTTTGATTGCATTATGATACAGTCGGCGCCTTAGCCCGGTTTATAGGAATTCTCTCGTTGGTAGATTTATTATCAATGATGGACTATTACTTAAAAACATAAGTCTTCTACAATTATAATAAACATTATACCAACGGACATAAATAATGTCCAGACTAAAAAAACTAATGTGAAATGTAAAATTAATGCAGAACAACCAAAACGTTACGTAAACGTACCACAAATACCTAAATATATTTTAGTACCTCATCTTATTATTTTGAGAGATATATAGAGATCTTATTCTTGAAAAGGCAATTGATATTATTACCCTTGTCCTATGTGTTCACCAATACTAATGATAATTATAATACATACATACATAGTCCCACGCCTATATCCCCGAAGAGGTAGGCAGAGGTATATTGCTACACCCACTTTTCGCCATACCGGGCACATTACCAGACTCTGAGCTGCTACTGAGAATTTCCTAACGGAAAAACCCAATAACACTTTGTTCGACCCGGAGATCGAACCCGAGAGTCCCGAGACCTCCCAATCCCACGCGCACATTTATGCCGTGAGACCAACGAGGCAGTATAATTATAATAAAGGATGATAAATGCTTATTTTCATCCCACATTTGTCTTTAACAATAAGTAATGAGGTAAAAATTGTATGCGTTTATTTAAGCCTTGGTGTCATACCTACATTAAACTTCTTACCAAAAGAGGCGTTTTGTATGATATAATTAGATTAAGTTTGCCAAAAAACATGGCCATGAATATGATGAGCTATTATTGCCAAACGAATCAACTTAATTAATCGAAAATCATTTTATTTCAAAGTTACCATGACCTATGAGATATTGCAACACAAAGATGAAGTCCTTCGCCATTTAAGTTTTGTTTTGCGTTTTGTAAATATTTTTCGAATTTATTGCTACAACGTGTTTCTTGCAGTGTGCATGTGTATAGCGTTCTCTCTCAGTGTATTGTTAAGCACAAGAAGAAATACGTGTTTACGTTTATTTAAAACGAGCTAAACCGTTAACCTACGAGAGGACGTTTTTGTGACGAAGTTCAGTGGATTAGTACAACTACCTAATACTGGAGGTATTTGGTGTGTGTGAAAAAAAATACGCTACACATGTGTCCTGGTTACCATTTAACATAATAATTGTATAGTCCATTGAAATGTTATTTGTTTTAGCTTAGCGTGCATTTGTCAGACGACGCAATTTTATTTTATGGATGACTAGAGGGGGTTAGTGTAAAGTGAAAATCAAGTTTGTTGGGTCGCATCCCTTGTGCTGCGGTACAAATGGATTTTTCGTTTATCTGACCAACTATTACACTGGCCCTACAGAAAAAATTGAAAACATGTTTAGTTGTAAATGAAATTCTCTACAACTTGGATCCCGTAGTTTAAGTCGCAAAATGAAAAATAACAAAGTTACAAACTAAATTCAAATGAAATTTGCAACAAATTGTCTTTTCAATTTTATATTTTTTTCGTCACCAAGTAATAAAGAATAGATACATTTAATTTGTCTTTCTTCTTCGTAAACAAGAACCAGCCTTCTAACTTGAGACTCTGTAGTGATTATCACTCATTTATAGACTGTTAATAGACCCAAAAAACGGGGGGTTGGGAAAAAGGGCAACTCCATCCCTGGGCATCTGAAGTTGAAAGTTTTCACATCCAAGGGATACTTTAATTTGTTCTGCAGGGCCTAATTGTTTTGGGGACACCTGTAGGAAAATAATTGGAGTTATTAAAATTCATTGAGGAAAATGATGAATTACAGGCAAAAATGCGACTTTCACACAAATTTTTAATCAAAAAATTTATACCAGCGCTTGGTCAGACCCTGTGCCAAAGCCTGGCTCATCTCAAAGACTGGTGACACAGTTATAATGACAAAACGTTAAAATTGTTACACTAAAGTTCACTAATATTCACTAAAGTTTCAGGGCCAAAGTAGTAGAAATTTTAATTTGCAACAAAAGACTCTTTTACACATTCTTGGTGCGGCAAAAAGTTTACGAGATAATGAAGAAAAACTATCTCAGGTGCAGATAATTTTCTGCACTCTTTCCAAGATGGCGGCCGAGGGTCAAGAGGTACTAGTACGAGATCCCGCGACAAATTAGCGCACTCATCGAGGTTTCGCTAAAACCTAATTTTTATATATGAGTGCACTAATTTGTCGCGGGATCTTAGACTATACGACCTCACAAATTTGGATAAGTTTTACACCAGCCTTCCCAAGTACTACTAAAATTACGTCTTCCGATAAATGCAACCCCAAATGTAACTTTTTAATGGACTAATAATCATCATTGTCTTGCCCTGGTGCCAATTTATTTGGGGTCGGCGCAGTATGTACTTCGCTTCCATACTTCTCTGTCACCAGTCATCCGATCGTTTATCCCATTCTCTTTCATATCCATCCTCACACAGTCCATCCATCTTTTCCTTGGCCGGCCTCTCCCTTTTCGTTCGTTCCTTCTTCATGCATATTCATAACTTATTTACCTACGTACATCTCATCTCTCCGCATAACATGTCCATACCAGGCCTTGCAATGGACTAATAATATAACAATAATAATATTGATATCTGTCACTGCACTGTGATTTCAAAGTATCGATCATTGTCTTTAAACCAAACTACTTACAAAAAGGGTCCATTTTAGAGCAAGTATAATGTTTAGTCTATAAAAAGTTATTGCGGTGCAAATTCATGGCTCGGATTGTGGTATTTAGCGAACTTTGCCCTTTCTTAAAATATAAAACTAGCATACCGTGTTATACATACATGTAAATAACCAAACCAATTCAAAAAATAAAATAACTTTAGATATTTTCCCATCTTACGAAAACTATATGAACGAACCTAGAGCAAGTGTATTTGCACTGTGGTAATATTTCTGGATTTTAAAGTCCTCTGGACATCACACACAGACAAACGCATTAAGTAACAAATGGTGCAACTAGTAATAGAACCTAGTATTCTAAATGTATGCGATCATTTACTATGTTACATATGCACTAAGTACTTTCATTTGGCGCAATGCTAATTGAAATAAGGAGAGCAGTTGACGCTCAAATATTACTCATATTATTAAACGCACAAGCATTAACAACGTGGAAAACGAAAAGACAGCTAGTATAAAAAGATCGCGAATTCTGCATCAAAATTTAATTTTAAAACACTGCACTTAATAAATAACGTAAAATGATAAGAAATACGTCACCTTAAATTCAAAGCAAACTCTTGGTAAACTATTATAACAAGGGAGCACAAGATTACGAGTGAAACAGGCACAACTCGACCTCATCTTAACATCATTACAAGCAAATAGAAGAAAAACACTTGTCTCCGTTAGTAATCAACAATCAAGCAAGTAACTATCGGAGGTTTGCGTAGCTTAGCAAACACTACACGTAGTTACGCAACAGATCGTTGAGACACACTGCACAGATCACCAGGCCTTTCTATTAGTACTAGATAGGCTGTCCAACGCACAGCAGTTCCGCGCAAAAGTAAGTCATGAACTTGACCAGTGAACTTGCACCCAACCGGTTCCAAACTACATTTTACGCCGCAGTGTTGTGACATACTTTCTAGTGTATCCAAAAAATTCGCGCTCCATCCAAAAAATCGCCATCTTATCAAGTTCTCTTCAAACTCTTCAGTTTTTCATCTCGTGTTAATGGACTAATCTTAAAACATATTAAAATTCTGAATCACCAGTCATAAACGTAAAATATTCATGTTCTTTTTAAAACTTCACCGAGATTACTTAATTAAAGCTCCGGGTTTTAGTGTTCTCCAGTGCACTTAGAGTATATAGGTACATGGCTTGATAGCTGTGAGGACTCGAACCTAGTGCACGAGCCACGAAACGTACGTACCTAGAGAACACAATGTCAACATTACCCCTTAGGAACTACGTAATGAGTCGGACACTTATCTTAACTGTAAATTAAAATCATTTAGATTGTAGTGCTCATCAGAACCCGTCTGCAAAAACCGGTAACGGCACCTCGGCTCAGTGTTACAAGGACAATGTCAGTGTATCAGCTAGATACAGGATAAAATAATGTGTGGAACTATTAAACCAACATGTTAAATAAATTGAAGATTTTCGCAATATTGTTGTGCGTGCAGTATGCGTATGGCTGGTTCTTACAATACACGCCCATAGTGGAAGTGAGTGAGGGCAAATTAAGAGGATTCCGAGGCCTTAACGGACAGAACCGGTATTATGGGATACCTTACGGTGTCAGCGAGAGATTCCAGGTGAGTTAGCTTTAACAATGCAAAAGTAATCTGCATAAGCATAACATGCATCATATGTAAATGTTTGTAATAAAGCTTAACCACATCTGACCATTATGACGCCGGGGGAAATATAAAGATCTTTATAGCAGCAAATATTTTATGAGTCTTTTCTTTTATTATACCTGATTATTACTTGAATACGTTACTTTTAATAGCCTTTTCCCAGTTATTAAAAAAGGAATAAGTTTATGACCAACTTACACGAATCTTGACTGTTTTCCAGCCTCCAAAACCGCCGAAGAAATGGAACGGTGTACTCAACGCGATAATCCAGTTCGACACCTGTGCTCAAGCTCTCTACATCTTCCATCTTGGTACAGAGGACTGCCTGAGGCTAGATATTTACACTCCGAAGCATGCCAATCAAAATGTAAAGCTCCCAGTTCTAGTCTTCTTTCATGGAGGGGCGTACTATTACGGCAGCAAGTGGCACTACGACCCCGAGTTTCTAGTCAAAAGGAATGTCATAGTTGTTATAGCCAATTACAGGGTGGGTGTTCTGGGGTTTCTTTGCCTAAACAATATAGCAAATCTTGGGTTAAAGGATCAGTTGGCAGCTCTGAAATGGATACAGAAAAATATAGCAGCGTTTGGTGGTGACCCAGATAATGTTACTATTTCTGGCCACAGTGCTGGTGCTACCTCTGCATCAATGCATTTTCTCTCGAAACAAAGTAAAGGATTGTTTCATAAAGCTATACTCATGAGTGGAGTGGCTCTTACCCCATGGGCATTTAATTTAGACCCGATCACGCCCGCCTTTGAAGACGCTGCAAAAATAAGAAGAGTCGGCAGTGATGCCGATATTTACAATACCTTCCTAAAAGCACCTCTTGTTGATGTATTGAATGCAAGTCAAGGCTATTCTACTGATCCAAAGTACTTTAAGTATTCGCCATGCGGAGACGCTAACTTTACCGACTCGTTCTTTCACGACACACCTTACAACATAATCAAATCAGGCAATTTCAACAAAGTACCGATGATCATCGGAGTAACCAATTTAGAAGGAATGTTGTTCTACAGCCTCAACGACCAAAGATCTTTAGAATATTTAGATAATAGTTTCCCACACAGGCTACCGTCAGTATTTTCGTGGTGTTCTGAAAAGGATAAAATAAAAATAGCCGATAAAATTCGTTCACATTACTTTGGAAACAACAGTATATCGGCTTCTATCAACGGTTCTTTGGACATGTATTCAGATTGGATAGCCTACAGTACCATTGATGCATTTTCAAAGCTGATGGCTAAATACTCAGATAAGCCGGTATACAATTACTTGTTCACTCATGAGGGAGAGCGTAACTTCGCAAAGATCTTCTACGACCGCGGCTTGGGGGTGAAAGGAGCGCTACATTCTGATGATATATTCTACATTTACAAGCCTGGAGGCATCACTTTACCAATGAATACTTTAGACCAACTTGTCATAAACAGATTCACCACGATGCTTACTAACTTTATGAAATTTGGGTGAGTATATTTAATTACATACATACAGCTCATCTTGCTTGTCCATTGGAAAAAATATACTGTTCAATTTCCTTAACGATATACTTATACCCAGATGACGCAATGAATTAGCTTTTAAACCCATTAGTTTTATAACATAGACTTCGGTAGAACAGAGATTTAAACTCTCATAACATAATATTTTCATTTTCTATCATCTCACAAAAAGCTCACAAGATAGATATGTGTCAACGAAAAATCTTTAACCACACTATAAAGATATCTTACATACCTATAAATACCAGTTAATACATTCAGTAAATACTCGCTTACTCACTAAGCTGTTCCGTCGAGGCAAGCGGTAGTCGAGATTGTTTTTCTTTCATTTCAGAACGCATCGGATATAACTAAATGTAAACATGCAGTTTCTGAATACACATATTACATGCTATCCTGTTTGTTCACAAGTTAGACTTAACTGGAGCTCGCGGTTGACGGCTGATGCAACTTTATGATTATGCTATTTATGTTACCTAAGTGTACCTAAACTTAACCTTAGCAAACTTGTGTGCTTACAAAATGCATGTTGGAGCATTGCGCGTTACTTGAATTAACGTCGAAATTACGTGTCGAAATGACGCTGTTTTATTACTTTGACCCTAAACCTGCCACGTGTAGTCATATTCTACTGGGACTCCATGAATATGATAGACACTGAAAATCTAAGACTAACATTCAAATACAAAAGTTTTCTAAATTTATAATTTATTTAAAATGCTAATACACTTGTTATTGACCCAAATTATAAAAAATATTAATGAATTTTTATAAAATAAAAAGTGAGCGGTGAAGCGACTTTAATACATACTCAAAAAGGATTTTATCAAGGCATTTATCTTTATTCTTACAATCCGACCGGGCCGTTTATTCTACACAATGTATAATTAGTGTACTCATAAAGTATGTAGTATGTGTCGACACACGACTCATGAGACAAGACTTAAGTCATCTGTTGCATGCAGAACAAACTGACTCAGGACTATGACAAATAATATACTTTTATGATGGATTTTATACTAATGTTATTCTGATGGGTTTGGCTTCTTTTACATAGTGGCTACATACAACGTGGTCACCAAAATCAGTATTATTGAAATATATTATATGAAACTAGAAAATGCCCGCAGCTATAACTGCGTTTTTCTGCTGTTTTTTTTCTAAATTTAGTTCTTTCTGCCCGATCACGGGTGATTTTGCGAAATACTGTCTTAGTGCAACCCTACTGTCCTCAAAAAAACACATGCCAAATATTGACTTTGTTACGTTGTCTGTCAGTCAGTCAGTTACGCAAGAATTTTAATCAGACAGATAAAAATGAAAACAACTTAATAAATCAAATTATATTGGGCTCATTCAGCTCCATACATATTTTAAAATAATATTGAAAAAAAAACACCCTTAAACGTAACTATAATCATTATATACTGATTATAAAACTACTACACTATTATAAGTACTTACTACAAATAATTATTTTACATTAATAAACAAGATAAGTATTATAACAATTTTAAATGTTTGCAGAGATCCTACACCGATAGAATCTAAACTCCTGCCGATTCGCTGGCCAGTCACTACCTCCAACAAGTCTCAAGTGATGAGGATAGACCGCCAGCTGTCAGTCTCCGAAACTCCTGAACAATTCAAGGGAGAGTTCTACCTTCGTCTGCTTTGTGAATACGGACAAACTGGCTTCGTGCCTTGTGAAAGTGCTATGCGATGCAATCTGAACTGATGTTATTGTTTGAATTTCTCATGAATACAAATTGCATTTTGTAAATTGATGTTTTATTCCCGTCCTTTTAAGTATTTTTGTCCATGCAGACCTACTTAACTTCCTATGGACGCATCGCGCAAAATTCGTGTAAAAAGCCTATTAAGTCTTCTAGATAACGCTACCTTTTCAGTGACCAATATGCTTTAATCGGTTTATGTTCCAAGATTCAAAAATCAGAATATCATGTCAGTCGGACAAACAGCACAACTAAGATATAGCATGTAAGTTTCACAAATTAAATCAACTCAAATGGGTACATAAAACGTGTATAAATCTGTTCAGTTTATGTACCGTGAACGTCACATTCGTACCAATAGTTCATTCTCGGAAGTCTTAGGACATGTTGAGAGCACAACAACGTTCGAATGGTATCGCCCAAGTGCCGTCCGTCCACTAACATACAGCGTTATTGCTTCATAAATTCACAATTCATGTTAAAATACTTTAGAAGATTGCGCTCGGATACTAGTGTGGTATGAAGAGTATGAAATATTCCGCTCCATACGTTTGTTGAGAATGCGCTGCAAACAACGGTTGAGGGTCGATGGCGACGGCCCCTCACACGAAATGAAATAAACTATAAATCTGCAAACATGCTTGAGGGGCGCAGCAAACAGTCCGCGCACGATTTATAAATATGCAGATCAAATATTAAAAGGAGAGCCACAAGATCATCCCGAAACGGCCACAGAATATGCTGGGACAGATGCCACGTCCCTTTCATTTCATATATTCACCATGTAGAGCAAGTATCTTTATGGTAGAGCTAGAGCCAGCTTGAATGGGCAATGCTATTTTACTATTGCCTCACTTGAGACCAACGTGTAATCAATCCTTTCACCATCTGCGACTTGCAACTCTATCAAGGTTCCGAAGACGTTTAAAAGTTGGTTACATAAAAAGATAGTTATGGATGCTCCTATTTCACCACCTACATATCTACTTTAGCTCGTTACAAATTGAAAATGTTGTTGTAATTCATAATTTGGCAACTAAATAGAGAATTGTATTACTAGTTTTTTCTCATAGTTCTACGCCTGTGCCTCGCAAACGAGGCACAGAATGGAAATGTAGAATCATTAAGTAATAAATCTGTAATTTTTACGTTCATAAGCATCACATTGCGAGCTAAGTAAACGTCAAGTGAGTTTGACCTCGACTAGAAATAACTTCACCAATCCTACAAAAAATATGGAGAAACATGCTCTGAATACCCTGCAAATACCTACAAATGCAAGGCAGGTATCTAACAAAATAAATGTCACCTCTCTGGCCATTTATGGTACATTAGGCATTTCATTATATACTCCCACTCATTTAGCTTTTTATAAAACAGGCTAATATTCTTTGTACGTTCAAATTTCTACTTGACCAACTGGAAGTAATTGTTCCTTATAAGTGTATTAGACTGTGTAATAATTTGCCTAAAAAAAAACAAGTCGGTGCTGAACAAAATATAATCCTTAAAAACTAAGACCTAAGTTAAGTTCAAAGTCGCCCAAGAAAATTTGCTTGAAGTATTTACTGGGGCGAAAGCTTGGAGTAAAAAACCGTCAGAAGATTTTGTGTTTGATAAAAAACATTCTGTACCTATTTTAACATCTGTGTGTTTGTTTGATCCTTGCGTGGAGCCCGCAGCGCTGCACTGGCATCGTCTCAGAATAAATATTCAATGTTTTCATTCAATTTCTCGCGACCACCCCCGTCTCCCCGCACTCTACAGCTGGACCTCAGATCTCCAAGTTGTTGGAATACCGATAAAGTGATATTCAATAAATTGACTACTCACTGTGCTGTCGTACTGCACCGATATCATTTTATTTATTTGTATTGCTTAACTTTTTAAAGGGTTTGTTTGTGTACCTTGAGTAGCGTGGAAGTTTTCTACTTATTTTCTAAAGCTGTAAGAAAGCTTGTGTAGATAGTTAGATACTTACGTTAAACCTTATTACCGACGTCTCTCATTGCTTGTAATTTGAAGTAGACATATTCGCACTACGGAAGGGATGGTAATTAAAAACAGTTTTTGCATTTTGTGTATAAAGTGTTATTAACTAAACAGTCAAAAACACTTTATATATACTACTTTTACCTACCTACCCGCTAACAGTAGTAAATAGGTAAACGCCTCGTACATAAAATGTGTATCTATAAATCTGGTCAGACAAAGCAATTATGGGTATCGAACGAACCTAGTCTGTTAAAACCTGACAGATTTCTATAGAAGTGTTGATTATCTGGAATCTTTGAGATGATTTTAAACAAAAACGAAATTTTGTTGCACGGCTTTCTATGGTTTCCTGTAGATGGAAAATCAATTAACAGTGATATAAAACAAAGCCCAAACTTCATCCGATATACGACAAAAAGACTTTTACACCCCAACTTGCCGTAGTAATTTACAAAGCTGTTTGGATTTTCTTTCACTATTAAAGTAAGGTGGGTGTCAGAAACAAACCACCTATATTATGGACTTTATCGCCTAATAGTGATGGGAAATTGTCTTGCCAAGAAAATCGGTAAGTACCTTCCGAAGGCAGGCTTAAGGCAATAACAAGGATTTAACAAATCAATCCAAATACCTACGAATGAAACTGAATTTAGCTAATATAAAAAAACGTAATTGAAATTTCCGCCCTCGCCATTTTTACCGGTATTATCAGAACCGGTTAGGACATAAATTAGAAATAATCATCGGTTCGAGCGAGGGACAAAATCACCTCCCTTTAATTTATTGAATTCGTCCCTCAATAATTTTTACAATTAACATAATTATTCAATGACTCGTTATCTACAGGCGGCGGTATAAATTCGTGTTTGTATTAAACCATTACCATATTGATGCCATATTTCAATTTTAGACGATTTTTAACGGACCGTGAGCCAATGGAGCTTTTGGAAATTCGATGAAGCTTAATTTTACAAGTTAATACCTGATGATATGTAATGACTAATGAGCTAAGTCTTACTGTGAAGGAAAAACATTCCAATGAGCTAAGTATTGAGTAGATAGATATAAGTCGCGTTTTCAGTATTTTCTCGCCCGGCTTAAAAACCTAAGAAGATTAGATGGGCAAGACTCAAAGTCTTGAATATGCGGTTACGGAGTAGAAGTGGAGAAACAAGAACTTTCTACTTACTCACGCATTCCACGCATTTTAGGAACGCAAATATTCTTGATTATGATCAAATACGTAGAGCAGCCTTGCGTCGTTCAAAAAGATATGAATGCTGAGAGGCGAGGCACAGCAGCTTCCAGCCTTCAATCTGGCTTTTCGCTAAAACTGAGACAGTACGACCGGATTCGTAAATACTTTTGAATTTCTAGTAGATTTGGTTTCCGTAGGTTTTCGCAGTGTTGCAATCTTGTATTGTCTTGAAGGATCAGAGGTTACAGACTAGTTTTGGGAAGTTTGTTTCTTTTCATAAGAATCATAAGCTAACATCAAATTTTAAATTAGAAAATGTGCATAAAATGTTTTATTACAAATGTAGACGTAGTTAGTACAAAATAGCTGATAAAAAGATAGCTGATATTCTGTCAAGCGGGCCTCGGGCTCCAAGCCAAGAAGCCTTGGATGCAACTGGGATAGCGCTAGGACGATGATGCTGTAGAAGGAGCTATGAATGTATCAAAACGATTTTAAATTAAATAAAATGAACTATGTCTGGAGACAGCGACAGCCCAGTGAAGATAACAGCAGATTGCAATGCAGAGGGTATCGGGTTCAAATCCAGGGCGTACAATGAAGACTTTACTTGACTTTAGAAAATGAGTGCGTATCAAATGGTAAATCTTTTGCCGCATGACTCAGAGAGCACGTCAAGCCGTTGGCCCCAGCTATCGTAAACATCTTTGACAGTCGTTACAGGGTTGCAGTACCCTTCAATATCCTACTGTTACTTGTATTAACCATGGATTATCGCTATCCCTTTGGGTTGCGGGCAGTGGCAGATCCAGGATTTAGTTTTGCCACCAACTAAAATGGGCAAACCATTTTGGTTTGGGTGGGAGCTTCCAACTAGTGATGTAAGGTTTTGTCTACTTAGGTAAACACACACTTCAGTAAAACAGATGCTTTTGGAGGTCTTGAACCTCTTTGTCCGACCCTCTATAGATCTAGCGAAGGTCAGGCGGCCCCGAGCTCCAAAACGAAAAAGGCAGCTGCAATAACGGTAAGAGAATGATGATGGAAATAAACGAAGCCTTCTGATTAAGATTGCCAGATGGCCGGAAAATCCGGCACTGTCCCAGAATTTTGCGTCTTGTTCCGTGTAGACGTTATTGTCCCGGATTTCGAACACCTAGAACTATTAGACCGGCTCATACACTAGCAACTAACTGACACGGACGGCAATCGAAGTACTCGAACTCGTGAAAAAAAATTCGTGTAAATGGTAGGTACTGTGTTGAGAATAAAAATGCAACGTACTTTGTGAAATGAAGTTGCATTTTATTTATTAGCCAATGCAGTCAGAAAACTCAATCAGACTCGAAGTTCAAGATCATCGTAACTTATTTCGTGCCATACTCTCTTAACCTCAACCGACATCTTTTAATTCGAGCCAATAGTCTCACTCCTCAATTTACTATTGGGACAAATCCCACCCTCACTCCCATAACTGTACCTATCAGCCATGTAGCCAGGTTCTGCAGCAGTGACCATAGAAGACTCCGAGTTTTGACACTCGTGAAGTCCCGGAGAAGGCTAAACTGTTTTGGAGCCCACGACAAATCTTATACTAGGTGATATATAAAGCTGAAAAGTTTGTTTGTTTGTTTGGTTGAACGCGCTAATCTCAGAAACTACTGGTTGGTTTGAAAAATTATTTCAGTGTTAGATAGCCCATTTATCGAGGAAGGCTATAGGCTACATAACATCGCGCTATGAGCGACGGGAGCGGAGCAGTAGCCTTAAATAATCCTCTAGTCTTAATATATAAAATCCTTGCGTTACTGACTGACTGACAGACACGCTACAGCCGAAACTATTGGGCGCAGGAAGCTGAAATTTGGCAGGAGGCTGAAAAAGTATGCTCCTTGGGGACCGTAGGGGTGCACTAAGAAGGGATTTCCCGAAATTCCCACGGAATCGTCCAAAACGGGTAAATTTAAAAAAATTGCAGGCGTAGCTGCTGGCGTCCTCTAGTTTAATGTAAAGTGTATTGGAGGAAAGGCTCTTTCTTTACCCTCTATTGTTTGTGGCTTATGAATGCTGCTATTTGTAGTGCCAACTGATAACGTTACTAACTATTGTATAAATTACGTTTGTATATTTACCGACATATCGAAATCTTAAGCGAGTATACTTTTGTGCTCCCTCAAAAATCTGTTGTATTTTAAATCTATAGCAATATTATAAAGGCGAAGGCAGTGATATCCTAGTGGAGATAACAACAGACTGCCATGCAGAGGGTATCGGGTTCAAATCCAAGGCGCTCACCAGTTCACCACTGACTTTTTGCAGTTATGTTCGTATTGAATGGTCAATCACGTATCGCTTGTCTCGTGTCTCGGAGAGCACGTTAAGCTGTTGGTCCCGGTTGTTATAAAGACCTTTGACAGTCGTTATAGAGCTTCAGTTCATTACCTCATGACCTCATACCACTGACACTAGTCTAAACCATGGAATATCGCTATCCCTTCGGGTTGCAGAGGTCAGAAAGGCAGTCGGTTTGTGGAAAAGTTAATGTTCAGCCAAATCCGGTTAGACTAGTAAGCGGACCCCGGGTTGAAACTGGGATGACGCTAGGAGGACTTTCTTTTTTGGTTTTCTTTTTTCAACTTCCACTAAGAACAAATCCTGTGTCGCGAGAGACTACTACTAAGTACAACCTACGGATACAGTGAACACTGAGACTCGAAGAAACAATTTATAGATCACAGAAAGTGTTGTCCTGTGTGGGAATCGAACCAACATCAATGTCAAGCGGCGAGCAGACCACTTAAACCACTACGCCAAACATGCAGTCCCAATGAAGATGATGACTTATACCTAGTTATTTATAAATGCAGCAGTGTGTTAGTATCTACAATCAAACAAGTCGGCGGTAGACCAGTTTAAAAAAAATCCCCTGGCTCGCTCATAGGGTCGAGGCACACTAGAAACTGGTTTTGTATATTCGAGTCTCAATGTGTGTGTAAAGTAGCACTGGAAGCGACGATGTCTTGCTGAGCGATTCTCGCCCTTATGGTGGTCTAGCGGGAAGTTGTTTGACTGTACTTAAGTTGCACCCAAGCAATGGTATGGTATGATTTTGAATGTGGAGAAAGTCAGGAGGCTAGAGAGTGACATGGACTAGTCTCCTACATAGGCGGGGCCGCGTTCCAAGCCTTCTTCATTAGGTATAGGTTATGCAATTGCACAGGCACAGACGTGAACTATCTTCGTAGAACGTTTTAAAGTATTTTAAACCATTTATACGCCATAAAGCTACATATTAGGTAAATATCCTTTAATAGAAATGCTACTGTGGTCCAGTGCATAGCGTATGCGTCTGCTGATCGAGAGGTCTCGGGTTCGATTCCAGGGTCA
This sequence comes from Euclidia mi, assembly GCA_944739405.2. NCBI lineage: Eukaryota > Metazoa > Arthropoda > Insecta > Lepidoptera > Erebidae > Euclidia > Euclidia mi. Next base: position 16,585,044 of record OX123197.2, read on the forward strand.
GGAAAAAGTGTTACTGGTTTTTCCGAATTTTCAGTAGCAGCACGGAATCTTGCAGTGCCTATTATCGGCAAATGGCTCATTTATTACTTCGGACCTACGAATTCATAAAATGGCGAAATGTGGGCGTAAAATTACACCTCTGTCAACCCCTTTGGGGATACAGGCGTGAGTCTATGTAAAAAAATCTTTGGAATGCTCTCGAACATAATACCTAGGGTCTAGGTGGATGGACAAAGGCGGACCTAATGCCCTAGGACTTAGGACATTAGGTCCGCCTTCGTCCATTTCTTTTGTTTTGTGCAAGAACTCTAAAATGCGTAATAACTTTTCTTAGGACCAAAACTACACAGTTCGGTTTGTTCCTCTAAAATGTCAATGCCAGCCAATCGCCGATTATCATGTATGTATGATATTTTGTACCATCCACACTCACATCTATTACCTTACGTAGTTGTTCTACGACAGGCGCGATACGACGATCAACATGGCTCACATTCTAAAACCAACGATCAACATGGCTCTACAACTGCGAATTTGCTTAGTAGCGTAGGTAGCACAGACATAGATCTACATAGATAACGCAAATGCATGCACTTCGCGTGTCTGAACTCCGACCAAGCGTCGAGCTTGGTCGCCACTAACTTCAGTCCCCGCGCGTCCGTTTTACCATTAAGTAAACTTTATTCACATTACGTTGCCGCTTTTGCTTCGGACGTTTGATCTGACGTTGTGTATTAGGAGACGATGAATATCGCACAAGCGATACTGTCGCGCATCGCTTCGACTTCGTGATACAGGCAACGTCACAGTAGGTATTAAAAAGTCGGCACGCTTGGTTTCAATACAAATCGTGATAGTTGCGTTATCTATGTAGATCTATATCTGTGGTAGGTAGCCTACCTAGCTAAATTTCAATCCGATTTGCAATCATATGAGCAACGGTAATATATGGGAATGATAAAATAAAAGTAATAAGTTCGTAGTACCTGTAGATTTCAAAGCTTCTGAAAAGATTCAAAGATCGTATAAACCAATATGGCTTCAGAGGATACCAAAACCTAGAAATTTATTCTAGGTCTTGGTATCCATCGCATATAATACAACTAGTTCCCTGTCACTATACGGTCTCTGCCTGTCTACTTTGAAACGGATATCAAATATTTATTTGCAATGATCTCTTCTAGGCACGGCTCATCAGCCTATCTGGAGTACCACAAGTTTCTTTATTAGCTCCAAAGACCTAATCAATTGAAAACTGTAAAGAATTAAAAATTATCCGTAGTATTTATTCGTGTCATTACTTAATACATTACATTACATTAAAAATATAGATCTTTTCATGACCAGGCAAATTCGTATAAAGAACCGGAGCAAACTATAATTCCAACTGTTGCCTAATAAATGTCATTTTCATCATTACACTAACTCGCATTAAACCTCCGAAACGTACTCAAGAAAATTACATAGGTAATAGCCCAGTGCTCTATTGCGCGTTTAGACTACTGGAAATGACTACCTCCGGCTCTGACGTCCTCATCTCCCTACTTTCCCTTCTCTACTGTTAATTTCTTCTTCTGTACTTATACCTCAGAGAGCACGGTAAGCCGTCGATCCCGGTTGTCATGAAGATCTTTGCCAGTCGTTATAGAGTCGTCAGTTCCGTCTAGATATAAACTGACACTAGTCTAAACCATGGAATATTGCTGTCCCTTCGGGTTGCGGAGGTCAGACAGGCAGTCGCTCTGTAGAAAAGCTAATATTCAGCCAAATCCAAACCAACAAATGTAACGGGTGCCAGGAATCGAACCTTTGCTAGTCCGCTACAGTGTGCTGGTAGTGTGTTGCTGACGTGTGCGTACGACGATGCGTGTTCTTCTATATGTGTGGACTGTATGGCTTCGATGTATTGGGGCCTAGTAAGCCCACGTTGGAACTGTGATAACGCTACGAGGATGATGACTTTTACTTCCTCTTCCTTTGTCTATTTATGTAAATGTGCTACGCTATTTACCAGGCAAGACTGTTCGCTAAGGTACTCAACCATTGACATTTTATACGTAAAATACTAGGATAATAGGGTAATAATCAAACTCAAGTAAGCGGTTTAAACATAATATATTATTAAAAAAGAAAACAATACAATATAAGAACAATATTGTAGACTGATCTTTACAGAACATATTACACGAGGTCTGGCAATCGGCGATGTCGTCTATTTTACACACAAACAGACATTAATGCGATAAATATTTTTTTATTTATTTATAGACTCACGCCTGTATCTCCGAAGGGGTAGGCAGAGGTGTAATATTACACCCACATTTCGCCATGAATTTTTAGGTCCCACGTAATAGGGAGCGAGCCTATTGTCGTACCGGGCACATGACTCCGTGCTGCTACTGAGAATTTCCTAACGGAAAACCCAATAACACTTTGCCCGACTCGGGAATCGAACCCGAGACCTCCCAATCCCACGCGCACTTTTATGCCGCGAGACCAACGAGGCAGTCGATAAATACTTAGCCATTATTCTCAATCACATTAATACCTGTTACATTACATACAAACTTATACACCAAATAAAAAATGACAATTACAAATGCGACCCCACATGCAAACCGAATTGCTTAGGAACTTGAATTACATAACATGCATCCCATACAAAATGACTGCTTTGATTTTAGCATTACATACAAATTGTAGGTCATTAACAATAATTATAGAAAATCGTTGGCGATCGCGATACGCTCCGAGATTACAAGACAACTTAGATGACATTACCGAAATTGCAATAGGTTACAATTAAATCAAAAGGATATCATACAAGGCCTTTAAATATAGGCCAAAAATAATTGCAACAATTATTTTTATCAATAAATTGAGTACAGTCCGTTCACAGTTATTTTACCTCTGACAGATGTCGGTGTTTATTTTCTTTATGTTGGAATTGTACTCTGTGATGACAGGAATGTAAAATAGGGTTACCCGTGCATAACATTTTACCCAATATTAGTGGAAATGCTTCAAAAATTCAATCGCTTGAAGCTCATGGCCGCAAAGTGGTTAGATTACCGCCATATCACTGCGAGCTAAACGCAATTGAACTTATGTGGAGTCTCATTAAAAGGCGAGTCACAAGCAAAAATTTAGGACAAGAGGCAACCAACATTGTGAATTTAGCTGAAGAACCTTTTCAATCTATCACTGCAGAAGACTGACAAAAACAATGCAAACATGAGCGCCACATTGAAGACAAGCTTCGTGAAACATATGGGTCTACGGATGCTGAAATGGACAGGTTCATAATAAAATTTAATTCTGAGTCTGATACAGAATCTGACAGCAGTTACGAATCATCATAACATTGGCAGTCCACATGAATTATTCTTATAGACTTACGCCTGTTTCCATGCTGGGGTAGGCAGAGGTGTAAAATTACACCCACATCATTCTTATTCAAAATAAATATGAAAATTAAATTTGCAGTTTTTGTATTTGATAATTGTTAACCTCACGTTAGCGTAATTATGATGCGTTTACCTTTGTATATTAAATAGACAACATTTTTATTATTACTACTTATCTTTATAGGAAATTAGTTATTTCGTAAGAAAATAAATGTACATGCATATAGCCTTGCCAATATCAAGAGGTTTTGTTACAAACATTACTTCCAAATATTTATTATTATCGCTTAGGCTTAGGCAATAAAAAAATAAGTACATTTTTAGCAATAATGTATATTTAAAATGGGAGTATTATATACCAAATATAGCAACACAACGCCCAGGTTGGCCAATCTAACAGCTAGAGGTAAAATAACTGTGAACGGACTATAATTATATTTTGATATTTATCATGGCACTTATATTATTGCTGCATTAATAGTATCTGTGCAGCGAAAGTTGATAGAAATGTAAAAAAGAAACATTTATATTTCATGAACTTACAATATTCGTTTCTATTTACATATTAATTATGTTTGACGGTACAGGAATTAATCCTGTACGCAGTCGGAAATCTTGACCATTTTGTGTATTGTATTAAATAAAATAGTCAAGAAATACATCAATAAAGCGATACACTCACCACTATTTCTAGAGCCACTAGTATTAACTTACTATGAAGTATATTTATTTCAATCGCTGCACAGATCATAATTACCATGTCTATAATAATATGATGTGTATAAGTTTGTTTGTATTTTATATAATTCGCCTCCTGCCACGACTCAGTCCGATATTATTGCTAATGCATTTAGTTTACCTTAAACAAACTCCAGCATATTTAAGTGTGCTGGAATCTACTTCGAAATCTGACTTTCTATACAACTACTATCCAATGATCCAACTGTCAGAATTTCTACTCTCAAACTGTCCCTAATAACTGTTCACATATCGATATAACAGATGGGCATAACACTCGACAAAATATAATCTAAATGCACTAATAATAAATCATATTCGTAATCTTAGTATCTCTACACTCGTCTCACGTTATATATCTCTATATTAAACTTTAGCGGAGTCACTGTTGCCGTATAGTCGAGTCTTTAAAAAACATTAGTTTGTTAGTCGATTTCTGACTAAAATTAACTGCTACAATTACCTGTACAGCGCACAACGAAACGATTTTCGATGCGTTATAAACAAAGATCGATATAAAAATATTTGTTGATAATAATCGACTTTTGTACATTTTCCAATCGACCGAGTGCCACAAAGTATCGAGATGGTAGGACTCGATCGAATTGATCACAAAAATATACACACGAAAATAAAATATAAAAAAGAACATACAACAACAGTGTTCCGCACGTTACAATTACCTTGTTTAATTTCTATAACGATATATTCTATAACATACGCTACTGACAATATACAGCGCATTTCGACACATAGTACAGCTACATTCGAATTAAACTCATGTCTCACAACGTCCGTATCGTTGAGGTCATATCGGAGCACACATTTATATTATTACTTTTTATTACACGTTATATTTCTCACTTCATAAATATAAAAATGTTCGAGGCGACGGAGCGATGAACGACAGGACGCGCCACTACAACTTAGTACAAAATCTATGAGCTCGATCGCATTAAATGGCAGTTAGAGACAATATTTCGCACGATAGATATCCCAAAATCACAACGTATCTCGATATTTTTTATGATAATAAGAATATTTAATTTAATGTCGCATCGCAGAGTCATCGCACCGCCGCCCTCAAACGACTCGTCACCTAAAGTAAAGCTTAAGCGACCGCCTGCTAAGCGTTAAACACGTTTATATTACACATATATTTGGCGTAAAACGTCTCACAACGCGCCCCGGGAAACACTCACGGTTAAACGAATCGAATCTAAGGCAATCTATGTGCGTCTCAGTATCAGATAGGTGCGAGGGTCGGTCTCTATGTACAGAAGTACGGCGGCCGTCGGCGACGCCACGGAGAACCGCAGCTGAAAAGCCCCACACCGCGGCAATGCCTCAATCGAGGCATGTAGGAGTATCGACCCCGGGGATCACGAACGACCGCGCTCAGCGTCGCCACAACCTCGCAACCGCGCCACGGAGATAATTCGTTGTAAGAAAGAGAGGGAGAAAGCCTCGGAGCCTCGGAGATGGTCGGGTTTAGTCGGGAGGGGTCCGGTAGATGAAGCGGTGGCGGCGGTGGTAGAAGAAGTCCTTGGCGGCGATGGTCTGCGCGGCGAGGTCGCGCGGCGGGAGGTATCAGCGGCGCAGCAGCGCGCGCAGGTCGGCGAAGGCGCATGCGCCGAGCCCGCCGCGCGACATGCGGCGCAGCAGCTCGCGCGAGTGCGACACGCACGCCTCCACCGGGGAGATCCACTTCATGCCCTGCGCCTCTGCGGGAACCATACACCACAACCATTAATTACTCATTTTGGCACGGTAATGTTGTCTATGCAGTATTTAAACCTCTAAACCAGGGATTCCCGGCAAGCATTTTGGGAATCCCTGCTCTAAACGCTCGGAACACAAGTCATAGCTACGGACTACGAGTTCGGCACGTAGTGTGTACACACTCAGTACGAATTCGGAGTGCATAGTATGACGATCCGACCATTTGTGTGAAGTTAAAATACTGTAAATATAACGCCCGTGCTTTCGTGAACCGCGAAAGTTTTCTGAAACACTAAACTTTTTTTTATAGTACCTAATTTATCGTAATTTACACATTTTCATTGGTAATTTTGAACTCCTATCACAAGAATACACATAAAAATATGACATCATATTGAAAGAACCAAATTACAAAATACCTACTACAATTACAGCACGCTATGTTTTCGATAAGGCCTTTTACTATGTAAAGCATAATACGGTTCCGCAAATACAGCAGTATCATCATATTGGGATACTTCTCTACATAATAACCACGTGCCTTATCAATAATGCATAAAACGAATCGATAAAAGGCTAGACTAGTATCACTACACCCCTTGCCTGGAGACCGGTTACCCTTGGGATGCCACAAGACTATGCACTAGGTCCTTACCATTTTGTCCTTAAGATTGTACTATTTTAAAAGTATAAATGGTTATTTCTGTTTAAAACTGCTATAAGGAGACTTGGGAACCTGGAATATACTAAGCAAACAAAACTGAGACACCCTGAAGGGCAAAATGTACATATGTGTATCGTCATACCGAGTATGGCGGAGTTGAGGGCTTCGCAGACAGCCTCCCGTCGCACGGGCTCAAGCTGCCAGCCAACGGGACTGTCCCACGGGTTACTGTACGCCAGAAGACTGAACGCGTCCTGCAATTGATAGAATAGATTATTTTGCATAAGCTGAATTAGAATGTGTACACATTTAAAATTACAATCGCTTGCAGGGTGTATATTTTAAAGCATAAGAAGATAACATTTCTAAGACAGCAGCTGCGCCTGCAAATCAATAACATTTGGCAAAAACTATAGCTTTGTTAAAACGATGAAAACTTATCCCAAATAACAAACATGTTGAACTTTTGAGGTACATAAGCTGCCATTATGGAGGCTATAAACGAGATATCGTCAGCAATGTCACGTTATTAGAAATGGTATACAAAGAAACCAAAAAGCAACTGTTTGCCTCCAACTAAATTTCTATAAAAAAACATACCCGCCGTAATATAATTGCAATTCATGTCTCAAGTTCAACAAATGCGCAAAAAGTAATTCAGTCTCACCTCCAACATTGATTTGACGAACTGATCCTGCTGCAGCTTTTGACTCATGGCGTAAAGTTCGCGTCCAAACGCGAGCATTCGTTCCACCGACGCTCGTGTTCCGCAGCTGCCGTCGCCCTCTATAGTAAACACGGCAATGGTTGCTGAATACTATGGTTTATCGAAGATGGACGTAAGGTGGTAGAGGGACAACGACCAATATAAACCAAATTGAAGAAATTGGTTTATATTGGCATTCACGTAATTCAAGAAAATAATGAATATTTTAAATCATTCTTCTTAAACGTATATTTGTTGTTACTGAAAACATCGCTAGCGTTAGGAATAAACGGACAACTTAATTAACACAACATCAAAACTAGAAAATACAATGTGGATCCCACAGTGTTGTCCCATGTGGGGATCGAACCCGACATACGGCGCAGTGCGGCGACTGCTTAAACTACAACGCCAACTGTTGAGTAAACTGGTATACATAAAACTATAGAAAAACATCCTCTCCTTGTTTATACTAATTATTTGACTTTTCGAAGTATTTCTTACCAATCTGTTCATTAAATTATCCTTTTGTCAAGATAATATACGAGGGTCAAACTGAAAGTTCTTAGAAAATCAAAAACTGATTACATTAGCCAGTTATTAGTTTTATTATATATTTTCAAAATATTGTCCATTGACGTCAATACACCGCTGCATGCGATGGAACCACTGGGAAAAGCACTTTGCCCACTCGTCCTTAGGGGTCTCTTCAATGGCATCGCGATACGCAGCCACCGCTTCTTCAGCATTCATAAACCGCTTTCCTTTAAGTTTTTCTTTAATTTTTGGAAATAAATAAAAATCACAAGGCGCGAGGTCGGGGCTATACGGCGGGTGACCCAGTAATTCAACGTTTGATGTCGCCAAATAGTCGATCGTTCGCTTGGCGGTGTGCGACGAGGCGTTGTCGTGGTGAAGGAGGATCCTACTGCGAGGTCGTTTCTCTCGAACTTTTTCCAAGACAAGTGGCAAACAATTGGTAGTGTACCATTCTGCAGAAACTGTTTTTTGATCCTCTAACACAATTGTTGCGAAATGACCTATCCTTCCAAAGAACGAGGCCACCATTTTTTTTCCCGCACTTCGATCTCTCTTCACTTTAGTTGGCAACTCCTCGAAAGGAAACACCCACTGAGCAGATTGTCTTTTGGTTTCAGGATCATAACAGTAAATCCAGCTTTCGTCACCTGTTAGTATGTCGAACACAGCATTTGAGTCACCTCCGTTAAATCTTTCAATCATTTTACGGCACCAATCCACACGATGAAGTTTTTGAGCCTTAGTCAAATTATGAGGTATCCACCGGGCGCAAAGCTTCCTGACCGCTAAATGTTCGTGGAGGATTTTGTGCACTTGACTCATACCGATGCCTAAGCTTGTCCGAATCTGCTGATAGGTCACTCTTTTGTCAGTCTCTATCATACGCCGCACAACACAGATGTTATTTTCAGTCGTCGCCGTAGAAGGCCGTCTCTCACGTACATCATCAGTGAGATTAGTGCGACCACGTTTAAACTCATTAAACCAGTTGTAAACAGTCGCACGAGATGGGGCTTCATCGTGAAAGGCCAATCGTAGTCTATCATAACTTTCTTGTTGACTTAAATGACATCGAAAGTCATAAAAAATCATTGCACGAAAATTTTCTCGTGTTAAATTCATGTTGACGTGACACAGACAATTTTCAATTTGCCGCCAAATCGTAAAACAAATGACAAATGAATGAAATATATACTCAGTAATATTGGCAAAGCGTTCTATTTTCAAATTTTAGAATATTTTTTTTATTATATTGTTTATAAGTGGCCAGTTCTAAGAACTTTCAGTTTGACCCTCGTACTAACTGTCATATTAAAAGAATACTCAATTAAGCTAGTTTTGAAAATGTATTTTTCTTTCCTACTTAGTCCCAATACCACCATTTATATACAGATTAGTTATTAGACTAGAACTAGAAAATAAAAATGATTAAACAAGTCTTCGTATTGCCGCCAAACGCATTGGAGAGCGAAAAAAATGCGATTCAAAATCGGTGCTTTGGAGGTAAAATAAAATCGTGTACGGTGGGCAAAAAAAGTATTTTAGTAGGTAGTAGATAGGTACCGATTACGGACCATGCATGTCATACCCATGACGGTAATATATGTATATTGACAGTTGATAGATATTAAATATAATAATATACGAGTATGTATATAAGAAGCGTTACTCTTGACATGCTGTACCGCTGTCACACCATCCCATGGATCGTCCATGCCGTGTAGACACATGCAACACACCATTACAACACACTACTACAACTAAGCCATTAAAGGCTTAGTAGCTATTTCAACTTAATTTACAAACACTTTTTATGCTATCAACGTTCAACCGTTACCATGTGGTAGTATTAATGACCAGATTTAAATTTTATTTTCTTCTGGATGTAAATGCTTATATTAATTTGAGTTTAATAAAGTAGCGTCTTAATCAAGAGTTGTTTCATTTTACATGATATCAATCCACAAAGGATTGGTACTGTATGTGGATAGATATTTCTTTTAGGTTTTCAGCTGCAAAACCAATGAAATTGGTAGCCAGATTTCCTAAGATGGCAATTTAAGTTCCTACTCCATTCAATATGGGATAATTTATTAGATATAGCTAATAATTGTCCCATAGATCTAAGATAATAATTTATAGCTAGACCTAGCAGTTTCCTATTTACCCTTCTTCCAATTACCTTGAGGAAATTGGCGAAGTTTTAGTTAGCTTATATTATAACATTACGCTAGAAATAAAATTACCTGAGTTACTCTTGTTACTGTTACAATAAATTATGTCTTATGAACATATTAACCATTAGCCAATGAATGTCCCGTTAAAGATCACCCATTCCAATATTACCCACTTAACTATATGCCGCTCAAAGAACTCCAGATCCCACATCTTTGACCAATATTAAACATTACATCAAATACACCATAGATACAGATCCCATATCTTTGACCAATATAATATTAAACATTACACCTAATACACTATAGATATTTGTAAATTAAGCTGAACATACACAAAAGACATATAAACTACATATACAATACTTACTGGACTGGTCACAAATGACGTCTACCCACCTTGACGATGATATAATACATTATTATAAAAAAGTTAATACAAGTGCTATGTCCACACTATAGAAAATATTATGGCTGAGTATGATGTCGAGGCCAAAATATCATGTCACACTAGCAGTAATTTCAGCAGGAAGGCTAATTACCAGTGCACTTTGCGCGATAGAAAACCTCTTATAATACTAGAAGAGTTGTATTATGCTGCATACTGGGCCAGCAAATTATGCAATGACCGTTTATGTAGGCCTTTCAAACATCTGATACTGTGTAAATAATATGACCAAGAAAATACTTGAAGCCATCAACCAAGAACTCTTTTTCATCAGAAACTGATACTCTATCAGACATATTTTTTCATTTTCTATTATGCGGCATATTTATCCAGTGCAGTGGAGCTTTAGCAGTGTAGTTAGTTATAGGTAAAAGCACATCTACGAAACCGTAAGCTAGCTAACAACTGGCTTAGAATAAAGACAGCTTCACATAATTCACAAGCACAGGGCGGAAATCAGGAGTCCAGCTAAATTTAGTGTAATAATAAAACAAATGTAATTATTTGCCAACAATGAGAGTACACGAGTGCTAACTGCCAATGAAAGTGTCTACAATAGTCGAAGCGATGATACCAAGGTTTGTTCTGGTTCCTACCCAAACAAGTACTTTAGAGGAAAAGCTCCTGTGTTCAAATGAAATTTAATAGTGAATCCACACACGCTCAGAGCACTATAGCCCGTACGTTTCACGAGGCGGGCGGACTCGGGCTTGTGTGCACACACTTTTATCTCATTTTTGTTGCAAATTTAAAACACAGCTCCCCGTCTAGTAGGCGACCCGCAAGCGATCGCTGGCCGCCTACAAGATAGTTGAAGCGTTGGTTTAAGGCGTCGGAACCAGAGGCTCGGCTTGAACACAGAAGACAAGTGATTACCCACCCGCGAGGTAGTCGGGCATGAGAGCGGCGATGCTGGCCGTGACGCCCGGCATCCCCTTCACCAGCGGCAGCCGCGCACCTACAAGCACGCCAACTGTCACCCTCCGCCCGGTGACGTCACCGAGCGCGACCCACCCGCCCCCACCGCGCACGCCGACCGCGGACACAGGCGAGCCCTCACGAACATACCCGAGTCTTCACGAACATACCCGAACAAGGACTAATCGAATTCGATCGAATAGATAGCCGACTAAATATCGTAGATGGTAAAAATTGACGACTGTACCGCGGTCGCTGTGACAGCACTGTTGTTTTAGCAATAGCGTGCTTGAGATGCAAGTTAAAAATACTACGAATTATTTACTATAAGGAGACCTGACAAAAGCTACTAGTTTTATTTCTACACACCTGAATTAATATCTTACCGAATCGCCTGCCTTTCCCCGTAAAAAAAATATTAAAACTATAACTTGCACCTCTAGTTACTCTTAACATGCGTAAGCGATGACTCACGCGAACTAAACTCAACTGAACGAAAAAATAAAACAAAATATGCTCTCAAGTGCCGATGAGTGATCCGATTCTAAATGTAAATGTTACATGAGCGGTTAGTTAAAAAGCCAATTTAAAATCGACTAAACACATGCTAAATTACTAAATGAGTTTTTATTTTAATCGCATCCACACTTTAAAATTGCTAGTCTAAAAAAAAGTCATTAGTCTGGTAAACTACTAAGCTAATTATTTTTATTTCTTAATAGATTAAAAATTATAAATGTGGATGCCTTTTGCAACACAACAAATGTATATTTGCCGATGCAAAAGTTTTTGTTTATTTGCCGTGATCATGCAATTATGATAAATATAAAATTATTTTTGAAAATTCAATTTTACTTTAAATACTTCGCCGTGCCCTAAATACTTAAAACGCCAATTATACACCTGTACCATATTTGCCAATTAATTAAACATAATAATGGCAAACAGAAATAGGTAATTAACATATTAATTAAAGCATAAGTCCTCCTATGATGCTAACACCGTGTGGTTAACATACAAAACCACAAACTAAATACAGTTTCTACCGTTTTAACTAGTGCAGTAGCTTAAAATGTATATTTATATGTCAAACCAATTATTTACGTAAGGATGGGATGGTAGTAACGGAGAAACAGCCGAGGAATCAACGATTTCGGCGAATAAATTCTCACAACCATCTTTATCCATAAACAAGGCATAGATAATTATTGGATTTTTTATAATCTATGTTAATAAACTATACCAGTATATACATTGTCATGCAAACTAAAGAAACGAGCGAATAATAATAAAACAATGATAAATGTCACTAAATAAATAATAATAATGGATGATTATGGTGTGCAAATAATAAATAAATCTTAATACAAAAAAAAATGTTATTATAACTAATTAGGTACATAAAGTTAATAATATCTGTTCATATTTTGTTTGTAATACTTATAATTAAATATACTTTTTATGTAATTGCCAATTATATTATATATAATATTAATAATTTTAATAGGTCTGCATAATTATAACATTTATAACATAGGACTGTGGGCCATAAACTGAATTAAGCTGCAATTGCTTCAGGTGTATATGGGAAACCTTTTTTACAAAGAGTTTCGTTAAGAGGCAAGCAAACTTTATTTTAAAAAGGAAATAATAGTTCATTTTTTAAATAAATAAATTTTAGAATACCATATCGTGAGATTCGAACTCACGTTCCACATCAAGCCAAAATGTGGCTTGTTCTTTCTGAAATAGGTTTTGTTTTTGGTTACATTGACTAGTGAGGTATAGTACATTACCTGCGTGCGCGCCGTTGGTTTGAGCGGGAGGCGACATATCCACGTCGCCGTCGTGCGACCGACTGTCTTCTTCTATCGTGTCGGATACACCTGGCAAAACGACGGAAATATGTTAATTAATAGAGTATTCAAAAAGCCAGTTTCGAGCATGGAATTGGGAACTGGCAACTGGTTCCTAGACCGAAACGTCCGCTTTTTTTTGTCAATACTGTGTTCAGGTGCATTAAATATGCACTGAATTTTAGTAGGTCTAAACCCGTAGTTCTAATATAACTAACAGGATCTTTATTAGAGAACTACAAACGTCCGAAGCAGCGCTCTGACATTGCTAGCTTGCTCAGACTTTAACTACCAAGTTGTATACTTTGGAGATCAAAATAGTAAAAATATAGAAAGAATTAGTAGTGATGTGCCGAGTCGCTGTTTTGATGGATCGAGTCGACTCGAGTCAGTTTCGAATCATGACTCGATTCCCTGATTCGAGACCAGTACTCGAATTCTATGTTTGGTATTCGAATATTGACTCGAGTCCAACTGGACTCGAGTCTAGAAATTCGAGTCCAGAATTCGAGTCTGAAAATTCAAGGCTAGAACTAGAGTCCGATTTTAGAACAAAAGGGAAAAATGAAAAGGAGTTAACTTCAAACAGCGTGTAGGTTAGGTTAAGCCTTACGACACAACAATAATAAAAGTAGGGGGTAGTTGAAGAATTATCAATCTGAGTCGAGTAAATAATAGGATGAGATTTTTTTAGGTGCTAACATATTAGTTGTGTTTTTGAAATCTTTAAATACGGAGTCACAGTTTTTGCACTTTATTTTACCGCCGTCCACTTTCTCAAAACACTTCCATACACCTGAGGATTTCCTCCTCGGCGCCATTCTAAAATAAAGTGAATTACAATCTAGTCTCTTTACTTCCGGTATTAATATACAATTAAATAAATTCAGTCAGTAGAACTCAGTACTCACAATAACTGCTAACTGACACAAAATAAAGAAATCAAAACAAAAAGATGCAGGTTCAACTTCAAACTCGTTTGTATTATTAGGCACGCGCCACTTCATTGCTTAAGTAAACAGTTTGCGAGTACGAGCGAGTTAACCAAACTCGAATACAAGACTCGAGTCAGTTGGACTCGCATAAATAGAATCAAGTTAGCGAGTACGAATCGATTCTTCCTGACTCGAGTACCGGAATCGAGTCCGGAGTACTCGAATCAAAATAAATTGGTATTCGAGTAGGCGAGTTCTAAGCAGGAATCGAGTCTGACTCGAGTCGAATTAGATTCTAGTTGTAATATTTATGTACCTAACGAATAACTCGCGTAATAGTGATCGCATCGCAACAAAGCGACCGTTTGATGAGCGTGACTGGTATAACCAAATTCGAAACGTCAGAGCATACAAAAAGTGTTTTGGTCCATAAATAAAAATAATAAGAAACCCAGAGATAAATATGAGATTGTGCAAAACTATTATATAGATTTATTTATTTATTTTATTTAGGTACACAAAACAGAACATAGTACAAGAACATAGATTGGCTTATAAATATTACAGTTTTGTTTTAAACTAAGTTCCTAACTATGTGTACAATTACTTTATAATTATTTTTACTATCGGAGTTTAAGATAATTGAACGTCCATCATCGATATATAATACTACCCAGATATCGTGTCCGCGCCAAAAAACCGTCTCGGCAAATAACGGCTCGCTTGACAGCGCGATCGTATATTGTGTTTAGTTGGTTTGAAACACAGCCAACACCAATACGTTTCACAATGCCGCAGTGCCTAATAAAAAGTTGCAAAAATAATGCCCGAAAATGCAATTTAACGGATGGAGTATCTAACTTACGGTAAGTAAATAAAAAATAAGTAATATTTTAAGCTAAGAATTACCAAATTATATCATATTTTGAACGAAATTAATGATTTATTCTGCCATAAAAAACGCACGTCAAAAAATCTTGGCAAGTCACAGATAACAGTGATAAGACATACACAAACCAGAACAGTAGATGCATGGAGTCGATTTCTTTTTGTAATAATTTTTAAATAGTTTGTTACCAGAACAACGAAATTGGTTGTTTAAAATTGGTTAAGGATATTTGAATAATTTGTTTTTTTAACCACTTACGAATTAATTTGAAAGCTTAGTGCCTTCCGTTTGGTATCATTTTAATTTTGTCCAATTTGAAGGTGGTTTAGTGTTTTGTTAAAAAAATATTATGTTTATGTAATTAAGTTACTATAATGCGTGTTGTGTGTACCTACCTATTAAAGGTGTGCATTCAGAACCTACGTAATTGTAATAGGCTTGATATGCTTATTTTATGTGAAATGTCTGTTGGTGAACCTAAATAAATAAATATAACTGTCATTGTACCATGAAGATTGAAGATGATTATAGAGATATGGAATTGAGCTGTATTTTTATTTGTCACATCCTGCGATATCTAGCTTGGTGAGCCGTCGACAATTAATACATTTGAAAACAGGCGTACTTAAATTTTTGTGTACACTACAGTGCATAAAAGGTAAATTAACATTATACGCAAAAAGTAAGGCTATAACTACTATTATATAACGATGCCGCGGGGACCTGGTATATTCATATTATAAATTATTTTAGTGTTCTGCGCGAGTCCATATGTGTCATAGTCCATACCATGTAGTAAAATTCGAATTCAAAATTCGAAAAAATAAGAAAATAAACGAATATGACATTTCTTGTCACGACTGGTCGTAAGTATTAGATAACATTTTTATGATTTGTCACTTTATTACTCGGTCTCGTGGTTGTAATTTGGTTGAACTTAACTGTTTTAAAACATTTGTCTCTGTTTGGTAGGAATCAAATGCCGCGGACAGATTTTAGCTAAGATTTTGTACGTTTATTCATAGATAGAAAATGGATTCAGTTGCCGATTCTGAACAAAGTACTTTCAGGATGTGCATTTAAACTTGTTACATGTTGTATAGTATGACTTGGCATGATGTCCAAATCGAGTAGACTTTGGCTTGGTGATGTGTTTTTTGACAGTGTTTATACTTAAACATAGTAGTGTGTGGTTTTTACCGTTGGAGTGTGTATCGTGCGAGTGTCCGTTGGCGGGAGGGCCGGGCGGCGCGCGGGAGGTGTGCGAGATGACGGACGT
Organism: Euclidia mi; assembly: GCA_944739405.2. Lineage (NCBI taxonomy): Eukaryota > Metazoa > Arthropoda > Insecta > Lepidoptera > Erebidae > Euclidia > Euclidia mi. The sequence continues at coordinate 16,601,323 of OX123197.2, forward strand.
GGCCACGCCGTTGGCGCCGCCCTTCTCGCCGCACACCTGCAAACCACAAACATGCCGTTACACTCACTTTATTTACTCACAGAACATCTGAATTAACAGGTGGCAAACTATTAACATTAGGTATCCACATATTGTCTATCACTGATGTATGAGATAAAATGTATAGAGTGTAATAAAATCAATCAAATGTTCTTTAACGCGGCTCACGTAGGAACGAGTTAACGCGAACGCGAAAATATCAAAACAACTGATGGCGTTCGCTTCAACTCGTGCCGCGCCGCATCGCACGTCACGTGCATTTGGTCACGTAGGCCACGTCAATAGGTATCGACGGTTTGTTTTTGCCGCGCCGCTCCGCATCGCGTTCATCTCCAGACCGCTCACGTAGGACGCCCCGTAACTTTTTATACATAACCTATAATGCCTTTGACCGAATGACAATTTGCCAGAATTTATTAACTCTAATAATTATGTAGCTCGATCGCCTTGCCGATGGGCCCCGAAACCACCAGCCTTTATACTATTTATTTTATGTAGTAGGTATGTACCTCAGAATCGGAGCCGTTGACCATCTCGACGACTCAACTGGCGGTACTTGAGTAGGAACAGCAGGTCGAGGTCGCGCTCCAGCAGGCCGGGGTACAGCGCGCGCGTCAGCTCACCAGCACCAGCACTGATACTATGTAGTATGTACTCAGAGTCGGAGAAGTTGACCATCTCGACGAACTGGCGGTACTTGAGCAGGAATCGCAGGTCGAGGTCGCGCTCCAGCAGGCCGGGGTACAGCGCGCGCGTCAGCTCACCAGCACCAGCTCTGATACTATGTAGTATGTACCTCAGAGTCGGAGCCGTTGACCATCTCGACGAACTGGCGGTACTTGAGCAGGAACAGCAGGTCGAGGTCGCGCTCCAGCAGGCCGGGGTACAGCGCGCGCGTCAGCTCACCAGCACCAGCTCTGATACTATGTAGTATGTACCTCAGAGTCGGAGCCGTTGACCATCTCGACGAACTGGCGGTACTTGAGCAGGAACAGCAGGTCGAGGTCGCGCTCCAGCAGGCCGGGGTACAGCGCGCGCGTCAGTTCGATCGCCTCGCCAATGCGCCCCGACACCACCAGCTTTGATACTCCTGCAACGTTTTGACACAAGCCATGTATGAGCGTACATAAGGCGTCGGTCTCGGCTATCATGATGATCCTTGAGAGTAAGTACCCCTAAATAAACTGATTAGTAAGCGTAAACTGGGGGCACGGGCTACAAGACGAAAAGTCTTGGCTACAACTAGGATAACGCTAGGACAATGATGATGCTCAAGTGCCTACACTTATGATGATGCTGAGTATAAAAACTGACCACTATGCCCCAGTGTCTGAGGGTTTTATCAAGAAAACACTAAAAAGTAATTTGTCTTTTAAAGGAAATAGATGCTTTTGGAAGGGGCTTGAGGCTTTTAGACCTCTCTGTATCCGACCTTATCATGCCCTCAGAATGAGAAAATTTCCTTTGTGAAAATATACGCAAAGTGGCTACTAGTGCCTGGATACGAAGAGCCGAACATTGAGTAGTCCATTGAAATGTTAAATTTTTTGAGCTTGGCGTGCATTTGTCAGAAGGCGCAATTTTATTTCATAGATGTCAACAGAGGGTTAGTGTAAAGTTAAATCCAAGTTTGTGGGGTTCCAGCCCTTGAGAGAAATAAGCTTTATGAATTATATGAACAGAAAGTAATTAATAAAAATGATGAACAATTTTGTCAATATGTAAGAAATTATTCTAAGTTATTTAAAATCTTGTCGTGAAGCTAAGAAACTTTATTTAAAATCAAAAATTAAAAACAGTGACAATAAAATAAAAGCAACGTGGGATATTATAATCAATGAGACTGGAAGGGTCAAGATTAAAAGTAACAATTACACTCTTCAATTAAATAAAAAGATATTAAAATCAGATTTTGAGGTTGCCACAGCATTTGAAATTTCTTCACAGACATTCCAGTCTCAACCACTAAATCCCTGAACTCGTCCCCTAATGACGCCGAATCTCTATTGAAACAAAATGTCAACAGGTGTAACATTTAATTTAGTTTTAGTTATGTCACTGACAGAGATATTGTCAAAGCTTTTAATACCCTTAATTTGAAGAAGACTAGTGATATTTGGAGTAATTCTGTTGTGATTACGAAATCCATAATCAACACAGTAGCACCTGAACTGGCAATGATTTTCAATAGATGCATTGACTGTGGTGTGTTTCCTGATCAAATGAAAAGTAGTAAAGTAATTCCGTTATTTAAATCAGGTAGCACATCTGACCCCACAAATTAAAGGCCAATATCTGTGCTACCCACGTTTAGTAAAATTAAAAAAAAAAAATCTAGGTCAGCTTCAAATTAATTTTAATAACAATAAGCTGTTACATGAAAAACAATTTGGCTTTACTAGGGGTCGCTCAACTACCGATGCTGGAGTTGAGCTTTTAGATAGTATTTTTGATGCCTGTGAGGAGTCGCATCATGCTTTGGGAGTCTTTTGTGACTTATCTAAGGCTTTTGATTGCGTTTTTCATGAAACATTGATCAGGAAATTACATTACTATGGAGTTAAGAACACTGCTTTGGATCTCCTAACATCATATTTGACTAATAGGATACAGAGAGTTGAAGAAAAGTTTCTATGGGTTCCCATTGTGACCACTAGGTTCAATTCTTGGTCCATTCCTTTTCCTTGTATATATTAATGATTTGCCATATATAATGCAAAATAATGAAGAGATAGTGTTATTTGCTGACGATACATCACTTCAAAAAAAAAAAAAAAAGCGCGGCAAAGTAATGTCATTAAAAATTCGCTCTGCAGTTTAATTATTACAAACAAATATTTAAATGCGAGTGATCACACTTTGTGTGATTTAAACGTGTTGTAAATTAACTGTAGTGTCATATTTATTAAAATAAACCGGTTCCGTTATCCACCTGCCGCGAAAAGCGCGCGAGCGCATTTGCTGGCCCAACTCGGCGTATTGGAATGTGACCCGTATTACAATGGAATACGATCGACTTTACAATAACAGCAATAGCGTAAACAACATTAACGAAGACTTGGATCAACAACTTGTGGATGAAATAACAAAATCAATGGATATGGATGTCATACAACATGTGGAGGGGAAAAAACGCAACATAGAAGAAGAGGACTCGTCGTGGACTACGGTTAGTAGGAAAAAATCTAAAAGTAGGGAGAATATACAACAGGATTTATCGGTACAAGTTTGCGTCACTACCAAAGACAAACTGCCCAAACAATTTACTTTAGCGAGATTATTGAAACAACATGAAATAACTGGCATTACTAAAGTCAAATACGTAAACTTGTATAAACTGTTGATTTCTTTTGAGGACGAATTAATGGCTGAAAAGTTTATACTTTCTCCTGCTTTTGATGAACTTGGTTGGCGACGACAAAAGACTTGGGAGATAGGTTTTTCTAACGGTATTATTCGTAACATTGACGTTGACATATCGGAGAAGGAGCTACTCGAACAGATTTATTCTGACAATGAAGTTATGTCAGCCACACGGCTTAACAGAAAGAATACAGAAGGATGGACACCTAGTGAGACTGTCAAATTATGCTTCAAGGGCGCTTCCGTACCTAGTCATGTATACCTATACGAGCTGAAGATTAAGGTCGAAAACTACGTTTTCCCTGTTACACAGTGCTCTAAATGCTGGCGCTTCGGTCATTCTGCAAAGATGTGTCCCTCTCACAAAATTATTTGTCCAAAATGTACGGGTTATCATGCTAACTGCGACAAAATAGTTTTCAAATGTGTCAACTGTAACGGTAAACACATGGCTCTTTCTAAGACTTGTCCCATATACAAAAAAGAGAAACGTATCAGAGAGCTGATGTCGGAGTACAATTGCACATACCAGAGAGCTTTGATGGCATATGTACCACCATCCCCTCGTTCAGACCCAAACGAAACTATAAGTGCCGAACATACTGAAGTAGTCCCTCAAAAAAACCCTCTATGGATGACTGAATGTTCTACATCTTACTCTGAAATTGTTAAGAAAAATACACCACCGATATCACAGACCAAGAATACGCCTAAAAAGAAGCCCCGCAAAAAACAGAAGACACCCATTTATCTAAGCGAAAATGTTATAGTAGATGTTGAAATATCGACCTCAGAGGAATCAACAGACGAACACCAGACAAGAGTATACGAAGATACCCAGCCTTCTTCAAAGACCAGCAGAGCAGACTCACAATCTCCATTTCAAGAACTGTTACAAAAGATGAAAGACGGTATACAAGCAAAGAAGGAAAGTATAGTAGAAACAATTAAATTATGGTTTCGAAATATAGTTGATTGGCTTACTAGTTTGGTATTGGATATTATGCCTGATTTTGGCAACCTGAAATCATTTTTATTTGCCAATCATGGCTAATTGTTGTCATCAAATTACTTGCTTGAACATTATACAGTGGAACGCTCGTAGTTTAAAACCTAAGTTAAATGTATTTGAGCAGTTATTGTACCAGGAAAAAATTCATATAGCAGCAATCAGCGAAACATGGCTTGAACCAGATACCCAACTTAACATCAGTGAGTATAACATATTCCGTCATGACAGAGACGCCGGTTACGGAGGAGTTGCAATCCTAACGCACAAGTCTATCCAAGCTCAAGGTATGCCTATTCAAACTAATATGCCGGACGTTGAATTAATTCACATAAAGTTGCATAACTGTGATCAAATTGAAAACATTATCGCTGTTTATTGTCCGCCTGAATTGCGAATAAGTACTTTAGTTTGGGATAGGTTATTTTCTATTGAAAATAGAAAAACCCTTTTATTGGGTGATTTCAATGGTCATCATACAACCTGGTCCTATAAAACGGACATTAGGGGTACTCAAATTCTAGATTCAATGCTTGATCATAATTATGTAATTTTGAATGACGGAAATTCAACGCGTATACAGTTGGTTGATGGTAACGTAAGATCATCTTCGCCTGACATTACTTTTATTTCTGCCGATATTTCTCTTAATTTTAACTGGATGGTTTTAAATGAAACGCTGGGTAGCGATCACATGGTTATAAAAATAAAAACTTCATTTCATTGTAATAGTTTACCACAACACAAACGTAACTTTAAGCTTGCTAAATGGTCTGAATATGAAGAATGTTCGGCAGCTTTATTTAACAATTTTATTTATCACGCAGATAATCTTCAAAGTGCCTACGACACATTCACAAAGTATTTGAATGAGGCAGCTGATAAATGTATTCCTGGTAGTAAAATATATTTAAACCCTTGTCACAAATTTCGTCCGAAACCATACTGGAATCCGGCCTTGAGTAAATCAGTAGCATGCAGACGGTTAGCACTTAGCAATTTTAGACGCAATCCAACTCCTCAAAATTATGATATTCTTAAAGAGAAAATTGCAGATACACAAAGACTGATCCGCAAAACTCGTAGGACAGCTTGGGAAAAGTTCTGTACATCAATTGATGAAAAAGCCTCTAGTGCTGAAGTATGGCAAAAGTTAAAATGGCTTAAAGGCTATAGGGCACCAAAGCAATTTGTTAACCCAGATAAAATTACCTGTCTTTTACAAAAACTATGTCCCGACTATGTATCTCGTCCCAAACAGTTGTTTAATAGTCAGAACGTTGATTTTGATGCTAATATCACATTAGCAGAATTAAACAAAAACATAAAAAATAAAGATACAGCTCCCGGAGACGATGACATATCATATAGCATGATAAAACATCTTCCCATTAATGCTAAATTAATATTAGTGCGGCTATATAACGATTTTTATTCTCAAGGATTTATACCCAGACAATGGAGAAACATAAAGATAATTCCAATTCCTAAACCTGGCAGAAATATTAACGATATATCATCTCTCCGACCCATCTCACTGATATCTTGTCTTTGCAAGATATTGCATTCAATTATTCAAAAACGTTTAGAATGGTACTTAGAAAAAAACAATCTATTCTCAGAAAATACATTAGGTTTCAGAAAATGTAGATCTTGTATGGACAATCTATCTAGATTGATAATTCAGATTCAGAAAGGATTTTGTAAGAATTATGTTACAGTGGGTTGTTTTATTGATATCGAGGATGCATACAACAATTTGGATATAAATAGTTTATTAAACAAATTAGACAGTTTAGGTGTGGGACAGAAAATGTGTAATTATTTATGGCAATTTCTCCATGAGAGACATCTTAAAGTTAAAATGAATAACACCTTGCTTGTACGTATTACTGAACGGGGAGTGGCTCAGGGTGATCCCCTCTCTCCGTTGTTATTTAATATAGCAACTATGGATATTTGCAACAATCTAAATAATGAAACCATACATGTATCGCAATACGCGGACGATTTTGTGTTATACGCCACCGATTCAAATGCTATGCTAGCGGCTAACTTATTACAGGTACCATTAAACTCGATAAGACACATATTATTTAACCTGGGACTTGAGATCTCATCCTCAAAAACTAAAATATGTGTGTTTAAGAAGGGAGTTAATAGATCTAACGTATCGCTTAATGTTGACGGTTCAAGGTTAGAAATGGTTAGATCAATAAAATATCTAGGTTTGTGGCTAGATAGATCTCTCAGATGGGCGAAACATATAAATGAAATTGTTGATAAAGCTGCTGGATATCTCAACGTTTTAAAAGTGCTAGCTAACCCCAAATATGGCATACATCCTATGCATTTAAGGAGGGTTTATATGGCTCTTGTGCGAAGTAGACTGGATTACGGCAGCGTTTTATATGGGGATAGTTGTCAATCACATCTTTATAAAATAGAAAAGATACAGAATCAATCAATGCGAATAATTGGTGGTTTTATCAAAACAACACCTATACACGTTATGAATAACGAAATGCACTTACCACCTTTACAAATACGTCGAATATTCTTAGCTGGCAAATATTGGCTGAAATGCAAGTCGTTACAATGTAATAATACCATTATTGAACTATTGGAAGAGCTTTTGTTAATGATAAATTCTTGGAGTAGGAAAAATAAACCCATTTTAGTTGAAACCCATACAGAATTTAAGAATATTCAGATATATACAACGCAAGAATTGGAAATGTTTACATTTGATAGTTGGATTAGTTACATAGACATTTCAAATACCATTATACTCAGAATTAATAATGTTAATAAACCAAAACAATATTATAATTCAAACTCATTAAAGGATATTTGTAATGAGTATTTGGATGAATCGTACTGTAATTATTATAAAATATTTACAGATGGCTCGAAAGAACACAACGGGACAGGTGCAGCGTTTTTTGATCAAGAACAGGATAGTTACATTTTATTCAAAATTAATACAAATTTATCCATAATGTATATTGAACTCTTGGCTATTAGTGAAGCACTATCCTATGTTAATTCAATTAATCATAATAAAATTGTAATACTAACAGATTCTAAAAGTGCCCTCCAACACATAGCTCGTTGTACCTCAACTGTTCGAGGATCACCGATAGCATACATGATTATAAATCAAATTCTGGAGATACAAAGGAAAAATATAACCATTAAACTTCAGTGGATTCCTTCCCATATTGGTATCTACGGAAACGATCGAGTAGATTCTTTGGCGAAAATAGCTTGCTCTGATGGCATACTAATAAATATCAGACCCTACTTCCAAGACTGTCTGCATCTGGTCAGGAAACGCTGCTATCTGTTATGGAATGAGTACTTCGATGAGCGATCCAAAGAGAAAGGTATCTGGTACAGGACCATACAGCCTGATGTTTTAAAGAGTCCCTGGTTTGATAACTGCTCCTTAAATAGACGAACTTGTGTTACTGCAATGAGACTGCGATCTGGACATATTCCATCAAGAAAGTTTAAGCATCTTATGAGTTTAGCTCCATCTCCTAATTGTGAAGAGTGTGACGTTGTCGAGGACGTATACCACATTTTGATGGAATGTGTTCGAAACGACAGTATACGGATGAGGCTATGTTTTAATATTGATGTCGGAGCTTGTAATAGTGCTTTGGCCACTCCCATGTCAGGAGACGCCAAGACACTATACAAACTATATAATTTTATTTTGTAATATATTATTTTTGTGTGTTAAATGTAAGTAGATAGAAAAAATGGAGCGTCATCGTCACAAATGACGAAGCTCCGTAAATAAATGATTTAAAAAAAAAAAAATACATCACTTATTTTTGAACTTAGACGACAACAATCAAATAATGACGATGTAAATAACGCTCTCTCTAAAGTAGTTAAATGGTTCACTGCTAAAAAAATACTGTTAAATGAAAGAAAAACAAAATGTATACGATTTTCAAGACCGAATGTAAAACAAGTTAAACCTAACATATGTTTGAATGGAGAAGAGTTGGATCTTATAGATAACACCGTATTCTGAGGCATAACCTTAGATTCTAAGCTACAGTGGGGCCCACATATAGGTCAGTTGTCGAATAGACTTAGCTCTGCAGCGTACGTGGTTTATAAAATTCGTCAGTTAACGGATAAAGATACGGCCAGATTAGTATATTTTAGTTATTTCCACAGCATAATATCATATTATGCCATTTTATTATGGGGCCACGCAGCTGACATTCAAACTGTGTTTGTACTGCAGAAGCGGGCTATTCGTGCAATCTACAGTCTTGGTTCAAGATATTCACTGAGGGAAAAAATTAAAGAAATTAAGATAATGACTGTCGCATCTCAATACATTTATGAGAACTTGTTATATGTCAGGAAAAATATAAATATGTTTTCTAAATTACGTACATTTTTATTATTTTTACATATTGTTTACAACATGTATTTTACCATGTATTAGCATGTAAAGTTGTAAGTACGATGTGGGCATTAATAAACATTTAAAGAAATAGTTGTGGCAACCTGTCTGATGGCTTAGGCTGAAATGCTTATGCATACACCTTCTGATGGCGTGGAGAGTGATACAGATCGTGCTGGCTCCCTCAATCAAGGTTGAGCCGTACGATTGCTATTGAATGCGGGCCATCAGTGGGCCGAGTCAGTCAAAAGCGTCAGACGATATCCTGCACTGTACTTGCATACTAAAACCCTTTTTTGTCTGGACTTTAAAAGATCAAGAAAAGACTAAAGAAATTGAAGTGACAAAAAAAGCAATAACTCTTAAGTTTGTTTCGGCCTTTCTTCTCAAGAAGTCATTTAGCTAGGAAAAGCCTGCATCATCTAGAATAGGGTTTTGACTTGTATAAGTGTTGTAAACAACCAAAATGCAGAAATAAATATGTCTTTATGTCTTTATGTCTTGTCCTGCGGCCGCTATCTTGAAAAGAGTTGTACAAATGGGTTTTCTAGTATATCTAGCAAACTATTGGCCGCACAAAAAAGAATTCAAAACATGATGAGCTGCAAATTAAATTCTCTACAACTTTGGTCCCGTAGCATTTAGTCGTAAAATAAAAAATAACAAAGTTAAAAACTAAAATCGAGTGAAATTTGCAACAAATTTTCTTTTCAATGTGTTGTAGTTTTTTCGTCCTCAGTGACAAAAAAAATACATTTAATTTGTCTTTACTGACAAACTAAAATCGAATGAAATTTGCAACAAATTTTCTCTTCAATGTGTTGTAGTTTCTTCACTTTCTTCATCATCAGTGACAAAAAAAAATACGTTTAATTTGTCTTTACTGCCTCCAAAACAAGAGCCATTCCACCAACTTGAGACTCCGCGGCCTCCAAGACAACCACAAGGGTCAAAATTTTACTCATTACAACGACCATGAAAACAGGGTTTCGTGAAATATGGACAAAACTCTAAAAGTACGGCATTCTGGGTTTCTGAAGTTGATGTTCCGCCCATGCAAAGGAAACTGCAATGTTCTACAGCACCTAGATAAACATAAGATAAAGAGGTAAAATAATTTTTATTCTCACACCCACACAAATAAAAAGAACAATAAAAAAACAGTACAAGAAAACAATAAAAAAAACAAAAGTATGGCGTGTCAGAACCTCAATGTTCTGGGGAAAGATGCAGCAAAATAATTGACGAATGAAGCTCTATAAGATCATAAGCACCCTGGCTCACAAAAAGACCAAAGACAGTAATCATGAAGAAACTTTATAATAACTTAAATATCATACAATATCATAGAAAACGTTTTTATTTATGGTTTTACGACAAAAAGTATCAGAACTTAATTTGCAACAAAAAATGCTAGAACAAGATTTCTGTGTGATCAATAGTTTATCAGATAAATAAGAAAAACCATCTGCGCGTGCACTCTTTCCAAGATGGCGGCCGAGGGACAAGAGGAACACGACCTCACAAATTTGGATCAAGCTTAACACTAGCCATCTGTACTGACTACACATCTGTAAAATAAAATCGCGTGCTCTGACAAATGCAACCCCAAATGTAAATTTCAATGGACTAGAGTTCAATAGGAGAGTCCTATATTAAGCAGTGGCCTTCAGCATACGAAGGATTACGATGTCGATGGCGATGATGATGATTGTGATGCTTGTGAGGATGATTGTGATGATAATGATGATTGTGACGCTGATGGTGATGATGGTTACAATTATGAACTGGAAACTTGAGGATATACTAACTTTGTCTATTTTTGATAGAAGCGATATCTTCGTCGATGGGCTGTCCGGTGGCGCGGGAGAAAGCTTGGGCGGTACTACAGTACCCATGGTGCACCAGATATGTGGACACCATTCTGGAACATACGAAAAACAAGTCAGACAAACAGAAGTTAGCACACAAAGACTGGCGGTCATAACATGCTGCCTTCGTGATTAATGTCCTTAATTTTTTATTTGTCCATGCCTAGCTCTTTGGTAAGTCGACTAATTTGGCAAGTAATGCCACATGCTTCATACACGCATTTCACTTACAATTTTCTTTCTTGGTCGGAGTACCATCACTCAACTCAACACTGAATTGAAAAATTGTGAGTCAACCTTACCCTGCAAGGAGTTCAGCAGAAGCCCTGATTTGGGTAGCTACACTAGCTACTCCTAGATCAGCAAAGCGCAAAAAATGCTAGTATTGTTATTTCTACGGGCTAAAACTACTGTCTACTATTTGCCTGATAGATTTCCAAAGGTGGATGGTTGCTAACAATTCAAAAACTTTTATGTTAAGTGCTTCATGGTGGTATTCTTGCAGTATCAAAACTTGTACCAGTCGTTTCGGAGAAACAGTTCGGTCAAATACTGCACAACATGTAATACACACCAGTCTTGTTTGTTTAATATATCACGGTACCTGTGTAAAACTTGTTGCCACTGTCCTTGGTCATCGGGCAGAGGAAACTCGTCTATGGCAATTCTGGTGCGAGCTCTCAGTTCCCTCAGCATATCCTCTATGTCAAACACGAAGGGCTGCTGGCCGAAGTTTGCGTCAACCACTTCACCAGGTGTTTGAAGTCCTACTGTTGGATATAGGTTTGGCTGGAACGTACATATTGAGAGATTAGGGACTTTCTGTGTGTCATCTGCAGTCTCAAATCAAGTACCTGTATGCTCATATCTATGCTGGGTAAAGGATCTGGAGGTGGAATAAAACTTACACATAAATAACGATATGAATATCATAAGACGTTATACGTTTTTAGTCTTAATCAGAATGAAACCGTTTCAAAATACGCAGGACTCTAGGAGTTTGGGTACGCTTAAGGAATTCTTCGGCATCGGAAACGTTAATTGTCGGCGTAAAACAATCACTCGTCATGCAAGCGCTTCACTAGGAGCGGCATCCTAATTCAAACTGCAATCATCCAAGACCAATATTTATCTGTTACACGTACCGGTAGTCCTCTGAAAGCAATGCCTAGATGATGTCCGTTCTTAGTGTAGAAGCATGTGTTGTCAACCAGATTTACGCCGCATCCGATAACATCGCCAGTTGTGAAGGTAGGTCCGTACGGTTGTCCAGTGCCGGAGGAGCAGAAAGAATGACCGTCGTCGCCATGGTAACCGTATGAGTGTTTGTCCCAGCCTGGAATCATTGAACCGGCAATAATGAGTATTGTGTATCGGTGACCACGGCCAATGCAAGCTGCTTGCAATGTTAATATACAAATTATTTGCTAATTCATTACATACAAATTGCGAAAGACTAAATTAAGCTTCTTTTCGGTGGAAGGTAGCTTGTCCACAATGACGTGAACACGTCGACGATACGCTGGCTTAGAAGGTAGGTCACTTGCAACACATTTATTCATAAAAATATACAGAATACTACTACTATTTGCATCCGTTTGATCCCGCGTAAATAAATCGTATATTTACTAAATTACAGTGGCATAAAGTGGCTGTGATATACGGACAGACAGACAGACATGGCGAATCTATAAGGGTTCAGTCTTTTGCCATTTTTGGCTACGGAAACCTAAAAATGATTCATTTATCCAAACACAAACAAGTAACATGTCTTTCAACAAAACAATCATTTGCCATTGACCTAATGCCAAAAGGTACATACTAAAGGCATTTTATTAGCCATTTGAACAACCATTGTGACTCATCAACTACTAATTGTAAAAAATGCCGAACAGTGAAATGGATTAATTTAACGCGCATCGTCTAAAGCTTTTCCAATCAGTCAGAGCTTCGAAGATCTCTGAAATAAAACGATGATTCATTCCAATTTGACGCCATTTACTTACATGAAATAATAAAATCATAAAGTTCTACTCAAACTAATTGGCGTGTAGAGGGTTGAGTATAGTACCTACCTTTTAACAAAGAGTGTATGTGTTTATTACGTACTTGGCAGCGACCTTGCTATTCTAAATGTTGACGTATAATTACGTTGTCACCGTAAAATACCGTTGGATTAAGTAATACGCACTATATACGCACAAGAGGCAGCCATAAACGGATTAGAGAAAATGCGTCCGTCATTCCAGACATTCTCGAGATTTTTTCATTGATATTTATATTGTAAATAATAACAACAAAGACCGATGATACATACCCTTTGTCACAGTATGCAGGTCGGCTAAGGTTCCTACACTAATTGACGCTTCACAACAGAATGCGTAATACTGAATTACAAAATAGAAAATGCTCTACCATCCTTGAGTTGATCGATCTATTGGCATACTATGTCTTCATCATCACCATCAACCTGCCATAGTCCACTGTTGGATATAGGCCTTCGCTCGTCGTTTCCAGCCGCTGCTAGCCATATATTCTCTTACTCATCATAAAATTATCCTCGAGTTGTTGCAAGTCCCTCGCCTTAGATCACAACCAGGGTCGGTTTTATTGATTCTCTAAGAATCACAGGTTTCTCTACTCACCAGGTAATCTGTTCATGTTAACTCCGTGCGCTGAAAGCCCAATGCCCATGTACCCGTCTCGGCCCTTCGACACGATACGGACCTCGAAGTAGTAAAGCCCACAGGCGGCCGGAATGGGGTGCGTAGCGCGCACGCTCGCCGCGTCCTTGTGAGTCTTGCCATGACCTGCACAATACATATTGTGATTTAGCTTGCTGATAATACATCGAGTAACATGGTAACTAAATTACTAACTGTAGAGTATATTTAAACTCCATCCACAACACCTGACTATTGCCCTTCGTCACAGTTTATGGCAGGAAGATTTCATGTGTGCATAAACGCCAAAATTCACTTTTAAAAAAAAATGAATCACTCGTGGTGTACTGAAGGATTCAAATGGAGATTTTACAGTCGTCGTCGTTCAAAATTATCTTGAACCACGTTGCACATATTTTTAAGTAGGAGCAATCTGTATTTTATACATTTGGATGCAAAAAAAATTGTGCATATTTGCTCAAAGAAGGAAAATGTTGTTAACTATGGATCGAGTTTAAAATACTTCGGTTATGTTCACTAAACTATGTAATAACTAGACAAGTATGAAGGCCAAATACAGGTTAGTTTAGCACATAAAAAAATACAAATGTGTTAGTGTAAATTGTCAATAAGTCTATATTAATAAATATATTAATATCACTAGTCACTACCGGCTAAGACAGTCTACATAAAATTGTGTTTCAGTAAACATGACCTTTTCAGATATATAGATTGAAGACTGATGAAAACCATGAATCCAAATATCTCCAGACAACCTAAAAGTAACTGAGGCCCTTCATAGGAAAGAAAAATAAACAAAAAGGTATCTCGTACTTAATTCATGTCAATTTACTTCTTTTTATATTAATCTATATAATACAGGGTGTCACAAGACCCAGCACCAAGCCGAAGTCTACACGTTTTGGACATCATGCCAAGTCATACTAAGCAAAAATAAAATTTGGGAAACAACTTTTTTTTTAAAGTATTTACTTTTTTCAAGCCGCTATAAAAATGCGTGCGTGCAATTTTCGAAATACCTAGTAATCTATGGGTGCATAGGACATCTATAGAACAGGTTGGCGGGGTAAATGCATCGATTTTGTACCTTATTACAAAAAATCCATAGTAACTTTGAGCCTCAATATCTCCTGAACCAGTAATTTCCCAGGTATGATGCCGAAGCAAAAAATGTTTGTAATGATTGGTACAATATGGGGTTTCAGTTTTCGTTAAGGGTCTTTTTACCCCCTATATATTAGCGTAATCTGAGAGTCAGCAAAACAAGTATTGCAAGGTATTGATTTTAAGCTCGGCAATCCACAAAGAAACCGTGCTCCGGATATTTACTAGTGAATTCTACTGGTATCCCCTAACATCTACGTTATGAATTAATGTAGTGTTAAATTTTATGTCTATAAAATATTGCGCGTACCTATATTGAACAAATTCTATTAGTCAATTGAACAATGCGATACAAGAATAAGATATTCACAGGACATGTCCGATGTACCTATCATAACATACATACATATTATGTTATTATTATCCAATATGTGGTATATGAAGCAAAATAAAGGTCCGTCGAGTTTTTGGTCAGAAACATCATGAATATTTATGCTCTGTGCCGCGCATTATCCAATACGCAAAATACTGCTCCGAAAACAAATAAAATACTCCAACACGTTTATCGCCTTCAAGAATGATCTCCAGTACAAATTGGCAACGACTGAACTCTGACACAAGCTCGCAAAATACGATACAAAATATTTTTATCTTATCCATTCAGCATAACGCTTATTTCGACCGAACGTCTGTAAAGTATGTATTTAGATCCAAGCGTAAACATCCTGAATACTAGCCAAACACGCAAACGGAGAGAAATTTAAAAAACAAGGCCAATGGGGAATGTTAACGACCTCAATTTAAAAAGTAAACACCATTTATATGCAAGCACTATGGATTTATGGGACGTGCAAACTACGGGCCGTGGTCACAGCACAACAACAGTAACAATACAGAACACCTATAGACGTCAGCAAGTCCAATATAGTTCGTTATGCGGGTAAAATTGAGTTCAATTTTGTTTGTCGCTGGAGTGTAACGCAGTGAACGATTAGTCTATCACAAGGCCAAACACTTGAAACGATACTACGATACATAAGGTTGGCTACAAATAAGCCAACGTTTGGCAACAAACACGTGTAGCAATGGACGCAAGAATCGACGCACGTAAGAATTTATGCTGATGACGGAGTGATTTCATATCACGCTCACGCCTCTTGTACATGCTAATGAGCAATTAGATTGTAAGACAAATACTGCAACCTGAGTGCTATATCTGAATATCATCACGGAGAGGCGATAGAACTCACGCTATTATAACTACGATTGCAATTCCGACAAGTGGTTAAATAATGGCTAATTTCTCCTCGACTAAAAGGTCAAAGCATTTCCGCACGCAAGCTGGCATTGTTATACCAGGAATGGAGATACATTTCTGATACGGCAGACTGAAATTTACTAAATTGACCAGTTGTTTTGTACCAGTCATTGCGCAGTAGCATAACGAAACAAGCCCTATTTCAAGCTTCATCTAAAGCGCTCCCGGTGCGTCGAATCCCTGCCCATATATTCCCTGGTTCGTCGACCAATCAGGTCGTGGATTGCGGCACAAGGCACTCACACATGCGCAGCGCTGCGCGTACGCACGACCAGCACAACAACAGGTTAACGAACCGCCACACCACGTGTTTACACAACGGCGTAGATAAAACCCATTGGACAATGTGGGATGAGGTTTATTGCTGCTTCCAGCGAGCTGTTTAGAGTGCCATAAAAATATATTAAGTAGAAAATTGTCGTTGTAGACAGTTATCCCAGACTGCGAAGTTGTACGTGCTAATAACACGAATAAAAGAACCAAAATAATATAAACAAACAAGTTGGTTTATAGAACTGCGTCATCGTTGTGTTAATTTTGTGACATTTTATTGTTTATTTTTTATTGTACGAAACCGAAAGAGCAAGAATATTATTTTACGTCGTATTGTCCACTCTCATCCGAGCGTCAAATAACCAAATATACATGCAGTGTTGTTTAAACAAAACAAAGTGGACAAATAAATGCACAAAGCGTTTGTAGAATCAATAGAGCATTACCTTCAAAGCTACAATGAAATCAAACGGAATAATGAATCACTAATGCTACCCACGAGGAAGGCTGAAGCGAGCGATAAACCGATCCAATAAAATCGTTTTAAAACCAACAATGATTTAAGTTTCTTATACAACAATTCAAAACAAAGATAAACCTCGCAAATATAAAAGTAAACATAAAGACGATTAAGTACACTTTAACTGTGAAGAACGACAACAATAAATTGATAAACCCACAAACGCCCCTCTTTAATATCAAGTTCATCATTTATTATTCGAACATTAGCAAGAAAAACACAATAATGTATTAATCGTGCAATTGGTAGGGGCATTGGATGTCGAAGACGATATCGATGAAGAAATTTAAGAACTCAGAAAGACGATAATGAGGTATCTAGGGAACAAACTAGGACAATTTTCTTGTTTAAGTGGGGATAAATCAACAAATTGACTTGGACGAAAAAACACATTCATGTTGCACTTTATTTATACGCTACAGTTACTAACAACAGAATAAATACGATACTGCAAAAACAACAATGGAAGAACAAAGATATACGTGAACTGAAATGAGTCAACGATATAAAGTAAAAACATAAAACGTGAGACAGGGGGCGAACGATCGAGTCCCCGGATTGTGATCCGCAGAGATCGGCCAGTTCATCGGCCTCAGCACACTCCTGTGACTTGCAATCTTGACCTTCGATAACTTGGGAACCGTTGCCCATCGCAGTATCACTAATGGATTTATTATGTACAACCAACACGCCTTACGAATTAGCTACGGATGGAAGAACATTATGAAAGAAGACCTTCATGATTACTATTCGATCATTAGAAGGCGGGTAAAGGGAATTTACATGTTCACAATTGATATGGTTACATAAACAGCAGCTATACTCTGTTGGCAGTCATCGAAATCTGCCTACAATGATCTCAAAAGGGCCAGATGTTATCTTGTCTCAGAGCTCGTGTTAGGAAGTGGGCAGTAGAAGTTGGTGCGTTGGCGCTCGCCCAACGCTGATAGCGTCAAACATTCGACAAATGTCAAGGCATACGCGAGGTCGACACACTCGCGGTTCCTGAACAAAGAATCAGAAGTGCGAAAACTTGGACCATTTTATCGCAAAGTATTTTAAAACAATCAACTGGCTCACACACACTACGTACCTATTCAATACAACAATAAACTCTTCGAATCTAATTAACCGTTTTTAGCAGAAAGATCTTCTACAAAATCACATAAAGAAATACGTAAGCCAGTAATAAAGCCGCTCACGTTGGAAACCTGGTGCCGATGGCAAGTTTATTATTAAAGCGACATTAACCGGTATTGCATGATCGGTTTACAGAAATAATATATCACAAAATGATAGACTGTCCTCCCACTTAACTACCGCTAAGATATCGTTCCGACTTTGATAAGTATTGCACGAAGCAGTTCTACGAGTAGTTAATTTCTAACATTGATGCAGAAACGTTTCTGTTACTCGTCTCATTTATAATGAAACTCGTAACTGCGTACTGAGTACTTTAGTAGAAATGTTGCAATAGTTTAGTAGAAAAGTAATCTGTGGTACCATTATGTCGCGTTCTATTTACCAATCTAGGCCACACGTAATTGTAAATCTGGCGACAACGGCAGCCAACACGCAGTAGATTCACCGCTTGGCAGGAACAATGGAACGAAACTAGGGAAAAATAGCGTCGGTTCGTGCGATGTATGGACAAAATTAGCCGCTATCGTTAGCGGACCGTTGCCCCCGATGCAGGTGCACACCGTCCTGTAAAGCGCACGCCTGACTCACGCCTGTGTGTGCGAGCAAATGCTCATGCCCGTGACTCACTCGTTAGATTAAGACATTCGCTTCCCGGAGCGCACGCATCAAAGCGCCTGGAGTACTCGCACCGACGTCCAACACTGTCTGCCTTATCTGAATGTTTATGAGCCAATAACATTAACGAAGATCCAACTGTACTAACAGAACAGCTGTGTGTGCTATCTTGGAAATTTTATCGATGATATACGTGCCTAATGCGGTACGTGATAGCTCTACTCGTGAACTAACAAATTTGCATACAAGTTGAAAAACGTCGAACAAGAAATAGCGAAGAGCAAACGACTCGCAACAAACAAATAACAAGAAATTGTGAATTATGTTGACTCTATGAAAATTAGCTCTTATAAACGGTACACAAGTGGTTATCTAACAAAAATATAATGAACAAATAAAGCTAAATAAATATTGCAAACCTTCATGCAAACAATACATTTGTTAATTAAATAACAACTACAAATAACAAGCAAATCTAGTTAATTGCAGGAAATGGAGCAAGCTGAATAAATAAACATAGTAGTAGTAACAAATACGGCGTAGATATAAATTTGCTAACGCGACAAAAATAGTATAAGAGTGGCGTTTCTATAGCGTGAGAGAAATGAGCAAAAGCCGACACGTGCTCTGTGCAATACGAGTGGCAGTTGAGCAAAAACGTGGCAGTCGCACGAGAAGAGCCGTCTGGCTAATCTACAGCCTTTGACGAGACAAAGCACATGTCGACTCGACACTAGAAGAAAAGCATACAGAGATTAGGAGACAGTCGAGTCGCACATCCGTCGAGATGTTATACACACAGTGACGGTGTCGGCGCACCGTTGCTAACAAACAGATAACGGTCTCGAGACACACTCCCGTTTACGGTCTGTTTGCAGGTCGGACGCGAACACGATACATCCCACGTTAATGCATTCGTCGACGATCGAATGCGACGCTTCTGTTTATTAGCAACAACGCGATAAGGTTATAATGTTTGTATGTATGTGTTGACGTACGATACATCCAGAGGCGTAAGTGGAGGTAAGGCAGGTGGGGTCGGCGGCCCGGGCCCTGCGTCCCACCTTACAACAAATAGAGAAACATCTTGTCCATTAAATCGAACCACAGTCGGACCCCATACACACCACTTACGCTTCTGGCTGCTCGACGAAGCGACGTCTCCGAACGAGAGCGACGTCTCCAGTGCGTTCGACATGGTGGTGCTGTGTGATCCCGCGTGAGTACGTTATAGTGCGCCGGCCGAGGCCGGGCGTCGCCTGCGAGTCTCAAGCCGCGCCAGAGATGGATGCGAGCGCAAACAACACGTCATGCAATGACCTGACTACGCACACGAGCGTTTAGAGCATAGTGGTGCTATGGAGCCGAATATTAATTTAAGGCTACTTTACTTCTACAGTTAATATTATGATTTCTAGTACTAATCATCAAATCATGTTAAGTTATACAGTTATCGCGAAGTCTTAGTCGCCTCTAATGATATGATTACGTAAAGGGCGCAACGAACTGACTGGCTTGCAATAGGTAAGTGAAGGTCTCCTCCTGCTACTAGTTGAAATCAACCATTGCTTAAATACAGTTTATAATTTTAACTATCCAGCAAAAGGTTGTTTGCGAAACACGCAATGCATATAACAACACAATTAATTAAATTGTATAGCAACGTATAATAATTATGTAAATATAACTACAGAATAGACACATTATAATTCTTAGTCTAAACAAACACTAAAACTTATAAGTACGTAGGTATATGAATGACTTCATAACAAGTCACTGAAAATGTGTATGGGCTTTTCTCAAGTATTAAATGTTTAAAGAGCAAGAATTCATAAACAAGTAAAGCAATGATACAGCAGCAGACAAATACAACAAAGCATCAAAATCATCAAATTACAAACAGATACTGTATCAACAGACACATCAAACATATAAAAAACAAGTACAAGAAACACTACAATAACGTTCTACGGAGTCACTGAATCAGATTGAAAGCCCATTACCGACATAATCATTGCCATGGTTGGAGAAAATAATGATCAATAAAAACAACATTCATTCTTATGCCATAAACGTCAATGATAGACGAAAAAGAAATAAAACAAAAATTACAACGGCACGTAATTAGGTACTCGCATTCAATGTCAACAGAGAAAGGAAGGAAAATAACAATAAACACGACATAAAAACAAAAAGGGGATGCGACCTGAGGGGCCTTGGAAATCAAAAGAAAATCAATGCTACATTCAGCAGCCAGCAAAAATATTTCAACTATGAAACGCACGCAACACTGACAGAAGAGGATGAAAAAAGTAAAAAAAAATGTGAATCGCTGTGTGTTGCGAAGCAAAGGTATTTCACTATACAGCCAGTCAATAGTAAACAAAAATAAAATAAATGCAGGTAGGCAAAGGCACTAAAGTATGCAGCCGCGTACAGCGTGGAAACAATTAGCACGTGTAGCGGTTGCTATGCGGGAGGGCGGCGCGGCCTCGCTTCCACCACCAGCCACATCCGAGCGATTACTTCAAATTAAATTAACTCCAACATTGTTTCGACATAAAGCCCTAACACGTAACTTGCTTTGTACACGCCACGGATGACTCTATCTAGCGATTAATATCTCAAACGCTTAACGTGGGCCTAAGCCTTGAAAGCGATTTCAAACAATAAAGGTATTTTCGTGACTGAATTAATGCCGATATCTTTGGAAAATGTTGGAAAACGAAGAAACGTTGTTTTTTAGTGGGAGTGTTTCATGGACATAAAACTTATGCAAGAAGTAGACACTGTAAGTAGAAAATAAAGATAAGTAAGGCTTATAATATAATAATTAGTGCTAGCGCCTAGCACACATCGATGTCATAGAAGCTTAAATACAAGTCAACCTAATATTTACAATCAAACAACAAATATAACTAAATTATGTGGGACTAGAAAAACTAGTTATAATTGCGCCACACAACAAGTGCTCGGCAACAAACAAGTCTGCGAAATATACGCATGTATCATACTGGAGGTGGTGATAAAATGTAAGTCTTGCAAGGATATACGGAGATAAATAAGCGTAATCAAATATTCGCATTACATATTCTTTGAAGCCACAACGCAAGCGATCGTGACGGACGCATGGCGAATAAACAATAGGGCAAAGCTAGCGTCCTCGGTGGAATCAAAGTGGCATAGCAGCTCTTGTTGCTAAACAGATGGCAGGATCCGTATAACAAAGGATACGGACGAAACAATGGCCGAGGACTAACTATCTGATCCCTCATTCGGAATATTCCATTTGGATTAAATGTTGAGGCATTTAAGACATACATTTTAGTAGGTATGTATATAGTACATTCTATTGGTATATAGCCCAGTGTCCTCCAACCGCTGAAGCAAATTGTTCCAATTTGGTGTTGATAAAAGTTGACCGCTATAATAAGTCACACTAAACAAAACTATGTGAAATCGATATGATTATGTACGACTCAAGCACGCTTTTACAGTCTGCACGACTCATCGATATATATGTACTAAAGTACTAGATGTAGCATTCAGAACATTTACTTTGTTCAAATGCTTTGCATGAACATACCGGCAAAGCAATCTAGTGTCACTTTGACTTTCCTGCAGTGTGGGTCCGCTTCGTTTATTGACTGTGTGGCGACGATATATCGATTAATTTGAATCAAAACTTGTATCTATAGAAGCGTTAGTCAATATTTTTAATTATTTATGTAAATAAAAGAGTTAAATGTATCATAATACGACATTAAAATGTATTTCTTTATTTTTATGTGACGTCATTTACGATCATAGACTAACTACTATGCAGAAATACATTGCAAGTGATTGTAGGTAAAATATATTACCAAGACCAGACTTCGTGAAGGTATTGGTTTTAAAGGTTTTTTAGTTTGATTAATGTTATAAAACTAATTTGACGTTGTATAACACTAATTCTGTGTTCTTTTTATTTTTGGGTAAGTTGATCGTAATGACCGTATTAACGAATATTTCAACACTTCATCATAGTAGGTACACATTTGCAGTTATAGAAAAATACGCAAAAATAATATTGAACCATGAGACCAAAACAGATCCTGATTTCCATTATCCGATCAATAGACAAAAAACCACTAAATTAATTGTGTTTGGTGGCAGTTGAATAGTTATTTAAATATATTTTTGAGCATTTCTTGCTAGAGTAAATTTAACTGCAATTCAAAATATTTTTTTTAGGCAGGTATTCAACCCGCGACCACGACGAACCGTGTCGATACCGTACCGACTAAACTACTCAGGCCACTTCGTCATAGATTTTTTTTTAATAGTTGGTTTCCTTATGGTAGCACATAGTGCCATCTGCCACATGTGTAGGTTTAGAACTCTGTGGTTAGCAAGGGCATCTTTACAGAATGACAAACAATCCTGCCTTATATATTAGGTATATATGCTTAAGCAATTCTCATAGTAAGATAAATAAAAAAAAATTAAAAATTAGAATTATTCGTGAAGCAACTAGAAAGTCTTGAATTTACGCCCACGAATACATTTTTCTATTTTATAATAAAAACATCTGAATGGGTGCATAGGGTTCCCGCCAAGAACTTAGGGTCCCAAGCCAACCTCACCTGCAAGTGGTGCACCTGCAGATCAACGGACGAGGCTCTGGCAAATAAAATATCCCGATAAGCGGCAATAGGCTCGCCACCTATTACGTGGGATCAGAATACTGGCGAAAAGTGGGCGTTCAATATGCCTCTGCCTACCCCTTCGGGGATGCAGGCGTGAGTCTATGTATGTATGTATGTATGTATGTACATCTGAATATGTTTATAGATTATATTTTTTTACTTAAATCAACCCCCAGCAATCAATTCCTTTTATTTTCATAAATAAACTGTTCTTATTATGTTGATGAAATATTGTAGGCAGAAAACATCTCTTCTATGAAGTAAATAATCTTTGCAAATGGCAATAAGCAGCCAGTAGAGTTAGAGAACTATTGGATACTCATTGGTAAGATGCCAGGACTGGTTGTTGTTGATTGGCTATAATAATAACTAGACACTGTAAGTCATTGGCGCTGCTTGCGCCTGCGTGTTGCGCTAGTACGATTAGATGTCATACGTTAGACAATTTGAACACAATATTTATAGGGAATGCTCCGTCTATCGTTAGAGTATATGTCAATGGCACGACTACTTAACATTAATATAAAGATGGATATTTTTTTTTCATTAAGGCAAAATTGTGGTCATATATCAATTTAAAAATAGGTACTAATTGAAGAATATGCTGAAAAATTTAAGATACAGATTATGGAAACAAATTGTTAACTCTCTCACAACGAGAATTCTTAAAATGATAACTGCCTCAAAACGGACCTACTAACAACTTTAAAATTATATCTTGGAAGCCATATTTCATTAACAACTTTAAAATTCATATCTTGGAAGCCATATTCATACAAGGCTATCCTATTGGCATCATGGTAACCTAGTGACCCAATTATTCCAATTGATCTCCCACTCCTCGCTCGACCAAATAAGTATTAGAAGCAAATATTTCTTTGCCGTAACCAGACAGAAACAGCAAAATTTTCCGAAGATCGAAACATCGCAATGCGGTTAAACAAATAACGCCAAACTCATTAATATTTGTGTAGAAACATGAGCCAACATCTGTATAAAAACTATTCAGTCGAATCCAATAGTTGTCTATCCCAGTATATTGTAAATGCAAACATTAAATCTAATCTAGTCGGCACTAGTACGATTGTTTCAAAGACTGTTAACCTTTCGCCTAGAACCGCCTACTTTAGCCATTTGTCATTCTGGTGTCATTTACACGAAGCGTATAGTGACCTCTGCACCTAACTAATGAGAGTACTGACTATATTAAGAACATTTGATAGATTTGTCCTATGCAACTACAACAGGTAGTAATCGTGCCTTAATCTATCTTTAGCTTGTGTAGCGCTTATAGCGGACCTTGACTAGCTGTTAGCAAAAGATCGGCAAAGTTAGGCGATATTTGCACATATCAAAATTTAGATCCGTGTCTGCATTTTGCATTTGCATCAGAGCGCTAACGTGATTAGTAGGGCACGTAAACCTATTCTTGCTTCACACGCAAGAATGATCAGACCATGTCGGAGGCCTTCGGTTCATCTAAAGACTCCGCCACCAGACTTGGTCACACACACATGAAAAAGAAAAAAAGATATGCTGCTTGTCTGAACTCTAGTGATTACTAAATACATGTTAGCGTTACTTGATACTTCCCTTTTCATAACATAGAAATAATTTTCTCTTTTGCGTTTTCTTACATAGCATATATCTCGATATGTAAATCACGAGTACCAATCCAAAGAGAAATCGCACGCAATGTCTCGATCACCTTCAGAATAATACATTGTTATAATATCAAATGTGCTTATGAATGATATCTTGTATTACTCAATAATAGTTTTCTAATGTAATTTTAAATGGCCATAATAATTGTGAACCAGTTTGAGTCTTAATCGGGAACAGAAAATTGGATATTAATTATAGTGACAAGTGTTACAATAAAACAACTCCTACTGATACCACTTTAAAAAAACTTTCATACTTTTCTTGTTTTACTTTCGTACTTTTCTTAATAACCACAATCTGGATAAAATTGTGTCGTAATTAGTAGTCTAGTGTAAGTACTATCTATTCTGTGGTCTAGTCACCATTAAATCGTAGCCAAAGCTGTATGTACATAGAAGTAAAACCGACTAATTTTAATTGCAGTTTTGAAGACTGTGAAGAAGTTCCTTCGAGAAAATCAACAGGCTTACGTTTGAATAATGTAAATGTCTTTAACAATTACTAAAGGTTCGTTTAATTTTTGCAGCATTACATACTTTCGCTAACATTCACTGAACAACGTCATAACCATTTATTTAACGACCCGCTTAATGTAACTTTCCATTACTGTCCATTGCCTTCGGTATCTGATACAAATTTCCTAGGCGACAAGCCTTTGCTAATAACTAGAATGGTTAACATTTTTCTTGTCCTTTAGTGGTTCCATAAATAATAATTTATGTACATTATACACCGCCACTGATAAAATACCTGCGTCATTTTATCGACGTAACATTTAATATTATTTATATTCAAACGTAAAACAATACACGCGACCGATGCGAAGTCTGATCGAAGATTATGAGAAACGAATTACGTATGCAGTTACATAAGTTCCGTACAATGCAAATGGTATATCGAATGTCAGTTATTGACATCTGTGGAGTCCTCATTAGAAAATACAAACATTCGTGCTTACTGAAGTAAAAATAAGCAGGGAAACGTTCGTGCAGAACTGGAGAGACAAGCTTGTCGACGTCAATTTATTCTCTGACACGATACTGGCTGCCTTGGAAGCAAAGCCTCGCGTGCAGCACAGCCCTGATTACTTTCCAAATGCTACCTCGCTAATCATAATTTTGTAGCACAGCACTGTTAGAACCCACTCAATAAGAAACAAGCTTCAAGGTTGCGAAGAATAATATCATAAGCAAATAATGTTGTGCCTGTTAAGTAAATGATGCTTACTTTTTTTTAATCTTTATTTTATAAGAAAGGGGGATTTTGTTCATGCGAATGCTTACTAAGGGTAGGAGTTAAAAATATTTCAATAATATCGTATTTAATGAATAATGAGCAATTTTTCTAAAATTTATTTTCAAGTTATTGTATTTTTACTTTCATGATACCATAGTTAAAGCTACGAGGATGGCAAAATATTCCAGGACT
This sequence comes from Euclidia mi, assembly GCA_944739405.2. NCBI lineage: Eukaryota > Metazoa > Arthropoda > Insecta > Lepidoptera > Erebidae > Euclidia > Euclidia mi. The sequence goes on from OX123197.2 coordinate 16,627,478, forward strand.
TTGTTTCTTTGACTTTGTTACTTTCTAAAGAGCCGCCACACCTGACTGAAGTTACATTTATTCACCCCTGAGTCATATTCAAGAACAGTTAAACAGTAAAGAAGTACGTAACTTTCCAAGAAAGGGATAATAAAATTCAAACCAGAATACTGTGTTCTACAAAAACATTATTCTCCGATCGAATTATTTTCTTAGAATCGGGTAACATATTATTAACAAATAGATTTCATTTACGTAACTTTGTCTCTGTAATACAGCTTTCACTGATGATTTCCACCAAAAGTCGCCATAAATCCGTATTATTTTATACTAGACGATGCCCGCGGTTACACCCACGTTATTTAAGGTTACTGCTCTGCTCTCGTCGCTCATAGCGTGATGTTATATAGCCTTCCACAATAAATGGGCTATCTAACACTGAAAGAATTTTTCAAATCGGACCAGTAGTTCCTGAGATTAGCGCGTTCAACCAAACAAGCAAACAAACAAACTCTTCAGCTTTATATATTAGTACTAGCTGTCCCAGCGAACTCCGTATCGCCTTTTTAATGTATTTACATTTCATATTAATTTTTAACTCTTTTCCAACTTATTCAGAACAAAGTTACCAAGAACATCAGTGTTTAATCTTTTAATTGCCAGGCAAAGTTGTTTTGCCATATTAATTATTTTTAGGGTAGAAAAACTAACTTATTGTAAGGAGATGAGAACGTGGTATAGGAGTGATATGGTTAGATCACTGATCTAGTGATATGATAAAATTACTAATACTATTAAATACTATGGCTATTAAATAATTAAATCAAGTGCAAGTCTGACTCGCCCATGAAGGGTTCCGTAGCAGAGGTTTCCACTGAACATAGCCATTATCTGCATCGAACATCAAATACCACTGCCACTTTTTCACCACCAATAATAACTTTTTTATGTCATTATATTTCCCATCCGCCATCTTTGATCACGAAATAGATGTTGTATTTGGATTCGCCATCCCTTAAAACATCGGAGAAGATACCCATATCGACTTTACAAAAAAATCCCGTCCGCCATCTTTGATTTGCTATCCGCCATCTTTGATCACGAAATAGATGTTGTATTTGGATTCACCATCCCTTAAATCATCAGAGACGATACCTATATTGATTTTTAAAAATTTTCCCATTCGCCATATTTGATTTCCCATCCGCCATCTTGAATCACGAAATAGATGTTGTATTTGGATTCCCCATCCCCTTAAACATCGGAGACGATACCCATATTGATTTAAAAAAAAATCCCATCCTCCATCTTTGATCACGAAATAGATGTTGTATTCGGATTCTCCATCCCTTAAAATATCGGAGACGATACGCATATTGTTTTTTTTTTCCCATCCGCCATCTTTGATTTCGCATCCACCATCTTGAATCACGAAACAGATGTTGTATTTGCATTCCCCATCCCTTTTAACATCGCAGACGATACCGATATTGATTTTTTTTAAAATTTCCCATCCGCCATCTTTGATTTCCCATCCACCATCTTGAATCACGAAATAGATGTTGTATTTGGATTCCCCATCCCTTTAAACATCGGAGACGATACCCATACTGATTTTAAAAAATACCCATCCGCCATCTTTGATCACGAAATAGATGTTGTATTTGGATTCTCCATCCCTTTTTACATCGCAGACGATACCAATATTGATTTTTTTAAATTTTCCCATCCGCCATCTTTGATTTCCCATCCACCATCTTGAATCACGAAACAGATGTTGTATTTGCATTCCCCTACCCTTTTAACATCGCAAACGATACCAATATTGATTTTTTAAAACTTTCCCATCCGCCATCTTTGATCACGAAATAGATGTTGGATTTGGATTCCCCATCCCTTTATATATTAGAGACGATACTCATATCGACTTTGAAAAAAAATCCCGTCCGCCATCTTTGATTTCCTATCCACCATCTTTAATGACGAAATAGATGTTGTATTTGGATTCACCATCCCTTAAATCATCAGAGACGATACCTATATTGATTTTTTAAATTTTTCCCATCAGCCATCTTTGATTTCCCATCCGCCATCTTGAATCACGAAATAGATGATCCCTTTAAACATCGGAGACGATACCCGTATTGATTTAAAAAAACCCATCCGACATCTTTGATCACGAAATAGATGTTGTATTTGGATTCTCCATCCCTTTTTACATCGCAGACGATACCAATATTGATTTTTTTAAATTTTCCCATCCGCCATCTTTGATTTCCCATCCGCCATCTTTGATCACTAAATAAATTTCATATTATTAATCAGTGTTCCGAAAATTCCGAAAACGATACCCATATAGATTGTATCCTATTCATTTAGCCTTTTTTTGCCTTTGACCCAACCCTCCCCCTTCTCGTCTGACCATCTTATTATTTTTTTCTGGCCCCTTAAAGTTGTGGCGTAATTTTATATAGCCTATAGCCTTTCGGAATAATTGGGCTATCATAGGCAATAACAATTTTTGAAATCCGACTGCTAGTTCCTGAGATTAGCTGACATTATGTTTTAGCCTTTTTAGCCTTTTGCCCGGCCCCAAAGGGTCGAAGCGTTATGTTATATAGCCTATAGCCTTCCGGAATAACTGGGCTATCGTATACAAAAAGAATTTTTCAGATCCGACCGGTAGTTCCTGAGATTAGCGCGTTCAAACAAACAAACAAACAAACAAACAAACAAACAAATAAACAAACAAACAAACAAACAAACAAACTCTTCCGCTTTATTATATTAGTATAGATAAGATACCAAATTTCACAGCGCTCCATCTATCCGAACACAAAATGTGATGGAACACAAAATGTGATGGAACTACATCTGCCTATTCATATTTGTAACTAACACCATCTACAGCTATCCGATGATGTATGGTGCATTCGACGATATAATTTGACGATATTCTCAGAAGCATGTAGTTGCGCATAGCAACCGCTCGCATATAATATTAGCATCAATGTCGGTGTCGGATAAAGCAACCTCACTCAAGGATACCACTCGGGTTTCAACTGCAGTATTGAATTGTTTTGTATCATAATACCTTATATGGTTATTCTAAAGCAAATATGCACAAAGCATCCTGCTTATTCAAGTCATTCAACTTATGTTTACAAATTCTAATAAGTATTATCCATACACATAGATAATTTTAGCAGCCAAATATTCTATGAATGTAATATAATCATTAATCACACTGCAAAATCTGTGAAAAGTTTAAACTGTTGATGATCAAAAATCATGTCTTAAATACAGCGCCGACTGACGTATCCAATTGCTAAAAAAGTATGATAGGCAGAAATGAAATGTAACGTAGACCAAAGCCAAAATAAAATCCGATGAATATTGTACTGCACTTTGCAAACGAGAATTTTCAACGAAACATAGAAATAAAATCAAACGTCGAGGAGGGACTATGTTAGAATATGAACCTTGTTATGTATATTTGATGATGCCATAAAGCTAAAGTACGCAGATGTTACTAGTAGTTTAATTCCAATGCACAAAAAGAAGAAAAGATATAATAAAGAAAAGCTAACTGAAAAAATTCCAAGTACTGTACTACTGGACAGTTTATTGAACCATGTTATGTCATACATTGTCACAGAACAGTTCATAATAGGACGCGGGCAGAGAAAAGGCCCTTTATTTGTTGCCGACGTCGACCACGCTGATAACAAAACATCCCGAATATATTTCGAGTAATTTATGAGTATAGACCATCGAGTTGCGACAGGATAAATTGACCCGACTCTATGAAAAATCGCACTTGACTTCTGGCAACATTTATCATTATTTACTTATCCATACATCAAGAAGGAATAACGCTGTTGCCAAGCAAAGGCGTCTATCGCCAACATTATACAATGAACGATTGGAACGCTTTTTTTATTGTACTAGCGTGTCTACGTATAATTCAAAACAAAAAAAACAGCCAGAATAACAAGACCCCTGACATATACGAAACTTGATTACGTAATGACGCGTTTACTACATATCGGGTGTCAGAGACGATGGTGATAAAGTGGAAAAAGTTTTGTTGGTACTATGAAATGTGCCTTCATACGAAAATAATAAGATTGAAATTCGTTTGTTTTCGTAGATTACAGGAGCAAGTTATAACGAACTTGACCTGCTATTGGTGGAGGTCGGACTACATCGATTACATAGACTAATTTGGCAGCGATAAAAACAACGGAAATCGCTTTCTAGCCTGACAAGTGCCAAGTCGACTATGCAGGTTTTACATCACTATGCAGTGCATTTTTATCACGTTTACTAATTTACTCATATACAGGAACGACTAGGATAAGTAAAAGTCAAATTACACATTAAATATTAGCTTGTTTGTATGAATACTCTTACAATATACACCAAAACTAGAAGTAGAAGTTATTACTACAAACCCAGATCGTGTTTTAAAATTTTACATTTCCCTCCAGACCCATAATGTTCATTGCGAAACTGTACAACTTTACGTAAACATTAACTCTCAGTACTTGATAGTTTGTTTGCAAAAAGTCAAGTATAAATAGTAAAAGCACATTGCTTTAGCGGCGAACAAAAACAAAAAGATTTCTCTTGTCCCATTTTCAAATAAAAACGGGGCAGCGCAGACGAGCTCAGTCAGCGAAAAGTCAAACATCCCATTTTTACTGCGGATCCGGAAACTATAGATAAACGAATAGTTACAACCATCCCCCTATTTATTGTAACGCGGGGATGACATTTCGTACATTTTGGCCCATTGAACATGTCTGTTGCAAGAAAAATGGCTGGCACTATGGCTGGCACTTTCAATAACGGTACTAAATCATAAAGCCGGTCACAACCGGGCTAACTTTCACTATCACAGCCTGCCTCACTGTTGCATCATTGTGCTCACTGACTTACTATGCAATTGTAATAAGTACGTGTTTTAATGTACACTTATGAGTGCTAGTAGTCAGTACCTAATGATTGCTTCGCAAAGAAGTTTCAAGAAACGGACATCAAATAGATCCCGATTTATTCATTCTCACTGACTGTAAGACGGACAAGGGAGCTAAACCAACAAAATATTAGAAAGCGTTATAAAACCTGTCTGGAAAAACGCATAAAGAATATCGCAAGCTATGATTTAATTCTCTGATAAATATGCAGAATTATTTAAACAAATCTACATCGTGGCAATATTTTATTCTACACGATGTAATATATTCCATTGAGACAGGTTTGAACTGAGAGTCTTCTTCATAATACCTCGACTTTTACCTTTTACCTACATTCAAATCGCGAAGAATATGCTCTCGCAAACAACAACCTTTTTTTTGCGATGTCGTGGTTGCTAATGTGTGAAAAGTGTAAACATACTCTTTGTCTAAAGGATATCAATGGACTTAAAACTTAACGGGTACTAACTAATTGATGCATTATTTATTAGCTTATATGGGTACGATAAAATTAAGACCATTATCAATATGATGTATGCTTTATCCTTGCCTTTATTCCTGAGATATTTTTTATAGACTTTTCGTTTCTTCGTTTTACTCAATGATCGTCAGGATAAAATACTATTGTAGGTATTCGAAGTTTCCTTACAGTAGGAACACAGTTAGGACAAAGCAAGTTCAGAATGCTGGCCAATTCTATTTCAATTCACATTTTCATCTTTGAGAATGTTTTGTTAGATTTTTCTACGGATTTCTTACCTCGTTTTTCATCAGACAATGATAAGTATTTAACGTATTATAGTGATTGTGTACTGATCCGCCACACGTATAGCATATACTGCTCTAACTAAATTTCATTACTTTATATTTCACTCGCAGGCACAACCTAAAGATTCTTATGAAAAAGAGCACCTTCTTAAAATTTACAATTGGTCTACGAAAACTCTGGCCAAAGAAGAACAAACAACAATATCATGTTTTGTTCGTAGAAATCTTTTACTTTCATGGAGCAATATATTTTATTGAATTATTTACTGGGCAAGAAATACATTATGTTGATGAGTATATCTACTTGGGCCAGTTAGTCTCTTTCAAAAATAGGCAGGACAAAGAAATCGACAGCCGGATAGAAAACGCCTGGAAGAGCTACTGGTCCATAAAGACGTTTATGAAGGGCAACCTTCCAATGATACTTAAACGCAGACTCATCGACATGTGTATCTTGCCCGTCCTAACTTACGGAGCTCAGACGTGGTCACAGACCGATTCTCAGAAGTACAAACTCAAGGTTTGTCAAAGAGCTACTGAAAGGAGCGTATTGGGGATTAAACTAACAGACCGAATCCGTAACACAACCATACGGATTAAAACTGGCATCAGTGATGTTGGCAAGAAGGCCGCAAAATTAAAATGGGATTGGGCAGGTCATGTTTGCAGAATGCATCCCGAGAAATGGGCACATATCGCTACGTGGTGGACACCGCAGGGACGTCGTGGTCGGGGTAGACCCAGGAAGCGTTGGTGAGATGAGCTGGATGCATTCTCAAAAACATGGACAGAAATAGCTGGCGACAGGGAGCTTTGGAGGAGTGTAGGGGAAACCTTTGCCCAACAATGGGACAGTATAGGTTAGAAAAAATAAAAAAAATACTTAAAGAAGTATATTATATCACCTTAAAGGCTTTTCTGCCAACCAAGAACAAAATAAAGAAACGACATCTGACTTTTGCACCAGTTTGTAATACTAAGCTAATTATAATTGTGCCTTATATTATATATCTCTTACTTATGAAATGTGAGTTCACAAAGTAGGTATTACAGTAATGTCACAGAATATATACAAGTTCTGTAATGTGCAAAACCTAAGTTACACCAAGTCCCAGGAAACTGATGCCAGCGACTTCCTGACCGCACAAATTTAAAATGCAAATACTCAACGCTCCTTGGAAAACAATACAGTCATTATATACCATACACTGCTATAATTACTACAGTAGAATGCTTAACCAACAGTTACTCTAACACAAAGGGACAAAGTTCTAAACGGAATCGAGTAAGATAGATTCGTATATCGGGGGCTTCGACAAGGCCGTAGTAAAAATAAACACGAGGCAAAATAGACTCTAACACGTCAAGTTTCGGTCTGTTTGTGAACGACAAGTGGCAGGTGAGAGGGGGGGAGCACGTGGCGGGCGACCCGACGAGCGAGCTTGACCCAGTTAGTAGATGCACCATTTCGGTCCCATTCTAAAAGCAAGGGCGGCCCTTTACCGCCAACGCTGTGTTTGGGATATACTCTCCATGATTCCTTTGTTCGTTCGTACACCGTGTTGCAGATTAAATGCATGATTTAATTCCCGAAAGCTTGTTAAAACGCCCGAGGACATGATAAACATCAATAAAACCAGCAATAGATTAACCGTGGATTTCGATCTAAACTTGTAACATTTGGCAAAGTGCCGTGACACGAGCCCGACGACGCTTCTTCGCCGTCAACTGTACTACTCTTATAAATATTATTCGTCATACGATGTTTACTATCTCATTCGATACGCTTTAAATGTTACGTATTCGAAAACATTTTGCACACGCACTGCGTTGTAGGTACCCGAGCCGCTTAATCGAACGGAATCGTAATAGATAAAGTGAATGAAGCAATTGTGGATAATTATACGAAAATGAAATATCAGGCAGTTCAAGTGGCACTTCAAACAAAGAGAACAATGCGAACGAGTTATTTACTGATCAGTAAAGGGTGGAAGTAAATTATATTCAAAGTATGGTTCATCGACTGCAGACAATGGACGAGACAGCACATCGGTAATGATCACACAGAGTTTGATCCTGTACACCAAACACTTACATACAATGGACGATGCTCAAGTACTTATTTTTATCTCGTAAACATATCAGATTGAATTCAAAAGATTGCTGAACGATGAAATTGAAATGCAGATCATTTATGTTATCAAAATGATTACAATGAATGCGTTAATGCAATTCAATTGTGGTTTTATCCACATTTTTATTAAAACCATTCAAGTGCGTGTTGGAGCATGCACACTGACGGATATTATGGTTGTCTTATTTGTTGTCCCTTAAAAAGACTCACTAGCTAACAAATATTACTTGTTAATTAGTAGAACCTAAATGGCAGTGGTATTTTTTAGGGCCCTTATTATGTATCTGTAATTTATGTAATTTTCTGTAACATTTTATTTAAGTTTATATGCAAAATTGAATTGCAATGGCACCTTGTAAAAGATATATGATTTGATTCATTCTTATCTAAGTATTTGTCTATACAAAGCATAAGATGAAAGCATAGTAATAATTTATTTGACTTATATTCCCTTGCAGCGATGAGTTGTTGTTCAAAACAACATAATATTAAATAGCGCATAAACGTGTTTGTAGCCGGATATGTCGAAATAATACAACGCATAAATCTACGAGGCCATTCATAGGGACTGACCTAATTAGACGTGGCGATCCTCGCACGGCTGACGTATTAAATTTGTCACGGTGTCCAACGATAATTCTATAATCAACGGTCTTTTTAATGGGAATGAAAAGCAAGCAGTATTTTAGCAGAATTTAAGCCAGTCCAACTGCAGAACACGACGCGCGACGCCCCAGTATCTCGATCAAGTTATTGATTAGCGAATTACAATGTCACTGCATTGTTATAAACTTATTACATCGCATATTTTCTATGAAACATAATTTTGCAGCAATTAACGTTTTCCAATTAATAATTTAATTTATTCTATAGTCTACGTTCTTCTGGCTGTTCTTTGTCTTCAAAAGTGCCTTTGTTATAACGCGTGTCTTAATAATAGCGTCAGATTAAGTCCTAGACTTTTAAGCCGTTGTCAAATAGCGTACAATAAAGCTAAGCTTTGCATGATTCAAGTTAATATTAATGTAGGTACTAAAATTAGGCTAAACCACCTGTTTGTTAATGAATACCGTTATTATAATGCCTCTATTTTAGGAGTGCGAGAGCTTTCAAAATACTAACGACAGGTACATTTTCTACATTTATTTTTAAGGCTATTATGGGTTTTGGCGATCATCAGTTATGAATTGCGTAAGTATTTGCCCATTTTATGGAATCGACAATTTTGATACATTTTCCAATGTCTACATGGGTGTGCTTCCAATTTGTCCAATAAAACGGTAGTAAGTGTCCCTCAAAACAAAGAATTACATTGAATGTCACAAATTTGAATATCATGCTCTAGATTTAATATGACCGTACTTTTCGCTAATTACCCTCAAGAGAGAGAACAGCCATTTTATATCTGTCGCACTTAGGTCACCAGTTACCACCGTAGAAATCAATATCTATTCATATATTGTTTGTACGGCCGGTAACTTTCATTGAATGTTAATATGCGTGTTGGTCGCGTGTACCTTTCAGATTGCCTTTCAGTCACATTAACTCGTGCCCTTTAACTCCCCAGAGAAAACACTTGTAATGGATGAAATACGAAACCATAAAATGTATTACGCATACGCGTATTTATGTAAAAGGTGCGGTACGAGGCACATTCAGATGCGTACATCAAGATAGGCCATTTAAAATTTACAAGTGATAAATAACATTAGACGGGCTTCATAAAACTCTGTTTCGCGCATTTCTTTTTAGGACAGGTAGAGCCCACAATACGAGCTAAATGCGAGAAGAGAACAGGAGGTATACTTCTGCAAAATAGGAATAAATTTAATATATTCCTTTACCCTGTGCACATAAATAAAGAAAACATGAACTGAAAGTTGGCATGAATGCAACATCATTCCAGAAACTTTCAATTCGCGTTCTGCAAGCAGTATATAGTAGCTTTATTTAGTTTTTCTTTAATAACTTTATTTAGTACTCACATAAAGAGCTGTTTTGTTTTCTTTACATTTAGCTGGCAGCTTCATGAACACTTTCAAAGAATTAATATTTGATCGCCTTTCAGTCCGTGTCTCGTATATACACCAAAGAGTTTTTACATAGAACGAACTACCAACCACTTTTATAAATGCGACACTAAAACCAAAATCTTAAAATAAACGTCAATAGTACGATAAACTTTGGTATCAAAACTTTGCAACACTGGACAAAAAGTTAACGTGACGTAACAAACCAGTTGGTCAAAGAAAAGTCAACAGTATTACGTACTTAACGTAACAAAGAGAAATCTATTTCGGTCATGCGGTGAATAAATACTCAATAATTTGCTGAGTGTGCGAAAGAGACGGCTAATGTTCCAGTTCTTCATTCATAAATTGTGAGTATTGTGACCCCATGATGCCAGTCAATGCCCGAGATCAAACAAAGAATTAGGGCGTTTTATTCAACCGTTCAAGACACAATATAGTGAAGGGTGTTTTGGGATGGGTGTAACAAGTAAAAGTGACTGTAAGGAGTTCTGGCATAGCAAAATTAAGTCGGAAGTCACGACCAGCAATATTATTCTAAAACAGTGTGATACACTCGAGTGTGTGATCTACGCCTATTATTACCATGTAAATATAATATCCACACACTATATCACAAAAAATACAGGTCTAGAAATCGTAGAAACGAAGCAAAATTTCCTTTCCGATGAAAGTTTTTAAAAGAAACCTGTGACGCAGCGATTATCCTCAGTGCGAGTTAAAAAGGATCTTGTTATTAAGTTTCCGAGACAGTAAAGTGAAAAACTTTCTTACGATTTGCGAGGGGACCGAAGGGACATCACATAAATTTGTTCGGCCGCCGTGAAACTCGATCGTAAAAGATAGAGGGCCGACGGCAGGGATTCGGATCGAGTAACTATTGCCTACTAGTTATAAATAAGATAACATCACATGTCTGTTGGAGTGAGGAGGACTGATATTTCACTCCTCTAATTTTCTCGCAGAGTGGGTTCATTTCGATCCTACAAGATAATAGGCCTTGGATAAGTGAAAAACCAATTGACACCCAGCAAGCACTACCCGAAAACGTATCGAATTTTGATTTCCTTTCATGTCATTATCATCACCTAACACCTTTGTCAAAAGACGTACTCTGCTGAACATTCGTCCTCCAAGGCTGTAATGTAACTCAATACCAAAGTAACATTCAACCGTCTTATAAAATGTGTTGAGGTTACACCTTTGACTTACGAACTCTGAGTAAGTACAATATTTCAGCAGGTTCGTTTTCTGTAGATATCTATATACTGGGTGAAAAATTCTCAAAGTGCTCTTAGTCAATAACTAACTGTCAAATATAGATTTGCCAGCAAGAGATGAATCTATAAATCGGATGGATCATATCTGTAACGTTGCGTAGCTAATTATAAGGCCGACTAACAGTGTTTATTCTGTTGACTATGGGGCGCTGTTATAATTCATTATTAACTCTGCTCCAAGTCGTTAAATAATAAATGTCTCATAAAAAATATATGACTCTAGAGGGCAACAAAGTACGAACAACAAGAAAAGAGTACAATTCGATTACACCCAACAATTGCCGAATTTTAAACTCGGTTACGCTAAAAACTACTCAAAAGTCAATATTAAGACTATTTCAAACTGTATTTGATATCGAACTTGTTCAACTGTAAGTAGTAGTTACATAAATAACGAGACATATCTTTACCAAAAAGGTTTCAATAAATCTCAAAGATGGATTATTTACAGTTATACGAGGACTTTTACTCATAATTATGTAAAAAGGTCTGTTAATGTTCATTGTGAGAATCAATATTTTACATCTTTCTGTGACAAATAAGTTTAAACAGAATTAAAAGAACTTCAATTTAAGCAACAAATTACTAACACAAATCAACACAAAAGTATATAAATTGTGTCACAAGTTGGTAATGAGCCTTTACTGCAAACAACAAAGAACTGAATCCAATACATACATCAAGATAACGGTCGAAAGTAATAAACAATCGAACCTGAAATCACAAGAATGCATTTATTTATAATGCCTGTCTGTGACTAACTGCAAGATATTCAGTATATTGTTACTAAGTAGGTACTTACTAATACACCGTATATTTCCGCATAAATCAAGCTTACTATCATCGCTGGAAACAGTCGATGGATGTGTGCCAGAATGACATATAATAACTATTTGGCACTGTTGGCTAGGCAACATAATCGCTCATAAATGACATTCTTAGCTTTAACGTGCGAAATGCAATCGTTAATAGGTACCTTTATTTGTCAAATATCCTTCAAATGATTCTGTAATTCAAACAAGGTTGCCTCGGCTCAACATTTGTGTCTCCTGCAACTACTTAAACAAATTTGTTGCGGGTTTCGAGACGACTCGAAATTTCCCCCGAGTCTGCTTCACCTCGAGCGCTCGGAACAGTTACAAGCTTTCGATCCCGTTCATTCTCTTTGACCTTTGGAAATTCGCTATGTAAATTAAGCATTATTGATTGAACAATAAAGGCGCTGCACAATATTGTGTTGGAAATTACTTTTTAATTATAGAGAGATTATATGAAGTCGAATATTAAAAATATTAAAATATGAAGCTAAACGTGACGATGAGTTTTTTAAATATGCAGATTTCGTATTTTAATCAGAAAAGTTGAAGTAGTCAACTTCAATAAACTTACTAAGGAAACGGCAATCAAGGATTTGCCGCAAATTCACTCCTTTGAACACCTTTAAAATTAATGTAGCTTTTATAAAAACTAATCATCACAGGGTGCATAGGGTTCCCACCAAGAACTTAGGGTTCCAAGCCAACGTCACCTGCAAGTGGTGCACCTGCCGATCAACGGACGAGGCTTTGGCAAACAAAATTTCCCGATTAGCGGCAATAGGCTCGCCACCCATTACGTGGGATCATAACACTGGCGAAAAGTGGGCGTTTAATATGCCTCTGCCTACCCCTTCGGGGAAACAGGCGTGAGTCTATGTATGTATGTATGTAATCATCATTGAAGATGAAGTTGTAAAATTCTATCCTGTATTAATACTTAACTTTGCTGTAGCAGATCTAATAGTACTATTCAAATCTACAAGCCAAGGTACGACAATAAAAGGCTGCAGACAACAAGCGGCATACTCAACATAAAGTCGAAACTATCTTTCAACAGCTCACTACTAGCATTTGTACAACAATGTTTCCACAAACAGAGGATAATAGTTGGCATTTCCAACAACACATTATGCTCGTTGCGACCTCTTCAGACCTGGGGCAAATGCAGGCATGGTACAGATACACACATAAAGCTAATGTAATACAAAATGGAAAAGATGATAATACGAGAATATCCATTGATATAATTGGGTTGTGCGCGTACTCAACGAGTGGCTTGCCGCACATGAAACCAAACTTACCGCAAACCAGTGCGGAGAGAGTAACGAGACCCTGTTTACGTAGCACTGATTGGTTTTGCTCGACTCCAACAGTATAAAGGCTCGTACATAGCGTGCTGCAAATCTCCGAAATAACGAGATACATATGGGATAGCCTGATTTTTGGTGGAATTTAAGCAGCACGATTGTAAAACCAATCCTTGACATACCAAGACAAGGCATTGCGCTGTAGATGCACCTGCACAGTTGCACACTGTCATAAAAATGATTTCAAATGTGGCATAGAAATATCACTCAAAATAGCTAGACTAGCAACGCGGTTGCCACAAATGTTATCATGCCTAAACTACAAGAATTTCTTACTCCATCAGTATATCAGTATTACTCCATCAATAAGAATGCATCAATGGAAAGTTCTCGAATCAAGGACAAGAAAAAAATGGCACTTGTAGAATTTGCTTACGTATTGTTACTTCTCAAGTGATTGGTCGATTTGCCGTAGCAATATAGACAGTAAATGAAGAGGTATTTACATCATACATAATGGATATCACAAAATCACAAAATACACCGCAACCATTGTTCATGATTGTATTTACGGACAAATAAAAGCAGTCTAAATTGTCTCAAACATATTTCATATTTCTGTAAAACATTAATTGCGGGCAGCTAATTTAACCCTCAGCGTGTTCAGGAGAGGTGTGAGCTCTCATTTTTGAGGTTTTACGTAATAAAAAGGCGTGTTGCGGTAGTGCTACAGAGATAGGTAGGGCAAACTCATATTTATACAACTGCCCTATATCTATTATTGTTTTCAAATCATTTCACGTTACATGTTCAATGGTACGGTGGTACGTGGTACCCCTTAGTCATTGAGCTAACATTTCGCCAAATAACTGGGTAGTTGTTTCAAATTCATCAATATAACTGCATCTGTTGTCAGTATGTCGATGACAAAAATCTTTTAAACATTTCATTAGTTGTCTTGCCATATTTATCTGAATCAAGATAAATCATTTTATTATATCTTATCTAATATGTTGTGAATAAAAATTTTGATTCGGCTCATGGAACCTACCAGCTTTGGTACACTATCGTATTTTATTTTATTAATTTAATGGGAACCTATCTAATGTCGATTACAAACGAGCGTGCTTTGGTACTGAATCTATTATAAATAATTTAAAGGAATGATTTAAGAATAAATCCTAAACGTTAATTATAAAAAAGGTATGGAATATAACAGTCACACAGACTGTTATATTCCATACCTTTTTTATGGTGACGGATTAAGAATACGGATTGTCACCACCCCTTATCATCCCACAGAGGGAGCATATTATGCAGAGAACAGCACTGTAAGAGAAGGAAAACTTGATACAAACCCTATACCAACCCGTTTGGCCAGCGGTATAGTAGGCCAATTCCTCCTTTCAAAGGAGAGGCCTAGTCCAGCAGTGGACTGTTAAAGGCTGATGAGATGACGGAATATAAATTATAAGGTTACAACTATCAATCAGTTTAAATGTCTGAATATATTGGTATTATTTTCACGCATACAATACAAGCATTATTCTACTTCAAAGTACAAAATTACAGTTCTCAAAGTAAAATCAGAAACTATAGTTTTCTTAGTACTTTTGACCTTATAGTTCTAGGCTCTAAACCAGAAACTAGTATTCTACTAATAAATTAACTAAATATTTAATAAAGCAAAGTTAAAATTTCTGGGAAATAATAAAGCTCTATACTAAAAGCTAAATTTTCACAGGCTTTTAAGAGACCCATGTTATATTACAGCCATAACAAAGTAATTATCATCATAAAGCATAAAATACGTGATCTCGGGAATAACTAAATTCGCTGATCTAACGATGATACCTGCGTCAGATAGTTTTATTGATTTCGCTAACAGTAGATTCTCAGCCACTGCACAATGAGTTTCTCCTAAAAATAGCTGGAGGAATGTGAGTGGCGTGATATTTGTCTACCTAACCAATTGGCGATGTACAAGTGTAATGCTAAATTTATGTAAAAAATCACCCGCCATTTCATTTACATGAATCAAAACAATCTACTTTCTGTATCTCCAGTTGGCTCGTAAATAATGAGATCAAGCTAATATCTTAAATAAGATAGCAGACAGACAAAAATGGCTCTCGAATTTTGAATTCCGTTTAAAAACTTGAGTTAGGTTTTAGATACAATTTTTAATACAGACAACTATTTCTTTTATTAAGATTCTTACCAAATAGACAAAAGAAATCAATTATTGTATCCAAGACTATCGGTTTGGAGCCGGAGTTCGCGCATCGAGTCTATCCAGATTTAACAGAATATTAGCTTATTAAAACTGTTTAGACAAAAGAAATCAATGCTTGTACAAAAATATCTTCGATATTTACATCAAATTGGAAAACTGTTACAAGTTTATGTACAAATAAATTGTATAAATAATACAGTTCTACAATCTGCAACTGCTTTCTCAATAACTCTCGATTACGGTAAAGGAGAGTTGTATTTCGACGCTCACTTGTGTCTGTATACTATGGCAGTCACAGGTCTACGATGAACCGGTTATATACGGTATCTTGTTTTCGACTTCGTGAAACGTCACTCAGGATTAAAAGTTTTGGGATTTATTCATATTTATGAAACAGCAAGAGATGATTCTAGAAGAGTGGATTTTCGGTCAAATAGAGTACACATTTTGTTTTTGGTCGTATACATGTGCCTCATAAATGTGCAATATACAAGATCGATACCTGGAAAGCAGCTAAAAGGTAGTGGAGTAATGTGATTGAATTCTATTGAATGAAGAGCGAGTACAATAGTTTTCAGAGTAGAGTTTCAGACTGCTGTTCCGCGCCGTCCTTTACTTACGGCGTTTTTAGTGTCATGCGGATTTGCTCACGCACGCGGGATTGGCCCGCCTGCGTAAACCCCGCAAATGTCATTTTCATACAAGTATTTATTGTAATGCGTGGAATATGCACGCGGGACGCGGGGCGTGATCCTGGGCAGCGGCAACGCGCGGGGCCTACGCGTGCGTGAGCGCGTCTATGAAAACCAGTGTTCCAGCAAGAATCCTCCTTTCAAATAACAGGCCATACTGTGACCTTGTCTTCTTATTTCGTCTTTTGTGAATTAAATAAATGATTAACAACTTTCTGAGTTTGTCGTTCATTATACACAACCACAACGCATAGCAGCCCGCATAAAACTAGATTGTAGGCTACCGGGTTTCACACTGCGTAAAATTTTACGCATGCGGACCAATCCCGCGTGCGTGAGCAAATCCGCATGACACTAAAAACGCCCTTATAACGTTAGGTATAACCATTGATGTACTTATACATCAATGGTTATAATTATAAACATCGAAACTCGAGGTAGACATATCCAGCCTAGCGTTATAAATTTTTAATTTAATTTATTTATTTGATTTTATTATTGTATTAATTTTGACTTAATTGTAATGTACTTTTGATTTCATTTGCTATATTTGTATTTCTTTTTTCGTTTTTGTTATCTATTATTTGTTAGAATTTATTAATTGTTAATGATTCATATTTTAACATTATTTAGTCATATTTAATGGCTACCTATTTTATTGTTATGAGGACCAGGAAATATCGAGATTTTCGCCTGTCTTTTAAATGCTAAATAATTATTATTACTATGATCTTTCTGTATTTGTATTACTATTAAATATTTTGTTACTTTTCACTATTAGCGGCCTGCCTTTTTGTTTTACTATCAATGTTCATAAATACTAATATTTATATTGCTCACTTATTTGTACATGCAGTGGTTACCTTAAAAGGTTATGCAAGTGACAAAGAATTTATTGTATTTTATTATTGTGAATGCATTCTTGTAATAATCACTGCTGGTCCTAAAATAAATAAATAAAAAAACACTGTTGCTTCTAAAACTTGAAGACATCAAGTCGCCTTCTAGCCTTACAATGTTTCAGAAATGATTATTATTATATTTATAATTACCAGTTAAGTCTGAGATTAACACAGCTCCACTCGAGCAATGAACTCCCAGTGTCTCTTCTAATAAATAATTATGACTCATTAGTTCATTACGCAAGAGTTATAAAACTTCTGTAGCCTTTCTTGAGGTGTATGAACTAACAAAGTAATTTTACTTTTTAATTTAATGAAATCACTTCACTCAATGTTTAGTAACATAGTCGTACTTAAAATAAATTATCTACATTATACGAACTCATATTGAAATGAAATGCTCTCTAAGATACACTTAGCTAGGTTATTTTTAGTAAACATCTATTACTTTATTGCTTACTAGAGGACGCCAGCAGCTACGCCTGCATTTTTTTTATTTACCCGTTTTGGCCGATCCCGTGGGAATTTCGGGAAATCCCTTCTTAGTGCACCCATACGGTCCCCAAGGAACATACATGCCAAATTTCAGCTTCCTGCGCCCAACAGTTTCGGCTGTAGCGTGTCTGTCAGTCAGTCAGTAACGCAAGGATTTTATATATTAAGAGTGAAGCAATTTTAAAAATAAAACATGCAATATAATAAAATCAATTTCAACGTGTTATTATTGAACCTATTATATTTTACCTGTCAGTGAACGTGGCATTTAGTACGGAACAATTTCGTGTAGTAATTATTAACACGTCTTCTAAGTTTATAATTCACGTTTGCTTATGATGGATGTGGCCTTCTTTTGGCCATTATAACCACGCATAATGACAGTTCCGTAAGCTGTATTGTTGAACTTAGAACATGAATGATATGGAATATGAATATAAAATCACTACATAGTATAAAACAAAGTCTCTCTTCTGTCTGTCTGTCCCTATGTATGATTAAATCTTTAAAACTACGCAACAGATTTTAATGCGGTTTTTTTAAAACATAGAATGATTCAAGAGGAAGGTTTATATGTATAATACATAATGGCGGTAGGAAGTTCGCCGGGTCAGCTTATATAAACCAGTAGTTATTATAAGTAATTTTCTTCTCACTTTAGATAAAAAAGAGAGACAACTCCCTCATCATCATCATCATCGCCCTTTATACTGTCCCACTGCTGGGCACGGGCCTCTTCTCACTATGAGAAGGGTAAGGCCATAGTCCACCACGCTGGCCAAGTGCGGGTTGGCAGACTTCACATGTCTTGCGAGAACATTATGGAGAACTCTCAGACATGCAAGTTTCCTCACGATGTTTTCCTTCACCGTTCAGCAAGCGATAATTAACAAATTTATACGCACATAACTCCGAAAAGTCATCAGTGCGTGCCGTGAATTCGAACTCGAGACCCTCTGCATAGCAGTCTGTCGGTCTCTCCACTCAGCTATCGCTGCTTTTGACAACTCCCTAACTTTGAATAAATGCCTCGTGGGCCTTTACAAATATTTAACTAAAGACTTGAAAAACATCTAGACTAGAAACAAAAAATTTGTCAATCGCACAAAGTGCTGGGTACAACGTGTTAGTATAAAACCTACAATACTCGTGGTGGTGGTACCTCCGAGACGACGCTTATTAAACCACTTCACCATCAGTACATGAATTTTAACAGAAAGCATGGCAGAAGCCTTAGAACCAAAATATATATCGCATTTAGGAGACCATTATCAAAGTTCGATCAACCGAGGTGGATATTTATGTTATCCACAAATAATTGAGTGGGCTCTACGCGCCATTTGTCTGTGATTACACTGTCTGCAAATAACAACACTATAGTTCATAAGGCACAAAAATATTTTTATGGATGTCTGCATAAACATACTTCCTAGATATATCATCATCGTTTTCATCCTAGCGTTATCCCAGTTGCATCTAAGACTCACACGCCTTGGAACGCGAGGACCGGTTACCAGGCTTTTTTTTACTTTTAGACAATAATGTAGTTAATCTAGTATACTAATATTATAAAGCTAAAGAGTTTGTTTGTTTGTTTGGTTGAGCGCGCTAATCTCAGGAACTACCAGTCCGATTTTAAAAATTCTTTCAGTGTTAGAAAGGTAATTTATCGAGGAAGGCTATAGGCTATAAAACATCACGCTGTACGCCACGGGAGCGGATCAGTAGCCTTAAATAACGCGGGTGTAACAGCGGGCATCATCTAGTAATATATATAACGAGATGGTAATTTTAATTATGTGATAATCTTCGAAGAAGACAGCTTAGTAAACAATGGTAAGAATTGAAACAGTACACTTATCCTACTGAAAAAAATACTTAATCATATTCAAATTCAAAATTCAATTTATTTAAATAAGTACATACACAAAACAAATATACACGCATTACAATCTAGTCCCAAACTAAGCAGAGCTTGTACTAATGTACCTACCTAGTTATTATTTCTATGCTATAGTTTTGCACGAAAATTGGGGACGTAAATAGATATAACATCTTCTATACATACAAAGTTATACTTAGTATAGTGCAAACAACGACAACCCAACCTACTAGACGCCGCACGTAAGGCGTATACAATATAATTGGATACGTATTTTTTGTTTTATCAAATCAGTAAAAAATTACGAAGATAA
This sequence comes from Euclidia mi, assembly GCA_944739405.2. Taxonomy (NCBI): domain Eukaryota; kingdom Metazoa; phylum Arthropoda; class Insecta; order Lepidoptera; family Erebidae; genus Euclidia; species Euclidia mi. The sequence continues at coordinate 16,647,296 of OX123197.2, forward strand.
AACGCATCAAAGATGGAGAAACGCCTAAGAGTGGGGGCTTATAACGTCACTTGCCAGTAAAAACCGTACTGGCAAGTGACGTCACACGAGTTTTCTGCGAAGTTTGTCGTCTTAATTTTATGTTTACGTGACTAATGAAAATATACGTGTCCAATATTATTCGATAATCTAACTGACGGACTAATTCGATTTTTTAGTCAAATACCCTATTGTTTGTTTGTAGAAATGAAAACATTAGGTGTCTAGTAGGCTGTGTTGTCGTTGAGTGCAAACCTCTTAGCGGGTGATTGTACTCGTTATTATGAATAACTTTTGTTCTAGGACATTGACATTGGAAAAATTATTAGCTGTTCCACGCTGAACAGTTGTCCTAGAACAAAAGTTGTTAATTATAACTAGTTCTATCACTCCCTAAGAGATTTGAGGTATACTAAGAATCATCATCATCCTCTTAGCGTTATCCCAGTTTCAATCTGGGGTCCTTAGTAGTCTAACTGGATTTGGCTGAATATTAGCTTTTTCCACAGATCGACTGCCTGTCTGACCTCCGCAACCCGAAGGGATAGCGATATTCTATGGTTTTGACTACATACATATATACATACATAGACTCACGTCTGTTTCCCGAAGGGGTAGGCGGAGACTACGGAACGCCATTTGCAACGATCCTGACATATCTCTCTTGCTTCATTCACTCCCATCAGATTCCTCATGCACGCTCTTCTGTTCAGAGTACTTCTAACTTTTGACTAGTGTCAGTTTATTTAGAACGACTATCAAAGATCTTCATGACAACCGGGACCGACAGCTTAACGTGTTTTCAGAAGCACGGGACAAGCGATAATTAACAATTCAATACGCACATAACTCCAAAAAGTCATTTATTATCACTTGTCTCGTGCCTCGGAGAGCACGTTAAGCCGTCGGTCCCGGCTGTCATGAAGATCTTTGACAGTCGTTATAGGGCGTCAGTACCTCTAAAATAAACTGACACTAGTCTAAACCATGGAATATCGCTATCCCTTCGGGTTGCGGAGGTCAGACAAGCAGTCGCTCCGTGGAATAGCTAATATTCCGCCAAATCCGGTTAGACTAGAAAGCGGACCCCAGATTTAGACTGGGATAACGCTAGGAGGATGATGACCCTCTGCATGGCAGTATGTTGGTATCTCCACTAGGCTATCGCAGCCTCGAGAGTCGAGGTATACTAAGAATAACTTAGTATAATTACTTGCCCTGATTGATAAATTCATCAAAGCAATTTTAAAAGTTGATGCCTGTTGTGCGCCAAGCATCCAAAAACCACAGATTTAACAAACAAGAACCAGATGTAGCGTATTCGTCCAACTAAGTGAGGCACGTTGACAGCTATGTGTGCGTGACATTTGGCGACTGGCACTGTACGGACACGCGCGTCTATGTGTGTGTAAAGTTGCCAGATTATGAATAATCTCCCACTATTTTGCATATAGTTTTTGCAAACGAATATAAAAATTATTACATAGGTAATATTTTATATTCGTTTGTGGTTTTGAAGAATTTACCAAAGATTTAATTAATGCTTTTAATATGTAATGCTGTTGTGAAAATTATTCAAATAAAAAATACCATTAAAGTATGCTTTTATAAATACATTTCTTAAAAAATGTAGGCTCCGAGTTAAGTTAAACTAATTTTATTCGTAAATTGAGAAATAAATAGATAGCCTTGCGTCATAAATATTAATTAGCTAAAAACATTTTGTCATGCATACAATAAATTATGAATATCATAATCATAAATCGTAACCAAAAAAAATTGCAATTAAAAATAAATAATAGCTACAATCAATAATTTCTGTTTCTGTACTTAATGTACACACGGCGCCAAGTCAAGCTAAATAGTCGAAGTACGATTTTGATACTTATTCCCTACGCCATAAGAACGGTACAAAGGTCTAACAACGGTACAAAGGTCAAAGTGTATAGCTTGACAAGTAGCCGCGTGTACACGAATATTTGGATCGTTTGGGGATCGAACTCAAAACAATGTATATACTAATGGAAATCCTATTAGTATATTTATAAGAAAAAATATAATCTACAATATACTTTTACAATACGTTAATGTATTTTTCATTAACATGACAATCATTATTACCTACATAATCAATTGACAAGTGCATTTTCCCTAATTCAGAGAAAACGGTGTCGACGTAAACTGGCAACACTTACATATTTTCTGCAGAAATACGAATTTTATCGAAATAATATTATAAAACGGTCAAATAATCCATAGTTATCTGTAAGAATATATTCCATCTTCCCGTATTTGCTTTTAGAAACAACTTTTACAATGTTTAAAAACGCAAGACGGCATTTTATGAATTTAAAAGCTGGATCGATCGTGGCGTGTGAACTGTGCGATGCTTCGCAGCGCACTGAGTCGAGTTTGTATTCGCTTTTCAATTTTGTATTTGCTTTAGTGGCCTCACCCAAGTGTTCCGCGCGCTCTGTCTGCCTTTTATTCTATAGTCTTAGCCAAAAACTTTTTACGGCATTTCTCTTTTAGATGGCAAATAAATAACACGGTTGTTTGTCATACCCATCCTAGTATCAAATACGAAATGTCCCCTAAGAGTTACACTATATAGTTAATTGGAGAAGATCGTCAACTTAGTAGAGTAATATTTACTTCAATATTAAAGGTCTTATTTGGCGTCAAGCTTAGTCGTGGGCGACAGTTAGTATACATTTACAGTAAACGTTGAACAGAAGAGATTGGCGTTGCCTAATCGGAGTCCGCAAAGGCAAAAGGGCACGCAAGTGATACGAGGTGAGCATTTTAGAATAAATGTGTATAAACACCTAGGTATTCTGTCGAATATTGCTTGAGATGCAAGTCTAAATGTAATAAAAACAATTACCAATACATAAAGGATTTTATTTCAACAACCAAAACAGTGGTGTGACATACAAAAGCCTACAAATAGCAGATAGCAAACCCAGCAGCATATGTACGCTAACAAAATATAAATTCGTATACGTCCGCACAGATTTTCAATTCTGTTAATATAATTCCCGTACATTCACCCATCAGGGTACGCAGCCTAGAGCGAATACACCGAATGATTTGTTTCACTCGAACCAAAGCAATGTGAACCTTTCAATCAGGTTTCAGTTCACGTATGATTCGGCCGGTATATGCGTGAATATTATTGATTTTACCAATTTCCCTTTGCATATAGATTGCGCCGCAAATACACAACCGTGAAATGTAAATGGTCGTGACGATTACATGGCGATTATCTATAGGTGTAGATAGATAGATAGATAAGGTAATAGGGATAAGGTGTACAACGGAACCGGCGGTACCGAACGTCCCGATTCAATTGTGGTAATTGTAAAATCGAACGTCAATTACGCCTACTGGAGACTGTTATGTATTGTTTACAACACATTGTAAGAACTTTTAAATTACACTGGCTACTGTGACTGTGAGTGCAAAGAGCTGCAGTTTTAAATTTACAAGGTAGAAGACAGTCTTGAAAGTCTCCCTACCTACTCTGCGAGAATAAACAAATATGAATAATTTTATGTACTTATGTCGGCCAAAAACTATGTTCTCACTAGAAAAAAAAGGGTAATTCGTCGTTTCGCACCACGAGTGGTTCGGACCGCGGTGTGAAACGCAGAAGAGCTCTTAAGAATGGGCTGTTTCGCACCGCGGCGATCCTTGGAGCGCCGAGTGGTGTGAATCGAAGAATAGCTCTTAGGAATGTGGCGATTCGAACCACTATGTTTAGGTACAAGCTAATTTCAAAGTTTGTATGTACAGTCGAGTAGAAAAGTGTTTAGTGAAAATAAAGAAGTTACGACTTGATATTTTATTTATTTTGTAATAATATTTCAAAATCACAATCGCATACTAAAATTAAGTAAAAGTGGTTGCATTTCAATTACAGTTTGGTTAGTAATTGAGAACTAGTTTAAATCACAGTTGAAACATTAGGTACACATTCTGACTTAAAACTAACTGATTGAAATTTCGATGGCGTACCTGCATAACAAAACTTTACTTACACATGATAATTAAGTATTAACTACAAATTAAAACAATAGTTCGAAACATCATACGTATTTTTTTAAATTAACAGTTTGATGGCACATGACAAAATGCACAAGTAATTATTAAAACATCACAGACTTCGAAACTTGTTTCATTTATCTTATTGCCTAGACTACACTTACGAACCATCTAACTTCGACACACCTTACATGTTATCACGCCCATCCAGGGTAAATAAACTTTATGCACGTCGTGTCAACCTACCATCAGGTGTGGTATACACCTGATGGTAGGTTGCATTCAAAATTACAATTGTGTAGATTAAGCCTGTCCTGTGTTTTATCATTATATCACATTCACATTATATCCACAATGAAAGCCAGAAGGGTACTGATATCCTTTTACATTCAAACGCATGCTAATAATAACGTACATCTGAGTCGTCAGGTCAAAAAACGATAGGAATGTGCAGCGCGCCGGACCCTAGTTTGCTAACGATAGAACTAATTTGGGCACAAGTAAAGGGAGAATTAAGGCGAAGAACAATAATACTTTCAAGATAGCAGATGTCTAAAATCACCTACACCAAGCCATAGATAATGTCACACGAGAAGATTGGGCCAAATGTGTGAGGCATGCTGAAAAACTTCAAAACAAACACTTACAAAAAGCTCTAATTAGAAATCACGCGCCACCTATAATAAATTTGGCAGAAGACGAAGACTCTGATGATGAAGACTCCGATGAAGATAAATTTTATTTTCTTAATAATTTAAATCTTATAATTTAAATCTTTTTGTAATAAGGGACTCATTAAAGGGACACAATATGATCTACTTTGTTTCTTGTAATAAACTTTCTTTCTCTGTGTATGAAAATAATGTATACAATTTTTAAATATAGTTTAGTATCAAATCTGGTTCGTGTGGTGACGGATAAAAAATACGGAACGTCACCACCCCGTATCATCCCATGGGTGTCGTAAGAGCCGACAGAGGGAGCATATTATGCAGAGAACAACACTGTAAGAAGGAAAACTTGATACAAATCCTATACCAACCCGTTTGGCCAGCGTAGTATAGTAGACCAATTCCTCCTTTCAAAAGAGAGGCCTAGTCCAGCAGTGGATTGTTAAAGGCTGATGATATTTATGTGTGTTAATATCAAATATTGTGATTTTTTTAATTTTGTGAACAAGTTACGATAATAAACGTTACTTATCGATATTATGTATTTTATTGTTACGCTCTTCACTAGACTCAGATAAACCAATCAAAAACGCATATTTGCGCTCTATCTTTTTCTATTGTTTATTGCCAGACTGGGTTTTACAAAGGGATAATTTGTAACGAGACCGACACTTTGTATATTTTTTACACATATTTTGGTCAGCCAACCAACATTGAAATGATGTATTTTTATATTATGCATAGTAAAAAATAAGAGTTGTAAATACCATACCACCATAAGTATTACGTAGAGTAGGCGACAAGCCATGTGTAACAAATACGTTCAAAACAAAATTTATTTTGTTTTGTGCCTGGCTGTACTTTAAGCATTATTACTGAGAAAACTTTTTGTTCCATTCGCGGTTCGAATAAACCCATTCAAATTCTACTATGGTCGATTCACACCGCGGTCCGAAACAGCCTATTCCTAAGAGCTCTTCGGCGTTTCACACCGCGGTCCGAACCACTCGTGGTGCGAAACGACGAAACACCCAAAAAAAATAGTTATCTTTCTCGGACACAGTATAGCACGTAAAAGCAAATACTATTCTAAACCTTACTGTAGTGGAGTAAAAACTTAAACTTGCCTGCAATTTATGACTACCTACTAATGCACTAGGCACTTAATTTCGCCACAATACGGAAACACTAACCAAAGTGCAATAAAGCAAGATGCATGTTGTCGCCGATTCTCATAAATACTTTGCCGCTAGTAACATTATGAAACATACCTAATACTACGTTATGAGAGTTCAGTTGTCTTTGATCGCACAAAACCCTAAAAAAGCAAGGGACAGGCTCCGTACGAGGTGATAACAATAACCCCCTTATCGCGGAGGCTTTACATTGAAATTGGAATAGCTATGTATCTCCACAATCAACGACAGGGTGTGCGACCACATTTCATGACTTTCTTTGTTTATTTAAGATAATGTTATGACCAAAGACCCTGAAAACAAGCCAAAACGTCAGAATACGTATAGCCGTTAACTTGTCAGTCAGACGGTCTTTAGAAATAATTTATCTACAATGTTGAACTCTCCTGCTGTCCGGATATAACAGCAATACCGTCGAATAACGGCTTCGGAAATACGCTACACAGAATGAACGGGAGGCACAATATTCAAACATTATTGTGAATATCCATTAGCATGCGTGGATCCGTTAGATAGGCAACAAAATAAAAACTATTTGTGAATACTATTCATAATGTATTATTTGCATGCATGATAAGGTTAATGAATGTCGACGAAGCGAAAGAGGTGCTTGAACCATTTAGCGTTCCATTGTCTCTGCCTACCACAATGGGAGACAGGCGTGAAGATAGATAGATTGTATTTGACAGTTGTTGACAATGTATCTCTTAAAGTAAGGAATATATATAGTCTAAGATGTATCTCGGTATGCCGATATTTGAAGGAGTAAATACGTTGGATAAATAAACCCTATTATAATTTTACACAATCTTGTGCAACACGACAATAAGATCTTGTTACATAAGAATGAAATAAGAAGATCTCTATTCAATTAGAACAATCACCTACCAAAATATTTATAACACGTTTAAGAAGAAATAGCTTTATGTTAAGAACAAACGTCCAAGCTTGCCAAAACCAAGTTTCTATGAATCTCTTTACTGGAACTAAACCCGATGGACATGAAGTCAACTTTTGCCATAACTTCTTTCCAAAGACAGTGGACATATTTACTTTGAAGTTGCCAGTAGCTTCCACTAATAATCTTAAATTCACTACATATAGCCGAAACTTGGCACAGGAACTTCACTACGCTTGTCGAAACTTCAGAGAATCCGATCGACGAAGTTTGACTAACTGGTCGGGCGCAGCTTCCCACATATAGCCCGTCCATCACGATATATGCTCATAAAGAACATGTGGGTGAACAGTGTCCAAGAATCCGCTCGCTCATTGCTTGGACCCTTAAATAAATCGACCTCGGTGCTTCCTCATAAAGAGAAGCTTACCATATCGGCACAATGCGAACAGCTAAACCTGTGTTCTCATTAAGCTAATAGTCTGTACTTTTGTGCTTTTTAGAGTAGCGTATTTTAAAGGGTAAACCCCTTTTTTAAAAACCCTTTTCCACAGGTCTCTGCCCTCCGCGCCGGGGCACGGCAGCCAGAGACAGAGCCGGTGAAAGCAAAACCTGGCTGTCATAAAGATCCATAACAGTTGCTACCGGAACTTATTAACCACAAATATTCAAACACTAATCCAAAGAATGACTGTACCTCTGGGTTGCGGCGGTTAGAAGGCGGAAAGGGAGGGATATATATTAAGTCAAATCTGATTGGAATAGGAATTGGTTTCCAGACTCCAAGACGATAGATATGGATGCATTCCGTGACAATGCTAGGATGAAAAATAAAGGCACATCTGTGTGTATAGTGGAATTAGTCACACGTAGATGTAGCTGCATATCTTCAACCTTTACAGCCTAGAAAAGCACATATTTATTTAGAGCCAGGAACGAATGGTAATGGTACATAATCGAGTCGATATTTTTACGAGTACCGCAAATGCTCACAGGACTACGTTCAGACCGTAAAGTTCTGACCGTCTATTTATGCATACCCAGGCTTTTATGAACAACAAACAGCAAATGTAAATACATAACACACATCTGCTTGTTTAAGTTGAGGTAATATTTTTTTATTATCTATTATGCTATTGGAAGCTATCGTATCACAAGTTCTCAAGTGTGTGTTAAGTCTGCATGTCGCTTATTCTAATCCGTCTAGTGAGGGCAAGCCCTTATAGACTTTTAATCCTAATAAATATGCCGTTGACTCGCGACAGCTAATGCACGAAGGCTGTTTTACATAGAAACAAAACATACGGTCTTCAGACGACCATTTTATATAATAAGTAGATTCATAATAAATACATTTAAAGTAACTTTGTGACACAAATTTTAATTAGATTTGTTTTGAACACACTCAAACTCAAATATGTTTATTTCCATAAATATGTTAAAATTTTTTGGACACGTCATACAAATAAAAAAATAAAAAAGTAACTTATATGCATATTAACATAGTTGAGCATTGAAAAAAAAATGCCTGTTCAGAAAGTAGAGCCTCGTGAGAAGAATCAGGCAAGAAACTCCGGGCCACTCTTTTCTTCGTCTTGATTCTATACAATTTAAAAACTTAGTAACTACATTGAATTTTTCATAGGTAATACAATATAAAAACTCAGTAACTACATTTTAATTTTTCATAGGTATATGAGCTGGTGTGTCTATAATGTTGTTGTCAATTAATAAGTTTTTTTTTTAATAATAATATAAAAGTACTAAACTAGCATAATATAGACACAATAACTCACACTCACATGAAACTTAACACTAATCAAACATAAGTAGCCTGTAGATAAGTACACAGTAGATAAATCTTTATGTTTCGTATAGAAGAAGGCTGCATAAAAATGATTCTTTATTTCCTAATGAAGTGCACTTCGCGGTGAAAATATTGTATCCAACATTTCTCAGAGAAAACTCAAAGCTCCGACGTGATGGAGGGCAAACCAATCTCCATTTACCGGCCATAGATATCGGTTGCCAGATATAAAAGCCTTTTCATTAAATAGAGCAACCTCTATTACTCTAACTTCAATTCAAGATTTGAATTGTTTCAAGTACCGACCCTTTTGAGGAATATGTATTTGTATAGGATTTTGATACCCATCCTAATGAAACTCCGGCCGCAAACGAAAACAGCAGGTCTATTAAACAATTTATTTTATCGACCCAGTCCTGAATCAGGTCTGCGTCTGTTGAAAGATAGATGTTATAACTTTAACTTATTTGGCAAAATCAAACACAAGACGCGTCGCATTACGTAGATAATAAATTTATAGAATATATGATATATTTATATAGAAGGTAGGTATTTGTATATGACGATCAAAACAATTCAAATCGTACCGTTGGAAGTCAATCAAGCAGTTCTAGAAAACATATTAACTGACCGCTTGCTGGTCTAAGTAGATTGTACAGAATCGTATATTCTGTCAAATCTGATTGATGAAATGAAATAGTCTTGGTGCAACTGGGATGACGATGGATGATGATGATTTAGTTTGTAAAAATGTTTAGTTTATTTTTTAGTGTTTTTGACTACACGTCTTAAATTATTGATTCTTTTTAATAATATAATTAACACAAGACACACAAATTCCAAATAATAACTTTCTAATAGTCACGCACCTACTATTTACTATCTCTGCATCACCCTAGGTTGACTGGTAGAGAATGCCTAAGGCATTAAGTCCGCCTATGTACCACATGTTTTGTGCTGTGCAAAAAGTTAAGTAAAATAAAATAAAAAATAAAATAATGTGACTCGTCGTTGTAAACATTGCATTCTGTCAGCTGCGCGTTCCTATATCTCGTCATCGTCATCCAAAACTACGCAGCATTGGAAGCCTTCGAGTAAGTGCGCTTGCTTTACATCAAAAACGTACAAAAAGGCAAGCTGGACGAGCGATCAACCTAGAGCGACTAGTACGTTAACAGGTTTCGTGGGTCGTTAGCCTCGTACATTGTACCCGAGGACCTGGGTCACTGCTTCCAGGACCAACTGCATAAAAAATCCGAATGTATTATGGAACGACAAAGCCAACAAATAAAAAACCAACGATCAGAAATGCTTAAGATCGTAAAAAATGCTTCGGGTATTCGGAAAGTAATGCCAGCACAGCAATTTAGATAAAAAGGCACGACGGTTAAAAGGGTTTTAAGTTCTTAGAAGTAAAAATATGTATATCAGACAGTTTGACGCGTATTGTAGGTATTGCAAAATATGAGGCGAGTTACTAACCAACGAGAGACCTTGACGATACGTGTACTTCATTCATATTTCACATTCTAGCAAACTATGTTTAATCAAACAATGTGTTAAATACAAAGTTATATCGCAATCGTAGAATCACAAATTATTGAGCCCAGCGACAGTTCAAGACCTAATAACCTATTGCCCGCTGCGCCCTTGGCACAAAATCTATTTTCGCAGCACTCCTAAAAAATATTTCTGAATATTCCAAGAGTAAGCCGGCAAATGTCAGACAGAACACCTTCATGTACCCTTCAGGCTGAGAAAAGCAATTTAACGTAGTGAGCCTGCGGTATTTCAAGTTCCAAGCTAGGTCGCCGTCTACAGAAAAGTAATTAGGCTTTACGTCCATTCGAACACTGGACTTATATTATCAATAGTACCAAGAATATGTTAAGTGCTAGAAATCAAACGCGTATTATTACATAAAACTTCAAGAATTAAGTAAATAAACACGTAACTATTCAAGTCACTAGACTTCACGCAAACGGTAACGAATAAAATGAATCGAAGCAAATGTAAAAACGTAATCCAATGCCAAAAATAAAGTTGCCGTACCTCACTTCCACTAATATTTACAGTTTAATATAGTGAATGGGGAGACATAAAGGGAGTTTCAAGGGAGTATTAAATGCAGCAGACAACAAAGGTGGTACAAATTGCATAGTCAGCTCCCAAGGGTCTTTGGCCGAAGTCTAGACGCGGAATTAGGCGAAGTGCGGTGGCGTGAACCGGACCAGAGCAGACTGCACCGAGTTGTCGGTCAACAACCGTCGCGACACCCCTCGGTCGATACAGCCCCGGGCGAACCCTCCGAGTACCTACGTACCCATTTGCACTCCGGTATTCTGCATCCCGGCAACTTAATAAACTTGTACCAATGTAAATAAGGGTAGGTACTCTAGCAATCATAACATTTTATAGTTGATTACTTGGAGGAGTTGCTCCGTCTGCTTTATCGACAGACACAAAGGAACACCGCACCTACTTACTTGTTGAGCCCTTCGCTTTTACCCACGTTGAATAGTTTATGGATCTATTTGCGTAAATTAACGGTAATCTTTGATGTTGACTGATAGTTTCTCAGACATACTTCTAGATTACAATTATTACAAATACGTAATTTTAAAATGTTGGTTGGTACCTTGGTTAGTACAAAAAAAATTGCGGCCAATTCTGGCAACGAGAGCAAAAATTTATACGAAAGATCATCGCCAAAGATACAGAATCTATTTTTTTAATTATATTACCTAAGTATCTTGGAATAGTAGAAAATGCACTTTCCCGCAATCGTAATTTATGACACAACAGAAGCTTTTTGCAATAATTTACTCACAAATGGATCACAAAGGGTGTCTACTAGTAAGATAGAAATGCTGTTTGTATATTAAGCTATTACCACAAATCTGAAAGACGGTATCGGAATAACGAAAGGTAAAGAAAAAAGGATGAATTCATGAAGAAAAGTAACACCAAGTAAAGTTCCATTTTGAGGATTCCATCACCTATGATTTTCAAGTACACTTATTTATAAAACGCATTTACGAAACGTAAAAACTGCCTGTGATTACTATTATTACGTAGGTATTGTAGATCGTATGTTCGTTAGAGCGTCATCATAATTAGTCACGAGGTAAGTTCATCGTTCACACTGCAATATTATATAACTGCATAAAACACATCTCACTCGCACATCGAACGATTTATATTTTATTTTGCCTGGTAACAAATATACTGTTATTGTATCGTTCGTAGCAGATTGTAGTGCATGAATTATTGCATGCGGTGTAGATCTACGGCTTAGAAAAAGGAGAACAATCACATGTTAAATATAAATTACAACCAAACAATTTAATGACGATATCAGCGAGAACTTACTTCATCTATTTCCCAATGCACAGACGACGTGAATTCGTGCCTTATACAAGATTCCTTTTCTTAATTAAGATGTTAGCTTTGATAACACCAGAAAGGCGAGTAGGTAATTTGTAACCAAATACCGAATAATGAGTACCTAGTAATGAACAAATAGGCAGGCAAAACAATCGTCGAATTACCGGCCTACCAACATCAAAAACTGAAATCTGACCAACATGGAGTGTCAGAAAGTAACATTATGAAAGACTAGGAGCAAATAATAGGGTGAAAACTTACGCCAAGAATAAGGACACTGATGTATTTTATAATTATTACCTACGTTACAAAACTTTTTAAGAGACAACGCTTTTTTTATCATGGCTTTTATTGTTCTAGTTATAGGAGCAATTTTCAGCTGAGAACAAATGACACGCTGAACACAGGGTGTCCTGTGTAAAGATATCATCGAGGTTGAGATGGTATTGAATAATACAATAGTATTTTTGCAACAATAGTTGTAGCACCAAACATAATACTGTAATGATATTCCATTTAGAGAGTCGAATATAAATAGCAAAATATATCTTATGTCAATAAGAACGCTCCGATGCTCGGAGCAAAGTTCATCTAAAAACTAAAGTTGTAAGCGGCAAGATGCGATATTTTATTAGATAATTCCTGCTCTTAGACATTAGGTAACAAATAAAATTTGGTTTATGTTTTTTAATACAGAATGGCACGCGTCTCAAAATTAATTTTGGCGTGTTTTGTGACCACAACAAAATTGTCTGTGCGAAAATTTAACTACACACCTACCTATTAGCCATACTTGGCAATTCAGTTTAGCTATACTAGGTTAAGTTTGTTAAAAGTATAGTATTTTATCGTATTTCACTGTGGTTTTAAACATTTACGACTATCATAAATAAGTGGTTTTATGTTTATAATTTTATTTTTACTTTCGTTATTTATAACCGTCACCGTTTACTCCGTAACTAAACTCGATCTTTGCCGGTTTATAAGACCATCTTTCTGGTCACTTAATCATTAACACTGCGAATACAGAATACAAACTGACAGTATTGAGGCTTACGTCCAGCAAAACTATAAGTTGATTATGTAATATTTGCTTGGTGTGAGGATAGCCTACCTAGATGGTTTTTAAAATTGTAAGGAACAATAGGAATTTGAATCGTGGCAATTCATTTAAAATCTACAAAAAATCATCTGGGCAACGGCGGAAATACCTGCATAGATAAAAAAATACATAAAATGAAAAGCTTCACTTTTGATTTGGTTTACTAGACCCCGTCGACCACGAAGATACATGTTTTTATTTCTCGAATAGCTTACTTACTTAAAAGCTCGCCTCAAAGTGTGAATAAAAACTGTCTTTGAACATGATACAAGTAAAGTCCCTACAGTAGGAATATCATGGCGTATGTCAAGGTAAGGCCAAGGATAATCGCACGGTCCAATGTCGACTGATCCATTAATTTGGTCCTTGCTATCAGTTGCAGATAGTCGCACACATATCCTCTCTGTATTTACTCAACAATACAACATAGATAAGCTAAGCACTATGGATATTTATTTACTAACACGCAATGTTTTATCTAGAACTATGATTATTATGACCGCGTCGCAGTTCGCTTAACACATGAACATAATAAAAAATAGTGGCGAAGCAAATGTAGAAGACACGACGAAGTTATGCATTTACGGGTGGTCCCAAATTTGATCTATGCATATTTTGTATGAAGCTGTCAAATATGTAGAAGAGAGAATATAGGGACCGCGCTTTATTCTTTAAATTAGCAAGAAGCCTTATTTGCAAGAACTTTCTGATATCTCATACGCGTATACATTCCTTAGGGTTAGTTTAAGTAATATGATCCGAACTCCTCTTTCAGGTGTGTATTTCCACATTTCTACCACTGAAATGAAGCCTTTTTAATGCTATACAGCATATTTTCGTGTACATGTTTTCACGGGAATTTGTACGTAACTTGTTAATTATTTTGCAAGCTGCGCTAACAAAGTAATTGGTTTGCTTTTTTCTGTTCAACAATTAAAAGATGAAACATCCCAATTAGCCAGACATCGCCCACTGACTGCGACTGTTGCTTTCTGATAGTTCGTAACTAATTGGGTACCATTACCAAGTATTTAACACACAACTACTAGTGTAGAACTCTGCATGCTGATTTGCTTATCGTAAGAAAATCAAGGTATCGCGGGCAGCGGATGGATGCGGTTGGTTCGAGATCCGTCCTATATGGAGAGACTTGGGAGAGGCCTATGTCCAACAGTAGACGTCTTTCGGCTGATATGATGAAGGAAATCAAGAGGAAGGAGTTTTAAGCTCCTTTAAAGAAGGTGGCAGCTTGGAAGCTGGAAAGGTGACAAGGCTACAGCGATGATTTCCTATTACAACAGACCTCAACATCAACAACAATATGTAATGACACTCATTACATTTACCTCAACCTTCTCGAGTACAAACACTCAATTTATTAGTACAATTAAGATACTCCAGTATTGCGATCTAACACCAGAAATTCGCTCAGGATTCAAAGTCATGTTCATTCTCTTAGCGTAATCCCAGTTTCAACCTGAGGCCCACGATATTAGCTTTTCCACAGAGCGAATGCATGTCTGACCTCCGCAACCCGAAGGGATAGCGATATTCCATGGTTTAGACTTGTGTCATTTTATTTAGGGGTACTGACGCCCGGTATAACGACTGCCAAAGATCTTCATGAAAACCGGGACCGACGGCTTAACGTGCTCTCCGAGGCACGGGACAAGCGATAATTACGATTCAACTCAAAGTCTAATTATATTATTGTATTCTATCAGCTTGTATGGTCAACATTATTATGGCATTGTAATAACCTTTACCAAATTACTAAATAGTGATAGTATTCATTCTATAGACATTCATCCCAAATAATACATGAATAAAGGAAATACTTCAAAGTATTTTACTCTGCATCAACTAACCTTTTCATTTTATGTGAATTGTCTACAAAAAATCTATTTGTTTATCATGATTCAGCATTTTCAAAGTATATAAAATCACAGATCATTAAAACATAATATAAGCAGCTATATATGTAGTCTTAAACAATTTAAAGATGAATTATTAATTGAATAATAATTAAAATATATAAACATTATACAGAACACTTAGAGAAGTTATTAGGTACACCTGGTATGATTATAACAGATCGCCAAATCCAGACATAGCCTGGAAGATTATATTATCATTCTATATTTATTGCAATTGCATCCAAGACTTTCAACTTGCAGCCAATAGTTCTCTTGTTAGTCTAGCTATGTGTCATAGAATAATATAATAGCTTTTCCTATGGCAGCGATAGCCTAGTGGAGATACCAACAGACTGCCATGCAGAGGGTATCGGGTTCGAATCCACGGCTCGCACCAATGACTTTTCGAAGTTATGTGCGTATTGAAATGTTAATTATCGCTTGTCCCGTGCCTCGGAGAGCACATTAAGCCGTCAGTCCCAGTTGTCATGAAGATCTTTGACAATCATTACAGGGCGTCAGAACCTTCCAAAATAAACTGACACTAGTCTAAACCATTGAATATTGCTACCCCTTTGGGTTGCGGAGGTCAGACAGGCAGTCGCTCCGTGGAAAAGCTAATATTCAGCCAAATCCAGTTAGACTAGTAAGCGGACCCCAGATTGAAACTGGGATAACGCTAAGAGGATGATGAATATAATAGCTTTTCCACAGAGCAACTGCTGTCTGACCTCCGCAACCTATAGGAATAGCTATATTCTATACTAGAAGAATGTCACTGATATGACTCCCTATGCCATTGTATAAAATCTTCATGACATCTAAGACCAATATCTTAACATGCTCTCTGAAGTACGGGGCAAGCAAAAATTTACAATTTATACGCTCATCGATTTTGTTTTTTAAACAACTGCACTAGGAATAAATCCTGTGTTGCAGGGGACTTTAGAAACAGACACACCTAAACCAAAATAACAATTTATGGATCACACAAAGTGTTGACTACAGGCATCAAACTCACAACACGCAATTGTTGCAGTGTCAGTGTTGCTTAAGCCACAAAGCCAACCCTGCAGTCAACTAACTTCTAAAAGTCACTGGTGTGCGCAGTAATTTTTAACTCCATACCCTCTGTATAGTCTGTTTATTTATTTTCTGCAGCAATGGGAAACAAAACACAGCACTAACTATGACAAATATGGTAACAATATATGTTCAGAATAGTAATTCTATTTAATTGTGTATTTTGAGTGGTTGAACACACTACAAAACTTGATGCAATCAACAAATGGCTGTTAAGTTGAAGCATATACTAGTTCTATGCATACCTCATTAATGAGGGTTACATCCATCTTAACTTGAACAAGCATAAACAATACAGACTGTTCAGGAGGCAGCTGTTAAAAATACTGGCATTAACTTGTAAACAGATTGTATAACATATTAAAACTAATGTAAATGCATCCAATGGATATATTATCATACTTTATGTATTGCCAACTGAATTATTTATTAACTAAATGTGAAGAGCGAGACACAATCTAAGCTATGACAGAAATAGCAAAAATAAAACAATAAATTCACCTATTCCTGAGAAGGACAATAACTAGACAAGACTCTGCAACCTTCATAGTAGACATATTGAAATTTAATAACACATTATTGCATGTCTGATAACACTAATTAAAATGGGTAATATCATGTAACAAGTGATGACATACTCATGATGAAGTTATTGAATTACAGTAATATATCTTCATTGGTCAAGCGAACACAGTAATGAACATAAAAACTGCTCCTAGGTTTACTTTATACTGCAATCACTTGCCTTACAAACAACACTTGAATAAATACAGTATAGAGACTTTACTTCTTGATAATGTGAGAACATTTTCACACAGTTAAATAATGCGGTTAACAGTTGATAATCTAATAATCACAGGTTTTAAATCATCTTTTTGTCTGCCATTTTAAAGGAGGAGACCTTGTAAAATAACACGCACAAATTACTTCAGAATGTAACGCGAATCAACGTAAACAACAACTCAACGTTGCTGTACATCGATTTCGAGGAGGATAAGCTCAGCCATCATTTATTCCCGAGTGTTGATACAAAATATGCGATCAGCTGATTTCTTTGTTTGACTACTGCAACGCTATTCGCCACATTACGAGCTGTTATGACACGTCAGACGCTTTACAAAACTACATAAAACTCTAGTTAATTATATTATGATAAATCAAGATTGCATTGACGAAGAGTTTGGCGAATTAGTAATCCATAAACAAACCTTGAAAGTTCTTACCTTTGTAATGGACTCGAAGATTATTTTGCGACAACCCGATGTAGCTGAACTTGTCTTTAGTACTCCATGACCTTGGTAATGGTGTTTCCTCTTCGTTCACATTTGGATAAAGCAATTTTAAACGATCTACGGTATCACTTTGAACTTGATTTTGGGAATCCATCGCTCCCCGTCCACTACCTATCGCAGCCATTTCTAATTTCCGTAATTTCATGTCATGTCAGTGACGTCACGAAGAATTATTTCAAAGCTTCCGTAAGATGGCAGCACATCTGCAAATACGAACCATAAACAATACCGATAAATACCGTAAACAATACATATGTATGTCTCAAAATATTATTTTTGAATACTGCGGAAATAAGCGACAAACAAAAATAATTAATTATATTCAGTAACACAGCTTGATCATGAATGTGCTTTGCGTATAATATACTATACATATAGCAACAAGATAATCACCACCGTAACAAACCTCTTCAAAGATAACTCTCGTATGCCGCAAAGACTACAATATATATACGTGGTATGCCGTACCACATTAAAATAGCTTGCTATAGGGACTACCTGTGCGAGTATTATAAAAGTAATAATATATTCCATTATGAATAACGGGCCGAAATTCGTTCAAGATATAGAAATAAATGTATCCAATAAGCTGAAACAAGTTAAAAAGCCCGTCAGTACAATATTAGAATCACAGCAACTATATTGTGACGAAATACTGAAGGTAAGTTTTTTCATTAACAACAAATTTAAATCATCTTTGTTACGATATCATGATTGTTTATTCATGTACTGTAAACCTAAAATACATATATTATATGTCACAGATTTATGAAGAAGCTTTCAAAAGTTTAATTACCAAAAGCGTTACTTTTTCAAACATTCTCACTGAAATAAAAAAGTCATATGAAAATGCGATACACGTGCGAGATAAGCGTATATCACAATTCATCACACAAGATGTAAGTATTTTTTTTAATAGACCATAATTTAGTTTGTCTAGTTCCGGATGTTTATTACGATATTGTAACTTGTTAATTTGCACGTTCGCGCTACATTTGTAATGCTAGGTACTAGTCTAATCCAAGTGCATCTGAATAGTCAATTTCTTGTGTCTCCTTATTTTATAAACACTTTTGCAAAGAAAACATATTATTATAAGAAGACATAAATTGTCAATATTAACAGTAACTCGATATCGTGAGTTTATTGGTAGCTAAATATAGAACATATCACAGTTTAACAGAATATCCAGTAGTGCTATGATCCGTGATACATAAGCCTAATTTAAACTTTGTGCACTATACATTTGAGCTAATCAACAATAACAAACTAAACTAACAATCTTCAGTAAAGACTAATTCCTTCTTTGTATAGTGCTCGTGCAGGTGAGCTATGTGCTTGGTGCGTAGTGATTAGCACTATACACGCGAGGACAGCATTGACACTGATTATTGCGAGTGGAATTAGGGCTAATCACTCACAACATTCACTAAGCTCACGTCACTTGCACATGCACTAAGCAAAGTGGTGCCTTGAAATCAAATACTTGTTTACGCACAGCATTTTTTCATTGAAGTGTCAATAAGACATTCATCCAACAAATCCAAATCAGCAAATCATTCATGTAGACTAGCCTATACATTTATGCTTCTAAGCTCTAATTTCTAATTCATTCATCTTAAATCCCATGTTCGCTAAAAGTACGATTCGTTATTACAACTGAGTATTACAATAGCTCTGAAACTCTGAAGAAAATAGTAACAAATCGTCCATCGATAAAACCGCTCAACAGTTCAACAATTCAACATAATATAGGAATATGAAATGATTGTCGATTCCATTAATCGTTTGGACCCGTCTGGGCATGTCCTGTGTAGATTGGTCTTTATTTTTACTTGACAAGTTGACATCTTGTCACCTTGTCATGTCACCTTCAGTCAGTCACCTTGACAATTGACATTAACTTGGCATCGCTCAACTTTATAACCATTGTATATCATAGATCACTCCTATTTAGATTTTATTTATTCCGGCGAAATCGTGTAACCAACGATGCAAACAGAATTCAGTGGCAAGAAGTTGCAGTTCAATCAATAGACTCTAGCGCAGCAGCGCAGCGCGATTGCTCTGTGGCTTCTGTCGTAGTGCGCGCGCGCAGTTTAAACATAATTTCACTTTGTTTTGGTTAGGCTTTATGAATTTTACACTTCATTTAACTAAATAAATTTGAAGTTAAATGAAGTTGCGATTGCAGCACTAATAAGACAAAGACATTGCTAAGTATATTCGCCAGTAACACCCTTTGCACTGTGATCATTTAAAATTTGTTAAAGAATGTCGTTTTCGAGCAATAACTCGCGAGTGTTTGTATTGGACGGAGGATTCTCAGGCCAGTTATCGCGACATGTCGGCGCCAGTCCCGATGGTGACCCATTATGGTGCTCCAAGTTCCTACAAACAAATCCTGACGCTGTTTTAAAGACTCATCTCGACTACATACGAGCTGGTTCGGATATTATTGAAACTAACACATATCAGGCGTCAGTGGCAGGCTTTGTCGAACACCTGGGAGTCGCGCCTCAGGAAGGTTACGATTTAATTGTAAGTGCAGTCGAACTGGTAAAAAGGGCCTGCAGTACTTACAACTCAGAGTGTGAGACTAATAATCTACCAGTTCGCACAATATTGATAGCAGGCTCTATTGGTCCATATGGTGCATATCTACATGATGGCTCAGAATATGATGGCAGTTATGGTAACAAAGTTAGTGCTGAGACCATGCGAGAGTGGCATACTCCTAGAATGAAGGCTCTTGTTGCAGCTGGTGTAGATTTGTTTGCCATTGAAACACTTCCCTGCTCAAAGGAAGCTGAAGTTCTAGTGGAGATGTTGAAAGACTATCCTAAAATGAAGGCTTGGCTGTCTTTCAGTTGTAAAGATGAACATTCACTAGCAAATGGAGAAGATTTCAAAACAGTAGCAAAGAAATGTTGGGATATGAACCCTGAACAGTTAGTCGCTGTTGGAGTAAACTGTTGCCCACCATCAATTGTATTAAAATTATTTAAAGGTATCAATGATGATAGGCAGTCACCAATACCTTTTGTTACATATCCTAACTCTGGAGAGAAGTATAAAGTTGAAGAAGGTTGGACTGGCAAAGACAAGTGTGAACCTATTGCAAAATTTGTTCATGAGTGGTTGGACATTGGTGTTAGGTATATTGGCACTTGCTGTAGAACAAGTGATGCAGACATAGCTCAAATCAAAGAACTGGTTCAAGACTGGATGAGAAATAAGGCTAAATAACTTGACATATTTTCCATATGACTATAGTAGTTTAGCTCTTATTTAATTTACAGGTGTTTTGTAATATCTCTATAATTTTATTTTAATGGGTTCAGCACTGACATTTCATACTATAACTGAACCTCTAAGACAAAAAGTTATTTATCAATGTTATTGCTTATGCAATGTGCTTATGTTATAAAGTAATTTATCTACAGTGTTTGTTTTATAGTTGATTTACAAATAAATTATATTTAATGTGTGATAGAGTATTTATTGAAACATGAAACTGAATTCAAATTGTTCAGCATCTGGCAGTATAACAATTTCCTTGATTGCTATCAGATTGACCTGCCCACTTATGTTATCTAAGTTTTGATAAAAATCAAGAACAAAGTATACCTACTAGCAGTGGCGTAGCGTGGGTTTTTGCCGCCCGGGGCCGATCAGAAATTTGCCGCCCCCTCTTCTTTTAGGTACCCCAATAAATCTGCCAGAAGTGTAAGGTTTTTCGGATGTAGGTATGTTTGTATGTTCATTAGCATGGCTTTACACCCCTAAACGGCTTGATGGATTTAAACAAATTAGTTATCGTATGATTCGTCTCAATTGTAAGCAATAAAGTATTGGGCATATAGGTGTAGCGACTGCGGAGCTCCATTTTTTTTTATAGTAATAGGCGGCAAACGAGCAGACGGATCGCCTGATGGTAAGCAATTACCGCCGCCCATGGACACAAACAACACCACAAGAGTCACAAGTGCGTTGCCGCCCCTTAGGTTGGGAAAATGGATAGGATGAGGAGTGGGATGAGGGAGAAGGAATAGGGGATAGGGCCTCCGGCACTCTCATTCACCGAACGAAACGCAACAGTTTAAGTACTGTTACTTTACGTCGATTTTCTGTGAGAGGGTAGTACTTCCCCGGTCGAGCCGACCCATTCATGCTGAAATCAGCAAGGCTCTACTACCATCACAATTCATGCCGCATTTGCTTTCATGCCCTCTTTGCCCATCTACCTGCAGTAAACGAGATCTTAAAGTGGCCTCAGACAATGTCGTTACCGTAGCCAAGTTTTGGGAACAGAAAATCAGAACCAGTGACATGATGAAGAAGCATAGGGTATAATATTTTTAAGGGAGAAACCTGGCAGGTCTCAGCGGTATTTATATGTTGCGCAGGGCCGCGGCCGTTTCTTGGCTGCAATATAATTATGTATAGCTTTCGACGGCTTGTAGAATTTTTAATGTAGAAGTGTGTAGAAGCAATTGTAATGACCACAAATGCTTAAAGTCCTATGCTCCCGCCTGGCTCTCATCCTTGTCTATGTCTTTGGTGTAGTGGCGCGTCAGTGAGGCTCTGTGGTCATCAAGACTAGGTCCAATAAATTAGTCTGTTTACGTGCTAGATATACAATTGTGCATGAAAACTTTCAACCACCTCGAGATTCTCAAACTTTGGGCTGACGGTGCGGCCATCCACAGTGGCAACTCGCGGCCTTGCCTCATCAGTCCGAGCGTCTCGGCTGAAAGTTTACACTCCTTTTTTTTCTCTGTGCGGAGATCTCGTCAGGTGAGTTGAGGTCGGCGTATCGTCTTTAGGCAACGCCTATTGTAGAGTTTAAGTACGAGGTAGGTACGCTACCTGGGTCGACACACTATCGACTTCCACAACGTTGTTGACAAATTTTCTCCTGACCAGGAAACCGACACCACCCAAGAGAGTAAGTCACCTTCCTGAAGGTAGAAGCAGGACCGAGCCGCCCCTATGTGCTATGTGTTCGGCGCACACAGGCGCCAGGCTAAGAAACCGCGCGACGGGTGAAATGCCAGCGTTAATTATTAAAATTACTTTCGAAAAAGTACGACAAAAAGGCGCATGGATTTGGCACACAGGCGCTGGATTAGCTCAGCGCGGCACTGTGGGTAGAACCAGGCACCTGAACCTTTGAGATAACATGTTCTCCCCCTGTCTCGGACTTCTGATGACCCCAGTAGGTAGTAACTTAATTCTACCTCGGGCTCGGCGAGGTTTCTGTTCATTTAGTCGTAGACTGCGTTCGTTGTAGGTCGCCAGGTATAATTCATTTTAGTCGCCTGCTAGCTCGGTGATGTTACAGATTCCATGCATCGCCGTTACCACCACCGCGTCCTTGGCCGGGAATAATGTAGCTGGCGGAAACTGGATCTAAATCTAGAGTAATGGTATTCTGCTCCGAATAGCGTGGCGACCGAAAAATTGTGCCACTGTGTGTTTTCGTGTGCGTCATGAAGGGCGCAGGGCGTAGCTTCTCGCACCGGTGATGTTGCTGTCCGTCACCGGTTTATGGCATTTACCTACTCCTTATTCTCGAAAAAATAAGGAGTTGAGAGGCGAAAGCTGTAAGTTTATGGACAAATCTCGCGTCTCGTCTCACAGGGTTGCGTCCAATATTAGCAGAAGGCGTTTGTCGTATGGGAAATAATTGGCTTTGGTTTTAACGCAAATATCGTAAATATTGGAGTCAAAGTTCAAATAGCATGTAGTTAAACCGCAGGTGTGACTAAAGTCTTAGGAGACTGTACCTGTTTTCTTCCATATTCAACTATAAAGATTATTTTGTATTTTGAAGCAAATCAAACATAATTTCAATAATTAACACTGGTATTTTATCTGGCACGCAGCGCCCCTATTGCCCTGGCGACTGTGTGCGCCATGGCCCCTATTGCCATGGCGCACGCCATGACAATAGGGGCGGCACACATCGCACACAGGGGCGGCTCGGCAGCGATATATGGATTAATTAATTACTCATAAAAGGCTCGCAGATCACTCGAATATTAGACACACGCAAGTCTTCAAGAATAATGAAAATAATGATGATTTTGTTTTCGATTGATGTTCTTTCTACTGCGCCTACGCCGCCATGCGGTCCTGCTGGGATAGTGTTAGTACGCGCGCCAAGAATTTTAAAATTAGAATTTTGATTTTATTTCTCGCGGCCTCTTTTGCCGCCCCTTTAAATGTGCCGCCCGGGGCCATGGCCCCCCCGGCCCCCCCCACGTTACGCTACTGCCTACTAGTTTTGACATTCAAAATCTTACAGCAGAGCAAGATTAAACATATATTCGACTTTAACAATAATATTTACATTGTATAAAGTTTTGCGACATTCTTATCAGCCCATAGCAATAAAGACAGCCACATACAAACATAATATAAAATGCACTGGCGACTCAATTATAAAAAACTGAAACCTGTGAACTGTTGAGATTTTCTAATTTTCAGAGAGTATTTGGGATATCAGCAAAAAAGAAACAAAGGGATGAAAAATATCAAATGTTGCTGAATACTAATGAGGAGCTAAAAGACCAAAACCATAAACTTACTTTTGAAATAAGTAGACTAAAAAAAGAAATGGGCAAAGTAAGTACCTGTTACTTCCATAACTAATAAATAATAAAATTATTCATGTAGAAGTCACAATGCGTCTTGCGAAATTTCATCACAGGAATCCATGTGCTGCACAGCAAATCAAGCTGATAATAGTGACTAAGTATTTCTTTCTATACCTACCAAAAACTTTTGCTTCCGTTACGACAACGCAGCAATCTCGCTGTCGTGGCCGATTCATATCACTGGCGATTTAATGAAATAATCCTGCATTTTATGAAATGGCCAGTTAGAATAAAGTTGATTTCGGATACGGGTGCTGCAACATTGGTCCATGAAGTGAACCTTGGGGGACACCTGTGTCAAACAGTAGACGTCTTTCGGCTGAGATGATCATGACCAATAAGAGTGCTTTAGATACTTAGCCCAGCCCTTGTGAAGTTATAACAGATGCGGAAAATGAGCGCCGCTGGCGTTACGGCCCGTTCACGACCAGCAGCTTAGTGTGAGTGTGTGAGTGGCAGCGGCAGGGATTTTGATGTAGGCACATGTCGCGCTTTATTCAGCCACGGCCGTGGTCTCGTCTGAGTAGAACGCGCAATAGATATCGAAATCACTGCTGCTGTCCGTCGTAAACGGGGCTTTAGTATAGTTTGGTTATATAGTTCAGAAGCTTCTTGTGTAATAATAAGTAGGAACATAAGCACAAACATAATAGAAGTACGTTTTACATAAGCGTGTCAATTTTGTTTACGTTCCTTATCGATATTCGATACCTACCTACTCGTGCACAGTTCATAACTTTTATTAATTACTTACTTATGTAGGCACCTACTTATATGTTATGAAACGTAGGTATGTGCCATAGAGTATAGTAATATATGTGGGTATGTGCCTAGTAATCTTTCGATCTACATAGTAGATAGGTATAACTGCAGCCGAAAATTTCGTTGAAATTGTTTAGCCCCATCTAGAACAAGGGCCTCTGGTCATCAGAGCCTGCTGGCTATATCCACACAGTTGAGTTATATTTATTTTAACTCAATACCTAAAGGTAACATTTGCAGATTATAATCTAAATAACTGAACATTAATAACAACAGCGTCGATGCCATTAACACACAGTGGGAAAATAAATTATCGATTAGGCATGTAGGTTTTCTCCCTAGCACTCCACTTGAACAGTTTATGAAATGTGCTTAGACCATATTACAGAAATAAAAAAATGAAACCCTATTTATGGAGCACTACGGCCTAGAATATACAGGGTGTTCATTTGTGGATCACACGTGTGGGAATCGCACCTATGACACTTGGTGCAGTGCAGTTAGAGTGCAGTGCTGCTAAGTGTTGAGGCAACTCAGCTTATGTCACTACGCCACACGTCAAGATGACACATATTTAAAAGATCAAATTAATTGGGTTATGTACTTGATGCCATCACAAAAGAAGAAACTGATCGTTCCTTGTGGTTCGGAACAAAATGTAATTGCCATATCGGAAAAAGAAATGCTACGGCATTAAATAAATCGCTTTTCAGAATCAACATTATATACTTACTAGTTAAGTCATCATCGTCCTCCTAGCCTTATCCAAGTTAGATCACGGCGTCCGCTTTCTAGTCTAACCGAACTTGGCTGAACATAAGCTTTCCCACAGAGCGGCTGCCTGTGATCTCTGCAACCCAAAGGGGTTGTATATTCCATGGTTTTATTAGCTATAAAGTATCCCAACTAACAGGTTTCTTTTTCTCAAAGATTTCGAGTGAGAAATTCTCCGACTACCTGACGCTAATGCGAGAGCGAGATGCGCGATACACGCTGTACTTTGAGAACTTAGGTCTGCATATGAAGCTCAAGGAGTTGGATGGCAGTTCTTACACGGTTGATGAAACTTACGGCGATCCTGTCGTGTTGAGAATTGCACTAGATAGATGCAGGTACGGCAATATTAAATATTTTTTTTGGAGGAACTAGTTAGATAGGTTAGTTACCTAGGTGGGTGGGTAGGTATATAATATTAAATAGCAGCTGAAACTGATGACGGTGACCGATGTTTTAATACTTAATTATAATGTTCTTGATAATAAATGCACACACTCACACCTTTTCCCCGTCGGGGTAGGCAAAGACAACATAATTAACGTCATTTGCTTTTATCCTTAGGTACAAACCACACGCGCTTCCTCAACATAATTACTTTTTCATACGTGCTCGCCGGATGCTTCGGATCTAGCTACCTAGATACCTTAGTTACACAATTGACTTCATACTGAAAGCATAAAATTAATAAACAGTACAATATCTACATTCACAATATTAATGAATGAGTCTGAATCGCCTGCATACTTACTTCACAGAAAAAACTGATAAAATAAAGATCAGTTAATGCCTATGTATAAATCCTGTGGCGCGGCGAAACTTACCAAGCCGATCAACGGGCACGAAGAATAGCTGAATATGAAAACTTGTATTTGTGAATAACACAAAATGCCGTCTCGTGTGGTCATAGATTTATAAAAAAATCACACAACAAATATCTTTTTAAGTTTTTGGATACATATTTGCATAAACTTTTTGTTCAATTCTTGAATTTTTAGAGAACAATTATCAATCACGCAATTAGATTTAAAGAAAAAGACCGATGAATATGCAGATACGGTGCCTAGGCGACAATATGATTCGCTGGAATCTAAGTATTTTGACATCACCAAGAAATTAAATTTGTTACAACAAGAATTTGAAGCACTTCAAGAAGAGAATAGGCGTATTATAGGTTTGGCTAACTTGAGTGGTCATAGTACTTGTTACCGTCCTTATGTAGGTACTCAATTGGTGTGGGACAGCACTTGCCTTATCGTTGTCTATTCTATTCGTGTAGCGTTTAAGCCACCTACTTATTTGTTGAAAAGTAATTGTTGCGAATTCGATATATTGTGTATCGTTTCAAAGACGTGTGCAGGTGCTCATTTTCGTTGCTTTCGATAGTCTGCTTCAATTGTCGATTAAATACGTTACACACTCTACTATACCTACTGGGTGTTAGCCGTCTAAGGAACGGCGCGGCGGCGTTCCGAAAACGATACCAATGATTCACTGAGGCCTTAGGCAGTCGAATTTTACCGGGAAAATTCTAAGAATAAAAAAAAACAGCAATGTATATAAGAACATGCAAACTCACACTATCAGCTGTTACGGCCCTACAGCGGCGTGCGGCAGCGGCAGTGATTACGAATATTACGATGTACGTGGCGAGCTCACTCTGGCCGTGCGCCGCGATCAATGTCCCGTCAGGGTAAGCGCGCCATGTAGGTACCTACCTACATACATGTTAAATTCTTAGACATTTATAAAAGAAATAAGTGCGGGTCGAAAATACTTAGTTACTATTTCATTAAATTACATGGAAAAAGAAAATAATATAAAGTCCGCAAATTCATGAAAATTTTCCAGTAAATCATACACTGATACCAGTGATTCAGTACATCAATCAAAATTCATATACTGAATCACTGGTATCAGTTTTCGGTACGCCGCGCCGTCCCTTACACCCTGTATTAGACGTTGTGCTTAACTATTAATACAGTTGGCTATTTTTATCAAACAGCTCTGAAGACCTCTACCGAGGAGGACTTGTTTGAGACAAGGGAGCGTTGTGGCGAACTAGAACGCGCAGGCACACCACGGCCACAGTGGGATATTTGTGCTGATTTTATTGGTGGTGGACGGGATAGGTAATACAACTATTTAGTAATCTGTGATAATATTTAGTTATCTCCAACGCATATTTCTTAGCATTTTATCATGCAATACAAAAGCATCAACAACTTGTAGCTTGTAGGTGCAACTTGTAAAGTTTTTTTTTTATTTTAACTATTTTTATAGAGTCACGCCTGTATTCCCGAAGGGGTAGGCAGAGGTGTAATACACCCACATTTTGCCATGAATTTTAGGTCCCACGTAATAGTGGGCGAGCCTATTGCCGTACCGGGTACATTACCAGACTCCGTGCTGCTACCGAGAATTTCCTAACAGAAAAACCCAATAACACTTTGCCCGACCCGGAAATCGAACCCGAGACCTCCCGATCCCACGCGCACATCTATGCCGCGAGACCAACGAGGCAGTCTTGAAAAGCACATGGTTAAACCAGCTTCGCGAATTGAATTAACTTGTAAATACTTATAATTGCCGCTTTTGACTTCCGGCAAAGTGTGTTTTGTGACATATTGAACATTGACTTTTGTAAAACTAATTTTCGAATCCTGTGTGTACCACGTTTCTCGTGTTGAAGACGTCGCGTTTGCAGCCTGATAGCTAAGAATTTAGATATAACATTCACTATATTGGTCAATTTAGTCGTGTGCTAGTCTAACTTAGTTTAGTTGCAGGACCGACATCAGCAAAATCACCAGCTAACTATATTGTACTTTGTAATTTGTCATCGCTGAGAATCTCAGTAATATATGTTAGACTCCTTGCTTGCCATAGTCAGGTGGATGTAATACAAACTTCCACTGCCATCTGCAACAATTTCCTATCTGCCTAGGGCAAACTCTGAACATAGCTTTTGGTAAAGTTAGGCAATTTAATAGTAAAACAATAAATATGGTAAGTAAAATGGTACCGAAAAGAACAAAATATTATGTTTTCTTTTTAAGATGGCGTCAATTAGCGAGTGGACTATCTTCACGGGACATTTTAAGGGTACTATTGAAAGAACTGGGACCGGCTGCCGAAAGCGACCATTTAGAACATTTTGATGGCCTCGTAAGAATACTTATTTTTTAACTACCAATGAAATTATTATGACACTTTCTTTAAGTTACGGTTATTTGATGGACTATAAATATTATGATGTCTCATTCAGGGCATGGATCCAGTAATACCTCCATATTTACGGTACGAAGGAAAAGTTCGCAACCTGCGTTTATCAAGACGAGAAGTTAGCGTGATTATCAATGACATCTGGTTAGGCAAGACGGAGCTTAACCAAGATATATCTATGCAAGATTACGTCACAAAGTATTTTGAAGATAGGTAGGTGGACCACCGAACTCTGACGGATATCGTTGTAGTGTGTCGTTGAGTTTCTTTGGTCAGAGGCGCAAGTAGGTACTAAACTTTCTGTTACTGTTATCAACGCGGAGGCAAGCTATCATTGACTATCATGGGACAAATTTGCCGTCATGGACAGGTAGGGCACAGCCATAACCTGGATTGGCTAATATAATTCCAACATAAACGTCTCGTTTGTCAGATTTTCATCAGTCAGCTTATTTTGGTACTGGATCCGCTCTTGCATTACCCAGTGTCATCGGGTTTATTACTTACTTCAAATATTACATCAGAAGCCTCGCAGTTTAATTCTAACTTTAACAAGAAGTAACTTATAGCGTTATAGCATAAAAGTTGCAATTAATCATAGTTATAGATACACGCCATTATATTACCGTAATGTGTAGGCATACCTAATCATCCACAGATACCAGCAACCATCAGTGCGCGCAGAATGGGCATACAACCTGTGTGCTGGCGCAGAACAAATGTTAGACGAACCGCAGGTGAAGCTTTTCTGGGGCGTGTTACACGGTCACCTCAGCGAGCATATCTACTGGGGACATCGTAACCAATGGCACTCGCTCAAAGATCAGCTCTATAAACACAGCAAGAACAAAGAGGTAACTATTAATATTTGCACTGAAGACCAAGGCAGTTGTTTAAGTGGCCACCTCGTCGCTTAACACCGTGTCAAGTGTTATGGGTTCGATACTCACGCGCAAATACTTTGTATGCCACACAAATTAAATTATAGTTTTGACTCTGGATGTATTTGTGTTCATTGGTTTATTATTTGTAAAGTCACTCGCGATACAGGTGTTATACCTCATGATGCTTTTAGGTACTTTTAAACCTAATTTAAAATTCTAGATTATAGTGGTCAAGTAGATATCTAAAAGCTGAGATTAGGTAGGTACATGATATAATTTTGTCCTTTGCAGACTATAACCATTGAAGAATTTGAGAAAATTGCCAAAGCTACATTTCCACTGAAGAGTGAAGTCGACATCAAAAATTTGATGGACGTAGTGCGAAAACAGCTCAAGTTAAAAATTAACAGCAATGAGGTTAACTTGGACAAGCTGTTTCAGGAAGTTGGTATTTTTTGGGTTATTATTTACACCTATTTTCATTAAGCAGTAAAAATATATTATATATACTTGATGATTGATGCTATTGGTTCTTTGCCTTGCTACTTCTAAGACTGACTGAGGCTGAGGTAGACGCTAATGATACCTATTTCACACGATAATTTTTGTATCACTAGCACTAGAAGATTCTTTCACTTTCAGTAACATTTTTTACTTTCAGATTTTCCAATGCTGTGAATGATTCTGGACTCGAGCACTGCAGTAAACATAACCTTCGTATATGCTTTCTATATTTCAGAACGAGGAAGGATTTGATCGAGTAGAATTTGCTCGTGAGTTGTACCGTCAGCGGCAGCTCGCCCAAGATAAATACATACGAGAAGTAGTAGCCGAGCTTGGTGGCAAACACGCTGCCAACAAGACTGTAAGCGTGGAAAACGTAAAGCGAGCTTTCGCCATAGTCGACCCAGCAATAGGTAATATCTAGAAAATTTGTTTGAAGTCAATTGTGTGGTCAGGAGGGCTGACATGACTCCTGCGTTCTTACGACATATTTACTCGCATCTTTAATATCGCACACTTAAGTGTTCAAAAAGTTATTCCACTAAGTTTTAAATTAAGTACTTTAGATTTAAATACCTAGGCCGGATGGAAGCCACAAAAAGGCAATCACTTTACTTATAATTTATTATATCTTAACTTTTGTTTTTTACTAACGTTTCTTGATGGATATTGTGAATAATTTCAAAGTGTCTAATTATTTTTGTTTTATGTTATCAAGATCATATTCGCATGGAACGGTATATTCGCTGGGCGTTCTGTGATCCAACTACTGAGTTGAACAGAATTCCACCTCTTCCGTTAAGAACTTTAGCTACGAGGCTAGCTGCCGGCGACATAGAGAGGGCTGGACCGAGGTACAGAGCGACAAGGAGGACGATCCATAAATAAAATATAACAATACTATCTTTTGGCTTTTTAGATAGATGTGAAGTATTTACAGAACCTTTGCTGTTTACCGTTTTCAAGCCGTTATATTTTTTAAGTATTCCAAATAAAAATATTATATCACTGATTATTATAAAAATCTAACTGATCATGTTTATTGGAAATAAATTATAAAGATTTTTTTCGTGTTTTATTTGCATTCCATTAAATAATGAATTGTAGACAATGTAGGATAATTAAATACATAATTTATTTTTACGCAATAAATATAACGCAAGTTTAGAAATAGTTAGAACAATAGACAACTTACAATAAAAATGTTTTTGATTATTTAAACGCAATCAAAGGAAAGCCAGATCGAATATATTTTTCAGCAAATGTCATCAAAATAGCACATAACGCTTAATTAAATTCGCCAAAGATATAATTGGTAAATTGCTATAAACGTGTAAACCTAAAATTTTGGATTAGATCACTATATTTCTAAACGTGCAATAACTAGTTTGAAAACTACATAGAAACGTGAAATCAGCGTGGCATTGATTATCACATTGAGTCATCATCATAATTATTTGACTCGCTTCTTAAAAATAATCATGCTGTATATTTTCCACCACAGATTATAATAATACATAATAGTAGTTTTCGACGTTTCGAATGCGTTTAATTATTGCTAGTTCTGAGCAAGTGGTTTCCCCTATATTAAATGTACTCTGTGGTGGTTTCTTTCGAGTTTGACATCTGACATTGAACGTCAAGCTGTCAATTAGTCAAAAATATTTCACATGCACTTCATTTTAGGAGTGGGTAATATCACTTTTTATGAATATCAAATCGTATCTATATATCGATATTGAAAATCGGATTTTGAAACACTATATTTTTTGAAACTATATATTGATGGATACTGTCAGATACAACGGATGCGCTGTATTGCTGATATATTGCAACGAATATCTTTCATGGTTTTCATACCTAATGTGATATTTATGTTGTTGTATCAATGATGTGATATAGTATCAACATTTAAATAAACCGTCCTTCATACTATATATTTTATCTACCTATTCAGTTGCAATATTATAACAATATTTTATGTTAATTTCATATATATTACTACAGACCAAGTTTCACCAAATTCTATATTTTTGCATAATGCATCATTATTTACTTACTCGTAAGGTCGAAGTTTAAAATGAAACAATCATTTTACCCAAATAAAAGGGCTACACTTAAAGCATGCCAATATAATATTTACGCCTAGAACATAACGTTTAGAATCGTAGTATGTATTAGTATCTGTCCGTTTACATCCTTTTCAGTAGTGATGGGCGTTTTTGTTATTTTTCATCATCGATGCGCATCGTTGTTACGTTACCGTCACCCGTTGTCAACATCGTTGTTGCCGACAACGATGTCGAACATACAGATAGCGTACACACTGGTTATCATGTTGATACGTTGGCGTTTACATAGATGTTGTTAAAACAAAATCGTAGATCAACGAGATAACATGAAAATAATAATAAAAAGTAACAACAGGTAATGTGTAGGTAATTATAGTACCAAATTATTTTTTATTAACTTGCTTAAGCCGAGTCCTCTGTTAATTAAAAATATACCCAGCTTTAGAGAATATTCGTTCACGGCACAGATGTTATTACAATGTTACACCTCATGCGGTTAGTTGGTGAAGTATCAGTATTGTTATATACTCCTTGGTTGGTGGCATCGTTGTCGTTTGGTCGCATTCGTATTATTGACATCGGTCGTTGTCGGTTATGGTCGGCATTATTTGGTACCGCCTATGATCGCGTTGAATTTTGGTCGGTGTTACTGCCATTCGTTGTACAATATTTTGTCATCGGATGCCACCATCATAGACTAACATCGTTGGTCGGCAACGTTTTTTTAAAAACGGCCACCTCTACTTTTCAGTCTTATTATTCGCGCTCTCTCTCTGTCGTCGCGTGTCGTCGGCTGGCAAGCGAAACAGATATAACTGCTCGTATACGATTCCATTTGTTGATGGAATACGCGTATCGCTAGATATTTGACAGTATAGTGTTTCGTGAAATATATAGTTTTAGATTTGGCCGATATCCGATTTACGATATTGCATCGATATATAGATTCAATATCTATATACGATTTATATCGCCCACTCCTACTTCATTTTGACTTATGATAAAATAACCTACAAAATCACGCATTGTATTTGTTTACATCTGTACGTTGTAACATAATTTGTTAAAACTTATTATACTGTGTTCAAATGGCAGATATTGTAGACACGGAAGAAGTAGATCGTGACACTGTAGACGAAGAAGTTCTAGAACAACAGTTTAAAAATAAATACAAGCTTGTTACCGAAAATGCAATTTCGCTTAAAAAGTCGTACATCAATAAGTTACACGGACACAAGTAAGTATATGTGACATGTGTATCGCAAATGTGCTATAAAGAAAGACCAGTCTACCTCAGCCGTACAGCTTTTCACGCTTGAAAGAAGGATATAGAAACTTCCAGAAATTTGGAGATTAAATAATAACCTATGGTGTGTTGTGTTTGTGATGTGGGTTGTGATTCCAGAGCTAAGTTAGTCAAAGAAATAAAAGAAGTTTAATGCTTCAGTGACATCATTTTGTCCCTAATATCTCCTAAAATACACACAATTTAAAAGTACAAAATGTTTAAAATATTATAACAGACTGCAAAAACAGAGTTCCACTCGGCATAATGCTTTTTAGTACTGTAGTACTGAATACTGAATGTTCCTTTTATAAATGGCTTTTGGTAAACTAGAGTTTTAGACATGGTTTTTGAAATGCTATCATTTCATCTCTGTTCTTTTGCTTTTTCAAATAGTTGTGCAGTGAATGCAAGTTCAGTAAAAAAAAAATATTCAACCAAAACCAGTGACTTGTTGATAGAACCAGAGTTAGAGAGTGAGAGAATATTTTAAAATTTAGTATCCTGTCAAGATAGTTAACCTTTACTCATTAGGGTTCCATACCTCACAAGGTAAAAAAAAGGAACCCTTATAAGATCACTTTCTTGTCCGTCTGTCTGTCTGTCCGTGTGTCACCACTGATTTTCTCGGGAACGGGTGGACCTAGCAATTTGAAAATTAAACCAGATACTGAGGTCTATGGTTCCTATTAGGTGTATAAAAATCAAGGTCCTGGGTCAACTCAATAAAAAGATATGGACAAAATTAGATTTTTGCGAAAACCTGTAACTACTAAAATTAACCTTAATTTTCAACTTGCTTTAATTTCCGGAATTTTTCCTTTACTTGTGCTGAAAGACCTTGGTTTTAACCAAAATTGACAATTCTAGGTCAACCGTAAGTACCCTATAGGTTTTGGGTCGAAAACCTATATGGTAGTTCCCGTTGAACCAGAATCACGAAATTTGGTACAAAAAATAAAAAAGTGGAAAATTTAAGGGTCTCCCCATACATACATAGTAGACACCATTTAAGATAGTCCTTTAAGTTGTATGGGCGCTCATACAGATTTAAAGGACTCGCATAATTAGCACCAACCTCAAATAAAGTAAAATGTGTGCGGAACCCTCGGTGTGGGGCTCAGGCACGCACTTGCCTGTTTTTTTTTTATAGTGATGTGTGTTTTATCCTCATATCTGACATTATAATATTCCAAGCATTCCAGGTTCATTTACTTAAATCCTAGAAGTTGTCCCTAGCAAATTATTTTCTTTGTGTTTCAGATCCCTTAAATTTGCAGCAGGTTTATCAGATAACAGTATAGAGGTGTATCAACTAAACAACACTTCACTGACACAAGTTTGTAAGCTCAGTGGCCATAGCAAAGGTCTCTCAGAAGTTGTATGTGACCCTAAAGAAGAACACCTTGTATATAGTGCAGGACAGGATGGAGTAATTAAGTTGTGGGATACTAGATCTAGTGGTAGCTGTGCACTGGAGTATAAAGGTTAGTTTACTTTATATGCTAATTAATTTCACAGCAAACATTTAAACAGAGGTTGAGCTTAGAGGTAGTAGAACCTTTCTGATAAAGCATAATGGGTTTAGCTAGACCAGAGAAGCACCACCTTCTTACAGAATATATACTTAAAGTAACTCAGTATGTATGCTGTTGTGTTTTGTTTGTTGCATGAGAGAGCTGGCCACATTCCCTTTTCCTCACCATCACACTCGACATCTACTTGTGACTATTCTAGTGTCGCCATAGCCTGGGGTATAACCATCGTCATTCGCCCCATATCTCATTAAAATAAAGGGTTACTATCTCCGATCACCATATAGCCCGGCCCCGCAGACTGCTAGCCAAAGGGCATCCGCCGTCCGAATCGAGTCAGGCCGTGACGACGATGCGCTGTTTCCACATGCGCCTCTCAGAGTAGGGGCAATTTTTCGACAGGGTATACCGCTGGCACGCTTATGCGTACCGATTCTGTCGCAGTCGCCATGAATTACCACACTGGAGTGTCTGGAGTGAGGCATAAATAACCAACGGTGGTAGATTCACGTGATTAGGCAAATAGGGAATGCCTTGGTGCAGTTTGTGCACAGACCGAGCATCTTTTAGGAGCCGCAAATACTCCCTAAACCAGGGTCCAGAGTTCCAGTCTTAACTCGAATTGGGACCAGGAGACCCGCAAATACAGATTTCAACACGATCCTAAAAGGATGGCCTGGCGCGTAAAGGTAGCTAGGTCTATAACTACTATTAATAACATTTCAGATGAAGAAGAAGAACTTTTGAGACCATATGAGTGCATGGATGTCTCATGTAATGGTCGAGTGTTGTGTGCTGGTAGCCAGGTGGTTGAGGATGACGCTTATCTCGTGTTCTGGGACCAGAGGCTCACCAAACCTCTGGGAGGATATTGGAACTCACATACTGACGATATTTCTCAGGTAAGCTGACTGATGCTGTTAAGAATACCTTTTTGCTTGGTACCTTCTTGCTATTTTTGTTATAGATTTCGACTCGCAACTGGTTACTATCTGCATCGCAATATCTTTTTACCTGTCTGCATCGCTATGTCTTCAGTTTACACCTAGCTGACTCCATGTTACTATTCGGGTCTGACAGGGTCAAGCTTGTTCTGCAAAAGCATCTGAATACTTCCATAATTAATGAATGTTTAGTGAGCCCTTAAATCTACCTCCGCCTTGATAAAACCAAAGTCCTGATTCTTCAGTGATGTGAATAAGTGAATATCAATTTCCAGGTGAAATTCCACAAAACGAAAACAGAAATCATAGCCACGGGATCTTTGGACGGGCTTCTCAACATATTCAATGTTATGGAACAGTCAGAAGACGACGCATTAACGTATTCCCTGAATGTAGAAAACTCTACAGAGAAATTGACTTGGTTGGATGATAAACATGTTGCTTGTATCACACAGTCAAATGATCTGCAGGTGTGGGACACTGAGAATGGAGATCTAGTCAAAAGTTTCAGCAGGGATAAAGTTTCTAGGAGTATAAAGGTATAACGCTTTTTTAACTGCTCTTCTTTAATTCCCATGCCCTTTGTTTCTTTCTAATAGGTGCAGTCGAGAGAAGATGATAAGGAAAAGGGTTGAATAAAATAGACGGAGACCTATCATCTTGTTATGTTAAGGGAATTTTATATCTCGTTATTTTTTTACTTATTCTTTGAAGGTTAACTACTACGAATTCACAAAGTCGGCACATTTGAGTGTTCAGACTTATAAATACGCTAAAAGCAACTGATGCAGCCAATACTGTCGTTTTGGCTGACGCCAATTGCAGCCAATGCCATATGCATCGATTTGTACAGAATGCTATCATGTGTAACAAATGATTTCGGGTGACTGTTTCGTACACTCCGATGGTGGATCGTGGCGCCCATAGCGAGACTTGGCTTGCCATTTGTAATCGGTCGGCAACGTTAAGCAACGCTTAACAATTACATCAGAACGCTGTCGTGCTTCGGACAGCACGAAAGCTCTCGATCGCGGTTCTTGTCTCAGGAACTATTCTTAGTTAGGCCATTTTGGAGACTTTAGGGCGGTCTGAAAACTCCGACACTAGAGTTGCCAGGCTCGTGCTGATCTTGTTTCGGTTTAGTGAGTTTAGGTATTATTAATGTAAATCAACTGCTACTTTTCAGAGGAGTAAAGGAGATGATTGCTACTTAGTTGACACATACACATCGATAGACGACACACCCGTGCTCTTGGCGGGATCTTATGGAGGAGACGGGTACGTAAACAATTTAAGATGTTTTTGTAGTGACGATATGGTCATTAGCCATAATTTCACTACAAAAACATCTTATTTGTCTTGACTCTTGTCTGAGCTATCTTTAGCCAGATTGATTAGGTCTAGAAAGTTGAATTGTTGCTATAGGAATAGATGTATTGCTAGAACTACTTCTAAGAAAAGAAGATTTTTTTCCTTTAGGGATATGATGTATTTACTTTTTGTTTCCACAGTTTTATCAACAAGTTAACTACTCTTAATTGACTCGCGAGCACTCTCTCTAACAACTTAACCAGTCAGTCTGTCGTACGCTGGACATTTTTACTTTGTTTGTGGTCTCCACTCTAGAATTAGAAGGCAGTATTAGAGCTCATATTGGCAAAACAAGCCAAAAGGACAATAGATTGTTTCGGTACTTTAAGTCCTAAAGCAGATGATGACCTACTGAACTTTGTCATATGTGGGTATTGTTTTGATACTATATTGCTCCCGCAAATATTTCCACAATGGGGAATTCTCTGCCTCACTTACCACTCTCAAGAAAGAAGTGACAACTTTTAACAAGATTTAAATTTGATTTGCAGGAATGTGCTAAGATCGGTTACAATAACAGACAAGAAACTACAACCGAACACAAACTTCAAAGATAACAAACAGACTGTGCGGTGTTCCTGGTACGACAAAGATGTAAGTATGCTTCATGAAATGAAATAGCTTTTCTTTGAATAATGCGAAGATAGCAATTGTTCGTTTTTTAAATCAATAATTATGAATTGGTGACAAACCTTCCGGGTATTCGCTGAGTAGAAAATCTTACTTCAAGTTAGGGAACACACAGGGTCACGATAATATGAGTATTTAGAAAAGGCGATGCTAGTTTGATGATAGTTATCTTTGTACTCCCTATTTACATGAGCTAATAGTTTGATTCGAACTTCAGAGATATTCAAAGCGTTATAGCTGTAAATACAAATATTTCAGTAATAATTATACAGTTTTTTAACCGTTTCCGTAATCGTGACGACAAAATCGTCTCTCATCTTCTGTCTACATGATGTTTTAGACAACTACAGTTTCTCGATCAGATTTTAATCAGAGTTGTTGAAATCAAAATGTCTAAAATCTAATTCTATTTTTACAATATCTGTTTTAGCGCGGCATTTTAGTGACGACAGGTGAATCCGGTATCATCAGCGTTTGGACCGCAGGCAGTAGTGAAGAAAATGGGGCCACATCTCAAAAACTGTCGCGGTCTATGAAGAAACTCCACGTGAAAAGACATAAACCGTATTAAACATATGGCGACTTTATTAACTTTACTTATTATTTTTTATTGCAATAACTATTGTTCTATGGCTGCCTTAATCTGTGATGTTATAAAGTAAATCAATACAAATCATTTAGATTGCTAGACACGATGTTAAATATTTGTAAAAATAAATCCGACCCAGTTGCCACAAAATATTTAAGATCTAGGTTGAAATAAGGTCATAGTTTAAATAAAATACAGATCCAATTGTTGAACTGACAATAGTTTCATTTTCTTTTATTTTATTTTTCTTTTTATTACTACGAGAGCTTCGTTATTTTATTAAGGCATGTATTTATTGCGGCGCCATATTATATAATGGGTTGGCAGCTAATAAGGAGTATCGTAATAAGTAAGCTGTAGCAGTCAGTTATAAGCTTCGCTTTAATTTAAACTAGATGCATTTTTTTTTTGAACCTGAATTAGTATCTAAGCGGAAACTTGATGGTGAATAAAAAATAGAAAATGGACATTCATAAATAATACAAATTACAATATTTGGAAAATGATTTTGTCTTAAATGAAATGTTTCGTATAAGTAAATAAGACGCTTCAGTCTTTTAAGCCAAGTTGACGGAGCCCTGCTTCGCGGGGCTCCTATTTTTGGGTACAGGGTCACAAGAAAACCTAACATAACCTACCTACTAATATTATTAGTCGACAAGTCATTATTTATAGCTCCTCGGCTATTATTTCAATTGACTTGTATAGTTTATTTGCTACCTAAACGCAGCTGCTAGTTTTAAGTTTTTATAACACCCTTAGTTTTGAATCTTATCTTAATATATAAAATCATAGCGTTACTGACTGACTGACAGACACGCTACAGCCGAAACTATTGGGCGCAGGATGCTGAAATTTGGCATGTAGTATGTTCCTTAGGGACCGTAGGGGTGCACTAAGAATTAGTGTTAGTAGTAGGGATTTCCCGAAATTCCCACGGGATCGGCCAAAACGGGTAAATTAAAAAAAATGCAGGCGTAGCTGCTGGCGTCCTCTAGTTTAATATAATAGTCGCGAAAATATTTAATCGCTAGCAATTTATTTTATTAGTTGCAAACATATAGTCATCTTTTAAGTCACTCGGAAAATAATAAGCTTTTTATTAACAACGTTATAAAATAACAACATTGACCTATTCACATAAGGTTGTGTAGGTCTTATAACACTGCCTTGTGGTACGCCATGCTGTTTTCAATTACGTCGACATATATTAAATATTATATAATTGCTGGGTTTTGCTGATTACCATACAAATTTATCTGAATACCAAACTAAGTATAATCTGGAATGTAAGTCTAATCTTAACATAGATATTACTGCAATTTATATAATAATTAGTTTGTGGTACACCATGTCAAAGGCTTTAAAGAAAACACTTTAACAAATAGCTTCTACTGGTAATTAAAATCAGTAAATTCTTTCTCTTTCAATTAATGTACTAGCAAGCCGACTGATTAACAGTAAGAAGAAATAATGACCATCTTTTAGATTCTTAAAGACTTTCAATTTATTTCATTTACTATTTGATGATGGATGGTGGTTACAACTCAAAGAATAAAACAAAGAAACATGTTTCAATAACTTAGCACTTTATTCGAGACCCAAAATCATTACTAATTAATTGTAAATAAAGTTAATTCATTATACACAAACAATAACGCGGCCTCAGTCATTACATCAAAATATGCTATTTTTATTCATAAAATTCATCAAATACACCGCAAGTAAGATTCATGCATCCATTTATAATATCATATATAACACATTTAAAAAATATCTTTATATATATACGTATATAAATTTTGTGTCATCACCAAGTAAATTCATTCAAAGTAATCATTTATAATACGTTCACTCTGATTACATTCTATGAGTTGCCAATACGAATACGATTTGTTGACAACATGAGAATACAATAAAACATTCATATGAACTCACAATACACACCATTGTATTGTCCCAAACCGCACCAAATACTTTTCTAAGCGAAAAGCTTACACTAATTGTCCAAGTCAATAATTACAACACTAACAAGTCAACGAATAACCCAATAAATATAATTTGTACTCAAAATATAATCTCAAACTTGCTTTTTGAATTTCGTACCATTTCACTATTTATAAAGTTATGTAAAACAATCATATTATAAAGATACTCTCTAAAAGCAGTGAAAATATACTGTTTAATGCGCGATATTAAAATCTCCACATTTTAGTTTCTAAAATCTACTTGCATATTAAAAAGAAAAGTTATTTTATAATTCAAATGGAGCTCTTTTACCGTGTATGACGTAAAGTGAGATTGTTAGTGAACGCGCACCAAACGTGTGTGGCATGATTGCATTGATCTTTGGTAAACGCACAGTGTTGAGTAAAGCGATACAAAATGTTCAGTCCTCGGGCACTAATGGGGACGTATCGTCCGAGGATCACTTCGACGTCAGGAACATTATTAGTCTGAAAGAAATAAATTGTAATAATTATGCAATTATACGAACGACATCCGGTAGGAAT
The DNA here is from genome assembly GCA_944739405.2 of Euclidia mi. NCBI lineage: Eukaryota > Metazoa > Arthropoda > Insecta > Lepidoptera > Erebidae > Euclidia > Euclidia mi. Next base: position 16,688,466 of record OX123197.2, read on the forward strand.
AGTTCAGAATCAGTTTTGCAATTTAGCGTTAATTGTAATAAGGTGCGAGGTCAATTTTTATTTTAAATACTTGCAAGATTGCAGTTTTGTAGACGTTTCATGCCTATTTTTAATCGTCACGGAAATGTCGGATCCTGTTAGTCAGGTGGGCCAAAAACTTTTTAGAACAAAACGAATAAAAATATACAAAGACGTAAATTTCTAAATTCTGTTAATAAAACTAGTTTTTGGACTCGGCTTTTCTCAAAATATAATTATTTGTCATAAGTAAGTACAGGTCTAATTTAGGATCAACTGTAATGGATCACAGTGACGTTGAATTTTGAATGGCTTAAGGTTATGCTAGCTTTACCTTATATTTATTACCGGGTCGGTCTAGTTTGATGATGGTGATCAGATGATGGCAACCTGTTCTGAAATTAGACATGTAGCGAGTTGTAGCAAATACTAAAATGATGTATAGTGTATGGCATTACCTGAAGTGTATGGCCTTGTTGGAGAGCAGTCGGTTGGTGTCGTTGGCGTCGGCGAGCGGCAGCGGGTGCGCGGGCGCGTCGGTGGAGTCCTCGTGGAAGTTGTGCGCGCGCACCTGCGGCCGCAGGCGCGCCTCGCCGTACGGACCGCGCAGCACCACCCACTGCACGCCCAGACCGCACACCGTCTTGCTCTTCAGGATCAACTGGGAACACCCTCATCACTAGTAAGTATAGCCATAGGAAAATAAAATCAAGGATGTCGATAGTAACTGAATTTTAAATAAAACTTTGCTAAAAAAATGCCTTCAAACAGGGTTTCCACAGGGCTCCCTAGACAGACCGCCTTGATCTTCAGGTTAAACTGAAAACGCCTGTATAATTCATTACTGTATGAAATTGAAATGAAGTCATACTTAGCATCCGTAGTAGATAGTAAATTTTAAATCAAATGTTGTGACTTCCACATGGCTTCCGTCTCTGATTTGTCTAAGGCACTTGATTGTGTTTTGGTATATATTTACTCTATAATTAATGGACGAGGTGTGGCGGGTGAAACCGCTGCACGGCTAGCTAGATAGTAATTAAAATCGTAGTCAGTAGAAGAAATACTAAAGGCTCATTAAGAAAAGGTAACAGCATTTAAATGTTAAAGGCTTCCACAGGGCACGCAACTGTGCCCTGTATAAGGCATTTGACTGTGTGAGTGCTAGGCACATTGCGCATACAGGAAGGTACAATAATTGACAGCATATTTCAATATACTGTATTGAACCACGTGGACTGCGTAGACAAGATAAAGAATAACAAAAATGTTTCATGAAATTGTATTGAGAACATGGACGTTACAATCCAATTGCGATAGCAGCTTTCGACTTTGCTGCGTGCAACAGAAATGCACATTTATGTTGTATATAATTTTTGTTCTTGTCGTGTGATGTGTACTTTACGTGAAAATTCTATCGTTTGGTCGGCTTTACTTATGGTAAATTGATGTAGAGTTGCAAAAAAGAAACTCAGTCTGCAAACAACAAGCTGGACATCGACTACTCTCTACTATATAAGCGCCGCGCCGGTGAGAAGGCTAAGAAGTGACCAATGTTACTCAACTCATCCATCTTAAGTGTACATAGACTTATTCTGGATCGTTGAAAGCGCCGTTACACTTTCAAGCTCTTAAAGTAATACAACCTATGGCGCATGGGGCTATGATAGTTATAGTATGAAGACTTTTAATGAATATAAACAACCAACCTGGTATGTGATTTCCCTCTGAGAGCTCTGTGTGGGGTCCCGTTGATTTTTATTGACGAACGCTTTGACCACCCATTGGTGACCGAAGGCTGAGAAGCGCGATGTCTCATAGTACAGCTTGTGTACAAACTCCTCCGTACGATACGGCTTTAGCTGCAGGTCTGCACAACACTCTTTATTCACAAATATTTTGGATTGATCCGTTACAATTTGGGGTGGTACCTACCTAGTTAGCTATAGGTACCTACTGATTAAACTACTATGGAAACCTAATATTATCTAATCACTCTCGTCTTCTCCTATTCCTTTTTCATGGTAGGTATTCAATGTCTTTTCTTAGCATTGCTTCTGATTGCTGGCAATATTTTGTTTTGAGCTTATTTTGATTTAGAGTTCGTAAACATGGTGATGGGTAGTTTCATTGAAGAAAAATCATACTAAATCTCCATCCCCATTTCTGGATCGGCCTCAGCTTGTGATGTTAAGATCCAAGAACTATGTCAATGCAACAAGGACCTAACCCTTTCCACCAGTGGAACCCCTGGCTCGTCTGCCATAATAAATTATTATTTTGTATTATTCATATCTTGTTATCTAACTTACCATTGAAAGTGATCTTTTCATAAGAGAGCAGATCGAGGACTTGGTTGTACACGACATTGGCTTCCTTGGCGCTCTTGTCCCGCTCAGCGAGTGTGGCCACCACGTCAGCAGCAGATTTGGATGGGTGGGCGCATACGCTCTCATGCGCCGCCGATTCGTGCGCTGGTCCCAACCATGGGCAACCGATGCAGGCGTAGCGACAGCCCGTGAGTCTGCACACACGTGCGGATATTATGAGTTCATGTCACTACTTTTTTAATAGAAGCAAGGCCAGGATTTTAATTTGAGACTAGCACTGCTTTTGGTGGGAATTATCGAGGCCTCAGAAGCAATTGAGTTTGAAGAAAGACTTTTTCTTACAACGGTAGCGGATCATCTAGCTTACAACCTTCAAACTTACGTATTTTTCACAAAATGAAGGTGGTTCGCAAGAATCACAGAGTCTAGCTGCAACAATGAATATGAAACAAGTTCATGCGTGCTTACACATATTTATTTTTGGAATACCTATATGTCGCACGCTCAGGTCACATATCAGACACTTACCCACCTATCAGGCTGGGTCTAATAATTATTGGCTATGCCTATTATTTGGTAGCTGCAGTATTGGACTGCAGCTGCCAAATAAGTTGACTTTACAAGTTACCGTTAGGCAGAGAACTGATTAGTCCGACAGCATTCATTGTATGGCAGTTAAGGCATAGCAAAGCTTAGAAACAAATATTGCTGTAGGAAACCGCGGACTGATAAAATCATGCGTTGAGTAACAATCACCTAAATGAACCAGACTATTTATCATAGAGTAGAAAACATGATTATTACAGACGACACGAGGCAGGCTATATGCGCAGCTGGATGAGTTCGGTTCGCATCACACCAGGTGTTACCAAGCGTTACATACTAAATGTTAGTGAACTAATAGCGCGAGTATATCGACAATAGACACACCTGCGGTACCTACGTCGCTTGAGCGGCGCGCGAGCGTCGCACGCGTCGGGCGCGTATGCGTGCCGCAGCGCTCCTACCAACAGCGCGTACACACTGGTCACAATGCGAACCAAACTATCGAGGTAGTGTCTCTTTGGGGACGTTTCGATTACCAATTGCGAGAACTTGTACTCCCTGGGGGAAGAAAGTGTAGCCTCATTGAGTTGCAACACTACTGGTACTAACTACGCCTCAATTTTATCTTGAGTAACCGGTTTGTAGTGGTAATTGTGTTGCTATTTTATCTTTCAATTAACATTCTAATGAATGTCCATTTAGATCTGCGTTTGTCTTCTAGAAAGTTACACGAGCGCGATAAAGTCGTCTCTAATGACCTACGCGCAAATGAGCTGTGATAAATGATGAGTCACCTTTCCTCGCACGTGTTTTCCTCGTGGTGTTGCAGCGAATGTCGCGGGAAAACGCATGTACAGTACTTGCACTCGGATGGCAGCTCAGATACTGTTTTCTCCACTGCTAAGTTTCGGGAAGCCGTGGTCTTGGAGATTTCGACGCGGCAGTTAGGGCAAGTAGCCGCTTCATCGCGCAGACGCGCATCGGCCAACAAATGTGTGAAGCATGGCGCACACATCAGGTGACCATTGCTACACTGAAATTTTAGCAGTATGTCAAATCAATACCATGCAATGGTTTCATGTCTACATATTTTGTTAAATATTTCTTGTGGCATACTAATAACTACATGTAAAACATATATATTCTTAGAAGGTTACGGTTAACACTTTCAAGGGCAGCAAGTGCAGTTTTCATAATATTGCAAAATTCTATTGCGTCTCGTTTACTGTCCTTCAAAGTATTAAAACTTTTTCAAGATTAGGAAATCATATGTTTAAAGAGAGCAAAACATTGGAGATATTGTTGTAGTTATCAGCATGTATGTGTAAAAATAATAATGTATGTATGTGTGTTCTACAGGTTCTACCTCTGCCCATGATCGCGAGTGCCACCTGTAATCAAACTATACATAGTGAAATACTGCTGTAACAGAAAACATCATGTTAAAAATAAGAATGCTCCACAAATGTTTTAACTCTTAATACGAAATCAATTTATAAAGAATTTTAACAAAAAATATTTTTATTTTTAGTTTCTAAACTTTTAAAACATTATGAGATCAAACACTAAATTCTTTGTGTCATGAATAAGTAAACTAGCAAAAATGTATCAGGATACTAAAAGTCTTATTACTGTAATGTTACAATGTCTTTATGGTATGTGCAAAACAAAGAAGTAATTACTGTATTAGTGCTTCAATAAGTTGGGATGCTTTTTAGGGATCGGGATGATTTAAGGGAGTTCTGAATAAAGAAAGAAGTAAATCTCTTAAACATTTCTTTATTCAACTGAAATGTTACAAGAGTAAGTACAGGCTATGTTTACTTGCTACACAATAGTTATCCTATACAATAATATCACAGACATAAAACTTAACTCCTAGTTGTACCAAGTCTTAACACAATTTGCTCATATTGAGTACACAATACATATAAATAGATCATGGGCCACACATACAATTACTAATTGAATAATAAAATAAATCAACACAATTTGTATAATAAGTAACAACATTCACAACAGAGGACAGAGCACAGATACTTAGCTGTGTAAATACATTGATAACCAAATAGGTAATTACAGAATACTGACGCCATAAAAAAGAACAGATCTCAAAATGGAGATAGTAAAAGAACGTCGTGTAGGCGTCGCCACGACGCATTATGTTATTTCGCAACTGGGTACCAGCTGCTTACGTAACAAAGAAAAATATTTATAAAACAGCTGATACGAATTTGGACGCGATCAGCTGTTTTGGAATACCTGATACACGGCCGCCTGTGGGAGGTCCAGGCATACTGCGCAGCACAAGATGCCCCCCAGCCTATGCTCGAGCTTGTCGCTCGTCTCTTTGTCACTTATTTTACGTTTTTTAGTCAAAGGCTCGTCGACATCTTTCGCATCAGGTGCGACCTCACTCTCGCTCGAACACGGCACGGGCTCGCTCTCGGGCGCCTCGGCCATTACGCGATGTAAATAACAACAATACTACGACAAACTGCGCGCTACTGCGTCAGACGGACGCAAAATGACGCGAAACCAATACCGACGTGCTTCGCGACAAACAAAGGTTTGTTGTTTATATAGATTACACCCCCCCTCCCCCGATACCCGCGACTAGTTAGTGATGCACTAGCACTATTGATGTATGTAAATGTTGTACAAGATGTACAACGGGGTCAACGGGTGTTGAAACTTGAAATAAGTAAACGTCAAATTAAACCTTGACATTAAAATATGCCATATCGGAAGTTAGCTAGAAGTAGAATATAAGATAGGTATCCTCGATTTCTCGCGCTAAGGAATTTTTAACAATGTATCCTAGATAGGCAAACATTAGCTGCACAAAAGTGCATTCAAATTGACAGTTTGATACCTTTGAAAAAATGCAGGTACATCACTACATTGACGAAAGTTGCCAGTATAATTATTTAGATTTTTGATAAAACCGTCCTAAGATCACAGATAAGTAATAATTATATTGCGGAATGCAGATCTAGAACCCATACAGCCATGTCTAGAAACTCCACAATTTTTTTAAGGTTTGAAAACAAATTCATGATTTTTACATTTAAAGTATGAGAAATTATAGGGAATTCTACTATTGCGATTTATTAACAACAAAACAAACTAACATGAAGCAGTTTGTCAGACATTAAATCAGATTGATCTGAGGAAATTAATAATTGAATCAATTAAATACAATTATTCTTTCCTCCCATAGTCAATCCCAAAGGAATTACATATTTTCTAAGATTATATTATGTACTATACAAAAAAGGCAAAATAAAACAGTTAACTGTACAATATGGTATTTTATTAAATATTTATAAGTGTTTTCTTATATTACATACAGCTAAGTTTATCACTCAAGAAAATTTTACATCAAATGATTTTAACGAATCAATAAAAGTCTCAAGCATATTATACAATTAATAGTCTAGCAGTTATGTTGCTTGTAATGTTTGAACTTTGCTTCATAGTCAAATTTTTTGCTTCTTTGGTAAAGATCCAAAAGCTGAGATTATGGTACTCTTAGTGCCAGTGACATTACTTGTGAGAGGTTGTTGGACAAGTCCTGGTTGCTTGATTGTTGGTTTTGAAGCTACATTTGGAGCAGCCTGATCCCATTTAGATTTTCTTTTCTTTTCATCATCACTTTCTGATTTTTTTGCTACTCCTGTAATAAAATCTATTTTAGCCAATTTTTCTTTCTTTTCCTTTTCTCTTCTATCCATTTCTAATTTCTGCACCCTAGATAACTCATCATAGTATGATTCTTTGCCCCACTTGAGTGGATCATAGATTTCAGGGGGATAATTTGTATCTAATTCATTTATATCACAAAATTGAATAAGCTTTTCGTAAATACTGGGATTTCTAAAGTTTTTCTTGTCTTGTATTATCTTGTTCATGTCTAGACCTTCATTGAGCATTCGACTATAGAACTTTGCTATAGTTTCTTGCAGTTCCTTTGGGCACTTTCCAGGAGGTTCAGGAGGTATTGAGACACCATCCTCAGAGTCATCAGGGTCTGACCGTGGCACAGCCTCATCTGTGTCGGTTTCCATTGATAGTCTCCGCATGTCATCTTGATTCTCAGGTGTTGGTGATAGTGGCTCTTCGTCTGATACTATCGTATCGTCCACGTAAGAAACTAACCTTCTTTTCGGTGACACAGGCGCTGAAGAAGGCTGTTTACTTTCTTCAATTTTTTTAGGGCTAGTGGGTTCGGACTGAGCTTCTCTCACTTCGTCTTTTTCCGGAGTCTGGTCTTCCATGTCCTCTTCACCTTCTGAATCAGTGTAAGTTGCAGTGAGTGATGCTAACGCTTGAGACGCCATTGCGTACGGTTCTATACTTAAAAGCTATATCGAAACCTAATAACGTTTACTTCTACAATATATTCACTTGTAAGCAGTAAGTAGCTTTGTAATATTGCAGATTTAAAACAACAATTTCATAAACTTCTCACTTGTACCATGTACAACAATACTTTCTTTTGACTGATTTGACAAATTACAATGACAACTTTGACAATTACTGACATTATTTAGACGTTTTCACTTATGTTCAAAAATAGATTTAATTTGAATTAAAAAGTCAATCATAAAATATTTAAATTAAAACTCAAGTTTATTTACCCGTTAAAGTAGAAAATGTTTTATAACATTTATTTTCATTAGCAATGGTTTCTCAAATAAGTAGTAAAATTATAAATCAGATTGTGCTATTGAATGAACACCGTACTGTCAGGTCATATCGTTTGACATTTCATTAGCGATTGGCAATTTTGGCGAATGATGGGGGAGTTGTGATGGAGATTGTAAGGAATAATTTAATAACGTACGCAAAGTGATTGTGGTGTGAAATGAAATAGTTATTCGAGATATTGTAAATAGCTGCGAGTAGACGCCGATAAAGAAACGACAATGGCGACGCAGCCAAGTGATTATACGGAGTTTCCGCCTGAGATAATTCTGAAGCCCCTTGCCCTGATCGGATTGTCTGGATTAGATGCAGTTAACAACGCAGTACATAAAGAAATATGGGACGCCTTCTCAAACAACCGTCGTGCGGACCGTACGCCAGTACGTTTTAAACTACTTAACAATACATTTGAGTTCCCAGTAGTGAAACCAAAGAGGAACTCGTATGAGTGGTACATACCCAAAGGAGTTTTGAAGAAAAATTGGATTCATAAACGTGTGTCATTGATACCCGCTGTTGTAGTAATATTTTATGACATGGACTGGAATGATCCCCAGTGGAATGAGAAAATTATTGAGTGTGCATCGAAAGTGCAATCTATACGTGCTGCAGTCGAAGGGCATGCCACTCGCGTCGCTGTAGTCGTGATACAAAGCCGCCTGTCGCCGCCCCCTTCTGAGTACATGCTGGGTGCAGAGAGAGCTCAAGCACTGTGTGCAGCCTGTGAGATACAATCCAAGTCCTTGTTTGTGCTTCCACACAGTGATCATCTCATGGGGTACATTATCAGATTAGAAAACGCATTTTATGATATTGCTCAGAATTACTATCACCATGAAACTAAGAACATAAAGCAGCATAGGGATCATCTGAATAAAACAACTCATCAGTATTTGTTTGTGCGTCACCAATTCAAGCTGGGCTATCTCAATGAGCTGAAGCAAGACTTAAGTACAGCACATAAACATTACATGCATGCATACACCAACTTACTTGAGACAAGGATTGTGGATACCAATACTCATGAGGTTAGAACTGTGGCAGGTTACATCAACTACAAACTTTGTAAACTATTGTTTGCTCTTAATTTGCCAAGGGATGCCATTGCCCAGCTCAAATCTCACATTGAAAGATACAAAAATAGGATTGGCTCAACAGAGCTGTTGTTTGAACATTATGCTTGGATTGCAAGACAATATAGTGCCTTTGGAGAGTTATTTGATGAAGCAATCCGGGCAGGGCTTCCAGCAATACAATCACAACACCCTGGCTTCTATTACCAACATGCTGCTCAATTCACTGTTAAGAGAAGACAAGCTATGAGGTCAGTGTGCACTGAAGCTACGCAATACCCTCCACCCCCTGATCCGTTGGAAGGTATTATTGAATTCTATGGTCAGAGACCATGGAGACCAGGACGGCTTAGTGCAGATCCGCATGACCCTCAGAAAGAACAGGCAGCTGTACTTGCTCTACAGTATAATGAAAGAGTATTCAATCACTCTGCTATGATCATCAGTTTCCTAGGCTGTGCAATCTCTCAGTTTAAAACATTCCACTCACCACGGATGCGAAAGCAGTTGGTTGTTGAGATGGCAGATGAATACTTCTACTCAGCTGACTATGGTAAAGCACTTACTTTGTTAACTCACATGTTGTGGGATTACAGAAGAGAAAAGTGGTGGTTCCTAGCCTCACATGTTCTAAACAGAGCATTACAATGTGCATACTTGTCTGCCAAAATTCAGGACTATGTACAGCTGTCAATAGAGGCGCTCTCTAAATTCATACAAGTGCCAAACAATGATAAAGCTAGAATATTTAGAAATATAATGTCAGTCCTTAATTTAAACATTCCTGCTGCAGAGCCGGACCTCCCCTCAATGTCACAGCACAAAGCCTTGGAGCTGTGGCAGGCAGCTATTGAGAAAGAGCCACTCCTAGTTACTGTTGATATGGCCAACATATCTAGCTTCTTGGAAGTGAAGCCTAGATTTAAGCAACAAAGATATAGAATGGATGAAATTATTGAAGTAGAATTGTATGTAAGGCTGTCATATGACACAGTTCTTGAAGCAAAGAAGTGCTTCATAGCCATATCTAGTCAAACTGAAACTATTGAAATTCCAATAACAGAGAATGGTAACCCTATCATTTCTCTAGCAGGAGGCAAAGTTAAGAGATTCCTTTGTCAGTTCAAACCTAATCCTCATGACAGTGGCACAGATTTACACATTAAAAATGTGTCTTTTGTGCTTGACTCGGACCACAAGAGGAAAATTGTGATGAACTTCAAGATAGATGACACTAAAGTGTCAGAGCCTACCATCCATCCTGAATTGTTACATTTTATAAGGAGTCCTAAAACTGATTATGAATTTGACTGTATTGTGCCTTTGACAGTAGCATCAATAACATCAAGAGAATGCAAGCTATCATTGCTTGTCTCAAATGCCACTCCTGCTCTTCAGGGTGAATGGTTCCCTTCCACATTCACTTTAACAAATAATGAAGGCAGCTCAGTCTATGATGTTAAGATAACACTTTGTCTATTGAGTTCACCAGATAATCCAAACCCTGACTCTGTAACAGAACTGAGTCTCAAAGAGGGAGAAGCTCAGGCACAACCTCTTAAAATTAATGTAGGCAGTATTAGTGGTTCTGCTGATTATTCAAATATGTTTTACTTAAAGACAAACAGGACAGCAACAACAACTGTTCAAATAAAAATCTCTTATTTTATTGATCTGCCTGAAATATCCAAACTAGAGTGCACTAGAGATTTTACAACCAAAATTACAGTTATCAAACCATTTGAGGTATCTACTAGTTTTGTAGCTATGAACTTCAAACCTATCTCTAAGTGTTTTGTAGATGATCCCTTCATTGTGATGCCACAGATCAAGATTTTAAGCCCCTGGGATTTATTAATAGTAGACACAGAATTAGAGGTTGTTGACTGCTTTAGGCACAGTGATGACAATAAGCCACCTTCTTGTATTAGTAATCTTGAAGTGGCTGAAAAAAATATAGCATCAGATGCAGTGTGTATACAAGCAAAGTACAAACCTAGAGACAATCCTACAAGAGTTGGGCTGTACAATATTACATGGAGACGGAAGACTAACACAGGCCACTGTGTGATGAGCAGCACTGCTCTGTCAGAGCTGCCCATAGAAGAATGTCCTATTGCTATTGAAGTCAATTACCCTGAGGTAGTAGAGCTGCTGACATCAGTGCCACTAAAGTGTACTTTGTTTGGCAAGTGTGCCAAGCCCATCAGACTGAGTGTTACTGTGGAAGGTACTGATGCCTACATGTTCTCTGGATACAAGAAGCTATCAGTTACAGTTCCTCCAAAGGGCAAAGTAGAACTATGTTATAACATCCATCCTCTAGTCGCTGGAAGCACTACTCCTCCCAGATTAAAAGCAACAATCATTGGTGATACAGCAAATCAGGAAGTTGTCAGTGAGATGTTTGAAAAAATCTTTCCTCAGAATATATTTGTTATGCCTAAGTACAATAAATGAGAGTATATAATGTTATTCTTTCAGTTTTAATAAAAAAGTATTGTAAATAGTAATGAACAAAGTGTATAAGTTATATTGTAGTTACCTTGTAATTATTATTTTTAAATAATAAATTCAGTTACTTGTTAATTAAAGATCTTTATTTTTTTTATCTCACTGTCTTAATTAACTGGTTATTAGTTAAATATAGTGATATCTAAGGAGTCACAGAATACATACACAGGCTATTCAGATGCTGCATACATGGAAATTGAACACGGAAGAGTTCTGGTTATCTGAAGTTATTCTTTGTCTAAGACAAAGAATAACTTCAGAAAACCAGTAACATATAACATTTCTCTGTTTAGGTTACTAGTACAATATAAAGTAGATAATAAAAGAATAATATATTACAAATTACAATATATTTAGAACAAATACAATTAATCTTTACGCAATTCAAACTTCTCTTCCTGGATACCACTTGCAGTGATGATCAGGATATAGATGCAGTCCCCAGTGTAGATATCACGCTCGGCAGCAGAGATAAATACATCCTTCAACAAAGCTAGAGCCTTCTCTCTGGGCAGAGGGGCTTCAGTTACATTCTGCATATTCTTCAGACCAATCTGATTATCAAGTAAAGGCTGCAGCTGTGCGCCCGCTGAGCCACCGGCACGGTAATTGGATCGTTCACAATGACCAATTGGATCATAACTGTACACACAGCCTTTGCCATCTGCATCCAAACCTGCTAACACATTTGATACATAGTAGGGAAAGAAGCGCTTGTAATACAGCATTGTCGACAGCATCTGAGCTACGGCGGGCGTCGTCATCGACTTGTTGTGCTCATGTTCATACATCTGCATCCTAGCATGCAGCAGCCGGGTCAAAGTGAGTGTATCGCACCAGCAACCCGTTGCACCCAGCACAGTTTTGTCCGACAACCTGAATAGTTTCTTCTGTTCTCGTGTATATATCGAAAAACCAGTGCTAAGACGAGTATCAGCACCAATTACAGCGTAATCCTCACCGGCGATTGCAACTATGCTGCCTCCATTGTCAGCATAGGGCTCAAAGCGATGTTGTTTGGCGCCAGGTACGGCATATTCGGGAAAGTTTTCGTTCATGCTCAGCATTTTGATTTGTGTAAGTAGCACTTCGGAAGCAAATAATAATGATAAAGTTCAGTACACGAATGACATGCACAAATTCACACAGTACACAAAATTTTTAAGTGTCATGACAGACATGACAGTCAGTATCTTGCTTTTCCTTTTCCACTTTACATAAGTAAGAGATACATACAAAATTATGCTTGAAATTGCAAGTTACAACTAATAATATTCCTGGAACTCATTTATCATAGACAAATATTATGCGTTGAGCACAGATTACATTGCAAAGGAAGTTTAAAAGAAAGAATGATCTAATAGGTAAATCGACAATCGACTATAAAAAACCGTAAATAGCATTGAAAGAAGTACTTACTGGTTTTGATATACGATCTGTCTGGAAGATCATTTAATCTGTGGATCATTTTGCGAAATTGCGACCAATGAAATAACATGACGTGTAGTGTTCGTGTCAGCGGTGTCAGGAACTCAGAACTGTCAAACGTAAACTGTACTAGAGCGATAATATAATAAAGGGCCGCTATTTTTAAGAAATACCTATCACAATGACTTCATTAACGTCTGTTATTCCCAAGTTATACCAAGAATATATTTCTAAAACACCTAAGAAGCTGAAGATCATCGATGCTTACCTACTATACGTGTTTTTGACCGCTGTAATACAGTTTGTGTACTGCTGCCTTGTCGGCACTTTCCCATTCAATTCTTTCTTGAGTGGTTTTATTTCTACAGTGAGCTCATTTGTTTTAGGAGGTATGTTGTTACCTTTAAGCCATTTATAGTTGTATAAAACCATATACAATTAAGTACATAAAAAATGTAACCGAACCATTTTATTCTCGTGTTGATAGATGTTTTTCTTTTTTACAGTGTGTCTACGCCTGCAAGCTAACCCAGAGAACAAACATGAGTTCCAGGGCTTGAGCGCAGAACGTGGATTCGCAGATTTTATATTTGCACATCTTGTTTTGCATATTGTTGTCATCAATTTCATAGGTTAAATATTTGTATGTAAAATAATATAAGGCACTCAAATAAAGTTACTTCCTCATAAATGTATATTTTTATTATATCTTGTAGCTAGGCAACACAAGCTGCTTTACTTGATTATCTATTAAAATTTACTTAAATGCGTAGTATTTCAACGATTATGGAACATTCTCAAAATATTCTTTAACTTTCTTGAAAATGTTACCATACTCAGTACAATATTTGCTGACAATAAAGAGCTAACATCAAAATATATAATGTGCGAAAAGCAAAATTTTATGACATATTCTAGCACCTAATACCATATGGGCCAAAAGTATCCACTCAAAAGTCTAGATGGTTCCTAAAAGTATGACTGGCTGGGACATGAATGTCTTCCCAATTCTTCCTCATCATCATCATCATCCTAGTGCTGTCCCAAAGTTGTAATCAATGGCCCAGGCCCTAAAGCGGGGGTTCACACATCCCACTATATATTCAGACCTGGATGTAAAAATGTAAAGTTTGATTTGGTATGCATAAATTAATATCACTCTGGGACTGATCTATATGGAACTAATCAAATTGATAACTTAATCTCTTTTCCAATTCAATTCATTTTTGTTGTATACTTAGTACCAAAAAAAAACAAGAAAATGCTAAGTTGTTCTCATTTTGCAGTAACAAGAGTGCAACAAGGACACTGAGCACAGCTTAATTATTGTCTATGCAGTTCAATAGAATAACCATCTTTGTTAATAAACTGATTGATGTCAGACATTATTGTATATTTGTGACCAAAACAATACCCTTTTCTATGAGTGAGTCCCAACCACCCTGGTAGTCCACCCCGGCATTGGGGCACATGGGAAATCATCGCCTTTTAATGGGGTGGGGCCACCGGGTCAAATGCGAATAAGGGTTGATACATATCTGACAGAAAATGCGTCGAGCTTATCATCTGTCGCGTCTAAATTCCGTCAAATGGGTCGGTACATATCTGACGGAAAATGCGTCGAGCGTATCTGTATCGGTCACGTCTATTCCGTCAAATTAGATCTGCTACATTACGCGTCTAGTCAGTTTCTGCGTTCAGCATCAACAGTGCGGTTACGTTGTGTGATATTGAATTTTAAAACGCCCAACGCGTCAGTCAAAATACACGTGGTGCGTGGCGCGCGCGACGTTGACCGACAATGCGTTGATGGAAACGGAACAGACGCTGTACGCTCGACGCACTAACGCATCATCGGTTAGGTGTGAACGGTTGAATGTTTTATTACATTATTAATATTTGTCTGTTTTGACGTTACGCGACCGATAATAAGTATGCCACGCATTTTCCGTCAGATATGTACCGACCCTAAATGTGTGTCATGTGCCCACGTAGTTGACGTAGTATTTCTATACTCTTTGCAGTGAACAGCGATGTCGGCGCCGCCACCACGGCAGATGCAACAATTTTTCCCATGTGCCCTGTGCCCCGGACATTGGTTTATAGCAAAAATTCTGTGCCTTTAGGATATTAAGTACCTACCTTTTTTTTTTTGTTTTTTGGTGTCGGGTTGGAAAATCCTCATTGAGTCCCTCCGCCCTGGGGGTGAAGGGCGAAGGGGACTGTCAGACTCTTACTGTCTAAAAACCAACCCGTAACCCGTGTTCCTCATGTACCCCTGTGTCGAAGGGTCGGGTAGGTATCGCTGAAGCATTCCTCGCTACCCTCCGACTGGTATTGGCCCGCCAGCTGGTCAGGCGGGTCCCGAACAGAGCCCCCCTGGGCGGCGGATGAAGGTGTTAGGTTCCGCCGCCAAAACACTCAGCGGCCGCAGAGGATAAGGGAGGACGGCAACGCAACACCGCATCTTCTCTTCCTCTGCGGCCCCACCGCGACGCAACGATGGTGCGCCCCCATTTGGTCGCGGAAGATAGGGCGCGCGGCAACGCAACACCGACACGCCTCTCCTCCCGCGACCGCGCCCGACTGCGAGGGACAGAAGAACTGTCCCCCGCACCCGCACCATTAGGCGCATCCTGCGCAGGCCTCCGTCAAGCCCACGCGGAGCGTCCCCTCCTGGATCCCTCTTAGCTTCACCGCGGGTGACCAATCCACGGTTACGGAGCCCCCCCACCCCGACAAGGTGGAGATCCCACGGGGGGGAAGATATTATAAGTACCTACTAATCATTAAATGCTGACGTATGTCCGAATATTTGGGTAGGTGCCTACTTACTTTAGCTATTTTAAACGAGCGATAATTAAAATTTTAATACACACATAACTTCAGAAAGTCAGGTGTGAGACCGGGGTACCTGGGGATTGAACCCGTGACTATCGTTTCGGACTATCACCGCTTCTTTAAATTTGGCTGAATATTAGCTTTTCCATATAGCGACTGCCTCTCTGGCCTCCGCAACCCGAAGGGAAAGCAATATTCCATGGTTTTGACTAATGTCAGTTTATTTAGAGGTAATTAGTAGTAGTACCTACATAGTTATACTCTTACTCAATCTCATCATCTCATCATCAGCCTTTAACAGTCCACTGCTGGACTAGGCCTCTCCTTTGAAAGGAGGAATTGGCCTACTATACCACGCTGGCCAAACGGGTTGGTATGATAACAATGCAAACTTGCCAAACTTGCAGCAAGTTTAAATCAAACTTGCTAGTTTCACTGTGACAAAATTGCATGAAGTTGGTTTTTCAAAGGATTTGGATGACGACGAGCACAGGTTGGTGGTCGGTCGACCTCCTAGATACAGCAAGAGGTGCTCGACGACCAGCTGTTGTCGGACCACCAACCTGTGCCTTGTACCTGTGCAACCTTTGCAAAAGCAAACTTCATGCAAGTTTGATGCAAGTTTGTCACAGTGAAACTAGCAAGTTTGATTTAAACTTGCTGCAAGTTTGTTGCTATCTGGGAGGGTTTGTATCAAATTTTCCTTCTCTTACAGTGCTGTTCTCTGCATAACATGCTCCCTCAGTCGGCTCTTACGACACCCATGACATGATATAGGGTGGTGAAATTCCGTATTCTTAATCCGTTACCACACGGACATTGGTGGACTCAATACATTGGGTATAATATTAACATCCGGCGCTATTTCAGCATGGCATCGCAGGAAATCTTCAGAAACCTAGACTAGTTGTCTTTTTAAACAGTTTTAGAGGCGTGTCATATTCTACTTCTAGATGTAAACCTCTTCGAATTTGCTTCACAGTATCGCTGAGACAATATGAGGATTTTGGCGTACTAGATGATATGGGTCGGTAATAGGGTTTGATCATGATGCCTAGTTTGCCGTCTCTTCGCAAAGATATTAGTAGATTCGTCCATTTTGTGTAGTCGTCTCTTACGACATTGATGGCATGACCGATGAGTCTTCAGGTCTGCCGAGGTGTGCTTAAGACTGCGACTGCGACAGCCTGGTTCCCAACGTAAGTACGACAACGTAATACTTCCGAGGTACCTATACTGAAACGGTCACAGGAGTACCCGTTATACCTAGGCGTACCTTGACAGCCTTTACCTGCCATGCCGTGCTAATAATAAGCGCCGGGCGTAATAGGCATAGTACCCATTTGCTAAAATGTTGTCGGCCTATATATTGCACCTTACATAGATATAAATTATGTACCTATACATGGTCATAGCGCTAGCACTATCCCGCTTGCGAACCAAGACCTCATGGAGCCCAGGTGCCGCTTGATGAACATGTATCTATGTTTCATCTATGTTTATCTCATTTAATATCTGAAACGGTAAGAAATGAAAAAGAAACAATCCATTGTAATATCGTATCTTTATTTTGACTAGTCATGAATCAATTTTCATCGTTATCAATAGTGTTACAGCAATAACCTAACACTGTGGCTAATTCAAATACTAACAATTAACATAAATAAGTACTCATCTCTTCCATTTCACGCGAACGACGATCGGTTTAGTCGCGTCGAAAGAAACAACTATCATGAGACCAGCTAGCCACCTTACCTCACTTAACATAATTTTGTCAAGAGTTTCACTAATATCACATTTAATCAAATTTTAATCCACCCGGAGGCGGGCTCACTCACTCACACATAAAATAAGTACAAAACTCACAACGAAGGGTGAATATAGAAATAATAGTAAACGTTTATGCAATGTCAGCTATCATACAGATGATCATTATGTGGAAAGTCCTAAAAGTTACAGGTGTGGGGTGATGCGAAATTTATGAATATTAACATTAAACAAAAATATTTGGGAGTGCGTCAAGTTCGAGTCGAGCGAATATTTGAGTGGCTCGGACGCCATTGGCCGGCTCGACTCCCTCCCTCGCTAGAGGTACAAGTTACACGGGCCGCGAGCACGAGATCGCTCGATATATTAAACTAGCAACCGGGAGATCAAAACCGGGCACACCCAACGGTCGAACTACAGACTATGGACGATATATTTATATACTTTTTATTAAATAGAAAAATACACTCTCAAAGATAAAATAGAAAAATAAATCGGCGCAACGAAGCGACAGGGCCCTCGGGGGGAGGACGCGTTAATTTACACTAGTTAAAATATCACAAAGTGTGAAGTATTTACAAAGAGTTTGGGCGCGCGGAGCGGGGCGGGCGCGGGGGCGTACGCGGGAGCGGGGCCGAGTCAACTGTGCTGCGGCGCTAGCGGCGCGGGCGCGGCGGCGGCCGCGGCAGCGGAGGCGGGCGCGGAGGCGGCGGCGGGCGCGGAGGTGGTTGAGGAGCGGGCCAGCTTGTCAAGATAGCGCTGTCTCGCTTGCGCCACGAGCTGCTCCTTGCGTCGCGCCAGCACGGCCTCGCGCTCCGCCGCGCTGCACGAGAAACCGCTCGGGATCACGCTCCTGTACAATGAATACAAAGTTATAATTATCATCGTTTCAGCAATAATTCCAGCTTTTTATTTCCTTATTATTGTTTTACTAATAAATTAGTTAAAACAATAATAATATTTTTTTATAATATTATACTAGCTGATTGGGCAAACGGTGTTTTGCCAAATACTTGTAGGTATATGTATTTATATACATATTTCGAAATAGAGTTTTAAAATTACAAGAGATTTAGGCTGGGCGCATACGCTCTGTTTCCTAATTAGGTTTCCTGATCAGGAATTCAGATTTGGAATTCCGTGTGCCTAGCGCAAATATCCGTTTTCTTGTACATACATACATAGACTCACGCCTATTTCCCCGAAGGGGTAGGCAGAGGCATATTAAACGCCCACTTTTCGCCAGTGTTTTGATCCCACGTATCACGTCCAATAGGTGGCGAGCCTATTGCCGCTTATTGGGACATTTTGTTTGCCAGAGCCTCGTTCGTTGATCGGCAGGTGCACCACTTGCATGTAAGGTTGGCTTGGAACCC
Organism: Euclidia mi; assembly: GCA_944739405.2. Classification (NCBI taxonomy): domain Eukaryota; kingdom Metazoa; phylum Arthropoda; class Insecta; order Lepidoptera; family Erebidae; genus Euclidia; species Euclidia mi. Next base: position 16,707,069 of record OX123197.2, read on the forward strand.
TAAGTTCTTGGTGGGAACCCTATGCACCCTCGTTCGTCGTTTTCTTGTATTAGGAATTTATACTGTCAGTTCGAATAGAGACGCTTGTATGAAAGCACAAATGGACGACGACGATGAATTGATTGCTATTGCACTTTTACTGGCGCTAGACATGAAGAAGAAGAGAAAACGTCGTTACTGGGTACATCCGTGCTACGGTTTTGGCGCGCTTCCGAATGGAAATTTCCGTTCGTGTGCGGCGAACGATACGAAATGTATGACAAGCACTGAATTCGGGGTGACGTCATTAGGTTTTTTCCGTTTTTAGGATCCGAACGCATGGAATGAATTCCGAAACGAACGACGGGTTTTTTTCCGTTCGGAAATAGTTAGAACGTGTGCGCCCTTTTTAACATTTTGTAAGTAAATGAAGCATACAGGTTTCCGAATCTGAATTCCTGATCAGGAAACCGAGCGTAAGCGCCCAGCCTTAAGGATATGACTTTATGCTGGTACTCACGGGTCAACGTCAAGATGTTCAGGCAGGATCCTCCTGTGTCCGGTGCCGCGGTTGGCGCGCTCCACCGTCGCGGTCGCAGCGCTGCTGGTGGCGGGCACGTCGTACGCAGACGGAGGGGGGGTCCACGGCAACACGGTGGAGGTGGCCACGTCTTGTAGCGCGGGCTGCGGGGGAGGGGGCGGGGCTTGCGGCTCGGGCTCGGGGGGGACGAGACGTCCTTCTAGAATGTTGTCGAGCGTGACGTCAGCGGAGGAGGTGCGCGCCAGGTCAGCTGCTAGTGTTGCTAGGGAGTATTGCGGGAACATGTGTTGCAGCTGTAGTGCTGTGCTGTCGAGTGCGGTGGGCGCGGCGGGCGCGGGGGGCAGGTTCGCAGCCCCCCCCGCGAGCTCACCGCGCACGCGCGTCACCTCCACTGAGAAGCTCGGCAGCCATGACACGTAGCGGGATCCTGCAACATGGAATATACATACTTAATACCTACATAGTACCATACACCTAATCGTGTCTTATAAATTTGGTCTGTACAAAAATGACCAAACTACCTAAAGCCTCTTTTCTTCTTCTGCTATATTTGATTTACTAGAGGACGCCAGCAGCTACGCCTGCATTTTTTTTAAATTTACCCGTTTTGGCCGATCCCGTGGGAATTTCGGGCAATCCCTTCTTAGTGCTCCCCTACGGTCCCCAAGGAATATACATGCCAAATTACAGCTTCCTGCGCCCAATAGTTTCGGCTGTAGCGTGTCTGTCAGTCAGTCAGTAACGCAAGGATTTTATATATTAAGATGATGGTTCAATCTGAGCCAATATTTCCTATTGAAACCCTAAAAATGGAACAGGAAAAAAGTATGCCCAGTGATTGTTCACTGGGCATACATTTAGTAGTCTTTTCCGATGAACTTCTTTGGTTATTCTACGCGTACACTGAAAAGTGTAATCTCTAACCGTTTCAAAAGCATTTCGATCTAAGGTTATTTTTCAGGGTGGCGGGTCTTTAAACTACAATAGGTACCGTGAAGTTTTTTGTCTCCTGCCTAGAAATTCGAATCGGTTACCAAAATTCTGCGGTGGGCATTAGAACTAGACAAGACTGGATTGAGCACGCCTACTCGGCTTTCCAACTATATTCGCCTGTGTTCAAAAGTATCGAATCACTTCAAACACATTTGTAGAGAAAAGGTACCAATTATGGAATACTTTCCTTATATGGAATACGTTATATTTCGAAAACTAGGTGTCGCGAATATTCCAAAATTTGTTTTAGTAGAGTAATGATTGGACTACATCCAAAATGAATTTAATACTACCAAATGGGAACAGTTTGGAATATTCTGGGGCAGTACGACTTGAAAATATAATGGTATACCATATGAGGGACATATTCCATAATTATTGGTATGTTTCCCTCTACTAAGCAGTACCAGTACACAACCAAATAAAACTTGACAACAAAAGCTGGTATACTAAGTACCTAATATCGCGTCCCTCTCCAGTAGCAATAGACACAGCATCACCAACAAGAATATTCCGCACGCCGCGGTGAATGCACACAAAGATATACCCTCGCGCACTTTCATTCACCCATACAACTCATTATTACAATAATGCGATTTTTTTATATTTTCGTTTACAACTTCCCACCCACCCCCTTCAGCACAATTTGAGAAGTATTTTCAGTAGGTGAAGTGAAATTAAGGGATAGGTGGACCGAGACAACTTATTTTTTGGTGGTTTTTGAAGAAATTTGATAGATTTTAGAATTGACAGGTGAAGTTATGTGACTTTTGTAATATTCTGTCAAATGGCTGTCCATATGTTTATAGGTTTTATTTCTTCGGATGAGTTTTGTAGTCTGAAGTTGTTTTATTGATCATTCCAATTTTATATGTGGAATGTTGATTGTGCATGTGCATCCAGGGCCATGCCGACCCAATCCAGCGCCTGTGTGCGAAATCTACGAAGCGCCTAGCCTAGCGCCTGTCAGTAGCGTTAGCTAGCTTGGGTGGCACCCGGGGCGGAAGTTGGCGGTTGACCTTTTTTTTTTTTTTAAGTCGGTCGGATATTTTTGTACATTGTTCTTAAAGTTGCGCCTGTGTGCGAAATCGATGAAGCGCTTTTTATCGTCCTTTTTCGAAAACAATGTTCATAAATTAACGCATATCCTTGCCCGCGACGCCCCTATCACCCTGGCGCCTGTGTGCGCCGCGCACATAGCACATAGGGACGTTAGGGACGGCAAGGCCCTGTGTGCATCAAAGCAGCAGATGTTGCACAGAATTATTATGAAATATGCTCAAGGTTTGAACTGCGTATTATCCATACTATGATCAAATATTATTCTTTTCAATTATTTTTCATTATTCTTGTTTGAAACATGGGAGATATGTCAGGATCGTTGCAATGGCGTTCCGTAGTCTCTGCCTACCCCTCCGGGAAACAGGCGTGAGTCTATATATGTACCTATGTATGTATTCTTGTTTGATATTATAAATGTACCAAAAAACAGTATTCAGTTAGATAAGTGACTAGATAAGTCCCTAAAGCGAAGGACTTAGTGAACTTAGTCTCTTTAAAGATTAAAACAAAAATAATTCATATATACTTAAATTGGTATTGGTTCCTCGCAATATATTCGGTTGTAGATGATACTAATGTTCTCTTAAATAACTTCGATGGCTTTCAAAGCATGTTTGTTAATATAAATATATATTCTACAATTATATAATTACTAATACTTGTTTTATTACATTTTGACTTTTTTGTTCTCTACCTGTAATATAAAAAATAAAAAATGTTACCGGTTTAGTTTTTGATCTAGATATACTAATTAAACTTGTTTTTAGATATAATATGAATATGGAAATAATTAAAATATAAATTTAAGTGCCTGCCGTTAATTCCGGTCCAATTTCATGATTTGCTATTTTAATTTAATGTACCTATTTCTTAAATGCCAATCGTTGCATAAGTATCGAATGTACCTATAATTTTTATCACGTTCAGTGGCTGTGCTTGGAAGTAGTACGGTCTGGCGGACACATGTATTCTCATGAGTGCTGACATAGTTCGATTCTGAGGAGTGTACACAAGGTCATAGGCAGCGATTTATTTAGAAGGGGAGGTCCCAGTTCAACATTTTATGCTAGAGGGGTGCCAGTGCATCTTTTTAGTAGGACACTCACGGAGCCCATGTCTATTTTGGATGATGCACACAATTTTATACGTAAAAATGTACATATTTGTACAAAAAATAAATACTTTAGTCACGTTGTGCGCTGCGTTCGTCGTAATATCGTCCAACACTTAGTCCGCACGTTGCAAAATGTTTTATGTAAAGAAGGATCCGCTCTGTGGGATCACCACCTTGTCGTGGTGGGGGGACTCAGTAACCGTTGGTTGGACCCCACGGTGAAGCTAAGCGGGATCCCGGGAGTGGACGCTCCGCGTGGTTGGAGGGGGCCTACGCAGTATACGTCCAAGGGTGCGGGTGCGGGGGACAGGTCTGTCTGTCCCTCTGTGTCGGGTGCGGTCGCGGGAGGAGAGGCGTGTCGGTGTAGCGTTGCCGCGCGCCCTATCTCCCGCGACCAAGTGGAGGCGCACCATTCGATGCGTCGCGGTGGGGCCGCAGAGGAAGAAGAGATGCGGTGTTGTCAGGTTGCCGTCCTCCCTATCCTCTGCGGCCGCTGGGTGTGTAGGTGGCGGAATCCAACACCTTCATCCGCCGCTAAGGAGGCCTTCGGGCTATTCGCCGGGGTGCCAGGGTAGAATGCTAACGCCCCGGCGCCTCAAAATGGCGTAGAAGTATGCGTTGTGGTTTTAGTGGGTATTACGGAATTGCACTCCAGTCCCACATACCCCCGCTTTTCATCCTGTGGGGGTATGCGTAAATGCATTTCCACAGCGACAAAAAAAAAGGTAAAGAAGGATTCCTTTTTAAATTGATTCTATGTAATCATCATCATCATCAGCCTGCCATAGCATGCCTCTCCAATGGCACGCCACTAAGTCTGATTTTCGGCCTCTCCTTTCCAGCTGCTTAGACACTGCCCCCCTCCGTAGAGATCAAGAAGAGTAAAAAACCCAATAAATTATACTTTTCTCATTTTCCAGGCCATCGGCTGGCGACCTTGCCCCCCCCCGTAGGCAATCAGCTGGCGACGCCCCTGGACACTGCAATGACAATAAAAAAGTAAAAGCTCACCGTCAAAATGGAACAGATGGTTGGGATGTCTGTTAGCCATGTTGTCATGGTGTCGCGGTTGTGAGGCGGCCGCCAGCGCGCGCCTGCAGGTCGGACACGACGCGTCTTGTTGTACCCACTGGCACAGGCACGAACTGGAACAAAATAACCAACATTATTTATATGGCAACTTCAGAAGATCCCTAGGTTATGCTTATAATGTTAGCATCACGCCGTTTGACTTATTACCAAGAGTTACCAGTGCAGATGAAAGATGATGAAAGATTTAAAGAACTAAAATACTTCGTCTTTTAATAAGAGGTTTGACTCTTAGGCCCGGCGCCCACTATCCGTGGGCATCGGTGCGGCTCGGTGCGGCTCGGTACAACTCGGGCGCCTGAGAGCTGCCTCGGCAGTCGTAAGCACACCTAAGGACGTCGTAACTGATTTTAGGTAGCCTCAGAATAGTTCAGGCGGCAGAAAAATCGCAGAGCAGTCGTAAAGTTACGTGAAAACAGTTGTGCGTGTGTATTTATAATGGTGGATTGGGACTTAGTTCTCATTGTTCATCCTCAGCCTCGGCCACATTAGCCATGCTTACGGCTGCCGAGGCAGCCCAAAGTCGCCCGACGCAGCTCTCAGGCGCCCGAAGCCGTCGTAAGGCGCCCGAGCTGTACCGAGCCGCACCGATGCCCACCGATAGTGGGCGCCGGGCCTTAGTCATTTTTGCGATCATAGGGTAGGGATTTTTAACCTGGGCGCATAATGGATCTGTGGGTTAATTACTGGATATCCATGAGATGTTAAAAATACAGCTGAAAGTAAACGTGATCTTTGGTACTGCTTAAATCTTGCTTTTATTATCTTTAATTACCGCCGTCTCATCTGTCATGAAGATCTTTGACAGTCGTTATAGGGATTCAGTATCTCTGAATAAACGGACACTAGATCAAACTATGGAATATCGCTATCCTAGCTTTGGATTGTGGAGGACAGACACGTAGTCAATCTGTGGCAAAGCTAATATTCAATCAAATCCGGTTAGACTAGTAAGCCGACCCCAGATTGCAACTGGAATAACCCTAGGCTAATTATTGTTTCTGTTTAAATGTTGAATGCACCTAAAATTGGTTTTTGTGTTCTTTTCTTTTTTCAATAACTTGTTTTTCTATATGAAACATATGTGTTTTATAAAAATTTGAATGTGACCTTCCACTTCTATTTATATAGTTTTTTATGTCCGTTTTTGTTGGAAACATGAATATCTAGTTATAAACAATTAGGTAGGTATCTAACTATTAAAATATTAAAGACAGTTTTACAGTCCGTGTGGAGTGTTGGAGACGTATGTTTAAGAATACAAAGTGACATTATCCCATTTCTTGCCGTGGGTGTCGTAAGAAGCAACTGAGGAAAATTACACCAAGCAAATTATATCTTTGGGAAGGGACTGAATCTCGATCAGGGTGGTATATTCTAATATATTCTAACTACATTCACACAACACCATCTAGTCTCAAACTAAGCAGAGCTTGTACTATGGGTACTAGATAATGGATAAACATACAAATATCCTTTTTTTTTGTAAATACATAAATATTATAAATAGAAACACCTAGACCAAGACAAGCATCCATGTTCATGCACACAAATGTTGTTTGCGGGAATCGAACCCGCGACCTTCGGCGTAGCAATCGCTTACACTCCCGCTTCGCCAAGCGGTCGTCATATATAGGTATAGCAGGCCACGTTGACAGCAGTGGACGAAAAAATACTGTATGATGATGGTAACTTACTTATGGAACAGATGGGAGCAGGGCAGTTTCCTAGCCTCCTTCATGGGCTCCCAGCAAATAGCACAGTTGTCTTGGTTCTTCTCAACTTCTTCCTTACTCGCCATTGGGTAACTGTAAAGAAAATCGAATTTTAAATAATACATTACATAATTTGTCATTTGTTTGGACTTAGTACCATATCGGACATCCAGAGATCCAGGCTACCAATATTGGACATCCATACCATCATAAAGCATTCGATGGTTATTTAAAGTCATGGGAAACAGCTTCAAACATTTGGCATGCACACAAAATTATATTCGATTATATAAAGGAAAATCCTATGTTAAAAACACCGGTGATTGCATTTCATAAAAATGAACTGCGTAGTTGTAAACAGCATATGATAAAGAAATTACAGTCGATAACAAAAGTTTATTTCATTTTAATATCGTTCACGTGTTAATGCGAGATGATCTGTCACGTAAGATACCTATATGTGTTAGAAGTGGTTTCAGTGTGTAGGACGAGTAACACACATCCCCTCTGTCTAACTCAAGAGAAGGAGGGTTAGCATGTAAATTAAATATCGAAGGAGCAGCAGCAGATCAAAAGCAGCAGCTTGCTCCTTGAAAAATAAAGACTTGCCAGGATCACTACTTAGGATATAGTATACACTTTTTGAAGTGTCGCCTTCTAGCTAATTTTAACCGCTGCGCTAGTGACGTTGTGATCTCTCTTCACTTTCCCTTTCTCTTTTTAAAAAGACAACACACGCACTAGGATGATATGATGATAGAGATGAGACGGCGCAAGTACTAAATTATATGTGAGTGTTAACCGTGTGAAGTTGACAGCTGAAACGGACTTTAGATATCTAGTATTGGGTGACATCTCAGAGAGTGAGAAAGTAAGTTTAAGGCGTGAACCTTGGATCGCAACCGGGACAGCGCTAGAATGATTATAATGATGATAAGAGAGAGTGAGAGATCGCCTATATGCTCGTCCTTTTTGAGAAGCTCATTTAGGCTGATATCGCCTGTAGCTACAAGGGCAACACCCGAAAGCAAAGGACGTTCGGTAACTCTAAATGAATTTCTAATCGTAGTCCTGCTAGCTCCGCAACTGCGCTGCTTTATTAATTTCTACACAATTTTAATTATGACGATAATGTGCAATATCGAACTCGTATATGCGGAGATTGCGGCGAGGTATGCATCGCTTCACAATCAGCTAATGTTTTATGTTTTTATTTGATGACTACGTTGAATTTAAATATATTATTCGGACACATTTAGCTGTGTCTACGTATTGCACTGTGACTAATTACGAATACAGTGTGATACGATAGAAATATAAATATTATTTCTAATAATTATCGAATGATAAAAAAAAGTATACGTAATAATTTATATTCTTAAATTTTGGGCTCATGCTTTGTTGTGGTAAAGGTTGCTGCGTCATAATAATGATTCACATGATTGACACATTTAAAAATACTTCGCCAAAGTACTTTATACCTTCCTCAAACTTCAAATATTACCGGATACCGCAGTGATTCACAAGTAACCCTTATAAAATCACCATGGCGCTACGCCATTTAATTCGGAAATCGAAGAGATGAAATCTGGGTGGTTAAACACAAACGTTTCCATAAACCACTACGCCAGACTTACAACGAGTTTTTAACTGACAGTTTGAGCAAAATTAAACAAAACATGCCTGAATTTTAGCATTGAAATTCCATAGAGTAGCTAATCATCACTTTAAAATTAACCCTTTGACTAAGAAAGTAACATTATTTAACGACTTAACAAATTACCTATATGGTTTAAAATATGATCACCGTTATCAAAAACAAAAACCGAAGTGCTTGGTAGATTAATATTCTTCCAATGTAGTATTAATGTGTTTTAAACGAATTATAGGTACATAACACGCTTAATTTTCTTTATTAAATCACCACTAATTAATACCTTAATCGTTATTGTATTGAGATTAGTGTTATAGGTTTGTCATAATATGTTTAATGTTTCGTCAAATTAAAAACCGATTAAGAACTATCTTAACACTTATTGTTAGGGTTGTCAACGATACTATCCATAGTATCCATTTCCTGTCCCCGTATGTAGTTTCTGTTATATCCAATAATACATATAGCGGAAAATACATACAGGTACAACGGAATGGAAGACGCTAATAATAGCGACATCTAATGGACGATGACGAAACTACGAAGACATGAGAAGATTGATGATCCTGACTCGTGCTTTTATAATTTTCTGTTTGTGCAATCTTTTTGATATGTTTTCCTGATAACTGTGAATGTCTTAAGGTTTTTTTTATCTGAATATAATGTTATCTCGTGTAGGAAATGGACTTAGGTACATTATTAGGCGTAGTGCTTAGCATCTATTATTTTTGTACAACTACATAATATATTGAATCCATAAACTTAAATTTCCATATTCAGATTCACACCATACAGTCGTTTTTCAATATATCGGACTTAATGAGATTGTTTACGACTTGGAGTTATACGGATGTGAATTAAATATGCATAGGTCCTTCGAGCCGGATCATAGATAGGCCCAGATAAATAAAAGAGTGGACTGTATGAAAAGGGAGTATAATCCAGATTCTACAATAGGTTTGTAAAATAATATAAACCTTTTTTTAGCCCGTCGCTTTGCCTCGCGCCGATGTGTGTGTGATGTTGTTAGAAGTGTTAACGCTGTGTGCGTTAACAGCATTTTTCTCGGAAAGATTTATAAAATTATAAATATGCAGTTTCCTAAGAGTGTAATATTAATTATTGTCTCTATGCAATCCGAGGTAGCAACCCTACGTTTTATGGTTTAATTTAAAATCGGTAATAGCGTGAAAACCTATTGAGATGAGTTTATAACACTTAAATGACTTGACGTTAATTTCTAATACTTAATCAATATGATGATAATTATTTCGTGGGATTGCGTTTTCCAAGTCACGTGGAAAAATATTTAGTGATGGATATTCTATACCGTTTGTTTTATTAGCTGTATTGGTAATTTTATCACCGAATCTGGTCCCAGCAGAAGGCTAGTGTCATTTGTACACAACTAGCATCTTGGTGCGAGCTAGATGTTACCAATTTTCAGCAAGAATATAAATTGCATTTAAAAATATACACTACAAATAAAACTACAACTGATTTGAATTACAAAAAACAATATGTATTATGGCATCGCTTTCAAATAGTTGGCGTTCCATCTCCTCTCTCTTATTTATTACGTTTTTGTGTTGTTTATGTTCTATCTCCAGTTCGTTGCCTATTGCAATATATAACGTAATACGGAATTGAAACAACCTATTTAACACTAAGCTCTATATTGTTGATAAAAATATACGAAATTGTTGGGTAAGATAAAAATAAAAACATACCACTAGCCGTGACGTTGAAAGTCACGCCATAGTATGATATCATACAGATATATGTATATAAACAATTCCTGATAATATGCGGCTCAGTTGAACTAAATTTGTATGCGGAATACAAGTACACGTGAACGCATAGTTCTAATAAATACATAATAGATGGCGCTAAGCATCGCCTCAGATTTTCATATAGAGGAACGAAGAGAATTTCAACTCGTTAATTATGAGTATGTACCTTTATTGGTAAAGTAGTAAATATTATTATCACGTGTTTCTTAACTCACACGTCATACAAAGTCACGCCATGTCTCCTATTAGTCATTGTATTTCATGAATTGCTTTGCAATAATGATTATATCGACTTAAATTAAGTGTAACTATTATGCGTATTGGGTATACCCAAGATTTTCTACGTTTTATCATTGTTTGTGATTTACAATGACTAAATTAAGCATTGTGAATTTCAAGATAATACAAATTAAACGATAATAACAATGTTATTTCCTCTTAAGCAACTATTTTTACGACTATTTATTTATCGATAGATGGAGCTAAGTATCGCCTGAGATTTTTGAGTAAGATATCTTATAACAGGGGTACGAAAAAGGATATGTTTATACCTACGAGATGATCATAAAGTTTTCTAAGACCTTTACAGTCTGCTTACCTGTTCAACATAGCGTAGTAAATTAATATTGTCACTATGTTTACACTCAAAACTGAACTTATATTTTAAGTGAATGTGAGAAACAAATATCCTGCGTTGTCGTGTATAACACACGACAACGCAGGATATTTGTTTCTCAGGCGTAGTTTGTTTCTCACATTCACTGAGACCGCTTAGCTTAAAAAAAAATGTAATCGCATCGTGTCCAGTCCATAGAGATATAAAGGATAGAGTGGCAGAACAGTACCTAACTCAATACTGTGTCGTGTCCGTCGGTGCGAGAGAGAACGCAACATTAAAGCCCCCCTGCATCTCTCTCTAACAATACATGCACAACACCAACATTACGCAGTGGCGTGCTACCTGTAACTATTATTTATATCAGTTTATCAGTAATCAATAGTTTAAAAATATATAAACTTTTTTGTCACTTCAAACTATCTTCGTGTATCAATAAAAACAACTTTTGAACTATTGATTACTAATAAACTGATTTAAATAATAGTTACAGGTAGCACGCCACTGCGTAATGTTGATGTTGTGCATGTATTGTTAGAGAGAGATGCAGGGGGCCCTTTAATGTTGCGTTCTCTCTCCCACCGGCGGACACGAATAGGCCTCACTCTGCCACTCTATTCTAATATCTCTATGGTCCAGTCGCTGCGTTTATCGTCCATGAACAACATTGACTGGTATGAACATTGCTTAAGTTTGACATTTTTAACTACTTAGCTTCGACTCCGTCAGCGCAGTGCCGGCCAAAAAGCCAGATTTAGGTTTGAGCGAAGCCTTCGGCGCATTTTACGTCATTTTCTACTCTTGGGTCACTGACCTGCCGCGCCTAGAGCGGCTGCTCAGTTCATCATATTATGTATACGTATGGTAGTAAGTAGGATAGCTTGACTCACTTGCGACTCATGTGCGTAGCGAGCGAGGTGTAGAGCCGGTGTCTGCGCACTCTGGCCTGCAGCTCGTGTAGCAGATGCCGTAGCTGCATCAGCAGCACCAGCGACGCCATCGACACCAGCATGTTGCTGTACACCACCATGTGCAGCACGTGCATCAACTCCACTATCAGAGACACCGACTGGAAGCAAATAAGACGGTTAAACATGTTGACAAAAGTTTACGTATTTAGGACGACTTCACATTGAGCGGTTTCCTCGAGCGGGCGCCCGGCGTGTGCTCGGTGTTTACTCTGTAGTTGAAAGTGAACCGCAGACACACGCCGAATAGTCACCGAACACAGGCTCAAGGAAAACACATGTCTCATATGGGGGAGGTCTAAGCGCTAATTCAGACATGCGGGAACCGCGCGTTCACGAATCGCACGGTTTGAAACCGCAAAATTGTGATGCTATTCAGACACCGGCGGTTATTATGCGATTATCGTGCGGGAATAACGTCAGTTTGCTGAAAATGGAGGTCGACGAAGAAGTGTGTTTACTGTGGTTGCTCCTTGAAAAAAAGAAAAGAAAAAGGCGGTATTGGGTGCATCCAATATTAAGTGACCGACTAGTACATGGTCAGTTCGTAACTTTATATCCCAATTTAAGAAAGTATGATAAAAATTTTTTTGACTATTTGAGAATGTCAATAAAATCTTTTGATGAACTAATTGAACTGATCTGGCAAGATATTTAAATAGTTTAATAAATAGTTCAGTATCGAAACGATCCATGGCGAACTCACGAGCTGTGACGTGCTAACCGCGCGGTATCCGCAACGCAACTGAACGCGAAGTAAAGACTCCATAGTAATAGAAACGCGCGGGAGCAGCGCGATTCTATTTTCTGGCGGTCGGGTTGCGGTAACCGCGCGGCTTGATTGACCGCGTGGTTATGTCTGAACGATTACTTAATAACTCATACAAATAAGACTCGCGCGATTTCCATGCGATTCTGAAATCGCGCGGTTCCCGCCGTGTCTGAACTAGCACTACAGCTTCATCAACATCAACTTTGTTCATAATATGTCTTGCTAAAGGGCACGGGAGGATTCCTGTGCCTATTAGGGTCATATCACTTAATTATGAAAAGGGTTAGGCTATAGTTCACCACGCTGGATAAGTGCGGGTTGGCAGACTTCACATGTCCTTCAAGGAAATTATGGAGAACTCTCAGACATAGGGATTTCCTCACGCTGTTTTCCTTTATCGTATAGCGAATGCTAATTAACAAATATTCAGTCACTAGAGCCCGCAGTGGCTTTGAATCCTGCGTGTCAATCTGTTGGTCTCTCCACTAGGCTATTACTCCATAGCTTTTAATAAAAAAATACTTATATTTTAATCTATTCAAACTTTCGCCATTTGTACACATACTTAGATTTATGTTTTCAAACTTATTTTTTAAGTACCTATGCAACGCCTCGAGAAAAGACAACAGTAATGTAGATATTTCAGAATCTCATTATTACCCGATCTTATAGAAATTGGCCAATCGACCAAGGTGGCAGGTAAGACAATTCCATGTGTTTTTCTATTACATTGCCTCAGAATTTAACCCACTGTCCATACAAATGGTCATAAAGTAAGTCATGCATAGATTGTTGGCAATTTTGTAATTAACATTCTAGAGACATAACACAAAATACATTAAAGTGAACATGATGTGATGGGTATCTAAATGTCAATGAAACTATAAAATCCGGTTAGTAATAGCAATAATTTCTAGCAAAACCTGATACTAGTTATCCTCAAGACTCATGTAATGACGTTCCGATTCAAAATACGACATTTGCAAAGAGGGTCAACAAAATCATTATGTTAAATAACGGAGGCGCGTCTTATTATTCACTCAATAAATCAATTCATTACTCATTTGCTTTGCATTGACCTCTATGACGATAAATAATACGAACTTATTATTACACGATTGTGTGGGTCAGTATTGAATTATTATTATACGATTGTATGGTACCCAAATGGTTCCTTGCAGGACTCCGCAAAAATACTACTCTATAAAAGATATAAGTATTTTTTTTTAGTTGCCTGATCTTATGAACACGGTTTTTTGTTTAGTAAGATGTAAAATGAAACAAAAGTTATACAACACGGCTCTGTAAGTGATAGAAATGTGTAGCAAATTTAGTCAAACGCTTCTCATTATTTGCTTGAATATGAAGATAAGTGAACTACGATAAAGACGTGTTATGTCACGTGTTTGGAACATATCCAACGAAATGATAACATTTATATTACAATAAACTATTTAAAAGCATTTCAAACTTCATAATAGGACGGTAACGGAAATATGAAGCCGTAAATCCTAATGGCGACTGCGCTAATATGGATGTCATCGCATCGCATCATGCGTTATGTGTTACTCTGAGACATAAGCTATTTTACTGCAAAGTTTGAACAAAATGCATTTAGGTCTTGCTTCATAACATACAATCTGGTAAATTCTATCATTGTAGTAGGCGGCCAAAAGAGTGGTGTAATTTGTAAAAGCTTTTTTGTCATGTTAGGTTGTTGTTATTTACTTACGTCGAACACAAGATGCGTGTAGTATGCGACTGGTCCAGCCACGTCGCATTCGTACATCTGAAGAACGTAACGGGCCACCACATGCAACACCGATACCAGCACCAGTATGCACTGCAAAAGAAAAATAACATTGAAAATATATGACGCAATACCTTCTCTATTCTGTTTGCGTATTATTAGGTTTTGGAATACATTATTTTCTAAAAGACTCGTAAAGTGTGGTATTTTATTTTTCGGTTATAGATTTATATCTCTGTTATCTTATACCGTACGTTACAAAGCTTAGCCAATCCTTACGTCTAAAACTGTCAACCGCGTTATGTTCCTACCTAATACCAAAGAGCTCAGATATTTACATAGAGGCGCGTTTCCTGAAGACAAACTTTCTGTGACCTGGAGTCGACAGCTGTCTCTACGAGAGCAAAAGAGACGAACGTTCCTCTTGTGTATCTTAACTACGAGAGAGACGGAGAACGACGCCAGCGCCGCCAACGGCGCCAACTACGAACTAAACTGGAGACAGTCCCCACTTGGAATCGGCACACGAAATCCTTAAGAACTGCGCTTTTATGTAAATTTGTATTCATTGCTAATATTGCCAAAATCAGCTGTATATTAAAGGTTATTCTCTTTTCTTAATACTTTGTATCTTGCTATTGTAATATGGGAGCGAAATTCCCCAAGCTCGTACGTTGTTGCAGGGAAGCTAAAGTTCAGCCAAGTGTTATATTACAACGCTGTCGTCTGCTAGGTACGCGTATACAGGCATAAGTCTACAGATGGTTTTTATTTTAATTTTAAGGACATGAAGCACGTTGTGTTTGGCCGTGCCTCGCTACAAACAACCACTTTAATTTATTTAACCTTAGTCTTAATTAATGCAAGCAAATCATTCATTACGACGTATTCTGGAGTACCATACGATGTCTTAGAAACTTTGCAGCTGGCAATTTAATTGGACGTTCAAGCCAGCCGCCGTAAAGTTCACTTGAATGTTGGAAATGTTGCTTACGTGCGATTTTCATATTGTGATATTGGCAAACTGCCACCTCTGCAACGTTATCAACTTTAGCCTTAAATGTGATGTCAAAAACTGCTTTGGCATTGGATATAAAATATTGTGTGAGCATTCTGTCCATGATGCAACGGTTTATATGGACTAAATATCGATGTACTTATCCAATTTTAGCACCTACAACACAGTGGTCTGCAAACAATGCAAATGTGACCATATTCATTTAAGCATAACGCATTAATTGAGTGACACAATTGAACGAATCGTCATTTGTGTCACAGAGCAAGGACGACTACAATGTACTAATAACAATAGTAGCTACATGCATATTAGTGACTGCCAAATACTAATAATATACGCAAACTTAGTTTTTCAGTCGTTAAATGTAAAATTATTTTGCAACGAATACTGTTTTTATACCCATCATTCACTACGACCGGCAGCTTATTACCGGTGTGAAATCGCATATGAATCATCTTGCCAGCTGTTGTTTGTATGAAAAAGAATGTGTGTGAATATAGAACACTGACTTTTTATATATTTACCTCAGCAGCCATAAAAGCGAATGTGTCCCGTCCAGCGGGAAGGCCCCAGGCAGCAGCTGCTCCCAGAAGCGCGGTGGCGGCTACTAGAATACCTCCCAGAAGACACGCCAGGCGTACATGGGCCCAACCTCCTGTGTTTGGTGATGAGG
Organism: Euclidia mi; assembly: GCA_944739405.2. NCBI lineage: Eukaryota > Metazoa > Arthropoda > Insecta > Lepidoptera > Erebidae > Euclidia > Euclidia mi. The sequence goes on from OX123197.2 coordinate 16,722,806, forward strand.
ATAACTGGAGAAACAGACAAAACATCGTAAGCATCAATAAAATTTAAATTCATTGAATTCTATAATATTCTACCACATAGGTACACACATCACCATCTAGTCCCAAACTAAGCAGAGCTTGTACCACAGTCAAATAATCCATACAGTCGTTCGACGAACGCGTCTAGACGGGTCAATCGTGCGGGGGCCAAGAGGTGAGACGCGGGAAGAGCGGTACCTAGTTACGTATATCGCCTTAGTTCCTAACTAGGTACATGTTTTTGGGGGCTGGCACGTGCTTGTTTTTTGTTCGTTACTTATTTATTTGCTTATGAATATTAATTAAGATGGTGCATACGACTTGTGCTGTGAGACATTGAAATTCTTTATGTTGTTTAAAGATTTAAATAAATAAGGATTTAAAAAATCTGCTACCAAAAAAGAAAATTTAATTAATTATAATTATTTATATTATTTTGAAATGTATGCACCTATAACCACTTAAAATAATGTGCACATTCGTACTAATCTACTAACTTTTTACAATATCTCATGTCTGGCCGAATCACAGAATAAAGTAGCAATTATTGTACGTAAACAACATGGCAGACGTAAGAAAATATGCGTTGTAAGGTAATATTCGATTCTGGTGTGATTTTAATTTCATGTAATAAGTACCTAGTACTTTCGCATAAGGTAAGTACCTATCACATATTATTATGTATCTTGGTAACGGCGCATCCTAGCTCAAAAATAACCATATTTTTGGCCCCCTTTATAAACTCCACACATGTTCTCCGTAATCTCATAGCCCGTTCACCCATCCATAAAATGACCGTGATGTCTATTGCTTTACCTTAACATAGTTTGCACGAAAAAAATCTGCAAAATACTTCATATCGATAACATAGGCTCTGCAAGCTGATCCCAAGATTACCCATCCATTAAACCACCGCTATGTCAATCGCTTTATTTTAACTTGGTTTGTACGAAAAATGCTTTATATTCTTAACTGCCTCCCACGACACCTGGCGGGATGAAATAGGTGCTGACTGACACTTTGTATGCAAATCTGTCACCGCACGAAAAATGCAACGTGTTTTATAATAATTATTTATCGTTAATTATTGTAATATAATAAACTAGCTGTTTCCCACGGTTTCACCCGCGTCCTGAGGGAACTTCTTCGCGTACCCGGTTAATTTTTAGCCTAAGTTACTCCTTGGTACATCAGGCCAGTGAGGGCTCCGTCAAAATAGGTCCAGCCGTTCCAGAGATTAGCGAGAACAAACAGACATTCAGACAAAAATGGTAAAAAATGTAATTTCGGTGTATGTACCGTGTATACATCCATATGCATTTAGCGTTTATTTTAATATTACAAACAGACACTCCAATGTTATTTATATGTATAGATAAGTGATTTACACTATATTATTCATGTAGCTTAGCAATTGTAATATTTTTCTAAAATAAATATACGGTGTTTGAATAAGTAGGTATTGTTTACATGTGGCAGCCCTAGCCTACTTACCCTTGTCAAGACGTTGTCGGCTTTTTCTACGAGATCAAAGGCGTCAAACTACTGTATGTCTTTATACTGTGCTTGTACTATGGGTACTAGACAATGGATAAACATACATATATACTTTTTTTTGTAAATACATACATATTATACATAGAAACCCCCAGACCAAGACAAACATCCATGTTCACGGACACAAATGATTGACTCGAGCGGGAATCGAACCCGCGACCTTCGGCGTAGCAGTCGCTTACACTCCCGCTACGCCAATAGGCGCCTAAAACAAATAAATGTTCATGTAGCGATAAACAAAAATAAATGACCTTGCTTTCATTTATAACAATTAACAACTAACGCGTGCAGAGCATTTTCAGTATTTATAATTTTTGAATAAATTTTGTTAAAGTTTATTTTAAACATCATGTTTTTCGTAACCGTAAAAGGCTTCGAAAAAAAGGAATGTGATATAATGAATATGTCCAGTTAGCCAATATATTCAAAGACTAGAGGACGCCAGCAGCTACGCCTGCATTTTTTTTTTAATTAACCTGTTTTGGCCGATCCCGTGGAAATTTCGGGAAATCCCTTCTTAGTGCACCCCTACGGTCCCCAAGGAACATACATGCCAAATTTCAGCTTCCTGCGCCCAATAGTTTCGGCTTTAGCGTGTCTGTCAGTCAGTCAGTAACGCAAGGATTTTATATATTAAGATTATAAAAGTTCTTCTCAATATGAAATATTACTAGCAGACGGTTTACGATGTCAGATATTAGCTCTAGTATTATTCTTAAATGTATTTCATAATTACCGTAACGTTACCGTTAAGCAGTAAAGATTAACAGATTAATATTCATAAGCAGCAACACGTTTATGTTGTATTGCACTGTTTATTTTCTCATCAACTTAGTGAAGTGTTTAGTTAATACAAAGGCATTATTACCTATGTATAGTGGGATTTATTTCGTTGCCAATAAGTAAGAATAATTATTGTGCTTCCTATCCAAGATGCAGTATTTCTGCCATCACCAAAGATTAGAGGAGCAAAGGACACTCATAGGGGTAAAGAGCAGCGAATGGTCCGAATTTCAGATAGGCCAAATTTATCAAAGGACGAGGCAAAAATGTATACCGTATAATATTAAACGGTGCACCGAGAGTGGCTACCTACAGTGAGCATATCTAGTCGATAGGTTGGAAACGCTGGTGCACCCTAGCACAATCCCAACGAATAATCGTGAGCTGAGCCTCATTCTAGAGGCGAGTGATTTGCGCTAGACTAGACAGACAGATTAACCTAATTGATCTCATAAACATAATACGTCTAGTATTGATCGTATCTCAGCCAAGCCGATCGTGAATACAGTTTTTTTCTGTAAGTAAAATAATTAATGGGTGCATAGGGTTCCCACCAAGAACTTAGGGTCCCAAGGGTGCATAGGGTTCCCACCAAGAACATAGGGTCCCAAGCTAACCTCACCTGCAAGTGTTGCATCTGCCGATCAACGGACGAGGCTCTGGCAAACAAAATATCCCGATAAGCGGCAATAGGCTCGCCACCTATTACGTGGGATCAAAACACTGACGAAAAGTGGGCGTTTAATGACCCCTTCGGGGATACAGGCGTGAGTCTATGTATGTATGTAAAAAAAATTATGCGTTGTACCTGAATCGTGATTGGAAATGTTCGCCATTATGACTGAACTTAACTTAATTTTTTTATTGTCGTGAGATATCCTTAACGGTGAAGTAAAACATTGTGAGGTGACATGCATGTTTGAGAGTTCTCCACAATTTTCCCGAAAGACATGTGAAGTCTGCCAACCCACACTTGGCCAGCGTGCAGCACGCTGGCCAAGTGTGGGTCTATGATCTAACCCTCCTTACTCATATAATGAGAAGAGGCCTGGGGCCTGTGCTCCGTAGAGGGTCAGATAATAAACAATGTTGATGGTGATGAGTGTGATGACTCATCATCATCAATATTAAAGACATATGCAGGTTCGTATTGATTGGTACAATATGGGGTTTCAGTTTTCTTTGAGGGTTTCTTTACACCCCGTATAGTATAGCGTTATATGAAAATATATATACATGTTAAAAGTACATCGAAATAAACGTGGAAACAAACTAATGAAATCTTCAAAAAAGTTTCTACTAGCTATCATGTAACAAAAAACTAGGAAGTGTTTCATTCATAGTGTGTCTTTGAATATTTGAATTATACTATTTAATTTGGATGATATGAGGTCAAATCGAAGGAAGTGAGGCTAACAAGTTTTATTTTATTTATTAGTCGTCAATCATACAATGATAAATGAAGAATGTCCATTTAAAGAAGACTATTCAATGAGTCATCGTAAGTTACGTTTTTGTGACTGTTTCCTTAATTAGCCGTAATAAAATAATTTTACGAAATTAAAAACTGTAATACAGTGTGTCATTATAGGGAGTCCAACTTACACTGAGATAGACAATTGCTTCATTTTAGTTTAAAAAATCATAGGCATTTAAAATAAAATTGCGAATATCAAATTGAGCAAGAACCAGACCTTTACGTCTTTTTAATTATTTGATTAGCGAACTTCTTTGTTTGACTATAAATTACGATTATGGACTTTATTTTATCAAACATGAGCTTTTCCTGTAAAGCCGGTAGCTTCATAAATCACATAACTATAATCCAAATCTAGCGGTAGATAATCGCGCATAGTATTAATAGGCGTAACTCACCTTATAAGTTTTAATCTGTAAATATGAATAAACATGAATACGATATTATCATCCACTTAAAAAAATTACACATTTATATGCTTGGAATAATTTTATTCAAAATTATGTATTATAATTAGAGACGATATTTTTAGTACTGGTGCAATTTAAGTGGATTGGGCCTTTGATGAAGTCATATTATCAGTGTCTGCATATTAGTGGCTTTCCGAATATGGGATGCCTACATTGGTTCCGAACGTATACATATACATAATTATGTATAGACGTACATAAATGTAATTTATTTTTGAATTCAGATAATTAAATTAGTAAGTATCAAATAAAAAAAATGGGTGCATAGGGTTCCCACCAAGAACTTAGGGTCCCAGGCCAACCTCACCTGCAAGTGGTGCACCTGCCGATCAACGGACGAGGCTCTGGCAAACAAAATATCCCGATAAGCGGCAATAGGCTCGCCACCTATTACGTGGGATCAAAACACTGGCGAAAAGTGGGTGTTTAATATGCCTCTGCCTACCCCTTCGGGGAAACAGGCGTGAGTCTATGTATGTATGTATCAAATTATTCTGCTTCCTGTTTTATAGCGTCCTTCGGAACAAGATCGGCTTCCATGTTTTGAGAGTGTTGCATTTGATTTTATCGTTATATTTGTAATTAAAGACTTAAGATGAGCTTCCGACTCCTGTTAATTACAAGAAACCAGCAATACTTAGTAACAGTTAGCGTTTCAAAACCTTAAAATACAGTTGCCGTGCTAGCACAGAGCGTAATTATCAAAACCTTGATCGTTTAACTCAAAACAGTATTTCATGTATGATCAATTGATCATACAAAGTTATAGGTCCCTAATTACAGTTACTTTCATCCGAAAACAGCTTTACAAAAATAAGGATCCAGTATAGTACGATTCACAACATGAACCAACCTGTGCTTGAGAAAGTTGCGGAGAAATCTCTTAAATTTTCAGTAAAATAGCATTGGCTGCAAAATTAAAAATATCGAAATCATTGTGCATGCGTATGTCACATCGCTTCACAATGGTTACTATGCACTGGAAATTATGTGTGATTTAGAAACCTACTTGTGCGCCGAATGATTGCAGTCAGTATGTATTTGTAACGTTTGTTCGATACACCTAAACGAGTAATAAGCAAGTAACCTGTTTCGATTTACCGCTGATGTCACCAGGTTCTTAACCTTTGTCATTTCGACACGGATTTCGAAAAAAGGTTACTTCAACAGGATCGTTACGCTGTGATTGACAGTACAATTAACACTGTTCAATAAAGTTCAACAGCTCAGAAGTATCATGTTATTTTAACGACATTTAGGGCAGTTTCACTGATGTTCGATAAGCCCCGGGCGAATTAATTGCCAGACAATGTTATACGAATAGAGTTTAAATTTTAAATTTGTCTAGAAAATAATGCTTATTCATAGGAAGTGAGACTGGGCATAAATTATGTATTTTGGAGAGACGGGTAGCTTCTGTTATACAAAGGTGACATGACCAAAAACAAATGGAAAACGTAACAAAGACAAATATGTATCGATCACTTCCTCAAAAGTCAAAACGCAATCTTGATGAGATGTTCGGCTCTTGAGTGTGAGCATTTACAAGTATGCTATAATTACTACATGCGTTCTTCAATTCATCGAAGTTTCAATTGTACCTATATAGGAAGAAGCCCTTACTTTTTAATTATTTGATTTGACGTTCATAAGTGTCAGTTTGTGATCTAAATGAATAAAGGATTTTGACTTTGACTTTACTCGCGACTCCGACCGCGTTGAATTTATGAAAAAAGGATTTAAATTGTTTTCTCGTAACTCAATTATTTTTAAAGGGGATATTACCTATTAATTGCACATCAAATAAATAATCACATATCAATATATTTTCATCATTTATATGCTTTTTTAAATCAAATAAATTACTTTACTACAAATAAACTGAATGTCTAACAAAACTATTACTGCAGAAAAAAATAAAAAATACATCAGCATGACATTACTTTTGTCCTCATAATGCGATACAAATAAATTTATTTAAGTACAAAAATTCTAAATGTTTATCAAAAATACTAACTGCACAGCAAGTTAACTAGTGCGCATGTAGAAGATACTCACTGTAAAAGCAAAATATCTATCCGAGTAAACTTATCCACTCAGAAAACTTAATAGGTTATGTTAGGTTCTCTTGTGACCCTTCTCTCAAAAATAGGAGCCCTGCGAAGCAGGGCCAGGCCTCCTTCACTCGGCCGTACCTACAGCGATAAGTGCCTACACTTTGGCGCGGCTTCCACGCCGCGTCGTCACCGCTCGCGCGCAGGGCTAGCTAATAACGTGAATTTTAATAGTGAACAACAAAAATGTTCACATCACAAGTCTGGTGCGAAGTATTGCTCATTTAACGGATGTGTGTCGGAAGCAACTTGAAATTTTGATTTCATTTATTTTACGAGAGCAACTTGAAAATTGTACTTTTTATTTGTTGAGATATCTCAACGATTATGGTGTCAAATTAAAGGTCTAGTTCAAGAACTATTTTATCTGTTTGGGTCATGTAAATCGGTCTACGCGTTTAGGAAATAACTAAGAATTAGTATAGTGAAAATGTAAACCACCAGAATTTTTGTGGTTTTCGTTCTACGAGCACAAATAGTGGGATATGATACTTATAGTATAAATATTTATTATTAGGTACGTGGTCAAGTAGGTAGATAGACGATGAATAAATATTATAGTAGCAGCGGCAAATCGACAACCCTAGCGCACCGCTCCGCGCCAGACAGCGACAGCGTTATGTGTTAGAAAAGAGCGGGAACGGTTAGGTTAGGTCAATATCGCGTTAGGTACTGAATGCTCATGCGAGCTGAATTGCACTTTCTTGCTTAGTAGCAAGAGTCGCCATTTCTTTAAATTGGTTTGCGAAGTGGTGCTTCTGTTCGTAAGAACTATCTATTCTGTGGCAGGGCTCCGTCAACTTAGCTTAGCGGTGCAATTAGTATTTTTTTTGGAAAATTAGTATTTTTGACTAACAGTTAAATACAACCCATAAGGGATATTATACATTATAAGCAGTGCATTAATAAAATTGCTTTGCATTAAGATAAACAGCCGTACGTTACGTAAATAAATTGTAGTGTGTTTTCTAATACTTTGAGTTGTATTCTGCTGTGCAATCAGTAATTTTGATGGAAATTTGGATTATTATTTAATAAAAAAGTATTTTATTTGATTTGCGTTTAAATACCACCCTTTTTAAAGACATCAGGGGCCCAATTCTCCTTAATAAATACACTTTCGATATACTGTCAGTGTCATACTTACGTCACAAAAATCGTATTCTTCTTTAATTGAATGAAATCATAACGAGATCGTAAATTGAAACAAGTGTCAAAATATGTGTCAACGACGAACTGTTTATTTCAAATTATACGATAATGACATTAGGTTATCAGAATACCGCTTTTGAGTCCATTCAAAATATAATATCAATGTCATATAAAAATTCAGTCACTGAAGATCAGTCATAACAAATAGACAAGACAATATTCTATCATAATTATGTAGTTAGATTAAAAAGCGGACGTGTGGCTCTCAGACCAAAGCCTTCGATGCAACTGGGATAACACTGGATGATAATAAGTGTGAAACAAACAGGCCTACCCCATTAACAGGGACCAGGCAGAGGCACACAGGCGCTTAATTTTTCCCCACGAGTAATTTTCCGATTATATATTTTCATACGCATTCAGTAAAAGACAAATTTTTGATATCACGGACAGACATATCAATTTAATTCATTTGTATAGAAAACTTTCACATGGCATAACGGCAAATAGGTTTTGGTACAAGAATCCAACTCAGACTTATCCGAGTCTTTATTTCAAGATTTTATCACTGACCCAAAATTGCGGCTCTGACCTGGGAAAACCAGTGTTTATTTTTTAACACGACGTTATGGAAGCTTTTTAACTTTCGAACATAATGGCACGCAAGATGCGGGTGATACCTACACATTCATCATTATGTAATCAAAATAAACATCAGACTATTTTGGTTGTATTATTGTCAATTTAACAGGCATATGGTAACCGAGTCATCATTCTCTTAGCGTTATCTCAGTTTCAATCTGGGGTCCGCTTTCTAGTCTAACCGGCAGGCCGATTCAGAATGTCACGACAAGTAATCGTACGATATGTCAAATTATTGTCCCCGTCTTTTAGCCGCCTATCAGAGATATTTTGAACAAATATTCATTGAGTTCGGTTTATTTATTAATTTACTTCATACTGAATGCACAAAATTGATAGGAAATGCGATAGTTTTGACAAAAAATGAGGTAGCCCGTTTGACAATTAACGGAATCGAATGTCAAATGAGATATCGAACGATTCTGAATCGCCCCCCGGATTTGGCTGAATATTAGCTTTTCCGCAGAGCGACTGCCTGTCTGACCTCTGCGAAGGGATAGCGATATTCCATGGTTTAGACTAGTGTCAGTTTATTAAGAAGGTACTGACGCCCTTTAACGACTGTCAAAGATCTTCATGACAACCGGGACCGACGGCTTAACGTGCTCTCCGAGGCACGGGACAAGCGATAATTAACAATTCAATACGCACATAACTCCGAAAAGTCATTGGTGCGCACCGTGGATTCGAACCCGATACCCTCTGCATGGCAGTCTGTTGGTATATCCACTCGGCTATCGCCGCCTATATATTTTTTATTATGGTGGCAATTTTATTAAAGGTGAATATTTTGTGAAAATATTTTTTATTTTCTAAGCATTTTATATGAATATAATTTCACCAGATTTCGTCACAGTTACAAAATGCTATCATTGGCTGAATATTTACTTATTTAGGTAATTTAAGTAGATCGTTAATTGTCTAATATATTATATTATGTAGGTAAAATTGCCAGAATATAATATGGATAAAAATAAGAAATTTATATCTATATAAATTAAAGTATGACATTAGGTATTAGCTACTGCCCGCCGCTCCGCCCGCGTGTGGGTCTAGTCTATCATCGGGACAAAATAACATGTGCTGTTGTACTTATGCCATATCACTGCAATGTTTCATCAAAATCATTGAGTAGTTTATGCGTGAAAAAGTAAAAAGACCTATACATCCAACCATCAACCGTCCACCCATCTTCGCAAACTTTCACATTTACAATAGCAGTTTCATATGATGTATAATCATCTTTATTAAAAGCCTTCTTATATTCTGTCCCATTAATGTGCACAGGCTCTCGCTATAGGAAGGATTTTTCATTGCCCACTACGCTGGCCAAATGTGGGTTGGCAGACTTCACATATCTTTCGAGAACATTATGAAGAGCAACCAGACAGGCTGCCGCACGATGCTTTCCCTTACCATTATGTAAGCAAGCGATAATTTCCAATTTATTATATTGTGTAATACATACAATACCTACGTGTCAGAACAAGAAATATTGGATAATATTTTACAATTAAAATTATATGATAACAATATTCATATTTCATGTGAAACAAAAGCCAAATTAGGCCGCTACTCCAATTTAATTTTAATATGGGTTCCAATCAAATCAATAAATGAATACTAGTAATGACATAAATATGGTCATGACATCACAGTGATACAAATATTTAGTATGTACTGAAACAGTTTAACTAGTAAAAACTAAATATTCTGTCATATCTGCTTAGATCACAAAGCGGACTCCAGGCTCATAGGCCATAGGCCAGAGTCTTGAGTGCAACTGGGACAACTCTAGACCTGCTTAAGGACGCGTTTACGCTTGTGTCAAAAAACCACATATTTCCGGTACATTTTACGACAATTTTAGATAATAACTAATAAAACTAATGATTACGATAAATTGATTACTTTTTTATCTATAAATCAATTTGAAAATAAATAAAAAATATTCAATTAATATTAATGTAAAATCGATTCGAAACGGCCTCTTAAATCAAAAATAGGCATATAATGCTATTTTTGGGTACAATTTTCTCTCTATTTTTACATTTATTTAGATTTTCAAAGATAGAATAGGGTAGTAAATATAGTCAACTCAAAAACAATTTGATTATTTTTTTTCAAAATATTGTAAATTGACTCAAAAAAAGCAAAAAATCATCTTACATTTTTCTTCTATTTTGCTCGCATACGTGTGTCTTAATGTGTGGCAATAAGGTTCGTTTTATTTAGGCACTTTCTTGATTTATATATCCAATCAGTGATCTCAGTCTGCGCTTGAGCGCCGTCGGGAGTGGACTCTATGTCGCTTGTCGCTGCAGCCCGAAGACGAAAAAAGCAATATACGAATACAAAATATTCGCTAAAATCAATTTGATACTTCTCGTATTCTGTGCGAATTACGTACAAGTAAATTTCTTTTGTATAAATGGACATAATTACTTTATTTTCTCCGTTATGTTGAGTCAGGATATATTTCGGTATTTAGATATTATTTTGTTTCTTGCGTTGAAATCTGGTAAGATTATCTGGACTGATGGTATACAATACCGTTCAAGTGTTGCGACTGGAACTCATAAAAGAGTAGACCTAGTTATGCCAGGTTGGGGCTCATTTTATTTGTTTTGGTGAGACCCTATCACTGGTACTAGTGAAGTAACCTTCCAAGGTTATTCGATGAGTCGTGCTGGTACTCATATGTGAGTAGAGCTAGGCATGCCGAGTTTGGGCTTATTTTGTTTGTACATAAGAGACCCTACCACTAGAACTTATGAAGTAACCTTCCAGGGTTATTCAATGACTCTTGCTGGTACTCATGTGTGAGTAGAGCTAGGCATGCCGAGTTTGGGCTCATTTTGTTTGTACATAAGAGACCCTACCACTGCATTTTATGAAGTAACCTTCCAGGGTTATTCAATGACTCTTACTGGTACTCATATGTCAGTACAGCTAGGCATGCCGAGTTTGGGTTCATTTTGTTTGTACATAAGTGACCCTACCACTGGAACTTATGAAGTAACCTTCCAGGGTTATTCGATGACTCTTGCTGGTACTCATATGTGAGTAGAGTTAGGCATGCCGAGTTTGGGCTCATTTTGTTTGTACATAAGAGACCCTACCACTGGAACTTATGAAGTAACCTTCCAGGGTTATTCAATGACTCTTGCTGGTACTCATGTGTGAGTGTGAGTAGAGCTAGGCATGCCGAGTTTGGGCTCATTTTGTTTGTACATAAGAGACCCTACCACTGGAACTTATGAGGTAACCTTCCAGGGTTATTCAATGACTCTTGCTGGTACTCATGTGTGAGTAGAGCTAGGCATACCGAGTTTGGGCTCATTTTGTTTGTACATAAGAGACCCTACCACTGGCACTTATGAAGTAACCTTCCATGGTCATTCAATGACTCTTGCTGGTACTCATGTGTGAGTAGAGCTAGGCATACCGAGTTTGGGCTCATTTTGTTTGTACATAAGCGACCCTACCACTGGAACTTATGAGGTAACCTTCCAGGGTTATTCAATGACTCTTGGTGGTACTCATGTGTGAGTAGAGCTAGGCATGCCGAGTTTGGGCTCATTTTGTTTGTACATAAGAGACCCTACCACTGGAACTTATGAAGTAACCTTCCATGGTCATTCAATGACTCTTGCTGGTACTCATGTGTGAGTAGAGCTAGGCATACCGAGTTTGGGCTCATTTTGTTTGTACATAAGAGACCCTACCACTGCATTTTATGAAGTAAACTTCCAGGGTTATTCAATGACTCTTACTGGTACTGTTCCAGTGGTAGGGTCTCTCATGTTCATACAAAATGAGCCCAAACTCGGTATGCCTAGCTCTACTCACATATGAGTACCAGCAAGAGTGATCGAATTACCCTGGAAGGTTACTTCATAAGTTCCAGTGGTAGGGTCTCTTATGTACAAACAAAATGAGCCCAAACTCGGCATGCCTAGCTTTACTTCCATATGAGTACCAGCAAGAGTCATCGAATTACCCTGGAAGGTTACTTCATAAGTTCCAGTGGTAGGGTCACTTATGTACAAACAAAATGAGCCCAAACTCGGCATGCCTAGCTCTACTCACATATGAGAACCAGCAAGAGTCATCGAATAACCCTGGAAGGTTACTTCATAAGTTTCAGTGGTTGGGTCTCTTATGTACAAACAAAATGAGCCCAAACTCGGCATGCCGAGCTCAACTCACATATAAGAACCAGCAATAGTCATCGAATAACCCTGGAAGGTTACTTCATAAGTTTCAGTGGTTGGGTCTCTTATGTACAAACAAAATGAGCCCAAACTCGGCATGCCGAGCTCTACTCACATATAAGAACCAGCAATAGTCATCGAATAACCCTGGAAGGTTACTTCATAAGTTTCAGTGGTTGGGTCTCTTATGTACAAACAAAATGAGCCCAAACTCGGCATGCCTAGCTCTACTCACATATAAGAACCAGCAAAAGTCATCGAATAACCCTGGAAGTTTACTTCATAAGTTTCAGTGGTAGGGTCTCTTATGTATAAACAAAATTAGCCCAAACTCGGCATGCCTAGGTCTACTCACATATGAGTACCAGCAAGAGTCATTGAATAACCCTGGAAGGTTACTTCATAAGTTGCAGTGGTTGAGTCTCTTATGTACAAACAAAATGAGCCCAAACTCGGCATACCTAGCTCTACTCACATATAAGAACCAGCAAGAGTCATCGAATAACCCTGGAAGGTTACTTCATAAGTTCCAGTGGTAGGGTCTTTTATGTACAAACAAAATGAGCCCAAACTCGGCATGCCTAGCTCTACTCACATAAGAGTACCAGTAAGACTCATCGAATAACCTTGGAAGGTTACTTCACTAGTACCAGTGGTAGGGTCTCACTAAAACAAATAAAATGAGCCCCAACCTGGCATAACTAGGTCTACTCTTTTATGAGTTCCAGTCGCAACACTTGAATGGGATGGTATACCATCAGTCCACATAATCTTACCAGATTTCAACGCAAGAAACAAAATAATATCTAAATACCGAAATATATCCTGAATCAACATAATGGAAAAAATAAAGTAATAATGTCCATTTAGGTATATAAAAATAAGAAACTTATTTGTACGTAATTTGCACAGCCAGGCTAACACATAGATACATATCACAAAAAATTCTAAGTCTCAAAGTTATTTAGTTGAACTACATTTCCGCAAATTACCGTACGTAGTACGTACTGTTGCCGCCGTGTCGCTGTAGTGACGCGATTTTGTACCTACTAATTTTGTAAACGCGTCCTTAAGTCGATAACGAAATAGAAAAACTAATACATGGGGAACAATTTAACGACTTTATAGTATTTCACCTCTAAAAGCTTGGAATATTTAAAAAAATCCAGGACACAGACGCTTAGAAGTGTGTGACCTTTGCCCAGCAGTCGGACAGCATAGGTTAATTGGAAGAAAAACGGTTAATATCGGCATGACAATTTCTTTGGAAGGAGCTGATTTTAAAGCTAGCGCTATGAAAATACAATTAACATGTAGCAAAATATAAAATTACTTCTTAAATAACTTTAAAGACCTCAATAATATTGGTAAAATCATAAAATGCAAGTAGTCCAAATTGCGAGCAACCTCAAAATCATAAAAACATTGTACGTAATTATTGCGATCGAATATGTATGCGTAAATTGTATTCAATATTCATTTATAAGTATGCCAATGGCACATTCAGGGTTTTAATTGGCATCCATCACGAAAGAGTTAATTCGAGAATAAAAAAATTCAGTCAATTAGTTGACTGAAAATTTATATTCTCTAAAGTTGACTGCAGCAGCAGAGATGACTTTAATGCAATTTAGAATCATATGACCCTTCTGATAGTCAGGGGTTTTGCCTTAGAGTATACCATGGAATTACACCTAGGGAAGTTTACTTTTCCATCCTCCATTCCTCATAATTATCATCATCATAATATGACGTCGTTTGTCGACGTCGACATCCAGACGCCACATCATCGCTTAAAAGTCAACCTAAAGACGTCCAGCTAAACATATAAGCCTCCCCTAAGCCTCTCCACATAGCCAAATCTAACCGCTTCCAGCTTCCGATTAAATTATGTACGAATAAATATTTTTCGAAAGCGTACATGACGATTGCTTAGCAAATTTATCATTTATCCGTAAGCTTGAATGTCACTTAGAAAAACATTATAAGTGTATAACAAACCGGAGTTCTAATAGAATATATACCCTGCAATATATCTATATACTTTATTTTTTTACAAGATAGTGTAATCGTGACTATGCAATGTGCATGTGTGTTATTCGACAAAAAGCGCCGGCGTTCGTTTCCGTTTCTAACTAGAATCGTAAATATTGGGCATGTGTAAACAATATATTCATCAACAATCATGTCAATCACCACATCTTGGTGTTGATTCATCATTACAAACATATTCGTAAGCAAATATTTTTTAACACCAATCTTAAAAACATTCAGGCTAATGGTATAGTGGGACAAGAATGTGGGGAACGGCGTTCCCATTCTGTTTTATCCTAAGATTATTTATAATAACAGTTGCACTGTTATGTAAGAGCGTAGGTATTATTCTTGATCGCCTGATGTTAGAAAATTCTAAGAAGAATGTGATCGTTAGGGGGTTCTATAACTAAACCACTAGTTTAATCGGGTAAGAAATTATATTCGTAAAGATGCGGTTTATCCAGCCATCGTGTAAAGTTTAATTAAAGAGGAAGGGTGACGGTGTAGGTTCCAAACTTACCCGTGTTTCCCTTTACGTAATAATAGGCGTGTCAGTTTGTTTTATCTCCTTTTACTTGTCATTAATGCACGTTTCATCGATATCGTATCGAACGGTCGTGTTTACTAAGTGAACGCCAGACAACGTCATGAAACGATCTATTAGTTGAAGAGAAAGCTACCATTCTATTAAGCTGTTATTGTTAAATATAAATTCATAGTCAAATTATATAAACAATATTAATATATCAAATTTCCGTATACGATAAGACATATTTACTAAGTATTCGATAATTCCGCTCCGTTCCTTCGATAACAACTTTTTTATCAATGTTATTTTCGCCGTAGAAAACTAAATTTAACTTTTATATTAGTTTATTGGCTACCTCGTGACCGCTGTTTTAACGAAACAACTATTATTATGACGCGTTTATTCGATAATTGAATTTCGTGTTCGAGTACTTTCTAGTAATAGGTAGCTGTTGGTAGTTATGGATACCTACTCAATTGTTTATGTTACTTCTGCTGTTTGATTGCTATAAAATTGAATGCAAACAAGACATACTGTGTTTGCTAAAATTAAACTATGTATATTTACGTTCAAAAGGTTGCAACCAAATAAACAAATTACTAATTACTAACTTGATATCTTCTGTAAGAGTTGAATAAATTGACAATACTTACATATTCATACCTATCCTTGCAGAGCTGTCCCAGGAGATGGAGGAAACCGACAAGAGTGAACCAGGAACACCACAGGAGCACTTCATCCATATACTGAACATTGATGACACCGAACACGAAGATGAACTTGTAGAAAACATAGTTCCAGAACTTGTCTTTGACGCGCTGCGCCTCGGCGACTCGGAGCTGACCGAATACTAGTCTTTGGACGGCAAAACCGAACACGGCCAAGGAACAATACGCTATGTTGATCAGGGTCTGCAACAAAAAGAAAAATACGTTAATTGGTTGAATATGATTAAAGTTATCATCAACTAGTGGGTTTCCGCTAGTCGTATTGACTGCCTCCGTGGTCCAGTGGCCAGCGTATGCGACTGCTGATCGGAGGTCCCGGGTTCGATTCCCGGGTCGGGCAAAAGTGTTACTGGGTTTTTCCGAATACTCAGTAGCAGCCCGGCGTCTGGTGATGTGCCCGGTTACGGCAATAGGCTCGCCCGCTATTACGTGGGCCCTAAAATTCATGGTGAAATGTGGGTGTAATATTTACACCTCTGCCTACCCCTTCGGGGATACAGGCATGAGACTACAAATAAATTTAAAAAATATATAAAAAGTATGCGAATTGGTACGTGATATACCCATTCCGTGTATTGTATTATGGTTGTGCAGTTTGTATTTTTTTTTCTTTTGATATAAACATCTCCTTGAACATTGAAACCCGTTATCACCACAATAACTGACCACTTTTATCATACGAGTACAACAGTGGTGTTATCGCTGATAAAAGTAGATCCATCCAGTTTAAGGCATCCAAATGAACTTGCAGAATTTATCATAAAACTGATATGACTATCAGGCAGCGATAGCCGAGTGGATATACCAACAGACTGCCATGCAGAGGGTATCGGGTTCGAATCCACGGCGCGCACCAATGACTTTTCGGCGTTATGTGCGTATTGAATTGTTAATTATCGCTTGTCCCGTGCCTCGGAGAGCACGTTAAGCCGTCGGTCCCGGTTGTCATGAAGATCTTTGACAGTCGTTACAGGGCGTCAGTACTTTTTAAATAAACTGACACTAGTCTTAACCATGGAATATCGCTTTCCCTTCGGGTTGCGGAGGTCAGACAGGCAGTCGCTCTGTGGAAAAGCTAATATTCAGCCAAATCCGGTTAGACTAGTAAGCGGACCTCAGATTGAAACTGGGATAACGCTAAGAGAAAGAACTGATATGACTATCAGTACAAATAACTCGTGCAGACAAGAAATGTATATATTTAGCGGATATTTCGGTATTATTGTTACATCATCATCATCTTAGCCAAAGAACATTAATTTCTGCACATAAGGCGCTCACAAGACTCTATACAGACCTATCTTGAGCCATTCAATCCCTTAACACTTTCACGGACAGTAAACGCCTATAGGCGTGATAACAATAAACTTCAATTGTGTCTCGTTTACTGTCCTTGAAAGTGTTAACACCATATGCTAAACTAATCAAGTGTCTTATCAAGTTTCATGAAAGCTAATACTATGCTAGAAGTTGACGTTTGTAGCTGACAGTGACCACAAGAAGCTAGTAGCTAGGCAGTAGTGTAGAGCAACCACAGATACGGTGCGGGAAATCTGAAGACTGCAGCACGGTAGCGACGTTTTGTGGTTGACGCGTTTGGCTCGTGTGCACCGAAACCAAAGAACATTAACATACATATACATCAAATAATATTACCTATATATGCATCAAGGGTTAGTAGTCAAGTTTTAGCTTATTATTAGACGAAACAAGTGTTCTAATTACCACATTTGCAAGGCAAATATGTGTAATAGATTTATATCTAACAACAATTTGCGATATTAAATTTTAAAAATGATTTACTGCAATCATAATAATCCACAATCACCTTAATATGTTCTCGTCGACCACAATAAGAGGTTTTAATTTCTAAGGTCGGTTACTCTGACCGCAGACGGCCTTATACAGCATGTTCTATTTATACTTAACACGTAAAGTGGATGCAGCTAAAAATATCTGTATCCACTTGGCTCTCATAACGACTGCGATATAAAAAGGGCTTGCACTTCAAATCTAAATTTAGAATAAATTTTGTGGCGATTAATTGCCTGCATTAACAGTACTTCAGATTCAGAAATTACGAGTATGGAGATTCATTACAAAAAATTGTTTCTTTTTATATCTCAATGCTCGATAAATAAGTAGGTCAATGGTATTCATCAATGATTATTTTTCGATATTGTAGTAATAAACATAACATTTTAAATACATTCACGCGAATTCAATTATTATTTTGGATTTTATAACAGAAAATGAAACTGTATTTTTGCAAATAAATTTATTATAAGGTCACGTCGTCGCACCCCCCCCCCCCCGCCCCCCGCCATTGAAAGACCAGACGAGAGACGAAATGATCTCAGCCCACGATGTTGTGATCTGAATACTATCGAGTGTTTAAGTTTTACAGGCCGTTGGTAACAAGAAGTTCTGGTAGGTTGAAGTGGAAACAACTTCTTTTACGCGTGGCATAAATTCATAGAGGATAGAACGTTGTTTAAATTAGTTAAAACGCGAACGCTACTGGAAATTTTATTAACCTCACAACAAATTGAAGCACTATGATAAGAAGTATATCGACAATTCGGACATCAACAAGAACGTTCTTCGTGTTTTGTATTGGCGGCGCGAACTTGCGAAAATAGAATCAGCTGTTTATACTAAATTTTCCTTTAACATCGACAAAATGGATGGAGCAGCAGATTGTTTTTCACGTTTTCGCAAGCGTAGAGCAAAACACGATCATAGTAAAGAGTACCTACAATCAACCCTTAAGAGATTTGCAGGTTATATTTGTGTTTCCGCCTTTACATGCGGCATGGTGGCATTACGTCAAATTATATGTTATCACGTATATGGCAAGATTATTATCAATATTGGACATTATTATAGGTTAATATAGAAATGTATATAATGTAATATAAAATGCCGTGATACTAATATATAAACAAAATGACAAATCCAATCTAACTGTATCTAAAACAGATATTAGTAACATTTTTTAATTTGACCGCAAATGCCGCAGACACTCTTCAACGCCAGACGCAAATTGTGATGCCCCATATAAGTTTACGATTTTAATATGTTAATTTATGAAACATTCCTAAGAAATGAAGCAATTAATATTGTTTAGTCTAGTGTAAAAATAAGATTAGTGGTTTCTGATTGATTAAGATTTTAGAGTTTAGTCGTGTCAATAATTATTTTGATAGCACGTGCAATACATTTTAGACGACTAGAACTGAACATTAGAAATGAGAATAATTTTAATAGGTATACAGAAACAACACATTATCAGTATGATAATTAATTAGTTGTAAAACAAGATAATTAATTGGATATAAAATTGCTAAAAAGAAGGGACCAAGTCCTGATCCCTGTAGTATGCCATATTCAAATAAGCTGTATCTATTGACATTATCATGCTTCTACAGCTGGCTAAGAATATCAATCACAATCCCCTATAGAATGCTTTTTACAATAATCTTAAAATGTGTTTATTAATCATAGGATTAGTAATACTTGCAGGTCAAAGGACTAAGTATGGTTTTGTCCATAAACTTAATACAGCAACTAGACGGTAGGTAAGAAGTACATAGTATACGAATACCATTTTAAGTATTATGACACATACGTCAAGACTCGTATGATTGAACTCCAGACTCGCCAACTAGTTCTTAGAATTCATAGGACAAGACAGAAAATTAATCTACTGTGTTGTACCTACGTCTATTTATCTTGCATTCATTGTATGCATGTCGCATATTATTGTTAATAAATTACTAACACATAACATGTACTAGTCGTAAGAGCTACAATGGCGAAAATTCTGCAGCCGCGTGAATTATCTGTCTCAAGCATCTCTTCTGCAGAAAGATACATATGTCTTGTCGTAGGTTAGTGCCGTGCCAATATGACGCACCGAGCTGATGAGACATTTTGAAATATTTTATTTTTATTGTAAAGATCGAGTGTCACGTACTTCAGTATAAATAAATACTTAGTATCCTTCGCATTTATCGAATATAATGTAGACTGGGCAAAGAATACAAAAAAGGAATTGCATATAATTACTACGATTTCTATGAAAAGCGACTCACGTAATGCAGATATACATTGAAATGACATACTTCGCCGGGCCTTTGTCACCGCTGGCGTTCCGGTCCAACTTGAACCTCAGGGCTTGGCACTTGGCACGCGACGATGGCAAAAGACCAGACGGTATGTCTTTACTGCCGTGGAAGCTCGGTAGGCCTTTGGTGTGGGACGCAACTTGTGTCGACACCCTTGCGCCATCTCATCTTCCTAGCACAGCGAGTTGTGCGGGCGCTGCTGCAGCTACAGCGAAGACTCTCAAACGGCGCAAATACATAAATCTAGCCTGTATTTGGCGCAAAAGATCAGCATTTCCATACAACGTGGCAATGCTTCCAGCATTCTGGGCACGCTTCCATTTGACGGTGATGTGGAGGATTTCCATGACGCCCTCTTTTCTTTTCCTTTATTTTATTTAAATGTATTCTTTAGTTATTTAAGTATATAAATTATTGTTTTATTTTATGTGTAAATAGTCACTTAGCTATAGTTAGTTTTAATTTGATAGCAAATAAATATCTAAGTACATTGAAATGATTGCAACGGTAGTGATTGCCGTAGTTAAAATACTTCAAGTTGTTTTAATAAACATAGATACTTAATAACTTTTAATAACAAGCCTCTGTTCCTCGAAGAAGCAATTAAATAATAGTTTCTGATACAACCACGAGACAGCGCATAGAAATATCTTGGTAAGCGGGCCATTATTCATATAAAAGAAGTTTACTCTTATACAATACTAGAGGACGCCAGCAGCTACGCCTGCATTTTTTTAAAATTTACCCGCTTTGGCCGATTCCGTGGAAATTTGCGGAAATCCCTTCTTAGTGCACCCCTGCGGTCCCCAAGGAACATACATACCAAATTTCAGCTTCCTGCGCCCAATAGTTTCGGCTGTAGCGTGTCTGTCAGTCAGTAAGTAACGCAAGGATTTTATATATTAAGAAGATAATATCGTTAACGGCAACCATTAGAAATAATTTTGGCTCACAAACTTCCTTTGGCATTCTAATGTCACGGCCGGCTATTGAACACCGATTGGACGACATACTGAGTTGATACATATTTATGTGAAGCATATTTATAGTATCTAATATCTATACATCTAAATACGTAATACGAATATTAGGCATCTAAAGAGCTAAGTAAGAATATCTAAGAATATTGACTAGTTGGGAATAGAGGTGAGACGCAAAGCTGTCCAACAACCATCATTTGAGACTCTGAGAGAGGGAGTCTTTACGTGGAGTCGACATTCAACACTGGACTGCCACCAGCAATGTCCATAAGAATGTATTTTCCAATTAATACGGGCTTTTGGACACAGAACAATATAATTTATTTTCTATAGTTGGTGCCACGAGAAGATAGACTTTTTGTAAACACACATTCAGGGCTTCACAACCTTTTTTTCAAACAGTTGTGTTTTAGATTTTATACTTTTTGAACAGTCTTTTTTTTTCAACGCCTAATTATGCCACTATGTTTTTAAATTTATATTGTAAAATTTTACTGAAATAAAAATATTTGACTTCGTGTTTGAATGGTCGAATGTTCATAAATTTGCCGACTTATTTGTCGCTTTACACGTAATTATTCTGTAAATTAAGTAAAAATGAGTAACATGTATGTTACTTATAGAGTACATACATGTTACTCTATTATGGACATGATTTTCTTAAATCATAGACAATAAATCATTAGCTCACAGTAGCCTACCTATCCTAAAATATTAAATTATTGACCGACATGAATATATTACAGACAACTAGCTAGTACATTGCATAAAAATTTCTAAGCTCAGGCATGGAGATTTTACGTTGTTTGTTAATGAAATCGTCAGAATGAACTTAAACAAAATCTATTAAAAGTTACGGTAGTCTGACAACGCAATTTCTTTTATAGGTATAAATAATTTTCTGCGCAACTAATAGTTTGCCATCTGCTATTCTGCACCCGCCTTTTCGAGATGCTGGCAGCGGTAAAAGCGTTGCGATCCTATAAATTTGTATTTAACTTTACATTTACCCCTTCTTGACAACTAAAAAAAATAATTTTGTCCTCTGATAAATGCATGTAAGCCCAAGAATGTAAGATTTCAATGAACTAACGCCAAATGTTGACATTCTAGGCGTCAGTACCTCAAAACATTAAAACACGACAGCGGATAATATCGATTAAAACTCAATCCATTGACATTTCAGTTTCTAATCCAAACGTATCTATGTACCGTTGCGCTCATTGGATTTGACATTATTTGTTTTTGACGGAACTATTGCTAAGTCACTTAGTAGAAATTCTTTGTTTACAAAAAGTCTATGTTCTCGTGGCACGGACTATAGATGTCTATTAGATTGTGCAGACATTATTTACACAACAACGACATTAGACAAAATTCTATTATGCACGATATCCTTAATAATACGACACAATGTCTCGTTAACATTTTATGTTACTTTGCTTTATATAGATTTAGAACCTGCTCATGCATCTTTTAACTCACTAAAATGGTAAAGCGTGTATACTATATAAGTAATTAAAAGCCAGCAAACGGGTTAATTGTACCCAGGATGTCACTTAATTTATGGAAATTCTAACAATACAGTTATGCAGCACGGAATGACCTCTGCAGAGGCGAGGACAATGAAACCGGTTCGTTGAATTATTCTTTGTAATTATTCTAATTGTTGGAAGACCCAACGTTTTCCTTCCTGCAGGTGGACCAATCCAAATACTTGACATGTGTCTTGAATTTTGCATTTATAATACAGCTGGTTTAATAGCCGACTTTGCATTGAATAGGTTGGACTTTCACCGTGTATTTTAATCGGAGCAACTTTCAATTATATGCTACAAACTAGAGGACGCCAGCAGCTACGCCTGCATATTTTTTTTAATTTACCCGTTTTGGCCGAACCTGTGGGAATTTCGGGAAATCTTTTCTTAGTGCACCCCTACGGTCCCCAAGGAACATACATGCCAAATTTCAGCTTCCTGCGCCCAATAGTTTCGGATGTAGCAAGCCTGTCAGTCAGTCAGTAACGCAAGGATTTTATATATATTAAGATGAAACAGAAACATAATTATGATCCATAGAAAAAATCTTATGTCAATAGATCTGCATAATAGAAAACGAATAACGATTTATACGAATAACTGAAACGCACGTGCCAGTACAGCCAATTTTTTTTCTTCCATAAAGTTCTATTACAAAGCAAAAACAAACAACAAAATTAAATATTAGAATTGACATAATCGTATATTATACCTATGTTTAGACCAGTCTTGACACTGAACCGTCCTCGACTATAGAGCCGTGACCTTAGTGCGCGCGTTACATCATGAGATCTCGAGTTTTCGGCCATCAAGGTGACTTGTTATTTGAACAAGATTGTACTGCAGTGGTCAAGTAACCGGTAGAATACAAACAAATGTTTAGAGTCAAGAGCGGCAGTGTAAACTAGACACGTGTGGAGTACTAATAAAACACATCCACGTTAAGTGCTCTTTCAACATCATCAGCCTGTTGAATCTATTTCACTGCGGGATTTAGGCCTCTCCAATGGCACTTCACTAAGCGCGATTTCCGGTAATAGAGCGGAAGTGATCATGAGATGGACATTAACATGATTTATGGTTTTATAATCTTGATTATGAATTTGTGTAACTACTTCAATTAATAGACTATAAAACAGAACGAAAAAGAGTAATGCCGTTTTCAGCATTACTCGTTCTATCTGGTAACCGCAGTTTTAGATTTAAATATCACCAACCAGCGCTTAATCCAACTAAGTAGATTTGATTGGTGAACTTTTCACAGTTCAGTTAATAAGATTTTAATTATTTTTACTGTTATAAGTGGTTTTGAGGTTTCGTAAGACTGCTATTAAGATACAGTGTGAGATTATGTCTTACTTGATTGAAATCTGCCTCTAACGTTACCTTGGCAAACGTGCTGAAATTTTAGTTTTTTTTTACCTTTCAAGCATTTGATTTACTCCCAAGAGTTTGGTCTCTTTAATATAATTATATGTATTTGTACTTTTGCCAAATATTACGTATTGCGAATACTGCGGCGGTTCACTTATTCTGCAATGTTCTTTTGTCAAGTATGGGTAATTTGCAGTAACAAGAAGCAAAACGAATCAATATTTAATACGTGGCTAGGTAATACGCATGCGATCATGGAAAAAACGGGATTTGGATTAAGCATGTTTTATAAAAGGCTTCTTTACTCGTCTCAATGCATTATTTTGAGGTTTCCTCCGCTGTCATGTACTGTCTGTGAGCCCTATATCATGAACCTCAATTAGCAGAGTTGACATTTTTAGTATGTAAGTATATAAGCGTCAATAGTTGCTATAATAACCTACTAAAACACGGTCTTACAAAATCATTTTAAAAATTGTTTTACCTATTCTGCCTATATCTTGTTCGATGCTGTCCACCTTTTGACTCGCACTTGACCAGTAGTATGCCATTTTGTTTAAATACTTACCTGATTTTTATCAAGAAAACCATCAATAGATTTGACAAACAATAATATGTTATACTAAAGGCCTCGTAGTAGTAGAAAGAAAGATTTTTACGCCGTCACAACTTGGATCCCTATCTAGCCTGATGTGACGAGAGAGAAATAGGGAGCGTGCTTCGAGGGGAACGTTAAATCTTTTGTATCGGATATCTATCTGTAAGAACAAAAATCGTAAATCAAAATCGTCCTTCGAGCGACCAATAAACTCCAACACCAAATTGGGCTCCAGCCACACAGCATGAAGTCATATCAAGTATCCGAAGTCTAAAGTATAACATTCATGATTCAAAGTACAGTACAAATAACTAAAGTATGTTTATATTTACAAGGCCTTTCCAGCTGTGAATGCCACGTAATCCAAAGGCACCCACGTACTACGTATTCAGGGCACAGATGACGTCAGCCAACACAAGACACCACCACGTCATACCACAAGTGTTTGTATACGAAAAGTAAATGACACGTGTATTACTGGGATAGTATGGCTGGCTAGCCATTTTTATTAGGTCCACCTACGTAATAAATTTCAAGAAGCTCAATTTCTTCCATTTCTAGTTCACCATGAATCTTGGCAATTATGTAGAAAAGGTGACAATACAGTAATATGGTATCACTGATCTGATGATGGAGCAAGAAAGTAGGAGACGAAGCCCTGGAGAGCAGTAAATACGAATGGAAGCGATTTAATAGTTTTTAAACTTATTAATTTAGTTCACATTGCCTTCCCTCACTTTAGAAATAACGGTGAGGAAAAGGCTATCAAGGCAAGGGTTCTGAGTAGCATTTAAGCTATTGCATCAGACAAATCTCCGATTCTTTCAGAGAAAGTTGTGATGCGAAGATTTCTTTATTCTTATTTACCGTCTCTAAACTGTCGCGATGCTGTAAGAAAGGATTTGTGGACTGAAAACCAAAGTTCTCGTCGTTCTCTCAAAAGTGTAACTCTTGATTATATATTTTTTTTATACTGGCACTCTGGCACTGGTTTTATCTCCTCTGTCACTGAGAATTTTACAAACATTCAAACAACGAACACAGAACACACAGACTTAGAACAAGAATTTGTGAACCACACAGATTTGTCCCGGGAGAGCACCAAAGTCACAAAACCCTGTCACTTGCAATAGCAAAACTACTACTTAAATCAATACGCAATAATCTTCTTTCAATAAAGGTATGATAATTTCTGATGAAGTATTTAATATTTTCACATGTCATATCCCTCTCACTTTTTCAACAACACGATTTGATTTACGTAAAATAAAAGTCCCAGCCAAAATCTCATCAACCGGTGCAATTTTGGATATTAGCGTCTAGACCTGCTATACCAGTTAATAACAAATACAAACGAATCTGTTTATATATTTTTTTTTTGCGTTTGAAGCTTAGCTATTCTTCTGAGATCACGCTAGTTAGATAAAACAGGCAAATATAGGTATTAATTTACTTTTTTTATCAATTAACAATAATTGGGATTCGTAGTTTTTGTAGTTCTGACGAATGAAACTACGTTGAAGTAAGTACACAGTAGGTATTTTCCTAAAGTTAAACAAGGTGATACGGACCAGCAAGATATTATTCATCGTGCTATTTATAGGACCAGTAATTACGTTACAGAATATTTTTTTATTGTAATTAATTAAATTGGATCTCTTTACTCGTTCTATTCTTAGTAATGATGATCTCATATATTCGTGCTTCTACTGAGATTCCGGCAAAACTAAGTAATACTTTTGCCCGACCCACACAGGGGTATTTTGCATTCCTAGCCGGGCGAAATTATTAGTGCGGATTTTTCTGCTGTACAGTAGGTAGGACTTACTAATATTTACAGACGACGATTGGGAAGGCCTTTAAATCCAACAGTGAGCGTCATGGGCCGACATAGTGATAAAATAAAGGAGTATTCATGGTTTGGGGAAGGTTTTATTGAATAACTAATTATATAAAAAAAGTGTATATAATTCTAATTTGATGAGGAAGAATGCCAGGGCTCATCGTAACTTTCTCAGACCTCTTCTGTTTCAGATTCCGAATCGGAATCATCTTGAGATTCTGGAGAAGGTGGCAAAAACATAGCTATCGCTTCTTTTGAAAAGAAATTCATCCTGCTCTTTGGCTTTGGCCTCAAACTTGTGAGCAGTGAATCAGAGGATAGTAGAAGGTGATTGATTTCATTTGCATTGCAATCTACTCTCGAAAACTTCCTCGCAAAATTATACCTATATATACATCCTGAAATGTTTATTTCTGGGTTCAGCAGCCTCTTCCGATAGTAGTCCTATAGGCAATAGCGCCTTTTCCATTACTGTAGCACCATGCATCATAATTTTGTGCATAGTCAAGTTTTGCTGTGTTCCAACAGTAATCAGCAAATTTTTTCAAGTCAACTTTATGACCACTTGAAATTACCTCGAGAAATACTGTAAGTCTGAATATCAGGTTGTATTCGATACCGGTAATTTCTGCAGACAGGTGAGGGTCACCGAAAAATCGCCTGCTGATGTTACCATCATTGGTATTGCCAAACCCAGCTTTCGGCACATCCACAATTAATGCAGTTTCATTTCTAAATCTGTTATTATTATCGTATGATGACTTTTCTTTCTCTAACTATAGGTTTGTCTGAATCTGACCTCACCTGCCATTTTTTTATCGGAAGTTTTTAAAAGTGAACAAGCAATTAAATGTTTCAAAACCTTTAATTGTTCTTCATTAAAGTTGTCAGACGTTAAAAGGTAATTTTCCAAATAATCAACTTTTTCGTCAAAAGTATGTAACTCTTCTTGTTGCATTTTATTGAACAGGTATTTTCTAGTTACAACTTTGTAATTAGAACCCCCTGGTATCCCGAAAACAATAAAAAAGAAAACATTTCATAATTTGCTTGAAAATAACGGTTAATAGTTTTTAGCTAACACTAGCACAAACGTGTAAGTTTTGACTAAAGTAGCAAAAAGTAGCACTCAATTCGTAAAATATCTATCATCTGTCAGTTTTTGTCATTCGTTACAACAGAAATCGTTAGCCGGAAGCACTCGGAAGGATAACTTTAATCACTTTGAAATGCACAATTCAGAAAAAAAAGTTTTAAAAAATTGAGACAATTATAAATTGATTTTGAACCTAAAAATACACGTAAACATTAGTAAATTGTAATAAATAAAACTGTTCTTAGCTGTATTATGATAATCCATAGCAGTTTTGGTTAAATAACTCATAATAAAAATGCACCGAGGTCTCAAACACGGTACGTTTTTAATGTAGCCAGTAACTGACGCGAACGCATTCGACAACCATTAAGTTCCGATTGTTTTGTGGCTGGCGTGCGCGGGCGCAGGAGCCCAGAAAGAGTCGTCTTTTTATCAGTACATATCTACCTGGCTCACTGACAAGTATTCATTTTTGCTTTTGTGTTAAAATTTGTTTTTACTAATTTCGCCCGGCTACGAATGCAAAATATATGCTATGTGCGACCCGGGAATCAAATCCGAGACCTCCTTGAAAGCAAAGGCCTACGCTATGCACTGGACCACGGAGGCAGTCTGTCTGTTATCAGCTTGTTTTTAATATTCTTTGTATGAATGCAGTATTAATCGGTTTTCTCTACAGCGCAAGTGTTAGCAACTTTGCGGAGAAAACATCGCTGTACGGGGTGTAAAGTACTCCGTAATAAGGCTTACCTGATGGTATGGTGTTACACTTCAATAGAACAAGAACCTGTATTATGTATGTAACTTTAAAAAATCAAATGCATGATTAAATGCCAATCAGCTAATGAAATAAATGCCATAGATATATATTATATGTATATGTCACCGGAAAGTAATAAGAACCATAAATTTATAAATTTCCTAGGAAATTTATAAACTTTCGTAGGATTCTAAACGAGAGATAAATTGTATTATTTTACGCCCATATTTTCGTAAATTGATAAACTTACCGAAGTCATTCGTAAAATAATACGTAAGCAATAACCGAACGCCATGTGCGCTCTGATTGGTTGAATAAGTCACGTGTTTCATTTCCTTTCGCACCACCGCCATTCTTGGCCACTTTTAAAGAGGCTAAGTTGACAGAGCCCTGCTTCGCAAAACCTAACGTAACCTGATGCCGACCTTCATAATCACCGTCCGACTATAATCAGAGAGAAGCGTATAAATAAAAGCTCTTCTGTGATTGGTCGAACCGTGTAGAATCTTACGCATGGATTTCCGGCATTTTATACATTTGCGACGAGACGTCGCAAATTGATAAATTTACGCAAATGTTTGCGTAAAGTAATACAATTTATCTCTCGTTTAGAATCCTACGAAAGTTTATACACGGTTCTTATTATTTTCCGGTGACATATATAAAACATTCTGTTTCTGGCATACTTTTGTGATATTTCCATACTTACTAATCTTGCAACATTCATTGTGTATTCAAAACTGACATGTATTTGAATCGTCTTAAAACTACAAAGAAAAGCTTGCATCTACCTATTATACGTAACATGCCTATTTAAATAACGAATTTTTTGCAAAGTTGAATTCAACTTTAAAAAGGAATTTGTACATTTCTTAAATAATATAGTAAGCATCAAAGGACACAAATAAAATCAGTCACTGCACTGATACCGATAAAATATTTCTCATCACACTTACGTACAAGTCCTATGCATTGCGTGTGCGATGTCAAGCAAGATGAACATTTCTTTGTTGCTACTAATTCTTGCCAGTAATGCACACCATACTAAATGACACATAATAACGGATACAAACAAACATACACGTAAGTAATCATGATGAGGTTTATTTTCGATGCAAATAATTAAATTATTACGTAACAAACCTTGAACGGAAACATTCTAGACACAGCTGCGTAAAAACAATTTGATCTTAAGATCAAACCGGTATCAACCATTACCTTGTATACATATAAAATCTTATATTTTATGTAATTAAAATATCTACGTTATACATCGGTTGGTTGGTGTCGTCGATTAAAAGCATAACCGATGAAACATGCGAGTATGTACAGACATGGACTAAGCGATGTCTTAAAAAAACATACCTATCTATAGAGAAAGCCAAAATGAGTACCTATTCAAACATTCTGTCTCTGTTTTTCTATTATTTTCAGATTTCCAGAAAGGGAGAAAGCAATACCTACATATAAGGCCGTCAGGCCAACGTGGTTTGTAGGTGAAATCTTCACAAAGCTATAGCAATTAAGAATTTATATTATTATATGATAGTTAGATATTGTCTTAAGAGCACTTACTAATAGATTTCGTATCATGCAAACGTACTGCATCTTGTGACACCAGATCAGTAAAGTTACAATTTTGTTTATTACGTACATAATTATAACCAGTCACTATAATTTTTTATCGTCATCTTTCACTTACAACATTAATAAATTTACACTATACACGTCAGCATGATAATGAAAAGGTAAATTAAAACTAGGCCACAATTTTTGCAGATCATCTATAATAAAAAATAATTCTCATTCAATACCAATTCTCATTTCATTTACACTTTAACAACATTTTTTTTAACTCCTCAAGATAGCATGATTACAAAAAATTCTTAAAGTCCACGTTTTTTACACATCATCGATAATAAAATTATATTTTTTGATACACAATACATACATACATAGTCTCACGCCTATAACCCCGAAGAGGTAGGCAGAGGTGTATCTCTACACCCACTTTTCGCCAGATATACTTTAGTCCCACGTAATAAGGGGCGAGCCTATTGCCGTACCGGGCACATTTGCAGACTCCGTGCTGCTACTGAGAATTTCGTGACAGAAAAACCCAATAACACTGCCCGACCCAGGAATCGAACCCGGGACCTCTCGATCCCACGCGCACATTTATGCCGCGAGACCAATGAGGCAGTTTTTGATACACAATATTTTTTTAATATTCAATGTTTGTAAACATGATGCAACTGATAACTGCAAGACAAACGATGTCCCATCTTACATCGTGCCCTGCGTGCCCGTAATCTTGCACGCAGGAAGAGCTTATGACTGCCTCCGGCCATGCAGTCAGCGTGGCTGCTTTCTCAAAAATATGCATAAGTGTATTGCATGGGATACGCTAAGAAGAACAACTGATATCGAGCTCGAGTTTCAACTGAACCATATTTTGTATGTTTTTCTTTATAACAAGGAAAACATGTATATTTTATTTTGTATACAAAGTAAGCTAACTTTCTTCAACATCGTAAAACCGTTTTCATTAAACCCACTAACCGCAAAACTTAGAAACATAAGTATTCAAGGAAACAACAAAAAATAGTTGAATATATTTTATTGTTATTCATTTATGTTAAGTGTTTGCCACGAATACATAAATTATACATCAATACTCGAATATAAATTTGGAAAATTTCACTATGCATAATGTGTACAAGCATCCTTTGGCAGGGAGGCTGATGTTTTAGAATGGCTTTTAGAAAATGTTTTTTAGGTAGGATTTTACAATAATAATAAGTATATTTCAGGCATATTAATATGTAGTCATACAAACTGTTGTTTGACACAAATTATTGGAGATACAATTTCTAAAAGTTAAATCAATAGGTTCTCACTTCTCATGCTAGAATCCTCTGTTGTATAGGAGTCAAAATATCTTGAAGGAAGCGAAAGGCTCGCAAATCGTGGCGGTACAATACCGGGACCGGTTATGTAGACATAGGGCCTGCGTTGCTATGTGTAGTTAGCAAAGCGTTCGTTAATGAGCGCGGTCATCGACTTTACCGGCGAGCGTGCGCCGCGGCACGCGAACAATACTCTGCCACCGTTTACATGAGTCAACTTACGACCGCAATTATAAACAACATAATCTCATACCCTCAGGTTAGGAAGACAGGTAGCGAAGAGAAAAGCGTGGTCGTCGGTCATTCACTTGACCACAACATGGCATGATGACAGGTGAATATTTATAAATCACGTTTGTAATCTGGTATTGTTCCGTCTAAGTGTCACGGTAAGTAAGCTAAACAAATATTGCACGTGCTATTAGGTGATCACGTTTTATTTGAATGCATTGGAATTTGCACTGCTGGGTCAATAACATGACTTTTAAATTGTCTATCGGGATATGTACTATGTCACCTTCGTATTTAATATTCGGTGATTCGGCTTCAGATTTTCGCTAGTGCAAATGCCATGGCGTTTCACATGTGATCGTTACTCCTTATAACGATGATAGAAATAATATATCGGATTCTCCAAACTTAAGTATCAGTCTGGTGATAATCCGACAAGTCAATTTCAAGTCTTAATGTAGCCATATTTTCTTTAGTTGAATTCAGACACTACTGAGTCGAATTGAAAAGTCTCTTTATCAAAGCAGCAGTGTCGGATCCAAAATATTGGGGAGGGAGCTTAAATCTGATGAAGGAAGTTTTCATCAAAGCACTTAAAAAGTCCTATGTCTATGGAGGAAAACAGTTAAACTTGAGGGAGGCTTGAGGCCCATAGAAAAATATCTTCTAGACGGTGCACTACCTGCAAATGAACCAAACCCATTCCAGAAGAGTTATTGTCTTGATTTTATCATAGGTACTGTAACTATTAATCAGATGCTTACCTTTTATCGTAAGTACAATATTTTGTCCGCTGATATAGAACTTTATATCATCTTTTAAATTTCACTTTTCCCTTAGAGTCACAAAAAGGAAAAGTGTAAAATAATCACAAAGACAGCTAGCTGTCTTCGCTAGTATGGACAAATGGAATAACCCATTTACTCATATTTCACAATCGTAAATGAAAGTCTAATCGACATTGTAATGACTGTGGGAAAAAGTACACAATTGTCAAAACAAAATCGTCCGATGTGTGGCGCGCTCATTATTATCTCCATGATTTCTGTTCACTTATTTTTAGGTAAATAAATTATTCTCATTAGTCAGAACAATAAAAACATAATTATCAAGTTATTACATGATTTACGAGAGTGTTTTCTTTTATAAATACATAATTATTATCGTAATTACGTTTACCTACATTATAGGTACAATAGTTTATGATAAGTGTTCTGTGAGTGTAATTTTATTTAATTGGCACAATGTTCAGATTACTCAGTTCATTGGCTTACCATTAACCACCTCATTAGGCTTTTAACCTTTCAGACTAATTTTAATCTATTGACCGGCCCGTCTGGAGCTTGTTTTGACAAGTGACCTGCAGTCACAAGCCACCGTTATAAAATACGTTTTCTTTTTTCCAATTCTAGTGCCAGAGATGCATACGCAAATAAAATTACGATACTTAAGAAAAATAACACTTTCAAAATTAGTTAACTGTACATGACAACTGCAAGTGTGCTTTTAAAGTTAAATTATTATTTCTGAAAAGATCATATTTAAATGTAAAATACAGTTTAATTCAGTAATTTAAGCGTCTAATATTTTAATATTACCAAAATTAGTTACTTTTACTTGTCGCTTCTATTCATTAATAGTCAATCTGGATGAATAATACCAAAATACAAAAATAGTGTTACTCGTAACCTCGTAACAATAGCTTTTATCTAGCTTATGACGTCTGAAACAAGGCTCCCGACCTTCATTTAACTCACGTATAAGACAATTACAAGTTATAAACTTAACCCTAAATTGACTAGGTGAAAAAGACTAACGTAATTCACTACTTTGAGTCCCAGGGACTCACATATCTTATTTGATATTTTTTATCGAGTAAAACGAGTTTATCCGAAAAGTGTTTTCATTTACGTTTTAATTGCTTATGTCACAATGAAATAAAAATAAAGAATTTAGTAAAATTTAAGACTGTTACAAAAATAAGAAATTTAATTAATCAGTCTCATAATCAGTGCTTCCTTTATCAAGTCTCCTAAAATTATAAAAATATATTGACGGAGTAGCAACCGAGGTTTATTTTTAAATTGAAACGGTTTATAGAATCAAAAAATTCAAAACAAAATGTATGCTTCTATATAAAAAAGAATTGCATGGGTTCTCTAAGCACTAGCTATAAGCAGCGTCCGCAAATCCTTCACATGTTTGCAGAATGAGTAATCATACTTTGCTCTCTTTTACGAAGGCAATAGCATTTTTCTCTGTGATTTCTAGGCAGTATGTCGTAATTGTCAGGGGACTCGGATCTTCAGGCATATTTTTTCTTGTAATTGTAGATGTTGACTTTGAATTGATTTTATGGACCATTTTAAGAACGTACGATAATAAGGCAGGGAATTTGTAAAACATGTTTCATGTACAAGTAATATTAATAAGAAATCTAAACAATTGACAACATTCATAAAAATAAAAACTGTAACACAATTCACTACCATGAGTCCCAGGGACTCACTCGGTGTAATTACTCAACATATGCGAGCCGCACACACATGCCCGCTATGCTGCGTGTCGCCCACGCCACTGCAGTAAGGTACTGAGACGGCGAAGAATCAAGTCGCAAAAATGAACGAATACGGCTTTATTAAATTTTCATGTGAGTCCCTGGGACTCATGTAGTGAATTAAGGGTTACAAAACATTCTGAATTCATACTGCAAAACAGTCGCTGACCCCAGTCGAAACGAACGTCCTTCACTGAAGTATTTTTAAACTAAAATTTCCTAGGTCTGACCTATTACTGACATTGTTTCCATTGTCTAGCTTGTACAAGTACATTATTGTATGTTTTGATAATAAAAAATCCATATAAGTAAAGGGTAGCATTAGTACGAGAGCGATAATATATTTTTCTTGCAAGTGATGACACAAATGGAACCGCGCTGAGCGAATTGTTGGATCCGAGCGGAGAAGTATTACTATTCTGACAATGAACAGAATTGCGTCACACGCGAGGTCTAAATGGACAGTTTCCTTCCTTCCTTTTTCCTACCGTTAAGGTCTCACGTCAAGATATAGTAAATAATGGATAGAGCTGTTACCTGCTATTACGAACATATTTCAAGATTCCTAC
Organism: Euclidia mi; assembly: GCA_944739405.2. Taxonomy (NCBI): domain Eukaryota; kingdom Metazoa; phylum Arthropoda; class Insecta; order Lepidoptera; family Erebidae; genus Euclidia; species Euclidia mi. The sequence continues at coordinate 16,757,116 of OX123197.2, forward strand.
TTCGACATTATGATAAAGTATCATTAGATAGGTCAGGGTTTATACTAGAGATGCCACGAATATTCGGCTACTATTCGGTATTCTGCCTATTCGGCCACTTTTTTAAATATTCGGTATTCGGCCGAATAGCATGCAGTTTTCGACCGAATACCGAATATCAAATTATGGCAAAAAGCACATATTATTCATCATGATCATCATCATCAGCCTACAAGAGTCCACTGCTGGATATAGGCCTCTCCAATGGCACATATTATTCAAAAAGATTTATTATTTCAATCACAAATGGTTAATTTTCATACATAAAATAATTCTCTAGTACATAAAATCTATCAAAGGTAAGTTATGATGAATGAAAACAAGTTTTTCAGCATTTGTTGATAGCAAACGATTACGCTTTTCTTCTTAAATAATACTGGCTTTTGAGAATAGCCTCTCACTATATACACTACTGCCAGGAGACGATAGATAAATCTTAGCAAATTTTGTCAGGATTGGATACACTTGCGTTTTCTGACCACCACTTGTAAGGGTCTGCCGTCCTATTTAGGGGAACAGTTTTCAAATAAATATCAATCTCGTTTTCCACAGAACTTTTCTCTGTATTTTCATCGTTTACAAGTCGTAACCTGTCGCGCGAAATGCACATTTCGCGCGACTACTTCTTTTGCCGAACATTCGGCTGCCGAATATTAGGCGCTTCGGCCAAGTACATAGCCGAATATTCTGTATTCGGTATTCGGCCAAATTACTATTCGTGGCATCTCTAGTTTATACGCAGTTAAAGAAACACACTTGAAACTGATAACGTAAATAAGTAATTTCAATTACCAACAAACTATTGACAAAGCACTTAATATTAAGTACGTACTTCAATAATACTCAATTATAAGGACTATTGTAACTAATAAAGACAATGAAAATATCTTATTGCAACAAAAATGCGTGGTGTGTAATCATTCGCGTGCCGCTAAAGAACTTGCAGGAATCGACGAATGTTCTAGACGAATAGAATAAACGAGTAAATGTGCTGATGAAATGTAGCTGTTTCAATATTTCTACAAAGTTAATGTAATAGAAGCGTTACCTATAGATAAAGCATGATTTAATAAGTAATATTGATGTAATAATGAATGATAGCAGTCTGTGTATGTTATAACTGTTATAAGCTATCATAAGGTTATTACACTGAATATTTCGGAATTATATAAATAAAAAAGAAAATGTGCTTCCAACCATCGTGTTCTAAAAAAATTGGGCAAGTGCGAGTCGGACTCGCGCACGAAGGGTCCCGTACCATCATCTATAAAAGAAAATCACGTTCGTTGTATGTATACTGAAATACTTTTTAAGTTTCTACCTGTTTATTAAGATCGGGTACCAAATTGCTTAAAAATTACGTTTGTTGTATGGGAGCCCCCCTTTATTATTTACTTTTTTTATTTAATTATTTATTTTGAAAGGTAATATACAACTACATATACTGGGAAAATTTGAAGCGTCTACCTGTTACAGTTAGTAATTTAGAGCAATAAATACGAAAAAAAACCTCTCCTTAATATTTTCATTTTTTTATTTTTTGGTATTTGTTGTTATAGCGGCAACCGAAATACATAATTTGTGAAAATTTCAGCCTTCTAGCTATCACGGTTTATGAGATACAGCCTGGTGACAGAAAGACAGACGGACGGACAGACAGACAGACAGCTGAGGCTTAGTAATAGGGTCCCGTTTTTTACCTTTTAGGTACGGAACCCTAAAAACAGGAATATCAAAATTTTTACAACGCTTGTTTATTCACGTTTGCATCCAAAACTTTCACCTTCGAGCCGTCCGCTTTCCAGAGTTGTCAAAATATCTATAGTTAAATGCTTGTATATTCAATTATGATTTTTTTTTCTTATTGTAGATTACTATGTATTTAGTGGTGTACTACAGGGTACATTATAGGGCCTCGTTTTTCCTGTTTCGTTAATCTGGTGTACCAACCGCATTCAACAACATAAATAACACGAAATTAAACGTTTTTCCCATAAATCTATCATGGTTGATCAAAACGCCAGTATTTTCCTGCCTCAATCGCTTAAAGCGAGCGACCTAACCATCACTCTCCAATCTGTATGATTCATCTAAGATTTTATATACTACTTATACTATCCATGGCTCTGTATTGACCCAATGAGCGCCACAATTTAAAACAGTTAGTGCAGTTAGTTTCATTATAAAATCTAATCTTATACTGCTATTTCGCCGTCGTTAAGGCAACGGAATTAGATGCTATTATGCTAATCGTAGCGCCTAGGTCGGCCGCAAGGCTAATCTCCGCAGCGTATCATACAAGGTGGCCTTGTAACATAAACTTAGCTTTATCACATCTATCATTGCCAAATACATGTGTGCTTTTCAGATTTCTACTTTATGAAAATAATATTAAAAAAATGTAAACTGACCATCAATTATAGCCTTAAAAGGCCTTCTTGGTTTATCTAAGACTACTTTACATAATTTAAATTTAACGAAGCGTTCAAAACGTGCTTTTGCTTTCAAATTTTCGGTGCAGGGATTGTACGATATTGCGCATTGGATATAGGTACCTATTACTTTAACAACTGCCCAAACTTATAACAGTTCAATATAAGGTATTGTTAGTTTTTAAATATTTACGCGATATAGACCTGTTACATAAATATTGGTACTTACAGTTAAATTTTAGGCGTAGTGTGTTAGGAAAACGAGTCCTCAGAGCGTAGGGCACATTGGCGACACCTACATATATAAAACCTTTGAATGCTGTTTTCGACTTTGCTTTGTAATATATCTACAATGTGTTTAGCTTTTATACACAACGAACAGTATAAGGTCATTGTCATTAAAAATATTCAAGTAAGCTAATAGAAGTAATTTACATAGGAATTTGAATATTAAATCCGGTCGAGTACGATATCGACTCGCACGATAGGGGTTTTGTGCTATCGTGTAACGCACAATGGTCCCTTTTAAACATTCTTGATAAAAAAATCAACACCTGATTGTAAGCTTAGTTCAAGTTTGGCCTTCTCACGGCTCATCTCGATTCGAAAACATCGAGAACTCTAAAAATCACAGACAGTTCAACTTTAAATATGCGTTTGGGAATCACCTTCAAAAACTGGTCCGTCATACTTGTATGCGTTCATGACAACCTTGATTTTAGCACTTACATAAAATAAAAATTATAGACCATACTTTCACATTTGAAAAAATAATTGTTACCTAGGATACCGCATCAAGGCCGATGCCAAATATGCAGTGGATCAGAGTTTAATTACTGCATGCATCGTGAAGAGGCTGAATATAACGGTAGACAATATATTGAAGTAAAAAAAAAAACAGCGATGGCTCACGACTACAAATGTTGCATTTTAGTAAACAAAAAATGTAACGTTTTATATAGTCTACATGCTCTAAAAGGTAGCAGGGTATGGCAAAACTGGACCTCGGGTTCCATGGCGAAAGTAACAACCACGAGAACGTTAGGATGATGATGAGAAAGGCTTGGCGAAAACCTTCCTGAAACCGTCTATCACATGTACTGTCAAAAATTTTCAACAAAGCAGACTTGTTTTTCAAATATTTATTGCCTTTTGTATAATGCAGTAAGCATTACGCTTTTTTAGAAACGTTTAATACGGTATGCTTTATTTAGACTCTTGTATATTCATAAGCTTAGACGTGAGCATTGTGTTTAAAAATAGTTTTAAAATCCTCCATGCTTACGAAAAACCACTTTCGCTGACACAACTTAAAAGTTAATATGAAATTCTTTGAAATAAATCTAACAACATTTACTAAAGAACCCGTTTTTAATGTGATATTTATTCATAGAAAAAGCGGCTGCAAGTGAATTAAAAGAAGAATTTTACTTGTGAAAGTCCAAGCATTGCTGTTACTCTGCAAGGTTTATATGCGCAAGATCTAAAAGAAGATTGGCAAACATCCATGCTAATATTGTACTTTGTTTGTAAAACGCTGCTTCAATCAACTTCCAGGATTTTCTAGTGATGATTAATTCCCTTGTACCGCAAATCAAGTAATTGCAATGCACCGGTTGGCTCTTAACCGGATTATATCAAGTAGTGCTACACCCGGTCTTCCGCCTTTCCCATCGCAAGTTCGCAACCTCCTTGAATTACGGCAACTTGACCGGGGGTTATTGCACCCTACTTTTTCCAATTGACAATCTTCACTGGATCACACGCCGATACGTTGCAACCGTCATCTGTTTCATCCAAGCTAACCTTAGTCATTTCCTCCAGTAGCTATCCGTTCTTTGAGATTCTTACTTGACCTTCTACAAGCTATTATGTTATTAAAATATTTATCTTTTTGTAAGTCCTCAGGTGCACATCTGGGTTGAATATGCCTAGATGCGCGTTTATACATCACGCTAGGTGTATAAATCAAGTATTCTAGAAACAACAAGCGAAAACCTACTTTCAGCATCTCAAATTTCAACAGGCATGCGTAAAGAGACGTCAAACTAGTGACTAGAAAAACCGTTACAATTAACGGAAGATAATAACTGGTGGTTATTTCATTAAATAAATAGTTTTGGGTTCATTGTTCTCATTTTGAAGCATTAAATAACATTTAGGTTATTTATTTATATAGAGAAAATTACAACGGTGTATCATGATTTAGAAATTCAGATAATTTTATTTTCTTAAATTTAGACTGTGACACTATTGATTAAGGGCGATTTCAGATTAGCGTTTTATACGCGCCTAAGCTCGTATTTGGAAGCGCATGTAGGCGCGTATAGGCGCGCCTTTTGACACACGCGCAACTCGTAGGAGCGTTGACGCGCTTCTTAGCTCGTATAAGCGCGAGCTGTCAGAATCCGTGTTGACACTGACAAGTCATGTCGACGAAATACGCCCGTTTACGCGAGTCCCGTTTTTGAAGCGTGTAATGTAGCGCGCGTGTAAGCGCGTATGCTGAAACGACCGTATACGCGCAGAAAAATACGCTAATCTGAAACCGCCCTAAATACAAAAAAATACTGCGTCGCAAAATACATGTATTACCATTGAAATGTTATCAAAAGTGTTATTTTGTTAAGTATATGTATGTGGCATGAAACTTGGGTAATTTACAGACAAGATTCACCGCATGAAAAAGTACAAGTGAATATAAATTTTATAAGAGAATTTATCGACTATTGTTATTTTGGATAAGCAACGTTATTTACAAAAACGGTGTTTAAAATTTTTAGAAACATCAAAGTTTATTATCAATTTGCATAGAGAAGCAATTTAAAATTATAAGATTTGAAAAGATACATTATCTTGGTTACAAAACTGTATTTATTTGTATTATTTCGTGCTTGTTATTTAAGATCATTATACTTATTCTGTTTATTAGAAATCGCAAGTGATGACGCACGTCTGAGAAAACGTTGGAAAATTATCATTAACCACTTACTTGGACGTAAGTGAAATCTCTAATCGAACAGTCGAGCGCTAATGTCTTTCTTTAGACAGTTTTAACAGCAAAGAAATAAGTCAATAGATAATTAATAAATGACGAACTCAATCTTCCCTTATTTTAAACTTTTATATGTTATAATCGTTTTTCTATGGCCGCGTTTAATTTGGCATGATTTAATTTTGATTTGCGTCATCAAATGCTTGTTCATTACATTAATCTTTAAAAGTAAAATCTCTCCTCGGATTGGCACACATTTGGCTGGTCTCTAGATCTGCGATTAGGATTTCGAACAGATTTTATCGGTCTATACTTTTTCATGTTGTACAAAATAAAAACAAACCATAAAGATTCCTTAGATGTCAAATTTCGTAAGCCTGTAGGTTCAGGATTTGCCATGTTCAATATAATTATCTGTTTGAAATTGTTTTCGAAAATAATTAATTAGAAATAGGTTTAGTCAGGCAGTTATTATTATTATTCTCTTTATTTACATAATTTTCCTATTTTTTACATTTTTAAATATAACATTCCAAAAAAAATGACATTTAAAAATATAAAAATAGATTCCCACCGACGACGGGAATAGGATCCAAGTCACCGGCGGTTAGGGCTCCAGAGATAGGAATTTCCTCACAATGCGAGCCGTTTGCAGAATTACTGCCTTTTGCATCAAACTCTTGACCCAGCTGCCTAGTTTCAACCTCTCTAGATGGCGTTCGAGGGTTTTCGCTATAAGTCCATTAACGGACACAACTATCGGAACAATGATTGCCGAATCAATATCCCACATATCGACAATCTCGTGAGCCAAGTCCAAATATTTTTCTTGTTTGTCTTTTTCTGCTTTCACGAGATTGTCGTCATGTGGAATAGTGATGTCGACAATCATTGCGCGGCGCTCTGATCGATCTATTATCACAATATCAGGCCTGTTGCAAACAACAGTCCTATCTGTGACAATAGATCGATCCCAGTACAGTGTTGCATGACCATTCTCGAGAACTGGCTCAGGTATGTACTTGTAATATGGCACTTCGACGTCCACAAGCCTGTACCTCAGAGCCAGTTGCTGATGTATGATCCTGGCTACTTGGTTGTGTCTGTGCAAGTACTCGCTATTAGCAAGACGAGAACATCCGGAGACTATATGTCTGAGGGACTCACCAGGTCGATTACAAGCCCGACATAGGTCTACTGTGCCGTCCCTCATGATATATCTCCGGTAATTTCTCGTCTTGATAACCTCATCTGCAATTGCACAGACAAAACCTTCGGTTTCCCCGAAGAGATTACCGAAACGTAGCCAGGCCACAGAAGCTGGTAGATCCACATCAGGTCCGTGAAGGGCCCGATAGAATCTACCATGCAGCTCCTTGCTCTGCCATACAAGCCTGCGTTCGTCAACGCCTAAAGCTACAGGCCTGCGCCAGTTCTCTTTCGCCAATGAGAGCGGGGTGAGGCCACCATCAACTGCAACCACATCCCGATGCACATCCACGCTACGCTTAAGAAAATATTCCCTAAGGTTGTACACCTCGCGGTTGTGTAGGTCCTTAGCGTTTAGAAACCCTCGGCCCCCACACTTCCGCGGGATGTACAACCTCATTACAGACGAACGTGGGTGAAGCATTCGAAATGTGGTCAACAGTGAACGGACTCGCCTATCAATCTCATCCAGTTCGGTCTGAGTCCACTTGAGTATGCCGAAAGAGTACATCAAGAGTGGCATGACCCAACCGTTACAGGCGCGCACCTTGTTGCCGCCTGAAAGAAGACTCTTCAGAACCTTTTTCAAGCGACCAAAGAAGCGCACCCGCAACGATTGTTTCATGTCTGTCTCGTTGATGCCCAAGGCTTGCGACATACCCAAGTATTTGTAGGTATCAGTTGCGAGGATAGATCTAAGCTGAGTGAAATCTGATAGATGTACTCCGTCAGATTCCACTATCCTGCCTTGTTTTACATGCATAACTGCACATTTGTCTACACCAAATTCCATCCTGATAGAACTGCTGAAGTTTTCAGTGACCCTCAGTAGCGCTGTCAGTTGGGACTCACTGCATGCAAATAATTTCAGATCATCCATGTATAACAAGTGGGATATACTTTGACCGTTCCTGCGCAACTTGTAACCAAGCCCCGAATCTCCCAGCAATGTGCTAAGGGGATTCAAGGCTAGGCAAAACCACAAGGGACTCAGACTGTCACCTTGAAAGATACCCCGCTCTATCTTAATAGGGTCGCCGTTTCCGAGACCCTGTCGACACCCTGGATAATGAAGAACCGTTCTCCACTGCCCCATACATGACCTCATGAAGGTGCATAGATTTGTATCTACTTTATACAATTCCAGCACCCTCAGAAGCCATGAATGAGGCACAGAGTCGTAGGCCTTCTTGTAGTCTATCCAGCATGTGGACAGACTCTTTCGGCTACGGCGAGCCTGTTGGCTAATGGCCATGTCTATGAGGAGAAGCTCCTTAGTACCGCGGGCCCCACTTTTACATCCATTCTGACATACTGACATGATCTTATTGTCAGATATGTGTACATTAATTTTCTTTGTCAGAATGGACGTAAATAATTTGTATATAGTTGGTAGGCACGTGATTGGCCTGTAATTGGTGGGATCCGCGGTGCTACCCGACTTGTAGAGCAAGTGGGTAATGCCTTTAGTCATAAAACTTGGTAACAATCCAGACTCTAAGGATGACTGAAACTGTGAAGCCAAGCAAGCATGTGAACTACGAAGCCATTTTAGCCAAAAGTTATGTAGTCCGTCCGGCCCCGGTGACTTCCAGTTTGACGCCGGACGTATGGCATTGGCTACGTCTGCAGCTTCAATATTTACAGCTTCCATTCTCTCTATAGGTTCACATGCTCGCTCTACTTGACACATCCAATCACCCTCTGTATGGGCAACAGGCGATGACCAGATATTACGCCAGAAGGCTATAACCTCGGCATCCTCCGGCCGATCGCCATCACCCATACACTGGTCTGATTGTTCCCAAGTTCTATAAACAGACTTTTGATCACTTTGGAACATACGATTATGGGAATACCTTTCCACACGCTTCTTGTATCTGCGAAGACGACTTGCCCACGCATAAACTTTCTGCTTTAGAAAGTCGATGCGCTCCGTGACACGTGTAATATATTCTTGAGGTCTAATATTAGTCCCCAAAAACGCACGTCTCACGAAACGCATCACCCGCGGGCGTTGATTACCCGAACTGAAGCATATCAACTTGCTGTTGAGCACCCTAGTCTCATTTATACGTCGTTCAATTCTGCACTGCCATGCTGGTTTTTTCGGTTTTGGTCGCGTAACAGAATCATTCATAAACTTGACCCCTGCTACGCGACATACCGCAGTAGCACCGCAGTACAGAATTGAATGCGTATCTGTTAGGTCCCGGCTGTCACTAAAATAATTAGCTAACATTGAGTCCAGGGTGCACACCAGCGCTAGGTTTTTTTTATGCGTGGGCAGTCGTGGCAGACGTGGCCGATGATCTGGCGGTGTGGAACGATAATCCCGTAACGCATCCTCCAAAGCGCTCCTCAAATTATCAGTGTACTGGGTACTCACATTTATAGCTACATTATCCATTTCCTCCTCAAAATGTTGTATTGATTCTGTGTCCACCATTGGTACAGTGTCAGAAGAGGTAGGGACAACACAGCTACACTGTGCGTCCAAGCGTAGCCGCTCAAGTGCCTCGTCATCCAACAAGTGACATCGCTGGATAGCGCGCACTTGATCTGATAGTCGTTGCACGGAAACATTAACAGCTGGTTCAAGGGCCTGAAACAAAGGCAGCATTCTGTTACGGTACGCTGTGAGGTTAATTCCTCCCTCTGTAGCCGCAAAATATGCGCGCATGACGTTTTCTTTTATTTGACGAGTCCAACGCATACGCTGCACATTACCACCGGTAGCGGGGATCCTATTCGTGGCCGGTGGGTCACGCGATCCCAAGCATGCTGGTGGCCGGCCTCTCCCCCGCCGACGTACAGGTGTTGGCGACGTCGGTGGGGAAAAATACTCGCCGCTCGACGAGCTCGACGCCTCTCCACTGGCCGGCGCCGCCGATGCGGCTGCCGGCGTCTGCGAGGCGGAGCAGAGCAGCGAGTCCGGGGGTGATGAGCGTGCTCGTGCTGCCTTAGCCCGTGTTAACATAGTACATTCTTGTTATTTGTTATTGTTTATAACACATTTTATGAGATGATGACGGATGTCAGCTGTCAGCAAAATTTTCATGTCTCTTATATATTTTCTTCGTTTATTTATGAAAAAGGTTTCTATTTATCTATTGAGTTTCTTACGAAATTATTTAGTGGTAACTGTTTTATCTGAAATAGTATCTCAGTACTTGTAAAAATAAATAAAATTGAAAAATTGTTCCATGAATATACTGTCAACCTTAGTGTTGCCAGGTTTTATTATTATTATTATTACTGTAGATCATTTTTGTTGGTTTATGTTGTGATGAACGGATCATAAGAAAATTGCAAAATTTAGTCAAAGATAGAAAAGGATAAAATTTCAAAAAACGCAGAAAAGATGAATGAGCTTATATTTTGTTTGTTACAAATAATATATTCCGTGATAATATTTTACGTCGGTACGTTTTAAGGCATTGCCACACGGCACAATTTTACCACTGATCAAATTTTCAATCGAATTGGCTTTGCCCGTCTACACGACACAATCAAATCACTGATTTTCATTCCGTCCACCCGATTGGTTAAAATCTGGTGGTACCGCCCACCCGATGAACTTGAGTTGGACGACTGGCGTCTACACGTCACGATTTCTTCAAGTGATTTAGTCAAGTTGGACGTAAAATTGTGCCGTGTGGCAAGGCCTTTACAGAAATCTCAAACGTCAAAACTATCATACTCATTATACTATTGCCCAATCAGAAGTTCATTATCGACGTATAATTATAAGCAAAACAATAACTAATACACAAACAACGCCAGTGTGAATATATAGTTATCTGTATCTAGGTGCGTGACGTATAGTGACGTCACCTGGCGTGACTCGCCTCACAAAAAACAAACCGGCATACTTGGCACCGACACCACTTTCATATACATCGTTATCTTTCCACTATTTTTGTAAACAACGCATTTATACAACAACTGAACGGTTTTGTATCGCTTCTAAACGTCGCGCGTCGAACGCAAATAGCTGCCAGCATTTTTGACGCAAAAACAATGTTTTGTTTTCATAAATATACTTAACGAAAGGAACTAAGGTCGATATTGTGATTATTAAAGACCGGCTGTGCGATGAATTACCACTTGCTTATAATTATAATCTAAAATCTAAAAATACTTGTTGATGATGTATGTCAAAAAGCTGCTTCTGCGCGTTGCATTTGCATGTACATACATACATATCGTCAAGCCTTTTATCCCCGAAGGGGAAGGCAGAGGTGTATTTATACACCCACTTTTCGCCAGATATATTTTAGTCCCACGTAATAAGGGGCGAGCCTATTGCCGTACCGGGCACATTTCCAGACTCCGTGCTGCTACTGAGAATTTCGTGACAGAAAAACCCAATAACACTGCCCCACCCAAGAATCGAACCCGGGACCTCCCGATCCCACGCGCACATTTATGCCGCGAGACCAACGAGGCAGTCGTATAGGGTTTGATGTCGAGTTTTCCGTCTCTACGCAACAATGGTATTTGCATCGTTTTATCCCTTAGTCGCCTCTTACGACACCCACGGGAAGATAGGGGGTGGTGACACTTGTATTCTATGCCGTCAACCACACGGCATTTGCATGTATAATCTAATAACGACTTATTGAGGATGTATGTCAAAAAGCTGCTTTTCCTAATGAATACTAAGTTCTTCTACCGCTTATAAAAAGGTTTTGAAAGATGAAAACAGATGATTTAAGGACATGGCACACACTGATCGACGCAATAACAAATCAATAAACCATTGAGATACCTATTTCAGGTCACCATAGAAAACAGAAAGAATCAACGTAATTTGACAAAGCCCTTGACCTCAAAGTAAAGCTATCCGAATGTGATATTAAAAACATTAATATTTTTGTTTACCAATGTTTGCCAATTTAAAATAGATTTTTTGGCGTAAACAAGTCGATTATTCTACATCGATAAATGTTTTCCCCTGAGATATTTGTGTATAATAAGTTCTTTGCCTCAATGTTTAGGGCCAATAGTGACCAACTCTAGATAGCACATATATTACAATGTGTATACAGAAATAATTGCCGTGTGGTTGACGGCATAGAATACAAGTGTCACCACCCTATCTTCCCGTTGGGTGTCGTAAGAGGCGACTAAGGGATAACACGATGCAAATACCATCTTTGCGTAGAGACGAAAAACTCGACATCAAACCTATACGACTGCCTCGTTGGTCTCGCGGCATAAATGTGCGCGTGGGATCGGGAGGTTCCGGGTTCGATTCCTGGGTTGGGCAGTGTTATTGGGTTTTTCTGTCACGAAATTCTCAGTAGCAGCACGGAGTCTGGAAATGTGCCCGGTACGGCAATAGGCTCGCCCCTTATTACGTGGGACTTAAGTATATCTGGCGAAAAGTGGGTGTAGAAATACACTTCTGCCTACCCCTTAGGGGATAAAAGGCGTGACGATATGTATGTATGTATGTATGTATATAGAAATATAAACAGCTGTACGATACATTTCATATGGACTATACAATTTGCTTGCAGCGTGTACACCATGTTTACTTGTGTGAAGTCGTGACTACTGTGGTCAGTCGACCTTGGCGGCTACACCGGACAATCAGTGCGAGCGTGTTAATCAACAAAATAATACCGCAAATGATAATTTGCTAATACGTATGTTCTTATTTGTATAGCATGACGATCGAAGGACGATGAGGGGGGGAAAAGAAAACATACTAGTGTCGGTCAATGGATGACTCACATACTCAGTTTAGACTACCAAATATTGGCTTCTCTTATTGGCTGAAAGCCATTTCACGAACATAAGAGACCGATATGATCAGTTCATCAATGTGTAGAAAGCTATAAACCTAAGCGAAAAAACGAAATTTTGTTCAAATTCGAAGTACCTCTCCACATTATCAACACACACATGAGTGAGCAGGAGCTAGTTAGACAGGCTGAGCTTTTGGTACACGTTTACGTCTTAAGTTTAAATGTTTTATCGCAATAAAAAGCTATCCTATAATACCGAACGACATTTAAAAAAACGGCAGTATGCATAATCGGTGTTTTGATAGCTGGCAAAGTGCTTCGGAGGGCACGTAAAGCTATCGGTCCCGATTCTTGTCTTAGGATAAGGAGCGTTGGGCCATGTCGGAGGCCATCGGGCGGTCTGAAAACTCCGACACTAGAGCTGGCCAAGTGGCCACACACTCACACGAAAAACAACAACAAACAGCTGGCAAAGTTTAAGCTAGCCACGCAACCATGATCATTGACGTGAAGAAGAATTCTTGTTTGTAGTACCTATAGTGTAAATTTAAGCTTCAGCGTCAGCAAAACATTTCGGTAGATTTGCATCGAGTAGTTTTTGTCATCACTTGTTGTGACGCAAACTTTCATTGCAAGAAGTGGGAAGGAATAAACGTAACAAATGCACAAAGATATAAATCTTTAAACCTTATGATAAACAATCAGTAATCATAATGTTGGTAGGTATTACAAAGCCAAGTTATAATTAAAAAGACTCACACAGCCAAAAAAAATAATTCGGCTATGAAGCGGTAGGTTTTTTACAGACGTACATAAGGTCTAACAATAGTAATCAAAAGTTACGTAACGAGGCATTAGGGCCTGTTCACGAGATCGGTCTAAGCGGCGCCGGCGCGCGTCGCGGCGGGCGGCGCGGCAGAGCGTCGTGCACGCCACGACCATACAGCAGCGGTAAACGCAGCGGCAAATGTGGACGTATTTGGGCCGGCGGAGTTACCCATAAATATGGCGATAACCAAAATATCTTTGTGTAACTATACGGTATACCTACAAAATTGACGACATTGGATCTTCATTTCTTACAAGAATTTTATATCAAAGGAATAATGCATATTCGCAATTAATGAGGCGTTGAATATGTACCTACACAACGTAGATTACGTTAAGTAGGTAGGTAAACCACCTTTTAACTTTCATAGTAGCTGTGTCTGTACCTAAATAGGTACATATGTACATTACACAATGTTTTAATGTTTGCGATTTATATTAAAACCTACCATTACATTCTGTAAAACATTGTTTCATTACATCTCGCAACGTTTTATTAACATTTTTGTATTTATACAGCGGATGTGTTGCTATCCATACACGCGACCGTTTTAAAATGTCGACTTTAAATGTCTCCGTATTCATTACCGCCACAAAATATTTAACAAATAGTTTAACCGCCTAGTTCGTCCCTCGCGAAACGCTGTCCGTGCCGCTCGGAGTCGTGGCGTCGGACTCGGTCGCAGTACATTTGTTCCCGCCGCTCGCCGCACCGCCCGCCGCGCCGCCCGCCGCGCAGCCATTCGCGCCAAAAAAAACGCGCGCGTTATCGCTGTGCGCGGCGGCTCGTGGCGTGCTTCGAACGTCTTCATACATTTGATCTTGCCGCTCGCCGCCCCGCGCTAAGCCGCCGCTCAGAGCGGCAAGGTCGTGACAGGGCCGTTATACCCATGAAGTAGAGACTTATAAAAACGCATGTGTCATGGCGATTTCGATTCGCCTCGCTAGCCAATGCTGGCGTTATTTACATTATGTCTAGCTCTATATTTTACAATGTTGCGTGCAGATAGTCACAATTTACATAACATCATTTTACAATGTAAATTGTAATTAATAAACATTTTCATTTCTAAGCACACACAATTCTCCATACAGCTACTCTGTTTAGAAAAAAACGACTTGTGTGGAATGATGCAATAGAAGGAAAACTAGTCTACGGACCTGGTACTTTAAGTCTTGACCCTTAGAAAATATATTATTTTGTTGGTCTGCCAGCCAGGGTAAAGATTATTATGCGTCCTTACTAATAATCGAAGGTGAAGACACCATATCTATTCCAACTAACCATAAGTTACCAGGACCACAAGTGTAAGAGTAGGAGGTTTTAATTGAGTAGAAATATTTCCTCAGTTGAGTAGCATACGTTTGTCATTATAATATGCGATTGAATATTTCTTGTTTCTTACTATTACTAAACACGGACAGTTCCTGTATCAAGCACAAATGTAGCTTTCCCTTACATGATTAAGGCCAGTCAAGTTGAATGACCGCCACGAAACCTTTTACTAAATGAAATAAAATACTAACAAAGTGAAGGGATACATTCTTTATCAGCATTGAATGATTAATTGTCTTGCTGTACATATTTTCAATAAGTAATTCCGGCATCGAAATTTTGACATAAGTATTGCATGTATTGTCGGAAGAAATCATACCAATTTCTGGTATAAATCCAGTAGTTCGGCTGTATATTGCTAGTCGATTGTTGTTTTGACAAGTACTTCCGGCCTGTAGATACCGATGTTACCTACTTGTTTATAAATATGGAGGCCCTGTCTACCACGGTGGGTCGGGTATGCAATGGCACTAAGGAGTAGGTAGTTCTTTCTAGCAGATATTCATGTAAACTTTCAAATGTTTTATTTCATGAGGGACATGTAAGTATATGTATATTCGACGAACTTATTGACATACATAAATACATTAATAATTTATTAGCTACATTTTGCATATTGGAGTATGTCACACCCACTTAGTACGGGACAGAAAAATACTTACACAAAAGGTCAATTTTAATGAAAGGTAAAAGGTTGAGAGGTTACCTAATAGTAAAGATATCGGACTTATAATCGAGACGTGGAAATTGGATAGTACACCCACAGGAATGTATACGAAACATAACCCTTACTTTCTTTCTTTATATGTAATGAAATCTTCGAGGTCAGGAAAATTAACACTCAATTCTCCTGACAAACTAATGTTCTCTAATTTAGTTGCTAGCCTTGACATTTTTACTATTTATAAATGCTGACATTTAACAATATATATAAGAGAGTATTTAATATAATAAAATACTAACTAGGATCAACTAATTTTTATTAAGCTTCTTAAAAGCTTAAAATTGAAAATATTGTTGTTTTTGTTATTTTTATAATATATAAATAAAGCTGCAGAGCCTCATGTGAATGCTGTGCTCACTATTTTAGGAGGCATACGATATAATGTTTAAGTTTTTAGTCATACAATCTTAATATATAAAATCCTTGCGTTACTGACTGACTGACAGACACGCTACAGCCGAAACTATTGGGCGCAGGAAGCTGAAATTTGGCATGTATGTTCCTTGGGGACCATAGGGGTGCACTAAGATGGGATTTCCCGAAATTCCCACGGGATCGGCCAAAACGGGTAAATTTAAAAAAAATGCAGGCGTAGCTGCTGGCGTCCTCTAGTAAGATATATAAGTATTAAGTGTGCTTTCAGTTTGTGGGCCTAAATAAAAAAAAAATGATTTTTAATTTATGACATTTCATGCAATACGTTCTTATGTTATCCTTAACATGCTTTGCCTTACGGTTTGCGTAGATACAATGAGTCGAAGACATGCCTATACATTTAACTACGAGGCAGCTAAGTTTTTGTCCAGGATTTAACAATGTGAGGAAATCATGCCGTGAACAAGAAACCTTCTAACAGAATAATTCTGCTCTCACCCAAGCTTGATTCATTACAGCATCATTCAGAAAATGTGATTTAGCTGAATGGGATTTATAAGTATGTTGGTCACTAATGCTATATTTTACTTCCGAAAATGTGAGCGATGAAAAAGAGAGGCAGAAGATGCAAGTAAAAAGTTGTAGATAACGTTGCCAGGTGGTCGAAATACGTTTGGATTGTCAAGAAGTCCAGAGTCACGTCACAATACAATTCTTTTAAATAATCAGCTTCTCGTAACGTTCTTTAACCAAGAACATTAATAATATTTGGTTTAGTAACCATAAATCCTTTAAATATATTCTCTTTAAAATTACGGTTCATAATGGAGTGCTGGTGCCCACCTTGATGTATGGAAGTGAGTGTTGGGTATGGCAGAAAAAGCATGAAAGCAGAATTAACGCAGTTGAGATGCGTTCACTGTGTAGTATGTGTGGGGTGAGATTGATTGATAGAATTCTGAATGCAGTAACACGAGAGCGATGTGGCCTGAAAGAAGATGTTGTGACAAGGATTGAGAAAGGAATGCTGAAATGGTGTGGACACGTGGAGCGAAAGAGTGAAGAAAGATTGACGAATGAAATATATATGGCAGATACGCATGGGCAAGCCGGTTGCGGCAGACCTCGTAAGACGTTCGTCGACCAAATTGGGGACGTCTTGAAAAACGGAAAGTCCGAAGCACCCGTAACCGGCGAGCATGTATGAAAAGAGAATGAATGTAGAGGAAGCCCGTGAGGTTTGCAAGGATAGAAGCAAGTGGCGATCTGTTGTCTCTGCCTACCCCGACGGGAAAAAGGCGTGAGCATATGTATGTATGTAATATGTATGTTAAAATTACGATAAATCTCTAACGAATAGCATTCTTTTACTTAGACATTATCCCAGGTAGAGACGAGGTACGTTTTGCTTAAACAAGAAGCAAATTCAATTGTCAATCGATTCTGTACTCAGTTGGCGAGTCAATACTATTTGATGGCACCTGGTTCAATCTATTTTTACTCCGGTATAATCGTGTCAATAGCCAAGTAGACGAAATCAATCTCAAAACAATGAACCGCACTCGAATCCTCATGTTCCAAATAAGTACATCGAAAACGTACATTGTTTTAGCAATAGCCCAGGAATGAACGCAGGCTATTTATACTATGCTATTACTTTGGCTGATTTACTACTAAATTGCCTTATTATTTTCACATTGTATATTGATTGAATGTTTGTAAAATCCCACGCGGGACTTTAGTGAGACTTTATAAAAATAAAAAGAACAATTACATAAACCCAGATTGCGTATTTCTCAGTCTGTACTTACTAGATTTTATACTAGCTGACCCCGCAAACGTCATATATGGCTCTGTACTGTACCCGTGGCATATAGCGCGATGATATATTACAGCCAACCCACTGTGTTTCGTCTAGAACATGCTAGCTGGACAAAAGTCATTGTCTAATTAGCTGAAATTTATTACCTGAGCCTTTTACCAGATACCCAGGTGCCCCAATTCTGAGAATTGTTTTGGACACGTGTCAACTACTGATAAGGTAATGAGGTTAGTATATAAGGAAAGGGTAAGAAAACACCTTATTAAATGTCAGTGAGTTTAAGTTTTTTCAAAAGTGTTAGTGATGGATCTTCAAGTTAAAGGTATGTTCTTTTTATTTCTAATAAGAAAATAGGTTTACATTTCCCCATTTTTTTTAAATAGCTCGAGTTTAAAGAAGTTTGTCAAATTTTGATGATTTTCTGAATTCATTGGACTAGAAACTACTTGTACCCTCTTGTACCCGGGCTAGATTTTATATATAGCATAGCCATATCTGTTAGCTTTTAAATTTTAGTCATCTTAGCCTGCACACTTGAGTACAACTTTGTCATTTTGTCTGTTTTCTAGAATACGAATTCTCAGTCTCGAAAATGGAGTTTTTTGATGAATGGCAGAAACATGCTAAAGAGAACCGCAACAGTACACTGTATGAGTTTATAGTGATGAAACATGATCTTGTTAATATCACGGAAGCATCTGAGCGGGAAATTAAAATGACAATTGGAAGATTGTCATCCAAATACACAGAAAAATGGGAAAATGTGGGAAATGCCGTAATCGCTTCCTGACTAAGAATTCTGAGTGGTTGTCTAGGGATTTTACATTCAAAGCATCTGTCCACCTCTCAACACCATCATCATCAAGTAAGAGTTCGATTCGTGGACGTCCATCAATAGATTTTCCTGAAGCAAGTGAAAAAACGAAAAGGAGAAGCGTGGAGGACCTACTACACACGCGAGATGTAAACCAGCTAGTAGCCGCTGCTGAAATATCGGCACGATTATCCGGACATCGGAATTTGGCTACTGTGATTAAAGAAGCAAGCCATAGTCCGGCAAAGTGCCAAGAAATGAAAAGATATGTGGGTGAAAAGGTACGCGAACAACCAAGATGTTTGTCCAAAGAGGAGGCTTTGGCATATTATGTGGATGCCAAATCCACGAGTCACTCTTATAAACAAACGAGGAAATGGAGCATCAAGGCAGGACACCAGGTATTCCCATCATTTTATAGTGTTAGGCAGGCAAAAATTGAATGCTACCCTCCCGAGGAACAGATTTTTATAAGCGAAACGCGTGCAGAAATTAAACTTCAGGCGGTTTTAAATAAAACAGCTGAACGTCTAATTTGTGCACAGCGTGAAGTTTTAAAATCTGTAGATTCTGGCTCATCACTCTCCCTTGTTAGCAAGTGGGGGTGTGATGGAAGTTCCGGTCATAGCACTTACAAACAAAAATTCTCAAACAGTGAAGACACAGATGAGTTTTTGTTTATGTTCTCATTCGTGCCACTTCAGTTACGTGACAATAGTGGTAGAGTTGCTTGGCAGAATCCTCGACCATCTTCTACCATGTATTGTCGACCGATTAAGTTTATTTTCTCCAAAGAAACAACAGATTTTACTGTAATAGAAACCAATAAGATTTTGGAGGAAATAAACCAATTGGTGCCAACAATAGGTAATATAGATGGTAAAGAGATATCCGTCAGACACGAATTACTGTTCACGATGATTGATGGTAAAGTGTGCAACGCTATGACTGAAACTTCGTCAGCACTTAAATGTTACATTTGTGGAGCTACTCCTAAATTTATGAATGATGAGTCTAGGGAATTTGTTGTAAATAAGGAAACTCTTGGTTTTGGTATATCTCCCCTTCACGCTTGGATCCGGTCTTTTGAATGTTTGCTTCACATAAGCTATCGTCTTGAAGTTAAGAAATGGCAACTTCGAGGTCAAAGTGACAAAGAAAATGTGAAGCAACGTTCGGCTCGTATCCAAGAAAGGTTTAAGGTTGAAATGGGTTTAATTGTAGATAAAACAAAACCAGGATTTGGTAATACGAATGATGGGAATACTGCTCGTCGGTTTTTTGAGAATCCTGAACAGGCTTCAGATATTACAGCCAGGTGTAGATGTGACACTAATTAAGAACTTTGGCACTATCCTTAGAACTTTAGCTTCGGGTTACGATATTGATGTTATTAAATTTAATTCTTTTACACAGGACACAAAAAAATTGTATCTTAGTCTCTATTCGTGGTATAAAATGCCTGTTACTGTGCACAAAATTCTTGTGCACAGTGTAGAAATTGTGAGATCGGCTCTTTTACCTATTGGGCAGCTTTCTGAAGAAGCTCAGGAAGCGCGTAATAAGGATTATAGGAGGTTCCGGGAGCACAATACTCGAAAATATTCACGTATTGCCACGAATAGGGATTTACTTAAAATGTTGCTAATTACATCTGATCCTGTAATAAATGGCCTTAGGGAAGTGCCGAAAAAACCGACGAGTAAACTTCCTTCTGAGGTTTTAGAATTAATTATACCCCCTCCTGTAAATGTAAGGTCTAGTGTAAGTCATTGTAGTTCTCATCAAAATATGTCAGATTATATGGTAGATGATTCTTCAGAAGAAGAATTTAGTGATGCAGAATAAATAGAAGTTGTAAATAATATTTTACTAATGTTTTTTTAAGCTGTGTATCTTATCTAACTTTATTATTAGTTGTCAACATATTGTTTTTTAACTGCATATTTTTTAAGTAAAAAGTATTGTTATTGAGTAGGTAGTAATAATGCCCTATTATGTAATTAGAAGCCAAGTCCTCAGTAGCACAATATTTTATGACTATTGTTATTTTTTTTCATTGTTATTTTTTACCTGTCTGACAATAAAAGATTAATCGCTATTATATTTTTTTTTGTTGGCACACGTGACCCTACCTCCTGTTTTTTGGTGTTATATGCGCTAATACCCCATTAGAATATCATAATAAAGCCGTACGAACTAAAAAACCTCAATAAATAATTTTGTCCAGCTAGCATGTTCTAGACGAACCACAGTGCATCCTGGAGAAACTCAAAGGCTAACCAACACAAAAATAATAATTATTCAAATCAGTCCAGTAGTGCCTGAGATTAGCGCGTTCAAGCAAATAAACAAACAAACTCTTTAGCTTTATTAATTATATTAGTATAGATGTTTGTAAAGTACCTCGTGATACAGGAATATAGCGGGACTTATCATAAAACAAAAATAAACCCAGATTGCTTATTTCTCACTCTGAATTATATTAACATGTGACATCACACAAAGCGAAAGTCTTAAGGTTAGTTTATTATATCAAGAGTTGTTTACGTTTAAAGGAGAACTACCAATAACGTAGGCGATATTTATTTTAAATTAATTTTATACGCACGCAGTTGTATGTTTTTACATATTTAATCGCGATTGATATCATAAATAAGTTATCAACAATGTGGACTAATAGAACAAATATTAAATCATTTGATAATATTTAAGGCCGTAGGACGAAGAAGGATGTTGATTAAAGGTTTTAAATAAAGACTAACTATTATATGCGTAGGCACTGAACCCTTTTTACGTCCTTCAGAAGAGACGCATCATGACTGCAATGCGCACGAAATAGCTTCACATCGAATTTGTTTCACAACATCTAAGATTAAGTACATGTAGAGAACTAGTGTCGGATTAAGGCCTTGCCACACGGCACAATTTTACGTCCAACTTGACTAAATCACTTGCTGAAATCGGGACGTGTAGACGCCAGTCGTCCAACTCAAGCTCATCGGTTGGGCGGAATGAAAATCAGTGATTTGATTGTGTCGTGTAGACGGGCAAAGCCAATTCGATTGAAAATTTGATCAGCGGTAAAATTGTGCCGTGTGGCAAGGCCTTTAGGTACTACGCAATTTCCAAGACGAGTTCGAGTTGATCTTTAAATATATTTCATTAAAATTACATGTGTTAATATTCCATAATCGCCGATCAATAACCTCTCAGGGCAAATCTGGAATACTGTCACACATTCTTAAGTCAATAATTATAAAGTCTCATAGATAGTCGGATCGATATAATAAGCTTTATTGAGTCGTCATTGTGGCAAAAAGTGTTCTATAGTGAGTAATTACATATTTTTAACTACTCGGACATATTTTAGGATTCTGTACAGAAATGCTTCACTTTCAACTTCTTATCGATTTAATTTGATTTAGGTTATGGAAAATGTACTTATATACCACGTAGGTATTAGCTGAATTAACCTTTTAAATGTTTACTTTTCGCAAAAAGCATCTCTTGGGTATCTTTACAGAACGCTGAGCTGTCAGCATAAACCCTTTTCCTACCTATCTACCAGAATCTAGATGTCATCTTTTATAGCACGAAAACGGATTTGTTGT
Source organism: Euclidia mi (assembly GCA_944739405.2). NCBI lineage: Eukaryota > Metazoa > Arthropoda > Insecta > Lepidoptera > Erebidae > Euclidia > Euclidia mi. Next base: position 16,779,063 of record OX123197.2, read on the forward strand.
TTTTACATGCTTCCGCACTTACACTGTCTCTTTTACGTTTCCATGGCCTCAGGCGGCTCAGGCCTATTGAAAATAAAATAAGGGGTATTCCTGAAAGCGCAACTATTTTTGAGCGCAACTAAAAAAGCGCAACTACTTTATTCCACAAAGCGCAACTAAATATCAAGATGCAATAGTGCTGGTTAATAACAAACGGAAAATATCGATAGTTGATAAGACAGGACATTTTAGTATACTTTAGCTGTTGCTGTGCGCCTGAATTTTACCTATACCATCCAGTGCTTTATTTCTGATTCATGACCCTAAAACCAGGTTTTTATTAAGCTACTAACTTCTGTTCATTTATGTTACCCTGGTACTTTTCAAAACATTTTACTGATTGATATTTGTTACCAGATTCTATAAACACTTCTAACCTCTGTTCATTTCTGTTATCCTGGTACGTTTAAAAATGGTCACCATAATATAATAAATAACAAATGTACAGACGATTTACAAATCCTATCGATAGTAAATAGTCCTTTAAGAATGTGTTATGTCCCTTCACTATTTTTCGACGTGGTTGCGCTTTGTGAAATAAAGTAGTTGCGCTTTTTTAGTTGCGCTCAAAAATAGTTGCGCTTTCAGGAATACCCCGAAAATAATCCTATAAAATCCATTTGCATGTTTATTATGAAGTATTATGCACCACATCACATCTTCTTAATATATAAAATCCTTGCGTTACTGACTGACTGACAGACACGGTACAGCCGAAACTATTGGGCGCAGGAAGGTGAAATTTGGCATGTATGTTCCTTGGGGACCGTAGGGGTGCACTAAGAAGGGATTTCCCGAAATTCCCACGGGATCGGCCAAAACGGGTAAATAAAAAAAAAATGCAGGCGTAGCTGCTGGCGTCCTCTAGTCATGAATAATCTTCATTAAGTAGCGTGCAATAACATAGAGTAACGTTTGTGGATGTTTGCCAAAACTGCTGATTATTGTTCAAATTCAATGTAATCTAGAACCGCGCTCGTTTTATTGATAACCTTCACTTGCGTATTACAAGTAAGGCTACACTATAATAACTATAAGTACAAATACAAAAGCCGAGAGCGACTTTTTAAATGACGACGAGAGACAGTATGTTGAAAAGTATTCACTGTTTATCAATACTTATACAGTAGTAGCACATGCCATTCTTAACCGTTTATAGTGTAACCGGTATAGAGATACTGTTTTATGCGGACATTACCTATGCAGGAGTTTTAAAAATAATTATTAAGCTTTTAACAGTTAAATTTAAAGGTCAATCGCGGCGGTAGGCGTTCTTCCTGCTTGCCCGTCGATTACCGCCATACAAGCGAAAGGGAGACAAGACAAAGTCACAGTATTCCTTTGTCTAAACTTTAAGTGAACCCACGTATAGTGCGTTTGTAGGCGAACTTGCCGCACCATAGTTACGAAACTTAGACAGTATTAGAACCTGTTCCTTCATCAAGTGAACCAAGACTCAAATAACATCCGTATAACATACTCCTTGACGAGAACCTTATTGACTGTAATGTTATGTAAACAATAAGAACCGCTCAGGGACGGTCAATCACATCGAATTAGCAGTTTATGTGTTCAATGACATCTCACGTAAAAAATAATGATAAACATAAAAGTACGTTAGTACTATTAATTATTCTGTGATAAAAGTAAAGATAATTTCGCAGAATTAGCTTTTATTTTTAGCTCTTTGGGTACGTGACAGGATTAGCACCAAACCAGAATATTAACTTTCTCCTAGTTAAGAACTCGTACCTCGACTTGACAAACAAGTCGGACTTTCAAAGTTCAGTATACCTACTTCAAAGCATTAAGTAACTTGAAGCAATAATATTGTTCGAGAATGAGTTTTGTTTACAGATAGAATGTTTACGTAATAAGCAAAGGAAAATATAACCGTCAACTGCTTAACAAGTTCTGAAACGGTAGTTTCGTAAAACGCGTCACGCGTTTCGTTAATATAAAGTTAATGTTATTCATATAAAATAAGACGTCACGAGCATCCTGGTAATTATTTAATACAATTAAAATTCCGTAATCGTGTAGTCCATTTTTTTGTAGATAAAAGTTGTATTTTTCGTAAAAATATAAGTAATCCTTCCTTGAATCCTTATATAGGGATTCAAGTGCCTGTGTCAGAATAAACGGGACCTACACGGACTGGTTTTAACATTGATCGTGGTGTTAGACAGGGATGTGTAGCATCTCCTTGGCTGTTTAATCTGTTCATGGACAGTTGTTTGACTGATCTGAAGAGTCTGAATGTGGATTAAGAATGGGTGGGTCAGTGTTTAAGACCCTGCTATACGCTGACGATCAGGTTCTATTTGCATCGTCAGCGTTGGATTTGCAGCAGATGGTCACCGTAATGAATGAGGCGTATAAGAAGAAAGGTATAAAAGTGAATGTTAACAAAACCAAAGTCATGGTCATAGAGAGGGATAATAGTGTAACTGAATGTGAGGTAATGATAGGAGATGAAAAAGTGGAGCAAATGAACGAGTTTGTGTATTTAGGGTCTTTGTTTACGAGAGATGGAAAATGTGAGGGAGATATTGAAAGGAGATTGAAAGCAGGAAATTGTGTGAATGGCGCCTTACAGTCCATCATCAGCAATGGTGTTATCCCAAAGCAAGATCGCCTTGCTATACTGCAGAGAGTTTTGGCGCCAACACTGATGTATGGTAGTGAATCATGGGTATGGCAGAAGAAGCATGAAAGTAGAATCAATGCTGTGGAGATGAGAGCTTTAAGGAGTATGTGCGGAGTAAGCCAGATTGATAAAGTGAAAAACAGTGTGATACAAGAGAAGTTTGGTCTAAAAGAAGATGTAGTGACAAAGGTTGAAAAAGGAATGTTGCGTTGGTTTGGACATTTGGAACGGATGGATGAAAGAAGGAATACGAAAGGAGTGTATCGTGCGAGAATGAATGGAAATGTCGGTAGGGGACGCCCTAGGCGGACGTACGCCGACCAAATAGGTGACGTACTGAAAAAGGGCCAAATTAAAAGTACCCATAACCGACGCGCATGCATGATGAGGTTAATGAATGTCGAGGAAGCGAAAGAAGTATGTTTGAACCGAAGCATGTGGCGTTCTATAGTCTCTGCCTACCCCTATGGGAGACAGGCGTGACGATATAGATAGATAGATAGATATAAGTAATATCGATGGTTTTGGTTAGGCTTAATTTTCATTTAAATTTTATTGAATAAAATATGTACTGATCCCTTATATTTCGTGACTAACGAATTAGTTTGCATCATATTTTCGTATGTATGCCATAATATACAGATACTAGATGAGCCCGCGGTTACACCCGCTTTATTTAAGGCTACTGCTCCGCTCCAGTGGCTCATAGCGTGATGTTATATAGCCTTCCTCGATCAATGGGCTATCTAACACTAAAAGAATTTTTGAAATCGGTCCAGTAGTTCCTAAGATTAGCGTGTTCAAACAAACAAAAAAGAAACTCTTCAGCTTTGTAAATTAGTATAAGATTAGAATGACCTACTAATTAAAGGTTGTGGATGCAAAGGGTTTACAATAAAATGATTGCAGTTCGCAAGATCACACAATGTAAGTACATATATCCTTTGAGGTAGATGAACTGACAATGCGAAATTGACATTATTAACAAAAACAAGCACGGGTCAACATACCTGTAAGCACTTGATAAATTAATGTTTAAATATTGACACCAACAATATTTTAAGTTTTAAATTCTAATGTGTTATATTGGTAAGTATATTACTTATTTGACATGTCCACATAACTTGTGAATTCTAAGAAACACTAATGTATGCCGATTATAAGTATTAAGATATAAGTAATGAAATATCAACAAATTATATTTAGTCGTTATAAATGTTACAGGTGATTGAATGGTTATTTTTAACAAACACCTACTTAAGCATCATCGTTACAATTTATGAAAAAGCATCAAAAGCAAGGGCACCTTAGTACCTAAGCCTGAGCATAGCACTGATAAGACATTCTTAATTGACGATTTAGTAATAAATATTGCTACAGAACCTTACTAAGTATTTTGTATTGGAAATATATACTTATTAATTCACTAATACTAGGAACTAGAAATCACTTATCTGCCCAATCCAACGCTGTCAAGAAAATTTATTTAAATAGAATATTTAAATGTCACACTAGGTATAATGAGAATTATAATTCCAGCTCTTTGCATAAGAACTTGCCCATCAGTGTAATAACAATGTGTCTTGGGGTGAAAGTATTGCAACATGATCCGTGATAATGATAGACTTCGTGTTCATTCGGCTAAAACAGCTTTACTCTCACTTAAAATCCTACTAATTCAAAAAAGCTATATTTTATATTGATGATTTTCTTAGTGATAAAACTATATAGGCACAATAATTACTATGTTATTATATTGTTATCATATCAAGGGTGCCTAGGGTTCCCATCAAGAACTTAGGGTCCCAAGCCAACCTCACCTGCAAGTGGTGCACCTGCCGATCAACGGACGAGGCTTTGGCAAACAAAATATCCCGATAAGCGACAATTAGCTCGCCACCTATTACGTGGGATCAAAACACTGGCGAAAAGTGGGCGTTTAATATGCCTCTGCCTACCCCTTTGGGGAAACAGGCGTGAGTCTATGTATGTATGTATGTATGTTATCATAAACCAGATTATTACTTATTTTAAATTATAATTATTGACTTGTCATTTTATAATGTATCCACAACCTAAGACTATTACTGTAATTATTTTTTATATACTGCTTGACATTTTACTATTACTTTGACATTATTTCTTTTTTATTATTTGACATTTTTATTGCTTTATTTTAATTTGATTATCTTTTTTAAATTGTTCGACATATCCTTTTATTGTTTGTTACCGGTATAATTTCACTATTGTTACCTACTTCTCAAAGCCACAACAGCCTTCCTTCATAACATTGCAATTAATTTTAAATTATTTCATTAATAAATATTCTAATTGGTCTCAACTATATTTATACATGTGATAATAATGTTAGAAACTAATCATGTGTTTGTATTTAGCTGTTAAGTATATTTAATGTTTATTATTTAATCTTTGCACGCCACATGTGGCAGAATATGTTGTACAATCTAAAAACTGACAAACTGTAAAATGTATTCTAGCAAATAAAGGATTGATTGTTTGATTGAACATATACTAATAATAGAATCGTATGACGTAAATTGACATTACCATATTATAATTAGACACCTAAATTAAATTAATACTGTATGCTGATGTATACAGTATTAATTTTATTTGTGTGGTATGAAGCATTGTACAGAAAATCTTGAAGCAAAATTGTTTACCGCTAGTATAAAATTGTAGTACAAAATTGCCCAGACAGTAAGCAGTAAAAGAATTCTGTACAAACAAGTGGAGAGGAAAATAAAACTACAAGGTTATGCAATGATCTAGCTAGATAGACATTTACAGACAAGAAAACATGTAGCTATTATTTACTATGGTGAAAAATAAATTTTGGCTCTATGCCATCACATTGTAAATATGCATGTATCCATTTACAATAACAAAGCAGATGTGTTATCATATTTAGGAAGTATAATAATAATTGGTGTTTTGTTAGTGTTAAAAGAAAAAAAAAATAGTTTTCTTTTTGTATTCCTCACAACAAAGTATTTTAAAAAATTAAATTAAAATAGTCTCACTATTTATTATGCCAGATTATTTTGATGCCACATTAAAATAAGAATAATTATAGGTATCACATTGTAAAAATGGAACCATAAATATTATCTTTTTCATAAACATGTTTTGCAGTTCAATAAACCATATCTAGAATGTTTAAGTATCTGATAACAAAACATAGGTAGCGCCTAATTTGCATGACACAGATATTAGCACTGATAAGATTAGTGGTATGCAATCAACTAATGGGCAAGGGTGCTTTGAGGGACCTACAGTAATTGTAGGTAAACATCAATAGATAAACAATCAACTGGTCTAAATTAAAGCTATTGAAAGAAGTTGTGAATGTAGATACTCACCCACATACAGAGCGGCTCCTGCATCATAAACGACATGACATCTACGAACTGCTCAGTGATGTTCTTGGTTCCATTAGCGGCATGCACCGGTACCCCTGCCATCATCAGCTTAGCTTCGGCATCGCCCGGCTCTGCCATCGCTTCTTGCCGGCCCTGCGTCGCGTTCACACGCCAGTTCGGATCACTAGTCACACTCAACGCGTAATAAACAGCTATCGAAAGTAGCGAAACACTTCCCGCGGAGTAAACCTTGAGATTCGGCAAGGGCAACCTGTCTACCAGTGTCACAGGCATGACGGACACACTATTATTGTAATCTAACGCGGCAAATAAACACTTACACCACACCACAATTTAGAACATAATGACATTGGACTGTTTTATAGTGTAGTTTTTATCAAAATAAGCAGACACGAATCATCAAACGCACTAGACATATGAACTGGGTTACCATTCTATTGAAATTGAAATAACTATTTCCCTACTTATCAATAAAGATAGACCACCACTTACTATCAGCAAAACTTTATAAAACGCTACTTTACTATAATTTTATTATGTGAATTAATTACCTTGAATAATTTTGTGAAATATTTTGTCTGTTATCTTTTACCTTAAGAGGTAGATACAAAATTGCAGTTACGGTAATACCTAATTCGTATGCAAAGATTATCAGCAATGAACACAATTCTACATAATTAAAAAAAGAAATGGTTGGCGGTTTGGTAGTAAATTCACCAATTTGCGTCTCAAGCCCTTAGAAACTACAAAGAACATGTATTTTATTTAAAATAACACACGGGTGTGTTTACACTATTTTGGGAAAAACAAAATGTGGTACTTTTAAGATTTCATATGGTATCACAACTTGCTAGGTATTCGTTCAAAAACAATTAATAAATATTTGTTGTGAGTATCTAAGCAACCATTGAAGTTAAATTGGAAATTATATTTGCATTATAACCTTTGCACATACAAAGCTTATAGATAAATTATATTTTAAATAAATTAAAATAAATAGTTAAAACAGTTGAAACATTTGTTGTGGTGAATAGATTTTGAGACGAAAAAATCAATATCAAAGCTGAAACCAGCTGACACACAGAGCTGACATAACTATTATAGCTCAGTTTTGACAACAATTTATCCCTTTCTTTCTTACAACAACAGAGTAAGATACACGATAATTTCAGGCTAAAAATAGGCGTATTTGTGAATAAATCGATATCACAACACAAGCCTCGCCTTCGCCTTCCATTACAGTTCGGCTCTCTCATAGATGTTTCTATTATGAGGTGTTGTAAATTGTAGTTTTTGTAATTTTATAGCGTTAATCAATAAATAACTATGTCTGAGAGGGATTACGCACCACTGAGCATAGCTTGCGTTCGCGGGCTGTGCGACAAGATATATGACAAGCGCAAATTTGCTGGCGTTGAAATAGAAAAGTAAGTATTTGCTAAATTGCTACGAAAATTTTCATTTGCATTTACAAAACAATTAGTACAGTATTCTCACGCATCAAATTATGCTAGGCTGCTTAGTCGGTTGGTCTCCTGCAATATGGTACATTACGTGCGTTTAATGTATTGATTTTTCTTGCGATGGCAGAATGGTGAAGGACTTCAACGATGCGAAGAATACCAGTCAAATTAAGCGCCTGATCCGGGTGCTTGGGCAAGACCTCATGTCCTCAACAAACCCTAATGTGAAGAATGGGGCACTCATGGGATTATCCTCTGTTGCTGTGGGATTGGGGAAGGTCAGTAATTGTGTAACAACTTAGCAAAAGATCTATTTAAATATGTTTTTTGGTTGCACATAATAATATGGTACAACAAAGGTTATTTTTTTTGGCTGATTGCTCTATATTATACTGTACAAGATTCCTCTCCAACTTCAGCTTTTTAAAATGTTGATGAAAGGTATTTTGTTTTCATCCAAATAGTAACCTACCATTGTACCAGATCTATCTATTTCTGCATAATTCCATTATGACCACTCAAACATAGGATCATTTCGCCTGTTCGCGTCCATTTAGTGCAGTTGGCAAGTTTGAAGGAGAAAATAAAAATGTTCCAGCAAATTGATTCAATGATAAATTTATGTAATGCGTTCATTATATAGTCTATTTTAATAATAACTTTCAGTTTTGTTTGAAACTTGTTGTGTTTTTTTTTTTAAATAGACAAACTTCAAAATATGGCATTTTACCCAGTTTGCCTCCAAAAAATCCAAAATGCGTCCACCTGTGGACCAGTTCGCGTCCACCAGCTTAGTCTTAACAATATCAGCCTTATAATCCTTCATATAAGGGTCATATTGTTAAGACAATCTAAAGAAAGATTGGCATATAACAATTTCTACATTTAAGATTAAAGTTATAAAAAGTCTACATTATTATCATTATTAAATCACTTTATAGAAACTATAAATAACTATTTATTGTTCTCAACATCGATGGAACTTAAAATCAAAGATAAAAAAAATATAACGATACATGTTGTCCAATATTGTGGTCTTCAGAATAGCATAATTTTTACATAATTATGTACATATTTGTCTTATCGATTTCTTCTTCTCACGAATATCACAAAACGCTTTCTATTATTAATCATCTTTTGTATTTTTTTTCCTTCTTCTTTCTTGTCTCCTAAGAACTCATCTTGAATAGAAAAAAATATGGAATAAAAGAAATTAAATGTAATAATTCAATTTTAAACTCAGTCTTAATCAAAAATGCATTTTAAATTATAAAAAAATATATATTTATATAGAATGTATTTATGCGATCATTTCTATTTCATGAAAATATGGACGCAATTTGCTTTAATATTATCCCTTGCAGGTATAGTTTGCGTCCACTTGTGATCGATTATTATATCGATTGTATCTTTTATTACAATCATAATAATGTGGACGCAAATTGGTCATTACAATTGCATACTATTAATGTTAAAATAAACAAAATCCCAATTTCTCTCTCATATTTTAATGACATAAAAATAAACAACTAAAGAAATCATAAATAGACGAGTTCGCGTCCATTGTGGACGCAAAGTGGAAGTTTTATAAATTCGGTGTTGTAATTCGCGTCCACCTTATTTTAATTGTTAACTATAAAAAAAAACAAGCTAATTCATAATTCATACTTTTCGTCTTTTCATTATTAATGTCTAGAAACAGCTATGTATCATAAAATTCACATAAAACAATAAAATACTTACCGTCAAACACGCCGCTGCACACTATTTTTTTATTTATATCCCGCGCATCTGCACTCTTTTGTTGAACAACCGAGATTAACAAATTTTTTTAAACAGGATTAGCTGGGCGCACGGAACTTTTGTCTATTTGTGCGTGTCTCTTATACGTCGAGGTATTGGCGATACTGACTTTTCATTTTATTAGTGTGTTAGTATTCTTATTTCCGAGCATTTTTAAAGGGAGGTCCGCAAAATGGACGCGAATAGGGGGATGGACGCGAACAGGCGAAATGACTCTACCTACAAACTTTCATTACTATTTGAAAATCTTGGATGCCACAACTAATGCATCAAGAGCTCTAGAGTCTAGATTGTTTTCTTTTAATGTTAATATAAAAATAAACCATGATAAACCTGTGAATATTAGTTTTTCTCAATAGGGGTCCACTTACTAGTCTAACTGGATTTGGCTGAATATTAGCTTTTCGACAGAGTAACTGCCTGTCTGACCTCTGTCACAATTCAATACACATAACTCTGAAAAGTTATTGGTGCGTACTGTGGCTCCGATCCCAATACCCTCTGCATGGCAGTCTGTTGGTATCTCCACTAGGCTATCGCTGTCTTGATAGGATGACTATTGAACATTGCAACCTTTGTAAGAACCTTGGGATAAAGAAAACTTAACGATTCATTGCATGAATCCCATGCAATTAATTATTAAGTTCTTTCTAAACAAGTTTGCAAAGGCAGCTACTAACTAACTATACACAACGGCTGTTGAAATTTATGTAGAGTGTATATCTGATATGATTGAAATGAACTGATTGTACAATGTAATATAAAAGCAGATGTCCCAACAATTACAACAAAGATTTTTTATGATGACTCACATATTTGTTCAGCTTATCAGCAGCAGCATAATTTAAAGTGATAGTTCTGGTTTATCTGGTAGAGAGCCCTGATGCTAGTTCTCTGTTGTTTTTTATTACAGTGGGTACGGTACTTATCTAGTAATTTTTATATGCCTAAATAGTCTACATCTATGTTATTAGTAAATAACCAATTGCTGGTATGAAATTACCTAGGAACTCCATAACATTACTGAAGATTCTTTTGGAAATGTTAGCCTTATCCCCATCTCATATAGCCTATGTCTTTTAATTTCTCACCCTAGGTGTTCTATATTATGCCAGGTAAACCTTAATGATACAATTTTTCTCCTTAGGGGTGTATCGAGTACCTGCCGGAGTTGATTCACCCTATAGTGGCGTGCTTCAGTGAGAGCGAGTCGCGGGTGCGGTACCAAGCTGCCGAGGCGTTGTTCAACGTGCTCAAGATAGCAAGGGCCGCAGCCCTTGCACACTTCCCACTTGTGTTTGATGCACTAGCGCGGTTGGCGGCTGACCCTGAGCCACAGGTCAAGCAGGGAGCTGAGCTGCTTGATAGACTTGTAAAGGTAAACTACTTTTTTATACTTATTTCAAATTTTAGTCCATGTCTAGTTACTTTAGAAACATACCTAGTACCACAACAATTTGCCTAATGTCAAGCAGTGAAGATGTTAGTAACTGACAGTTTTCCAAAAGAACGTGTTTGCCAGCGTCGCGTCGGACTGAACATGTTTGGCAAAAGGATAAGGTTATGTTGTTTGGACAGGTTTTGCAACTACCCGGAGTTACTACCCAGTAACTCTTTATGTTGTCATAAAGCTCTTAAGGCTACCCTTAGTCTACTGTCTGCTGAACAAAAACTGTTTTTGTTCTGAATTTGCATAATACAATTTGGACTAATTTATTTAACCAAGCTATACAAATACAAGTGGTTTAAAACTTGTAACTATCACAAAATAAATATGCATTACTTAATGCGTCTGCTCCATGTGTCGTTACCCTTGCCTTTATGTCCTCGTAAAACAAATACACTTGAAAATGTTATCATCAGTTTGATGCATTTGGTTCTGTACCTATAGTTATATTATTATTATTTTTTTTTATTTATTTATTTGGGACAAAAAACAACAGTACAATAAATATTAACATGATTTACAATTAACTATTCACAATGTACTGATTATACTGCCAATAACATTATCCACATATTACTATACAATAAAATTATAGTAAAATGGGGCATGCTAGGATCATTTCGCCTGTTCGCGTCCATTTAGTGCAGTTGGCAAGTTTGAAGGAGAAAATAAAAATGTTCCAGCAAATTAATTCAATGAAAAATGTATGTAATGCGTTCATTATATAGTCTATTTTAATAATAACTTTCAGTTTTGTTCGAAACTTGTTATGTTTTTTTTTAAATTGACAAACTTCAAAATATGGCATTTTACCCAGTTTGCGTCCAAAAAATCCTAATTGCGTCCACCTGTGGACCAGTTCGCGTCCACAAGCTTAGTCTTAACAATATCAGCCTTATAGTCCTTCATATAAGGGTGATATTGTTAAGATAATCTAAAGAAAGATTGGCTTTTAACATTTTCTACATTTAAGATTAAAGTTATAAAAATTCTACATTGTTATCATTATTAAATCACTTTATAGAAACTATAAATAACTATTTATTGTTCTCAACATTGATGGAACTTAAAATCGAAGATAAAAAAATTACGATAGGTACATGTTGTCCAATATTGTGGTCTTCGGAATAGCATAATTTTTACATAATTATGTACATATTTGTCTTATCGATTTCTTCTTCTCACGAATATCACAAAACGCTTTCTTTATTTAAACATCTTTTGTATTTTTTTTCCTTCTTCTTTCTTGTCTCCTAAGAACTCATCTTGAATAGAAAAAATATGGAATAAAAGAAATTAAATGTAATAATTCAATTTTAAACTCAGTCTTAATCAAAAATGCATTTTAAATTATAAAAAAAATATATATAGAATGTATTTATGCGATCATTTCTATTTCATGAAAATATGGACGCAATTTGCTATAATATTATCCCTTGCAGGTATAGTTTGCGTCCACTTGTGGTCGATTATTATATCAATTGTATCTATTATTACAATCATAATAATGTGGACGCAAATTGGTCATTACAATTGCATACTATTAATGTTAAAATAAACAAAATCCTAATTTCTCTCTCATATTTTAATCACATAAAAATAAACAACTAAAGAAATCATAAATAGACGAGTTCGCGTCCATTGTGGACGCAAAGTGGAAGTTTTATAAATTCGGTGTTGTAATTCGCGTCCACCTTATTTTAATTGTTAACTATAAAAAAAACAAGCTAATTCATATTTCATACTATTCGTCTTTTCATTATTAATGTCTAGAAACAGCTATGTATCCTAAAATTCACATAAAACAATAAAAAAATTACCGTCAAACACGCCGCTTCACACTATTTTTTTATTTATATCCCGCGCATCTGCACTCTTTTGTTGAACAACCGAGATTAACTATTTTTTTAAACAGGATAGGCTGTTCGCACGGAACTTTTGTCTATTTGTGCGTGTCTCTTATACGTCGAGGTATTGGCGATACTGACTTTTCATTTTATTAGTGTGTTAGTATACTTATTTCCGAGCATTTTTAAAGGGAGGTCCGCAAAATGGACGCGAATAGGGGGGTGGACGCGAACAGGCGAAATGACCCTACGTAACATCTAAAATTAGAATTACAATTGCATATACCTATTTATTAATAGATTATTAGATACATTTGATCAAATAAAATTTAAAAATAATAATTCACTTTTACAATTAAAACAGGTTAAAGTACGTATTGTAATATATAAAAAATAAATAAATATTAAGTGGTGATGAAAAACTATTTAAAAGATTTTGGAAATAAAGAGATGTAAATGTAAATGTGTGTTTGTTATGAATATAAGGCATAACCTATCCTGTAAGGTTTAAAGTTGAAATTAAACATGTTATGGAATTCATAAACATTTATTTTTATAAATTGTGGATTGTATCATAAAGAAAATACAGAATTTTTAAATAAAATAAGTTATATCGGGCGCCAGATACAATCCCAGAAAATACAAAATTTGCCAGATAAGTCAGTGATAGAGTACAATATGGACATTTGATCTCAAGTCAGGGCGACCTAGCCGAGATGGTAGATACAATAATTTTGTATGGTCGATGGCATTACAACTTATAAATTAGCATACAAATTGAAATTGAGGCTTTCTAGATTTAAAGTTGTTGTAAAGGAATTTAGTCTAATTTAAGTTAATTTGTGGTTATTTAGAATTACTTGAAATTGCGTTGAGGTGGAAAAATAATAAAAAAAGGTTACCTGTTTTAGATATACTTAGGTAATTAAAATACGAAAAGAAAGAATGTGCACCGTCGTGACCACGTGGTATGCTTTGCCCACTTCATGTCCACGACGAAAACAGCATCACGGCGTGCCGAATCCAGATAGCACGGCGGATTTTAAACTATATCCAGAAAAAAAACGCCATAGGCGTTATTCCAGAATAATAATTCCTTCAGGCGAATGAAAACATGCTCCGGAAGTATTCTTAAACGTATCAATGTGTCTGTAACAAATAGGATACATCGAAATTGTACAAATGATCCGGACAAAATCTAACGACGCGAAGAAAACCAATCAAATAAACAACTCTTACCATATTGGCGAAATACAACAATATATAAGCCGATCCACGGCTTCTAAATATTAAGGTGGCTTTTAGTACCACATTTTAATGCGATTAATCCATAATTTTTGGATTATTGAAGCGACGCCGTCTAATTCGACGTACGTTCAGAGAGGAAAGTGACCATGACAGTTTTGCCATAGACAAGGTAAAAAAATTAATAATAGGGAAGCCCATTAACAAAATACCATATGTATCGACAGAAAATCGACTAATACCAACCGAACACGCGAAAAAGGAATCCGCATAGGCGTACTGTAATGCGAGATAAAATCGATGCGTTACAGTATGTTTATATAAATGTATTACATTGAAGTTGTTACATTACTTAAAATAGCCAGTAGACACTTTCTATATTTATTAGCAGAATTCATGAATATATCTGTGCTGTCAAAATATGTATTATAATTATGTACAAGCTGTTGCAAAGGTGCTCTTAACCCAGCGTTTGTTTTAGGAACAAGATTAGAGATAATCGCTAAGAGACGATGCGGGCGAACCTGTCTGCGCATGACTGTTCTTGGGACTATGTAACACAAATTATTTGTTAATTCTAAGCAGTCATACTTGTTATGAATTATTCCATGCAAGAACATAGTTCCAAGTAGAAGCCTTCTCGCTTCCAAAGACAACAAATTATATTTTAGGAGCAAATAATCATATGACTGATAGCCGTGACAGTACCTATAGTGAAGTGCACGCAAGAATTTTTTTTGAACATTTTCAATAACTTCGCTGTATTTATTATAATAAGGATTCCAAATCATGGTAGCGAATTCGAGACAAGATCTTACTAATGTTATATAAAGATGTTTGCAAGTATTAGCACAGAATAGATAGTTCTTACGAACAGAAGCACCACTTCGCAAACCAATTTATAGAAATGGCGACTCTTGCTACTAAGCAAGAAAGTGCAATTCAGCTCGCATGAGCACTCAGTACCTAACGCGATATTGACCTAACTATTCCCGCTCTTTTCTAACACATAACGCTGTCGCTGTCTGGCGCGGAGTGGCGCGTTAGGGTTGTCGACTTGCCGCTGCTACTATAATATTTGTTCATCGTCTATCGACCTGCTTGACCACGTACCTAATAATAAATATTTAAACTATAAGTATCCTATCCCACTATTGGAGCTAGTAGAACGAAAACCACAAAAATTCTGGTGGTTTACATTTTCACTATACTAATTCTTAGTTATTTCCTAAACGCGTGGACCGATTTACATGATTCAAACAGATAAAATGGTTTTTGAACTAGATCTTTAATGTGACACCATAATCGTTGAGATATCTCAACAAATAAAAAGTACAATTTTCAAGTTGCTCTCGTAAAATAAATAAAAACAAAATTTCAAGTTGCTTTCGACACACATCCGTTAAATGAGCAATACTTTGCACCAGACTTGTGATGTGAACATTTTTGTTGTTCACTATTAAAATTCACGTTATTAGCTAGCCCTGCGCGCGAGCGGTGACGACGCGGCGTGGAAGCCGCGCGAAAGTGTAGGCACTTATCGCTGTAGGTACGGCCGAGTGAAGGAGGCCTGGTATTAGGGCTTTTAAATTCTTTTGTATTGCGCATGACAAAACCGTACTTCTTAAATGCCGATTTGACAATGTTATCCACATGAATATCAAAATGCAGCTTAGAGTCTAGAACGACACCTAGGTCTCTTAGTGAACTTACTTTAGTTAATGGTTGATCATTTAAGAAATATGTGCTATTGTGAATATTTTTATTTTTTGTAAAA
Organism: Euclidia mi; assembly: GCA_944739405.2. Taxonomy (NCBI): domain Eukaryota; kingdom Metazoa; phylum Arthropoda; class Insecta; order Lepidoptera; family Erebidae; genus Euclidia; species Euclidia mi. The sequence continues at coordinate 16,794,738 of OX123197.2, forward strand.
GATATTGTATTAAATTTTGGCAAGCTCAGGAATAGTTTATTTTCTCTACAGTAATTTGCTAACCGATTTAAATCATTCTGAAAAAGTCTTGTGTCATTAAGGTTGTTAATAGTCTTATAGGCTTTAAGGTCATATGCGTGTAACAAAAATTTGGAATGTAAGAAACACATATCAATATCATTAATAAATAATATAAATAATAAGGGGCCCAAAATGGATCCTTGAGGGACACCAGATGTTACAAAAAATTTATCTGATTGGAAGCCATTAATTACTACTTTTTGCGTACGGTTGGTTATGTAGGAAATAAACCATCGCAAAAGATTTCCATGAATGCCATTAAAGGCGATTTTGTTTAACAGCAATTCATGGTCCACCTTATCGAAAGCTTTTTGAAAGTCTGTGTATACTGCATCAGTTTGACAACGATTATCCATATTTTCGAAGAGGTGGTTGACAAAGTGGGTTAGATTGGTAGCTGTTGATCTATGTTTGACAAATCCATGTTGTTGCTTGATAATTATTTTATGTAAGAGTGGATAGATTTCGTTATGAATCAGTCTTTCAAAAAGTTTCGATAAGGCGGACAAAATAGAGATAGGTCGATAATTTTCGACTTCATTCCTGGAACCCTTCTTAAAGACAGGTGTCAGATTCGCCTCTTTCCAGATTTCTGGTAATTTGCCCTCATTTAGACACTTACGGAAAAACATATGAATTGGTAAATAAATATGATCGTGATCATTATATATAAAATGTTTACGCAATTTACATGTTGAGTTGTTAAACATATCAGTACTTAATAGTACTTATTATCTTGTTGTCGTCATCCCTATCTACGTTCAATAGGTAGTTTTTTTTTATTATATTTTTTTTTGTGTCGTGTTGGAAAATCCTCGTGGAGTCCCTCCGCCCGGGGGAAGGCCGAAGGGGACTGTCAGACTCTTACTGACTAAAAACCAACCCGTGTTTCTCATGTACCCATGTGTCGGAGGGTCGGGTATCACCGAAGCATTCCTCGCAACCCCCCGACGGGTATTGGCCCGCCAGATGGTCAGGCGGGTCCCGAACAAAACCCCCTTGGCGGCGGATGAAGGTGTTGGGCTCCGCCGCCGAAACAGCCAGCGGCCACAGAGGATAGGGACGACGGAAACGCAACACCACAACTCCTCTTCCTCTGCGGCCCCACCGCGACGCCACGATGGTGCGCCCCCATTTGGTCGCGGGAGATAGGGCGCGCGGCAACGCAACACGGACACTCCTCTCCTCCCGCGACCGCACTCGACTGCGAGGGACAGACAGAACTGTCCCCCGCACCCGCACTTTGGGACGCATCCTACGCAGGCCTCACCCAAGCCCACGTGGAGCGTCCCCTCCCGGGATCCCGCTTAGCTTCACCGTGGGTGTACCTGAAACCCACGGTTATTGAGGCCTCTCCCACCACGACAAGGTGGAGATTCCACAGGGCGGAATAGGTAGATGACAGTTTTAAGACCCCCCTCACATTAGGCATGCGCTCGGAGGTCGGCCTTACATGGATATTTTTTATCTTCTCCTGTTTTACCTATTCTATATATACTTAGGCGCATTTGCAAATACTAACATAATAAATCTTTTTAGAATTTAATTCAATATTACGTAACATATTTTTCTTTTACTTTTTCAATCGGTCTTTAGGAATGGCGTTTACCTATTTATTTTAGTAAGTAAAGTAAATCACTCTATTTACATTTTTTATGTGTCTTCTAGCGTCTTGGGTAGTAATATTGTCTAGATAGATAAATAGATAGATAGATTTATTTATTAGTCAAAAACACAGGTATTAAATATGGTTTATGGTATTGCTAATATGGTGTTCATCAGTATACAAATGGTAATATTTTTTTTTCTTCTAAATCACTAGAGCTACCAATTTTGCATTGCCAAAGTTTGTATTGTCTACAATCAACAACGTTTAAACTAAACTAACTGAATCCTTATCATAATAATTATCCCAGTGATATCTTCGTTGTATCCGGGATCCAACATCCATAAACCACACATTATTTTACTCGGCTATTTAAGTGGTTAATTGTAAGAAGGATCCCTAACCGTTAACCTATCGCGACGTGTGCCGATAAAAATATGCATAAACAAGTTTACAATATACTGGCTATGCGCGTATCGTAAAGTACAAGTGTTGACGAAATCGTTAACTTTAATTTAAAGAAGAATAAAAATAAAATGTAATGTTTCTTAAGTTTTGTCAATTGATTACTGTAGTGTTGGTGTATATAAAGTTAGACACTGAGATCAAGTTTTTTTATAGCTTTAACTTCACATCCGTTCGATCATGCAAAGTTTCGAATTTAACTTTAACTTATCCTCGGAGAAACACTAGTTTAACTGTACCTAAATGTTTATGTTGTTTACAGGATATAGTAACAGAGTCGCAGACATTTGAATTGGCGTCGTTCATTCCGATGTTGCGCGAGCGGATCTACACGCGCAACGCGTTCGCGCGCCAGTTCATCGTGTCGTGGGTGTCGGTGTTAGACGCTGTGCCTGATATAGACCTCATAGTGCACCTGCCAGAGCTGCTGGACGGCCTGTTCAAGATGTTAGACGACGCCAACTCGGAGATCAGGAGAATGTGAGTCTTTATTTCATAGAAATAGAGCCCATTATAGCGAGAGTATCTACATTATTTATACCCGCAACACGTTTGCGCGCCTGTTCATCGTATCGCGGGTGTCGGTACTAGACGCCATGCCTGATAGAGACCTTACAGTGCACCTGCCTGAGTTGCTCGACGGCTAGTTCAAGATGTTAGACGACGCAAACTTGGAGATCAGGAGAATGTGAGTCTTAACATTATAAGCCTGCCTTCGTGGTCCATTGGATAGCGTATGCGACTGCTGATCGGAGGTCCCGGTTTCTATTCCCGGGTCGGGCAAAAGTGTTACTGGGTTTTTCGGAATACTCAGTAGCAGCCCGGAGTCTGGTGTTGTGCCCGGTAACGGCAATAGGCTCGCTCCCTATTACGTGTGACCTAAAAATTCATGGCGAAATGTGAAACTGCCTACCCCTGCGGGAATACAGGCGTGAGACTATAAATAAATAATAAAAAAAATACATTGAAATAGAGTTTGATGTCGTACTAACGAAAAACGACTCTCATGATGTAGGACCTACACTCATGAGAACGGTACCTACACTGTAGGTACAACAAAATTGCATAGAAGTACACGGCAATGAAGCAAATCAATTAATCAAAACATTTCGACCATTGTGTGTGTTCATATCTTCAATGGTATTATTGTTGTTTGTAGGTGTGACGTGCAGTTGAACGAATTCCTGCGAAGTATAAAGAAGGATCCGTCCAGAGTAGACTTTCAAGCTATGATCAATATTCTTATTACACATGCGCAATCACCTGAAGAATTGTTACAAGTAAGTCATAGACCTGTTATTTTTTATTATGGTGCTACTGTTGGGCATTTTATGTATCTTATGCTACCCTTGCATATATTTTTCTATGGGGCAGCGGCTGACAAGTACTGGACAGGTTGGATTGAAGCTTTTAAATCGGTGAAAAGGGTACATATTTTTCACGCGCAATGTGTCGCGAGTTGAAACGGCAACTTGAACCCAGACTTTGTTCTTGCAATTGCAGTGTAAACGCTAAATTCTGCATTTTCCACCGAATGCGATTTGTTTATGAAAGTAAGAAAAAATAGTATGCCAATAAGTACGACTTTATATTTTTAACATTTTAAGTTTTGGTTTCATTTAAAGTTAACAAATAACATTGTCCAAGCGTTAGTAGCCGCAGTAAAAGATAAATGCGGACTCTTTGAATGCAAAGATCGTTCTCTGTCGAGAGCGTTGCGAGCCCTATGTCCCAAAGTAGTATTTTTTCTTGTAAGATGATGATGACACAATAGTTTGTTTATCGCACAGTTGACAGCGATCACATGGATCAAGGAGTTCGTGGAGCTAGCCGGCGCCAGCATGTTGCCGTACGCGTCGGGAGTGCTGTGCGCCGTGCTGCCGTGCCTCGCCTACCACGACGAACCTAGGAAGAGTATCCTTTGTGAACGACAACTATCTTATAAAATATTATTCTGAGCCATTCCTAAGGAACAAAATGTGAGGATCCTTTGTGTACAAACACCTTACATTACCTTATACAATATCATCCTCAAGCACTCCTCAAAAACAAAGTTTTGAAATACAAAAGAAAGGATCCTTTGTGTACAACCCCTTACCTGATGGCACAGCAACCCCTTACCTTAGCTTAAAGCATGCTTAAGGACAAAAGTTGTGAAATACACAAGAGAGAATACTTTTATACTCCTGTTTAATGTCTGCCTGTGGCTAGTAAAATTCACAAAAATTACTTTCTATCTTTCTCATATTTCAATGCCCGTGGCTAGTAAAATCCACAAAGATTGTATCTTTCTCATAATTCAATTCATTGCCTCCTCAAATTAATACACAAAATGAGTGTCCTCTACAGCTATGTAGTGCTTTATATCGACGGAAAGTGACATGAGTATGGAAGACCATACTCATGTCACTTTTTTCGTGTTTTTAACAAACACCCTACCAAAGATAATACTAGAATATCCACTAAGGTATCCTTCTACTATTTCTATCTACTTAACACCTTCGTCATTCCAAAGCCTTGTTTCCTAACTTAACCTGCCTTGATATATGACTCTTTAACGACTATATTGAATAATACTTTCCTGTCGGTGTCGGAAGTGACGTTGACAGATAGGCTCGTCATTTCAGCACTGTAGGAACCATTATTGTATAATGTCGCTTCTTATGTATGATATTATAGATATATTACTTATAGAAAATAGAATGTTACTCCAAAAATTACATTTTACAGCACGTTTTTGAAGTGACGTAATACTACGATATATTATGTACAAACGCCAGCCCTATTGCCAAGGTCGATTTCTTCCGGATTATCCCGAGAAGAACAAGAATGATGTCCACAATTCTACAGCGGCGCGCTTCTTATTGGACATATTAAGTAGTGTTGTTAATGTCCAATAGCTTCCCCCCCTCATTCATTGAGGGGATGGGGATATATTGGATAGCAGCAGCACTGCTTGCAATCAACAGTTCCAGCTTCTTCGAGCGCCTTCAATGCTGACATTATTAACTACGAAGACTGTTACTAGTTATTGTATTCTTTTGTGCTTTGGCTTAACTAAAATCACTATATTGCTCTCTACTTCTTTGATAAAACTATCTGTAGAAAGTAATGGTAACAATAAGATCTGTCAGTTTTAGATTTTCTTAATTTCTCGATCTGTTTCGACGAAACGTGTCAAACTAAACCTTTATTTTGAGATCTATGAAACATCAGCCTTGCTTTTTCTCGCAATGTGTGAACGTAAAAGACAGCAATATACTAAGTTTAGTTTAGTTAATGGGAAAATATAGTTAAGGGCAATTAATATAACCATGTTATATACTATGGGCGGAGTCAGTTTGGAGGAGAGGGGAGGTTTGAAACAACTTCAATCAGCTGTTTGCTTTCAAAGTCAAACGACTTTGTCTTTTCATTGATAAAACCTTAATTCACCAGGCCCAAGCCTCCTTCCCCAATCTTAGATCTGCCACTGTAAACTATGTTCTTATAGTGTGTTGTAATCTCAAATCAGTGCTTGAACCTGTCGGTCCGTTCACCAGACAGGCTCATCATTTCAGCACTTATGCAACCACTATTGAACATGTCTTTATAAGATTTTCCACAGAAAATGCCGAAGTCCTTATGGTATATAAGTAGTGTTGCCCCTATCCAATAGCTTCCCTCCACATTCGGGTGATGGGGTTGGGAAGTTGTTAGACAGATGCAGCGCTGCTTGCAAACCAACAGATGGTGATTCTTCAGTGAACTAATGAAATTTATCCTTGCTAATTACTAAAACTATATCTTGATGTGTGTGTGATTAACTGTTTGCTTTGTAAACATTTTAACACTTTCATTATTCGTAATTTTCGCGATATCTTTAACAATACCATCTACAAGTAGCGAAAACGGTCTAGGCTTACCACTGTTACTGACTATAAGGAAGGATAATTTTACGCGTATTTTAGACTAGCTTTTGCCCGCGGCTTCGCCCGCATGAAATTTTAATAAAGAGTAGCCTTTGTACTTCCCCAGGTTTCAGACTATCCATATCAAATTTCATTAAGTACAAACGGATCTGCACATTAGCCGTGTAGGATACATATATTATAAACAGATAATACTTAAAATTACTTTTGTTTTTATAGTCGTCAAACTTCAGGTAAAGATTAGTATGTAGTGTATATTATTAAAGTTATTGAAGAGCTTATAAACCTACTGAATAGAATTGCAGCAAAAATAAAAACTGAAAGCATTACCACAAAGTACAAAATCAGGCCGCCCCTCCTCTGCACTTCAGCGCGCCAACTCATACTTTCGCGCTTTTAATAAAGCTGACCTAAGGTCAATTATATCGTAAGCTCTATTCTGCCAATCAAACCCTTTCATTTGATACCCATATTGGGGTATTTGTGGAAAATATGTCATCCGCCATTTTATGGCAGCAGCCATCTTAGATTGTTCATAGTGAGCCCTATTCTACCAATCAAGCCCTTTCATTCGATACCCATATTGAGTTATTTGTGGAAAAATGTAATACGCCATTTTGCGGCGACAGCCATCTTAGATTTTTCATAGTGAGCTCTATTCTACGAATCAAGCCCTTTCATTAAATACCCATATTGAGGTATTTGTGGAAAATAAGTAATTCGCCATTTTGTGGCAGCGGCCATCTTGGATTTTTCATAGTGAGCTGCATTCTACCAACCAAACCCTTTCATTTGATACCCATATTGAGGTATTAGTGGAAAATATGTAATCCGCCATTTTGCTGCGACAGCCATCTTGGATTTTTCATAGTGAGCCCTATTCTACCAATCAAGCCCTTTCATTCGATACCCATATTGAGTTATTTGTGGAAAATATGTAATACGCCATTTTGCGGCGACATCCATCTTGGATTTTTCATAGTGAGCTCTATTCTACGAATCAAGCCCTTTCATTTGATACCCATATTGAGGTATTTGTGGAAAATAAGTAATTCGCCATTTTGTGGCAGCGGCCATCTTGGATTTTTCATAGTGAGCTGCATTCTACCAATCAAACCCTTTCATTTGATACCCATATTGAGTTATTAGTGGAAAATATGTAATCCGCCATTTTGCTGCGACAGCCATCTTGGATTTTTCATAGTGAGCTCTATTCTACGAATCAAGCCCTTTCATTTGATACCCATATTGAGGTTGTTGTGAAGTAATATGTGATTCGCCATTTCGTATCGGTGGCCATCTTGGATTTACAATCATTTAAATATTATCTTTTAATCTCGATGACAATATGAGTGGATACCAAATCAGATCAATCATCAGGTAGGGGGTAAAATTCCAATTACTAAATTTGACCCAAGCAAACAAATAAAGATAATACAGGATTTTCGCCAACTTAGTTGATACTTTTCCTTATAGTATGGCAACATTATACATTTTTTTATAAATTGTAGCCTATGTGTTATTCTGATGTATAAACTATATTACTGTAAAGTTTCATCCAAATCCGTTCAGTAGTTTTTGCGTGAAAGAGTAACAAACATCCATCCATCCATCCATCCATCCATCTATACATACATCTTCACAAACTTTCACATTTATGATATTAGTAGGATGTATGTGTGATAGCCCTTACATTTATCCTTACCTAATTCACATATTGTGATATGTGTCAGTTTGCGTTTAGCGACATTTAGATATTAGTCAGTAACTTTAAATCCATATTTCACAAATAGATTTGCCCAGTACTATTAGATTAATACTTTTTATTTGTATTGGCACAGCATTGCTGATATTGAAAGTGTTAACGTGTATATACTTACATTTAATACATGGTAACAGAATTTCTTTGAAATGAAATAAAATTGTTTTGTTATATTTGAATAGTTAATACAATCGTGTTCTAATTATGATTCTATTTATGAGTGAAAACTTCTTAATTCGTTTTCTTGCATGTCACAAATTTCTAAATTTTCCAACTGGTGCCCAGTTTGTTAGTTTCATTCCAGATGCACCTAAAGACGTTTTTAGTTTAAAAATATAATGTGACTGAAAATTTGTTTCTATTGTAAAAATGTATAAATTGTATGTGTACTATGCATTTACTTTAACGAATGTTATTATTATATGTTCCAATCATAACTCTTCGCTATAAAGTCCTTAGCGTAAGCCAGGTATCCGTGAGACCGCGGCCACGGTAAACTTCCAACTGACGAAGCTGGTAGTGTCGCCTAGCGAAGTGGCGCCGCGTGACGAGGGTGTGGCGGAAGGGGAGGGGGTAGAGGGGAGACTGAACTTGGACGCCGTGGTGGGGGTACTGACGCAGATGTTGCACCACGGCTCTGTACATACTAAGGTCGCGGCACTGGACTGGATATTGCACCTATATAACAAACTACCTAGTGAGGTATGTATAGTTGAATAGTCTTTATGGGTTGTCTGTTATAGATCCAGATGTTTTTTATCAGACCTAGAAGGAAGAAAAGGGAAAGGAAAATAGGGATAGACTGTGTCAGGATGGATACGATAATGAAAGGGGTAAATGATTGGATGACGAGCGACAGAGATGTATGGAAGCGAAGGACAATGCAGACCCTAATAAATTGGTTACTAAATAGAGTAAAATGATGATGATGTTTTTTTGGTTAGAGCTCCTTACTGGAATTGCTGCAAAGTAGTGTTTTTTTTTTAAGTAATAGGCGGCAAACAAGCAGACGGATTGCCTGATGGTAAACAATTACCGCCGGCCATGGACACAAGCAAAGCAACACCACAGGAGTCACAAGTGCGTTGCCATCCCTTGGGGTTGGGATAAGGGATAGGATTAGGAGTGGGATGAGGGAGAAGAAAGAGGGGTTAGGGCCTCCGGCACTCTCACTCACCGAACGAAATGCAACGGTTTAGGTACTGTTACTTTACGTCGATTTTCTGTGAGAGGATAGTACTTCCCCGGTGGAGCCGGCCCATTCATGCTGAAATCAGCAAGGCTCTACTACCGTAGTACCGTAGTGTCGTGTAGTAGTGAAAATTCCAACTATAGGTAAACTTTGTGTGTGTCAGATGTTTCTCGAGACGGACAAGTTGTTCGTGAGCGTGGTGGGCAGTCTGACGGACAGCTCGGACGACGTGGTGCGGCGCTCGCTCGCCGTGCTCGCCGAGATATGCTCGTGCACGCCGCATGATGACGCGCCGACTGGTAACTATAGCTATAACCTATTGACTACAGAATCTGTAGATTATTATCTGATAATTTGTTCGCCTTTATGATCTGATCATAAAGAAGGCAGCGATAGCCGAGTGGATATACCAACAGACTGCCATGCAGAGGGTATCGGGTTCGAATCCACGGCGCGCACCAATGACTTTTCGGAGTTATGTGCGTATTGAATTGTTAATTATCGCTAGTCCCGTGCCTCGGAGAGCACGTTAAGCCGTCGGTCCCGGTTGTCATGAAGATCTTTGACAGTCGTTACAGGGCGTCAGTACCTTCTAAATAATCTGACACTAGTCTAAACCATGGAATATCGCTATCCCTTCGGGTTGCGGAGGTCAGACAGGCAGTCGCTCCGTGGAAAAGCTAATATTCAGCCAAATCCGGTTAGACTAGAAAGCGGACCCCAGACTGAAACTGGGATAACGCTAAGAGAGAAGATGATCTGATCATAAAGGTAAATGAAATGTTCAAGATCGTGGTAGTTTTAAAGAGATACACAAACTAAATTTCGTAACAGTTACACGCATGAAAATTTTATGTGGGTACACAAAAAAATGCTAGTAAATGAAAATAAATCTTATCTGAATGCCTATGTATTTCAACCCCCTGGTTATTTCCGGATCTTCAGAAACCATTATCAGCTTAAAAGGCTTCTCATTATGTAGTCCAAAAATGCATATGGAATCTAAATTCAAATCTTAAAGTGACTATCATCAAGCGCTACCAACTGCTGCAACCTACAATAAACTAATTAAAGATACTCGTGCTGATACTGAAATTGTGTTGTATTTAATTTGCAGGTGACTTAGAGTCTAGTCCTTACTACTACAAGTTCCTACAAGCCTTATTACGTTTATTAGCAGCTGACGATAACTTATTAGAAGATAGAGGAGCTTTTATTATTAGGTGAGCATACTTATTTCTATTTCACGTCTTTGCTTAGTTGTGATTTAGTGAAATTGAATTAACAGAGAGAGAGAGAGAGAGAGAGAGAGAGAGAGAGAGAGAGAGAGCTTCAGAATATTATTTTCGAGTCACGCTCTGTTCTCCAGAATTTAGACTTTTAGACATTCTTTTTCCTCCAAGCGCCATCCCGGTTGCGATCACGTTCGCCCTGAATGAATGCTCATCCTTAAAGTCCTAACTTAGTTTTGCCACACTGATGTTTAAATATATTGAGTAACTAACACAGTAATTTCGCAGGCAGCTATGTATTCTGCTAAACGCAGAGGATATATACAGGGCGTTGTCCAAGATATTACTGGAGGAGAAGAATCTGCGCTTCGTGGCGACGATGGTCGACGTACTGAATACTATACTGCTCACATCGGCCGAACTTTACGACTTGAGACTGCAGCTTAGGAATTTTAATAAGCCGGTCAGTTGAACACATTTGCTACTTTATTTTCGTTTTTCATCATAGCGTCCCTTTTTTGGCTTCACTCTTAAAACAGGGTGATCTTTTCTACTTGAACCCAGTGCTATTGAGATAATGTATATGCTTACGAACATTAGTTTACCTACATAATTTAGCCATACCCTAGAATGTCCTAGATAACTGGCTAGAGAAAATGAGTGTAAGATTATTATCTGGTATTGTTATATAAAGACTAAAAGATAATGCCGCATCTGTTCGGTATCTACCTTGTCTCTCAAATTCAGAGTAATAAACGTGCTATGTAGACAGAAAGTGTTTAAAATTTATGTAAGTACAAGAGGACGCCAGCAGCTAAGCCTGCATTTTTTTAATTTTACCCATTTTGGCTGATCCCGTGGGAATTTCGGGAAATCCCTTCTTAGTGCACCCCTACGATCCTCAAGGAAAATACATGCAAAATTTCAGGTTCCTGCGCCCAATAGTTTCGGCTGTAGCGTGTCTGTCAGTCAGTCAGTAACGCAAGGATTTTATATATTAAGATGATTTTGTTTCAGGCGACCCACTCGCTGTTCACGTCGCTGTACCAGTGCTGGTGCCACAGCCCCGTGTCGCTGCTGGCGCTGTGTCTGCTAACGCACAACTACAAGCACTGCAATACACTCATCTCCACCTTGTATCCTTTTAATGTAACTCAAATAAGTTGAGGAGCAGTCCCCACTAAAGATTATTGTTGCCGTAATAGTAAAATCTAGTACTACAGTAGTAGTAATCTAGTTACTACAGAATAATAGCTTTTAGCATCAAATACTTTAAAGTGTTTTTGTCACAAAAGATTTGATCATCTGCGATGTATCTGAGATTGACACGTCCAACCGAGCAATGTCTAAAGAGAAGACAGGGAAAGCAGACCCACTATGAGATGTGCATAATAATGTTTAGGGGAGAGAGACAAAAATATATTGAAGTGTGGAGCTCCTTAAGAAGACTATTACAAAATAATTCTGGTTTATTTTTATTTTATGCTATTGTACTCTTTGCCAATGTTAATCCTTAATGCAATTACAGCGGCGATCTAGAAATAACAGTGGATTTCCTGACTGAAGTAGATAAATTAGTACAGCTCATAGAATCACCTATATTTGCATGTAAGTAACAATCAATCATCAAATATGATTTGTGATATTTCTTATTAGCTTTGGAATATCAACATTTGACATGAATGTTAATCTTATTGCAATATGGATATTACAAGACCGAGCATAGTACCCTGCGGTACGCCGTTTGAAACCAGTGAGTATGAAGATCTTTTTTTCGGAAAAGTTCATATGTGTACGTACAGTGCATGCTACATTTTAGCGCATTATTTAGATGGCCTTGAACTGTGTGTGTGACAGATTAAGATTAGTAAAGTTCTCCTACTAGTAGAAAGGTCATCTGACTCAAACGCCTTTGAGTTTTCAAGACGCGGTTATCAGATCTGAAAATATCTGGGTATTCAACATGAATTACAAAGTATAACCGAGTTTCTGGATTGGAACCAACCGATACTTGTAAATGTGTGCTATGGCGTACATTTGTACGCCTACTTCATGTTACAGAAAAAATGCTTCAATAAGCAGTCTACCCTGTTAGTGTCTTCATATGTCTAGGTGTATGGGTAATGAATGTATATGTGTATTTATTATAGTATTATTTATTATAGTATTTATATTATACAATAGTAAACCATGCCATCTTCAACTCAACTTAGCCTGTACTCTCTTTATTTTTAAGATATGCGGCTAGAATTACTAGGTGGATCACAATCAGCTGAGCTTCGCGGAGCGTTATACGGCGTGCTCATGTTATTGCCGCAGACCGAAGCCTTCCATCTGCTACGTAACCGACTACAGTGCGCTCCGCTTCATCCCGCACTTACGCAGTAAGTTTACGATAGTTTGACATTAATACTTCTCATTTCTATGTGTGATATTCGGACACTGAGAGTTCCTTCGCATTTGTGAGTTCCATAGGAAAAATATCAGTGTTTGACTGTAAACTGCGCACACTAGTGTAAAGTATCCCAATATTGACCTTATGTCGACCAGATTTTTTTATCCATGATATATGTCTCCATTTTCAGAAGTGAAGTATCCTCATCAGATGACGTAAAACCTTCGATAAACTTCGACAACTTATTACAAGACTTCAAGCGAGTGCAAGCGGCGCACAGAGAATACAAAATGGTGGACCGGAGTCGTCCTAAACTACTAGACAAGAGTTATACGTAGCCAAACTTGCTCAAGAGAGCATCACTTAGTGCGAGCGCAAATTAAAACTTTTTATACGACAGGACCAATAGGAATGAAATAAATTATTCTAATGTCGAAATAAGTACTGATAATGTATGAATTTCGATAAGACAGATACGGCCTTCTTAATGACTTATTTTTATACAGAAGTGATGTATCAACTAGAACATATAGTCGTGTCTGTATAAAGGAAGCCACAAAGAATTTTATATTTCTTATTACATAAAATGTACATAGGCTATAAGGCTCCATTTTTATTCTGCCAAATTATTATGTTATGGGTCACAACACATTGATCAGAGGCGATTTGCATCGGAAACGGTATGTCAAACTTTGAAACAAAAACAAAGACTGCATGTAAAACAAGATCCAGTCATAAGTTTACCTTATTTATACCATCTATTTTTATTACCATTATTATACCATTTTCATTTCAATTCGAGATTTGTTCCATCGAACTTTTGAGACAACTTGACGACAATTTAGTCTATGTATAATAACTTTACATAGATACGGCTAGGTTATAACTTCATACTATATTTGGTCTGTTTTGAAATGTCTGCATATATCCTCAATCCATCGATCAATATGTAAGACCCTATCTTTTGTTCTTTTCTTACGACAGTTACCAAGCAACACATACATACATAAACTCACGCCTTTTTCCCGTCGGGGTAGGCAGAGACAACGGAACGCCACTTGCATCTATCCTTACAAACCTCACGCGCTTCCTCTACATTCATTACTCTGTTCAGCCTGGCGCAAGTTCCTAAGAAAAAACCGAATGTATGAAACGTGCTATCTTTTTAACGGCTGCTATTATATGTATAAAACGTGAAGATAGCATCCTTCACTATGTACCCTTGGAACAGTATTCTTTCAAAGTTAGACGGGTTATACGTACATCACCGCCTTGGCTGTCAATAGTGTCAAATGTCACAACTGTCACATTATTATCCAGATTGAACTTTGCCGCGTTATGTACCTAGTTTGTTTATAAAACGTAAAAAACATAATGTAAAAGTGCTTTGTGTATACCACATAATGTGATTTTACACTTCTAGTGTTAGTGTTACTATATTTATTTGATTAGCATTGAAAGGAGCGCAATGAAAACAAGCAAAATAACGTGCGAAATATGGCATACAACAACATGCCAGTCAAGCAATGAAAAAAGGGTAGGTATTTATGGCAAAATGTCCCTAGATAAAGATCAATGAATATTTATAATGTTATATAATGTGATATATTTCAATGAAACATAAAAAATAAGGAAATATTCTAAAGTTTCATATCCTAGTACTTTGTAGGTAAACAATAGTGCTGCCTGTCAGTTATCGATAATCCGTTATTAGAAATTGGTACAAGGACTAAAAATTCTATTCTTTTTTTCTTTTTAGATGTAAAAAATGGGTAGCTGCAACTGGAAAGCAAGACTTGATTTATGCCCATTGAAAAATTACATCAATTGAACTAAATGTGTGGCAAGCATTTTAAGCCGAAAGACTTAAAAAAAAGGGAACTCAAGTCAGAAAAACAGCTGTGCCTTGTATCTATAGACATTTCTTTAAATACTATTACAGAAGAAATGTTGAAAACCTTTCTATTACATGTACATACATATATCTTTTAGTTCTGCGTATTTTTCTTCGCTAATCTAGAATAGATTTATAGAATAGGCTAATTTGTTTGAATAAACACATAAATATTAAATACATCTTTTATTTGTGTTGGAAAAGTATAATTCTAGTCGAAATATAATTATAATTATTTCTTACCGAATATTATCGATATCGATATTTCGTTAATCACTAGAGGGTACATCCCTATATTGACAAATATGACAATGCTGACAACATAAAACCGATGTCAATTAGTATCTTTATGTTGGTACGAGTTCTCCCTGCACGTTTCATACAAAGCTGAAAATCTCGCATGATCTATGGCACATCCGCCTCTTCTTACGTAGTATTTGTATACTCTTTGACTCTGTTCATACATGCTCGCTGGTTACGGGTGCTTAGCACCTTCCCGTTTTTCAGAACGTCACCAATTTGGTCGACGAATGTCCTACGAGGTCGGCCGCGACCGGCTTGCCCATACACGTTAGCCTCATATATTTGGTGCGTCATTCTTTCTTCAGTCATTCGCTCCACGTGCCCAAACCATTTCAGCATTCCTTTCTCAATCCTTGACACGACATCTTCTTTCAGGCCACATCGCTCTCGTATTACTGCATTCGGAATTCTATCAATCAGTCTTACCCCACACATACTACGCAGTGACCGCATCTCAACTGCGTTAATTCTGCTTTCATGCTTTTTCTGCCACACCCAACACTCACTACCGTACATTAACGTGGGCACAAGCACTCCATTATGAACCGCCAGCCGCGCCTGTTTTGGCACATTCTGGCCGTTCATAAAGGCATGCAGCGCTCCATTTACACAGTTTCCCGCAGTCACTCTCCTTTCAATATCTCCTTCACATCTTCCATCTCTTGTAAACATGCTACCCAAATATACAAATTCTGTCACTTGTTCAATGTTTTCTTCTCCAATCGCAATATTACACTCAATCACATTTTCATCCTTCTCAAGCAACACGTCAGTGGAAAATGATGAGAACTATTGAATGATACCTAATAAAGAGTTTATTTTGGTTATATTTTATTTAGTGATTATGAAGTACTAGATCAAAGATTATGTTGTGCAAAATCGCTGCATTGTTTGCTTTCGAATTTATTTGTAGACGTAGGATATTGTGGCGACGCAGGCGCTTTAATTCTTGTTGATTATTCTAGCTAAGCGCAATAGTAATTATCGCAAATAAAATTAAATGAAAGGACAAGAGAAGTTCTGGAATATTATATTACTTTGCAACTTGTATGTGTATGTATAAATGATTTTTTCGTTACTGAGTGATCGACAACTCATAGTCAAAAGTTGGGCGGAAGCTGATATTTGGCATGTTTATTCCTTGGGGAGCGAAGAGGTGCATAAGAAGGGATTGCCCGAAATATTACATTTACATACCTAATGTATTATCATATTATAACGAATCTTATTTGTAATGATCTTGACTTGATCTCTATTATAGAAGGTATATTCTTTGAACAATGTATTGAGTATTTTTTTAACATAGTTATCACCATGCTGCTACTTTTTGGTCGGGTGGCATTTATATAAATCAATAATTGCCACATAGTACCACTAGTAGCAGCATAACGGCTAAGACTTGGTGCATTATCTCCAGGTTATACACAGCGCCAAGTCGAGCCAAACAATCGCAGTATGATTTTAATACTTATCACCTAAACCACAAGAACGGTACAAAGTTAGCTTGACGAGTACCCGAGTGTACAGGTACACAAAGTGCCCCTAGCTAAACAAAACAATAAGTATGAATTTAATACTTATTTCTCACGCCATATGAACGGTATAAAGGTTAAAGTATCTAGATTAACTTGTTGGCGTGGGTATTTCCATCTTGAAACAACGCAGGATAGCTAACAAATTTATTTTACTAATATATCAATAAGGTGAGAGAAGACGTAAATCTTATAAAGATTTATAATAATGAATTCTTTATTCTTTCTTGTTGGAAAGAGAATGAGTTAACACAAGTGCTGGTTCCTCAGATTAAGTAAAGAAGATAGATCACTTTTTAAAATATGTAAATTATAACTTCTGTTGGCATGTCGTATTGACGCGATAATTATACTGGCAGTCTTTCTTTGTTTGGCTTCACTCGCAACATACCTATGTATCTAGTAGATACGTAAAACGATAGATGGTATCTACCTTTTTTACCTTATCCAGGAATATTTGGTGAAAATAGTAATGTAAAAAAGGAACATTATTTCAGGCCAACATTTAGAAATGTGCTCTAATTCAAATTAAATCGATGTAAAACGTCCATATGGTGTTGTACCTTAAGGTACAAGGTTCACATGTTATGTACAGATGATATTGTTTATACATTCCACTGTTTAGTTATAATAAAACCAATGACTCAAAATAATTATAGTTTAATTTTCATTGTTGTTACAATAATTGTTTATTTTATTATTGCTGTTTATAATTATATAATTACAATAAACATTACAATTATTTTTATAATCGTATTTAATACTTATCTTTTTTATATCATTTTAACACTTTATTCAAGTGGTGCTATACATTTATATATTATTAGGTGTTCAAATATTGGCTAATATAATAATATTGTTTCTTCATTGTACAAGACTTATTTATATTACCTAAATCTTGGAGCATTGCACCAATCATATTTATTTAACCTACATAAGGGAGCACCATTTTATTTCATACATTTTATATCTTACTGGACTTATAAGTAACATATTATGTCTACTAAGAATGCAGTGTGTTTAACTTAACAAAAGAAATAGGAATATACGTGAGATCGGTGTCTCAAAATCAGTCGACTTCACTGGCCTCTAAGAATATGATCTAGTAAGTAAATCTATAGTTCCATAGTAGAAACGCATAACTCTCACTAATAAAAGTAAGAAAGGAATATGGCCAAATCAAGGAGTTCTATTTAATAGATGATGCTACGGTCTTAGATTTTATTTTATTTATAGTCTCACGCCTGTATCCCTGGAGGGCTAAGCAGAGGTGTAAATATTACACCCACATTTCGCTAAGAATTTTTAGGTCCCACGTAACAGGGGGCGAGCCTATTGCCGTTACCAGGCACATCATCAGACTCCGAGCTGCTACTGGGTATTCGGAAAAACCCAGTAACACTTTTGCCCGACCCGGGAATCGAACCCGGGACCTCCGATCAACAGTCGTATAGTCGTATACCACTGGATCACGGAGGCAGTCAGTATATTCGATCTATCCATTTTTTTTAGATTTCATTACATATTTTCATACAAAATATGTCCAACAAGTATCTCGAAACTACAAATCAATGGATAGATCTAATATTCAAACCGGCTGTTACCAAGAACAATTGGACCGTGGACCTATAAACCGATTACATACAATTTCGGTATCATGATAAAATATGGCAAGAATTTTAATTTTAGTTAAGGGTCCAGTTTCACCATATCTGCATAGGCAAAATTGGGACGAAGTTTCTGTGAGTTATCTGACAAATTCATTTAACAGAAATTTATCCAACAGTGATGAAATTTGGCTTATGTAAAGTTAACCGGTATGGGGGTACTAGCGGTGGAAACAATGTAAGTATATCAACTATAAAAGTGCAATAATTATTTACACAACTAATGGACAGTGATTTATACTAACTAACACTAGCAACAAGACTAAAATCCACGTCACAAATCTACGGTTGACAGAAAGTCGTCTACACACAGTGAGTCCATATCACGCTATATTGCACGAAGTGTTGCCGCTCCGTGCACGCACGTGGTCGCTCTTCCCTTCTACGTCATGCGGCAAGTCTCCCAGCTCCCGCGAACTCGCCGACTCATAGATAACTGTGCGAGCACCCGACTCTAGTGACGTTCCTGCCTCCAACGACTCAGACTCGTTGGACTCGACCGACTCATTCGAGTGAGTCGACTCGTTCGAGTGAGTTGACTCGTTCGAGTTCGTCCCTGTTGTCGATGCGGTTGAGTTTCGTGAAGGGGTCATACTTGCACTCCTGTTACTGTGAACAATAAAGGGAGTTTTAAAGGCCGTCCACACAAGTTATCTGTATAGATAGATCTGGGATTGAGTGGAAACAGACATGTGTTGTTTGTTCTTCGTTTTTTTAAGTGACGAGCAGATACAGCTCTGGTATACCTGCTCAGATAAATCTCTCTAGTAGACTGAGTATATTATGTGGCTGACTGGCCAATAAGTATGACAAAAAGTAAGTATAGAAACTAGGATGTCAATTTATTACTTGTGCTTTACCTTATTCAAGTATATTAGATGAAAAGGTAAATCAACATATATTTGACCTTAATTTGTGTTTATACAATATGACATGGCAGTATAAAGATATTATTTTATATTTTGACATAAATAAATTCATTAATAAATATAATTACACATTGACCAAAGATACTATGTATCTTTCACTATTTTATAAACGACAAATTGCTAAATTATTAGCATATAATATACAATATGACACAGGTACATGCAGGGTATCCAAGAAAATGGTTTCTGTAAATAATTCTGTCTTTACCATTCCTTCTATTTTAAATACAGACACGAGTTCTTTAAACTTAAGAATAGGACAGAGGATAGACATTGTCAATTGAATGTAGCACATCAAAATATACAGGGTCTATCTGGCAAACATTTAGAATTAAGTTTATACTTAGAAAGCCACAATATTAAAATTATGTGCATAACGGAGCATTGGTTAAAGGATTATCAAATTAAATTTTTAAATAACATGCATTACACTGTGCAAAGTGCTTTCACTAGGAGTCAAGCTATCCATGGTGGATCCTTGATACTAGTTTCAAATACCATACCATGTAAGGAGCGAAAGGACATAAGCACCTTGTCTGTAGAACGAACTATAGAAATGTCCTGCATTGAGCTGGAACAGTATATTGTTATATGTGTGTATCGCCCTCCTTTAAGTAACTTTAATGTGTTTGAGTCTACTATGGAAGACGCAATTGGTAAAATTAGGACCAATAAAAAAGGTATCATAGTTTGTGGTGATTTTAACATTAATTTATTAGATAGTTCACCAATGACTAGTAGGCTTTTAAACCTTTTTAAATCATTTAATTTGACAAATTTATTTTTTGAACCTACTAGAATAACAGCATCATCTTCCACTTGCCTTGACAATATATTTAGTAATCATACAGTATCACATAAATTAGTTACTACTGACTTAACTTCGGATCACTGTGGTCAATTGGCAGGTTTTTCATATATTCATGAAAAAGTCGTACATAAGGTGACAGTTAGGCCATTACCTAAGCGTAAATTTATTGAATTTAGGAACAAAATTTTAGTAGGTATTAATCCTGATATGATGGAGCTTAAATCACCTAATAAGATTTATGATACTATGTTTAATATAGTGCAAAACGAATTTAGAAGTACTTTTAAGACCAAGGAAAAAGTAATCAAGGAGTCTAGAGCATTTAGTGAGTGGGCTACTGTAGGTATTCACAAAAGCAGAGCAAGGATGTATGAGTTGTATGGTATGAAGTACAATTTTAATGCGAGCTTCACTGAGTATGTCAGAAATTATTCTAAAATATTTAAAAAGGTATGCAGTATAGCTAAGGCAGTATTCATTAGTGACAAAATTAGGAAGTCTTCTAATAAAGTTAAGGCCACCTGGCAAGCTATTAACGAAGCAACGGGCAAGACAACCTTAAGGAACACCAAAGTTAACTTGCTAGATAATAATAAAATTATTAACAATAAAGAAGAAGTTGCACACACATTCAATAATTTTTTTGCTAGCATACCTATTACTACTACTAGAGGTCTAAACTCATCAGCTTCAGGTGCAGAAAATTTATTAGAATCAAGTGTACAAAAATGTGATGTAATATTTAAATTCAGCCCTATTAGTTCTACTGACATTATAAACACCTTTCAATCTCTAGAGTCTAAGAATACAGGTGATCTCTGGGGGAATATCTGTTAAGATATTGAAAAGTATAATAGATATAGTAGCTCCTTATCTTAGTAACTTGTTTAATAAGTGTATAGAATCAGGTGATTTTCCAAATTTAATGAAACATAGTAAGATAATACCTCTGTTTAAATCCGTTAGTAAGAATGTTCCTAGTAGTTATAGGCCAATTTCAATACTACCTACTTTTAGTAAAATCTTTGAAAAGATCATACTCAAGCAACTTCTGAAACACTTTAATTTAAACAGCCTCCTTCATACTGAGCAATATGGTTTTACCAGGCCGGGCGCACTTCGCATTTTAGGTACAAACTTACAAGTACCTCGGCCGACCATGTCGACGTGGTTGGATTTAGTAGGTTGCCGCGCGCCGCTCACATTAGACGTCACGCAACGAGTGCGACCGCTCCGTATTCTCACGCGCCGTGTTCATACACTAATCAAATTATATACTTAAACGCCTTTAATCTAAAATAAAACCTACGTGAAAAGACCTTAAGTCTTTAAATCGCCAAAGTATTGCCTAATTAACTGTGTGTCGAAAGCGACTTGAAAATTTGATTTTATTTATATTACGAGAGCAACTTGAAAATTTGATTTTTTGTTTGTTGAGATATCTCAACGATTATGGTGTCAAATTAAAGATTTAGTTCAAAAACCATTTTATCTGTTTGAATCATGTAAATCGGTCCACGCGTTTAGGAAATAACTAAGAATTTGTATAGTAAAAATGTAAACGACCAGAATTTTTGTGCTTTTTTTCTACTAGCTCCAATAGTGGGATAGGATACATATAGGATAATTATTTATTATTAGGTACGTGGTCAAGTAGGTAGCTAGACGATGAACAAATATAGTAGCAGCGCCAAGTCGACAACCCTAGTGCGCCACTCCGCGCCAGACAGCGACAGCGTTATGTGTTAGAAAAGAACGGGAACTGTTAGGTTAATATCGCATTAGGCACTGAGTGCTAATGCGAGCTGAATTGAACTTTATTGCTTAGTACCAAGAGTCGTAATTTCAATAAATTGGTTTGAAAAGTGAAGCTTCTGTACGTTAGTACTATTAATTATTCTGTGGTTTTACTAAGGGTCACTCGACGACGGATGCAGGAGTAGCGTTACTCAAACACGTCTACAATGCATGGGAGAAATCTCAGAATGCTATTGGTGTGTTTTGCGACCTTTCGAAAGCATTCGATTGTGTCTGCCATGATACGCTCTTGTGCAAACTTAAACATTACGGCGTCCAGACTAAAGCATTGGATGTTATTAAGGCATATTTAAATAACAGAATCCAATGTGTCGAAATAAATGGCTCAAAATCCAGTGGTTTACCAGTACAATTGGGAGTGCCGCAGGGTAGTATCCTAGGGCCTTTCTTGTTTCTTGTTTACATTAATGATTTGCCATTTTACCTGAGAAACATTTGTGACGTGGTATTATTTACTGACGATACTTCATTGATATTTGAAGTAGATAGAAATAAGGAAAACTTTACCGAAATAAACAGTGCTCTTATTCAGGTGACTAAATGGTTTACTGTAAACAACTTAGTACTGAACGCCAAAAAAACCAAATGTGTTGAGTTTGCTTTGCCAAACGTCAGAAACCTTGGTACTAACATCGTTTTAAATGGTGATGTACTGGAAACAACTGAATCTACGTTGCTTCTAGGAATAACACTTGATTCAAAGTTGCAATGGGGCGCACACATTACATATCTGTCAGCGAAACTTAGTTCGGCTGCTTATGCCATTAAGAAGGTGCGTAGTTTAACAGATGTCGATACGGCTAGGCTGGTATATTTTGGCTATTTTCATAGTGTTATGTCATATAGCATATTACTATGGGGTAGAGCTGCTGATATCGAAAGTATTTTTATATTGCAAAAAAGAGCAGTTCGGGCCATTTACCAATTACGAACAAGAGTTTCGCTCAAGGAAAGATTTAAGGACATCGGTATTTTAACTGTAGCGTCTCAGTATATTTATGCCAGTGTTTTGCATGTGCGTAGGAATATAAATTCATATTCAAAGAATAGTGATATTCACTCTATTAATACAAGAAATAGACATAAATTATGTGTTCCGTATTTCCGTTTGTGTAAAACTCATAATTCTTTTATAGGACAAAGTTTACGCATCTACAACAAGATACCGATATGTATTTTAGACTTGCCGTTTAGCGCATTTAAGACAACGATTAAAAATAACCTAATGCAAAAGGCTTATTACAATTTAAATGATTACCTTAATGACAAATGCGCTTGGCAATAATCTGTTTTAGTATTCACATAATTATTGGGTAAGTAGGTAGATAATATTAAAATTTTCATGACATGTAATTAAATATGATTCTATTCCCAATAAAATTATATAAGTAAATGATGTTTTTTGGAATCGCCACCACATCATTAGATGTCTTTCATGTCGTTAGATACTATTTATTTATTATGTTTAATTCATTGTCTTGTACTCAATCAGTTGGATCGGTGGTTGTATTTCAAAAGGTATCACGTCAATTAAATATGGGTACTACATTTGCATTTCTTCACACGTTTTCACAAATTTATGCTATAATTAATGATCTGGAAAATGGGGGTAATTCGCGTTCATGGTCAGTATACCAACAGATTGTTAATTTTACTGCCGGTTCGTATACCGTTGTCGTCATGCTCACTAAAATGTCATTTCTTGTGGTGGCGTCGTGTGTCGGGTCATCCCTGTCCCTCTGATATGGCGAGAGGGATGATGGCTGGCACATGCGTCATACTCGTGAACGGGTGCTTCTTGCGATGACTGGTCGATGGCGGTCTTATGGGCTGGTATATTTTTTTATTTATATTTAACTTCATCATTTCCATCATGGTTCTGAACATTTGCGCGGATTGCCTGCATTGTTAGGTGCATAATGTAAGTGGATGCTCCTGTTTCACCATGTCTATGTTCAGGAGGCTAACTAAATGAACATCAAAAGGAGAAATACCAAATACGGCCTGTAGCGGCCAGAAAGTTGTGAATCGTTGAAATTAAACATATAATTTTTCAAATTTTTACATCGTTTTCATTTCTTGATAGAGTATCGGTGAAAGAATTTAGTTTTTAAAGATTAATTATTTTGAATAGGCTATGGTAATAGCGGATGAATGTCTTATGTTGCCAGCATTAAAAATAAAATGAAGTATGGTAGGCAGAAATTGTTTTAAGGAAATAATATTTTTATTATTATATTAGAAAACAATATATTTTATTTACTTCATAAGTATATTTGTAAAAAGAATCAAGAAATATATAATTTATTATACATTCCATAGTTATTAATCGGTAAAAATCGTTTTGTTTTTTAATCGATAGTAGAAATATTTTTTCAAACCATTTGCAACACTTTTTTTATCTGTTATGTCATTCGTGTTGCTACTGTGTATCGTAAATATTTTGCTCTGATTTATTGATGTTTTCGTACGGTTTTAATGTAATGTAATTGAATATAAATTCAATAATAATTATCAGTACCTTCTACCCATGCTAAGAATATGCAGCGGTGTTTGTGATTGTGGTTAGCTTTTTTGGACGAGTATACATAGTGCGAGGTTCCCTAGTACACAGGTGATTATTCATTATTATTGGCCACTCTTTATGTAGTTTTTGTTCTTTAAGACGCAAAGACATACCTTTATTTACATCTAGGTATTATATTTATGTTAAAATTCAATTTTGAGGTATATTTAGTTGCGGAATAATTTCCATTTCAAATATCTCGTATCTTATTTCCACCAAAAGTTATTTAAAAAGAAATTATACAGGTTAATAGAGTAGTCATTTATCTTCAAAACACACATGGTCTCGTGTTTGGCCGTGCCAGGCCCATAATGTATGGCCAAATGGTACATCTCCTTTAACTTGATTATGCTTGAGTATCATGTAAAGTAAATATATACAAGTAACATAGAAGGTATAACAGTTGCAGCACCTTACAAAAGTTTAATTGTTATGTATTATTAAAAACCTGGCGTTGAAAAAGAGTGACCGTGAGTTTTATTGCCCGTTCTTTCTCATGGTTCTACCTATTGCATTGCGAACGTGGCAGTAAATGTAAATGTAGAAGCATACAGTAATAATGTTTAAATTTGACGTTCATAAGTGTCACTTTGTGATCTAAATGAATAAAGGAGTTTGAGTTTGAGTTTATAAGTATGGCAGAAAGTAAGTATAGATTTATAAGTATGGCATAAAGTAAGTATAGATTTATGAATTCACGACATCCATATTCAGTGTCTGTGCAGACGAGGGAGAATCTTTTGACGTACCTTTTAACCTACTCAGTGGCTAGGGCTGCAGGTGGTGCGTGAGGTGGTTGAGCGTGGCCAGCAGCGCCGAGTTGCATAAGAGAACATACCGGTCGGGTGTAGTGAGCACGTGGGGTAGTGGCTAGGGCTGCAGGTGGTGCGTGAGGTGGTTGAGCGTGGCCAGCAGCGCCGAGTTGCATAAGAGAACATACCGGTCGGGTGTAGTGAGCACGTGGGGTAGTGGCTAGGGCTGCAGGTGGTGCGTGAGGTGGTTGAGCGTGGCCAGCAGCGCCGAGTTGCATAAGAGAACATACCGGTCGGGTGTAGTGAGCACGTGGGGTAGTGGCTAGGGCTGCAGGTGGTGCGTGAGGTGGTTGAGCGTGGCCAGCAGCGCCGAGTTGCATAAGAGAACATACCGGTCGGGTGTAGTGAGCACGTGGGGTAGTGGCTAGGGCTGCAGGTGGTGCGTGAGGTGGTTGAGCGTGGCCAGCAGCGCCGAGTTGCATAAGAGAACATACCGGTCGGGTGTAGTGAGCACGTGGGGTAGTGGCTAGGGCTGCAGGTGGTGCGTGAGGTGGTTGAGCGTGGCCAGCAGCGCCGAGTTGCATAAGAGAACATACCGGTCGGGTGTAGTGAGCACGTGGGGTAGTGGCTAGGGCTGCAGGTGGTGCGTGAGGTGGTTGAGCGTGGCCAGCAGCGCCGAGTTGCATAAGAGAACATACCGGTCGGGTGTAGTGAGCACGTGGGGTAGTGGCTAGGGCTGCAGGTGGTGCGTGAGGTGGTTGAGCGTGGCCAGCAGCGCCGAGTTGCATAAGAGAACATACCGGTCGGGTGTAGTGAGCACGTGGGGTAGTGGCTAGGGCTGCAGGTGGTGCGTGAGGTGGTTGAGCGTGGCCAGCAGCGCCGAGTTGCATAAGAGAACATACCGGTCGGGTGTAGTGAGCACGTGGGGTAGTGGCTAGGGCTGCAGGTGGTGCGTGAGGTGGTTGAGCGTGGCCAGCAGCGCCGAGTTGCATAAGAGAACATACCGGTCGGGTGTAGTGAGCACGTGGGGTAGTGGCTAGGGCTGCAGGTGGTGCGTGAGGTGGTTGAGCGTGGCCAGCAGCGCCGAGTTGCATAAGAGAACATACCGGTCGGGTGTAGTGAGCACGTGGGGTAGTGGCTAGGGCTGCAGGTGGTGCGTGAGGTGGTTGAGCGTGGCCAGCAGCGCCGAGTTGCATAAGAGAACATACCGGTCGGGTGTAGTGAGCACGTGGGGTAGTGGCTAGGGCTGCAGGTGGTGCGTGAGGTGGTTGAGCGTGGCCAGCAGCGCCGAGTTGCATCAGAGAACATACCGGTCGGGTGTAGTGAGCACGTGGGGTAGTGGCTAGGGCTGCAGGTGGTGCGTGAGGTGGTTGAGCGTGGCCAGCAGCGCCGAGTTGCATAAGAGAACATACCGGTCGGGTGTAGTGAGCACGTGGGGTAGTGGCTAGGGCTGCAGGTGGTGCGTGAGGTGGTTGAGCGTGGCCAGCAGCGCCGAGTTGCATAAGAGAACATACCGGTCGGGTGTAGTGAGCACGTGGGGTAGTGGCTAGGGCTGCAGGTGGTGCGTGAGGTGGTTGAGCGTGGCCAGCAGCGCCGAGTTGCATAAGAGAACATACCGGTCGGGAGTAGTGAGCACGTGGGGTAGTGGCTAGGGCTGCAGGTGGTGCGTGAGGTGGTTGAGCGTGGCCAGCAGCGCCGAGTTGCATAAGAGAACATACCGGTCGGGAGTAGTGAGCACGTGGGGTAGTGGCTAGGGCTGCAGGTGGTGCGTGAGGTGGTTGAGCGTGGCCAGCAGCGCCGAGTTGCATAAGAGAACATACCGGTCGGGTGTAGTGAGCACGTGGGGTAGTGGCTAGGGCTGCAGGTGGTGCGTGAGGTGGTTGAGCGTGGCCAGCAGCGCCGAGTTGCATAAGAGAACATACCGGTCGGGTGTAGTGAGCACGTGGGGTAGTGGCTAGGGCTGCAGGTGGTGCGTGAGGTGGTTGAGCGTGGCCAGCAGCGCCGAGTTGCATAAGAGAACATACCGGTCGGGTGTAGTGAGCACGTGGGGTAGTGGCTAGGGCTGCAGGTGGTGCGTGAGGTGGTTGAGCGTGGCCAGCAGCGCCGAGTTGCATAAGAGAACATACCGGTCGGGTGTAGTGAGCACGTGGGGTAGTGGCTAGGGCTGCAGGTGGTGCGTGAGGTGGTTGAGCGTGGCCAGCAGCGCCGAGTTGCATAAGAGAACATACCGGTCGGGTGTAGTGAGCACGTGGGGTAGTGGCTAGGGCTGCAGGTGGTGCGTGAGGTGGTTGAGCGTGGCCAGCAGCGCCGAGTTGCATAAGAGAACATACCGGTCGGGTGTAGTGAGCACGTGGGGTAGTGGCTAGGGCTGCAGGTGGTGCGTGAGGTGGTTGAGCGTGGCCAGCAGCGCCGAGTTGCATAAGAGAACATACCGGTCGGGTGTAGTGAGCACGTGGGGTAGTGGCTAGGGCTGCAGGTGGTGCGTGAGGTGGTTGAGCGTGGCCAGCAGCGCCGAGTTGCATAAGAGAACATACCGGTCGGGTGTAGTGAGCACGTGGGGTAGTGGCTAGGGCTGCAGGTGGTGCGTGAGGTGGTTGAGCGTGGCCAGCAGCGCCGAGTTGCATAAGAGAACATACCGGTCGGGTGTAGTGAGCACGTGGGGTAGTGGCTAGGGCTGCAGGTGGTGCGTGAGGTGGTTGAGCGTGGCCAGCAGCGCCGAGTTGCATAAGAGAACATACCGGTCGGGTGTAGTGAGCACGTGGGGTAGTGGCTAGGGCTGCAGGTGGTGCGTGAGGTGGTTGAGCGTGGCCAGCAGCGCCGAGTTGCATAAGAGAACATACCGGTCGGGTGTAGTGAGCACGTGGGGTAGTGGCTAGGGCTGCAGGTGGTGCGTGAGGTGGTTGAGCGTGGCCAGCAGCGCCGAGTTGCATAAGAGAACATACCGGTCGGGTGTAGTGAGCACGTGGGGTAGTGGCTAGGGCTGCAGGTGGTGCGTGAGGTGGTTGAGCGTGGCCAGCAGCGCCGAGTTGCATAAGAGAACATACCGGTCGGGTGTAGTGAGCACGTGGGGTAGTGGCTAGGGCTGCAGGTGGTGCGTGAGGTGGTTGAGCGTGGCCAGCAGCGCCGAGTTGCATAAGAGAACATACCGGTCGGGTGTAGTGAGCACGTGGGGTAGTGGCTAGGGCTGCAGGTGGTGCGTGAGGTGGTTGAGCGTGGCCAGCAGCGCCGAGTTGCATAAGAGAACATACCGGTCGGGTGTAGTGAGCACGTGGGGTAGTGGCTAGGGCTGCAGGTGGTGCGTGAGGTGGTTGAGCGTGGCCAGCAGCGCCGAGTTGCATAAGAGAACATACCGGTCGGGTGTAGTGAGCACGTGGGGTAGTGGCTAGGGCTGCAGGTGGTGCGTGAGGTGGTTGAGCGTGGCCAGCAGCGCCGAGTTGCATAAGAGAACATACCGGTCGGGTGTAGTGAGCACGTGGGGTAGTGGCTAGGGCTGCAGGTGGTGCGTGAGGTGGTTGAGCGTGGCCAGCAGCGCCGAGTTGCATAAGAGAACATACCGGTCGGGTGTAGTGAGCACGTGGGGTAGTGGCTAGGGCTGCAGGTGGTGCGTGAGGTGGTTGAGCGTGGCCAGCAGCGCCGAGTTGCATAAGAGAACATACCGGTCGGGTGTAGTGAGCACGTGGGGTAGTGGCTAGGGCTGCAGGTGGTGCGTGAGGTGGTTGAGCGTGGCCAGCAGCGCCGAGTTGCATAAGAGAACATACCGGTCGGGTGTAGTGAGCACGTGGGGTAGTGGCTAGGGCTGCAGGTGGTGCGTGAGGTGGTTGAGCGTGGCCAGCAGCGCCGAGTTGCATAAGAGAACATACCGGTCGGGTGTAGTGAGCACGTGGGGTAGTGGCTAGGGCTGCAGGTGGTGCGTGAGGTGGTTGAGCGTGGCCAGCAGCGCCGAGTTGCATAAGAGAACATACCGGTCGGGTGTAGTGAGCACGTGGGGTAGTGGCTAGGGCTGCAGGTGGTGCGTGAGGTGGTTGAGCGTGGCCAGCAGCGCCGAGTTGCATAAGAGAACATACCGGTCGGGTGTAGTGAGCACGTGGGGTAGTGGCTAGGGCTGCAGGTGGTGCGTGAGGTGGTTGAGCGTGGCCAGCAGCGCCGAGTTGCATAAGAGAACATACCGGTCGGGTGTAGTGAGCACGTGGGGTAGTGGCTAGGGCTGCAGGTGGTGCGTGAGGTGGTTGAGCGTGGCCAGCAGCGCCGAGTTGCATAAGAGAACATACCGGTCGGGTGTAGTGAGCACGTGGGGTAGTGGCTAGGGCTGCAGGTGGTGCGTGAGGTGGTTGAGCGTGGCCAGCAGCGCCGAGTTGCATAAGAGAACATACCGGTCGGGTGTAGTGAGCACGTGGGGTAGTGGCTAGGGCTGCAGGTGGTGCGTGAGGTGGTTGAGCGTGGCCAGCAGCGCCGAGTTGCATAAGAGAACATACCGGTCGGGTGTAGTGAGCACGTGGGGTAGTGGCTAGGGCTGCAGGTGGTGCGTGAGGTGGTTGAGCGTGGCCAGCAGCGCCGAGTTGCATAAGAGAACATACCGGTCGGGTGTAGTGAGCACGTGGGGTAGTGGCTAGGGCTGCAGGTGGTGCGTGAGGTGGTTGAGCGTGGCCAGCAGCGCCGAGTTGCCGGCCAGTGCCGCCGCCAGCTCGTCGTGCGCCGCCAGCAGGGCCCGGAGTCCCGCGCCCCGAGGCCCCACCGACCCGCCGGGCCCCCGGAGTAACGGCGCCTTGCCGTTTGTAGCCTCGGCTGAGTTACCCTCCGAAGCAGTCTCTCCCGTTCGAGTAGCGTTCCACTACGGAAATTATGTTCATTTTATATCAATTGAAAATAGTTTTAAATTCAGTTATAATTATTTGTACACCAGGAGACACCACGGTGGACTCAAAAAGATGAGCTGGATGCCTTCTCACAAAATTGGCATGAAATAGCTAGAGACAGACACATTTAGACAAGTGTAAGGGAAGGTGGTTTTTGCCCAAAAATGGGATCGTACAGGATTTAAAAAATTTGCATATAACACCACAACACCGTGCCGATTATTCCAAAGAGAGCAAATATCGACAATCAATATCGACCGGTTTCAATGTTTGATCTATCCATGAATTTGGCTACTAGAGTAAAATATTTGACATAAGCTTCGTACAAAATATGTATTTCTAGAAGTCAAATTCATAGATAGGTCGAACATTGAATCGGCCGTTTGAATTGAGTCGTTACTTATCACACACACACTTACCGTGGCCTGAGCATCACTGACACAATCCCTGATGTTGAGCTCGGCGTCTTGCAAACGCGCCGCCAAAGTCAGCAGCTTTAGTTCCGCGCTCGACACGTCCTTGTCCAAGATCTGCGTCTGCAGGTACACCGTCTGCGCTACCTTGTACCTGGACAAACAAGTATGCTTTTAGTTACAAGTCCATAAATGATTTAGTAATGGGGGTCAAGTTCCAGTTTTGATCGACTTGCAGTGCATTCTCGATGTGCACAACTTAAAGTGGTCTACACACACGTCCCTAAATCGGAGGCAATATCGGGCCCGGTGGTGGGGAGCGTCTTAGATCGTACCAGAAATCGCGTCGTTTGTAGGCAAATCGGCAACATAATTATTATTATTGGCCCTAACTCTGAAATCGGTTCGGGCGAGCTCACGATTTAGGGGCATAAATTGTGTAGGGGGTTGTGCGTTGAGCGTTGTCGTGTCGTGTGTAGCGTGATCGGGCCGATTTTGCCGCAGTACGCCAGCGTGTGCGGCGGCGACAGGTCGAGATTTTATTTTGAGCGTGCCTGCGTGTGCGGCGCGGCGAGAAGACTACTATAGAAAATGTCGAAGGAGAAGGAGCGGGAGGCTTGGACGAAAACCCTCGAGCTCTATAAGGAGTTGCCCTATCTATGGAATAAGAAACGTAAAGATTATTTTAATCGAGATATGAGGCAGGGGGATTTAACCCCTTGAGTGTCCTACGGGCACACCGTGCCCGTAAGAGAAATAGGCCGGTAGTGTCCTACGGGCACGGTGTGCCCATAAGGATTTGTGTGAACTTCACTCCGGTGTTGTGTGATTGGTTACAATATTAAAAACGTACATCGACTAGTTACAGATTAACCAACATAAAACCATAAATTTTTACCATATTGCCAAGCTTGCAACCGAGAAAAATAATAAAATTGCTGACTTTTGTGCTCAGTTCTCTCCGTGCCGCCATATTGCGCTGTGGCGATCAACTAAGTTGAATATGTGATTTTTTTTTAATGTGTTCTCAACGCAAACGTGAAGTGATTGTATTAGTATTATATATTAAATTATTGACAATTTAGTGAAGTACCTATATGTTTTAAATATGTTTTTAGCCAGTTATAAAAACTTTTACAAAAAACGTGTAAGTAACTCTTGTGATGCAATTTTCGAGCGTTGGCCGCCAGCCATCCTCCATATTTTAAAAACCGCTTTTAAATAAAGAGATTGGCAAAGAAACTACGCAAGCCTATTTTAAGAAAAATCTTTCAAATCCCAAATTTCGCCTTTTTTGTTTTACTTGCACCGTAGGAAGAACCAAAGCGATGCCTATTTTCACACTACATGACGTCACAACAAGACACTGACCAGTCGGCGATAGCGTCGGCCCTGGCTCTGGCGAGCGGCGCCGCCTTCTGCAGCAGCGCCCGCGCGCGGCGGCCCGTCTCCGCCACCGTGATGCGCTCCAGCACGTGGAACTGCTCGTCATTGTACGTGAGCGAGCGCGTCGCGCGGTCCCGCACTAGGTGCTGCCACGAGTCGCGCAGTCTGCAAACATCAACCATCTGTTATGGCTTATGACCCTTTATACTACACTGTACTAGCGCGAGCTGAACGTGACTGTGTACACGTGCACGTGTGTGTACCTCTCCACAAGAGTCTTCGCCTTGATGTGCAGGCGCAGGTCGCTGGGGCAGGGCGCGGCGGCGGCGGCGGCGTCCCACTCGGCGCGCAGGGCGCCCGCCGCGTGACGTTGTTGCAGCGCGGCCGCGGCGCTGCGGAGTGACGCCGCCTCCGCCGCTACTAGGCCGGCGCGGGCTGACCATGACTCGGCGTTAGGCGCTGTCGCACCGCCCTACACGCACACAAATTGAATGAGTCAAATATCTGACAGTTATTTGATAAAGCCAATCGAGGGGGTAGGGGGTTTGGATCGGGCGTCACACAATGTTTATACAGGGTGTAGAAAGGCCCTTAACGAAAACTCAAACCCCATATTGTACCAATTATGACGATATTTTTCTACTTCGGCACCATACCCGGGAAACAACTGGTTCAGGAGATATTGAGGCTCAAAGTCACGATTTTTTATTTTCTAATTAGTCCAAAATCGTGTATAGAATGATAAATGTAAACTTTCTTCCAAATAAACATAAACATAATTTTCAATATTACCCTAAAATAAACGGCATTGAAGTTCCCTAAACGCAGTGTATGCCTACTAGCAATCAGCTGCGAGTTCATTCCCCTCGGCCGCGCGACCACGTGATCACAAAATGCCGCCGTTAGGGCGGTTGCAAACTAGCGTTTTATACGCGCGTATAAGCTGGTTTTTGGAAGTGCATGTAGGCGCGTATAGGCGTGCCTTTTGGCACACGCGCAACTCGTACGAGCGTTGACGCGCATCTAAGCTCGAATAAGCGCTATACTGACACGATATCACTACCGTTTCTAGCGAAGACGCCGAAATATGCCCGTTTACACGAGTCCGGTTTTTTGCAGCTCTATAGAGAAACGTGTACATGACCACCACGAGACCTGTGTTGCTGAAGTGGAGAAGAAATTGCGTGGGCTGGAAGTGACATCAGCGGCTGTAGCGCCCATACCTCGTGGATTTAAGGTTCCACCATTTGATGGCTCGTCATCATGGTCGGCATACAAGATCCAGTTCGAGGCTGTGATGCGATCAAATGGGTGGAATAAAGAACAGGCCTTAACCGCCCTAACCTTGGGCCTTCGCGACCAGGCCTTGAGAGTGTTGGAGGCACTCGGACAAGACGTCACCTACGAGAAGCTTCTGGAGGCGCTGGAGGCGAGGTACGGAGACGCGCACCTCGAACATGTGTATCGTACTCAGATGAAGGACAGGGCACAACACACTGGAGAAACTCTGCAGCAGTGGGCTCTAGAGGTGGAAAGACTGGTCAGGAAGGCATACCAGTCGTCGCCTGCACTGATTGATGAGAACCTCGTACAGACATTTACCGATAGGATCCGTGACCTGGAGGTTAGAGCATCGGTAAGACTTGGGCACTTCAAGGCCCTCAAGGAAGCCCTAGCCTACGCTCTGGAGGTGGGTGCAGCGCGTCACGAGCATCGAACCTACCGTATCAGGAAAGTTGTTTCTTCACCTCGGTGCTACAACTGCGGGGAAAGAGGCCATATCCGCTTGAGCTGCCCAAAGCGTAAGCGGCACGGCGGTACCCTGTCTCCGCAAAAGGGGTCACCTGACGTAACTGTCTGGTGGCGAGAGCAAGGTAGCGCAGATGCACTGGCGCGTAGGCCTTACCCCGACCAACGCAAACACTGTGCAAGACAGGAAGCGAAGCCGGCAGCGCTAGTGAGAATGTTGAAGACGGATCTGAGCAACGGATGGAAAGAAGCTTTACAGAGTGCTCAGCAAGATGACAAGGATGTACAGCCGATACTCGTATGGAAGAAATCAGGCGCTCCTAGGCCCAAATGGAGTGATGTCGCTGCAATGAGCCCTATCACCAAAGGTTATTGGGCACAGTGGGAAAGTTTGGTTGTCCAGGATGGAGTTCTGTGCCGCAAATGGGAAAACGCTCGCGGTAACCAGTGCCATTTGCAAACGGTAGTGCCCAAAACTAAGGTGCTGGAAGTCTTGCAGCTCTATCACAATGGTGCTTCGGGAGGTCACATGGGTGTTAAGAAGACCCTTACTAAGATCCGAGAGCGGTTTTATTGGCTCCACTGTCGGGATGACGTCGAGGATTGGTGCCGCAAATGCGCAAGTTGTGCGGCTGTCAAGGGGCCACATACTCGAAGCAGAGGTGCATTAAAGGTGTACAATGTGGGAGCCCCATGGGAGCGCATAGCCTTGGATGTCGCTGGGCCGTTTCCCGAGAGCCAGGATGGAAACAAATACTTCTTGGTTGTGATGGATTACTTCACGAAGTGGCCTGAAGTGTTTGCAATCCCAAATCAAGAAGCTACCACAGTGGCCGACAAGCTGGTGCATGAAGTCTTTTGTCGATTCGGGGTACCTTTGGAAATCCACAGCGATCAAGGCCGAAACTTCGAATCCGAGGTGTTCAAGGAGACTTGTCGCGTGATGGGTGCACATAAAACCAGGACCACGGTTTATCACCCGCAATCAGATGGCATGGTTGAACGATTTAACCAATCACTGGAAAGGTACCTGGCGAAGGTCGTGGAGAGCAAACAAAGAGATTGGGACAAGCACATCCAACCATTCCTTCTGTCATATCGCAGTGCGGTCCACGAAACCACAGGAGTAACACCAGCTTTTGCCAATTTCGGCAGAGAATTACGTTTACCAGCAGACTTAATCACCGGTATTCCGCCAGAATCTCCACGTAATATAACGGATTACGATGAAGACTCGCTACGATCGGAAGGCGAACAACAAAGGCTTCGATGAGGGATCATTGGTGTGGCTTCATAGCCCAGTACGAAGCAAAGGAAAATCGCCTAAGTTACAAGCCAGATGGGACGGGCGGGCCACATCGCATAATTATCAGGATGAACGACGTCACCTATCAAATCCAGAAAGGGTCGCGAGGTGCACCGAATATAGTTCATGTGGACCGGTTGGCTCGTTACTATAGGTCCAACGATGTTCGAGACGAAAACGTTTAAGAGGGAGGCCGTGTTACGAATTGAAAATAACGCCACTTATCAGTGAATGGGAGAACTAGATGAGATTAGATGTATCGGTTGTTTAAAGCTGTTTCATCTATCCTCTAATAGATGGCGTTGGTGTAAATAGATATATGTTGGTGTGAATAGACGGAGTTGCTAGGAAAGCAGCAAAAATGCTCGGATTTGTTAAGAGGAACACCAACAGTTTTCGTCTTACAAAAACAAAGACACTTCTCTACAACGCC
Source organism: Euclidia mi (assembly GCA_944739405.2). Lineage (NCBI taxonomy): Eukaryota > Metazoa > Arthropoda > Insecta > Lepidoptera > Erebidae > Euclidia > Euclidia mi. The sequence goes on from OX123197.2 coordinate 16,829,794, forward strand.
TTGGTACGAACTCATCTCGAGTATGCATGTGTCGTCTGGAAGCCATCGTACGCTAAACAGTCGCAAAGAATAGAAGGCATCCAAAGAGCATTTACGAAACACTTAGCATACATGTCGTCTGGTATATCGCATAGAGCTCCCTACACTGACAGGCTAAAATTTTTCAAAATGAACAGCCTTCGCCACCGACGTAAGTTACAGGAACTTTTATTCTTACATAACATTGTTAACGGCGCTATAGACTGCAGTGAACTTCTAAGCAATGTTAAATTAACGGTACCAAGTAGAATACCGCGACACCCTCTTACTAAGACATTTCATATTCCGTTTTGCAGAACAAACGTAGGCAAACATTCACCAATAGTGCGTATTTGTCTCGAATATAATTCATTGTGCGGACGTTCAGGCGATCTTGACATTTTGCACAACTCATTCAAGCACTTTAAGCGTAAGTTAGTTCAGGTAATGCTTTAAAAGATCTCATCTTTTGTTATGTTTATTTTGATTTTTATTTTGATTTATATTATATTGTCCTGTTAATTTTGCGGCAAGTGTATTTTATTATAGTAGATATTTTTATATTTTAAGTAAGTTTTAATTTTGTGTTTATATACTTTACAAACAATGTTGTGTACGTCTATAATTGATATACATATAAGGTTGTATTTACAGTCCCATAATCTTAACACATTTTGGTATGTATATTGTTGATGTACCTATAAATAAATAAATAAATAGAACAATTACACAAATCTAGAAACACGTTACACGTTACCAGAAATTTCGTGAGTCGTCTCGAAAAGGCTAGTTATGTGTTCCGGCCGGTATAAATACCGCGTAAACGCGCGACACAGATATAGTTACAATTGAATATCGGAGCGATAATCATCAAGCGAAGGAAGTAAGTCGGAAGTGTTTAGTGGTGTTTCTAGTGGTGTGAATAGTGAGTTTTATTAGTGTTGAAAAATTAAGTGTGTGTATCTAGTGTTATTGTGTTAGTGAATAAAGTGCAGTTTTTCTGGCATAGTGTATATAATTTATCACCGAACCCCAGCTCGTAACAGTATCGTAAATTCTGAATCTAACATATAGTTTTTTTAAGTAATCTAACGGGAAACACTCACAAGGCATATCAAATTTACAATCTTCAATATCTTTAAGTATTTCGTTGCCAAAATTGACAATATTTATTTCAAGATCGAAATATATGCGAAACTTTTGCTAGAGCAATTCAACAAATGCGATAAAATTATCAGGAGGTATAATTAAAATACCCAATTGTACGTTACACACGTTCATACACGCAGTACAATAAACAACCATTATTAATAATAAAATACCACGTTTTTACATTAAAATATTAAAGCTTGCAAAGTACAAATCAAACAACGTGCGTCGTAATAACCCTGAGATTGTCAACTGCCTGTGCCTACGTAAACCGGTTTTTTCCATTCTCGCCGCGTACACGACAAGCGGCCAGTGGTCATGCACACATGCGCCGCGTGCTTGTAGTAGTGCAACCGATTCGCGCTGTTGTATGAAGCTTTGTCTCTGTTCCGTTTATCTACTCATGTGTAGATACGGCCGGCGTAGGTACGATGCATTTCTCGCGCCAATTTTTTCTGCAAGCGCGCGCTATACATTGCCGCTAATAAAATGTGTATATTTTTTAAGCTTAAAAAAATATTTTGTTTCCCAGGTATTATTTTCGCGTAGTATGACTTGGCATTATGTGCAAAACGAGTAGACTTCGGTTAAGTGATGGGTATTGTGACAACCTGTATATTTTTAGGGTTCCGTACCTCACAAGGTAAACAAAGGAACCCTTATAAGATCACTTTCTTGTCCGTCTGTCTGTCTGTCCGTGTGTCACCACCAATTTTCTCAGGAACGGGTGGACCAAGCAAATTGAAATTTATACCAGATACTGAGGTCTATGGTTCCTATTAGGTGTATAAAAATCAACAGGGTCCTGTGTCAACCCGATAAAAAGATATGGTCAAAATTAGATTTTTGCGAAAACTTGTAAGTACCAAAATGAACCTTAATTAATTATAATTAATTTTCAACTTTTTTTAATTTTCGGAATTTTTCCTTTACTTGTCCTGTAAGACCTTGGTTTTCACCAAAATTGACAATTCTAGGTCAACCGTAAGTACCCTATAGGTTTTGGGTTGAAAACCTATAATTATGGTAGTGCCCGTTGAACTAGAATAACGAAATTTGGCCAAAAGCAGGGTCTTACAGCACAAATAAAGGAAAAATTAAAAAAAATAAAAAAAGTGAAAAATTCAAGGGTGTCCCCATACATACATAGTAGACTCCATTGTAGATAGTCCTCTAAGTTGTATGGGCGCTCATACAGATTTAGAGGACTAGCGTAATTCAACCTCAAATAAGGTAAAATGCGTACGGAACCCTCGGTGCGCGGGTCAGACCGCACTTGCCCGAATTTTTTACTGTACCTTTGCTCTTGTCGGCGCTGGTCACTTTTATGAAAAGCCACCCAGCAATATCCACATCGTTTTCCGTACAGTTTTAATTTCATTTACGCCATCATTATACGCGGAAAGCGGTTGGATGCGGCGGCTCAAAATCGGTCTGTGTGGAAAACCTTGGGGGAGGCTTATGACCAGCAGTGGACGTCTCTACGCTAACATGATGATGATGTTGTCGCAATAATTTTTTTAGTCGATAGACCGTTTTATAAAAAAACAGAGTGTTTGCGTACCTGAGCTCCCCTAGCGTTAGCGGCCGCAGTAGCCGCTTGCTTGGCGAGGTCGAGCGCCCTCGCAGTGGAGTGCGCGAGCGAGGCGTGCGCGTGCAGCGCGTCAGCCCGCGCCGCGACACGCGTGAGGCGCCCCGCGAGGAGGGCGCCCCAGCGCGACACGCATGCGCCGCACAGCACTGACGCCGCGCATAGGGCCTCGATGCGACGCTTCATCACGTGACCTACACTGCACGCCGTCTGCACAACAACACACGTTATTTCTTATTTTGCCGCATGGTAATTACGTCGTTTAGCGGACCCCGGGCCCCAAGGCGTAGGTTTTGGATCGCAATCGGGACAGAACTAGGATGATGCTGGTAATTACGCCGTTGGAATACCTAATGAATGCTAGCAACCAATACTCTGTATATGGAGTAAAATTATAGAGGTAATTTAAAACGGTGGAACTCCTAGCAGAGGGTCTCTTTCGACTACTCAAAATAGAGTTCAACTCAGTAGTTTGAAAGCTGGTAAAGCGGGCAGTATGTGTTTCTATATAATTACTGAATATAACTCTGAAATCCGTCCGAAGACTTACAAAACACCCGTGACTTAATAAGAACACTTTCGGTTATAAGCAATTGTATTTCATTAAGGATGTCACCTTAGCCTGACTGGCGTCGTTCTCGACAGACACGATGTTGGGGAACACGGGGAACTTGGGCACCTCGGGCTCCGGCGCCATGCTCACGTTGTTATTGTTCTTATTGAACAGCATCAGCGGCTCTTCTGCCGTCGTCTCTGGGTAGTCCTTGCCTGAAAATAAAACAATCGTTCTTTGGTCAAACAATAGGTACATAAATTTTCCTAATAACCTCACTACCAGGTTAGTTTATCAGTAAGTTAACTGGTTACCATATGTAATACAGACTGCTTGACGAATCCGATAACTATACTGACTGCCCTACACTTTCCTTTACCCTCCTTTACCAACCTTTATTTTACCCTCTTTGTAATATATTAAATAATCCTTCTGTAGTGAGTATCTGTCCTAAAGGAAGCCCGGTGTCTAAATTGTATGTATATAGCTTCAGTACTTTTATATTATTGTGATCATATACCTCGTCTCCTATCCAGAAATACAAGATATATGTTTGCTTGAAAAATCACAAACGATAAAACTAATAATGTAGAAGATGTTATGATGTCCCTCTTTCATATATACCATAATGTTGTTAATTATTTGCCAATGCACTCCGTACGCTCCACTTTTACTCTTGGGTTTAATTACCGTAAACAGTTAACGATATCTTTCAAGGCTGTCAAAGTGAAAACTATTATGCCACTATTACAATGCCAGCGGCTGTGATGGTAACCTTCGCTATGGAATGAACCGCTTGACCATAACACCGTGCACCGCTTAGAATTAATGATATTGATCGAATCCTTTGTACATGATAATAGCATTGCCCTAGAGAGCTCTGTCAAGAGTGAAGGTGAGGGTTCTGCAGTACCTTATATTTACAGAACTACTGTAACTTATACGAAACACTTAAATTTACTTCATCATCATCATCATCAGCCTTTAACAGTCCACTGCTGGACTAGGCCTCTCCTTTGAAAGGAGGAATTGGCCTACTATACCACACTGGCCAGGTTTGTATCAAGTTTTCCTTCTTTTACAGTGTTGTTTTTTTTATGGACATTCCGTGGTGACGCATTAAGAATACGGAATGTCACCACCCCATGTCACCCCGTGGGTGTCGTAAGAACCGACAGAGGGAGCATATTATGCAGAGAACAGCACTGTAAGAGAAGGAAAACTTGATACAAACCCTATACCAACCCGTTTGGCCAGCGTGGTATAGTAGGCCAATTCTTCCTTTCAAAGGAGAGGCCTAGACGCCTAGTCCAGCAGTGGACTGTTAAAGGCTGATGATTTGAAATGGATATACGAAACAAGTGTAGGTGTATATCTCGAATGGCTATAATATAGTACTGTCATCATAATCCATACTTACCTAAAGTATTTTCATTGATCTCGGTGAGTATAAGTTTGTCTTTGTACAGTAGAATCTGTGACTCGGCGACGACGCTCGTCTGCTCACAGATGTATGTCTGCAAATGCTCATATTTCTCATCCGGTTTCAGAAATACCTGAAAATAACACACATTTAATATTACCGGTGGTTAAAGCTGCGCGTCCACCGGATCGGAATCGGAGCGTACGGAGCGGACGGAGCGTCGTCATTTACAAAATGCCGATGGGGTGCGTCCACTGCATTCGGATTCAGCATCGGCAATTTAGGTATTTTTAAAGCAGGAAGATAGTGACGAGGATATTGTTGTAGATTAATTTTCGGAGAATATTATACATTTGATGAATATCATAAATAATGAATATCATAGATTTTTGGGTACATTCATATGACTCTACTAAAGTAATTAAAACATCGTCGTTCATAGTGAATAAGTATTTTTGCCTATAGTTTAATGCCGCAAACACGTCAGAACTTGAAACGCTCGGAATCCGAATGATGCGTTCACTGCGGATGACGTCATCAGCACAAATACCGGTCTCTGGCGCAGAAATGCCGATCCAGTGCACGCAGTTTCATAGAAATTAATACAAAGCAACAAATCCTTCCGCTCCGTACGCTCCGATTCCGATCCGGTGGACGCACAGCTTAAAGCTGCGCATCCACCGGATCGGAATCGGAGCGTACGGAGCGGACGGAGCGTCGTCATTTACAAAATGCCGATGGGGTGCGTCCACTGCATTCGGATTCAGCATCGGCAATTTAGGTATTTTTAAAGCAGGAGGATAGTGACGAGGATATTGTTGTAGATTAATTTTCGGAGAATATTATACATTTGATGAATATCATTAATAATGAATATCATAGATTTATGGGTACATTCATATGACTCTACTAAAGTAATTAAAACATCGTCGTTCATCGTGAATAAGTATTTTTGCCTACAGTTTAATGCCGCAAACACGTCAGAACTTGAAACGGTGGACGCACAGCTTTAAGCTGTGCGTCCACCGGATCGGAATCGGAGCGTACGGAGCGGACGGAGCGTCGTCATTTACAAAATGCCGATGGGGTGCGTCCACTGCATTCGGATTGAGCATCGGCAATTTAGGTATTTTTAAAGCAGGAGGATAGTGACGAGGATATTGTTATAATTAGATTAATTTTCGGAGAGTATTATACATTTGATGAATATCATAAATAATGAATATCATTGATTTTTTGGTACATTCATTTCTAAAGTAATTAAAACATCGTCGTTCATCGTGAATAAGTATTTTTGCCTACAGTTTAACGCCGCAAACACGTCAGAACTTGAAACGCTCGGAATCCGAATGATGCGTTCACTGCGGATGACGTCATCAGCACAAATACCGGTCTCAGGCGCAGAAATGCCGATCCAGTGCACGCAGTTTCATAGAAATTAATACAAAGCAACAAATCCTTCCGCTCCGTACGCTCCGATTCCGATCCAATGGACGCGCAGCTTAAAGCTGCGCGTTGCTACGTAGTGTTTGATGATTTGATTATCGTATCGCCTGACTTGTTTGTTAACATGAACGTGTTCGATAGGACGACACACACCATTTTTGTAGAACCTAATGACAGATTCGATACAATGGGAAAAGCTTAAGGGTCGTTACATATCTTACGGAAGATGCGTCGCGTACTATCGGTCGCGTAACGCCGAAACAGACAAATATATAATAAAACATTCAACCATTCACACCTAACCGATGATGCGTTAAGGCGTCGAGCGTACAGCGTCTGTTCCATTGCCGTCAACGCATTGTCGGTCGACGTCGCGCGCGCCACGCACCACGGGTATTTTGACTGACGCATTGGGCGTTTTAAAATTCAATATCACACAACGTAACCGCACTGTAGATGTTGAACGCAGAAACTGACTAGACGCGTAATGTAGCCTAGGTCTAATTTGACGCAATAGACGCGACTGATACAGATACGCTCGACGCATTTTCCGTCAGATATGTACCGACCCATTTGACGGAATAGACCCGACCGATACAGATACGCTCAACGCATTTTCCGTCAGATATGTACCGACGCTAACGGCCTTTGGCTACTGGAGTTACATATTTGACCTATTTTTAATGGAGCCTATATCAAACTAGAGGATTCTCACAGCTACGCCCGTACATTTTTTTGGCTTAACCCTTTCTGCCTGATCACGTGGGAATTTCGGGCAATCCCTAATATCTATGGTCCCCAAGGATGCTAAATGTCTGCTGTCTACGCCTAAAAGTTTTGGCTGTAGCTTGTCTGTCAGTCAGTGACGCATTTTTATGTAAGAGTATACAGATATTTATGCATATCCATCGAAAGATCGAATATTGAAGACGACATTCGTCCAACGAGAAATTATTAATCGTCGCTTCATAGTGGGTATGCGCCCAAAAAGTGTTCAAGTTATAAGTTCTATTTTATTTAAATGACTCGTTTATGGATTGCTGTTTATCAATCAATGTAATGTTATTTCATTATCTGCTTAAGATTAGTACTTATGTAGGCAATAAGGGCTTTCGTGATCCGGGGACTTCCCCAGGTACATCTGTGTATCCCACTCATGAGTGCCTATATAGGTATTGAAAAAACGGAACATTCCTACAACCAAACCTACAAAGGACACGTAGAGTCAACCATTCTACGATACGACTTTCGATATCTTCACAAATAATACATTCTACAGAAAGAGACAAAGCGAATAATTGGACATGCTGTTTTTTATGTAAGAAGTGTAATAGTGTGTAGCATTTAAGGCCCCAGCACATACCACCCAAACACTGTACGATCAAATCAGCAATAAACCCACGGTGCAACAAACTAATCAATAACTGACAAAAAATATTGATTACATACTTCTGATACATAAAGACAGTATCAATGCACAGGTATAATTAACAAATTTCAACGTGGCCATTAGATTGCGTGTCGAGTATATGAATTACAATTATTAAACAACACGATAGCCAATAACCGTTGATGCATGAACATTCCATAAAATGGCGAATCGTAATTTATGATTGGTACCGTCGCGAATGGCATTGCTGAAGACAATGGTAGCACTCTCTAAGCATTGTTTGTATCGAGCGAATCCGGGTCGGACGAAACGATAAGTTGCGCAACCGCCGCCAGTACTGTTACAGTAATTTCGTTAAGATAATGGTGGTTCAAAACGGTGCCACCTACTTCTTACTATCCATTTGTATTATGTTTATACAAATGCATTAAATTTTATTATAACATGTTACGAGAATCATGTGTGGTGTTATTTTGTCGACTAAATAGATATCATATGGGTGGGTACTTTAGTTTCAGCTTCGCGTAGAAGTCCCTAGTCAAGATTTTTGCTACTGTTTTAGAAGATTAGGGAAACACGATCCAGGAAGCAAACAATTTTGCCTAACAGGAAGAAAAGGTCTTGTAAAATGAAACACTGGATATTTAACTGGATCCAAAGCAAACGAAGAATGCACATAAAAAGCTGGTTGTTAATTTTCTTTTCTTTACAAACATACAACTAAAGGACACAACAAACACCCAGACTCGAGACAACAATTTATGAATCACACAAAGTGTTGCCTCGTGTGAGGATCGAACCCACAACATTCGGCACAGTGTCAAGCGGCGAGGCGGACGCTTAAACCACTACGCCAACCGTGCAGTCAGTTAATGAGGCATATGTGCACACCTCGAGTATTGAAACTGTCTTGAATCTGCGGTGGATGGACTACTAGAGAAGGTAGAAGCGAGAATAGAGATACCACTGCTGAGAATATGCTTGCATGTCTATTTTGGCGTTGAAATCGAGCAAGTTTTCGTGTTTGCCTCATTTCTCCAATTTAGATCTGTTTAGTCACAAAATAACTGAGATATCTGCATGCAAAGTATGTTCTCAACATAGAGCTCCCATAGATATAGGTATAGGAGATAAAGAGTGTGTGTCAATAAGGTCCCTTGAGGCACACCAGTATTTTTATCTGAAGAATTATTTTGATAGCTGGTTTAGAATGCAACGCAAAAAGTATGGCCGGGCTAATAGGTCCACTTAACTGACAAATGATGTCATTTCATGAGATAAGGCTGCCAGTTCTAATTGTGTTTGAACTGTTATATGTTATGTATTATGATAAAATTAAATGTGGCCGTGTGGTTGACGGCATAGAATACAAGTGTCACCACCCCCTATCTTCCCGTGGGTGTCGTAAGAGCCGACTAAGGGATAACACGATGCAAATACCATCTTTGCGTAGAGACGGAAAACTCGACATCAAACCCAATACGACTGCCTCGTTGGTCTCGCGGCATAAATGTGCGCGTGGGATTGGGAGGTCCCGGGTTCGATTCCTGGGTCGGGCAGTGTTATTGGGTTTTTCTGTACGGCAATAGGCTCGCCACTTATTACGTAGGACTAAAGTATATCTGGCGAAAAGTGGGTGTATAAATACACCTCTGCCTACCCCTTCGGGGATAAAAGGCGTGACGATATGTATGTATGTATGTAAATGTTATATCAGTCATATTCACATAAATAAAGGCTTACCTTTATACTAGCTGCTTTGTTGACATGGAATATGTGTACAGGTGTTGTTGATGTGCACACTTGCACCTCTGAGAAGAACCTGTCGAAGGTCCATATCCTGTGAGGATCCACCTCCAACAGGCCAGCAAGTAGAGGTGTGACTAGTTTACGCAGACCCACACTTAGCTGACAGTGTGATGGTAGATCACGGGCCCATTCTATTGGACCATTCTCTGTTGTTTGTGTTCCCTGGAAAAAATAGCAATATCATAGCTAACTAGAATATTTTTACTGTACCTACAGACTGTGATAAAAATATCAGTTTTAGATACAATATCAGCGCTTCTACCCATGGCTTTGTCCATATTGTTGTCTAATATCTTTTGTAGGCTTTAAACTTAGAGATCCTCCTCTTTTATGAAGTCACTTAAAAACGTTAGATACTCTACATATTTACAAGGTAAACCTTTCACCTGTTAATATTCAACAATATTTCAATGCTTTTAAACCTCAATATTCAATATTTTAGTATCAAAAAGATCTGTATAAGTAACACAGTTTGCAAATATGAAAATTTTCTCTAGAAAATTGATTAACACCTTAACTGGCTTCACTATTGATTAAAATGTTAGCATTTATTGAATTGTTACGCAAGTTCTTCATTTTAAATCAAAACTATTAAGTTGATAAATAATTAAATAATGTATTTTTATTTTAGAATATAGAGTCCGTGTGTGGTGACGGATTAAGAATACGGAATGTCACCACCCCATATCATCCCATGGGTGTCGTAAGAGCCGACAGAGGGAGCATATTATGCAGAGAACAGCACTGTTAGAGAAGGAAAACTTGAAACAAACCTTATACCATCCCGTTTGGCCAGCGTGGTATAGTAGGCCAATTCCTCCTTTCAAAGGAGAGGTCTAGTCCAGCAGTGGACTGTTAAAGGCTGATGATGATGATGAGAGTGTAACAGAATATTGTTTTACGATTTTTACCTTAGGTGCAATAGCAGGCTTTATATGGGCGATTCTACAAAAGTTGGGCGACTTGATGTCATCAATCAATAAAACACATATTTTATTAATTATATAAAAGATTTTTTAATATTTCAATTAATCCAAGTCACTTTTAGCTGTCCACTAAATTTTGAAGTTTTATTTTAATATTAACTTATTGAAAAAAATTAATAAATGTTCGAATCGTCAGTACTGTGGCGTGTCACAACTCCCAAATTACCCAGTAGACCGTATTTTTCTCGAGATTTATATCATTTATTATAAATTTTACTTCTACAATGCAAACTAGGAAACATTGTGTAATGTATTTTCCATATTTCGAGAAAAACTCAATTATTAATTGACTATAAAAAATTGTCTAAACTTTGTGTTTGTTTTTACTCATCAGTTCCGTGTGCAATATTAAAATTAACAAAGTCCCGCAAATTATCTAAGTTCTAACATCAACTTCTGGATCGATCTATTGTCTATGTAGTGAAGTTATCTACAGAAGCTTCATTGGTCAAGCCGGCATCATATATACAGTGTCAGCGAGCCGGCAGTGGTCAGCGAGCGTGTGGTGCCAGTTAATATATCAGTGCCGTGGTGACCAATTATTTCCTTATTTTAAAATATTTTCCAACAATTTAGTTATACCTTATTGTGTTTTTTTAAAATGATGCATCCTACTCACGAAATTGACCAGTAAAAACATTGCGCGGCATTATAACTTAGAATTTGTGTCTAATCCATCAATACCGTGTCGTCAGTCCTATGTCCGGTACTTCGACAAGGGACTGACGTATTACCACGGTACTGATGACTTTATGTTAGGGCCTTTAAATTTTAATAGATACTGGTAGGTAAACAATACTTTTATCATTTCTGATAAAAACAACATGGCCCCTGCAAATACAAATCAAAAATTTAACAGAGAAGAGGTGTTGAAACAGGGGTGAAAAAGCCCAGTTGAAATTGTTGTGTGAAATCATCCGAGTAAAAAGAAAACGAGACTTTTATTTGAAAATAACAACGACAGCGAAAAAGTAATAAAAGAGATGACACTGAGGGAAAAACGCACAACCAGAAAAAAATGGCAGAAATATTCTATACATTATAGAGGCGAACACCTCTATAATCTATAGAATATTTATTTATAGTTAAATTGGAAAACGGATAATTTCGTCCAAATATAACACCATCCACCACTAATGAAGCTGAAGATCTAGATACAAGTACGCCAAAATTGTTTAATCCATTCAAGTAAATGTTATTGATGACAGTCACTACAGTATCGATGCTTTGATTGAGAGTCTCTCACAAATAGGTCGCATTTAAAGGGACGCTAGCAGTGCATCAGGTTTCAGGCTCTGGGATTTCACAAAATCAGTTAGTATTGAAGTCGCACAGTTTTTTCCATTGGCAAGGTTCTGAGCACTTCCAGCTGGGAACTATCGAGCCTTGTCAATATCTTCGGACAAATCCGAGGTTATTGACAAGGCTATAAATATTTCTACGATATTTACGGATTTGGAAGAGGAAGATAATGTGCCTCTTTCCACCTTTTTGCGAAACAAAGAAATAAGTGAGTTGCTGGTGGTAACGACGTCCTGAAGGTTCAGAGTATTTCTTACTATCGTGGAGATTATGTATTACGCTGCACCAAAAACGCAAAACCGTAATGCAGGAATCTGTTCATTAGTGTACGAGGAAGAGGAAGAGCTGAGTCACATTCCTCCAATTCTGCAATACGGACGGTACTCTGTTTAAACTGGGCGAAAAGTAGACTAGACGTAGAGCAGATACTAAAAAAGCTGTCTGTTCCAAGCATTTTAATCAAAGTAAATAGAGTATTTTACGAATTTATTCACACTGTTAATGTTTCTAAAAAGTGATTATTGAATGCTAAGTTTTCTATTTTGCTAATTAAAGAAACTGCCTCGGTTTGCATATTAAGTATCTGCAAACCGAGGCAGTTTCTTTAGTTTTTATTTTTTGTTAACATTAAAATGTTTATTTAGTATGACTAATATTTCTATTTTATGCGAATTTTATTTTATAACAAAAAGGTGTTCGTTAAATATGTCATAGCTAATACTTAATATGTTGTCGATTGATAGGAAAATACCTCATCTTAATATATAAAATCCTTGCGTTACTGACTGACTGACAGACACGCTACAGCCGAAACTATTGGGCGCAGGAAGCTGAAATTTGGCATGTATGTTCCTTGGGGACCGTAGGGGTGCACTAAGAAGGGATTTCCCGAAATTTCCACGGGATCGGCCAAAACGGGTAAATTAAAAAAAAATGCAGGCGTAGCTGCTGGCGTCCTCTAGTTACTAATAAGATTTCAGCGAGACTATTTTTTTAAGATAGTTACTAACTATCACCTCGAGCAACCTCGAATTTTATTAAAGTAAACTAAATACTCAGTATTGCCATAAATGTCATTTGAACCTTGGATCTAAGTGATAAGATTTATCAAAAATATCTTAATATTTACGATAAATCTTCTCTAAAATTTCCTAAGAATTGTGTCTTTTAATCAGTACCGTGTTAGTCTCGTCAGTCCCGTGGCGCTCCATTTTACAAAAATCCCGATATTTCGAAAACGAATTAAGAAAGTTACTGGCCCCATTTAGAATAGTTTAAGTATAATATTACCCACCTCCCCATATAAAAAGAAAGTTTACTTTTTATAAAAAAGTGTGTAAACAAAATGAAGGTAAAAGTCGCCCAACTTTTGTAGAAGTACCCATATGTATTAGGTACATGTGTACAATAAAGTATTATGGACATGTCTAGGAGGTTGTGCAATGAGCAGCACTTGTACTTTAACCATCCTCAAATGGATAAATGGATTTCTGCCCATGGCTTTGTATAAAGTTCCTTAGAATAATGCTAGCTTCATACATTTGCTTTCTAGATTGACTAGTTTTATTCATTTGAACTGGTTTTCATGTTACAATAATTAACATTGAAAATGCCTGAACAATTTTAACTTATATGTTTTTACACAAAGAGAGCTCAGACTTGGAAAAAGTGTTTTATATCAGTAATGGAAATGCTAGAGCAAAATGGATATATATATATACTTACATAAGGGGATCTTATGTTATTGAAACAACTGTTCACAATAAAATTGATTCTCGTTTATAGAATAGAATTTATGGATTATTACCTAAGACCAAATAGGCAAGACTACACTTAAGACTTCCACTCATTAAAATCTTAATAATCCATTGAAACTTTATGCAACTCTATCAGATATCTAATGTCCATTATTAATATCTATTAGTCAACCTTTTATTAATATAATAAAATATTAGATTACTGTTATACTTACAGCAATAACTCCAGAAGCCTTCTTAGTTGTGATGTAGAACATCGTTTCCTTATTTCTTCGACCTCCATAAGGTCTAAATGGCAGCTGTCCTGTAGCAACATGGTACAGAGTGACCCCTATTGACCAAAGGTCTACTGTGGCACCAAAGCTCTTTCCCACTGGTTTCCTCAACACTGCTCTCTCATACATATCAGGATGAAGATACTCTTCAGTGCCATACAAAGATACAAACTGTTCCTCTTCTTGCAGTTCCCTAGCTGCTCCAAAATCTGTTAACTTGTATGTTGTTGTTCCATCTTCATTGATATACTTCATGATATTTCCTGGTTTCAAATCTCTATGCACCAAGTTATTATCACGCAAGTGCTTCATGCCAGCCGTTAAGTGCTCTAATACTAGTAGAAACTCGTGTTCTTGAAGGCCGTACGTGTTCTCAGGGTCATCTAGAATGTTGAATAAACTACCGCCAGTGCACAGTTCCATGACTATTACCTTCCCACGTCCCTCCTGCTCCTCCTCAATCGCGAGAAGTTTCACGATGTTTTCATGCTTTACTTTCTTCAAAACTTCGAATTCTCTCATTTGTACATCGTGCGGTCTCATATGACTGAGCTGGTTAAATGTCTTCACTGCCACTGGTTCACCATTGTTTTTGTTGACGCCCTGGAATACAGCGCCTGTAGCACCCTTGCCTAGGACGCTAGTAGTGCACCATACATAGTTCTCCGAGCCTCGTAGGAAGGACATTTTCGAAAGTTTCTTGTGCAATTCACCTGCTGAATTCAATGAAGTAAAATAAAGCTGTATGAATATTCTGTAACGTTTCTGTTACAGAGGATATTAAGGCATTTAATTTTGAAGCACTTTCGCACAGCACATTTCTGATAAATAATCAGTAATCAAAATAATTAAATTAATAATGCTCACGTACACTTTCAATCAACAAATTTGACAGCTGTGAAATGCAATACTTAGTGGTGGGCATAGCATAACGGCTGTATTTTTATAATGCATTATACATTAAGTATATTATATTTTTCTAAGTATTATTTTTAACTGTTATAATATACATTATTTCATATTCAAGTCGATCGCGAGACAAAGTTCACACTGCTATAAAATGTTGCATTCGTTAGTTGTTGTATTTTAATGTAAGTAAAATTTACTCTTGTTATTAGCAAGTTAAAGTTCATATTTGTATAGAGGACGAAGTTCACACTGTTATAAAATGTTGTATTCGTTAGTTGTTGTATTTTAATGTAAGTTAAATGTGCTCTTGTTATTATCAAGTTAAAGTTCATATTTGTATAGAAGACGAAGTTTACACTGTTATAAAATGTTGTATTTGTTAGTTGCTCAGATGACACGATGTAATTTTACTTCATCTGAGGTTAGTTGTTATATTTTAATGTAAATAAAATTTGCTCTTGTAATTAGCAAGATAAAGTTCATATTTGTATAGCATTTTACTACAGTATGAAGTAGGACGAATAACTCTCGAATATATCCGGGTGTTGCTGAACCGACAGGCATATTTGAATAATAAATATGATAACAGTCATTGCTGCAAAATAAATCATGGTTGGGAACTTGGGACATAAGAAATTTATATTCGAATAATTATATTATTTGTTATATGTTATAACGCCCAACTGTAGAAATATTTTTTTTTATTTTTTTATTTTATGACCTAGTAACTGGACCTTTAGGTCAAGTCTTATTTTATTAATGCATTCCTGGTCCTAGGAATGCAATAATAAAGTCCTATGCACTGGGTTGTGTTGCAATTGCAATGTATTAAAGTCAAATCTTATAAACTCATAAAAACCTGAGCCCTTTTACTGATTAGATATTTCTGATCTGAGTATGATTATTGGCATATTAATAACCCTCTCCCTCTGATCATTAGCTGTGTATAAGGCGAAAGTATATTTTTTTTATAATATTTCTTGGCATATTTTTCCTTGCACGATCTCGACTTAATAAAAAACGAAAATGTGGACAATGCTACCCGCATACAGCAGAACGAAGGAACGAACGAAGTCACTCTCTATTATGAATATTACAACCGTAGATTATACAGATATATTACAACACTAAGGTCAAACTGTCATCTGTCATTAACGTCATCATTGTCTTCATGAAGTTGCTAATTGTTATTATAAATATATGAATGAAAATCTCATATAACTTAACTAATAGCGCTATAATCGCAGTAATTAAATGATAAATAATTGCTATTATTGTGAAAGTTCAAATCAAAGTATTTTATAGGGATTCCTAGCAAGATGTAAGTAACTTTATGGTATTATTGTATTTCATCTTTCTTTCGCAATTATTTTCATCACGTACCTTTTCTATAAAATTGTATTATATCAATGCCTTGTATCATCATCAGGTCGTCCAGATACGAGGTACAGAGACGCGACCGTTCAAGAAGTAGATCGGTAGAGCATCACAAGGATCGTAAACACAAAAGTCGCGATAGGTCACGTTCCCACTCCCGTAAAAAGTCGAAGCACAGGTCTTCTAGCCGTGAGAGGCAGAGTTCTAAACACAAAAAGAGTAAGAAGAAGAAAAAGCATTCGTCCAGCAGTTCAAGCAGTGACAGTGATGAGGAAGAGATCAAGTTACTGCAGAGGCTTGAGGCTGAGCGTCTCAGGCTTAAAGAAGAGAGAAAGAAGCAAAAGGAACAGTTGAAGGCTAATGAAACACCTGAAGAAAAAAGGTGAGACTATTTTATTGAGATAAAATGCTCATTTTTGTAATCAGTATCTTAATAATTACGTAAATAGTATGTGATCAACTACAATACAAGCAGTTAATTGAAATGTACTTGACAGTAGGTACTTGTTAAAATTTTTCTTTAGGCTTGTTGTACAATACTATGAAAAATTTACTAAACTGACGTTTAGGGTTGGGTTTAGAAACGTGCTGCCTCGATAGACGAAAAGTGAGGATATTAGGGGGTTCTAGGGGGTCTTCTCATACCTATGCAACACGATTTTCTTGCCGGAAACGCCGTTTTATAAAAAAAAAACGAAGTAGCGTAGTACCGTAGCGATGCGAAGGTTGAGTGTGGCTTGCTCCACTCAGGACCTCCCTCAAGCTTCTGGCTCCCGCATTTATAAAAAACACTCTAGGGGTAGGGACCACAACACTACGTGGGGTCGGGGTGCCCTGTGTCGGTTCTGAGACTAAGTCCTGTCTGCATAATAAGTCAAATTATAAATAATAAGGGTATATTTACCTTTATTATATTTCCTTTTTCCAAATTTGCGTTAAAAAAGTGTCCTACTACACTAACCTAACCTAAAAATTAAGAAATTTGTCGTAGTTTTTTTTTCGGGACACAGGATTTATTTCTAGTGCGAAAGTCGTCTTTTTAAGACAAGATAATAATACAGTAAATGTACAAATTTTTATTTTTTTCTTAATACAGTTGTGTTATAAAAATGTTTTGACAGCGCATCAAAAGGTAACCTTACCTTTAGGTAGTAACTATTAAAAGAAAAAAGCTTCTTGTAATATAGGCACTTACTACTCGGTTACGGTTTTCAAACATCCACTCTACATGGTAGTATGGGTAGTTTCCGCAACTCGGAAATTGAAACAATGTCCTGGAGATTGAAAAACTGTCATTCCATAAAATAATATTCTAATTCTTCTAGGGCGCGTCGTCTTCGCGAAAAGCAAGAAAAGGAACGCAAGCGGCGAGAACGCATGGGCTGGGACAATGAATACCAATGCTATACTAACCAGGACAACCCATTTGGAGACTCGGCTCTCACTAACACTTTTGTTTGGGGCAAGAAACTTGCTAAGGAAGGTGTGAAAAACGTATCCCGGGATGAACTTGAAGCATTGAACAGACAGAAACAGCTGGAGAACAAAATAGAATTAGAAAAGGTAAACTTATCATAGTGTTACTTGTAGTCATTTACAATCATATTTTATTCCATGCTGGCTGATCCAACAAATACTGTTCTAATACTTACGCTCTTCAAACGCCTGACAATTTAAAAGAATTAACTCAATTTAAAACTACACATCTATTTTTCTGTTCTTCATTTGGCTTTCACCTCATTTTCTTTAGCACCAAAATGAGTCTATACCATTATGGAGACTTTAATTTATGTTGATAAAGCAATATAACCATTTAAAAACAACATTAAAAAACCCCAAGAAATTCACACCATACTACAACAACTTTTTCAGGTGAAGCAACGTCGTCTGGAGCGCGAGGCAGAGCGTGCCGCGCGCGAGGCGGACGCGGCGGCGGCGGCGCGGGCCCGCGAGGCGCTGCAGTTCCACACGTGGGCCAAGCACGAGGACGCCTTCCATTTGCACCAGGCGCGACTGCGCTCCCAGATACGCATACGGGATGGACGAGGTACAATACTCAATCAATCATATTTGTAGTATTTTCATAAGATTTATACCTTCATGTGTTCTCAATAAAGTATGGTACTAAACTAAGATATTCTCTATATTTGCAGCTAAACCTATAGACTTGCTGGCTTGGTACGTAAGTTCGGAGGAGTGTGTCGACGCACTGGAGATGCATGAACCGTACACATATCTCAATGGACTGCAAACACAGGATCTTGAAGACTTGCTTGAGGATATCAAGGTATGTAATAGATTCGACTTTAAAAACTTTCATGAAAAGAGGCATCATAATAATTATTTTGGCAACACTTAATTTTACTATGTTCGATTTGAAATTTAAAATCCAGCAGAAGATGTCTTTGTTTGAAAACCAGAAAAATCGCCATTTAAAAGTAATTTTTTAGCTGATAGCTTTTTGACTTTTATAAATGACCATGTGGAGCCGCGCTACAATGAACGCTAAGCAAGAAGGATGAATCCAAGCTAGTATGATAAAATCGTTTGTTATGCAAAGAGACTCCTTATTTATGGCTATAAACAAAACATATTGCAGGGATTAATTATATCTCCCTAGTGCTTCTCGAATACCCGACCACCCGTCTTTTCGAGCGCGATACGCGTTCCCGTACACCCGTGTTTCTGGCACGCACTTCTTCTTCTTCTTCTGCCTGCCCTGTTCCTATATTACTTGGGGTATGTGTGTCTGGCCATCACTGTGCAGGTTAAACACTAAAGCCAACACACATTGCAGGTGTACAAAGAGCTGGAGAACAACGCGAATGTGTCGTACTGGGAGGACGTGCAGACGATCGTGCTGGACGAGCTCAACAAGCTGCGGCGGCTGGCGGCGCCCGACGCGCGCCGCGACGGCGTGCACCAGGCTGTCGCCGAGGACGTCACGCAGGTACGTGTACAACACACATTGCACGTGTACAAAGAGCTGGAGAACAACGCGAATGTGTCGTACTGGGAGGACGTGCAGACGATCGTGCTGGACGAGCTCAACAAGCTGCGGCGGCTGGCGGCGCCCGACGCGCGCCGCGACGGCGTGCACCAGGCTGTCGCCGAGGACGTCACGCAGGTACGTGTACAACACACATTGCACGTGTACAAAGAGCTGGAGAACAACGCGAATGTGTCGTACTGGGAGGACGTGCAGACGATCGTGCTGGACGAGCTCAACAAGCTGCGGCGGCTGGCGGCGCCCGACGCGCGCCGCGACGGCGTGCACCAGGCTGTCGCCGAGGACGTCACGCAGGTACGTGTACAACACACATTGCACGTGTACAAAGAGCTGGAGAACAACGCGAATGTGTCGTACTGGGAGGACGTGCAGACGATCGTGCTGGACGAGCTCAACAAGCTGCGGTGGCTGGCGGCGCCCGACGCGCGCCGCGACGGCGTGCACCAGGCTGTCGCCGAGGACGTCACGCAGGTACGTGTACAACACACATTGCACGTGTACAAAGAGCTGGAGAACAACGCGAATGTGTCGTACTGGGAGGACGTGCAGACGATCGTGCTGGACGAGCTCAACAAGCTGCGGCGGCTGGCGGCGCCCGACGCGCGCCGCGACGGCGTGCACCAGGCTGTCGCCGAGGACGTCACGCAGGTACGTGTACAACACACATTGCACGTGTACAAAGAGCTGGAGAACAACGCGAATGTGTCGTACTGGGAGGACGTGCAGACGATCGTGCTGGACGAGCTCAACAAGCTGCGGCGGCTGGCGGCGCCCGACGCGCGCCGCGACGGCGTGCACCAGGCTGTCGCCGAGGACGTCACGCAGGTACGTGTACAACACACATTGCACGTGTACAAAGAGCTGGAGAACAACGCGAATGTGTCGTACTGGGAGGACGTGCAGACGATCGTGCTGGACGAGCTCAACAAGCTGCGGCGGCTGGCGGCGCCCGACGCGCGCCGCGACGGCGTGCACCAGGCTGTCGCCGAGGACGTCACGCAGGTACGTGTACAACACACATTGCACGTGTACAAAGAGCTGGAGAACAACGCGAATGTGTCGTACTGGGAGGACGTGCAGACGATCGTGCTGGACGAGCTCAACAAGCTGCGGCGGCTGGCGGCGCCCGACGCGCGCCGCGACGGCGTGCACCAGGCTGTCGCCGAGGACGTCACGCAGGTACGTGTACAACACACATTGCACGTGTACAAAGAGCTGGAGAACAACGCGAATGTGTCGTACTGGGAGGACGTGCAGACGATCGTGCTGGACGAGCTCAACAAGCTGCGGCGGCTGGCGGCGCCCGACGCGCGCCGCGACGGCGTGCACCAGGCTGTCGCCGAGGACGTCACGCAGGTACGTGTACAACACACATTGCACGTGTACAAAGAGCTGGAGAACAACGCGAATGTGTCGTACTGGGAGGACGTGCAGACGATCGTGCTGGACGAGCTCAACAAGCTGCGGCGGCTGGCGGCGCCCGACGCGCGCCGCGACGGCGTGCACCAGGCTGTCGCCGAGGACGTCACGCAGGTACGTGTACAACACACATTGCACGTGTACAAAGAGCTGGAGAACAACGCGAATGTGTCGTACTGGGAGGACGTGCAGACGATCGTGCTGGACGAGCTCAACAAGCTGCGGCGGCTGGCGGCGCCCGACGCGCGCCGCGACGGCGTGCACCAGGCTGTCGCCGAGGACGTCACGCAGGTACGTGTACAACACACATTGCACGTGTACAAAGAGCTGGAGAACAACGCGAACGTGTTGTACTGGGAGGACGTGCACTCTTGGGTCGCAATTTTATATGGATTGATTTGTCTGCACTTAAAACTTAGTCGTTTGACTTATTGGTATAGTCTGTGCGGAAAGAGAATGGGCGTGGCGAAAATTGGAACTAACATTAAGATTTGTACCTTTAGTCATTTTTAACTTATGTACGTACGATTGAAAACCCTTCTGTCTGCCTGAGTAACACAGGCTCAACAGATCAAGATTTTAGTCGCACTATGATAAATTGACAATGATGAATAAAAAAAGATGACAAAGAAAACATAAAAAAACTATAGAACAATTGCACTACTGCCAGTATTTTCTAAAATTTTTGAAAGCCATGTACATCAAAATCTGTATGATTTTTTCGGGTCTCATGATTTATTTGCAAAGCAACAAATGGGTTTCAGAAAGGGTAAATCAATCGACACGGCAATTTATGATTTTATGAATAAAGATAGAGATATTATGACATCTATGGACAAAAAGACACCAGTAATAGCAACATTCATGGATATTTCCAAAGCTTTTGACTGCGTTAATCACTGTAGATTATTAAACAAATTGAAAACATATGGAGTGAGAGGCAATGTACATAGTCTAATAGAAACATATTTAAAAAATCGAAGACAAATGACTCAAATTAATAGAATATGTCGATTATCTAAAATTGAATCCGCAAACATATCTGAGCCTGAAACGCCATGCTGCGGCGTGCCACAATTCAGTGTGCTAGGTCCATTACTCTTTTTGGTCTATATAGACGACCTCCCCCAAGTCTGTAATCATCACATGACACTGTTTGCAGACGACAGTTCACCGGAGAAAATATAAATAAATTAGCAAATGACATTCATCAAAAGACACATCAACTTGACAATTAAATGTATTATAGAATGGATGACATATAATAATTTAGACATAAATATTGATAAAACCAATTAAGTTGACAAGGAAACTTCATTTGAAAAAGTATGCAATAAATTAAGTCAAAGTTGTTATGCATTATTCAAACTCGGTAGTGTAGCAGATCGCAAAACCGTGCTCACTGCATATCATGGATATGTAGAATTTATAATAAGGTACGGAATAATCTTTTGGGGTAATTCCACACACAAAGAACTGGCTTTTAAAGCCCAAAAGAAATGTATTAGAGCCATATGTCATATTAAATCTACTGATAGTTGTCAACCCTTTTTTCGGTCTTTAAAATTGCTGACACTACCATGTCTTTATATATATAAAGCCGTGCTTTTTGTCAAGAGTAATCAAAATCTCTTTGAAAAGGTAAATAGAGCAAGACGGCGAGATATGTTGTGTTTGGTAGCTTCTCGGACGACCATGCTAAATAAAAGCATATTCTGTATGGGTCCTAAACTATTTAACAAATTGCCACAAAAATTGCGAAGTGAAGAGGATATAAATTTGTTTCAAAAACATGTAAATTTTTTATTATTATACAAGATTTATTACAGTGTTGCTGACTATCTTAATGACAAAGATTTAAAATAATTATTATGATGTGTTTAAAACTATTGATCTTTTGTATTTATAAATTTGACATGTAATATAATGTACACCGTCTAGTACGGTATATCACAGAGATCTGTACTTTAGAATTAAGACCTTTCTTGTAATACTTTATATACCTGTGATAACAATAAACTATCTGAATCTGAATGTTGCCAACATGAGAAATACGGTAAGTACCTACGTATTGTTGCGCCCTCAAATCAAAAGTCTGTTCTCTTTCCGCACAGACTCTACAGGTTACTGTGTTCGATCCCCACACGAGACAAGGCTACCTGTGATCCACAAATGCATGTTTGTTGATTGAATGTTACAAACATAAGTCTAGCGTATTCGTTGTGAACGAAATAGGCTAGTGACACGGAATAAATGCATACATACATACATACATAGACTCACGCCTGTTTCCCCGAAGGGGTAGGCAGAGGCATATTAAACGCCCACTTTTCGCCAGTGTTTTGATCCCACGTAATAGGTGGCGAGCCTATTGCCGCTTATCGGGATATTTTGTTTGCCGTCGCCTCGTCCGTTGATCGGCAGGTGCACCACTTGCAGGTGAGGTTGGCTTGGGACCCTAAGTTCTTGGTGGGAACCCTATGTTAGCAGGTGCCTTAGTCATAAAAGGAACTCACTGTCTAAATTGCATGTTTTAGATTGAGGAGTTAAGGCTCTACAATGATAATCTTTCTTTCATAATATGTCAATCAGGATAAAACACTATAAATACTTACCGTTTGTTTTAGATTTTCAAAGGCAAGACGGGCGCTCAACTAGAAGCCTTGCAGACTCAGATCGAGCAGAAAATCAGCGGCAGACGGGACGGCGTCGATGTCGGCTACTGGGAAAGCTTGCTTAGTCAACTTAAAGGTAATGGCACTTTGCATTAATGTTTATTTGGTATTACACAACTATTTTCACACCTTGCTCAAAGTATTTGCCTAGATACCTAAAAGTATTTACGGTTAAACCAAATGCCAATTCTAACATCTCAAGAGCCCTTTATTTTATTATATCCCAATATTAGATACGTCAACGCAAAGAGCTATATTTTGCTTCCTTCGACCGTGGAAGTAAACTGATACCCTTTCACAGAATAAGAATAATGTCGACGTAATAAGGTAACAGTATGTAAACTGTTGCATTTCAATCGGTGTGTGGGAATGCCGGAGACCCCACATCTTTTCCTTCTACCTTATCCCACTCCTGCTCTTATCACTTTTCCCATCCAAGTCAGCAATGCACTTGAAGCCTCTGGGGTTACGTGGGCCCATGGGCGGCGGTAATCGCTTGCCATAGCTTGCTTGCTAGCTTGCAGCTTACTACGCCATATAACCATCAGGCTATTTCTCTGCTCGCTTACTCTTACTAAGTCATAAAATAATCTATACCAGAACGTGGCTTTAATGTTGTGTGTTTGTGTTCAGCCCACATGTCCCGCGCGCGTCTCCGCGACAGGCACCAGAACAACCTGCGCCGCAAGCTGCAGCTGCTGAAGCAGGAGCAAGGTGTCCAGCCAACTACCAGCACTGACGTCAAGGAGGAACCCAACCAGTACGTTATATTTATATACCATAGTACCATAGTTACGTATAACTTGTTTCACGCGTCAATCTTGAGATCCAAGGAAACACTTACGTGTTATTTTTTTATGTGTCGTGTTTTACGACTTTTTTAAGCGACTTCAAAAATGAGGTGGTTCTCAATTTGTCGACAATTTTTTTTTGGAGGTTTGTTTGTGCAGTTTGACAGTACCTACTTATATAGGTACATATAAATACCTAACAGCTTTGAAATGTGTTTGGTTAATATCATTTACCGGAAATATTGAAACTTAATGATTAACATTATAAATTTTCTCTAATGGGCCATGAATAATTATAATAATTATAAGTTTAGCGTCATGAATATTTCCTTCTTATTAAACTTTTACTTGACTAATGTACCTATTTTATTCTTCTCCGTAGATCACAATCAACAGCAGAAGAATCCGCGCCCGCACCTACCGCGAGTAGCTCGGTCGACGAGTCTGCCGACGCGTCGGACGACGAGTCGGGCGCGGAGCACGACGCGTGTGCGGAGCTGTACGCGAGCGGGCGATACTCGCCTGTGTTGCTGTCTCCCTCGCACCTCGAGCCGGGGACATTACTCACTGAGCCGGCTGATGACACGCAGCGACTCGCCTACTTGAGAGCCAGGCTGCACGCTCAAAGGGATCACGCTAATGCACAGGTTAGTTGGAGTGTTGAAATGAGCGTGAAAAGCTTTTCTCTAGGCCATCAAGGTAGGGGCCATCATGCCATTATTATGCTCGAGGTGCGAAGGAGACAGCAGCAACGGCGAGTATCGTCCGTGTTGCTGTCTCCCTCGCACCTCGAGCCAGGGAATTTATTCACTGAACCGGCCGATAACCGATAACACACAGCTACTCGCTTACTTGAGAGCCAGGATGCTTGCCCAAAAGGATCATTCGAATGCGCAGGTTAGTTCCAGTGTTGAAATGGTTTCGATGTACTTTTTACTGCGTGGCGTAGTAGTTGCTTTACTGCTTACCACGCCGTCGAGTGTAGTGGATATGATCTTCACAGGCACGACAAATCGTGTCTTAATCTTCACTGTTCTTTGTAGCCGTTGATTGAATGTTTGTAAAATTTCTCGTGATACAAGATCTAATCCTAGAGCGGGTGCTATATTTTTATTTGATTTTACATATCAATTTGAATTTTAAGCTTGAATTGCATGTGGTTGTAACCAAAATTATTGAATTCAATTCACAATGTATGAAAAGATTCGAGTTCGTAGTCGACTGCAGACAGCAGCAGTAGACGATATTTGCCACCGCGTCATAGGATCATTTCGCCTGTTCGCGTCCATTTAGTGCAGTTGGCAAGTTTGAAGGAGAAAATAAAAATGTTCCAGCAAATTGATTCAATGAAAAATGTATGTAATGCGTTCATTATATAGTCTATTTTAATAATAACTTTCAGTTTTGTTCGAAACTTGTTGTGTTTTTTTTTTTAAATAGACAAACTTCAAAATATGGCATTTTACCCAGTTTGCGTCCGAAAAATCCAAATTGCGTCCACCTGTAGACCAGTTTGCGTCCACCAGCTTAGTCTTAACAATATCAGCCTTATAATCTTTCATATAAGGGTGATATTGTTAAGACAATATAAAGAAAGATTGGCTTGTAACAATTTCTACATTTAAGATTAAAGTTATAAAAAATCTACATTATTATCATTATTAAATCACTTTAAAGAAACTATAAATAACTATTTACTATTTTTTGTTCTCAACATCGATGGAACTTAAAATCAAAGATAAAAAAATAACGATACATGTTGTCCAATATTGTGGTCTTGGGAATAGCATAATTTTTACATAATTATGTACATATTTGTCTTATCGATTTCTTATTCTCATGAATATCACAAAACGCTTTCTTTATTTAATCATCTTTTGTATTTTTTTCCTTCTTCTTTCTTGTCTCCTAAGAACTCATCTTGAATAGAAAAAATATGGAATAAAATGGACGCATTTGCTATAATATTATCCCTTGCAGGTATAGTTTGCGTCCACTTGTGATCGATTATTATATCGATTGTATCTTTTATTACAATCATAATAATGTGGACGCAAATTGGTCATTACAATTGCATACTATTAATGTTAAAATAAACAAAATCCCAATTTCTCTCTCATATTTTAATCACATAAAAATAAACAACTAAAGAAATCATAAATAGACGAGTTCGCGTCCATTGTGGACGCAAAGTGGAAGTTTTATAAATTCGGTGTTGTAATTCGCGTCCACCTTATTTTAATTGTTAACTATAAAAAAAAACAAGCTAATTAATTATTCATACTATTCGTCTTTTCATTATTAATGTCTAGAAACAGCTATGTATCCTAAAATTCACATAAAACGATAAAATACTTACCGTCAAACACGCCGCTGCACACTATTTTTTATTTATATCCCGCGCATCTGCACTCTTTTGTTGAACAACCGAGATTAACTAATTTTTTTAAACAGGATAAGCTGGGCGCACTGAACTTTTGTCTATTTGTGCGTGTCTCTTATACGTAGAGGTATTGGCGATACTGACTTTTCATTTTATTAGTGTGTTAGTATACTTATTTACGAGCATTTTTAAAGGGAGGTCCGCAAAATGGACGCGAATAGGGGGATGGACGCGAACAGGCGAAATGACCCTATATGTAGTGACTCGTCGGCGCGACGCTGTCCTGAAGATTTCGAACGCAATCGTAGACGGCAGGAGCAGACTGCAACTCTGTGTTTCTATTGGTTCTGAGTGTTCTATGAGACGTGTCATCAGTTATAATACTAGTGTGCAGTCAGGTAATTCTGATATTCGGGACGACACCTCCCTATGTCGTGCCGTACATGTCGCGTCTCTCGTTAGGGAAGGTTTCTCATAGAAATACATAATAAAATTGGGCAAGTGCGAGTAAAGCCGCGTATCGACTTCGCGCTCCAAAAGGACGAACATTGGCGCGCGTTCCAGCCGCGCGAAATTGTTACCATTTTGGAACGCGCGCCAATGTGTTTGTTGGAACGCTCGAACATGGAGCGCCCCGTTCCATCTAGAGTCGGTTTTTTACCGCGCATCAGAGGAAACTCAATTGTGGCGCGCGCGCCAGTTGAGACGAACGTGATATTATTTTGTGTGTTCGTAACGTTCCGAGTGATGGATAATCAAAGTTGCCGCTCAGAGAAGACGCTTGGAGGGAAATAAGTTGTGAAACAACTCTTTCATCTACCAACGCACTTTACGTTTATGTTTTTTCCTCGATATAATACTGTGAATATAAACATAAACAGAGCTGCTGCTCGTGCACGTCGGGCCTGCATGTTGAACGACCGAACACTGGAACAGTTGCCGCGCGCGCCATGGCGCGCGGAGTTGATATCATTTAAATATTCGGAGCGCATTTCGTGAACGCGCTCTCGGCGCGGGCGTTCATGGCGCGCGCGCCAGGAGCGCATAATGGATACGCAGCTTAGGACTCGCGCACGAAGGGTTCCGTACCATCATCTATAAAAGAAAATCACGTTTGTTGTATGTATACTTAAATGCTTTTGAAGTTTCTACCTGTTTATTAAGATCGAGTAACAAATTGCTTAAAAATAACGTTTGTTGTATGGGAGCCCCCCTTTATTATTTCCTTTTTTTAAATTCAATTATTTATTTATAAAGGTAATATACAACTACATATTCTGTGAAAATTAAAAGCGTCTACCTGTTACAGTTAGTAAATTTGAGCAAAAAATACGAAAAAAAAACACGTTTTTTGTATGGGTCGCCCCCTTAATATTTTCATATTTTTAGTTTTTGTTGTTATAGCGGCAACCAAAATACATAATTTGTGAAAATTTCAGCTTTCTAGCTATCACGGTTTATGAGATACAGCCTGGTGACAGACAGACAGACAGACAGCGGAGGCTTAGTAATAGGATTCCGATTTTTACCTTTTAGGTACGAAACCCTAAAAACAACTGTCGGCTACGTAGCTTAAATCTCAATTCTTTTGCCGGTAAAGTTTACAAAGATTGGCATATTCTGAATACTGACCTTGTTTCACATTTATGATGTTGATGCAGTATAGTTTTCTACTTTTTTTGGATTTCATCATCATCATCAGCCTGCCGTAGTCCACTGCTGGATATAGGCCTCTCCAATGGCACTCCACTGAGTCCCCTTCGTGTCCAGCCGCTGCCAGCCACTTTGCGTATATCGTCACTCCATCATCATGGACTTCTTCTCACCACCCCCTGCGGGGTAGTGGGGTTCCTTTGGGAGGTGTCTCCTTAAGGAGGTTATGTACGCGGCCCACAGACCACCCCCACTAGACACCTAATAGCAGGCAACTAACGCGCGCGAGACATAAGTGGTTTCGGAAGTATATGAAGTAACGGCACGAATCAAAACATCAGTGTCGACCAAGTCTGTGACCCTTATGCGTGTACACGTTGTGTTCATATTTGAAAATTATTTAGTGCCCAAAACACGTAAAAATGGCTACCTTTGCGGTAAAATGGTGTGGCAAGACATCAAAGACGTCAAATTATCAGAAAGATGGTTTAACATTTCAACGGTAAGTAAGTTTTTATTCATAAATAAAACTCACAACCAGTGCATCGGAGATCAGTTTATACTGGTTACCAAATCGTGCGCAATAATAATAATAATGCGTTCGTTGATGTCTTTTCGAAAAGTCCTTTTCACACTCATTACGTAAATTGCAATAGTCGTCCTTGTCTAACATTGGCACGTGTATCGATAGTGTTTTGATTTCGAAGTCAATATTTTTGTCGATATTTTTCGTGGTAATGTTACGAAGATAATAACACAGTGTGAGTATGTGGCTTGACTCGGCGGCCAAACAGGGTCATTTTTGTGGCAGGAAGCGAGGAGAGTGGGGCGGGGCAAGTAAACCAAACTGCAGTACGCGCAAACTGCGCGTACTGCCCCGAGGGATTCAGCCGGGTAGGCTCTCGGGGGCCGGCGACTTCGTAGTTGTAGGTGCTGGCATCCTGTAGGATGAGCTCCCCCGCTCGGTCGCTGCTCGCGCAGTGCCATGCCGGGTGCTTGGCGTTCAGGTCTCCCGCAATGATGGTGGGCGTGGTTGGAAGAAGATTCCTCAGCTCAGCCACGTTGAAGGAACTAGTGGAGCCGGTCCCTGGTGGTCGATAGGTCGCGTAGAGGCGCATCTCCCGTCCGCCGACTTGGACATCAACACCGAGGGCGTAAATGGTGTTGTGTCTTTTCGGCTCGACGAGTTGATGCACCATTGTCCTCTTCACCAGGACAGC
Organism: Euclidia mi; assembly: GCA_944739405.2. Lineage (NCBI taxonomy): Eukaryota > Metazoa > Arthropoda > Insecta > Lepidoptera > Erebidae > Euclidia > Euclidia mi. The sequence goes on from OX123197.2 coordinate 16,858,930, forward strand.
AAGTCCCCGGTAGGCTGTGCCTGCCGGCGAGACCTCGTCCTGTCTGTACACAATGTACCCCGGGATCTTGAGTGGGGCGTTGATCTTCAGGTGGGTCTCGCTTATCAACATGATGTCGACTTGCTGCTCCTTGACGAAGAGGCGTAGGAGGCCGATCTTCCCAGACAGGGACTGGGCATTCCAATGGACCACCCTCAGTGGCTTATCCATTGGAGGGGATGGTCTGCAGTATTCCCGTTATATCTATGTCGCCAGCCCTGACCTTCTGGGCGAACAGTGAGAGTAGGGCGGCGAGCTGTTCCTTCTCGTTGGTGGCGGTAGACTTGGCAGGTCCATCCCCTGCAGTGGCCGCAGGAGGTTGGTCCGGTGCAAGCTGAGGCTTCTTCTTCTTCTTTTTCTTTTTCGGCTGAGTGGCCGCTGTGGATCTTTTCTCAGCCGGAGCGTTGGCTTTGGCCATCAGGGTTGTCGCGGCTGATTCCCCGACTTGGTTGGGCTGGGCGACTAGCTTGGGAGGGCCGGTCCTGGCCACGAGTCCCACTTTGCGGCTGCGTACTTCCCGCTTATAGGCGGGGCAAGCTGGACTGCTGGCGGTGTGGGCTCCTTGGCAGTTTGCGCAGGTCGGTGGCTGGTCTTTTGGGCGTGGGCAATCCGTGGCGTGGTGTCCGCCACCGCAACGCACACAGGCAAGGGGCCTGTGGCAGTTGTGGAAGTTGTGGCGGAAGCCTTGGCATCGGTGGCATTGCGAGGGGCCCTTTTTGCCCCTCCAGGCCTCCACTGTCACTCCTGGCATGAGGAGGACCTCGTTGACCGCGTACGCGGCTTTTGCGGCTTCGGGAGTCTTGTCTACCTCTGCGAAGAAGATGCATCCCGGTCTGCCCGTTCGGGCCCGGATATGCTTACTGTACCTGACCGGTACTCCCTTGTCGGTCAGGTCTTTCGTGATCTCCTCCGCGGGGGTGTCGGCTGGTAGGCCTCGGATGGCCACCTTCAGCGGTCTCGCCGAGGGCGGCGCGATGGCATAGTATGGTGCCTGGTCTTGACCCAGGTTATCCAGGTACGCCTGGATGACCCGGAGCTCCTGGTCGTCGCGGGGCGCGAACCTGATACCCTTGCCGAAGGGGCGTCCGTTAGGGGAGTGGCCAAGTTAGGCGGCCAGCTCCTTGAAGTGTACCGTCCAGTTGTCCAGGCGGTCCACCACAAAAACGGCCTGCTTCTTGGTGGTGGTGGTGGGTATGGCGGTCGTAGGGGCAGCGGTGGTTTCGGCTGTCGGCTTCGGTGGAGGCGCTGTTGCCAATACGGCAGCTGCCGTCCTCGGGCCAGGTGTCAAGGTCGGCGCGGGGGCCGGTGCGGGGGTGGGGGCGGGTGCTGTTGTCGGTGCTTGCGCCGTCACCGATGTCGGAGTCGACGCCACTGCTGCCGGCAAAGTCGATTCACCCATGGGGAGAGTACGGCTGCACTTCCCTGTGGGGGCGGCACGCTGAGGCAGGGGGAGGAGGGACTTGTAGGAGGAAGAGAAGTCCTCCTGCACTTCCATCCTTCCCTCGCTGGGTCCCGGTGAGGTAACGCGGGCTGGAGTCGAGTGGCCGAGGGGGAGGGAGTCCCCCCCTTCAGACGGGAGGGAGTCCTCCAGATCGGGCCTCTTCACCAACTGGTGGTCGTCCTCTTCTTCGCGCGGCCTCTTGGTAGGCGCTGCCACGGAAGGGGTGGTCTCGTGGGTGGTGGTGGTGGGGGTCGGGTCGGTGATGGTGGCAGTTGGTATGTCACCGTGACCCGCTCCTGGAACTTGCGTAGTGGTGGTCGCCCGCGCCGGCGTACGCGCTGGTTCGGGCGAGGTGGTGGTGGTGGTGATGGTGGTCAGGCCGGTAGTCGCCGTGGTGGTGGTGGCGGCAGTCTCCGGTCCGGTAAATATGTCCGGAAACACGGCCTGGACCACTTGTATGGTTTTGAAGTCATTGGGGGTGAGTTCCTCCTTCTTCCTCTCCCCCAACAGGACGTCCATCGCCCGGAAGTAGGCCTCAACCCAGCGCTGCAGGCCCCGCGTGATGCCACCCTTTACACGAAGGGCGTCAAAAGCACGCAGGTCTCCCTCGTGTTCCGCACGCCTGGTCTGCAGCTCTGGGGTGGTTTTAGCCCCCATTCCTGACGATCCTTGGTTCTGTTCCGCCATCTTGAGGTAGTGCCGTCACGCGGCGCCTAAGCGTGGTGGCTGGATGCCAGTCACCGCGCGGTCGGGAATCGGGGCTTGGCGCTGGTGCCAGACCGACCCCTCCCACACGGCGAGGGCACCACCACGCCGGCAATCAAGTTGGCGGCACTCCCCGCACGATCCTGTTGCGACAGAACCGGGCGCAAACAGAGATAATTTTACTTATAAAATTATTGTGTTTCGCAATGGAATGTAAACAAAGGCGCCCGAGCGTTGGCGAGCGAGCGAGCCGTGTCGAGCAGCACGTGCGATCGCCTCGACGTCCACGGAGGTCTTCGTCACTCCACCTAGCCGGAAAGCGTCATATACTACTGAGACGGAGGGTCTCAGGTAGGGTGTCGGGGTTCGAGAGAAACACTGCTAGGCTGAACAGGTTCTTTATTACGTCTCACTACCGCTTACATACAGTATGACCGAACTAGGTAAGCACTGGCCTGAGCTGGCTGGAGTGTAGACTCCTGCTGCTCTCCGACGCTCGCAGGGTAGCTGCTCGTAGGGTCGCCGATGAGCTGGCCAAGGTGCGCTGCGCAGGCAGCTCTGTGGTCGAGTTTCAGGCTGAGCGGGGTCTCAGGCGGTGCAGCCGATGTGGGCCGAGCGGTCAGGCTCAGGCGTCCGTGGCCTGGCTGTAGGAGCTCGTAGGCAGGAACGGAGGCTTGGGTGGCAGCTGGCTAGTAGCGGCACGGCGCCAGCAGCTCGTGGCTTGTAGCCCGTAGGAAGAACGTCAGCCCGTAGGAAGAACGTCAGCCCGTAGGAAGAACGTCAGGTGCAGTGAGCTCGTAGGGTGAACTGGAAACAGCATAGAGAATACACAACAACCGGTCAGGAACAGGCGGTCCCTAGATCGGCTGTTATGCTTAGGAGACACAGATACTACAGACAGAACATATAGGCACACAGACAACTAGAATATGCCATTCTACAACGCGCACCCATCTTATATAGATGTAGCCTATGACTCACAACTGCCTTTGGCTAGTGAATATGACCATATTTGGTAATATTGCGAACGATGTCTGGCTAAGCTGGCGTTAAGCGCCTGCGAGATATTATAACGCAATACGTGTAGTATTACGTTACAATACCCCGCTCTGTACAGCAGGATTTTTCGTGTCTAGACAAGAAAAATCCGTCTAACTAAGTCCTCCGAACTTCTGTAGACAGTGCTAAGTAGATAGTGACTATGAAACTCAAACTGCAGGTAGGTACAATGAAAGAATCTAGTTAGGTTAGGAATCAGTGTAGTTAATTAGTTTTAAATCTTTAATGTGCCAACTGCCAATAGATTTACCCGACGAATCCGCTAATTCGTATACTAGTGGTGACTTTTTAGCAATAATAGTACACTTGGTAAACTTAGGAGCCAGTTTTTTGCTAAATGATTTGTCGTATGTTCTTTTCCACACAGTATCACCCACGTTAAACCCAGCCGGTTTACGACGTAAGTTGTATGTGTGTGTATATAAAGTACCATTGTTTTGGTGTTTACGTGCGACGCAAGTATCACACGAAGATATAAACTTAATAATGTCAGCGTGCATACCAGGCCAATAATAACGCTGCGCTAAACGTTTATACGTTTTAAAAATACCTAAATGACCCGCAGCGAGTTCCGAATGGTATTCTTTAATGGCGGTAGTTCTATCTGAGGTATGTAGGACCTCTTTCCAATCGAATACTTTACGTAATGTACATTTAGATACCATATATCTGTACAATTTATCATTCCTGATAGAATAATTAGGAAAAGATGTAGGTGAGTTTTTACAGCCATTGTAGATTGTAGTATACCACTGATCCGAGGTTATAGTAGTCTCGTTATCAGTGTTAGTATCAATAGATGACACGGTAGCATTAACTTTATTAGGCAAGGAATTACTACGAGAGTAATTATTAGATAAGGAAACAGAGTTAATATAGTTTGGTAACAATTTAAATCTTTTCCAGAAGTCAATACCTAAAATTAACGAACTAGTGACTTCTGGAATTACGTACGCTTTTAAATAACAAGTTTTATTTTTAAAAGTGGTGGGTAGGTTGATATAGCCGATCGGTGTCAGACGATGACCACCCGCCGATCGCAAAATTATAGTAGGGTTGTCACACTTATTCAAAGGGAGATTAGTTTGAGAAATAATTTTTATATGAGAATTATTGCCCAATATAGTCACGGCAGAACCTGAGTCAAGTAACCCAGTAAGGGGTAGATTCTTAATGGTTACATTAACATAGGGTCGAAAATCAGTATTAGGTTTTTGATCTCGGGTCGCAGCCACAGAATGACTAGAAAAATACACTTTTAGAGTGTTCAGCCAACTTTTCCAGTCTTCCTTGTCAAAATATTTAGGTTTAGAAGATGTACAAACGGTAGGGTTTGTCATCTTATTTGACGAACGACGATCCGAATAAATTTGTTTTTTTGAAAATGATTTATTTTTACAGGTAGGGCAATTTACGAATGTGACATCCCTAAGGCCACACTTAAAACATATCGGATAACGTTCTCGCTTGCACGTCCCTAGTGAGTGATCAGTTGAACGGCAGCGCGGACAAAATACACACCTCTTATTAGTTATTTTTGTAGGAACAGCTGATTTAGATATCATGTTGACATCATAGTGTTGCGGGTTAGGCCCAGGTGTATCGTTCGGTTCGACATTTATAGATGCGACAGTAGCGTAGTTTTTTAGTTTAGACGGTTTATAGTACTGTGAATTATTATAGTGACCGTGCGTGTCCTTTTTATTTATGTAAGCTAAATCAGGTGCTACTGTGTTAGACGTAGGGTAACTAGGTTCGTGAAATTGTGCACTTAAACACTGGAACCTCTCATAGTTTAGACATAGTGTTTTTAGAGAGTCTATAGTGTCTATAGCCGTAGTACATGAAGCTAGTACTGTAGAATAACACGGTCTAATATTGTGAAGCAATATATTTAGTTTTTCATGTTCGGTTAGTACCGTGTTCGGTGACAATCGCGCAAAAAGTTGGAACATAATTGATAAATAGATGATTATACCTTCAGTTTGCCCTTGAGTACGATTACGAATCTCGGCTAAAAGTTTATAATCATAGTCGTACGGTGTAAAATCAGCTGTGAGTTTACTAGCTAGTTCGTCCCATGTAGAAATGGAATTTTTAACACCGCGAAACCAGTGTAACGCATTACCAGTAAAAATTTCGGACGCGTAATCGAATAATCTATTGGCAGGTAGATTTCTAACCGTCCTAAATTCCGTCACGCGTTGTAGAAATTCGCGAACGCAGCCTGTTCCGTCGAATTTGAGTTTCGATAGTTCGCCAACCCTCAAATGCTCACAGTGGACAGTTACCGGAGTCGACGCTGCCTGTGCAGGGGTTGAATCCGTGCAAGTCATCGTGACTCCGACTTCCGCCGACGGAACATTCGAGTGTTCTATCTTAGATAGCTCTGCCGACAGCATCCGAAAGCGTTCAGTCAGGTCGGATATTTTCTTGCCGTATTTAGGTTCGGATTTGTCTAATCTGCCCAATCTGTGGTAGACCTGGTTGTGCAAAGCCGTAGTTCGCTTCGCCAAGTTGTGGTCGTATAATTCCTTAAGGGAAGAGATTCGCGAATCTAAATCGGTAACTGACAGGCTAGCTCCCTTGAAGTCGTCTGCTATGTCTAGGCCTGACTCTAGGATTTCGTCATTCGGAATCAGCTCGAGTAGTTTAGGTAGCTGCTTCCGTAAACCTAAAACAGAGGTAGCCGGCTCCTCTCCGCGAATAGCGACCTCGTAGGCCAATTCATTCTTATTAAGTAGAAAGTACTTGGTAGGGTTAGTGCTCATGATGATATAAAATAAGTATGATAGAAAAGAACGTAAGTATATTACAGCCCTCCGTGTGCAATAGTTCTGCTTTACAAAGAAACTACGACGATTCGGTGTAAAAATGTAGACAATAGATAGTGACTTGCAAAAATAAAAAACGGTTATTTCAAATTGCGAACAGTTACGTAGGGAATCGGTAGTTGAAATTTGAATTAGACAATAGTAAGATAACACATAATAGGTATACAAGAATAGAAATTAAAGATAGACAGCAATACACAGATACACACAAGTTAGATAGTACGTACCGGTTCGCTGATGTCTGCACCTCCTCGTTTACAAGACTGACCTCCTAAACAAGAACAACTGCAGTAATTGGAAGTGAGACAAATAGAGTTGGGCGCCACTGAGACGGAGGGTCTCAGGTAGGGTGTCGGGGTTCGAGAGAAACACTGCTAGGCTGAACAGGTTCTTTATTACGTCTCACTACCGCTTACATACAGTATGACCGAACTAGGTAAGCACTGGCCTGAGCTGGCTGGAGTGTAGACTCCTGCTGCTCTCCGACGCTCGCAGGGTAGCTGCTCGTAGGGTCGCCGATGAGCTGGCCAAGGTGCGCTGCGCAGGCAGCTCTGTGGTCGAGTTTCAGGCTGAGCGGGGTCTCAGGCGGTGCAGCCGATGTGGGCCGAGCGGTCAGGCTCAGGCGTCCGTGGCCTGGCTGTAGGAGCTCGTAGGCAGGAACGGAGGCTTGGGTGGCAGCTGGCTAGTAGCGGCACGGCGCCAGCAGCTCGTGGCTTGTAGCCCGTAGGAAGAACGTCAGCCCGTAGGAAGAACGTCAGGTGCAGTGAGCTCGTAGGGTGAACTGGAAACAGCATAGAGAATACACAACAACCGGTCAGGAACAGGCGGTCCCTAGATCGGCTGTTATGCTTAGGAGACACAGATACTACAGACAGAACATATAGGCACACAGACAACTAGAATATGCTTACCCCCAGCGGGACAGTAGATAGGAAGTAGAATGTAGAATAATCGCGAGGTGTAGCGGCAGCGTTCCGATGTCTAGGGAAAGTGACCATTCTACAACGCGCACCCATCTTATATAGATGTAGCCTATGACTCACAACTGCCTTTGGCTAGTGAATATGACCATATTTGGTAATATTGCGAACGATGTCTGGCTAAGCTGGCGTTAAGCGCCTGCGAGATATTATAACGCAATACGTGTAGTATTACGTTACACTACGTTTACCTAGGCGCGGTCTCCCCTCCAAAACACGGCTGCTCCAACGGTTATCGCTTCTAACACAAATGTGACCAGCCCACTGCTACTTCAGCTTGCTAATTCTTTGAGCTATGGCGATTACCTTGGTTCTCTGTCGGATCACTTCATTACGAATTCGATCCTTCAGAGAAATTCCGAGTATAACCCTCTCCATAGCTCGCTGAGCGACCTTAAATTGGTGGACTAGTCGTACCGTCAGTGTACGCGTCTTGGCAGTACGGTAAGTCATAACAAATAACATTGTTGAAGACTTTTGTTCTTAAGGTTTTGCGGTAGGGATGACGAAAATACTTGACGGAGTTTCCTATATGCTGCTCAGCCGAGCTGTATTCTTCTGCAAGAGAGGCTTGCAGAAGGACACATCATACAGCTCGGCAGGGTTTCTTCGAAGTTCTTTCTACCCAACTGCAAGGTACTCCTGAACAACTTCGAGAGGAACCCCATTTAACATTGTCTTCGTTTCCTCCAAGAGAACGATGCGAGCAGAAGAATCAGCCATGACGATATTGTCTGCAAATCTTAAGTGTGAGAGGTACTCGCCGTTTATGTTAATACCGCGTCCTTTCCAGAGCAGCGTCTTCAACATACAAATGCAATAGAGGATTCCATTGCATTTGTGAACAATTTGGGGAAGATAGGTAACATGCCCTCGTCTCACACCTCAATGCAGGTGGATAGGTTCAGACTGCTGTTTCTGTACTTGGACTGTCATAGTCGCGGCATCATACAGACCTCTCAGCACTTAAACATATCGCCAATCGATTTGGCACCGTTGCAAAGACCAAGTTTCAGTGGAGTCAAAGGCCTTCTCATAGTCCACACTATCCACAAATGCTAAATACTGAGACTGATTATACTTCTCTGTCTTCTGTATAATCTGTCACACTGTGTGGTCCTCTGTCTTCTATATAATCCGCCGCACTGTGTGGATGTGGTCTGATCCTCTTCGAAAACCGGGCTGTTCAGGCGGCTGAAACTCGGCGAAACTATGCGAGAGACGGTTCGTAATGACCCTGGAGAACAGCTTATAGAGGTGACTCAAGAGCGAGATATGTCCATAATTCTTCAAAAGAGTTATCTCCCTTTTTGAAGAACAAAGCGACAATGCTCTTGCTCCAAGCTTTTGGAGCTCTCCCCGAGAACAGGACAGAATTAATATACGTAGGAGCTGCACAAATATGGGTTTCCCACCTGCCTTTAACAGCTCCGGCGTAATGCCATCTTCCCCGGGGCTTTTCCATTTTAAGCTGCCTCAGGGCCACCACGAATACGTCTTGAGTGACTTCTGGCAACTCTTCCGTGAAGTGACTCTTGGATGGGTTAAAGTTTCTCATTTAACCACACCCCAAGGTAGTCCAACGTTACAGTGGACAACTGGTAGGTCCGCATTATTACAGTATATGAACAGTTAATGCGTAACTGATATACTATCAGGAAAAAAGATTGTATTTGTAAATGGATTATTCTATGTGCAGGTGGGCGCCGCGGCGGCAGCAAGTGCGGCAGCAAGCGCGGCGGGCGGCACTCTGGCGCTCGAGCGTGAGGCGGCGCGAGCGATGGGCGCCTCCAACGACGAGGCGCAGTTCAGCGTGGAGCACGCGCTGCCCGACCAGCCCTGCCTCTGGGCCGACAAGTACCGCCCGCGCAAGCCCCGATACTTCAACAGGTACGTGACACACGTCGCGTGTGTACCTATACCAACGACGAGGCGCAGTTCAGCGTGGAGCACGCGCTGCCCGACCAGCCCTGCCTCTGGGCCGACAAGTACCGCCCGCGCAAGCCCCGATACTTCAACAGGTACGTGACACACGTCGCGTGTGTACCTATACCAACGACGAGGCGCAGTTCAGCGTGGAGCACGCGCTGCCCGACCAGCCCTGCCTCTGGGCCGACAAGTACCGCCCGCGCAAGCCCCGATACTTCAACAGGTACGTGACACACGTCGCGTGTGTACCTATACCAACGACGAGGCGCAGTTCAGCGTGGAGCACGCGCTGCCCGACCAGCCCTGCCTCTGGGCCGACAAGTACCGCCCGCGCAAGCCCCGATACTTCAACAGGTACGTGACACACGTCGCGTGTGTACCTATACCAACGACGAGGCGCAGTTCAGCGTGGAGCACGCGCTGCCCGACCAGCCCTGCCTCTGGGCCGACAAGTACCGCCCGCGCAAGCCCCGATACTTCAACAGGTACGTGACACACGTCGCGTGTGTACCTATACCAACGACGAGGCGCAGTTCAGCGTGGAGCACGCGCTGCCCGACCAGCCCTGCCTCTGGGCCGACAAGTACCGCCCGCGCAAGCCCCGATACTTCAACAGGTACGTGACACACGTCGCGTGTGTACCTATACCAACGACGAGGCGCAGTTCAGCGTGGAGCACGCGCTGCCCGACCAGCCCTCTGCCTCTGGGCCGACAAGTACCGCCCGCGCAAGCCCCGATACTTCAACAGGTACGTGACACACGTCGCGTGTGTACCTATACCAACGACGAGGCGCAGTTCAGCGTGGAGCACGCGCTGCCCGACCAGCCCTGCCTCTGGGCCGACAAGTACCGCCCGCGCAAGCCCCGATACTTCAACAGGTACGTGACACACGTCGCGTGTGTACCTATACCAACGACGAGGCGCAGTTCAGCGTGGAGCACGCGCTGCCCGACCAGCCCTGCCTCTGGGCCGACAAGTACCGCCCGCGCAAGCCCCGATACTTCAACAGGTACGTGACACACGTCGCGTGTGTACCTATACCAACGACGAGGCGCAGTTCAGCGTGGAGCACGCGCTGCCCGACCAGCCCTGCCTCTGGGCCGACAAGTACCGCCCGCGCAAGCCCCGATACTTCAACAGGTACGTGACACACGTCGCGTGTGTACCTATACCAACGACGAGGCGCAGTTCAGCGTGGAGCACGCGCTGCCCGACCAGCCCTGCCTCTGGGCCGACAAGTACCGCCCGCGCAAGCCCCGATACTTCAACAGGTACGTGACACACGTCGCGTGTGTACCTATACCAACGACGAGGCGCAGTTCAGCGTGGAGCACGCGCTGCCCGACCAGCCCTGCCTCTGGGCCGACAAGTACCGCCCGCGCAAGCCCCGATACTTCAACAGGTACGTGACACACGTCGCGTGTGTACCTATACCAACGACGAGGCGCAGTTCAGCGTGGAGCACGCGCTGCCCGACCAGCCCTGCCTCTGGGCCGACAAGTACCGCCCGCGCAAGCCCCGATACTTCAACAGGTACGTGACACACGTCGCGTGTGTACCTATACCAACGACGAGGCGCAGTTCAGCGTGGAGCACGCGCTGCCCGACCAGCCCTGCCTCTGGGCCGACAAGTACCGCCCGCGCAAGCCCCGATACTTCAACAGGTACGTGACACACGTCGCGTGTGTACCTATACCAACGACGAGGCGCAGTTCAGCGTGGAGCACGCGCTGCCCGACCAGCCCTGCCTCTGGGCCGACAAGTACCGCCCGCGCAAGCCCCGATACTTCAACAGGTACGTGACACACGTCGCGTGTGTACCTATACCAACGACGAGGCGCAGTTCAGCGTGGAGCACGCGCTGCCCGACCAGCCCTGCCTCTGGGCCGACAAGTACCGCCCGCGCAAGCCCCGATACTTCAACAGGTACGTGACACACGTCGCGTGTGTACCTATACCAACGACGAGGCGCAGTTCAGCGTGGAGCACGCGCTGCCCGACCAGCCCTGCCTCTGGGCCGACAAGTACCGCCCGCGCAAGCCCCGATACTTCAACAGGTACGTGACACACGTCGCGTGTGTACCTATACCAACGACGAGGCGCAGTTCAGCGTGGAGCACGCGCTGCCCGACCAGCCCTGCCTCTGGGCCGACAAGTACCGCCCGCGCAAGCCCCGATACTTCAACAGGTACGTGACACACGTCGCGTGTGTACCTATACCAACGACGAGGCGCAGTTCAGCGTGGAGCACGCGCTGCCCGACCAGCCCTGCCTCTGGGCCGACAAGTACCGCCCGCGCAAGCCCCGATACTTCAACAGGTACGTGACACACGTCGCGTGTGTACCTATACCAACGACGAGGCGCAGTTCAGCGTGGAGCACGCGCTGCCCGACCGACCAGCCCTGCCTCTGGGCCGACAAGTACCGCCCGCGCAAGCCCCGATACTTCAACAGGTACGTGACACACGTCGCGTGTGTACCTATACCAACGACGAGGCGCAGTTCAGCGTGGAGCACGCGCTGCCCGACCAGCCCTGCCTCTGGGCCGACAAGTACCGCCCGCGCAAGCCCCGATACTTCAACAGGTACGTGACACACGTCGCGTGTGTACCTATACCAACGACGAGGCGCAGTTCAGCGTGGAGCACGCGCTGCCCGACCAGCCCTGCCTCTGGGCCGACAAGTACCGCCCGCGCAAGCCCCGATACTTCAACAGGTACGTGACACACGTCGCGTGTGTACCTATACCAACGACGAGGCGCAGTTCAGCGTGGAGCACGCGCTGCCCGACCGACCAGCCCTGCCTCTGGGCCGACAAGTACCGCCCGCGCAAGCCCCGATACTTCAACAGGTACGTGACACACGTCGCGTGTGTACCTATACCAACGACGAGGCGCAGTTCAGCGTGGAGCACGCGCTGCCCGACCAGCCCTGCCTCTGGGCCGACAAGTACCGCCCGCGCAAGCCCCGATACTTCAACAGGTACGTGACACACGTCGCGTGTGTACCTATACCAACGACGAGGCGCAGTTCAGCGTGGAGCACGCGCTGCCCGACCAGCCCTGCCTCTGGGCCGACAAGTACCGCCCGCGCAAGCCCCGATACTTCAACAGGTACGTGACACACGTCGCGTGTGTACCTATACCAACGACGAGGCGCAGTTCAGCGTGGAGCACGCGCTGCCCGACCAGCCCTGCCTCTGGGCCGACAAGTACCGCCCGCGCAAGCCCCGATACTTCAACAGGTACGTGACACACGTCGCGTGTGTACCTATACCAACGACGAGGCGCAGTTCAGCGTGGAGCACGCGCTGCCCGACCAGCCCTGCCTCTGGGCCGACAAGTACCGCCCGCGCAAGCCCCGATACTTCAACAGGTACGTGACACACGTCGCGTGTGTACCTATACCAACGACGAGGCGCAGTTCAGCGTGGAGCACGCGCTGCCCGACCAGCCCTGCCTCTGGGCCGACAAGTACCGCCCGCGCAAGCCCCGATACTTCAACAGGTACGTGACACACGTCGCGTGTGTACCTATACCAACGACGAGGCGCAGTTCAGCGTGGAGCACGCGCTGCCCGACCAGCCCTGCCTCTGGGCCGACAAGTACCGCCCGCGCAAGCCCCGATACTTCAACAGGTACGTGACACACGTCGCGTGTGTACCTATACCAACGACGAGGCGCAGTTCAGCGTGGAGCACGCGCTGCCCGACCAGCCCTGCCTCTGGGCCGACAAGTACCGCCCGCGCAAGCCCCGATACTTCAACAGGTACGTGACACACGTCGCGTGTGTACCTATACCAACGACGAGGCGCAGTTCAGCGTGGAGCACGCGCTGCCCGACCAGCCCTGCCTCTGGGCCGACAAGTACCGCCCGCGCAAGCCCCGATACTTCAACAGGTACGTGACACACGTCGCGTGTGTACCTATACCAACGACGAGGCGCAGTTCAGCGTGGAGCACGCGCTGCCCGACCAGCCCTGCCTCTGGGCCGACAAGTACCGCCCGCGCAAGCCCCGATACTTCAACAGGTACGTGACACACGTGTGTATGTCAATGTCTACGTCCTTAACGTACCGATTCGCCGCCGGCGGCCACTCTGCGGGCAGTGTAGTGGTCTGAGTTCCGAAGTTTACATTCAATGTTTACTGTTATGTGTGTTAGATTCGTACACACACTAAAGCAGTCAGTGTCACAACAGTCACAAACATATTTAATACAAATTCCCATCCTCGTGAAGTCGTGACACAATACGCCATCAGTTCGGCAAATAGCATCAATTTCAAATCGTTTACGTCCATACCAAATACTCGAGCCAATTGTCGTTTATAACAGTGTTTGCCCAAAAAATAAAATGCCATGCTTTTTAGAACTAGACATTTGAATTTATTGATTGGTTACAGAGTGCACACCGGCTTCGAATGGAACAAGTACAATCAGACTCACTACGACATGGACAATCCGCCTCCGAAGATCGTGCAGGGGTACAAGTTCAACATCTTCTATCCGGACCTCATCGACAAAAATGCTACACCGGAGTTTTCACTGGTAAGTACTGGAGTAAAATATGCACAAAGCAACATCGAAAGATATGTATTTGAAAAAATTGTTTAAAATATGCCGCCTACTACATGCTACCTAAAACTTCATTTGGAGACTATGTGTTAACAGGCCAATTAGTATCAATTGTGTTGTTCAGGCCAGCATTATATACAAGGTGTAAAAAGACCCTTAACGAAAACTGAAACCCCATATTGTACCAATGATTACGAAGATTTTTTGCTTCGGCATCATACCTGGGAAATTACTGGTTCAGGAGATATTGAGACTCAAAGTTACTATGGAATTTTTGTAATTAGGTACAAAATCGATGCATTTACCCCGCCAACCTGTTCTATAGATGTCCTATGCATCCATGGATTAGTAGGTATTTTGAAAATTGCACGCGCGCATTTTTTATAGAGGCTTGAAAAAAGTGAAAACTAAAAAAAAAAAGTCGTTTCCCAGGTTTTATTTTTGATTAGTATGACTTGGCATGATGTCCAAAACGAGTAGACTTCGGCTTGGTGATGGGTCTTGTGACACCCTGTATACTTTCTATTATTTATACTTTCGCCAATACTTTTCTCATTGTCCATATCAACTGACCCCCTCTTCTCGTCCTTACCCTCCTAGGCAAGCCATATGTTATGTATGTTGGCCAGCCATAACAAAAATAAGTTGGTTCAATTCAGTAATAAATGCTCTACTTTGTGTAAAATAAATATATGTTCTACTACTCAATCTGAATGTTCTATGGAAAGTACTAATAATCAAAGCTATAAAATGTACTACTAGATTTAACTACGACTGGTGCTTTAGTAACAAAAAAACGCATTTAAATATAATGCTTTTAACTTTCAGAAACCATGTCCAGAGAATCCAGATTTTGCGGTGCTTCGTTTCCACGCGGGTCCGCCCTACGAGGACATAGCTTTCAAGATTGTGAATCGGGAGTGGGAGTATTCATACAAACGCGGTTTCCGATGCCACTTCCACAACAATATCTTCCAGCTTTGGTTCCATTTCAAGAGATATCGGTACAGGCGTTAGATGGAAAATACATCCGAATTTATTTTATCAGAATAAAGTTCTGTTGTGGGATTACAAGTATTTGCATTTTATTCATACATTTTGTTGTAAGTCCTGCTGTACCTCAACAGACGAAGCTTATTTGACTTTGACACAATTGGCGAAGTAGTGTTAGCCGCTGCCTCGCCCTTGACACTGAGCCGGGTGTTGTTGGTTTGATTCCCACTCAAGACAATGCTTTGTGTGATCCATAAATTGTTGTTACGAGTCTGGGTGTTCATTGTCTGTGTGGTTACCATGAACATATTAAACTAATGTAAAAAAAAGTAAAAATAAACTTCTTCCTTCTACTTTATTGGGTCCCATTGGTTTTATTACACAGACAATTTGCTTTTTTGAGTAAGTAGTTGGGTAATTTGTCTACAAAGATGGATGAGAAACAATTGCTTGTGGCAGAGATGAGAATGTTACGATGGATGTGTGGAGTGACAAGAATGAACAGAATTAGGAATGATTATGTTAGAGGTAGTATGAAAGTGACGCCCATAGATGAAAGGTAAAAGGGAGTCAATTGGCCTGGTATGGACATTTTATGCGACGAGATAGATGTATGTAGGTAAAAAGTGATGAATTTGCATGTAAAAGGACGAAAAGGGAGAGGATGGCCAAGGAAAAGATGGATGGACTGTGTGAGAATGGATATGAAAGAGAAAGGGGTAAGCGATTTGATGACTGGTGACAGAGAAGTATGGAAGTGAAGGACATCCTGCGCCGACCCCAAATAAATTGGGACCAGGGCATGACAATGATGAGGTAGGTAATTTGTCTTATCAATTCAACCTCCTAAACAAGCTTGGAACACATTTGTCATGCACATTCTAGTGACATAATGATAAGCCTTTTACTTATATCAAAAGTTAATTAATTATAATAATATTAAAACCAATTAATGGTTCATTCACCATTTTCCTGCTAAAATTTTAAATTTGTAAAGAAAGGTAACAACTAAAATTAGCAGTCATGGAATGTGAACATTAAAATATGTAATTTTATTGCTCACTGCAGCATTAATTGACAAGATCTTGATGGCTATACTAAATAAAAGTGTTTTGTATGTAGTGTAAGGACTGAAGATGCAATTACTTTTCTCTCCTTTAGTCACTTTTCTTTGCAGTATTGCTAAGCATCCTACTTCTTGTTGCAATTAATTAAAGACATGAAAAATGTCTCTAAAGCAAATATAGGGTGCTATATCTGTAAATACCAATGACAGAAAAGGAACTGTTTGTTTCATAAAAACAGGAATATTACTTGACTTAGTATATTTTCATGCTATACTTTAAAATTACATCTACCATGTACTAATCAATGAATATCTTTATATATTATACATAATAGACATTTAAAGATAACACTGGATGTACTCTCAATTATCTATTACATTTGGTAAAAAATGTTTTGATTTTCTTTAATAAACAAAATTTGATTTTGTAGTTTTTTATTAACACTGATTTTAATACACTAGAGTGACAATAAATAAACACTTTTACTTCTTAGCTTCTTCTTCACCAGCATTGACAATATCTTCATTAACAGCACCACGGAAATTAGGGAACTGTTCCCATGGGGCACTCAGCTCAAAGCGCCTGAACTCTTGTGCCAACTCTAGTGGCTCAACCACCACACGTTTCTGCTCATCATCATAACGAACCTCTACATAGCCACTCAGAGGGAAGTCCTTTCTGAAGGGATGACCCTCAAAACCATAATCAGTCAAAATTCTTCTTAAATCTGGATGGTTAGCAAAGAACACTCCATACATGTCCCAAATCTCCCTCTCGTACCAATTAGCTGCTTTGAAAACATCATTAACGGACTCAACAGGGGTTAATTCATCAGTGTATGTCTTAACCCGAATTCTTGCATTGAACCGTAGAGATAACAAATTGTAAATAATCTGGAACCTGTAAGGGCAGGATGGGACATCCATTCCCGCAATATCGACCAGATTGGAGAACTGCGCATTGTGATGATCTTTTAAAAATTGCAAGACAGGAATAACACCTTCTGGTGGGATAAGAACTTCCAACTCATTCCCAGAAGATAGACGCACTTTCTGTACGTATTTAGGCATACATTCTGCTATATATTTTCCAAATTCTACAAGATGAGTCTTCTGTACAGGATCGATCTTAGCTACAGTCGGTCGTGTCTCAGTTTGAGTCGCTGCTTGATCAACTTTTGTTGCCACACGCTGGACCACTGGGACTTTTGCATTGTTTAGAACGCTGCGTCCCAAATTACATCCTGCACCAATGGCGCGTTTCAATAAAATAGACATCGTTATCGTTTTATTTTGCCAACAAATTCGTAATAACCTTACGTAATTCTATCGGATTTTAACAACCACCACACTCCATCAAAACAAGAAAGTCCAAATGTCAGCTGTCACTGTCAGATTGTCAGAAGCGTTGAGTAAAGAATACATATGGAGACGACAAATAGTACATTATGGATACATTACATTATACAAATATATAAATATGAAATCGACATAAAGCCACCAAACATAATGTTGTCTCGTTTTGTCTTAGGGATATCTCTGTCAGAAACAAGAGATAGCCATAGTTTACTGTATACATTCATCATGGCAATACTTTATTAGAAACGTCAATCGTGCCAGTGTCGCCATATTGTTCGCCTAGTTTTGTGGTACATCTACTGTCAAATCGTTGTGTATCGAACATAATAATTTTGTTTTTGTGCATAAATATGTCTAAAACATAGAGATATAAGAATAGAGTGGCAGAGTGGGGCCAATTCGTGTCCGCCGGTGGGAGAGAGAACGCAACATTTAAAGGCCCCCTGCATCTCTCTCTAACAGTACAGTACAATTGATTATAAATCAACCTCTTGTAACAATATTTTGTACAAATACTAATCCAATTCAACAATATAAGTCATAACTTGTTACTTACTTGTGAAGAGTACATTTGTGTTGATTATAGCTTTATCGTGCACTGCACAGTTCAATTCAACACTAAAGGCGCACGCAAACTGTTCGGACGCGACTTACTGTCGCGACAGTAAGTCGCGACACATAGTGTGCACACCCTTTCGGACGCGGCTTTCTGTCGCGTCCGCGTCCGATACAACCATAGACACGCCATGCTGTCTATGCGATACACTATGGCTAGGTAGGAGCATATTTTCTTAATTCAGGGCACTAGCAGTTAGCACTATTAGATTATATTATTGGTAGATCTTGAAGTAAAGCAGAACTGTTGAATTGAAAGTGAATTTAACATTTTTTTACTATATTCGGTATAAATTAACTATTAAGGCCATACCATGGACAATATACGGATGACAGTAAACGTCCGCGGACGTTTGTAAACGTCCGCGGACGTTAAAGGCCCGCACAAACTATCTGTCGCGACTTACTGTCGCGACCGAAGGGTATCTGGACAAGGAAAATCCATTCAAGTGTGCACACTATCGGACGTCTGTCGCGGACGTGACCTTGAGCGTTCAGACGTCCGATAGCAATCTGGGAAAATGACAGCAAACGTCCGCGGACGTTTACTGTCATCCGTATATTGTCCATGGTACGGCCTTAATATTGATTTTATACCGAATATAGTCAAAAAAATGTTAAATTCACTTTCAATTCAACAGTTCTGCTTTACTTCAAGATCTACCAATAATATAATCTAATAGTGCTAACTGCTAGTGCCCTGAATTAAGAAAAATATGCTCCTACCTAGCCTTAGTGTATTGCATAGACAGCGTGGCGTGTCTATGGTTGTATCGGACGCGGACGCGACAGAAAGTCGCGTCCGAAAGGGTGTGCACACTATGTGTCGCGACTTACTGTCGCGACAGTAAGTCGCGTCCGAACAGTTTGCGTGCGCCTTTAGGCATGATTTTACGATTCCTAGCAAAGCCCTGATTCACTGATTCATCTGGCTTTTAGACCATAGTGATATAAAGGATAGAGTGGCAGAATCATAGAGATATAAGAATAGATTGGCAGAGTGGGGCCAATTCGTGTCCGCCGGTGAGAGAAAGAACGCAACAGTTAAAGGCCCCCTGCATCTCTCTCTAACAGTACATGCACAACATCAACATCACGTAATGGCGTGCTACCTGTAACTATTATTTATATCATTTTATTAGTAATCAATAGTTTAGTAGTATTTGTACAAAATATTGTTACAAGAGGTTGTTTTTATAATCAATTTAACAATTTTTAGCTTCGTCATGGCCTAAATGTTGTTATTTTCGTAGTTAAGAAATTTCCATATTTACGTATTAGAGGTTAGTAGTGATGTTACTTCTAATGTCGATAGGTATGGGTTATCGCAATATCCGTAAATAAATGTACAGAAACTTCCACAAACGGAAATAAATGAAACATTCCACAAATTTTGTCTGTACCTAGTAAAGGAAAAGCGATATTTGACTAATTTACTTTAGTTAGCTCCGATTACATAAAACCCAAAACCGCTGCATCCTGCCCTATGTTGAGGAAAATTAGGAGTTAAAATAATTATATTATGTTTTTTTGCCAACAGATAACATGAACAGCAACTGTATGCGAGAATTCCTAGCAATGAAACGTTGAAGAAAATAATTTTATTTATAAACAAGAGGACGCCCGCAGCTTCAACCGCACATTTTTTATTTAACAATTTCTGTCCGATCCCGTGGGAATTTCAAGAAACTCCTTCTTAGTGCACTCCTACGATCTCCAAAGAACATACGTGCCAAATTTCAGCTTCCTGCATCTTATAGTTTTGGCTTTAGCTTTATTAATGGTTCATGGTTACATGTTACATACAAGCCTGGGATAGGTATGTACAATCTCAAAGGGTATAACAGATCAAGTAAAAGCAGGCAGATAAATTACGATGTGATTACGATAGACGCCAAAAATATTGCAGGAAGGGCAAAACTCTGTAAATGCACTAGCCACGCACACAAACGCAATAGACATGTAAACAAACAAATATTATTCAACACCCCACGCCAACCCACGTGTCGACACCGGACTAGAACCGTGCACATAAACAACACCCGACGTGATGCTACAACAGCTTCGTTCAAATCACTATTTACGAAATAATGACAATACATAGTTACGTAAATAGTGATTTTGAAGAAGATTTATTATTTATAAAGCATTATCTCTAATATAATGTTTACGGTATAATATAATGCGGATATAATAATAATCATATAATGCGGAGTTGAATTTTACTACTTCAATTGGCTGGTGTTGTGTTTTTAAATAAGATCTATAAAAAATATCTTCATGACAGGAATGTTTTCAACTGACGCATGGCATCGGGTGTTAACTAGAAACACTTAAAGTTTGACAAGTGGAAGATTAATAAAACATGTTAGTTTTGCAGACATGAAAATATATATGTAATCTGGTTACCATGCTTCTTGACAAGACAGTGAAAAAACTATGACATTCTTGACTAAAGTAAACAACAGTGGCATTCTACATTTAAAATCAAAAATCATAGTATAAAAGCACCACGAAGAAAAAGAAACATATCAGCCTAGAAATACAAAAAGGTTTCATATCGCTACTTCAACACCTTCTCTCGATGTGTAGACCTAGCTGTTCTTGTAGGCTGATAAGCCTCGGCCTAGCCAGTGGCTTTGTGAAAAGATCTGCCAGCTGCTTCTCAGTGCTGATCCTATTCACCTTCATTTCTCCAGCAGTCACCAGTTCTCGCACAAAGAAGTGGCGTATTCGAATGTGCTTAGTTCTTCTATGGAACTCAGGATTCTCAGCTAATCTCACAGCCGCTTCGTTATCCACATAGAGAACAGGTGAAGCCTCCATCTTCGTCATGCCTTGCATTAGACGAGCTAGCCAAATGCCTTCTTTCGCTGCCTCACTAGCTGCAACAATCTCGGCTTCTGTAGTGGAAATTGCCACACTGGGTTGTCTCTGGCTCAACCATGACACGGCGCCTCCAGCATAAATGCATACAACTCCAGTAGTTGACCTCCCTGTTGTCAGATCTCCACCGTGATCTGCATCACTGTAACATTCCAGAACACCTCTTCTGTAATCCTTCTTATACAGAATTCCCATATCTGGAGTGTACTGTAGATATCTTAGCATGCGCTTCAACCGAACACAATCCGTGTGAGTCGGGTTTTCCAAGCTTCTGGATACTACACTGACAGGATATGCTATGTCAGGCCTTGTGCACACCATCAAATAAGCAAGAGCACCTACTACTTGTCTATAATTCTTCAGAAAGTAGTCATCAACCTTCTCTGTTTCCTGTGGTACAGGATCCTTTACCATAGGAGTGCTTACTGGTTTGCAGTTTTCCATACCAAATCTCTTCAAGATTTTCTTTACATAAGAAGTCTGGTGTATTTTAATATCACCCCCTTCTCTGACTTCAACCTCCATACCCAAGTAATATGATACAGGTTTATAAGTCATCGCAAACTTCTTTTTCAATTCCTTAATGAATTCATCAATCAGTCCTTCATTTGAACCAGTTATAAGACCGTCGTCGACGTACAGAGCAACTAATAATTTCCCATTAGATCTCTCTCTCTTAAACAGGCAGGGGTCAGCTTCACTGACTTCAAAGCCAATTTCCTTGAAATAGTTTATGATCGTCGTGTTCCAACATCGTGGAGCCTGTTTTAACCCATACAAGCTTTTCTTAAGCAAGCATACTCGTCCGCTACCATCATCATATCCTTCCGGTTGCCGCATGAATATCTCTTCCTCAGTCAACGAACCATATAAAAAGGCTGTACAGATGTCAAACTGACGTAGTGCCATCCCTTCATTAGCTGCTAAGCTCAGCACCGCTCTAATAGTTGCCATCTTAGCTACAGGGCTAAAGGTCTGATCATAATCTTCCCCTTTCTTCTGTCTAAAACCTTTTACGACAAGACGTGCCTTATATTTATCTACTGAACCATCTGGGTTTAATTTCACTTTATAGATCCATTTACAAGGTATTGCTTTCCGATTCTTAGGCAATTTCTCAAGAACCCACGTTCCATTTGCTTTTAAGGATCCAATCTCGCAATCCATAGCTTTGCGCCAAAGGTCTTTATCTGGGCAATCTATAGCTTCCTTGTAAGTTCCTGGTTCGTAGTAACAGTCATCGCTGGTATTGACATGAGAAACGTAATCATTGAATTTCAATGGTCGCTGCAGGAGTGATCGATCTCTGAGCTGCATACCTTGCCTGCCCAATTCAATAGATTCGTCTTCCAACTCCTCTATACGCGCATCTTCAAATTCTTCTTCATCACCGCTAGTAACAGGACCCTCAATAACTTCCGTGTCCTCCGAGAGTTCAACTTCGTTATTTGTCTCAATAGGTCTTCCTCTGTCTTCTTCAGCTGTGACTGGTTTCGGTATCTCATTATCATGTCGTTCCTTCCTTACATATATTGGAACTTCTATGTCAGCTGTCTCTGTTACTTGTGAACGTTCAGTATCCTCAGGTTCTTCACTTCCTAAATTAGTCTCCAGTGGTCTCTCATCAAATGTGACATCTCTGGATCTAACTATAGTATCCGACTCTCTGTACCATAGTCTATAACCGTCATCATTGTCATAGCCAACCAAGTAACACTTCTTTGCTTTCTTCTGCATCTTCTTCCTTTTCTGTTTCGGAATATGCGCGTAGCAAGTCGAACCAATGATCCTCAAATGTTTGATTTGCGGCTTCTTCCCAAACCACAACTCGTACGGAGACTTGTGTTTCACAGAAGTTGGTCCTGTTCTATTCAGAATATACGTCGCTGTATTTACCAACTCTGCCCACAGTACTTGAGGAAGCTCTTCATGAGCATGCATCATTGCTCTGGCCATTTCAACAATCGTACGGTTTTCTCTTTCACTGTACCCGTTCTGTTCTGGAGTATAGGGCATAACTAACCGTTGATGTATTCCGTACTTCTGTAATTCTTTTTTGACTTCCGCATTATCGAATTCCCCTCCATTGTCACTTAGAAACTCCTTAATCGTGTGTACAACTGCCTTTGCTTCAGCTAACATCATTCGCAACTTTGCAGGGACTTCTGACTTCTGTTTCATACAATAGACATATCGATAGCGAGTGTATTCGTCTTTAAAGAGTACAAAGTATCTAAACTTAGAGCCTGAAGGTGGGAACGGACCACAGACGTCCGAATGTATGCGTTCTCCTGGACTACTTGTTTTTTCTCTAACACCAAACTTCTTCCTATGTGTTTTCCCGAAAATGCATCCTTCGCATAATGTCCCATCATTCTTAGTTTTCACATTCAGCTCTTTCTCTATTACATCCTTCACATGACGTTTATCCTGGTGACCCATACGTTCGTGGTAAAGCTGCAGCGTATTAACAGTATTAACAACAACGCTTCTATTTGGTTGTATCGCCTTGCAGTTTAACTTGTATAGTCCACCATATCTCCGTCTATCTCCAGTAACGGTTACTGTCTTATTAACTTTCAATGAGCAGGTAATCATACGTGACTGAAACACGCTTCTCGGATTCATGTCCTGCGCTGCTAGTACCGAAAACAGGTTTGTAGTAATCTGAGGAACATACCAAACATTTCTCAAATAAAACGATACCTCATTCTTGGTTTTCATCAAAATGCTTCCTTTACCCAAGGCATCAACTTGCTTTCCATTAGCGGTTGTCACTGTGAATGGTTCCGTAAAGCGTTCAAATTCCTCAAACAGGTCGCCTCGCATTGTAATATGGTGTGTGGCTCCGTTGTCAACATACCAATCATCACGATGTTGAGCGCAATCTGTCGCATTAACCTTTACTGCCAACATACTTGTTGTAGGACCTTTCTCTGGAACCTGTTCTTTCTTAGGACAGTCCTTCTTAAAGTGCCCGACTTCCTTACAAATGTGACACCTGAAAGCCTTTTTGTTCTTCTCTTTACTACCTTCACCATTACCCTTCTTGGTGTTTCTACATTTCTTGGTACCTTTCGCAACTAACACATTCTCTGACGTAGACTCAGACATGTTCTCCTTAGTTAACAATGCCTTCTCGTGAGTACATAACTGACTAGTAAGGTTCTCCACGGTTCTATCCTTCTTAGACATGAGTAACCAGCTCGATTTAAAGTTGAAATAGCTTTCTGGCAGAGTCTCCATAATCTTGCATATCAATAACAATTCTGGTAATTCTTTACCTTCGTCTTTGATAAGCTCCTGATTTAAACTGTGCCATAAGTTTTTCATCTTTGAAATATGAGCTTTCATATCATTTCCTGAAGTAGATTCCCATTTGTATTGAAAGAATTCCATACATTTCCTGTATAAATGGTCTTCAGATACACCATCGTACAATCTATGTAGTTCATCCCATACTTCCTTAGGATTCGTGAACCTTATTACTTTGTCGAGAGTCTCGTCTAACAAATTGTAATCAATAGGAGAGCTGTACTTTCCAACTTGTAGTACTCGGCTAAGTTCGTTCGATATGTAGCCATCGCCGCTTCAAAAGCTGTACCTTCCATAGTATCACTCTTTGCAGGCTTCAATGGTTTACTTATCTTTCCCTGAACAATATCCATGAGACCGTCCATGCCACGTAACATCGCCGACATGCGGTACTTCCATGATACCCAATTTTCGCCGTCAAGTTTCGAAATCTGAATTTTCGATAGCTCCATTATTTACAACAATTCTCGTGTAGGGCGCATAACCATTTAAAGTTGATACACTAATTCCCCTCGTGCTGGGCCCATAACCACTTAAAGTTTGACAAGTGGAAGATTAATAAAAAAATGTTAGTTTTGCAGACATGAAAATATATATGTAATCTGGTTACCATGCTTCTTGACAAGACAGTGAAAAAACTATGACATTCTTGACTAAAGTAAACAACAGTGGCATTCTACATTTAAAATCAAAAATCATAGTATAAAAGCACCACGAAGAAAAAGAAACATATCAGCCTAGAAATACAAAAAGGTTTCATATCGCTACTTCAACAGAAACACACTGCTTGTCAAGCGTCGGATGCCGTGTGTTCGCCCTCCATCGTCAACACGCCGTACTGGATCCAATGGATGTTGACGCGTGGGTGGCGTGAGGTGTTGTATATCTGCACCTGACCATACTAAATGTATGGGACTGATTAGTATCAACACGGCGTGGGGTGGGTGTTGTATATCTGTCTCATCCTTAAGATGAAACACACTGTAGAAACCATAGAGATATAAAGGATAGAGTGGCAGAATAGTACCTAAGTCAATACTGTGTCGTGTCCGCCGGTGGGCACGAATTGGCCCCACTCTGCCACTCTATTCTTATATCTCTATGGTAGAAACACACTGCTTGTCAAGCGTCAGATGGCGTGTGTTCCCTCTCCACCGTTAACACAACGATCTAGATCGAATCGATGTTTACGCCTGGCACGCCTGCTGGGGCATGGGGCTCATCTAGTGACAGATAACTTTTGATGTATTTAGTTTACATTGGATTGTGCATGATTTCTAGCGATATTCATTTGAATTCAGCTATAAAATAAACTATCAAAGTGGCGAGACCAATGTTTTAATCACACAACTTTAATATGGCACTTCCAATTGTATTGAAAATTGAGTCTAAATACGTATAGGTCGGTTCATGAAAGATGACCACTGCGCAGAAATCATTTTTTAGGTCCCCGTGGAGGTGCGGGGTGAGGC
Organism: Euclidia mi; assembly: GCA_944739405.2. Lineage (NCBI taxonomy): Eukaryota > Metazoa > Arthropoda > Insecta > Lepidoptera > Erebidae > Euclidia > Euclidia mi. The sequence goes on from OX123197.2 coordinate 16,884,199, forward strand.
GTGGGTGGAATGCCAATGGCGCGGCTCCGTTCTTGACGCATTCCCTAAATGCGTCAATAATGGAGCCACGCCATTGGTGCACGAATGTACATATGCGTACAGCCGCCATTTGTGGTAAACTTTCGTGAACCGATCTATACATATGTAATACTAAGACATCGGGTGTGAATTGCCTGGCCCTGTGTAGCGGTTAAAGATGGTCTTGCCACTTTGACAGTCAAAGTGGCGGGTCCAGGGACACCTTGATGTATTTCCTTCACCTTCAGTGCAGTCAGTTCATTCGTACAGTTATATAATTGATATATTATCCTAATTAATTTTCTTACACTTTGATGACTTTGACTAATAATAACAAGAATAATAACTTTACTTGACATTTCTCTAATGCTAATCATAAATTCATAAGTACAGGACATTGCTCTATTTTGTTTTGACATTGAGATAATTATTCCTTTTTATATACAATGAAATTATTGTAACATTTTATTTAAGATGTATTACATATTTATGAATTTAAGTAAAATACTACATTTTATTAAAATATTGTTGCATGCTAAATAGCAGAATATAGAAGCTCTGAATATTATGTTACATTACACTTTGTTAACACCTATATTCGCAATAAATGATATTATTACCTATTTGTTTCTCTTTCACTGGTATTATTCAAATTTGTTATTAATACCCGCCCCTTTGGCAGGCGTACACGGAGATATAGGTCCAACGCGCAGAGCCTCTTTGAGAGTTTTAATCTAGAATGTAAAATCTAGAATGAAACACCTACTGAGGCTCCTCCATCACTGCGCTATTAAGTACAGTCACGGGTTAGCCGCAGCAGACAAACAAACTCTACCATAAAGGCAACAAGAGGGCAACACCGGTGTGAGCGGCTAGGGGTGTGGAGCGGTGCGGCACTGGTTTCGACATCGCGGGTCTCGTGACCCGAAGCGGGTTTCCCCGTAATTACGCCTTTGACAATGACACTTCCACCCCCGAGCTAATAGCTCTTGCGACTTCCCTCTGGCCAGCTGACTAAGGCAAGCCAGAGTCGAGAGTCCTGCGGGTGCTCTTGGAAATCCACTCCGACCAGCCAGTAAAGGCAAGCCGGAGAGGAGGCCCTGACCGACTCCCTGAAGTATTCAGGACTGAAGTGTTGCCGCACACATTCAGCTCGCCACAAAGCTGCCCTGCAGCTTGTAAGCTTTCTTTCTATCCTGTAATATACATACACTGACGGACTCATAAACTGCATCAAAGTAATAGACGACTTTGAAATAAATATTTTAACCAAGTATGCAAACTTTCTATACAGATTAATTAAATTGAAACCTCTAGATTGGTTCGTGAACTTTAAAACAGCGTAGGGTCATATCCTTAAGTTTAAGTTTGTGTACTGGAAAGGACCTAAAAACTTTTTTGAAGAAAAAACAGAAATTTAAGGAAAATTGGTTTAATAAAAAAATTGGTTTTAACAATAGGCACAAACTTTATGCAAGGGTTCATTTATGTTATAATAGGGTGTATTATCTCCACGTGCCCTTATTACGGATTCTAATGGGTTTGCATAGATTTTATTAGGGTTATTAAAAGATCTTGCGGAATATTGTCCCATTCTTCTGATAGTGCTGTTCTTAGTGCTGCTACTGTCGTGGGCACCGGATTTCTCGCATATACAGCTCTTTTTAAATTGTCCCAAACATGCTCAATGGGATTAAGATCCGGGCTGCGTGCTGGCCAATTCATTGTACGTATCCCAACCTCTTCGCAATATTGTCGAACTTGTGCAGCAGCGAACGGCCGGGCATTATCATGTATTAAAGTAAAATTTTCGCCTATGAATCCTATGTAAGGCACCACGTGATCTTCTAAGATCTCTGTTATGTAGCGATGTGCAGTCAAACCCCCTCTATTACCGTTTTGACGGACCATGTCTATGAACACAAGTTCTGTTCGCCCGTTCATCGATATGCCACCCCAGACCATACACGATCCGTCTCCAAAACGAACACGCTCCTCAATGCAACTTTGAGCATATCGCTCCCCACGTCAACGATAGACTTTTCTGCGACCATCTGCACCATATAAACATGTCCTACACTCGTCCGTGAACAATACGGAGGCCCATTGCTCTTCTGTCCAATTTAGGTAATCACGCGCAAATCTTAAGCGAGCTTATCTGTGAGCTCCAGACAACTTTGGACCATTCGCTGGTCTAAAAGGGGTGATATCCGCTTCCTTTAACCTTCTTCTTATTGTTCGTGCACTCACATTTATTCCACGCACTTCATTAAGCTCTGTTTTGATGTTAACTGACGTGAGGAAATGATTTCGCAGGGAAGTTGTAACAATCAATCGGTCATCACGACCAGTGGTTGCTGGAGTCCTGCCTGTACCACGTCTCCTTCTGTAAGAACCTGTCTCCACAAACCTTCTGTATATTCTAGAAACCGTAGACTGGTTTAAATTTAAATTTCTACCAATCGTTCGTTGATCCAAGCCCTCCCGCACCAGTGCTACAATTTGAGTCGCTTGTTCGCACGAAGTATCCATATTATGGTTCAAAAACTCTCGATGAGTTAAAAAACTAACAAAACAATTCTGCTGGTAACAATAATTCAATTGACAAAAGAATAAAAAATCAATGCGAATCAGTTTAAAACTTTGGTTTAAATAACACGCAAATCTGATACTACGAGTAAATTTTCTTTTCCCGGCTATATTTATTTGTTGTACTGCAGATCTATTTTAAAATTTTGCTTTTTTTAAGATTAAGAGCCAGTCTCTCCATATTTATTTATTAAAAAAAATAATTTCAAAGTAATCCAGTCATCTGAACTTTGATGCAGTTTATGAGTCCGTCAGTTTATATCACAAGAAAATAGGTGATGTTTGAAAGCTCTGCCCTCTGAGATTGCGTTAGTCTGATGATGAGATAACGACTGCCGCAGAGGGGTAATATAATATTATTATTTCCTTTATTTATCATTTATCAAATTAAAATTTCATTTTTAAATATACAGTATAAAAAAAATACATTCAAAAATATAAAAATAACCGTGGGGTCCCACCAGCATCGGGCACAGGGTCCAAGCTGCCGGTGTTTAGGGCTCCTGAGACAGGAACTTCTTCACAATACGTGCCGTGTCCAGAAGTACAGCCTTCTGCATCAGACCCTTGACCCAAGCACCCAACGCGAGCCTCTTTAGGTGACGGTCGAGGCTCTTGGCTATTAGACCATTAACGGTCACGACTATTATATATATACAGGGTGGCGCTTGCATAGGGGCATTGATTTAAAAAGGACGTAGCATTGATGCCTATAAAATGTTCTATATCAACAAAAAAGGTCATGGGGCCAAAATAAAATAATAAAATTTTCAAACAAAATAAACTATAAAATATGAAACACCATTTGTAGACCAATATGACATTAGGTTACTGACCTTTGTAAGAACGGCAACGTGTGCTATGCGGCAGACGATGCTACAGAGGTAGTTCACATTTATTGACGAATTACCTATTTCAGAAATTCTACACATCACTCCAATGTTTGGTCACTCATTAGGCAAGCACTGGTGTCTTTTTCATATCAACAAAAACCCACTTAACACAAACCCACGTAAAAGGTACCTAGCACAAAATTTTCAAATTCTCAAAATGGCCGCCATTGTTATCGCGAATTACCTATTTCAATAATTCTACAAATCACTCTAATGAATGTTCAGTAATTAGGAAAGCACTGGTGTCTTTTTCACAACAAGAACCCACGTTACACAATCATATCCACATAGTTAGTTAGTTAGTTAGTTGGACAGGTGTTTTCCGCACTTAGCCACTTAATTGGGCCATTGTGCGTTAGCAGTGGCACGGTTGTCGCCTGCTACTCATACCATGCAAGCTCCTTCCAGAAGGCCATGAGTTGACCAGTGTTGCGTATGGCTTCGCTCATGGTTCTGGGGTTGTTCAGGAACCTCGTCCGTTGGTCGCTCATGCTGGTACAATGTAGGATCACATGAGCGGGTGTTTCTTCGGTCTCCATGCAGCCCCTACATAGTGGGCTGTCCGTGACGCCGATATTGTAGAGATGCTTGTTCAGTGGACAGTGGCCGGTTATTATGCCAGTCAGATGCTTGAGTGTTTTCCTGTTGGAGTGCAACAGTTTTTGCGAGAGTCGTTTATCTAATTGGGGAAAGGCATGTTTAGATTGCCTACACTCTTTTAACTCTGCCCACTCTTTTTCATGTTGTTGTAGGGTTCTCTCGCGTAACTACGTTTTAGTTGGTTGAAAGGTATCGGAACAGTTGGTTCGGGTCCCAGAGTTGTTGTGTCCGATCCTTTCCTTGCCAGTTGGTCATCTGCGTCATTGCCCGTGGAGTCACTGTGTCCTCGTATCCACTGGAGCGTGACCCGATTCCTCGCTGCAGTTTTCTGCAGCTCTTGGTGGCACTCCATAATTAGGCCGCTGTTAAAGCAGTTGCCATCGAGAGCTTGTAGTAATGAGGCACTGTCTGTGATGATGCGTATTGACACGTTACTCACGTTTCTGGCCGTGATCGCCGTCGCCGCCCTTATAATCCCAACGCATTCAGCTTGGAAGATGGTGTTGAGTTTACCAAGCGATGTTGAGAGATTGATGTTCAAGTCATGGGAGAATACTCCGGCACCTGTCCCAAACTTTGTTTTTGAGCCGTCTGTGTATACTCTAACTTCGTGTATACCAGAGCTATCCTTGTGCTCTTCTTGCAGTTGTATGCGGTATTTTTTGTCAAAGACAAAGGTTTTAGGTATGAGGTCGCACGTTGCATCTAGCATCGGGATCTCGTTAGTTAACGTCCTTTTCAGGCGAGCATGGGTTATTCGGTCGTGTCTTCTCCAAAGCCCGAACTTATCGAGCCGGATCGCGGCGGCACCTGCTTCCTGCTGGATGATGAGGTGCAATGGTCGCAAGTCGAGAAGCACCTCCAATGCCGCCGTTGGAGTTGTTTTCGTGCAGCCTGTTGTGGCCAGACAGGCGAAGCGTTGTATGCTCTGCAGCTTGCTCTTGACTGTGCTTAGTTCAGTGCGTGGCCACCACACTACTGCACCGTATGTGAGCATGGGGCGTATTATGGCAGTGTAGATCCATAGGGTGATGAATGGTTTGAGACCCCATTTCTTGCCTATTATTCTCCTGCACTGCCAGAAGATTGTACATGCTTTTGTGGTTTTAGTGGTGATGTGTTTATTCCAGTTGAGCTTGTGGTCGAGTGTTACGCCCAGGTACTTGACTTCACTCGATATGTTAAGCTCCGTGCCAAAAAGTTTTGGTTTTCTGGTCATACGGGTGTTCCTTTTGTTGGTGAAAAGTACTAGCTCCGTTTTATTTGGGTTGACCGTCAGTTCGTGGTGGTTGCACCATTGTTCCATGTGATCCTGATGGCTGCTTGCATCCGATACTGGATCATGTCTGCCGAGTTTCCTTTGATTAGGATGGTTATGTCATCTGCGTAGCCGACCGTGTAGAAGCATTTGTCATTTAGGCTTCTCAACAGATCGTCTACCACTATGTTCCAGAGCAGGGGTGATAGGACTCCTCCCTGTGGGCAGCCTTTTGCTACTATCCCCCTTGTGGTGGTGTTAACCGTGAATTGAATAGCCCTTTGTTTCAGGAGTTGATCAATCCAGCCACTGACGGATTGTTCAACTCCCAACATGTCAAGGGCTCGGCTAATGCTGGTGAATTTAGTTTTGTCGAAGGCGCCTTCTATGTCAATGAAGGCGCCTAAGGTCATTAGTTTGTCAGATAGCGCTGTCTCTATGGTCCCCACTACGCAGTGAAGCGCTGATTCCGTTGATCTACCACTTCTGTAGGCGTGTTGTTGCGGGTGTAGTGGTCTGCGTAGCAGTGCGCCTTCCCGTAGGTATCTGTCAGCGAGCCTCTCCAGCGTTTTCAGCAAGAAGGAGGTTAAACTGATAGGTCTGAACGATTTTGCTTGAGTGTAAACCGTTTTGCCCGGTTTTGGGAGAAATATGACTTTTACTTCCCTCCATCTTCGTGGTATGTAATTGTGCGCTACAGATGCTCTATACATGCTGAGTAGCTGTGGCACAATCGTTGTGCAGCCCCATTGTAGAAGTGCTGGTGTTATTTCGTCCAGGCCTGCAGATTTGTACGGCTGGAAGCTATCAATTGCCCATTTCAGCCGGTCCACGGTAACCATGTTGTTGGCTATCGTCCAGTCTGTTTGGGTTGGTGGTCTGTGTTCTGATTCTTCCCAGTCACAGTCGGCGGTCACAGTGCAACCTGGGAATTGTGTTTCGATTAGCACTTGGCTTATTTCCATGTCTGTGATTGCGTAGGTGCCATCAGGCTTTCTGATGGAGCCTAGGGTCTTGTTGCTGTCCTGGGATAGGATCTTTTTTACCCTGGCTGCCTTGCATGTGGAGTTAATGTTGGTGCAGAAATTTCGCCAGGACTCTCCCCTTGCGGAATCGTATGCGTTTCTTGTAGTGCGACTAGGCTTCTTTGTATTTGTCCCAATCCGTGTCTTTCCTTGTGTTTTTGGCCCGGTTGAAGAGTTTTCTCAGATTGCGCCTGAGCTTCTCCAGTTCCGATCCCCACCACTGGGTTTTACTACTCGTTTTCGGTAGTGTGGTGGGGCAGGCTTGTTGGTAGCTGCGTTGTATGCATTTTGTTAGTAAGTTAGTGTTGTGTTCTATGTTTGTAGTTCTTGCGGTCATGTCGTTGAAATTTGACATGGCTATTTCCTGTTCGAGCAGGGTCTTGTAGCTCGCAATGTTGGTATTGCGTGGGTTGCGTTTTGGTTGTGTGACCCTCTCTTGGACTCGTATGTCATAGCAGATACGTCTTTGGTCGGCAAAGGATGGTTCGGCGGACACATGCCAGTTCGTGACAAGTTCCGCGGCCCCATCCCATGCCAGTGTAATGTCTACTATGGTTTGATATCTGGAGCTAACAAATGTGGGCTCTGAGCCTTTGTTGATTACCGTTAGTGTTGTTGTATAGATGTATTCAGTTAGGATCTCACCTCGTCTATTTGCCTCGGGGCTTCCCCACAATGGATGGTGGGCGTTAGCATCTGCCGAGAGTATTATTGGCCAGCCGTGGTCCTCACAGTGCTGCACTAGCTCGGCCAGCTCCTTCGATGGGATCTCCTCGTCACCGGGCATGTAGACCGAAACTAGTACTAGCATCTGATCATTTGGGCCCTGTTCGTATTCCCACGGCTGTGAGATCTCTAGAACAAAAGTTAGTCAGCAGCAATGCTGGTACCGTTCGGGGAATGTATATGCATGTTCTCGGCTTAGGAGCCGAGCTCCAGTGCAATATCTTACCTCCGATGTTGTTGAGTCCACATATGGTGTCGCCTCTAATCCACGGCTCCTGGATTAGGGCTATTGTGTGGTGGTTAACCTCCAGCAGCCTGCGTAGGGTAGCCGTTGCAATTTGCTTGTGCTGGAGGTTCGTCTGTACGACTCTAGTCTGACGAAGATCCGAGAACATTGATGTCCACGGACTCCCCGTCAGACGAGTCGTGCTCGTCGTCGACGTCCGTCACAGCGATGTTTGTCGCTGCGGGCGTCGTGTGTGCTCGGGCTGTGCCCGACGTGCAAGGTTCGGCCGGTGTTGTCGCTTGTCTCTGCGTGAGCCTACTGGCGAGCGGCATTTCCCCGGGCGCGGCAGCCGCCCCGCCAGATCCTGCCCCGGCAGCGTGGAACACTACGTACACGCTGCCGGTGAAGAAGGAGACTCGGCGGTCGCGCGCCTCGATTTTCGGCACTTCCGATTCGGGGATGCCCAGAGATAGGTACAGGCCGTGTTCCTGCATGGTAGCGCTGTATAGTTGCCAAGTTTGGACAGCGTACCATGGGTTTTGGGCAGCTAGGAGTTAGTGAATCTTCGGGAGGTCCAGGCTGGTCGACCTCGGCAGCCAGAGCGATGCGCGTACGCGCTTCGCGAGATCCGTCTGCCTGATGACGGTCAGCTCGGTTCCTTCAACCGGTGATTGTAGTCCCGCTACCGTCTGTTTGAGCCACGCCAGTGATTTTTCATCCTCGCACCATAACTTTAGGACACCTCCCGCTGCGAGGGGTTTGCCTCTAAAGGATGGCGCGAGTGCAGGCTCGTTGTTTGACCGAGGTGCGAAGGCTGCTTCTAGAACCCGCTCCTCTATGGAGCGTTTGAGCTGCCGTGTTTGTTCCACCGTCAGGTCTGTAGGTGGAGTGGCAACGACGGCCACCATCAGATGCGAGTTAGTCGCATCGGCGTAGCTTATCGTTGCCCTCTTGGGTGTTGCGTCCACTCTTGCACGCTTCGACGTGGCGCTTGGTGGTGTGTCGTCGTGCTGGTTCCTCTTCGACGGTGTCGCCGAAGTGGGCCGTCCCGAGAGCACCAGGTTGGTTGGTGCGTGCCGAGGTCCGTGTTTTCTAGGGCCACGTTTGCGGCGTGGCCCGGTGATGCCCCATGGGGCTGCCGGCTCCGCATCTTCGACTGCCGTCGGAGGGTCGCAACGGGGGTTGCCCGGTGCTGCACCGGCCGGAGCGGCGCGTGCAGCCGGCGGGAGTGAGCCCGAAGGCTCACTCTTCGCCGTCCGTGTGGCTTCCGCTTGCATGCCTGAGCTGCTGCGTCCACCACTCGCGCCGCGTCCGGTCGATTGCATCATCCTGGGTGGTTTCCTGTGGCAGTTTTCCAATCATATCCACAATTATTCGGACGACATAAAGTTTGTCATTATTAACACAAATAATGCAAAAATGACGAATGATAAAGTTCACTAAACAAAAATACAATTAAATAACACAACTAAATACAATCACACAATTCAATACCAAAAACAACTGTCGCATAAAGTTAAGATTTAAGCACGCACGCAATCTGATCGACTGTTTTTGCGGCACTAAATAAACCTCTGATGAGCCACCGATCATCGATGCGCCGCTGGCGCCGACATGTCTAGGATAGGAAATCGAGATGCGCAATAGGTACTATGAATGTCGATATTTTTGACACGTTAATACGTTAACAACAAAATAACACAAAATGTTTTTATACAACGAACTATGCATTCTTACTTGTATTAACAATAATGCTATTGCTTAATTGTGTTGCTAATACGACACAGTTAAACAAGTTTATGAAATACTAGAGGACGCCAGCAGCTACGCCTGCATTTTTTTTAAATTTACCCGTTTTGGCCGATCCCGTGGGAATTTCGAGAAATCCCTTCTTAGTGCACCCCTACGGTCCTTAAGGAACATACATGCCAAATTTCAGCTTCCTGCGCCCAATAGTTTCGGTTGTAGCGTGTCTGTCAGTCAGTCAGTAACGCAAGGATTTTATATATTAAGACTATGCACATACTTCAATTAGTTCAGTAGTTTTAGTACATTATTATAATTCTAAAGTAGATTGTTGAACTCATTAGACCATTTAAAAAATACCATACTGAAAGAGCTAAAATGATTAAATAATTGAATATCTTTAAGTACATGTTTATCATTGTTTACCTATTAAAAAACGTCGTCTTTATTTGTACCACTCTTTGAAATTTCCGCACGTAAAGTTATTGATAAGACGATTACATTAACGTTAAATACAAACAATGTCGAAACAATAAACAAAAAACTTTTACGGTGCGTAGGATTTTTTATCGATACTATCATTGATAAGACGATTACATTAACGTTAAATACAAACAATGTCGATACAACAAACAACAAACTTTTACGGTGCGTAGGATTTTTTATCGATACTATCATTGATAAGACGATTACATTAAAGTTAAATACAAACAATGTCGATACAATAAACAACAAACTTTTACGGTGCGTAGGTATTTTTTATCGATACTATCATTGATAAGACGATTACATTAACGTTAAATACAATCAATGTCGATACAATAAACAACAAACTTTTACGGTGCGTATTTTTTATCGATACTATTGACAATATTTTGTTCATAATTGGGCAACTCTATTTGGCTCGGCTATGTTTGTCCTTGTCACACGTAGTGCATTTACTGTGCATACCTAATCAGAATTTTTCGTGCTTGCGGAACCGATCCATTTTATTATTATGTAACATTATTGAAAAGGTAATTAGGAAGTTTCAAAAGTTTTGTTCTGTTAAAAATGTTACGCGTTAACTTGGGCGCAAAAAAAAAGCCTACAACGACGAGCGAGTCTTAGGTAGGCATAGATGTGTGAATAACATGGATTGGACGTACCTACGAAGTTAGCGTGCATACCTACGAAACGTATGCAAATAAAATGGCGTCCATTAGGGTTGGGCGCATATTAGGCAACTCAAAGCATGTATCGACAAGTTTTTTTGTTATCGACAAAGTATAGCACCTTTAGCCATCATTCGCACGAGGATTTAAAAAACGATTGCGTTGAACTCTGGCGTAAGCACTTTTAAAAGCTTGCGATGAGAGCGTTCATACCAGCGCTAAAATCACTGTTGACTCGGTTCAGTAAGAAGTCGAAATGATTAAAGCTAACGTACTAGCAAATGCGATTTGTGTTGCTAAAAGATGAAAAAGAAAACTATTTTTTTTTTTAGTTTTTGAAGGGTTCTTACTTTTTCTAGTAATAAACCACAGATCTGTGAATAACATGGATTGGACGTACCAACGAAATTAGCGTGCATACCTACGAAATTATTTATGAGAACAAGATTTACTAACGGTGAATTCAGGATCTTATTTACCTACTGATTACGTCGTGGCACACTGCAAGACGCGAGGCGTCCAAGTATGCCGCCGATGCCGCGACGTGCCGCGACGCGTCCCGACGTCCCGCGGCATGCCACGGCAGGATGCGGTACGATTGTATCGAAATAAAGTAATATGAATCCTAAACTCATTCAAATAAGAATGAAAATGACTTGATCAGTAATAAAATCCTTTGCCATGCTGCGACGTCAGTGCGCGCCGGCCTTATGTCGGCGATTTCTGATTTGCACCATACATATCGTAATGAAACACACAGCTACACTGAAATATCATAAGGGGGTAAGAAAAATCATAATTGATTAATACATGTTATTTATTTGTTTTTTATCTGTATAATATATAAAATCCTTGCGTTACTGACTGCTTGACAGATAAGCTACAGCCAAAATTATAAGGTGCAGGAAGCTAAAATTTGGCATGTAATTTGGCATTTGGCACTAAGGACTTTCTTCAAATTCCCACGGAATCGGACAGAAACAGTCGAAAAAATGTGCAGGTGTAGCAGCGGGCGTCCTCTTGTTTATAAATAAAATTATTTTCTTCAACGTTTCATTGCTAGGAATTCTCGCATACAGTTGCTGTTCATGTTATCTGTTGGCAAAAAACATAATATTATTATTTTAACTGCTCATTTTCCTGAACATAGAGCAGGATGCAGCGGTTTTGGGTTTTATGTAATCAGAGCTAAGTTAAGTAAGTTAGTCAAATATCGCTTTTCCTTTACTAGGTACAGACAAAATTGGTGGAATGTTTCATTTATTTCCGTTTACAGACGCGAGATATTTTTAACAATGTTATCGTTTGTGGAAGTATCTATGCATTACGGATATATCGATAACCCATATCGACATTAGCAGTAACATCACTTCTAACCTCTAATACGTAAATATGGAAAATTCTAAACTACGAAAATAACAACATTTAGGCCATAACGAAGCTAAAACCTGTTCAATTTACTATAAAAAGAACCTCTTGTAACAATATTTTGTACAAATACTAATCCTATTCAATAATATAAATCATGACTTCTTACTTACTTGTGCAGAGTACATTTGTGTTGATTATAGCTTTATCTTGCACTGCACAGTTCAAATCAACATTTGGGCATGATTTTACGATCTCTAGGAAAGCCTGAAGCACTGATTCATCTGGTTTTTAGACATATTTATGCACAAAATCAAAATTATTATGTTCGATACACAACGATTTAACAGCAGATGTACCAAAAACACCTTGAAAATAATATGGCGACACTGGCACGATTGACATTTCTGATAAAAAATCACTATGATCAGTGTATTCAGTAACCTATGGCTATCTCTTTTTTCTAACAGAGATATCGCTAAGTAAAAACGAGACAACACTATGTTTGGTGGCTTTATGTCGATTTCATATATATTTCTATAATGTAAAGTATCCATATGTACTATTTGTCCACTCCATATTATATTCTTTTCTCAAAGTAGGTAGGTATACCTTCGAGGCGAAGCGACGTTGCACGAAGACGTCATCGTCCTAAGTCGTCGAAGGGTCAACGCAGACAGAGAGGAATAATCCCCACGCGGTCTCGGGCATTTTCTTTACGGATTGCGTATGCTCAAGATTGCGCGCGACCTCGCGATCCTGCGACCCCTGCGTGAGTAAAACGTTCTGGGTTACCACTGTACAGTAAATATTTAGTCGCGAAAGTTTGTTAAACCCTGAAAATACGCGTACGACGCGGGCGCTGACTCGAGTTTGCGCGGGGATTTCCGCGTATCTTCGAGGACGCGCGAATATTTTTTATCAGGTTCAAGCATTTATGAACTTTATTGTAAAATCATTAAAGTTTATTTTTAAGTGCGTCGATAAATCCTCTCCGCTGCGCCCCGTTCTGTCTGCGCTGAGCCTAGCTTCGGATGACGTCGAGGCGTCGCGTCGTGAGTAGTACCTAGCGAGTCGTGGCGCGCAATGTAGGGTCGTTGACCGTTTTGTATCAGCTGTATGGAACTCAAAGCGTGTGCAAAAATTGCGGAACTTAAAATCGATATTGTGGCTAAACTACAGCACCGATTTAATTGATTTTTGGTACAAGGCTTAAGAATGTTGTAAGCTATTCCTTTGTTCAAAAAGTGCCGCTATGCAAGCGCCACCCTGTATACTACTATATTATTATTATACTACTATATTATTATTATTATTCAGAGGTACAAATGTCTCGTTTCGGGTACAAATTGTACAAACCCGGTATTGTGCTAAATTTTAAATCGGGGACTTGGTCTCGCCCGCGCCATCTTGACGCACACCCTTAACTTTAGTTGAAACATCACTATTTCAATATTTTTGTCTATGGTTTTTGACTTAAAGGTCCAGTTACCAGGTCATAAAATTGCAAAAAAAGGAAAGTCTATGGTTTTTTAAGGAAGCCGTGTTGACATTTGGGCAATTTTGCAACTTAGAAATTAGGCAATAAAAATAGTCAATATAAATAAAAAATAAAACAAAACTTAAAGTTAAATGTGTTACAGGTTAAAATTAATTGTGTTTCAATTAACACAAAAAAATGTACTTTATGTATTTCTTAGTATGTTTGTCAGTGTTCTAAAGAAGGAAGATTGAGAAGATTCCTTTTTGTATAGCAACAAATTGTGCTTCCCTTCCTCGTGCTTATTTGTTTCTTTTTCAGTGTTTTCGTAATTTGTTATGTATAGCTTCGAAGTTATTGACTTGCATTTTTTATGCATGTAATTTTATAGACATTTCTCTTAATTATTCATTAATGTAACTATATGAAATTAAGGACTTCATAGGATATCAATAGTAGTTTTAAAGAGTGGTAAGAATGGGCGACGAAATAGACCAGCTAAAATCGGTGTTGAGGTCTCTGGTGGTTTCGAGTCCTACGCAAGTGACGGCGATATCATTACTTCGCGATTATAGGAATATGATTGGCGCACCTCTGCCAATAACTAGGTATGGACACAGGAATCCAGTTGAGTTCCTTAAAGACAGATGCAGTGACAGCTTTCTGGTAAATAAACATATGACTGCTCTTCATATACAAATTTTTGTATAACAAAATTTGGAATTTGCATACCAAAGTCTGTATCAACTTTCCCTTGACTATTTTACTGTTTACAGTTTAGTGGGCCATCGGGTAACCCTGTTCTGACATTAATAGTACCAGACAAATTAAAGCATATTGACAAGTTTGTTCAAAAGCAAAAATCTTCCTCCGGAAAGGGGTATGTATTTAATAGTTGACTAAAACTTGACTATTATCTAGGCATAGTTTTAGAATTTATTAATGGTTTTCAACCATGTTCATTATAGATTGATTTGTTTGTAATGATCTTAAAAATACCTGAAATATTAATTAATCATTCAACTCGTTCATACTTCACATATTTAAATGCATGTATTATTTTTAATTAATTTTAAAATCTTTACAGCATGCCAAAAAGGAGAAGTATATTGGAGTCTGTTGTGAAACCTCCCAAAACAGATCTTATATTCAGCACATTCACTCCAAAGGCAGCACCTGAAACAACTAAAGAAGTGAAATCTAAAGCACCATGTGAAACTTATTTTGACAGTCACAACAACAATACAGTTCCAAATAAACCTCATTTACCCTCTAGCAACACAAACTCATTGCCAAATAAACCTACTATAGCCCGTAGCAATTCAAATTTAGTCCTAAGCAAACCAAATTCTGACCATAACAAATCACAAATAATCCTTAGCAAACCAAATTCAACTAATCAATCAAATTCAGCTCTTAGCAAACCTAATTCAGTTCACACCAAATCTAATTTAGTCCCAAGCAAATCATATATTACTCCTGCATACAATGGTTCAAATGAAACAAGTAAGAATAAAGAAAATGAAAAGGAGAATAGGTATAAAGAAAGAGATACTGAATATGATCCTGGAGATGCTGTGAAAAACTTCCTTAGGAAGAGGCTGCCTGTATATGATAGCTTACAATATTTGGATGATGAGGAGGGTAAATCGCCACTGGATAATGACTCGGGGAGACATACAGGTTCAAGTAAGTATTTCATATTTTATAATATACAATAAGTCAAAGTCATTTATTCATTTAGGCCACAAAGTGACGCTTATGAACGTCAAAAATTTAAGTTAATTACTAGATGATTCTACATTTACATTTACTGCCACGTTCGCAATGCAATAGGTAGAACCACGAGAAAGAACGGGCAATAAAACTCGTGGCCACTCTTTTTAACTTTGAGTATAATGGTTTTACATGTTATCTTTGTAAGGAGCTGCAACTGTTTCAGATTGTGAGTTATCTACTAATGCAAAATTTAATAGTTATTGATATCATACTCAAGCAATAAATTGTGTTCATTTGGTAAGCCTCCCAAAGTAAATATGGTAAAACAGGAGCATCCACTTACGTCTTTTGATGTAGGCAACTCGCGAACATGATTGTTCAGAGCTATGGTGGAACAGTTTGTCCCGAAAAGTGATGGTATATAAACCTGCAGCAATTTACAATCTAGGTATTAGTTAGCAGTTCATGACCACAAGTTACCCTCACCTTACAAATCCAATAAATTATAATAAAAAGAGTAGAACAAGAATGCAAATGTAGTAAAAAAAGATACACAAACAAGTGTATGACAATTCCATTTTTGGTCTGGCTTGCTGTTCTAGTGGTTATGTTACACTGACTGCTGATGCAGAAGTTGGGGGATTGATTCCTACACAGAACAAATCTTTGTGTTTTTTGTGTTTGATATATCTGTATCACAGATATAGTTCTACATAGATAACTCAATTATCACGATTTGTATAGAAACCAAGCGTGCCGACTTTTGACAGACGAATGACAAATTGCCTGTATCACGAAGTCGAAGCGATGCGCGACAGTATCGCTTGTGCGATATTCATCGTCTCCTAATACACAACGTCAGATCAAACGTCCGAAGCAAACGCGGCAACATAATGTGAATAAAGTTTACTTAACGGTAAAACGGACGCGCGGGGACTGAAGTTAGTGGCGACCAAGCTCGACGCTTGGTCGGAGTTCAGACACGCGAAGTGCATGCATTTGCGTTATCTATGTAGATCTATGTCTGTGATCTGTATTGTTTGTTTTTAAGAAATTATGTCTATTTTTGGCTGATATGACTGTGTTACTTATCTGGTTAATCTCTTTGTAAGTAGGTTGGTCTACCTCTTGCTCTCTTGAAATCCTGCCTGAGGGCAAGTTGTAGCTTTTGGTCCAATGTTGGGGTTGCATTCGCCCAAATGTGTTCTTATGATAAGGCCAGTTATACCCTTGAAAAATAACTAGGAGTCAAGTCCATGGAGGTAGATTGTTAGATATAGTATCTTATTGGGTTTACGCGAATGTTACACATTTAAATCAAACCACATATATATTCTGCATAGATGGTAACACCAATAGTTGAAAAATGTTCGGGTACTTTTAGATAACTTTTAAATTCAAGACAAAGACAAATATCACTTCAGTCTGCCATGACCACAGTTACTGTAAAGAAACTGAAATGTTGGAATAATAAATCATTTGGTTTAATGTAACTTAACTAAAACCAATATATCGCGATAGAATCCGTAAACCTTAGCTTGATTTCAATAGATTGTTAGAGTTAGGGAGCAACACGACGGGCAACTTACAGTCTACCCTCTGGTCCGCGGCTCAGGGCCTGGTCACGAGATCGGTCTAAGCGGCAAGCGGCGCGGCAGGGGCGATGTACATGGCGCGTTTACTCTGAGGCGGCCGCGCGCCACGTCACAGTAAACGCGCCATGTACATCGCAAACGCTCGCCGCTACCACCCGTCGCTGTAGGCCGTGACGGGGCCGTCACAATTACACGGAAATAACAGCTAGCAACGGACTAGTTGGCCGAATGTGTTGCTTAGAATACCAAGGGAAAAGCTCATCATCACCATCATTGTCATATTCACAGATAATTTACATAAGAAATGATTTATTTGGTATTGAAGCAGCAATAGCCTTGTGGAGATACCAACAGACTGCCATGCAGAAGGTATCGGGTTCGAATCCATGGCACGCACCACTGATTTTTAGGAGTTATGTGCGTATTAAATTGTTAATTATCGCTTGCCCCGTGCCTCGGAGAGCATGTTAAGCCGTCGCTCCCGGTTGTCATGAAGATCTTTGACAGTCGTTATAGGGCATCAGTACCTTCGAAATAAACTGACACTGGTCTAAACCATGGAATATCGCTAACCCTTCGGGTTGCGGAGGTCAGACAGACAGTCGCTCTGTGGAAAAGCTAATATTCAGCCAAATCCGGATACACTTTGATTCTTGTACCTGCCTGAGCAAATTTCTTAATGGTAAAATGTTTATGTCAATATCCATAACTCGTTTTGGATCAATTTGGAGACAATGCAGTCTTCATAATATCATATCTAGTGTTTTTCTTTGATGGCAGATTATATACTTTGCGGATTTTATACACTGATAGACTAGATTTTGTACTACATCGCTAAGCTTACGCGGCGATAGCCCAGTGGCGTACGTAACGCACTGCCAAGACGATGGTCTCGGGTTCGATCCCCATTTAACCCGGGCACACACCTCTGACTTTTCGAAGTTGTGTGTTTTAAAATTTTTAATTATCCCTCGCTTAACAATGTGTCCGGTAGATGGCAATTGGCTAGCCCCCTATTACATTGGGGCCGAAACATAACTGGCGAAGTGTGGATGTGTATGTAATACACCTTTGCCTACCCCTTCGAGGTAAAGTTCTGTAATCCCCAAGCTACTAAAAAATTTTGAACAAATTTAAAAAGTGTGTTTTTCATACTTGTTTCTCACTTACGTAAACTTATACTGCGACCTTATTGCAGGATATGTGTCTTATTCTCTTTTAGATCATTACTTATTTGCACTAAATTCCGGGCTTGGTTTCCATTATCTTAAACTGCACATAATAGCAATATCTGCGTGATTCTGGGGAAAACTTTATCGTAACCAAAGTCTCTATACATTTTTGTTTGATACCTACCTAGTACCTACCAGATCTTGAGAGTTGTTTATTCGTCTCAAGGGTAGTTCGAAAATAATACAGCTGCTGCTGTCAGAAGTAGAATATTGCCACACTTGGTTATGAATAATTTATAGCAATTCAACTGAATACATATCAAAAATATACATACTTCCAGACAATAATATTTGATTAGGTAATGTGAGAGTATTTACTATCATAATAAAATTGTTAATCATGCCATTAAAAGCTGATACTTTATTTTCGTGACGAGGAATTGACAAAATGCAAACAATTACCTAGTTGTATCGTCAATCATGTTATACAGTAACTCGATGTAAGCCATACGTGCTGCACATACGAGGGGCCAATATTCTTATATTTTGCCACCTTATTCACCAATGCCGAAGCATAAACACAGTAGTACGTGATAAAAGAAAATCAATAAGAATTTAGAATATATTTTCGTAATATAAATCTCTGCTATTTAAGTTTACGATGAAATAAACAAAGAAATGTAGTTATATTGTATGTTGTTTAGGGACATAATAATGTAATCGTATGTGTAAAAAATAGTGCTCAGTGAATGTTTCCTTTTCAGGTGGACACAGTGCTAAGGCACAACAATTGGAGCAGCTAAAGTCAGAGGTAATGGAACTGATAACCAGTGCGCCCGACGGTGTATGGTGTACGGATCTCATTAGGTTGTACAGGTGAGTTCTAATCGAACACGTGTTTAACTTTATATATATTTTTTCCACATTAATGAATCAGTGACTCAACAAAGTAATTATAAAAGAGTTCAATTAAATAAATTAAGTGTTATTAAGATATGTATAAACTATAAAATATTGGGTGCAGCAAAATTATTTGACCCAGCCAAAGGTCACATGTTTGGCCGATAATTACTTATGATTAGTTTTAATCGCATGGTTAAGAATAGAAAACAATTAGGTACTACCCATATCTGTCCTCATGAGATGTCTGCGCTTTCGGTTTCGCCTGTCACGTGATCGGATCACGAAAAATGTTGGCTAGCTGTGTTGTTCTGATGAGCTATATCCCTGCAAAGATTTATCAAAATCCATCCAATAGTTTTTGTATGTAAGAGTAATAAACATCTTTTCATCGTTACCAACTTTCGCGTAATTTATACTCGTAATATGATAGGATTACAAAACAAGGAATTAATGTTACAAAAATAAATTGGAACAGACGGTTCAGGTTTTTTTATTTATAGTCTCACGTCTGTATCCCCGAAGGGGTAGGCAGAGGTGTAAATATTACACCCACATTACGGCATGAATTTTTAGGTCGTCCCACGTAATAGGGGGCGAGCCTATTGCCGTTACCGGGCCGTTACGGTTCAGGTATTTAGAATTATTTACTTAGGTATTCCGTTTTTAAATATATTAAACTTTGTCCATGTTTTTTTGTCGAAACTGTTAATAACATACATAGACTCACGCCTGTTTCCCCGAAGGGGTAGGAAGAGGCATATTAAACGCCCACTTTTCGCCAGTGTTAATAAATGCAAAAGTTATAAATTAAATAATACAGTAGATAACAGTTAGTTCTTCTCGTAGTACATGTCTAATATTGTCTAAACAGCTGTGACGTAATTCAAAGGTCGCCCGTTGGCATTATCGCCTATATTTTATCTCATTTTCGAATGTTATTCGTTACGTAAAAAATGTACCATTATTGGGTAGGTACTCTTACTGACGCTGTCCATAAACTGTTTCCCGCGGTTTTACCCGCGTCCTGAAGGATCTACTTCGCGTACCCGGTTAATTTATCCAGCCAGTGAAAGTCCCGTCAAATTCGGTCCAGCCGTTCCAGAGATCAGCGAGAACAAACAGACAGACAGACAAAAATTGAGTACATAGTTCCTTCAGGACGCGGGTGAAACCGCGGGAAACAGCTAGTAGAAATAGAAAATAAATCGTACTTTTTCGTTCCAAACAGGGAACGGTACAGTCGCGAGCTCAATTTCTCTCGGTTCGGTTTCACGAGTATCCTGAGTTTAGTCTACTGTCTGGAGAAGGATGTTCAGATCACGCGGCCGATGGAAACTGGCGACTGGTTGCTTCAGGAGCGCACGCGGGCAAGTGCTGCGCCACCTACGTTGCGACCCCTTCGGAAACGTACCTCGCATCTTGTGGTCCGTACCACTAAACAAACGGACCCCGAAGAAGCGCTACCTGGTATCGACTTTGTGAGTATATCTTTTTATTTACATTGGCTGAACGACTGTCACGCCGAAGGTCGCGGGTTCGACACCCGGTCAAGTCAAACATTTCTGTACGTGAACATGGATGTTTGTGTTGGTCTGGGTGTTATGTAATGATGTAAATATTTACAAAAATAAGTATCCATTGTCTAGTACCGGTAGTATGAACTCTGCTTAGTTTGGGACTAGATGGTGTTGTAAGTATATTATTGTACACTATTATTTGCTGGACATAGCCACGAGTTACTTTATTTCTATTACATAAAATAAACAAAGAACATCAATAATCAGAACGTCTGGAATAGTGCATTGGCGAGCCGACCACTACAACCAATGCGTCATAACATATACCAAGACTAATTATATGTTGACGTGCCCTACAGGGTCCATAATGTATCTCTTACTGTGATATGTAACACCTTTAATATGTAACTTAGGGAGTGCAATAAAACATTGAGTATTGACTTCTTCAAGGTAGAGTAGTAGAGTACAATGCAGGCAAAGTTTATTTCAATAAACATAACATGGGGTGCCCTCCAGACTTCAAACGCGAGACCCATTGATCAATGAAAACGGTTCCCATATCCGTAAACAGAAAATCGTCCACATCCTACATTACAAGTGGGCCCTATTCATCAATTAGATTAACTTTTGGTAATGCTCTGTGCTTTCGACTCTCAGCACCAAACATGGAGATCAATAAAGTTTGCATTGAGAAATGGTGTATCAGCTAGACTCTTAGATTCTATCCCAAGGTACACACACTTAACACATCGAGAAATGTTTTATGAATCTTAATTAAAATGATCTTAAAAACAATCTCTAAAAGTACTTGATGCCTGAATTCAATAGATAAGGACTTAGGGAGTTGACTCGTCAACATTGTGCAACATAATAGCTGATCAGGCGTGAGTGAGGAGCCAACATACACAGACGAAGTATATATAATATTAAAGGTACCTATCCCCATAACTTTAGATATACTAGTTGAGTAAACACGGCTACAAGTTTAATGGTTGCTGTCACAGATATGAGAAGTATCAGATGTAACGCTCGGCACTGTTGCGTGCGGCCACTAAAGCAAATACAAAATTGAAAAGCGAATACAAACTCGTCTCAGTGCGCTACGAAGCATCGTACACTTCACGCGTCACGATCACGTCAACTTTTAAATTCTCAAAATGCCGTCTTGTGTTCTTAAACACTGTAAAAGTTGTTCCTAAAAACAAAAACAGGAAAATGGAATATCTTTTCACAGGTAACTATTGATAATTTGACTGTTTCCTAATTTAATTTCGATAAAATTCGTATTTGTGTAAGAAATATGTAAGTGTTGCCAGTTTTTATCGACGCCGTTCTGCCTGAATTAGGGAAAATGCACTTGTCAATTGATTATGTGATAATGATTGTCATGTTTATGAAAAAAACATTACCGTATTATAAAAGTATATTGTAGATATATCTTCTTTCTCATAAATATAGTAATAGAATTTCAATTTCTATTAGTATATACCTTACATAATATTGTTTTGAGTTCGATCCCCAAACGATCCAAATATTCGTGTACACCCTATTAATCGTCAAGCTTATAAACTTTGACCTTTGCACCGTTCTTATAGCGTAAAGAATAAGTATCAAAATCGTACAGCAACTGTTTAGCTTGACTTGGCGCCCTGTGTACGTACATACATACTAATGGTGTAGGAAATAAGTATCAAAATCGTACAGCAGTCAGCAACTGTTTAGCTCGACTTGGTGCCGTGTGTACATACATACTTATGGCGTAGGCAATAACTATCAAAATCGTACAGCAACTGTTTAGCTTGACTTGGCGCCGTGTGTACATACATACTTATGGCGTAGGGAATAAGTATCAAAATCGTACAGCAACTGTTTAGCTTGACTTGGCGCCGTGTGTACATACATACTTATGGCCTAGGGAATAAGTATCAAAATCGTACAGCAACTGTTTAGCTTGACTTGGCGCCGTGTGTACATACATACTTATGGCGTAGGGAATAAGTATTAAAATCGTACAGCAACTGTTCAGCTTGACTTGGTGCCGTGTGTACATACATACTATTTATTTCTCAACTAATCGACGCCAGCGGCTTCACACGCACATATTTTCGTATTTCTCGTTTTGCCTGATCCCGTGGGAATTTCGAGAAATCCCGTCTTAGTGCACCCCTACGGTTCTCAAGAAACATACATGCTAAATTTCAGCTTCATGCGCCGAGAAGTTTCGGCTGCTGCTTGTCTGTCAGTCAGTCAGTAACGCAAGGATTTTATATAATTATACAGATTTACGAAGTAGTTAAAACTTAACTCGGCACCTACATTTAAGAAATGTATTTATAAAAGCATTAATTAAATCCATGGTAAATTCTTCAAAACCGCAAATGAATATAAGAATATTACATAACTATATGCAAAATACTGGGAGATTATTCATAATCTGGCAACTTTACACACACATAGACGCGCGTGTCCGTACAGTGCCAGTCGCCAAAGGTCACGCACACATAGCTGTCAACGTGCCACACTAAGTTGGACGAATACGCTATATCTGATACTTCTCATATCTGTGGTTGCTGTACTATTTTGATGCATATTTAATTCGCCATAAGAACGGTACAGAGTGGCCGTATGTAGGTAGGTACATACGGCCACTCTGTACCGTTCTTATGGCCACCAACCCTACAATTCATACTTTTTCTCATTTTCCATATCAAATTTCCTCCCCACCCTAGGCCATCGGCAGGCGACGGTAGTAGAGCCTTGCTGATTTCAGCATGAATGGGCCGGCTCAACCGAGGAAGTACTAGCCTCTCACAGAATATCGACGTAAAGTAACAGTATCTAAACTGTTGCGTTTTGTTCGGTGAGTGAGAGTGCCGGAGGCCCTATCCCCTATTTCTTCTCCCTCATCCCACTCCTCACCCTATCCCATTTCCCAACCCCAAGACGCGGCAACGCACTTGTGAGTCCTGTGGTGTTGCTTGTGTCCATGTGCGGCGGTAATTGTTTACCATCAGGCGATCTGTCTGCTCCTTTGCCGCCTATTACTATAAAAAAGGCAACCTTGCCTACCCCTAGGCAATCGGCTGGCGATGACGCGGACGCCCTGATACCTAACTCTATTAAAATTTGCATATTGATCATTCATTGTTTTTCTGTAAGACTCTTGTTAGTAATTTACTATTTAGTAGTTTTTAATTACTATTTCCTTGAAATGACGCTGTCATTTGAATTTGACACTTCGAGCGCTCATAAGACAGTTACAAAACTCAAACAAAACAAACTCAAACAGTTGAAAGTAAACAACACACACTGTAAACAGTACAATAACCAAAAAATTGAGATCTACCGCCAATTTAAACGAGATTGTAACTTGTATGAGCAAGTAAACAACTTCAATATAGTAATATTTCGCTGAAGTGTTGAATAACTGCATCATAATGAGACTTGGTCTATTGATAAGGGTATGACAATTTAATTAATCTATCTAAACAGCGTAAATAAGAGCTTTAAATAACATGAACCATATTTTGTTGTTTGATGCAGTTTTTGGTTCGTAATCCAACAACTACTAACCTACTAAAGATCCTTAAGTCGTAATTTTGTTTATGTAGGTACTCAAAGTAACTCAACAATGTACCTGTATAGGTACTGTGTAGTTACGGACAGGTACCTTTAACTTCCTATGAAATGCTGGCGCAAATTTCTTAGAACTACCATAATAAGTTAGAGGAAATTGAGTCCTAGCTGTCGGTCTCAATAAGTGTGAAAGTTGAAATCAAACTACGGTTTACGGATTCTATCGCCATATATTGGTTTTAAAGATATTACATTAAAACTGAATGATCTAGAAACTACATTATTTATTATTACTATATAGCCAACATTTCAGTTAAGTACCGTAAAAAACGTTTGATTTCAATGTGTAACATTTGCATAAACCCAAGAAGATACCAAGTATGAAAGTGTTATAGTTTAAAAATAAAATGTTTAACCAGTATTTTGAACAGACAGTCATTTTGTGCAATGTCATTTGTATTACAAGCTCCAGGCAAATTTGCTTAAGTTACTCATAATAACTATTTTTATCACCCCATCCAACAGACAAAGTAATTATTTGTCCTACTTAATATACAGATAAAGCCACAGTCACAGCTGTTAGCTAGTATTATACACATTATAATAAGTTAATTACACTAAGCAAGTGTAGTTTTGGACTATGCAGGGCCCAGAGTCCCTGACACACAACTATGTCATATCAAATGCACCCATGTAGTGCCTATTCCTGAATATAGATACAGACAAGAGAATGTGTACAAATGGATTCCATTTATACATAGACTTACTCCTTTTTCCCGGAGGGGTTGGCAGAGCTTACGGCACGCCATTTGCTACAATCCTGACATACTTACCTCTCATGCTTCATTCACTCCCATCAAGTTTCTCATGAGTGGATTCCATATAAAACCCATTTATCTCTGTAAGGTACCATTTTCTACCTTTACAGAATGTTATCAATACTTAATTCTTATGTTTCAGGACCCAGATGTGTTCCCGGAGGATTGCATGCACTTCATGGAGAGTATTGAGCCACTGTCACTGGGTGACTTCAGGCCAGGTGCCATGGTCGAAGTTATGATCGGAGAGGTGTATTCTCCATCACACTTCTGGTTCATCAGACTTGGTGAAAATTACAATGTTGCTATGGAGGACATGATGGATGACATGACGTAAGTCTAATTATTTTAAGGTGTAAACTGCCTATTTTTTAAACGGGAGCTCCCACTCTAGATGTTAATCCTATGTCACCCCACTTTGCAAACATTCAATTTTATTAATACAATATAAACTACACTCACACCTGGAATAACAGCCTTGAACTCTAGATGGCATATAAAGTCTAAAGTCTGACAATAATATTTAATTTATCAACACCATATCGTATGCTGTGCACCTGAATCCATAGCTAATAAATTGTGACAAACACTCTTTATCAGATAATTATGATTAATATACATACATACATATCGTCACGCCTTTTATCCCCGAAGGGGTAGGCAGAGGTGTATATCTACACCCACTTTTCGCCAGATATACTTTAGTCCCACGTAATAAGGGGCGAGCCTATTGCCGTACCGGACACATTTCCAGACTCCAAGCTGCTACTGAGAATTTCGTGACAGAAAAACCCAATAACATTGCCCGACCCAGGAATCGAACCCGGGACCTCCTGATCCCACGGGCACATTTATGCCGCGAGACC
The DNA here is from genome assembly GCA_944739405.2 of Euclidia mi. Lineage (NCBI taxonomy): Eukaryota > Metazoa > Arthropoda > Insecta > Lepidoptera > Erebidae > Euclidia > Euclidia mi. The sequence continues at coordinate 16,909,448 of OX123197.2, forward strand.
AACGAGGCAGTCGTATATGCAGTTAATATAATATCGTGATTAATATAATATCTGTATAATCCACATTGGAGACCCTGAGCAATGTTTTTTTGTTTTAAGGTAGAGGGGAATAAAGCAACCCTTACTTTTCATACCAAGTAAATAAAGAAATCCGACTTTGGCTCTGAATTCTTCAATTTGTTTTTCTTTATTTTTGACCTTTGCTTCTCTATTAAAATATGAGTTACTGATGCAGAGGCAAGTTGTTTACTTATAAGTGTTTCACAGGCGTTATTACAACGAAGAAGGTCGCAACCGTGTGCTCGCCCGTGGCGCAGTCCGCGTCGGTCACTACTGCTCATCACTGTACGACAAAGACTGGCACCGGTCTCTTATTGTCAAGATTGTTGACAGCGACACGGTTAAGGTGAGTTAAGAGAGATTCCTTAACCCGTGTGTGACATAGAAATGCAGCAATACAGACTCGCAATAACTTATCGCGATTTCTTGTCCAGACAACCAAGAATGGAATAATTTTAATAGTAAAGAATATGATAGGTTACGATGTATCATATAGAATTGTGAATGAATATAAGCTAAACATCAACCAACCAGATAGATAACGTGAATAAAATATACAGTAACTAGAGGAAGCCCGCGTCTACGTCCGCATTTTTGAAATTTAACCGTTTCCGCGCGATCCCGTGGGAATTCCGGCGAATCCTTTCTTAGTCTACCCATATAATCCCCAAGGAACATACATGGTAGATTTCAACTTCTAGCACTCAGTAGTTTGGCTATGCATTGTCTGTCAATCAGGCAGTAACTGAAGATTTTAATCAAATTATAAGACAATCATGGTTTACTTTGAAGACGATGGATATTATTATGTCCAGATGAACTTAAAATATGGTACAGATAAAATGACCGTGGTTTATGCTTCATGTAGGTGGTTATACATGGGCGTCGCCAAGGGGGGGCAGAGGGGGGTAGTTGCCCCCCCCCCCCCTAGAGATGCAAAACACCGTACAGTTTGTATTTTTCTCAATACCTTTCTCATTTTCCATATCAACTTGCCTCCTCCCCTAGGCCATCGGCTGGCATACTTGCCCCCCCCCCCCCCCCCCTAGACGATCGGCTGGCGACGCCGTTGATTACATAGCAGTTTGTTTGGTGTGTGTGTGCAGGTGCGTCACGTGGACTACGGCACGGTGGACACAGTGACCGTGTGCGACCTGAAGCCGCTGCGTCGCGAGTGGGCGCGGCTGCCCATGCAGGCGGCGCGCGCGCGACTGGGGGGAGTGCGGCCCGCCGCCGCGGGGTGGCGCTGGCCGCGCGCCGCCGCCGCCGCCTTCCTCAGGCTCGTGGCGGACAAGCGCCTCGTCGCTAACGTCGTGGCGCTTGATACCAGGGATATGGTCGCTGAGGTACCAGTACCAACTACACCACTCCACTACCTAATAAAGCTTTTGTGCTCCGTACTCTCAAACCGGTTATATTCTACTGGATAGTTTTACTCGAAAATGAATGATAATACACGTGTAGACTGCAAAACTTTAATTTCGAGGTTAAATATCATAATCATCAGCCTGCCGTAGTCCACTGCTGGATATAGGCCTCTCCAATGGCACGCCACTGAGCCCGGTTAAATATACTATGTCATAAATATAAAATAGATAAAAATATGTATCGCATCGTGAAAGCAGCATGTTGTTTACTTTCGTATTGTGCTAGTGACAACCATCTTACCTAATATGATTAATTATACAACGATAGCTATATCTACATGTGACATTACATTTAGGGCCTAGTCACGAGATTCAATTCGACGCGGTTTCGATGTACATGGCGCGCTTTTCTACGCCACGACGACCGAATGTCACCTCAGAGTAAACGCGCCATGTACCGCATGCCCCTGCCGCGCCGCTCACCGCCCGTTTAGACCGATATCGTGACCAGGCCGATAGGCTTCCTCAAATCTTTTCCTCATATACTAATATTCAGTTCCCTCGATCCTACGATCCATTTGTATGGAGGTCTACACGATCAGGGTACTCATGTGGGTAGGCTCGTTCATTACTCCATTACATTTGATCAATGTGTTTGCGTGCAGGTGCTGCTGATAGACACGTCAGGCGAGGACGACGTGAGCCTGGGCGCGCAGCTGATCCGCGCCGGCCACGCCGACCCGCGCCCCGACTCGGCGCTGTGGGTGAGTGCCGACCACGACGACGACGAGCCCGCCAGCGACGTTTCGGCCTCGGCCTCCGAAGTCGTCGGCCGGGCGCCGCGCCGCCTCCCCACCTGGGACGCCGAAGGCCGAGCCGAGCCCTCGCATCTCTACCGCGTAGCAGCGCTCGCCGCTCGCCTCGCCGCTAAGAACCAAAGCGAAACCGAAAACTCCACACCCTCGCTCGTATCCGCGGTACCACCGACTCATGAATCTACCGAGACCACTGTCGTACAGCAAACACATGATACCTCGGTATCAGTGGTCTCGACCACTGTCACCAATTCCATCCTTCGCCGACGCCTCGCTTTGGAGAAAAAGTACCGCGAATCTTCTTAGATTCCTCGTAACACATTTTAGGGCCTTTACCCATCCGCCGGATTTATTTCCGACGAATCTTTATGTTAAGAGTAGTCTCCTATGAAACTCAGTTTACGGGAACATTGTATTATACGTATCTACTATAAGAATCAATATAATTGATGAAAAGTAATTTACATTCCTAAGATATACTCCTTAAATGAGTGCTATCAGGACAGGGACGAAATATACAAATACAAGATTTTATGATCTACTTCAAATACTTTCTATCTTTGGAAAAGGTGCTGTATTTGGAGCACAATACTGACAGTCAATAGTAGGCGTATCCAAACCTTAAATGTATTGATTGAACCTGGACTTGGCGGCAGAGTCGTAAAGACAAGTATATTATTAAAATGTACGACTGATGGACTTACCACTTGTGCTGCCAAAACCGACATTAATTTGTGCTGTACCCTGTGTCTGCTATAATATGCTAGTAAACAGAGGTGGATTTTGGTTTAGATTTCTTTAAAGGGAAGCGAAAGTCATGGAGGCTTGAGCCTCTTATCCCAAAACCTTTCCGTTGAATCTGCCGCTGCTAGTCTATTTATATAATTTAATATGATATTTCATTTGCTTGACAAGATTTAAAATCCCTATACACGGTTGATATAGAAGGGCGGGTGGGGTTCGGAGCGACAATATTCCATTCTAATAACAGATCAATTCAGTATGATGCACTAATTTTATTATAATTACTATGAATATCGTCGCTCGAGCATGAGGCAGGTGCGCAGGGCGCGGGGCGGGCGCGGGGTGGTGCGGCGAGTGTGCGAGGGAGAGGGGCGTGTGTGAGCGGTGCGGCGCTAACTGTGCGTGTGTCGCGTGTTGCAGACGCTGGACGTGTACCTGTACCCGCGGTTCGAAGCGCTGGAGAGCGGCGCCACGCCTAACTACGCGGAGATACACGCGTACCTGCGCGACGGCATCGCGCTCGACTACGTGGAGGAGTACCGCGCGCACGTGCCCGCCGTGCTGCCCGACCCGCCCGCCACCTCCGACTCGACCCCTCCGCCCTCCACCCCCGACTCGCCCGCACGCTCTCACACCCCCCGCTCGCCCACACCCTCCGACTCCAACTCCACCGCGCCCTCTGGCGCCTTTCAAGCTTCCTCGGATTCCGCGATTACAGCTTCGCCGTCCTCTTCCCCGCCTGACCTTGAGCGAGTACCAGATGCCGACGACACCGCGGCGGAAGCCGAAGTCCCTACAAGAATTCCTCTCCTACTACCAGATTCGTCTACGCGCCCAGAAACTGCTTCATCTCCTCCAAAGATCGCAACTAAAATGGAAGAAGCGGCCACTCGAATCCCAGGAGAATCCCAGGCCGCATGTCGTCCGCCTGGGTTACCCCTTCCTCCGTCGTACTTGTCCCCTCACGCGCCAGCGTACGTGCCCGGTGCGCCGTACCAGGGCCCTTCGTTGGCGCAGCAGGCGTGCCGGCCACCGCCGCCGGCCGATTATGGGCGCTCCCCTCCTCCTCCGTATGGCGGGCCAGCACACCAACCGGGAGTCACGCTGAGCTTGGCGGATTGCGAAACATACCGCGCGCTGAGTCAAGTGAACCCCGCAGCCGCGCACTGGTTCATGGTGGGTGCGATGGGCCGCGCTACAGCCATGCCCGTCCCCCCGCGCCCGATGAACCCCCCTATGCACCCACCCCTCCTGCCGATGTTCCCCCCGCATCCTCAGATGCACCCGCCGCACTACCCGATGCCCCCGCCACACCTTCAGTTGCACCCGATGCATCCTCCGCCAAGAATACGCCCGCCGCCAGGTTTCGGTCCCTAAGTATTCTGTTGCTTAGTATTAAATGAGCCAGTATGTGCCTAAAATATGCTTTGCATTTAACTATACTACCTCAGCTAGCCTGCGATGTTCGCGCGAACACTTAAGTGTTATCGAAATACATATTTTGTAATTTTATCAGTTTAAGAATTTAGAATAGTTTAAGTCAAACATTAGATGTAAGAACTCTGGACTGGGCATCATTTGCCTACAGGTTACATACAGTGTAATCTTCTATTGTAACTTTTGCTTTGTTTTTCTTTTTTTATTTTGTTATAAGTTTAAGTAAACGACATCGCTTTTATGTTTAATTATTAGAATGCCCTTAAAATTATCCAGTAGGAATTCTGAATCTCCTAGGCATATTTTTGAATTACATGTCTGTAATTAATCGAGGTGCTTCAAAATTTTGACAATTGTATTTAGTACATATTATTGCTTTGTTGTTACGTTACATTTTTGTAGAGAAGTTTAATTTGATTACATTGGCATTGTATGAGATCGATTCTGTGATAAAGATAATGAATCAAGTAATAGTAACTACGAAACCTAATTAAAATATTTTGCTGGTCATTTGTTTTTTAATGTCATTTTACCTATTCCTGATTATATGATAATCACCCTTCCTATGGTATCCACTCCCTTGTAGGTTACCTCCCGCCCCTCAAGGATACTTTCAATGTAAAGGACTATAAACAAAGGGTCATTTCCGTAGTAGCGGCGCGCCGGCAACATCGCTGGCTACTCGATCACAGATCACTACTAAATTGCTCTATCTCTACCTGGGGCATAAATCGTTCGATATCGATATTTATTGATTAATCGATATTTACAAAGTGGGTAATTTAATCGATTTTTGCCATTATGCTTCTTCAGGGTTCAAACTCCAGGATACTTAAAAAAGTATCGAACCGATAGCATACAATCTAACTTTTGATAGGGAAAGTAAAGTAAGTAAACCTAATTTTGCCGAATCGCGACGACGAGTCCAAAGGCGCCGAGAGGGACTTTCATCTCGTCGCTCATGGACACTGTGAACCGCTATGTAAGGTAACTGCATGGTAAATATGAAAAATCATATAAATATTTTAGGTCTCCTCAAACTTTCAACACGAAAGACCTAATCCAATGCAATAAAAGCCCAGATTCGCCACCTCTAGATAGGCATTGTTTGCCAAAAACGTGGGACACTCGGAAAGTTTTTCGACAAAATGCTCTATAAGTAAATATACCACCGCAAACACCTCGTTTACAGCCTGCTCGACCGCTGAAAGCGCATCATCTGGCGACAAAAATTGTAGCCCTGTGTGCTGTCCCTCGTTTTGATTGCGGTGTGGGCGGGCGCATTATCGTGGTGGAGCAGAAGCCCGCGGAGCCCTGTGTTTGCTCGCTTGTTGTTCACCACAGAGAAAACTTCTGCTAAGCAATTGGTCGTATACCATTCGGCGTCTTTGGCTTCGTAAAGGAATTGACACCAAGTAGCCAGTCAAATTGAAAAAGCTCGCGATCAAAATCTTCCCCCCCGCTTCCAGGTCGCTTTACTTCGATAGGCAAATATAGCCTGTAAATTGAGGTTTAGTCCTATAAACTAAGGACTAAGGACTAACTTTTGTAGACTAAGGCTGGCTGTCAAGTGGGGCAAGATCTGTGGTCAAGATCTCAGATCGAGTCAAAAAGTTAGATCCAGCATAGAACGCTTTAGCGAGTTTAGAGCTAAAAAAAGAATGAATAAGATAAAAATATTATATGCCCACTCCAACATTTGAAAATAAAATGTAAGAATGCTTTTATTTCGGCCCAACGCAAGAGACACAGTATTTCATTCACTTGTTACATTATCTACCATATTTTTTTAATAATCTGCAATTTTGATAAGCGTAACGTTCATTGCTCTGTATTAAAGTACATTTCTACGTTATTTTAACAAATAAGAAATCGGTAAAATTATATAGGTACGGTTGATATTTGTTATTGCAATCTAAAAAGGTACTTGTTTTCGAACGAAGCCATTGAATCATAGCATAATAGAGAATCATAGACAAGAATTGACTTCATTTTGGACTTGACGGAAAGAAAAAAATATGATAACAAACATGGCGGGTTGCCCAGCGTCATTGGATTTTGTTTATTAGGTCAACGTCTCCGTAAACGATAAAGACCATTAGACTATGTGGTCACATACAGAGGGACGGAGTCTCAATGTCAACGGGCGGAAAAGGTTTGACTGAAATCTATAAGTGCACAGGAAACGAATAATTTAGGCGGATAACGTGAGCGTGCTCGGTGGTTTCAGGAGGTGCCGGGGCGAAGGCGCTCGGCGGTAGGCGACTCGGCGGGTGATATGCAAGCGGCGCCGGCGCGCTACGTGTCAGTGAGCGAACTGTACTCGACAGACGAAGTGGAGCTACTGCTAGACGAGATAAGAGAGCTGGAGCCGACAAGCTGCCGCGGCGAAGACGTGCAGGTATTTTGCACTGTGACTTCTCTACAATAGAACATTAGCAAGACCACGTACCGCTGAATATTTGCAGTTTTAGTTCTCGCAAGTTAGCTATAAACAAAACTTTACTTCTTGACTGTAGTCAGCATTAACCAACCTATTAAAATTTCAGATACTTGGGTTGTATTATGGCTCAGTGTTGAACTACAATGCATTATAAATGAATGAACCTTAGCCAGGTGTCATTCATAAAAGTTAAATTGTTTGAAAACATGTCTATGTTTACTTAGTTTGAGTCCTCTACTTAGCTAGCATTTTATCAGACTGTGCCAATGCTGGCTGAAAACTATCCTACTTTTGAGGCATTTTGATTATTCAGAAATATATTTACCTAAACTTGTTTTTGTCTAAACATAATTTTATGTTATTATTGCTGTGCATTTCATGCTTAACACTGTTAAAATTGCCTGTTAAATGGTAATAGAATTGTATAAATTTTATTGTAACCAATAATGTACAAACATTGAAACTGCAAATGGTCAATTTGTTTGTTCGGTAACAGTGAATTTGGTTTGCAACTAATTAAAATGTATACTTGAGCACTGTCATTGCTAATCTAACAAGTATTATAAGTATGGTATAAGTACTTTAATTTCCAATACAACTTTAACTGCCTTATTACAAACTAAATTACGAAAAAACTATATAAATTGAGCCTTACTTTTCTAAAATTGATATGTGCACTATAGACACATTTTTGTACAAATGTTATCACAAAAATTTGTTGGATCAAATGGACGTAGTTTCTGAAAAACATTCCAGCCCACAAGCTTTCCATTTTGAGATAATTGCGATTAAAGTTCAATCTTGGATTACTTACTTTATTTTTTAACTACCGATTCTTTTCTATGTTAAAGTGGACATGAATTAGTTTTAATTTGACCCTATTTTAGACTTCCAATGTTACTACTTTTTTTAATATTCATAAAAATATGGCTGTGGAACGTTTTTGATTTATTGCAATATTCAAGTTACATTCAACATTTTAATTTATACAAAACATTCCAAATTACATGTATGACAAGGAAAATAATAATAAAACAAGATTAAATAGAAAAAAATATATATTTGTTGTGAAAAATATCTATGATTAATGTTCTTCTTCATCATCTTCAAAACCAAAGTCTTGTTCACCAGCACATCCTTCAATATAATCGGGTCCATCCATGCCCTGCAGGTTTTTAAAAAAAGACAGACAATCCTCAGGAATTAGACTAAACATTGACTTTAAGTCCTTTAATTTAGCCTGGGTAATAGGTTTTCCGTTTTGCCAGAGTGGAACAAGAAGTTCTGAGCTTAAAGGTAGCAGACTTCCTTTAAATTTTCGCCAAATGATATTCCTCAATATCAACAGATCTCATGAAAAAAAGAGGGTACATTATTTTTCTTATTTGGATATGTTTGGTCGTGAGCCAATTAACGGTTTCTCGGTTTCTGTTTTCTACTGACAATTCGTTCGGGACCTTTAGACATGGAGAAGACGCTACCTTTACCACGTATTCCAACGAATGCGATATTTTATAAAAGACAACTCTGGTTTTATCATTGCGGCATTCATGTGTCTTCTACAAATTCAGGATATTGTTTTGTTTGGGTTGAGGGTCAAGCTGGTAGGGGAGCACAAGTTGTTGGTTCCTGTTTTAAAAAAAATATAAACGAAATAATCCGTCCGTTGCGGGGTCAAAATCGAAACATAGTATTTTTTTATAGTATAGGTAGTAAAATTGAAAGTGATTTAAAACATTTTCAAAGTTTGTACACTGCAGAAGATTACGTGAGTGTGATAAAGACTTGCACTAAAAAGAATCCTCTAGTGCCTATAAAGATGGAAAAGAAGACTTTGTGAGCACTGAGAAATTTGAAAAAAAATATAACAAACTGAAAGATGTTCAATAATAAAGTTAAAGTTAATTGGCTAAAGACCAAACATATCCAAATAAGAAAAAATAAAATACACTCCTTTTCATGAGATCTGTTGATATTGAGGAATATCAAGAGCTGTACATTTGGCGAAAATTTAAAGGACTTAAAGTCAATGTTTAGTCTAATTCCTGAGGATTGTCTGTCTTTTTATAAAAACATGCAGGACATGGACGGACCCGATTATATTGAAGGATTTGCTGGTGAACAAGACTTTGATTTTGAAGATGATGAAGAACATTAATCATAGATATTTTTCACAACAAATATAATATTTTATTTCTATTTAATCTTGTTTTATTATAATTTTTCTTGTCATACATGTAATTTGGAACGTTTTGTATCAATTTAAATTTTGAATGTAACTTGAATATTGCAATAAATCAAAAACATTCCACAGCCATATTTTTATGCATATTGAAAAAAGTAGTAAAATTGGAAGTCTAAAATAGGGTCAAATTAAAACTAATTCATGTCCACTTTAACATAGAAAAGTATTGGTAGTTATAAAATAAAATTTCATAGAGTAATACAAGATTGAACTTTAATCGCAGTTATCTCATAATGGCTTGTGGGCTGGAACGTTTTTCAGAAACTACGTCCAATTGGCTGATATCAAGTATTTAGTGATAATTATATATTTTCGAGATGGATAACATTTATTTAAATCAAAAACGTCTCAAATGGTTTGGACCCTTGGTTTGGACCATTTTAATAAAATATGAAATCTACGGAGAGTGCACATTATTATTTTAAACAATAATGTTTCAAGTGGGTTGGAACGTTTTAGTGAAACATTTATTATTACAAAGGTCGTTCAGATTCAATAAATCAAAAACGTTTCAGATGAGTTGGAATGTTTTAGTGAAAAATATATTTTACTAAAGTCCCTTAGATTAAAAAAAATCAAAAACGTTTCAGATAGCTTGGATCACATTTAAGAAAATTGTTTATGAGTTTTTCTTATATTCGGGTTGTTCCAAACAGCTTGAGCTCTTTTAGTTTAATATTTATTACTATTCTCCATACATGTGTATCATAGGTATATATGGTTGCCATACATGGTTGCCATATCATAATTTCATTATTAAAATGACAGCAGGGCCACCAAATTTTTACAGTTAGTAAATAGCAATCCAGTGACTCTTTTGCTATCAATAACTCTATTTTGAACAGATTGTGGGTTGGAACGTTTTTCAGAAACTGCGTCCCAATATCAAAATAAATATAGTATTTTACCTTTTTTGTTATAAGGCCAATTCATTTTTATGGTTTTGTACATAACAAAACAATAAAATGTTTATAATAGACTATTGTAATAATTGATCATGATTTCACTGCCCAGGTAATCACAGGTTTTAGTAAATTAATTCTTTTGCATATCTACAAAGCATTCACCATGTTCTTGTAATATGGTGAAACGCTTAGTAATAAATAGAAGTAATCCATATAGAACCAATGTGCCTTGGTTATGTATATTACTTCTGTTTGTTAAATGTTCGGCAAGACTAAATATATTTTGGTGTGTGTGCTGGTGTGGGAGCAGGACTTCGAGATAGCGGGGAGCGGGTGCGGCGGTGGCGGGCGCTCGCCGGCCGGCACGGAACTGACGGAGCGCTCGTGGGACTCGCACGCGCAGTACCGCCGCGCGCCGCCGCCGCGCCCGCGCCCGCTGGCGCCGCTCTACTGCCGCCTGCGACACCTGCTCACGCCGCGCGGCGCCGCCACCGCCTTCCTCGTGGTACGGGATCTATTTAATACATAAATACACCTATTACGCCTATTTCCCGTTAGTGTAGGCAGAGGCAACAAAACGCCACTTGCTTCTATCCTTACTAACCTCACGCATTTCCTATACACTCATTACTCTTAATACATAATAGCGGGCCATCCACTAACGTTCATTTCTTCTGACTTGTCCCGTTGTGCAATCCGTACAGAAAAGCGACGGAATAAAATAAAACCGTTGAAGCCACTAATTAAACCACAATCCTACGTTCTTTCCCCTAACTTTATCACGACACGCCAGTCCGACAGGAAAAACAATCCTTCAATGACCATACACACGTTTAGGTACATTCCTGTCAGTTTGCATCTTGTCAGTCCTACCGAGGGATTGCGTGTCTGTGGATGGTTATCCTATAATTTTAGGAAGATTGTTGTCATTTAAAAGGAATGCTCGTCATTTTGAATTATCTTTATGGATTATTTTCATTTTCCAACAACATGTGTACCCGTAAGCAAGAGATTGCTATTGCTACATCAACCAGATCAATGTATTGCTATGAGTTTTATTGCGAGTGAATATCTATTTACCTAAACCTAAAATTCAACTGCCTCTGTGGTCCTGCGGTAGTGTAAGCGACTGCGGATCATGAGGTCTCAGGTTCGATTCTCGGGTCGAACAAAACTGATGGTTTTTCTGTTAGGAATTATCCAACAGAAGTTCGGAGTCAGGGAGTTGGCGGTGTCACACCCTCGTGCCTTGGGAAGCACGTTAAGCCGTTGGTCCTGCGCCCAATCTCTCTGCGGTCGTGTCGCATGTGGCGTCCCATCGGACTATGAGAGTGAGGGAATAGAGAGTGCACTTGTGATGGCGCACACACTTGTGCACTATAATAATTATGTCCCGCACAGATGGCAAGTCTCAAGTATAGACAAGCCGCCGTGGGCGAAATCCGTCGGGAGGACATTATTATGTTTCTCTTTTTCACGGCTATTCTTCTAACATTTGGTGTTAGAAGAATAACCGGTCCTTTGGGAGGCCTACACGGGGATATGGATCCATTATTATTAAACCTAAAAGAAGACATAGAATGTGGGTTAAAAAGTGGTTATTAGAAAAGGAGAAGTCTAGTGTTATAAGGGCCGGAACATATCTGACGGAAGATCCGTCGCGTTTTATCGGTCGCGTAACGCCAATACATACAAATGTATAGAAAAACGTTCAACCATTCACACCTGACCGATAATCCGTTAGTACGTCGAGCGTACTAACGGATTATCCGTCGACGTCGCGCGCACCACGCACCACGTGAATTTTGACCTTTGAGTAAGGAATATAAATGGAGAGGGCAAATAGTAGGTACATATAGAAAAAATACATTATTCACATATATTATTATATTTTATATTTTTATACACTCACGGCTGTATCCCCGGAGGGATAGGCAGAGGTGTAATATTACACCCACATTTCGCCATGATTTTTTTTATACACATATATACGAAATCGACATAAAGTTTCAGTTTTTCCAAATTTCAGCTTCCTGCGCCCAATAGTTTTGGCTGTAGCGTGTCTGTCAGTCAGTCAGTAACGCAAGGATTTTATATATTAAGATTTCTTGGGAATCCATTTTATTCTTCCGGGACGAAGACGAACACAAAATGATAACAAACAAGCAGTCAATCACGCCGGACAAATAAACAGGCACTAACTTGATCACATTGCGCGTCGCGTCCTTCGCGACGGGAGGGATGGCGGTGTTTTAATATCGTCATTCTTTCTTGCTCTTGCAAATCCACTGGCGTTCCTTCCGTAAGGATTGTAGATTCCGGCAGGAATGAACGTTAGTGGATGGGCCGCTAATATGTCCATACTCAATCCATAAAATACGCCATACAATTTTCATGATTTTTTGACCCTACTTTCTTTTCTTTAACAGCTTCATCTCATTCTTCATACAATAACACATTTCATCAACTCCCTATCCCATGTGTGATCTAATTTGTGGATGACCCTTTACTCATTTATTTAATAGGCCATCAAAAGACTTGAGCTAAGGTACTGACAAGGGTGTAAACGGCATCCAGTGTTAGTAAAGACTTGGAGCTTGTAGACATTTGGCAAGCCTTGGCAAGCATATAAACTAGGGATAAGTTTATTAGTAGTATAGTGTAAAATAAGCAATTAAATTTTATTGCAAAGCAACAATCAGCTGCCCCATCCTTTTTGTCAAGGCTAAAGTTCAAGTTTGAATGGAATAACTGTTTTACCGCGTTTCAGCAATGTCACAAAGCAAAAGTTGTTCATAAAGCTGAGTGCTATCACCTCCTATGAGGTTTTGCAACTTTACTCTATCTATGCAAACAATAGTGTTGTACGTTTTTGTAAAGCAGTTAATTTTATTCAGTAAGTTAATGCATTTTTATACCGTGTTCTCATGATCAGTTCCAGTGCGACATTATCAGTTTGTCCATTGTCTATGAAAATGACCACACCAAATTTTTATACCAGACAACGCAGCAGGGGTAGGCCTCCCACAAGAGGGGGACTGACGATCTGGTTAAGATTGCGGCAAGCGGTTGGATGCGGGCGGCTAAAGATCGGCCTGTGTGGAGAAACTAGGCGGAGGCCTATGTCCAACAGTGGATGTCTCTAGGCTGTCATGATGATTGTGATGAACTTCCATGTTTCATTTCGATATTTATGTATCAAACATAAATATTGTAACGAATGGCGATATTTGAAAATAACGCCATCTATCGGTAAATGAGAGAACTAGAAGAGAATGGATATATCGGTAGTTTAAAAGTGTTTCATCAATTCTCTACTAGATGGCGTTGCTGTTTTGTTCTCTGGCAGTATCGATTCTCTTTCCAACTGTTACGAGAACATTCTCGGGAAGACGAGAATGGCTAGTCCATTCTATGTCTTCCAGCCGGAATAAATACCGCGTGGACGAGCGAGTTCACAAAGATCAGTTGAATAAACACAGCAATATACATCGAGCAAAGGATTGAAGGGGAGTGTATCTTCGAGTGTTTTGTAGTGTGAAATTAAGTTTTTATTGGTGTTTCATTAGTCTTGAAAGTAAGTTTAGTGTGAAATAAAGTACAGTTTGAGTGGCATAGTACATTTTAATTTATCGCTGGACTCCAGCTCGTAACAAAATGGTGTCAAAAATGGGATAAATTATGCCGAAGGAAGAAACGGAGGGAGTCCATACCAGGAACCAGCACCAGCTGTTCCTCCAGACGGAGGGCGCGCTCCTCCTTGTCGCATTGCAGCTGTTCCTCCAGGCGGCGCGCGTGCTCCTCTTGACGGCGAGCCTGCTCCTGTTGACGGCGGTCCTGCTCCTCTTGACGGCGAGCCTGCTCCTCCTTGTCGCGCTGTAGCTGTTCCTCTTGACGGCGAGCCTGCTCCTCCTTGTCGCGCTGTAGCTGTTCCTCCAGGCGGCGCGCGTGCTCCTCTTGGCGGCGAGCCTGCTCCTGCATGAATGTCATCAGGGCCGCGATATCGGGAACCGACACGAAGTGTGTTGCGCTCGCAGGCTCCACTGTAGCCGCGGAGTCACCTAGCTCACCAGACGATGGAACGTTCCCGAAGCGTCTATGGTCCAGATCTTGCTGGCGCTGGTTCCTGAGAGCCAGGACGGAAACAAATACTTCTTGGTTGTGATGGATTACTTCACGAAGTGGCCTGAAGTGTTTGCAATCCCAAATCAAGAAGCTACCACAGTGGCCGATAAACTGGTGCTTGAAGTGTTTTGTCGGTTCGGGGTGCCCTTGGAAATCCACAGTGATCAGGGACGAAACTTCGAATCTGAGGTGTTCAAGGAGACTTGCCGCGTGATGGGTGCACATAAAACCAGGACCACGGCTTATCATCCGCAATCAGATGACATGGTTGAGCGGTTTAACCAATCACTGGAAAGGTACCTGGCGAAGGTCGTGGAGAGCAAACAAAGAGATTGGGACAAGCACATCCAACCATTTCTCCTGTCATAGCGCAGTGCGGTCCACGAAACTACAGGAGTAACACCAGCTTTTGCCAATTTCGGTAGAGAACTACGTTTACCTGCAGACTTAATCACCGGTATTCCACCCGAATCTCCACACAATATAACGGACTAAGCGACCGAGCTACGCAACAAGATGAACGACGTATACGAGCACATCAGGGAACCTGGACAACAGATGTCTGAAAAGATGAATACTCGCTACGACCGGAAGGCAAACAACAACGGCTTCGATGAGGGGTCATTGGTGTGGCTTCATAACCCAGTATGAAGCGAGGCGTCACCTATCGAATCCAGAAGGGGCCGCGAGGTGCACCGAAGATGCTTCATGTGTACCGGTTGGCTCGTTACTATGGGTCCAACGATGTTCGAGACGAACACGTCTAAGAGAGAGGCAGTGTTACGAATGGCGATATTTGAAAATAACGCCATCTATCGGTAAATGAGAGAACTAGAAGAGAATGGATATATCGGTAGTTTAAGTTTTCCGACCGGTATAAATACCGCGTAGACGAACAGGTTCATACAGTTCAGTTGAATAAACACAGCGATATACATCGAGCGAAGGATTGAAGGGGAGTGTATCGTCGAGTGTTTTGTAGTGTGAAATTAAGTTTTTATTGGTGTTTTATTAGTGTTGAAAGTAAGTTTAGTGTGAAATAAAGTACAGTTTGAGTGACATAGTGCATTTAATTTATCGCCGAACCCCAGCTCGTAACAGTATGTACAGGCTATGGTTGTCATAGTCCGTAAATATGGTCCTTCGAGCCGGATAGTAGCAAAGTCCGGCAGACAAGTCCGTCAAGTGAACTCCTTGCTGGTCTATTAATTTATTTATGGGATTATTTGTTTCAGGTGTGCTGCATGTGCGCGTGCGGTTGCGTGTGGGCGGGCGTGGGTCTACGTGCGGGGCGCGCGCCGCTCGGAGCCCGCGTGCAGCTGCTGTTGCTGGGGGCGCTGTCGTCGGCGCTGCTGCACTCGGCGCTGCTCGCCATGCACGTGACGCGCCTCACCGCGCTGCTGCCGCTCGACTGGAACACACTGGTACTGCACACCTACTACTCGTACACACATACATGTACTGGGCGCCCGCGTGCAGCTGCTGTTGCTGGGGGCGCTGTCGTCGGCGCTGCTGCACTCGGCGCTGCTCGCCATGCACGTGACGCGCCTCACCGCGCTGCTGCCGCTCGACTGGAACACACTGGTACTGCACACCTACTACTCGTACACACATACATGTACTGGGCGCCCGCGTGCAGCTGCTGTTGCTGGGGGCGCTGTCGTCGGCGCTGCTGCACTCGGCGCTGCTCGCCATGCACGTGACGCGCCTCACCGCGCTGCTGCCGCTCGACTGGAACACACTGGTACTGCACACCTACTACTCGTACACACATACATGTACTGGGCGCCCGCGTGCAGCTGCTGTTGCTGGGGGCGCTGTCGTCGGCGCTGCTGCACTCGGCGCTGCTCGCCATGCACGTGACGCGCCTCACCGCGCTGCTGCCGCTCGACTGGAACACACTGGTACTGCACACCTACTACTCGTACACACATACATGTACTGGGAATCTTGCATAGTCTTTTGCAGCCTTCTCAAAGGGATAGATATATAATTGACTTCCTGTAATTGATTTACCATAACATATATATTTGTCCGTGCGTGATGCGTGTAACTATTATTTAGTAGAGTGTGTGGTGATGGTGGTTGTTGTGTGTGGTCGCAGGGCGCGTGGACGTGCGTGTGGAGCGCGGCGTCGCTGGGCGCGGGCGGGCTGCTGACGCTGCACGGCGTGCTGCTGGCGCCCGAGTACCGCGGCGCCACCGAGCGCCTGGCCGCGCTGCTGGCCGCCGCCGCGGCGCTGGCGCTGGGCGGCGCGGCGGCGGCGGCGGCCGTGGCCGGCGTCGGCGCGCACGGCTGGTGGCGGCGGCGCGCGGGGAGCCGGCCCGCCGCCGGCGCCGCCTACCGCGCCGTACCCCCCGCGCCGCCCCCCGCGCCCGGCCCCTCCTCGGCGCGCGACGACCCCTTATAGTGAAGGCCCCGAGCCACCGACTTCTAGTCGCGCCGGCCACCACACTTTTATAGTTTTGTACCGCGGCGCGAGACCGCGCGCCGCTCCGATCTCATTATGATTTCCGCAAGTCTGATTTTTATTCTAGTCCGGTTTAGATTTAGTGAGCGACCGTTCGCGCCCCTCGCCTCGGCGGCGCTCGTTCCGACGTGTCCGTGTGTATGTCCTCGTTTTCTCTTCGTCCAGTACTACGTATCGGTCGCTAAGTTTACGTATACAACGTTTATGCGAGTATTGAAATAAAACATGTAATTATACACGAAATGTATGCAAAGGGTAATTTTTTAATTGTAAGCGAAGTATCTATTATTATGTTAATATTGATATATTGTTGTATAGGCGGCGCGTACGCGACGTCCGGTATGCGCACTTTATTTCATCGTAAGCTTGTAATGGATCAAATCGTTTGCATGATATATTATGATACTATATGATTATTATTGTTCATAGTGAACGTACATTATAGTTAGTCTTAAGGGAAAGTTCAACGTATAATAAAGTTGTTATAGGAACTAATTTTATACTGTCCGACCTGTCGTCTCGCTCCACGAGCTTACTTTGTGCATCTGGTTCAGTTGTCGGCGCACGGCCGGCGAGTGGCCGGGACTGAACCGGCGCCGGATGGCCGCGCGCCTCTCTCCGCACCTTTATTACCGTTTCTATTGACATTTATTTGTATGTCTTATACATATCACATTAAAGTATTGGTTCCAACGAGACGTTCTCTTCCGAGCCCGCGCCTTCAACTCCGATATATCAGTGTGTGACTAGTTATGAGTATAACCCGCTTTGTGTGTTACGTAAGTGTAGGTTTGTATGACCAGTTGTTTTACGATGAACGTATTGACCACGTAAGGAGTTACTCCCTAAGCGACAGATGTTTGTTGTGTACGATCTCGATAAATAATGTGCGAGTCATTTTTACTTTAAAAATTTTAATGATAATAATTATATGGTTTTATACAAATATACCTTTGTGGTTTCAATTGATCCTCCCATCCACCCAACTGATTGTAACATAATTTCTTCGACCATGGTGTAACATATCTAGTCTCTTGCGAAAGACTTAATTAGGTATATCTATTTGAATTAAATTTTCTTGGTAGGTATCTTATGGGGAGATTACACAATATGCATAAATGTTCATCATCACAGTGAAAGTTCTTTATGTACATTATCCACACGCCAAGTACCTACAGTACTAGCACGTCAGAATACCACGAAGTTAGTCAAAAGAATTGTGAGATTATCATTAGAATTTGTCATAATTGTTGCGATTATCGCTCTAGATTAGTGTGACAATTAAATTTATAGTTAGTGATATATAATTGTGCTGCATCAACTGCTATAATCCAATGTTTGTGGTTTTGAGAAGATAAATTAGATAGTATCGAGTCTTATTACATAGACAGGTGGTCGTTGTTCGAAGTTAGACTATATTTTCTATAATTTTACTTATAAAGCGCGACTGTCGCAACATAAAAAATAACGGTTAACAATCAGAGGAGAATAGTGTTTGTCATGTGCCATCTTCGTCGGTTTGTGTAAAGTGATGGATGCGGCGACGCCCCGTGAAACGCCGAGGACAGAGGTCTTTAGTGACCAGCCAGGAAACAGAATATTTCGTCAGTACTACACAGATAATGACTTCGTTTTGTCACCAGAGGGCATCCTCAAAGTACTGTCTGCTGTAAGTTTTTTACTACCTAGGTGCCTCTACCTATCGTCTAATTAAGAGAAAGTCTTTTCGGTGCAGCGTTGCACACCTAGTGCTCATTTAATTAATACTAATAAGGTATTATGCATGTCTATTTTCACCAACCTAGGTATAAATACATATTATAAAATGAAATGCCTCGGACGTCCTGTCTGTCTGTATGATCGCGATGAACTCAAAAATTACTGAACAGATTTGTGTACGGTCACAGATAATATAATACTATACAGTAGCATGGTGTTCAAAATAGCAGGCGCATAGCTCTCTATATCTGTGGATATAAGTATAACCTAGGACACCTAGGTATGCCACCCGGTCGCCTACAACCACCTTTCTATGTCACAAAATTGGTCTCGATTCTCCATTCTCCATTTGAGTAACATGTTATTATTTTAATTTTAGCTACAAGTCAATAATTTTAGTTTATCATAGACTGGACAATTAGGGTTCTTCGTCAGCGGGTCAATTAGGGTCAGTGAATTATACGCCTGAACCTTCCTCAGGATTCACACTATCTTTTGGTGAAAACGTATCAAAATTCGTTCGCTAGTTGAGTTTATCGTGTTCATTCAGACAAGAAGTAAAAAGGGACTTCATTTTTAGAACACGTATAGATGTATAATCATGGTATTCTTTGAACTGAATCAGTATGTATAACAACTGCGTGTAAGTAGGTACCTACAAAGTAGGTGTGCCGTGATTTAAATTGTGTTTTGGCAGATTGATTGATTTCTTTTGAAGTATAGCGCTATGATTTATATGTGACTTGATAAGGCTAATCGCAAGTGGCGCATGAATGTCTGTTGTGGCACCTGATAACGATTGTATTATCTCCACTGCGATAATAAGGTGGATTGTACCTTGATACTTTCAAACCACGTGTAGCCAGTTCGCGTAAATCTACATCACTTAAAAAGGACTTTAAAGCTGAGGCCAGTGGTTGAGGCTTTGACTGTAAGACCTGCTAATATTTTTTATTAAGTAGCTACTGTTGATGCTCCTGCTGAGTGGGAGATAATAACTATCCGAAACTCTTAAGGAGGATACAGACTTTGCGAGGCATGCGCTACGAACGGCGCACAACGAATGCCTCTGTTTGAGGCGTGCGTGTTGAAAAACTATACCAACATATGCTCGGGTCGAGCCATCGCGTACGAAGCAAACGCCTCGTTTGTCTGTCTTCATGTTTGTTGCGAGGCATGTGCTACGCTCAGACGCGCGCGTGCAAGCCGCGCGTGTGCGCAGTGCGGCAGCCGGCTCGCCCGGCTCATTGCGAGCAGTGCGTTGCGTAGGTACCTACTCTATGGCGTTGCGTTTGGACGGTTGTGTCCGCGTCGCTGTGATGTTCGCACGCATTATGGACGACAAAGAAATTTTATTAAAGCTTATTTCCGCATTCATAACGCAGGCAGAAGAACTTTTTAACCCACCAACGACGGCGAAATTTTTCTTTCCTTTTTTCTTCAATAAGTGAATTAATAATTATAAAAGCAGCAGTGGATACGCGCACGCGATGCAAAGGTGCTAAGTGTGGATTGGATCGGCCCGAGCATGCGCTGCGCGCTGTTTGGCCCAAACAAACGCAGTTTCATTTTCGCAGTCGAGGCGTACCTACGTGGATATTGTACGCGGTGCACACTTCGAACGTGCATGCGCGGCTACGTCCACAACTAATGTAATGCTCGCACTGAGGCTCTTTGATCTTGTAGCAATTGCCGACACTCGTTGGCTCGCCCTCGCACTACGTGCGTAGCACATGCCTCGCCACGAATATAAATTAAGGTACACACCTTGCGAGGCATGCGCTGTGCGCCGTGCGCAGCGCATGCCTCGCAAAGTCTGTATACGGCTTTACATATTATGCAGTTGTTTAAATAGCAATAAACCAGCTGCATACCTGGAAGAAGCTAGGAGAGCGAATAAGCTCTTAAGGTCATGACATGGTATGGTCGCGTTCATGGCGCAGATGCAGTAGGTACGTCGCTGTTTCTATTGCTGTGGCAGCGGCAAACGCGCCGATAGCCCACCGTTGGCGAATATAACATAACTTCACTCCTTTATCCTCGAAGGGGTAGGCAGAGGTGTATATTACACACCCACACTTCGCCAGATCTTTCGGTCCCAATGTAATAGGGGGCGAGCCTGTTGCCATCTACCGTGCGCATTACTTACTTATTAATATTTTTAATACACACATAACTTTGAGAAGTCAGAGATGTTTGGCCGGGGTATCTGGAAATCGAACCCGAGACCATAGTCTCGGCAGTCCCTTACGTACACCACTAGGCTATCGCCGCTTACTTTTATGACGATATGAAATATATAACATATGATATAATGTAAATTGATGTAAATAAATGACAAAAATCGCTGAGTGGAGCTGTTGCTGTGCTTGCATTGCGCACTTCAAAGTACCTACTTACTCACTAATCGAAGAAAAATATTGTATTACATATTCTGTGAGAGTAGCTTACAATGATAAAAATAATTTATCAAATAGGAACTGAGTAGGTCTTAAAAATTATTGATGAAAGCATCGCCATAGTTTCTATAAGCTAAGTATGAAGTTATTTTCTTGCAGATAGTGGGCATCATAGCATCGGTGTTGTACCTGAGTAGCGGCAGCTGTGCGGGCGCCGTGTCGCTGGTGCTGAGCGCGACCACGGTGGCGCTAGTGTGCTCGGCCGTTAACGCGCTGCTCTATGCCTCGGTTGTTCTCGAACTGCCCTTGTACGCGCCGCAGGCTTGGTTATTTGCTGTTAGTTTTTTTTGTATTTGTTTCATGTGACGCAGTTGTCACACGTGGCGCGTCAGAGTAGTACGCGCCATGGACATCGAACTCACTGCCGCTGCTGTTTGTGAAAGTAACGATCTTGTCCTAACCGACAGGTTTACATGCCATACGATTGCCCATCCAAGTGGCCACCTGTGGAAAGTTGCTTAACTTTGCGCAGTCCTATTGCGATCGAAAAGCTCACGCAATAAGCGCTACAGAGCGTTCGCGGCCACTGTCGACTCAGAGAAGGACGCACCATGGACATAGTCTCCGCCGCACTTTGTGTGCTGCATTCCACCTCAGTTCCTAAAGAGTGCTTACTTGGTACAGTAATTATCATCGTATATTCCGACGATGATACAATAGGTATATTATCATCCTCCTAACGATATCCTGGTTAGATCCAAGAAATAGATCCTGGTTAGATCAAAGAATCCAGACTACACAGAAAATTTGCTTTTCCACAAAGCGACAGCCGTCTACAACCCAAACGACCAGCGTCAATAGTATATTCTATGATACTGACTATAAAACGAATGTCAAAGATCTACATGACAGACGGGTCCGACGACGGCTTTTAACGTGCTCTCCGGGGCGCGGGCAACGAACTCAGATTTACATAGAAGGGCAGACCTTGAAGATTTCGTGTGTCGATTGCAAGTGGGGTCTGCCCCCAGTTTAGTTCGAAGTTGGCGACGCTGGCGTCGTTCTCAGTCTCTCTTGCTCTCGTAGTTAAGGTACACTGGGAGAACGTCCGTCCCTCTTGCTCTCGTAGTTCAGATACACTGGGGGATCGACTGCCTCGGCGTCAAGCGGCTATTTGGGTCGCAGAAAGTTTGTCATCAGAGGGCCCATAGGAAATGTGCTTTTATTGTAAATCCGAGTTCGTTGGTGCGGGGCAAAAAGTTAGTGGAGCTAGCTTTGGGATTTGTACCCGATACCCTCTGCGTGGCCTCTGTTCTAGACTATCACTGCCTTAAGACCTGTATGTTTAATAGTCCCTATACCTACTCATAACTGAATGTATGTTTGTAGGATATTATTCTATCTACGGTGATGGGCGTGCTGCTGTTAATCATGGCCGTGCTGACGATGTCGGTCTGTGAGATGAATAACCCCATTAGTTATGTTCATGGAGTAAGTACAAATATTACGACGTTTGTGGAAGTAAAAAAAACAACTTAAGGCCAGCTTATCAGTTACCTATGTAAAGTTAGAAAACTTTAGTGCTGGCAGAAAGAAATCGTGGCTCTTTACTATATTATCTTTACCCAAACGTTTGTCTAATGGAGACGATTGGTGGGCGTATTCGCTATGACACGGCGCACCACGGCGCACGCGTCGCTTTGTTGAGGTGTTTTCTCTGCAGTACCTTCCTTGGACGTACCTAACATTGCGCTAATGCAGCCTAATGGTCGTACAATTCCGTCATATTATTGTAATGCGGTGTAGATACAATTTCCTGGTGTGAGGCCTCTTATTGCGGGGGCGGCCTAGGTAGGTACCACCGCTGTATCAGTTATTCTGCCGTTAAGTTGTAATGTACAAATGTGCTGTAGGTACCATGTTCCGGTTTGCATAGTACTTACTGTAGCTAGTTAAATACTGGGCATAGGAAAACTTAACACCTTATCTCTCAATGTAAATGGCTTGGTTGTGTTTCTGACATGGTCAATGGGGAGAAGTTGCTGCATACCACCAGGTGGACCGTCAGCTCGTCTGAGTTTGAGTCTCCGCCTCACATACATACGCCTATGATCATGGAATGCCTACACTCGATAAACGCTAGTGCGGTGTGGCTCTTAGCATTACAGATGAAGAAACATATAAATCCAAGTCACTGCCTACGAGAAGGAGAGGGAAAAAAAGAGTGATTGGTCTCACCAACTGAACATAGCGCCGAAATACTTTGCATCGGCGAGACCAGTATAATTCCACTCAACAGCCACATCACTTTATTTTAAAATTCTCTTATATTAATGATAGCTATATACTTAGTCAAAAAGAAAATGGTTTTGTAATGATGGTTTCCATTAAGCCTCACTCACTTAACAGATAAAAATTAAATTATTCTCTTAATAGAAATGCTAAACACCACATGTAGTTAATTGATACTGATATAAAGTCGAATAATAAAAAAACACCCACATAATTATGTATAAGTGTTTATGATCTAAGTAGTATTTAAAGATATTATTGTCTGAGATAAATTGAAGTTATAAAATGTAAGTAGGCACATAATACAAGCAGTTTCTAGTTTTAGTTACAATGTTGCATACATAGCCATAACATCTTTATATCTCATACATACATACATACATAGACTCACGCCTGTTTCCCCGAAGGGGTAGGCAGAGGCATGTTAAACGCCCACTTTTCGCCCGTGTTTTGATCCCACGTAATAGGTGGTGAGCCTATTGCCGCTTATCGGGATATTTTGTTTGCCAGAGCCTTGTCCGTTGATCGGCAGGTGCACCACTTGCAGGTGAGGTTGGCTTGGGACCCTAAGTTCTTGGTGGGAACCCTATCCTATCTCAATTAAGTTACAATATCTTTGTTTCAGCCTCTGGGTATAGCAAATGCAGCTGTAGTGACAGGGAGTGCGGTGATGACATATGTGTCAGTGATGCGGGTGTGGGACGCATCAAGAACACCATGTGAACCTCCACGACCTCCACCCCATGAACAAGATGTATAGCATTAAGAAATGTACTCACTATGAAAATAAACAACACAAGTTTTATAAATAAACAATTTTAATTCTATGAATTATTGCACTTTATATAAAAGTTATATTACTTTGTACTACCAACACCATATTTTGTAAACATTTAATACCTCTTTTCTATATTTGTTTCGGTATCATTAACTTCCTTGTGGACTAGAGAAATAGTTTTGTACTGATTCCACTACAGACTCGGCTTTAGGTTTGGATGCCACTCCTGCAACTTCTACTCCGAGATTCTCAATTTTGTACGCTGTTGAGTTTCCAATAGCAAAATGTGGTAGTTCAGAGAGCTGATTGCAGAATGTTTGTAGCTGCCGGTGTATATATTCACATCCAGATGGACTGAAGAACACCATACAACAAAGGCTAGTTGTATCATTAAGCTCCATCAAATGTGTCTTTAAATTTTCATTTTCTTTTGTCTCATATACTGTAAGTGAATCAACAATGATTCCTGATGTCTGCAATATATTTGGTAAAATTTCAGTCCGTAAATTACCACAAGGAAAAAGAAACTTAGAATTCTCTGGATTCTCCTTTGAAATAATATTTGCCAATTTTTCTCCATTACCTGATGTTGCACCTAGTGATTCCAATCCAAGCATTAGCTTTATTCTGTGGCTGCTTACTTCTCCAACTGTATAGATTCTTTTTGTATTCCATAAAACAAACCTCGTCGGATCCCAGCATTTGGAGACTGCTTCAATAGCTCTTGGACTTGTCAGAATGAGGCCTGTGTAGTGGTTTTGTAATAATTTATCTGATAGTTCTTGCTTGTTTATGAACTCAAACTGCAACGGCTCGACAAATAATGCCTTATAATTTACATCTAAAAATGCCTTTTCGTAATCCTCGGATTCACTCTTAAATAATACGACTTTCTTCATTTTATCACGATTTCAAACTAAATATGCATTGAACTTATTGTCCGTTGTTACCTCCACATAACAACTGACCCTGAAATAGCAGGAAATCGTTGTGGAACTACGTTGAATACTAAATATAAAACTTGATGCAAAACAAGTTTGAAAGTAGGTAACAAATATTTGAAAGGAAACTGGAATTTATTTACGGCATAACAGGCACTACTAAATATGGATGAAAAATCTTCGCCTGATATATTTTTTCAATTTGTTTATTTTATTACAAAACAATATATTTTACGAGCTGATTTCTATTTTTCGTGTTTGTTTGACAGAACGGACAAAACTTTTCCTTGCCAGCAATGCCAGCTGTCTTTGACGTTCACATTACGTTTCGTTTCCTACCGCTTCAGTTTAGTACCTATTTAATTCATCTAACTATTTCTATCACTATCTCGCTTACACAGTCCTGCTTTTTAAGCAAATTAAAAAAAGTGATTATTTTGCCTTGTATAAAATTCATATTTTAGAGATCACGCGTTCCTAAGCTTGAAGCGGTGAGCAAAGGAATGAGGTGATATCGTGTGAGGGTTCTTGCTTGTTAGACATTTTCGCTGATCTTGTAGCTCTTATCCCTCGTACACATTTCTTGCGCTCAGCACTCGTGAAGAAACATCCCTCGCAAACGTTTCTCGTCATATCTCTCCGTGTTAAATGATGACTTTTTAATGACTTACGTGTCAGGTCTAACGTACGAACACATTAATCTGCTAGATCTTTATTATTAGAGCTGCATTCAGCGGCGGTAGATGTATGTAGACGGTAGATAAAAAATGAATGGATTATTTCTGTGCACATAGCTTACGCTTAGCTATTCCACACATCTCTGTATACGTTCCTAAGCCATATAATGACTAACTTGTGTGCCTTTTTAAGAAAAATAGCTGTTTCCCGCGGTTTCCCCCGCGTCCTGAGGGAACTACTTCGCGTACCCGATCAATTTTTTCTAAGTTACTCCTTGGTACATCAGCTATCCGCCAGTGAAAGCCCCGTCAAAATCAGTCCAGACGTTCCAGAGATTAGCGGGAACAAACAGACAAACATTGAAAAAATGTAATATTTCGGTAACCGTGTATACATCCATATGCATTTAGTAAAAAGCGGTTATTTTAATACTACAAACAGACACTCCAATTTTATATATATGTATATATAAAAATTGTGGATTTGTAAAAAAAATATTTGGTATCAGCTCTTTAGAGGTGACATGATTATTTCATATGTAATTTTTACGTATTGTAGTCGAGACTTCAGCCTAACACTATATAGCTCACTGTGCTATCGCATTTATCGCAACCAATCAATTAATAAGTACAGACATTCAGCTATAATAGAGTACTTCCACTTAACAAGCACAATTTTATTGTAGCATATATATATGTATAGTATTTTTAGCTGCAATACATAAAGAGACATAGACGTCCGCTCACCGCGGCGCCGAGCGCAAACTGGCGTGAATTTAAGTGGCGCCAATATTTATACGAGCCGCGTGCGTTGTATGCTCGCACCCAAGTTAGAAACTAACTACATTAAAATTGCACTTTTCTGTGATTGGCTGATTTCAAATGTAAGCTCCCTTAATGTGTAACTTCTTGTAGCACTAAAATTGTAAATATAAATAGGCTAAGTTTATGCTGCAAATATACTCGTTTTCTACACTCATCGGAAGTTTTACTCTGCACCTCTGGACCTCTTCAGCTACAGTAGACCCTGCCTTACATTGGTGACCCCTACTGAACCATCAAGAACCGCAAATCCTCGTCGAAACTCTCTCCAATATCTCCAAAACCATCATGGCAACAGCAAGTAACTCAGTTTCCGACCAAGAACTCTCCGGCGTGTCTACAAACCTCCGCATACCACCCATATGGCGCGATAGACTCAGATTATGGTTCGCTCAGTTTGAAGCCATCGTTTCACCACACAAGAAGGGCGACAAGGCGATGTATGAACTCGTCGTTGGGCAGTTGGAACGGCAAGATATCGACGAGATCGCCGACATCATCCTACGGCCCCCGGAGAATAACAAATACGACGCTATCAAAAGCCGGCTATTACACGTCTACGAAGAATCCGAGCAACGCCAAGTACAGCGATTACTCTCTGAGATGGAACTAGGTGAGATGAAACCCTCCCAACTACTACGGCGCATGAAGAACCTCGCTGGCGAAAACATCTCAGAATCTACGCTCCGTATCATGTGGACTAACCACCTTCCACAATCTATACGTGCCGTCCTCGCCGTAAGCGAAAATATCGCCAAGAAATCCGATCTTAACGACCTCGCATCTATGGCCGACAAGATTCTCGAACATTCTCGCCAAGAAATTTCCGCCATCGCCACGACCTCCGTCACATCATCAAACTCGCCACAAATGAAAGTCGCCCGTACCTCACAAACCGAGTCAGGTCACTCTGAACTTACCTCAAACGACTTACGCTCGTTATACGAGAAGATTGACATGCTTACGAGAGAGTTAGCTGATTTGAAAGCCCAACAGCTTACGCGAGAAATAGAAGAGCTGAAATCACGACGAACCTATCAACATCAACCACGACGTCAGCAATGGAACAACCATCCTAATCAATCAAGATCGCCGAGCAATCAACGTCCGCCACGCAGTAGTACTCCGCAGCGCTCCGATTCGTCTAGTATCTGCTATTATCACCGCAAATTCGGTAAACAAGCTTACCGTTGCACGCGCCCGTGCAAGTTCGAAGAATCGTCACCCACGTCGGAAAACTAACCGCTGCGTTGGCTGAGGCGGCAACCGACGTGAACCACGCATCACACCGCCTATTCGTAACATATAGAAACTCACGTCTATCTTTTCTTATCGACACCGGCGCAAACATATCTGTTATACCGAAGCAAAGAGGGACGAAGACAGCTCCGACGTCGTTTCAACTGTACGCCGCTAATAACACCACAATACCTACATACGGCGAGAAAACCATGGTGTTAGATCTGAAACTACGAAGACCTTACACGTGGAAATTTGTCATCGCCGCAGTCAGCAAACCCATCATCGGCGCTGATTTTTTGAAATATCACAACCTCCTTGTTGACATACGTGGCCGTTGCCTCATCAATAAAGTCACGAACTTATCCGTCAAGACATCAGTTTCATATTCCAACGAGCCAACCGTCAGAAGCATCGACGATCAACAACATTTTCATAAAATCCTTGCCGAGTACCCAGACATCATCCGACCGTCCTCTATGAAGCAAATACCTAAACATCGTGTCGAACATCACATCGAAACAACCGGCCCGCCGCTACACTGTAGAACCCGACCGTTACCGCCCCACCGCTACTGGGCCGCTAAGAAAGAATTTGAAACCATGATGCAACAGGGCCTATGCCGTCCAAGCAAAAGCCCTTGGTCAAGCCCGCTCCACGTAGTTCCCAAGAAAAACGGCGATATACGGGTATGTGGCGACTACAGACGACTCAACGCAGTAACTAAACCCGACCGCTACCCCGTGCCTCGACTAAAGGACTTCACATACCTACTCCACGGCAAGAAAGTCTTCACGGTATTAGATTTGAACAGAGCTTACCAGCAACTGCCCGTCCACGGCCCTGATATTGACAAAACCGCTATCACCACACCGTTCAGGTTATTTGAATTCCCGCGAATGTGTCCCGGCCTCAAGAACGCCGGACAAACATTCCAGCGATTTATACATCAAGTGCTCAGCGGACTCGATTTTGCCTTCGTTTTCATCGATGACGTCATTTTGGCCCATGAAAGCCTTCAAACGGCCTCTAAAGACCTACGCACCGACCTTCAAAGATTAGACGAATACGGGATCACAATAAACCCATCAAAATGCGTATTCGCTCAAGAAACAGTAAAATTCCTCGGTTACGACGTGTCGAGCGAAGGAATCAAGCCGCCGTACGAAAAGGTCAAGGTCATCGCCGAATACCCGAAACCAGAGACCGTGGAAGAACTACGACGATTCCTCGGCATGGTTAATTTTTACCGTGACAATACACCGAACGCCGCTCTCATTCATGCCCCGCTCAACGCATACCTACACAACTCAAAGAAACGCGTCAAATCAAAAATCGACTGGACTACGGAAGCCCTTGAAGCATTCGAAGCCTGTAAAGTCAGCATACAAAACGCAACTTTACTCGCTCACCCGTCGCCATCCGCCGATCATCCGATGTCTCTCATGTGCGACGCCTCACAAAAAAACGCTGGGTCGGTACTACAACAGCGCATAAACAACAAATACGTACCTATCGGCTACTTTTCCAAGAGATTCTCTGACGCACAACAACGATACAGTACATTCGATCGAGAGCTAACATCAATCTACATGGCCGTAAAACATTTTAGAAAAATGTTTGAGGGAAGAGAACTCATTATCTACACGGACCACAAACCACTCATTTACGCAATCCATAAGCTGCCGTCGGACAACAAAACGCAACGCCGAGCCCGCCAACTATCATTCATAAGCGAGTTCACTACGGATATACGTCACGTGAGTGGGATAAACAACACAGTCGCCGACGCCTTATCCAGAATCGAAACGATCGAAATACCTACCTCGATCGACTACACACAACTCGCCGCTGCTCAACAACAAGATACGACGATACCCGAACTACTCAAACAAACAAACATATCACTCAAAAAGATCACTATACCTACGTCTGATAAACAAATATACTGCGAAACTTCTACAAGCAACATACGCCCTTATTTAACAGAAGACTTTCGGCGAATCGCTTTCGACGCCGTACATAACATAAGCCACCCCGGGATACGCGCTACAAGAAAACTCATGCAAGAGAGATACTTCTGGCCTGCAATGAACACGGACATCGGTCGCTGGGCTAAAGGATGTACTGCGTGTCAACAGTCCAAAGTTCAACGCCATACCTACAGCGAACTCGCAACGTTCCCGCCAAGCGCCCGGTTTCAATGCCTACACATTGATCTGGTTGGCCCGCTATTACCGTCGGCGCACGGTCTTCGATACCTACTCACTATGATAGATCGCGCGACTCGCTGGCCGGAAGCACTGCCCATACGAGAAATGTCAGCAAAAATTGTCGCGGAGACCGTGTACGAGTTCTGGATAACACGATTCGGCTCGCCCGTTACCATAACAACGGACCAAGGACGACAATTTGAGAGTCAGCTGTTTCTCTAATTAACGCGATTGGTCGGCGCCGAGAAAACCCGTACTACTGCTTACCACCCGCAAAGTAACGGGGTTATTGAACGCTGGCACCGCACGCTAAAGGCTGCACTGATGGCTAGACTATCAACAAGTAGCAAATGGACAAGTGAACTAAACACAGTACTGATGGGACTTCGAGCTGCAGTTCGCACCGACACTAACACAAGCGCAGCCCAGCTTACCTACGGACAAGCACTACGACTACCGGGAGATTTCATTACACCATCACCTACAAGCACGAAGATGGACTACACGTACGTCGACGAACTACATCGTGTTATCACTGAGCTTACGCCTAAGTACCTACCGCATAGCAACAGAAAGAACATATTTGTGCACAGAGATCTTCGTACGTGTGAATCTGTATTTCTACGTGTAGACTCCGTAAGGAAACCACTACAACGTCCCTACGAAGGCCCGTATCCAGTCCTGGAGCGAAACGAAAAATATTTTAAAATAAGATTGCCTACACGCACTGTCAACATATCCATCGATCGGTTGAAACCGGCGTATACACTGAACACTGATAACAGCGATTGCACGCCTGCCATGGATATTCCCTCAGCGCCTACGCCGACGCAATCCGAAGATCTGCAACTCAGGACGAGATCTGGCAGAGCTGTGAAGACTCCGGTACGCTTCGCTAAGGGAGGACCACTGTAGCTGCAATACATAAAGAGACATAGACGTCCGCTCACCGCGGCGCCGAGCGCAAACTGGCGTGAATTTAAGTGGCGCCAATATTTATATTATTTATACGAGCCGCGTGCGTTGTATGCTCGCACCCAAGTTAGAAACTAACTACATTAAAATTGCACTTTTCTGTGATTGGCTGATTTCAAATGTTCTTGCTCCCCACTAAAATTGTAAATATAAATAGGCTAAGTTTATGCTGCAAATATACTCGTTTTCTACACTCATCGGAAGTTTTACTCTGCACCTCTGGACCTCTTCAGCTACAGTAGACCCTGCCTTACAGTAGATACCTCATTCATAACTCAGCTAAATTATGTTTTTCTGAATAAGTTATGCAATGTAAGTCTGCTTGGTATAAAACAAAGGCACTAATAGATAGACATAGAGAATGAGACTGCCGCGATACCTATATGTACAGGGTGTTTCATAACCCCCCGTCCGATCAATGAGTAAAATGATGAGGTATTTGTCATTAATTTTCCCTGGTAAATTTAATTAACTTTAAATAATATCACATCAGATTACCCATGGCAACACTGAAAACTCATAAATCGTAATAACTAGGTATCTACCTAAAGTTCATAAAAGGTCGTTGAGTGCATCGGCCGGCAACACTGAAGACTCATAAATCGTAATAACTAGGTATCTACCTAAAGTTCATAAAAGGTCGTTGAGTGCATCGGCCGGCGCCGCCGGCGGCCGCGTCTAGTTACATATTCCTTTGACAAAAGCCGAACGTCAACTTTACACGTGCCATCATTTTAGGTAGGTATACCCATTTTATTTATGAGTTTGTTGCAACAGCTGGCTTATTGCATTACGTAAAACGGAAGGTATTGTTTACGTTGTTTGTTTGTTTCGTAAGAGTGCGTAGCCAACTTTGGTGTCCGTGTATTCAGACATTTCAGATCACTCGAAGGCCTACGACATGGCCTTACGATTCTTAGATTCAGTTTTACGTGCCTGCTGAGTACGTGGGCACCCATCCAAGTGATGACCTGTGCAACCGTTACTTAACTTTGCCAAACTATTACGATCCAAAAGCTTAGTCACGCTATGAGCGCTGCAGTATTTACGGTAATTACTATTTTTTTAAATCTTCTTAGGCAGGTTACCTTTAATTCCGAAAAACATCAACTTACTTGTAAGCTGCGTACGACGATCATGCTCCACATGTCGACCGTAAAGGTTAAGACACTTACGGTACGTTTTCATCAAAGGTACCTATTTGAAAGCACACTAACTAGCACACTGTAGTTCACGAGGTGGTGAAGCCGTTGAACAACGCGCTCCAAAGGCACTGGCAGACCTGGTGGTCCAGCGAACTGTTCCTCCTTGCATTCACTGCTACCTAAACACATCGAAATGTTAAAGTATTCAGAGTTTGAATACGACCGATGACTATTTCACAACGTAAGTTATTCCGGAAGACCGAACGAAAATAATCCTAGGGCAAGACTGAGTGATCAGTAGGCAAATTGAAGTCGTAAAAATAGCCAGCTAGGGATGTAACCAATGATATTCATTGGAGTTCTGTTTTTATCGATATGTTATTGTTGTCCCCGTACGAAATGGGCACGTATTCAACGCAAAATTGTTGTTTGTTTTTAAAATATTGTTATAACATAAAAAAGATGTAACTTTTTTATTTGATTTAGGTTAGTCATAGTCTTTTGTCTATGATCTACTAAGTTCTGTAACACAAAAGTATTATTTAAGTCTTGTTTACGTAATGTGTCGATATCGTAATATTATTAATGTAATAATTCTTTGAAAATGAATGTTGTGTCACATTTCATGTTAAAATTTATTAAATCGATATTAGGTGCTATCGAACGTAAACATCTCTACCGCGTTTCGGTATTGTGTCGAGCTGCTCGTTTGACGGTAAAATTGCACTATTTTAAAGGCGGCATGCCCTTTGACACGAAAAGCCGACAATATTTTAATAGAATTAATAGAATCATAAAGGATACCACCGCTGAGTGGAGTGTTGCTAGTTTAGGGAATTTTCCCTAATTTCGGGGTAATGTTTCTCGTTAATACTATAAGGAAATAAATTGTGATGTTTTATGAAGACCTGGATTTTTTTTTTCCTAGTATGTCTAGCAAGTCAGTAATATGTGGTTTCGGGATCAGACAGGGGGTTATGAAACACACTGTATAAAATATCTTTTTCTATTTTTGAGATTGTAATAATTTTTTTTTATAATGACCACTCGCCCATTAGGACTGAATCCTGTGTCACGCTGAGGTGTCGTGGGGGACTTTACAAACATACAACTAACGGACAAAATAATCACCCAGACTCAAAACAACAATTTATGAATCAAACAAAGTGTTGTCTTGTGTGGGGATCAAACCCACAACACGCGGCGCAGTCTCAAGCGGCGAGGCGGCCGCTTAAACCACTAAGCCAACCGTGCAGTCGATTCTGATATAAGACTGTTGGGTTCGGGGGTTAAAAGACGGCGGATTTTTCATATGATCATGCTAAAATATCAGTATTGATCTGACCCTGGAACGCGAACAAAAATATTTGTCAACGTGACAAAT
The DNA here is from genome assembly GCA_944739405.2 of Euclidia mi. Classification (NCBI taxonomy): domain Eukaryota; kingdom Metazoa; phylum Arthropoda; class Insecta; order Lepidoptera; family Erebidae; genus Euclidia; species Euclidia mi. Next base: position 16,942,643 of record OX123197.2, read on the forward strand.
TTGACTAGACCTTAAATAAACTTGATACGAGACCATAGAGATATTAGAATAGAGTGGCAGAACAGTATCTAACTCAATACTGTGTCGTGTCCGTCGGTGCGAGAGAGAACACAACATTAAAGGCCCCCTGCATCTCTCTCTAACAATACATGCACAACATCAACATTACGCAGTGGCGTGCTACCTGTAACTATTATTTATATCAGTTTATCAGTAATCAATAGTTTAAAAATATATAAACATTTTTGTCACTTCAAACTATCTTCGTGTATCAATAAAAACAACTTTTAAACTATTGATTACTAATAAACTGATTTAAATAATAGTTACAGGTAGCACGCCACTGCGTAATGTTGATGTTGTGCATGTATTGTTAGAGAGAGATGCAGGGGGCCTCTAATGTTGCGTTCTCTCTCCCACCGGCGGACACGAATAGGCCCCACTCTGCCACTCTATTCTTAATATCTCTATGTACGAGACAATATTTACGTTTAGTAGATGCTCTGTTTGATAATCTTACATTCCCTATGCATGAATAATTACATAAGAAATACACATGATAGTTTACAAATCATTAACAATTACATGTTACTATGAAAACTATGAACAACCTTAACTTTATAACTCACAAGGTTTATTGGCGATGCTAAGATTCTAACTAGCGACTCTAGCGACGAAATTAAGAAGTCGTTCATGTAGGTACGACTCTTTTTCAAAACCCTACTTCTTTTGATAGCTCTCAATACAATTACCACCATAACCTCGAAGCAAAGTTGTATTGTAAGCTGTCAAAAGTGTCGTATCTCGACTACTTCCAAATTTCGCCGCTAGAGGCGTGCGGATTATCTTTGCATCGTCATAAAATAAAATAAAAAAGTAAAATATAAAGTATCCTACTTTAATCAATAAAATAAACGTTACATGTTACATAGGAAAGTATTACATAAGATTATTACATGAAAGTATAATTTGAGTACATTTGTGAAGAAGGCCAGAATATTTTTTAGTACTTAGATCCTATGTCTTATTATTATTCTGTTAAGTCATAAATACTGTTTACCGTTAGTGTTTATGTTTTAGGTGTGTTTATAAAATTTTGTTAAGATATTATTGTTTACGTATCTTTTAAGTATGCAATGTAACGGTTTGGAAGTCATTCTGTAATGTTACTTTGTTAATTTAATTTAAATAAATAAATTACATTAAAAATAATTACATTTTACTTTGTAAAACTGCCTCCGTGGTCCAGTGGATAGCGTATGCTACAACTGATTGGAGGTCCCGGGTTCGATTCCCGGGTCGGGCAAAAGTGTTACTGAGTTTTTCCGAATTCTCAGTAGCAGCTCGGAGTCTGGTAATGTGCCCGGTAACGGCAATAGGCTCGCCCTCTATTACGTGGGGCTTAAAAATTCATGGCGAAATGTGGGTGTAATATTACACCTCTGCCTAACTCTCGGGGATACAGGCGTGAGTCTCTAAAAAAATTATGATTAAGTATAATGTCTGTGATAAGTGCTTTTGTTAAATTCTGGTACATAAATGCGTAGGTACTTTATTTATAACGGTAATACAATATATTTGGTAAATAGAGCTATTTTAATGTTTACCTGAACTAGGCTGTAACACTTGTGTTTCAGGAAAAATCTTAAATAATAATATTATAGAGCTATGTTTTTACAAAATAATCATGAACTGCAATATGGAAATAGACTTAATATTATGATTTGTTGTAACTTAGCGTACTTACACACTATTTTATAACTGTAAGCAAATTCTCTGGATCAGAGTAGGTCATTGTGATTAGGTGTTTTATAACAATAAGGTGACCCTGCTTATAACTTATGCTATATAAATCTAAGGTTTTATTTAATTTATTATATAGAAAAGGTCCGAGGAAAGCAAATAATCTATTTACGTAAACATGTTTACCTCGAGCGAGGTTTGGTGCAGACTAGATCTTTCCGTCGTTTGCCTGATGGGATTGGTGTATAAGGAAGAAGGGTGTGTTGTTTTAAGGATGATTCAGAGAGGCCGGGGCACGGCCGTGGCACGGTCAAATATTCATAGTATTGATTTGTATGAAGTAATTCACGTAAGGCCGTGGCACGGCCATGGGTAATGTTTCCCGGCCGGAGAGCAGTTGATGATTTAGGCCGGAACACACGCAGCTATAGTTATAAATTAATATTAATCATTAATATTAATCAATCATCAGTTGACGGCATAGAAAACAAGTATCACCACCCCCTATCTTCCCGTGGGTGTCGTAAGAGGCGACCAAGGGATCATCATCATCAGCCTTTATCAGTCCACTGCTGGACTAGGCCTCTCCTTTGAAAGGAGGAATTGGCCTACTATACCACGCTGGCCAAATGGGTTGGTATAGGGTTCGTATCAAGTTTTCCTTCTCTTGCAGTGCTGTTTTCTGCATAATATGCTCCCTCTGTCGGCTCTTACGACACCCATGGGATGATATGGGGTGGTGACAATCCGTATTCTTAATCCGTCACCAAGGGATAACACGATGCAAATACCATCTTTGCGTAGAGACGGAAAACTCGACATCAAACCCTGTACGACTGCCTCGTTGGTCTCGCGGCATAAATGTGCGCGTGGGATCGGGAGGTCCCGGGTTCGATTCCTGGGTCGGGCAGTGTTATTGGGTTTTTCTGTCACTAAATTCTCAGTAGCAGCACGGAGTCTGGAAATGTGCCTGGTACGGCAATAGGCTCGCCCCTCATTACGTGGGACTAAAGCATATCTGGCGAAAAGTGGGTGTAGAAATACACCTCTGCCTACCCCTTCGGGGATAAAAGGCGTGGCGATATGTATGTATGTATGTAATATTAATCATAGGTCGGTATATTATGGTATATTTTTTTTTAGTAATCGGCGAGTGACCACACAGGCAGCTATAACTTATATTTTTACTACGTCACTAAAGTATGTCCACAAATATCGGACAATATATTTTGGTATAGCACGATACATGTTCGTATAGCAAGACATATTAACGCATATTTTGATATATTTTTAGAACACAGGGTGTTATTTTCATCTGTTATTTGTGTGCACGATAAACACAGTTATATCCTCTGCGCCCGCGCCGGCCGTGACGCCCCCTTGTAGTAAAGGTACTCTGTGCGCCCTCTGCCTGTTTCCCTTGATTTTAACACCATAGTCATTAGTCAGGCATATTACCAGATAGCTACACGGTAATATCTGTATATGCACGGAATTTTTGTTTATTTTTGACCAAAACACGGTCTACGGTAATGATCTCTTACCGTGTTATTTACTACGGTCATCATCGTCCTCGGGTTTTGAGAATTGCATTTTAATTAGTAATAATTACAAACTATCACCACAGTCAACACCTCGTGTGACGCTATCCCAACAAGTACCGACAGGCACGGCCGTGCAATGAATGCTCGGAAACAGCCCGGTGTAGCATGAATGCTTAGCCCGGCCGGAGCACGGTGGATTCGACACGGCTGGACCCCGGCCCGGCCCCGGCCCGGTGTAACGTGAATCATCGAGCATTGATCGCACGCCCGTGTCTGTCTGTTCAAGTAGGGATTGCGACAGACGAAAGAGAAACAATACACACCGACATTACGACGCCGTGGCCGAATTACTTCATACAAATCAATACAATGAATATCTGACCGTGCCACGGCCGTGCCCCAGACGGGGCCCGGCCCGGACACGGCACGGTGTAACGTGAATCATCCTTTAGTATGGTGCGTAGAATGAATAATTGGCGCACACTTAGAACACCGTGGACTGGTATAACTCACAAGTGGGGACAATGAAAGGGCGAAGGGTTGCTACCTTTAAAATAGCTTTTTGAGCCCGTTTCAAAGGCAGTAGGATATCGTTTTAGCTGCCCCTCCCTATTAGGTTATAGTATGAGATGATTGATTCAGATGGTGACGATGGTGTAGTGTAGGTAAACCTGTCTTAACAATTTAAAGTTTACCACGTAGCGTATATTTTTGAATATGGAAATTAGTTTCCGTACTCTTTTGATTCGATATGTTTGCGGAAATTAAGATTGGTATCAAGCGTAATACCTAGATATTTAATATAATCAGTTTTTTCTAAAGTAGGGCAAGCGCATGCAGTGTCAGCATTTGAATGAAACGTGTTGTGAGCCACTAAACAGTTAGATGAGATGTGTCTGCTATCATTTTTCATTGTAGAATAAATGTACTTTGTTTTAGGTGCATTTAGGGTCAGCAAATTTTTAAATAACCAAGTGTTGACGGTGTTGAAGCTAAGTTGAGCCAGTTCATATACCTCATCGAGTGACCTTGCAGTAAAAATAAGTGCTGTATCGTCGGCACATGACATAATGACACCATTTTGAAGTTTTAGGTTGCAAAGGTCGTTTATATATATCAAAAACAGAGTAGCCCCTAATATACTTCCTTGGGGTACACCAAATGTAGTGTTAGGGACATCGCTACTTATGTTGTTGCCTATTCTTACACATTGATACCTGTCAGAGAGGTAATTAGTAAACAGTACTAACTGTTTACCTAGTATACCGACAAATTCAAGTTTCTTTAGCAGTATAGAAGACGATACAGAGTCAAAAGCTTTAGCAAGGTCTAGAAATATCTCAATAGCATGCTTTCCACTATCTAAATTAGATGTAATGTGGTCAGTCAGTTGCTCAACTGCCTGGCTTGTTGACCTGTGAGGCCGAAAACCAAATTGTCTGTCTGAAAGAATGTTGTTGGTTTCAAGATATTTTATTAGTCTATTGTTTATTATTTTCTCTAATATCTTATAGTCCAAGATCCCAGAGCCGCCAGACCTACGTCATTTTATCAAAGCTGAAATTTTGAGGATTATTAGTATACAATCTTGTTAAGAGGTATGCCGACCCACTAACTTGAATGCTGGGCCATTTCACAGGTAGCGCGAAGTAAAGGTACCAAAAAAACATACTTACTTACGTTAAAGTATCAAAGCTGGTATTCAAATATGTGTTTAAAAATACTGTCTAAAATTGAAATTCATTATTGCCAGACACTTTTCGTGGGCCATTACTTCTGCCAGACGCCTTGAAAGTTACTTATAAATTATGTAAACTACGTCATTTTAGCAAAGCTAAATTTGATATATGTTACTTTAGATACTATTTTAAGACCCTTCCTAAGCAGCCAGACAAATCCGAAGGGCCATTCGTCTAGCCAGACACCATGGAACTTTCCCGGTGAGTGCGAGCGTGCGGCCATTATTCATACGCATTCATACGCATGAATGCGTGTGAGTACACTACATTGTCCCAAAAGACTGTAGGAATATTATTTTGGGTATTATTACAAGAATAAAAGTGTAAAATATATTTTTTCACAAAACATATATTTGAAGCGGCATGCTACATAACTCATAGTAGTCTGTCTTAGTAGTTCCGTCGTCATTGGGTAGATGGCGCTGTGATATGTGTTATGTAGCTTGCCGCTACAAATATATTTTTTGTGAAAAAATATATTTTACACTTTTATTCTTGTATTAATACCCAAAATAATATTCCTACAGTCTTTTGGGACAATGTAGTGTACTCACACGCATTCATACGTATGAATAATGGCCGCACGCTCGCACTCACAGGGAAAGTTCCATGGTGTCTGGCTAGACGAATGGCCCTTCGGATTGGTCTGGCTGCTTAGTAAGGGTCTTAAAATAGTATCTAAAGTAACATATATCAAATTTAGCTTTGCTAAAATGACGTAGTTAACATAACTTTTAAGTAACTTTCAAGGCGTCTGGTAGAAGTAATGGCCCACGGAAAGTGTCTGGCAATAATGAATTTCAATTTTAGACAGTATTTTTAAACACATATTCTAATACCAGGTTTGATACTTTAACGTAAGTAACTATGTTTTTTTGGTACCATTACTTCGCGCTACCTGTGAAATGGCCCAGCATTCAAGTTAGTGGGTCGGCATACCTCTTAACAAGATTGTATACTAATAATCCTCAAAATTTCAGCTTTGCTAAAATGACGTAGGTCTGGCGGCTCTGGGATCTTACTCTATTAGACAGCACTGGTAATATAGAAATAGGCCGATAATAATTTACACAGCTCTTGTCGCCTGCTTTGTGCACAGGTATCACAATAGCTTTTTTAAGCATTTTGGAAACATTCCTTCAGACATATGTATGTCTGAAGTCTGTCTGATTCGGAATATGTGTTAGTGGCGGTGCAATAATGTGCTTAAACCTTTTAATTATGTTTGTGGTGATGTTATCCTATCCCATCGCAGAAGTATCTTTTAACCCAGTAATGACTTGAATAACTTCGTCTAAATCGGTATCCAGCATAACAATAGTTATTTGTGCAACAAGATAGCAAAGTTGTTTTTTGTTTCGAGTGCTAATTTTGAGTCCCGAGCAAGCAAAGGATTCTATGATTGATTCACGAGCGTAGCGAGTGAATCAAAGTTAGAATCCTGAGCGTAATGAGGGACTCAACAGCACGAGATACAAAAAGCTTTGCTCTCGTTTAGCACACATAACTTTTCACCACAGCAGTGAGAACACATATTACTTAGAAGACATAGAAATGAACAGTAATAGATTGAATTCTGCATTAATCACTTGTTGATTTAACTCTTCTGGTGTTAAAGTACAGTCATCATCGCTAGTTTCACTCATATTTTTAGATTATTTTATATATTATTATAATTTAACACGTTACGCTATACTGTATCAGCATCAGCGAAATTTTTATTCCCGCTACTTTTTTAAATCGCGTTTTAATACCGCGTCCCTGATGTTTATGTTTCAAATGTATCATTGTTTTAATTCCAAATAAAAATGTATTGGTTAAATACAATTTTTATACTATTAATTAGACTTATTTTTATTAAAATCCAATAATAAATTAAAAATATAAACAATAACATATATATAAAAGTAATTTCTTTATTACAAATATCTTTTTTATTTGCGTTTCCGAAGGTGTTTTCTTTGAGGTCAAATTCCAAAATCGAATTTCGAATTCGAAGGGGTTTGTTTTTTCACTCACTTTTTATATGCATGTGAAAGAGACAGAGCACAGTAAAATTCGAATGTTTCAAATTTATGGCTGAACAATGTCAATTCGTGACAGTGAAGATTGAAAAATTAAAGTTACTTTTACTCACGCTCGAATCAAAATTGCATTTTGTTCACTGTTGTCTCGCAACAAAAGCAGCGTGTTTGAGCTGCTGTGGTGAAAATGATTTTGAAGTAAATGATCGCCTTTTTAAGAATTTCCATACTAGTTTAGTGTTGTTACCTGCTTTATTCTACTGAGATTTATCGTACTCGATCTTTAGTTTTTTAAGAAGTTTGTTGCAAAAGTTTCTATAGCGCTTATATGTTATACCCAGAATCTCATTTTCAGGTGCCTTTTTAACTTTTATGTGTAAATTATCTCGGTGTCTAATACAGCGGAGAAAACCCGGATTAATCTATGGCTTTATATTCCTATATTTTCGCAACAATGTTACTGTGTATGTGTTTTTTCTAATTGCGTACTGTATGGAAGCTATTATAGGTAAGAGATTGATTCGTTAACGTCGGCATAAAAGTAAACTGGGGCAACACTTTTGTATTTCGAATGCTCTTTTCAAAGCCTGTCATATTTACTTTTGTAAAGCTAGGTAGGGAAAAGTGGGGCAGATTCATATATCATTTATTAACACCTTCATACACTAGATACATCTGATGTTAGGCACACATTAAAAAAAATACTTATTCGTGTGTGCGTAGCTTACCTATGTGTGTGGTTGCTGACGGCGTTTGACAGAACTTAGCGTCAGACGGGCGATGGTGTGATACGAAACATGATTCGGCCAGGCGTAAGTAATTTTATACCCTCACTTTGAATAAAAGCTGCTCTCTAGATTATTTAGTTCTATTTCATATTAAAGATAAATAATAGGGTCAAAGAACAATGGCAGAATTTGGTCTGGTTTTGTTGTGGCGACCTTAAACTTCATATGAACAAAACAAATAGGTTTTTTTTCTACGACTTTTTATATTTTCACTTTGTCTCGTTAATAATCGATTTTAAACTTTCGCGATTTGTATACATCATACAAAATAATTAAGCGAGTCTTAATCGCGTTAACTTAACTTATTTAAGGTATAAATACCTATTTGTTTCCGATGTTTCGCTCGTCTTGCACCGAGCTTGGTCGCGGAGAGACTGATGAGAGCTCAGCGCCGTCTTGTGGAAGTGCGGGTTTCGGTACCTACCCTCACTTGGTCTTTATTTAAGTTCGCAATGTCGGTACTCCGACACACTACACTAATGACGTCTACACACTGTTGAGATTTATCACTGCGGCGGTATTTACATTTGCTGATGACTGGATTCCAAGTAGCCGATAATCTATATCCATCCTCCCGGTTGAAATTGTTATATTTCTTGATTTCTACCGCTTCACGTACTATCCTGGAGTAATAGTGACGATCGGTGGATAAGACTTGTGGTTGATGCAGTTCTATCTAGTGGTTTGGTCCAGACTCCAACAAATGCTCAGCTATCGCCCACTTATTAATATGTCGGTTTTTACAGCTGCGATATGTTCTTTTACTCTTTCAGCGATTGTACGCTTAGTCTGCCCGATATATGAACTACCACAGCTGCAATCGACTTTGTAGACGCCAGGTGTTTGGAGAGGAATGACATCGAAATTAAACTACAGTTTACGGATTTTATCGCGTTATATTGGTTTCACTGGTTATTTGTTATTACATTTAAACCGAAAGATCTAGAAACTGCATTTTTATTACTAGCCGACGTTTCGAATTCTTTACAGGATTCGTGTTCACGGCAGACTGAGGTGATATTTGTCTTTGTCTTGAATTTATAAGTTATCTCAAAGTACCTGAACATTTTTCAACTATTGGTGTTACTATCTACGCAGAATGTGCTCACTGTGTCTTGATGTCTTCTGGTGACTTTGTCCTTCTTGGGTTTCATTAGCCTGATAACAGGGTCCCAAGCTGGAGGAACATTCCAACCATCTTCCCTATTGAAATTAGGATGTTTTCATCAAAACATCCTAATATCAGTCTGCCGTGAACACGAATCCTGTAAAGAATTCGAAACGTCGGCTAGTAATAAAAATGCAGTTTCTAGATCTTTCGGTTTAAATGTAATAACAAATAACCAGTGAAACCAATATAACGCGATAAAATCCGTAAACTGTAGTTTAATTTCAATGTGTAACATTCGCGTAAACCCAAGAAAATATTAGGAATGACATCCTTTGGGGTACGCAGATTGTGTGCTATCTTAGAGAGCGGACTGTATACAGTCTTGATGGAGTATTTCTTGAGTACTGTTCCAACTTTGTCCGTCACTCCCTTTAGATACGGCATGTAAGCGCGCACTCTGCTTACTTCAGGTATTTATACCTTAAATAAGTCAAGTTAACGCGATTAAGACCCGCTTAATTATTTTGTATGTTGTCTCGTTAAATATGATATTATGATGATAAAAAGCATTCCAATTGATTAAGAACTACGTACCTACTTTATTATTTTATTGTTGCCATATACAATGGTGTGACAGAAATAGAGGTGAGTGCTATTGATCCGTATCGATTATTAAATAAGTAATCGATACGATCGACCTTTATAGGGTTGGTTTGGTTTAAAATATAATTATTAAAATGCAGTTATTTGATCTTGAATTAACATTATATCAATAAGCTAATATTTTTGAAGCAAAACAACTTTTAAATCAAATAAAACGTCACAGCGTTTTAATGTTGTATCGATTTCACATAAAATCGATTTAAAATGTGCAGCTCTGCTTTTGTCTTTGGCTGTGACAGTTAGATTTAGATGCTACAGAATACTTCTACGTTTTGATGTCAATCTGACATATGTCATTTGATAATTTTATTCAAACGTACCTTTAACTAAAAATTAAAACACTGATATCATCTTTTTCCGGCTTTCCCGAGTGAAAATAGAATCATTTATCTCGTTACTTAGACTCTGTTACTTACACCGAATTTTTTGATATAATATATTGTTTATTACTGTACGCTTCGATTTAATTTCAGACGTTTTGATGTATGGAGATTTGCCATTGTTCTTTGTGAAATGAGTCGCGAATTATTATCCTATATTATATAGTTGGCTTTTTTCTAACAATATTTTCATTTAATTTTCTTGTCATGGGTAGATTCATACAGTAGTGTACGGGGCACATTCGTACTGTATGAGTAAAGGGGCACATTCGTACAGTATGGAGTTAATGCTCAAACATTAATAAAAAAGAAGTATGTAGATGTTGACGATGATGAAGGACGAAGATACTAATGGCCAGACTTAAATAGTAATGGGACTGATCAGAAAGACTCATTAGCTTAGTTCCCTTGGTGCCATAAAAAGCAAAACTTTTAATGTTATTTTCTTTTTATAATACTTAATTATGTTTATGAAAACGTTGTACCCTATATTTTGATTCTGATGCTTTGATTTTGATAAATAAATAAATATTTCATGCAAAACTTGTGTATTTTTTCACTTTTATGAATCTGCCCCATAGCCTGTATGAAAGTGCCCCGCACGTGGTGGACATTCATACGTTTCTTTATTTTTATATTTTATTTCAAAAAAGCCGTACAAGTGTATTTATACAAATTTCATGACTTTAATATAAAGTCAGATAGTGAAACTATTGATTTTTGATGAATCGATATAGATATCGATACCAGAGAGAATTCTATAAGACTAAACATAAAAACTGTCCGAAGCTGCCCCATCTTCCCCTACGCAATTAAGTTTTGCACATGATAATTTTAACATTAATAAGATGGCTTGGTGGTCTGTGATAGTTGAGTTAGTAACTAAAGTAGTAGATGGCTGTTTAGTTTTAATAATAAAATGATCCAGGCATGAGCCACTTTGATGTGTAGGGAAGGTATGCGCCGGCAGAAGACCATGGAAAGAGCAGATATTTAAATAGCCGTCTCCTTGCAGGTTAAATTTTCCTGACAGGATATTTATGTTTATGTCCCCCGTAATTATAATATTCTTCTAAGCTGATAACTTACTTAATTCTAAATCGAGAGATCGCAAAAATGTGTCAGTAGTTTGCGATGGAGGTCTGTACACTCCTAAAATAGAAGTGTCAGAATTAATTGTAATAAGTAAACAATTACAGTCCTGGATTTGTGGCTTTGCAACAATAATATTTAAGTGTTATTTTGTATAGACCACTACACCATCATTTTGGTTAATTATGTTCTCAGTTGAGTGTGAGTTGTAGCCATCTAAAGATGGTAAGCAGAGAGCCCGCTTAGACAGCCAGCATTCGGTTAGGACAATTATGTCACAGTTTATGAGTACTTCTAGTGCGTGTATCAAAGAAATATAACCTTTATTTTATTTATTTTTATTTTATTTATTTATTGAAACCAACAGCGTTACAATCGTATAACTAAACATAAACAATATCCATGTTAAGGCTAATAACAGGCTTCAAGTGTAATTATTACAAGTAAATACAATATTGCTGGATTGCGCAGACATGCAAAGAGGTGGCAAAATCTTTAGGAATAGTAACAACTGCTTAAAATCAAAGTAAGGCAAGGCTTAAATAGGCGTAAATGTATCTTCTGATATGAATACAATATGTATCTCCTGAATAGTAATAATATTAAAAGTGTACACATTAGGTAATATACTAACCTATAAATAAATTATTTACTCAATTATTATTGTCATACATGTTTGTGATAATTTGCTTTACATAGGTTTTGAATATCGATTTTGAAGAAAAGAATAAGTCCGCGTTGTGAAAATCAGAATTGTAAGTACGAGGCATTCTAGTCAGTGGCGAGTTAGCTGCATAATTCGTGGTACGATGAGGTACGTCCAGTAAAGGGGTATGACGTGTGCGTCGCAAGGGAACGCGCAGCGCCACACTTGCCACTAGCTGTTCACAATCAATGTGACCATTTACAATGTCATGTAAAAAGCTCATATCTAATAGCTTTCGTCTCTCTTCTAAAGTAAGAAGACCATGTCGGCGACAGTCCTGTACATAAGGTATTGTCTGATAGTGCAGTCGATAGTTAAGATGATCAAGAAACTTTTTCTGTATTCGTTCGATACGATCTTAGTAGATCACATATTGTGGAGACCAGACTTGACAGGCATATTCCAAGACACTGCGGACATATGCATAATATACGGTTTTGATAGCAGAGTTATCATTAAATGGTTTACAAGAACGTATAACAAAGCCCAAGTTCCTAAACACCTTGGCCGATATATTATCTATATGATCATTAAGAAGCATTTTTTCATCAAAGAGTACACCTAAATCACGCACTACTCTAGTTCTTTCAATTTTAATTCCATTAAAGTCATAATCAATCATCAGCGGCGTTCTTTTACGTGTGAAAGTAATACATTGGCACTTTTTAACATTAACTGTTATATAATTATCCGTATAGAATTTAGCTAAAATATTCAAATCTGATTGTAATTTAATGCTGTCTGGTTCCGAATTGATTTTAAAAAATATTTTTGTATCATCTGCATACATTAGGTAATTTGCATATTTAATATATTTCCCTATGTCATAAAGGTAAGCGTTATAGAAAAGTGGGCCCAAATGGGATCCCTGCGGGACGCCAGAAGGGACATCTACAAAGTCTGAACAATGTCCTCCAATAACTACAGCTTGCGACCTTTTCGTAAGATATGATTTTACCCATCTAAACAGATCGCCATGAATACCTAACTCATAAAGCTTTCTTAACAAAGTGGCGTGATTTACTCGGTCGAAGGCTTTTTCAAAATCCGTGTAAATCACGTCAGTCTGTCCACCCCCTTCCATATTGGTTAAAACAAAATCTGTAAAAAACCTTACAAACCTAGTCCTACCTCTCTGGCATGTATATTCTTATAAATACTTCTAATGTTCTGTGTCATTATAACTAAGTTTTTATCAGGCTCGGGTTATAAACTTTAGCATTTTTCTACTTTACAAGTCATACCATTTGATACACAGTAGTTATCGAGATCAATAAGTACTTGATTATCCATAACTATAATAAAGACCTTATAAATATATATAATACTAGCTGTGCCCGCGACTCCGTTCGCGTGGAATTTGTCTTTTCATTGGGCTACAGAATTGATACCCAAAATGTTTTAAGTTGTATATAATACCTATATTGAATAGTGTAGATGTCCTAAAAATAGCTCAAATGACTTTCACTTGTTCGTGCAAGTCCATACCGCGAAGTTACCAATCGCGAGTAAAAGATCAAAGAATTCTTGTGCAGTTCGTTGCCTCATAATCATGCTCGCATATTTAATGTCAAAATGCATAGCGATCATATAATCCCATAGTTATGAACTCTTCAGACAGGCTATAATTTTATCACCTCTCTTGTCTCATATTCTATGGTGGTATAACAGACAGAGCCTAACGAAAATCGCCACGAAAAAGTACTGTTATACCGCCCATGGGTTCGTCATTTTGTATTCGCACAATCTTACTTTAGCTTCGTTCCTTTGCTTTCACCTTGGTAGGAAAAGTCTTGCCGTTCCACCCGGAGCATCTACAAATAGTATTTTTCTCAAATCACTATCCACGCTACGACACACACGATCATAATTATATTAAACGCTGTTCTTCAGTAAGTCTCGAGAGATCATTTTTACACCAGCAAAATTAAATGATGGTTCGTATCGGTTGTCGGGGTCGTTCAGTAATAGGATAGATATAACTATATCTACTGTCAAGCAATGGTTTATTAGATTGTTGTGGGAACCTAAAAATGTCCTCGGCCAATTTGTCTTCATATTTATGTCATAACTATGCAGCATCTCAAACCCATGGCGTAATCGATGAGGACTTTTACTTATACTTGCTTCAGACAATGCCATCCCAGTGTTTATCGCCATCCAGTAAAATAAAATGACTCGCCACTCTTCAAACTGTTTACATATAGGTACATGTGCGAATACGTCCAGCCGAAGCTGAACCCTATTTAATATAATTTATCATACAGATTTAAGCTCAATTTAAATTGGAAGATCCAAATGATAGAAAATATCCTACTTATAATGTTTAAATCCTCGTAATTTTACATTTGACTAATCATAATATATTAAGTTTCAACCAATTCAACTAAAGAGTTACTTTTATAGAACAAATTTTAACCGAACAAATGTTTAATTTGACATAACTTTTTTATCTAGGTATGAACCGATTCGTATAAAACAAACATGAAATGTTAAGTGGGGCTTACTACAATACATCAATGAAAACCGAAACCTAAATTAGCGTGCACAAACGCAAACGCAAACAGACAAAAATAAAGTTTAATAATTATATTTTTGGCTTCTCTTCTTTAATGTAGACCCCTTGAAATATTCTTCTGAATATCTTCCATTACGGACATCGATCACTTTCAGATTTATTATATGTATAGACAGCGCGTTAAACAAAAATCAACCGTATAGCCGTACCCATACTGGCGCGGCGAGATTTGGAAGTTTAATTTCATCTATATCTTGTGTGTTTATAAACCGATTTCTATATATTTTTAATATAATATACATATTAAAGTGTACTTTTTGAATATGGGAGTTTGATAAAGATATATCTATGTGAAATACAATATATTGATGTATTTAATACACTTTGAAGAAATTCCTAACGATTAAACCCGTTATTGTGGCTAATTTATAAAAGATAGATATATACTATTAAGGAGTTTTTTGTAGATCTTTTGAAGACCATCATCTTTGTAATACATACTTTTGGTGAATGATCAACGAATGCGTGGATAAGAGCTCGAAAGCGCATTTTCATCCGACTTGCTTCAAATTTATCGCTACTGCTCAGCTCCTATGTGTCTTAGCGTTAAGTTATATAGCCTATAACCTGCCCAGGAGTATGGACTACAATCGTACCAAGTTTGGTTAAAATCCCTTCAGTAGTTTTTGACCCATGCGTGCACATACAGACAGACAGACAGACGGACAGACAGACAGACAGACAAAAAATTTACTGATTGCATTTTTGGCATCAGTATCGATCACCATTCATCCCCCAATATTAATTTTGAATATATATTCAATGTACAGAATTGACCTCTCTACAGTTTTATTATAAGTATAGATTAAGAAAATACAAACTAGTTTTAAGTGCCTATTAATAAACGTTACCGGTGACGCTCTTACGCGCCCTCATAATCTATGCTATTAATATAATTGTCCTCTGCATATTTACGTGCCGGGCAACCTATTTCTCCCGTTTGGTGATCACATTTCCTCTTGAAGGGTTTACAAGTAGCATTCTTAGGAGGTGAAGTTTTGCTGTTACATTCCTTAAAGGAGTGGCCAAGCTCTCCACAATGATGACATGTGGGGCTAGTTTCACGGCAATATTTAGCTTCGTGACCAAACTGTTGGCAATTAAAGCACCAAGTCACATAATGAAGTCTTTAACCGGGCATGACGTCCAATTAATATAGATATGATCTTGGTTAATGAGACATTTTCGGATGTTAGCGGCTACTTCTAGGACGTAGGTACAGGTTGGCAAATTTTTCTTACCGGCTTTGTGGCTTAGTTTCACAGCTTTCATAAAGGACTCACGTGTAGAGTTCGGAACTTTATCGGCTACATTCTGCTCGTAAATACACTTAAAAACTTCTTTTGCCGTTAGAGTATCGGGAACTCCAACCACAGCTATTCTAGGGCGGCGTTTAGTGGGCTCTTCTACGGTGAGGCCAAACGAGACAAGTTTCTCTGACTTCCTAAGCTTTTCGATGTCTCCTTTTGACTCCGTGCTAATTATAACGCCCCATTCCTCACTTTTCTCACAGCACGAACATGTAATTTCATCTCTTCAGGAGATATAATTTTTCGGACGAGGGACTTCGTTTCGTCACTACTTTTGTTCTTATCCTTAGGGTAGATGGCAAGAGAGCTCAAATTATTTACCATGTCAGCAAAGGAGTGGTGTTCGACTGGTTTCAGCTTTTCTTCTACAGCCTCTTTGAACTGCTACAAAGAACTCGTTAAGTCTTGCTTTTCTTGGTTTGGTACAGGGTGGTCATTTGTGCCGATACTGATGTTATTTTACGGCACTCGTGAGCTACACGCAACTTCTGTCCAGAGTTAATTTTGTTCTCTGAGGTGATGGAGCTAATTTCATTCAAATAGGACTCAATTGTGGACATCCATCTTTGGATCTCTGTAGTTGGTATAACTTCAGCGGGTACGTCATAAAATTCTCAGTTGCAGGTGGGTTTGGGTCAGGAGCTTGGGATGCTAGGCTTGGTGTTGATGGAGAACTTCACTAAGTTATTCGGCTTTTGCCAAAAGGGCTAAATCCAGGCACAGACATCTCTGTTATTCAGTACTAGGTATCGTCCACACAAATGTTTTTATTTCATATTCGCAGTTTATGAAAAGTATGCACAAATCACTCGCGACACACTTCGATTTACTTATTGACACTGCAATTTGGTAAAAGTAATTATAAGCCGTATTTATTTTAATTCATTTTAGCGTTAGCAAAACACGCGTCTGCATAGTCGCACGTTCGGATTGAATCCGTTTTAATAAAAAGTAAGTACTTATTGCAAATTAGTGAAGTAGAGGCCATGCTTTTTAGTGTAGAAGAAGAAATTATTTATTTGTCATTCATTGTCACTGTCACATAATATTTATATGACAATAACAGGACATCGACATAGCATAAAATTCTCAATTTAACAGATGAATAGGCAATTTTATGTTCATAATACCTAGTGACCGGTTAGTAGCGTGGTGGGCGGATGAGGGTTACTAATGGCAATAAATGGATGTTCGAGCGGTTTGGTGGTGACGGCCGTGGTGGCACTGCTGCTGTTACCCGCACAGTACTATGTGCCAGACTTGTACTCGAATCTCGAGGATTCTTTAGAGAGTCCAGTAACGCCGGAAAGTCCACCCAGCTACAATTGGTTTGATTTCGCGTTTATACATCTACCGCCTCTAGACTTTTTTGTCACAGCAACGCTACTAGTTCTTGGATTAGTAACATATCTTTGTGAGTGGATACAGAGAAAGCTAATGGAAAGAAGAATTGTAAAGGTAAATTACACTAGTAACTAGATTTTAAAACGTGTTTAGTAATTTTTGAGCAGAACGATAATTAGTCATAGTTAGTAGACGTTGCTAAATGTTGATTGTAAAAAAGGATACCGTAAAATGGGGCTACTTTAAATAGCGGGGTAACTTTGATGATTACTTTTATGAATGCTTTTTTGATAAAATATCGTTTTCTATGGAAAGCACCCATTAGATTTTTTTTGTTTGTTGTTCAATGCGTGAGCGTCGGTGTTCATAACGTTCCTTGTTTTAAAAGTTATCAATGTAACCCCTGTTAACAAAGACACCCCACCCCACCGGTATAAAATAATTCTAATAGGGAATATGCATAAAATTTAAATTCGTCTCCTATATTTTTTTTTCGAATCTTTATTACCGTCAGATTATAATCAAAATGTATTTTTTTCATTTAATTATTGTTTAAACCCATAAAATATTGTTTTAAAAGTGGAAAATAAAGGCGGGCAATTCAAACTTACAAAACGCGTCACCATTGGTCGAAACGAAAAGTGACGTCAGCTGGCACGCCATGCTGTTTATCGGCGTCGATATTCATACTGTTTTAGTGGTATTTGCGAAAAAAATACTTTAAACCTGTGTTTCTGTGGTGATTTCTAGTGAATCTGAGTTTGTAGTTAATCTAGGACTATGACTGAATCTGATTAAGTCAAAGCTCAATCCGAAAATCTACCGAAAATGGATACATTTATGATGACAGCATATTTTGTATCAAATCTTAATTTAACATGCAAGGTACCTATTATTATGTTATTTTTTATATATTTTAGTCCGTCACATTGATTTTTATACATAAATTGAACACAGCGCGTTAGAAAAATATTAAAACTACATACATAACATTCGTCATTAACATCACTGCAGAACTCCTATTTAACGGGTATATCATAATAATTGGTACGTGATATTATTAAAGTTCACACGTACGATTATACACACAAGTACGATAAGTTTTCTTACTTTTAGCACATATTAAGTAGATAAATACTTAATGACTTTATGTAATATTAATAATATTGTCCTACGAACGAATCCGGCCACGGCGGTTTATCTTTTTATGAGACTAGCCAGCTGCACAGAAAATGATATGATGTGTGATACTATATTAGGAATAAGTTTAAGAAGGTCTGTAGAGAAAGTTTAATTCAACTTTTTGGAACTAGGCTTGGTTTGTTTTAAACCGAATTTTGTACTGAATTAAAACTTACATACTACTCATTCACGCTTCGTTGTATATAAACATAGCATAATAGGAATGCTAAATGACCTTCACAAAAATATATTTTATTTATTTATTTATAGACTCACGCCTCTATCCCCGAAGGGGTAGGCAGAGGTGTAATATTACACCCACATTTCGCCAGGAATTTTTACGTCCCACGTAATAGGGGGCGAGCCTATTGCTGTACCGGGCACATAACCAGACTCCGTGCTGCTACTGAGAATTTCCCAATGGAAAAACCCAATAACACTTTGCCCGACCCGGGAATCGAACCCGAGACCTCCCAATCCCACGCGCACATTTATGCTGCGATACCAACGAGGCAGTAGACAAAAATATACATAAACACTATAATTGAGGTACATTATCCCTTCTCAACACTAAAGGTTTCGAATATTCACATCGCTTGGAATAGGAAAAAAACACTTTATCGGTTGTACTTTTACTAGTGTTTTAGCACTTCGGTACCATACAATACTGGTAAGAACGTTTTTTTGGCTTTTTCCATGATTTGTAAAGCAATTAGAACTTAAAATACGTCTGAAGTAACTGAAACGCTTAGAGTTCACACCACGTGACCTGCCATGTGACGTAATCGAAAGCGCGCGTTAAATGGCGGCGTTTGAGCGGCTCGATTTTATTCAATGTTTTCAATTTCACTTTGCAAAATAATTTGAATACTTTTAAACCTATTTATATTTTTTTCTGTGTTATAGTGATGAAACTGATAATTTTACGTCATAAAAAAAAGTCATGCATATTCCCTATTTGGTATCTGTAGATAGAGAACTCAAGACAACATAAGAGCAGTTCACGCAGTACCTATAGATATACTTAAAAAAAAAGAACATAGGTAATTAATTTAAATGTTTTAATGAACTTAAAAATATCACAAGCGAGCTATGGCACGCCCGGTTATCGTTCCAAAGAATCCTATTATCGCTAGACGCCAACTAATGCGTACGTACTACCTTTTACCTACCTTGTATGCTCGCACGCTGTCTGACCAGATAATTTCGTCTTTTCGCCTTTTCTTTAGACTTAAAGAAAAGGCGAAAAGACGAAATTATCGTCGCCCTCCTTTTTTACGTCAAGTCCATCAGTACTATTGCGACCTTTCATAGCAGTCAGGAGGAGAACTCTCAGACATGCGGGTTTCTTCACGTTGTTTTTCTTCACCGTTTAGCAAGAGCACATAACTTCGAAAAATCATCGGTGCGCGCCGTGGATTCGAACCTGAGACCCTCTGCGTAGCAAGCAGTCTGTCAGTCCCTCCACTGGGTTACGGCTGCTTTATGTTCGGCTAAGTAGTGCATGTATATTGTATTGCTATTACTGGAGCTTCAGGTTAACGTTAACATCATCATACAACTGTCTTCCACTGGATGTAGCCATCTCCTAATTTGACGAAACGGGTTGGTACAGGGTTTGATTTTAAGTTTTCCGTGTCTTCACAAAGATAATATTTGCTTCGTGTATTTAATTAGTCGCCTCTTACGACACCTCTATCTACCCCATTTCAGTTACTATCGTTTATTACTTTTTAATACCTTACTACGCGGATAATGTTAAAATATGCCAAATTACTTTTTACCAGTTAGAAGGCAGCGATAGCCTAGTGGAGATACGAACAAACTGCCATGCAGAGGGTATCAGGTTCGAATCCACGGCGTGCACCAATGACTTTTCAGAGTTATGTGCGTATTGAATTGTTAATATATAATCGCTTGTCCCGTGCCTCGGAGAGCACGTTAAGCCGTCGGTCCCGGTTGTCATGAAGATCTTTGACAGTCGTTATAGGGCGTCAGTACCTTCTAAATAAACTGACACTAGTCTAAACCATGGAATATCGCTATCCCTTCGGGTTGCGGAGGGCAGACAGGCAGTCGCTCCGTGGAAAAGCTAATATTCAGCCAAATTCGGTTAGACTAGTAAGCGGACCCCAGATTGAAACTGGGATAACGCTAAGAGGATGATGATGACTTTTTACCAGTTAAATGTGCCAAAAAGAAAATGCTTTTCAATAAATTGGTTCCCTACGTAGGCAACAAACCAAAGAAGCAGAGTGACTTTTATCTTGTTTTGCGTGTTTTTTAATTAACATAGTACAGTTTTAGCAAGTTAAAGTGCCAATTAATAAATTTTTAAGTGTACCTACCTAGAAGAAAATACCTACTTGAGAAAATAATAATATTTATGCTTTGGCCTGTAAGTAATTAAAAATTAAGGTATTTTCCTTAGAAGTAATAAATAAAAGCTTACTTTAATGAACTTTGTAATAAAATTGGCTTTTTACAGTCACGTGTTTTAATTTAGTTTAAGTTGTCTTAGTAGGTAGGTAAGTTTCCAGTTTGGCATAGTGTTTTAAGCAGTTGCCTTGGAATGTAGTAGGTAGTGTAGGTACCTAACTAGCTACCTATAGTGCCGAGTATTGTAGATTCGATCCCCACACGAGTTGAGACTTTGAGCGATCCACAAATTGTTGTTGAGAGACTGAGTGTGCTTTGGGTCCGTCGATCGAATGCTTGTAAATCCAACACGGCACGGGACATACGGTTAGTGCGGGAGTTGGCGGGAGTAGTCGTTTTAAAAAAATACAGTTAACTATGTAAGCCCCCCAAGAAAGAACTGGTTGTTAATTTGTGTCCAAGATCAGCTTTCTGAAATGAAAACATGCTCCAGCCACGTGAGCTATGGTGAATAAATATACTTTTCACCACAGCAGCTCAAACATGCCGCTTTTGCTGCGTGACAACAGTGAACAAAACGCGATTTTGTTTCGAGCGTGAGGCAAAGTAGCTTTTTAATTTTTCAATCTTCAGTGCCACGAAATGACATTGTTCAGCCACAAATTTGAAACATTCGAATTTTACTGTGCTCTGTCTCTTTCACATGCATATAAAAGTGAGTGAAAAAACAAACCCCTTCGAATTCGAAATTCGATTTTGGTATTCGACCTCAAAGAAAACACCTACGGCAACGCAAAAAAAAAAGAATAAAGAAATTACTTTTTTTATATGTTATTGTTTACATGTTTAATTTATTATTGGATTTTAATAAAAATAAGTCTAATTAATAGTATAAAATTAGTATTTAACCAATACATTTTTATTTAGAATTACAACAATGATACATTTGAAAAATAAACGTCAGGGACGCGGTATTAAAACGCGATTTAAAAAAGTAGCGGGAATAAAAATTTCGCTGATGCTGATACAGTAGGTATAGCGTAACGTGTTAAATTTATATTAATATATAAAATAATCTAAAAAGATGAGTGAAACTAACGATGATGACTGTACTTTAACACCAGAAAAGTTAAATCAACAAGTGACTATGCAGAATTCAATCTATTCCTGTTCATTTCTATGTCTCCAAAGTAATATGTGTTCTCACTGCTGTGGTGAAAAGTTATGTGTGCTACACGAGAGCAAAGTTTTTTGTATCTCGTGCTGTTGAGTCCCTCACCACGCTCAGGATTCTAACTTTGATTCACTCGCTACGCTCGTGAATCAATCATAGAATCCTTCGCTTGCTCGGGACTCAAAATCAGCACTCAAAACAAAAAACAACTTTGCTCTCTTGTTGCACAAATAACTATTAGCTCACGTAGCTGCGACGTCTTACAGTAATTTGGTTCGCACGAGCTAACCTAGGTTTAGTTAGTTAGTTTCTTTAACTCATAGTCTTGCCTGCGCTTTAACCTAAAAGCAACTAAGCTAACATCCCGTTGTAACGATCCACGTTGCTTAAAGTTCCTGAAACGACAAAGTAAGGATAAGTAAAGTTACATGTACCTTTGTGTAAGGAAGATACATGTAAGGGCAAAATTTTATTAGTTAGATTATTGTAAGATGAAATAAAACGATTCCAAATTAATAATAATATAATATAATATTCTACCACATTCACACAACACCATCTAGTCCCAAACTAAGCAGAAGCTTGTACTATGGGTACTAGATAATGAGATTATAATTCGTTTAAAGTAGATCAACTGTTTACTTCCACATTTAGCCAGGTTACAGTTAAAAGACAGAGTACCTATTGTCTGTCGATTGAAAAATTTGTTCATGTTAAATTCTGATTATGCGCAGTTGAACCAGTATTTGGGCGCGAGCCTGGAGCGGCTGCGGTCGTGGGACACCCAGCAGCAGCAGCAGGAGGCGACGCTGAAGATGGTGCAGAACGCCACCTCCGAGTACAATCTGCTGCTGTACCTCTTGTTGCGTCAGCACCGCTGCCTCGCCTCCAACAACACACCGCCTTCCAACTGCTTCTTCGACAAACACCTCGATGATGATCGCAATTTTTTAAGAAACCCTACACTAGACGTGTAGCGCTATCTGCGCCTTTAATATTTAATAATTATAGTGTTGACTTGTTTACGGTGCGGTTTTATTTAATGCGCCGCGCTGCGCTGCGGTGCGATAAATTTGTCGACCAGAAATACGGCCAACTCACATACCGTACTATATAGCACCTCCATAATAGCATAGTTACGAGTATGACACAAAATGATACTAGGTACCTATCTAGTTTTCATCCAAAGTCACTTTGAACGTTATCTATGATAATACGAGTAGGTATTATACAGGGTGTTACATATCCATCCGTCCGATCAATGAAGGGGTTGTAGAGTAGCGTAAAATGATGAGATATTTGTCATTATTTCACGGAAATTCAACATAAAATTTTCCCATGTAAATTTAATTAATTTTAAATAATATCATATCAGATTACCCATGGCAACACTAAAGACTCATAAATCGTATTAGCTAGGTAGGTATCTACCTAAAGTTCATAAAAATTTTACGGCAAAAGCGGCGCCTTTGAGTGCATAGGCCAACCGACCGCCTCCTTTGACAAAAGCCGCCGCCGCGCGTCATCGTCCTTTACACGTGCCAAGTATTATTTTAGGTATAAACAGATTTTATGCACTTGATGCAACAGCTGATCTTTTGCTTCGACGGTTTAGGTAAAACTCCGTAAAACAAAGTACAGTATTAAGGTTTTCTGTTTGTTTCGTGCGAGTGCGTGGCCAACTCTGGTGTCACTGTTTTCAAACTGCTCGAATACCTACGACATGGCCTAACGATTCTTGGATGCGGCTTTACGGGCCGTCGGAAGCCCGGAAGCGCTTTCATGTAATGTCACACGCGGTCACCCATCTAAGAGAAAATCGTCGCGCTATGACTACGGTACTTACATTAATAACTACCTACTTTTTAATTGGCTTAATCTTACGTAACTAGGTACCTACCTTAATTGATAAAAATATCAACTTGCTGTAAGTTGCGACGGTCATTCTCCACATGTCCGCCGCCCACGTCCAGACACTTACGGCACCTTTGCACCATATCCGAACGCACACTTCTTAACACTCCTGGGTTTAAACTTCGGAAAGCAGAAACGATACGCGCACGCATTTCTTCTTCAGTGTCACACGGTTTTTGGTACACTATTTGTTTAACGTGTCCCCACAAGTAAAAGTCTAAAGGCGTTAGGTCCGGTGATCTTGGTGGCCACGAGATAGGCCCGCTTCGTCCAATCCACTTGCCAGGGAACTGTGCGTCAAGATACTCACGCACAGCTCGTAAAAAATGAGGTGGGGCACCGTCGTGCTGGAACCACAAGCTGCCGTGGAAGCTTAACGGCAACGAATCTAACTCGTCACTTAGAACTTCCCTCAAAAATCTTAAATAATTGGTACCGTTCATGGTTTCATTTAAAAAATGCGGACCAATAATACGGTCGCCGAGGATTCCCGCCCACACATTGATGCGCCAACGATGTTGAAAATGGCTTTCTTTCATCGCGTGTGGATTTTCAACAGCCCAGACGTGTTCATTGTGACAGTTGAAAACACCCGTCCGCACAAATGAACATTCGTCGGTAAATAACACGCGCTCCAAGAACGTAGCATCCTCTTCTACTTTGCCAAGTAGCCAGTTGCAGTATTGTCTTCTGTGGGCATAGTCCGACGGCATAAGTGAGTGAACACGTTGGTAGTGAAAAGGATGCTGTCCGTCTTCTTTTAATATCCTCCACACTCGCGCGTTACTGGTGCCCAGTTCACGTGCCGCACTCCTGGTACTCTGCGTGGGATCCTCAGCGAATAATTGTAAGACCTGTTCCACTACACCGTCGCTACTTTGTGGTCTGCCACCATGATTGCGATTCGAATCATCGCGAGCACTGCCCGTGTTGTACACCCGGTGGTGAAGCCGTTGAAACGCGCGCTCCGACGGCACGGGTAGACCCCGTGGTCTGGCATACCGCTCCTCGTACTCCCTACGAGCACCTGCATAATTGCATTCACTCCTACCTAAGCACATCAACATGTTAAAGTATTCAGGGTTTGAATATGACATACCTAACGAATCTACTATTTCACGCGGAAGTCTAAACAAAAGGAAAGCTAGCGAAAGACTGAGTGTTCAAGTAGGCAAATAGTTAATTCGTAAATCAAATAGGTAAATAATTAGAGATGTAACAAATGGTATTCACTGGAGTACTGTTTCTATCGATATTTTATGTTATTGTTTACCTGATAGAATATCGGTAGCTAAACCCCTAAAACGTCAGCTTTGTGTAAATTTATGTTTTTATTTGCTGTTAATAAATAAAAACATTCCATGGTTTAGACTAGAATCAGTTTATTTAAGGGTACTGACTCCGCGTGACGACTGTCAAAGATCTTCATGACTGTTGCTCCGACGGTTTAACGTGTTCTCCGAGACACAGGGATATTAACTATTTATTACGCACGTAACTTGGAAAAGTCTTATTATCTTATTATGTATTTGATGCGCGCCGTGGATTCGAACCCGATACCCTCTGCACGGCAATCCGTTGGTATCATCACTAGGCTATCATTGGCCTAGTAGCCTAGCAGGCTATCATTCTAGTTTTAACATGTCATGTTAAAATTAAATAAATCGATATTATCTCTTGATCGTAAACATCACTAGAGCGGTCCCTCGTGTACGGCGGCTCGCTTGACGGTAAAATTGCACTATTTTAAAAAGGCGGCATGCCCTTTGACACGGTAAGCGGCGAAAGCCGACAATTTTTAATAAATTTAAAGGCCTATCCACACGACACAATTTTACGTCCAACTTGACTAAATCACTTGATTAAATCGTGACGTGTAGACGCCAGTCGTCCAACTCAAGTTCATCGGGTGTGCGGACCACCAGATTTTAACCAATTGGGTGGACGGAATGAAATTCAGTCATTTGATTGTGTCGTGTAGACGGGCAAAGCCAATTCCATTGAAAATTTGATCAGTGGTAAAATTGTGCCGTGTGGATGGGCCTTAAGAATCATAAAGGATTCCGCTATTGAGGGGAGTGTTGTTAGTTTACAGAATTTTCGCCAATTTCGGGGTAATGTTTCTCGTTAGCACTGAGCTAAGGAAATTTATTCTGATGTTTTATGATGACCTAGATTTTTTTTATTATTTTTCCTGGTATGCCTGATAAGTCAGTAATATGACCTTTCGAGATCAGACGGGGGTTTATGAAACACACTGTATAAGTACTTATTAAAAGATTAATTATTGTTCAAAATAAAAAAGTCTTACAGTTAACTGCCTCCGTGGTCCAGTGGATAGCGTATGCGACTACTGATCGGAGGTCCCGGGTTCGATTCCCGGGTTGGGCAAAAGTGTTACTGGGTTTTACGAATTCTCAGTAGCAGCTCGGAGTCTGGTAATGTGCCCGGTAACGGCAATAGGCTCGCCCCCTATTACGTGGACCTAAAATCATGGCGAAATGTGGGTGTAATATTTACACCTCTGCCTACCCCTTCGGGGATACAGGATAAAATAGAATAAAATAAAAAAGATGGCTTGTATCTAAGTTGTTAGTTTTTCATACGCGTCTGAGACTTTTACATACATAATAATATATCTACTTACTCACTTTTAAGTGCCAGTGAAAAAACGGTGACTCCATATCTGCAGATAATTTCATCTCATTCTTTAGGTGATAGGTAGGTAGGTACGCTTCAAAATAATAAGGACGCCCTTACGTAACAGCGAGGATGAAGTCATCCAAGCAAACCTAATAGAGCAAGAGCCCGTGAACCCCAGACCTACGTTATTTTATAAAAGCTGAAAGTTTGACAGCGGATGCTCCCAACACAGGTAAGAACGATGGACCATTATGGAGTTTGGGTTATAGTGGCTTTGGCAGGTACACGGTCCTAAGGGTGTCTAAAATACCGATCTAAATACATCAAATAATAAAGTCCAATTTTTCGGTATTACCTTCAGAATATCATTAAAAATCACGTTATTCATTGCCAGACACTTAGCATCGTGGCAACCTCTTGCCAGACACCCTTAATGTTCATGAAATTATAATTTTACTTACGTTATAGTATAAAAGCTAATTTTTATATATAATATTTGGGTAATAAGTAGATGATGTTTCCTCATTAGCCAGACACTTTTGATAGTTCCAATCCCTTGCCAGACAAGCGTGTAGGGTAGCTGTTAAACACTGGCTAATGAGGAAACATCATATATTATGATGTTTCCTCATTAGCCAGACACTTTTGGTAGTTCCAACCCCTTGCCAGACAAACATTGTAAATCGTAAGAAGAGATTCGTGATTAGAATGACTTATGCAAATAAACTTTTTGGCGCACACTTATTTATCTGATAGTCTATGTAAATTTTGAAAATATTCTAAGTAAAGACATTCGATGCTACAACTAACTTAAATTGTTAAAAATTTTAATTTATTCCGTCATTAACAGGTTTAAAAAAAAGCAAAATAAAATATTCCTTAAAAATTTAAATAAAAATTGGTTAATGATACAAGTTATTAAAAAAAATAGATTGATGACACGGTTGCAGACTACTAGCATCAAAATTTCTTAGTTTTTTACGACTAAACGCTTCATTAAAATTGGAAACCTGATGAAGAACAATATAAATCAAACATCAATAAGACTTGCGAAGAAAAGCCGGTACCCAAAAATTCAACGTCGACGTGTAACGGCATCCCAACATGTCCAACTCCTGAAAATAAATTAACTTCAAGAAATAAACCTCCAAATCGGCAACCTAAACAAAACAACAAGCCTCTCGGGGATGATACAGATTCGTCTGCGGCTTCTGTCCCCAGTGCAACTAAAGTATCGTCTGTGGCTCCTATCCTCAGTGCTCATAAGGTTATACAGGCAGAACTTTCCACATCGGTCTCAACGATCAATAGCCATGGCTGTGAAGACACTGATAAAGGAAACTGGGAAAAAGTGGGGCGTAGACGGTCTCGATCTTCACTTCCCGGGGTACTCAGGGGTACCGCTGAACCTGGCTCCACGATGCTACATGCCGCTGAGAGGCGAAGATACTTGCACCTATATTACGTGCAGGAGGGCACCACAGTCGAGCAAGTGCGCGACTGTCTGAAGTCAATATGTGGCAGTGACGAATGCACTGTTGAAAAACTGAAATCTCGTGGCCACAGGCCACTACGCTTTCTTAAGCCTTGGGGTACCATTGGACAACGCAACGCACACCCGTCGAGTGCGGACGTGCGGCGCTGTGACGCGCTTATTAAATTATTATTTAATAAATGTAATTAGCGGCTATACGTCGCCCGATACTGTAGCTATGAGCTGTTCACAGCAACTCATAGCCAACGAGCTGTTGGCGTTTATACAACATGCCATCGACACCATGGACGAGGTCAGCATTCTGCAGATCTGCAAGTCCAACTTCAAAAAAGAAGACGTTTGTGGTAGCAAGAAGCTACTCTAGCAGACCCTGGGCAAGTTAGACGAGATGCCGTCCCGGCGAAGGGATGGCACCGAGAAGAGTATCCAGGATATCATCTCGTTATTGAAGGTGACCGACCCTGACGACGTGCCTTCGTTCGTGGCGAAGGATCTGCACAAACTGCCGCCCGTCACATTTGACCACGTCGATGTAACCAGGTTGCTGAAGGATATCACATCCCTGAAATCCAGCCTGGTCGAGGTGCAGTGTAAGTGAGAGAAGTCGGACAGCACCATGAGTGAGCTACGTGCAGAAGTAGTGTTATTACGTAACGCTATTTCTACAAGTAGGTCGCCAGTCGTGTCAAACGTTAACACACGACGCGGGGCTCAAAACGCATCCATCAGCAGTTTTGAGTCAGCGAATTTGCTTGCGTCGCCTATCGCCGGTAATGCAAGCGCTGGGACGCGTAATGTTGCTGAAATCGAGTCATCGACACCGGTCAAGGTTTTGACGAGTGTTGATGCATCGACGACTAAGCGCGCTTATGCCAATGTTGCTGCCAAAAGTAAAACGCAGCAGAATCAGCCGGATGAAAAAGGGGGTAAACAGAAGCCTTGTGAACCCTCAAAACCGAAGACATGCGACGAGGATGGTTTCAAAAAGGTGGAGAAGAAGAAGCAACCAACTTGTCGTAACCTTTGTGGTACCGGGTTAGTGGGACCGAACATGCTGCTGCGTCCCGCCGTACCAACCACGCAGTTGTACGTCTCTCGGCTGCATCATTCCAAAAAGGACGAGGAGGTCGTAGAATACCTGCGCCTCAAGACCAAATGGACTTTGAGAGTCGAGAGATTGGAGTCACTGCATAACACCAACTTCAAGTCGTACGTGGTGCGGGTGCCGACTCAACATCTCAAGAATTTCCTCAAGGAAGAGTTTTGGCCGAAGGGTGTCGTGTATCGGCGTTTTCATGGGAGGTTACGCAATACCACTCAGCGTAACATGAAGCCGTAAACAACACCTGTTTATAATATTTTATAATGCTACTTTATGTATGTTAGTCTATAAGGTATATATCTATGGGTTCTTGTTACCTGAAAATAAATGATTATTATTATTATTATATTAATCAATATGCCGAAAATATAATGTCTTCAGATAACTGGGCTAAAGACATATGTGTTAAGCCATGGCGGCAGAACTTTCGTACTAAGAACAACTATCAAGTGTCGACCGCGATCCCGTGAGATGAAAATATGCTATAAAAATGTTCGTGGTCTAAGGACGAAGACTAGTACCTTCCTTAATAATGTTACGCAACGTGAATATGATATAATAGCATTAACTGAGACTTTTCTTACGAGCTCCGTGTTAGGCAGAGATTTTTTCCCTCCGGGCTTTCATGTGATAAGTAAAGATAGATCAGGTGACTGTGGATGGGGAGGAGTTTTGTTCGCATTTCGTGATTATTATAATGTAAAAATAGTTACGGACGTTGATGGTATGACTGATGGCAAAGAAATAATATTTGCTATTGTGTCATATAAAAATGTAAAAATATTATGCTGTGTCGTGTATTTGCCTCTTAACTATAGTTAAGAGGCAAATACATAAACATTCAAATACTGCTCGTATTTGAATGTTTTGACATGTATAGAAAACGTAGTTTTAACTTCGCCCTCTCCTAACAGCTACCCTACACGCTTGTCTGGCAAGGGGTTGGCAGTATCAAAAGTGTCTGGCTAATGAGGAAACATCATCTACTTATTACCCAAGTATTATATATAAAAATTAGCTTTTATACTATAACGTAAGTAAAATTATAATTTCAAGAACATTAAAGGTGTCTGGCAAGAGGTTGCCAAGATGTTAAGTGTCTGGCAATGAATAACGTGATTTTTAATGATATTCTGAAGGTAACACCGAAAAATTGGACTTTATTATTTGATGTATTTAGATCGGTATTTTAGACACCTTTAGCACCGCTTACCTGCCAAAGCCACTATAACCCAAACTCCATAATGATCCATCGTTCTTAACTGTGTTGGGAGCATCCGTAACAAACTTTCAGCTTTTATAAAATAACGTAGGTCTGGGGTTCACGGGCTCTTAGACTACAATTCCTTTTGTCTATTTGCCAAACATGACCAAATCAACTGTCAACAATAGAAAGTGGGGAATATTCGCTCAGCGCAGAATATAAAGTGGTTCATTACGCGCTCATGTGTGCACAGATACGTCGAGCACGCGTATATATCAAGCGTATGACATTATATATGCGAAGGATTTGTCCGCGGCTTTCGGAACATATAATTATTCACTTTCCCTTTACCACGAAAACATTTTTCAGTATTTTCTGAACCACCGCTTCCTGGTCCTATTGTTATCAACCTATAAACGCGAGTTAACGAAGTTATTTTTGAAATTTATCGCGGTTGTTCAGTAAATTGACGAACATTAAAACTCAACAGCGGCGGCGAAGGCGCGCAGCTGTTGTTGCGTTAAGTAGAATAATTTGGGCGATCATTTCTCGCCGATCAAGTTCAGGCAGGACGGAGTGTCGCCGGGACTTGGAGGCGCACTTCGCACGTGACCCGCGGCGATGAGTCGATGACGCCGCACTTGTGGCGAAAACGACCGTGACGCGTGCGTACGATGTGTTCAATGCTCGGCGCAACTTTGAAATGAATTTTGTTTGTGGTTGGTTTTGCCTACGCCAAATTGTTGAAGAGCCTCTATGCCCCTATTTGTGTCTTATGTGCTTGTATTGTTTTTGGTCTGCTCTACGGGACGCGGGGTGAGCCCCGAGGTGGCGGGACGAGGCGCACGTAATGAATTTTCGCTGACTGAAAGTTACGCTGTTCTCGTTTTTATTGCAGTCATCCTGTAAATTACTATAATTTCGCTCTCTGACTGAAATTTAGAACTTATTCCTCGTCGGAGAAAAGGATTACACACAATTTATATTATTGAGACATTTTGTTATGTTTACAAGTTAAGTACAGTCTGCGTACGTATTTCGTAAATAAACGCAAATTTGTTGATGTTTAAATATTAGAGTTGAATACAAAACCTCCCGTAGTGAACAATATTAATGACATCAATAACTCTGGGCGCTTTTTCCACTCTGTACTTATAATCAAAGGTAAATTAGTTACCTTCTAACTCTTCAGTGGCTTTATGTTCTAAATAAATACTTACAGGCTTGTCAATCAGAGCAAACTATAACCACTATTTGTACGGTCAATAATTAGGACATTGAACTAGGCTGGCTTGTAGGATTTCTTAATTCCAGATTGTAAGACTTCTCTATCTACTATAAAGTCAGTCGAGTGTTAAAACATTTGTTCTGTGTCTGGAGCTAATCGTATCCATCCAGCGGGTTTCTAATATCTCTTTAGGTTATAATTTTGATGGAGTGCAAAAAAATATTGAGTATTGAGATGTTACTGCAAGTATCGAAAACATGTTAAATGTTTTCGATACTTGCAGGTCTGTTTTTATATAAAGTATGGAAAACAAAAGATTGGTCTGATAAGAAACAAGGATGTTTTGAGTCGAGCCTGGACGCTTTCCAGGAACATACCGTACCTCCAGTAGGAAATCCAGAGAGAATCGGTAAGCTTACTAGCTTACCGATTCTCTCTGTTTTAATCGGCACTCGGTTTTCCTCGAAACTTTATGTAGCCTGTGAAAGGCTATGCAGGTACTAGATTTCTTTTTTGGTTAGTTCGTATTTTGATATTGTTGTTCGATATCAGGTATAATACTATGGATATAATAAGAAGGAAGAGAATAGAATGTAAAACATCCATTTTATTCACTGTTTTGACAGACGCTATGTTTAAACACTCTTTGTCCTTAGTTATATTGTATAGCCGTGGTATGTACCTACATAGGAATAATTTGTTAGACTATATCTTGGAGTAACTTGCTGGACCCGCTAAACTACATCTACGCTCAAGGTTAGAGTATAGTTATCATATTCAAAGCTATTAGGGGAAATAAAAATGCAATGTCATGTCATACTTGACAGATATTGTTTCTAAACCAAAAGCATTATTGATGGCGATTCTTACGCCTCAGTACCTCGTATAACATCATCATCATCACTAGCCACTGCTGAACTGTCGCTACTGCTGAACATAGGTAAGTCTTTCTTTGTTCTTGCTATTTCCTAGGATCTTGTGGTAATCTAGCCCAGGACTCGCGATCGCAATACTATCGTCAGCCTATCTTGCTAACGGCCGGTCGACACTTCTCTGCATATTGACATTTCCAAATAAGGTGATTTTCTTCCCTCTTTAGACCAATTTACATTCACGTCACATCCGTACAATATTTATTTACTGTTGATCGCTGTACACTTTGGTCACGCATATTATTTATTACGAAAATTCAAACACAAGCAGCAGCACCGTGGTGCGATATATCATTGTTTGATGCATTCTACATGCTATGTGCCTTATGTGGTCGGCAATAAATTATATTTTCATATGCACAATAAATTATTCGCGTTGGTGAGCCCTGCCACGGCTCCGACCAATCTGTCGGTAAAATCCCACGATATTTTGCCATCAAATAACAATTTATAGTCTGTGCAGAAAGAGAACATACTTTTGATTTGAGGGCGCAATAATACGTACTTACCGTATTTCTCATGTTGGCAACATTGTTAATTTATTATAGTGCGACTAAAAATCTTGATCTGTTGAGCCTGTGTTACTCAGACAGACAGAAGGGTTTTCTGTCCTACGTGCATAAGTTTAAAATTACTAAAGGTATTAATATATTAATTATGTAAGTAAAATTGTTAGTTCCAATTTTGGCCACGCCCATTTTCTTTCCGCACAGACTATAGAAATTGATTATTAGCGCAAATTTCAGGCCATGGAGCTTTATAGACATTACCCATCATGTAAATATTTAAAATGTATTAAAAGTGTCGAGGTATTAGACGGGCTCGGTGAAATTTTGTTGAATTCAACAAGGCGACGTGTTTATCAAATAATTCTGTTTATTCAGCGAGTTTGATACGGTGGGCAATAGAAAATTCTATGATTTTGTAGATATACACCACTATTTTTTAATTAGTACAAATTTAACATGGCACTAAGTATCTTTAACTGATCATATTTATGTAGTTAAAAAATAAATCCCAAAACTGTCCACAAAAATACGTAATAATTGGTAAATGCATAACAAAGACTATGACCAACCCGCGTACTATGAGTAGTAACAGTAGTAAACTGCTCCATTGATAAATTCCCCCCTGTCCCTCTGCGCCTGCGCCGCACCCCGATGCGACAAACAGTGCTAAATTGCTAGCGGAAGTGAGCGCATCCATTTTTTCGCTGCAACAGTTAATTGTTTGTCTACGTTTTCCCGACGCGATGGCTTATCAGTTCACATCAAGGGAGTATGTAGCTATGCTTCGTGCGTACTTTTTGAGTGGAGGAATCGCGAGTGCAGCTCTGTACCCATGGACATCTTTTTGTGAGTGTACAAAACTGAGCCGGTTAGTGTCGAACAATTAAAACAGCGCATATTGGACGCTTTTGACGAAGTGAAAAGACAGAAGCGTACTTATCTGCTTGACCGCGCAAAGTGACTATTGTCCCTTTTTTGGACAAACAGATGAGCGCGTAAACTGTAATTTCTCCCACGCTTTTCCGCTGCGCACTTATCTGTTTGTGGAACTCGGATAACTTAACCGATTGCGGTATGTTGCATATCAATAGACACGTAATTAAATGAGCTTTTCAATGATATAAATTAAAACCATATAATATGGTTGAAGCCCACGCAAGGGCAGTATAAAGTGAAAATAAGAAATTTTTTCCCGTCATTTTTGAGCGCGATTTTATATTTCTGACATATTCCTTTTTCTCGTCGTTTTTTATTATGTATTATATAAGTATTATACACAGTTAGAAAGGTTATTTATTTTTAGAGGAAATAAATATAATGTAAAGAAACATTTAAATATTAATTGAACATAAAAAAATAAAACAACGTTTTTTTTTAATTGGCGCCAATTTTTATATTTTATTTTTTTAAATACCGTTTTATGTTATATATCCGATTCAAACCTAGATAACTTCTTTCCAACTAGATTTACAAGTATAAAAACCAATTCTGATAAGAATCTGATAAGAATTATTTTTATTGGAATCTGCACAGGTGTTTACTTTTTCCCGCCAAAAAAACTGAAGTTCCCGCCAAAATTTGCGATAGCTAATATCTTATAAATAATATGAGTATTATATATTTTATCAAACGTTTATTTATATACTCATAATAAAATAATAATACAACGCATAAATGTAACCTTATATACATACATATGTATTTAAACTGTTTTACATAAAATAAAAAAAAACCGTTTGAACGATAATTTTTTGTCTAGAATTAAAGTAATACACAATATTTATTTATTTTTTTGATGTAACTTCATAATTAATCAGTGAATTTACAATTAAAACATAAAAGTATCATATATAACTACATAATTTGTTTACAATTATGTTTTTAATCCATAATTACACCCCGCGCGCGGAATGCAAAGTCAGCGAAATATTTTTTTTTTCAAATGCTTACATCTAAATATTTTTTAAGCAAGTATTGCTATACCTTATTTTATTACATAGATAATATCACCAGGTATATGAGACAACAAAAACAAGCAATTTTCAGCTAATACTTTTATTATGATAAACAAAAGTGTCGAGTAAGTCGTTAAAGACGACATTGTTTACGTTACGGCCGCTCGCCTAAAGTAAACATTTCATTCAAACGTAATTTGTTTCGTACTATTAGAATGAGTCATTCATTAGGTTGCAGAAAAATCAAACACCACTCCTCTCACGTTATTAACAATCGAACAAAAACTAATTTATTGAGCGCGCCCGTCTTCAAGTGGCGGCGCGCGCTTGAAATTTGTCGATGCTGAGTAAGCACTTAAAAATGTTGAGAGGACAAGCGATTATCTCGTTAAAAAACAATTTAATACGTGCCCGTCTGTGTATTGACAAAGGTGGTGGACATTTCGAAGGACAATGGAAATACTACACTTGTAAGTTTAGTAAATAATACCTACTAAAGTAAATAATAATTTGATGCGGGCGGCTCAAAATCGGTCTGTGTGGAGAACCTTGATGGAGGCCTATGTCCAGCAGTGGACGTCTCTAGGCTAAAATAATATTTGTAAATAGCAGATAATTCTAACTTCATAAATACGCCAAAATTACTCTTTTCTTTTATTACAGAATACCTTCTTTTATTTTGATATTTGTTTGCTATATACCTCCGTATTTAATTACTTGTAAAACGGTAAATTTTGTCGGTCCTAAGGTCGGATGAAATATGAAGGAGAGGGTAGAAGTTAAATAATTAAAAAGTAACTACCTACACTTATTATTTTGCTTCATTTTATTGTCTAAGGCTACCTACATTATAAGTGCGTCGGAAATAATGCGTATGATTAGGACGGAAAGTAAGTACTATCAATAGTATCAATTTAGTAGTGAATGAATTGTAAAATATGTCTATGATTTAGGTGAGATTTTCTACAAAAAACAAATGATTATAACTTTGCTATTTATAGATATTATGAAATTGTTACGTCACATATATGATAATTATGTCTTCGCTAATATAGGTCCTTAAAGATTTTGTACTAATTAAAAAGTAGTGGTGTATAGTGGGTTTATGGTAATTATATTATGAACTGTTGCTGAATTTGCTGCTTGGCACTAACCAGGGGTCTGCGGACCTATACCATCCCGAATTTCTTTTTTCTTTTTTTTTGTAGGTGTAAGTGCTTTAAAGTAGTACCTTTTTATGTATCATTAATAGTTTAAGCAGCGCACGCGATGAAAGACATTTTTCATGTTTTTGTAGGGATCCCTAACATTTTAAAGAAATAAATATATATAGCCTATATTACGAATGGATACCGTCGCATTATAATGGCGAAAGAATTTTTTAAATCGGTCCTGTACTTTTTTAGTTAGTTCGTTACAAGCATACAAAAATACAAATCTTTCCTCTTTACTATATTAGTATAGATAACATATAATGAATTATAAAAATACAACCATTATGCCCACCACTACCTTCTAGTTACAGGTCTTTGAAAGAAAAAGTTCTAAGGTCTATAACTGGGAGATGGAGTGAGTGGTTTAGGTAAAAATGATTTTTACCGACCTGATGTTAATAACATAATTACAGTTAGTCGCGTCATTTCGCTTTCATTTAAGATATCACCCATCATGATAAATTAAATATAATTGTCAAGTTTTGGCACACTCTTTAGATTCAAAATTTACGTTTAACAAGCAGAAGTCGCTGTATCAATATATAGAATCTAAATTAAGGGAGGGCGATATACGGGGCGCTTCTAGACTCCTTTTCAGTAGCGATGTGGTGGCGCCTTGCTCACCAGACACGCTTGCGGGTCTGAAGAGCAAGCATCCAGCGCCTATTAATGATCTCTCTTTACCTGAAGCTCCCGACAGGGAATCAGAACATCTGATCACCACAGCCAAGGACGTGTTAGCAGCGGTTGGCTCCTTCCGGAGTGGCTCGGCAGGTGGCCTCGATGCACTGACGCCCCAGCACCTGAAAGACCTTGTGTGTGCCAGTGCTGGGGTGGCTGGCGATACACTTCTGAGGGAGTTGACTGCGCTAATAAATATTATGCTCTCCGGTAATGTGGACGACGCCATCGTTGACATCTTGTATGGGGCGAACTTGTGCGCCCTTAACAAGAGGGATGGTGGTATACGTCCCATTGCCGTGGGTTGCACATATCGGCGTATAGCAGCCAAGATATGCTGTAAATTTTACAGCAGGGAGCTTTCGGAAAAATTCCAACCCCTCCAACTAGGTTTTGGTTCCAAGGGGGGTTGCGAGGCTGCTATACATGCCCTTTCTACGTACCTTGGAAGTGGTGATGGAGAGGTCATTTTGAAGGTTGACTTGAAAAACGCCTTCAATTCAGTGAATAGGGACACTTTGTTGGCACAAGCAAAATTAGAAACCCCTAAAATTTTTAAATTTCTTTGGCAATGTTACAGGTACCTCACAAAATAATTATATCAGGATAAGCTTTTGGAATCAGCAGTTGGGTGTCAACAAGGTGACCCTCTTGGACCAGTCATTTTTAGTTTAGCAATACACCCCATTATTCGGCAAGTAAATTCTAAATTTAATGTATGGTTTTTAGATGACGGGACCCTAGGAGGGGATCCAGATATTGTATTACAAGATTTAGCTCTTCTTAAAAATAAATTCACATCTATTGGCTTGGAACTAAATTCTAGTAAATGTGAGCTGTTTATCAAAGAAATATAACCTAAGGCATAGAAGTAACACTAATTAACAACAGCGGTTGCTATGATTTATATCTTCTTTCTAATGGCACATGCAGTATGATAGAAAGAGCTGTCGATAGGTTTAGCAGCACGCTCTTATAGCAGCCGCGTGGTAGGCAAACAGTAGACAAAACATAGAGTTAGGAAACCGAGTGTTGTTCGTAACAGTGATGATTTATCGATAAATATTTTTGGTCAAATGTCTAACTTTTGTATGTGTCGATATATTTAAGCCGTAGAAGTAAACAACTAAAATATTGAAATTGTAGTTTTTGCTGTCGACGCAGGACAGTGCTTTGCAAAGACTTGCCAGACAGATAGTACTAAAATAATTCACGTGTTTAATTGTTCGTTTTAGCCATAAAATCTATTGACAAAAAGTATTCATAAACTAATGAGCGATGCGTGGCGATGAGATGCTAAGAAACTGTCACTTAGATTGTATTGTACGAATTATACCAGATTGGCTAATGCGGCACGGCAGGCTTTGGCAATTTGTTTGCGTCGCATCATATCACGTTGCTTGCTATCGCTAACGTTGGACACTGCTCGATTTTTTTAGAGTTGTAGGTAATCCGACTGCCACGCCGAAGCTTGCGGGTTTGATTCCCGCTCAAGTCAAACATTTGTGTGCATGAATATGGATGTTTGTCTTGGTCTGGATGGTACTTTGTATAATATGTAATATATTTACAGAAAAGTATATATGCATGTTTATCGATTGTCTAGTACTCGCAGTACAAGATATGCTTAGTTTGGGACCAGATAATAATGTTGTGTGAATGTGAAAGAATATTATATTTTATGGTAGAATATTATGTAGCGGACTACAAGGCAAGACGTCTTTGATCAGTCAGGATAGCACTAATATGATAAATAATATAGAAGTAGGTAGATTAATTAAAATCGTTGTAATTATTATATTTTATTAATATGTTCAAACTAAAATTACACACGTTTTGTTTAGCTTTGGATAAATAATTCTACTGCAGAGCTTTCGGTTTTAAACGACGCCAGGTGCTTTCTGTCTTTAAAAACAGTCTTTCTCAAAATGACGTGAACAAATACGGTGGTACTTCTGCTAAATCAAACTAGGCCGTCCAACGGCATTTATCCAACGTTTTCTTGTGACGTCATTAATAGGCAACCTGTAATATAAAACACCTTCTTAATAATAAAAAATGCTACTCACATCCCTAATCCATCTACTATTTTATAGATGCAAAAATGTAAGCCTACACACACGCGTACACTGGAAAACTTGGCTTTAGGTTAATAGACGCTACTTTTAAGGTAGGTATCTAAGTAAATTATGTACATTAAACTGCGCTTACTATCAAACGCGTGATAGAAAATTAGACCGCTGGACGTCTTTGTTTATTGCCAACTTAGCAACCGCGGCTACCCGCTGTCGCTTCCAGCGACAGTTTTACATTCATGTCCGATAGTTAGTTTCCGTATTTATCCCTCAATGAAAAAACATCGATATCTCCTTTCACTGTCAAATCCCATCACTAAGGGCCGATTTTTCAATCCTCAGATAAACAACCAGATAGTATTTATTCTAAGGATAGCGTAATATTGCGTTTTTCAATGGTCAGATAGGGTTTATTCGTCGAATAACTCACCAAACTAAAGAATAAATTTAACAGTCCGATCCTCGGTCAGATAACCGCTTATCTGACTGTTAAGTTGACGTTGAGATACATTTGGTTGGATTTTGGGCGTGGTATATATTACGAAATATGGAAAATATGGTCATTTTTCATATTTTTGACGACGCAACAATCGAAGAGGAGGCTATTATAAACGAATAGGTATATTAATCGACCTAGAAGGTGATAAAGAATTGTAAGACCGCGGGGCGATCATTTTAATACCTATAGTCAATGACGTATTATAATATAGACGCGCCATACTCCCACAAAGCGGCTCTGAAAAACGGCTACAAATACCAAATAATATCTTGTATGAATTAACAATGAGAAAGTAAATAAATACTAGTATAGGGGACACCTGTTGTTAAAGAGAGATAATTTTAGTGGTTTTTTAAATTTTTACACACAAATTATTGTTACGGAGCGTACTATCACAACACAAGTTCGCGCGTAACTAAACGGAATGGCGGCAATTGCCTTCTTTTCAGTTTGCCATTTCAATGTGCGGGCAACGCATTTATAGTTTTTATATATCTTTGCCTATAGTGGATTCACTGGAGAGCTGATATTATGAAATAGTGAACCAAATCAGATGTAGCATGTATTTCAAACATTTATTATACCTACTACACACATTTATGGCATAAACATACAGACTTATATTTTCAAAAACGAATTACAACTTAAATACCTAGGTACTAACTCACTATTTCACTAAAGACTAATTTACAATTATTCAGCTACCAAAATTTACATCATGATACTATTTAAACAGTAATATATTGTTACGTTCATAAGCCCAAAATTCTTTCTTTGGTCATGCTGGGAGCGTTGGCTCGTTTTTGAAGAGGCGATTTCTTAGACTCTCGTATTTAAGCTTTAATTTTGGCACTAACGGTTATTTGTAGACACACCACATGAATTAGAAGCACTTTCTATCTTTCCACGCACATCCTTGCCTTGTCCTGATTAGTTACCGCATCAGTCGTTTTAATTTCTATATATACTTGTGTTTTTCTATTAAACTTACTAGTACCTAGTTGAATGTCTTTAAACTCGCATTCAAATTTCAGGAACGCTGTCTCTTTTTAATCATGGAATTGTTATTATAATATAATTTGATTGAAAACGAACAGCATAACACAAATTCCGCTAAAATACCACAATCCTACATAAACATACATTGACAAACATGACCCCGAAATAATGACAACCATCATTTTGACAGTTGGAGTGGGACAGGCAATAAAGCTTCTATTTCCTGTCCTGCTCTAATTTCCTATTCTGCTCTTACATGCACTTTTCTGATATATTTGTTTCACCTCTCTGAAGTTAGTGACGGGTACGACGATGTTATTCGGTCAGATAGTTGCCCACGGAATAAAAGACTATTGAAAAATTGACATAAGTTTAACGGACTGTTATACAGCCCAATAAATTTATCAGTGGAATAGTTATTCATCTCTTTATCCGAGGATTTAAAAATCGGCCCTAAAGATACTATGTATCTGCCACTATTTTATAAAAGATAAGTTGCTAAATTATTAGCATATAATATACAAAATGACACAGGTACATGTAGGGTATCCAAGAATTTAGTTTCTGTAAATAGTTCCTATCCTTATAATTCTTCTATTGAGAATACTGACACAAGTTCTTTAAACTTAAGAACAGGACAAAGGGTAGACATATTGAACTGACTGTAGCACATCAAAACATACAAGATCTATCTGGCAAGGATTTAGAATTAGGTTTATATTTAGAAAATCATAGTATTAAAGTTATGTGCATTACGGAACACTGGCTTAAAGAATACCAGATTAAATTCATAAATAACACACAATACACAGTACACAGTGCCTTCTCTAGGAAACAAGCTATTCATGGTGGATCATTGATTATTGTTTCAAACAGTTTAACATGTAAAGAACGGAAAGACATAGCTAGCTTGTCTATAGAACGCACGGTGGAACTGTCATGCATTGAGCTTGAGCAGCATATTATTATATGTGTATATCGTCCTCCATTAAGTGACTTTAATTTGTTTGAATCTGTTA
Organism: Euclidia mi; assembly: GCA_944739405.2. Taxonomy (NCBI): domain Eukaryota; kingdom Metazoa; phylum Arthropoda; class Insecta; order Lepidoptera; family Erebidae; genus Euclidia; species Euclidia mi. Next base: position 16,983,869 of record OX123197.2, read on the forward strand.
TGGAAGATGCAATTAGTAAAATTAGGAGCAATAAGAAAGGGATTATAGTTTGTGGTGATTTTAATGTTAACATTCTTGAAAATTCAATAATGACTTGTAGATTTTTAAACCTTTTTAGATCATTTAATTTGAAAAATTTATAGGCGTTTAATATGCCTCTGCCTACCCCTTCGTGGAAACAGGCGTGAGTCTATGTATGTATGTGTATGTGTATTTCTTGAACCAACTAGAATCACAGCAACATCTTTCACCTGTCTTGATAACATATTTAGTAATTGTATTGTTTCAGATAGAGTAGTTACTTCTGAATTAACTTCGGATTACTGTGGTCAATTAGCTAGGTTTCCATATTACAATGATAGCATCGTACAGAGAGTGTTGGTTAGGCCATTACCTAGGCATAAGTTTAATGAATTCCGGAATAAAGTATTGATTGGAATGAATACTATGAATCCTGACTTAATAGAAATAGATTCGCCAAATAAGAATTTAAACAATTTATTTAATATAGTTAATAACACGTTTCAGAATACTTTTAAGACTAAGGAGAAAGTAATTAAGGAATCTCGAGCTTTTAATGAGTGGGCTACTGCGGGTATTTACAAAAGCAGAGCAAAAATGTATGAGTTGTATGGTATGAAAAAATACAATTCTGATTTAAACTTCACTGAGTATGTTAGGAATTATTCTAAAATATTTAAAAGAGTGTGCAATACAGCTAAAGCTATATTCGTTAGGAATAAAATTAAACAATCTTCGAATAAAGTTAAGGCAACCTGGCGAGCTATTAATGAAACACCAGGTAAGACAACATTAAGAAGTAATAGTTTTAGTCTTCTTGATAATGATAAATTAATTCATAATGATGAAGAAGTCGCACACACATTTAATAACTTTTTTGCTAGCATACCACTTACTACTACTAGAGAATTAAAATCATCAGCTATAGTCGCAGAAAACCTATTAGAGTCAAGTGTAGGAAAATGTGAAGTAATATTTAAATTTCATAGTATTAGTTCTACCGATATTATAAATACTTTTAAGTCTTTAGAGTCTAAAAATACAGGTGATCTCTGGGGCATGTCTGTTAATGTTTTGACAAGTATAATTGATGTAGTGGCTCCTTATTTAAGCAACTTATTCAATAAGTGTATTAAATCTGGCAGTTTTCCAGATCTTATGAAACATAGTAGAATAATATCTCTGTTCAAATCCGGCAATAAGACTGATCCTAGTAATTATAGGCCAATATGGATACTACCTGCTTTTAGCAAGATTTTTGAAAAGATCATACTCAAGCAACTACTAAGACATTTTAATCAAAACAGCCTCCTTCATAGTGAGCAATATGGTTTTACGAAGGGTCTTTCGACAACAGATGCAGGAGTAGCGTTACTCAAACATATCTACAGTGCTTGGGAGAATTCCCAAAATGCTGTTGGTGTGTTCTGCGACCTTTCGAAAGCATTCGATTGTGTCTGCCATGAGACGCTCTTGTGCAAGCTTAGACATTACGGCGTCCAGACTAAAGCATTGGATGTCATTAAATCGTACTTAAGTGACAGGATCCAATGTGTTGAAATAAATGGCTCAAAATCCAGTGGCTTACCTGTTGATTTAGGAGTGCCACAGGGCAGCATCCTAGGGCCTTTCTTGTTTCTTGTTTACATAAATGATTTACCTTTTTACTTGAGAAACATTTGTGACGTTGTACTGTTTGCTGACGATACTTCTTTGATATTTAAAGAAGATAGAAATAAGGAACACTTTAACGAAATAAACAGTGCACTCATTCAAGTGACTAAGGGCCGATTTTTCAATCCTCAGATAAACAACCAGATAGTATTTATTCTGAGGATAGCGTAATATTGCGTTTTTCAATGGTCAGATAGGGTTTATTCGTCGAATAAATGACCAAACTAAGGAATAAATTTAACTGCCCGATCCTCGGTCAGATAACCGTTTATTTGACTGTTAAGTTGACGTTGAGATACATTTGGTTGGATTTGGGCGTGGTATATATTACGAAATATGGAAAATATTGTCATTTATATATTTTTGACGACGCAACAATCGAAGAGGAGGCTATTATAAACGAATAGGTATATTAATCGACCTAGAAGGTGATACAGAATTGTAAGACCGCGGGGCGATCATTTTAATACCTATATTGGATTCAATGGAGAGCTGATATTATGAAATAGTGAAACAAATCAGATAGCATGCATTTCAAACATTTATTATACCTAATACACACATTTATGGCATACAAATACAGACTTATATTTTCAAAAACGAATAACAACTTAAATACCTAGGTACTAACTCACTATTTCACTAAAGACTAATTTACAATTATTCAACTACCAAAATTTACATCATAATACATTATTACGTACCGTAACAGTAATATATTATTACGTTCATAAGTCTTAAATGGTACTTAAATGTAAAGGTGACCTGTTATGTTAAAACAGATGCCCAAAATTCTTTCTTTGGTCATGCTGGGAGCGTTAGCTCGTTTTTGAAGAGACGATTTCTTAGACCCTCGTATTTAAGCTTTAATTTTTGGCACTAACGGTTATTTGTATACACACCACATGAATCAGAAGCACTTTCTATCTTTCCACGCAAATTCCTTGTCCTGATTAGTTACCGCATCAGTCGTTTTAATTTCTATAATAAGTATACTTGTATTTTCTATTAAAATTACTAGTAGTTGAATGTCTTTAATCTCGCATTCAAATTTGAGGAACGCTGGCATTGTTATTATAATATAATTTGATTGAAAACGAACAGCACAACACTCACAAATTCCGCGAAAATACCAGTCCAAACATACATAAACAAACAGAGCCCCGAAATAATGAAAACCATCATTTTGACAGTTAGAGCAGGACAGGCAATAAAGCTTCTGTTTCCTGTCCTGCTCTAATTTCCTGTTCTGCTCTTACATGCACTTTTCTGATATATTTGTTTCACCTCTCTGAAGTTAGTGACGGGTACGATGACGTTATTCGGTCAGATAGTTGCCCACGGAATAAAAGACTATTGAAAAATTGACACAAGTTTAACGGACAGTTAAACAGTCCAATAAATTTATCAGTGGAATAGTTATTCATCTCTTTATCTGAGGATTGAAAAATCGGCCCTAAATGGTTTAATGTAAACAATCTAGTACTGAACGCCAAAAAAACAAAATGTGTTAAGTTTGCTCTGCCTAATGTCAGAAACCTTGGTCCTAACATAGTTTTAAATGACGATGTACTCGAAACAACTGAATCCACATTATTTCTAGGATTAACACTTGATTCGAAGTTACAATGGGGTGCGCATGTTACATATCTCTCAGGGAAACTTAGCTCAGCTGCTTATGCCGTTAAGAAGGTTCGTAGGTTGACCGATGTCGATACGGCTAGATTGGGCTTCGTTTATTTTAGTTATTTTCATAGTGTTATGTCATATGGCATATTGTTATGGGGTAGAGCTGCTGATATCCAAAATATTTTTATATTGCAGAAACGGGCAGTTAGGGCCATTTACCAGTTAAAGACAAGAGTCTCACTCAAAGAAAAATTTAAAACTATTGTTATTCTTACTGTAGCGTCACAATATATTTATGCCAGTGTTATTATGCATGTAAGACTAAACATAAATTCTTATAAAATGAATAGTGACAGACACAATATCAATACTAGAAATAGACATAAATTATGTGTTCCGTATTTTCGTTTGCACAAAACGCATAGCTCTTTTATTGGGCTCAGTATTCGCATATACAATAAATTACCAACTTATATTTTAGACTTGCCATTAAGTTCGTTTCAGGCAGAAGTTAAAAAGAATCTTATAAATAAGGCATATTACAGTTTGAAGGATTATTTTGATGACACGAGCGCTTGGAAGTAGTTGTTCGCTTTTGACTAGGTCAATAATTAGTAGTTTTATTTTATAGTGTAGTTAATTACGATATTCTCATTTCATACTATATTTTGCATTCATGTTCCACACTTTCATTATAACTTTGCGGATTTGTAAAATGTGGGTAACTCGTGGTCATGGGCTAACTAATAGGTTGTCGATTGCTTTGGTTTCATAATACCGTTCCTTTCTGCTTCATTCACTTCTACCATAGTTCTGACCATGTTCGCGAATTGCCTACATTAAAAAAGACGTAAGTGGATGCTCCTGTTTCACCATATTTACTTTGGGAGGCTTACCATATGAACATCATTTACTGCTTGAGTATGATATCAATAGCTACTAAAAATTTTACTAGTAGATGTCTACAATGTGAAACAGTTGCAGCTCCTTACAAAAATAAAATGTACCACCATTATATTTGTTTGAAAAGAGTGGCCATGAGTTTTATTGCCCGTTCTTTCTCGTGGTTCTACCTATTGCATTGCGAACGTGGCAGTAAATGTAAATGTAGAATCATTAAGTAATTAACTTAAATTTTTGACGTTCATAAGCGTCACTTTGTGGCCTAGATGAATAAATGATTTTGATTTTGATTTTGAACAACCGACTTTAAAAACGGAAAAGTGAAAAATAATAAAGATTTAACATTAATTAAATACTACCTATTATTTATATGTGCTATTTACTAATTGGTTAGAAGTCGGTGCCAAATCAAATTTCAAAAGCCTTTAAATTAAAAAAGGCATTTCATAATTCACATGAATTCACATTCTGTTCAATACATTTTCGTATTAATTTTTTCATTATTCTTCTTATTAACTAAAGCTGCTTATAATAACACATAACATAACATATCTTCACGCCTTTTAACCCCGAAGGGGTAGGCAGAGGTGTATTACACACCCACACTTCGCCAGATATGTTTCGGTCCCAATGTAATAGGGGGCGAGCCTATTGCCATCTACCGGGCACATTTTTAAGCGAGCGATAATTAATATTTTTATTTTAATACACACATAACTTCGAAAAGTCATAGGTGTGTGCCCGGGGTAACTGGGGATCGAACCCGAGACCATCGTCTCGGCAGTCCGTTACGTACACCACTGGGCTATCGCCGCCTCTGCTTATAATATAAAGATCAAATTGCTCTTTATTAGGTTTATTTATGCATATTTATCTTTATATTAGTCATTTCATTATATTAATTTGCTCGTATTTATTTTTGATTAAAATATTAGGTATTATTTGTTTAAGGCTTGGCACCGACTTCAAACCTATTAGTAAGTAGCAAATATAAATAATAGGTAGTATTTAATTAATGTTAAATCTTTATTATTTTTCACTTTTCCGTTTTTGAAGTCGGTTGTTTTTAACGTAGTTATTTTTATCATATAATCAATTTAACCCTCATATTTCTGCATATTAAAGTAGTTCAGCGATAGCTTAGTATGTTCGATACTCTGCTGGTGTAATATATTAATCGAATCCTATGGCAAATAGGTCCAATTTATTTTTCACCCTGTTATGTCATTGTCAATGTAAAATTATTAATAAAATTATTGATGTCAAAAAATAAAATAAAATCCTTATATTGCCATGTCAAATTGTATAACATCAAGTTATGTTCATGAATATGTCTATTCATCATAGCATTTAAACTATAAGCATAAGGCAAAGTCATACTAATTTTGCAATCATATGTTCTGTGAAGCGATAACATAACTTCTGTTAAATTAATTATATCTTTTTTAGTCACCATTTGACTATCACCGTATGAGATAATTATTGTGGACTCCCTATCAAATATTGTTGTATTTAATTTATCAATTAGATGTGAAAAAGAAGACTCTGGATAGCAATAATTAATAATATTGTGTTGTTTCAATTCACAATTTATTAAACTACCTAAGCCTAAACCTAACCTATCAGAGAACATATAAACTTTATTTGTGCCATTCCTACCTAAGGAAGACCTATTTGTTGTATTATTTGTTAAATAATAACTTTTGTCAATATCAAAAATATTCTGAGACTCACAACTGCTTGATTTTATGCTATTTAGGCAAGCATTGGTGTTTGTCAAAGCTTTCACATACTCAAGATTTTGCCTACCTACCTGAGCTATCTCATCATATTTCCTAATATTATCCTGAACCTCATTTTGATATTGGGTGTTCATCCTATCTATTTGAGACTGTAAAGAGGTAATTTGACCTTTGAGATCCCTAGTATGTTGATCATACAGCATTTTACTATTTATCAACTCTGTGTTGTACTTTTCTAAGTCTAATAACAATTCTGAACGCTCAGAAACTAAAACTTGATATTACTGGGATGTTACTTTATTTTTCTTGTGTTGTTTTAGGCTAAAGATTAGTTTCCTAATGTGTTTGTTTAGTTTATTATATTTTCTATGTCGTTTCAGGCCACTTGCGTTTAATTTAAATGGTTTAGTAGATCTGTGACCTAAGCTAGTACCTACAACCTCTGTATAAAGGTTTTGAGTTTTTCTACTGTTTAATTCCTCAACAGTCTGTTCTAGGGATTTAATATTTATTATAGATTGTTCTAAACAGCATTCAAGTTCCCTAATGCGACTCATAGACCATGAATGGCCATCATTGCTAGCGGTCAATAAATGTATTTCCTCCTGTAACCTGTCTCGCTGGGCCAGTGTGTCCATATACTCAATATGGAGTTCTGCGAGCTGAGCCTTCAGGTTGGAAACCCTATCGTTGACAATCCTGATGTCCTCTTCACAGTCTGCACGCTCCTTCAGTAGGTGTATATTCTCCTCCTGGCACTTCTTTAATTCTATCAAGGTTATTCTCAGCTTGTTCTCTAGATCCTTCGCTGTGGCCTTCCGGGTCATCATAGTGCTCATTGTGGAATGGCTCATAGCCAAGGATATGCCAAACACCTATGGACAGAAAGATAAACAAGATGTCAGAAAAGAGATAAGTCAGTAATGAGTAGGAGTTTATAGAAATAGATAAATAAATAAATATATTTACTTATTTAAATAAATATTTATAGCTAGAAGGACAGAAGACAAATAACAGAAAAGGAAAAATATTATTGAAAGTAAAGGTGTTATTCAATTTTTAATTAATTAGGCAAAATATGTAGGTAGTAAATGAAAAATAAAATCTTGGCAAATTTACTAATTTGTATCAATTTTTATATTATATTACTTATAAAGATATTATATATAGGGGCCTTGTTAAAGATATAAACACTTAAATAAATGTGAAGTGTAAGTGTAGCAGGTGTTTGAATGGGGCGTTTGTTCAGTCTTCGATTTTGCTTCCACGTCTCGTCAAGCAAAAGGAGACAGAAACTGTGCCAGTGTGTGATGGACGAAGCTCACGTTGGTGTGAGCCGAGTAAATGTGTGATGAGGAGTGTAAGTTAATAAGTAAGATACTCCCCGGGCTTAAAGATGATTTCAAATCCGTCCGTTGACACCTGGTAGTAGATCTGTCCGCCAAAAACTGTTCGTATCGAGGTTTCAAACACCAAACTCAATGTCTTTCACAATTTTATGCACAGTATGATAACATAAATGATATTTAAGCATTTAATATTCATTTAAAATAAAATAAAACTTTTAAAATTACAGAGCTGTTTTTAACGTAGTTATTTTTATTTAATACTTTTTAGTGAACCTATTGTTGTATTGTCAACTAGTTATAGGTAGACCTACAAAAGGTGCTGCACGCCTTAAAATATAGATCTCAAGAAACGGGAACGGATAAAAGTAGTCGTCTCTGTAAAAATGCTCTTCGGGACACAGTTTTACGTTCTTGTGAGACTATTAAAGATCCTGACAGGCCAGGAAAGCATATATGAAATCACGTTAACGTCAAGAAACTCTTAAACAGTATAATTCTAGACTCGGTAAGATCCAAGAGCGTCTAGCGAATGAGTCTTTTAAGCAGAGAGCTAATAGACTTGGTCTCATTAATAATCGACAAATCATGGCATTACCGCATGATTTACGTCTTTGAAGTCACCCTTATCATCATTGTTCAATTCAAATAGATTTTTGTAATTACTGAGTTCGTATGGCCACCTTCTGACTCCTTCATCGGACGAGAACGAGCCCAAACTCTATAAAATTTTAGCAATTAATTACTGAGATCCTATATTATTCCTATGGCCACCTTTCGATTCCATCATCAGAGCAGCTCTATGTCATAATTACTTTTCATTGTCATCTAATTTAAATACGTAGGTATACAAAACCAGACACCTGATGTCTGACATATTTTTTTTTTATAGACTCACGCCTGTATCCCCAAAGGAGTAGGCAGAGGTGTAATATTACACCCACGTTTCCCATGAATTTTTAGGTCTCAAGTAATAGGGGGCGAGCCTATTGCCGTACCGGGCACATTACCAGACTCCGTGCTGCTACTGAAAATTTCCTAACGGAAAAAGCCAATAACGCTTTGCCCGACCCGGGAATCGAACCCGAGACCTCTCAATCCCACGTGCACATATATGCCGCGAGACCAACGAGGCAGTCTGTCCATTCCTTTTTGAAGTTTCTAGAATTTTCTAATATTTATTCGAAATATTTATATAATATTTTGATGATGCTGGCGCTGCTGCTGCATCGGCGGAAACCCTCAAACGGCGCAAATACGAGGCAGTCTGTCCATTCCTTTTTGAAGTTTCTAGAATTTTCTAATATTTATTCGAAATATTTATATAATATTTTGATGATGCTGGCGCTGCTGCTGCATCGGCGGAAACCCTCAAACGGCGCAAATACCTGGCTGGTAATTACGTTTTTGAGCCGTTCGGGGTCGAAACGCTGGGGTCATGGGGCCCTAGTGCACGCGCTTTATACAAAGAAATCGCCAGAAGGCTGATCGATGCTTCCCGTGAGCAGAGGGCTGGTTTATATCTCGCTGAGAGAATAAGCATTGCCATTCAACGTGGCAATGCTGCCAGCCTTCTGAGCACGCTACCGCTCGACAGCGTTGCGGAGGAATTTAATTTTTTATTATATTTTATTTACTTTTCTTTTCATACTTTTGCTTTCTTATAGTTTAGTTATATAATTAGTTTTATTTTATTGTACATTATAATGTTAATCCTACTTATAGACCAATTTGTCCGTGTGGTGACGGATTAAGAATACGGAATGTCACCACCCCATATCATCCCATGGGTGTCGTAAGAGCCGACAGAGGGAGCATATTATGCAGAGAACAACACTGCAAGAGAAGGAAAACTTGATACAAACCCTATACCAACCCGTTTGGCCAGCGTGGTATAGTAGGCCAATTCCTTCTTTCAAAGGAGAGGCCTAGTCCAGCAGTGGACTATTTAGGCTGATGTGATGATGATGATGATGATGACCAATTATACTTTAGTTTATTTAAAGTCTACCTAAGATAAAAAAAAAATATATTAATAATATATTTGCCAAATATTCATAAACATTTGAGACGGAGGATCTCAGGTAGGATGTCGGGGTTCAAGAGAAACACTGCTAGGCTGAACAGGTTCTTTATTATGTCTCACTACCGCTTACATACAGTATGACCGAACTATAATATATTTGCCAAAAAAAATATATTAATAATATATTTGCCAAATATTCATAAACATTTGAGACGGAGGATCTCAGGTAGGATGTCGGGGTTCAAGAGAAACACTGCTAGGCTGAACAGGTTCTCTATTATGTCTCACTACCGCTTACATACAGTATGACCGAACTAGGTAAGCACTGGCCTGAGGGCTGGAGTGTAGACTCCTGCTGCTCTCCGACGCTCGCAGGGTAGCTGCTCGTAGGGTTGCCGATGAGCTTGCCAAGGTGCGCTACGCAAGCAGCTCTGTGGTCGAGGTTCAGGCTGAGCGGGGTGTCAGGCGGTGCAGCCGATGTGGGCCGAGCGGTCAGGCTCAGGCGTCCGTGGCCTGGCTGTAGGAGCTCGTAGGCAGGAACGGAGGCTTGGGTGGCAGCTGGCTAGTAGCGGCACGGCGCCAGCAGCTCGTGGCTTGTAGCCCGTAGGAAGAACGTAGCCCGTAGGAAGAACCCCAGCGGGACAGTAGAAGTAGGATAGTAATAATAGTAGGTAGTAATAGTCACTACAACCATCAGCGAGACGGTGTGTAGGGCAAGTGATCGACTTAGATCGCGCACCCATCTTATATAGATATAGGCCTATGACTCACAACTGCCTTTGGCTAGTGAACATGACCATATTTGGTTATATTGCGAACGGCTAAGCTGGCATTAAGCGCCTGCGAGATATTATAACGCAATACGTATAGTATTACGTTACACATTTTCCAAATTAAATAAAAACCAAAATCCACTTACTGTTATGACTGGGATTTGAACCCACGCCTTTAGAACGTAAAGCGGATGTATTATCTGCACGGCCATCGCCTTGTTATCAATTAGTGGCGAATTTAGCAAACACTTGACAGAGTGCTTACGTCATCTAACTTAAAACTGTCATTTCCAAATAATGAATGAAATAGTCTTCAAACCTTTTTGCTAATTATTATGTTTGACGACCGGCCAGTTTGTCGTGTAGACGTCAGTAGTCCTTGGTGACCGTAGTGATGACAATTTGACATTACACCAGCCGTCACAATTATTATTCATAGGAATTTCAGCCTTAAGGATAGGTGAAAGTGTGAAAGTAAATAAAAAAATGCTCATAAAATATAAACTACTGGGTACGCAGTAATATATATGTCAATGCTACTGGGCCTACATGAATCAAATTTTTATGGGACCAATTCGAAACTATTGCGCATCAAACAAAAAAAGAATTACGTAAATCGGTTCAGAAACCTCGGCGAAATCGGTGTACATAGATCGAAAAAAAAAATACCGGCCGAATTGAGAACCTCCTCCTTTTTTTTGTTTGAAGTCGGTTAAAAATAGGTTCTTCTAACAATAGGGTATTTGACTAAAAAAATCTAATTAGTCCGTCAGATAGATTTCCAAAAAATATTGGACACGTATATTTTCTTTAGTCACGTAAACAAAAAATGAAGACGACAAACTTCGCTGAAAACTCGTGTGACGTCACTTGCCAGTACACTTTTTACTGGCAAGTGACGTTACAAGCCCCCACTCTTAGGCGTTTCTCCATCTTTGATGCGTTTTATCTTCGTAATTTTTTACTGATTTGATAAAACAAAAAATACGTATCCAATATTTTTCGATAATTTAACTGACGGACTAATTAGATTTTTTTAGTCAAATACCCTATTTTCATCACTACGAAGATGAAACTCATTTAGTAGGTACATTAAATTTTACCAAAGTACCTATAATACTAGTTCAACAAATCAATCATCTTGTATTATTAACATCAGCTTTAAGCCTGTAACGCAAAATCGAATTGTAGTGAATGTAAATATCATAGACATTTTAATTTACAACACATCATGAAATTAACAGATGCGAACTGATTTCGAACAACTATGTACGATACAAATTATAAAGCCCTTGCTACTAAATTCAATAGATGCCAATCGAAGGAATAGTATAATAGATTGAGGTACTGGCTATATGAAGAGGCCATCCTTGGTACCGAAAAAATAATGGCGCTAAATAAACAGTGGTGTATTCCATGCTATAAGAATAATATTATATAAGTAGAGTGGGTTGGAAATAGGCAGGCAAATGTCACGTTGATAGAAAGTGAAAATACAAATCTTTGGCATAAGTGTTTCTTTTATTCTTTATATCTGTTAGGGATTTTTTGTAATATTCGCGCGAAGCTGTAAGGAAATAAAAAGAGAACCGAGTATACAATATGTGATACAATAAAATTTATTTCTCTTTCTATCGTGTTTTTCACTAGGTTGCCTAGTCTATGCACATAACACTTATATGTATTTCCGTGCAATGAACAATAACGTTAGTAAAGCATTAAATTAAACTGTCATCGTGACGTGGATGTGTGCCGAGCGCACTCGCTGCCAGTAATTACTTGTACCCGAATTGCTCCTAGTTTACCCGTTTATAATACCCACGTCACACGAATTAACAGTTTGATTGAAGTGCCGTGCTGTGTGGCCGCCACTTCTTCTACTTCTTTCATAGCTGGCATTATAATGGTTTCCAAATTACCGCTAGAAATAGTATTTAAATCCGATAAATTGTACATAGTTGTTTTGTTACCACAGCCTACAGTACTTATAATGTTAGGTATCGAAGGAGTTGTAGGACTTATCATTCGTCGTGGAAGCCTTTATAATACAACGGAAACGAACAGCTAATATTCGTATCAACGGATGGAATAAAACAATGTTTGTATTGTATTGAGGAATTCATATTAACGATGGCAAGGCGTTGTATTCTTAACCATCGATTTTTCGATGCGGTCGACGAGCTACAAAAGAAAACGCAATAATGCCTAGTTATCCACGTGGCTATGAAAGCTTTGAAATTTTTCTTTTTACCGAAGCCGCCTAAAACAATACGTCGCAATTTTTTATTCAACAAAAGTTTACTCGGAGAGCACTCAAACAAAGCGGTGAGTGGTATTGTCCCTAGCAGCGCGCCACAACCCAGGCTTAAAGGATCAAATACAATTTAACAAAAACTGCCAAAACATAATCGTAACGCTTTTGAAACAGAATAATACATTAGTCGGCAGCCAGCTCAAATAAAATTTATATGCTTTTATTCCTACGATACCAATTCCTACTTTAAGACCACTTTTCAGTAATAATTTGAATACAAAACCGCATGCCCCTAGAATACTTCAACCTCCAAAGCGAAATGGACTATAACTTGGCAGGCAGACCCTTATGCATATAAATTTATTCAATTGTGCAGAAATTGCAACGCTATATAAATAAAAATGAATAACTAAATTGGTCTGGGTAAGTCGACGTGACGTTTTATTTATGTTTCAAGCTCAAGTCAATGAATACAGATTTACATAATAGAAGCGCATTTCTTAACAATTTCGTGTGCCGATTCCAAGTGACGAATTGGCGGTTGTCAGTGTAGTACGTAGTTGGCGCCGTTGGCGGCGTTGGCGTCGTTCTCCGTCTCTCTTGCTCTCGTAGTTAAGATACACAGGAGGAACGTTCGTCTCTCTTGCATTCATAGAGACAGCTGTCACACACAAACTCACAGCGCGACTGCCACGTCGCCAAGCGGCAATTTGGCTCACAGAAAGTTTGTCTACAGAGCGCCCATAAGAAATGCGCGTCTATGAATAAATATCTATGCTCTATGCTCAAGTGTGATGACATTTGTAAATTGGCGAGCGCGGTGGAGCAGTCGAGATTTTTAAGTATTCAACGAGTATTGTTCAAATAAAGTAAAACATTTATGCATTACTATTAATAGAACTGCAAGCAGACAGTAATGTCTAGTTGCGGTCAATGTCTGGGGGACCAGACTACAAATAATAATGTCCAGCGTCACACGAGACACATCGTTATGTCCTATGTGTACTCGCTGCAGAGTGCTGCACGTGTCCACTTGACATTTATTATAAGAGGCGAAGAGAGTGTGGCGATATTTAATAATTAAAAGTACCGAGGAAGCGTGTTAAGAACCCTTTGAACGTGGAGAGCTTTCTTGATTTGAGCGCAACCTCAGCCTAAATTTACGAATTTCTATCAACTGGCTTAAGATTTTTTTAAAAAATCTGATAAATCGTTGCAATGAGAATAATATTATGCTAAACCGTTTAGTAGAGTGCTCAATATTACGTATACATAATATGTATATGGCTATGTACCTCGCACGTGTTCGCATTCACACGGATGCGTTTAAAACTGAAATCAGCGTTTTGTTGTTTGAGTTTCCTGTTTTATTTTCACTCATAGGCAGCAGAATCTGTTTAAACATATTAGCCATACATGTTTTATATAATAGGCGGCAAACGAGTAAACGGATCACCTAATGGTAAGCGATTACAGCCACCCATGTACACATGTAACAACAAAGGAGTCACAAATGCGTTTCCGTTTTTTGAGATGAAAAAAGAAATAGGAGGAGGAGCAGGATAAGGAAGAAGAAGGCGGTAGGGTCTTCAGCACTCTTACTCACCGAATGAAACGCAACAGTGTAGATACTGTTACTTTAAGTCGATATTCGTTGAGAGGGTAATACTATCCTTGTCGAGCTAACTCTACTACCCTAAGTTACGTTATATATACTCGCGTATACGTTATATATAAAATAGGAAATTTATTGGATACCCTAAATTTTCTATTTTTCCCATCGTCAGGTTTGCCAAAAGTTTCGATATTCTGGCTGGTACTATAGTCCACTGCCTTTTGTTTAATGGGACAAATACCACCTGGATGAAATATGTTTCAACTAAAAGCTTTTGGTGTGAGCATCAAAATTATGTCGGTGAAACGGTGTATGTGAATTAATATCTGTAGATATGAGAAATGTTCATATCGATAAAGTATCATGATTTAGTCGCAGCGAATGTCACAACGTAACGTATACTGTGCGACCGCTAGGTTTGCCCGAGTGCGCGCGCAGATTACTTAAGTTTCGTGTACTATATGGCGGTTGTCACTGACCACTGAGCTGGAAACGCTTGATCGTGCCTCGAGGTAATGTCTGTTGTTTGTGAAGTACGGTCACTGAATCTCTTACTTTTATACACTATAACTTTGCGTACTGCAGCAAGTCGTAACTAAAGGGTAGTCGTAACGGGCACACATTCATGCTTCGATGGATTTGCGTGTTTGTTATGTCAGTGTGTGAGTACGCACACATTTATCTAAGAAATCGACTTTAGCGCTGTTTGTTACGATATTTATCGAATGAAATGGGAACGGAATTTAGCTGGGCGAAGCTTTGAAAAGTTGATGAACTGTCGCCTTGAATGACTTTTATCAGAGTAACCGCGAACGAGGCCGCGTTTCGACGCCTCGTCTATAAGTCGATTATTGGTTAGTTTGACATTTAAATCTCAGCGTCTAAATTAACGTAGAGTTTTAATTACCACAGCGGAATAATTTAAGTATTATATTACGTTTATTTCTGAGAAACTTGATTATAATATCAGTATTATCCATCCAAGCATCATTATTGCTGTAATGAACAAACGTCTAAAATCGGATAAACGTTCAGTAGGACTGGCGAGAACTGGCATGGGAGAGAGGGAGGAAGGGGGTACTGCGGCGTCGGATCAAACAACAAAAGAATAACCTCCGCTGCGCTAAACACTTTCTGAGAAATTAAAATGTAATATTTGTTGAGCGAAGATGGCGGGTGCGAATACAACAAAGCGGCGCTGTTTAATTTCGCTTAATTGCGTTCTTAATCGGCGCGACCGCCTCTGACTCCAATTTATTAACAAACGAGATCACTATAATCTGGTAAGTGGCACAATGACGCAGCTAAGTTGTCGTGACGGAGGAATGCCGCTATCACTGTGCCTTCCTGTTTGTGAGTTTCATTTAGCTATGAGCCAGTTCAGGAATTTCGGAAGCGTTTATAGACATGGCTATGGGCTGAAATTTGATTTGTCTTATCTTTATAAGTATCGTATCAAATATCTACCCGGTATATTCCTGTGTCACGAGGTAGCAGCTACTGCTATGCACAAAGAGCGTTCGGCGAAACGATAACAAATATTTGTACAAAGCATCTACAAAACTTTGTGTGGCTTAGTGCTACGGCGTAGACCTACTTGGATATGCTTTGGCACAATGCTACGGCGTAGTGGTGTAACATACCCAGGAATGCAACAATCCGTTCCGACGAAAATCATAATGTTTTTTTGCCTTGAGTTAGGTTGTCGATATCTAAATACACTTTACTATTCCTAGCAATGAGTGATTGAAAAATTGTGGGCCAAAATAGCCCGCAGCTGCACTAACATAGCGTAATGCTAATGTGTCAGGCACGAGGCGCGCCGGCCCCACTCACGTGACTAATTAACCAAAAGACGCGATAAATTAATTACAACCTTCTAGGAACACTATTCGGCTGAATCATTATTTTCGTTACATCGGATAATTTAGTTGAAGCAAATAAAAGTGTTTACTTAGTTAATTATAGTGAGCTCGTTTCTGAACGGTACAAGTGAATTTATGGCAGGTCGACTGTCGAGCGCCGGCTGGATTCCTTGAACTGCTGCGCTAAATATCTGACGATTAAATATTATGTTACTTTTTTATGAACTACGAGTATTTCTATTTGAATAAATGCTAGGTATTTATATTCTGTTTGCCAATTTTATTACTAGATATATTTTTATTTTCAAATACTAATTATCTAATATGCAGTATCTATTTTTGGATGTATTGGAGTCTCAAATGGATACAATACATTGTAACTGACTGATTATGTAATCATTCACTAGTTGTGATGAGCGATGACTGAACTGATTTTAGAACGTTATAAGACTTTTCTATCTATTGGTCTTCTGATGTGATCTAAAATCATATCATAGAAAAGGACGATTATCTTTATCGTGGCTCGCGGCACAATTGGTCTTTCATATCCATATGTGTATTTAATAAAAATATATCTCTTGTAGTTAAACTTTCTACAAAATCCAAGAGAAACGAACTTATAACTGACGGTCCAGCCTTATTTCTTATTCCCGTCGGGGTAGGCAGAGACAACAGAACGCCACTTGCTCCTATCCTTACAAACCTCACGCGCTTCCTCTACACTCATTACTCTTTTCATACATGCTCGCCGGTATCAGGTACTTCGGACCTTTCCGTTTCTTAGGATGTCTCCAATTTGGTCGACGAATGTCCGACGAGGTCTGCCGCGACCGACTTGCCCACACGCATTTCTCTTATATATCTGATTCGTCATTCTTTCTTCACTCATTCGCTCCACGTGTCCAAACCACCTAAGCATTCCTTTCATTTTATTACGTGACAACAAAATTTCATATAATGGCGAAATGTGGGTGTAACATTACACCTCTGCCTACCCCATTCGAGGATACAGTCGTGAGTTTATAGAAAAAAACATTGTTAACATCTTGTAAAGTATTCGAGGTTCTTGACCGTTGTTGTTTAGGTGGTTTAGGCGAGAGGACAATGAAAAAGAACTAAACGACTCCCTAGACAACAACTAGCGTTTCAGAATAACTAAGTATTAATTTTGTTTGCTTTCGTTTATTGCCTTGCTCAGCAACATTGTCATATTATTTTCATAAATTCACGCTAATCTACAACACCCATACTGCCAATTGCCAAAGATTATGCTACTGGGTCGCGGGCTAAAATTACGCGCTAACCTCAATAATTGAATACCATGCAACCAGTAGAATATACTTATAGTATAATTATGAACATCACACCGCTGTACAATACCTGAATTGACATTTATGAATGAAATTCATGTTGACTTCACTTGATAGAAAACAACGTGCTGATGGTATAATAAATTTGTCATACATACCATGTGCCGTAGTTTTGACGACAAATTAAAACTACGGCACATTACGATATTCCGGCATTGAGCATTGTTGGAAGCGCCGTGATCACGGATACAGGCATAATTAACAGGTATATAAAGTGGGAGATCCTAAATATATCCTATATGCTGTGGTTCTCTACAAAATGTGATTACATACATACATACATAACGTCACGCCTTTTATCCCCGAAGGGGTAGGCCGAGGCAGTCGTATAGGGTTTGATGTCGAGTTTTCCGTCTCTACGCAAAGATGGTATTTGCATCGTGTTATCCCTTAGTCGCCTCTTACGACACCCACGGGAAGGTTGGTGGGGTGGTGACACTTGTATTCTATGCCGTCAACCACACGGCAAAATGTGATTATATGTAGTTAACATGTCCCTAGTTGTTGTGCTGTGGATGCGCATCGTTTTTCTACCTACAGACCATCATGGTGCAGGCACGCTGTATGTTGTTGCGTATCATAGCAGTGGCGTAATTTCGATGTGGCTGCGATGTGGTCAGTATCACACATGTGTTCCATAATGACTGCATAATCTAGTCCATGTGAATGGAACTCTTCATATTTAATACGTATCTATTAACATATATTACGTACTGATAATGAAAGAAGCGGTCTCAGTGAAATAAGCATTATTATATCATAAATTATTTTTTTAATTTTAGCGTTAACACAGTCTTATAATCTATACAGTCGTTTGACGAAAGCGTCTAGATGGGTCAATCGTCCGGGGGGGGCAAGAGGTGAGACGCGGAGAGAGCGGTACCAAACTGCGTATATCGCTTTTGTTCGTAGTTTGGTACAACTTTTTGGGGGCTGGCGCATGCTTGTTTTTTGTTCGTTACTTACTTATTTATTTGCTTATGAATATTAATTAAGATGGTGCATACGACGTTGCTATGAGACATTGCAAGTCTTCATGCCGCTTAAACATTTAAATATATAAGGATTTAAAAAATCTGCGATTTCATCAATTTACTATGCCGAAAAAAGGAAGTTTGATTAATTATAGTTAGGTATTTATATTATTTTTAAATGTACTAAGCTACTAATCTACTAACTTTTTACAATATCTCATGTCTGACCAACTCACAGAATAAAGTAGTAATTACTGTACGTAAACCAAATGGCAGACTTAAGAAAATGTGCGTTTTAAGGTAATATTCGATTCAAGTGTGATTTTGATTCACCCATTCATAAAATGACCGTGATGTCTATTGCTTTACCTTAACGTAGTTTGCACGAAACTAAATCCGCAAAAAACTTCATATCGATAACATAGGCTCTGCAAGCTGATCCCATGGTCACCCATCCATTAAACGACAGCTATGTCAATCACCTTATTTAAAATTGGTTTGTACGATAACGGCCTAGTATATCTGTTAAATGCTTCATATCCTTAACCGCGTCCCACGACACCTGCGGGATGAAATAGGTGCTAACTGACACTTTGTATTCAAAGCTATCAGCGCACGAAAAAATGCAAAGTGTTTTATAATAATTCATCATCATCATCGGCCCTTTATACAGCCCCACTGCTGGGCGCAGGCCTCTTTCCATTATGAGAAGGGTAAGGCCATAGTCCAACACGCTGGCCAAGTGCGGGTTGGCAGACTTCACATGTCTTTCAAGACCATTATGGAGAACTCGCAGACATACAGGTTTCCTCACGATTTTCTCCTTCACCGTTTAGCAAGAGATAATTAACAATTTAATACTCACATTACTCCGAAAAGTCATCGGTGCGCGCCGTGGATTCGAACCCGGACCCTCTGCGTAGCAGTCTGTCGGTCTCTCCACTAGGCTTTCGCTGCTTTTTATAATAATTATTTATCGTTAATTATTGTGATATAATAAACTAGAGGACGCCCGCAGCTACGCTCGCACATTTTTTTTAATTTAACTGTTTCTGCCCGATCCCGTAGGAATTTCATGAAATCCCTTCTTAGTGCACCTCTACGATCCTCAAGGAACATACATGCCAAATTTCAGCTTTCTGTGCCTTATAGATTTGGCTGTAGCTGTATTTGCTGTGTGTACATTATAATATCCATGTAGCGTAGCAATTGTAATGTTTTCTAAAATAAATAGACGGTGTTTGAATAAGTATTGTTTACATGTGGCAGCCCTAGCCTCCTTACACTTGTCTAAACGTTGTCGGCTTTTTCTACAAGATCAAAGGCGTCAAACTACTGTAAGTCTTTATACTGTGACGTAAGTATAACCTTTGTGTTACTATACAGGTAAATATAATCTTGTAAGATTATATTTACCTGTCTTGTAACTTGATGGAAAAGTTCTAGAGACGCGGCCACGCACCAGACTGACGCCGACGATCTTGTCGGCAAGCGGCTTGATGCGAGCGGCTCAAGATCGGTCTGCGGGAAGCGCTTTGCAGGTACCCTATGTCTAACAGTCAAAGTCTTCAGGCTGTGAATAAAAAGGATATATCTATATCTAAGGAATTTTATATATTCAATAGTGTAAATCCTTTTTTACAAAAAGCGTCACTTGATAATATGATTCTGGTTATGTTTCAGAGTTCGGTACACCTTAACGATTAAGAGTACAAAATGTGTTTCCGTAATTATTGACAATTACGGTAATACGTCTAAGTACCTTGTTGTCAAACAGATTTACAAAAATGTTTATTTTAAGCTAACCTTGGTGTCTGTCGCCGAGGTTTTTCTCAGAACCTCTCACGTAGATGATTGAAATTTGAGATAGTTGTTACAAACAGCTACGTGAAGACAGACAGGGGCTTTACAACAGAATAATTTTCTACTTAAGTGGTTAGTGTAGGCATGAGATTGGATGCCAATTGAACGAGCTTTGACGATGTTAGTAGTATCTCTATGTTTACACTGTTTTGTACATTTTAATTTGTAATGTGACGGAATAAATTGTTTTCTTTCATCCTTTGATCACGTATGATTGCCAGAATTACAACCACTACTTAATATTTGATGGCACGGGCTGTTTCCTCAACTCCACGTCTAGGCGTGTATTTTGCGTTACAACCACTACAAAATTATCTTCCTTTTCAATACACAATATTGATTGTCTAAGAGTATATGGTATCGGATGCTAGGGTCTTTTATGAATCCCATTATTTTTCTAATCAATCACTCAGTCGCGATCCTATTTTTACACCCACCATCTTGATCAATCTTAATTATTCAAACGATGGTCTTCTGTTAAAAATAACACCGAATTTCTGTATCGTAGGAGTCTTGTTTGTAACGTGTTGTTAACATACATTTTTATAGTAAAGTATTTGTTTAGCACAAGTGTTTACACAATATCGGAAAAATTAACTCTTAGCTTTCAAACTCATCGTAAAACTTAGTTATTATGTAGGTCACAAAATTGTAAAGAACCCCAAATGGAGGGTTTTCATGAAACCTTTTCATGAATTCTAGGATATTATAATAATTTGTAGTTATTTGTATACAATTTTATTATAAATCACGGGTAAAAATAATGTCATCATAATTTAAGTATTGTTATTGCGTTTGCGTCTAAGTTTTACACCTGGGAACCTACACTTTTCTTTTTAATCCTACTAATATTATAAATGTGAAAGTTTGTGAAAATGTATGTGTGAAGATGTATGTATGGATGGATGGATGGATGTATGGATGTTTGTTACTCTTTCACGCATAAACTACTGACCGGATTTGGATGAAACTTTACAGTAATATAGTTTTTATTTATTTATTTATAGACTCACGCCTGTATCCCCGAAGGGGTAGGCAGAGGTGTAATATTCCACCCACATTTCGCCACGAATTTTTAGGTCCCACGTAATAGGGGGCGAGCCTATTGCCGTACCGGGCACATTACCAGACTCCGAATATAGTTTATACATCAGAATAACACATAAGCTACAATTTATAAAGATTTTGTATAATAAATATAATAACTTCACGCTTTTATCCCCGAAAGGGTAGGTAGAGGTGTATTACACACCCACACTTCGCCAGTTATGTTGTATAATGTTGCCATAATATAAGGAAAAGTGTCAACTGAGTCGGCAAAAATCCTGAGCTCTGAAAGCTATCTTCGCGTGCGTTGCCTAAACCGTTAAACTTCATCATCATCAGCCTTTAACAGTCCACTGCTGGACTAGGCCTCTCCTTTGAAAGGAGGAAAACGTTTAACTTACTTGAAGATAATTATGTACGGTGATATTGTTTATCTTAAATAGTTCTAAAATGGTCCTAAACAAAAGTCCGCGGCAGCATTTATTTATTTGGGTCAAATTTAGTAATTGGAATTTTACCCCCTTCCTGACGACAGATTGATCTGATATTTGGTATACACTCTTAATCTTGATGACGATATAAGATAATATTTAAACGATTCTAAATCCAAGATGGCCGCCGATACACAATGCCGCCATTATGTATCGGCGGCATTCACACATCACATATTACTTCACAACAACCTCAATATGGGTATCGAATGTAAGGGCTTGATTGGTAAAATGGAGCTCACTATGAAACATTCAAAATGGTTGCCGCCACATAATGGCAGATTACATATTTTCCACAAATACCTCAATATGGGTATCAAATGAAAGGGATTGATTGGTAAAATGGAGCTCACTATGAAAAATCCAAGATAGCCGCAACCACAAAATGGCGGATTACCTATTTTCCACAAATACCTCAATATGACAGGGCTTGATTGGTAGAAAAGGGCTCACTATGAAAATAGAATGAGAAGTATGAACTAACAACAAAACTAAAGACTTGAAAATTATATTAACTAAAAAAAAAATTTGGGCTTAGCGTATCCAGAGTAAACATTATAATAGAAATTTCACTTGCCCAACGATTTTATATTTGTCTGATCAATACTCCAGATTGGTGAGAAGATTGGTGTGATCTGGTAGCTAGGACTTACCGAATTATTTTTTAGCTTTTAGTACATAGCCTAACTACATATTTTTTTAATGTAATAAAACCGTTTAACATTAAAAATGTTTTTATTTTATTTTTATTACAATAAAAAAGATGTAGTTAGGTTATGTACTAAAAGCTAAAAAATAATTCGGTAAGTCTTCTCATCAAACTGGGGTATTGATCAAACAAATATAAAATCGTTGGGCGTAACGTATCCAGAGTAAACATTTTGATACAAATTTCATGCGCGTAAAATTAACCTTCTGATGATCTATTCTGCTTCATCATCAGCATACCGTAGTCAATTGCTGGATATAAGCCTTTCTGATGGCACGCCACTCGATTTTTCGAACGAACTAGACTCTCTACAACAGGTCTTCTTTAAGGGTTATCGGTTCTGCGACAATTGTGACCAGCCCACTGCAATGCAGCTTGCTAATCTGCATAGTGTCAGAATTACATTTTTTTCGTATCTTAATCAATTTCCGAGTTGTTGTGTACCTGTAGGTGTAAAGCTTCTATATACTTACGTAAGTGCTTCTAAAAATGTTCCACGTTAGTTTCTAAGTGTAACTATTGTCGGTGACTGTAGGTAATCGATACCGGGTGCCGCGGGAGGAGGGTTAAGGTCAGCCTCACCTCACTTACTAACTAAATCTTTTTAAATGAAACTGTTTCAGCTAACGACAAACATTATTTCTTATTAACCAGTAAATGGGCCTCTGAGAAATATGGCGGTAGATTGCTCAGTGCCCTTTTTCTGATCGTAATTATGATAAATTGAATCATTATCTAGCTAGAATAGAGGTGATCACGACGGTTTTACTAGGAGTCTTAGGAAGGTCACTTTCAATTGTAAAGACACAAGTATCTTTATAGTAAGAGGGATCTTATTTTCACCCGAGGCGAAACTTTTTGTGACGAGCAGGATATTTTTTAAGTTTCCAGGCGTAGTGTATCGTCTACGTTTATCAATTATGTGCTGCTAGTACAGGTTTTATTATAATAATATAATATTCTATCGCATACACCCAACACTGTCTAGTCCCAAACTGAGCAAAAGTTTGTATTATGGGTCTAGTACCCATAATACAAACTTTTGCTCAGTGGATATACTTTTTTAGTGAATACGCACATATTTACACAGAAACACCCAGACCAAGTTAAACATCCATGTTCACGCACACAAATTTTAGACTTGAGCGGAATTCGAACCCGCAACCTTCGGCGTGGCAGTCGTTTACACTTTCGCTCTGCCACCGTGACGTCTAATCAGTTGATTGTGAATAAGTTGTATTGAGTGTCCCATGATTACACTACCTACTTGCATGCGGGATGCGTGGCTTTAAAGTTTAATGGTGATAAAAAAATCAAGCCTGTAATAGAATCATTTTAATATTGGCGGTGCCAGGTACAGGTCGATATGTTCGAAAGTATTCTTTTAATCCTAAGTTAGGCTTAAGTTTACTGTGGGAGAGTCTTTTGAAAGAGAAAACGGAGGTTGTTTGTTTACATGTATCGTTATGATGAGTCTTGTTTAAAATCTGTACCATTTGCAGAATTAGTACGACTTTCAATGAGGGTTACGTTTTCTTATGATGTTTTTCTTCGCCCTTTTTTTTTGCACGCGTTAATTAACATTTTAATTCCCACATACACCTGAAAAGTGCGCGCCATAGATTGGAACTCGAGACCCTCTGCTTAGCAGTCCGTTGGTCTCTCCAATGGGCTTTTGTTGTTAGTCTAATGTCAGTATGATAATATTAAGCTTTGAGGCATACCATATTTACCGGTTTTTTGGGATCTAATTAGTATTTATTATAGCAAGACAGACAGTGTAAAATTCAATGTTTTACATCTTATTCTTCAACAAATATTGCTGATACTCGGAATATCTCAGCAAGCTGAGCTTACACTTAAATTAATGATCGGATTGCCAGACAGTGCCAGTCTGCAAATTCTCATTTAAATTAATTGGAGCTTTGTAATAGATAGTCTATTTTTATCTAATATATTATTCCTTTGTGTGTATATATTTTACTCAACTCCGCTTTCGGCTGGACTGATAATGATACATGTTTTAAATGTTAATCAATTTCCTGTCATATATTCCTTGGATAGCTAAGATACACAATATACCCTAGTACGTCGGTACGTCGTTGCTGTATTTAATAATAACCAAACTAAACCTATTACTTAGCCATTTATACTGAAATACCCCTGTACTCTAATTCCAGACTATATTATTAACTCACCATATCTATTTTCTGCGTTTTTGCCAAAGCATAAATTTACCAGACGGAGCTCATTTAACCTTGCTTAAAACATTCCACATCCACCTACGTATTTTTGTACTTAATAACGAATGAAACAAAAAGAAGATGTATTACAACAACATACGTGAAGTTGTGTAACAAAGTGAGGGCAAGAGCGCGTCGCGAGACGGCCATATATTAAGGTAATAAAGGTGGGTTACTAGAGCTCTCAGACAGTTTTTCAATTAGACGAAATATAAGATCCGGCAACGCAGTAAATCATACAAGCCGAGTGCCGGAGCTGCGAAGACCGAAGGGCCGAGAACAGCCTAATTTATACCCCGTCAACTTAACGCCTCTATTTACACCGGCTAAATCTCTGCGACGGGCTAAGTTTACTCGTTATGTTTCATAAACTTGACCCGCTTTTGCTTTGAATATTTAGGATGGATTGATTGTGGTAAGGGTACAGATTTAGGACCAATCTCAACACCTCTTAATGCGCCTATGTGGGTTTTGATATTTTCACCCAGATAAAAACCGGCCAAGTGTATGAAAGTTTGAGTTTTCTTGCACAATTTTGTCTTCGTCTCCGTCTAATCACAATGTAAAACTATGTAAATTTCCTGCTACTTAGTGCTTATAGTTGCCGCTTAAAACCGCGATTTTATGCTGATATACTGATACGGATATGGATGGATGGCTTATCTATAAGGGTACTACATAACCTAAACAGTTAAACACATTTCTACGGTAACGTAAATATAAAATAGAAAAAGCTAACTTTTTTATTGTCTACCATAGTCGTAGTCATGTCATTGGTATGTGACAGTTAACACACTTTATTTTGGTATATCGTTTGTTTTAGTGCCTTCTTATCTATCTTTAACATAAGATTGCCTATTCTGCCTGACATATGTATATAAAACTGATTACTGAAGCTAGAAATAAGAAATTTGTATAGTAAGGAAAAAAAGTTCAGACTGTCCCTGGGTACGTAAACCGGAGATGAAAGTTTGTTTGAAAATCCCCTAATTTTCCAGCTCTATCAAAATGCGGGCAATAAAGAGTTGTAGTCAAAAAAAGATGATTGAGAAAAGCGCAGTACATTTTTATTTCATCGTTTAAATGTCGCGTTGAATGTCGCCCGCGTCGGCGCGGCGTCGCACCAACACCGATCACATTATTAGGTTAGTGGGAGTGGCTTTCACTCCGCTTAAATGCGCGCGGATACATCACTTAATCTCTGTCAGATCTAACTTGCCCCCGGTCTCACAAACACTTAGATGTATTTACACTGCAAGCTGTAACTCTACAAATAAACTTAATAAAACAACTTCAGCAGCTGTGAAAAACATACAGCCTTTTTGTGTTTAATGAATTCTTCAGAGCTATCTCTAAATGTAAATTAACTTTAATTATTTTGCTGTCAGCTTGCGAATATATTATGTGCCTAGTTACCGTTTCTATTCATAAAATAGTCCAATAATCTGTCATGGTTATTCCTTTTCGAAATATTGAGGTTTGTGAATAAATATATTTAATAATCACAAAAATAATCTTGTATAATAATCTAAATATATATATTTTTTGCAAGTTACATTAAATATTTATTCTGAAATAGACATCAATGATGCGAGCATAGGTTTCTTCTCTTTCTCTTTTTGATCCTGCATTAATATTATTTTATATTTTGGGTCCGGGCATTTTTTTTTTAATAAACGCAAGTAAAAACGCTTACATGCCCTTGGATTGAAGCACATTGGCCTAGTTGGACGGCGACCAGTTAAATATAGAAAGCGCACAGATTTGCTAATATTCTTAAATATATACTTTGTATTTTTTTTGTGTGCATTCGTCGTGCATTCAGTAGGCGAGTACCTACCTCTCCGGATGCCAAGTGCGATGATTATGACCATTTATGGCATAATTTTTCTTGGACCGTGTCCAGCCAAACAGTGCTGGTTGTGGCAGGCTATTAAATAGTAAACGAATGATAACCGACGCGCCGCTGAAAAAAAGTTTACTTAAGTTAAATGAAGGTTTACCGTTTTGTAATGTTTGGAGTGAAAATTTGAGAGGTTGTGAAGAGTGGAGGTAGAATCTGCAGCTTATCTGGGTTAATCTCCTCAGAGGGACGGAGGGCCGCGTGTTGGTTTAGCGCACAGATATAGATCTATGTCTGTGGTTTAGCGCTTACGTAGGATGGCCGGCAACCGCCAAGACACTGTACCGCCGCCGAGTTTGTGTGATGTCGAGCTCTCTGATCGTTCCCGTTCGTGAAATAATGTACAATGACTGCTTTATAGATCATTGTTTTGAACTGTTGCTTTTAAAGTATTAACAACGAGCTTGTACGTATATACAACCGATTGAGAGGTTAAAGAGAAAGTCAAATATTCCTGCCAGTTTTCAAAATTCAATATAGTTTTAGTGTTACGGGGCAAAATCTGTCACACATAGTCAAATAAGTACATAGTATTCCAAATCTTAGATGGACAAAGCTCCTGCTCTCTATAAGCAACAAATACAATCTTAGAGTACTTGTAGGTTAAGCAATCGTTGTATAATTATCTTTATTCTTAAATTCAACCATTTATATTGAGGGATACATATAATTCTAACAAGACCGTAAAGCGCACAAACGTTTCGTAATTGAAGGCCGATATTTACGACTGTTTTAACACTCGCTTAACTTAATAAGTATACCCTTCTTTTAATGTTGTTCATGTTACGAGCCTGCTGTGATATATAAAGATTTGATAAGACTCGTTATTATGACGACCCGGCTCGTCAGGAGCGCCGTAAATACATCCAATCGTATGTTATAACTTCGTCAATAACATATCTGACGCCCGCTGTAAAACCTACATCAAATAAATCTGTGCAAGCCTCTCCCTTGATCCACGCGATCGCGCGTCCGGACTCTTTTCTGTGTCGCGAATTGGCCCGCTCTCGCACCCACACTTAAATCATTCTCCGTTTCTCTCATTAATTATCTAAATGACTGCTCCATCTCAATTAGTCTTTCCTTTAAAATGTGACAATTCTTTGTCGAAATAAAATGCAAATTTAAAGAAATCAACGGACTTCACAGCCAATTATCTTAAAATATCACCCGTGAAATATAATGACACAGTCCTGTTGATGATTATTAACAAGAAAATTATTATTCGCGAAGTCAACATGAGACTGGTTCGATCTTCAATCTAGCTGAGAAGGGGTGACCGACGGGCAAATTAGTGTTAAAGCAAACTGGAGCCGCACTGCATTCCACCTCCCGGTTGGCATCGCTACGCACCGCACCTTCGCGTCACCGCAACCCGCAACCGTGCCGCTTCATCAACAACTCAGAATGCCCAGCAAAATGATCTGATCTGTAAGTATCAGGATCAAATTTCCATGACACACTCAATGTTCACTTTAATATAAATATACTTCTATATCTTATATATCTCAAAATGGGGTCTCTTCTGTCATTTAAACTTTATCATTCGAAATAATCTACCCTTTAATACGATCGCATGGATTGTGTAGCTCGGTGAGTTGCCAGCTACGGCGAATGTCGAGGTGCAGTGCGCCTCGTGCCAACAGATAAAGTAGACAAACTAGCTCGTTGCTACTGTCGGAGAATAATGCCTTCACTCAACTAGCATATAGAGTCGCGTAGTCGCAGTTGCAAATCGCAACCGCGCTCGCGTGCCGTCTGCCTAACGTATTACCTCGAGACGAGCGCGAAATGGCCCCTGAGACCTGCCATCTCTTTGAATTGTAAAAATCTGGAGCTGCACGCGAAAGTGATGCTTGTGTAGCGGCTTTAGCGTCGGATTTTATACAGAGCCCGGGCATCTTTGAAGTTAAGTATCATTTTTGCGAGACTTATTTCCTGCATTATTGATATCAGGACATTTGCGAGTCAGTATATTTTAGGATCAGGAGGGATTTGACACTTCCACTTCACGCACCTGCGACGCCCACGCACAGCTCTCGAACCTCACTGCCCTCGTAACGCGCCGCATCGCGCCGAGTCGCGCTTACGCCCTTATCTCATCAAGTACCGTAAACCTGTTTGCATTCTAATAACAAACACACTTGATACCTTTCAGGCGGAATCGCTGGCGCAGTTTGCTGACGTTACCGAAGGTACGAAGAGAAAACAAAATTCGAATAACAAAACAAAATAATTTTATGAAAACAAGCTTCGCGAACACGGTTACAGTTGGCGCACTGTGTTCGCGTATGTAGAAAAGTAAATATTGTATGTAGGAAGAGCATGTCGTTGTATTGTCATAGAGGACGTTCGATGAGCCCCGGGGCGCCGGCAGCGCAGCGGGCTGAGTTCCACTCTGAATATAAAATGTACGTGTGAAATATGTGACACAATGCTTTGTATCTATGCTGCGGAACGAGAATTTTTAATTTGAACGCGAACCAGCAATATTGGCCATTAGGAGAAAGTTGCGGCGACAGTGGACGCGCCCGCAACGCAAACAATGCTGAACAAAAAAGTCGTAAAAAGTGCAAACTGAATGTTTTATGTTACCGCCGCCGCGACCGACCGGGGTCGAGCACCAGAGCGCTGAGCGTTAAATGAATATGTGGATAATATTGCATTGTAGCCGTCGATACGGATAAAATTCAGTGCACAATTTACTGCCTCCGTAGTCCAGTGGATAGCGAATGCGACTGCTGATACCGGATTCGATTCCCGGGTCGGGCAAAAGTGTAACTGGGTTTTTCCGAATACTCAGTAGTAGCACGGATTCTGGTGATGTGCCCGGTAACGGCAATAGGCTCGCCCCCTATAACGTGGGACCTAAATATTCATGGCGAAATGTGGGTGTAATATTTAGACCTCTGCCTACCCGTTCGGGGATACAGGCGTGAGACTATAAAAAAATAAAAATAAATGTATATTCAATTTAATAACTCTACGTTCATGAGGAAAGAGGTAGTAACTTATTTTTTTTTTAAATATTTTTATTATAATTATGATGTAACAAAAATTTTCATTTTTTGATTTTTTTCCTTAATTTATGCTATGAGACATTGCTTCGTACCAAATTTCAAGATTCTGTGTTCACGGGAAGAACCCTGTAGGATTTGATTCCCTTGTGAGTTTTTAAATTTGTGGAAAGGAGAATGACCATTTTTGTATGGAAGTTGGGCTAAGTTTGCTTCTTGATAGTTTGACCAGTAATATGTAGAAAATATACTCGTAATTAAATCAGGAAAAAATTAATACGAAATTCGGCAGCAGTTCTTAGATATCGGACATTTAAGATTCCAAATATTTTGAGGTTAAGTTTTGTAATAGTCATATGAT
This sequence comes from Euclidia mi, assembly GCA_944739405.2. NCBI lineage: Eukaryota > Metazoa > Arthropoda > Insecta > Lepidoptera > Erebidae > Euclidia > Euclidia mi. The sequence continues at coordinate 17,013,695 of OX123197.2, forward strand.
TTAATCGTATTAGTAGTAGTAGGTAAATTAGTTAATTAACACCCGCGCTTTGGAGAGTAGGTACGTTAAGCCGTCGGTTCCGGCTGACATGAAGATCTTTGACAGTCGTTACGGGGAGTCAGTACCCTCAAATAAACTGATACTGGTCTAAACCATGACAAATTGCTATCCCCGTGAGTAACGGAGGTCACACGGCAGTGGCTGTCTAAAAGCTGATATTCTGTCATACCTGGTTAGTCTTGTAAGCGGGCTCCTAGGCGTTTAAGTATTGGATGCAACTGAGATAATGCTAGGACTATGACGATATGATTTAATCATATTATCGGCATTTATTTTCAGTATACTCCGACGGTAAAAAGGCGTGAGTATATGTATGTATGTACGTTGTTTTAAGTCTCTAATCTTAATATATAAAATCCTTGCGTTACTGACTGACTGACAGACACGCTACAGCCGAAACTATTGGGCGCAGGAAGCTGAAATTTTGCATGCATGTTCCTTGGGAATCGTAAGGGTGCACTAAGAAGGGATTTTCTGAAATTCCCACGGGATCGGGCAGTTAAATAAAAAAAAATGTGCAAGCGTAGCTGCGGGCGTCCTCTAGTACATGTATATATTTGATACATATAAGTATAGACTATAGTTGTAACAAGAAGTGGAGCTACGAAGCAAAGCTACATACATTTGAACGCCTGTACATATAAGTTTGGAGTATTTTTAGTCTGATATATTATATTTCTTACTGAGAATTCTAAATACCATGTGGCAAAAGATAATCTCATTCCTGTGGACTTTATATTATAAAGTTGGCATTAAAACTATACTGTTTAAAGCTTAATAGGCAAATGAAACACAGTTATGTTATTTTCCATTTTATTTGTTATTATAAAATCTTCTTCAAATGAATCATATACCAATGAAGCAGGAGCTTCTATATCGTATACCATAATGTGGTGCAGGTTTGGCCTCAGAAGTTGCAACAGCGTCAATTAATGTGTAGCATTCTAAACATAAGACTTCATTCAATTCCTGAAACAAAGAAGTTAAAGTCCGTCTGAGTATTCGGTTAAAAGAGATAATTGTAAGAATGGTTAAAAGAAGTAAACAAAACTTACATAGACTGGCGTTATCCATGATGTCAGAATATTGAGCGCCGAATGAGATAGCTCGTCCAAAGAGTGGACGTGCCGTGCTGCCGATCGCAAAGAAACAGCTAATAAGACCGCAATCCTCATCACGGTTAGTTGTTCTACGTCTAGACGACATAGGTACTTATGTTACCAATAGAGTCCTGTGTCAAAATCTAGTAAACACACTAGTCACGCAGTAAACGTGTTTAGCCTACAAAGGATTGCTTAACTCAATGTAAATCACAGTAGGTAAATTACTTATTTTCCACAATATCATCGAAACACAAACGCAACGATCATAATAATCATAGGCTAATATATTATAATAATAATATGAGAAAAAGCAAATTGACTGTTTTCATGTCAAAATAACTGACTTTAGACATTATAGATGCCAGTGTCATAAAAATATGTTCCCATATTTTAGATAAATACAAAATATTACTTCGTAGGTAATATGTTGCATAAAGGATATAAATATTATTTATAGAAATATTACACCACCTGTTTCAAAATATCAAAAGGTTTTGGTGTTATTTTGGTTATTAGAACTTTCAGTCAGCTACACTGCTTGCACTATACCTGTAATTTTTCCCTATTTAAAGAAGTTTGCAAGAAACTTTAACATTTGCCGAAATATGCAAAATGAGTTTTAAATACGAAATGGCAAATGGCGATGTTACTTATTTCCGAATAATGCAAATACTTATATTTTAGAACTAAAAATCGCCATATTGCTTTAAAATCAAATTAATATGTATAAAATTATAAAATAAAACAAGATTTTCTACGTATGAATGGTTTAGAAGCAAACGTGTCACAAAATAGCCCAGTTTTGGTCATTCTCCTTTGCAGCCTAAGCGGCTGTATCTTTTGATTGCGTTGGCTCAGAAGTTTGATTTTGTTACAGCTTAAAGATATTATAGAGTAGAGGTTTGATATTGTACAAGTTAGGGCCTAACCTTCGATAGCTCTTAAGTATAGCCCTAAGCTTGCACGTAACTAAACCTAGACTTATCCTAATTTAAGCCTACTGGTTCCTATATCTAGCCTAACCTATCTTATGATATACCTATCCCTATTTTAGATCTAACTCTAACCTAACTCCCTAGTCTACCCTAGCCCTGTTAGGTATAGTGTATAGCGAGGCCGTGTACACTGTGGTCACACAGACTGTCGCGGATACAACCATAATCCCTAGTTCCCTAGCAGTCCCTGGGATCCCTAGGCCGGGATATCTGTCGCCGGGAGACCTAAGGCGACAGACGGAAAGTGGGTAGGATTAGGGTGTAGTGAAGTGGGTTTTCTCACTGCCGGTCGAGCAGACTCACAAGACCGATCATGGTGACGGCTAAGGGTGTCTTGGCCGCAGTGAGAGGTGAGGGGTAGGGTATGAGTCAAAGCCGGGAGTGAGCTAATGACTGGTTTATTTCTTAAAACTATAATCTTATATACTAAACTTATTCTATGTACACATATACACATATTTAGTTGTGTGCCGTCGGTGTATTGTGCCGATGCAGCATGTCTGAGCCGACCGCCGTACGTGATAAATTACATGATCTTAAAATATCACGCATCTTCCTCGGTGATAAGTTGGATGTGTGTTGGAATGCCAAGAATGTCATGTTCATGTTTGAACAGATATGAATTTCAATTTATTACCTCTACGCGTTCATAAGGGCAGGGCTAGGAACTTTAAAATTATTATTATTTTTTTATTATATGATGTAACTACAAATTGACCGTTTTCGCAATTTTTCCTTTATCTGTGCTATAAGACGTTAGTTTGTACCAAATTTCAAGAATCTAAGTTTACGGGAAGTACCCTGTAGGTTTTGGTTCCCTTGCACGTAGTTGCGAGTTTACAATATAGTACAACTGTTGTTTCTGTCGATTTGCGTTGAGATAGAAGTTTGATTTTGTTACAGCTTAAAGGTATTATAGACTCAAGTATTCGATATGAATTTCAATTTAATAACTTTCCACGTTCATGAAGAAAGGAGTAGTGACTTTAAAATTAATACAAATCTTTTATTATATGATGTAACTAAAAATTTACGGTCTTCGGAATTTTTCCTTTATCTGTACTATAAAACATTGTTCCTACCAAATATCAAGATTCTGAGTTCACGAGATTTATCCTGTAGGTTTTGATTCCCTTGCGAGTAGTTGCGAGAAAATATGCGGCTTAAATTGCTGTTTCTTTTAATTGCGTTGACATAGAAGTTTAATTTTGTTACAGCTTAAAGGTATTATAAACTTGAGTATTTGATATGAATTTCAATTAAATACCTCTACACGTTCATGAGAAAATGGTAATAACTTTAAAATTATTAAAAATATTTTTATCATATGATGTAACAAAAACTTTACGGTTTTCGGAATTTTTCCTTTATCTGTGTTATAAGACATTGCTTCGTACCAAATTTCAAGATTCTGAGTTCACGGGAAGTACCCTGTAGGTTTTGATTCCCTTGCGAGTTTTTAAATTTGCGGAAATTTGCAGCATAAACGGCTGTATTTTTTTATTGCGTTGGATTAGAAGTTTGATTTTTTCACAGCTTCAAGGGACAGTAGACTTGACTATTTGATATAAATTTCAGTTCGATACCTCCACGCATTTCTGAGAAAAAATGTCTTGACAGACGGACGGACAACAAAGTGATCCTATAAGGGTTCCGTTTTTTTCATTTCGAGGTACGTAACCCTAAAAAGATGTTGTTGTGACTGTCCGTTTCTGCTAGCTTATCCCTGAGAAACTAGCCGTTTCTAATGCTGAAACCGTCTTTCTTTTTCATCATCATCAGCCTTTAACAGTCCACTGCTGGACTGGTATAGTAGGCCAATTCCTCCCTTCAAAGGAGAGGCCTCCTTTGAAAGGAGGAATTGGCCTACTGTACCACGCTGGCCAAACGGGTTGCTATAGGGTTTGTATCAAGGTTTCCTTCTCTTACAGTGCTGTTCTCTGCATAATATGCTCCCTCTGTCGGCTCTTATACGACACCCATGGGATGATATGGGGTGGTGACATTTCGTATTCTTATTTCGTCACCACACGGACTTTCTTTTTACCCGTACCGTAATGGATTCAGTGTTTTTTTTTTTTGTCATACGAACACATCATACTCCCCATACGGGCAAAGCTTCGGGCATAAACAGTGTGGAATAAGTTACGCTGATGTTGAATTAATTTGTTTTATATCACTCCAGACTACCTTATACCTCTTTCGATAATCGACATAAAAAATAAGGCTCACTATTTAACTTTGAAACATACTTCACCAAACTACTTTCGATAATCAACATAAAATAATAAGGCTGCATAGGGCTGCATAGGCTGCATAGGGTTCCCACCAAGAACTTAGGGTCCCAAGCCAACCTCACCTGCAAGTGGTGCACCTGCCGATCAATGGACGAGGCTCTGGCAAACAAAATATCCCGATAAGCGGCAATAGGCTCGCCACCTATTACGTGGGATCAAAACACTGGTGAAAAGTGGGCGTTTAATATGCCTCTGCCTACCCCTTCGGGGAAACAGGCGTGAGTCTATGTATGTATGTTTAACTTTAAAGCATACTCAGGCCACAAAGTTACCCTACAAAAAAAAAAACCTACGTGATATATTTTGCTGGGTGAGTGAGTGCGTACGGTTCAAAATCGAAATGAAAACGTTAGGTACTAATATAATAAGTATATAAGTTGATAAGGTATAATATGTTAAAATAATGTTATAACGTATTCTAAAACGTTTGTCATCTTATCTTGACAGGCGTAGGCAGACTTCAGCCCGTATGTGCCGCCGCCGGTCGCTCATGTGTTTCTGTAAGCGCGCAGATTTGTTCAGAATACACTTAAAATAAACTTGAACGAAGTTTATGAGCATGTGGGACGCGTCCTAGCCCTTAATACTTGCTTAGTGGATTTGTATAATACTCCTATTCAGTATTATTTGGCTTTCATATTCTATTTTGTATAGAGTTTAAACATGTTTGTTGTCTATTTACCAATACAGCCTCTTCGGGTTAGATGTAAATTGAATAGCGGTTTACCTGATTATACCTATAATCGAATCCCGGTTGTCAATAGTTTTATCTACATACCGTACTCAAATATTCGGGACAATTACGTGGCGACGGGTGTCGATCAGATTGTGTAGCAAACAATACAAGGCGCTAGTAGGAGGACGCTGACGGCGACGGGCGATGCAACAAGACAAACATGTGACGTTCGATAACATTTCATTCCCTTCACAACAAAGCACACGTTTACGAGATATCGATACACACTGCATTGAGATATATTGCAAGGATACGACACATGCCGACGATAGGTTTAGAGGCATCTTTTTACCGACGTTATTGCGTAACCAAAATCACTTGTCAAGTTTTTACATAACATTTGCGTATTACCATACAGATAGATCAACGTCCTAAATAAAAAAGATAGACTATGAGTAACGTTCCTCTCTGCTGTGTCCTTCACTCGCTATGAGACGAATTGGACGCTTGTTTGCTCTTCACGAGTTAATTTTATTGGTCGAAAACTACAAGTAGTTTCACAAAGATATATTGCGAAAAAAAATATTTTAGTGGTTTCTTTTAGTGCTCAAATGTATAGGAGTAGTTGTGTTTGGAATAGTTAGCATCCCTGTAAGATTATGTATGATATGATAACATAATTATGTACAAGTTTACATGAAGAAGTTTCTTTGAATTTATTATAACGTGAAAGAATCTGCAACTGTTTAAGTTTACTTTTAACGTCTAATCTTTTGAGCCGAACTTGGTGAAGTTTTGTATGGAGTAAGGCGTGAATCAGACCATTCAACAACTTTTGTTTGTATCGTGATACATCCGTTTAAGTCAAAACAAATAATGATAAAACCTAAAAATTAAACATAAAAAGATGAACTCATGAAAGAACACACCCAACAAAAGAAAGAAAAAGAACCAGTAATATACAGTTTGATAACAACATAAATAAACTATAGGTATGTATCATTGAGCTGTATTGGATAACTGTATTGTGAGGAGCTGCAATTGCCCGATTACGCTCCACAATCGAGCGAGCAGTCTGAATAGACACAAGTGTTGATCGAGGCGAGCATAGTTTATTTTTACTCAAGTTTATATCGCCACTACAATGGCTCGGCTGACAGCTCAGCGATAAACACCGTTAGAAGGAGCCATACGATATTGAAGACAGCCGCTCGGTCGCCACCCATTGTGTCCCACACACAATACTATAAACTGTAGACTTCGATAGGGTGGAGTAGGCGAGGGCGCGCCACTCTCACCAAAGAGATGCTCTTTTGAAAAAATGAGATTTACCCAAGTCAATGGGATGGAAATTAAAAAGACAACGGAACCAATATTTCCCCGAAGCGATTAAATAAAGTGGAAGGGGGGATTTATTTATAAATGGTGCTCTTAATTAAATATCCAGAAGAGTCTTATCCCCCGCCCGCCCGCGCGTCTCTCGCTCACGGCTACAATAACTGGAGTTAATAAGAAACGCCACTCTGCAATGCTAATGCCTGGTACTTAATCCATTCACTGCACACGACAAGTCTATTATGCATTTTCTGATAATTACTTTTAAGGTATTATTTAACTTTTCATCGAAGTACCGGAGCTCTGAGCGCTGAGCGCAGCATGACGCCCGAGATGGCCGACTTGTTAACAGCTTCACTAATTAAGGAAACTACCACTAAGCGCCGATAATTTATTGAAGGAACATTTTAAAACGTCTGAACTTATTAATATTACGGTCGAAATGAATATTGAATACGGTAAGCCCGCAGGAAATAAGAACATCTCGCCATGTTTTTTCATAGAGTGCGATCCCGAAAATCCTTAGAAAAGCCCGGGGGTTCCGGGGCAGAGCAGGAAGATTTGAGTCGAGCCAATTTGGAAAATCTCGGATAAGTGGCGCATCTTTACCTGTGGTGGTAGCTCTATTGAAATATCGTTTAAACGATTCGCGAAAAAGACGGGGCGAGTGAATTGTCATAGGGTTTGTGTGTTCACTAAACATTTCGGCTTGAATGATCAAATATCTTTAGGTATTTGGTTTAAACAACCTGTCGTGTCTAGATAAAGGCTTGACTCTGATCTAGGTTAAACTGTACCTAGATTGCTCCGGGTTATTGCGTTCTATTTGACAAAGGGTATTTTATAAATGAAATTAGTATTCACATACTTTTGCTACAAGACGAAGAAACCCAATAGATGTCATAGTAAATATATACATTGTTTTTTAGGGTTACGTACCTCGAAAGGAAAAATCGGAACCCTTATAGGATCACTTTGTTGTCCGTCCGTCTGTCAAGACCCTTTTTCTCAGGAATGCGTGGAGGTATCAAACTGAAATTTATACTAAACACTCAAATCTACGGTCCCATAGAGCTGTAAAAAAATCAAACTTCTAATCTGACGCAATCAAAAGGTACAGCCGTTTATGCCACAAATTGCAGCATATTTTCAAACTTACATTGGAATCAAAACCTACAAGGTACATCCCGTGAACTCAGAATCTTGAAATTTGGTACGAAGCAACGTTTACTAAGACATATAAAGGAAAAATTGCGAAAACCGTAAATTTTTAGTTACATCATATAATAAAAATATTTTTAATAAATTTAAAGTTACTACCCCTTTCTCTTGAACACGTAGGGGTATTAAATTGAAATTCATATCAAATACTCAGGTATATAACACCGTTAGGCTGTAACAAAATCAAACTTCTATGTCAACGCAATCAAAAGAAACAGCAATATAAGCATATTTTTAAACTCGCGACTACTCGCAAGTGAATTAAAATCTACAGGGTACTTCCCGTGAACTCAGAATCTTGAAATTTGGTACGAAGCAACGTCTTATAGCACATACAAAGGAAAAATTGCAAAAAACTAAAGTTTTTGTTACATCATATAATAAAAATATTTTTAATAAATTTAAAGTTACTACCCCTTTCTCATAAACGCGCGGAGGTATTAAATTGAAATTCATATCAAATACTCAAGTATATAACACCGTTAGGCTGTAACAATAAAAATCGATGTTAAAAGATCGATGTTGCATGTAGCCTGTTCTAGAGCAACGTCATCGTCTGGACAATTTTTAGTTGTGAATTCAGGTATATTTCAACCCCCCCTTTTTTTTTTTTTTTTTTTGTTTTACGAGCTGGAAAATCCCTTCGGATCTCCGACTCTTGGGGGAAATAAGAGCCGGAGTATGTGGTGTTTCCACTAAAAACCACCTCGACTTCCGCCATGTACCCGTGTGTCGGAGGGTGGGGCATCACCAAAGCACTCGTCGCCACCCTCCGACGGGTATTGGCCCGCCAGATGGTCAGGCGGGCCCCGAACAAAACCCCCTTGGCGACGGATTATGGTGTTGGACTCCGCCGCCAAAACGCCCAGCGGCCGCAGAGGATAGGGAGGACGGCAACGCAACACCGCATCTCCTCTTCCTCTGCGGCCCCACCGCGACGCATCGAATGGTGCGCCCCCATTTGGTCGCGGGAGATAGGGCGCGCGGCAACGCAACACCGACACGCCTCTCCTCCCGCGACCGCACCCGACTGCGAGGGACAGACAGAACTGTCCCCCGCACCCGCACCGTTGCACGCATCCTGCGCAGGCCCCTCCAAGCCAACGCGGAGCGTCCCCTCCTGGATCCCTCTTAGCTTCACCGCGGGTGACCAATCCACGGTTACTGAGCCCCCCCACCACGACAAGGTGGAGATCCCACGGGGGGGATATTTCAACCCCCCTCTGAAATATTAGAATCGAGTGCTGTAATTATAGAAATGAAAAGACTAGAGCAAAACAAATTGGTACCATATTTAAAATTTTTGCAAACACCTGAAGATAATGCAGTTCAAATTGTATTTCATAACATGCAATCATTGTGCAAACATTTTTCAGACGTCATCATAGATCCTATTATTCATTCCTCTCATGCAGTATTATTTGTAGAAACCTGGGGGTGTCGCAGAGACATTTTTGAACTTGACGGGTTTTATGAGGTGTGCAGAGTAGACGGTCCAGCTATATATAACGCAAATCCAGGTTGGGGATCAATCGCGTATGTACGTCGTAATCTCAAGGATGCCGTGATAGATGGATCATGTAAAAGATATTTTTTAAATAACCCAGACGCTGCAAACGGCCATTGTGAATGCTTGCATTTCGAAATGTTTAATGTCAGAGTGATAACGTAGTATACAGGTCACCACAATGTCCAATTAATGTTGCAATAGAATGCATAAATACAACAATATACGGCAGCAATCTCAATAGGTATAATTCATGTTCTCGTCTGATTGTCGTAGGAGACTTCAATATTGATTTTAGAATGAATCCCTAAAATGGAATTTCCACATATTTTGCATCTATAAACATGTTTTCGTTAATAAACACTAGCACAACATGAAGCAGTACAATTATAGATAACGTTTTTTCGAACTTCAATGTTCAATGTGGTACTATTCATACCTTTTTCAGTCACCATTTACAGATCTGGTTCAAAGGACGATGGGCGGAATCGTCCCCACCCATCAACAAAAATTAAATGTAGCTCAATTGACACATCTTGGCAAGGTGATATTTTTTTACTATGGGGACGTTGCCCAAAAGCATGGGGTTGTCATAGTAATTAACGGTTAAACAAATATTCGTATAAGTACGTATTTTTGACGATTATTTGTAAAACACCTACTCAATTATGTATTCATTAGTGCACAGTGAGCATAGACCAGTAATATTAGCACTCACTATTGTTATTTGCCTACTATGAGCATTATAAGAATGAATAATTAGAAGAAAATGAATTTAAATGATTCATTCATTTATATTATACTAGACGGCGCCAGCGGCCTCGCCCGCGTCAATTATACATATAAACCTTCCTCTTGAAACATTATATCTATTAAAAAAACCGCATTAAAATCAGACAGACAGACAGACAGAAGACAGACTTTGTTATATACTATGTAGTGATTATCATATAAGGGCAGCGATAGCCTAGAGGAGATACCAACAGATTGCCATGCAGAGGGAATCGGGTTCGAATCCATTGGTGCGCACCAATGACTTTTCGAAGTTAAGTGCGTCTTAAATTGTTAATTATCGCTTGCCCCGTGCCTTGGAGAGCACGTTAAACCATCGGTCCCGGCTGTCATGAAGATGTTTGACAGCCGTTACGTGGAGTCAGTACCCTCAAATAAACTGATACTGGTCTGAACCATGGAATATCGCTATCCCTTTGGGTTGCGGAGGTCAGACAGCAGTCTCTCTGTGAAAAAGTTGATATTCTGTAATATCTGGTTAGACCAATAAGCGGACCTCGGGCTCTAAGGCGTGTAAGTCTTGGATGCAACCGGGATAACACTAGGGCGATGATGATTCATTTATATTAGTTATTTTCCTATTATTCATTCATTATATTATCATTTAAATGTTTTAAAATACATATTTTTTTATAGTTACTAAATCATGTTTTGTACTGTAATATAACCATAATGTCAAAATAACTTACAAGTGTAATATGAAAATATAGGTTAATTATGTTTTTCTTTTTTTATAGACTCACGCCTGTATCCTCGAAGGGGTAGGCAGAGGTGTGATATAACACCCACATTTCGCCATGAATTTTTAGGTCCCACGTAATAGGGGGCGAGCCTATTGCCGTACAGGGCACATTACCAGACTCCGAGCCGCTACTGAGAATTTCCTACGGAAAAACCCAATAACACTTTGCCTGACCCGGGAATCGAACCCGAGACCTCCCAATCCCACGCGCACATTTATGCCGCGAGACCAACGAGGCAGTCATATAGGTTAATTAATAATAATAAATGGGTTTTTATTTATATATCCCACGGATTTATCGGCGAGCATGATATCCTGTAGTGTAATATACGTATTAAACTTTTAGTGTACTTTTTATTGAATGTTTTTATAACGGATAACGTACATTGGAGCTTAAAAACATGTTGATTCATTGGACATCGTGGCTTGATGTTGACCTAAATTTAAAGCTTAAAACAAACAAGCAAACTAAACAAGAACATAGTTTGTATAAACATACTGTTTTTCAATGAATTCGTGGCGATCACCAGTATTTGTTAAACATACAAAAGTTTAATACGTATATTATATACGTATTATAATAAACTTTTCTACGTTTCGGAAAGTTGGGCTTTAAGTTTTTATTTACATTATTCCGACACTTTCAATACATTAGTTACAAAGAAAACTTTTTTATATTATCACATCCTTTGAGAAACATAATGGATCCTCCGTCAACGTAATCGCCGACTCCAATTCATTGTAAAATCTTGAAGCCCGCGGGGCACGTTTCGCCTTATGAACTTCTCTGAGGAACAGCCCCTCGGAACGTCACTTAATAACCTTTTCGACGCCCACTAACTTTCCGATCTACTCGGAGGTTCGAATGAGATTATTTTTCAAGTATTAAAGTTGGACAAAGACGGATTTGGCAGCTGAAATTCTAGTGATTTTTTAAGTTAAGGCGCTTAAATTTTCTTTTTTTTTTCCTTTGAGGCTAGGAGGTGTTCCGAACAAAGGCTCGGTGTATTAAACGTTAAACGGCTACATCAAAAGGGTCGCTACCAACCATTTTAAAATAAGAATGGCGGCCGAGCCACCTGCGGCGTCGTAGCGACGTCACCGCTGTCACAGACAGAGCCGCGGGCAGCAATTTGTCATATATGATTTTATGAAATAACGATGTGGCTATTCATACATGGGCGTTCTGCTAACGATAATAGCCCCTTATTGAACACAACCAATACTAGTAACACAATGGGGGGGCTCACACAGTCCCCGTCACTAATCTTAAGGGTAAATAATAAAAGTGTCTGTGTTCCTAAGTCGCGTCTTTAACAAGTGAAAGGGTCGAAGAGTACCAACTGACACAATAATGTAAGTAAAACAATCCGTAACTTAGTTGTGTAGGAATCCTCATAACTCACGCACAACAATTTCGTTGAGCGTACATATAAACTGGAATATGTGTATGGCTGTCTTGCGTACGACATCATATGTATTTAATAAGATTTTAATAATTCTGCTTGGAATATGAAAAAATGGTAGCGTAGAGTGGGGGGCTGTGAGCCCTTTGATCTTTGCCTCTCCACCCCGTGCCTTCTGGCCGTGCAGCCAAATTTGAAGAAGGTTTGTTATGTTGTGCCATGGTTTAAAACGAAGACATAAATAAGATAATTTTGACAGCACGGATAACGTAGTGGCTCAAGTGGCCGCTCTATCGCTTAGTGTAAGTATTATGGATTCGATCTCTATACGAGACAACACTATGCGTACTCAACGGTATAGTATTTCGTGTCTTGATGTTCTCTAATATCGTTGATAGAAAACTTGTAAAGTCTTTCGCAACATAGGCACCATATTTAGTGCGGGAGTTGTTGAAGATATCGTTAATGTTCTGTAATTTTAATTTTTTGACATTCATATAGGACTTATAATTACTTGCTATCAATTATTACCATTCATTGATTATAGAATTGATATAGAATAATTAACTTATAATGATGTAATTTAACCATGTATTTATTAAGACTGACTTATTCACACACCATTGTTATGGTAGAATGTGAGGAGATTGTTATTACCCTACCACCATTATGTAACCACATTTCTTGTGAATAAATGATTTTCAATTTAAATGTAGCTACCTTTTACAAGAACTCGCACGGCTGTCTGTTATTCTCAAGATCAGCTGGGTCTCTGTCATTCTCAAACACAGACCATATAACAAGTCAGTATTCTCAAAACTATAAAGTACTGCTACTGTAGCCGAAATCTTGCTGCTATATTCTGGTAAAATTGGGCCTAAAGTACATTTTAGTACTACTATTTGTCACTAAAAATACAGCATAACACGACTGAAGTTGTTGCACTACATACTTATGTACATATCTGCACAGTCCGTATCTGATGTGCTTCCGAGCTTGTAGGTCGTCGCGTCCACCTGCCACACCGCGGTTTCATCGCTGTGTAAAACAGGCATTGTTCACTCGCCCGTGACCAACATCAAAGCCACTCATTTGAATAACAAATAACTAAAGAAATAGCCTATAAATGCATTATTGCCAAATGTATTGTTTTTATTTTATTGTAACTCGCTCGTACTTCTTTAATTCGGATACGTTGTTGACAGCTCTTTTGAGTTGTAGACGAGTTTTACTTGCTGGCGTTGCAGAAATGGTCTATTCGTACTACTTCAGCGCCGTCAAGCTACGGGCGAACTTATTCAATCAGACTAAACTAAACATTCCACCTAATTAGGAGTACTCTACATATGTACCTATACTTGTAGTAGTACTACTACAAGTATACATATGGATATACAGTTATAGTATGCTTATTGTAGTGTTTGATGACATACGAAGAACCGGCGACTCAAACTCCCCAACTACAACTTTTTGTGCTTCGCCTATTTAATATCTTCTTTCAATTGAGTAACTTATAATTGACTTTTATTGTACACTTATCTGGTAGCAATCGAAATGTATCAAGCGCATTTAAATCGATACATATTAAAAGAATATCCTTAATTCTTGACCTAAATAGATCTCCTTCATATTTTTCCATTTTCGGTCCTTAGCACATTCTTCAAAAAACAGTACTAGCTGAAACAGAATCCATTTAAGTAAAAGCAAAGAAACAAAATATAATTAGCAGCACTTCGAAGTACGTATACAGGATGACTAACAAAATAATAATTCAGAATCGCTGCCCTACTTTTAAATTTGTAACTGAAGAGTTGAGCTTAAATAACTCGAGCAAAATGGTTTTAATTATTTATTGTATTAATAAATTTAAACGTTACGTTATTCTTAAAAGAAGTACGCATTGCTACTATAATACAAACGTCGAACTTTAAATGTACGTTTAATTTTTCTGTTAATAAAGAGTTTCCCAGTTAAATAAAACATCGCATCCTTTTCAATTCGCCGAAAGGACATGATAATTATTTTTGTAGAGTTCCTCAAAAGGAAAAAGGAGCTCTTGATATATGATCAGCTTTGGTATGGGTCCATATTGGCTTACCTAAAGTTCTTTACCCGAAATTGTTCTTCCTAACGATTTGTAATCCGAATGATCACTCTTCCTAAAATTTTTCATCCTAAAGTTTTCATTCATACTATTTGTAGTGTAACCGGCGATGTTCATAACACTCATGTTTCCGAAAATTGTAATTAAAAATATCATTAATGTAAATATATTTAAACTCCTACTGTTTTTTATCCTAACGCTTTTATCCCTAAACATAATTACCATAATATTTTCACTCATACTCAGAAATAAACATTTACCAAGTGTAATAAAAAATATATGACCCTTTTTACCAAGTCACTTATAGCCTTATATTTAGGTGTTTTATACGATAGAATTGAGAAAATAAACGAACGACGAAAATAACACTTTTTTGGCTAATTTTTTCTAAGTCGTGTGTTAGTGTCGTGGGTTCGATTCCCACACGAGACAACACTTTGTGTGATCTATAAATTATTGTTTCGAGTCTGGGTGTTCATTGTGTCCATTAGTAGTATGTTTGTAAAGTACCCTGTGACACAGGATTTATTCCTAGTGCGGGAGTTGTCTTTTCAAATAAAATAAGAATACTTTAAGATAGCTCAATCTATGGGTAGAACAGTTACCAGGCCTCTCTAGACAACTGAAAATATGTTTGTGTGCGTGTGAGTCTGTGTTAGTATGTCGAGGTGTATAGTTGTCCATGTAACTAGTCCATAATTTATGGATGTTATGAAATTATAATCTTAATATATAAAATCCTTGCGTTACTGACTGACTGACAGACACGCTACAGCCGATACTATTGGGTGCAGGAAGCTGAAATTTGGCATGTATGTTCCTTGGGGACCGTAGGGGTGCACTAAAAAGGGATTTTCCGAAACTCCCACGGGATCAGCCAAAACGGGTAAATAAAAAAAAAAGCTGCAGGCGTAGCTGCTGGCGTCCTCTAGTTAAGTATATTTTTAGTATCTTCATTACCTAATTTTTATAACCATCTGTAAATTTTCAAATTATTGTATTTCTATTATATTAGAATATCAAAAGGGAATCATCCTTTTATTGTATCTTGTAACGCGTCCTTACCCCACATTTAAAGTAAACAATCTAATTATTTTTGTTTGCAAATAAATTAACGAATTTAACTATCAAGGTTTATCTTTTTGTGATAGGTATTTGTTGAAATGGACACTCACGTCAAAAGAACGTCTTTAAAAATAATAGTAACATGTGAATAACTTCACAGCATCCAATAACAATAGCTGGCAAGCGTAAAGTTATCGCAATATGTAGTTACAACAACTTTAGCGATACTATTCAAAGCTGTACACGACTCGTATTACTCGAAAGTTGGCTGACCTTCGCCGGGTTTTGCCGTCCCAGTCCACTAGATTGATACTGTACTAACTTTTGCTATCCTTAATTCCGCAGCTATTGAGCTATAACCGCTTTTGAATAGTGGGACTGTGCAAAGTTTTCCAATATATTAAGTAAGTATGTAGTTTATACAGTGGTGTGGGTTAGACCGCCGGAAGGAGATGGAGAGACCTTTGGTAAACAAATTCGGTTAATGTTTGACGAGGCGAAGTAAATGCGACATGAGTGGCCGTACATTAATGATGTGGCCGCAGCTCGGGCCGGCCATTACCGCGCACACGAGGCAGCTGCTGGTGATACGCACACATTTTTGTGCGAAATGTCCCGATGTTTTATCGTCTTGTATTTTCTTGAGTTGTATCCAGTGACTTATATTGAGCGCTGAGTAAAGTTCCAATAGTATCGAAACACATAATGACTGAGGAAGTAAAACTAAACTAACAAACTTCAAGTTTAGGTGGGATTGCTTTTGACATAAATACTAATAAAAAATAAACACAATTGAAAAATTACATGGAAGTAAAATATATCCTTTATATAAATGTACTGATACTAACTTTCCAGTTGTTTTATTTAGCAATCAAAGTATTGAGCCGATTTTAATGAAATTTTCATACCTAATCTCTAAAATGATTGAGTTTAGAGGCAACAAACATGAAAAAATACAAGAAAACAGACTCCTTTGATGAAATAACAAAGTCGCACTAATAGGGTACATTTATGCCATTTTTCCTGTTATGTGTCTCATTCCCTATAATCTTCTCAGATTATAATCCTATATTGTTTGATGATATTTTTGGCTATCTCTGATGGCTTGTGGAGCTCATCCAGTGAATCATGTGTAAGAAAAAAACACATTTAAGTTCAGTCATCACAGTTTATTGCGCAAGTTACACTTTTACAGTTACATAACAAGCGAGCGATGGGTTCTTAAGAAGAGACGTGCGATGTCCAGGGGCTTGTAGCAAGGAGCAGGAAGAGACTTAATTTGCAAGTGTCGGCCGGACGCGAGAGAATATATGACGTGTGCAGCTTCTTTCATCCCTATGAAACACTCTCTACACGCACACCGCCACATCCCTATGTGGCGGTGTGCGTGTAGTGAGTGTGTAGTAGTGTGCACTCGCTTATAGCGCTTCCACACAATTGGAACAGCCTAAGCAAACTGTGGAGTCGGCAGCTTAGCTACAATAGTAATATGCCGCAATGTACTTCTTCTCCTTGGAAGGAAAGACTTTTGGACTTCTGCGCAGTCAGAGCTTATAGCTCATGGGCCGAATTATCTACAATGTCTTTATTTCAAATTTCACGAATCCTATTCAACCATTTGTATCCCTTTGGTAAACTTTTAAGTTAATAGTTTCTATTTTTACAAAGAATGTTGCGGCGCTATTTACGCAAAT
Source organism: Euclidia mi (assembly GCA_944739405.2). NCBI lineage: Eukaryota > Metazoa > Arthropoda > Insecta > Lepidoptera > Erebidae > Euclidia > Euclidia mi. The sequence goes on from OX123197.2 coordinate 17,030,692, forward strand.
TTGCCTGTCACATGAACTACAAACTTAAATTGAAAGAAGAAAGTCTAAGGCCCGTATTAATAAACCGATATCAGCATGAGAATAGGATCTTAAGAGCTGGTTTGAGATCCCGACATAATAATAAACAAATCTTAAGATGCGGTTTAAGAGCCTGTCATCACTTGAGATCGCTTTGATTAATAAACAGTACTCGAGTTTCAAGATCGGTATCAAGGTGGTTCTCAAGATCAGGATAGTTGAGTACGGTCGATCCGAGATTTGAGATCGTGAACTTGTATCGGCGGTAACTATGGACTTCGAAAATATTTTTATTTCCGAAATCAGTTATTGCGATGAAGTAGATTATTATGATAATATTCTATGGCCTTTTCAAATTCAACACCTAAAGTTTATATAACGGATGCGGCAAATCCATTCAAATTACCTCCGCAAAACTTTAAAAACGATTTCGATTTAGCCAAGAATCAGTGCTATATATATAATCAAAGATATACATATTGTTTCATTAATAAGAAATAATTTAGTGAAAAGTGATAACAGACGTCTGCCAGTTGCATCGGAAATAGCTGTATTGTTAACTTTAAGGTATTGCGCTACAGCATCCTTTCAGGTAATTTTTTATCACTTGAATTGTAAACACGAAAATATGTCTTTGTTGTGTATACTGTGTTCAGTAAAGTAATGGTAAAATGATTTATTAATAATGTTAAAAACCTTTCAGCTTGTCTGTGGAGATCTCATTAATTTATCACAGCCTACAGTGTCAAATATACCTAATAATTACAAAAGTATCGCGACTGCAAGCACTGCTACACACTACCTATATTACAATATCCACAGAGAAAAGTTTTTTTAGAAATACTCTATGCTAGCTTGATCTTAAGCTAGCATAAATAGAGTATTTCTAAAAAACTTTTCTCTCCGTCGCGTCGGGCTAAAAACCTGTTTCCATTTTTATTATTTAGGTTTGTATTCAACTATTGTATTTCTATTCAACTAGAAGACTAAACAAACACTTTGCTGATGCTGAGTAGTCAAGCACAGATTGCCACAGATAATAATATTAATGAAGTGACGGCGACGCGCATTAGCAAGCGTATGCGTTTTGTTGACTTATAAAATTCAAAACTTCTTAAGTAAATAAATTGTACTTTTTTATAGTTTATATAACTTTAAAGTAAAAATGATAAAATTTTAATTACTATAAACTGTAAAATAAATGTTTTTTACACATACAAAGTTGAACATTATTCTTCTGCAAATCAAGTACTAAACGTACCGAACAAAAGATGAAATACTTCCTTCATTGTGACGTAGCAAGTCTTGAAATCAGGCTTTCATTGGGTGTCGAATTACGAATCATAAGACCGTGATCTTAAGCTCGGTATCATCTGAGATGGTGTTGATATAGGTTTATTAATTAGCGTCGACATTAAGATGCTGGTCGCATCTTGAGACCGTATCAACTGATACCGCTCTTGAGATCACTATTGAGACTTGTTTATTAATACGGGCCTAAGAAACTTCACACAACAAGCAACTAACTATAGAGCCCATATAAACATTTGTTTCGACTTGAAAAGGCAGTAACGACTTGAAAAGGTGTATTCTTACTGAACTATTGAACTATAGCGCTGACTGTAAATATGACATCGGATAAACGTATCTATTTTCAATAAAGTTCTTTCGCTCAGATTCTTGGCCAGACGATAAATGCAGTTTCATAAATAGAAGTAAATGTTATGTTTCTATTGTGTAACAGCAGTATACAAAAATACGTGGTGTAGTAATAAGCGAAGGGTAAAAAACTACATGAATAATTATTTATTGTAAATTACTCAGGCATCTGGATAATAAAAGAGAGCAATTTGTTTTTTTGTATTACAGACTCACGAATGTATTCCCAAAGGGGTAGGCAGAGGTGTATTTTTTTATTGTTTTATAAGTAAGCTTACAGACTAATTACGGTATATAAGTTGCTAAATAGATGATACAATTGCTATTAACAAGCTTCCACAAATTAATAAAAGATATATACAGTGTGTTTCATATCCCCCTGTCTGACCCCGAAACCACATATTACTGACTTGTAAGGCATACTAGGAAAAATAATAAAAAAAATCTAGGTCTTCATAAAACCTCACAATTTATTTCCTTAGTATAGTATTAACGAGAAACATTACCCCGAAATTAGGGAAAATTCCCTAAACTAGCAACACTCCACTCAGCGGCGGTATCCTTTATGATTCTAATAAAAAGCCGCTCGACACAATACCGAAACGCGGTAGAGATGTTTACGTTCGATAGCAGCTAATATCGATTTAATAAATTTTAACATGAAATGTGACACAACATTCATTTTTCAAAGAATTATTACATTAATGATATTTCGATATCGACACATTACGTAAACAAGACATAAATAATACTTTTGTGTTACAGAACTTAGTCGATCATAGACAAAAGACTATGATCTACTAATTTCGGTAACCTAAATCAAATAAAAAAGTTACATCATTTTTATGTTATAACAATAATTTAAAAAGAAACAGCAATTTTGCGTTGGATACGTGCCCATCTCGTACGGGGACAATAATAACATATCGATAAAAAACAGAACTCCAATAAATATCATTGGTTACATCCCTAGCTGGCTAGTTTTTACGACTTCAATTTACCTACTGATCACTCAGTCTTGCCCTAGGATTAGTTTCGTTCGGACTTCCGGAACAACTTACGTTGTGAAATGGTTACGTCGTCGATCGTATTCAAACTCTGAATACTTTAACGTTCCGATGTGTTTAGGTAGGAGTGAATGCAATTCATGCAGGTGCACGTAGTGATAAGGAGGAACAGTTCGCTGGACTACCAGGTCTGCCAGTGCCACCACCTCGTGAACTACAGTGTGCTAGTTAGTGTGCTTTCAAATAGGTACCTTTGATGAAAAGGTACCGTAAGTGTCTTAACCTTTACGGTCGACATGTGGAGCATGATCGTCGTACGCAGCTTACAAGTTGATGTTTTTCGGAATTAAAGGTAACCTGCCTAAGTAAGTTTGAAAAAATTGGTAAATACCGTAAATACTGCAGCGCTCATTGCGTGACTAAGCTTTTGGATCGTAATAGTTTGGCAAAGTTAAGCAACGGTTGCACAGGTCATCACTTGGATGGGTGCCCACGTACTCAGAAGGCACGTAAAACTGAATCTCAGAATCGTAAGGCCATGTCGTGGGCCTTCGGGTGATCTGAAATGTCTGAATACACGGACACCAAAGTTGGCTACGCACTCTTACGAAACAAACAAACAACGTAAACAATACCTTCCGTTTTACCTAATAATGCAATGAACCAGCTGTTGCAACAAACTTATAAATAAAATGGGTATACCTACCTAAGTAAAATGATGGCACGTGTAAAGTTGACGTTCGGCTTTTGTCAAAGGATTAGGTAACTAGACGCGGCCGCCAGCGGCGGCCGATGCACTCAACGACCTTTTATGAACTTTAGGTAGATACCTAGTTATTACGATTTATGATTCTTCAGTGTTGCCATGGGTAATCTGATATGATATTATTTAAAGTTAATTAAATTTACCAGGGAAAATTTTATCTCGAATTGCCGTGAATTAATGACAAATCCCTCATCATTTTACTCTACCCTACAACCCCTTCATTGATCGGACGGGGGGTTCTGAAACACCCTGTATATACATATTATATTATGTTGATATCATTTGACCTACAATATTCGTCATAACTTTAATACAAAAAAAATGTTACAATAATAGAGATAATATATACATAACATACCAAAAATATACATACTACAATGATTAAATGGATATATCTTTTTCAACGCAAAGCAAGAGAAAATTTAGGAGCAATTAGTGTGAAAATCACAATTCGCAGGTGAATTAAAGAATTTTGCAGCCAACAATCTTTTGACAGTAATCGTCTTTGTACAGAAAAGGTCAATATCGAAGTCATCAGGCAGGTTATTAAAAGTAGATGCAGCTCGCGACATAAATGCATTCTGCATTCTTTCTATAATTTGTAGGGACAGTAGGTATTTGCAGTAGCGGTCTACGTCTAAGCCCAAGTAGGTTTGTTCGTAAGTTTAGCTTAGTGAGAAGCTCTGGGCAGTCGACAGATCCATTAGCTAAATTTATGAGAAAACAAACATCACTAATATCATGCCTATAGTGGAGAAAGTGATATCTGTTACACCGATGGTTGTAATCATCTGAGTATTGCCGTGATTTATAATCTAGGTACCGAAGAAATTTCTTCTGTACTGCCTCAATACGAGACTTATACACCTCATATTGAGGGTTCCAGACTTGTGACGCGTACTCTAAATGACTACGTACGAATGCACAATATAGGATTTTTATTGGTTTGATTGATCGGAAATCAGCTGAAGCCCAAATAATGAATCCCATCGCCCTAGATGCTTTGCTGACTATATCATTGGTTCGGCGATACACCGAAACTGTAAGGTTCTAGGCGAGTTGGAAAAGGAAAATGGACTGTATTAGGGCGAGTTCTGCTCGCCTAGAAGTGATAAGGGATGAGGATGTAGGATTGGAATGGGAGAGATGATTGTGAGTGGGTATAGGATATTCCAAGGACGGAGGGCACTTACCTTGTACGGCGATCTTCTTCGTCTCAGAAGGGCAGTCTCCTGGTGGTTTCGGGATGAAGCTGCATGATTCACTTCACTACACAAATCACCTTCACTTGCGAGCGGGTTTATAAGCGGTAATAATTAAAGCGGGAGCGGCGCGGTGCGATACGGTATGGCGGACACGTATATAGCGAATCGAATGTTCTCGAAAGTTCTGGACTGTCTCTCGCGTCGACGTTTCGCGGCGACCAATCCGCGAAAGGCGTGCCCCTCCTTGGGAATGGGAGACAGGGACGGAAATATGGTATCGCTCGCACTGACAAGCATGGAACGATTGACGTTGATGCGATTAGTTATAGATAGGAAGGTAGATGGCGCTATCATATCCCCCCAGCCCTAAAGGGTTGCCTTTAAAAAAAATAGAATTGAACTTAGCTATGTTGGGTGTACTACCGCATAACCCATCAATAGGCTAAGACAGCGATATGACAATAAAATTAATCTAAATTAACTTTAGCGAAAACTACAAACGCAATAATAGCGAAAACTACTAACTAAATACTTAAACTAAGAGGTAGATCCAACTTCAGGCTAGATCTCACTGAGTTGGAAGCGGACAGAGACGTACAACAGGGCGCACGTAGCTCCCTTTAGCGGTTTTCGGTAACAACGCGGGTTGATCAGTGCCTCGACTTGTGCAAGGACAGTTAAAAGCTCTTCGTAAGAGAGGATCTGTTGACCTATAACTTTGAAGAGATGCGTTTCAATTACGTTGACCATGCTTTCCCAACATCCACCGAAATGTGGTGATGCTGGTGGAATAAACTTCCAGTCAATATGATCTATGGAAAGTTCTTCCTAAAGACGAGTACGATAACCCGCGACGTGATTGAAACAAGTAGCGGGAACAAGTTCAATCAATTTGCTAACGCGGGTGGCGACAAAAGTCTGCCAGCGGTGAGGAGATGAATAAATCCAAGCGAGCACTACTTTGGAGTCGGAAAATGCGTATATTTATTAATGGGGTATAATAAATAGGGCAAAACTGTGTCTTGAACCTTGCGGAGCAACTGAGACAGCAGAAGGGCCGCGCACAACTCTAGTCTCGCAACCGAAATGGTTTTAACAGGCGAGACCTTAGACTTGGCACAAACTAACTGCACCGAGTAGTTAGAACCAATGCGGACTTGCAGATATACGACTCCGCCGTAAGCACGCTCGCTTGCGTCAGCGAAACCTATTAAGTTGATGGTACATCCATCTACCAACCCAAGATGACGCGGAATAGTAATTTGATTGAGCGCGGTAAGCTCAATACAAAACTGGCCCCAAGCGGCGACAATATGGTCAGGGGGTGTTTCATCCCACTCACACTTTGATAGCCAAAGCTCTTTGATCAAGAGCTTGGCGTACAAAATTGTGGGGGCCACAAACCCATTTTGTCCCATAGTCGAGCCACTGTGGACAGCATAAGCGTTTGGTGTACTTATCATCTGGTGGTGAGACGTCAAACCGAAAACTATCACAGGATTTGTCCCAGCGTAAACCGAGAACTTTATGCGGTACAGACTTCTCAAACTCAATGTCTGGAGAAGCCTTATGAGAATCTGGTATGCGTGCGAGAACCTCCTTAGAGTTGCTTGTCCATTTGATAGGAAGGTAGATGGCGCTACCAATCATCATCATGACTGTTCAAATACTAGTTTATGGTCCATTTTCAAATCTCTTATCGTGGTGACCGTATTAATGGTTTTGTTGGACAACTTATAAACGTAGTTTAAATTAGAATTTTGTCGAGAATACGTGACACGAAAGCATTTAGTAACATTGAGCTCTAGTTTTTCATTTTCGCAGTAGTCTTCGAAACGTTTGAGATCACTTTGAACGCTGAATATCTCAGCATCTAATCTACTTTGTACCACTTTGTGGATTTTCATGTCTTCTGCGTAAAGAATGATGTAAGAGTGATGAAAACAATGTTTAATATCTGATATAAATAGAGTGAATAATAAAGGCCCGAGGATCGAACCTTGAGGTACTCCGGAAGGGACACAATTCCATGTAGATATATAACCCTTTAGTACAACAGCCTGAGTCCGAGTCTCTATATACGATGTGAACCACCGGAACAGGTCTCCATGTATTCCGGTCGAAAATAATTTATCTAAAAGTACGCGATGATTAATAAGATCGAAACATTTTGAGTAATCCGTGTATATAACGTCTACTTGCGCACGTTGGTCCATGCCTGCTGATATGAATTCATGGGAAAGTATCAGATTTGAAGACGTAGACCGTTTCTTGAGGAAACCATGTTGTTCGGTACCGAAATTACATCTCATCGCTTCGTAGACTTGATCATAAACAATTCTCTCAGGTAATTTAGAAAACAGACAGATTTTAGAAATGGGGCGATAATCCTCCACGTTTGATCTATCTCCCGTCTTGAATACAGGGGTGACAAATGCCGATTTCCACATTTTTGGTACATAACCCTCCAATAGGGACCGTCGATTACACCCACATTTCACCATGAATTTTTAGGTACCAAGTAATAGGGAGCGAGCCGATAGCCGTGACCGCGCACGTCACCAGACTCTGTGTTTCTACTGAGAAATCGGAAAACCCCAGTAATACTTTGCCCGACCCGGGAATCGAACCCGGGACCGCCGATCAGCAGACGCATACGCTATCCACTGGATCACGGAGGCATAGAGCAATTTAGCATATCGTATTCCTGTAAAATGAATACGATATGTTAAATTGTTAATGACGGAGCTGAATTGAACCTTAGATTTGGCAAAGTTTTCGCAAAGTAACTGCTTTTGCCGAAGGGAAGCCTGACCTGTGTGTCTGAAGCTGATGGTGAAAACAATGCTCACAAACTGTCAAACATTTTTTTACATAAACAGTTTATTTAGGCAAGATACGGGCAACAGCACAGAACATACAGTCTTTATTTTATTTGGGCAACAATTAATAATTAAATACACGCTAAACACTTAGCCGGCGCTCAGTATTTCTAAGGCCCTACACATGAAATGTCAATGTATTAATAGCAAATAGGGAGCTACTAAAATAAAAGCATGCGTGCTCTTAAGCTGTTACTTTGTTATTCATTTTATAACTCACTAGATGAGCCCGCGGTTACACCCGCGTTATTTAAGGCTACTGCTGGGCTCAGTGGCTCATAGCGTGATGTTATATAGCCTATAGCCTTCCTCGATAAATGGGCTATCTAACAGTGAAAGAATTTTTGAAATCGGTCCAGTAGTTCCTGAGATTAGTGCGTTCAACCAAACAAACAAAAAAATTCTTCAGCTTTATATATTAGTATAAGATTATTTCTGATTTAAGGTACATTTTAAATCTATTCTTATTGTAAAATAAAAGCTATAAAGTTAAAAGCATTTTCCTTTCAATATGTAGCACAGTGCACTAGTGCTTAGAAACGGTGTTACTAACATGACCGGCATGCTGTGAGCGCTCCCTGGAGCCGGAGGCAGTAAATAAATCACAGTACGACGCTGCCCCGGCTAGCACTACTCACGACCTAGATACAGCCATTCCGATTTCTTGCTACGACCTAGGTAGCCGTAGCGCGGTGCTACGACGTAGCTTATGCTACGTAGATAGTATATTATGTTTTAGTTGAGAACATGGCTGAGGTTAGTAAGGTAATCACAGTAATAGTAGCAGCTAATTTGCGATTATATAAATAGAAGATTGGGATTACCATTCTCATACGTTTATATTAGGGAGCTGACACTGATAGTGGAGTCAATAGGCTTGTGTCCACTAAGAATAAATCGGTTTGATTGTAGTATCTATAGATTCATTATGATTTTAGGATGTCAATAAAGTTTATTATTTATTATAAAAAGGTAAGATTAATGTTATTTTTAGGATTCTAAAACTAAAAATAATGTATTTATTCTTGTGACAGTGAACACCAATCAGAGAGCATTACGTCAAAAGGTACGTCCGCCATTCATGTTGTTGACGTTTTAGTAGTAAAAACAACTAAAACGTCAAACTTTCTACCTGTCAAATCGAATATAACAAAATAAAAGTGGGTACATCAGACCAGACTTCATTCACGGTTTGTTTCTTTTTCGTACTTTGTGATATCACTCAACCGCCATGATGGTTAACAGCGTTTTCGTGTCAAATTCAAAAAGGTTTTTAAAAAGCCGTATTAAGTAATGTAGCTTATCGATTTTTGAAGAAAACATCTGGTATTTCAGTTTAACATCTAATAAAGGAACGAATCAATCGCTAATTACATTTTAGGACAGAAGCCTATTAAGAGGTCGCATGATCTACGAAAAATTTTATTTGAACTATTTGCTTAGATTATGTTTTATTTTCGTCAATAGTTTCAACCAGTCAGATAATGATTTGTTGCAAATTGGAATCAATCCAATTAAGAACCGTACGAAAGGTAGGTAATATGAAACTTTTTGGATCACATTAATTCTAGTTAAAGCTAAAAAGTAAAAATGCTTTACTCGTAAAGATGTCCACACATAATCTATGGTCCTATGTGCTACATTTAAATTAATGGACTATACAATTAAATGCCTTTATATGGCCGTCTTAATTTGAATATAGTTACCGTTTTGTTTTATAACCAATGTTCACATAAATGATTATTATAATAAGCTTATATTCGAGTTTACCATCTCATTATACCTACATAGTTTTAACTTTGTAAGCAAAGCTACCAGTACGCAGCCTTATAGTAATGTCACGGCTCACGATATATTGTTATTAAATACTTCACAACTTTAGCGACTTGTACACATAGACACGTGCCATAATTCGTATTCTATACATATATGTAGATTAGAAGTACAATGTAGTATTACTTCTATTACAATTACTATGTTTAGCTAGATTAATTAAGAATCTAATTTATTTGTAACTCAAATTCTGCTATATGCATAGCATATGATAAAAAGTTCGAAAATTATTTGATAAACTGAAATATTCCATATCGATACCTTTGCGTAGAAAGGTCGTATAGACCATTTTGTCCAAATTGAGTTATATATATACCATTTTTCTCAATTTTTTTTCTCTATCGATCTGTATATACGAAATGCAGAAATTCGCACAAAAATGGTTGTAAATTTAGTGATACCATGAAAGTTTAAACTTCTATGTGATGTAATTACATTAAGGAATCAACTTGAAGTTACGGGATAATTTAATTTTAACCCATCCTTAGCAGATCAATCAAATGTATTGTAATTTAAGTAAATGGATATACGAGTATTAAAAGAATCATTCTGAATTACAACTTACCGAACTCAGCACCTACTCGCATATACTCACAAGAGTGATTGAGTACCTTAATAAATTGTAGTACGTAGCTATTGCGATTTGTAGGTATTAATAGTGGAAGCCTCATACGACTGATCCACCTGTACTACGGTAGCCTGTTTAAATCATAAATGTCTACCCTAAACTGGCAAAATTCGACCGCCAAGGGCCTTAGTATCATGCACTGAATCACTGGTATCGGTTTTCGGTTTATTATTTATTTTAGTTAAATACAACTTAAATTTCGTATTTCAGGTAGTTTTATTTTATTTGAATCGACCATTATTGGGTATTAGAATAATTATAATTGAGTTCCTACTAATTCTTAGAGTAACAGGATTGTTTATAAGTAAGAATTTAATTAATCTATGATTATAAATGGTTTTTAATACAAAAAAAACTGCATATATAGGTTTTTACGACAGTAAATGTGATCATAAGCTGACCAAAAATGAATATACGACCTATACAGATTTTTATGAGTGCATTTTCATGGAGTGTTTTAACCAGGAATCGATTTTTTCTTAGACGTAAATCCCAGCTAACTTTAAAACTAAAGAAGATAGATAGGTTTTGATGATTTAACTTTTTTCATTCTTAATTTTAAGAACCTTTCTCATAGATCATTTTTTTCTAACTTCAAAAAGAAAAAAAATATTGTTTTTCTGCTCTCCTGAAAAGTCGGATTTTGGTTTATACGACCTTTCTACCCAAAGGTATCGAATATATTCGGTAAAGTACTTGATTTAAAATGTACAATTAACGCCATGGATCATCCAATAAAGCTTACTTTAAAATAAAGCAGCTCAGGATTTGTCGTGTATTGACAATGAGTTTTCGTACTCGACATTTATTTACAGTGTAAATGTTCTTTGCCTCAGCTTATTACGAGTTTATTCATAATAATTAATTAATTTATTAAATTTTCCTTATAAGTAATTTTATACGAAGTGAAATATTTTATATTGCGCTGCATAATATTTTTCTACGAGAATTGAATAGGTGAATAAGTGTTAATATTTTATGACTGAAAAAAATATAGAGCATTAATAGCATTATCAAAATAGTCCCTTTGCCATTTTTCATAATAGTCTCTTGGTAAAACGTACCTACGTAGAAGACAACTATAAGGGTTCAAAATAAGTGACCGATTTGTGTTCAAAGATATCAGTACTTTTGAGTAAGATGATTTTTATCAAGGGAGACACAGTCTGAAAGCATCATTCAAGGAATACGTAACTACGTATGTGATTAATTAACTCTTATTTATACATACATACATACAAAGACTCACGCCTGTTTCCCGGAGGGGTAGGCAGAGACTACGGAACGCCATTTGCAACGATCCTGACATACCTCTCTTGCTTCATTCACTTCCATCAAGTTTCTCATGCATGCTCTTCTGTTTAGGGTACTTCTGATCTGTCCTTTTTTAGTCTATGTCTCCCATCTGGTCAGAGAACGTCCGCCTAGGTCTTCCCCTTCGTCCTGTCCCATTCACATTTGCCTTATATATCTTCTTTGTCAGTATTTCGTCATCCATCCTCTCCATGTGCCCAAACCATCTTAACATGCCTTTCTCGATGCTTGTTACTACATCTTCTTTTACCCCACACCACTCTCTTATCACACTATTTTTTATTCTGTCGGTTTAAGAAATACCACACATACTTCTCAGTGCTCTCATTTCTACAGCATTTATTCTACTTTCAAGTCTCGTCTGCCATACCCAACTTTCACTACCATACATAAGGGTAGGCGCTAACACCCCTCTATGCACAGCCAAACGTGCCTTTTTGGACACGTTTTGACTGTTCATAAACGCCTTCAGCGCTCCATTCACTTTATTACCTGCATTAACTCTTTTTTAATATCTTCTTCATACTTACCATCTCTTGTAAACAACGTTCCTAAGTATACAAACTCATTCACTTGTTCCACTCGCTGTCCATCGATCAAAACATTACAAGCCGTAACGCATTCCTCCTTTTCAAAAACCAGAACTTTCGTTTTACTTACATTCACTTTCATTCCTTTCCTCTCTAACGCACCATGCATGATTGTTACCATCTCCTGCAACTCCTCCGCTGAAGTCGCAAGTATAACCTGATCATCAGCATAAAGGAGGCATTTGACGAGTAACCCATTCATCCTTAATCCGCAGTCACTATGTTTTAAATCTTGCAAACAACTGTCCATGAAGAGGTTAAACAGCCACGGCGACGCTACACATCCTTGTCTAACACCTTTCTCGATGGTAAACCAGTCAGTGTATGCCCCGTTTATCCTCACACAAGCTCTAGAATCCTCATAAAGGGATTTCAGAGCTCGAATGAGGCTGCTGTCTACCCCATTCATTGACAGCACCGACCACATTTAATTCCTCACCACTTTATCGTAAGCCTTTTCCAAATCCAAGAATGCGCAATAGACCTTTTGACCTTTGGCCAAAAACTTTTCGGCTATGCTTCGCAAGGAAAAAACCTGAACCTTACATCCCATACCCTTTCGGAATCCCGCTTGTACATCCCATATTTTCTTGTCGGTTACTTTCATAACTCTTTCAATCAGTACCTTTGCATACAATTTGCCAACAATGCTGAGAAGGCTAATGCCTCTATAGTTTTTGCAGTCTTGTTGCGAGCCTTTTCCTTTATAAAGAGGCACAACTACAGCTGTGGCCCAGTCATTAGGCACTCGGCCGGTGCTCCAGCACAAGTTATATAACCGCTGCACCTGACCAACTATGATGTTCTGTCCAGCCTTCAGCATTTCGACTGTAATCCTATCATATCCTGCAGCTTTGCCTACTTTCATACTTCCCAGTGCCTTCACGATCTCACCCACGCCAATAACGCTTTCATCATTGCTATCACTACCATTAATTTCATCGATGGGTGTCTCTACCGCCGTTCTTTCAAATAAACCTTCAAAATATTATATATCATACTATTAGCACTGTATTTAAACAGTTCAACTTCTGAGCAAGAGGCGACCCTCTTTATGAGAAGAGGAAATTCTAGACTGAGAGGGGTTGGCCTCCAGTCAAGCACGCTGGCCAAATGTGGGTTGGCAGACTTAAAATATCTTTCTAGAACATTACGGAGAATTTTTAGACATGGAGGTGTGCTCGAGATGGGGATACATCACATAACCCGAGAACCTTTGCGAAGCATTCTATATTAGTCTGACACTAGGCTACAGCTGCCAATAAAAAAAAGTATGATAATTTTGCAGTTCTTACGTCTTTAAAAAGTGGTTGTCGTGAAATAACACAAGAGCTAACAATAAAGAATTTGAACGAATACATACAGTCCACCCAATATTTGAAAGTTCGAGCCAAAGCGTACTACATCGAAAAGAGCCAATTTCATCTAATCTTTCGAAGTAATTTCGTAGTTTCTAATTCACTTTTGGTCGGCGTTTGTCATTTACGATGAATGTAGTGCAATCAGTTTCTTTTTTAAGGGACAGCAACAATACCTATCTATGGCGTGTAACATATTATTTTTCAAAGTTATAATATACGGGGTTGTAAGGGACGGTGTACCGAAAACCGATACCAGTGATTCAGTACATGATACTGAGGCCATTGGCGGTCGAATTTTTCGGAATTTTTTATGAATTTTCCGATTATTCTTTTGCATTTTTTGCCATATAATGTAATGAACAAGTAACTACTGTAATGACTATAGCTACTTTTTATGACTGACTCGCATTAATATTTTTGTAAAATTCTAAGAATTAAACATGTACATGGTGCGTTCACTCTGACGTGACATCGGCCGCGGCGCGCGGCCGCAGCACAGTAAGCGCACCAGTACATCCTAATTACTGCCGCTACCACCCGCCGCTGTAGGGCCGTAACAGCTGATAGTGCGAGTTTGCGTGTTCCTATTTACATCGCATGTTTTTGGAAAATTGTCGAGTTCTTAGATTTTTTCGGAAAATTCGACTGCCAAGGGTTTCAGTGTAATGTACTGAATCACTGGTATCAGTTTTCGGTACACCAAGTAACAAAATGTAGTCTTAAACGGAACCACTATTCCGGGGCCGGAACTATAACAGGCCAGTAGAAGTTTACAACCACGGAAAAGGGCCCATTTTATACGCGTACTTTTGCTAATAAAACACTCATAGTAAACTTGGCGAGCACCACTTAGACCAATAATACACTTATGGATGTACTACGCAGAACTATCTGCCCCCGCGAAGCCAGCTATGAGCATCTCATAGAACCAGACACCACGACTTAAGCCCATAATACACTTATAGTTAGACTCCGGAGAACCATTTGCTCCTGCGTAGCTCACTATGAGCATTTAATAGAACCAGACAGGCGTTTAACGTACTCCACGCTTCTATTACTAGCTACTTCAAACATTTGTGAATTTCTGTTGTGTTGTGTTCTACGGTTGGGGAAAAATTAGAAAAGTAAAAGGGAAGTTCATCAATTTTATATAAAATGTATTAACAAGTGTTTCGCACGTTATACTATACGTGTATAAATGTTTGCACGGCAAACGCGTAAGTATTTTCGGTGAAGTATATTGTGTTTTACATCTCAATTTTTGTTCGCCTTTTCAACACGGCGTATTTACTAATCTGTGTTTAAAAATAATATTAGTCCTAACAGAATTGTCGCGCCATATTGTGACGCCATATTGTGTGTCAATAGAAATCAAAATGGCCGTGAAGATGCGATAAATATTATAAGCAATTGTCTTCCTATATGGACTTCACGAAGATATCTTTGGACTCTGATGGTTTTACAAGAAACCCTTATAAAGAAATTAAGACTATAACACCATTCGAGAGCCCTTAATATTACCAAGTACACTTACTCTTAGAAGAAACCACTGTAGAACTAATTCACTCATAATTGGCACATAAAGTTGACTTGTACACCCCTATACGGTCAAGTAACAAATGCAATTAATGGTTCTAAGCGCATTTAGTTCTACAAATTACTATTACTGGCGTATGACACTCATAGCGGAATGTAGGCGATTATAAGTTTAACTTACTGGAACAAGTTTTCTCAAGTGTATTTACACCTATGCAACACTTTTATAGGCCATCTTAGCCTTTACTGCGCCTATGATTTCGTTCTATAAACGACTATATACAATATATATAACAAATAAGTCAACTTATAAGAACAGGTATACTACAAACCCAAACGAACTCCGTGTAACCAGTTATAAGCATGGTAGTAAAACCTGGAAACACTAAGAGAGAGAGTTACTTGGGCTGTGTGCCTGTAAACTGTGCACATCAGGAGAACTTTGTTACTTGGGGGACGCGTCCTTTACAGCCAGTATGTAATTTGTTCTACCCGTCAAGAAATCTCGCACCGTTATGACCTGGTGTCGTGTACCTACTACAAATATTACAATTGTTTAATCACTGAATACATCGCTACCCTCTTAGGTTATAACAATCCAAAGGCAGTGTACAAGCGTATTCTGCCAAATCTGGATCAGATACCAGGCGATCGCAACCGGAATAAATCTGGAATCATAATGAAAGGCAAAGGACCTTTTGAATTAAAAAAATCGTATCATCATCATTGTCTTGCCCTGGTCCCAATTTATTTGGGGTCGGCGCAGTATGTCCTTCGCTTCCATACTTCTCTGTCACCAGTCATCCAATCGCTTACCCCTTTCTCTTTCATATACATCCTCACACAGTCCATCCATCTCTTCCTTGGCCGTCCTCTCCCTTTTCGTCCTTCTACATGCATATCCATCACTTTTTTACCTACATACATCTCATCTCTCCGCATAACATGTCCATACCAGGCCAATCGACTCCCTTTCACCTTTTCAGCTATGGGCGCCACTTTCATACTACCTCTAACGAAATCATTCCTAATTCTGTCCATTCTTGTCACTCCACACATCCATCGTAACATTCTCATCTCTGCCACATGCAATCGTTTCTCATCCATCTTCTTTGTAGCCCAACACTCAGCTCCATACAGTACGACAGGCCTTATAACCGATTTATACATACGGCCCTTTAATTTCACAGGCATTTTGTGGTCGCATATTGTGCCTGAGACCTGTCGCCATTTCATCCATCCTGCGTTGATTCTTTGCCTAACATCCCGATCAATTTCGCCGTCATCTTGCAGGAGTGAACCTAGGTAGCGGAAATCGGAGCATACTGGTAGAGGTGTACCGCCGAGTGTAACCGGTATAGGACTGGAGAGACCGCCAAAGTCACAGAACATATTGTAATGAAACTAATGCACTTGATGAACTTGTTTAATATTGTACACTCAGCAATACTCAATAATACAGCGACACTGGGACACAGTACACTTTATTCGACTACTCGGTAACGAGCTCACCAGCAGACCAACACTTATTCTAATCCCCACCTCTCGTCTAACCGTCAATCTCCCCACCACCACCGAACGAATGACTGGATCATTTGAACGAATGGCTTGTGGGTCAATTGAGTAACTATTAAATAACTTATTTCTAAACAAAATATAATCAATGAATTAACATAAATATAATTGAATGTATAATAACGGTAATTACATTATCCTTAAAACTAGGTACAGCAGTAGGAGCATAATAATTGATCTAATAAATGGTCAATTACGTAATCTACTTAGATAAAATCACAACACTCGGCCATCCGAATGCGCGCTAACTCCTGTAGCGCGCACAAATCACAACACTCGGAATTTGTATATTTGTTAGATCAATTATTTATTAGGTACAGCAAAATACTTGTAAATACAATTTATCATAATCACATCTATAAGGAAATTATTAAATAAATTTTTAATATATATCATCTAAATACAGTAATAAATTCTCGGGACTTGTTATGTCGTCAGACTCAGAAGCTGACGATTCGGAACCAGATGATCTATTTACTTGTAAAGTCGGGATATGAATCCACGATCTCATTCTATCCGAAGCGATAATACTCCTATATTTATTAGTTTTAAAACCTGGCACGTTTGATATTTCGTACCGGTCATTACCTAAGCATTTAGTAACCCTGTAAGGACCAATAAACTTGGGTAAGAGCTTGTTGCTCCATCGATACCAATCCCTACCTTAATCTCATTTTTATCTAATGGTGTCAAATTGCTATCTTGTGTCTTAACAGCAAAGGTTTTGGTCTCCGTTATGGGACTGACTCGGGCAATTAAACTTGTTTGCCTTAAACTCTAAAGCAGAATTCGTCAAAGCAGTGACAAATATGTAACCTTTACTATTATTGACTCTATAACATCCTTGATGCAAGTGATACTCCCTGATTAGGACTCATTCTGGTACTCCCATCAGAGTAAATATCTCCAGAACAAGGCTCCTTAGTGTTGACTTCGATCAGACCACCCCTTCTTATTGTTACCTCTTGGAGAACATAAAGATTTAGAACCCTATCCTTCTTCATAAATTCGTCAGAAGAAGTATGATAAAATAATAAGCTTTCTTTATTGACGCAAATTCTGTAAATTTTGTCCTATCAATAAATCTACTTGTAAATAAGAATCTTCAACAGCTAGAACAGTCAAGTCGGTCTCTATCTCACCAATTTTAACGCTAATCAAAGATTTAAATTTAGGTGCAACAACAGTCTCCAAAGCCTCTTATAACTGGTAAATTTACATGGCATTGATTAAGATTAAGCTGTAGCGCAACAGAATATTGTATTAAACTGCAGTCACTACCAAAGTTTACGTATGCATAACCACGTTAACGCAAACCTTTTATTAAATTTTTGGGTCGGGTCATTTCCAGCGCTTACATTATTAAAAGTTGCTAGTTTGTCAACTCCCTTGAAACTTTCATAATCTGATGAGGTATAGTTATTAATCTGTACCGCTTCTATCTGTGACTTGATTATTCTGTCCGTTAATATGAGACTGTAGAGGTTTTCTCGTACAATTATCTAAGTTGTGCCCTAATCTGCCACATTTAGCACATTTTACTAAGGGTTTGGCACAATTGTAAGAAATGTGACCTCGCTCGTTACAATTGAAACAGACGAAATCAACACTTTTACTCGAATTAGCGCTATTGGAAGTATTGTCATTTCCGCGAAAGTCTCTCGTTTCATAGGAATTACTATTGTTAGTCAAGGGTCCTTTACTAGAGTCTTTGATTTGTGTTGGTTGTTGTGAGGCTAAATAATTCAACAAATCCTCTGGTTCCTCACACTTAAGAGCCTGAGCTCCATTCCTAATAGAACTATCAGTAATTCCATAAATAATGCAGTCAACTGCCTTTCGGCCGACAATCTCGCATCGACTTAACAATGACAGTTTATCATAAAAGTATTCTCTCAATGTTTCATCGACGCGAGATTTTCGGTTCAACATTTCTTCTAATAATTTACCAAAATTAACATCATTTGGAAAAGCCTTTCTCAATTTGCTCTGCCATACGTCCCAAGTATAATCGAGGGATGGAAGAGACTCATACCAACTTTTAGCTAATCCATTAAGTTTTTGCAGTGCATAATGAATAGTTTGTTTGCTATCCCAATTGTAAATGACTGCGCACTCATTAACCTTCCGTAACCATCGATCTATATCTTGGGACTTACTATCAGGGTTAAACTCTGGTACCACATTAGTAGTTGGAGTATTCTTACTTGAACTATCCTTTAAAGCGGACACAATCTTTATTAGGTCGTCAGCTGTTAGTCCTCTGGACTTCTTTTGCCTCTTTCTGGGTGCCTCCTCCTCGTCCCTGGACTTGGATCTCGTACGTCTGCTACTTGGACGCCTCGGAGGAGTATAATTCGCTTCGCGATCACCTGAAAAATATAATCGACAACGCTTCATGTCCTTTTTCCTGAATTCTCTTTGTCTACACTACTTATCTAAAGACTCCAACTACTGTCTAAATTACATGTACTGTGTACTTCTTCACTATAACTATATCACTTGTGAGTATATAGCTTTTGCAAAATTATGTATAAGGTACTTTATAACTGTCAGTGCACATAGCTGCTTAAGTGGTTACATACACCATTATTATGTCAGCATGCCTACATAGCTAACATCTCAGCGCACCTACATGGCTGGTAACTATAAAACTTAAGTAAAATAATAATATGTTAGCGTACCTACATAGCCAACATTCCAGCGCACCTACATGGCTGGTAACTATAAAACTTAAGTAAAAATAATAATATGTTAGCGTACCTACATAGCTAACATTCCAGCGCACCTACATGGCTGGTAACTATAAAACTTAAGTAAAAATAATAATATGTTAGCGTACCTACATAGCTAACATTCCAGCGCACCTACATGGCTGGTAACTATAAAACTTAAGTAAAAATAATAATATGTTAGCGTACCTACATAGCTAACATTCCAGCGCACCTACATGGCTGGTAACTATAAAACTTAAGTAAAAATAATAATATGTTAGCGTACCTACATAGCTAACATTCCAGCGCACCTACATGGCTGGTAACTATAAAACTTAAGTAAAAATCATAATATGTTAGCGTACCTACATAGCTAACATTCCAGCGCACCTACATGGCTGGTAACTATAAAACTTAAGTAAAAATCATAATATGTTAGCGTACCTACATAGCCAACATTCCAGCGCACCTACATGGCTGGTAACTCTAAAACTTAAGTAAAAATAATAATATGTTAGCGTATCTACATAGCCAACATTCCAGCGCACCTACATGGCTGGTAACTATAAAACTTAAGTAAAATAATAATATGTTAGCGTACCTACATAGCTAACATTCCAGCGCACCTACATGGCTGGTGGTGTTAACTATAAAACTTTAGTAATATATGTTAGCTTACCTACATAGCTAACATCTCAGCGCACCTACATGGCTGATAACTGGTTATACTATAACATGTCAGCATACCTACATAGCCAACAACTCAGCACACCTACATAGCTGTCTAGATAAGCAAAAGCACACCTACATGGCTGTCTAAATAAGCAAAAGCACACCTACGTGGCTTACAAGCGTCTACTAAATCTCAGCACACCTACTGTTGGCTGTTGAATTATGCAACTGCGAACACAAACTCTAGGCTAAGCAACGGGTGAAACTAGTACAAGCACAGCTATATGGCTTGGGCTAAGTAGAAAATAAGCTTAAGCACACCTACATGGCTTACAAGCGTCTACTAAATCTCAGCACACCCACATGGCTGTCTAGATAAACAAAAGCACACCTACATGGCTTGAGCAACGTCCATACAGACGTTGAACAGTTACTGTCTACTGCATGTTAAACATGCGTGGGTATCTTTGAATCTATCAAATGTGCTAGTGAAAATTGTGGTTCATCTAAACTTATCTTGGTCTAAATACTGTATACTCCTCATCAACTACTTTGTATCTCGTCAAAATGACCACGTGTATTTTGGTTATAGGTTATAACCAATGATCAAATCGATTAATATGAGGTTAAATTAAAAAAAAAATCTGCTAACTACCACTTAGTAGCTATTACAGTGATAATACAAAAGTACTTACGGGTTTCATCAGACATCGATGCTCGCAGGTTATGACCACTTCTGACTTGTAATGAAACTAATGCACTTGATGAACTTGTTTAATATTGTACACTCAGCAATACTCAATAATACAGCGACACTCGGACACAGTACACTTTATTCGACTACTCGGTAACGAGCTCACCAGCAGACCAACACTTATTCTAATCCCCACCTCTCGTCTAACCGTCAATCTCCCCACCACCACCGAACGAATGACTGGATCATTTGAACGAATGGCTTGTGGGTCAATTGAGTAACTATTAAATAACTTATTTCTAAACAAAATATAATCAATGAATTAACATAAATATAATTGAATGTATAATAACGGTAATTACATTATCCTTAAAACTAGGTACAGCAGTAGGAGCATAATAATTGATCTAATAAATGGTCAATTACGTAATCCACTTAGATAAAATCACAACAATATACTCCGTTTTGGTTCTGCTTATTCTCAAGCCTACATTCTCCAGTCTCTGCCGCCACTCCTCCAGCTTGCTCTGCACCTTCTGTCCACTCTCTGCTACCAGAACGATGTCGTCGGCAAACAACATGCACCAGGGTGCCTCTTCCTGTATGTCCGATGATATAGCATCGATTATTAACAGGAAGAGGTAGGGGCTAAGGGCCGACCCTTGGTGCAAGCCTACGGCCACATCGAATCTGGCTGTGATACCAGCTGCGGATCGGACCTGCGTTCGGCATTCAGCGTACATGGCTTGAATCAACGTCAGGTATTTCCCAGGCACTCCTTTCTTCTTCAGGGCCCACCACAAGACTTCACGGGGCACTCGATCATATGCCTTTTCAAGGTCGACGAACACCATGTGCAAGTTTTTATGTGCCTCCCTGTATTTTTCGCATATTTGGCGAAGAGCGAAAATGGCATCCACCGTACCTCGACCAGGCATAAAACCGAATTGGTTTCGTGAAATCTCACTCTCGTCACGCAGGCGTCGCTCAATTACTCTCTCCCATACTTTCATAGTATGTGGCATTAACTTTATTCCCCGATAATTGTTGCACTCTTGGATATCACCCTTATTTTTAAAAATGGGCACCAGGTAACTGTTGCACCATTCCTCGGGTATGGTCTCCTCGTGCAACAGCTTATTGAAGAATAAAGTCAACCACGCCCATCCATCATCTCCTAATGCTTTCCATGCTTCTACTGGTATTCCATCTGGTCCTAACGATTTTCCATTCTTCATTCCACTAACAGCCTTTTTTACCTCGTCCTTATTTATTTCCTTCACTAACCCAATATTCATCACCTCATTCTCAAGTTTTCCGCTCCAATCGTTCTCCTCATTCATTAACTTTTTAAAGTATGTCCTCCATCGTTCTTTTATTCTATCTTCGTCCATAAGAATCGCTCCTGTTTCGTCTTTCATGCACTTAATATGGGATACATCCTTCGCCTTTCTCTCTCTAGCTTTAGCCATGCTGTATAAGTATTTATGACCCTCGGGTTTTTCAAGTAACCCGTACAACTTGTCTAGGGCATTGGATCTAGCAATGGCTACGGCCTTTTTGGCTCTCTTTTTACATTCGTCATATTCCTTCTTCTTACTTTCTTCTAAAGATTCATTTCCTCCTTTCGTCAGCTGCCATTCTTTAAACCTTGCTTTCTTTTCCTTAAGTGCATTCTGTACCTCTTTTGTCCACCACCACGTGTCCTTATCTTTCATACGCTTCCCTTTCGACTCTCCTAAAACATCCTTTGCTACACCTTTAATACATTCACTCATCTCTTCCCAGCACTCATTGACACTAATATCATTCATATCGCCCATTCCTAACATTTTACCTACCACTCTATCTCTGAATTTTTCTACACATTCATTCTTCTCTAACATATGCCATCTTATTTTTGGAGTCAGTTGCTGCTTGGTTCTTTTAAAGCTTATTTGAATCTTTAGTTCGACCATCAGGAGCCTGTGCTGCGAGACTAAATCTTCTCCTGGTACCACTTTACAGTTTTTGACCCAGTTGAGTCGATTACGTCTTATTAAGAAATAATCGATCTGGGTCATATGGTGGCCGCTGTTATACGTGATCAGATGTTGCTCTTTTTTTTCGAACCAAGTATTTGCAACTGCTAGGTCAAAAGCGGCAGCAGCTTGAAGAATTGCTTCTCCCTCACAATTTCGGCTGCCGAGTCCCCAACCTCCATGTACTCTTTCATACTCTTCATTTGTTCGTCCCACATGTCCATTAAAATCACCTCCCACAATAATCTCTTCATTCTCCGGTATATTCGTCATCATGCTATCGAAATCCATCCAAAACTTCTCTTTCTCACAATCATCACAGCCTATCTGAGGGGCATACACACTTATCACATTCAGAATAATACCTTGCCACATCACTTTCACAGCAATCAATCTGTCATTAACTCTATTTACACTTGTCACGCTATCTTTCAGATTTTCGTCTAACACAATCCCCACACCATTTCTTTTGCCATCACTTCCACAATAATAAAACTTGTATCCTTCACCGATCTCCCTAGCTTTCGTACCTTTCCATCTTGTTTCCTGCAAACATGCCACATTTATTCGTCTTCTCTTCAAAACACTAGCTAACTCTCTAGCTCTTCCAGTCATCGTACCTACGTTCCAACTTGCATACCTCACCTTTACGTCACAGGCTTGCTTCTTATGTTGCACTCGCCCGGTAGTGCAACAACCCTTGCATATTTCTCGCAGGTGCCGGGTGCTGTCCCTGCGCGTCGCCTGCGGGGAACGCCCTAATCCTATCGCACTCATGTACATACTTGGCCATACTGCAAAACTCCTTGGGAATGTTGTCGTTATAGAGGATGGTGATAGGAGATACGGGGTAAATGGATAGGATGGATTGACAAGGAAGAAGGGGGTTGTAGGTTGGGGTACTGTAATCAATTAAAAAAATCGTATAAAACAAGCATTTAAACACGGAACAATTACGAGTATTATTTACCATGCATTTTTCTTCAATTTGGAATCGAACTTACAATACGATGGCGCGTTATCACTAATATTTGAATAAATTATTATATATAACATAATTTTTAGAATAAAGAATATATTATTAAGTGAATTATAAAATAAAATGAGTTTCTTGTAATCCGCTATACATTGTTGATGTAGGTAATTCTTAAAAAAAATATTAGTGTAATCTGTTATTCAATGTAACTCTGTCCCCATACTCAGTATTACGCGAACACAACAGTGGAACATTGAAAACATCAGATAATCCTTTTCACCTGCTTCTTCACACAACTTTTACACATATACACATTGCATACATATAAGTATGTGACACACGTGAGGCTTCAAATATACTGTCAAATCACAGTGACGATTCAGTGCCAAAACATAAATGTTACGTTTATTATCATCATCATCATCATCAATCAGCCTTTCACAGTCCACTGCTGGACATAGGCCTCTCCCAACACGCGCCACAGTACACGGTCCTAAGCCTTCCGCATCCAGTCTGTCCCAGCCACCTTTTTCAGGTCGTCGGTCCACCTATACGGGGGCCGCCCTACCTTACGCTTGCTGAGGCGTGGTCTCCACTCTAGGACACGCTTGCTCCATCGGCCATCAGTCCTTCTACAGATATGGCCAGCCCACTGCCACTTGAGCCTACTGATTCTGTGAGCTATGTCGGTAACTTTGGTTCTTTGTCGGATAACTTCGTTTCGGATTTTATCCTTCAAAGAGACGCCAAGCATAGCCCGTTCCATAGCTCGCTGCGTGACTTTTAGTTTGTGGACTAGTCCCACTGTGAGTTTCCACGTCACGGCACCGTACGTCATAACGGGTAGGATGCATTAAGACTTTGGTCTTCAGGCATTGCGGTAGGGGCGAAGAGAAAACTCGACGTAGCTTGCCAAACGCTGCCCAACCCAAATGGATCCTGCGGTCGATTTCTTTCTCGAAGTTGTTTCTACCAAGCTGGACTACTTGCCCACGGTAGACATACGTTTATTATCGGTGACCGGTAATTTTGCTGCCATTTCGCATTACGTTTTGATAACTTTTTCAATCATATAAATCGAAATAAAATATTATTAATGCTCTCAATGATCTCGGTCGTAGAATGTACAATTTCTATCGTCAATATACTGGGTGCTAGTTTGTAATCTCGAAGATATCTCATATGCATCTTACGTATATTCATATCGTATATTTTAATGAGGTACAATAACACCGTAATTATTATGATAAGCCCGGCAAGTTGAAAACTGAGACACAAATCTTGTCTTACAACAATAGTACGTAATACCGTTCTGTTCGAGACAGGTGTAATTAGGAGATACTTGCAGTTTCCGTGTGAATACAGGTCACAGACATAATGAACATTGTACAGCCTTGGTCCGGTATTCCCCCTTCTCACAGTCATCTGTCTTGTCTTAGCACAGGATCTGAATGATTAATTGGCGCCTTGCACAATGCACTACGTGAAAGGAACATACCCACCTACCTGATACTAAGCTGTCTTACGAGAGAAAATTAATTAGAAAGTGAGTAAAGAAACCACTGTCCAAAGATGATGAATTATTGCAGTGAAATGTAGTGGTTAGACCATGGTCTTGTTAAGAAGATATTTAAATTTTTGTCCACACGAAATCTTTTTAGGTTTTGTATCTCAATAGGTTCTAGTACTCATATAGGATCATGGACCTGCTATTTTAACAACATGGCTTTTCTAAAATGCTTGGTATTTTTTATTGCTTTACGCTACAAACATAGTTTTGCAGTAAGATTATCGATGTGTTGAAGAACGTTCTTCCATCTACAAAGTTCGATCAGTGCTTCACTTTGACTTGTTTTCATATTAACTAAAATACATCTTAGAGGAAATTGTACAAAATTATATAGTAAAACAGTTATTTTTATGAACGTTACTTCATCAAAACTGGTTTGCGAGTCTGACTTGCTCTTATTAATTTTTAATAGTAAATGAAAGTTACATGAACTCGCAGGAGAATTGTTTTGACAAACGTCCGATTTGTTCGTTTTCTTAAATGTGTAAAGCGAAGAATAAAATTTGTTTAGAAATAACATTTATTTAGGCCTGCTCACATATAATTAACATTCATAGATATCTGAAAATTAGTTTAGTTATTACGTGATGGTCTATAACATTTGTTGCTATGATGCCGTAGCATAATTTTATGGAACCCTCATAGTTTATTAGATTTCAAACTGTAGCAATTTTTACAGATCATTTTACACAGCACAAGTTTTTTTACCTGCCTGCCTGACTGCCTCGTTGGTCTCGCGGCATAAATGTGTGCGTGGGATTGGGAGGTCTCGGGTCCGATTTCCGGGTCGGCCAAAGTGTTATTGGGTTTTTCCGTTAGGAAATTCTCAGTAGTAGCACGGAGCCTGGTAATGTGCCCGGTACGGCAATAGGCTAGCCCCCTATTACGTGGGACTTAAAAATTCATGGCGAAATGTGGGTGTAATATAACACCTCTGCCTACCCCTTCGGGGATTACAGGCGTGAGTCTGGCGTGATAAAAAAAAAGTGTTCTTACCGGTCTTAATAGACTAAAGGTTTATTGTGAAAAATAAATCTCTGGATATTCAGTGTCACGCATTAGGCAGCAATAGCCCAGTGGAGATACCAACAGACTGCCAGGCAGAGGGTTCGAATCCACGAAATTCGAAATACAAATAGAGTTAAACACAAAGACTGCTAACGGGTATGTCGATAAAGACAGAAATACTGTATCGATAGTATTCTGCTTAGCCAATGCCAAAAGCTCCATATACGCATTACACACCCAGAAAAACCCAGAAAAAAAGCCGATAGCAAAAGTGAGAAACAGACCTATTTTACAAGACTGAATCCAATGCAAGATTCTTCACGTAGCTAATTTATACGTCTTACGAAGCAAGATGAGTTTCTACTCCCAGACCATGTACTAGTTATACGGTCGTGTTACACGTCACCTGGCCTGTGTGTGTGAGTGTGTATGTGTGCGTATAAATTAAGCAAACCTCGGCGTTTTGTAGCCGGCGCGCGTTGCTTAAACTTTGGCTTCATTACTTATGCATTAAGTTGAATCTTTTACTAAGTTGCGCTAACTAGCACTAAGATAAATAACCGTAACCTCACCGTGGTTATTATTAAGCACTGTTTATTTATACTCACCGGTATTTATTATACTTATTACCGTACCGCTAGTTTGAATACCTCAAATAGAAACAATGGGTCTTTATACGATGGTTTCTTGGAAAATATTTAGGATTTACTAGCTGCTGTCCACAATTTTCGTAGCGCTTGCTAAACATACTTGCGCTCTCAATGTTTTATCTCCTAGGGAGGGATTAAGGGAGGGATATTATAAAATCTTGCCTACTTGGGTACCCACGTTAGAAGGGCAAATTCTCTGCAAAAAAATTCATCAAGACAATTATTGCAAGAAAGACACACGAGGCATCACACTTATAACATCTCTTTTTTGTGCCGGAGGTTAAAACTTATCATTCAAGAATGTATCAAAATGTCATAAAAATTAAATGTGGATGTTTCAGAGTTCGTCACATTCATTTTGCGAGCAGAATATCTCCTTCGTATTAAATGTTTCAGCTGAATGGTGATGGATCCCGAAATTTTGCACTGGGCTATTCTTTATGACACAAATAAAAAATTGTTATGTCGCCCAATACACATTAAATACATTAAAAAGGAAAAGTAGTTATTTATTGATGTTTTATTCTGTCCTCCATGTGGTTGACGGCATAGAATACAAGTGTCACCACCCCCTATTTACCCGTGGGTGTCGTAAGAGGCGACTAAGGGATAACACGATGCAAATACCATCTTTGCGTAGAGACGGAAAACTCGACATTAAACCCTATACGACTGCCTCGTTGGTCTCGCGGCATAATGTGCGCGTGGGATCGGGAGGTCCCGGGTTCGATTCCTGGGTCGGGCAGTGTTATTGGGTTTTTCTGTCACGAAATTCTCAGTAGCAGCACAGAGTCTGGAAATGTGCCCGGTACGGCAATAGGCTCGCCCCTTATTACGTGGGACTAAAGTATATCTGGCGAAAAGTGGGTGTAGATATACACCTCTGCCTACCTCTTCGGGGTTATAGGCGTGAGACTATGTATGTATGTTATTCTGTCAATAACTGAGAAAATTGTAAGCGTAGGTAGAAAAAGATCTCGGCGACAGCACATTTACTAAAAATAGAACGACTGTTTCCAAATGAAATGCCACCGGCGGCTAACGGCCACCATTTTCTTATAATATTGCCATCGTAAAAAAATAGGTTTACCTTTTTAGATGACCAATCTTTTTTAAACGAAATGAACTGGAAATAGTAGTATAAAAAATATCCAGGTAAAAGTTTCGAAATACGTCGCCGTTTTTAGGGGCTGTGAGTGATTGGGGGGAGGGGAGGAAGGGAGGTCTCGGAAACCTCACCATTTTCGCTTACGGGAAATACTTGGTTTACTCTGAAAAAAAAAAATTGTGTCCAAACATCGGTGTGTATGGCACTGCCAACTTCCACATTCTTCACACTAATAATTTCACTAATTTCACTAGTTTAATAAACTAAGGGTGACGGCTCCTATTTTCGGCTTAAGGGTTTTATAGGTAGTAGAGCCTTGCTAATTTCAGCATGAATGGGCCGGCTCGACCGGGGAAGTACTACCCTCTCACAGAAAATCGACGTAAAGTAACAGTACCTAAACTGCTGCGTTTCGTTCGGTGAGTGAGAATGCCGGAGGCCCTATCCCCTATTCCTTCTCCCTCATCCCACTCCTCATCCTATCCCTTTTCCCAACCCAAAGGGGCGGCAACGCACTTGTGACTCCTGTGGTGTTGCTTGTGTCCATGGGCGGCGGTAATTGCTTACCATCAGGCAATCCGTCTGCTCGTTTGCCGCCTATTACCATAAAAAAAGGGTCAAAAGAGAACCTAACATAACCTGTTTAGTTACTTATTACAGTCGCACCTAACCCTATGCACTCGAAAGCAATGACGCACAAATTTGACATTAGCTGTAAATATCATCATTCTAAGATGGCGAGTTTGCGTTTCGTTTCACGTTTTCGCATAAAACCTAAAAATGACATTTGTAAAACTGTACTAAAGTATAAAAACTACGTTCCGTTTTGCATAATTGCCGAAGTATTTAAGAATTTTTGAAAATTGTTTAAAAATGTTTAGGCGCAACTCCGGCAACCAAAATTACTTTTAGGGGATTAAAACTAACTCCCTTAAGCCCCCTACACCACCAATACCCTCAAATTCGGGCGATTCGTTTCAAAACCCAACCCAATATACAAGTTATTGTTTCTGTTGAAGTAAGTAGCCATCTTTGAACCGGAGTTACTCGCTGGCATTATTGCAAATATATTTCTGAACTCATACATACATACATACATACATACATAGACTCACGCCTGTTTGCCGGAGGGGTAGGCAGAGACTACAGAGTGCCATTTGCAACGATCTTGACATATCTCTCTTGCTTCATTCACTCCCATCAGATTCCTCATGCATGCTCTTCTGTTTAGGGTACTTCTGATCTGTCCTTTTTTAGGATGTCTCCCATCTGGTCAGAGAACGTCCGCCTAGGTCTTCCCCTTCGTCCTGTCCTATTCACATTTGCCTTATATATCTTCTTTGTCATTCTCAGTGCTCTCATTTCTACAGCATTTATTCTACTTTCAAGTCTCTTCTGCCATACCCAACTTTCACTACCATACATAAGGGTAGGCGCTAACACCCCACTATGCACAGCCAAACGTGCCTTTTTCGACACGTTTTGACTGTTTATAAACGCCTTCAGCGCTCCATTCACTCTATTACCTGCATTAACTCTTCTTTCAATATCTTCTACATTCTTACCATCTCTTGTAAACAGCGTACCTAAATATACAAACTCATTCACTTGCTCCACTCGCTATCCATCGATCATAACATTACAAGCCGTAACGCATTCCTCCTTTTCAAAAACCATAACTTTCGTTTTACTTACATTTACTTTTATTCCTTTCCTCTCTAACGCACCATGCATGATTGTTACCATCTCCTGCAACTCCTCCGCTGAAGACGCAAGTATAACCTGATCATCAGCATAAAGGAGGCATTTGACAAGTAACTCATTCATCCTTAATCCACAGTCACTATTTTTCAAATCTTGCAAACAACTGTCCATGAAGAGGTTGAACAGCCACGGCGACGCTACACATCCCTGTCTAACACCTGTTTCGATGGTAAGCCAATCCGTGTACGACCCATTTATCCTCACACAAGCTCTAGAATCTTCATAAAGGGATTTCAGAGCTCGTATGAGGCTGCTGTTCACCCCATACATCGACAGTACCGACCACATTTCATTCCTCACCACTTTATCGTAAGCCTTTTCCAAATCCACGAATGCGCAATAGACCTTTTGACCTTTGGCCAAGAATTTTTCGGCTACGCACCGCAAGGAAAAGACTTGACCCGTGCACCCCATACCCTTTCGGAATCCTGCTTGTACATCCCATATTTTCTTGTCGGATACTTCCATAACTCTTTCAATCAGTACCTTCGCATACAATTTGCCAACAATGCTGAGAAGGCTAATGCCTCTATAGTTCTTGCAGTCTTGTTGCGAGCCTTTTCCCTTATAAAGAGGCACAACCACCGCTGTGGTCCAGTCATCAGGTACTTGGCCGGTGCTCCAGCACAAGTTAAATAAGCGCTGCAAACTCAAACTCAAACTCAAACTCAAATATGTTTATTTCCATAAAAATGTTTAAATTTTTTGGACACGTCAGAAAGTCATACAAATAAAAAAAATAAAAAGTAACTTTAAATGCATATTAACATAGTTGAGCATTGAAAAAAATGCCTGTTCAGAAAGTAGAGCCTCGTGAGAAGAATCAGGCAAGAAACTCCGGGCCACTCTTTTCTACGTCTTGATTCTATACAATTTAAAAACTTAGTAACTACATTGAATTTTTCATAAGTTTATGAGCTGGTGTGTCTATAATGTTGTTGTCAATTAATAAGGCTTTTTAAATAATAATATAAAAGTACTTACTAGCATAATATAGACTATAGACACAATAACTCACACTCACATGAAACTTAACACTAATCAAACATAAGTAGCCTGTGGGACCGAGCAAATTAATCCCAAGCATTTTTATCTTCAATATAATCTAGCACTGAATAGTACCCTTTTTGACAAAGTTTACGTTTTATAATCTTTTTGAATTTATTATAACTTAAATTTTGAATATTGCTTGGCACTTTATTGTAAAAGCGCACACATTGGCCTTGAAAAGATTTTTTTATTTTCTCTAGCCGGATAGCCGGCACTACTAGCTTACTCTTATTTCTAGTATTCAAATTGTGGATATCACTTTTCTTTGAGTATGAGGCCTTGTTTTGGAATAAATATATTAGGTTGGAATAAATGTACTGGCTTGCAACTGTTAAAATGTTTATTTCCTTGAATTTATTCCTTAACGAAGCCCCATAATCCAAATTATAAATTGCTCGAATAGCTCTTTTCTGCAGAACAAAGATGGTCTGAATGTCGGCAGCATTTCCCCACAGGAGAATACCGTATGACATTATACTATGAAAATAGCTATGATATACAAGCCTGGCAGTGTCAATGTCAGTTAACTGGCGAATTTTCCTGACTGCGTATGCTGCAGAGCTGAGTCTATTCGACAATTTACTAATATGTGGTCCCCATTGCAGCTTAGAATCTAGTGTAATGCCTAAAAATTTGGTGTTATCCACAAGATCCAACACATCATCCTTAACCTTTACTGAGGTGTTCACTTGTTTGACGTTAGGCATCAAAAATCGAATACATTTAGTTTTTAGTCTATTTAAAAGCAGGTTGTTAACCTCAAACCAGCGAACCACCTTTGAGATAGCAATGTTTACATCGTCCATATCAATTTGCTGTCGTTTTAATTTAAATAAAAGTGAGGTATCATCAGCAAACAGTACTATCCCGTGCTTGTCATTGACGAGATGTGGTAAGTCATTAATATAAACTAAAAATAAAAAAGGACCGAGGATTGAACCCTGTGGGACGCCCATTTTGACTACAGACCCATGCGAACGCGTCCCGTTGACATCAACTCTCTGAATCCTATTACTCAAATATGAAGTAAGAAGATGCAGAGCAGAACTACTTAAACCATAGTGATGTAATTTCCTGATCAATGTATCATGTTCTACACAATCAAAGGCCTTGGACAAATCACAGAAGACACCTAAAGCATCATGTGAATCCTCCCAGGCATCAAAGATATGTTTTACAAGCTCAACACCGGCATCGGTCGTGGAGCGCCCCTTTGTAAAACCAAATTGTTTAGAGTGTAGAAGCTCGTTGTTATTAAAATAACTTTGCAGTTGGTCTAGTATCAATTTCTCGAAAATTTTGCTAAATGTGGGCAGCACAGAAATTGGCCTATAGTTGGTGGGGTCTGATGTGCTACCTGCTTTGTACAAAGGTATTACCTTGCTATCTTTCATAAGATCAGGAAATACACCACAGTCAATACACTTATTAAATATTAAAGCTAATCTGTTAGCAGCTAAAGCAATAATGGACTTGGTAATAGTAACGGAATTTCCCCACAAGTCTGCAGTCTTCTTTAAATTTATAGTATTAAAAGCTTTTATAACAACATTTGAATTTATATACTGAAATGAGAAATTACTATAGGTTGTACTCATGTTTTCTTTTAAAAGAGATTCCGCTGCATTGGTTGATGAGTCCAAAGATCTAGCAGTAATAACGGGGATATCAGTAAAAAAACTTTCAAACGCCGATGCAACTTTTGAGTCTGATGTAATAGTGTCGTTATCAATGTTCAAACTAAATTTTGAACTTTTACTTTTAACTTTCCCAGTCTCGCTGTTTATTATATTCCATGTCATTTTCATTTTATCGTCACTACTCCTAATCCTTGAACTCAGGTAAAGAGACTTAGCTTTCTTGCAAAGTTTCCGAAATATCCTAGCATAGTTTCTAACATAATCCTGAAATTGTTCACTTAAATTAAAGTTTCTCTCGTCATATAGCTCATACAATCTCTTTCTACTTTTGTGAAGCCCAGTTGTTGCCCTTTCACAGAAGGTTGCATTACCTCCAACTGTCATCGTTCTAGGTGTGAAAACCGAATTAAAGTCTGTACAAAACGCTTTGAAAAAGTTATTATATAACAAATTAGGGTCACCTTCATCATCTAACAGTGACCAGCTAGTCATTAGTTTACTTTGAAACCTAGCAAAACGAGTTGCAGTTTTAGGTATTACAACTATATTTTGCCTAGAAACATTCTTACTGTTATCATTAAAGGAGATCTGCTGTCCACAATGGTCTGAGTCTAACTGTCTAATAATTTGCTTGTCTAATTCAAATTCAAATTCAAAATCCTTTATTCATTTGGGTCACAATGTGACGCTTATGAACGTCAAAATAATAAATTTATAAAATAATTACTTATACTCAAATTTAAAACATTATTACTGTATGCTTCTACATTTACATTTACTGCCACGTTCGCAAAGCAATAGGTAGAACCATGAGAAAGAACGGGCAATAAAACTCACGGTCACTCTTTTTCATCGCCAGGTTTTGCATAATACACAATTTACATTTTGTAAGGTGCTGCAACTGTTACACCTTCTATATCACTTGTATATATTTACTGTACATCATAATACTCAAGCATAATACTTTTGGTTAGCCTTCTCAGAATAGACATGGTGAAACAGGAGCATCCACTTACATTATATATACCTAATAATGCAGGCAATCCGCGAAAGTGATCAGAACCATGATGGAAATGATGCAGTTAAATATTAAAATCTAATACCAGCCCGCAAGACCGTCATCGACCAGTCATCGCAAGTAGCACCCGTTCACGAGTATGACGCATGTGCCAGCCATCATCCCTCTCGCCATATTAGAGGGAAAGGGATGACCCGACACATGACGCCACCACAAGAAATGACATTTTAGTGAGCATGACGACAACGGTATACGAACCAGAAGTAAGAAACAATCTATTGGTATACTGACCATGACCGCCAATTACCTCCATTTTCCAGATCGTTATTATTAACATAAGTTAGTGGAACACGTGAAGGAATGCAAATGTAGAAAGAATTTTGTGAAGGTGACAAGTGAACAATGATATGATCAGAGATAAATAATGTTAAACTACATTCAACAAATCATAAAAATATCCAAATCCTGCAAAAATCATGTGTTCACGAGGCACCTCCACTTAACATGTAAATAAAATAATCGTGAGTTAAACAAGCCTATCCCCACGGTGTCTTATCATTTAAAAATTCCTTAATAGTGTAATAACCCCTTTGTAAAAGAAAGTTCCTAATTGTCCGTTTGTATTTGTGCATGGGTAAATTCATTATTTCAAGAGGCAATTTGTTGAAAAATCGTATACCAATCCCCGCAAATGAGTTCTGAACTTTATGTAGACGGTAGTTAGTTCCCACCAGTTTATGCTTATTCCTTGTGTTCACGTTGTGCAAATCACTATTTTTGCGGTATAGAATTAAGTTTTTCTTAATGTACATTAAGTTAGCATATATATATTGCGATGCAACTGTCAATATGTCTACTTCTTTAAATTTATTACGTAAAGAATCTCTAGCACCTAACTTATAAATTGCACGTATGGCCCTTTTTTGAATGACAAAAATAGTCTGTATATCAGCAGCTGTACCCCATAACATTATTCCGTAAGACATTACGCTGTGAAAATAACTAAAGTAAACTAGTCTAGCAGTATCTATATCTGTGAATTCCCTAACTTTTCTAACTGCAAACGCTGCAGAACTAAGTTTTACTGCGAGACAGGATATTTGGGCGCCCCACTGAAGCTTACAATCTAAAGTTACACCTAAGAATACGGTTGATTCGACTAGTTGAATTGTTTCCTTATTTAAAATTATATTAGTAGGAACACTTTTGACATTAGGCAAAGAGAATTTAACACATTTGGTTTTGCTTGAGTTGAGTACCAAATTATTTGTCGAAAACCAATCTAATACTTGTGCAAGAGTGTTATTGACGGTATCAAAGTTACTTAATTTACGATCAACTTTAAAAATTAGTGACGTATCGTCGGCAAACAAAACAATATCACATAAATTTTGTACAAAGAACGGCAAATCATTAATATATATTAAAAAAAGAAATGGACCGAGAATAGAGCCCTGTGGAACGCCCATTCCTACTGGCAAACCTAGAGACCTACTCCCATTAACATCTACATACTGAATTCTATCACTAAGGTAGCTGGCAACAAGATTGAGTGCGGTATCTCTAATACCATAAAGTTTCAATTTAAGTAAAAGCGTATTATGTTCCACACAGTCAAAGGCCTTTGATAGGTCACAAAAAACACCAATGGCATCCTTCGAGTTTTCCCAAGCATTAAAAATATGCTTTACCAAAGTTACACCGGCATCAACGGTGGAGCGACCCTTAGTAAAGCCATACTGTTCACTGTGAAATAAATTATTTGCGTGAAAGTGGCTCTCTAGTTGATGCAAAATAATCTTTTCAAAAATTTTACTAATAGCAGGCAAGATAGAAATTGGCCGAAAATTACTAGGGTCGCTCTTTGATCCCTTTTTGAATAATGGTATTACTTTACTGTGTTTCATTAGATCAGGAAATACTCCTGTATCTACGCATCTGTTGAATATTGCAGCTAAATATGGAGCTAAGCTAGAAATAATTTGTCGCACAAGTTTAACAGAAATGCCCCATAAGTCAACAGATTTTTTATTATTGAGCGTCTTGAATACCTTCAGTATGTCATTGGTGTCAATATATTTAAAATTAAAAAGCACATCACACTCATTCACATTGCCCCTAACCAACATTTCTGCTTTGTTTGGACAAGAATCTAGACAGCTGGTTGTGTTCACTGGTATGTTTATGAAGAAATTGTTAAATGTCTGAGCAACATCAGTTTTCCTAGTAATAATTTCACCATTCAATTTTAATTCATAATTGTTATCTACCAATTTAGCTCGACCAGTCTCATTGTTAATAATGCTCCAAGTAGTTTTAATTTTGTTCTTGGATTCTTTGATTTTATTGCTTAAATATAAGGATTTGGCTAAAGCACATGTCCTCTTAAAAACCTTGGAATAATTTCTAACATATTGAATAAATTCAGGATTAAAATTGTATTTCTTCATACCATATAGATCATACAACCTAGCTCTACTTTTGTATATACCTACTGTTGCCCAATCACAAAAATTTACTTTAATGCTCCTTGCAAACGTCTTCAGTTTAAAAATTTTATTGTACTCATCATTAACAATTTTAAATAAGCATTTATATAATTCATCAGGATCATCAACGGTTAAGTCAATACTGGCGATCTTGGCAGCAACATCATAACATCATCATAACGTCTCTTACTATGATATCTGTAAATATATTATCTAGGCAAGTAGATGTAGAGGAAGTAACTCTTGTGGGCTCTAAGAATAAGTTCTTCAGATTATATGATAGAAACAGCGCTTTTAATTTTGTACTAAGACTACTATCCTCCAATAAATTTACATTAAAGTCACCACACACAACAACATTTTTATTTATTTTTGCAACTTTGTTTAATATCTCATGATACGCTCGAAGCTATCATACAATGCTGAAGGAGGCCTGTATACACTTATTACAGTAAATCTCTTCAGTTCCACACAGGCTACCTCAATAGTTCGCTCAACAGACAGACTTACAATATCATGACGCTCCTTAAATTTAAGTTGCTTATTAAGTAAAATCATCGAGCCACCATGTACTGCTTGCTGCCGGCTAAACGAGCTTCCTACTATATGATTACTGAAATTGAACATGAACTGGTTGCTTTTTAGCCAATGTTCAGTGATGCAAAATATATCAATAGCATTACAGTTCATAAACAATTCCATTTCTAAATCCTTATTAATCATACTTCTAATATTCTGATGTACTAATTTAATCAAATTTTTGTTATTATGTTTAAGTGTATTAGTCAATGAGTTACGTGTAATCTTATTATAGCTAGAGGTGTTCTCTATTGTCTCAGAATTTAATTTAAATTATTATTATTATGAATGTCAATAATGGAATTGTCATGTACTCTAACAGTACTTGGGTCACTGTATAAATTAAATGCTAATAATTTAGCAAGTTGTCGTTTAAAAGAGCGAGAAAGATACATAGTATCTTTTGTTAAAATAAAATTACTTTTAATAAAAGTATTAGTGTCAAAGAATAAAATTTTGTCATTATGACGATATGTACTATTATACACCGCTATTTTTTTATTAGTACAAAAAATTTAACACAGCACTAAGTATCTTTAACTGATCATATTTATGTAGTTAAAAAATAAAAACACTAAGTCCCAAAACTGTTTCAAAACTGTCCACAAAAATACGTGATAATTGGTAAATGCAATACTAATACTATGACCGACCCGAGTACTACGAGTATCATAGTAAAATGAACCATTGATAAATTCCCCTCCCCCCCGTCCCTCTGCGCCTACGCCGCGCCCCGACGATGCAACAAACAGTACTAAATTGCTAGCAAAAGTGAGCGAATCTAATTTCGTTGCAAAAGTTAATTGTTTGTCTACGTTTGCCCGACGCGATGGCCTATCATATCAGTTCATATCACGGGAGTATGTAGCTATGCTTCGTGCGTACTTTTTGAGTGGAAAAATCGTGAGTGCAGCTGTGTACCCATGGACATCTTATTGTGAGTGTACAAAAGTGATCCGGTCAGTGTCAAACAATTAAAACAGTGCATATTGCATGCTTTTGACAACGGTGGTGAACATTTCGAAGGACAATGGAAATACTTGTAAGTTTAGTAAATAATACGTACTTAAGTAAATAATAATTTGATGCGGGCGGCTCAAAATTGGTCTCTGTTCTCCACACACCTTGAGGAAGGCCTATGTCCAGCAGTGGACGTCTCTAGGCTGACATGATGATGATAAAATAATATTTGTAAATAGCAGATGATTCTAACTTCATAAATACGCCAAAATTACACTTTTCTTAAAATAAACTAAAGTCCAGAACACCTTCTTTTATTTTGATATTTGTTTGCTTTCTAATTACATACCTCCGTATTTAATTACTTGTTAAACGATACATTTTACCGGTCCTAAGCCCGAATGAAGTATGAAGGAGAGGGTAGAATTAACAAAATTAAAAAATAACTACCTACATTTATTATTTTTCTTC
Source organism: Euclidia mi (assembly GCA_944739405.2). Classification (NCBI taxonomy): domain Eukaryota; kingdom Metazoa; phylum Arthropoda; class Insecta; order Lepidoptera; family Erebidae; genus Euclidia; species Euclidia mi. Next base: position 17,068,450 of record OX123197.2, read on the forward strand.
ATTTTATTTTCTATGGCTACCTACATCATAAGTGCGACAGAGAGAATGCGAATGAGCAGGATGGAATATTATCAATGAATTAGTGAATGGATTGTAAAATATGACTATGATTTAAGTGAGATTTTCTACAATAAACAAATGATAATAACTTCGCTCTTTATTGATATTATGAAATTCTTACGTCACATATATGATAATAATATCTTCGCTAATCTGTCCTTAAAGTTTTTGTACTAATTAAAAAATAGCGGTGTATAATAATAGATTTAATTTACTTATCTGGTTGTTTTCTTTATCAGATAAGGTCTTAGAATATGGAAATGCACAGACTATAAAATTGCACCCCACTTTAGAACTTCTATCAGTCATTATATCCGATAAAGCTAGTATATCTTTCCTAGTAACTAGTAAGCTATCACCATACATAATAATAACCGTAGAATGTTTATTTAATTCTGCATGTTTTAACTTATTAACTAATGAAGACATTCTTTCTCCTGGATAACAAAAGTTTTGTAATGGACGGTTAGTGTAACTATCTATTAAGCTACCCAAACCCACTCCCAATTGGTCAGAAAACATCAATACAGTGTTATTACTATGAGTGTCAAGTGAACATATATGATTTGTTTGTAACAAGGCATCAGAACCGGAGTCATTGTATATTTTGTGAGGTTGTTCTAGTACTAGACTACTTTCTAAATCATTATTTAATTTTGAACAATTTAAGCAACATTTTTTGTTGGCTATAGAGAGTAGTTGTTCTAGATTCTCTCTACCAACTCTAGAAATCTCATCATATTTTAATATGTATTCTTGAGTTTCTTTCTGGTGTGTTATTGCCATTTTGTCGAGCTGTGCAGTCAGTTTTGATATGTGTGTTTGTAGCTCCTGAGTGTGCTGATCATATAATAATCTACTACTGAGTAATTGTTCATTGCTAGCCTCAAGCTTCGACATCAATGACTCCTGTTCCTTAACCAAGTCATGGTTAATTTGTGATAACTTATTTACTTTATTTGACCCCTTGTGACTGGATTCAAGTCGCTTTATCAGTTTATTTAATTTTGATAATTGCCTAAATTTCCTTTTGGTTATCAATTTAGATTTACAGTTGCACTTACATTTTACAGTCTTAATAACACTAGCATTACCGCTCATTACCTCTGAAAACAGGTTCTTGTTTGCTGTGGTGTTGAGCGTCTGGATTGATTCCTCTTGTGATAAAATTGTTGTTTGGGCTTCATTCAGACTCGCCTCCAACTCCATAGTTCGACTGAGTTGTCTAAGGTAGGTTTCATCACAGCTACTGTAGGACCTAACTTCCTCGTGTAGTCTGTCTCGTTGGTCCAACATGTCCATGTGTTCAATGTGGAGTTCCGTCAATTGCGCCTTCAGCTGGGATACTTTATCATTGACATATTTAATTTCTTCTTCGCTATCAACACGTTCCTTCAATAGTTGACTGTTATCTTCTTTATATTTCTTTAATTCTAACAGCGCTATCTTCAAGTTGTTCTCTGTTTCCTTAGCAAGTGCCTTGCGGGTCATCATGTTTGTAGACATGCCTCACAAATAACCTAAAAAAGGAAAAACAGGTGAATACTTTGAAGAAAGATAGGTATTATGGTAATATACAAGAGTGAATATATATAATTAGTACCAAATAAAAGAGATAAAAAAGTTATGAGAATTATAGATTGATGTAGGTATGTTGAAAATAAGTTATGAAAATTGAAAGAAAGGTGTAAGAATGGTAATTTGGCTATTAAACTAAATAAAGGTTTAGATTAATATGGTTTGTTGAAGCTGTAGCTGACCAACTATGATGCCCTGTCCAGCCTTCAGCATTTCAACTGTAATCCTTTCATATCCTGCAGCCTAACCTAATTTCATACTTCCCAACGCCTTCACAATCTCATCCACACCAATATCGCTTTCATCATTGCTATTATTACCATTAATTTCGTCGATCGATGTCTCTATCGCCGTTCTTTCATATAGACCTTCAAAATACTCCTTCCATCTCTTCAGCACGCATGATTCACCATTCAGTATATTTCCATTCTTGTCTCTGATTGACGTGTATTCTGAGGATTGAGTTCTTCCTCGAACTGCACGAACGGATTTCCAGAAAAACTTTATATTTCTCCGGAAATCTTCAGATAGTCTGCTATCAAACACATCTTTCTTTTCCTCTTTTTTCCTGTTAACAATGTCTTTCACAATTCTTTTTGACCTAACAAACTCCTTTCTTGCTTCATCTATGTCATCACTCGTTGCCTTTCCCATTCTTTCATTTGCTCTGGCAGCCAACCAATCTAACCAAGCTTTCTTCTTCTCTGACACTGCTGATTGTCCCACCTCTCATGTATTCTTAACCTTTCGTATTTTCCATCTCTTGATCACACCACATACTTCAGACGCTACACACACTATCTCTTCTTTAAAAGATTGCCATATTTCTTCCATATCATTTATGCCATCGAACCTCTCAAATCTTGCTATCAATCTTCGCTTATACTCATCTTTCACATCTTTTTCTTGCAGATTTTCTACTTTTATTCTTTTTAGGACCCTATTTTCATAATGTTCTCGGTGTCGCCATCCTTTAAAGAGTCCACTTATCCGGCTCATCACCAAGAAGTGGTCTGTGTGGATGCCGATCCCTCGAGACACCCTTGTATCTAACACATTCTTTCTCAAAGGTTCATCTACAATTACAAAATCAATCATACTTCTTCTAACATTCTTAGCCTCACTCGTATACACTCTATACTCCTTTTGTGATCAAACATGGTGTTTGTCACACAAAGGCTCCACTCTAAACAAACCTCAAGCAAAACTTTTCCATTTTCATTCACACTCTCATCACCAAATTTCTGAACTCATGTCTTCTTATTTATATCTTTTTCTGTCTGTTTTGCCCTGCTCTACAGCATATCAAAAATCGAATACCTATTTGCATGATGCAAGGATTAAACCAAGAGTTGAAGTCCTTCCACGAAACAAATGTCTGTTTAAACATGCGGTACCATCACGATCGTACTGTAATCGTTCTCACAACACAGGCGTACCTTTCCACAGTTCAACCCAGCGTTTCAGTGCCAAATAGAGGCTATTTATCAGTGTTCAAATTAGGTAAAGTGCTTAGAGCTAATGGCGGGGCTGGATGCACGCACTAATTGAATAAAGGGAGCGTTAGCGGTGGACTGACTGCCTGTTAATGTGTATGTGTGGCTGTAAGTTGTGTATTCACTGGAGATGGCCGATGTGACAAACCTGAACGGCGTGGGGCAATATCTACCAAAGGTATCAATTGCGTTTTCGAGGCTATATGTTGTATACAGGCTAGGGAAATAAACCTGGAATAATTTACACTCGTAAACGTAGCGTACGAATACGTCCTCCAGCTTGATGAAGTTACGATATACACAAAAAGGCTGGACATGAAGCGCCAACAATCGAGCTCAGTGCTGTGTCATTGGAGAGGCCTATATCCAGGAGTAGACTTTGACAGGCTGATGAAGATGATAAATGTACACTTGACCTTCTTTCTTCATTCCAAACTAGATAGTAGTACTATGACAAACCGATAACTCGTAAATATACTTGTTTAGAGTTTGGGCTAAAATTGGGTAGTTTGCAGATTCAAATTACATGCAAGTTTACTTACCAAATCTTCACTGATGTTCCGGAGTGAACCTATAAGATTAAGCTCATAATTTTGGCCAAAATAACAAGCAAATCGTTATAGTTACTATTCGAAGGTCCAGTTCGGCGTCCTTCTTCAGAACACGATGCATGTTGGCGGAGTCACACAAGTTTTACAATGTTCAATATGTAATAAGTTTATCTTTTATCACAAAACGATTCGCGAAGCTACTAGGACGAGCTTTCCAGAAGGCGAACAATTTATTTCAATTACAAAACCACGCGAGAGACAAAACGGCGCGAGCGCAAGACAAAAACGTGTCGTCCAAGCGAAATTTTCAGAACAGGAAGTGAATGACAGTTCATAGTGTGACCATAGTCGAAATTTACAATAGACTAAACAAACGTTACTAAACCGATATCATCGATTTCACTTATCATAAATAATATTTCTATTTCAAACATCCACCCGCCCCGGACCGGTCTACCGGTCCGCTAATCACTTGGTAGACGTGACAATGTTGCAACCGCTCTCCTCAGAATCGAACCGTCCACCAAGACCTCAGCAAATCGGGGAACTCCATCAGCCCCAGTTACCAAACGAAGAATGCGCCCCCTGCACCATCTGAGTGGCGGAAGGTTAGCCTCCTTGATCAAAACGAGGTCACCAATCTTGGGTGGACCGGTCTTGTCGGTCCACTTAACGCGTCGCTGGAGTATGTGCAAATATTCCAAATTCCAGCGTTTCCAAAAACTCTTGAGTAATCTGGCGTACCAATTCAAAACGTGAGAGACGATTTGGTCTCGTATCAATGTAGGGGTACTCGGGCAAGGCGACAAGTGGGCGACCAATCAAAAAATGGTCCGACGTAAGGGCCTCCAAATCATTCGGATCTGAGGAGATCGGGCACAATGGCCTAGAGTTCAAAACGGCCTCAATCTTACAAAACACAGTTGCGAGTTCCTCAAAGGTAAGGACAGATTCACCGATTGTCCTGCGCAAGTGTGTTTTGGCCGATTTTACAGCGGCCTCAAAAATACCACCCCCTGGTGTGGACAATTTGGTGCGGAAAACAACCAATTTATCCCACGTCAGGCAAGCCTATTTCCTATATCAGCCTTGTTGGTTTCAAGGAAATTAACAACATCATTCAAATAATAATAGGTGCCCTTGAAGTTACTGCCGCAGTCAGAACGGATCAAGGAAGGCAGCCCTCTGCGGGATACAAATCTGTCAAATGTGGCTACAAACGCCTCGGTCGTAAGCGAGGAGACCAGTTCTAAGTGTACGGCCTTTGTGGAAAGACAAACAAAAACACACAAGTAGGCCTTAACAGTCTTGCTGTTTCGAAGTGTCGACGTTTTCACCAAAAAGGGACCAGCGAAGTCCGTGCCAACACCGTCAAACGTCTTGCTCTCTGTTACGCGATCTGCCGGTAAGTCTCCCATCAAGGGCTGCATGGTAGAAGCCTTGAGCTTATAACAAGGGATGCAGCGAAAGACTACACTCCGAATAATTCTTCGGGCCGACAAAATCCAAAACTCGCGTTGCAAAATGGCCAAGAGCGCATTACAACCAGCATGCGAATTTTTAAGGTGACGGTCAGTTACCAACAAGCGTACCAAATGACCGTCCTTGGGTAACAAAAGGGGGTGACGTGCCCCCGTAAGGGAGGTTGGCGTTCTTGAGACGCCCTCCAACGCGCAGGAGACCCGTATAAGAGAGACACATGGCGCCAGTCGTCACGTAAACATAAGCTCCGTATTTACCGTGTGTTAAAAATATAAAACCGTGATTTAAAAGTGAATAAACATAATTTCCTAGTGACTCAGTACCTAATAATAACCATAAAGTGTTGGTGAACCGATATATATAGTACAATAAAAGTTATATCTCTTCAAAAGTCCTACATTAAAGTGCAGTGTTTACAAACAAAAAGTAACAATAAACTACAAGTAATCATTAATCATAACAATAAATGCAACAACAAACAGATTTTATACCAGATTATATCAATAAAGTGTTTAAAAAACTACGCAAAAAGTAAATCTCAAGAAGTGAAAAAGTGATCCGTTAATTTTATTTCAACGTTGTTAACTACGAACGAACTGACCAATCACAACAACTTTCATACTTAGTAAGCACGCCTACAAAGCATAGATCAATTTCGACAATATTAGTAACAGACTCCGTGGCGTATTGGATACAAGAACGTGTTCGGAAGAGCTGGGTATCAAATCTCAGTGAAGTACTACAACACTTTTTGTGATTTATCTAATCCATAAAAGCAAACTTAAAATACAGAATTTCAAATTAACAAATTATAAAGTGTAAAGTGGAGATAAAATTAATCCTAAAGGCAGCTGTAAAAATGATATGAATGATAAGGTGACTCTGTTCCATCAAAACATAGCAGGTTTATTAAATAAAGCCGACATATTGGAAATATGTCTACAAGATTTGAAAGAAAAAGTTAAAAATATAGATATTCTGTGCCTCAGTGAAACTTTTGTCAGAGAAGGAGACCAGACAAATATTAAATTAAAAAACTATAAATTAGCCTCCTCTTTCTGTCGCGCTAAAGAAAAACGTGGAGGTGTTTGTATTTTAATAGACAATTCGTTAGAATGTAGAATCGTTGAATTATGCAAAGATTTTAGTAAAGAGAAACACTTCGAATGTTGTGGAATTAATATCCCTTTCTACAATTGTATGGTAGTTTGTATTTATAGAACACCAAAGTCGCCTATACGCGTATTCTTTGATAAACTTCATAGTCTTCTTCATAAACTGTTTGCTAACACTGTGAAAAAATTAATTTTGTGTGGTGATTTTAATATAGACACATTAAAAACCAATAGTATCACTGATGAATTAATAAATCTTACCCACAACTACGATCTCAAACTACACATCGATAAACCTACACGTCAGCAGGCTTGTATAGACCATATAGTTAGTAATATTAAAGACCCTAATGCTAATGTACTTGAATATAATCTATCAGACCATAACACATGCCAACTGTTAAGCTTTCCGATCTTAAAGAAAAACTGTGTGAAGAAGACATGGTTTGTAACTCGACGAAATTATTGTATGGAGCATGTTAGAAAATTTAAAGAAGCGTTGCAATCTCTCTCTTGGCGTGATATTGATTCTAAAGACCTCAATTCATCATTTAATGCTTTCTACGATATGTTCTGTTTACTCTATGATCTCTGTTTCCCAATGCAAAAGTATAAAATCAGTGTAATTAATAACCTAGGCCCCAATTGGTTAACTAAGGGAATTAAATTATCGAGCAAAAATAAGAGAAGACTAAGGTATGCTTACTATGCAAATAAGAATTCAATAAGTAAAAGCAAATATAAAAAATATGCAAAGTTATTAAAGGCATGTATAAAATGTTCAAAAATAAATATAAACAACAATCTTATTAAAACAACTAAAAATGTATGCAAAACAACATGGGATATTATTAAAAACAAAGAGTATAATAATAAAAATAATATAATTATAGACTACATAAATAATAATAATACAAAAATTACGGACCCTATCAAGATTGCTGATAAATTTAACGCCTTCTTTGTAAAGATAGCTCAGAATGACAATTATAAGGACGTATAAACTAAATTTGATACTGTACTACAGAGTGTATTCCTAAAACCCTGTACAATAGATGAAGCCCTAAAAAATATTAAATCTTTAAATAACACAAGTCCTGTAGGGTATGATTCAATATCCACTAATATCATTAAAACGTGCTAATATAATTGCCCCCATTCTTACAGATCTCATAAAACCTATCTTTTGCACAAGGTATTTTTCCAGAAAAATTAAAAATTTCAATTGTGAAACCTCTGTACAAAAAATACGATCAGCATGAACTTACTAACAACAGACCAATAACACTTATACCAATACTTTCAAAGATTTTTGAAAAAGCTATGCATTTAAGAATTAACGACTTCTTATGTAAACATAATATTCTTCGACAAGAACAGAAGGGATTTCAAAAAAACAAGTCGACTACTCTTGCTGCCTTCTCTCTCATGCATAAAGTAACCGAATATATTAATAGAAAAATACCAGGAGTTGCCATATTTTTTTATATGTCCAAAACATTTGATTGTGTAGATCATGACATCCTACTAAATAAATGCGAAAGATACGGCATTCAAGGCCTGGCTCTGCAATGGACACAAACTTACTTAAATGACTGTCGAAAATGCGTAGAAGTGTCGCGTTTAAATGAAAATAGTATCCTAACATCATACAGGTCACATTTCCTTCAAAATAAATATGGTGTGCCTCAGGGTAGCATACTCGGGCCCCTCTTATTTTTAATATACGTGAATGATCTCCCAACTGTCACACCCTATGAATCAATATTGTTTGCAGATGATATTTCTATTATAATACCGAAAAAAAGACAAATCTATTAATTTTGATACTATCGTTAACACAGAAGTAGAATCAGTAATGGCTTGGCTTAATTCAAACAATCTTTGTGCTAATATAGACAAAACTAAATTTATACAATTTGCCAATTATAAAACCAAACATGAGTCGTTGAATATTTCATAAAATAACAAAAAAACTAAATAAAGTAACGGACACAAAATTCTTAGGACTACATGTAGATCAATATTGCAACTGGAAAACGCATGTTGAAAATGTATGCATTAAATTAAATAAATTTGTATTTGCTCTTCGCAACCTACAATGAGTTGCTGGAAGACCTGCGGCGCTTATCGCATATTATGGCTATGTTGAATCTACTTTGAGATATGGACTATTGTTATGGGGCAACTCGCCGGACATAAGTAAAGCATTTATAACCGAAAAAAAGTGCATACGGGCTTTGTTTAATATGGGACCATTAGACTCATGTAGACCTATATTTATAAGAAATAATATACTAACTCTAACAGGATTGTATATATTAGAAATCTGTACTCATGTGAAAAAATATTCAAAATAATTTATTGGTGCACGTAATAATTCAATATTAGGTAAACGAGACTCCACGCGGCTTTTAATGCCTGCCTGTAAATCTGCATTGTTCCATAAAAATTGTTATGTCATGTGCATAAAAGTATTTAATAAGGTACCCAAAGCAATTCGAGAGCTTCCGTTAATGAAAATGAAAAACCCATTAAGAAACTGGTTAATTCAACATTCATTCTATACAATTACAGAATTCTTTGAGCTTAAAGGTTGACGTAATAATTTTGCATTCTATTCTATGACTTTGACATAATTACTTTATCTAATTTTCTGACATTTTGTACCTAATATAATATTTTGACAATACATATATAATTTTAATTTTATGCACGAATTACTATTATTTAAAATGTTAATAATATAATGCATTATGTACTTATAGGCTAAGGCACGAAAACTTATTATCTACTGATTATTTTATAATATATTTCGCATGCCTAAAAGGTAAAATGTGTCGAAACTATATTACTGTAACACCTGAATCTGCAGCACATTTTCTGCAAATAAATATTTCAAAATTTCAAAAATCGTCCAAAAAGGTTCAACTTAGATACAGCGCCCGATAATTTCAATTTCCCTGACTTGAGGATAGCAATCTCCTTGTCAAAGTGCGCCAATTGCACAGAACGAACACAAAAGGTGAGGGACTCCTGTCGTTCCTGTGGTGAAAGAAACGGTGTCAGCTGTTTCTGTTTTGGGTGCCTAAAGTTAAAAACAAAACGCTTTATCCAAGCAGTAACACCTAACAACTTGTCAAGGGAGCTGTAGCGATTTAACAAGAATTCGGGGTCGAAGGCGCATTCTACCTTCTCAACAGCGAGTGTTCGTAGACCCGGCAAATTAGAAGTATTCAAACTGGCGTTCGACGCCAATCAATTTCTGGTCGACTCAACCATTCTGGACCCCACCACAGTGAATGACCCATCAAACTAGGCGTCAAGCATCCGCGCGAGGCACAATCAGCGGGGTTGAGCTCACCTGGCACGTGGCTCCAAACAAGCTTGACTTCAGATTTCTGTATTTAGGAAACGCGATTAGCGACAAATACCTCCAAGGTGTGGACAGAAGCCTTCAACCAACAAAGAACAATTTGGCTGTCTGTCCAGGCGTAGGTCTCATTAATAAAAATAGTTTTACCCAAAGTACTATACACGTAGTTCAATAAGCGTACAAGTAGGGCTGCTCCCGAGAGCTTCAATTTTGGAATGGTCAGTGATGTACGAAGGGGTGCAACCTTGCTCTTCGCCATGATCAGGGAAACCCTCACCTGACCTGAGGCACTGACTGTGCGCAAGTACACCATGGCTGCGTGACCACGTTCCGAGGCATCACAAAACCCGTGAAGGGTGGCCTTGTACTTCCCGGGAGGAAGGATGGGACGAGGCAAGGAGATCTCGTTGACGGCAGGAAGTGAGGATACAAAAGAGGTCCATTCCTCAACAAGAGTACCGTGTAGAGGTTCGTCCCAGGTCAATCCTGCTGTCCAAAGCTTCTGCAAGAAGCATTTTGCCCAAAATATAACTGGACAGATCCAACCGTTCGGATCAAAGGTTCTGGCGACAGTAGACAACACGCGATGTTTAGTCCAAGAACAAGGCAATTTCAAGTCTACGTTATACGTAAAGATGTCTTGGACTGGTCTGTACTGAACGCCGAGAACAGCCATCATGGCGGGGTTGTCAACAATCTCAAACAAATGTGGATCTTGCTGATGATCCTCTGGCAAGCCTTCCAAAAGCGCTGGTGAGTTGGAAATCCATTTGTGCAACTATGAGTTGAACAGGGGCAAACAAAACCTTAACTTGCCCTTCAACATTAGATGCTACGTCACCTATTCCCCGTATAGAATTGGGAAAAGAGCCCATATTTAATGTAACCTGCCCTACCAAATAAGTGGAAACAATGCAACCTTGTGAACCTGTGTCCAATATAGCACAGACAACAACAGAGGTCCCCGTGGGTCCCCAGACCCTAACAGCAAACGTTGGTAGGATAACGGTCTCAATGGGGGTGGTTGGCGTTATAGGGCAGGAGTCAATAACCTATTGTTGCCTTGGCGGCGACCGTTGGCCAGGACCAGGCAAATCAAAATGAGGGTGCGGCTTGAAGTCTTCAAAGGCGCGGTGACTCGATCCACGCGCCATCTGTGGGGGGTCATAATGACGCACCCGCCCAAACCGAGGTAGGCGCGAGTCAAGGCGGGGACGCTCCGCCAAAGGAGGGGAATACCTGGGGCAGCAGTCATGGTGCTGTTGACGTTGAGCGGTCGCACATTCAGGTGCACGAGAGAGAGGAGGCGTGCGCACGCTACGGTTCTCCAAGCGGGGTGAGCGGCGATCAATTGAGCCAGGCGACTCTCGGCTACGCGCCGGTGAGCCTCGGCTGCCACCTTCAAAACACCCGCCCGTGCGCGGCGTCGGCTGGTTGGACAAGCGGCCCACCTCTCTGGCATTCATGCAGAGAATGTCCAAATGCTGTCCTCCACAGTGAGGACAGGGGTGAGAGTTTGGGCAGTCCCGCTGGTAGTGGGACCCCAAGCAAAAGAAGCAAAGGCGGCGGGCATTCGCGATGCGCCTACGAGAGGCGACATGCAGGTCCAAGAATGCCCTACAACTGGCCGTTCTGTGCTCCGTGACCTTGCAGTAAGAGCACTCCGCTGGGCTCTGCGTGACTGCACAGCGAGGAGGGCGCCGGTCAACATTGGCTCGGGTGTGAACGCGAGCCTGCTCCTTGACCTTGGGCGGCTGCGACTTAGCCGGCGTGTCACCACCGGAGTTGTCCAGGACCCGGCACTCATCCTCGCGAAACCTCTCCAAGTTAGCAAAGGGGGGCAGATGGGTCGCGCTATCCCCACCAAAGCGCTGTTCAAAACGTGACCTCAGGTCGGCAGGCAGCTTTTTGAGCACAATGTGCACCAATAGATAGGACCATTGGTCCACGGGCAGGTCCAAGCACTTAAGTGCGTTGATTGCCACCAAAAGCGGGTTCAAGAGTTGGATGCGCAACCCAAAGACCCGGGTGAGTGTGGGCAAACCCAAAATCTGCTCTATGTGCGTGTCTGCGAGGCTACGCTTGTTGTGGTACCTACGGGTAATTAAGTCCCGAGCCGTCTGGTACGCCTCGTCAGACACGGGCAGATGCTGGATGAGGCCTTTGGCCTCCCCATCCAGAACCGACATCAAATATGCCAATTTTTGTGCCGGCCGAAGGTCAGCCCTGTCATCGACCAGGCTGTCAAACAAATTAACGAAGGCCAGGTAGCTTCCTAGACAGCCATCAAAATGCGGGCGGTCTAAGGTAGGAAGCCTACTCACCAGTCCCGGTGCTGTCCTAGGAAGCTCCTGCTTCAAGCCGGGTTGCCCGTCCCTCTCGGCAACTAACTGTCTCGCATAGTTGGAGACAGCATCATACAGGTCTAAGACCTGGGCATAATCCTCGCTGACTTTATTTCGCTGGTCAGCGGTGAAGTCATTAACTAACACTTCGAGACAGCAAGCGCTGAAAGTGCGAAATTGCTGTTCCACACTTGCCAGGCGATCATCGATCCGCTCATACCTTTGTAGTAAGGCCTGCTGGCGATCAGGCCGGTTCACCAAGGCACTGGCTGAGGCAAACCAGCGCAAATCTGATGCAATAGCACCAACAGCCACACGCAAGTCCTTGAAGCTATCAAGGACTTGCTTGACATAATTAAGTTTCAAAAGAGCTTGGACAAGCGTTAAATAATATAATCAATTAAAACTTAATATTTGTTAATTCTTTGAAACCAACAAAGTATTAGCCTGTTTACTGCAGGTGTAAGCAAGTGACAGGTATTTACTGCCCAACAAAATTATATTGACACAAAAACAAAGCTGATAACTTACAGCAAATTAAAGGTTGAACTTTAAATTAATTAATTAATTATTTGCAACAGACAGGCTCACTGGGTTATATTTTGTGATATACCATAGTAGAGTATGTGTTACCTAATAATGTTATCAATATATTATAACAAACAAAGGTTTATCAATACGACCCGCCCAAGATGCAAGGTCAAGTTTGAATGTTATAATGTTTCAAACTGAATATATGCAATTAACTAAATCTATCGACACACACAAATAAGTCGGTTTGATTGGATACATAACAACTGTTATGTATCCAATCAAACCGACTTATTAATTCTAACAACAACAAATTTAAGAATTCAACAATTCAAATCAAACAATTACTGATTTAGGTTATGTGTGACATGTGTTTCAAGTTATGTAGGTCAACCAATACAAACAAATATCATGTATTTTAAACAAACTGACCTGAGAACACCACAACACTGTTAACAAATGAGAATATATAGCTCAGATACAAGCTTATACAATACCAATCTGAGTTTAGGTACAATCAACAGCTGCTAGATACAACAGCGCTCTGCACCAAAAATTATGTTTAGAGTTTGGGCTAAAATTGGGTAGTTTGCAGAAGACAGTGGAAGCGATTAATTCATCCAATCTTAGCCCAAGGCAAAGGACCTAAACAGTATTACTGTCATTGCACAGCGATGAATTCAAATTACATGCAAGTTTACTTACCAAATCTTCACTGATGTTCCGGAGTGAACCTATAAGATTAAGCTCATAATTTTCGCCAAAATAACAAGCAAATCGTTATAGTTACTATTCGAAGGTCCAGTTCGGCGTCCTTCTTCAGAACACGATGCACGTTGGCGGAGTCACACAAGTTTTACAATGTTCAATATGTAATAAGTTTATCTTTTATCACAAAACGATTCGCGAAGCTACTAGGACGAGCTTTCCAGAAGGCGAACAATTTATTTCAATTACAAAACCACGCGAGAGACAAAACGGCGCAAGCGAAGACAAAAACGTGTCGTCCAAGCGAAATTTTCAGAACAGGAAGTGAATGACAGTTCATAGTGTGACCATAGTCAAAATTTACAATAGACTAAACAAACGTTACTAAACCGATATTATCGATTTGACTTATCATAAATAATATTTCTATTTCAAACAATACTTAAATAGGTGCTACACGCAGATAAAATAATACACCCGTAATAGAGATAGAGGTTATCATCGTGTTTATTACACAAAGATTAGTCGTGGTTAGGAATCGAACGGCCTTCGGTTTAGCAATGAAGGTCACTTAGCCAACAGGTCAAGTAGTTAGTGACCTATGTCAAACAAGTAAAGAGGTAATACTATTAATGGCTGCTTTCCTCATTCAGCTCACTCGCTCAGCTCTGATGTAGACATAGCCTCGTGTGTGTGGACGCGGCCTATAGAGCACGCGCTCTGCTTACGCTCTTAACGCACGCCCACACACACACAATTTGACATTTAATGATATTTATTCCTATAATGACCCCAATGACGCATTTAATGAATTCCATGACAGCTTCAAACTATATTATGACTTATGTTTTCCAAATAATAAAATCAAAGTACAGGCATGTAAAAAGACAAAATGGATTAGCAAGGGTATAAAATTATGCTGTAAACGTAAACGTCAAATGTTATGGCAATTCCGAATAAACCTAGTCATGTAAATAAAAAAATATTTAAAAGTTATTCAAATAGACTAAAAACAATAATCCAACTAACTCAGAAATCTCACAATAACAACATTGCTACAAATAAGAATAAAGCTACATGGCAAATAATAAATGAATGCAAAAGGAATAAGCTGGTAGAAGGAATAGAGTCAATTATAAAAGACAATAAAGTTACTACTAATCCAAATAAAATCGCTCAAATATTTAATGATAGTTTTATTTTCGAAATTGAATCAAATAGCATTGATAACATTAATAATAATTTAAAATTTGACATTAATCGTGACTCTCTATGCATAATTCCGACAATTCCTGATGACATTATTAAAATCATACACTCATTAAATAATACCAGTATTCTGGTTTGGATAACATTACAACTGGTATAATTAAAACAGTAGCAGTTAGCATTGCACCAGTGCTGAGTTACATTATTAATCTGAGCATAGAGTCAGGTGTTTTTCCGGAACGGCTTAAACTTTCTGTTATAAAGCCTCTACATAAAAAAGGCACCAAACAGGAACCTGGTAACTATCGACCAATTGCCTCGCTTTCTATATTTTCTAAAATAATAGAGAAAGTAATTTATAATTCACTAAACTCATTTTTTGAGCAAAAGAATATTTTTACCGAGGAACAGTATGGCTTTAGAAAGAACAAGAACATCAACATGGCTATTTTTGAGTTATATGAAAAAGTTATTTCAAATGTTGATAGACGATGTCCTGTAGCAGCTTTATTCATGGACATGAGTAAAGCTTTTGATTTCGAGGATCGCTCAATAATTTTAAATAAATTGGAAAGGTATGGGATTAGAGGTAATGCGCTCAACCTTCTTAAATCATACTTGTCAGGCAGGAAACAAATTACGACAATAACTAAACTTTTTGTTCATTCAAAAATAGAGCAATGTTATGTATCTTCTCAAAGGTCTACTAATTACGGACGTACCGCAAGGGAGCATATTAGGACCTTTGCTGTTCCTTGTTTATATCAATGACATGCCTATAGTAACAAATCATCTAATGGTATTATTTGCGGATGACAGCACTGTAATTTTTTGTGGTAATAATGATATCATGACGTTCGAAAGAGAAATAAATAAGAAAAAAACTGCCTAGGGCTATTAATAGACTGGTTGAAATCCAATAATTTAAAAAATAATCTTGACAAAACCAAAATCATGACATTTGAACAAAAAACTAACCATGGCAAACTTGACATACGATACGACAACAAAATAATTTTAGAAACTACGTCTACAAAATTTTTAGGGTTTGAACTCAATAGAGACTTCTCTTGGAAAAGTCACACTGATAGTGTATGTAAACGTCTAAGTCAATATTCATATGCTCTACATAAACTATCACAAAAAGTTAATCATACAACATTAATTACAGCATATCACGCATATGTCACATCTACTTTACGTTACGGCTTGATATTTTGGGGAAACTCCACAAATGTGAACATTGTCTTTAGGTCTCAAAAAATATGTTTAAGAGCTTTATGCGGCATAATAAACACTGACAGCTGTAAACCATATTTTAAGAGTCTAGGTATATTGACAGTGCCTTGCCTATATATATTAGATATCTTATTTATAAAAAAACAATTTTAATTTATTTGACACGCTTCGTAGCGTACGTCATAGAAATAAGAGACGGTTCAGACCACATAAAAAATCGGTTTATAATAGGAACTTTTTAGGCATGGCACCCAAAATATATAATAGACTACCATCATGTGTTTTAGAAAGCGACAATATAAAAATATTTAGGAAACAAGTAAATGACATATTAGTAAATAAGACATACCACTCAATTAACGAATATTTAAATGATAATAATATTAATAGATAATGACATTTCTTTTTTTCATATTTTTCTTTTTTATATTTGGTGAATTCTTATTCTATGTAAAAGCAATTTATGATTGTTATTGATGAAATGATTGAATTTTATTAAAAACTTTGCATGTCTATAGTGGTAGAACAAAGTGAACTGCGCATTCACTCAACATCTTGCAATGTATAAAATTATGTACCTATGTTCAGCAATAAATGATTATGATTATGATCACTTATCTCTCGCTATGCCACCTCATTTAGGCCTTGAAATTGCAAAATGAGATCGAAATCATTTTATACACAATGTGTTGCAGGTTTTATCTCACGACGTAATTGGTTTATCTCATGGGCCCGACGGTCAAGGCTGGACATACATACGTCATTTTGATAGTTAATTGTTATTAATAAAAAACGTAAATGACGTTACCAGCGTGAATTCTAATACAAACGTAATTGTCTAGTAAGTGTACGTGACTAAAAGAATATGAAAATATTGATGTTTTAAGATGTTTAAAAACTGAGGAAAGTTGTTTGATATATATGTACGTTTATAAATGATTGAGCCTGGTTATGAATCGCGGAACCGCGCCTTCGACTGAAGTTACTGAGAGCTTGTATATACGAGTATATTAATCGCACGTAAGTAAGATAGTACTGACGGTATGCATTAGATGTCGCCGGTATTGATTGTACGACTGATAGTCAAATCTAGAACTTTAATTAAAAAAGAAAGGGCGACCTCGAAGGGAGGAGAAGTGACACTTCACATACAAAGAGCGCAAACAACAGACACTGGACACTATTTGTTTTAAACTATTTCAGTCCGCAATTAAACGACATCGTCAGCGAATCTATACTCAACAAAACTTGTGTTTACTTGTGCGACTAATGAGACACGACAGACACAACTTTAATGTAATTATATATAAACATACGTACGTATACAGTATATTAGGTTAAGGACTAGAAGTTTATCGCCTCCATCAGCGATGGTCTAACTTATATTAGATGTTACTTTCTAAATAAATTACCTTAATAGCTCTAGTTCTAGTTCCTATCCAAGTTTAGTCATAAGCATTAAGACACTGGAAACAACTCTAATATTATAAAGTTACCTGCTACACAAAAACTTAGAATCAATAAGTAGGTAGGCACAGCGAGAGCGTGTTGTGCTTTTACATTAGCAGTACCGACACGTTTCATTCGGTAACTTTAACAATATCCGAGTAACACTGTCTGTGTTTTTTATCGAAGAACATTTTTATTAGATGTCATTAGACACAGAGTCACAGTACACATGTAATGGAATCGTACGAAATAACGTGCCAAGCAGCAATAAAAAGAAAATCCTAAACATGAGTATTTGAAAGGTGTAGAAACACGTTCATTTCGGTCATCGTTGAACATTGAAAAACGTAAAGATACAATTTTGTGTGGAACGTGCGACATGAACAAAGTGCCGCTGGGCCGAGGCGCAAGGCGTGAGGCGCTATTTATACCGGGAATATTATAAAATTGAGGAGGGCGAGAGGTGGAGCTGGTCCACTCGAGGCCATTTAAAAAATGTATTAGGGAGTGGTGACGGCCAGCGCCGCGCCGGGTCGCGCTCGGCCCCTGCCGGCTCAAAGCTGGCTCTCCGCCGGGCCACCGCCGGCCACCTGCCAAGTAATTTATATCCCCGTTCATATTACGGCACCGCCATCACCGGAATGTTCTTTACAGCCTCGTTACATTATATATTCATTTGTATCGTGATTACATACGTTCCGCATCCTGATGTTTTCATATTTTACGATTTTGGTATAATGAATGATATTTTGTTCAGAAATTGAGCTTTATTCTGTCATAAAAGCAAATGCTTTGGAACATGTTAATCTTAAGAAATATACCTAACGATCAGTGAGAACGGTGGTAAAAAGAGTGAAAATCATTCTTCTTGCTCACTATTGATAAAAAAATAAGTGCTTGATTAGCGACAGTGATACTAGTGATGCACTTTTCGCCGTGTATGTCTGTCTTTTAAAGTAGGTTACATTATATTTTAATAAGCTATTGTTATTAAATTATAAGAAATGATCACATAGTTACCTCCTTAAATGTTACACCCACATATCGCCATGAATTTTAAGATGCCACGTAATAGGGGGCGAGCCTATTGCCGTTACGGAGCACATCACCAGACTCCGGGTTGCTACTGAGTATTCTGAAAAACCCAGTAACACTTTTGCCCGACCCGGGAATCGAACCCGGGACCTCCGATCAGCAGTCGCATACGCTATCCACTGGACCACGGAGGCAGTCAGTTGATAATATGGGGTTGTAGTTTAGTGTGACATGGTTCATAACTAATAGTACTTGGGTTGTTAAATGGCTAAGTTTTTCAGAATTATATTGCTGTGACCAAGAAAGTTGACCCGTTAGAAAAACTCGTAAGGAGATACTTTATATGTGATATGTACATATATGTACAAATTAACAACATGCGGTTTTTCTTCTTTGTTACTTGTGCCGTAGGACCTTGTTAAATTACATAATTCTAGTAAAAAGGAAATTACCCTATAGGTTTTAACTATATTTGGCGATATCCGTTAAAAGCGCCTTATAAGTGGTCATAATATATATTTTTACTGACGTGGAATTTAATATTTTACATCACTAAGGGACTATACTATACCTTCATGTAAAATATAACGACAATTGTGAAAGAAAATTTAGTTTAGTTTCCATGCATTCTCAGAAAACGATCCTCACAGAAATAAATAGAGAGATGGACAGAGAACAAACTGTGAACCTACAAAACGTGTTTCCCTCCACTTATGTTCCCGGGTCCTTTAAGCGGGGCGTGAAAAAGCTTTACTCAAGGCCGTCAAGGTGAGGGCCATCATGCCATAATGCCATGCTGGCTGCTGAGATGATGGCCATCACTATGGGACTTCACTGACTGCTTAACATCAGGCAGCATGGAGTCAATTTGTTCGGCAGAAAAAAGAAAATAAAAAAGAAAACAAAACTTTCGTTTTATCATTTGATGCAAAAAGAAAATGGAACAACATAAATATTTAATGCCCGTGAATGTGAAATATGTCCACGCGTTCCTGTAACGCGGTCCATACGATCTAACTGCTTACCTGTGACTTTAGATATCGGTGATGCGGCGTAACGAGGCTGTTTGCATATGTCCGCACGCCTGTTCAATCAGCATTCGTGTTTAATGCTATCATGTTGAAGGATTTTGTGATGTTAGGCTAACTGTTTGCGGTGTGTTACCAGCTAATACGCTTGCTTCATTTTAGGAAATGGTGTGCAGTTGTCTGTTGGCTAGGACAACATAGATTTATGTACCTATTTGTTTGCTATTGATTTGACTGTATCTTCGAAGGAAAAGGTACTGGTGTCTTGTGGTTCATCGTTCATTTATTATTTGAGCCTTTTAGCTTACCCTAGTTGGATCTTTTGCTAGACCCAGCCCCGTTATTATGACTTCGTGCTGTTAGTAAGTAATATATACTAAAAGAATTCAATGACGAAATAAAGATCAAGGTATTAAGTTTATCACTAGGTTAGTGCGCATATTCTGCCTGTGCCAACCCAAGTCAGTATCACAAATAAAATACGGCTCTTAATTATCAACAAACAAGACAGAAAATATGTGCCGAAATTCAGATAAATACCGGTTAAAACACGTATACATTTAGGTTACCTAAAAGATTGGCAAATAAAAAATTTCGCTCAGATTCGAAGCAAGTTCAATCGCAGCATACAATCAGCCAGTCCCTTACATAAGTTTAGTTATACTCATGTGTATCCACACGGTCATCATACGTCAGCTCTATAATATAAACAAATACATACCCACCATATGTACATAAACACCCCTTGGAGTACAGTGCTGTGCCCAACACAACGTCCTATTTATAGTAGCGCCTGGACATTAATTGTCCCGCTGCTGTCCGAAATAACAGTTCTACTACGTAACCTTAATCTTAGAGAGATAGTAAGTGGAGGGAAACTGAGCAATATATTATTCGTATCTTTATACAAGCGTTGCCCTGGGAGCCATTTTGTTTTTAGAATTAAATGTGAGATACGCGAGCAGATATAAACTTAATGAGCAATCCGGATTAACGGAATTTACGTTTAATAATTTCTTCTTAGATTTCTTGGGTTGGGAACAGCGAGATATCTAAGAATAGGTACAAAATCTCTGTTACCGCACGATTAAACGGGATTTAATTTTTTTTTATTTAGATGTGTAATAGCTTCTACCAATTCGTTAGCAAAATACAAATATACGGAAACGTACAATCAGATATACCTACTGTCTGCATATTTTTTGGTTTAACAGAGATTTGCGAGTTAGCTGAACGATGTAAGTAATACAATATATGATCATATTCTTTACTAGTCGATGCCAGCGGCTTCGCACGCACATATTTTCGAATTTCCCGTTTTGCCCGATCCCGTGGGAATTTCGGAAAATCCCGTCTTAGTGCACCCCTGCGATCCCCAAGGAACATACATGCAAAATTTCAGGTTCTTGCGCCGAGTAGTTTCGGCTGTAGCGTGTCTGTCAGTCAGTCAGTAACGCAAGGATTTTATATATTAAGATTGGAAGACGCCTCAGTCTGAAGAAGTCAAAGATTCTGAATATTTACCCAGTAGCCATATAAAACAGATACAGGTATCCAATAATCTACCAGCCGTGACTTCTATTTATGCGAAGAAATCTGTTCAGAAATAGGCCGAGTATAGGCATTATGCCGAAACAACACAGTGCGGCTGCCGTGCTAACAAAAGAAAGTTATTACCGGCAAGTGTCGCTCGGATTGAGAGGCCTGCGTCTAGCTGTGGATCGCGACATATTGAATTTATAACCTGTCGATTTCACGAGTGATATGGATTCCTTACAATAAAAGTTTAACAATCAGTTTAAAACTTCAGTGTTTGGCGTATATAAACAATTTGGGATACGCGTTGAAAATAAATGTCTTTATCTGGATAAATCTGGATATATTTTCGTGATTGTCTTCATTGATATGATATTTCATTGTATTACTAAAGTAAGCATAGCTGAATGGGCGGACTGCCAGGTAAAGTGTCTCAGATTCAGACCCAAGCCAAGGCACGTTGCACCGCTGACTTTTCCAGTTTATGTGTATACCAAATTGTGAGCCGTCGCGTTGAACCCGGCTACAGACAATATACATGGTGGTCCATGGTCACAGTTATTATGAAGATCGTTGACAGTGACATATTGACACTAGTTCATTTAGTTGCTTAGCTTCAAGGCTAAGAACTGTCATTGACGTCCGGTACCGATAATTTCCATATCGATTTGGACATACATAGAAAGCACGTAATCAGGAATATATTGGGTCTCGACTTGGACCAATCACATTATGTGAATAGGGCAGGTCTGCACTGATGTCAGCGCACTGTGGAGGCACTACAGTAGCTGGTTTGAGCCTGTCTCGAGTGGTGACTAACGACGGAATTTTGCGCCTAATAACCCAGTTTGGATTATGATCGAATATATACATATATGTAGGTATACATGTAGGTCATCATCATCATCCTAGCGCTGTCCCGGTTGCGTTCCAAAACGTACGCCTTGGAGCCCGGGGCCCAAGGTATACATGTAGGTATATATACATATACCTTTTAATACCTGCAGATTATTTTTGTTAATGCATACATGCACATGCAGCATATGATACACTTGAAATAAACATGCCAGTTGTGTTTAGATGACCGATCTAGATCTGATTTCCTTATTGGAATTATTTTCTTATGATATTTGTCTATCCCTGTCTTTTACGAGCACACAAGACGAAGAAGGCGAAGTTACGTTGTAGGAACGACAAACTCAATTTCGTTCCTATTCGGCGGTGATTGAGACACGTCTTAACGTGTCACCTAAAACTACGTAGGTACAAAATTAAGTAAAACTGAAATTAACAGATCTTATTTATTTTCGTCTCTATCTATTTCCACAAACATGGGAACAAAACACTAACTTGGGTTTAGATGTGCTCAACAGAATCACTAACATTCTATCATAATCATCATCATCATCGTCGTCCTAGTGTTATCGTCGTCTGATTGCATCCAAGACTAGCTAACCATATGACAGAATATGAGCTTTATACATCACTGCTAACATCGTTTATCTAAAGAAAACTGAATAATATCTGACCGACTGTTTAAACGTTTGTATACCACGATTCAAAACTTATTTCAGCACGATTGCCAAAAAGAATAAACAATAGCCTTCAAATGTTATTAAATTCGTAGCTAGTAGAAATTCGTAACCCCATTTGACATCTAGGCGGCTACCCGCATTTTTGTGGAAAATTTATTCGGTATTTGAGTTATGTGAAAAAACAAATTTGTGAGCGGTAAGGCACGCGACTAACCGTTCCGTGGAGTCAATCTATCAACTGGTTTATGGGGAAGAATATGGTTTTACATAGATCGTATTAAATTATAGTCAGTTGGTATTCTGTAGCGTGGCGTCTTAATGTTCAAATTGTAAAATTAACTCATTAGCATGTGAAATGTACCTGGTATACATAAATAAAGTATCTCAGAATTAATTTCATACGGGTATAAACGTATATTATAAACGTAAAAATGTATTATTGTAGCTATTGAACAATTTTGTACCTTTTTAGTTACGAGAAGAATGTACCTTCGGTGAGAAATATAGTAAGACTCTTTTACGATTGTAGTCTTTACCTATAAAGATTGTACTTATTTTCGCAGTAAATGAGTGAAATTTTAAGTCGAAATAATACAAACCATGTTTCTTAAACTTAAAAACCAAATTCTATATAACAACGAAGCACGCAAGTGTTTCTGACCCAAAACATCAATAAAAAGTACAATTTAGGAGAAACGCACTGACTATAAGTTGATCGAATGAAGTTCACAAATTGTACCGCTCGTTCGGAGTCCGGAAGCGTTCGGTGCTACTCGTTAAAAGATACACTGTAATCGCCGATACTGTTTAACGGGCAAAAAGTTACTTGTTATTGGGACCAGTCACAGGGTAACTACCTTCACTACTTGCAGACGCGATGGTCTACATGAAGGTTTTGTACCTATGATCATCTATAATGTAGATTATTTGACTGGCCTACGGCTGCGGGGCGCAATATTTTATCAATCGACGGATTTAGCTAGTAGATATTGGACATAGTTTTTTGGTCTTATATGAAATATGTATCTTAGTTGTCAAATCCATAGATAAATAAAGTATTGGGACCGGCCGCTGGTAACTGCTAAGCCGGTGATCGTTAGTTCGATTCCCATCAATGGCAAATCTTTGTGAGAAGCGAACGTTGATTTGTTTTAAGTGTATGTTTGAAATTATATTTATAAGTAGTGCCATTACCATAGCACCGGCTCTGTTCTGCCATCCAGATCGTCCAAGAGCACTATTATTATAATATTTTAGTTATTTAATAGTTTGGTGATGAGTATTATAAATATTTATCCAAACTACTAATATCCACGCCACACCAGAAAAGGAAGGCCTTTCTTTGTCCTTTTTAAAACATATTATTGAACTTGAATACGATTAGTGAAGAAAACTCTATATCATACTACAAAGCAAGGAAGCGAGGCACTAACCAGCACTATTGATAACTTGAACAATACATTTCACCAGAGGATGACTCAGTTTGAGGATAAGCTGCTCAACAACACAAACCCTCCTTCTAACCTGGCTACTTTGGCTTCTGAGTTTGCCTTATTCCGGACATTTGTGACGGATGCATTGAAGGGACTCCAGCAACAGGTTCAGTTATTGGTACACGCTATGGATCACCTGGAAATCCAAGGCCGCCGTAAAATTCTTCTTTTCCATGGTGTGAATGAAGAAAAGAATGAGGACCTTGTGCAGACGGTTACCAATATCATGAAGTCCAACCTGAAGCTCGAAGAATTCACACCAAGTTCCATCAAGCGCTGTCACCGCATGGGAAGACCATCAGCTCCAAACAGACACCGTCCCATCTTGGTGAAATTTCAGAGTGTTTTAGTCCGTGACAAAGCTTGGTTCTCTAAATCAAAGCTTAAGGGCGTCTGAATTCTTGACCAAAGCCCGACATGACACCTTCGTGGCGGCCCGGGAGAAATTTGGCGTCTCGAAATGCTGGACAAAAGAAGGGCTCATATACGTTCTTGGTGCACACGGCGAGCGACATCGCGTCAGCTCCCCGGTAGATGTCCAAAAACTTGACCATCTTCTTGCTGTGGATCCGATGAAACCAGGACCTTCCTCGAAAAATGAACTGGCAAAATCGAGAAGAGCTGCAGCGACTAAAAAGTAGTGCTATTTATTTATTACTAGCTGTGCCCGCGGCTTCGCCCGCGTGGAAGTCGGTATCCTTTAAATATCCCTTTCTGTGGCCTTGATAATGTAAAATAACATAATGATCGGTTGATGAAACTCACACTCATATATAAGTTTCTTACTTACTGTATTAGAAAAGTAGTAACCTTTACCTACCTGCCACCTAAATTCTTAGCTCTTTATTTTAATAAATATTATCTGGCCGGATTACATAACTATTAGTTAATTTGAATCTTTGCACTCAAAAAGTAACACTCGAATAGTAAGTATACGATGCTCTTCTATGTAATATACGCTGTTATAATGGTGTGCAAAATAATAGATTTAAATAATACCCCTAGATGGAACTACTGGCAAAATTAAAAGTTGGTGTTAAGATCCAGCGCTGACAATATAAATATGAGAAAAGAAGTTAAAGCAAATTTTTGCTCAAATTGAGTCCGAATCATTTGATAACCCAATGTGGATGTATGTATATTTTAAATTGCGGTAACTTTTGATAGAATAAACGGATTCTGATAAACTAAAGATTAATGTTAACCAAAGACACAAACTATGCGTTTGTCACTATCTCGATACAAACAATTTAGTGTGTTGTGAGCAAGTCGGCAAAAGTACCGCTAAAATAATAATTTTAAGTAATACCAGATGGCACCACTGGCAAAATTAAAAGTCGGTGTTAAGAGCCCGCGCTGACAATATAAATATTAGAAAAGTATCCGTAACTAATTTTTGCCCAAATTGAGTCCGAATCACTTAATAGTCATTGCGGATATATATATATATATATTTAAAATTGCGATAACTTCTGAAAGAATAAACGGATTCTGATCATATAAAGACTAAATGTTAACCAGACACAAACTATGCGTTTGTCACTATCTCGATACAAACAATTAAGTGTGTTGCTTGAATTCAAGTCTATTAAATTTATTGAATGACACTGCTAGGCTCCCATAGGTGATAGCGTAATGATTGTTGTCCTAGATTGTAATCGGGTCTTCAGACAATATATTGGTGAAAACCGCATCAAAATCCGTTCACCGGTTATTGCGTGATGATTTAACAAACATACAGACAGACAGACAATAATTCCAAAAAAAATTGTTTTGTGTTCTATATTGATAACATGTCACAATCCAATTGAAATTTCGCAAAAATATTCAATGTACAAACAAAGTGCTCTTTGAGTTTTATTATAGTATAGATCTTCCTCCTTCATGTTGTAGTCCCAGGTAGGTGGTTAAACATTTATCTTTGTTTACTACGCATGTTACCGCTTTATACGCTTTCTATTACCATCATTTATTACCTTTACTATATATTACCGAAATACCGACTTATTATAACTTATTTTTCGTTTGTTTATACACTTTTTACTTTTAGTATCTTGAAAGTGACACGAGTAAAATTCTTAATTAAAATTACGTTCAGAAATCGAATACAAATTGGTTTGGGCTAATGTTACACGCCGCAGTAGTTTATACGTGTTTCGATTACACTTACATATTTTTTTTCTTTTTTACCGTTTCTTTTTATGCTTCTTTCTTTTATTTGCTTTTTACCTGGGACTAGACTTTCCTCCTGTTTTCTTATTTTTTCCCTTTGTAATTTGACTCACGATGTTTCTATTTATTGTAAGTACTTTAGTATTTAATTGGCAGGTGCACTTTGTGGAACTGTATTTATTTTTTTGTTTGTGCAAGACTATTTTAAACTTATTGTATTTATTCATATTATTATATATTATTTTATTTTATTATATTTCATATACTTATAAATATATTTATTTATTATATTGTATTCAGATTGCGATAGTGACAGTGATGATTACTTTTCATTAAGCTCCGACAACGAAAGTTTTGTTAGCGTTCCTTCTTTGGCAGACAACCTGCAATCTTTGTTTTCTGATGTTCCGAGTAACTTTAATGTGATCCATATCAATGCTCAGAGTATTCCCGCCCATTTCCCTGATATGCTGGCTAACTTTGACTGTAAGAACCTCCATGCTATACTGGTTTCCGAATCATGGCTTGAGCCATGTCTTCCTTCTGCTTCTTATTCTCTGCCTGGCTTCCAACTCATTAGAAATGACCGGACTGGTAGTGGTGGAGGTGGTATTGCTATATATTTACGCTCGTATTTTACCTACTCTGTGGTAAATGTGTCTTCACAACCACCTCCGTCCAATGCTGGTGAACATCTCTTCCTGGAAGTCCAGCTGCACCACACCAAAATCCTGCTTGGTGTTTATTACTGCCCTTCTTTGCGTATTGATTTCTTTTCCTCCTTCGAAAATCTTTTACTCACTCTAACTCCCTCTTACAGTCAAAATATAATCATGGGTGACTTTAACACCTGTCTCCTTAAGAACGACTCTCGTTCTTCATCTCTATATTCTATTGCTGTTTCTAGTAATCTACATATTCTTCCCCTGAATGCTACTCATAATTTCCCTAACTCTGCTCCCTCACTTTTAGACCTCATCTTCGTCTCATCGCTTGGTCATGTCGCTAAGCACGGCCAATGTGATGCTGATGCATTCTCTTATCATCATCTTATCTATCTATCTTACAAAGTCCGTCCTCCGAAGGCAAAGTCAAGAACTCTCTTGCTACGCAATTATAGTGGTATGGATACTGAACGTTTGTGTGACGATGTTGAAGCAATCAATTGGCAACCGTTACTTGACTCTGACTCTATTGACTGCAAAATTAAAATATTTGAAAGAAAACTTATTGAATTGTATGATGTTCACGCACCTCTTCGCACTATAAAGTTGAAACATGCACCATCGCCTTGGCTTACCAAAGAAATAAGCATACTTATTCAGAAGAAAGCTGCTGCAAAATCCAAATATAAATCCAAGCCTTCTGAAACAAATAAAGAAAAGTATACGAAGCTTAGAAATCTCTGCACTAGGGGTGTAGAGATGCACAACGCCAGCATATTCATAGTTCTGTCCAAAATGGTGACCCTGCGAAAGTATGGAAATTTCTTAGATCAATAGGAGTTGGAAAGCAAATTCAGAACAAGAACTCTTTCGACATTGATATTAATTCACTCAATCAGCATTTCTCTGCTTCGTCCGATTTTAATAGGACAACAAAAATGAATACCTTAAATTATCTTTCATCGCTTTCAACTCCTGCTTATACTCTTTTTGTCTTTAGTCAGTTTACTGAATGTGATGTTAAGAAGAGCATCTTATCAATAACATATAACGCAATTGGCAGTGATCGTATCACCCGTAATATGATTCTCCCTATCCTCGATCAGATCCTACCTATTGTTTCCCATATATTTAACCATTCTATTTCTAGTAGCGTATTTCCAACAGCTTGGAAAGAGGCTCATGTAGTTCCCCTGCCTAAAAAATCCACGCCTGTTTCCTTCTCAGACTATCGACCCATATCTATATTACCTTTCCTTTCCAAAGTCCTTGAACGTCTCATCCATAACCAACTTAACTCCTTCCTTTCTAAAAACAGTATCCTCAATCCCTTTCAATCTGGTTTCCGCTCGGGTCATAGTACCACTACTGCCCTTGTCAGCATTACGGACGATATTAGGTCAGGAATGGAGGATGGCAAGCTAACTGTTCTCTGTTTGCTAGACTTTAGCAATGCATTTAATACTGTTGACTTTGACATTCTCCTTGCCATTTTAAGCTCTCTTAACATATCTCCATCAGTGATCGACTGGTTTCGTAGTTACCTGTTTGGACGCCGGCAGCGCATCCATCTGGATGATACTTTTTCACCATGCTGCGACAACGCTGCTGGTGCACCTCAGGGCAGCGTTTTATCTCCATTACTCTTCTCAATTTTTATAAATTCTATATCTAATTGTAAATCTTCTTCCTTCCACCTATATGCAGATGATTAGCAAATTTACTCTCAAGCGAAGGTTGAAAACTTGCCGTCAGCAATCTCCATTATTAATAAGGACTTGGCTGATATATCACAATGGACTAATAGATATGGACTTAAGATTAATCCTGCTAAAACCCAGGTTACTATTATCGGCAGTTCTAGAATGATGACGAAAGTTCAATGGTCAATGCTTCCCCAGGTGTCTTTTGGTGGTGTTGTAATTCCTATCAGTAATGATGTGAAGAATCTGGGGATACACATTGACAAAACGCTGTCTTGGTCTGTTCACTTGCAAAATGTTAGTCGACGAATCTACGCTGCCTCAGCATCATTGAGAAGATTGCGCAACTTCCTGCCGATATCCACTAAAATTGCACTGGTGCAATCTATCCTCCTACCCATTCTTGACTATGCCGATGCCAGCTATCTAGATCTCAATGAGGACCAGCTAGATAAACTTGAGCGACTTCAAAACTTCTGTATAAGATTCATATACGGTTAACGTAAATATGATCACGTCACTGAATTTCGCAACAAGCTCAAGTGGTTACCAATTCGCCTTCGACGGAATACTCACATTCTTTGTCTTCTTTTTAATATTCTTTTTAATCCTTCCTTTCCCTTGTATTTCAAAAATCGGTTTGAATATTTACATAATACACATTCTAAGTGCTTACGATCATCAGAAAATCTAAAACTGAAAGTCCCTACTTATTCGATTACGATACGATTTTCTTTGAAAAATCTTTCACTGTGCAAGCTGTACGCTTATGGAATGCGTTGCCCGAAAGTATCAGACGAGCTAAATCCTTAAATATGTTTAAAAATCTTGTCACAAAGCATTATATGGCAGATTCTTCATGACCGTTATACACACATACACATAGTTTAGTTTATGTATTTATTCATCCATGTATTGTTTGTCTATATTAATATTATATTTATAAATATTTTATTTATTAATATATATTTATAATTATATATATTTTTATTTTATTATTATTTATTTAATATAATGTATGATTTTTATTTATGTATGTATTTATATGTTAAGTTTTCACATAACTTTATTTTCTATCTCTTTTTCACAAGGTACACCATTACCCACTATTTTACTTTATATTCTAATAATTTATTCCGAACTAGGTTGTCTGGAAGAAATCGCAATGTGCGATAAGACCGCCGTTGTACCACTAGTGTTAAGTTTTCAATGTAATTTATTGTAATTTTGTCTATTTACTGGTGTACAATAAAGTGTTTATCTATCTATCTTTCTATCTATCTAACCATGAAAATAACGACAGTAGATAGTTCACTATTTAATTATACACAGCCCGAACCCTCGACCTAGAATTCCTCTCGAAAAGTTGCTCAAGTGGTTTAATTATGTTTATGTATTGGTTAATAAAATAACTTTAAGTTGTTACACACTCACTGTACACTGTGTATTTAAATTATAGGCACGATGAAAATGTGCGTGAATGTGTTTGTATGTGTGTCTATATGTCTTGTGAATAACGTACGATGACGTAAGTGTTATGTGTGGGTGTATATTTGAGGATAGTAAATGAAATTGAGATAAATATTTCACTTGCATTTATTGGCATACAACCATATAGTACAAAGGTTAGGTGCCGACTGGCGTGCCGCATATCTTATGCTAACGTGTACAAAATAGTATACCTGTGTGTCCCTACAGTAACCTCCCTCTTTTTGAAAAAATCCAATGTTACACATCATTTAGCTAAAGTTTTAAAACAGAAATTATAAACGTTCATAAAAGTGACCAAAGCTACGAGGTTTATCTATATGTTTACAATAGTAAGCAGTTCTGTCGAGCGATGTTATTCGTAACTTGAAACTGTCTCATACTAAACATGATGCTTGCTTATAACTCTGACACACCTGTTAAGTAATAAAAAGAAATACGAACAATAATGTTATATATTGTTATTGTACCTAAGTACGTTAAGAGCTTTTTATAATAATATTTAAGTATTTAATGTTACGCTGAAATACATTTACATTTATACTTTTAAGTTACCTATCTTATAGGTACAGTTAAATACACATAGTTACACACAGTTAAATATAATATAAAATATACATACAGTAGATTACACGAATTCATTACATGCCTCTTGTACAGTTTGCACCTTAGGTGAAGGAGTTGTTTGGGTAACTTGTCTTACAGTGGTAGGGCTTTGAGCGGACCTCTCAGCTCGCATTTTCTTCTGTAACCACTTGCGTATATTCTTGCGACAACGAACAAACAAGAAATAGGTGAATACAATTACCATAACTGCAATAACAACAAACAGTCCTGCCGTATAATACTGTAGGTTTTCTAAGGGATTCATGGCTGTTTGGTAAATGACATTAACTTCCTTTCGTTCTTCTTTAATAGAATTATTGCCCATGATTAGAACACTAAGACAAGACAAAATACAATAGAAAATAAGTCAAATAGTTGTTTACTCTTAGGCTGTTTGCAACCAAATAATTATTTTATACATTAAACATTACAAGAAAGTTGGCAATTAGGCAAAACTGAATTCGTGACACATCAATTTACATAACTATAATGTACGAATAACATACACAAAATGTTTGCTATACAGCGTTAAAATTACTTATACCTTATTTCGTCACATAAATCGTACCGAACGTTTTATATTTCGTC
Source organism: Euclidia mi (assembly GCA_944739405.2). Classification (NCBI taxonomy): domain Eukaryota; kingdom Metazoa; phylum Arthropoda; class Insecta; order Lepidoptera; family Erebidae; genus Euclidia; species Euclidia mi. The sequence continues at coordinate 17,099,438 of OX123197.2, forward strand.
CACTACGGGTTGTATGTTTAATAAGCGGTTCATTTATCGGCATGTTTACGCTAGGTATATTCTTATTACTATCATTTAAAACTAATTTTTCTTGAGAACAATCTTTATCGGGTACGGATAAAGTGTGAAATGAGATGTCATCATCGTTAAGTACGTACGCAGGTTTCAATCTGTCTATAGATATATTCGCTTGTCTATTAGGTAAAGAAATTTTATAAAATTTTGGTGTTCTCTCTAATACTTCGTATGGACCAGAATATGAAGGGTCTAACGAAGAGCGTTCGACTTCGTTCCTTAAAAAAACATATTTAGTAGTTTCTAAATCGGGATGTACGAATATATTCTTTTGTGCTCTAGCTTTCATAGGTGTCGGCTTAATCTTTTTAAAACTATCTCTAATTTTTGTAACATATTCCGCGTCTGTATAACTATGAGTTATGTTTGCTCCACAAAACTCTCCTGGTAACCTTATTTTAGTACCATAAACCATTTCAGATGCACTTACACCGTTATCACTTCTAGGAACTGTACGTAAACCATATAAAACAGTAGGCAAATTGGCGATATCCTGGCTTTTAGCTATGTTTAACAACTGTCTCGCTACAAGCAAAATACCAAAACTTTGGCGCCGAGCAAAAGTTACGGCACTCTTGAAGCCTGGGAAACCTACCAACAATCTAGCTAGTTACCGACCAATATCCCTATTGTGTCACACTTACAAACTGTTCGAGAGGCTACTCCTTAACCGGCTGGTGACAATCATCGACCCAAAATTAATTCCGGAACAAGCTGGCTTTAGACCCAGGCAAGTCTTGTGCGGGACAAGTACTTCGGCTAACCCAACAAATAGAAGACGGCTTCGAAGAAAAAAAAATTACAGGCGTCGTGTTTGTAGACTTGACGGCAGCGTACGATACGATGAACACCAAAATACTTCTTCGCAAGGTCGCGCATTTGGTTGAGGATAAAGGTTTCATCAGAATACTTGGTGAGCTCCTACACAATAGACGCTTCCAGGTTTCCTTGGGTCAAAACAAGAGTAGATGGCGATGTCAAAAAAATGGTCTCCCACAAGGTAGCGTTCTGGCACCAACACTTTTTAATATCTACACGGATGATCAGCCTTCAACTCCGCTGACTGACCGTTTTCTATACGCCGATGACCTAGCACTAACAGCCCAAGGTACGAGCTTCGAGGAGGTAGAACAAAACCTGGCAAGTGCCTTAGAAACACTCGGTACGTACTATAAAAACAATGGACTTAAACCGAATCCAAGCAAAACCCAGGCATGCGCATTTCACCTTCGCAACAGTAAAGCCTTAATCGACTATGGTGATGTATGTTACTATGACCTGAATGCAGATCTTCTCAACAAACTCGACCGTCTTCTCAATAACTGCATTCGATTCGTTTTCAATCTTCGCAAGTATGACCATGTGTCTACTTATCGTTCCCAATTGAAGTGGCTTCCTATCCGTCATCGTCGCAGTTTGCGTGCTCTCACTACCCTATATTCTATTCTTATGTCTCCTTCTTCCCCGAATTATTTAACTTGTCAATATCAGTATCTGTGTTCCAACCACGACCGAAACTTGCGATCGTCTAATAATCTTCTTCTTACTATCCCTTCCCATAACACATCTCTTATTCACTCTTCCTTTCTCATTCAGTCTATTCTCCTCTGGAATGCCCTCCCTCTAGAAATCAGGATGTGCAATACCAAATACAAATTTAAGGCAAAAGTGAAGGAGCTCTTGTTGGCAAGACCAGCGGATGTGTCATAGGATTTGTATCTTTATTTCTATTTACATTATTTATCATTACGTAGTTACTGTATGGCGGCTTTATGTATCCTATCTTTAATTCCCATATTATTTTATAGTATGTATGTATTTATTGTATATATATTGTATATAGATAGTATATATGTATAGTGTATGTATGTTTGCCTTCTTATTTAAGTATATATTATTATACATATTATGTCTATTATTTGTAATATTGTAATTGTAGTATAAATATTTAATACACCTACTACGTTTCTCAGCACCACTCAAAGGTAGACTGGCAGATAATGCCCAAGGCATTAAGTCAACCTGTACACAATCTAGTGTATAAATTAATAAATAAAAATAAATAAATAAAGCCAGCAGAAAGCTCAACATCTCATGGCAGGGCACTAATATTCAACATAGCCCAAACCCTAAGTATCTGGGAGTTACACTTGATAGGTCTCTCACTTATCGGCGCCATTGCGAAGCTACAAGGCAGAAAGTTGGTACCCGAAATAACCTCCTCCGACGATTGACTTCCACACACTGGGGAGCATCGCCTGATGTAGCCCGAACTACTGGCCTGGCTTTATGTTACTCCGCGGGTGAATTTGCGTGTTCAGTTTGGCATCGATCGCCTCACGCAAAACAAGCTGACTTGGCGCTGAACGAAACGTGTCGAATAATCACAGGATGCCTTAAGCCAACACCATTAAATAAAATTTACCCCCTGGCAGGCATTGCCCCACCCGCGGTTCGCCGAGAAGTGGCCTGCATAGTCGAGAAACGCCGCCAGGAGGAGGACCCCCGGCATCCATTGCACGACCATAAACTGCCCCGTAGCAGACTAAAAAGCCGCAAAAGCTTTTTGCGATCTACTGAGGCTAGCAAAGACCAACCAGCTAACCTAAGGAAAAAAATGTGGCATGAGACAGTTCCACCCCCCACCAATTATGTTGATGCCAACGAACACCTACCCCTCGGTGGCGATCTGCAATGGCCTGTATGGAGATCCTTGAATCGATTACGAAGCCAGGTTGGCCGTTGCAGATATAACCTAGCCAAATGGGGTATAATCGATCCGGCCAAAACGCAGTGCGAATGTGGCATCCCAGAACAAACCATGAGCCACCTGCTGGAGTGTCCCAAATGCCCGCATAGATGCTCGGAGGCCGATTTGCACCAAGCCACCGACAATGCAGTTGCTGTGGCCACACACTGGGCTGATGCCGTTTGATCTCTATACCATTGACTCGAGAAGAAGAAGTAGGCAAATGATCTACCCAGGTACTACCTATTTGATCTTATTTCGCTCTTAATGCGGTTTTTAATGACCTGTGCCACCGCTCAATAATTCCATTACTCTGAGGGTGGTACGGGGTTGTTCTAAGTTTCGTAACACCTAAATATCTTAATAGCGAACTAAATAATCTCTTCTCAAATTGGGCACTTGATCTGTACTGACCCTGATTGGAGTCCCAAAACGTACGATCCAACCTTCGTAAAAATATTTTGCTACCGTACTGGCTGATATGTCTTTTAGCGGATATGCCTCGGGCCATTTAGAAGCTCGGTCAATTAATGTTAGTAAGTACCTATAGCCTTCCGATGACGTAGGTAGGGGGCCCACTATGTCCAAGTGTACATGATCAAAGCGGTTTGCATGTTGAAATTCGCCAAACTTAGAAACAGTGTGTCGCGTAATTTTAGTTTTCTGACAATGAATACAGGTTTTGGCCCATAGACCTACATCTCTATTCATATTCGTCCAAAAATATCGTTCGCTTACTAAACGTCGTGAAGCTTTTATACCTGGATGGTTTAAATTATGCAAAATATCAAAAACAGTTCTTCTAAATTTTTCTGGTACATATGGTCTCAATCGGTCCAAAGACGTTTCACAATAAATCATAGCTTCGCAACCTGGCAAACAAACTTTTTTAAGTTTCACATTATCCGAAGTTGACTTTAATAATTCTAATAACTCTTTATCATGTTGTTGTTTTGAAGCGATTTCCGAGTAATCTATAACGGTTGGGAATGTGATCGTCTCTATTCGAGATAAGCTGTCTGCAACGCTATTCTTGCTACCTTCTACGTACCGTATGTCCGTTGAAAATTCACTAATAAACATTAAATGTCTTATTCGTCGCGGCGTATCTTTTGCGCTCGGCTTTTTATTAAATGCATAAACTAATGGTTTATGATCTGTTAATATTATAAAATTACGTCCTTCTAACAGGTAGGTACCTAAAATGCTGGATAGCCTGATAGATGGCAAGCAGCTCGCGATCATAAGTACTATATTTACGTTCCGTTTCAGACATTCGCTTCGAAAAATAAGCTAAAGGTTTCCACGAACCTTGGACTTTAGTCTGTAGCACTGCGTCTACGCAATCATTTGACGCGTCACTCATTAAACATAAAGGAGCGTTCTCACTTGGATACGTTAACAACGCTGCTTCTTGTAAACTTTTTTTACATTGGAGAAATGCATTCTCTGAACGATCGTCCCAAATTATTGGTGATCGATCTTTTTTCTTAGAACTGTGCAAAAACTTATTTAATTCTGCTTGATGTTGAGCGGCTCTCGGCAAATGTGCCCTATAAAAATTAAGCATACCAAGAAATTTACGTAATTTATCGACTGTTTCTGGTTTCGGATAGTCTACAATCGCTCTAACTTTATTCTGTAAAGGTAAAATTCCGTCCCTAGAAATTTCGAATCCTAAAAATTCTATTTTAGGTTGACCAAACACACATTTTGATAAATTAATAGTGACACCAAATTCGTCTAGCTTTTTTAAAACTATTTCTAAGTGCATTTTATGTTCTAATTCCGTTTTACTAGCTATACAAATGTCGTCAATAAAACAAAAAATAAAATCAGTACCGTATGTAACCTGTCCATTAGAATCGATTACTTTTATGTCATGCAATACAGAGTTGACCATGAATCGTTGAAATGTTTGTGCACTATTACGAAGACCAAATGGCATGCGTGTAAATTCCATCAAAGACCATGGTAAAATTACAGCAGTCTTTTCTATGTCTTCGGGATTCATAGGAATATTATGGTAAGCTCTGCACAGGTCTAGTCTACTAAATATTTCTTTATTGGCTAACATATACGTTACATCATGGACTCTCGGAATCGGATATCGATCCGGTTACGTTATGGCGTTAAGCGCCCGATAATCGCCGCAAGGTCTTAATTGCCCTCCAGCCTTAGGCACTACGTGTAAAGCACTAGACCATGCTCCCTTAGATGGACGACAGATACCCATCTCTTGCATTATTCTAAACTCCTCTTTAACTTTTCTATACCGGTCCGGTGGTAACGGTCGAGCGCGCGTAGACACCGGTCTGCCAGTAGTTTCAATAAAATGCATAACGGAATGAGGAGGATTGTTTTTAAAATTAACGCTTTTAGTTATGTCAGGATATTTCAGCAATAAGTCACTATAAGGGTGATTTGACTCGATAGTCCTTAACGATGGTTCATTCCAATTCACTATAGATCCTATAACACATATGTTTGTAACTTGATCAATTAGTTTACGACCTGATAAGTCTACTAATAACTTGTGATACTTAATGAAATCCGCACCGAAAATAGGTTGTTTTACATCTGCTATCACGAAAGTCCATTTGTATGGTCTTCTTAATTTTAAATTTAACATAAGCGTTTTAACACCATAAGTATTAATTTGAGAGCCATTGGCTGCAAAAAGTTTATATTTAGACAATGGTAAATTACATGTTTTAACTAACCTGTTTTTATACGGCAAAACTGACAAATTAGCGCCTGTATCTATTAAAAATCGTAAACCAGTCGCCTGATCTGTAACAATAAGACGGTTATTAATAAATTGTGTACAATCGCCCGTCGCCGACTGTACCTCTACTTGTTTTCCGGCTGCGTGCCGGCAGCTGTCACGGTCGAACTTTTCCAGTTGCAAGGAGCCACGCACTTATGAGCCTTTGTGCGGTAACGATGGTGGTAATAGCATAGCCAATTGGGGCTATTGGGAGTGCGCCTTCCTCTGGAGCTGGATCTGTTCCGTTGCGAATTTTTATTATAGTTGTTGTATCGTGGTCTTGAACGTAACGTGTTTGCTTGCATTTCATCTAGTCTCGTGTTAATACGCGCGATTTCAGCGATTAAAGATGCAACTGTATCGGTACCGGTACTCTGAGTTACTTCGGTAATTTGCAATGGCCGAATATTCTCGACGACCTTGTCTGCCATCTTCGCTAATTTCTCGAGTTCCGTGGTATCTGCCACCGTCAATACAGCACGCACGGATTCTGGTAAATGCCCTTGCCAGAGTATTCTCAACGTTTCACTACTGATTTTTCCACGAGCTAAGTCGGTCATTTTTGTGAGTAATTGTGAAGGCCTTTGATCACCTAACTCCATTTCTCCGATTAATTTCTGTAATCTCCGTGTCTCAGTTTCCTCAAAAATTGTAAGTAGGCGTTCCTTCAGACCTTCGTACTTTTTCGTCTCCGGCGGCTTCAAAAGGTAATCGGTAAGTTGGGCTATAACGTCTTTACCCAATTTCGTTATGGCTAAGTTATATCTAGCTTCGTCTGATAATTTCTGAGGTGCCAATATCGCATCGGACGAACCACAATCGAGGCTGGTCAGTCCAAAATTCGGGGATCCTTGACGCCACTGTAATTTGTGCCATATCGCCATACATCAGAGTAGAACTTTCTCCGGGTTTTCCTTCGCTAGCAGATGTCGTCTTGCTTACAAAACGCTGTATTTTACCTCAGCCGTGCACGTCGCGGAGGGAGTCGGCACGACACGATAAATTCACGAGGTTCGTATATCACCACTTTTCAATTGTCCAATTTTATCCATATACACCACTAATTGTAAAAATGTTCACTTTATTCACCGTTCGGGGTCACCAATGTTATGTGTGGGTGTATATTTGAGGATAGTAAATGAAATTGAGATAAATATTTCACTTGCATTTATTGGCATACAACCATATAGTACAAAGGTTAGGTGCCGACTGGCGTGCCGCATATCTTATGCCTACGTGTACAAAATAGGATACCTGTGTGTCCCTACAGTAAGATTAACCTTTGTCAGCGCCTCGTGGATGCCGAGAATATAATATGAGTAATATTATGGCACGTTGTTATAGTACTATTACTATAAAAATTTACGGTGAAATTTAACATTAGAAGGTTCAGGTTATTTATTACCTATATAAATGGGATCACATTGCATCGCAGTGGACATGGATTTTTACTCAGTTTAACCAAAAAGAAAGCTACTTTTAAAATTTACTTCATATGTTGAAACATGTTTCTTGCCTTAGATTAGGTAGATTATTTATTAGAATAGGTAGATTATTTTAGTACTGTGTTCGTGCATTTGGTCGCGAAAGTGGGATGATTAAAAATTCACGATTAGTATGGATTTTGTGTAAAGTGTAAATGTACTGTAATGTATGTCCTTTAAACCAAAGGTCTTCTGAGTAAAAAAATAAATACGCCTCACTTGTAATTTATTTAGGCAGCATTTGAAAACGGCTGATGTATCTGTAATGACAATGTAATAAAGAGAGACTGTTTTTATAAAATACGTCAGAGAAATCCAATACTTAGATATTAAAAAGCCGTGCTAAGACACAAACAAAAGTGTAAATGTAAAAGTACCTATCTATTATGTTAAGCAAATATAAAAATACAAGCAAATAATGAAAAGTCCTGCGTTGATTCTCAAGTAAGTAATATCTATCTGCCTATAGCAGACGCGTCGAAGACCCTGATTTATATTTGTAACATTCTAGGCAAAGCGGCTGGCGAGTGGCGAAACATATAAGAATGTTTAAATTATTCATCTTGTCTAAACAATGCTGTGTACTTAATCCTCAAAGGTACGGCTGAGGCGCTGACGCCTTTAAATTAAATATTCAACACTTTATAATCTAAACATATACCTATAGTTACTTGGACAGACCGGCCGGTTCTTCAACGCAGAGCTCATACTGTTCCGGATACTGACTTTCAGTTTTGGCAGTTGATGCCTTTATATAAATGGGAGGATTTGTTTGAATGTTTTATCTTATAAGGTAAAATAAAGATTGAACAATTTAATAGAAGGTCGTTTTCAAAGATGGAGGCAAGAAATTCAATTTGGCAGGATATTTGACCCTGTTAAGAAATAAATGTAATGCCTATATGGTTTTTTTTAACATACAAGTAAATAAAGTTAGGTTAAGTTTGGAGGTTAAATGTTTATGAGGACTTTTTACGAAATTGTCTTTTAAACCTAAGAACGCATGTGCCAATACCTATAACACAGCTGACTTATGATATTTAAATTATAAACTTTGAAAATGTGAGTACATAATATTTACCGTGAACTGAACAGAGCTGCATGTCTGTGCTTGACTTGGTCTTAGTGTGTTGGAGCGGTCTGCAGCCCGCGGAGCCGCGAGGGCCGCCAGAATAATAATAAAATCAAATTGTACAGATTTTTATCGACGGAAATTCGGGTCCGCGCATTTCGTGCTGATGCGAAACGAAAGTGTTTATATTGACTAAACAATTTAGTATTTGTCCGCGTAAAGTGGTCATAAAGCGTTATTGCACCATACGATGTAAATAAGGGAGGATAAAGCGCGAATCGCTCTCATTACGGCGCAGTGCACGCCTGCACTTAGTGCATTGCCTATTCATTAATAAGAAGAAGAAGAAGATTAATTGTTATGCGAGGTCGACGCCACTCACCAGCGAACACCTTCATTTGCAATATAAACGCACCATAGTACCGCAATGCGAAGTAACTCAAGTATTTACGCGGCACGGAGCGGTGCACAGGCCGCGTGTACTGAACCACAACTCACTTAATATTCACGCTCTGTGTTGAGCAAAGTTCCTCTGGGCGCGAGTGCCAGCTCCACCGAGGAATCCTGCGATTTCACTTTTTTTCTGTGTTGATTTGCTCAGTTATCCGAGTGCCTCGGGACGCAACTTTATCGAAACAACACAGAAGTAAAATTATTGTTCGATTCCAAAACTTTGTTGCCTCTTAAGCATTCCTTCTGAAGCGTTAGAATTTCAGATATCATTTATAATACAAAAGTAATAATATCGAAGCACCTGCGATCTTCCTTTATACGCGTAACAATGCACTGTTTGTAATAGTTTCTGTATTCTTACAATAATTGGGGCATTCTTACAGATTCACCTACGAAGCGCTAGACTCCAAATATAGCGATCTGATATAACATATTTGTGATACATGAGGGCCCCCCTCATGTATCACAAATATATTATGTTAGCAGGTAAGTTATTGTCTAAATTCGTTAGCATGGCGTATGTGCGGTCGGGAGACGCGGGAGGTGTTTGTTAAGGTGGGCGCGCTACATAAACACCACTTACTTTTCACCGGGTGTATTCATATTTTATTTAATCGCAAAGGAAACGCAAAAGGCAATTTTGAATGGCTGATGTCGTGATTTAGTTTGTGGAAAACAGAAAGTACTTCAAAATTTAACGTATAATTAATTCCCAGTGGGGCTTTCAAAGCTCCCCCTGTTCCAGTTACTCACAACGCTGGGATTTAGAGTCCGGTTTTAACATATATTAACTGTTCTGTTCTTCCTGGAAAGGTTTGTTGCATTTGACCAAATTTACGACGTTTTTCGACTGCTACTACCGGGCTGAGGGTCGTATTGCGTACGGATGGTTAGATATTATAAAAATCGTACATTGCAAATCTATAGGATGACGCAACGATAAACTAGTACTTTGCCTCGCAAAACGTACGTTGCATCACTGTTGCCAGATCTCGTTGCCAGTCCAGCATAACATTAAACACAGGACGATACGTGCGTCTGCCGTCCGTCTAAGCAACGTTTCGTTAAGTTTGTTAAAATTTCTGTTGTTGGTGCATATTGCTACACTCCATATTTGTACTTATGTATAATATGTATGTATTTACAAAAAATGGATGTAAGTATGTATGTATGTTTATCCATTATCTAGTACCCATAGTACAAGCTCTGCTTAGTTTAGGACTAGATGGTGTTGAGTGAATGTGGTAGAATATTATATTATTGTTATACTAGGATTACAATAATATAATATTATTCTTTGCTACGCAGAGGGTCTCGGGTTTGAATCCACGGCACGCACCAATGACTTGACTATGAATAAATTGTTAATTATCGCTTGCTAATCGGTGAGAGAAAACATCATGAGGAAACCTGCATGTCTGAGAGTTCTCCATAATGTTCTCGAAAGACATGTGAAGTCTGCCAACCCGCACTTGGCCAGCGTGGTGGCCTATAGCCTTACCCTTCTCATAGAGAGAAGAGGCCCGTGCACAGCAGTGAGACAGTATAAAGGGCTGATGACGAAGTATAATATACTGGTTTACCTACGCATATATGTATATTTAGCATGCCTATTGTGCGCATGAAAGAGTGAAGTTTTGAATAGTTAAAGTACAAAGAAGGAACAGGGCCGTAGAATTCAAGTCAAAGTCGAAAGCAGAATTATATAGAACGAGAATAGTGCCCCAATTCAAATAAACACCCAATCCATCCTCTAAAGCGATATCTCACTCACACAGTGATAAGAGCAGAAACTCGTTGTCCAACAAACAAATGCTAACACATTTATATTATTTACGAGTCTCTGTGATAGTGGTTTATGCTCCGTTATCCTTTATCAGATCAGCGGAGTAAACCGGCCGCAGACATAAAGATAACGCTAGATTACAGCCCGACGGAGTCCACAATAAAACTATATATACTCACTGACTTCACGATGAACTACGTACCTACCTATTAAACTTTTATTGTAATCGATTTTTTGAGTTGAGGGACAATTATTTATAAGCGGGAGTTGTTTGTAGGCAGTAAGAGGCATTCTACAGGCCCGCTACTGGCCCGAGTTTTTGTCAGCCTCGAGAACGGTTGAAATATGATCAGTTTCCGACACGGGACCAAAGTGACATCATTGAAGATTTTACACGAGAAATGTTAGCTCTGAGAGAATATCATCTTTATATAAGTAATAATATATTTACTTGAGTGGCACTGTAAAAACTGTTCTATATAAATGTTTATTATTTTGAGTAAAATAAGTAATTGTTAACTTTTAAGAGTTATCTTAATTTCTTGCTCAGAAAGAATTTCTGTAATGTTTCGCTTTAGAAGTAGAAAGTTCAAGTGTCACTCTATAACGAGACATAAATAAATGCTGTCATTGTTGAACAATATTGTTACTACGACGTGGGCGAGCTTAAAAGTTTGATTCGATTTGGCTGTTTCATACACCTACGTTTGTTTTATGACCTTATAAATAGAGGTATTATAATTTATACTCATGCTGATTTTAAAAGTCATTGTTGCTTCTAACTCATTATAATAAGACACTATAACGATTTATAATAGATAGGTATAGTGCTTACCGCATTCGTATAAACTTAAAGTCAACTACAGTAATGGCATTTACATCAAAGTGCTTTCGTGCTTCGGAGGGCACGTAAATCTGTTGGTCTCGGTTCTTGTCTACAAGAATCATTCGGCCACGTTGACGGCCAGCAGGAGGCTGGTCTGAAAACTCCGACATCTGAGCTATTTATGAATACTTTAATACTATCACGACTTGTTCACATGTATTTAGTCAATAATATGTATCGACACAATGAAATCTTTACAAATGTGAGCGTCAACGATAGCCCAAGATAATCAGCGCAGTTTAGGAGGATAAAAAGTTTGTCGCAAACTCAAACGCAAACTCAAATATGTTTATTTCCATAAAAATGTTTAAATTTTTTGGACACGTCAGAAAGTCATACAAATAAAAAAAATAAAAAAGTAACTTTAAATGCATAATTATTAACATAGTTGAGCATTGAAAAAAATGCCTGTTCAGAAAGTAGAGCCTCGTGAGAAGAATCAGGCAAGAAACTCCGGGTCACTCTTTTCTACGTCTTGATTCTATACATTTTAAAAACTTAGTAACTACATTGAATTTTTCATAGGTATATGAGCTGGTGTGTCTATAATGTTGTTGTCAATTAATAAAGCTTTTTTAATAATAATATAAAAGTACTAACTAGCATAATATAGACACAATAACTCACACTCACATGAAACTTAACACTAATCAAACATAAGTAGCCTGTGGGACCGAGCAAATTAATCCCAAGTATTTTTATCTTCAATATAATCTAGCACTGAATAGTATCTTTTTGAATTTATTATAACTTAAATTTTGAATATGGCTTGGCACTTTATTGTAAAAGCGCACACATTGGCCTTGAAAAGATTTTTTTCTTTTCTCTAGCCGGGTAGCCGGCACTACTAGCTTACTCTTATTTCTAGTATTCAAATTGTGGATATCACTTTTCTTTGAGTATGAGGCCTTGTTTTGGAATAAATATATTAGGTTGGAGTAAATGTACTGGCTTGCAACTGTTAAAATGTTTATTTCCTTGAATTTATTCCTTAACGAAGCCCCATAATCCAAATTATAAATTGCTCGAATAGCTCTTTTCTGCAAAACAAAGATGGTCTGAATGTCGGCAGCATTTCCCCACAGGAGAATACCGTATGACATCATACTATGAAAATAGCTATGATATACAAGCCTGGCAGTGTCAATGTCAGTTAACTGGCGAATTTTCCTGACTGCGTATGCTGCAGAGCTGAGTCTATTCGACAATTTACTAATATGTGGTCCCCATTGCAGCTTAGAATCTAGTGTAATGCCTAAAAATTTGGTGTTATCCACAAGATCCAACACATCATCCTTAACCTTTACTGAGGTGTTCACTTGTTTGACGTTAGGCATCAAAAATCGAATACATTTAGTTTTTAGTCTATTTAAAAGCAGGTTGTTAACCTCAAACCAGCGAACCACCTTTGAGATAGCAATGTTTACATCGTCCATATCAATTTGCTGTCGTTTTAATTTAAATAAAAGTGAGGTATCATCAGCAAACAGTACTATCCCGTGCTTGTCATTGACAAGGTGTGGTAAGTCATTAATATAAACTAAAAATAAAAAAGGACCGAGGATTGAACCCTGTGGGACGCCCATTTTGACTACAGACCCATGCGAACGCGTCACGTTGACATCAACTCTCTGAATCCTATTACTCAAATATGAAGTAAGAAGATGCAGAGCAGAACTACTTAAACCATAGTGATGTAATTTCCTGATCAATGTATCATGTTCTACACAATCAAAGGCCTTGGACAAATCACAGAAGACACCTAAAGCATCATGTGAATCCTCCCAGGCATCAAAGATATGTTTTACAAGCTCAACACCGGCATCGGTCATGGAGCGCCCCTTTGTAAAACCAAATTGTTTAGAGTGTAGAAGCTCGTTGTTATTAAAATAACTTTGCAGTTGGTCTAGTATCAATTTCTCGAAAATTTTGCTAAATGTGGGCAGCACAGAAATTGGCCTATAGTTGGTGGGGTCTGATGTGCTACCTGCTTTGTACAAAGGTATTACCTTGCTATCTTTCATAAGATCAGGAAATACACCACAGTCAATACACTTATTAAATATTAAAGCTAATCTGTTAGCAGCTAAAGCAATAATGGACTTGGTAATAGTAACGGAATTTCCTCACAAGTCTGCAGTCTTCTTTAAATTTATAGTATTAAAAGCTTTTATAACATCATTTGAATTTATATACTGAAATGAGAAATTACTATAGGTTGTACTCATGTTTTCTTTTAAAAGAGATTTTGCTGCATTGGTTGATGAGTCCAAAGATCTAGTAGTAATAACGGGGATATCAGTAAAAAAACTTTCAAACGCCGATGCAACTTTTAAGTCTGATGTAATAGTGTCGTTATCAATGTTCAAACTAAATTTTGAACTTTTACTTTTAACTTTCCCAGTCTCGCTGTTTATTATATTCCATGTCATTTTCATTTTATCGTCACTACTCCTAATCCTTGAACTCAGGTAAAGAGACTTAGCTTTCTTGCAAAGTTTCCGAAATATCCTAGCATAGTTTCTAATATAATCCTGAAATTTTTCACTGAAATTAAAGTTTCTCTCGTCATATAGCTCATACAATCTCTTTCTACTTTTGTGAAGCCCAGTTGTTGCCCATTCACAGAAGGTTGCATTACCTCCAACTGTAATCGTTCTAGGTGTGAAAACCGAATTAAAGTCTGTACAAAATGCTTTGAAAAAGCTATTATATAACAAATTAGGGTCACCTTCATCATCTAACAGTGACCAGCTAGTCATTAGTTTACTTTGAAACCTAGCAAAACGAGTTGCAGTTTTAGGTATTACAACTATATTTTGCCTAGAAACATTCTTACTGTTATCATTAAAGGAGATCTGCTGTCTACAATGGTCTGAGTCTAATTGTCTAATAATTTGCTTGTCTCTTACTATGATATCTGTAAATATATTATCTAGGCAAGTAGATGTAGAGGAAGTAACTCTTGTGGGCTCTAAGAATAAGTTCTTCAGATTATATGATAGAAACAGCGATTTCAATTTCGTACTAAGACTACTATCCTCCAATAAATTTACATTAAAGTCACCACACACAACAACATTTTTATTTATTTTTGCAACTTTGTTTAATATCTCATCCATAATACGCTCGAAGCTATCATACAATGCTGAAAGAGGCCTGTATACACTTATTACAATAAATCTCCTCAGTTCCACGCAGGCTACCTCAATAGTTCGCTCAACAGACAGACTTACAATATCATGACGCTCCTTAAATTTAAGTTGCTTATTAAGTAAAATCATCGAGCCACCATGTACTGCTTGCTGCTGGCTAAACGAGCTTCCTACTATATGATTACTGAGATTGAACATGAACTGGTTGCTTTTTAGCCAATGTTCAGTGATGCAAAATATATCAACAGCATTACAGTTCATAAATAATTCCATTTCTAAATCTTTATTAATCATACTTCTAATATTCTGATGTACTAATTTAATCAAATTTTTGTTATTATTATGTTTAAGTGTATTAGTCAATGAGTTACGAGTAATCTTATTATAGCTAGAGGTGTTCTCTATTGTCTCAGAATTTAATTTAAATTATTATTATTATGAATGTCAATAATGGAATTGTCATGTACTCTAACAGTACTTGGGTCACTGTATAAATGAAATGCTAATAATTTAGCAAGTTGTCGTTTAAAAGAGCGAGAAAGATACATAGTATCTTTTGTTAAAATAAAATTACTTTTAATAAAAGTATTAGTGTCAAAGAATAAAATTTTGTCATTATGACGATATGTACTATTATATAATAATAGATTTAATTTACTTATCTGGTTTTTTTTTTATCAGATAAGGTCTTTGAATAAGGAAATGCACAGACTATAAAATTGCACCCCACTTTAGAACTTCTATCAGTCATTATATCCGATAAAGCTAGTATATGTTTCCTAGTAACTAGTAAGCTATCACCATACATAATAATAACTGTAGAATGTTTATTTAATTCTGCATGTTTTAACTTATTAACTAATGAAGACATTCTTTCTCCTGGATAACAAAAGTTTTGTAATGGACGGTTAGTGTAACTATCTATTAAGCTACCCAAACCCACTCCCAATTGGTCAGAAAACATCAATACAGTGTTATTACTATGAGTGTCAAGTGAACATTTTGTAACAAGGCATCAGAACCGGAGTCATTGTTTATTTTGTGAGGTTGATCTAGTACTAGACTACTTTCTAAATCATTATTGAATTTTGAACAATTTAAGCAACATTTTTTGTTGGCTATAGAGAGTAGTTGTTCTAGATTCTCTCTACCAACTCTAGAAATCTCATCATATTTTAATATGTATTCTTGAGTTTCTTTCTGGTGTGTTATAGCCATTTTGTCGAGCTGTGCAGTCAATTTTGATATGTGTGTTTGTAGCTCCTGAGTGTGCTGATCATATAATAATCTACTACTGAGTAATTGTTCATTGCTAGCCTCAAGCTTCGACATCAATGACTCCTGTTCCTTAACCAAGTCATGGTTAATTTGTGATAATTTATTTACTTTATTTGACCCCTTGTGAATCATTATTTAATTTTGATTCAAGTTGCTTTATCTTGATAATTAATTTTGATAATTGCCTAAATTTCCTTTTGGTTATCAATTTAGATTTACAGTTGCACTTACATTTTACAGTCTTAATGACACTATCATTACCGCTGATTACCTCTGAAAACAGGTTCTTGTTTGCTGTGGTGTTGAGCGTCTGGATTGATTCCTCTTGTGATAAAATTGTTGTTTGGGCTTCATTCAGACTTGCCTCCAACTCCATAATTCGACTGAGTTGTCTAAGGTAGGTTTCATCACAGCTACTGTAGGACCTAACTTCCTCCTGTAGTCTGTCTCGTTGGTCCAAGATGTCCATGTGTTCAATGTGTAGTTCCGTCGCATGTCGTCGGGCCCATTCCGCAGTAACAAGGGACTTACATGGTGCCGCATAGAGGTTACACTCTCTGTTGTGAACTGTCAGCTACTATAGATATCGTAGTGAATGACTTGAAATGAGTGTCACTTCTCTAGTTCACATTGTCTACTGTTTATCTAGACATTGGCCGATTAAAAAAATCTTCGTTTATTATGGTTAAACTAATAAACCTGTATTGGATCGTGATCATTTCAAAACTCAGCCTTTGACATCTTGTTTGATCTCTGTTTTCTGACTAAACTACAAATATTATAAATACCGTCGTATCTGTCTAAAACACAAAACTACAGAAGGGGTTTATGTACAGTTTTCACAAATAAGAAAGGAAGTTTTAAGGGTTTAGTTGAACGCGGATGGAGCCACGGGCTAAGTCTAGTTTATTTATATAAGTATTTGACTGTTCGATGTGGTGTATAAGCAGAAATGGCCATATCATAGTATAATACAACAATCTTTGTAAATACAGAAATATCTGGTAAAGTGTTGTTGCATTGCCAGACAAGGGGTTGATAGTTAATATACGACATGATAATCCATGTACATATATGAACAAGAACTTGAAACCTCATTCTGGTAAATTTCCTACAATATCAATCTGTATGTACCCCTTATTACACTATACTACGATATGATGATGATAGTGAACACTAAGAATTTGTTTCTTTGGAAATTCCTCCCCTAAGGGAGTAAGATAGGGGGTCAAAATTTGTATGAAACTTATTATTCCTTCAGTGAATTGACTTCAAACTTTGTATATTGGTTCCTCACACGATGATAGTGAACACTAAGAATTTGTCTCTTTGGAAATTCCTCCCCTAAGGGAGTAAGATAGGGGTCAAAGTTTGTAGGAAACGAAACTTATTATTATTTCAGTGGATTGAAGTCAAACTTTGTTTATTGGTTCCTCAAATGATGAAAATGAGCACTAAGAATTAGTTTTTTTAATTGCCTACTCTCAGGGGGTAAGATAGGGGTCGAAGTGTGTATGAAACTTATTATTCCTTCATTGGATTAACTTCAAACTTTGTATATAGGATCCTCAAATGACCTTAGTGAACACCAAAAAAGGAGTTTTCGAAGTTACTTCCCTATGGGGCTTAAAAAAGGGTGTCCGATTTTGTAAAATAAAAAAAAACTTCAATGGATTCACTTGAAACTTTGTATATCGGTTCCTAAAGACAAGTGACGTTAGTGAATTCCCCACTAAAACGGGGAGTTCAAAAAGGGTTACCAGTTTGTATGAAACTTTTAATTCCTTCACTCGATTTTTTTCATCGTCCCTGATGTGCATTTAATTTTCATTAATTTAAATTTATGCAGCTGGCTCTCATCTAAGAGCTCTTCATCTCCACTAATTAAAATGTGGGATGGTTCTTTATATGACCAATAGAAGCCAAAATACCTAGAACCGTTATTTTGCTATTTTTATTAATTTTTAAGCAGGTAAGCACTTTTTATCAGTTATCTGCTTTATCCAACTGCTGACCAGGGCTTACATAACAACATAACATAACTTCACGCCTTTTATCCCCGAAGGGGTAGGCAGAGGTGTATTACACACCCACACTTCGCCAGTTATATTTCGGTCCCAATGTAATAGGGGGCGAGCCTATTGCCATCTACCGGTCACATTGTTAAGCGAGCGAGAGGCTTCTCTCATTACTTTAACCTAAAATACTAAGAAAGGGTTTTTGATCTTGGACAATTTATTTTACAATTTTTTACAATGTCGTTGAGATATACAAATGTATACTGCGACGGAATCCTTGACTGATTTAATTTTAACTAGCTTTTGCAAGCAGCTACGCCGAAATGAAATTTTCATAGTTTGTTCGAGAGTTTTCATAAACCATTAGTAAAATATACATCTAAATCGACTCAGCCATTTTTAAGATTACCTTGAATAAATAGACAGACAGGAAAACAATCTAAATAAATCATTGAGTTACTGGAAATGGGTTAGCAACGATATGCAATACAGTTATTTTGAGATTACAGACAGTTTGTTTTTTTTTATAGTCTCACGCCTGTATCCCCAAAGGGGTAGGCAGGGGTATAATATTACATCCACATTTCACCATGTTGCATATTTGGTCCCACGTAATAGGGGACGAGCCTATTGCCGTTACCGGGCACATTGGCAGACTCCGTGCTGCTCCTAAGAATTGGGCAAAACTCAGTAATACTTTTGCCCGACCCGAGAATCGAACTCGAGACCTCCCGGTTAGCAGACGTATACGCTATCTACTTTACCACGGAGGCAGTCAAATATTATTTATTTGTATAATCTGTCTGTATATAAAATCCTTGCGTTACTGATTGACTGACAGGCATACTACAGCCGAAACAACTGAGCGCAAGTAGATGAAATATAGCATGTATGTTCCTTGAGGCGTGTAGGGGCAAAATAAGAGTGGTTTTTTTTTTTTATTCCTTCCCTAAAGGGGTAAAACTGGTTGTCAGAATTTGTGTGAAACTTTTTATTCCCTCAATGGATTAACTTCAAACTTTGTATACCTATTGGTTCCTCAAACGAAGTTAGTGAACGCTATGAAAGTCTTTTTGGCAATTCTTACCCTAAGTGGGTAAAAAGGGGAGTCATAATTTGCATAGAACCTTTTATGCCTTCAACGGATTAACTTCATACTTTGTTTATTGGATCTGCAAATGACGTTAGCGAACACAAAGATATTTATCTTTTTTTTTGGAATTTTCCCCTAAGAGGGTGGGAAATGGATTCAGAGTTTGTGTAAAAACTTTAATTTTTTTTAATGAAATCACTTCAGTCTGTGTATATAATATCTTTTCGTTACTGACTGACTGACAGACACAATACAGTCGAAATTACTGGGCCCAAGAAGGTTAAATTTATCATGTATGTTCTTCGAGGAGGGTGTTTGTACAAAATATTTTATCTAATCGTTATTTACGCGTGCGAAGCAGCGGGCAAAAGCTAGTAGGTACATTATATTATTGACCTGGCTTGCGTTGTGGCCTTTGGAAATGTATGTATTGTATTAATTAAAATTGAAGTTATCGGTAAATTTAAAATGAAGTGTGTGTATTATTTGCCTCTTGTTTAGTTGTAGTGTGATTCTGTGAGGGCTATTTTTACGTAGAAAATATTACGTGTTTATATAATAATATGTGGTAGGCTTTATACAATTCAAATTATAAACAACTAAATTGCGGGCGCGTGG
The DNA here is from genome assembly GCA_944739405.2 of Euclidia mi. Lineage (NCBI taxonomy): Eukaryota > Metazoa > Arthropoda > Insecta > Lepidoptera > Erebidae > Euclidia > Euclidia mi. The sequence goes on from OX123197.2 coordinate 17,118,875, forward strand.
GTGTCGGCGACCGCTACAAAAGGTAGCCCATATGTTAATTTAGATGTATGAGTGAAACCTATATTGAGATTGCATGAAAGAATAACAATCAATCACTTTCGCATTTATGATATTGGTATGGAAGTAAGCTTATAATTTTTAAGACTAAATTATTCGTGATAAGGTTGTTTTCATAGAACGTTTTTTGTATTCGCTAAAACGTAATCTATGAATAAACTACAACTCCACCCCGGATCTACACTCTACACTGATCGCCTTAATTATTTTTAACCAATCATGGACGTCCTTGAAATTAGACCCGAGTATTTCAAAGAAATTACGCATGTCTGCCTGTACATTATATCCTTTATTGAATTGTTAAACTCTCATAGATATGGGTATTATGAGTTTACAAACATTTATTATAATAATTATTACTGCCGTGATTGCTTTAAGTGGTTCCTTAATTTGTATTGTATTCATGCAATCTTTAAATCGCGTTAACACCAGTTGGTAATATGCAAATGTTATAAATTATTGCAACTATGTACTTATATGAAATTTGTCGCTGGTGTACTTGTGCCTGTCGCTACTAGGTACGCAGTTAGTGCGTAATCGATCGTCATCAGACATGGTACTCTGGCGCTACTGTTAAAAATATCTACAAACATTAGTAAACATCTAAAACACCATAATATAATCAAAATGGTAACATGCACAAATCACGGTGGTAGAGTATGCATGTAGATACAGTGCTCCTTTTTTGTTCTTGCATTTTGAAGTCTATTGCGGGCCTTTCTCTCCACCAGTTGAGGCAAGGGGTAAAAGTATGTGAATGGGCAGGGATGGGCGTGCGCGACCCTGTCGGGACTTATTTTACTTTCTGCGAGGTGCAGCTAGACACTGCATCTCAATAAAGCTAGCGGAATCTGATTATAGTAAGTCAATTTAGAAGAAATGCTGTAGAAAACCTTTTAAATCCCACTGGAATACCAGTTGATATTTCCATATCCAATTCGTAACTAATCAATAAACAATTAAATACTAACAGGTTGTTGACCTGTTCCAAAGCCTCGATCGAGTCTGGTCGTTACCTCTAAATAAACAATATTGTAATGAAATTATAGAGCTTTGATCACAGGCCACCTAAGCCCAAATCAATCAATGGATCTAATCGCGTATTGTTGAACAAGCGGTGCCGACAGCTAATATAATTAGTGGCGAGTATTTCTGTAATCTAATTAGGATCTATTTAGTTAGTGTGAATAGTTGCATTTGTTTTATATATCTATAGTATTATTTACTTGTTGTTTCAGATAAAGCCTGGTCCTGCAAGTTTATTTATCTGGCCTTAAAATTACATACATACATACATGTATCCGCAGTGATGTGTAATAAATATAAAGTGGCTTTTTTGATATTACTAGCTCGGTTATGGTGTGGCAGGGTGAAATACGTCCCGGCGTGGCGCCAGCGCGTGTTACAAAACCCACGTGATATGGGACATTTTACGACCCCTCATACGTGAGCAACAGAAAGTGTCATGGCGCAACGCCACTTGTACACAGTACTGCACCTCGTGGTAAAGTACCATATTATCTTGACGGTTCAGTTGCACCTAGCGTTGCCAAGATTTTCACGGTAAGTCTCGATTTTCAGTATGCTATATACCCTGATAAATAATAGATTTTTGTAATTTCTACCATTCCAGCATGCCTGGCTATTATTATGTAAGCTTAGATTGAAATTTAGTAGTTATATATATTAGTTGCGAAACTCTTTGTACCGTTATACAACCCTAAATACCTATTTATTTAATCTTCTCACCTAATTAAAAGAAATCAGAAATAAATAGCAACACGAGTTGCGACTCGCGTGCGTTGCAACGTTTGTCACTTAGGGCGATTTCAGATTAGCGTTATATACGCGCGTATAAGCTCGTTTTTGGAAGCGCATGTAGGCGCGTATAGGCTCGCTGTTTGGTACACGCGCAACTCGTGCGAGCATTGACGCGCTTCTAAGCTCGTAAGCGCGAGCCGTCAGAATCCATGTTGACACTGACAACATATCACTACCGTTTCGACCGAACACGCCGAAATATGCCCGTTTACGCGAGTCCGGTTTTTTGAAGCGCGTAATGTAGCGCGCGTGTAAGCGCGTATGCTGAAACGACGGTATACGCGCAGAAAAACACGCTAATCTGAAACCGCCCTTACTTACATTGATAAAATGCGATGTCTGACGCGGGCGTGCGGTGCTCGGCATATCGCTGTGAGGCGTGCTCTCCTTGTTCCGCAAACAAGGCATGTGTCGCGACAGATAAGCGATGCTACTTGCCGTTATATATATTGTTGTTCTGCCTGAAATATCATATATCTCATTAGGCGGGTCCACACAGAGCGAGCAGCCTCGCGAGGAATTTGCCGCGCAAGGAAACGGTCCCCGAACGAGTGCGGCCATAGAATAAAGCTGCGTTCACATTTATCTGACGTGATCTCTCGTGACGGTCTCTGTCGTAATTACTTACCGTTCACATTTATCTGTCGCGATCTGACGCAATTATGAATCAGCTCTATCTTGACTCTCGGGGAGTTCACACTTTCGCAATGCTTTTCATGAATTATCCGATTCAGATTAAGTAGATATCCAATTATATCCATAAATTATTTACATAGGATTATATTATTTCGTATTCAATTAGCTCATCTATAGGTACTGTATAAGAATAAAATTATAAAAAGGAAGTCAATTAGTTCCTCGTCCATTGCGCACAATTGCATACGCGCGTCTGACGCTTTACGACAGACAGTGGCGCGTCCACATTAGTCTGACGAGTTGTGTCGCGAGAGTTAACTGAACGGAACCCAACAATGTTAGCTTCGTCAGCACATCTCTCCCCACCAAATTATCTAGATAATCTTATTGTCATCTTAGCATTAATTTATTATAAATACTAGTTTTTAATTAGCGATTACTATTTTATATTTTAAATAAATTATATAATAATACTGTTAAGCTGTTATAATTAAATAAAGTATTTTTTTTACAATTAACCTGAGTCCAATCTCTTAATTCGCGCTGTACCGTCCCCCCCCCCTTCTCTGTCGCAGACCGGGATATTGTCTGTCGCCACACGATAGACGCCGTCACGACAGATTACACCAGATAAATGTGAACGCGGCCTAGAGCGGCACCGTAGGAAAAAACAAAATTGTAGTTTTCATAAAGTTTGAATTCAGAACATGAAAATATGTATAGTTGAAAATCTATTATGTATTATTGCGCATGTATCAAATTGTCGACTTGTGAATTAGAGTGAAATAGTACATTTGCCATCTATCGGTCTACGTATCAATGTAAGATCGTTGGTCTCTCCTCTCTCTTATTTTTATATTTTGTTTATAAATATAGTACCTACTTGGAAATGGTCATACTGCAATAGGGTTGTGGCATGTGTTTTTACTAGCCGGCTGCCTGACTGACGCCAATTGCTGTACCTACTTTGGGTACTAGACAATGGTAAAAATGGGCCATAACATACATATTTACTTATACTTACTTTTTTTGTAAATATATACATAGAAACACCCAGACCAAGACAAACATTCATGTTCATGCACACAAATGTTTGACATGAGCGGGAATCGAACCCGCGACCTTCGGCGTTGCAGTCGCTTACACTCACGCTTTCCCAACCGGTCGTCGATTATTGTTATACCTAAAGGATGGAATAGGTAGACACGGAAAAAAATATAGAATGAATTATAGGAAATGAATGTCTGTAGGCAAGGATACTGTAACCGAAGCACAGACTGAAGGATTATAATTGGTACAATAAATAGCGTCAAAGATGAAAATGTTATGATGAATGTATCCTCCGTCATTCAGTGACCAGTGGATAGGGTATGCGACTGCTGATGGATGCGGAGGTCCCGGGTTCAATTCCCGGGTCGGGCAAAAGTGTTACTGGGTTTTCCCGAATTCTCAGAAGTAGCACGGAGTCTGCTGATGTGCCCGTTAACGGCAATAGGCTCGTCCCCTATTACGTGGGACCTAAATATTTCATGGTGAAATGTGGATGTAATAATATTACAACTCTTCCTATCCTTACGCGGATACAGACGTGAGTCTATAAAAAAAAATTCCAACATACAAACACACTTGCGAATTTATATTATTAGTAGGGATTATTATGTTCGAGCGAAGCACGAAACAGCGTCCAGACCGCGGCAAAACAAAAAACCAAACTCGATGGCTCGGCCGCTCGGCCGTTCGCCCGCGGCGGCACACGCGCTTGCCTCGGCCGGGGCACGTCCACACAGAGCGCGCAGCCTCGCGCGCCAATTCCTCGCGAGGCTGCGCGCTCTGTGTGGACGTCTCTAATTCGGTAGCTCGAGCGCACGCGTGCGGCCGGCCGCGGCTGCCGTGCGCTTTCCTCGACCGAGCCACGTCTACATAGACCGAGCAGCCTCGCGAAGCATTTTCCGCGCGAGGCTGCTCGCTCTGTGTGGACTCGCCTATTCAATCTCTTTTTCACATGCATCACGTTATTTCTGTTACGTTTTAAAGAGATAATGATTATAGTAGAGGGAGAAGTTAAACTCGTTATGGGGTAAAACATCGGCAGGGTGGTACAAAGACTTATTTTATTATCGAGGAGTGATATATGTATCAACCATCTTTTAGCATTCTAAATATATGCCTTAGTCCAAGTCTGAAAACTAGTTTTTGCTTTGGTTGGAGAGCGTGGGTACGATTGCTCTATTTAAATTAAAACCTGGATATAAAAGCCGGTATTCATCGAAAAACCAATTCGGCTTTAATTTAGTATCACTTAATTTACATTAGCTTAACTTGCTGTGCAGAGATGACGTAATCAAGTGAATGTAGTCTTTTGAATAAAATGCTATATTAAAAAGGAAAAGCATAGTATCAAAACTGTTTTAATCCAGGAATTTCACTCAGTCTGTTAAACAGAGTAATTTGTAATTGCTCGCATTCACTTCTGAGGTGATTCTAGGGTCATAATGGAGTATTTTTACCCCCTACATATGGCGGCCCAAAATGTACCAGTTTGGAATAAAACGGTTTTTAAGATTTTTTGAGCAAATTCCAAATTTTTGTTATAAACATCTCCAAAATTTTTTTTTACTATTACTGGTAGCGAATTGGGCCTTATTTAATAGACAATTAAATTACCCATCTTTTAAAATAAAATAAAGTTACTAACTCAGCATGGAATTTGAAAATAGAGCCAAAAAACACACAAAAAATGTTCGAATAAAATAAAATGACGCCACAAAAATGCAATTATTTAAAAAAAATGATATGTGGCATGTTATGTAAAGTGTTGGAATAACTTTCTGGTATTAATTGATATCCAAAAAAGTATAATAGTCTTTGCCAGTTAAGTATAAACATGACGTCCGGTACCAACTGGCTGAACATGCTCTTGGAGTCGCGGAACAAGTGAGAATTAAAACCTTAATATGCATGTATCGTACAAAAGACAGTGATTTACGCTAAGGATTCAAACCCAAAACCCCTCTGCATTTCAGAAGGTTGGTCTCCCTACTAGTAAATCACTGCTGATTGCAAAGCTTAAGATTAAATACAGGAAAATGTTCTGCCGAGCAAGTCATCCAGAAGCACTTTTTTGAACAAAAGCGGCTATTAACTCCAAATTTACATCAACTGGCTAAGACTATTATAACTTTTTGGATAGCAGTTGATACTAAGAAGTAATTCCAACACTTTACATAACATGCCACATATTTTTTTTTTCAAATAATTGCATTTTTGTGGCGTCATTTTATTTTATTCCAACATATTTTGTATGTTTTTTGGCGCTATTTTCAAATCCCATGCTGAGTTAGTAGCTTTATTTTATTTTAAAAGATGGGCAATTTAATTGTCCATTAAATAAGGCCAAATTTGCTACCAGTAATAGTCAAAATATTTTTTTTGAAGTTGTTTATAACAAAAATTTGGAATTTGCTCAAAAAATCTTAAAAACCGTTTTATTCGAAACTGGCACATTTTGGACCCCCATATGCAGGGGGTAAAAATACTCCATTATGACCCTAGAATCACCTCCTGAAGGGAATACGAGCAATTACAAATCACCCTGTATAAAGCTTCATTGATGAAAATGTTAGCTTTTGATAACAAGTCACAGTTTTTCCAAATAAGTAGAGACATAAATAAGTGCCTCACATTAATTGTTGAGTCGAACAATCACTTAGCTTAGTCGGGCATCCCTATGGTTGAAGGAAGAAAAGCCTTGTAGCCCACAGATTCAATTTATCAATGTGAAGACGTCGTGAGCTGACCTAGCACTGTACACTGTGCAGTGTCTTCCTTTTTCGTCTAATTAAATGATTTAGAGATAGGTACAGGCACTATTGTTACGAGTGGAGTCAAAATAATTATATAATAAGCACACAATCACGTTAATGTAGTGCGGATAGGTTAGGTGCGGGGTGAAGACGGGGTTAGGCGAGCGGGGAGCGGGGGAGGGGGTAACAGCCAATTTATACAATGTATGTAATTCGTGGCGGAACAATAGCTGTTGAAATACGGGTTCATTTGCAAATCACGTTATGCCATAATGCGCGGAGGCTCCATGAATAAAGTAGAATATGCCTGATGGAGAGTAGGGTCGCCTTGCCGACGGTCATGTCATGTCACTAGTAATGTTCAGATATTTTGATGATTTCTCCCTGTTTACCGGTTAGTTGCTTATACTGGTCATCTGTCATAATGGGGGTCGTGTGAGACTTCGGTTGCCATCACGGCAGGTAATCTTCATACAAAATATTTCAACTTTAGTCTATGGGACTCACATATTTGACAGTTACCTCCCGCCCTGAACCCCTGGAACCTATCGCCATGTTTGCTAATTTGTCAATTTGTCAAACATTTGACAATTATTACAGTTTTGTCAACATCAACATTAGTTTCAAATGTTGATCGAGTTTTGCGTTGACTTATTTCCGTAACTTATCCTATCAATTTCTGAAGCTGTCATATCATCATGTACAACAAGTGCTGTGTTGCGACATGTGCTAGTAGACGAAAGGACGTCAGTTTTCACATGTTTCAAAAAGTGAGACAGGACTCAAAAAGTGGTTGCAGACCATTAGGTAATTGTGAACGATTGCGAAGCTTGAGCTTCCAGGAACTTCGTAAACTGTTTGTGTGCCAAAAGCATTTCGAGAAGAGGTTTCTTTCTGCAACGTGCGATAGAGTTCGTCTTTAAATATTAAAGGCCCGGATGTCTTCCGACTACAAAACAAATATTTACCTGTGATACAATGTAAAGCTTTAAATAAATTTAAAACTAAGTGAAAAAGCAGTGTTTTATTTTTGAAATGCCCTTTCTTAACTTAAAATAGTAAAATGGATATATCCTACTGGGAAAAATTTGGCTGAATCATTCTTAACCATTGCCCGAAACGTTACCGATGAGAAAAAAAACAACTGTCATTTATGAAATTTGAGTCTATTACAGTCCAGTTTTGATCTATGGGAGTGCTCCATCTGAACGTTAGTACAATATAGTCTGTGGTTGCCATGCGTACTTATACTTAGTTCGCTAGTGATTTTGTGGATTGCGTCTTACCTTTTACCAATTGGTTATTTTATGGAATAACGAAACTATCTACATTTAGTACTATACTTCTTTATTTGGCTTTCATTCTGTTAGCGTTATCTTGAAACTCATATTTATATAGTAGTTAGGTGCGCTATCATTTCAAATCAGTAAATTGCTTTCGTGTACTCGTAGGTAGTCTACCTAGCTATACCTAGCTTAGACATTTCTTAAATCACAAAAATCGTGTGTTCAATTGGTGCAACATTTGCGATTAACAATAATTTCTGTAGTAACTTCATACCTTGATAGTTTTAGACGGTTCTCAGGCAAAAAATTTATGTGTGTAGCGGCTGCAGACGCTACAAAATATACAACGCGCGCTAATGTGTAAGCGCGGCACAGCAGTCGTCTCCCTTCACTCATTCGGTTAGGTCGTACACATTTTGTATTTATATTTAGTAACTGGTACCAGTAAAGCATATATATTTCTGTTTTATGGATTATTTCCTTTACCACGACACAACATCTACCACTAACCCCTACATTGGTGACCCCTGACAACGGACACGTAACCTTCGGCACAGCTTCGGCGGCAACGCGGCATCGACGCACGTGCACATGGTCAGCGGAATCAAACAAGCGCATGTGCACGTGGCAACAGCGTGCAGCCAAGCAGCATGGACACGGAGATAGCCTGAACTCATGGGAGACGACTCGCCCTTTTTACTACGACCGAAAGGGCTTACGACCTAACTGCGGAGAACATCTGAGTCAGGACACGTGAAACAATCCAAGTATGTACCAGACAACACGACTATCTGCCGCCTACAGCGACCACGGCAATATGGGCAGCAGGAGAATACCGGAGCGGCATACGACGGCGGCGGCACTCTGCAGGACAGTGCGTACGTCGAGGCATAGGCGTAAGGCGTATTGACCTTGGTGGCGAGGCAGCATTCCGCATCAAGACGAACAATACGTAGCACACTCCGAGGACAGTGATCGACACGGGACCGGCGGTGGCACTCCATGGAACAGTGCACGCGTCGTTGCGGCTGATCACACTTGGAAGCGAGGATGGATACCGCTCAGTGTTGGATAGCGCACCCTGTCGTCCCTCATCACGGCCCAGGCAGAACGGTGAAAATCGCTGGCAGGATGGACGAAACCTATTTGCTTCTTTGTACGACCAGCTCTCTACAAGCGGCTTACGAAGAGCAACAGGAGTGTAATAGAAACGGCAACTGTGTTATTATGGTGTTTTGGTCTTTAGTATAAAGTTATAGCAGTATCGTTCTAATACTCCGTATACTTACTGAGTTTCTGTTTAGTTTGTATTCTCAGGACTAGCGCTCCGGTTACTTGATACATGTTTATGATATGACGCAATTCGAGCGCTAGCACCTGGTACTTACTTATACGATATTATTTTATGTAGATTGGTTTTTGTAATCATTTTGTTTCGGATTTTTTAAATTGTGTATTATTTTGTTATGTTCTAAAATGTATAAAAGGGGGAATATTGTAGCGGCTGCTGACGCTACAAAATATACAACGCGCGCTAATGTGTAAGCGCGGCACAGCAGTCGTCTCCCTTCACTCATTCGGTTAGGTCGTACACATATTGTATTTATATTTAGTAACTGGTACCAGTAAAGCATATATATTTCTGTTTTATGGATTATTTCCTTTACCACGACACAACATCTACCACTAACCCCTACAATGTGCGTGCAACCAGGTGCACCCAGTATACAATGTATGTAAAATTAACAATTCGAAGAGGAAAATGATTTAAACGGTCGATAAGCGGCAATATCCCTCCAATACGGTTGTTTAAAGTCCTATTGAGTGAGTGACACAAAGTGTCCGCATTAAGTCACGAGTGACAGTCGTTCGTCCCCGAATACTAATGTGTTTGAACTAGAATACAGATGATATTTGACTACTCTCACGGATTTTGGGCTATGGACGCATGGGGTTGCGTCGATTGATCATATTCTGCCGATCTTTATACACATAGCGACGGGCAGTGATAGTCATTCTCTCTCGATTCACTTTTAAAAAGTAGTCTTGAACAGGCAACATCATCATTAAATGGGATTGGGTCGGGTTGGACATGGTACATTTTGAGGAAGGCTGGACGACTCCTGTACCTGGTCTTCTCCTCGTAAGGCGTCAGCAGTAGGGTTGATGGTGGAGGTCAATGTAAAGCGCCCCACAATTTCTGGTCATTCTTAGCCTAATGGCCGGGAAGTTTAAATGTGTATAGAGGGTGTCTAACTGCTTATTTAATGTGACCAGCAATAGGGAGTACTGCCAGGCGCCGATGTTTACGATTAAGATAAGTACATTAGGTAAGCATTAAGATACCTATTCTAAAATGTAAAGAATAAGATCCATTTAAACAGATTGTACCTAACCGAATCACATCTTTCGTAATATGGCTAACTTCTGATACATTGCTAGAAGTAGAAATATGTTAAATATGTTAAAGCTGCCTGTTTTTAGTTACCAGCTTGCCAAACCCCTTCCTTCCTCGAGTCTAAAAATAAAGTATGTGTAAATAACGAGAACGAGGCTAAAGCCAACAGGCAACTACCAAAGGCTCGACGGAAAGTGAACTTATTGAGAATTTCTGTTTCGCTTGATAAATCTAGCAACTATGTATTATAAGATACGCGTGTAAATTAAACCAATGTGACTGGTAGTTCCATCTAAAAACTATGTAGCTTTATTTTACTGTATACGTTTTTAAAATGTATTTACTCTAATCCTCCAGTATTTGTGACAAAAACTCACAGTTGTTTCAATAATTTTATGTCTGTTTATAAACAAGGCGTGTATGTATAGAGACAAAGTGCAGGATTACGGAACAAAAAGGGTCGCAATAACATTAATTCATAATTGAAAGGCAAAGCGTTTTAGTTGTTTATATTATTAATGAGATGAGTAAATGTAAAACGTAGAAATCTTTAGATGACTTTCTACGGTGCGTGGTTTTGCGGATGGGCACGCACGGCAACTTTAAAGTTACCCGTCTCATGGTGTAACTCTGATTTTAGATATTATTCTGTATAGAACTATAGGTACATATTTTATAACATAACGGTAGCATAACTTAACAGCTTTGCTGCCAATATTTATAATAATAATAATGCATTCAGATTGCCTGTCTTCTAGGTAAAACAAAGTAATTTAACTTGTCCCGCAATAGAGGATGGATATATAACCGTTGGAATCTAAAGTACCTACCTATACATTAAATAGGTTCAAATATCATCAGTAGGTAAACAAAGTCATTTCTCTTCGGTATTAAAGAAATAAGTTCACATATCATCATCATCATCAGCCTGTATCAGTCTACTGCTGGACGTGGGCCTCGGCTTCAGCTTTCCTCTTCCAATCCCTGCCCCTCGCCCCACGAATATCATCGCCCCATCTGGCTACTGACGGACGCCCTACACTAGGTTTGCTGAGTCGCGTTCATATCGCTCTCCCACAAATAATAATGAAGCTTTATTTAAATTCCACATAAGATTCGATTAGTTAATTAATTTAATTTAATATAATTTAATTTAATATAATTTAATTTAATATAATTTAATATAATTTAATTTAATATAATTTAATTTTAATTTTAGTTCTATTTTGATAATAATTTTATATCTACTCATGCAATTTAATTTGGACCCCCTCAGGGTAAAATCCTCCCACAAATAGGGATATTTAAAAATAATCACAGACACATCGCAGTAGCCTATTTTAGCGAACTTATGTGTCGTCGCAACCACTCGAATGTATCATAGAGGTCTTAATTAAAAAAATAGATGCTATAATTTGTAGCTTCTGCCTTTTTTACTGAATTATATTTAGTGAATAGTCACTCACATAGTCTTTTATTTAATGTGCTGGAAGGCTGAATGTAATTTTAAAAAATTGTGATAAAGTGGTATTTGAAATAATTTTGTTAATGGTGTATTTTAGTAACCTTGTGAAAAACGTTTTGGCACTCCACTACTCCCAAGTAAAAGATTTTTAACTATACTGCGGCAAGCGGCAGTTTACTGTTTTTTATCCTTATACACACATATAGGAAGCAGAAGGTGACTACAAGTACCTAATAAAAATTTTTAAAAGCTGGGTACTGTCATAAATAAAATAACTACGGACTGAATATAATTTCAATAACGGCACAGTGGTTTAGCAGTTACGTTTTACATATATGAATAAAGCGAAGGAATACTTCCCTGTAGTTATATTAACTAAACATACACTCTTCCTTGTAGTGTGTACGACAATACTATGTGTATATCCGAAAAACGTGTACTTGTCTGTCAAGGTTTCCGTTAAGGGGTCATCAAGCGTGTCCAATAAACTAGAACTGCGTTCAGGTTCAACGTCATCATCCCCTTAATATCTTAGACTTTATGTTCCTCAGCGTAGTATTGGGGTTTAGTAGATACATAGCTAGGGAGTTGTAGTTGTTGTATTAGATTATATAGGTCATGTACTGTTATCGCTCCAACCCATTGTACAACTTGTCCTATCAAATCTATGTGATGATCGATCTGTGTGGCAAACCTTGGGGGAGGCCTATGACCTGCAGTGGACATCTTTAGGCTGAGATAATGTAAGCGTGCTTCGAAGGGCACGTAAAGCCGGTTCTTGTCTCACATTGTTCACACCCAAAAATTGTTAGTAGCATGTGGTACACGATCACACAAAAAACAGAAGAAAGACTAAATACACCAAGAATCGCGTTTTGAATAGCTGTAACTCCTCACCATGATATTATGCCAACTATATTAAAAAGCAGCTCAAACCTTCAAATTACTGTATGCCTATACAGCCCATAGAAATGAAATGAACTCAATTAAAACAAGTACAAAAATTAATATCAGCATTAATTCTTTCATAAGCGTGTTACAAACGAGGTAGTTAACATTCACCTCAAACGCGAGTTAAATTAAAAACGTGGGCAACGTTGGCTGAGGCACAATCGTACCGCTAACTCGACTACATTAGCCGCGGATAAAGCTTCAAGGATCAGAGATGTGCGGGGCAGCGGAGAGTTCAGCGAAAAACAAAAAACATCCTGCAATAAAATCCCTTGCGCAGAGCGGAAAGAAAATATAATATTGCCGGTTGGTTTCCTCAAGTCAACTGCTCACGATGCGTGATATTTTAGGTGTATCACCGATAGTCACGCACCGCACACGAAGTCAGCACTACACTGCAAATATGACATTTTTGACGCGTTGTGGATCCGACACACTGCTTCGGACGCATCTGTAATATGAGATCATTTCATGGTGCGTGAAGTTTGCTTCATACGCCGCTCAGCTACCTCTCTCATTTCTAATGGATCCATAATCTTATTACTGGTATCCGGGCACTGCCGACTGTTCCCGGGAGTTGTGGGAATCGGACGCAATTATAAATAGCGCCGGCCTACCCGCCGACCCGGGGTAATATTGTTGCCGAAACCCGCGGGCCTAGCGCAGTATGATGTGTGACTAAATTTGGCTCGGGGCTTTTAGAGATCATCGCGAAAAGGTAATCCGGTTGATTCAGAGGGATGAATGATGTTTCTGTCTAAAAGCATTGCTATTTTGAATGTTGTACTTGCGACTCTAATATAAAGTTAAAAGAAATAAGGTGAATAGAAACGTGTTGATTCTAAGATGATAATCATAAAACTGATATTTCTACATTTGCATTCCTTCACGCGGTCCACTATTTTATGTTAATAATAACGATCTGGAAAATGGAGGTAATTGGCGGTCATGGTCAGTATACCAATAGATTGTTTCTTACTGCCGGTTCGTATACCGTTATCGTCATGCTCACTAAAATGTCATTTCTTGTGGTGGCGTCGTGTGTCGGGTCATCCCTGTCCCTCTAATATGGCGAGAGGGATGATGGCTGGCACATGCGTCATACTCGTGAACGGGTGCTACTTGCGATGTCTGGTCGATGACGGTTTTGCGGGCTGGTATTTGATTTTAATATTTAACTGCATCATTTCCATCATGGGTCTGATCACTTTCGCGGATTGCCTGCATTATTAGGTATATATAATGTAAGTGGATGCTCCTGTTTCACCATGTCTATTCTGAGGAGACTAACCAAATGAACATCAAAAGTATTATTCTTGAGTATTATTAAGTACAGAAAATATATACAAGTGATATAGAAGGTGTAACAGTTGCAGCACCTTACAAAATGTAAATTATGTGTATTATGCAAAACCTGGCGATGAAAAAGAGTGACCGTGAATTTTATTGCCCGTTCTTTCTCATGGTTCTACCTATTGCTTTGCGAACGTGGCAGTAAATGTAGAGTCTTTAAGTAATTATTTTATAAATTTATTATTTTGACGTTCATAAGCGTCACATTGTGACCCAAATGAATAAACGATTTTGAATTTGATAATAAAACTATTGTGTAATAGGTAAAAACTGAAAACGCTGGTCATCTTTAGGTCTATACGTAACATTCAATTAAAATAGACTATAATAATTATTTATCTAGTTTTAGCTGGTAACGATAAAATATATCACGAGTTTTGTCTTGTCCCATGCTAGGTCTGGGCTACTCGTCGTACTGAGTCGTGCCGTGGCGAGGTACCGCGGCCCGGTACCGCCGGCATCGCCCTCTGTTCATTACGTTAATTAATAATTGTACCCGTGCAGATGTAATGTAGGCTAATTGAACAATTCTGTTTTTGTCCGTCACATGTCATTTCCGTAAAAAGTTCGTAAAGTTTATTAAAAAGACCTTTCAGTTTGTGAAAGGGTAGATAATGTCCATTTATTTATGGTAAATAAGGAGGGAACGGAGATAGGGCAAGGTTGCAGTTCGCTGGTGACGTAATTAGCGTCGAAGATAAGGAAGGGTTTATCTTCATTGATCGGGCTCTGTTCCAGTTTGGGGCTAAAGGTACTCGCACATTGGAACGTGACTGCGATTACGGACCCCGGTACCACTAAAAGTTTTATAGTTGAAAGTTGATATGACCGTCTCAACTTTTAACCACAGGCTTAAATGGCTTTTTGGACTAGAGTTTATGGTGCATGTGGTGATGTATAGGTGTTTTTGATAGAGTTTTTACGACTACTTCTACTAGTGAATACCAAAAGTGAAAAATTCTTAAAGATAGCTGCGAAATCAATCATTCATATTTAGAAGTCAATACTGAAAAAATACTGTCAATGTTAACATACACTTTAGGCAGCTTTCTTGGAACAATATTCTGGACTTAGGGGCACAACATACTTTGATTTGAATGAATCTAATGGCTACAGCACGTCTTTTATAAATCATTGTGAAGTTTGAACATTTGGATTTTGATTGTATTTAGTGCACAAGTGAGTACCTGTGCACTAAATACAATCAAAATCCAAATGTTTAGGCAGGAGTCTGCCTGGTCTAAAAAATGTAAGCTAGCATCTTCTGATGTACAATGAAGAATATTATCTATCTATCATATTAAGCAGCGCCGCCTGTTTATCATCCAAGCAATGAGGCGTGATTATTGTTGAAATAGGCACAATGTGTAACCAATTATATACTCTCATATATTAATTACAATATATATTTTTTTAATTTCCAAAAATGTATTTGCGGCACCGTGAATATTTGCAAGTCGGGGATTTATCATTGACATAACAAAAATATTTTGCAAACCAATATAGAAAACGCCTGCCAATGTTAAAGCTCCGACTAAAACTTCTGGCTTATTATTTTTTGTATTCTTAAAACATTAAACTACAAAATTCAAAACAGTTTTTGGCGGACAGATCTACTACCAGGTGTCAACGGACGGATTTGAAATCATCTTTAGACCCGGGGAGTATCTTACTTATTAACTTACACTCCTCATCACACATTTACTCGGCTCACACCAACGTGAGCTTCGTCCATCACACACTGGCACAGTTTCTGTCTCCTTTTGCTTGACGAGACGTGGAAGCAAAATCGAAGACTGAACAAACGCCCCATTCAAACACCTGCTACACTTACACTTCACATTTATTTAAGTGTTTATATCTTTAACAAGGCCCCTATATATAATATCTTTATAAGTAATATAATATAAAAATTGATACAAATTAGTAAATTTGCCAAGATTATATTTTTCATTTACTACCTACATATTTTGCCTAATTAATTAAAATTTGAATAACACCTTTACTTTCAATAATATTTTTCCTTTTCTGTTATTTGTCTACTGTCCTTCTAGCTATAAATATTTATTTAAATAAATATATTTATTTATTTATCTATATCTATAAACTCCTACTCATTACTGACTTATCTCTTTTCTGACATCTTGTTTATCTTTCTGTCCATAGGTGTTTGGCGTATCCTTGGCTATGAGCCATTCCACAATGAGCACTATGATGACCCGGAAGGCCACAGCGAAGGATCTAGAGAACAAGCTGAGAATAACCTTGATAGAATTAAAGAAGTGCCAGGAGGAGAATATACACCTACTGAAGGAGCGTGCAGACTGTGAAGAGGACATCAGGATTGTCAACGATAGGGTTTCCAACCTGAAGGCTCAGCTCGCAGAACTCCATATTGAGTATATGGACACACTGGTCCAGCGAGATAGGTTACAGGAGGAAATACATTTATTGACCGCTAGCAATGATGGCCATTCATGGTCTATGAGTCGCATTAGGGAACTTGAATGATGTTTAGAACAATCTATAATAAATATTAAATCCCTAGAACAGACTGTTGAGGAATTAAACAGTAGAAAAACTCAGAACCTTTATACAGAGGTTGTAGGTACTAGCTTAGGTCACAGATCTACTAAACCATTTAAATTAAACACAAGTGGCCTGAAACGACATAGAAAATATAATAAACTAAAAAAACACATTACGAAACTAATCTTTAGCCTAAAACAATACAAGAAAAATAAAGTAACATCCCAGCAATATAAAGTTTTAGTTTCTGAGCGTTCAGAATTATTATTAGACTTAGAAAAGTACAACACAGAGTTGATAAATAGTAAAATGTTGTATGATCAACATACTAGGGATCTAAAAGGTCAAATTACCTCTTTACAGTCTCAAATAGATAGGATGAACACCCAATATCAAAATGAGGTTCAGGATTATATTAGGAAATATGATGAGATAGCTCAGGTAGGTAGGCAAAATCTTGAGTATGTGAAAGCTTTGACAAACACCAATACTTGCCTAAATAGCATAAAATCAACCATACCCACTTGTGAGTCTCAGAATATTTTTGATATTGACAAAAGTTATTATTTAGCAAATAATACAACAGATAGGTCTTCCTTAGGTAGGAATGGCACAGATAAAGTTTATATGTTCTCTGATAGGTTAGGTTTAGGCTTAGGTAGTTTAATAAATTGTGAATTGAAACAACACAATATTATTAATTATTGCTATCCAGAGTCTTCTTTTTCACATCTAATTGATAAATTAAATACAACAATATTTGATAGGGAGTCCACAATAATTATCTCATACGGTGATAGTCAAATGGTGACTAAAAAAGATATAATTAATCTAACAGTTACAGCTACAGAAGTTATGTTATCGCTTCACAGAACATATGATTGCAAATTTATTAGTATGACTTTGCCTTATGCTTATAGTTTAAATGCTATGATGAATAGACATATTCATGAACATAACTTGATGTTATACAATTTGACATGGCAATATAAGGATTTTATTTTATTTTTTGACATCAATAATTTTATTAATAATTTTACATTGACTAAAGATACTATGTATCTGCCACTATTTTATAAAAGACAAGTTGCTAAATTATTAGCATATAATATACAAAATGACACAGGTACATGTAGGGTATCCAAGAATTTAGTTTCTGTAAATAGTTCCTATCCTTATAATTCTTCTATTGAGAATACTGACACAAGTTCTTTAAACTTAAGAACAGGACAAAGGGTAGACATATTGAACTGACTGTAGCACATCAAAACATACAAGGTCTATCTGGCAAGGATTTAGAATTAGGTTTATATTTAGAAAATCATAGTATTAAAGTTATGTGCATTACGGAACACTGGCTTAAAGAATACCAGATTAAATTCATAAATAACACACAATACACAGTACACAGTGCCTTCTCTAGGAAACAAGCTATTCATGGTGGATCATTGATTATTGTTTCAAACAGTTTAACATGTAAAGAACAGAAAGACATAGCTAGCTTGTCTATAGAACGCACGGTGGAACTGTCATGCATTGAACTTGAGCAGCATATTATTATATGTGTATATCGTCCTCCATTAAGTGACTTTAATTTGTTTGAATCTGTTATGGAAGATGCAATTAGTAAAATTAGGAGCAATAAGAAAGGGATTATAGTTTGTGGTGATTTTAATGTTAACATTCTTGAAAATTCAATAATGACTTGTAGATTTTTAAACCTTTTTAGATCATTTAATTTGAAAAATTTATTTTTTGAACCAACTAGAATCACAGCAACATCTTTCACCTGTCTTGATAACATATTTAGTAATTGTATTGTTTCAGATAGAGTAGTTACTTCTGAATTAACTTCGGATCACTGTGGTCAATTAGCTAGGTTTCCATATTACAATGATAGCATCGTACAGAGAGTGTTGGTTAGGCCATTACCTAGGCATAAGTTTAATGAATTCCGGAATAAAGTATTGATTGGAGTGAATACTATGAATCCTGACTTAATAGAAATAGATTCGCCAAATAAGAATTTTAACAATTTATTTAATATAGTTAATAACACGTTTCAGAATACTTTTAAGACTAAGAAGAAAGTAATTAAGGAATCTCGAGCTTTTAATGAGTGGGCTACTGCGGGTATTTACAAAAGCAGAGCAAAAATGTATGAGTTGTATGGTATGAAAAAATACAATTCTGATTTAAACTTCACTGAGTATGTTAGGAATTATTCTAAAATATTTAAAAGAGTGTGCAATACAGCTAAAGCTATATTCGTTAGGAATAAAATTAAACAATCTTCGAATAAAGTTAAGGCAACCTGGCGAGCTATTAATGAAACAACAGGTAAGACAACATTAAGAAGTAATAGTTTTAGTCTTCTTGATAATGATAAATTAATTCATAATGACGAAGAAGTCGCACACACATTTAATAACTTTTTTGCTAGCATACCACTTACTACTACTAGAGAATTAAAATCATCAGCTATAGTCACAGAAAACCTATTAGAGTCTAGTGTAGGAAAATGTGAAGTAATATTTAAATTTCATAGTATTAGTTCTACCGATATTATAAATACTTTTAAGTCTTTAGAGTCTAAAAATTCAGGTGACCTCTGGGGCATTTCTGTTAAGGTTTTGACAAGTATAATTGATGTAGTGGCTCCTTATTTAAGCAACTTATTCAAAATCAAAATCAAAAATCAAAATCTTTTATTCAAAATTGGCTGGTAAACAGCTCTTTCTGAACGTTAAATTTTACAATAGACAGTCCTCCAAAAAGCCCAACCCTTCACTGCTTCCTATGTGTTTTCGCTAGGAAGAAGAAGCAGCGCAACAAACTCCCTAGCAACACAGTACTGTCTGCGTATTTAAATATGAAGTTATACATTATAATCAAAAAATAATAATATCACATTTCAGTTAACATGATAGCTATCACACAACCTATTGCCATTTATTTAGTTACGTACCTACTTAAGACTTGAAAATTGAGAATAATGACTAACACTTAGCCTCCAAAACAAAATGACAAGTAGGGTGTAACCGCACACATGTTATATATCATGTTGTTATGTAATCACTGCTCAATCAAATCACGTTACAATGCATTAATTAGGTAGGTACCAAAACAATTGGAACAAATAGCAAATAAACTCATAAATCAGCAAGTCAAAAGCTGTATCCTGTCCAGTAGATCGACCAGTCACCACAGGCAGCACCCGTTCACGAGTATAACGTAATGATCAGCCATCACCCTCCTCAACCATATTAGAGGGAAGTGGGTGACCCGACCACCGACGCTACCGCCTGCAGTGACAGTACAGTGAGCATGACGAACCTGCTTTCCAAGACAAGCCATTCGAACTTACATTAGACTAAAATAAATCTATCCGACATTATTAACGCACTATAACATATCTAAAAGAGCAGAACGTCAACAAATAAACGCATAATTGAATTAAAAAATGTCAAAGTGTATATAAAAATTTAATGTCAAATAAAATAATGACGCAAACAAATATACATGTCGAACAGAGAAACTTATGTCAAAAATAAAGTTAATCAAAATTCAAACACATGTCAAACAATATGTATATAAAAACAATTAAATATAAAGCTGTACACAACAACTGGAACAGTAAGTATTGAACTTGTCTACCAAGCATTCTTGTCCTTGAAATAATCATCTATTGAGTAATATGCTTTTTTTAACAAACAAGTTTTAACTTCAGTTTTAAAGGAATTTAAAGGTAACTGACAAAAATGAGTTGGTAATTTATTATACATACGTACACCTAGCCCCATGAATGTATTATGAACTTTATGTAACCGAAGATGAGGCACGCACAATTTATGTTTATTTCTAGTGTTTATATTATGGACATCACTATTTTTACTATACGACTCAATATTTTGTTTAATGTACATTAAATTGGCAAATATATATTGGGAAGGTACAGTCAGGATTTCAATTTCTTTAAATCGATCCCTAAGTGACACCCTCGGCCCCAACTGATAAATAGCACGGACTGCCCTTTTTTGCAAAATAAATACACTGTCAATATCTGCAGCTTTTCCCCATAGAAGAATACCATAGGACATAATACTATGAAAGTAACTAAAATAAACTAGACGAGCCGTATCGACGTCCGTTAACTGTCTAATTTTTCTAATAGTGTATGCAGCCGATTTAAGTTTCCCAGTAAGAGCCAAAATGTGTGCTCCCCATTGCAATTTATTATCTACTGTTATACCTAAGAAAACAGTGTTATTTACTGGTTCTATAATCTCCTCGTTAAGTGCTAAGTTAGGTCCCAGATTCTTTACGTTTGGCAATACAAATTTAACACATTTAGTTTTCTTAGAATTTAAAACTAAGTTATTAGCTGTAAACCAGTGTGTGACTTTAGTTAGCGCTCGATTTACTTCGTCAAAGTTTTCCTTATTTCTATCAACCTTGAAAATTAAAGACGTATCATCTGCAAAAAGAACAACGTCACACAAGTTATTCATGTAATAAGGCAAATCATTTATATAAATTAAGAACAAAAAGGGTCCCAGAATGGACCCCTGGGGAACACCTAATTGCACTGGTAACCCGGAAGAATGAGCTCCATTTACATCTACATGTTGTACTCTACCTTTCAGATAAGAATTAATGACTCTAAGTGCCAAATCTCTGATACCGTAATGTTTCAGTTTGCGTACAAGTGTGTCATGATTTACGCAATCAAAAGCCTTAGAAAGGTCACAGAAGATACCTATAGCATTTTGCGACTGTTCCCAAGCATTGTACACATGCTTAAGTAAAGCTACTCCTGCATCAGTCGTAGATCGACCCTTAGTAAATCCGTACTGTTCAGTATGTAGGAGGCTGTTAAGATTAAAATATTGTAGTAATTGCTTAAGTAGGAGTTTTTCAAAAATTTTACTGAACGCTGGTAACACTGAAATGGGTCTGTAGTTACCAATATCAGCTTTGCTGCCAGATTTAAAAAGTGGAATAATTTTGCTGTATTTCATAAGATCTGGGAAAGTTCCTGAATTAAGGCAGTGGTTGAATACTACAGTTAAATACGGAGCTACTAGGTCAATAATTGTTTGCAAAACTGTTACAGAGATGCCCCATAAGTCACCTGTCTTTTTAGGCTTAAGAGACTTGAAGGTATTTAAAATGTCAGTTGAATTAATAGGCTGAAATCTAAAAGTACACGTTATTTCTGGCATATTATTAATCAAATATGTTGCAGCTACGCTAGAAGAAGCATCTAAGCCCTTCGTAACGGATAACGGTATGTGCGAAAAATAATTATTAAATTCTTGAGCTACATCTTCATCTTCGCGTACAATTTTAGTGTCAAACTTCAATTCAAACTTATTGTTATTAATTCTAATTTTGCCAGTTTGTTCGTTAATAACTTTCCAAGTAGTTTTAACTTTGTTATCCGATTGCTTTATTTTGTTACTCAAAAACATGGATTTTGCTATAAAACAGACTTTCTTAAATAATTTTGAATATTTTTTTACGTATTCAATAAACTGTGGATTAAAATTGTAGGATTTTATAGCATATAACTCATATAATTTAGCTCTACTCACATGTATACCATTAGTGGCCCACTCATTAAATCTTTTATTGCTACCTACCTCATTTTTGAAAGCGTCCTTGACAACTGTAAAAAGCGACTCATATAAAACATCGGGGTTGGTGTATTTTAAAATTGAGGAGTTGACACTGGATAGTATTTTGTTTTTGAACGAATTACAACGAGCGTTTGTGATAGGTCTGCAGGTGATTTGTGACGAGATCTTGCTGGAGTAACTAACAAACTTGGCTAACTGTCCACAGTGATCAGACGAGAGCTCGTCAAGGATTACAGTGCTTGACGCAGTAACATCACTAAAAATATTATCTAGACAAGTTGAAGAAGTAGCGTTTACTCTAGTTGGTTCAAAAAATAAATAGTTTAAATTAAAAGATTTAAATAAATTTATCAATCTTCCACTTAAAGGCGATACTTCCAATAAATTGACATTAAAGTCGCCACATACTACTATTTTTTTACTATTACATTTTATACGCTGTAAAACGTCTTCCATAGTCAGTTCAAAAATATTAAAGTCACCTGTGGGGGGGGCGGTATACGCAAATTATAACAAAATAATCAAGTTCAATACATGATAGTTCAACACTGCGCTCCACAGAAAGTTTAACTAAGTCATTACGTTCTTTACACTTTAGAGTATTATGAACCAAAATTAACGAGCCACCATGTATAGCTTCCTTCCTTGTGAATGCACTTTTAACAGTAAAATTGTAATTATTTAACAAAACTAATTCATTACATTTTTTCCAGTGTTCAGTTATGCACATGATATGAACATTTCTAAAATCTAAAAATAAATTTAACTCTAACTCTTTGCCTGAAAGGCCCTGAATGTTCTGATGTACAACATTCAAAAAGTGTGGCCTGCCAGTTGTCTCAACTTGTAGTTTAAATTACAGGTTGATTCAATATACTGATTAGTAGAAATACTAATGTCTGTAACTGCAGTAGTTACACTATGTGTATATAAAACACAGTAAATATTATATGCTAATAACTTAGCAATCTGTCGCTTAAAACTAAAAGAAAGATACATAATATCTTTAGTCAAAATAAAATTTCTAACAAAGATGTTAGTATCAAAATAACTTAAATACTTTTGGCAAGATGACTGGGTTATACAATTGTACATTAACAAATTTAAGTTATGTATGTGCTTGTTCTGTTCTATATTTAAATTTTGTGAATAAGGCAGTGCACATATAATAAATTTACAGCTATATTTCCTATTGAGACGTTCCATTAAATTAAAGCAATTTAATATGTCATTTCTTGATACAGCTAAACTATTTCCATACAATAATATTACTGTGGAATTTGAATTAAGCTGGGTCATCTTGATTTTATGTAATAACTGACTATAACTGGCACCGGGTGAGCAATGATTTATTACAGGACCATTTGCATACTGAGACATAAGACTACCCATGTCTTTGCCCAGCTGGTCAGAGAAAATATAGCAAGAGTTATAGCAATTATTGTGAGAGTGGTTAACTGATGACAACAAGCTCCCCAAAATTGGTATACATTGAACATTATTGCTAGGAGTGTTAGTACAAGGCAATTCTTGAGACTTTGGCTGTGTAATTGTTTCATGTTGCTGATTATTGTCACATGATGTTGTTTTTTGACAAGTACAGCAATTTAGCCTATTTGTTAAAGAATCTAGCCTGTCCACATTTTCACTACCTAATTGGACTAGCTCATTGGCAGCAAGAATGTGTTTTTTTATTTGTAACTGAGCGTCTTCATAACTTTTCACAGTTTTGGTCAGTTCTCTATGTAAATCCAGCATTTCCTGCTGCAAGACATAGGTCTCACGGTCATGGTGTAATCTAATCTGAAGCAACTCTTTTTCAGTAAATTTTAGTTTATTTACTAAGTTCATTCTATCCCTAATTAAACTACTCATTTTGTGGGAAACTTTAAATTTATGGCATTGGTTCTTAATCCTATTTATAATTTTATTAATTTTTATGTATTTCTTAAATTTATTCTTACTCATTATTACATTTGGAGAATGAGTAGGTACCAACTCGGTGAAAAGATCCTGAGTCGCACCAAATTGCTGTTGTTGGTCGAGCAACTCATGGCTCAGTATAGTATTATGAGCTTCACTTAAGCTAATTTCTAGCTCATTTATGCGACTCAGGGCCCTCTCATGAGATTCACTACATTCTCCGAAAGAGGTAACTAATTCCTGTAAGCGATCTCTCTGGTCTAGTACATCCATGTACTGAATGTGTAGATCGGCAAGCTCGCTCTTCAGTTCTGAATTTTTGCCAACTATTTTTCCAATTTCTTCCTCACTTTCCTCATGTTCCCTGAGCAGTTGTGCATTTAGCTCCTTGGACTTTTTAAGCTCCTCAAGTGTCAACTTCAGTTTCACCTCCAAATCCTTGGCAGTAGCCTTGCGTGTCAACATCGACATGGCGGATAGTGGGTCACTGGAAGTATTGAAATAGTGGTGAAGAAAAAAAAAAAAACAAAACAGAAAAGTAATTTTTAAAGAAGACTAGACAATTCAATAAGTGTATTAAATCTGGCAGTTTTCCAAATCTTATGAAACATAGTAGAATAATACCTCTGTTCAAATCCGGCAATAAGACTGATCCTAGTAATTATAGGCCAATATCGATACTACCTGCTTTTAGTAAGATTTTTGAAAAGATCATACTCAAGCAACTACTAAGACATTTTAATCAAAACAGCCTCCTTCATGGTGAGCAATATGGTTTTACCAAGGGTCTTTCGACAACAGATGCGGGAGTAGCGTTACTCAAACATATCTACAGTGCTTTGGAGAATTCCCAAAATGCTGTTGGTGTGTTCTGCGACCTTTCGAAAGCATTCGATTGTGTCTGCCATGAAACGCTCTTGTGCAAGCTTAGACATTACGGCGTCCAGACTAAAGCATTGGATGTCATTAAGTCGTACTTAAGTGACAGGATCCAATGTGTTGAAATAAATGGCTCAAAATCCAGTGGCTTACCTGTTGATTTAGGAGTGCCACAGGGCAGCATCCTAGGGCCTTTCTTGTTTCTTGTTTACATAAACGATTTACCTTTTTACTTGAGAAACATTTGTGACGTTGTACTGTTTGCTGACGATACTTCTTTGATATTTAAAGAAGATAGAAATAAGGAACACTTTAACGAAATAAACAGTACACTCATTCAAGTGACTAAATGGTTTGATGTAAACAATCTAGTACTGAACGCCAAAAAAACAAAATGTGTTAAGTTTGCTCTGCCTAATGTCAGAAACCTTGGTCCTAACATAGTTTTAAATGACGATGTACTCGAAACAACTGAATCCACATTATTTCTAGGATTAACACTTGATTCGAAGTTACAATGGGGTGCGCATGTTACATATCTATCAGGGAAACTTAGCTCAGCTGCTTATGCCGTTAAGAAGGTTCGTAGGTTGACCGATGTCGATACGGCTAGATTGGTTTATTTTAGTTATTTTCATAGTGTTATGTCATATGGCATATTGTTATGGGGTAGAGCTGCTGATATCCAAAATATTTTTATATTGCAGAAACGGGCAGTTAGGGCCATTTACCAGTTAAAGACAAGAGTCTCACTCAAAGAAAAATTTAAAACTATTGGTATTCTTACTGTAGCGTCACAATATATTTATGCCAGTGTTATGCATGTAAGACTAAACATAAATTCTTATAAAATTAATAGTGACAGACACAATATCAATACTAGAAATAGACATAAATTATGTGTTCCGTATTTTCGTTTGCACAAAACGCATAGCTCTTTCATTGGGCTCAGTATTCGCATATACAATAAATTACCAACTTATATTTTAGGCTTGCCATTAAGTTCGTTTCAGGCAGAAGTTAAAAAGAATATTATAAATAAGGCATATTACAGTTTGAAGGATTATTTTGATGACAGGAGCGCTTGGAAGTAGTTCTTCGCTTTTGACTAGGTCAATAATTAGTAGTTTTATTTTATTGTGTAGTTAATTACGATATTCTCATTTCATACTATATTTTGCATTCATGTTCCACACTTTCATTATAACTTTGCGGATTTGTAAAATGTGGGTAATTCGTGGTCATGGGCTAACTAACAGGTTGTCGATTGCTTTGGTTTCATAATACCGTTACTTTCTGCTTCATTCACTTCTACCATAGTTCTGACCATGTTCGCGAGTTGCCTACATTAAAAAGACGTAAGTGGATGCTCCTGTTTCACCATATTTACTTTGGGAGGCTTACCATATGAACATCATTTACTGCTTGAGTATGATATCAATAGCTACTAAAAATTTTACTAGTAGATGTCTACAATGTGAAACAGTTGCAGCTCCTTACAAAAATAAAATGTAACACCATTATATTTGTTTGAAAAGAGTGGCCATGAGTTTTATTGCCCGTTCTTTCTCGTGGTTCTACCTATTGCATTGCGAACGTGGCAGTAAATGTAAATGTAGAATCATTAAGTAATTAACTTCAATTTTGACGTTCATAAGCGTCACTTAGTGGCCTAGATGAATAAATGATTTTGATTTTGATTTTGAATAAAAAATTGCACATTGACTCAAATACATTTTTGGAAATAAAAAAAAATATTTAAATGACAGCTGCAATACATTCTGAACTTACATACCAAATAATAATATACTTAATTAATTTGAGGTATAAATTTAATACCTCTGTTTTACCGACGTTTCGGTTGTCTTACAATAGCCATAAAATTGTATGATGTATACAAATCGCGAAAGTTTAAATCGAAATTTATACTATTTATTTATATGTCATAACGGAAGATGTATATATGATGATGTATAGATACATATGTCATAAGAATATGAGAGAGAGAGAGAGAGAGAGAGAGAGAGAGAGAGATTCTTAAAGAAATTTAGATATTCGATATATCTAGATATATGAAGAAGATATTCTTCAAACGAGATGTAAAAAGATCTTAAGTGTCGACACCCTCAACGCAACCGGCCACTGTCCACTCAACAAGCACCTATTTAACATAGGCGTAACGGACAGCCCACAGTGCAGGGGCTGCATGGAAACCGAAGAAACATCCGCTCACGTCATTCTGCACTGTGCAAGTGTGAGCGATCAACGGGCAAAGCTGCTGAACAACCCCAGAACCATGAGTGAAGCTTTAAACGACACCAGCCAACTAATGGCTTTCTGAAAGGAACTAAGGTGGTATGAGTAGTCGGCGTCAATTAAGTCGCCACATACGCACAATGGCCCAAATAAGTGGCTAAGTGCGGAAAACCCACGACCAACTATAACTATAACTAACCCTCAACGCTCCAAAGTCTACTTTATTCGCGATGACTTCTCATGAATATGATTTCTTTATGAAAATTAGATATAATACCTCGCTATCAAATTTTTTAAACACACAGTAAGTATATTATACATTTTTATTTTGACAGTGTCGATAGCGTGCAAATCAATAATTGAGTGCCAAGCAGCAATGTTCGCCTTGTCGATTCAAGTAAGCAAGCAATTAATCTAAAAAGTACTTGAGACAGTGATGCGATGATGTTAGTGACGAATCTAATTTTGTGAATAAAACAAAACTCCACTAAAAGAGAAATCCTAAAAAATCGAACGTGTGTGGTGAACTAACAATGAGATGAAACTTGATTGAGTGCCGAGGTAGGCAAAAAAATATTATAAAATCGCATAGTGCACGCTAACCTTAAAGTTGTTAGCATTTTTCCACTCCTTCTTGTTTCGGCAACCGAAGCTCAGAATCAGAAAATTGCAATCTGCCGAATGAAAGAAGTGTTACCAATTTATCCCAAAGATACTCATCTTATAATAGCATATTTGGGTATAGCCATTATTATAGTAATTGAGTGGAGTTACCGGGTATTACATAGTGGTATAATGATAAATCAACTGAATGTTATCGGGTATTCACGATGCAAACTAAATGAGGTAATTTAGCATCGCATTGTTTCCGAGGGTCAGATGTAATGTTTGCGAGCTCTGTGCCGTGTAATAGAGCGCTTAGCCAATATTAGATACAGTTGATAATAGACGGTGTTGTTTGTGGGCAGGTAATTAGCGCGGTGCGGTGCGGTATGGTAAGAAGCGGTGCGGCGCGGTACAGTGTGAACCGCTTGCATATTGGCGGCCATATGATAAAAACAAGGAGGTTGTTCTGGTAGGTCGTTCAGTGAGGCGTAGCAGAAAAAATAAGAAAGAAAGTAAAATGTAAAGTCTTTGTATTTTCACACAATTTCCTATTCTAACCGCAATTGTATCATACTCCTAGCGTTATCCCAGTTGCAAGGGAACTCTGTTCCGCTTACTAGTCGAGCTGCATTTGACTGAATATTAGCTTTTCCATAGAGCGACTGCCTGTCTGACCGCCGCAACCCAAAGGGATACTTGGATATTCTAACCGCCATTATTCATATATCACTTTTTATAAAAAAATGTTTCTAATAACGCACCTACTATCAAATTATCTCTGCAGCCCCGTAGGTTGAATGGTAGAGAATGCCTAAGACATTATATCCGCCTTAGTGCCACAATTATTTTATGGTAAAAGAGTGTTTATTCACTCAAAACAATTTTCTTAAATATTGTTAATTTATGTCATCAGTGAATAACATGTGTAAATGTATACAAACATGTAGGCGCTAGCAGGGCTCGCATTTACTATTTTAGAGGCTGTTAAAATTCAACCATTGCCGGAGCGTCAAAATATTTTATAATGCACTTTATTATTTAACCAGGCACACTAATTGGTTTCACATTACGAATTCACGCATAAGCTACTGTGTAATTCTGAAACACGTGTGTGTAATCTTCAGTTCTTTTTTAACAATAAAATATTTACCAACTCGCAATGGTGAAATCATGTTACTGTCATATGTTTGTCAGATAATTTTGTTTGGTAAGGTTGTGATCCTGAATATTTTATTGTAATGGAAGTCCCGCCGTACAGCACTTTCTTTAAATTGTTCATAGAGTTCTTAGAACTTGGGCAAGTTTCGATCTTATCAATAGAAAGTTTTGAGCGTATACACATTAATTCACATTATTTTCGAATTTGAGTTCTATCCTGGTAGAAAACCTTAGTAGCGGGATTCCCTACACCAAACGAAACGGAATACAACTCAAAGTTGTGTGTTTAGCTT
The DNA here is from genome assembly GCA_944739405.2 of Euclidia mi. Taxonomy (NCBI): domain Eukaryota; kingdom Metazoa; phylum Arthropoda; class Insecta; order Lepidoptera; family Erebidae; genus Euclidia; species Euclidia mi. Next base: position 17,147,931 of record OX123197.2, read on the forward strand.
GTCACGCGAGCTTGTCGAGCGGTGTCACGAGATGAACAAAGGGATATGCAATCCAACCAGGCATTCCAAATCAACATAACTTAATCTAATGTTATTATGTTTTTAGTTATATTTGTCTAATATCTATACTATATCATACTTATGTATATTCATTATCCAATTATAAATAAATTTTGAGATAGTTAAATTGGTAAACTAATTAATTTATCCAAATAGAATAATTAATCGCTCATCTGAAAACATGCGACTATTATTTATGAAGTAAAGAAAGAAAGAAAGAAAGAAAGAAAATATTTTATTTGTTTCTCCTTACATAATTTACAAAAAAGACAAGATAAAATTAATAAGCTAATACAAGAGAACAAATAAGGCTCCTGCGTCAGCAATAGTTTTAGGGAAATCTACAACGCTGGTATTCTCGCAGGGCCTAGTGTAGGTAAACACAAGTCGTACTTATGACATTAATTTATAACATATATAGCTACTTGTATGATAACAAATAGTTAACAACTTATTAAATAAAATGTATTTTAAGTGAATATTATATCAATAAATATATATAATATCAACAGATACAAATATATATAAACATATACACATATTCATATATAGGTAAAACAATATGCTTCAGCAGTGTAAGTACCATTCAATACAATTAAGTAAGTAACCGCATTTTTACAATCATGTAGATAATTTTTGTTTGTTTATCAATATTTGTTTAAACTTAGTATGGAATGTATGTACCGTTTTTAGGCTACGCAGGGGTGGCGGCGAGTAATATCAAGTACGATGTAATATGTCAATAGGTAGAAAGGGTGTTGAAAACCAAAGTTGTTTATTCACTACCCTCGTCGAGTGACTGGCTCGATCAGCGGGAGCAATTATGTCACCTTTTTAGTTGTAATATCATTGAGCGGGAGCATTGAACATGAGCCTGCCTTGACCAAGTCAAGGAGGTGGCAAGGCGTGCCTCGGGTCGAGTCAGCTACTTGACCCGAAGGTTTCTAGACTTTCCGTCGATTTCCTTGTGATTCCATCATGAGATCTTGACTTAGTAGCAATGGGACCATGTTAGCAGAATACTTATCAAATAATAAAATATACGAAAAAATTGAGAAGCATGTGTCGTAAACACGGCTACTTATAAAGTTAGGTACTTTGACCTTAGTATTGTTTTTATGGCGAACGAAATAAGTGTTAAAATCGTGCTGAGTGGCCGTATGTACATGGAACTTCCTCCTTTTTTAATTCGGTAAAAAATAATCGTCAGTTGTACAGAAAGACAGCAATTAAAGGGTGAATTTCAACAGGTCCAATAACATTTTCATTTCCGTGGATTTTTTATTCTTCAACTTTAGAACAATAAAAAATAGTGTTTACTCAAGTTTTTGATAATATATGTAATCTTGCTTAGTATCTCGCAGATAGCTTAAAAAACTAACGAGATATACAAGATTAAAAATTGTCTGCCACGGCGATGAAACATGCATGCACGGCAATAAAACATGCGTCCACGGCAATGAAAAACTGTGCCACGGGAATGATAGAATCATTCCACGGTAATGAAAAAATCCAACAACATATGATAATTTTTTATATATATATATACGCTCTTATACCCTCTTCTCGATAACCTTCTCGCATCGGAGTAAAATTAAACAAAAAGTTAATAGAATCAAAGCAACAAAATCATTTATTTTAAGTTCCTTCACACAAAAATTAACAGAATAAAAATTAACAAATAATAAGATACTTTTCTAAAGTATGCAATAGCTATTGCTAACAATATAAACTTAGCTTTATATAATATTACAGGGTCGCTTCTTAATTTTTCGTCGCTTTTGTTCGGCCAATCTTTTCTTTCCTTTGGGGGAGAGCCCTTCCGATAATTTCGGTTTAGGCATCCTCTGCGCCCGCACCACGCCCCGATGTGACAAACAGTGCTAAATTGCTAGCGGAAGTGAGCGCATTCATTTTTTCGCCACAACAGTTGTTTGTCTACGTTTGTCCGACGCGATAGCTTATCAGTTCACATCACGGGAGTATGTAGTGGAGAAATTGCGAGTGCGGCTGTGTACCCATGGACATCTTTTTGTGAGTGTACAAAAGTGGGCCGGTTAGTGTCGAACAATTAAAACAGTTCATATTGGACGCTTTTGACGAAGTGAAAAGACAGAAGCGTACTTCTCTATTTAAAAAACAATTTAATAATACGTGCCCGTCTGTGTATTAACAATGGTGGTGGACATTTCGTAGGACAATGGAAAAACTTGTAAGTTTAGTAAATAATACCTACTTAAGTAAGTAATAATTTGATGCGGGCGGCTCAAAATCGGTCTGTGTGGAGAACCTTGAGGAAGGCCTATATCCAGCAGTGGACGTCTCTAGGCTGACATGATAATGATAAAATAATATTTGTAAATAGCAGATGATTCTAACTTCATAAATATGCCAAAATTACTCTTTTCTTTTATTACAGAATACCTTCTTTTATTTTGATATTTGTTTGCTTTCTAATTACAAACCTCCGTATTTAAATACTTGTAAAACGGTAAATTTTGCCGGTCCTAAGGCCGGATGAAGTATGAAGGAGAGGGTAGAATTTAGAAAATTAAAAAGAAACTACCTACACTTATTAATTTGCTTCATTTTATTGTCTAAGGCTACCTGCATTATAAGTGCGACGAAAAGAATGCGTATGAGTAGGACGGAAAGTAAGTACTATGAATGAAGTAGTGAATGGATTGTAAAATATGTCGATGATTTAGGTGAGATTTCTACAAAAAACAAATGATTATAACTTAATTTTGCTATTTATAGATATTATGAAATTCTTACGTCACATATATGATAATAATGTCTTCGCTAATATGTCCTTAAAGTTTTTGTACTAATAAAAAAATAGTGGTGTATATGTGAGTGAGTAAGTGAGTGCGTATGATTGTGTTGTGTATGTGTGTGTGCGCGTGTGTGTGTGTGTGTGTGTGTGAATCTGTGTGTGTGCGTATGTTTGAATGTCTATCGTGTGATGGAGTCCCAAATATATATCATTTTGTAAGGTTTTGATCTCCCGATGGTTAGCAATTACCGCCTTGGGGTTGGGCAAAGGGATAGGATGAGAAGTGGGATGAGGGAGAAGGAATAGGGGATAGGGCCTCCGGCACTCTCACTCACCGAACGAAAGGCAACAGTTTAAGTACTGTTACTTTACGTCGATTTTCTGTGAGAGGGTAGTACTTCCCCGGTCGAGCCGGCCCATTCATGTTGAAATCACCAAGGCTCTACTAGCGTAAAAACGGTAACGTGAAAATATCAAAAAAGGTTAACGTGGAAATATCTTTTTGTAGTTGACTGTACAGTACAGATTGTTTTTTTTTCTTAATCATGCCGTGGCCATGAAAACATAAGTCTCGAAAATGAAACAACTGGTCATGGCAATGAAACTAAATTGTTTTAAAAGGTATGGCAGTGAAATTTTGTTTCATCGCCGTGTCTTTTTTTATTGCCATAGCAAATTTTGCCCACGGAAACCACGGCAATGAGAGCACGGTGATGAAAATCAAGGCAAAAACTTCAAGTAACCAAAAATATATTAATAATTCACAGTAATTAATACATTACAAATAAACATAAGATAAATGGCATTCTTTCGAATGCTTAATCAAAAGGACAAACTTATTCAAATAGAAGTAAGACCTATCCACGGCGATGAAAGAAAAAATGTCCAGTAATATAAAAATCGAATACTTACATTTATGGCGCAAAAACGCAGGCACGTATACACGTCGTTCCACGTCGAGCACCAAGCGACACTATTATGCAACGTTTAGCACACAGGGGTGAGGGACGCAAGTCCTTAGATAAAACAATATTCTTAAATATATTTAGGACACGGCGATGAAAGCTAGTTCTTGGACAAATGCATTTTTACTAACCATTCGCCGTACTGTTTAAAAATATGAATAAGTGTATTCCGTAACGATACTTTAACTATTCACGTATCAAAGAAAACTAGGTTTTTATATAAATAACCAATAGATTTTAATCAATAACGTATAATACACATCAAGGTGACGTGTGGACAAACACGGCAATGAAAGATTTTGAGGTTTAATGTTTTTTTTAGAGTATTTATTAATCCTATTTAATTAAATATTTAGTGCTACACATAGATTACCATTTCACCTAACCAGAAAAAAATGTTAGAACATTATAACTATGTTTTATAGTACCGATTTCATTGATGCCACGTAATTTTTGGTCCCGGGAAATTCATCCTAAAACTTATACTATTAAATTACAGCCAGGTTCGCAAGCGGTGCAGATTTTATGAGAAGAACGCTAATAACTAGCTCAGAGCCGTTCTTTTAAAATTAAACCATTAAGACTGAACTACTAGGCGATTTGATCGTCGTCGCACTCGGTATGTATTTGTTCCAATGGTAGTAGGTTTTGTAGCTTACTATTATGCTACACGCTGTACTGCTTTTCATACACTTTCAAGTAAAAATTCTTAATAAAAGAAAAGCGTTTTTCATGTAATTTGCATATTACAAAGGTTTATAAATTCAGTTAAAAATGTTTTTAAAAGTTGTTGTAAAACTGGACCAATTTAAATTGTATCTGTAAGCAAAAAAGCCATCACAGGTGTTTTTCAGTTTTCGAAAATTTTTACTTGGACACGGATTGTTTTAAAGAATTGTCAATAGTTGCATACATTCGTAAACAGCGATAAATACGTGTCCCATTCAGGATTTACTGGTTACGAAATTCTTATGTAATAACTAGCTGACCCGGCAAACGTTGTTTTGCAATTTTTTTTTTTTGAAAAATATATGTTTGGCCTATTCTAATAGATACCGGATAAGCACAAAAAATTTCATCAAAATGGGTCAAGCCGTTTCGGAGGAGTATGGGAACGAAAACTGTGACACGAGAATTTTATATATTAGATACATAAGCAAGTAATTACATCACTTTGAAAGTAAATGAAAAACCAAAACGAACAGTTTGTGTCTGCATATTTATTAGAGCAACTTTGTATGAATGCTATGGAGGGACGTTTGAGATGTGATCACGAGATACGCGACAAGTGACGTCAGCTGGTGTCGCCGTCTCCGTTTGACATATACAGAATCAGAACAGTTACACTATAGGAGAGACTGGCGTCGCTACTGTTTGTCAAAAGCCTCAGCTAGATCTGAAACTGTTTTATTTGTGACGTCACTCCCGCACTCACTGTAACACGATTTTCGCAAAGCAATGCTGAAATATAGGATATTTCAATTTCTCTTTGGTTTCTTGAAATCTGAAAGATTTATTGTATAAAGTTTACAAAACTACTGACCTATCAATAAATCTACTACAACAACAATTCTTGTTAGGCTAAAGTTCTATTTGGCTAACAAAAATAGAAATATTGGAGGAACAAGTGTTATTTTTTCGGAGACTCGACGAAATAGCAGCGCATAGAGATGTGATGGATAAAACATGAAATAAGTGACTTTATTTTGATGTTTGATATGATGATTGGATCTGCAAATGCAATACTTTGTGAGGACTGAATGGATGGATGTATGGATTGTTACTCTTTCACGCAATAACTACTGAAGAGATTTAAATGAAACTTGACCGTGCTATATAGCAATCAAAATTATACATGGACTACCTTTTATCGTTAACCACGCGACGAAACTCCAGGCGAATTCTAGTATTTATACATACATACATACATACATAGTATGTATGTATGTATATATGTAGCAAAGCGCCCAGTCGCTATGATTTTTGTGTTAGTAGAGTTTATCGTAAATTGAAGAACTCTTCAGAATAGAGATTCTTGAATAGATGTAACGCTTTGAATAGAAATTAGTGAATAGAAAAATCATTTTAAATAGAGAGTTATTAAACGTGAATAGAAGAACCATTCACAATAGTGATACGTGAATGGATGTAACGTTTAGAATAGAGTTTTCTGAATAGAACTATTATTTTTGAATAGAAATTTCTGAATAGAAACATCATTTTGAATAGAGATTTCTGAATAGAAACATCATTTTGAATAGAGTGTAATGGGGGTATGGATCTAGTATGATCCAGACCCCCATTACACGCCTACTGTTATAGGCATGAGACTATGTATGTATGTATGTATAAATACTAGAATTCGCCTGGAGTTTCGTCGCGTGGTTAACGATAAAAGGTAGTCCATGTATAATTTTGATTGCTATATAGTACGGTCAAGTTTCATTTAAATCTGTTCAGTAGTTATTGCGTGAAAGAATAACAATCCATACATCCATCCATTCAGTCCTCACAAAGTATTGCATTTGCAGATCCAATCATCATATCGAACATCAAAATAAAGTCACTTATTTCATGTTTTATCCATCACATCTCTATGCGCTCGTCGAGTCTCCGAAAAAATAACACTTGCTCCTCCAATATTTCTATTTTTGTTAGCCAAATAGAACCTTAGCCTAACAAGAATTGTTGTTGTAGTAGATTTATTGATAGGTCAGTAGTTTTGTAAACGTTATACAATAAATCTTTCAGATTTCGAGAAACCAAAGAGAAATTGAAGAGTGCGTGAGTGACGTCACAAATAAAACAGTTTCAGATCTAGCTGAGGCTTTTGATAAACAGTAGCGACGCCAGTCTCTCCTACAGTGTAACTGTTCTGATTCTATATAATATATGTCAAACGGAGACGGCGACACCAGCTGACGTCACTTGTCGCGTATTATGATCACATCTCAAACGTCCCTCCATAGCATTCATACAAAGTTGCTCTAATAAATGTGCAGACGCAAACTGTTCGTTTTGGTTTTTCATTTACTTTCAAAGTGATGTACTTACTTGTTTATGTATTACTAGAGGACGCCAGCAGCTACGCCTGCATTTTTTTTAAATTTATCCGTTTTGGTCGATCCCGTTGGAATTTCGGGAAATCTCTTCTTAGTGCACCCCTACGGTCCCCAAGGAACATACATGCCAAATTTCAGCTTCCTGCGCCTAATAGTTTCAGCTGTAGCGTGTCTGTCAGTCAGTCAGTAACGCAAGGATTTTATATATTAAAATTACATAAGAATTTCGTAACCAGTAAATCCTGAATGGGACACGTATTTATCGCTGTTTACGAATGTATGTAACTATTGACAATTCTTTAAAACAATCCGTGTCCAAGTGGAACATGGATGTTTGTCTTGGTCTGGGTGTTTCTAAGTATAATATGTATGTATTTACAAAAAAAAAAGTATATATGTATGTTTATCTATTATCTAGTACCCATAGTACAAGCTTCAGCTTAGTTTGGGACTAGATGGTGTTGTGTGAATGTGGTAGAATATTATTATTAAGTAAAATTTTTCGAAAACTGAGAAACACCTGTGATGGTTTTTTTGCTTACAGATACAATTTAAATTGGTCCAGTTTTACAACAACTTTTAAAAACATTTTTAACTGAATTTATAGACCTTTGTATTATGCAAATTACATGAAAAACGTTTTTCTTTTATTAAGAATTTTAACTTGAAAGTGTATGAAAAGCAGTACAGCGTGTAGCATAATAGTAACCCACAAAAACTACTACCATTGGAACAAATACATACCGAGTGCGACAATGATCGAATCGCCTAGTAGTTCAGTCTTAATGGTTTAATTTTAAAAGAACGGCTCTGAGCTAGTTATTAGCGTTCTTCTTATAAAATCTGCACCGCTTGCGAACCTGGCTGTAATTTAATAGTGTAAGTTTTAGGGTGAATTTCCCGGAACCAAAAATTACGTGGCATCAATGAAATCGGTATTATAAAACATAGTTATAATGTTTTAACATTTTTTTCTGGTTAGGTGAAATGGTAATCTATGTGTAGCACTAAATATTTAATTAAATAGGATTAATAAATACTCCAAAAAAACATTAAACCTCGAAATCTTTCATTGCCGTGTTTGTTCACACGTCACCTTGATGTGTATTATACGTTATTGATTAAAATCTATTGGTTATTTTTATAAAAAACTAGTTTTATTTGATACGTGAATAGTTAAAGTATCGTTACGGAATACATTTATTCATATTTTTAAACAATACGACGAATGGTTAGTAAAAATGCATTTGTCCAAGAACTAGGTTTCATCGCCGTGTCCTAAATATATTTAAGAATATTGTTTTATCTAAGGACTTGCGTCCCTCACCCCTGTGTGCTAAACGTTGCATAATAGTGTCGCTTGGTGCTCGACTTGGAACGACGTGTATACGTGCCTGCGTTTTTGCGCCATAAATTAAAAAAGTATTCGATTTTTATATTGTATGTTATATTATTGTAGGCGTGTAATGGGGTTACACGCCTACTTATTACCCCGAAGAGGTAGGCAGAGGTGTATTTCTACACCCACTTTTCGCCAGATATACTTTAGTCCCACGTAATAAGGGGCGAGCCTATTGCCGTACCGGGCACATTTCCAGACTCCGTGCTGCTACTGAGAATTTCGTGACAGAAAAACCCAATAACACTGCCCGACCCAGGAATCGAACCCGGGACCTCCCGATCCCACGCGCACATTTATGCCGCGAGACCAACGAGGCAGTCTAGGCAGTCTAGCAGTATAGGGTTTGATGTCGAGTTTTCCGTCTCTACGCAAAGATGGTATTTTTGCATCGTGTTATCCCTTAGTCGCCTCTTACTACACCCACGGGAAGATAGGGGGTGGTGACACTTGTATTCTATGCCGTCAACCATACGGCTACGTACGGCTAGTATTTATACAATTCTATTAAATCTAAAGTGATGCAGGGTTTCCTTGATTAATGTACTATATGTACTAAATGAGCCCGCGGTTACACCCGCGTTATTAAATAACGCGGGTGTAACCGCTACTAATCCACTTTCGTGGCTCATCGCGTGATGTTATACAGCCTATAGCCTTCCTGGATAAATTGCCTATCTAACACTGAAAGAATTTTCAAAATCGGACGAGTAGTTCCTGAGATTAGCACGTTCAAGTAAATAAACAAACAAACAAACTCTTCAACTTTATATATTAGTATTAGATTAGATTACAAAAGTTGTGACGTATTTTATCACAACTCAAAGAACAAATTTTTTGTTTTCTTCTATTTCTTATTTTTAAAGTTTGGATGTCAAAAGCAATCACTTATTACTTTATAACATCAAATGAAAATTGTTTTGCGCAGTCAATATTTCAAGGGACTGGTGATAATACTACGTACGTATTTAGAATAGCTTATGAGTTCTCTTAAATTCGTGACAAAGAGTGACCTAAATGTACGTATATGTATGGTGAAAAAGTAACGAGTTATGAAGGAAATTTTCAACATTTGTTACTGTTCTTAATCCCATCAACTAACTTATTTAAAATATAAATATCTATATATCGGCAAATAACTGAAAGTAGTCGAACGAACTTAAATACTAAATTGACAGAGTGAGACAGGTGAGATTATTAAACTGCTCGACAAATTCCGAGATCCAAAGACTTATCAATATCCGTTTATAGTTAAAGAATAATAAAACTCTCCATAATCATAAAAAGCATATATCATATCTGATGTAAAAAAACACAATACTCCAATCCCTCAAGCAAAATAAAAGTCTTTAAGTAACATAAAATATATTGATTGTGCCTACTGTCAGCACGAAAACTTTGCTGATCGAAAAGAGCCTAAAGCTCTTAAAGCGCTTACCACCAATGGGTATATCAGTAGGCTCACAATCGTTTATCTGCAGTATATTTAGTTGTGGTGTACTCAGCTGTAACCGAACACTTGCTGTCCCTGTCCCTTAACACAATATTACATTTTAAGTACTCGCAACGGTGTATAGAGAACTCATCTCAATATTGAAGTGCGGAGCTTGACGTGAAGGCGGTCGAGCAACGACAGTCGCATCGCGCCACGCGACAGTGAAATAGCTACAATATGGATCTCAATAAGCTCCACTATAACACACGTGTGTGTATACATATGCCTCGAGAAAATCCATCCGAAAATATTCTAGATATTTAATATTAATAATTTGAGCATTCTCTGTGGAGCTCGTAGCTTCAAGTTTACGAGGTGGTATCGTGAACGTAGTGGTATAGTAAAATGGAAAATACTTTATCATTAGGTGGAGGAAAACCGGGTGTTAGGACGCGGCAGTGCGTGAACACGCGTTTTAATGTTGTTGATGCGCGGAAATCTGGCAAACGAGCGCGTAAAGGCGGTGGGCAGCACCGCCGCCGCCATCAAGACGCGCCTTGATTTATCTCTTACGTCGACAGCTACTTTATAACTGCCTTCAAATAATTCCCCATTTAGAGTTTCTGTGTGGAAAAATAAATCGGTTCGTTAAGCAATCAGAACATTTTTCTTCGCACGAACTGTTGCCTATTGCGTTTATCTGAAAATAAGTTACCGTCCTTGCCATAATATTTTACCCATCGTCAAATTAAATTATGTAGTAATAGACTTGTGATATGAAAAAGATGAAGTGGTTCTATTCGTGGATGAATAATACAGTAAAGCAACTTTTTTATCGTCTCATTTTTCTCTTGTGTAATTATAACTGGTAAATATTTAGTGTGGCATTGGCAGTGAAGAAATCACTGGCACCGTCGATTTTAACACACAGGTCAGGCAACGATAGAGATTTTGTTACACCAATTTCCAGGCTGAGAGATTGTCTGCTTATTTGATTTAAACTGGCCGCCCAGATCTCCATTTATGTATCTCTATATAACGGAGCGCGAACGCTGGCAGTCCCTCCTTCTCTGGAGAATTTTCGAAGACATCTTCAATTTGTAGGCAGATGTTCGGCGAACAACAATTCAAAATGACATGAAACGAGCACAACTTACTGTTCATCGACTCGGAATTCTACTTGAGTTATGTAATTTTTTCCAATGAATGTCATCAATTTCGCACAAGAAATAAACTTTTCATGAAACCAGAAAACATTTCTTTACGTTTCTTACAAAATGGAGGCCAAAATCTCTCATCCTCATTAACGGTTCTTTCTTATAACCTGACAATTTAAGAAGAACCGGTGAAATTCACATGGTGTTACGGATATAGTTGTCAGGATTTAGGGTATAGGGTTCGAATTCACGGCGCACACCACTGCCATTTCGGAGTTATATCCCTACTGAATTGTTTATTATTTAATTATAGCTGGCCGCGTGTCTCGAGAGCACGCCGGTCCCGGCTGTCATGAAGATAGTTGACAGCCGTTATAGGGAATCAGCTGTACACCTAAATAAACTGACACTTGTCTAAGCCTGTCGTATTTTTAGACGAAGTCAACTGACGTTTACTGTGTTGTCAGTTTATGATGAAATAAAAATAGTGTTGTGACAAAGTGAATGATGGAAAAAAACTCTTAATTGAATGAAATTGCCTCGATTGTCTACTGAATAGTTAGTGTGCCGAACGGCCGATATCGGGTACGATGTTCGAATTTTAGTCGTGTTTTGTATATACCAACGAGTTTTCGAAGACTATGTTCCTATAGTATCTACCTATACTGAAATACCGAGTGTTTTAAACATTAAGGAAAACATTGCGAGGAAACTTGTAAGACTGTCCTATTTTCAATACATCATGTAGTTGAAACTATAGATGTTTAAAATATAACAATTTATAGGTAGGTTATGAAAATAAAAAACATCGCTTATTACATAATTTGTTTTTATTCATCATCAGATAAAAAATCATCACTATCGCTTTCGGTGACATTAATTATAAATCTGTCTGAAACATTGTCGATCATGTGGTCGAGACCATACATTTTGTCTTCTTCTTTAATTATACGAGATACGCAGCTACTCCATTTTTCAGGAGTGATATGTTGAAGTCCTTCTTCAAAAAGTTTTTTAACTTTTGTCATTTTGAAGGTTTTGTTATTTTTTGCAACATATCCTTTAGCCTGCGCCCATACCAACTCAATGGGATTGAGCTCACAGTGGTATGGGGGCAGACGTAAAACAATTATCCCATGCTGCGCTGCCATTTTGTCCACAACATACCTATCGTAATGTTCTTGTTTGTGCTGCCGTACAATGTCTATAAGAGTAGCTTTAACCATTGTTGCTTCGAATGAAATATTTTTGCTCGTTAGCCACTCTTGTATTCTAGGTTTAGTCCAAGACATTGTAGGCAGCGATTCTAGTTCCCTGGAGTGGTAGGGGGCATTATCCATCACTACTACGGAATTTGGTTTTAGTTTTGGCAAGACCCAAAACCAGTTTTCAAAGGAAGCGGCATTCATCTCTTGATGATAATCTTCTTTATTTTTTTTGGCTTCAAATACTAATAAGCTGTCTTCTACGAATCCTTCTTCTCCGCCTATATGGCTGATAATTAATCGTTTGCAAGGGCAAACGATTAATTATCAGCCATATAGGCGGAAAGGAAAGGTCCTGAAGGCTGTTTTAAGCCAGTGGTCAAGCCATCTAGGAAGGCCTGGCGGGACGATAACACTGTCTGGTCAATCCATGCCTTCTTCGGTGTATGACCTTTAAATAGTGAAAATATCAATTAATGATTGAAAGTACAATTTAATGTAAAGGAAATTAAAGTCTGGGTCTTCATTGACAACCTTAAGAATCTGTAAAGTAAAAAGTTTTTGAGTAAGGAAGTCTACGCAACCTCATAATTTGGTTTTACAAAGAACATTATGGTCGACACAGAATATAATGCAGTAGAAGGAATAAAGTTTAAGTTACCTTTTTAATGGTGGGTGCCTCATTCGCATAAAAAAAATGATGTACTTTTCGCCTTATAGCGGCAAAAGTAAAATCGTCTAATTTATCCTTGAAACTGTGTTTCGGTCCACGTTTCTCGGGAGATTTAAATTGTTCATTTTCTTTGTATTCTTTTAAAACACTGTAAATTGAGGTCACACCAATTCCCAAAATGTCAGCTGTTTTCGAAACACGTTCTTTTTTTTCGGGAGCCTCAATAGGTAATAATGAAGCAGCTTTCTCGTCAAATACGTATTTGTATACGTTTTGTATCATAAGTTTTTCGGTAACGCTTAAAGCAATCCGTGGTCTCTTCTTTCTTGGAGACAAGCTTTGGCTTGACGTGCTTGGTTGAGGATCCATATCGTTTGTACGAAACAATATAGCAACAAATAAAAACAACAATTACCACAAATACAACGTAACGAAAAACTTAACAAATCAATAACTAAACACTAAACAGCGTGAGTGCAGAAAAACATTCGTGCTATCAGACCAGAGGTTAGAAGCCATTGACTATAAAATATTGTCCAAGCTGTCTTTTATTGTTTCTTTTTTGACAATAGAAAGATGTGACAAAACATTTAAAAAATGTTCTTTTTCTATGTTCAAACTCTTTTCAACACATAGTTCTAAACACTCATTTGGCAGATGGCGCTATGAGTATAAGTGAACCTGCCATTAGGAAACATAATTCTATTACAAAGTGGCCTGAGTAGCTTAGTCGTTACAGCATCGACATGGTTCGTCGTGGTCGCGGATTCAAGTCCAGCTCTAGGAATTTATTTTTAAATAAATTGCAATTCAATCTACCCTAGGATAAGAAATGCTCAAAGATATATTTTAATACCTATTCTACTACCATCAAACACAATAATTATTAATTAATTTTATGGGTTTTTGTGTCTTGGTCATATTATGGAAATCTAACTGTAAATTTATGTGTGGGTACTATGATGAAGGGTATGTCGGCGATACGCCAGGGTTATGGTGTCCAGACTCCATAATAAAAACACTCACGTAATATTATTTGGTTTATTATCAGTTGATTTCTAGCACAGAATTGAATTAAAATGCGAACTACAGTCCTTTTTATAAATTAACCGTCATTACACTTAATGTAACGTTTAACAACTCCTTTTCAACATATAATTGAAATTACTGTACGATTAATTATAAAGTAATCAAAAATCGACGTTAATATTGTAATGAATTTTGCACAACACCAAATTATTTATTTTAAACGAATAACAAATTTATTTTATGAACCAAACGCTGCTTTACAACATTGTCAACAGATGGCGCTATCAACAGGATGCAAATATAAACGCATGTTATTTATTACCTTAAAAATAAGTGTCAGAATAATGTTATTTAATACTAATTGATTTTACTTTGAAAGTTTCTGGAGTTATCTTAATAACTAAGCGATAAATTAAATACCCAATCTTTATAACAGTTAAGCAGCCAATACAGTGTCTAATATTGTAAAGTAGTGACGTTCTCAGTTCTGTGTTCACAAATAGTTATTTAAATATCAATCTTAAATATTATTAACATTTTCGTAACAATATAATCATTATATATTAATTTGCGCCCATACGGCCATTCTGATCCAGCGCGCTCCTCGCGCTGATTATTTAACGGTTACAGAATAAACAGCATAACAAACAAAAATAAGGAATATAAAAATTACATAAATAAGCGTTTATCATACAAAATGAACTAAAAGTTATTTACAAGGCTTCACCTAGTCATAGGATCTTAGCCTGAGGCATGCGTCACCCATCACGGGATCTAACAAACAATGCTTTACCCATGGCTAAGCCGATTACGGCATCACCGATTACGGGATCTAGCGCACACAGGCATCACCCACATAGGGATCTAGCCCACAAACGGCATCACCCACATAGGGATCTAGCCCACAGGCATCACCCACATAGGGTCGATTTAGCCCACGCGGCATCACCCATCACGGGATCTAGCCAACACACGGCATCACCCATCACGGGATCTAGCCAACACACGGCATCACCCATCACGGGATCTAGCCAACACACGGCATCACCCATCACGGGATCTAGCCAACACACGGCATCACCCATCACGGGATCTAGCCAACACACGGCATCACCCATCACGGGATCTAGCCAACAAGACCAGGATCAAGGATACGCATGGTGGCCAGCCAGCGTTTTGGGAAGGATGTTGGATAGGAAAAATAAAATTTTACTCAAACACAAATGCAAAATTTGCCTCATAAACACATCAATGCATATACAGAAAATAATCATCATCGTTCATCATGATCAGTTATATCAATACAATGCAATTACATAGGTCCGACAACGACAGTGGAGGAGGTAGAGGACCCCCCCACGTAAATCGGTATCTGACGAATCCTCCGCCCATACGGTCAAGCTGCTCATACAGTTGTTGATGTTGATCAACAAAGGTTAGCAAACAATGCTTGACTCCAGCTCAGTACAGCACTTATGCGGCATGTGTGCGCGTAGCCCACACACAAAACCACTGACGTCAAAAGGGTGGGCCACCGTCATCCATACATTTACCTATTAATCAGTAAAGGACCGCTCGTCCATCCTCTCTTCACACTAAGTCCAGGTCATCTGCTAGGATGTCATCATCAACCTGCAACACTCAAAAGACAGGTGGTGGGCAACATTTCCCACCCAAATATTAGTTCCATGAACTTTCGTAGCTGTAGATGAAATATAATTCTACTCTGTACAAAGTGGTGCGGTCTATTAAGCTATATTTATATCTATATATCAGACATATTCAACCTGTGCATTGGTCTATAGTTATCTTAGCTACAACAGTGTTGGAGCCCATATCTTACGCATAAGTTAAAATACAAAAGACATTGATTTTTCTCAGGTTCTGTCTGACAGTGCCATTTTAGATAATCAAATATAAAATTATCAGGATACCCATATTTTGCAGTTTTGATAAAACAGTTAAAACTTAATATATTCAAAATAAGTTTTATCCACATCAAACAAGAAAACAAAATGGCAAGAACAAAGAGGCCTATGTTCAGCCGTGAACAGTCGGACTGTTGATGATAAATATGAAATTATTTCAAACCATGCAGATACAAGGATTTCGAAAATACTAGTGCTATAATTATTACTCATGTAAGAACATGTTTAATCCAATATTGAATATTTTTAGGCATAGTGCAAGCTGTGAAATGGTTGAACTGTTTGCCAACTGAGCCATAAAAGAGAAATCCACAAGCCACCAATATTACAAAGCAAGAGTAGCGCAGTCTTATTTCTAAAAATGATTCCACTCAGTTTGTATAGTTAATATGGTGGTGAGCTTATATCAATAGTGTTATTTGACTTTATATTTAAGAGAATTTTCTAAATAATGTTAATATTTATTTTAGACTGTTAACATGTGGTGCTAATTAATGTAATTCTTATTTATTCATACACAATTAATAATTGTTTATCTGAATAAATAAATTTAAACTGACAAATCACAACTGACTTAGAAATAAAGCATGAGTAGTCCATACATTTACTTTTATTTGCCAAGAATAAATACTGCTAAATGGGAAAAGAGATATGGAGTTTCACATCATGTTCTTTAAACCCACTTACCAAACTGTCTTGTATCCCACAAGAGCTAAGTAATAAGGTTGGCACTAAATTTTATTGGTTTATCACTGGTTGTCATCTTGAATATAGATGCAACTAACTTTGCAAATGAACTCACAAATAAAATAAATTGTATTTACTGAGTATAATACTAAGGCTTGTTATTTATAAAAGATTAGCAGTCACCTGTCTTAAGACTTTCAACCTAAAATGCTTAGAGATGGACTTTTATAAAACCTAAGTGAGTGCATATGTCCATAAAGAAATCTACTGTCCAGATCTCATGTTTCTAGCTTCAGTAGTTTGGGTTAAGCAAGGACTTATCATGGTCGGAACAAATCATTCTATACAGTTGACAGTAACAATTTCAACAATGTTAAAATGAAATCATGTAGGCACCTTCAGAGTCCACGAATATATAATAAAACCTATTTCGTAACTTTACAAATATTGGCTTTAAAAATATGTATCACAAATTTATTTTTATATCTACCTTTTGAATATTATTATATCTGTACTAATACAATAAAACTGAAGTTTGTTTTGTTGAATGCACTTATCTGTGAAACTACTGGTTTTATGCAAATAATCATTTTTGTAGTGGATAGTCATTTATCAGAGCTTCATATAATCGCGCAGTGAGCACTAGCCATAAGTAATGCAGTTAGTTAGCCTTATGTAATGTGTAACCAAGGGCTATAAATAATGTTTTGAGTCCTTTAATGTTTTACTATTGGGATAACCTATTGACTAACAATTGAATTCATATTCAGCACATCGATTAGCTTATTTAAACTGAAAGCAAATCAGGCAATTTATACATTGGATCTATATCAGAGCTTCAACTTGAAAAGGGCAGTTATACCGTTCTTTACTAATAATTATATTAGTAGAACCACATAACAACAAAGCTATTTTCTCTTTCTTGTGTAGATAAGTAAGTTTTACAGAGAGTTTCCGACATGGCCCAACGATTAATAAACAGACAAGAGCCCCAGCCGACGGCATAACATGACTATAAGCACAGTCGCACTGCTATGTACCAAACGTGGATAAACAACAGTTACCTATAAGTTATATTTGGGGTGTAACGTTCGTAATTTTGACTTTATAACGTTTATCTGGTAATCCTTACGGGGACAGTAGGTAATCGTGAAAGCACCATAATTTATAAAATTAGGATGTTTCTCAAAAACTCTAATCAAATCAGCTCTGGATAAATACCTCTGGTCAGTGCATCAACAACCCGCATCTGCAACCTCTGGTAGCACTCAGAGCAGAACAGCGTTCACGCCACAGCACACCCCGGTGACCGGCGTAGTCGCTCTCGCTCGTACGATAACTCCGACACACCGTGCGGTCTCCGAACAGGGTTCACAAGCGCCAAATACGGCTTCCAAGTGCTTGTCGCATCTGTCTTCAGGTCATCATTGGTATTGGCGGCCAAGCCAAGAGATCCATTACTTTCGCGCCAAATGTATTTCTCGATGTCTCTTAGGGGGCGCTGATCCCACCGCTGCTTTCGGCGCCGTGGCACCGTCGTCAGGACACGCCCAGAGGATCCACAAGTGAAACCACACAAATTACAGAGTTCAGTTCTATAAAGCATCAATAATAGTCTATGTATATTGTATGAATTGCGTGGACCGGTGCCGGCCGCGTCTCGACACAGTGCACAAGGTCTTCGTAAATTAACTTTTAAATACACACGCGGCTGATCGGCACGACGCGTTGGGGAGTTTCCGTTCACTCATAAACAACCTCCATTCTGCTTTATAAAATCCAATTAAAATGATAATTTATTTATTTAGTCAGAATTGACGCCGCCGAAAAGCCAGTGTTACCAGGCGACGAACGAGCTAACAGATCGTGGAACCCCCTAGTATTTATAAAGCTCATACTTTGTTGTTGGCACTTTTCTCATGAAAAACCTTCACTTCGTTGCTCGTTTAATTTCGTATCAAGAAAAAAGGACCTTATTGAGTGGAGGCCTTCAAAGATCGATTGTATAAAGGCACGTTCCCGCGGGGGCGTTTCTACGGGAATGGTCCGTACACAAGTACCTACATAGTTATTTCAACGTAATTTTAATGAGCAGGAGACTCATTTAAGCATTCGAAATAGGTTCACGGTGCAAACATTTTGCTATTACGCCGATAGCGTGTTTTCCGTAATGGTGGCACTAGTATTAAAATTTTATGAGCTATTTACATATCAGGGGCTCAGCGGGTATTTTCGCGGGTGAACGGGCGCTCGCACTCGTTTCCGGAGTTAGGTAAATATTTTGACTAGTAGTTTTGGTGGATGTAAAACATTACCATTATCGTTCGATAGTTGTCGTTAAACGTGGTTATGCATGCGATGCAGCGCACACCGCGCGCGAATGTGTGTGTTTAGTGCTCATCTCATTTGCAGCCATTGATGAAATACTCAATAACCATACCGGGCTAGTAAGCAATAATCCGATAGTTATTTAAGCTATTCGGTGATCGCGCTAAATATTATTACATTATTCTATAATAATTTCATAGCCTTATTGTAGTAAAGACCGATGTTCACACTGGAATTTTATTCCGCTTATAAACAATAGCTAATCCTAACACACGAATGTGTATGTCGGCGATACGCCAGGGTTATGGTGTCCAGACTCCATAATAAAAACACTCACGTAATATTATTTGGTTTATTATCAGTTGATTTCTAGCACAGAATTGAATTAAAATGCGAACTACAGTCCTTTTTATAAACTAACCGTCATTACACTTAATGTAACGTTTAACAACTCCTTTTCAACATATAATTGAAATTACTGTACGATTAATTATAAAGTAATCAAAAATCGACGTTAATATTGTAATGAATTTTGCACAACACCAAATTATTTATTTTAAACGAATAACAAATTTATTTTATGAACCAAACGCTGCTTTACAACATTGTCAACAGATGGCGCTATCAACAGGATGCAAATATAAACGCATGTTATTTATTACCTTAAAAATAAGTGTCAGAATAATGTTATTTAATACTAATTGATTTTACTTTGAAAGTTTCTGGAGTTATCTTAATAACTAAGCGATAAATTAAATACCCAATCTTTATAACAGTTAAGCAGCCAATACAGTGTCTAATATTGTAAAGTAGTGACGTTCTCAGTTCTGTGTTCACAAATAGTTATTTAAATATCAATCTTAAATATTATTAACATTTTCGTAACAATATAATCATTATATATTAATTTGCGCCCATAGGTACCTACTATTTTTAAAGTACCTATGTGTCACATGTGTTTTATTTGAAATATTCGTTAATATAGCAAGAATCAATATACTAAAAAGAAAGAACACAAAATTAGTGTAATACAAAATCAAATTGGCTTTAAAACATTTATCAAACTAAACACTTTTAAAACCAATGCCTTCATCAAGTCTGGTCTTAGTCATATATTTTTACCTACAATCACTTGCAATGGATGTCTGCGTAGTAATTATTCTATGGCGGTAAATGACGTCACATGAAAATAAAGGAGTACATTTTTATGTGGTAATCTGAGATAATTAACTCATTGTTTTACTTAAATAATAAATAATAATAACTAGCGCTACTTCAAATACAAGTTCTGATTCGATTTAGTCAGTATATCGCCGCCACACTGTCAATAAACGAAGCGCACCCACACCGCAGGAAAGACAACGTGAAACAAGCTTGCGTTGCAGGGCTATCCATGCAAAGCATAGCATTTGAACAAAGTCAATATTCTGAATGCTACATCTAGTACATTAGTAGATATATATCGATGTTAGAAGCCGAATGAATAACAAACAAAATCGATGTTGGCACTAGTCGCCGCGCCGCGCGCCGCGCTTTGTAATAAGCCGTCAAAAAACTGATGTATCAGATCACTTTTATATAATTTTATTGTAAAATAGAAATAATATTCTTTTATAGTTTGAAATGATTTACTATTCACACTCATTGTTCGTTCATCTGATTGAACGAGAACTAAACGCATCACTATAACTTTAAATATGGCAACATTATTTTACAATGTGACATTAGCTACTGTCAGTTGGCTTCGTCTAATTAAAAATACGACTATAGACAACGCTAGCCCTTTGGGTTGCGGAGGTAAGACAGGCAGTCGCGTTATGGCAAAGCTAATTATTTAGTTAAATCCGGTACGTCTAGTACGCGGCTCTCGGGCTGCAACTGGGATAAAGCTAAAAGGATGATGATGATCAAAGCAATATAATCCTTACATGCAATAAGTTGAGTTGTTTTACAAAAGAAGTTGTAATAATATATTTACACAATTAAGGGTTAATATTCGAATTGCGACGTTGTCAAGCGCATTTTATATAGAAATCAAGGAAATATTAATTTTGTTGTCAAATAAATATAATTACCAAAATTGAATGTATATCCGAGAATTAGGCGGAACAGATTTTATTGGTTTCCATGTTTCCATATAAAATCTTCAACACTATTTCGGCACAAAATTTTGTTCAATTCATATTTCTAAATGATTGTACCAATTAGGTGTTGTTTCGTAGAAAAGCGTTGGTGTGCTCGATTCTGAGAAGTCCAATTTCATTATTCATTTTTACTTTATATTTGATTTAATTAACTCCCTTATTTAGAAATAACAAGCTACTCACAATTTTGATCTGAGAAATATCGTTCAAGAAAGATCATTTCATTTTTCTGCGCATTTTCCTGCTGATGTCTTTCTGATTTAAATGCCGTAACAAGCCAAGGGCGTTCATTATTTTGTTTCATTATGGAAACCCTTATTGTGACCATTTTACGATAGAAGGGTAGAACATGCGCCTTTTACTTTACTTGCTGGTATCTTTCTTGATCAAGTATATTATATAACTAGAGGACGCCAGCAGCTACGCCCGCACATTTTTTTAAAATTTATCTGTTTTGACCGATCCCGTGGGTATTAAGGGAAAAATCAAAATTCAAAATTCAAATTATCTTTATTTGCAGTAAATAGGGTTATTTCACATTGGTGTTACAGTACAGTATTAATACAGGTCAGGCCTATTTAACTATAATATTAATAGCATGCAAGTCATGGATGAGATAACAATTCATTAAAAATTATTTATAAAATTAGAATAATAAAAACAAAAACTTCATTACATATACATAATATTGACATGTTATTTAATCATCATACTTTATTCAGTTAAAATTACTTAGATTTTCTAGTTTTAGATTAGTATTGTTGTAGTAGGTACCACGATTATTATACATTTTTATTGTCTTTCATTTTTACAACAGAGCACAAATCCCTTCTTAGTGCACCCCTACGGTCACCAAGGAACAAACATGCCAAATTTCAGCTTCCTGCGCCCAATAGTTTAGGCTGTAGCATGTCTGTCAGTCAGTCAGTAACGCAAAGATTTTATATATTACTAGCTGACCCGGCAAACGTAGTTTTGCAAATTTTTTTTTTTTTGACAAATAGATGTTGGCCTATTCTCATAGATACCGGATAAGCACAAAAAATTTCATCAAAATCGGTCAAGCCGTTTCGGAGGAGTATGGGAACGAAAACTGTTACACGAGAATTTTATATATTAGAAGATATTTTTAACTCATTTCGTATTTGAGCTAGTATTATGCTATCTTGTTTCTAATTTTGAGCTTGTCTGAATGATAGTAAAAGGCAGAGGTCGTAACTTTGGTCCCGAAAGATTAGACAAACAAATAATTATTAATAATAACCATCAAGTAATCATTATTTAACATAGTGCGAAAATATAATGCAAAATTGATTAGTTACCTAATTTGCCGTACGAAATATTATGATGTTTGGCATTAGTAGGTATTTTTTAATAAGTCTGTCTGGTGAATTACTTAGAGGCGTGTGAGCGTCGACGTAGTGTCGATGCCGCACTGACGCCGACGTGTCGCTGCTGACGCCCAAATTAGGGCGGCATTGTACTAAAATGTTATAATAATGTCGATGTCAATGCTAGTAAGTTGCCAACAGATTAGATGATTTTTTGATTCAAGGAAGGGAATGTTTCAGTCCTCATTTTGCCTATTGTAGTGTTAGTGCACATCTATTACACGATTTTTATTGACGGGTCTTAATGCATAGTTAGGATTACAGGATCAAAAGTAGATACTCTTTTAGAAGCTACGCGATACCTAATAAAATAATATTTTGAACAGAAGCGAAATTGTAAAATCATTTTCTGTACGTACTACCTAAAATGAGAAAACAATTCATGCCCAGCCTGAGATAATCTTTAATTGTTATCATTGTATTGTGCCTACTACCGATGTATGCTTTTCTTCAGGCAGCTATTAGGTCCAGGATCAAAGGTCTTTTACTATTATACTAACAAATTATTTGGAACATTATTAATTAGTTTATAATCCCACTGCAACTGTCACCCGACATAATCACTGCGTCCTTTTTCGTACTAACATAAGTAAGTACAAAGTCCATTTAAAAACGTTCGTGTCTATGTATATCCCAGTGTGCGTAGTACAAGTTATTGTTGCGTATTGACACGCAAGTAACCACTTAACTTCATCGGAAGTTACCCAAGACTAGTCTCGTTAGTCTTTGGCGTAAGTTTGCGTTTACACTTCTGTGCGCTCATGAAGTCCCAGACTTTCTGTTAAGAAGTTCTTAACGATAACACTGAGTTTGGTTGCGTTTTGTACTTTATCTTCGTCAAATGCACACATACAAGACAGTTCATATACTAAAAACAATCTTATGTAAAATATTATTTTTGCGAACAGGTTTAGTTTATTATTGAAATAAGTCCGAAGTCCATAGGTTTCTAATAATTTATTATAGAGTTTCTATCATCAGATTAATAAAACTAACCGATAAAAAGACGAATAAATATCGTAAAAACGAGTCGTCGCTGGACATATATACAGATTTAGCTTATACATGTTTAAGTTTTTAATGGATATTAAATCTCCTTGGCATGACTAGTGGAAATCTTGTGAGTAATTTCGTTATCAAGGACGGTGTCATTAATCATAGTTGTCCATGGCTCCACGGCGCTGGCCATGAGTTTCTCTGTGACATAAACAGAACCAACTACCTATTGGAGTAGACAGGGAGGATAGAAAATACAAACAATTTCATGCTTTTTATGTTTACACTAGAGGACGCCAGCAGCTACGCCTGCATTTTTCTTTAATTTACCCGTTTTGGCCGATCCCGTGGGAATTTCAAGAAATCCCTTCTTAGTGCACCCCTACGGTCCCCAAGGAACATACATGCCAAATTTCAGCTTCCTGCGCCCAATAGTTTCGGCTGTAGCGTGTCTGTCAGTCAGTCAGTAACGCAAGGATTTTATATATTAAGATAAGACGAGTTCAAACGTAGAATTTTGGAGACTGGTACCTACACTAGTGGAGTGTATTTTAAGTTATCTGGCTTCAAAATCAAAATCATGTGTGTATCTTGATACATACATACACATACCGAACGAAAAAATCATAGCGCTTATTTTATATATTTGTAATTGAGTGAATAGCGTTGTGTTTGTACGTGCCAACTTTCAATTATGATAATTTCTTTATTTGCTATCTTTATAATAACACAACAGTCTTCGTTAACTGATAAACAGATTTGTACCACCTTTTTTGTACATACAATTCTTGTGTTCTGTGGTATGAAACTTATAGCAGAACAATTGATCCAAGGCTGGACATTTAAATATTTTAATTTGCTCTTTTGGCATATTTTGCTATGTTGACACACGAGTGAAAGTTATTTTCTAATAACCAAAGAAGACCGCTATTCACGCATCTGGGGGCCAATTCTGCTATTTTTAAATGACATTGATATTATATTTTGAATGGATTTAAAAGCGGTATTCTGATAACCTAATGTCATTATCGTATAATTTAAAATAAACAGTTCGTCGTTGACACATACGATCTCGTTACAATTTCATTCAAATATCAGATAATTTAGAAGAATACGCTTTTTGTGACGTAAGTATGACACTGACATGATATCGAGACTATATTTATTTAGCAGAATTGGGCCCCTGGTTAATGTATAAAAGTATAGCAAATATGGGATGTTGCACAATTGGGTTAGCTAAAAATTTCTCGATGAAAAGTGTTTTAACTAACGGTCGTACTTCTATGGAGCCTTTATTATAAATTGTATGTAACAAGAAGTGAATACATCATTCTCCATGACGCCGTGACATGAGTAGCCGTAGATTGTAACTGGACCAAGTTCTATGTATGTATTTACCGACGACGACCTTGCTACGTTTTTTATAATAATACCTAAATACTTACTTATCCGCTATCTAATCAAAAAATTATTCATTTTTAATGACGAGGAGCACACAATACCGTTTAGATAAATAAAAAATAAAGTCTTCAGCGGAGTAGTTGCAGGAGATGGTGGCAATCATGCATGGTGCTTTAGGGAGGAAAGGAATCAAAGTGAATGTGAGCAAGACGAAAGTTAGGTTATTGAAAAGGAGGAATGTGTTACGACTTGTAATGTTATGATCGATGGACAACGTGTGGAGCAAGTGAATGATTTTGTATATTTAGGTACGCTTTTTACTAGGAATGGTAAGAATGAAGAAGATATTGAAAGAAGAGTTAATGCAGGTAATAGGGTGAATGGAGCTTTGAAGGCTTTTATGAACAGTCAAAACGTGTCCAAAAAGGCACGTTTGGCTGTGCATAGATGGGTGTTAGTACCTACACTTATGTATGGTAGTGAGAGTTGGGTATGGCAGAATAGACATGAAAGTAGAATTAATGCCGTAGAAATGAGAGCACTGAGAAGTATGTGTGTAGTGTCTTTGAACGACAAAGTAAAGAATTGTGTGATAAGAGAGTGTTGTGGGGTAAAAGAAGATGTAGTAACAACTATTGAGAAAGGTATGCTAAGATGGTTTGGACACATGGAGAGAATGGATGACGAAAGACGGACCAAGAAGTTATATATGTCAAGTGTGAATGGGACAGGAGGAAGGGGAAGACCTAGACGGACGTTCTCTGACCAGATTGGAGACATCCTAAAAATAGGACAGGTTAGAAGTACCCTTAACCGAAGAGCATGCATGAGAAATTTGATGGGAGTGAGTGAAGCAAGAGAGATAGTCGGGATCGTTGCAAATGGCGTTCCGTGGTCTCTGCCTACCCCTCCGGTAAACAGGCGTGAGTCTATATATGTATGTATGTATGTATGAAAAGTAAAACTAAAACAAAGGGTCTAAAGCTTATTGTCACGCGAGCTAACCCTAACTTCTTTATTCAAAAGAAATTTCAGAAGAAGTTTTTTGGGCGAAGGAAGCTCTTTTTATTAAAAAATATATTTACCGCACTAGTAATTTTATTAATTCAGTGATTTTAGAAACATATTGTGCCACCCGAACAGTAATATAAACTGGAGAAAGAAAACGCGCTGTAACCATCGATATATATGTACTAAAGGCTGTAACTAATTAAAATATGAATTAATCACTACGTTTAAAAATAACCCATCTCTTATACCTAACTAGAGAATGCCCGCAGCTACACCCACACTAATTTATTTATCTGTTTCTGTCCGATCCCGTGGGAATTTTGGAAAACATGCCAAATTTCAGCTTATTGCGCTTTCTAGTTTCGGTTGCGTGTTGTCTGCCAGTCAGTCAGTCAGTAATACAAGAATTTTATATATACAGACAGATTGTTGACAGCTGATATATTTGAAGGTAAGGTTAACCATGACATTATTACTTATTACCTACATGATTTACGAATCCTGACATCGCTATAAGCAGAGTATCAATTTGTCAAATTAATCAGTTGCAATCGTGAAACTTGTACGTACAAACTTTGGGGCTGCTAACTTTGCTGTATTGTCACTGAATGAAACATTAGAGTTGCTATTGACAGTAAAACAAAACTTAATGGAACACATGTCGTTTGGTATTTGACAGATATGTCTTGTGTGCTGCGCAGTTAATTTTCCGTGATGTTATTAGGTCAAAGTCAAAGTTATTACAAATTTTAAAATGTTATTAGGTCAAAGTCAAAGTTATTACAAAAAGTTAGTCAAAGTTATTACAAAGTAAATTGTATTATATATAGTAAAAAAGGGCGTGGGAAATGTTGGATGTTATGGGAAAATTGGACGAGTCTTGCTTGCCGGACTTTGATAGATAAATTAAGATTTATTTATGACTCAATGATTTCTAGTACGTTTTTATTAACTGAAGCTAAAACATCTCAAAGTAAGATTATAAAATGTTTTCGTTTCTTGTCACGTTTAGTATGTCTTTACTATTAGAGAACCCTGATGTTCCAACAATTTCAGTGCCCACATATTTAAAATAGGACTAACAAATTTAAATATTAAATAACTCTTTTTTACTCTCTTCTCATCAGAGCAAAAGCATACTGAGGAAAAACCATCAATGGTTTGCCGATAGTTCGTAACTAATTTGGTCCTTTCTTACAACCGTGTCGTAGTTTATTGTAAACCTACAATGTAAAGTAGGGCGTAAACAATAAAGATTTCGTCTTGTATTTGGCAGTTCAATCAACAAACTTTTATCTGTTTCTTGCTTTTCGGTAATTCCTAGAATATTCCAGTTTTGCGTGTTCGCAAACTTATTAGCATAGCAAGTCTGATATTGTTTCCTTACGGCGCACCGCGTAATTTGCGCTTATTTAGTTGAGCGAGTGTTCCGCAGATGGGCGACGTTGGGCAGACATTACGGACACTGTGTACTCTTGTACGACTGGATCATTAATGCACGTTTGGACGGATTAGACCACTATAGTAATAATACACCGGGTAGGAGGAAAATAGTAATAGAAACCGGCGGTGTTTGAAATTCAAAGCAAACAAAAGAGTACTTGGTTTACAGAAATGTATTATATGCATTCAATGCAACCTGCCCTTTATTGTGATACAACTATTGAAAATTCGAAAGTTTGTGAGGACGAATGGATGTCTGTACTCTTATTGACTGTTTTTCTCGCAAAAACGAAACCGATTGTGATTAAACCTTGCAGTAATATAATATATAAATATATTAAACATACATCAGAATAACAGATAGACTACCCAGGCGGATGAGGTAGCGGACAGACTCTGCAATTTCCATTCAATATAGTTAGTGATTGTAACCTTTTTTTACACTTGTTTACTACTACAGCTATATGAAAACAATGACTTTTGTAAAAGTACCTAGTAATGTATTTATAGAAAGTTATTGATGTTCGTTTAAATTTAACTGACGTCCTTAATATTTTTCAATAATTTGACAAAATATTTATCAGAATATTTACATTACGTCTACAACGTTATCTGAATAATGTTAATAAATAAGGATACTTGAAAATAACAAATTCTTTGATCCGTGTTTGAGGAAAATAATACTTTAAATTATATTTTCGTGTAACGAATTAAGTTCAGAGTAACATGTTTTGGAATATATGAGAGTTTACTCAATAAGAATTATTTAGGTATTACATTTCTTCAAATGTATTTTGTTATGTTGCTGTCAACATGCAATATCTCTGATTCTGGAATCTTAATATCTTCAATATATAAGTAGACCTATTCATATTTATCTAAATGTAAATAAAAAATGTTGAAATCGTTTTCGTAAAAATTACGTAATCGTAAAACTTAGATATTAATAAGTAGTGCAGCTAGCAATTTTCTATAATAATGTATTATTTATAATCTTTTAATATGTGGGATACAATAAGTTCTAGAGAATTTGCAATAAATATAAACAAACAATAGGTATATTCAATATTAGTGCCAATTTTATTACCAGCTAAAATAGCACTAACAAGGCTTCCACAAATAAAAAGACAAAATAGTACAGAATATATTCTTTATCTTACATCAATTAGAATGTATGATACATGATTCTTATTATTTTATCAAGAATGTCTAGGGAGGCTATGATATTAACTAAGCCTTAAGGGTAATTTATCATTTTGTATTCAGCATTTCTTTATGTCCACTCAGGACAGACACAGCTCACGTAATATCTAAGCTATAAATTACAGATTTAAGGACAATGAAATATATAAATGGTTTTATTAAGAGCATCTTTGAATAGTTGAACAATCTTAAAAAGGTTTATGAAATTTTATTCTTGTATTTCTAAATGTAATGAATGATACTGTGTAAAATCCAGGTGAATATAACTTCGTTCAATCAATTTGTAAACCATGGAACGTCGTTATGTCAAAGCCGGAGTATGACATGCTGGCTGAAATACATTTCCAAAGTCAAAAGTCACTCAACCTACAAACGTGAAATGTTGTCAGTGGATTCATTTTACGGTGTAGAATTAGATAAGACATTTTTTTTTATATTTTAATATTCCATCCCTAGGGGACTTGGGATGTAAACTAGGGGAAAAAAATTATAAAATTGAACGATTACCACTGAGAAAAAAGCAGACCATAGGCAATCCTTCTACTATTATAAACGTATTAGTTTGTGAGGATCATCATAATCATCCTAGCGCTATTCCGGTCGTGCTAGAACGTCTCCGCCCTGGCATACGAGGTCCACTTTTACGCTTAATCTTCTACACTTCGCCTACTCTTCGGCATCTCTGGTGGTAATCACTGCAATAGGGTGTGTAGGGATGCACAACGCCAACATATTCATAGTTCTGTGAAAAACGGAGATCCAGCAAAGGTCTGGAAATTTCTTAAAACCCTGGGAGTTGGCAAAGCGCGCCAACACGCTACTTCTAACAACTTCAATATTGACTTGCTCAATCAACATTTCTCTGCTTCGTCCAATATTGATGGGACTACTAAAGCAAGCACTATAAATTATCTTTCATCTCTGCCAACCCCTAGTTATTCACCCTTTGTCTTTAATCACTTCACCGATAGTGATGTTAAGAAGTGCATAATGTCAATCACGTCCAACGCTGTAGGTAGTGACTGTGTCAGCCGTAATATGATCCTCCCTATCCTCGATATAATTCTACCCATAATTTCCCACATCCTCAATTATTCTCTGTCTTGTGGTGTATTTCCATCGATGTGGAAGGACGCCCTTATAACACCAATTCCAAAAACCTCTCATCCTTCATCCTTCTCTGATTATCGGCCCATTTCCATCCTGCCATTCCTTTCAAAAGTCTTTGAATGCCTCGTTTATAACCAAATAAACTCCTTCCTCTGCAAAAATTGTCTCCTTAACCCATTTCAGTCCGGATTCCGTTCGGGACCTATGTCCCGAACGGTACTATACCGTTACTTCCCTGGTCAATATTACGGATGACATCAGGGCTGGTATGGAAGGCGGAAAACTCACAATTCTCGCTCTACTAGATTTTAGTAACGCCTTCAATACAGTCGATTTTGATATTCTACTCAGTCGACTTTGCTCTCTTAACATATCTC
The DNA here is from genome assembly GCA_944739405.2 of Euclidia mi. Taxonomy (NCBI): domain Eukaryota; kingdom Metazoa; phylum Arthropoda; class Insecta; order Lepidoptera; family Erebidae; genus Euclidia; species Euclidia mi. Next base: position 17,177,714 of record OX123197.2, read on the forward strand.
CTACGGTGATTGATTGGTTTCGTACTTACCTGTGTGGCCGCCGACAGCGTATACGCTTTGAAAACTCACTTTCTTCTTGGTGTAACACAACTGTTGGTGTGCCCCAGGGTGGCGTGCTATCTCCTTTACTCTTCGCAATTTTTATAAATTATATATCAAATAATCTTCGCTGTTCCTATCACCTTTATGCAGATGATCTTCAAATTTATACGCAGTCGTCACAAGCAGATATGTCACTTTCTGTAAGTATTATTAAACCCCCCACGTGATTACAGCACGCACGGTCGTGCTCTAATTTTGGTGGTCCGAAGTGTTTGAGGCAAATAAAAATCGTTCTATTGGTCGCGGTTTTTTTACGTTTTGTTTTACTTAAACCAAGAAACGTAAGTAGTAACTATTAGAATAGTTAATATTCTATGCAACTTAATCGTTTTAGAAGGGTGAGGGAAACGAAACGCGCCAAAAAATATTGAAATATAATTATCTGTGTCTCAGTTGCGAAAGCGTCCGCCATTGTTGTGTTTTGTTCCGTGATCTTTATAATAAAAGTTGTCTTGTGGAAAAACCAGTGAATATTTTATAAATAATAACTTATGTAGATTTACTCAGAAAGAAATAAATATTAATTGTGAAGTGACATTATTTGTGACAAAGACAAGAAATACAGTGATAAAAGGCAAAAACTTTTTAGAAGGGCTATTTCTACTCTTGAAACTCGCTATTTTCGTAAGTGTTTTATGATAAATATTCTTTTAATAGTTATGAAAGATATATAAGTACCCAGATTATTTATCTGAAAACATATTTTATTAACTAAATACTATCATTGTTGTACATTTTCACTGTTATCGTGTTTCAAATGGTAAATAATTCACAGCCACAGTGTTCGTAACAGTAATATGGCTGCCTGGCACGGCGAACTTTTTGTTACGCGTTCGGATTATAATTTTTTTAGTGGCGTTAGATTCGTTTGTTACAAATAAATAATGTATTGTGTAAAAACCTAAAGGTATATGTGATAATGTTTTTGTGTTTATGAACCAAACAAGTAATGAAATTCATTAATATGTGATGAAATGTTTGTGTGAACGAGTGAAAAAAAACAAACCTCTAAGTTTGTAAGCTTGTTTTGCCAGAAAAGTGAGTATTTAGTAGTAATTCATGTTATTATTATGATAGCTGATTTTATAACCAACACAATGATATGCAATTTATGTGATATAATTATGTTAAGGTGTCATAATTATTTTTTTTCCGGTAACCTATGCAAATGAAAATTTGCAGCAACGTGACCTTTCGCACTTGTGGCACTTTGCCTTTAGTTTGATCACACCTCAAGGGTTAACAGTAATCTGGCACTGATTAGCAACTGGAGCAAATCCTTTGGGCTAAAAGTTAATCCCTCAAAAACTCAGGCCATTGTTATTGGTACTTCAAGAATGACATCAAAAATTGACTGGTCTCAGCTCCCTCGCGTCATCTTTGATGGCACCTTTATTGCCATACAAGACAAAGTTAAGAACTTGGGTCTCATTATAGACTCTTATCTCAATTGGCGATCGCAGATCCAAGAAGTGAGTCGAAAGTTATTTGCTTCAGCAGGTTCACTGAGAAGGCTTAGGAATTTTCTTCCAACTGCCACCAAAATTGCACTAGCAAACTCCCTCCTTTTGCCCATTATCGATTATGCAGATGTCAGCTATTCAGATCTCGCCGAAAACCAGCTAGATAAACTTGAGCGCCTTCAAAATCTCTGTATACGATTAATATTTGGACTACGCAAATATGATCATGTTTCACAATTTCGAGCACAGCTATACGACATCGCCGGTATGCTCATATTCTCTCTTTGCTGTACAACATATTGTTTAACTCTTCAACTCCTTCCTATCTTAAAGGACGATTCGAGTTCCTTCATGATACGCATAACCGTTATTTAAGGTCATCAGAAAATTTGAAACTAAAAATGCCGGTACATTCCACAGCATTGTATGACAAATCTTTTTGTGTTACCGCTGTTCGCCTATGGAATGCTTTACCATTACATATAAGACAGGCTCAAACGATAACTAAATTTAAAGCTTCAGTAAAGGCTCACTATCTATCACTATAACTTCTTCTCGTTCTACAAAATATATGTATTAAATAAATGTATGAGTATATATATATATATATATATATATATATATATATATATATATATATATATATATATATATATATATATATATATATATATATATATATATATATATATATATATATAGCTTTAGCTTAGCTTTGTTTACTGGTACACATGCAACTACCGATTTTCTCCTACCAATAATATTTACATCCAAAGGTTGGTTGGCAGAAATCGCTAAATCGCTTTCAGTGATAAGGCCGCCCTTTGTACTCTACTTAGTTATAAGATTTCTAATAATGTTTTTTAATGTGTACAATAAAGTGTAAAATAAATAAATAAATAAAAATAAATAAGTCAATTGGCACGTATATCATTTCTTACGACGTCAAGCCAGCATTTATTTATTTATTTAAACTTTATGCACTATAAGTGTACATGGGTGGACTTAATGCCATTAGGCATTTTCTAACAGTCGACCTTTAGGTGTTGCAGAAATAAATGTGGTAGGTGTATTGGAAGCAGTGTAGAAAGTCGAGAACTGAGAAAAGAAAAATATTATATATAAACCATATACCTAATTTATTAGGTAATACATAATTATATTTATACCTATAGTAGTCAGATAAATACTGCAACATATGAGTATATATAATAAATACATATTATAGATATCTAAATAAGTACTATACGTATAAAAATACATAATTAAACGTATATACATAATTAAACGTATATTGTACGAAAACTCGACATCAAACCCTATACGACTGCCTCGTTGGTCTCGCGGCATAGATGTGCGCGTGGGATCGGGAGGTCCCGGGTTCGATTCCTGGATCGGGCAGTGTTATTGGGTTTTTCTGGCACGAAATTCTCAGTAGCAGCACGGAGTCTGGAAATGTGCCCGGTACGTTAATAGGCTCGCCCCTTATTACGTGGGACTCAAGTATATCTGGCGAAAACTGGGTGTAGAAATACACCTCTGCCTACCCCTTCGGGGATAAAAGGCGTGACGATATGTATGTATGTATGTATGTATATATAATATACTATAACTGATGCGAATGATGTGCTGATTCCCTCAATCTATTAAATAAGAGCTCTCAGACTTTCATTTTGAATGCATAGCGGTTGGTGGACATTCTGACTTCATGAGGGAGCCCATTCCAAAGCAGTACAGCTTGAACTATGAAAGAAGAATTGAAAACCAGAAGTGTGTGTAGGACAAGCAAGAAGTAAATTATGAGAAGAACGAAGTTCCCTTTCATGAGTAGAAGAGAGATATTGAAAGTATGTTTTTAGGTAATCAGGAGGAGAAGGGGCAGTAAGAATAGAAAAGTGAGTAGTAAGAGCACGCAAACTCCGGCGTTGACGTATGGGTAACCACTTGAGTTCGGAACGGAAAGCAGATACGTGATCATACTAACGAAGATTATAAATGAATCGAATGCAGTTATTTAGAAGTCGGTCATATTTGTTGAGATGTTCTGCATTCAGGTCATAATAGCACACCTCACCATAGTCGATTAAGGGAAAGATTAAGGTCTGCACAAGCATTGTCTTGGTTTTGGGAGGCAGAAAATTCTTGAGGCGATATAAGGCGCGGAGAGTACCGGTGACTCTCTGACTAACACTAGTAACCTGGGCTTGCCAGTCGAGAGTGGAATCAATGTGCAATCTTAGGTCTTTGACGACAGGACTAAACGGAATGATTACCCCATTAAACTTAACCGGAGGCAGGGTTGCTAAGTCGTCATTTCTTGGGTCTAGCCCGTTTACTGGGACCCGGCTAGGGTGGCACGACCAAGCGATAGGTATGGATATCTAACAGAAAGGACTGAACGGATTTTGATTAAACTTTGCAGTAATATAGCTAGCTTATAGATCAGAATAACACATGCAGTCTGCCTTTTGCCGTGATAGCCGACAGCAACTTTGGTGGACCTGGGAGCAGAGATAGTAGGTACAATATAAAGCCTATACAATCCAACATTTTTTCGCGGAAAGTACTTGATTAAATTTTCAATGCGTATCCGCGTAAACGTAAATAAGAGCAATAGTGGATGCAGTAACAATATACGTAGAAATAACATCGAGACTCAATTGGTTCAATCCCGCTGAACTGGGTCACTAGCGAACGGAAGCGAACTGATTTAGAAGGCGATCCTGCAACTTATACGCTCTTACATATTGTACGGGCATCAGTATACTGATTATGGCGATAGACTTGGTTATATAGAGAATAGTTGTCGATTTTATTTGTAGTGGAATGTTGAGGTCCCGTTTTGGTATGTAACATATTCTGGTGCAAACATGCAGTGATACCAATGAATACAGATGATTTACATTAAAGAAGCTTATTTCTTAAGGATGTCATGTGCCGATTAAAGTTGGCGTATTGACGGTTGTCATCAGTGTAGTTCGTAGTTGGTGCCGTTGGCGGCGCTAGCGTCGTTCGCCATCTGTTTTGCATTGCTTTGGCGTAAGAAATAGACAGCTGTTGCACTGACACTCACGCGACTGTTACGCCGCCAAGCGGCAATTTGGGTCGCAGAAAGTTTGTCTTAAAAGCGGCAATAAGAAAAACATCTGTATAAATAAATATCTATGCTCTATGGTGATACTTAGTTTACTTTTGGATGACACAAATCTGACGCTCAGTTTTGATGTCGACTGCTTGTAGTAGTGGTATCTCGTCAGTATTGATATTGGTTTGAATCCGGGTATGATATTTAAAGTGCTCTACTTTATTTGACCAGACATTTTTAGAAAAGATCCAGTGATACAGAAATGTGTGTACAGTTAATTTAAAAGAAAAATACTTAGTACTCTATTTTAGGTTATGTTGTACAAACTGACAATACGGGGGAACTGAAAATACAAATATGGGGGGGAACAGCTGGTATTACTGTTATTATAAATATTAAATTTTGTGATGATGCATCTATGGATACAAACATTTTTGTTACTATTTCACGCAAAAACTGCGCAAAGGATTTTGATGAGCCTTTGCAGTAATATAGTTTAAACATCAAGATAGCAAAATAGAATAGCACGCGAGCGTAGCCGCGGGCAGACTCGACGGCGAAGTCAAATAACTTATGAAATAGTAATCTTCGTCCAGTATAAGTTCGTCCAGCGTCCAGCCAGTCCATCGCCCTGCCCATTATTGCCTAACAATGGAGCTAACGAGCTAAGTCTAACGAACACTCGACTTACATCGAATTATATGTAATAGCTGTGCTTGTAGGATAATGTGTATTAGTTGACTACTATGTATGTATTGTATTGTGAATTGTATACCCAGCTGTTTGTATTGTATTTATTGCATTGTGCGTTGTATTTGGTGTGTCAATAAATGATTTACTTACTTACTTACTCATCATTGAGTCGTTCCTTATTCCGTCACCAGCTTTGAATACTCTCGAACGTATATTGTACCTTGTTACTTTGTCAACGTATTCTATTGCGTAGAATAATGTACCATAAGGATGTCTCTGAAGAATAAGGTAGCTGTTCATAGGTGGAATTACATACAACTGGTTGTAACACAGCAATATGTCTGCACTACTTATAACTAACATGATGAAGACCAGTGCTGTTTTTAGGCTGTTAGAATAGCCCACCATTGAGCTCACTGATAATTCTTCATGTCCAGTCCCCGTCAGAAACTTTGAATAATAATATATCGTCATTCAACCTAAACTTTATGTGTAAATCGAAGCAAAGAATAGAGACAACGCCGCGCGCGTCGCTTATCGCACAATATATAAATCCACGTTAGTTTATGCTATTCCCCACAGTACAGTAAATAAAAACTTTGCGTTCGTGTATTAATCATGATATTACATACCAAGCTTATTTAGTATCGTTAATTAAAAGGAAACAGAAATAAGCGCTCCGTGTGTACGTTGTTTATCGTGTATTATGCACCACCTTTATTTAAATATTAATTGCAAACGGGGTGATGTTGTTTTGTATTTGTGGGCGCGCGTCGCTACATTCACTAAGTATTTAATGTTCTCTGTGTAATGCTAATGTAGTAGTGAATATGCATCGTTACATTAACGCCATTTTCTTAGTGTTTGATGTTTGTAGCATGTTGTTAACTGGTGTTTGAGTGGTTATATTGTCGCTTTATTATTGCTGCTGTGGGAGGCGCATATCGCATAGTAAATCAATTTGTGTTGAAGTTTGTTCGAGGTTGCTCGTCTTATTTATCTACTAGAGGACGCCAGCAGCTACACCTGCACTTTTTTTTAATTTACCCGTTTTGGCCGATCCCGTGGGAATTTCGGCAAATCCCTTCTTAGTGCACCCCTACGGTCCCCAAGGAATATACATGCCAAATTTCAGCTTCCTGCGCCCAATAGTTTTGGTTGTAGCGTGTCTGTCAGTCAGTCAGTAACGCAAGGATTTTATATATTAAGATTACATACATACACATACATACATAAACTCACGCCTGTTTCCCCGAAGGGGTAGGCAGAGGCAAATTAAAAATATTAAGATTATTAAAGAAACAAATATTATAACACGTAAAAAAAACGTAACTAGGGGTTAGTAACGATTATGACTATCAGGAGTATATAATTATATTACACAGAAACTTCATAGTCAATTATTTGTTATTAAGTTGGCGGCAGTTTGGTATACTTAAGCTCTCAGCTCCCAGTTCGTGAGCTGGTATAATATTAGTACGAGAGTGGGAGCGTCATTACGCGCCATAATCAACGCTAACGTCACTTTTTGTTGTACAAATGTGTCTGCTTATCCCCCACATTGTGACTTGTAGTTGTTTTGTACAACTTTTAACTCATTTATGAATCATCCACTTAGAAAAATGTTGTTTCATGCTTTTATATTGTTCTTTTCATCGCGTTACGGTTTTATATTGCAAGAGTATTCTAAGCTACTCTTTTAAATTGAAGACTTGAAATATGATATTCTGGGAAAAACATAGGGCTTAAATGCTTTAGAGGTTACAATAACCGATAATGAGCTTCCAAGTCGAATCTTCTTTTGGGCCTATGCAAACCACGTTTTTTAAACGCGCCGTCGACGCGCGTTTGTAGCGATACAGACGCGATACGCACGCAAGTCAGACGCAGCCTGTAGACCTTTGCACACCTGTATAAATTCAAACGCACGTGTGTAGCGATACAAACGCGATGCACACGCGCGTGTGTAGCGATACAGACGCTCTCAGATTATAGAACAAGAATCAGAAGGAGCGCGCGGAACAGTTGCGTGAGGCCACTAAAGCAAATACAAATTGAAAAGCGAATACAAATCCGGCTCAGTGCGAAACGAAGCATCGTACAGTTCACGCGCCCCGATCAACTCAACTTTGAAATTCATAAAATGCCGTCATGCGTTTTTATACATTGTAAAAGTTGTTTCCAAAAGCAAAAACAGAAAGATAGAATATCTTTTCACAGTTATCTATGGATTATTTGACTGTTTCATAATTTAATTTCGATAACATTCGTATTTCTGCAAAAAATGTGTAAGTATTGCCAGTTTACGTAGACGCTGTTTTCCCTGTATAATGGAAAATGCACTTGTCAATTGATTTATGTAATATGTAATAAGAATTGCCATGTTAATGAAAAATATATTAACATATTATAAAAGTATATTTTAGATATATCTTTATTAGCAAATATTGTTATAGGCTTTCCAATATGTATACATTGTTTTGGGTTCGATCCCTATACCTACGATCTAAATATTCATGTACTTAATGTGTAGAAACAGAAATAATTGATTGCAGGCATTCATTTTTTTAATAGCTTACGTTGTCCCGTTCCTGGGCAAAGGCTTCCCCCAAATCTTTCCAGGTATGCTTGTCGCACGTAATCTCAAGCCAGCTCTTGAGGTAGGCGTACAGGTAATTTCGCCACCTGTTTCGTGGCCGGCCTTGGCGACGTCGTCTATCCTCTCAGTCGCCAAATGTCACGCATACATAGCTGTCAACAGCGTTTGCTCAGATTATTAGAACAAAAGGCAGATGGAGCGCATTCATCAAAGTGAGGCACGTTGACAACTATGTGTGCGTGACATTTGGCGACTGCACTGACACGAGCGTCTATGTGCGTGTAAAGTTGCCAGATTATAAATAATCTCCCACTCATCATCATCATCAGCCTTTAACAGTCTACGGCTGGACTAAGACTCTCCTTTGAAAGGAGGAATTGGCCTACTATACCACGCTGGCCAAACGGGTTGGTGTAGGGTTTGTATCAAGTTTTCCTTCTCTTACAGTGCTGTTCTCTGCATAATATGCTCCCTCCGTCGGCTCTTACGACACCCATGGGATGATATGGGGTAGTGACATTCCTCACTTCCGTATTCTTAATCCGTCACCCAATCTCCCACTATTTTGCACACAGTTTTGTAATGTTTTTATGGAAGTTATGTATACTGACATTAGTTTGCGGTCTTGAATAATTTACTGTATAACTGTTAATAGATTTCTGTTAACAGATTCATGCACCGGAGACAGTGAACATTAATGAAAGCGACGTACACTATACAGGTGAATATATAGATCAATTCTCTCACCCATGTAAAGGTATTCATAAACAGGCGAAATTTTGTCAAGTAACACTAATTTTACTATAAAAAAATTTAAATATTAGAAGTGCAAACTCATGGATATGATTGTTTATTCTGACCATTCCAACGTACGGTTCTCAAACCTGGTCACCTACCCAGCTTCACAGGTCACGCCTAGGGGTCTGCCAAAGATCCATAGAACGCTGCATCCTGGATCTTAAACTTAAAGACAGGATACGGAACCCCGAGCTGCGTTCTAGAACAGGCATCAAAGACGTGGGAAGAAAGACAGCCAGTCTCAAATGGAGCTGGGCGAGCAGTATGTACGAGGCTCGTTGGGCAAGAGTATCAAGCTGTGGGTACCAGAGGATAGACGACGTCGCCGAGGCTGGACACGAAACAGGTGGCGAAATGTCCTAGACGCCTACCACAAGAGCTGGCTTGAGATTACGTGCGACAAGCACACCTGGCAAGATTTGGGGGAAGCCTTTGCCCAGGTATGGGACAACGTAAGCTATTAAAAATAATGAATGCCTGCAATCAATTATTTCTGTTTCTACACATTAAGTACATGAATATTTAGATCGTATAGGGATCGAACCCAAAACAATGTATACATATTGGAAAGCCTATAACAATATTTGCTAATAAAGATATATCTAAAATATACTTTTATAATATGTTAATATATTTTTCATTAACATGACAATTCTTATTACATATTACATAAATCAATTGACAAGTGCATTTTCCATAATACAGGGAAAACGGCGTCGACGTAAACTGGCAACACTTACACATTTTTTGCAGAAATACGAATTTTATCGAATTAGTGGCCTCACGCAACTGTTCCGCGCGCTCCATCTGATTCTTGTTCTATAATCTGAGAGCGTCTGTATCGCTACACACGCGCGTGTGCATCGCGTCTGTATCGCTACACACGCGCGTTTGAATTTATACAGGTGTGCAAAGGTCTACAGGCTGCGTCTGACTTGCGTGCGTATCGCGTCTGTATCGCTACAAACGCGCGTCGACGGCGCGTTTAAAAAACGTGGTTTGCATAGGCCCTAAGTGTTATTGGATTTTCTGTTAGAGAATTCCCCGTAATGAAGAATTAACTAAAGGCATAATAGCATGGTTTGGGCGTTTGGCCAAACGATCTGAAAGAATAGATGAATTAAGTTTGCCAATTCTTGTTACACAGAGCGAATTCGACACTGATCACAAAGCATGTGAAGACATGTAGAATCGATGCAATCGAGAATGTAGTTAGTAAGTGAACGACACACGTCAGAACGTGCACAATGTAGTGTTTCCGACACATTATGTAACTACGTATAATAGTTATATGCAATACAATCATAGTATAACGTTTTAATACGAAAACATCTCTTTGTTTTCTCCACCGAAATTAATCCAGCCCATAATAAATTTAAAACTTTTACAGTCAAAAATAACAACGCAAGAATTTAAAATCGGGTTAGCAAATTAATTTCGCCTAAATAACACCTCATTGAAATTCACTGCCATATTTTTGAGGTAAATTTTCAGCTTTATTGTGAGGAGAGGCAACATCGTGTTATCAAGGAGCTCATGTAGTTCAGCGGGCGGTTGTGATTGTAAGCAAATTCTAAGTGTTCTAGGACTAAACTGTTAACAAGCGCCGGCATTGTGCGCTCGAATTAAATGCGGTGGGCACTCGACGCGCGGGCCCGACGCTCATCGCTCAAGGCTCCCAGCTCCGGCGCCTGGCTCCCGGGATACACTTCAAAGGAGAATCAAGACCTTTCTTTGTGAGAGAATGTGCCGCTCAACTCAATGGAATTAGTGTTGCCCAAATTCAGTCTTGGTCTTGCAGTCTTGGTCTTGTTCTTGCGTTTTTGCAAGACCAAGACCAAGAACAAGACCGCGTATTTTTAGCAAGACCAAGACCAAGACTCATCGTGCAAGACTTGAGCAAGAACAAGACTAAGCCTGCAAGACTCTTGCGTCTTGCAGCTAGGACTTAGCGCTATTTCACGGAGTAGTTAGGTGTAACAGTTCGGTGTATAGGTACGCTTAGGAATTCTATGAGACGCAAAAAACTGTATCAAAGAATATGAAAAACTGGACCTATGCGCATTACTTTGTATTAATTCTTGGTCAAAAGAATTGATATAAAGTAACATAACCTAATGATAAAGCTGTTGTGTACTGTTCTGTTTGATTTGTGTTGTATTTTATTTTTTATTGAAATAAATGATAAATCGTAAAACTCTTTTATTAATTTCATATAAGTTGAGGGTTCAATCTCTTTCTAGACAGATATTGTTCTTTAAAATACAGTCAAGTTATTGTAATTAATTTGTTTTTTTTACATGTTTTAGCAAATGTAAGCTTATAAATCATAAATGTTTATTAAGAAACAGTTACTTCCATGGAAAACGACATATAGGTCAGTTGATTTTTCGAATTTCTTATCAATTCTTCAGTTATTTATTAATCTGCTTGATCTTTACTATGGCTGTGTTAATTCAAGCTCACAATGTTCCAATTCTAATACGTTTTTCTAAGATTTAAAAACTTTAATAAATAGTAATAGACTGATAGGTAATTGCAAGACTTGCAAGACTCTTGCTGCAAGACCAAGACCAAGACCAAGACTGGGAGCGCAATACCAAGACCAAGACCAGGTGTATTGGCGCAAGACCAAGACCAAGACTGGCTAAGTCTCGTCTTGTTCTTGCATTTGGGCAACACTAAATGGAATACTAACGCAGTAAGAAGCAAAATGAATAGTTCATCTCTATGTATTTTTATAACGACGCTCACCCTATACCGTCTTATTTGTACAACTAATTAGAGTTTGTCTAATTACTTAAGTGTTCAAAACCGTCATCAGCCCGATCTTGTTACTGGACCGCCGTATTTGTCAATTAAGTATTAAGAGACTGATTTGACAAGTAGTTTAAGTTTTGTGGTATAGACGGCTATATGAATACACGGAGACAAAACCTTGACAGAAGTCAGATAACCGCATATTTAATTAACAGTCCTATGAATCGGCCGCTGTACATTCGTTCAAAGCTATTAATTTTAGTTAATTTTGTTCATTTTTAAACCCGTAAGCCGATATCATTTTGGGAGGAAATAATATCAAAATTATTTACGTACTGTAGGTAATATGGGTAATAAATCAATGTCAATCTAGGTATGTGATCATAGACACATATGTAGCTCTGAGTGTAGTCACTCAGGTGTCGTTTAGATGCGTGGTATCGCATCGCATCGCGCCGGTCGCGCGGCCTACTCCGCACTCGCTTAATTAAAAAGAAACAAACGTAACGTTCGCCGGGGGCTCTCTTGTTTCGTCGTTTACTTTTAGCCCCTCGTTGACGTCGCCCTTCCCACCGCCCGCACCCTCCACCCCGCAGACTACATCCAGCCCTCTCTATTTTTTTATTTACCACTCTGATACCGTGATCTGGGACTTTTATTTCTTTCTGTTTTTTACTGTTATTTGCTCACTTAACTAGGTATATACATTTTAATTGGTTTTAAGTCGACCATTGATTTGCTCATTAGGGTTGACTGTTTTTGCGTCGTGTAATTACGAGCAGAGAAAATGTTTGGTGGCACGGCTATTGAAAGGCTAGAGATTGGTGTGATATATTATGTTAGTTTAAGCGTAATCTCGTGTGTTCTATCTGGTTCTAAGTCCCTGCGGTTTGTGGCGAGCCGTCAGTCTAATACGTAGCTTGTAGTCATCATAATTGTCATAATATCGTCAGTGGAGCACGTACTACTTATGTTATTTTGGAAGCCCTAAAATATGTACATATATTTAGCTTGCTACTCGTTTTGTATTTTTATCGTGAATACTACGACTGAGTTCGTGCACGTATTGTTGAATAAAAGCTTGATAAATAGAATATAACTGGATTTTGTAAGACGGGTCGAATGGGGCATTCTGAGTTTAATACAGGGCGCTCCTTTTTACGGGTTAGCAACGACCGAGTTATACTGCCATGTGTGGTCGGGTGGTGGTGGTACTACAAGCTTATGGACTCTCTCGGTGGTATAACAAAATTACTTTCTTTATTTTTCACCAACACTCCCTCAAACACACAGTTTTTCATCTAGAAAGTTTATTGTAATATCAAATTTCGGAAGTTGATTCTTTTACACGTATTGTATTGCTCAATATTGTGAAAATGGCCATGTTCTTAATCTGCTAAGGCATTGCCGGCGTCGTGTCACATTTAAACATTTATTTACAAAATATATTAAGAGCCGGGAGCTCCAGACACATTTATCACGCTCTCTCTCTCTTTTTCATCGATCAAAAGATCTAAAACAAGGTCTTGACTTCCTCTCAGGAGGATTATAGAGCATTACACGAGCTAAGTATGACCTTAAGCAATTCATGGTTAACTTCGATACGATCAGCGTTCGGTACACTAATTCCCCAATTTCAAGGTTAGATCGTTGTAGACTAGGATGTTTGAATGGAATATCTTGGACGTTGGTTATGAGGCGAATACTTGTTAATTAAAGTAATTTTGGTTATAAGGCGACTCAAATACTAGGTTAATTAAACTAATATGGGATTTTATAATAGGTAGCACTCGTATGCCCGGTAAACGGTAATAGGGTCGTCCTTGAAACATATCTGCCTACCGCTAGGAATATAATAACAAGCATATCCCTTTTAATAACATAAATATAACTGCTACGTATTTATATAATAGTGAATCTTTTCATACTTTGCCGCTTGGTCGCATTATATCGATTACATTTTGTGGAAGTTTGTCGAGATATGAAAGTTTGTGAAGTATCTGGGTGGTATCGCGGCGTACCGCCAATCATCTGTTTAGTTATAATTTGTCGTAATTGTCTCATGTTATTGTTTAATGCTGCTGAGGGTATGGGACCTGAGGGTGTCGTTTCCTTAAAATTATCTCATACACTGAGTCCCGCGCCGCGGAATTAGTTGATCAGTTTGGCAACTAGGCAGATTGTGCGCACTCGGAGCATTTCAGATCGAACTTAAAGTTAGGATCGATTAGTGTCTTGTGTTTTTTTAACATCGACGATGCATGCTTGTTTTTGTGAAATCCTTATTCGAGGTGGACTGTTTAATTCATGCTGTAATAAAATAGAAAAAGCCGTCTCGTCAAAAGCATTGAGAAAACGTCATAATTATATAGCAATTAAACGAATAAACGAAGTATATAAATATTTTTACCATATGTATCCGAAAATAATATTTGTGACCTTCGTGTCTATTTGTTTCTGTAATCATCACGAATAAGTAGCATTTAAAACGGTGAAGCGTAAATATTGATTAATTACGATACCTACTGCTCGGCAATACATAAACTTTAAAGGAATACGAAACCTACGAACGCACTAGATTGCCTTAAGCAACCCATTTTGAATCCGATTCCTGTATATAATATAACGAGCCAATAACAAAAATATTACGATCTCACAAAACGTATTGCTATCGAGAATGTCCCAGCATGTAGATAGACGAGAACTGAGATACTCTCATCAATATGTAAGATTAAAATCTCTTGAAGTCTGTTCCGTAGTGTTATTACTTGGTTACGAAGGACAATATGTGGTACAAAATAAAAGTAAAGGCAGTATTGGAGGTTGTACGCTTATATATGAAGGTTGTCGATAGAGTCGTGTAAGTAAATGTATTGAAATGTATTCCGCGTGGAACGCTCGCAGCGAGGTGCGCGCGATGGATCTGGCGAATATGACGACAAAATGTTAAGGCTCTGATAACTGCAGAACTTTTTCAAACGAGCACTAAAAATGTGAATAGTTGAGCAACCTCGTTAAAATTTTATGAGGACCTTTTTTAACATAAAGATGGTAATCTACGTAGGTATCTAAGGTTTTTTTAAGGCAGGCGTGTGGATATATTAACGGATAACTACGCAGAGGATTTCAAGCTGAAAGTCATGGCGCACTCCACGGACTTCTCGAACTTAATGGTTTATTAACTTGTAAATTATTGCTTGGTTTGCGATGAAGGAAAACATCGAGTAGAAAACTACATGGCTCCGGTTCTCCATAATGATCTCAAAAGACGTGTTGGTAAGTCTGCCTACCCACACTGTGGCATAACCTTTCTCAGAATGATAAGAGGCCTGTGTCCAGCAGTGGGACAGATTAGTTATATAAACAAGGCTGATGACGAATACGGGTATAATCTTGAAAAATAACATTGAAATTTCGTCTCTGCAGCAACTTATGACAAATAAATAATTACTCGAATGGAGTTGAACGTTAAAGTGTATATATTGAGATAAATGACACATAATCATTATTGTGTCTCTATCTATTTACAGGTCCATTTGTTAGTGCCAGGCAAACCATTTTCAACTTTAGAAATTTGAATATATCATACAAGATTATTTATTACCTAAGTTAATCCGCGACCGCGGCTGATAGAATACAGAGGTATTTATGTCTAACGTATATAAATTTCAAAACTTGAAAGGTTTATCAAAGCGATTTGGATCCGTTAAATAAATTTGTATGATTGTTACAGGTAATACATGTGGCAAATGCGGAATATGTGGACACTTT
Organism: Euclidia mi; assembly: GCA_944739405.2. Classification (NCBI taxonomy): domain Eukaryota; kingdom Metazoa; phylum Arthropoda; class Insecta; order Lepidoptera; family Erebidae; genus Euclidia; species Euclidia mi. The sequence goes on from OX123197.2 coordinate 17,192,985, forward strand.
CCAGAATTTAGAATAAAACATTTTTTATAAATAAATTATTTAAGTACCTTTTATTTCTAATAAATCACATCATGTAAGGAATAATTGGTCTTTATTAAACTAAATTCATAGTCTTGATTGATATCACTTAGGAAAATAATAAACTTTTTTTAAAATTACAATATTTTTTCATGGGTCCAGCAGCTAATTGTACCTATGGACAGTCAAATTGTACCTATGGACTATAATTAAGCTAGCAAGCTTTGTGGTGGAAAATATCATTACGAATGCCTTAATCTAACATTAAGTCAATTTTTATCTATTAGTAAACAAAAAGCTGTATGGAAATGTCCTTCCTGTAATAATGTAACTAGACGCACAAGATCAAATTTAAATACCCCGGTTCGTAGCTACGGGGCTTCTCCGGCTGATGACCACACCATGGATATGTCCTGCGACAACATGGACCACAGTCACCTCAGCGCATCTACTACTGATGTGTGTAATAATCCCCCTCTCGTCGAAAACTTATCAAACAGCGCAGACTTTGCAAGTTTCACTAAAAATCTGCAGTTAATGCTAAGTCAATTGCGCAATGATATGAAAACTGATATGAACCACATACGGAATGACATTAAGTCGTCCCTGGTAGAAATTCAAAGATAAGTGAAGACACTGCGTGCTGAACAAAACGCTCTAAAAAAGGAAGTTTCCGATCTTCGTGGCGAAGTAACCATTCTTCAGACTGCATCCCAGAGCCAGTCTTTTGAACAGGACTTTCTAAAAAAGCGTGTGGACCAGTTGAGTGATACACCAGTATCAGAACGCCTACAATCAACAATGCGCAGCTTGGAGACTAAGATCGAAACTTTAGAACAGCAAGCCCGACAGTGTAATGTAGAAATAAGCAATTTACCTGAAAAACGTAATGAAAATCTACCAGCTATCATTCAAGCTATTGGGAATGTATTGAAGTCGCCTATTTCGCTCAATGATATCGTTACAGTGCACAGAGTACCACACGCCCACCAACAAACCACAAGACCAAAGAATGTTGTACTGAAATTTTCCTCTCGACTACAAAGAGACAATCTGTTGAGCTCGTTCCGCAAGGCCACTTCCCTGAAGAGTGATCAAGTCGGTATCAATGGCACATCTATGACTATTTATATAAATGAGCACATAACTTTAAGTAAGAAGCTGTTATTTCGCAAAGCTCGGGAAGCCGCTAATAACCATAACTATAAATACGTATGGATTCGAAATGGCACCATACTTGTGCGCGAGCGCGATGGTGCTAGTGCATTTGCAATACGGGGAGATAATGACCTCACTAAAATTAAAACTAAGACAAGTGAGTCTTCCCAAGCCGAGTGATTGCTTCTCCCTTACAGAGGCTCTATGCTGCGGCCTGTATATTATTATCTTAATTATACTATATCTTTCAAAGATGCATATAAATAATAATGTTCGTTTCACATTGCATGCTTTAGTAGTCTTAGTGTTTTCATTTCTTATCATTAGTTTTTATATGAAACTTATTGTTATTGTACAGTGGGACTTATCATTGGACCATATTATTATGTCACATGCTCTTCTGATCTTGTATTTGTTTTTTGTAATGGTTATTGTTCGTGTAGTATTCGAGATATGTTTTTCAACTCTATCGATCATGATGGGTACTCTCGCTACGCTGGAGGATCATGCCTTGGCCTTCGGTCATTGTGTGGCGCTGCTGAACCATATGAGCTCAACACTAATTGTTTTGGATAGCCTTGTGTTAGTTTACTTGGACAATGGATAGTAGTTCAATGACAATATACTACCAGAATTGCAGGGGTATGAGAACTAAACTTCACACTTTATTTTTGAGTATTTTATCTTTCTCCTATGATGTAATAATTTTATCTGAGACGTGGCTTGTATCTGACATTGCTAATTCAGAGTTTGTGGATTCCCGATACGTCGTCTATCGATGTGATCGTGATCGTAACATGACCAAGAACGCGACGGTGGCGGGGTTCTGGTTGCAGTATTACGTGAACTTCGCTCTTGCTTACTCAGTAACGGTAGTCGCCTACAGGGTGATTCATGCATTGAGCATCTTACGGTTGGATTCCCAGACAAAACTAACAGCTCCAAGATGCATGTGCTTAGTGCAGCTTACGTACCACCATGGGCTAATTTTGATGCTTACTCTTTGCACTTTGACGCATTACAGGACTTGCTGAATGAACCATATATCTCGAGTGTCTTCATAGCTGGCAACTATAACCTTCCAGAAATTACATGGAAAGTTTCCCAGTCCAACGATCTGCAACATATCACCACCAGCATGGCTTGTTCTGGAACTCATCCGAAATGTTCACTATTATCGCAGCTTATGTCAACTCTAAATGCATGCCAATATAACCATATTTTGAACCAAAACGGTAAACTCCTAGATTTGTTTATATCTAATACTATTAGCTCCGTGGACTGTCCATCAGACCCATTACTACCAGTAGATCCCCATCATCCCCCTTTTGTTGCAACGATTCCCATTAACCCATCTAAACAAACACTTAAACGAAACCATATTAGTAAGTATAATTTCAGAAAAGCCAACTATGACATTATTAATGAGCAAATAGATTCAGTCGAATGGGCGAAACTATTAGGCCACTGCTCGCCTGAGGAGGCAGTTAAAACGTTTTATGACAAGTTGCATAATATTGTCCATCCAAACACCCCTTTAGTTAAAACACGAGATCTTCATTTTCCCGTTTGGTTCCCACCAAATCTTATAAAAATTTTCAAAAAGAAGCAACGACTCTGGATTAAGTGGAAGAAGTATAAAAACATCAAAGATTATAACGAATTTTCTAATTATCGGGCTGAGTTTAGGGGTGCGTGCAGAGCTAGTTATATAACTTATATTAAATCGGTTGAAGATAATATAACGTCTAATGTAAAACACTTCTGGACATACATCTCTAATCGTAGGATGAAATCAGGTATTCCATCCTTGATGCAATATCAAAATTTAAAATCAATTGCTCCCGAAACTATCTGCAACATGTTTTCAGATTTTTTTCTATCGGCTTTTGAGCCTAAGTCTACCACACTGTCAGCATGGACCCCGCCAACACACTGTGACACTAATGTTACTCTGATTGACAACTTATTTATGGAGGAGGGTAAAATACTCAAAGAGTTGAAACTACTCGACCCGTCTAAAGGTGCTGGCCCCGATGGCTACCCAGCTCTCTTTTTTAAATTGACTGCTCATAGTATTTATAAGCCGTTACATATAATTTTCAATAAATGTTTAGGCGACGGTGTTTTTCCCGATGTCTGGAAGCGGGCAAATATCCAACCTGTACACAAGGCGGGTTCAAAACACAACATCGAGAACTACCGACCAATATCAATTCTGTCGACCTTGTCAAAGCTTTTTGAAAGACTAGTACATAATGAAATATATCCAATCCTGCACAATGCCATCATCCCCGAACAGCATGGGTTCGTTCAACGGCGCTCTACGGTATCAAATTTACTGATATTCTCTAATTTTCTCTTCCAGAACGTAGACAAACAGTTGCAAGTAGATGCTGTCTACACTGATTTCAAAAAGGCCTTTGACAAGGTCGATCATGAAATCCTATTGAATAAGATAGCATTTAACGGTATACGCGGAAATCTGCTTCGTTGGTTCTCGTCCTATATAAGTAATAGAACACAAAAGGTTGTGGTTAATGGTTACCAGTCAGGCACGGTCATTGTATCTTCTGGTGTACCACAAGGTTCGATAATCGGTCCATTGTTGTTCAATATATACATTAACGATATTTATAAATGCTTCAAACATACCAAATTTCTTCTATATGCTGATGATCTCAAAGCTTTTAGAACTATACAAACTGTCGAGGATTGCTTTTCATTTCAAAGAGACCTTGATAGGCTTACGAGGTACTGTCTGGTAAATAAATTACAGCTTAGCATCTCAAAATGTCACTGCGTGAACTTCACAAAAAATAAGTCAATTGTCAAGTACAATTATAAGTTACACGATACCGCATTGACTAATATTTCTCTCACCAGGGATCTGGGTGTATTATTTGACAGCAAGCTATCTTTGAATGAGCATGTAGAAAAAATCGTTAACAATGCTTTCAAAATGTATGGCTTCATTATGAGATCTTCTCTTGACTTCAAACGACCCACCACCTACCTTTACTTATATAAGACGCTTGTACGATCACAGCTCGAATATGCTGTCTCTATATGGAGCCCGTTCTATCAAAAGTATATCGATCAGATCGAGAAGGTTCAGAGTAAGTTCTTACGAGCTATGCACTATAGGTGTAATCGAGAGTTTTTGTCATACCCACAATTGCTAAGGGTGTACAATCTGATGACACTAGAAACTAGACGCAGGTTTTTGGATGCAAATGTACTGCATGACATTGTCCACAATAAATTTGATGCAATCGACATCACAAGCAAATTATGTTATGCAATCCCTCGTACAGTTCACAAACGTAGTGTTCGAGCGGGTACCTTGTTTGCTCTCAATACTTGTCGAACTAACGCTGGACTGCGTTGCCCCATGCGTCGAATGGTTGAGTGTTATAATGATAACTTCAATGATATTGATATTTTTATATGTTCCAAACTTAAATTCAGAAAGAGTGTAATTAATGTATTAGACCACAATTGTTATAGTTCTGTTGTATAGTAATAATAATAAAATGATTGTTAATTATTGAATTGAATGTTAATTATAATTTTATTGAGTATTATTAATTTTCATGAATTAAAAATTAAGAGTATGTAATATCTATAGTCCCTTAAATATATGTAATTGTAATTGTGAATTAATTTAGAATTAATTTCAATGTATTTTCTCTTTTTTTTTACATATTTTTACTTTAATTATTATTTTCTTTCATTACTTTGTATATAATGATGCAATTATTCAAGTAATGTAACGCTTTTTAGTGGCACGTATTGATTATTTGTCCTTAGTGAATTTGCGGACGATGTAGTGGGCTGCAATATTGACTATTCTTTGTGCAGTGCTGTAATGTTTAAACATATATTGTAGCTGTTTATTGTCTCCTAAATAAATAAATAAATAAATAAATAAATAAATAAATAAATAAATAAATAAATAAATAAATAAATAAATGGACAGTCAAATTGTACCTACGGACTCTACTTTAATAAGACAATATAAGGGGAAAAATCGGGCAAGTGCGAGTCTGACCCGCGCACCGAGGGTTCCGTACGCATTTTACCTTATTTGAGGTTGGTGCTAATTACGCTAGTCCTCTAAATCTTTATGAGCGCCCATACAACTTAGAGGACTATCTTAAATGGAGTCTACTATGTATGTATGGGGACACCCTTAAATTTTCCACTTTTTTATTTTTTGTATTTTTTCCTTTATTTGTGCTGTAAGACCCTACTTTTGGCCAAATTTCGTGATTCTAGTTCAACGGGAACTACCACATAGGTTTTCGACCCAAAACCTATAGGGTACTTACGGTTGACCTAGAATTGTCAATTTTGGTTAAAACCAAGGTCTTACAGCACAAGTAAAGGAAAAATTTCGAAAATTAAAAAAAATTGGACATTAAGGTTAATTTTGGTACTTACAAGTTTTCGCAAAAATCTAAATTGACCATATCTTTTTATCAGATTGACCCAGGACCCTGATTTTTATACACCTAATAGGAACCATAGACCTCAGTATCTGGTATAAATTTCAATTTGCTTATTTTTCAAGATTACACGTAGTACGACAACCGCGGACGAAAAATAGTATTTGATATACACATATTTTAGCACCTAGACTTTAGTATGTCTCATAGTGACCTGAGCTAAAGTTCACTGTTTTAGGCTACGTGTTTATCAAAGATGTGCGAAGATAGTATGTATGATGTTGTGTTTATATATGTGAGTGAACTGCGGCCGCGCAACAGGCGGTCTCTCTCAGCGTCAGATTGCGCGGGGAGTGCGCCCAATACCCATATAAGCGGTTGTCCTGTAGAAACTACCCCCATTTGTATGCGATCAAAGACCAAGGCAAGTGTCTTTTATAAAAGACTGAAGCCGGTCTCTCAATCGTATCACCTACACTCTATTTGCCTTGAATATGTTTGTATATTTTGTACTCAACGCTACCGCAACCCTGTCTTAGGATTCAAAATTAAAAAATTGCTTAGCCTAGCACAGCACAAGTAATACTATAGCTACGCATACATGGATCCTTAGCTTTATGAACCATTTTGTAGAACGGGTGAGCTTTTAAGTACGCAGGCACGTGTTTTATACGCAGGTGAAGTATAACGATATCACTTGAGTAATGAACGTGTATCAAGGTACAATGCTTTCTAATTAATGTGTTGTGTAAATAAAGTGCTTGTATCATTATGTATGGTGATTCTTACGTAAGAGGTTGTACTATGTACACGTACGGTACAGTCATTGAAGACACGTTAGGTCGCTGACTTTTCTGTTATTGTACAAAGAATCATATAAATGTTTTTTTTTAATGACTTCATGTTCATGTACTTTACATGAACGTCAGCTTTGAATGTCTAGCGATTAGCTGTGCTGATCTCTAGAGCAAGGAGAACAAATTGCAAAGTGAAAAAAGAGAAAATGATAATATTCTACCACATACAAAACATGTATATTATCTGCCTATCACTTCGGTAAATAGATACGAATATTCATTCACTCATTTTTTATATCTACCCTATTGAAAATAGACTTTCGCAAAATGAGACTTTCCACGTGCCATTGAAAAGTATTTCTGTTCAAAAACTTCCCCTAGTTTTTCCTACGAACTTATGATTTAATTTTATTAATTTCCCTTTTAGAAAGTTTTTACTCAGAGAGATTACTGACTTACAAACATCAGCGCGGCGTTTTGACGCGGAACAACGCGATGGATAGAAAGATATTTCTTAAATTTTAAGTAGGTTAAGGTTGTTCATTCTTTTTATAAGGACTTTTGTGTAACTTGAAATAAGCTGTGAGGCGTTTAACTTAGCAGACTTTGAAGTAATGGATATAAATTACACAAAAAATTGAGAATATCTTTTTGGTTTAAGGAATAATAAGATTGTAATATATCGTAAGGTTTTTGATTACGCAATACTTGGTGACTTAGAATATAATTCTTGTATTTATTGTCTGTGTGTATGATGTAGTGTTTTAAACGTTTGCCGTACCGAAAACCGCCGTGTTGAGGGTAGACCCACACGCGACTACAATTTGTGTAATCAACTAATTGGTTTTACATTCTTGGGCGATTTTTTGACTGTTGATTGAATGTTTGCAAGTTTGTTACCTTATACAGGTAAGGTCTTATCAAGATAACTATTTCTCAAAATTGTTTAGAAATAAGGTTTTATAAATGAAGCATACTCCTTTATTCAAGCTGTGATGCCATTAGAAGAATAATATGTACTTTGTGAGGTGAATGATGTTTGCCTATAATTCGCCAATAAAATCAGTGACTTCTGGGCAGACATAACCATTCATCATTATCAGCTGCTTATAGTCCACTGCTGGACTGGGCGTCTCCTTTGAAAGGAGGAATTGGCCTACTATACCACGCTGGCCAAACGGGTTGGTATAGGGTTTGTTTTAAGTTTTCCTTCTAGGTATTACAGTGCTGTTCTATGCATAGTATGGTCCCTCTGTCGGCTCTTACGACACCCATGGGATGATATGGGGTGGTGACATTGCGTATTCTTAATCCGTGACCACACGGAATACATAACCATTAGCGCAAACTTATGTAATAGCACAAACGATTCATATTAAGAAACAGTTTTAGGCATGTTAGTCAAGTTATAACGTTCATATTTGAGTACTACGCAAATGAATCTAAATGACGAATTACCCACATTATCGAGTGACGAGCGACACACACGCACACACACACACACACACACACAGACACTCACAACAACCTACCCTTGTACATAGCACTCGCTATGATTGCGTTCATTGTACAACGCAACGTTAAAATATATGATATGAAACTCTTAATGTAGGAACGAGTGTGTACGTTGAATTTATTTCGTTTCATTTGCGATTCAGGAAAAATGTGGGCGGTGAAAATTCTTTAACAAAACATTTGAAAGCATGAAGAAGCAAATAAACGATAATTTACCGTGAGTCAGGAGGTAACGATCGTGAGCATAAGAAAAAGTTGCCGATTTATGAATTGAATAGTCGCCGCTGACGGCGTAAATCATCCGAGGGGGAAAGGAATATTCATTAGAGCGAGACGGAATCATTCACCGTGTCCGATGCCTGCGGTTTCAACATATGTATGTTGTTTACCCTCTGTTTTTTCTGCTGAAGATTATTATTTTAGTGAATCTGATATTGTTTACCCATTTACTGTCTAGCGAGAGGCACAATAGAAAATCAATTATTATGAATTATATGTATGTGATATACGGGACAGGGAGAACATTATATACATTGCTATTAATTTATAAATAATTAAAATACATTCTGTCAAATTTGGTGAGACTAGAAATCGGACTGGGTGCTCCAAGGTATAAGTCTTGAATCTAATCGAGACAGTGTTAAAAGGATGTCGATGTTATATAAGGGAAAGCTCAGTAGAAAGTGACACTGCATGGCAATCTACGTCTTCTGACATGAGACTCAGTAGACTGTCTATCGAATAACTTTAACATTTCTTATATTTAAAATAAATCACATCTGAACGTATATTTTTTTATAAGTTCATCACAAATTAAATAGACTACAAAATACTTATTTTAATGAAATACAGATAATAACATACATAAACAAAGTAAACTAAGTTTTTTAAGTCCTAGGTACGACAGACAGAATTTCAAAGGTTCACAAATATTAGATCTAACAAGAACTAGTAAGCTACATAAGTTGGTTTTACGTAGGTGTATGTGAAGGATTACTGTCTTATCAAGATAATAGTTTTACAAAGTATGTGTGAGTGACTCCAGGCGCTTTTATTGAGCGATACTGAAAAAATTGTGATTATTATTAAATCGGTCCTTTGTGACAATGTCGACTAAGCTCCGCTTTGTAGGGCTTTTATACATACATAACTTCACGCCTTTTATCACCGAAGAGGTAGGCAAGCAGCAAGGCAGGCAGGTGTATTACACACCCACACTTCGCCAGTTATGTTTCGATCCCAATGTAATAGGGGGCGGGCCTATTGCCATCTACCGGGCACATTGTTAAGCGAGCGATAATTATCATTTTAGTACACACATAACTTTGAAAAGTCAGAGCTGTGTGCCCGGGGTAACTAGGGATCGAACCCGAGACCATCGTCTCGGCAGTCCGTTACGTACACCACTGGGCTATCGCCGCTTTATAGGGCTTTTATTTTTCAAATAAATTTATTTCCACAATAAATTTAATACAGTAATACCAATAACTCACCCACGGTCAACTGATGCATAACTGAATAGAACCTGTATTATTGTAATCACTATAATTATTATTATTATTTGCAGCCTAACTTGTCCCACTGCAGGGCAAAGGCCTTCCTACCCTCTTTCCACCTTTCTCTATCGAGAGCTGTTGTTACCCACTCTTTATTAAATAGTGTAAGATCGTTGTGCCACCTAATCTTTGGTCTGCCGCGAGGCCTCTTTCGATCTGGGACCCACAAAATGGTAGTTTCAGCCCAAAGATCGTCAGACATACGACATGCATGACCGGCCCAGGCATATTTTAATTTGCCTGCTTTTTGGGACACATCTACGATTTGTGTTCGCAGTGAAGCATTTTCGACTCGATCTATGAGTTTTACGTAGAGAATGCTGCGCTCCATCGCTCGTTGACAAACCCCGAGGCTGGACTTCTGATCTGAGGTCAAGGACGAGGTTTGAGCACCATATGTGAAGATAGTAACCATACAGCTGATAAATTTACTTGTATATCTTTAAATATAAGTACTTTCATAGTTATCGTAGGTAAGTGATATACAGAAACAAGACAAATAATCGTGTTTATCCACAAAATTTCGTCCGCGGTAGGGATCGAACCCACATACACGGGATACAAAATCAATAAATGGGAGGCTTACTAAATGAACATAATTTATTGCTTGAGTATGATATCAACAACTATTAACTTTTGCAATAGTAGATAACTCACAATGTGAAACAGTTGCAGCTCCTTACAAATAAAACATGTAAAAGAATTATACTGGCAGTTAAAAAGAGTGGCCACGAGTTTTATTGCCCGTTCTTTCTCGTGGTTCTACCTATTGCATTGCGAACGTGGCAGTAAATGTAAATGTAGAATCATCTAGTAATTAACTTTAATCTTTGACGTTCATAAGCGTCACTTTGTGACCTAAATGAATAAATGATTTTGAGTTTGAGTTTGAATAGGCCAGTCAATGTCTAAATAGACATTGATTGGCCTATTGATTTTGATGATTTTAAAATTAAATGCTAAAAGAAACCAACCAAATCTAACCTCATTCTGTCACAATTACAGCCCGATTTTTACCAGGTATTCTGCGGCAATATCGACGTTACCCGCGGAGCGAAACATTTGTACTTCTGTCTTTTGAGTTACAATAAATCTCACAAAATTAACCTAGCCTATTTTAAATATTACTCAGTACTCTGTGACAACGTCGATTCCGATTTGCCGAGAGAAAGAATGTACTTTGTGTTTTTATTCTTAAAAATATATCAAACCACATTTAGTTTGGTCGATCAATGGCCGTATATCATTATTACTTTTAAACGATTTTTATATGAAAACGTTATATCAAATTGTTGCGAGATATCTAATAATGTTATAAAAATTACTTTAAGAATGTAAAACATTTTAAAAGTAGATGTAAGAAAGTTATTGTCATAAAATACATTCAATAAGTTTATACGTTTATGAATATGTAAGGTATACGGTCCTCTTGTAACTCGGCACGATTCTCTAAAGTTTGACCTAATTTGTTAATCGTTAAATATCGACCAGGCCTACGTTCATCCTGACATTACAGATGCAAATCCAAGCGATTCCCAGTCGGCGCAGAAGGCAGGCCCTTCTCATTAGGACTCAGAGTCGCAGGTGCTATATCGTGATGAATCAATAGTGGATTGTGTGTGCCCACTCGCGCGGAAAGCTCTTGTGTTTGTGCACAATGCTTAAGTACTTTGGCACGTGTAAAATCTATTTGTGTATAGATTTCAGGTAAATAAAGGTGATGTACTGATTTTTATATTCATGCTTAATATTTCATACCTTAAGTGTTCGACAGATATCTTTTGTGATAAATTTGGATATAAATACCTGATAAGAGTGATCGTCAATCATACTCAGTCACTCATTTAATATAAAAAATTAAGCAGGAGTCGCAGCCGGCACACACACAAAAATGTTTATGTATGCACACGCACTAATACATATATAATTATGCTGTTATGTCTATATCTCTTACATAAAAGTGACTACTTCAATTAACTTTGTCAGACATACATTAAAGTAGAGAATATGTAAAGGAATTCTTATGTACCTAAACTAATATAGAGGTCTGGCCTCGATGTAGTAGAAAATAAGTTTATAACGTTTAATCGTAGTTTACCATAACAAATAGGTTAGCAGGTTTCACACCTCATCGTACACGTTATCTAGATGTTTTATCGTGTAGCTGTCCTTTACTAGCAAACTGGTTTTACTGCTGCCATAAATACTATATTTTACAAAGATTTCTGCCATTTTTGCAGCACTTAAAATAATAATTTAGAATTTAAGATTATCTGACGTTCAATTATTTGCTAACTCATCATAATAAGTTACTTACGCGATAGTCCTGTGACATGTCTTCGTACACACTCGTGTGTTAGGATTTTAATAGCTATTGTTTATAAGCGGAATAAAAATCCAGTGAAAAGATCGGTCTTAAATAAGGCTATGAAATTATTATAGAACTAGAGGACGCCAGCAGCTACGTCTGCATTTTTTTTAATTTACCCGTTTTGGCCGATCCCGTGGGAATTTCGGGAAATGCCTTCTTGGTGCACCCCTACCGTCCCCAAGGAACATACATGCAAAATTTCAGCTTCCTGCGCCCAATAGTTTCGGCTGTAGCGTGTCTGTCAGTCAGTCAGTAACGCAAGGATTTTATATATTAAGATAATGTAACAATATTTAGCGCGATCACCGATTAGCTTAAATAACTATCGCATTAGTGCTCACTAGCCCGGTAAGGTTATTGTGTATTTCAATGGCTGCAAATGAGATGAGCACTAAACACACTCATTCGCGCGCGGTGTGCGCTTCATCGCTTGCATAACCACGTTTAACGACATCTATCGAACGATAATGGTAATGTTTTGCCAAAAACCATAACTACTACTATTGAAAATATTTACCTAACTCCGGAAACGAGTGCAAGCGTTTGTACACCCGCGAAAATACCCGCTGAGCCCTTGCTATGTAAATAGCTCATAAAATTGTAATACTAGTGCCACCATTAGGAAAAAAACACGCTATCAGCGTAATAGCAAAATGTTCGCACTGTGAACCTAATTCTGAATGCTTAAATGAGGCTGCCGCTCATTAAAATTACGTTGAATTAAATATCTAGGTATTTTGTGTACGGACCATTCTCGTAGAAACGCCTCCGCGGGAACGTGCCTTTATACAATCGAGTGTACAAACATATAGATAATGCTGATAAAGTCAGCGTCAATTTGAGCGTGAACATAATAGAGATGTGTTACAGTGTTGTGTAATGACGTGTTGTTGAAGATATGTCACGGCATGAGTATGACGTGTCGTCCGCGGCGTGACGCGTGATGAGAGTCGCAGCGTGACACTGTGACGGCACTATTACCGCTTCGCCTCTAGCTGTGCCGAACCGTAAAATACTATCACATTGTAAAATGTTAATTCTCTTGTGAATGTTAAATGGAAAGGTATGTTGATACTCGTGTTTTGAGTCCGTTATATTCACCTGTTAATATATAAATTGTTAATAAATGTTTCACTAAACAGTAATAAAATTTCACGTAGCTGATGATTTCATATTGTAAGGCTTTCAATGACTAAAGATTTTGAAAAAGAAGGTTATTTCGTAGTAATAACTTCTGAAAAGAAAGCTTAAGTCAAATCGCTAATTATTAATTAATAACTATCAATTCATAAGTTACAAACTATAGAACTTGCCTCAAAAGTCTTGTAAAGTAGTTTAGGCCACTGTCATAGTTAGTTATGTAAAATACTTTTAATATTGTATTTTACTTTTTTTCTCATTACTGTGTTTCCTATTTTTAATAATAAGTAGTAGGTGACATACAACACAGTGTGGGTTTGCTGAGGATGTTAGCAAAATCTAGCATTGACAGAGTTTGATATCGGTGCAGTCGATTCAGCGAACGTGTCGCTTTCAAGCGCGTTCCTTCGCCGTTGTAATCGAAATGTAAAAACAACGCCATGTGAAAGTATGTTACGTAATACTAATGACTGAACTTGAAAAGCTCTTCGTATGTTCGAGCGCTAATTCGTCGAGACGTTTCTTTGAAGGCCTTCAATGAATACGGTCGCTTTTTTCTTGATACGAAATTAACGAGCAACGAAGTGAAGGTTTTTAATGACAAAAGTGCCAACAACAAAGTATAAGCTTTATAAATATTAGGGGGTTCCATAATCTGCTAGCTCGTTCGTCTTTTTTATTCTATAACTAATCTTAAGGCTTTTCCGATTCAGTATCTTTATACGATGTTTTTTTGGTTATGAATAAATCTTATTAGCCGCTTCGTTACTTGGCTAAATTATTGTATTAAGAGTAGGTTCACGTGTACGATGTAGTTTTTATTATTGTTGTTTGCTGTATGATTTGATTACCATCTCTTTTTTCAGCGATGGGAAATATTTAGCTCTGCTTATTTTTTTGGTAACAATTGTGTTTGATCTTAGGGTTTTTACACGCTTTTGCAGTTCATCGATAGTTTATCGTTATATAGCGTTTGCCTGCGTTTCTGCTATCAACCGCTATTATTTTTTTTTATTTTTTATTTATAATCTCACGCCTGTATCCCCGAAGGGGTAGGCAGAGGTGTAATATTACACCCACATTTCGCCATGAATTTTTTAGGTCCCACGTAATAGGGGGCGAGCCTATTGCCGTACCGGGCACTTTACCAGACTCCGTGCTGCTACTGAGAATTTCCTAACGGAAAATTCCAATAACACTTTGCCCGACCCGGGAATCGAACCCGAGGCCTCCCAATCCCACGCGCATATTTATGCCGCGAGACCAACGAGGCATTATATATCATATCTATTATTATATAATGTTGAAATTGATTGCTTAAATAAACTAGATAAAGGTTTAAGGGTGCAACTTGTTGGCATGGAATCGTCTGCTGACATCACTGCCGAAAATAGCTAAATGATCTACTAACGACGATAATGATAGTTGTATCTCACCCTGTACGGCAATTAATATGCTCAGACGGCGAAAATACCTCTCTCAATAGCTTTAAATATCAATATGAATGTACAACGCTTATCCTTAACAAAAACCATAACACTCATAAAAACAAAGCACCAGAAATATCTATTCCACGCTACAGTTTTTATTCACAGATAATAAATTAAAAGAGCAACAAAGCAGATTGTGCAAACAATAAGTTAATTTTATTGAATACGCGTAATATCGAGTTTAACAGATTCCAACAGTATTCACAATGTGCTACAGTGGTTCGCCTTATTTAGCTGCCGGCTTTGCAAGGATATATCGGATATAGATAATTGTTGTAGCCTGTATTGACACAGGCTACTTATGTCTGATTATTGTTAAGTTTCATGTGAGTGTAAGTTATTGTGTCTATATTATGCTAGTTTAGTACCTTTATATTATTATTAAAACCTTATTAATTGACAAGAACATTATAGACACACCAGCTCATATACCTATGAAAAATTCAATGTAGTTACTAAGTTTTTAAATTGTATAAAATCAAGACGAAGAAAAGAGTGGCCCGGAGTTTCTTGCCTGATCCTTCTCATGAGGCTCTACTTTCTGAACAGGCATTCCTTTTGCAATGCTCAGTTATGTAAATATGCATTTAAAGTTACTTTTTATTTTAATTTGTATGACTTTCTGACGTGCCCAAAAAATTAAAAAAAAATATGGAAATAAACATATTTGGGTTTGAGGTTTTTATTCTAGCATCAGGTTTCTGTGTGGAAATATACCTTGCAGGATTTTTCATTTAGAGTATTTTTGAAATATGAGGTTGCAATGTGATGGTTTGATCTTAGTATGTTTTTGATGTTATATTGTTACGATGTCATAACATAACTGGTGTTGTAAAAATACCGTATAATACCAAAAGGCTATGTATTAAACAGGTATTTTATTATAACTTACGGTATTATTGGTATTTTATGTATTTTATATTCTGATTCAGTTTATAAGACCCTGCGATATTGCGACGAGTTCTAGTTTAAAACATTAAATATATTTTAAGTTTCGATTGTATTTTTTGTTTTATAATTACTAATTAATAATTTTGGAACTACAACAACTTTTGGAAAAATTCATTACAAAGCCCGAAATAGCTTAAATAAATCACGTGTTTCTAAATTGGTCTCGATTTACACGAATCTTCGTTTTCGTGACAGCACATTCGAAGTTAAAAAAAGTGGTGATGAAGATGATTCAGCTGAAAGTATGTTGCTAGAATACATTACTGCGTCGTCATCTACCGAGAACGGTGCAACACAAGAGGATTTAGATATGGAGGTAGAAGATCTTCTAAATCTAGAGTTTTCGAACTAGGAAGACAAAAGGCGTGGGCCTCGTCTGTGCTTTTCTTATGGATCTTGTAAAGGTTCGGGCTGTACGTGTTTGCACGCAGAGAGGAACATAATTTAATTTTGAAAAAGTAGAGAGATGATTCAAATAAGTTTGAGTACCCCTTTGCTCTAACGTACCTAAAAACTTTAGGTACGTATTTTTCTTTAAATCATATTTTGACTGAGTTTAGCTTGTTTTTATGGTACCGTAAAATGGGGATACTTTGATTAATTTTAAAATTCAATTGATTATAACTTTGCCAGTTTATGCTACAAAAATACAAAATAAATACTGTATTGCCAACTTGGGACCTGCTATCATAATAGGACAATAAGAAAAAAATAGCGTTTATAGTTTTGGCGTAAAAATTCACTAAGTGTCGATTCAACTTTATACTTGCAATGGGGTAATTTTGATAGGCCACGACTTTATGACGGAATATCATAGTATCCCTTAACAGGAGTAAAAAGCAAAAACAAAAAGAAATATTGATTACTTAGATTTCAAATTAGAGCAATTTAAAAATCGGTGGGGTGACTTTGATTACAGGGGTTACATTGATAACATATTTTAAGCAGTTTACTAGGCTGAAAAATAAAACAATCGTTTTAGGATAATCGAATATATGACACAAATTACAATCAAACTGTAACATCATAAATATACTAAATAAAGGTTTAAAATCTTTAAAAACTTAAAATCTTTAAAAAACTCAAAACTCCTTGGAAAAAGAAAAATCAAAAATGTTTCATTACTAAATTATTTGTTATTACTTATATAATTTTAATTAGAGAAAATTATTAACTTTTCTTATACATTTAGTTTCGATATCAGGAACTACACAATCAACAGTCTTGTGGAAGAAATATTGAGATCATTACACAATTATTTTCATCAATGTAATTTGCTTGCTCATAGCTCTTTTACATCGCTTAACTCCATCGGTAACTTTTTGCTAACCTTCTGCAAGTATTTCTTCCGTATACTTAGTTCCTATAATTGGGGTACAAGGCGTTTTTTATAGTTTCGCACCATTTTATCTGTAAAAGTGGGGTATCTTTGATAAACTGTACTTATTACATTGAGATTTGTTTAAATTATTTATGGGGTTACTTTGATTGTATATCAATGTTGCCCCGTACCACCTATCAAAATAAACCCAGGAACAAATACTAATAATAGAACAAAATATGGCCACGATTTACCCAAGGCAATCAATTAATTTAACTCGGAAGATACCATTTCATCATTTGAAATAACAAAAATATCGACAAAAATAATACCAACTTTTGTAGCATTGAAGTTATCCCACACACTATTTCTTGGGTTTCCACGTACATAAAATAAATATTTTTTTAAACGAGGACCGTTATCAATACCAACGCACACGCATTGAAGAAAGATAACTGAATAGTCAAAGATGCCAACAAAAAATAAATCTAATGCCTGCGTTCCATAGAAAATGATATTTTAATGAAAAAGCATCCATAAAAAGTAATCATCAAAGTTACCCCGCTATTTGAAAGTAACCCCATTTTACGGTAACGTTGTTGTAATTAATAATAATACCAACTTAAAATATAATTTCTTAATTTATTCCTGTGCAATTCCGCCGATTACTATGATCATTTACTTCAAAAATATATAAATAATAATAATAATAATATATAATATTCTACCACATACACACATCACCATCTAGTCCCAAACTAAGCAGAGCTTGTACTATGGGTACTAGATAATGGATAAACATACATATATACTTTTTTTTGTAAATACATACATATTATACATAGAAACACCCAGACCAAGACAAACATCCATGTTCATGCACACAAATGTTTGACTTGAGCGGGAATCGAACCCGCGCCCTTCGGCGTAGCAGTTGCTTACACTCCCGCTGCGCCAACCGGTCGTCATACAACAATTGATTTATACATAAAATACCGTAGTAA
This sequence comes from Euclidia mi, assembly GCA_944739405.2. Lineage (NCBI taxonomy): Eukaryota > Metazoa > Arthropoda > Insecta > Lepidoptera > Erebidae > Euclidia > Euclidia mi. The sequence goes on from OX123197.2 coordinate 17,210,757, forward strand.
ATGGTATAATACCGTATTATACGGTATTTTTCGTTTTATACATTTCAGCACAAATGGTATAATACCGCACTTATATCTCTAAACATAACATAACTTCACGCCTTTTTTTCTCCGAAGGGGTAGTCAGAGGTGTATTACACACCCACTTTTCGCCAGTTATGTTTCGGTCCCAATGTAATAGGGGGCGAGCCTATTGCCATCTACCGGGCACATTATTAAGCGAGCGAATAACGTTTTAATATATTTATATAATATTGTTTCGATGAATCATATTAAAATATGTACATTTTATTCTTACCAGCCTAACTTCGAAAAGAACATAAATTTACAGGATTATTTTATAACTGCTGTCATATTTTAATGCATTTCTTGTTTTGAGATATTTTATCTTATATTTTTAGAATACATTAATTTTGAAAAATCTTAGACTTTACTATTGTAGCAAAAAAAGGAAGTTCTGTGGGAAGCTTTTAACGATGAAAAATGTAGCTACTAGGTGCTGGTTTAGTTTGTCATGTAGCACGACTTGGAAACTTATTACCAACGTTCAGAGGTTTTAGTGTTTTATGTTTGCATTACAGCTCGGTACATAGCACCGGCGGTACTGTGTTTGGTCGTGGCGTGCGGTGGTTATACCCGGCGGGCCAACGTCGCGTGTGGTCTTAGGTCTTGTCTGCGTCTTAGGCTGCGTGTTTATTAATTACATGTTTTAGCGTACTTGACGAAAAAATGTTCTGATGGCTTGATACTAACAAACAACAAAAATGAAAAATCGATGTTCTTTTATGCAAATAAGTAAGAACAACTATTCTTAAATTATGAGTGTAAATACATTTCGGCGATTGGTTTTTGCTTATATAACTGTGCGAAGGGCGCTGAGCAGTATGAAACAGCATTTGCATGAATAGTATTAGATGCTTAAGTGGTCGCCTTATTGTTGAATACACCGTCGACTATTTTTGCGTCAACACTGGACAACACTTTCATCCACAACACCTTTCTCTGATTTATTTTGTGTTCGTTGTTTGAATGTTGGTGAACTACCTCATGATACAGAATATACACGTATTACAGAGCAGATGCTGGCATTTTTAAAGTAATAAATAAGGTAAAAATATGATCAGCTTGATAAACTTGAGCAACTCCAAAATGTCTGCATAAGATTCATTATATGGTTTACGTAAATATGATCATATCTCTGAATTTCGCATGAAGCTCAAGTGGCTGCCAATCCGCTTTCGCCGGAATACTCACATTATCTGTCTTCTCTATAATATTTTATACAATCTTTCTTTTCCTATGTATCTCAAAGCACGCTTTGAATATCTTCACGACACACATACGAAGTGCTTAAGATCATCGGAGAATCTTAGACTGAAAGTTCCTGCACACTCTACGGTTTTTTACGACAAATCTTTTACTGTCCAGGCTGTCCGATTGTGGAATTCGTTGCCTGAGACAATAAGACAGGCTCAATCCTTGTCAGTATTTAAGGAACTTGTCACCAAACACTACTTAGGAGACATTCCATGACTGCTCTTTTAAACTTGCACTGATATTTTATTTATTTAAGCTATCTATTTATATATTTTATCAAGTATATATTTATGTATGTTTTCATATTAGTATGTAAGTTCATAGTATTATTATTAGTTTTATTGAGCTCATCAGAATACACTATTCCTTGAAGAACACCAACCTACCCATTCTCTCAGCAACTATTTCATGTATTCCATTCCTGGTTGTCTGGAAGAAATCGCATTTTGCGATAAGACCGCCCTTGTACCACTAGTTTTAACACTAGAGTACACGCGCGCTCTACTATAGTAGATGGGTTGCGATTACTACCGTGCCATTTCTTTATTTTTTTATCTATCCTTCTGCCCCTTTAGATAAGCCTCGGCGACTAAATTACGCAACGAATTAGTGTGACGTCTCACCTCGGCGTTTGCGCACAATCCTGTAAATTCCCGTTAAAAACCGTATTCTACTATAGTAGTACATGCGGCTATTTGCAAAAAATAAAAGGTAAGTGTAGATTATATTTTTGTGTTGATTTTATTACTATAATAAGCACGTTCTTTGCTTTTAATCTCTGTATTTAATATATTATATGCTTTTGTTTGTTTTCTAGTGAAAATAATGGATCCTGATGCCGAAAATCGTGTGCTGGCTTGGCTGCTGGAGGAACATGATTGTAAGGCGGGATTTTCTGTAGGACTTGTCCTTTGACTTGATCAAACCAAGTATGAAAAGAAGATAATCTATTGAAAATGTTCCACGTGAGCTGAGGATTAAAACGAAATGGCTTTTAGGAGTCCAAAGATGAGACGCAACCGTCTGATCGCCAAAGAATGGGCAGAGTAGGCAAAGGATGCCAATGTCCTCGAGCTCAAACTCGATCCACAAAAAAGTGGTGTAAGCGCTGTGCGAGGTGGATATCCCCTGATCATCAAGTTGTACTATGTTTGCAATGTAACAAAAATTATAAATAAATCATTTGAAACATTTAGTACTACCATGTTATGTAATTTGATCTAAAATATGTCAAAGCTGTTGATTTCATTATTGATCTCAATGGAAAGTTCCTCAGCTAAGCTTAGCCCTTAGAAGTGTTTATTTTTGTTATTTTTCGATTTCATAATAAATATATTTTCGAAATTATTCATTGTCTTTATTTTAATACCATATTTTTACAAAAAAATAACCATTTTGATCTTTCTACTATAGTAGCACATGCGATGGTTTATTTAATCTAAATAAACCATTACATTACTGTTGCAATGTTTTTTTAACTAGGAAATGTATTGAAGTAAGAAGTTAAACAAAGAACAAGGCAAGTCACCGTAGAGTGAACAGCTACAAAACTAAAAACACCGCAATTGCTCAAAAAGTGCAAAAAAAAGTGACAAAAGTCACTTGGGTTCACTCAACGGATATTGAATCAAAGTGACAAAAGTCACTAAGGTTCATCTGAGCGGATAGTAATAAGTTGTTTAAAATTTGTTTTCCTGTTTTTCTGGTCCACAATAAAGAGTTTTACGGCCAATCAATATGCGATATACATGTAATACATGGATTTTGAGATTCGAGATTCGTGTTTGACATATTTTGTATGGAGCTTATGTCAAAAACGAATCTAAAATCTACAAATCTATCTATAGTTCGAATTTTGAATTCCGTAGTTAATCTAATCTAATCTAAAAATAAAGAGTATAAGAAAAACATCAAGCCATAGCATCGAAGTAGATAGATGTGTTGCTCGTACACCGCACAACTGCTTTGTTCATTTCGGCGGAACATATCTGACCGAAGATGCGTCGAACGTATCTTCGGTCGCGTCTATTCCGTCAAATGAATCGGTACACATCTGACGGAAAATGCGTCATGCGTATCTGCACACATTCGCCGAAGTTCGCCGAAAGCGTGGCTATTATGCACACATATAAGTTTGTTCGTGCAGGGCCGTACTCAGGGCAGCTCAATATTTTACTGTCATATTCTTTTACCTAATCATTTTTCGTGTTCCCTGGTGTTATGTAGTCACTGAAGTCCTGTAGTTATTTATATTGCAATTCGAGTTTGACTATTAAAAATATGTCGGACTTCGAAGATTTTTTATAGTAGCCAACAAGCCTTATTTGAATATAATTATATCCTATTTAGATATGGAGGTTCAAAAATAAAAGAAGACGATAATATGATTTGGTTACGGTTTTTCACAAAACTTATACAAATTATATAGAAGGGGTTACAGACTACAGTTGCAAATATGTTTTGGCATGGATTTTACTAGCCGGCCGCCTGCCTGACGCCAACCCTCCTTGGGAATGTTCTCGTTATAAAGGAGGGGGGATAGGAGAAACGGGGTAAATGGATAGGATGTAGGATGAGGAATAAAGGGTTTGTAGGTGGGGGTACTGTAGTCACTGGAAGGATATAGGGTAGTGACTACAGTAGCTCGGAGAGCCGGGAGCGCGTACCCGAAGCCCTGTCTAATGGTCGGACAGACCAATAGACAGAAGCACCCCCTGACTAGAGAGTGAGATTTCACGTAACCAATTCGGTTTTATGCCTGGTCGAGGTACGGTGGATGCCATTTTTGCACTTCGCCAAATTTGTGAAAAATACAGGGAGGCGCATAAAAATCTGCATATGGTATTCGTTGACCTCGAAAAGGCATATGACCGGGTACCGCGTGAAGTCTTGTGGTGGGCCCTCAAGAAGAAAGGAGTGCCTGAAAAGTACCTGAAGTTGATCCAAGCTATGTATGCTGAATGCCACACGCAAGTCCGGTCCGCAGCTGGAATCACAGCCAGATTCGATGTGGCTGTAGGCTTGCACCAAGGGTCGGCTCTTAGTCCTTACCTCTTCTTGTTGATTATGGATGCCATATCATCGGACATACAGGAAGAGGCACCCTGGTGCATGCTGTTTGCCGACGACATCGTCCTGGTAGCAGAAAGTGGACAGGAGGTGCAGAGCAAGCTGGAGGAGTGGCGGCAGAGACTGGAGAACGTAGGCCTTAGGATAAGCAGAACCAAAACTGAATACATGTTCTGTGACTTTGGCGGCCTCTCTAGTCCAAGCCCGGTTACACTCGACGGTATACCCCTACCAGTATGCTCCGACTTTCGCTACCTCGGTTCACTCCTGCAACACGACGGCGAAATTGATCGAGATGTTCGGCAAAGGATCAACTCAGGATGGATGAAATGGCGACAGGTCTCGGGCACAATATGCGATCCTAAAATGCCTTTGAAATTCAAGGGACGCATATATAAGGCGGTTATAAGGCCTGTCGTATTGTATGGAGCTGAGTGTTGGGCTACTAAGAAGATGGATGAAAAACGATTACATGTGGCAGAGATGAGAATGTTGCGATGGATGTGTGGAGTTACGAGAATGGATAAGATTAGGAATGAATACGTGAGAGGTAGTCTGAAAGTGGCGCCTATAGACGAGAAAGTGAAAGGAAGTCGTTTGGCTTGGTATGGACATATTATGCGAAGAGATGATATGTATGTAGGTAAGCAAGTGATGAATATGAAGGTAGAGGGATGGAAAGGGAGAGGGAGGCCAAGGAAAAGATGGATAGACTGTGTGAGGATGGATATGAAAGAGAAAGGGGTAAATGATCAGATGACGGGCGACAGAAAAGAATGGAAGCGAAGGACGTACTGCGCCGATCCCAAATAGATTGGGACCAGGGCAAGAAGATGATGACAGACTACAGTTGCAGAGCAAGACACAAAATGTTTTCTCTATAGGTGTGTATGGAAATTGTTCCCGTGGACCTTTAGCACCTCATACCCAAAAATTGGCCCTCGATCCAAGCTAGCAAATATGCGTACACTCATAGCACATACTAACACTACATTATTCTACACATTTCATTTCTGAAAAAATAAGTAAGGTCTGGCGGCCCTGAATCTTACGATCTTAAAATCACCGATCTGGGAATGACATGGATATGGTATGTCCAATACCTAAGAATTTAGCGTGCACACCTACGAAATTAGCGTGCACACCTACGAAACGTTGGGCAAATAAACTGGCTGCCATTTGGGTTGTTCTCCAGAATGTAATCGATATCGATATGAAGCCGGTTAGAGGAGAATAATACATTTTGTAGTAAGTTACGTTTGTTAGTTTAAATGTTTTGCCAGATTAGTTTATTCCATAATGCAAATGTGGGCGAACATGGCAAAGCGAAAGACGACCCTTGTATGAAACATGTAACAAAATATTCTCTGAGAGCCAATATCGGTTTTTTAGACATATTTGTGCACAAAAACAAAATTATTATGTTCGATAGACAACGATTTCACAGCAGATGTATCACAAACCTTGGCGAAAAATATGGCGATAGTGGCACGAATGACATTTCTAATAAAATATCGTCATGATTAATTTATTCAGTAAACTATGGCTATCTCTTTTTTCTGATAGAGATATCCCTAAGACAAAACGAGACAACACTATGTTTGGTGGCGTTATGTCGATTTCGTATATATGTGTATAAAAAAAATCATGGCGAAATGTGGGTGTAATATTACATCTCTGCCTACCCCTCCGGGGATACAGCCGTGAGTCTATAAAAATATAAAATATAATTATATATGTGAATAATGTAATTTTTCTATATGTACATACTATTTGCCCTCTCCATTTATATTCCTTACTCAATGGTCAAAATTCACGTGGTGCGTGGTGCGCGCGACGTCGACGGATAATCCGTTAGTACGCTCGACGTACTAACGGATTATCGGTCAGGTGTGAATGGTTGAACGTTTTTCTATACATTTGTATGTATTGGCGTTACGCGACCGATAAAACGCGACGGATCTTCCGTCAGATATGTTCCGGCCCTAATACGCAACCTTCAGTGGCGGTTAGCTGGCGTCGCTCGTTGACTATTTGTTGCGTTGCTTCCTATCGATTTTGTTGGCAGAGTGTCGTGGCGGCTCGGCTCATCCGCCGGTGCCGGAAATACACGCCACCGCTTATTTCTGAAGCTTATACTGCCTTTGTAATGTACCCTGTATTTGTACTCGCTCAAGGTTGTCGACGGTAATTTTGTGCTCGGGTTCGCTCCTTTTCGTTTTTGATAAAGCAGATACCTAGATGGATTAATATAAACCAGGAAACATATGGAGTTACAATATTTAAATATGTAAGTCACGTAAAAATAGTTCCACAAAAGGGTGGTCTTATCTCCAAATACGATATGTTCCACAGGTTGTCTATCTAGATTATAATATATTTAATAAAAGAAAAATAGATAGTGGTTACGGTGTGCCTTGTGACACAGTGTCTTTATTAATAGGTAAAACAGTAACACAACAACAATATAATGACCATGAAAGTATAACTTTGATACGATTATGGACTAAACAACGTAACTTAAGCTTAAAGTTTAACGGCTGAGCGAGTAGTAACAGAACATTTTGTTGCTTTGCTTTCGTAGCCTCTTGCTTATTCATCAGAATCCCTCTGTATTTGGGCTTGTAGTCTATTTCGCCGAAGGGTATAGTTTGTTCGAACTAAAACGTAACTTGCTTGCGAAACATTTAGCTTCAATATTCGTAAAACTCTGAACTATACATAAATGATTTAAAGTAAGGATTAGGAGGACAGTCAAGTCTCTTGTTTTGTGACCTAACATTGTTTACAAACAGGAATGAAATCTAGTTACCACAGTGAACCGACGAGCTAGAACGCCGGCCAGAGTCATCCGACTAATCTTCAGTAACGTATTTATGAGCAGCAGTATCTACAAACTTGTACCTTAACTAAAGTTCTTGCCTTCGCCCCGGGAATCACGGCTACGATCTTAGTCCGCAATCAAACATTAACCACGCCTTGATAGGAGGACGTTTCATGCGCAAATGGATGGCTCAGTGCAAATATATGGCTCGATGCGTTTGATAGTTAATTTCATCGCGTATTCATGGCCGCTGCGGTTTGAGTTTGCGAGGCGCTTCGAGAGAAGGGGAGGGGGTATATTTGGGCAGTTAACGAGGTTTAATGCAGCTCCGAGACGCGGCCACCTTGGCACGCGTGTTTAATGTACGGCGGGGTCGGCGCACGCCTCGCCTCTCTGTATTTATGGTCGCCGCATGATGCAGCCGCCGCGCTATAGCGCAGCTACCTGGACGCACACCAAGCAGCTGCCTCAGCTCTAACCCTCGCACTGCGATACTGCTCGCTCTGCACGTCGCACAAATCTAGCTTACGTCTTATTATTTTGTGCTTCGCTGCACTGATACTGTCCAAACTAGCTTCTATTAAATCCTTGCATTATTGGGGTCCCAGCAAAAGTAATCAAATAACAATTACTTTTAGCACTTTTACGAGACTGAAATATAGTCATAGAATTTTATTGTAGATATTGAGCATTTTCGTTTCGCGAGCCCCAAAAATTGAATATTTATTTATGTTGAACAGGGAATATTGGGCGCTAATATTGACTGAAACCATCGTTAGGCCGGCTCACCCGGTCGGTACTTGGGCACTGCGACAGTAGGTCCGCCCTCGAACGAACACTTGTCAATTCTGGTTAATTTGCCCCTCGCTGAGCGCGTAGCAGATTTCCTCAGATACACGCGCGGTATTATGGAGCGCATTCATGCAAGTGTGTCGCTTCAACTGTATCGATAAGTTGGCTAAGGGCTCACTCACAGTCACTTAAGACCAATGAACGCATGTGTATATTATATTTGTATTTCTTTGGAACAGTATCCGCAAATAAATTAAGGGTACAGATTATTAACAATAAGGATAAATTGTGGTAACAAAAACGGTCTATTATCGGTCACCTTCTATATTTTTCTGGCAATCTTACTTATTAAACAAAATTTTAATTACTGCTTTGCAGCCATCTTCTGGGAGAGATTATTAATTCAGTACTGCAGCGGAGTTCCAGTAAAGTTAGTTGGGTGCGATTTCCTTGACATTGCTATTTTGAGACGTCGATGATACCGACAATGATTGGGAGAGGACACGAATATCATACACGAAAGTCTCCTACACGCCTCTTCAACCTGTCAGTGAACTTACCTACCTATGATTATCTAATCATGCGCAAATGTTGGTACTTGAGATTGAATTTTACAAAAATAAGAGGTTCAATGTGAAGCAACGAAAAAGTAATAAAAAGAAAACATAATAGAAAAATCGTCAAGAAAGCGTCTGCCACGACGCGACGACGCTGTGATTCTAGGCGTTATAACGTTGTTTTTATGAGAAAGAGTTTCTCTGTATAACATTGCCTGTGATCGATAAGTGCGAAATGTTTAAAATAATAAGCTATTAAGTGCTTATAATGCGTTTTTATTCACACATAGCACTCATAGCAGTAACTGAACTTGTCCGTGTGGTGACGGATTCAGAATACGGAATGTCACCACCCCATATCATCCCATGGGTGTCGTAAGAGCCGACAGAGGGAGCATATTATGCAGAGAACAGCACTGTAAGAGAAGGAAAACTTGACACAAACCCTATACCAATCCGTTTGGCCAACGTGGTATAGTAGGCCAATTCCTCATTACAAAGGAGAGGCCTAGTCCAATAGTGGACTGTTGAAGGCTGATGATGATGATTGCAGTAACTGATTTCGTTCCAAAAGTCGGGAAGGCATGTGTTCCGAATGCGATCGCTCCCCGACGGTTTATTTTTAATAAACATTAGACCGTAAACTCTAATCAAATGCTCAGAATGTCATCAGAGATCTTATCGATACGCACGTTTGACAATGATACTCTCACTACATTATAATTATGTAGGTACAAAATTGGTTTGAAATTTTATTCCTTACATGATTTATTGTGCTCTAAAACTAAGCATAATGCAAATTTGGTTGTACTTCTTGTCGGAGGAATTATGTCCTCTTTAGCTGTCGGTTTCAGAAAACATAGTAGACAAAATGTGAAAATAAATTTCTAATCTCATCGACATTAGATTTCATCTCATGGCAGCGACAGTCACTTAGGGGTAGAATACATACGCTAGCTTTAGTACATTTTGAATGCACGTGTCAGAATCAGGGAAGCTTCCTATAGTGTAGAGACAGTTTTGATAAATAAAAGAGACAACTATCAAATCATACTTTCATTTATTCAGTTTGGCACAAGGATATATCTTTAGATTACGTCGTGATTCTACATTTTCATTTACAGCCCAGTTCGCAAAGCAAAGACATAGAACCAAGAGAAAGAACGGGCAATAAAACTCTTGATCATTCTTTTCAATAACTATATATAACAATAATTAACAAACAGTGGTACAGCCAATTTATATCAAATATCAATGTTGTGGGTAGTTTTATAATACTAGAAAAGTCTGTCTTACAACAGAACATAATAAGCATTATTTAGCATCAATACAATTTACTAAATGTTTACCACAGGTATATACCTAATGAATCTCATTGATACGACTTGATCCACAGTATATTATTATATCCTATATTACAATCTATAATATCTCACAAACGATCAAACTACCCACAACACAATATCAATAAGATAATGATTACACTATCTTACATTGTTTCCTAGATGATGAAACAAAAGAACAAGCAACCCAGAATATTGGAACACAGTGGCAATTAAATAGTCAGAACCATATCGTACCTGAGCCGTCGTCGAAGGAGAATAGGACGAGCTAGCCGAGCCTGTCGACTTATATAAGTACACCTTATTTACACGTTTGACAGTTTAACTGTCAAACGTCATGTCAGTGTCATTTAGTTGCCACTATCCTCTTACATGTTATGTATAAATACTTGGATATCAGTAATTTCAGCCCAAAGCCTAGATATTATTACATATCTCTCACACGCTTCACGCAGAATGTGATAGTTTAAGTGGTCGTCTCGACGGTTGTTGATAACTGCGCTGGGTGTTAAGGCTGCGGTCGTCACACAAGACAACACTTTGAGTGATCTACAAGTATGTAGTTGTACCGAGTCTAGGTGTTATTTGCGTTCGTTGCTTGAATGTTTATAATGTCCACTAAGGCGGCACAAAATTGATTACGTCATCGAACTGTATGTTCTATGTTTCTTTGGAAATTGCTTCCGTCCAATTACTTTATGGACATTTAATTTCTAGGCTATTTTCAGATCACTGCGTGTCGTTTGGTAACGAGTATCGGTATCGAGTGACCAGTGGTAGAGAGCCTTTTTAAAGTTCACTTAAAATCCCCTTAGAAAATCTGATACGCGCGATTAATTTTATTTATTTTGAATTTTAAGACCTTTCGTACGGCCACCTCCCACTATGCAAACGATCAGATTAACATTTCTTTCACATTTCTTACTAACTAACTAACATTTCTTCTTTATTAAAAATACGTAAGCCATTTGACGCGCGAGTAAATCTCGAAATCCCTTTATCGGCTCCCCTACTATAAAGCTCGAGAATTTTCTTTGAACCGATCCATACCGATTTACATACATTAATGTAAAATGTTTTATACATTAAAACGATACCACTGTATTATAAGTTTCTTGATTATTGCACTATTATAAAGCGTACGTAAGATTTTTACAATAACAAACGTTCATTGGCAATTAGCCAAAGACTTTTTTACGAGCCTGGCAAAACATAGCACATTTTATAAAATGTGAGATATAGAACTATTAATTTTGGCGTCAGGAGAATACAAACTTGAATTTAGCTTCTGGATATCTTTTAGTCAAACGAGTGGCTAGCGATAAAAGTGGCGTGCGCACTAAGGTTCTTATAATATGTTCCCTTAACGCAAAGCCATACTGGCGCGCCATCCGAACGAGTATGTAATGTGCATTTTTCTTTCGAATGGTTTCCGAGCCGGTGCTATTAGCAATAATGACAACGTACTGTTGCCTATTCAGTATCGGAGTTGAAGGACGTAATTGGATAATGACTGCCGCGGTGCTCTGCTGTTATAACTGAGAGTGGTAGCAATGCAGTTGATAATGAGGTTTGGGTTCGATTACTGAGTCGAATAATGATAGGGTCTGTCATAATCTTCTGTTGAAGCGTATTAAATATAAAATATTTAAATCGGCAATCCTTCGGCGATTGCTCGTATAATACACGCTGATTTTTTATTGGTTTAGGAAAAAAACCTCACGTTGGAAAAAATATCTGCTATTCATATTCAAAATCAAAATTTACCTACCACGTAAAATAAAAAAGTTATAAAAGTAAAAAACTCGAGAAAATACGTAGTAACGCACGACTAGATCGAGCGCGTCGGCGCGCTGTACGTAAAACAGCTGTTGACGTCGCGGGCGAGGTCAGGAGCTGTTTTAGGTACCTACAGCTCGTGTAACAGTAGGTAACTACCTACACATAAACACGTATCAGTCAGCACAGCACTAAGAAGTACGGATGGACAGTGATACCTAATTTACGTTCTTACAAAACACAAATTAATTACGATGACATCTTCAATAATTTTACGCACATAATAATGATTAAAATAATAAACACATGTAACTAAATAGCTGTACCTATTCCTTCATAAGCCGACAAAAATAATCTGTGGGTTCACGCAATCATAATAAACTATTAGAAGAAAGAACGAAGAACTTATTATTAGGTACGTATTAGTCGTAGGTACATAATCATTTTCAATAACTAGTAAAAGCCGAATTTAGGTATTTACTTATTTCTGGCGTGTTTAAAACATGTTATCAGCGTAGGTATTCACAACAATCAATAAATTAAATAATTTACCTTTACAGTCTTCTGCTTACATCACAATCAATTTACACATTTTGCACTCGCCTACCTACAGCGCATGTTTCTCGCGTTCTCGCGACTCCGTTTCTTCTTTGTACACAAACCTTATAACCTCGATTCACTAATAAAACTTTATGGAGTCAGGTCAGGTTGCGGCCTATCAATCCACTAGCGAATACATCAGTATTGTAAGGATCCATGATTGTAGTTTTATTACGTAACACGGACACCGAATGACGGGAGCGTGATATACGACTGTCCCATTGACCTAATTTCTTAAGAATGAAGGTCAACTTTGCGTCGCACGGCCGCACCCCGCCGCACCCCCGCCCCCTGCTGGTGCCCTGCAACGGAGGGTGGCGCGCGCGCATGGCGGGGAGCGCGGGAATCACCCACAGTTCAATGACTAATGCCAGTATGTGTGTGACACGTTCGAAACGGTCGCTCGTACTTCACCAGTGTGCGGCAAAGTGATACTTCGTGTTCTCGTACTATTAAAATTAATTAATTTCTCAAGATTTTTTTAGCTTATATTTCAAATATTATTAGCTGGTTAGGTTCTATTAACGATAAGTAATAAGATGGCTTTCGCTCCAAAACCAATAAAAAATCAGCGTGTATACCTTAAATTTTATATGAGGAAAGCTGTATAATATATACATATTTCGTTGGTATTCTAAAATATGTTTGTATGTACTCAGTTGGCTCTAAAAATTTTATTACCAACTTAATTGCGCATGTTTTTAACTGTATTCCTTTCTTTCTGCGCGGTTTATTAACATGGTGCACGTATTATGTTTTTGATTATTTATATATTTTTTTGTTCTTACGAAACACATATAAGTAGTATAATAAAAATGGAATGTCATCAGTGTGTTTGGTGCCACTCTCACGTCAGCGATCGTAGATTTTTACATAATATTCCAAAAAATGCCAATCAATTCATTCCTCCATTCTCCATAAGTAATTGACACTTGAAACGCCGTCTGGCCAACTTGTGATCTCAAACCAGAAAACATTATACTATTCCTGCTCCCTGACGTATGTTAAGGTTTTCAAAAACGTTATACAAGCGGGCTATACTTGAACAATACTTATCAATTATTGTCTATTTTTATATTTGCTAAACTTATTTAAGAAATTTATATCAATACACCAGCCTAGATAGCATCGCAGTTGAAGTGTTTAAAAATGGGTCCTCTGTTGGGGGTTCGGTTCCCACACGAAACAACTATCCATTTTTATCTGTGCTTCCTCTAAGCGTTCTAGGTGTCTATTTTTTTATATTCACGCCCTGGAATTTTTGTCTAGTGTGTGAGGTATAAAGAAAACCAACCAAAACAGTAATTCAATAATAATGCCAAATATTGTGCAAGTGCGGATAAGGATTTTCTCCTAATCCAAAACAGTATAAACTAAGTACATAGTAGCTTGGTAATCCCGTTACCACTTTCATTGTTATGCTAATAGAGTACGTCATCTCGTGCCTCTGCTGGCATGTATAAGATATGTGTAACATCAGCTCCCTTAGCTCAATTTAACATGTATAATATGTTATTATACACAACTAGACTATACCCGCGGCTACGCCTGCAAATGTAATATTAATTTAACCACTTCTGCCCGTCCCGAGGGAATTTCGGAAAATTCTTTCTTGGTGCAACCTTACACTCTCCAACGAATATACATATCAAATTTCAGCTTGTTACGCCCTGTAGTTTCAGCTGTGCGTTGTCTATCAGCCAATTGTTAAAAAGGCTCAAATTATACCTCAATTTGTATTCATGATATATTGATATTAAAATATTTGTGTAAACATAATACAGCACTAGTACTATATTACGTTTACCTAAATCATAGGTCTTAAAATCAAATTACCTTAGAAGGGTCTTATCTCAAATTCATGTTCTTTACTGAATTAATATTAAATGAGTAATTAAATTTATATACAATTACGTACTGAGATTACTGTTTATGCTCCAGAATGGTATAATCAGAAAATTATACATAATCAGATCTCAAGAAACTAAGCGAAACAAATGCTAGTTGTGAATAGTAAGAACGTTGTTAGAAAAACATACCTTCCATTATACAGATATTATTATGATGATGTGTGGAAATTATAATATTTTGTCAAACTTGATTTGACTTCAACTCTCTTACTTAATCTTGGATAGAGACGGATAAACGTTGATAAGAACTCTGAGTTACAAATATAACGAGCCTAACTTTGAACAATAATAAATAATCTGTAAATCTTTGAAACTCATGATTTATTTCACCTATTTATATTTGAAAACAAATAACAGTTCAGTTAGCTTTAACACTTCCGGCAGGTGCGCCTAGCGCATCAACTTCCACCATCTTCTGAAACAATTATGAACAATGTGCGCCTCACTTATCTTACAAACTTGAGCGACCAACTTGTGACTAAAGCACAGATATCTTCGTAGAACAGTTATTTATGGAAAGACTTCATTAGTGCGCGCTTAAGTTCGATGAGGAGCTTAGTTTTTCATTACTAGCGGCTGAAGCTTGTCAAGATTGCAGTGAGGTCACGATTTAGAGTGACGCCGAGAACTATGCGCAAGTTTAGTAGTTGACCACGACTTGGCTCGCATAAATTCTTTTAATAGCTCCCGTCCGCGGTGGATGTTCTTAGATAACTCTACTTATGAATTATGCGCTGTTCCGGAACGGCAACCAGTAATATTGTTAATACAACTTTTGCTAATGCCTCACGCCTGAATTCTGTAGGCGTGATGAAATATTCAAAATGCTTTACTTGGAAACAACTATACAGATATAACTAAAAAGCTTTGGCTTTCGGTCATTATATTCTCTTAATATTTGAAAAGAAAGTTTAAAAAATATGCAATACGTTTGCATATTTTTAAAGTCAAACACTTTATCAGAGCGTAGGCGTTAGAAGGATATTACGGAGCATAATCTCCTTATAGATAAAAATATACCGGCTCTAAGTACACAAGTGTGCAAACATACTAAGTCCTTCTCGTAAGTGTTAAACTAAGCCTATAAAATAAACAATCAACGCACTTACTTCACACTGTCAATAGACTTAATTGTTGTGCTTAAATAGGGGCGTAGTCAACTAGTGCGGCACAAATGAGTGGTTAGCGGTCAGCGGGTGTCGTCCCTGTCATTAGCCGCGTCCGTCCCGATGTGATTACAGCCCTCCGCTGTTTACCCAGCCATCGAGTCGTTATAAGCACGATCGGTTACTATGTCAAGTTGGCTTTTATGTTTTGTGTTGTTGGTCAATAAGTAAACAAACAGCTTACTAAATAAAACTACGAGTAAATTCTTACGACTGTTCCTTTGTTGACATCGTAAAAATTTACTGTGAGCCTTTGTGATTCAGACACTGGTGCAGTGCAGTGCAGGGGTGTCTGATCGAAAGTGTTGGGTGTTTGGCGCACGGCCAGTGTCTGGAGGATCCCGTGGCGGACCGTGAGCTCGCGGGAGGCAGCTGCTATCGACAATCGCAGCAAAAACCAACTGACGCAGGTCGCGCATTGTGTGCGTGTTCTTAGTACCATTTGTGACTTATATCGAGGTGGGCTTCGCATGCAAATCACTGAAGACGGAACTCCCGCTCACGTAACGCACATTCGCCATATATTATACAAAATCGAGTTCATTTATCTAAGCGGAACGTCGCGTATCTGTTGTCTGTCCCCGATCTTAGTTTATTGCTGATCCTATCTTTTGTTCCAGCTTTAGTCATTCATGATCTGACTATTGTCGGTGCTACCTCATTTCAAATTTTATTAAAAGAGTCTTTTGTTGAATCGTTGAGCTTCGTTTCTGGAAATTATTTTGTCGAGAAAGTAAATTTTTAAGCTATTGCATGGTCGTTCTGAGGTTTGTTGTTGAAAGAGTTGCGAATACAAAGGCTTACATAATTATTTTAGTCTTTTAATTATTTTGTTTTACGTACCTATTTTATATGGATTCTGTCTGTTGTTAGAGACTTAAAACAGCCATTACCAAGTCTACATATTCATTACCTTTCGCCGCGTCTGGAACTCAGTAAAGTAATTGACTCGTCTGACGTCTTGGTGCTTTGACTTTAGAACAATTCAAAGAGTAAGATGTCATACATTAGGATATTATTTAACATTCATCCACATATCTAAAATTGTAAATGTAAATTTTGTCACTATCGTAACAAATTTAGACATGCATTTTACAAAACATTTGTTATTTTTAATCGTTCGGTATATAATTGTGACGCATCAACCGAATCGACCTCAAACAACACGCTGAGCCGTATACGGCTCAGCGTGTTGTTTGAGGTCTTTGAGGTTATTTTGAACGCGGATTATAATCCGCGTTCTAAATAAGTCGTGATTAATATTGTTTGTTCTAGGCAGAGTCATGAGACGTGTAATGGTTGGCTAGGGACCGTGTGTGAGATATTTCGGTATTGGGGCATATCAGTATATGGGGCAAATCGGTATATGGGGCATATCGGTATATGGGGGCAAATCGGTGTATGGGCAACTCGGTACGTATATGGGGTAAGTTGGCTGTTGAGTTGGTGTTAAACACGTGTACGCAATCATTGGCAACACACAAAGAAGTGCAAAGTTCTTATTGCTTGGAAACTTTAGATTACTTTGGTTTTAATTAAAGCGTGTTATTTGTGTCGGTGGCGTCGCGCTTGTTACAATACAAGGTACCGCTGATGAACCGCTACCTCACGATAACAAACAGTTCAATCAGTATGTGTTAGCTTAGGAAGTTATAATGCAATGACTTCTAAACTTCCACCGAATGCTAGAGTTCCGTCATAGAAGCAGGAGAATGCCGATGAAAGTCTCATTTATACCTGTAACTGTATGTGATTAAATATTTTTTTCTGTTTTCAACAATGCTCAATAATGTGCAATCAAAAAAAAAAATAAGTGCCACAAAATATGTAAAACGGCTTCGTTTAGAAAGCACTGTTCTAATGATATGTTCTTAAGGACGATAAATTTTATTCACCATTCAAAAATATAATTATAATAATAGCCCCAAATATAAACTGCCCTATTATTGGGTAGTCAAAAGTCAGTGGTACGCGCCGTGTATTTGAACCTGTCTCATGTTAAAAAACACGGCGTAGTTGTTGTTCAAAATACCAACGTCATTTCAATAGGATAGCACTGCATGGTTAATTATGAGAAATTATTTTAGTACTATTAAAATATCACGTGGTTTTAATTCTGGGACAAAATTATATATGAAGGAAGGTTAGACTCGTAAATTAGAGCTGCCATGTCGTTAATTACTTATTTTCAAAGTTATGAATCATTACTCCACTTAAAATGCAGGTTATGTTTTGTTTGTTAGTCTTCTCGTGGAAGTAACAAATAAATAGGTAATGACGTTCATATTTATTATCTTATTATTCTAATAAAGTAACACATAATATAGGAATAATATACGATAAATGCTTGATTCTTGATATTCAGCGGTTCAAAGCCTATAAAACCAAGGCCACCATTCGTAAAATGCCAACGCTTCAAAAGCGAAGATTAGTGGGATCTTATATTAATAAAATTATATGAATAAATTGGTATCGTGAATATAATTCAGTGGCTCAGCACAGACTCTATGCATGTTGGATTTATTACACCAGCCTGTATATATACGTTCGCTCATGTGTGCGTGGCTATTTCTGTAATTTCTATGTGTTAATGTAAAGTTTTGTTGGTGTGTGTGCGTGTATCTGTGTGTAGGTGCTTATCTGGACTTGTAGAGCGCGCAGAGACTAACGGCAAATTTATTATATATGCAAAATGCAAAT
The DNA here is from genome assembly GCA_944739405.2 of Euclidia mi. NCBI lineage: Eukaryota > Metazoa > Arthropoda > Insecta > Lepidoptera > Erebidae > Euclidia > Euclidia mi. The sequence continues at coordinate 17,228,814 of OX123197.2, forward strand.
TTATTATAGCATAATGTGAATGTTGAAAGGTCCCGTACAGTTGCGCTAGTTGCGTTTGAGGACAATTTTGTGGTTCAGTAGTGTCCGCAATATTCATTCGTATGTTGTAATATTTAGTGTATCTGTGTAGAGAATTAATGTTCTAGAACTAAGTAATGGCTGTGTTTTTTCGTCGATGTAGAATGGGTTATGCTTCATTAGCTGTTTAGTTTATTATTATCCGTGTAATAAGAATGAAAAATAGATGGCGATAAGGTTTATAATCGCAAATAAACATTGAGTTAAACCCGTGAAGAGTTTGTTTTAACTGAACTTTTATGCTTGAGTTAAAACGATCCCTGTCGTGGACCTATTGGCACAATTGATCGGCGGCAATTGTTAGACGAGTTGGTAATTATTGTTTTATATTGATTTGATAATTTTGATAAGTTGTTTAAATTTTAGATTGTGTATTTGGCTGGCTGTCAATACAAATTAAACTTCCAGAACCCTGTTACAAAACAAAAAATAAAATATGTAGTTCGGAAATTCAGTAGTAAGTATGTTAAACCTATGACTTACTCCGGAATTCAATATTCGAATTATAGATAGATCTGTAGATTTGAGATTCGTTTTTGACAGTTTTTGACATATCCTCCATATAAAATATGTCAAACACGAATCTAAAATCTACAGATCTATCTATACTTCGAATATTGAAAATGGCCGTTAGTCTGGCGTTAAACTTAGTCCCTGTTTTGTTATAGACTCTATGGTATAAAAGACTTTCTTTACCAATGTGTTGAGGATAGAGGTTTACCTGTAATTAATTTTCTCTGAGATTCTTTTGCAGTAAATAAATCAGCTAAACTTTTACTAGATGCAGTCATAATACCAACTTATTATAAAATATTTTATGCACGAACTTCTATTTTACAAACAAGTTTTGTACAAACACGAAACATGTACAGTTCGCAACAAACTTTTACGTTTTTTTTTCATGAAGCCTTGGTTTTCAGATCTCCGCAATTAGTTCAGTGCAGCGCTTGAAACTAGTGAAATATCAGGCAACATAAAAAGCCAATTAACATTTGAATGAGTTGTTAGAGTTAGGACGTATTAAAAGTGAGCATTGGATTTTGATTTGGTATGGTAAGTAAAACATAATCCCACAAAACATTCACCCTGTGTTAAATTCCTATGACGACGGCTAATTAAAAAATCAAACTACGGACGCAATGAACACCCAGACTCGAAAAAACAAGATGTTTGGAATGTTTCTCCAGCTTGGGATCCTGTCATCAACCAGTCTAATGAAACTCTAGAAGGGCAACGACACCAGAAGACATCAGGACACTATGAGCTCACCAAAAGTTGAACAATATTTGGGTACTTTGAAATAACTACTATATTCAGGACAAAAACAAATGCCGTCTTGGTCTTTCGTGACTACAGCTACTGTAAAGTAGCCGAAAACTCGGATTATATTCAGGAATTAGTTTGTAGATCATTCGGTTTAAATATGATGCCAGTGAAACCAATATATCGCGATAAAATCGAACTCGTTGCATTGGTAATGACAACACGACCACATTAACCACTGCATCACAAGTCCAGTCATGTATAGTAGGTACAACTACATAACAGTGCAACGTACCTTAAATGGACGATATAACATAGGTCACGAAGAGGTGCATCAACTTAAAGTTGTATTTGAAGCGCAACGGGTGGTGTGTCGCAGTGTCGCCACTTGTTTTAAATTGAAATCGAAGTCTTGTCATTGTTGCAGCTAGGTTAACGTTACCATGCAAACCGGGTGAAACATCACTTACTCGGCAATGTATTTGGTTTAGCGATCGTTTTGGGTGCAGGCTTGCCGCATTTTGTGCGGAAATAAAAATATCATTACTCTGTGTCCGGAGTAGGTGCGATCTGTCCCCACTTGGTCCCAAAGTGTTCAAAGGGATTTATTGAGCGCTTTCTAGAAACACTCCGTGTGATTGTTATTTGTGGTTATGTTGTTGGCGGCGATCAACTATTAATACGGAATAAATCACTGCGCTTTGTATGTCTATTTCATTATCTCAATCGCCTGCACTTTAAATGCACATACCGTACGTATGCAGAGACTTGAATGATTGCTTGTTTCAGTCCTAAAATGTGTATTATGTTGAACTATCCACTTCGAGAGTCTTATTATGTTTGTAGCTGCAAATATTGTCATCTATTGTAAGTTCGGTGCATTGTTGCATTATTGCATCGGTGTTCATTAATAGAGTATACTGATGAGCATAGAACCTGTGTTTTCTACCAGAGTTCTTCTAATGATTGCCTAACGTGACTTGACAAATATTGCTGAACGAAGTAATGCAAATCCTAATGGAAATTCAGGAGCGTTCATCTTGTAGTTGAAAATAAAGATTTTCCGATTTATAACTACCTTTATAGTGTGCTAAGCTAAGCCTATTGATATAAAAACAATGCTACTAATATCAAATACTTTTGTAAAGATGTATAAAATCACACTTTTAAATATTTTATAAATAGCACTGATAATATTCGTCATCATCATTCGTCCACTGCTGGGCACAACCCTCTCCAATGGCTCACCACTGAGCCCAATTTTCGGTTCTTCGTGTCCAGCCGCTGCCACCCACTTTACGCATATCGTCACTCCAACTAGCTGGAGGGCATCTTACATAGTTATATTATTCACACAACGTAGAGAAAAGTTGTTTGTATAAAATTAACATTAGTAAATATTTTTGTGAGCCTTCTAATTATAATAAAGGCCCCTAATTAGATCGTTCATCTTCATTCTTTTTCGATTAGTTATATTAAAATGCCGCGTTGTTTTCTTTTATCAAATAACGCAAATTGTTGATCTAAAATAAAATAAATATTAATTAAGGCATATTATTACATTTGAATCCATTTTTATTTCCAATTGAAGCTTGGTTTGAGTTTACTGAAAATTAATTATTTAAAAAATACTTATAACATTTTATTCTAAGAAATATAAAAAGCAAATTAATTAATTTATTGTTGTTTTAAGAGCTATAAATAAAACATTAGTATTTCAAGCTTGTTGTAGTTAGGTCTAATGTGCTTTTTGAGACACATAACGAAACTATCTTTATTATTTTCTATATTTTTTTTGTATGTCCTCATTGTGACGAGTGACTCAAACTAGAGTCACTTGTCACAATGATAGTATAGTATATTTTTTGTGTGGTGAAGGCGTCCGGAGAATGATATAGACTTATTTTATCGTGATAAAGTAACACGGACAAAGACTGCAATCATAAAATGTCATTAAAATACTTGAGTCGTCGTCAAACTGGATGATAGACAATACAGTATGAACAGCCGAAACATTGGGCATGAGAAGCTGCTAGGCTTGTAAGTTCCTAGGGGACCGTAAAAAAATCCCAAAATTATCACAAGACCGTGAAGAAACTGTTGAGCTTTTTATCTAGTTAACAAAATTTACGTAAAAGGTCAATTATGAGACTTACTAAGACCAGTCGCCAAGCCAGGCGTAGTCGCAGGAGTGCTTTTTATTGGTAATTTGAATTATTCTATATATTTTGCGAAAATGTCGGTGTATTATATTCGCAACAAAATCTAAGAACCCAACATATTCCTTTAGTTGCTAGGTATGCCCTGAGAGTAATGGTGGTGTTGTCTTTGGGTATATGACTTGTATGTACGGCAAAATAACATACTTATGTTTTAATAATAATAGTAATCTGTATAAAGTTCTTACGTTACTCATTGATTTACAGACAAGCTACAGATAAAACTATTAGGCGCAAGAAGCTGAAATTTGGCATTAATGAACCTAGGTAGGGGACCGTAGGGGAACACTAAGTAGGCCAGGGATTGTTCGAAATGCAAACGGGATCGGGCAGAAATAGTTAAATTATACAACATGTGCGTGTGTTGCTGCGGGCATCCTCTAATTGATAATAATCAAACTGAAAGGGAAACCTGCGGCAATTTGGCACGGCTCATGCTTCAAGGATCTTTTTGAGGTGTAAAGTAGGTACCTATGTAGTGTAGTGCACCTCTACCTTATTACTTATATATGTAATACTCATATATTTGTTGGATGCACTCATTATACGACAGTCAACGAACACAGTTGTTTCGCTTACACTCCCGTCGCCCATCCACACATTGCAAGTAACTTAGTAAAAAATAACTGAACCTTCTTATATAGCCATTGTTAGGAAGTATTTCGTGACGACGTCGAAGCCTGTATGCCTCCGACAATCAAAGCAGAGATTTTAACTTAATCTGTGGTAGTAATGTCGTTCCAAAAACTCCAACAATTTTCTCAAGTAGAAGTTAAACCCACGACGCTAGGACGCTAGGTGGATACCAATCGTAGTGATATAAACAGTTCTTATAATTTTACATGAAGTATATCTTGACAGCCGTGTGGTTGACGGCATATAATACAAGTGTCACCACCCCCTATCGTCCCGTGGGTGTCGTAAGAGGTGACTAAGGGATAACACGATGCAAATACCATCTTTGCGTAGAGACGGAAAACTCGACATCAAACCCTATTCGACTGCTTCGTTGGTCTCGCGGCATAAATGTGCGCGTGGGATCGGGAGGTCTCGGGCTCGATTCCAGGGTTGGGCAGTGTTATTGGGTTTTTCTGTCACGAAATTTTCAGTAGCAGCACCGAGTCTGGAAATGTGCCCGGTACGGCAATAGGCTCGCCCCTTATTACGTGGGACCAAAGTATATCTGGCGAAAAGTGGGTGTAGAAATACACCTCTGCCTACCCCTTCGGGGATAAAAGGCGTGACGATATGTATGTATGTGTATATCTTGACAACATTATTGAAATGAAATTATAAATAAGTTTATATTCTTTGAAACAAACCTTTAGATTCACTTGTAGGATTTCTTCCTTAATAAATTAACAAATTCATGCTTCGCTTTGTTCTCAAAAAGCGCAACGATACATATGAGCGTTGAACGAACAACACGAACACATTTAATGAATGTAAATGTATCATGGATGACATGACGCCAAACGATAAAAGCCTGATATGTCAAGCGAAGCCCAACAAATATGGCGTTCAGAGTTTATTACGGCAGAAATGGCAAACTGCGCAACTACAGCGATATCCGTTCATAAGTTTCTTAGGAATCTGTTGATATTTAAGAACTTGTGACTGCCAGTAGTTGCGCAGTTAGCTCTGATTTATATACCCGTTTGTTTTTGTGTGTCCATCGTATTCAGTTTTTGACCATCCAAAGATTTTCAGTGGAGTCGGACGTCTCTATGTGTTCCCCGAAGCATGGCATGCAAGCACGCTCTGTGGGCCAATTCTCGTATTTTCTATGACATTGAAATTATATTTTGAACGAAATGAGATTATATTTTGAATTGACTCAGAATCGGTATTCTGCTAACCTAATGCCATTAACGTACAATTTGAAATAAAGAGTTCGTCATTGACACATATTTTGACACTCGTTTCAATTTATAATCTAGCTACAATATCATTCAAATATCAGTTAATTTAGGAGAATACCATTTGTGACGTAAGTATGACACTGACATTATATCGAAACTGTATTTTGAACAAATTTATTTATGAGAATTGGGCCTCTGATATACCGCAAGCAATCACCCACCCACGTGGTGATCTGTGCCAACGGTGCCTGACTTTTGCGATTTATTACGAACGGTTAGTCAAGTCATACAATATTTGATAATATTCAATAACTTTTAGCAACAACTATGGCGATATCTCTAATGCTTTGTTACAAAATGTTGTGCTCTAATATTCTGAAATATTGCTCAATAAAAAGTAACTTCTATATGGATGGACCAACATATTACTATGGGCTTATATGGGTGTGTGCGTATGCATACGTAAGTATGTGTGTGTGCGGCTAATCCGAGACAGTTACAACGCCACCTTTTGGAGCAGTGACTGCTAAATGTCCCAAGTTCTCTTACCTTATCTTAAATTTAGAGAATCGAATGAAATACTAAGACTTATACGAATATATACCGAATGAAATAGAAGTTTAACAGGTTGCTACTACAAGGTATCTGTCTTGTACGAATATTGCACAAGATTGGTTGGTTATTTAACAAGTTTATTCAGTAGTAAGTAACTGATGGTAATAATGATATTATATATAACTGATAACGCCGGGGAAAGCAATAACTTGATTTGTTTTCTACACTACGAATGCTACAGATGTAGTTTCTTTAAGTCTAAGTGTAGCTCCAGCAGTGGACTGATGGTGATGTATTACCACTATTTACTCACTGTTCACATTTGTTTGTAAATTATGAAGGAAGTGCGCATAAATATTTACGGAGAAGAATACTCTCCACACCAATAGCCCGAAGATGATTTTCTATTTTCAGAACTGCGGACCCCAAAGCGAAACCCTTCAAAGCAACATAGAGGACACTAGTATGACGATAACGCCTCTCTACTACTATTTCTCTCGCAGCATTTTATATTTAGCGACGTCGTTTTAGTCAAATAAGATGTTTATTTAAAAACTTTTGGCCGTTTATATAGCAGATGTAAAACTGTTTCCTACGATTTAGTCTTTCTTGCTAAAAAGTTTCATAAGCGAACAGCAAATTTAGCTCTTACTGTATTAGCCGTAGTCTGTGTAGTTTGTAACTAAAGTTGGGCAGTAGTAAACTTGTTTAGGCAAATAGAGGCGGGTCGGCGGACGGGTTACATTATCCCAGCGTCATTTAATGGTAGAAGTCGTAAGGTAATAAATATGTCGTGTATTATGTGCGACAATTATGCAGCGGTGGACGCGCGACAATATATCTACGCGACGAGATGTGCCGGCTATGCCGCACTGAGTGACAGACAACGCACGATAGCGCGGTCACCGCCACCGCATACATCATGGGAATCAATCGGTGTCAGCGACACAACGACCAAACATGCTCCACAAAACCGCTATTTCATTCGATGACACGTCTATATATCATCATGTGTATGCCATCAGCAAGCTCGCATTCACCACAAAGAAGCCGTTTAAATGATAAAATGTAAACAATGCATTGTGGTTTATTCCGTTCAAGAAGTACCGCTTAAGCCCGCTTTAATAAAAATTCTTTCATTTTTCTATGAAAACTAAGAGGATTATTATACCACAGCAAGGTTTCCGTTTGAAAGCGTTTAACTTTTTCACTACGATGAAATCTTTTTGAAATTTTAGTTATAAATTAAAATCAAACTGATAGTAGATATTATTTTAACAATTACTTTTTAAATGAATCTGGCGGCTATCGGCGCGACGCGATACGATCAGTCCTGTCGCCGCTTGTGTAAAGAAATGAATGTCGACTTCCTCACCGGGGCCACCGGTGCAACCTATTCTGTTTAAAATTATACGTAATTATAGCCATCGCAGGTATTTTGTTTCCTAAATTGGAGAAAATAATATGACCGCGTAAAATGGTGCGAGGATGCCTTAGATTTGTTTATAGACCTTCATACAACAAGGTCTCTTGAAATATTAATTAATTTAGCTTCTTATTGATAGTGGAGTACAGGTGAGCATTATTCAATATATTTTATCACCCTTTAGGCCATCACAGGGTCTTAGATATGTGCCCACAGAATTACTGAATACTTACTTAAACTTAATACCTACATATCAAAGACAGATATTTCTGTAATTAAATTCCGGTGTACACAAGGATGTGGTTGTATCAAAAGTGCAAAAATTTACATAGTCTCCTCGCTATTACACACAAACACCTCGTATTATGACCCAACCAATAGTAGGACACAAAACCAAAAATATGTGCGCTTTACAGTGCTGTATTCAGAAGAAAAACTGACCCACTAAATTCGAACCCGTTGTTCCAATGCTTGTAAAGTTTGATACAGGAATTATTTCGAGTGCGATAGTTCTGACTGGAGTTTAAAACCAAGTTGCTTGCATAAATTGCTTATTCATCTTTTGAATCTGAATAATCACTGCTTATAAAGCTTGTTTACACAAGCCGTGATATACCGTCGTGTGGATGAAATAGATTCGTTTTCTCATTACAAAGTTAGTATATCTGAGGAGATTCAAAAATTTTGTACAACTATCAATTTGACTTGTCCTCCAAGGCTTTATTTTTTTCGTAGGTTTTCTTCTACTTATTTCGGTTAAAATAGCTTCTTAATTCTGAAAGTGTACCTTTAACTACGTTTTTAACTAAATTTCAATGAAATCCAGCTAAAACTAAATATTTGTAAGCTATTTTAATAAAATACCCCCAATTGATTTTGGCTTGTCCCTAGTATAAATGAAAACTTTAAGTTCAATTGAATCAATATATTCTGGACAATCTGGACATGTTTGTTCACTTTTTTTAAAAATATGTATATTAAAGTGTAATATAAAGTATTTAATGAAACTTATTATGCATCTTATCCACGTAAAACTTAAAACAAAAAGTGTCCCCGAAATTAGTTACTTCCGGACAAGTCAGGTTTGTTACGTCACTTTCCTAAAAATATTCTACCAAATGCATTTCTTTAGTTTTTTAAATATGGCTACAGTAATAGTCTAAAGAACGGCCATGTTAAAAATTGAACACCCAGTGTCATTTTGTCGCCAGTGAGTGTGTTGTGTCACGAATTGAACTCTGAAGAAATTCGTCGTCAGGTTTGTACTATTGCAACTAATTATTTATCCGTCCATTCCTTATAATAATTTAATAAAGAGACGCACGGTTTTATACTAAAATCTTGTTGTATGTAGTTTAACTTGACGAGAAACCGAACCGCTAATATATATTTTTAGAGATTAGGATAATTCATTATGTTACTACAGTTACGGTAACATAAAGTTGGACCGAAAAAGTAACAAAACCGACACAATAAAGCTACGTTTACATACCTTCAAAAATTAATTATTTAAAACATTTTTCTAAGATTTATGGAAATTGGTGGTGTTTTATTGTAGGTGCCCACCTATCTAGAATATAACACAACCAACTAATTACCAAACACCAATAAGTTTTTATTATAATATATAGATACTACTTGTTGCCCGCGACTTCGCCTGCGAGAATCACAATAAACCAACTAGATTAAGTTTAATTGTTGTGTTGAGGCAATGTAAACCAAGCGTAACAATTTTGTTACCGTCGGTTTTGTAATTGTCCCTATTTTGTTTTAAAAGATTTTTAAGATTTTGTTGTGAAATTAATTACTTTTAAGAATAAATTTGGTTTTGTTAATAAATATTAATTATTAAACAACTTCTGAACATGTTTTTAATATGTTATTGTTTATTTTATATACTCAGCATGAAAAACAATAATTGTAACAAACCCGAGAGAGTATATGAGTATAGTATAGTAGTATTTTTAAATGTTTTTGTAACTCTTTTATTCATTAAGTAATATAAAAAGACTGTACTTTTTGAATAATATATTAAAACAAGAGGAGGCCAGCAGCTACGCCTGCATTTTTTTTTAATTTACCCGTTGTGGCCGATCCCGTGGGAATTTCGGGACATCCCTTCTTATTGCACCCCTACGGGCCCCAAGGAACATACATGCCAAATTTCAGCTTCCTGCGCCCAATAGTTTCGGCTGTAGCGTGTCTGTCGACGAAGATGGTAGAATACCCTATGGTATTATTTATTATGCGACTCTAAGTATGATAACAAAACTGACTTTAAATCCATACTAACTCTCACATTTTTTCACTTAAAAAAAAAACACTAATTATAGGTAAAAAATAAATTAATTTATAAAAACTATAGAATATAGGTATATTATTTTATTTAGTCAGAATACCCCACGGTGAGAAAAAAAAATCATATTTACATCAGTTGTACAAAATTTTTGAATCTCCTCATCTATTACCGTAAACGAATTAGCGCGTACAACACCGCAACTTAAATACTTAGTGTAGCCGCCGAGTTTTTGTGTCAGTTTAAGTGCTGCGCAAATAAATTGCGACGTTAAGTCGTGGGAGCGGGGCCAATAAGGCTTCGTGTTTACTATAGCTGTGCGAGACTGAGCGGTGACTATAGCTGCTTATGAGCGAGAGGATAGGAAAGCAACATAATACCATTGGTGAGCCATGGGAAATGATTGGTTGGCCTGTTGGTCTAGGGGTTGTAGTGATCCTGATTGCCAAGCTTAGGCTAAACAGTCTAGGGTTGTAGTTTAACCCACGACGATGTGACGAATGACAAGCACGACGATTTGTTCTGGGTCTAGGTGCAAATTGTCTATAATATGTAAGTATTTAAATCTCTAAACATTGGACGGTTTCTGCCCACATCAGAAAGTATGTGATTTGATCGAGAATTCATTGGAAGAGTATTTTCTTAGCACACCACTAAGCTGGTTCGTTCATCTCTGGCGTGTGTTCGGACCTCAGACGCAAACACCGCGACGGCGACGTCGCCTTCGAGAAAATGGTTGGATATTCACACAATTAAACGTCAGTCGCGACGGCGGCTTGACGCCTTGCACTGTTTAACTAGTCTACAATTTATTTTAATTTATATACGAGTAGCGCGACCGTGCAGCTGCGTAATTGTCTTGGTGTAGCAAAAAGATGATCTTCTTTTTGTGAGGACTTTTTACAAGTTTTTACAAGGATAGAACAAATGATTTAACAAGGTTGAAGTTTATAATAAAAGGTTCTGGAAATAGAGGAAGGATTTATGTATATTCCTTGATGGATTGTAATTTTGGAAATGAAGGCTGGTAATTTAGAATTACTTGAGTAGTAATAATCAACCGTTGAAAAGATCTAATTAGTCATATGCAAGGAGCGTTTTTTCTTGGCATTAAAATGTCAAAGTTAGTTTGTTTCAGATTGCAGGGCGCTGTTAGCTCAAAAAGACGAGTGTCACGTGTCAGAACCGTGATGAGGGGACCAAATAAAAATGCACGATGAATGAGTATCGTGTTCTGTTCTACTTCGAGTTTCTTGACATGTGGACGTTTTTGTACGAACGGTTATGTGATATTTTTAGAGTTTATTTCAAAATGACTTTTCTAGTCAACATTTAAAGTCGTAGAAGCTTTAATGCAATAAAAATTAATTATATTTGTTATAATTTTACCAGCTGTACGTAGTACTGCTCATAAAACGGATTGAATTATAGTCGATTGCTAATGTATTTTTATATTATTATAAAATTGTGTTCATTTTTCTGTGTTCGTTTCAATATCATCAAATAACTATAGTAAAAGAGTTTTCAATATACGTATTTGGATTTTTAAATTTGATTCCGATGCGATAGGCCTGAATCAATAATGAATCGTAAATTAAATGATATCTTTAACAGAAATAAATCATAAGTCATCTGAGTTTCTAATAATAGGAGTATAAACGAAGATTGATAGCAAGATTTGAATGGTTCTGGCGAAAAGTGGGCGTTAAACTGGCGAAAAGTGGGCGTTAAATATGCCTCTGCCTACCCCTTCGGGGAAACAGGCGTGAGTAAGTGTATGTATGTATGTATTTGAGAGGTTCAATGGCATAAATGATATGGAAGAATTATGGCAGGCTTTTAAAGAAGAGATAGTATGTGTGGCGTCTGAAGTATGTGGTGTGATCAAGAGAAGGGAAATACGAAAGGTTAAGAATACATGGTGGGACAAGAATGTACAATCAGCAGTGTCAGACAAGAAGAAAGCTTGGTCAGATTGGTTGTCCGTCAGAGCAAACGAAAGAATGGGAAAAGCAACGAGTGTGGACATAGATGAAGCGAGAAAGGAGTTTATAAGGTCAAAAAGAATAGTGAAAGAAATGGTTAAAAAGAAAAATAGGAAAAGAAAGATGAGTTTGATAGCAGATTATCTGACGATTTCCAGAGGAACATTAAGTTTTTCTGGAAATCCGTTCGTGCAGTTCAGGAAAAACTCAATCCTCAGAACACACATCTATCAGAGACGAGATTGGAAAGATAGTAAATGGTGAATCGTGCGTGCTGAAGAGATGGAAAGAGTATTTTGAAAGTTTATTTGAAAGAACGGCGATGGAGACACCGATAGCTGAAATGAATGGTAATGATAGCAATGATGAAAGCGTTATTGGCGTGGATGAGATCGTGAAGACACTGGGAAGTGTAACGTAATACTCTATATATCTCGCAGGCGCTAATGCCAGCTTAGCCGCAGAGCGCTTCGCAATATTACCTTATATGGTCATGTTCAGAGCCACAGGCTGTCTGTGACTCATAGATTTATGCCTATATACCCATCTTGGGTGCGCGATCTAAATCGGTCACTTTCTCTACATGAAGCAACGCTGCCGCTACACCTTGTTATCATTCTGTCTTCTACTTCTCTATCTACTGTCCCGCTGGGGGTAAGCATATTCTAGTTGTCTGTTTGCCTTAATGTTCTGTCTGTAGTATCTGTGTCTCCTAAGCATAACAGCCGATCTGGGGACCGCCTGTTCCTGACCGGTTGTTGTGTATTCTCTATGCTGTTTCCAGTTCTCCCTACGGGCTCTCTGCACCTGTCTTCTCCCTACGGGCCACGATTCTCCCTATGAGCTACAATTACAAGCTGCTGGCGCCGTGCCGCTACCAGCCACCGCCACGCATCAGCTCCTGCCTACGAGCCTCCTACAGCCTGGCCACGGACCCCTGAGCCTCACCGCTCGGCCCACATCGGCTGCACCGCCTGAGCCCCCGCTCAGCCTGAACCTCGACCACCGAGCTGCCTACACAACGCGCATCTTGGCCAGCTCGTGGGCGACCCTACAAGCAGTTACCCTGCGAGCGTCGGAGAGCAGCGGATTCTACAGTCCAGCCCTCAGGCCAGTGCTTACCTAGTTCGGTCATACTGTATGTAAGCGGTAGTGAGACATAATAAAGAACCTGTTCAGCCTAGCAGTGTTTCTCTTAAACCCCGACATCCTACCTGAGATCCCCCGTCTCAGGAGTATGAAAGTAGGTAAAGCTGCAGGATATGATAGGATTACAGTCGAAATGCTGAAGGCTGGACAGGGCATCATAGTTGGTCAGTTGCAGCGGTTATATAACTTGTGATGGAGCACCAGCCGAGTACCTAATGACTGGGCCACAGCTGTAGTTGTGCCTCTTTATAAAGGAAAAGGCTCGCAACAAGACTGCAAAAACTATAGAGGCATTAGCCTTCTCAGCATTGTTAGCAAATTGTATGCAAAGGTACTTATTGAAAAAGTTATGGAAGTAACCGACAAGAAAATGTGGGATGTACAAGCGGGATTCCGAAAAGGTATGGAACGTACGGATCAGGATTTTTCCTTGCAAAGCATAGCCGAAAAGCTTTTGGCCAAAGTTCAAAAGGTCTATTGCACATTCGTGGATTTGGAGAAGGCTTACGATAAAGTGGTGAGGAATGAAATGTGGTCGGTGCTGTCAATGAATGGGGTGGACAGCAGCCTCATTCCTCATTTATGAGGATTCTAGAGCTTGTGTGAGGATAAACGGGGCATACACTGACTGGTTTACCATCGAGACAGGTGTTTGACAGGGATGTGTAGCGTCGCCGTGGCTGTTTAACCTCTTCATGGACAGTTGTTTGCAAGATCTAAAACATAGTGACTGCGGATTAAGGATGAATGAGTTACTTGTCAAATGCCTCCTTTATGCTGATGATCAGGTAATACTTGCGTCTTTAGCGGAGGAATTGCAGGAGATGTTAACAATCATGCATGGTGCGTTAGAGAGGAAAGGAATGAAAGTGAATGTAAGTAAAACGAAAGTTATGGTTTTTGAAAAGGAGGAATGCGTTACGGCTTGTAACGTTTTGATCGATGAACAACGAGTGGAGCAAGTGAATGACTTTGTATACTTAGGTACGTTGTTTACAAGAGATGGTAAGAATGAAGAAGATATTGAAAGAAGAGTTAATGCAGGTAATAGAGTGAATGGAGCTCTGAAGGCGTTTATGAATAGAAAACGTGTCAAAACGTGTCCAAAAAGGCACATTTGGCTGTGCATAGAGGGGTATTAGTGCCTACCCTCATGTACGGTAGTGAAAGTTGGGTATGGCAGAAGAGATTTGAAAGTAGAATAAATGCTGTAGAAATGAGAGCACTGAGAAGTATGTGTGGTGTATCTTTGACCGACAGAGTAAAGAATTGTTATAAGAGAGTGTTGTGGGGTAAAATAAGATGTAGTGACAAGCATTGAAAAAGGCATGTTAAGATGGTTTGGGCACATGGAGAGGATGGATGACGATAGACTGACAAATAAGATATATAAGGCAAGTGTGGATGGGACGGGACAAAGGGGAAGACCTGGGCGGACGTTCTCTGTCCAGATTGGAGACATCCTGAAAAAAGGACAAGTCAGAAGTATCCTTAACAGAAGAGCATGCATGAGGAACTTAATGGGAGTGAGTGAAGCAAGAGAGGTATGACAGGATCGTTGCAAACGGCGTTCCGTAGTCTCTGCCTACTCCTCCGGGAAACAGGCGTGAGTCTATGTATGTATGTATGTAAGTACACCATATTAAATTGCTCGTCGTTACACAAGATCTCCGGCCTGTTCTCACTCAGCCGCCAATGTTATCGAACACGACCCGAAACGTCTCACGCCTCTAAGTGGATTTGGAATTTTTCCAAAAATCCCAAATCAAAGAGTAAATTACGCGAGCACTTAAATTACGAAAGCATCGAGGCCGCCAGCTACATTAAAACTTGGAAATGTTCTTAGTAAAGTGTCTTAAGGTTCTACAACTGACTGTTTTACAGAATCGATTAAATACTTCAGAGAAAAAGAGCTGCGTTTATTTTTAGAATTATAAGATAAAAATGTGGGCATTTATATTGCAGCTTTTTTGTTCTAGTTCGGTGTTGAATACTCTGTTTGTTCAGAGCTGAGTGCTTGAAAAAGTGAGGCCATTGTTTTTATGTTACTGAAATTACATCGTGAATTCATACCGGTAGAGCGGAGCTCTTTGTTGAGCGGATTAATAAAAGTGGATTTGTTATATTAGGATTTTTCTGTATGTCACATAATATCAGATTTATATTATGAAAGTCTATGAAGGATAGAAGTTGAAAAATCGTAAGAAAATTTATTGAACTAACTTTTACGCGGCCTTAACGTGGATGTTACATCATAAAATCAAATATAAAAATTTAATTATGAAACAACAATGATTGGTCAAAATGGAGTTTTTTTTACTTAAAGAGTCATATAAGGACCCGATAATTCCAATTTCTTCTAGTTTCATTTTCGCTCAAAGGGGAGGCTAAATCCATAATCAATGTGTAATCTACGCTCTAATTTATCAAATTCGGTTCACAACTTTACACGCGAAAACGGCACTCACTACTACTAAAACACACACTATTTTACCCTTTATATTATTAGCAGGGAAAAAGCACTTTGGATGTAATAGCGTAAGTATATCTGCCTACTTGCTCGAATATTTAAAGTTGTAACGTAAAATTGACGTTTTAATATATTATGTATCGCTATAATAGCGCAACCTTAAGTTGGTTCCATGATTGATTGAAAAAAGAATTTGAATTGAAATTGATTGCAAGTGACGTTTAAGCCTGGCCGCAGACATCCGCTTTTCAGTGCCGCTTTTCAATGGCGGAATTCAGTGAGACTAGCGAGTTTCATTTGTCGACTGTATCAAATGTATTTTGTAAAATAAACATACTAACCACCGCAAACGATAGATTTTGCTTTGATCGGAAAACACGCAAACGTTTCATTCCGTTCCGGACTGAAAAAAATCGGTGCCCGTTTTCGGAGACAGCTTTTCGGGTTCGTAATGTTTTTGGGCTCTCAAAATCATCTATATAATTAAAAATGAGCTTACTGCCTACCGCGAACGTTTGATTTTACTCTGAACAGAAAACATTCCGTGGACTGAAAGAAATGAAAATCAAGCGCGCGCGGAACGGCTCGTGACGTCATAACGGAATTTAGCGCATGCGTACATCTTGTCATGTATCGATATAATATATAGCATTGGTTTGAAGTTTGTTTTGTCAGAATCAAGGAGGAATTATTATAATTGAAAAGTCAGAATCACACGACAATGTATGCGTAGTAGACGTGTATTATAAACTCTTGTCTGGGGACTTCAAATTTACCCAAAAATCACATACAGACAAGAGGATAATATAAGTTATTTTAGCATTTTCGTCAGATCACAATAATGTTTGACGTGAAAGGTTTATATTGGCTACTGAAAACCACTCCTACTTAAACTTTGTCTATCTAAATATATGACTAGCCTGTTGGTCTAGTCAAGTCTAGTGGTTAGTGACCGTGACTTTTACGCCGGAGGCCATGGATCCTAGATAATAATCTTTGTGTGATAGGCACGATGATTTGTTCAGTGTCTGGATATAATTTATCTATAATATGTACCTATATTTCTAGAAGTATATATTTATCAGGTGTCCGTATAGGTTACCTACTATAGGCTCCGCCTCTTTTGGGATCACATGATTTGGCGTAAGTTGTCCAAGAACATTATTATGGAATGTACACAATGCCTATTTCGGTCATACAAAAAAGTTGGTCTGAGACCCATTGAGCAACCAGGTTTTTGATTATTGGTATCGTGTATAAAAGTGGTAGAGGGAATAATATATTATTTATGTCTATATACTCTATGCGCGATGAAAACAATTAAATAACGTAAAACAAATCATACTCCTCAAATTTTATTGTTTGCTTTGAAATTGTATGATTTTATGCATTCACACTCAGACATTAAAGAGCTATGGCAGATTTTTAGTTCAGTGCACTAAAAGCATCTTAAAAACTCATTACAACCAAAATTTATGAAATATTTTAATACGATTTTCTATATTTTAGTCTAATTTAGATAAGGCTAGGTAAAAAAGTATAAAATTAAAAATAGCTATTATGTTAATTGATTGCCGGCTTTTCGTAATGGCCATTTCTTTGGTTTGTCAGAAAGCCACAAGATTGCCAGAGTAAATAATTATTTTTCTAAGATAGAATCATGAATGTTTTTTTATAGATTAAGAGATTTAAATAGTTAATTAATATTAATAATACTATTTTTTTGCTTGTTACGTTTATTTCTATGTGGATTTTAAATAAAGTACAGTATTAATAACTTCTTTCGACATTTAAAGTAAAACTGGGCGCTGGCTTAAAATATGGCCATTCAGAGCTATAAAAAAAATACGACATGACATTTTACATTTCGATTTTTTTCACATCATCTCGCTGTCGCCCGTGCTTCATGCTTTGTGTTTGTTAGTGTTCTGTAGGCATGGGCGTTTTCGGATTTTTCCACAAACCGATACAAATTTGATTTCAGATACTGAAATCGATTTCAAAAACCGATTTTAGAAATCGATTTCTGTAGCGGATGTCAGAGTGACGAGCGTAGTTACTAGTTGCGTAGACAAACGCAAACAATCGAATTCTTATTGTATTGTCATGTCTTGCGTCCATATTTCGCTTGGTTTGCGTGACATATTGAAAAAGAAAATCTCCTAACTACCTAAAACTAAAAGTTAAAAAACTCAGTCACCAAACAAACTAAAATTACACAACACGAATTGTTTCTATTTATTTACACTTTACAATCCTAAACTACTACTACCTAAATCTAATTGTTAAAAAACTAAGTCGCCAAACAAACTAAAATTACACAATATGTTTTTTTTTTCTATTTATTTACACTTTACAATCCTAACCTGACCTGCTAACTACCTAAAACTAATTGTTAAAAAACTCAGTCGCCAAACAAACTAAAATTACACAACACAAATTGTTTCTATTTATTTACACATTACAATCCTAACAACGTAATAATAAAACTTTTTAAATCCTAATATTATAACTTTCACGAAAACCAAATATAGGTACTTAATTATTATTACGCGCGCACCGCACTGCACGTGTCACCTAGGTCAAGTGAACAAATAAACATCGATCAAGTCAAAACTCTCCAAACATAAATCCCTAATAACTATTAAAACTATTTGCAATTTTCAAAACAAACATTAAATAGTTGCAATCTGAATTAGATCTTATCGCCTCGATGTTTAGTTTTATTTTATCTATTCAATCCTTCTGGAATTCATAAAACCGCCTAAATCCAAAACGATTCGCTTGCTTGGCGAGAATAAAATTCGCTTCATCTCTTTCGCTCTTTCAACGGATCAGTAAGTTAGAAAGAAAGGGAAATGAAATTCGCTCTCTCTCATTCTGACTAACTAGGCGTTTGGTAGTGTGAAAGAGAACGAATGAATATGAAAACTATCGAAAACGTAAGTTTTAGATTTACTTTGTAGTTTGGTTGCGCTTGGACCGATTTCGTTTGGTTCGTATTCGATTGTTTGCGTTATCGTGGTATTGTTTTGCGTTTTCTAAAATCGGTTTTCTCATATTGGAATATAGATACGATACGATTTCTGACTACAATCGGATTTCAGTTTCGTTTTGATATATCGGTCTCATGCCTAGTGTTCTGAGTGTTTTCGCTGCTTTTCCCCTGCTTTCAGTATTCTTTTTGACCCGGATTGCCCAAGGACTCTGTTTTCGCTTCTTGTTATATGACTCAAACTGTTTATGGACACTGATATTGCCTCTTTGTGACTTGTGCGTGCTTAAGGATTCCGATACTGCCCTGTTTCTTGGATATTGTTTTGTACCCGGTTTCTACAGCCAAAATGAGTGTTTGTGGTCGTGGCCACGGCAGTTGAAGTCCGTAGGGAACATAATATAGAAACAAGTGAATATAATCTCAGAGGCAGTGATGACGCTATTTTAATAAGAGTTAGAATAAAATCAAAACACAAGTCGGAAACAATATCATGTTTATGTTTTGATTGAAAATATATACCTGGACGAATAGGAATCAGAATCACTGAATATTGCTGTAGTTGCCTCGTTGGTCGGCGTACGCTAGGATGTTGCGCTCATGTAATGATCATCGTTTGGTATTTGGGATGGGCTAGACATCAATAAAATATCTTTGCACCAGCTGCCTGATGAATAATAAAATATTGTAAAATGAAATCTTGTGTTTTTACTATTCACCAAACCTTTTTCATACATTAGGGAACCTGAAACATCTTTTTATCCTTGGTAATCCTATGTAAGTAACACGTTAAGAAACCTTCGTCGGCTCACTATTCTACACGATTGGCCAAAAAAGTAGTGTAAGTATTGTTTTTTTTTTATAATCATAAATCATAATTATTTCATTTATTCATGCACCATGAAATAAAAACACATACATACGGTTATCCGCAATAGGCTTCGTCAAAATGTCACAGAGAATTGCAATATGAAATGTATGTGAGTTTCTTTATTCCGCCATAACTTCTAAATGGCTGAACCGATTTCAGTCAGTGGGCTATTGTTGGAATCCTCACGTGACATAGGCTATATATTTTTTGGGAAATCAGTCGTGTTTTATTTTTCTTTGAAAAAACGTTCAGTATGTAAATAAATAGTCAATATTGATAGCATATGTTTAAAGCTGCATAAGAGCATCTGATTTTAACGACTGATATCTATGTATGTCATGATAACAGACTGGTCTCTCTATGCACAGAGGAGCTTAAGACAAATCCAAGTGGTGCCCACACCTGGGGTTGCTTAACTTGCGTAATCGTTAATATTGTTTACTAGTGGGCATAAATAGTATTATGCAATCGAGCTCCTTCAGTTTTATATACCAATAAATTATTATTTGATACAGCAATATACTAAATAGATGGTTATTAATGACATAACCTATAAAACTTCTAAGCATAATAACTCAAAAACATGGCCTCCTACAGTTGCGATTTTTTTACCTTTAGAATCAGCAATATATATTCTATCAAACAAGGTATATTTCATTTACAGATGCTAAATGCTATATAACATTACGCTATGAGCGACGGGAGCGGAGCAGTAGCCTTAAATAACGCGGGTGTAACCGCGGGCATCCTCTAGTTCTTTATAAATCAGACACTTGTCAGAGTGGTCGTGGACTCGTGGCTGTTTCTAATAAACAGGGTTATGACGCACCGTCGCCATACAAAAATTATAAAACTTATCATAGAATCCACCACAACACCAAATATAGGGCCTAAATAGTGAAATTTTAGTGATTCGGAAATACTAAAGATTGTCATGAGTTTAAATAATGGTAATTCCGTAGGGTATGATGAAATATCTACTCTTGTATTGAAAAAAAGTGCTATGTTTATTGCCCCTGTTTTAACATATTTAATTAACCTATCATTTGAACAAGGTACCTTTCCTGAAATGTTAAAAAAATTCCATTATGAAACCTATTTCTAAAATAGGTGACAAAACTGATATGACTAACTACAGACCAATCACACTCATTCCTATTTTATCCAAAATATTTGAAAAGGCGATGCACTCACGCCTGACTTCGTTTCTAAATAAATTCAATATAATAAAACCTGAACAAAATGGATTTCAACGGGGAAAGTCCACAACTTTAGCAGCTTTCAATTTAATTCATAGAATTGTGTCACTAGCATTGATAAAAAGTTGCCAACAGTGCTTATATTCTTTGATATGACCAAGGCTTTCGATTTCGTATCACATGAAATACTATTACTAAAATTGGAACAGTATGGAATTCGGGGACAAGCATTATCATGGATTGAATCATACCTGAAGAACCGTTTACAAAGGGTAGACATGCCATATATAGGACATGACTCAGCCGCAGATGACATTTCCATAATTTTGACATGCAACAATTTGACTTATCTTAGTGACCAAATAAATGAGACGATCCTTAGCGTGACAAAATGGCTAGAATGTAATAATCTGAATGTAAATTTAAATACGACTAATTATATACTATTTCAAAATATTCGATCAGTAGCTAAGAACCTTAATAATATAAGCATTTGTGAGAAAGATCAGATAACATTTTTGGGAATAACACTAGATAAGAATGTCAATTGGAAACCACACATTGATGCTACATGTACCAAAATAAATAAATTTGTTTATGTCTTAAGTAAGCTCAGGAACACGTCCACAAAAGAGACTACCCTGTTAGCTTATCATGGTTACGTCAGTTCTGTGCTAAGATATGGTTTAATATTGTGGGGTAACTCTCCAGAAGCTAAAAGATGTTTCATAACACAAAAACGATGCATAAGAGCCGTAGTTGGGATTGCTCCAGATGAGTCATGCAAATCCCATTTTAAAAATTTAGGCATACTTACCTTATACTGTATCACAGATTACATGAATTATCCAGATGGAGTCATCTGTCATATTTGTTCGACGCGGAGTGTAGCCGGTCAAATGTCATTGGGTATACAGACGTCACTTCCTCACACTCGCCAGTGTTGCCACCTCAAGAACAGTTCACCTGCTTTGCGGGAAAATTATGAAAAATAAAGTGTGTTACCCTATTAAGCTATTGTTTATTTTTAAATCACAGAATGGAATAGTAATGAATAATTATTATTTATTGTGACAAGTATGTGTTATTGGTGATTATATCATATCTGATTTAAATATTTACTGTTACTATAAAATTAGTAGAGATGTAAGTACTGCACTTTGACCCCGCCCCGGCTACACACTTTATTTTATAAAATGTATAGAAATTTATCTGACACAGACAACTAGTTAAATCAGCCGCTCAATTAAATACCTAGCCACTGAATAAAACGGCGCCGTTCGACTAGCGGTCTGAATTCGACCTTACAGTCAACAACACAGTTTTTACAAACCATAAAGTTTCTTTGTGCTTTCTATTATTTCTATATTTAGGTCTTTGGATTCTAGTGACCAATAAAAAATATACTGAATAAAAAATATATCGTTTTACATACAATTTTCGAAATTGCATATATTGTAGTCCGTGTGGTGACGGATTAAGAATACGGAATGTCACCACCCCATATCATCCCATGGGTGTCGTAAGAGCCGACAGAGGGAGCATATTATGCAGAGAACACCACTGAAAGAGAAGGAAAATTTGATACAAACCCTATGCCAACCCGTTTGGCCAGCGTGGTATAGTAGGCCAATTCCTCCTTTCAAAGGAGAGGCCTAGTCCAGCAGTGGACTGATAAAGTCTAAAGGCTGATTGACTCTGGATAGTCATTAGTCGAAGATATACAACCATTGTAGG
Source organism: Euclidia mi (assembly GCA_944739405.2). NCBI lineage: Eukaryota > Metazoa > Arthropoda > Insecta > Lepidoptera > Erebidae > Euclidia > Euclidia mi. Next base: position 17,250,919 of record OX123197.2, read on the forward strand.
TGGCTGAATAACATAATATATTGTATCAATTTATCGATACATTGAATCAAAATATATCGGAAAAACATCGATATATAGAATTTTAAATATCGATACATCGATATTTTTCAACAAGCTTAGTAGTCGTTTGGCTTCAGTTTGACAAGCGATTGCTCCTTCTGGTATAATTTACCATTTTGTCGTTACATTATACGTCAATTATCATAACAGCTGATTTAAATATTAACTGTTGTAAACATTGAATTGAAATCAACAAAAACAAATTAGGTATATAATTATGTGAGGTACATATTATTATGAAGGTATTTGGGATTGGTAGAAAGGCGATAAGTGAACAATGATTTGATCAACAATATATTACGCTACTAAGTACTAATACAATTAAATAAAATTACCCAAATCGCAATATCATGACGAAAATAATATATGAAATAAAATAGGCAACATTCTATGACCCTTACTCATTATGGGGTAATCGTTGGAGGACACACTGACAACACTCACAAAATGTCGAAGCAATGTTATGATATTTTTGACAATAATTATGAAATATTTTATTAATCAATTATTGAATATTGACTGTGAACTGGCATAAGTCCTATCTCATTTTTTTGCAGATTTCACACTTTAATGCCAATTTATACCATTTAATACTCCACATCGTTGCAAGAAATCCTTACTTAAACACATTTTAATTTAGCGCCAGAATTCGCTTTATTCAACTTGTACTAACTGAAACTCGCAGCGAATGGGAGCATTTCATCCTATCTCGCCAAAAATGTACGGACATGAACGTGATTTCGCGCACTCTTAAAACAAATAACTGTTTTATGTGGATTCATTAGGTTTCGGAGCCCTAAGTTATAGAGAGATATTATTGAGGACTTCTAGAAGCTAAAATTGTAGGTTTTGTTATAAATTTATTATTAATATTTAAGATTTCTACATTAATAATCTGTAAATCGAGATAGTACATGCATGATGCATTGCCATTCAAACTTTTGGCAGATTGGAATTAATCTGAGATAGCACTTCTTGGTTCTATTCAAGTAAGTATAACATCAACAGAAAATACCTTTCATTAGGTTAATCAATACATATACCTACGATGAAATACATGCTTTTAAGTTGCACCATTCCGCTACAAGTGTTATTGACGTATTATTCAAGTATTATCCGTATAATAATGTGCCCGGTAGATGGCAATGGGCTCGCCAACTATTACATAGGGACCGAAACATAACTGGCGAAAAGAGTGTGTGTAATACACCTCTGCCTACCCCTTCGGGTATAAAAGGTTCACGTCTTTTACCCCCTTTAGTTATGTTATCAGCATTTACGGCTTGATGTTCTAGCCCATCGAGTCACACAGGCTTGCTGCTTAGGGATTGCAGGACTATGTTCTAACTACCTACTAACTAGCCAATTGTTTGGTTGGATTCGATAGAGCATTAGAGCATAAATAATAATGGAAATGATTTGTGATTACAAATGATTTATCCGTCTTGATATTAACTGCGAAATGCCTAAATATCGGCGCCTCAATAGACAGAAATCTAAGTCTCTGACCCGCGATATCCGCCGATACAATACCAAATGTGTTCAAGAGGCGATCGAGCGGAACAAAGGCTCTTATGTATTCCGGAGAGATCTGTCTATCGGGCAAAGTCAGCTAACAAAGCTGAAGACGGAGGATGGCAGTGTTGTATCATCCAGACCTCAGTTCTTGGAGGAGATCGAAAGGTTCTATGGAAACTTATACACGACCCCGCAAACACACGCGACCCTAGAGCTAGATCGACCCGACACCATACCGAAAACAACCCGGACGTCAGCATGCACGAGATTAGTGTGGCCCTACAAAAGCTCATAAACAACAAGGCACCGGGTGATGACAGAATTACGACAGAGCTTTTGAAAGCTGGCGGCATACCCGCTTTGGAAATGCTTCGTAAGCTTTTTAATTCCGTCATACACGAGGGTAAAACGCCACAAGAGTGGCTCAGCAGTGTGGTGGTGTGGTGGTCTTCAAAAAGGTCGACAAAACCCTTTTAAAGAATTGCAGACCCATCTCTCTTCTGAGCCACGTCTATAAGCTGTTGTCAAGGTTAATCACGAATCGTCTCGCTTGCAAGCTACACGACTTCCAGCGTTCCGAACAAACCAGTTTCTGAAAAGGCTAATAGTAGGTACCACATACTGAACACATAGAAGCCCGAGGAGTATAACCAGCGCTATGCTTGGCGTTTGTAGACTATGAGAAAGCCTTCGATTCGATCGAAATCTGGGCAGTGCTGCAGTCTCTCCAACGGTGCCAGATCGACTATCGATTCGTTGAAGTGCTGAAGTGTTTGTACGAAAACGCAGTTACGTGTCAGTCCGCTTCCAGGACCAGAGCTCGAAACCTATTCGACTACAGCGAGGGGTGAGGCAGGGAGATATTATATCTCCGAAACAATTCACCGCTGCGCTTATAGAAGTCTTCAAGCTTCTGGACTGGGAAGGACTCGGTATCATCATCAACGGCGAGTACTGTATCACTCATCTTCGACTCGCTGACAATATCGTAGTCATGGTTGAGACCATGGAAGACCTCGGCACACTACTCGGTGGCGTCTGTAGAGTCTCCCAACAAGTAGGTCGAACAAGACGAAAATCATGTATAACGTCCATGTTGTACCTGCTCCTATAGATATCTTCACGTCCGATATCCGGCAGTGTCTCAAGACGAAAGCCTTGACCAGTGTGTGTAGCCAGTGTTGTCACTCAAAGGGCGATGGAAAGAGCTATGCTCGGAGATTCCATGCGAGATCATATCAGAAATGAGGTGATCCGCAGGCGAACCAAAGTCACCGACATAGTTCGCCGAATAGTCAGGCTGAAGTGGCAGTGACAGTTACATAGCCAGAAGAACCGATGGCCGTTGGAGCCAAAAGGTTCTGGAGTGGCGGCCACGCACAGGACGTCGTAGCAGAGGTAGGCCTCCGGCAAGGTGGACTAATAATCTTGTTGGGATCGCCCATAATGTTCCAAGTAAAATGTCCTATGTTTGTTCTTGTGTTGATTTATATTGTCCTATCTCGATTTTATATTGGAAGGAAGCATATAATGTTATTTTTGTTTCTAAATACATGTGCAATAAAAAAATATTAACTACGTTTTTTTTTTAACATACGTAATGTTGTATATATGATGCAAACATGTTATTTCTTCCTCCTCGAAAGTTGTCAAAATTTAGATATTACCGGTTGCCAGTTCACAGTCGTAATGCTACTTACACATAAAATGTGCTCGAATCTTTTTTTAATATGGTTATATTTGGCAGAATTTTACATTTATAAATTATACACGATGGCTTAATAAAATTAAAAGTTTGTATAAGTAATGTGATGTTTTGAATGACGTAACGCCCGGTACGCTCATTTTGAGCATATTCGTTTGGCTTCACTTTGACAAGCGATCGCTCCTTCTGGTATAATTTACAATTCTGTGTACTGTATGTACATCTTAGAAATATCAATCTTCGTCAAAACGCATCCAAACCTTTTCACCAAGGCAAAATATAAATATCCAAGAAACACTAGGAATCCTGACCGGCTGGTTCTTGAGATGATTCCAAAAACAAGTCTATATAAAAATAACTGCAATGCAATGTGTATCCGAATCTACAATAAACTACCAGATTGTTTCAAAGAATTGCCCTTAAATCTTTTTAAGAACCATGTTAAAAAATGGCTATTAGAGAAGGCATATTATTACCTGAAAGAATTCTTTGAGACAAAATAAATATCAGTGTCATGTCACTTTTAGTACATGTACAATGAAAAGTTATAATTAATTATGTATAATCATAGATAAATATAATACTTTACAGTACAGATGCCGCAAGTCGTCCATAAAAATTGGCCACGTTAGATCCTTAATATTATGCCTTTATTTTTATAAGTACTTGTTAATACCGTAAATAATACAACAGATAGCGCTAGCGACGAAAAAATGGGAGTCGATGGTAGCGACATCTTACGTCTCATTTTGTAAGCAATGTTATTTTAAATTAAAAAGAAGAGATGGCGCTATAATAAAAAAGCATTCTGTCTAACATGTAGAAATATTATGATATTTCACCTTGTCACCCAAGTGTGCCTCATTTCAAGATTATAACACGATCAACCGATCTAGTAGGTACCTATTTTACGTATGTACCGGTGGCGTTAAAACATCTAGCGATATTTTTATGACATCGTGTCTTTCCGTTCAAAATTTGGAATGCACTTTGTACACTGTTCCATAAAGCTGATATTTGACATACTTACGTAAGTTTGGTGGCTATGTTACGGTAACATTGAAATGGTGCAGTGATGAATGACCTTGTGAATGCACCTTGGTCTGATGATGAAGCCGGGAAGATGGTTACAGGAACTTCTCAACTACATATTATGATAAACTACTCGTGTTTGGGCTCGTTTGAATTGACTTGACAAAACCTATGACCTTGTGAGGTTGCCTTGGTCTTATGATGAAGCCGGAAGATGGTCACAGGAACTCCTAAACTACACGTGATAAACTAGTAGTGTTTGGGTTGGGCTTGTTTGAATAGACTTGACATAACCTATGACCTTGTGAGGTTGCCTTGGTCTGATGATGAAACCGGAAGGTAGTCACAGGAACTCCTAAACTACACATGATAAACTAGTCGTGTTTGGGCTCGTTTGAATAGACTTGACAAAACCTATGACCTTGTGAGGTTGCCTTGGTCTGATGATGAAGCCGGAAGGTGGTCACAGGAACTCCTAAATTACACATGATAAACTAGTCGTGTTTGGGCTCGTTTGACAAGACTTGACAAAACCTATGACCTTGTGAGGTTGCCTTGGTCTGATGATGAAGCTGGAAGGTGGTCACAGGAACTCCTAAACTACACATGATAAACTAGTCGTGTTTGGGCTCGTTTGACAAGACTTGATAAAACCGACAAAACCTATGACCTTGTGAGGTTGCCTTGGTCTGATGATGAAGCCGGAAGGTGGTCACAGAAACTCCTAAACTACACATGATAAACTATTAGTGTTTGGGCTCGTTTGAATAGATTTGACAAAACCTATGACCTTGTGAGGTTGCCTTGGTCTGATGATGAAGCCGGAAGGTGGTCACAGGAACTCCTAAACTACACATGATAAACTAGTACTGTTTGGGCTCGTTTGACAAGACTTGACAAAACCTATGACCTTGTGTGGTTGCCTTGGTCTAATGATGAAGCCGGAAGGTGTTCACAGGAACTCCTAAACTACACATGATAAACTAGTAGTGTTTGGGCTCGTTTGAATAGATTTGACAAAACCTATGACCTTGTGAGGTTGCCTTGGTCTGATGATGAAGCCGGAAGGTGGTCACAGAAACTCCTAAACTACACATGATAAACTATTAGTGTTTGGGCTCGTTTGAATAGATTTGACAAAATCTATGGACCTTGTGAGGTTGCCTTGGTCTGATGATGAAGCCGGCAGGTGGTCACTGAAACTCCTAAACTACACACGAGAAACTAGTAGTGTTTGGGCTAGTTTGAATAGACTTGACAAAACCTATGACCTTGTGAGGTAGCCTTGGTCTGATGGTCGGTGGTCCCAGGGTCTGTGGTGCATGCTACAGATAATATAATAGGTACATTACTATACTAGGTGGTGCTTTCCTTTGAGTTCTGCTTCGTGAAAATTGATATTCTTTATTTGTATTATTATATTCTTAATTAAATTGGTATTCAGGCGAAATTAATGTAACCTAAAGGGCGAACCCCTGGCGAAGCGAACGTCGAGATTGCAAAAGGGGAATAGGTAGGTAACTATTAAAATGTAGAAATGAAACAACAGTTCATTTTATTTTTTTATTTATGAAACCATGATACCTCGTCAACTAACAAAAAATCTTGCAAAAACGTTGGAATTTTTTCTCTTCAACTTTCACGGGAACGAAGTCGCGCGCAAAAGCTAGTCATTACAATTGGTTTATTAATTCGGCCTTACAAGCAAGTTATGCAAACGTGCAAGTTAGTTATTTAGATAATAGGGTATTACACCATTTTTTGAAAAGTGTCTCAAGATGATCCTATGACTTTAAGAAAGTAGTAGAAAAATTACAAAAAATATATTCAGTTGATAAGTAGTTTTTAAACAACTTTTAAATTCACATTTTAAATGTTCGCGGTTTATCAGACAAAAACGTTGGAAGCCATCTTGCTTACGCAACATATTAGTAAACAACGTATAATGCTTCCATTTTTGACAGTCACGTGGTTTAGTTGTTTAAAATTCTACTAAGTTTATGACGTCATTTGACGTTAATGACATTTGTCATGGCGGCTGCCGTTTTGCGTGATTAAATCACAGATACTAAAACGGAATTCTTTAAAATGGTTTTAAAATTCTATTTATTCATTTTATGAGTTGTAACTAATATATTCCGTATGTTTTCCGGTAATACTATCTTAAATATACGTTTTTATATTTTTTTTCACATGGGGTAAAATACCCTATTAACTCAAATCCAGATGTTGGCAAATTAATATTTTTAAATTGATAAATTAGGTCGTTTTTTATTCCTCCATTAAAGTGGATAAACAGAATTAGATAAAAAACTAAATTTAACTATTATAAAATCATTTATTTTGTAGGATTCGTAATTTTGAAGCTGATTGTAACGATTTTTTTTAAATACTTGCAACACTTTCAAAGTATTTCTTACTTGAATTAAACGTACGCGATCGCGTCTCACGTTTTGCCGATCCACGATCGTAACGGAGTACTTTTACTTTCATGGGATATTATTCCTTACCGCCATACATTTACGGAACTTTGTCGCGCAAAACACTAAAATATTTGCAACACTTTCAAAGTATTTTTTACTTGAACGTACGCGAACACGTTTCGCGTATTATCGACTTACGACCGTAACGTAGTAGGGTAAATACGCTAAATGTCGGCATCCTTACGGTTTTTCTGTTTTGGAATCGGTCTGGCACCATCAATTTGCAACGAAAGGATAGCTTCCGATGCGGTTTTGGATAGTTTGATAAATCTATTTCATGTTTATGGGCACAAGTTTGACATTTCTACTACAAGGAAAAAGTACTAAGGTTTATATGCGTCGAGAACGAAAAATCCCTAAAGTCGGCCATTCACGGGCCATGGTCGGTCGCGTTTTTTCCAAATATCAGCCGGGTATAGGATGTTTTAAATTAAGACGGATAAATATTATTAATATGATTTATTTTGGCAGGAGTCTCACTAAGTATACGTTATTAATCGTATTTGTTTAATAGTAGGTAAAGTATTTTTTTATTTGCACTTAAATAACGTTAGGTAAGTATTACAATTTATAACAAAGTAAACATCAAAATAATTATAATTAGTTCTGGATATCTTTTCAAAAATAATTCATACCATTTTTGGCCCAGAGTATCATTATTGAATATATTTATATTTTTAAGCTACGTAATTAACATGGGTTAAGGTAGCAAGTTCCAAAGAGCAATTTATATCTTATATTTCCATAACATAATAAGCTAATAAAAATGTTTTCAATAATATCATTTCCTACATTTAACCTTAACTCTTTATATTATAAATAAATAAATGTATAATAAATATTTAATTTTGAAAAAATAAGAAGAGTAATCAGCCTGTATAGTTGGGCTCAAATTCGAGGCTGGTCGACATTACGATCTTTAATGTTTCTAAAGCCAGCCTCTATTTTGTGTACATTATTTCTCGAGATTCAACTAATATCACCCCGGCCGGTATTTGGCGATTAAACGTAAAATAGATTTATTTGCCTATATGCGTTGCAAATTCTCTTATTAAGGCAATGGAATTAGTAGAATTGGAAATTATAAAACAGACTGCATTTACTTTTAGGCGGCCACGGCCGAGAATCCGGTTTTAATTCAAAATTGGTATTCTATTGGCGGCCTCCTATTTTCCCTTAAAACAATACGTTAAACATTGAAAAATCTATCTCAAAATATAGTAAAAATCACTAATTACTAATAGTAATGCTTAAAACAATAAAAAAGGAATGTCTGACCGTTCTAATATCAATCCCCGAAGTGTGGGTATTCACAGCAAGTAAGGTACTTTAAATATGAAATTGACGCTTCGAACGGCGCAATCGCTACTGACGCTCAGTGTGCGAAGAGTGTGTAACGTAATCGGAAAGTAACGGTTGTACATATAGATTATGAACTAAGATTGTAATTCGAGTGGCAAATTTGTAACTTCAATACGTTTTAAATGAACGCAAGCCGAAAATGTGCAGACGGCCGAAGTTTGGGGAGGGGCCGACGTATGGCGTGTTTACCCTACAGATACTTTTATGAAATAATATTCCTTACTGCCATACATTTACGGAACTTTATCGCACAAAACACTAAAATACTTGAAAGTATTTTGAGTACTCAGGAATATAAAAATTGCAAGGTTTTGCGCGACAAAGTTCCTTAAATATATGGTAGTAAGGAATAAATTTCCATGAAAGTATTTAGAAAAGTCCATTACCAAATTTTGCGATAAACATCCTTACTCATATTAAGATAAGGTTTATTTTTCAATACAAACTTGCATTACCAGGGCGTCACACGAAGTTTTCTATACTCGAGTGCCCAAAAACTTGCAAGTATATTCATACCTGGTTTTCGAGCCTGGTATTTTTATAGAGACGCACTTGGTGTACTTGGTACGCGATTGTGCAATTGTGCGACTCATGAAGTCATGACTATCGACATAGATAAATTTAATACTATACCTATCGGGAACCAAGCGAATGAGTTCTAGACTTCTAGAGAAGTCGGCTATCAAAGTTTAAAAATGCGTTTTGTTTTTTTCATTAGCTTGATTTACAACATACTCAACATCAACTGTTTATTAGTTGCTATTGTCTGTTCAAGATACCTACGAAAAAAATAAAAGGTAAAAATATACAGTATCATTTATGAATTGAAGGGACAGGCGTATTTTTGTAAAACTAACTACATCTTTCGCTTGGAGTATTTAACTTAAATCTACTTTTGTTGCAAAGGCGACATTAAAAGAACCATTTTATGGTTTGTTTACATTTTATTTTTTCGTATCTTGAACAGACTATAGGTAGGTACCTATAAATGTAAGACGCATATTGATTAACATAATTTATGAAAATTTATTATATGATACTACTACAAACACAGTAAGTTTTTATTATGTATAAAATTTAAATTACACTACTTTTACGTACTTAAATGTAAAAACAAAACGCAATCGCTCGACTAGGTACCTATACAGGTACTTTTTAAAATAAATGCTCATGGCCGTTCATTGGTAAACATAATATCTTACTTTTTCAAATATTTGATGTTTATTTAATAAATATTTATTTATTTTACCATCTACAGATTAATACCAAATTAAATAAAAATAAATATCTACATACGTAAAAGCGCCATCTATGAATGCCGAGTGAAAGTTATCTCATTGTAACGTTTTACTACAAGCTAGTACGTATTTTGGCGACCAGAGCAACGAAGTGCACATCATATTTTTCAAAAATATTCATATTCAATTAGATGTTTCATTTTTTTATTTAATCGTAATAAAGGGATTTTTTAATTAATAAATATCATATTTTAGAACTTTATTTTCTTATTTATCATTTATGCATGAAAGTTATCAATAACAATCGATACTAGTAAAGCCATCTGTTGAGAGAGTTAAGAATGACGGAAAACGTTCTAAGGAATGAGACCCCATGGTATAATGTACACATCATAACAATTTTCCTGTTGTAATTGTTGAAAAAATCAAACACAATTCTTATTATATTATTTTTTTATTAAATATATTACATTGTACTACCAATGATGACATTATATTCTATGTGTAGGACTAATTTATAAATGTAATAAAATGTTAGTATGCATGCATTGTACCTAATAAATTTAAAATTATGTGACATTTCACATGCCACTTGTTGGCTAAATAGAGGATCAAAAATATTCTGTAACACCTGCATGTACTCTATTTAACGTGAAATAAATATCATTTCATTTCATTTCAAATATTTAAAAAATAATGAAAAACTTTATTATAGTTGTCTACCTAAAATTTTCTATATAGACCTCTGACGCATACGTGACAGGTTTTTACGCAGATTATACCCTACTTGCATATTTTTCATAAATAATCTATTTGTTATTAAAAAACCTTTAAAAAGTTTTCAATATCAAAGTAGCAAAATGGTTATGTATTTTAATTAAATGGGGTTATCGTAGTGGGTCTATACTGATTAATAATTATAATACTATACTAACCAACGCACGAAAAAATATCGATACTCTGTGGTATTGAGTATTTTTCCTTTCGATATCCATAATTTTGTACTTGATACTTTGCATTCGATGCTTTTACTCAATAAGTACTTAATGGTAGGTATCGTATCGAATCATTAAGTATAATCATCCATAGCCCGATTTAATCCACTGTTAGATTTATATAGGCCTCTGTTTGATCTTGCCATTTGCAACGCTCGTGTGTCAATCACATCCAGGTATCATTTATTATTTAGGCATTATCTACATATCGCACCTACATCTTACAAATTACCTACTTTAAAAAATGTACCTTACGCCTCATGTTTATGGCAAAGTTATCTTATTATAATATAATTGGTACCCATAGTTGCTAGCATACTGGGCAATAAACCTACTATATTTTTATAAGCATTGGAGTCACACTAGTTTTAGAACGAGTACTTAGACTGGTCCGACTGGAGAAGAATTAACTTCTTTAATATCGACGTAAAATAAGTGAGATCTATCGAAAGTGAACTGACGTAATTGATTGTCTTGTCGTGAAATATAATTATGTGCACATTAGCCCATGTTCTGCGTGACAATCGAGTGCAAAGCGATCCGATTCGTGTCGAACAAATTGTAACCTAAAGCTACGACTGCGTTGACAATAATGTGTTTGACAATTAACGCAACGCGTCGCGCTCGAATGTTACATAGGGTACGGAGTAAGAAAACTACTCGATACTTGAAGTATCGATATCTACTTATAATACTTATATTTTGATACATATACGAGTACGATACTGTTTTTAGATACTGTGTGGGTACTTTGAATTCGATATCGTGTCCCTATAGGATAATAGAGTATCGATATTACCTGTGTAAGGTCCCCATTTTTATTAAAATTAATATCGATTGGAATTTAATAATTTGTAGTCGATTGACTCGTCCGAGTCACATCACTAGGTATCGAAATAATTCAAAATGGCGGTTGGCGAGAGCGGGCATTCCATTCCGGGCGACGGTACTGAACGGACGGTGGCTCTTAGGAAATATTATAATATCTGTACAGTGTAAAGGTGTGTCCGAAATATAAATTGTATTGGAATACAACTGGACTTTTACTACAAATCAGAAGTGGTAAGTACATGCTCAGATTAATTTATATTCGTTTTAGTTCAAATTATGATTTTACGTGTGCGCGTATGGGGGTATTTTGTATTCGTCCTAGTTTTGAACTTTTGTTAGATATATATTGGAATAGAAAACTAGTTACCAGCGTACAATGTAACTACGCAAACAAATTTAAAATTACCCTCTTCATAGTGTAATAATTGTCTAACGGATTATTACTGTCTCGTTGGTCTCGCGGCATAAATTTTCTCGTGGGACATATCCCGGGTTCGATGCCCGGATCGGGCAATGTATTGTTGGGATTTCTTTGGTCTGGTCAAAAGTGAGTATAGCAACATCTAGCTCTGCCTAGCTCTTCGAGGATATAGAAGGGAGACTGTGTATGTATGTAACGGATAATTACGAAAAGAATACTACTTGATTATGGTTAGCTTGTGCCGTGAACGTATGGTCAAGGTCACATTAAGGTGCAACCATGGTCTTGAGGAGAAAGCTCCAAGACCGTCTATTTTAATTATTAAATAAAGTGTATCTTTGGTAGTGGTTCGGAGGACCAGGGTCAAGGTCATGTTAAGGTCAGAAAAGAGTTCTAAGAAATATGCTCCGGGGTTTTATAAAGGGGTATGAATTTTTCATTATTTTTGCGCTAACGCGCACCGTTTTCGAGATACTTAGACGATTTTTTTCAAAAAAAAAAATAATTTACCGTCTATTTAAAAATACAAATTCAAACCGAACTTTTCGTCTCTGAGTTAAAGAAAATGGAGCGAGGCGGGAATGGACCAAGCTGACGCCTGGAGACGCCGGAGCCCGTTGGATCGGGACGCGATAGCGAAGGAGCTGGGCGGGAGTCGACTGCGCAGCGAGGTGGACTGTGGAGGTCGCACTCGCTATCGGAGCCGTGGCCCTGCTCATCGCGGCGTCTGCGGCCGGAGCGTCCGGGACGGGGATCCTTGGTCGGAGAGAGAACGAGAGTAACGAGACGGAGTCGGGCGCTTGGAAGAGGAAATCGGCTTGCAACGGAGTCGTCATCGACCGGGTTCCCGACGGCATGGCTCTCGTCGCGGCGACCGTAATGCGTCGCATATTTGTTATTTATTTAATTATTTGTCATTCACACGTTCATGCAGAAATAGTGCAGTGTTCCACAAAACCGTGTCATCGGTTTGACTGTGAGATCCAGTCTCCGTACAGTAAATTAGAACGTTTACATAGATAAAATTACAATAACTACTTATAGCTAACTTCACTCTTAAATTCTAGCACTTATCTAAGTAATATTGCTTAAGTCTCCTTTTAAATATAGTTTCATCATTTTCGTTCCTTATGTCCTCTGGGAAATTGTTTGGCGGATATGGCAAACGTTTTTAAAGTTCTACCACCGTAATAATTAAACACTCTTGGTACAATATATTTGCCAGAGGCCATCGATCGGGTGTTATGATTATTTGTAACTGGTTCCAAGTTATGCCCAAGACTGCCATGGTTGTTTACAGCCAATAAGTATTTATGTTTTAGGGAAATTGGTAGTATTTTACAAATTTTAAATAATTTTGTGTAGACATTTTTATGCTGATTTCTAGTTTTATTATTGACAAGAAGTTTAAGAAACTTTGTTTGGATTGATTCTAATTTATTTATATATGTTTTGAATGTAAGACCATGGCAATCTAAAGCATACCGAGAATAGACTCCTAGAGTGACTTATATAAGGATTTCAATGTTCCTTTAGGTACTTTAAAGCTTAAATGATAGAATTTTCCAAGTAATACTCTGTTTTACATCTGTTTTAAATTGTATGATGAATACTCTGTTTGTCACAAAGGTAATCTAAATGATGGGACCATGAAAAATGTTCATCTATTTTCATACCTAAGTATTTAAAGCAGTTTACTTTTTCAATAGGTTTACATTGACGGTTTGATAAATTATGAAAGCTTGAATGGTTGTGTGTATACAATACTGGTTCTACTGATGGTCGCAAATATGTATAGTGTGTTATTAGCAGTTTGGTTTTCTCTGACTTGATGACGATGCCGTTATCGTCGCATAGACCGACATCATTGAGACAGGATGAGATGCGGTCTTTTCGAAAGGACAGCCGAGGTGAGCAGCGATGCCGTCTTGAACGGGACGACAAAGAGCTGCATCATGACCCCTCCAGAAGCTTTCGTCTTCAAGTACTCATAGATCTCAGAGTTGCGAGTGGGCCGAGCGGCGCCACTTGTAGTCCTGAGGATGTTATTTTGGGCTCTGGAGGCATTGGATGTTTGATTTGCAGGCTGAGGACCACAGTTGGAATCCATAAGTCCATATGGGTTTTATAACTGAGCTGTAGACTCTGGGTTTGTTACTCAGGGACGGAGCGGATTGTTTACCGAGTAATCACAATAGGTTTTTTTTAAAAACGATAGTTGACTTCGTTCCGTTTATGTTTTACATGCTCCTTCCAGGTCATACGTTGATCCAAGTGGAGGCCCGGGGGCTTCACACATGTAGATTGTGGTAGCGGTACTTGACCGGGATTTGCTGTTGGGCATAGTTTCTTTAGCGGCATGAAACTGATGTGGTGCGATTTGGGGGCACTCGCTCTAATTCGCCATTTTTGCAACCAGCTATAGGTTTGGTCTGGTTGGATTTGTAAGAGCCCCCTGGCTTCATCTGGGTCACTACTAGATGTCAGAAATGCAGCGTCATCCGCAGGCGTCGCAATAATTACGTTTGGGGGCTTGCGGTAGGTCGTGAGTAAATATGTTATACATATCTGGGCCAAGGACCGAGCCTTGAGGCGCTCCTGAATCGCAAGTGTGTGGAGGGGTTCTGGAGCCGCGTTGCTTGACTTGGAGGGTTCTATCCTTTAAATATGATGCCAAAAGAAGGTAGAACGTGTGGGGCAGGGTCCTCTTTATTTTGCACAATAGGCTTTTGTTCCAAACCCGATCGAAAGCATGTTGGACATCGAGAAATGCTGCTGAGCAGTACTCCTTATTTTCGAGACTGTCTTATCTTTTGGTAGACTCTATGCATTTGCAACCTGTGCGGGAGCAGTCCTTAGTTCAGCGATCACCCGGTTGAGTCGTGTTTTGTCTTCTCTATTGCGTGAATGTTGCCACACTCTGCGAAGTCTGCGCTTTTCAGATATCTTGCTGCGGATATCAACCGGAAATAGTTTTCTACGATTGGGTGTTTCTAGAGTGGGAGTATTTTTCCAAGCCGCTACTTGTATCAGGTTGGTAATGTATGGGCACGCGTGGTCAATGTTTTCGGGATTCTTCAGTGGAAGTTTAAGAATTATATTGGATTCCAGAAATTCACGAAAATTACCCTAGTCTGTTTTTGCATTTTACAGGTTCTCATTATAGAGTACACAGTAAATGATTGTTGTGCTTATCATCAGCATCACTAGACTATGGTCCGAGGAGACGTCGAGGCTTGATACTATGTGAACGTAAAGGGGTTGAATATTTTTGGTGATATAAAAGTCCAACAAATCTGGTATCTTGTTGCCGTCTGTGGGCCAGTATGTCGGTTCACCAGTAGATAATAGTATAAGTCGATTGGAATCGACGCTCCTTTTTAGTTCTCGACCTCTTGTAACGGTTACTCGTGATCCCCAGTAGGTGTGCTTAGCATTCCAGACCCCACCATCTATGAAGCGATTCCCCAGAGACTGGAAATATTCTGTGAACATGACTTCTTTTATGCAATGTCGCGGTGGGCAATATGTATATGGCCGAGAGGTTCATATGACCGTAGCCGTCTTCTATGCGCACTGTGGTAGCTTGTAGGTGATTAGTCGCGTACGGCTGCGGTAGGCAGTGTTTTATACTATTTTTAATAACAATCGCAGAACCAGCATGAGCTCCGCCATTCGGGTGGCAGGTGAAATACACGCTATATCCGGTGATGCAAATTCAGCTTAGATTCGATTGTTTGTATGTGCTTCGGATATAAGGCATGCATCAAGTTTGTTGGAGTGGAGGAATGCTTCAAGTTCATGAGAGTTAGGTGCAAGGCCATTAATGTTCCACGTTGCAAGGTTTAGAGAAGTAATTTGTTGTTCTATAATGAGAGTTGTGATACGGTCCAACATGGAGCACATTTGTTGAATTAGGAGATCGATCGTCTCACTTTGTTTTATGAGTATGCTTTCAAGAGTCAGATTTCGTTGATTGTCAGTAATATCAGTGGTGTTATCAGGAGCTGGTGTAAATTTTGACTGCGTTACGGTCTCGGCGGCTACCACACCTGCATGGGATCTCTGTTGTAGTTCACAATCTTTGGTGGTTGTTGTCTTGGTGGAGGTTTTTAATGACTAAGCGGTAGCTTTTATTGTCCTTTGGGGTGAATAGCCGATAGCCCATTTGACCGGATAATAGTTATTTTTTTGGGGGCACGTGTAGGGTGGGTCTAGGAAAGGATGGTAGTTCCTACTGACGCGAATAACTTCGCCCCCCTCCCAAAAATTATTAATTTAAAATAATATTAATGTACCTAGGTATTAATGGTACAGTCCACAGCTGTATTGTTACAGGCTTATTTTTGTAGCAGTGATAAAACAGCCTATCATTATAATTTATATTAATTCCTTGTGTATATTATGTCGCTATGATAATATGTTGTTAACTTGTGCTAAAAATTAAATGGTTAGTAATAGTGGTGTTTTACACATGTTGCGCTAACTATTGTATGAGCTGATATATTGCACTGTTGGTTGTAAAACCGTATTAACTAAATTACGATACAATTGTTAATATAGCCATGATTTTATTTATTAAAGGTCTATTTTGTTATGTGAAAATTCTGGTCAGAATTGGATGGGTTGACCAGAATTATAAGCTATTATAAGCAGTGTAGCAGTTCCTGCTAGAATTGGATGGGTTAGCAGGAACTGCATGTTGGTATTGTTGGTAAATGTCAATCTTGCTAGAATTGGATGGGTTAGCAAGCATTGCATTTATAACACGTAGGCATTGTTGGTAAATGTCATTTATAACATGGAATTGTTGGTAAATGGCATTTATAACATGTAGGTATTGTTGGTAAATGTCAATCTTGTTAGAATTGGATGGGTTAGCAAGCATTGCATTTATAACACGTAGGTATTGTTGGTAAATGTCAATCTTGCTAGAATTGGATGGGTTAGCAAGCATTGCATTTATAACACGTAGGTATTGTTGGTAAATGTCAATCTTGCTAGAATTGGATGGGTTAGCAAGCATTGCATTTATAACACGTAGGTATTGTTGGTAAATGTCAATCTTGCTAGAATTGGATGGGTTAGCAAGCATTGCATTTATAACACGTAGTATTGTTGGTAAATGTCAATCTTGCTAGAATTGGATGGGTTAGCAAGCATTGCATTTATAACATGTCTAAGCTTTTATAAGCGATTTATAAAATGTATTGGTCAGAATTGGATAGGTTGACCAGGATTGTAAGCTTTTACAAGCGATTTGTAAAATGTATTGGTCAGAATTAATGGGTTGACCAGGATTGTAAGCTTTTATAAGCGATTTATAAAATGTATTGGTCAGAAATGATGGGTTGATCAGGATTGTAAGCTTTTATAAGCGATTAATAAAATGTATTGGTCAGAATTGGATGGGTTGACCAGGATTGTAAGCTTTTATAAGCGGTTTATAAAATGTATTGGTGAGAATTGGATGGGTTTACAGGATTCTTTAATGTGATTGTAAGTGCCCCCTCTCGCCGAGTGTAAGGTTTATGTTAAGTTTGCTTGATTGCGTGTATGGGGACATACACGAGGTCAGGATGGACGAGTGTAAGGTCCCTATTTTTATTAAAATTAATATCGATTGGAATTTAATAATTTGTAGTCGATTGACTCGTCCGAGTCACATCACTATCGAGAGCGGGCATTCCATTCCGGGCGACGGTACTGAACGGACGGTGGCTCTTAGGAAATATTATAATATCTGTACAGTGTAAAGGTGTGTCCGAAATATAAATTGTATTGGAATACAACTTTCAGTCAGGGTGTGCTTCCGCTCTACTGATCTGTCCGATCGTAGAGAAGAGGCATTCGGGTTTGCGCTCCCGGCTTGCTCGAGCTGTCGCAATCACTACCAATATCCCTTCCGTGATTGTGGCATCCTTTGTTACCTTTGACATCCTTTCCCAAACACCAACCTCCTTTAACATTCCCCTATCCTATCCTGTATTTCCCTTCCTTTCCTTATCCGTAGTAGAGGTGAAGAAGATGGCGCAATGGCTTTAAGGGGATTAAATATTACTCTACCCCAGGAGGGTACCGGTTCTACCGTAGAATCCCTCTCTGAGCATTGTGGCTCAGACTGCCCCATCGTATCTGGGGGGGGGGGGCAAAATTCTCAACGGCGACGCGCTTTGCCACACGTCACGTTTTGTCTCCCCGTCCAACAGAGGCAAAAAGAGGACTAGGGAATGCCTGTTTGCAACGGTGAATGTTTGTGGAGGAGTGGATAGTAAGATCGATGAATTGTGTGATACGATGGATGTAAGGAAAATTGATATACTGGGGGTGAGTGAAACAAAGAAGAAAGGTTGCTCAACAACTACTCATGGCCAATATCGTGCATACTGGTCTGGAGTTGTTGAGTCTGAAAGGGCTAGCCGAGGAGTTGGAATGATTCTGTCAGATAGAATGAATGAGTGTGTGAAAGAATATGAATATGTCAACTCCAGGCTTCTTTGGATGCGATTAAAGATTGGCTTAATGAAAGTTTTTGTTGTATGTGTTTATGCTCCGGACATGTCCAAACCATTGAATGTCAGAGAGGAATTCTGGGACAAGGTCAGAGATGTGCTTGCTAGGTGTGAGAATAATGAAAGAATAATTATGTTAGGCGACTTTAATGGCTGGGTAGGTGTGTCTCGTGATGGATGTGAAAGGGTTCTAGGGCGATTTGGTGATGAGAGAGTGAATGAAAATGGTGAGTGTTTGCTGGACATTTGTATGGAGAGAAAACTTGTTGTGACTAACACTTTGTTTAGTCACAAGATGATTCATATGTATACATGGCAAAGGCAGACAGAACGAAGCATGTTAGATTTTGTTGTGGTAGATGAACGCTTAAAAGGAAAAGTGAAAGATACCAGAGTGTACCGAGGCTTGAATGTGGGTACTGACCATTTTTTGGTAGTTAGTCGTATAGCGGGACTAACAACTAAATGGCGCCATCGGCCTCGCATACACTCGCCTGCCATAGAAAGAGTGAAAGTTGAAAGATTGGCAGAAGAGGATATACGCGATCAGTATAAAGAGATATTGGAAGTGAGGTTAAAAGATTTGTTTGAGAAAGAAGAGTGCGAAATAGAAGAATTTTGGAAAGAGTTTAAGAATGGAATGATTGAGACAGCCACTCAAGTATGTGGCGTAAGCAAGAGGAAGAACGTTAAGAAAATTTGTAATGAATGGTGGGATCAAGAAGTAAGCGGTGTGGTTGCGGAAAAGCGCAAAGCTTGGATGGACTTGCTGGCCTTAAGAGCCAACAAAAGAGTACAAGGTGGTGTGAATGACAATGAAAGTATTGTAAAAGAAAAGTATGACAGGTTGAAATATAAAGTAAAAGAGATAGTGAGAAGAAAGAAAGAAGAATGCAAGGATAAATTTGATAGAAAATTTGCCCAACATTTTCGGGCCAATATCAAATTATTCTGGCACTTGGTCAGAACAGCCCGAGGCAAATCAGAGGTTTTGAAAGTTGGTGTGATGAGGGATATAAATGGAAGTATTATTAGAGAGCATGGGGAAGTTCTGAATCAGTGGAAGGTATATTTTGAGAATTTGTTTGAACGAGGAGGGAGCGACAATAGGAATATAGTAACGAATGAGGCAGATAATTGTGAAAGTGGGATAAGTATGGAAGAGATACTATATGCATTGAAAAGTATGAAGGTGGGTAAAGCTGCGGGATATGACAGGGTATCTGCTGAAATCTCAAGGTAGGCGAAGGCGTCACTGCAAGCCTGCTGTATCTACTGTTAAATAAATGTTGGCGGTCCGGTCGTGTACCAGGTGACTGGAACAAAGCCGTTATTGTGCCACTGTACAAGGGCAAAGGGTCACAGCAGGAATGCAAAAATTATCGCGGTATCAGCCTCCTGAGTGTTGTTGGCAAATTGTATGCAAAGATACTGATTGAAAGAGTGATTTCTGAAACGGACAGTAAAATTTGGGATGTGCAAGCGGGATTCAGAAAGGGAATGGGATGTACGGATCAAGTCTTTTCCTTAAGGTGCATTGCAGAGAAAATCTTAAGTAAACACCAGAAGGTTTTCTGCGCCTTTATTGACCTGGAAAAGGCTTACGATCGAGTGGTGAGGGATGAACTTTGGTCAACACTTTCTGTGTATGGAGTGAGCAGCAGTCTGATACGGGCACTTGAATCCTTATATAGGGATTCAAGTGCCTGTGTCAGAATAAACGGGGCCTACACGGACTGTTTTAACATTGATCGTGGTGTTAGACAGGGATGTGTAGCGTCTCCTTGGCTGTTTAATCTGTTCATGGACAGTTGTTTGACCGATCTGAAAGAGTCTGAATGTGGATTAAGAATGGGTGGGTCAGTGTTTAAGACCCTGCTATACGCTGACGATCAGGTTCTATTTGCATCGTCAGCGTTGGATTTGCAGCAGATGGTCACCACGATGAATGAAGCGTGTAAGAAGAAAGGTATGAAAGTGAATGTTAACAAAACCAAAGTCATGGTCATAGAGAGGGATGATAGTGTAACTGAATGTGACGTAATGATAGGAGATGAAAAAGTGGAGCAAGTGAACGAGTTTGTATATTTAGGTTCTTTGTTTACGAGAGATGGAAAATGTGAGGGAGATATTGAAAGGAGAGTGAAAGCAGGAAATTGTGTGAATGGCGCCTTACAGTCCATCATCAGCAATGATATTATCCCAAACCAAGCTCGCCTTGCTATACTGCAGGGAGTTTTCGCGCCAACACTGATGTATGGTAGTGAATCATGGGTATGGCAGAAGAAGCATGAAAGTAGAATCAATGCTGTGGAGATGAGAGCTTTAAGGAGTATGTGCGGAGTAAGGCTGATTGATAAAGTGAAAAACAGTGTGATACGAGAGAAGTGTGGTCTAAAAGAAGATGTAGTGACAAAGGTTGAAAAAGGAATGTTGCGTTGGTTTGGATATTTGGAACGGATGGATGAAAGAAGGAATACGAAAGGAGTGTATCGTGCGAGAATGAATGGAAATGTCGGTAGGGGACGCCCTAGGCGGACGTACGCCGACCAAATAGGTGACGTACTGAAAAAGGGCCAAATTAAAAGTACCCATAACCGACGCGCATGCATGATGAGGTTAATGAATGTCGAGGAAGCGAAAGAAGTATGTTTGAACCGAAGCATGTGGCGTTCAATAGTCTCTGCCTACCCCAATGGGAGACAGGCGTGACGATATAGATAGATAGATAGAATACAACTGGGGTTTTACTACACCTGCATATGGTGAATCATGAAATTGCCTCTATCCGGCGATCCGAATTATCATACGATACGGTAGGTATACTACACACTCCATAAATATCCTGATCCTTGATCGAGATCCAAAATGTAGTAGCTCATTTTTATTATGTATTATCTAAAGGTGCTGTATTTGCTATTATAGGTGGATTTTTTCTTTGATATCCGCTTCTCACAGGATACAGAACAATCACTACAAGAGTCAACGTCTTGCGATGATATTTTTAAATTTTTGTGCAAAGCTCAGCACTGAAGCTTTGTCTGTACTGGCAGGTGTACTTTCGGTTGGTCTTGAGGTCCAAAAACGTGCATCAATGTTTTATACCATACGAGACAGCATGGGTTCAAATTTCCCAGCACCTCGTGATAGAAGTTAACTGCTTAGGTTGTTCAACCAGCACGCCAATGTCTACGTAGGCCTCCTCGACGAATAGCAGTTTTGTTGGAATACATAAACCAAGGGCAGTCACCTTTACCGATTCTTTCCAGACGTTCGTGAGCGGCTGGCCGGACCTGGTTAGGGGGGATTACTGTGTTGCTCAATTTCATACGAGGCATGGTAATTTTTGGAGTAAAATGCTTTAGTTATTATTTAGTTTATTCACCATTTTGCCAATGTTCAAACCAGTGGCGTAGCGTGGGTTTTTGCCGCCCGGGCCCGATCGGAAATTTGCCGCCCCCTTTTCTTTTAGGTACCCCACTTACCCACTACATCTGCCAGAAGTGTAACGTTTTTCGGGTGTAGGTATGTTTGTATGTTCATTAGTTTGGCTTTATGCCCCAAACAGCTTGATGAAAGGAAAATCCGGCGGCTCTGAGCAGTATTTATATGTCGCGCAGGGTCGCGGCCGTTTCTCGGCTGCAATATATGTATAGCTTAGTCTAGGTTTTGACGGCTTGTAGGATTTTCGTGAATAAAATTTGTATGGGTTTTAATTTTAATCAATTAAAAAAATAGATCCATCATCACAGAATGCTTTGTGTTACTTTTACATTCTTCTACGGGATATAATATACCCTTGTAGATTTTGTAGAGTACCTACATCCGTGAACAGCTTGTAGCAGTGCCGAAATATCGGTTACCCAAAACAAAGGTTCGTGGTAAAATAATACACCTGAAAGGGAAATGTAAAAACTATCGTAATGACCAAGAATGTTTTAAGTAATATGGTCCCGCCTGGCCTCGCTCTGGTCGACATCCGGGATGTCTTCGGTGTAGTGGCGCATCAGTGAGGCTCTGTGTGTCTGTGGTCGTGACTGCCGTGAGGGCTAGGCCCAATTGGTCTGTTTTCGCGCGTATACAATTGTGGATAAAAACTTTCTAACTTGTTTATACGGCATTTACCGACTCCTTGTTCTCGCAAAAATAAGGAGTTGAGAGGCGAAATCTGTAAGTTTGTGGACAAATATCAAAAGTATATCTTGCCTTCATTATTAAAATAAAAATATCATCATCGGCCTTTAACAGTCCACTGCTGGACTAGGCTTTTCCTTTGAAAGGAGGAATTGGCCTACTATACCACGCTGGCCAAACGGGTTGGTATGGGGTTTGTATCAAGTTTTCCTTCTCTTACAGTGCTGTTATCTGCATAATATGCTCCCTCTGTCGGCTCTTACGACACCTATGTGATGATATGGGGTGGTGACATTCAGTATCCTTAATCCATCACACGGATTGAGATTTGAATAAAAATATAAATAAATTTATATCCTTTGAAACAAATCTTTTGGTTTAGCGCTCACCAAAGGAGTAGCGGCGAAGAGAATAATTGAGAAACATTTTAAATTCGACTAAAATGCATTATAATACATACGACCGACGATATGACGAATTTTGGTACAAAGTAATATGACGACGGCGAGCGACTCGAAGCGCGGTCAAGAACATGTATGTTTTTTTCTCTAACAAATTGACAAATTCGGAAACAAAACATTAAAGTCAGCTGTGATTTTCTTTCCCAAAAAATATAATGTCATGCTTCGCTTTGTTTAGAAAAAGCGCAACGATATAGCATGAGTGTTGACACGAACACATTTAATGAATGTAAATGTATCATGGGTGACATGAATCGTAGCTTAAGTCTCGCCAAACCATTAAAGCCTGATATATCAAGCGAATGGCATGGCAAAACTGCGCAACTATAGCAATATCCGTTCATAAGTTTCTTAGGAATCTGTAGATATTTGAGACCTTGTGACTAGGCTTAACCAGTACTTGCGCACTTAGCTCTGAGTGATAGACTATAATATATATAACTGGTGTTGGAATTACCGCTAAACCACCCGGAGATCTCCGAAATGATCTAGCGATTCTACAGTGTGAGACAAAAACCTGTCTATCTACGGAATTCAATATTCGATCTATAGATAGATCTGTAGATTTTAGATTCGTTTTTGACATAAGCTCCATACAAAATATGTGAACCACGAAACTCGAATCTCTAAATCACTGTATGGATCGAATATTGAAAATGGCGACATATGGCCACGAAAGACTGTAGAATTTCGATGTAAATACCACAAGCGGTCACCCATTCAATTGGCGACTTGTGTGTTGCAAATTAATTACGAACGGCTAGTTAAGTCACATTGCGAACGCGTGCAATTATATACCTTATGGGATTGAGGTAACATACTAGAGTGAAAATGTCCTACAATGGACGTTCAAAATAGCGTGGCGACCAGCAAAGATAGCCGACGTAGCTTTGAAACCAATAAGCACCTTAGGAAAAACCTATATTCATCTCTTAAACCATATTTTCTTAAACACAAGTTACTAACACTTCCATGTTTATATATCTATGAGGTTGTATCATTTGTGAAAGGTAGCCCGCAATTATTTCCAAGCCTTTCGGATGTCATTGTGAGAAATAGACGCAAAAATAATCTCTGCATACGCAGAGCTAATACGACTCTAATGTGGAACAGTATATTTTGTTTAGCACCTAAATTATATAATAAACTTCCAGATGCATATAAACATTTAAACAAGAATAAGTTTAAGAGTAAAGTAAAGGATCTGTTACATAAAAAATGTTATTACTCTATTAAAGAATTCTTAGATGACTCCTTAAAACTAGTAAATAAGGCGTTTGATTTGTAAAAGTATTTTAAAAGTTCCTAATATTGTTGTTATTGTTATTGTTTGTATAGTATATTTCATTTGCTCATTTATATTTCTTTTAAAATTTGGACGCCACTTGTGGCCGAATATGACGATACTATAACATGTTTTACTTGTTTATACTAAGACCACCATATGTACCATATTCAACCAAATAAACGTATTTGATTTGATTTGATTTGATTCACTTATTCAAAAATGACGTTCCAAACCGTAAATTTAAATGAGATAACAACTGAACGTCAATCGTGTAATGCAATGTTCTCCAGTTGTAAAAATGTTTTTCCCCGAAAACGTAACGGAGAGAAGAATCATCCATACATGCTTACTGAAATAAATGAATCCTAAAAACAAAACACACCTTTTTGAACAGTTGTGTAAAAATTGGTATCGAATTGTGTAGAAATTGAAATAAACAAAGTAAATATTCTAAATAAGAAGGAATAATAAGGCATTGTGTTGTTGATCGTCGATTGCTCTTTAAAAATAAAGGAATTCTATAAGACAAAACCGGTACAAAGATAAATTAAAATAAAGGGTGTCTCAGTAAGAGTGCACCCTCTAAAATTGGAAGTTTTTGTTTCATGCACATGGCAACTCTGAAATTTGACAGCTGTCACCTCTGTTTATTCCGATTATTCAAAATGGAGCGCTTTTCGAAAGAACAACGCGTTATTATTGTGAAAACTTATTACAAAGCTGGGGAAAGCTCCGCTGAAACCGCTCGCAACGTTCGCCAAATTTTCAGCCGAGAAAGTGCACCTAATGTGTCAACCATTCGAAGAGTGGTCAAAAAATTTGAAGAAACTAGTTCAATTATGGATAATAGGAATCCTATGCGTCAACGTACCGGTCGGTCTCTTGAAAACATTGCTGCAGTAAACGAGAGTGTCGCCAAAAACCCGAAAACATCAATTCGACATCGTTCTCAACATCTTCAAATTTCACGAAGCACTACGCAGAGAATTTTTACTAAAGACCTCCACCTTTATGGATTCAGTTAACTCAGGAGCTCAAACCAGTAGACCATGGAAAGCGCCGGCAATTCGTTCAATGGGTAATGGAGCAAAGTGAAGTCGAAGCCAATTTTTCGGAAAAAGTCATTTTTTCCGATGAAGCACACAAAATTGTCGAATTTAGGACGCAGAAAATCCTCATGCAATCCATGAGAAACAGATGCACCCACAACGAGTAACTGTCTGGTGCGGATTTTGGTCAGGCGGCGTGCTTGGACGTTACTTTTTTGAAAATGAGGCCGAATTTGCAGTGACTGTGAACGGCATTCGTTACAGGAATATGATAACGGACTTTTTGTGACCTCAACTGGACGGCATGAATCTGGACAACATGTGGTTTCAGCAGGACGACGCAACTTGCCACACCGCGCGTGAAACAATCGACTTATTGCAGCAACGATATCCAGAACACATTATCTCACGAAATTCTGATATTAACTGGCTACCACGACCGTGCGATTTAACGCCGTGCGATTTTTTCTTTGGAGTTTTGTGAAATCACGGGTTTATGCGAATAAACCCGAAACAATTCCTGAGGTCAAATCGGAAATCCAACGCGTCATCGGTGAGATATAGCCACATCTTTGTGCAAAAGTCATGGCAAATTTCATGAAAAGAGTAATGACCTGTCATCAGAGCCGTGGGAGTCATTTGCTGGATATATTATTTCATACTTAATCGGAACATGTCTTCTTTACAATACAATAAAAATATCATAACTCTGTCATAAAATACTTGTTTTTATTTTAAAATAAAAAAGTGCACTCTTACTGAGACACCCTTGAATTATTCATTGATTGGTTTTATAGGAGGAATAAGTTTTAGTAAGAAACTAGAAATGAGTCCTATAATTCCGGTAGTCAAATAACAACGTTCATCACATTACGAAACTCCCGTAAAAGTGGGAAAGTCAAAATTTTATTTATTGACAACACCGTAAGTTCAATGATTTTTTGCGATTTTTATTATTATTTACAATACAATGTCGTGATAAACAATTAACTTGAGTGTGAAATAAAATATCCTGGCTCTTTATTAAAGTGAATTGTAATATTTAATAAAAGGGTAGATACGCAGTGAAATAAATATTTCACTGAGTATCTACCCTTTTTACGATCGTTTTGTTTTCGTGTCGACAAATTTGACACTTAAGGACAATGTGATAATATTAGGTCCACGGACACATAACACATGACAACAAATATATGCGCTCTTTGCTAATCTAGTTGTTATACAAATCAATGCCTTATGGTGCATCCACACCGCAGACATGCAACATTTAATAACATTATTGAATGTTGTGAACTTTTAGCGATATCTCAAATACTCTAGGTGTGGTACGGTGTAGAGCTTCCTATTAAGACACATGTAAATCTAAAACTTAATTAGTTAGTTAAAATTGGTGTAACAAAAGATATGTTTTTACTATGACAAAGATATGTTATTTATTATCTACTGTTTTAATTAATATTGTAATATTAGATGTCGAAGAATCGCGTTTTTCGTTTGCTCCGCTATAGTTCTTTTCTGTAAGGTAATATTCAGTGAGATGGATCGTTATTCAACTTATTTCTTTGTAGGCGTTGCCCAAACTAATTAACGTCTGCTGTCGTTTATCAACTTAAATGTCAGATATAAAAGTTGTTTGTTGTAATTTTTATTATATTACTTAATATCTGCTGGCTCTCTCACGGCGGAGAGTAAATGGATCAGCACAATCAGCAACTATTAGAATCATAAAATAACATCAGTTTAGTTACTTTTGGCTTTTCAAACAAAGTATAGAAGTTCAAACACCTCCTGCTTTCATTTGTCCACTTCCTTTTATTCCGCTATGGTTTGTTTCGGCAAAAAACAACACAAAAATCACTTAGTTAAAGGAGTGACGTCACGGATGTCAAACTAGTGCATTGACCTTTGATAGTTGTTTTTGTTTTAACAATAAAATAAGTTGTTTAAGTGAACTATTTTATTACAGAAAATTTACAATTTGTGTGAATCTTTCAGTGAAACGTTATACAGTGCTAAAGTTGCGTATAAAAGGAGAATAAAGAAAAATAAAACTCGTATGACTAAAATTAACTAAAAACTACCTTAAACTATAAAAAAGTGAACAAAGTATTTACATATAAACAGAATACGGACAAAAAAGTGGCCTAAACGTATGTACAGTTGTCTTAGTTTATTGTGATCGCAATAGTAGTGTTCTGATACCACTCACACTCCCATAAAACACCATAACGTCATTATTATCAGTACAGCGCTATCTATTGATCCTCCGAGGTACTTCTGAGCTTTATCGATTGCTACGCTACTTCACCGTTCGATATGCCACCAACAAAGTGTGTTGCTTGTGCGAGGTTTTTGTCTCCGCAGGATTCCGCAAGATGTCGTGCATGCAAAGGGACATTTCACCGAGCTTGCGGGGCCATATCGCCCACTGGTAACGTACCACCTAATTGGTCTTGCCCGGAATGCAAAAGGAAGGAAGGTGGTCAGCAGAGGCCCTCTGAGGAGGTAACAGGAAAGTACGATAGCTTCGATAGCACTAAGGACATGAGTCCAAACATGTCCAGATGGATCAATGAGGAGATGCGAAGAGTATTGAAGGAGGAGCTGCGTACTGAATTTCAAAATATGCGTGCTGATTATCAGGCCGAGTTTCAGGGGTTACGAGCCGAAATAATTAAGCTTCAAGCCGACAAGGACAAGCTTATAGAAAGGGTTGGCATACTCGAGAACCAACTAAAAATTTCGTCTGAAGTTGCCGAGGATGTAGCTCAATTGAAAAGTGAGATTAACGAGCGAGACCAGCAGCTTTTGAGCAATGATATAGATATCAGTAATCTCCCAGAAACGGCCAACGAAAATCTATCTCACATCGTGAAACTCATAGCAACAAAATTAAATGTTGCTCTGGCGGACTACGATATCATCAGCGCGCACCGCGTCGGCGCTAGACATCTGAACGCGACGAGCAGCGCGGGACCTGTGGAGACTCGCGCGCGTACGGTGGTCGTGCGGTTTGCGAGGCATGATGTACGCAACGAGTTTATACGATGTGCGCGGGTTCGGCGGGGAGCGGACACATCGGACCTGGGAATTAATAAGCCAACAACAAGATTTTACATCAACACAAGGCTTACAAAAATAAATCGCCAAATGTATTAGCCTATTTGAATTTGACTAACAATGCCGCGAAATAAAATAATCAAGTTTGGTCTGCTAAATGCGGGGTCATTGGCAACGAATCATGACGAATTCATCATAGCGATGGACACCCACTCTGTTGATATCATGGCGATTAACGAGACATGGTTGCGCAGGGGGGAAGAAGGGCGAGCACCTGTCGTACCAGGCTATCAGTTGCGTCATATTGCGCGTTCGGAAACAATTCGCGATGGTCGAGGTGGAGGTGTCGCATTCTACATAAAAAATGGCATGGCTATCCGTGTAAAGTCACACCCGCAGCACGCTCAAGTTGAGGAAATGTGGATGTCAATTAAGACCAATTCAAAAACATTATTAATTGGCACTGCATACCGGCCACTATGGTTAGACGTCAACATATTTCTCGACGCTATTTCGGAGAGTATTTGTGTATTATCGCCATTCGACAACATGATACTACTGGGAGATTTCAATATTAACTTATTTGATACAAATAACTATAAAACAAAGCAACTCACCGCATTCTTAAACTATACTAATTTGAATCAAATAGTAACAACGGCTACACACTTTGTTGGTAACAGTGCAACGTTAATTGATGTGGTCTGCACTGACGCACAGTGCCGGGGGGTCTCTGTAGATCATATACCAGAGCTCGGTCATCATTCTTTCGTCTCATGTGAGGTTTTATTTAAAAAAGAAAACCCTGTAAAGAGATATGCTACTTTCAGACCGTTTAAGGATATAATACCAGAATACTTTAATAAGGATCTGAATGAGATCCCGTGGGAGGAAATTTGTCAGTTAAGTGACGTTAACGAAATGGTTGACTATTTTAACTATTACATAAATACCCTATTTAACCTCCATGCACCTTATAAAACCATATTATTTAAGGGTCCACCAACACCTTGGATCACAGACAATATTAGACTGATGTTTAAATTAAGGAACGAAGCTCATAGTAGATATCGTCAATCCCAACTCGAAGTACACAAGCGATACTATATAGATCTTAAACATCAAACAGCACTGGCGTTATACAATGAAAAAAAGACTTTTTTCAATAAGTATGTAAATGAAAACCAAAACAATTCAAAATTATTATGGTACAATTTAAAAAAACATGTACTTCCATCAAGCACAGACGATGGCATGCTTGGTGGGCAATTTGAGGATCCTGAAGGTTTGAATGTGGCATTCTTGGATGTTCCAGGGGAACCCGACGTTAGCATCTCGCAACTTACATATTTCGAGTTTAATCGATATAGTACAGCAACTTTCTCTTTGCAACCCACAAACAGCCAAACGGTTCATAAAATAATTAAGGACATTAATACCAATGCGCGGGGAATAGATGACATCTCTAAAGAGATGATATCCTTGACCTTGCCACAATCGCTTACCGCCATTACAGACATCATAAATAAGTCCATCAACTCATACTCATTTCCCAGATTATGGCGGAGTGCTATTGTTAGACCAATTGCAAAAAATAATAATCCTCAAAATTATAAAGATCTTCGCCCTATAAGCATTCTACCGTGTCTGTCCAAGGTGTTGCAGAGGGTCATTTATGTTCAGGTCATGAATTACTTAGAAAAAAGCGGTATTCTACCCGACCTTCAGTCTGGGTTCAGAAGAGGACGTGGTACAGCAACAGCTTTAGCGGATGTCGTGGATAATATACTCGAGGCTCGCGATCGTGGGGAGGGCACGATACTAACCCTGCTCGATTATTCGCGTGCATTCGAATGCATAAATATTTCACTGTTGCTTTCTAAGCTTTCGTATTACGGTTTTGAGTCACATACAATCAAATGGTTTGAAAGCTATTTAACAGGCAGGTTTCAACAAGTCGAAATACGCAGAAGTGACGGGTCAGTGATCGTGTCAACTCCGTGGTCGGTACCTCGGGGTGTTCCCCAGGGATCACTTTTGGGACCACTACTGTTTGTTTTATACACTGCCGACATAACAAACAATTTCAGAGACTGCTTGTACCACATGTACGCGGATGATACGCAATTATATCTATCATTTAACCCGCAAAATACTGCGACCGCTGTAGCCACTATTAATACGGAACTCAACAGAATAGCGGCGTGGTCCAAGCATAACTCATTGGTTCTAAACGCGCATAAATCAAAATTTTTGGTTATGGGGAGCAAATACCAAATTAATTTAATATCCTCTTTTGAACCAAAGCTAGAGATAATGGGTAGTGAAATTCAACAAGTGCAAACTGCGCGTGACCTTGGTATATTGATCGACCCTGAGCTGCGTTTTGAGGACCACATCAATGGCATTGTGAGAAACTGTTTCTATAGACTTAAAATTCTCTATAGAGTAAGAAAATATCTCAGCCTTACTCTGAGAAAGCGGCTTGTGGATAGCCTGGTGCTATCGAAATTTAATTATTGTGATACTGTGTATGGTCCCTGTATCTTGACCAGGACGCAACATCTAATACAGCGTGTACAGAATGCGTGTGCTCGATATTGCTTAGATATACCCCGAAAAAATAATAATGAAATACTCAAAATGTCAGCGCGGCGTAAACTTCATATAGCAACATTATTATTTGGAGTTTTGAGTACGGGAGAACCTAAATACCTGTACAATAAACTAAATTGGCGACAGGATCATTACAACTACTCCACTCGCTCCACCGCCAGACCGCTGTCTATCCCCCGGTACAAAAATGCAGCCTTCAGGGGGTGCTATAAGTATGCAGCTACTCATATTTGGAATGACCTGCCTCCGCCAATAAGGTCCCTGAGAACAAAAATTACGTTTAAATTTCATCTAAAAAAACATCTCTTGCAAGAACAAAAATGCGAGCAGGAAAATCGGTATAAATAAATTAAACACAAAAATGAGTACGAAATACTTACGTTTTGTTTATGACCACTGGGTAGTATCCCTGACGTTCTTGACAGGTATACTCGACTTATACCTGCGCACTTCTCTGTTCGGTTGCGAACATAACTTGCTTGCGGAGCAAGGTGGCAAAGCTTTTGTAAATTGTAACTTTACCATGGGGCCTAGAGGATGGGCTGTGGTGGAGCTAGTAAAGGTTTCAAGACCTGAAAAAAAGGTAGGAAGTAAGAAAAGAATAATAGCAATAGAAGTAATGTGTATGTTTGTTTATTTACTTATTGTCTATGTGTGAGTCAGTATTTGTAGGCAGTGTAATGTTTGCCGATATATAATTTGCTACATACCTAATTATAAAACTTACAATACGTACCTGTTATCCACCGAATGTTGAGATCTTTATGGCAATAAACATGTTCTCCAGTTTGTATGTCTTAGTTAAATATATAATAACATATTTTTCGTGTATATGAGCGTAGTTTGTTATCATTAAAATTATATATTTTTTGATCGCGCGGCGGCCATTCTCGGGCAGCGCGAAGGCTGAATGATGGCCGAGTGATTCGCTCGCAGGTTGCAGTTGCGTAATCAACCAAGCGAGACGCCTTTGTGTGAGTAAGTGAGATGCAGATGGCGAGGCAAGGGCTTGAAAACCGGTTCGCCAAGCCATTTCAATTTAATTATGTGTTATTATTATTATTTTTTTTCCGTTTGTATAATAATATTATAATGTATGTTTGATATCTGTGATCGTCATCTGGGGTTACCACCTAAGATCAGGGTTGGTTTGTGGTCTTCGCCATGCCACGCCAACATAAGCCTGAGTGGTAACCTCGTTTTTATAACATACCTGCTTGTGTTATTTTGTAGTTGTCTCATGTTTATGTTATATTTAACTGTTGTGTATGTTGTAAAAATAAATGAATTTTCTTCTTCTTCTTCTTCCTGATGTGGGAGCGTTATAATTACACACAAATAACTACACACATGAAATAGTCGAACTCTGTTCCACGTAATAAATACACTTTTACAATAAGCATACACACAATCACTAGCACACTCCTGCATTCATTAAATGCCTTCAGGTTCTAAAATAGCGCAAAACGAAAGCATTAGTTATGTAAATTATCGACAAATTAATAGCAGACATTTGAATAAATTGAATTTCAGGTAGTTTTCCGATTCCCACTAATCGAACGATTGTAATCTACGTGTTAACTATGGAATTCTATATTCGATCTATAGATAGATCTGTAGATTTTCGATTCGTTTTTGACATAAGCTCCATACAAAATATGTAAAACACGAATGTCAAATCTCAAAATCCATGTATGAATCGAATATTGAAAATGGCCGTAAATAAATAGACGTCACAGTCGACCACTGCTATTTAGAGCGAGAGCGGCGATCGATGACGTCTGTGTTATTTACGTTCTGTATGGATTACGTCGATTCATACACGAACCGTTCTACTAGATTTGTGGGGCGACAAGTCCGCGGGCAAATATGCATGTGTATGATGTGGCGGTTTATTTACTATGTGTACTTAAAAGAATTTGCTGGCAGTCTTGTACGGCTCAGCTAAAAAAATTACCTATACGGCAAAAAGCTTCGTACGTAACGTAAGCTTTAGATTTTCGTGGGTTTTCTGGAAAATACGTTTTTTTTGTCTCGAGATGAAAACCGATTTGTAGACTTCCTTCCATTGTTTTAAATGTGTCTTTGGCTGTAGGGGGTGTTTGTGATTACCTCATGGAGACGTTTAAGAATTACTCACTTAAACTTCTGCTGTATTTTTGTAGCGTGCAGTCGTTTGTAACGCAACACTAAAAGTTGTCACCTCATTACACTTTATTTTTCAGTTTTTTGTGCTATTTGTAAGATTGTAAACGAACTTTTACCAGAGAACGAAATATTACAAATTTACTTTTTATAAAAATGGAGCATAAGACGAGAACACTGCCATACCGATACGGAAATTCAAAATAGGAATATTGATACATCAATAATTCACAAAATAATAATTATATTATGTAGAAATTAGCGGCAGAAGCAATTAAGCAAACATTATATACGGTACCTCATACAACGTCTAAATATGTAGATTTGTATCGTGCAGTAGACAATTACATCATTCTATGTATCTTGTATCTCTTCAACTAAGATAAGATTGTATTCTCGCAAACTTCAAAACGAACATAAAGTTCGACGTGTACTATAAACGTTGAATTTCATTTTATTGTTGGTTTGAGCCGTAGGTCGTTCGTACCCTCCATTATACGACCATTAGGGCTAGTAGACTCAATGTCACTGTAGGAATTAATCGCAGCCAGTGTCGCGAGACTGACCGACGAATCACCTAAGTCGTTATAATGGCGGAACTCTTATTACAGAGTATTTACTTGTATAATAGATGGCCTCTTAAATGGATGTGAAGATAAGATTATCTTTATTGCATGTAATTTAATTTGATCTGCAGAACTCAACAACAACTTATGACCATGCCTTTCAGAGTTAGTAAAATAAGGTAGATAGAGCGCGTCCTAAATAGAGCGAATAAAAGGGAGACTTTCAGGCATTATAAGCGCCAATACGGCAAATCGACACTTCATTCGTTATTTCTTTATTTGTTGAAAAAGATTGTACCTAGTTCTTTTGTTTATTTTTTTGTTCTCTTAGTTTACAGGAAAAACATTTGTGTCTGTTGTAGTAATTTGCCTAATGTATAGGTGTTATAGGTATATATATTTATAGTTTATAATACTATTAATAATAGGTCCTGTGTGAATACCAGTGTTGCAGTTCAACTGCAACACGAACTGACACAGGTGCCTGATTTGGTCTCCACGAATCGACTGTCTGTATGATATTGTTATATTCTTAACTGTATTGTTTTGGAGATACAAATAAAATATTTTTCTTTCTTCTTCTTTCTTCATACACTAACACATAAATAGACAAGTGATTTAATTTTTTACTAGATAATATAAACCTTCCTCTTGAATCTTTCTATCTATTAAAAAAGCACATTAAAATCTGTTGCGCAGTTTTAAAGATTTAAGCATACATAGGGACAGACAGACAGAAGACAGACTTTGTTTTATACTATGTAGTGATTTACAGTGAGACACCTACTTTATTTTATTTGATCTTGCAATTCTGTAGTATGTGTTTGTGTTAGTTTTGTCGCACGAGTGATTGATTTCCACGGGGTAGCCGGGATCGATCACTCGCCGAGCAATTAAAGAGAGATAATTAGGTTGACTTACGGGAAATAAATAAAAAATATCACCAGGAAAGTTTAAACTCGCGTTATAATTCCAGTTATACACATACAACAAAAGAGACTATTATCCAGGGCGTGAGCGACGTTGTTGGCACTTCACAGGTCTTCAGATGGTGTACTCAGCTTTGGTGGTGTTGACTCGAGCAAAGAAGGGCGAAACCTCGTGTGTCCCTGGTATATATAGGACCGACGTGGAGGGGCGCGAAGGAACGGCCCACTGCTGTGCGTCACTCGTAGCGAGGCTCGCGGCGCCGGGGCGCGACGTGACGTCACCCCCCCCCCCCGTTAGGCCGGGATTTTCCCTAAGGAAAATTCCCTAGCCCAACGGGCGTAGCAGCCCTGAAGATTCTTCCTGAAATTAGAGAAAACAAGGGCATGAGTACCTTGAACAAGTGACAACCCTATACGCTAATTAGGATACCTAAATAATAATGACCCACGCTTGCATTCTTCACGCGTACAACGGCAGTCTGAATTTGAACATAAACATTTATCATTCATAATTCATCACACATACCTACATGTAAATGCCGAGTCCAGTGTAATAGCTTAATATTAAAGATAA
Organism: Euclidia mi; assembly: GCA_944739405.2. Lineage (NCBI taxonomy): Eukaryota > Metazoa > Arthropoda > Insecta > Lepidoptera > Erebidae > Euclidia > Euclidia mi. The sequence continues at coordinate 17,285,898 of OX123197.2, forward strand.
CAATCTATGGAGAAGCGCTTAGGTTAATTATTAGGTAATAATGATTTGTAGATATAAGAAACTTGATCTAGCCCTACGACTTATAAATCTTGAGTTCGGCCTTTGAAACTAGATAAGTAAACTTTTTGAATATAGTTAGGTATAACAATAGATTTTTCGTAAAGATGAACAAAAATAATATAAGCCGCAGACACGACCGGACCGCTCAATGTCAAAGGAAAGAAATTGATAAATATTTTGCTCTAATTAATAACTACAACACGACCAATAAACACCTTTTGAATGTAAACAATGGTGAATCATTAGTCAGGCATTTATTTATCGGCGCGTCGCTGAGTGAACGCGCGTGCGTCATAACGACAACTAGGTAGGTACGATCTAAATGGTAGGTACTATTCGACTGTTCCGAGCTCGCGACGCACGGTTAATCACCCTGATAGTTTATAAAGAACCTTCTTCTTCTTTCTCTTAGCGTTATCCCAGTTTCAGTCTGGGGTCCGCTTTCTAGTCTAACCGGATTTGGCTGAATATTAGCTTTTCCACGGAGCGACTGCCTGTCTGACCTCCGCAACCCGAAGGGATAGCGATATTCCATGGTTTAGACTAGTGTCAGTTTATTTAGAAGGTACTGACGCCCTGTAACGACTGTCAAAGATCTTCATGACAACCGGGACCGACGGCTTAACGTGCTCTCCGAGGCACGGGACAAGCGATAATTAACAATTCAATACGCACATAACTCCGAAAAGTCATTGGTGCGCGCCGTGGATTCGAACCTGATACCCTCTGCATAAAGTACCTATAATAACAATTTGATTATGGAATTTATACGGAATTAAGAATAACAACAGAACTTCAGAACAAGGCACGGCGAAAAACAATACGCCAATCAAGATGCATCTCAACAAATAGATTTGCGGAAAGAAAATACACATGCGAGAATCGAACCACAGACCGATCCGACAACAACTTTTTAACCACTGAGCCATAACTGATAGTTAGATAAACAACAGATTCTTTGTAACAATATTACATGTAATAAACTTTATTACAATTTATAACTGAAACATTTATTCATTTTATGTTAGCATGTTTACATAAAGCATTAACAAAACACAATGCATTATCTTGTGAGCTTCGACTCGAAAACAAATGAACCATTGTTGGCCTTCACAAATAATTATGTAGGTAATTATAACTTTGTATAGATATGCGTCTTACATTGTTGTTTTTATACTTTTATTATTCTTTGTAATTAATCAACTTTAAATCCTTGATGTGCCATTCGCCTAAAGGTTTTCCGGCCATGTCGTTAAGTTTGTATACTAGAGGTGACTTTTTTGAGGCAATCTTACATTTAATAAATTTAGGCGCCAATTTCTTGCTAAAGTATTTATCCTTGTCACTAAGTAGAAAGGTTCTGCGCCAAACTATATCACCGACATTGAATTCTGCCGGTTTCCGGCGAAGATTATAAGATGAACAATTTCGTTGGTGGGCCGACAACAGAGCTGAATGTACCTTCTCGAAAATAGAAGATAAGTAGCCTAAAGTTTCGGCATAGCCGTCCCGTGGTTCAAGCACCATATTGGAATTAAATTCCTTGTCAATATACTGAGAACCACATGTTATGACCTCCCTACCAAAAACAAGGAAATTAGGAGAATAACCAGTAACCTCACTAACTGCGCAGTTAAGGGCGAATTGAACTTTAGTGATTAGAGTGTCCCAGATTTTATGATCAGATTCTATGAAAGTTGAAATAGCTGTCATAATGGTTTTGTTGAAACGTTCAACTGAGTTAACGTGGGGAGTATACAACGGTGTAAAATGCAAATTTGGAATTTTATATTTTGACAACATACTTTTAAAGGTTGCGCTAATAAATTGTTTACCGTTATCCAAAACAATAGTAGATGGAATTCCATGCACCAAAAATACATTTTCCTCGAGAATTTTTGTTATCACTTCTGCAGTTGCCCGTTTAATGGGGAAAAGTAAACAATATTTAGAGAAACAACAACTGACCACAAATATAAAAGTGTTTTGTTTTCTGCTGGGAGGCAATGGACCAATCAAATCAATACTAATCGTCTGAAAGGGCTTTTGACATGATTTGGGTTTTCCCATTAGACCTAAATTTGGGTGATTTTGGTGTTTATGGGTGATACAAGGTTCACATGAACTGACGAACTTGACAACATCGGTGTACATACCAGGCCAAAAGTAATTAAGTGCGAGACGTTTGTATGTCTTAAAAATACCCAGATGTCCAGCAGTGGGCGAAGAATGATTCTCCCTTAGAATGTCATTTCTTTGGTCCGACGGAATAACCTCTTTCCATTGAAATTCTCTAGTGAGAGGGTTTAATGTTTTTTTAAAACAATACAATTTATTGTTTATTACTTGATAGTTAACAAAGGATGTCGGAGAACTTAAACAGCCTTTATAGATATTTAAATACCAAGGATCATTAGTAGAAACTGGTAAATTCTGATTAGAATTAATATCTATATTTATATCATTAGCAATAGCAGAAACGGGTAAAGAGCGAGACAGAAAATCAGGTAAAACGTTATCGGAACCCCGACGATGACGTATTTCGAAATTATAGGAAGATAAGCGAACTCCCCATCTGGCTAACCGGCCAGTAGGGTTATTTAAGGTCAAGAACCATTTCAAAGCAGCGTGATCTGTGTAAACAATAAACTTTTTACCATTTTCAACATAACAACGCCAGTGTTCTATAGCAGATAGAACAGCCAGGGCCTCGCGCTCTGTGGCACTGTAATTTTTTTCTGGCTTAGTGAGTGATTTGCTATAGTACGCTATGACTGTTTCCTCACCATTTAACCTTTGACAGAGGATCGCGCCAAGTCCAAAATCGCTAGCATCTGAGTGTATTTCAAACGGTTGCGAGTAGTCAGGACAAGCCAACACCGAGGAGGAAGTCAAACAATTCTTTAGGTTATTAAACGCCTCATTAGCCTCTGTCGTCCAACAGAATGGAGGTGCGTTTTTACTTTGAGATGTTAACTTATTTCAGGGTGCAGCAATAGAGCTAAAATTCGGTATAAAACGCCTGTACCACGAGGCTGCGCCTAAAAATCGACGTACTTCTTTTCTATTAGAAGGAGTGGGATAATTTTTCATTGAATTTACTTTATCCGGATCGGGATGCAATCCACTAGAGTCGACAACATAGCCTAAATATTTTAGTATATCTCTAAAAAATTGTCATTTTTCGAGATTAATTGTTAAATTAGCGCTTTTTAGTTTATTAAGAATGCGTAATAAGAGATTAATATGCTCGTTGAAGCTGGACGTTATACAGATTATGTCATCGATAAAACAGAAAACCTTATTTTCAAATTCTGGACCGTAAAATAAAATATCAACTAATCGTTGTTGAGTAGCTGGCGCATTCGTAAGACCGAAGGGCATTCTTTTGAATTGAAATGTGCCACGCGTAGGAATATAAAAGGCTGTTTTGCAACGGTCCTCTTCTTTAATTAATGTTTGCCAAAAAGATTTAGACAAATCTAAACTAGACAAGTATTTAGCATCTCTCAGATTATCTAAAATTTCCGAAATATAAGGCAAGCTATAAGCATCTTTTTTTGTAACGGAATTTAATTTACGACTGTACAAACAGAAACGCAGTTCACCATTCTCCTTAGGGGTCGAAATGACCGGGTTTGACCACGGGCTTTCACATCGTTCAACAACATCCTCTGAGAGCATGTCGTCAAGATGCTTTATTAAAATTCTTTGTTTATCGGGAGACATGCGATAAAATCTTTGCCGAATAGGGGGGCAATCACCTGTATCAATTGAATGAGAAATAATATTTGTGCAACCGAGACCCCGCTTCTCGTATGAAATATCGGTAAATTTAGAAATAATGTTGTCAGCGGTAGCTCTCTGGTCGACTGTAAGATGATCATAAGAAACAAGATGTGTAGGGGGAACTGCCTGCAACTCCAATACTTGAGCGTCAGACTTGTTCACAATCAAAACAGACTCTAATTTGTTAGGAAATAGGCCAAAGCTTCGCCAAAAATCCATGCCAAGGATAAGGGAATTTTGAATCCCAGGTACAACATGAACTTCTAAGTTAATCAATTTATCCTGAAACTCAAAGGGTAGAAACACCGATCCCAAAGACTCAAATCGTTCGCCGCCAGCTGTTATTAACCTTAAAGGTTTCGATTTATCCAAAACATCGTCTTTCAAAAATAAGTTATGCAAATTATTACCTAAAATTGTAACGCAAGATCCAGAATCTAAAAGACCAGTGGTAGGTATTCCGTTTAATTTTAGAGTAACGTAAGGTAAATATTCTACTTTAGAATTACGGATTGAGGAAATATGATAGCTACTAAAGAATTTTTTTAAAAAGTCCAACCAATTATTCCACTCTGTTTTATTACAATTATTTGTATAATTTGATTTTCCACAATCCTTGTTAACTAGTTTTTTGAAACTGTAGGGGTCGACTTAGATTTACAATTGGGGCAGTCTGACACCTTGAAACCCTTTGTGCCGCACTTAAAACAGATTAGGTAGTGTGGCTGACGGCAATTACGTAATGAGTGCGAATTGCATCTACAACGCACGCAAAAAAAATTATTTATATTAGAAGTACTCGATACGGCGTTAACTTGTGGTACAGACTTGTATCTCGATGTATCAGCGACAGAGTAATATTTATTGAAGTGATTATGATTGTAAACATTTTTGTTTGAAGAAAAATTAGAAAACGGATAATTATACGCTAGATCGGGTGCTACAGTATTCTTTGAAACTTTAGGGGGTTCAGAAAATTGCTTACTGCGACTTTGGTAATTTTCGAAAAGACGACAAACTTCAACCAGACTAACAACATCAACAACCTTTGCAGTGAGCAGACAATTAGTGTAACAAGGTCTAATATTATTTAGTAAAATTTCTAGCTTCTCCGAATCAGCGATAGGAGAACAAAGTCGCGAAAACAGACCGTGCATTTTTGCCACGTAAATAGTTATTGATTCGTTTTCGCCCTGTGAGCGCTGACGAATCTCCGTCATAAGCCGATAATCGTAGTTATGCGGACTAAAATCTCGTTTCAAAAGATCGCAAAGTTCTAACCAAGTCTTTACATTATTTTTAACAGAACGATACCAAACTAATGCGTCACCCGAAAATATTTCAAAAGCGAAAGACAACATCTTGTCGTGTGGAATAGATCTACAGGACATAAATTCATCAATTTTTTAGACAAAGGATCTTACACATGATTTACCGTTAAATTTGAATTTACCTAATTCCGAAAAAAGCTTACGGTCGTAATTATAGGAAGTGTTTCCCTCTGCCACTGAGCAATCCGACCGCGAACTACGGCTCGTGATTAATTGTAATTTCGCATATAAGTCATTAAATTTATTCCACACAGACTCAATTTTTTTAATATCCAGACTGCCGGTATCCACCCTATTCAGTCGATGAAAACAATGGTGTAGCACGGTTTCGACCTTCTGTTAAAGCTCGGAAGTATAGTTTGCTTCCAACATAGATAAGTGTTTATTTGATCTTAATAACGACTTTTCCACTTCTGCCACATCCTCCTCTGGTGGGAAGGGTGAAGATAATATATCCTCTGAGGGAGTTTTAACTGAAAGTTTAGCGATTTGTTTGCGGGGATCGTCAGGCTTTGCGCGACGCCGCGTATTGTGGTCTCATATTCTAATTCCGCTTTAGTTAATAATGAGAAATTTATAATGTAAGCCATTATTACAAAACAATAACAGAAAATCTAAGTATTTACGCCGGCACTAGAAAAAAAAAATTAAATATCGCCAGAAAATCGAATACCGTGCTAAAAAAAGCTGAAATACACTAAATTATACAATGGTGTGATGATTGGTAAAGGATTAAAAAAAAAAAATCTTAAAGGTCACTCAAAGGTTGAATCACGATATTTTTTTGCGAACACGAGGCTCGTTAGTTCAACGGCTAGGCGGTTAGAACCGGTTGGCGGCTTGATACGCTGCCCGCGGTGGAACGTGATTTTAGACCGACGTTAATTAAATCACCGTTATGTTATTTACACAGTTAAATTGCTTATGGCCAACCAAAATAGATAGAAACTGTACCTGTACGCAATTCACCACACCAGAATATATGCACACACAGGAGAAAAATATACAAGAGAAAAAGAAATTATTTCACTCACCTGTAAAGTGCCAACTTACGTTTTAAAAATATAATCAAAAATTCTATTGGGCGCCAATGTCGCACGAGTGATTGATTTCCATGGGGTAGCCGGGATCGATCACTCGCCGAGCAATTAAAGAGAGATAATTAGGTTGACTTACGGGAAATAAATAAAAAATATCACCAGGAAAGTTTAAACTCGCGTTATAATTCCAGTTATACACATGCAACAAAAGAGACTATTATCCAGGGCGTGAGCGACGTTGTTGGCACTTCACAGGTCTTCAGATGGTGTACTCAGCTTTGGTGGTGTTGACTCGAGCAAAGAAGGGCGAAACCGAACTGAACTTTTGTCTTCTTCTCACCTCCCCTGCTGGGGTGGTGGGGAATCCTTTGGAGGTTTACTCCTTTAGGAGGTCTTCTGCGCGGTCCACTACTGTGGACCGGTCATTGGGTTAGCCGCCCTCGAGGCTAACCAGCCGGGTGAATCTCCGTTGGGAGAGGCCCAGTTAGTCGCCTGCGAGAGGGCGGCGGCTGGTCGTCTGGCTGGTATGGTGGTAGTGGCGGTGATGAGGCCCCGCTCGAGGGAACCGAGATCAGTTCCCGAGCGGGGCGCTTCAGTCTCCTCCGGATGAGCGTGGTTGAATCTGGATGGGGGAGGGGAGCGATGTTGACGAGGTGGGGGTGTTCTGAGCGATCTGCACGCTCGAACATACCCCGGGCCAACCCGCTCACAAATCCCTTGATCGGCTCCCATTTGAGGTCCCGATAGATGGTCGCGTTCCTGAGGTACCTGGGCGCGTCCACCGCTAGGCGAAGACACTTGTTCTCCACCCGCTGCAGTCGCTGCCGTGTGGTCTCTGCTGTCAGGTTGTACCAGGCCGGCCCCGCATATGTGAGGCGCGACCTGATATAGGTTTTTTAGAGAGCCAGCTTGGCTCGCAGCGGCAGTCTTTAGGACAGCAGCGGGCGAAGTTTCGCCCTTGCAACCTGGGCCTTCGCGGTGATCGTGTGGACATGGTGGGCCATCGTCAGATTCCTGTCGATGGTGACGCCCAGGTACTTGACCGTCGGCGACCAAGGGATTTCCTCCCCCATCAGCTTCAGGCACGGCGGGTACTGTACCCGTCCAGTTACCAAAGCCTGGGTCTTGGACACGTTGCACTTGAGCCTCCACTTCTTCAGCCAGCCCGGGAGCGCCTCAAGTGTCGGGCTCAGCTTCCGTGCAGCGTGTCTGGCATTCCGGGAGCTGGACAGGTACGCAGCGTCATCCGCGAACAGCGCCAGCTTCACGTCGCCCACCACAGGAATGTCGTCCGTGTAGTGGGCGTACAAAACAGGGGAAAGGCAGCTCCCCTGTGGAACTCCAGCTTTGATTGTCCTTTCCTCTGACGTGACGTCCTCGACGGCCACGTGGAAGGTTCTCCCTCGGAGAAATGATGCGATGACCGTGATGAGTTGTCGTGGGATAGTGGACGTCGACAGTTTGTAAATGAGGCCATCATGCCACACTCTGTCGAACGCCTTCTCCATGTCGAGCATCACGGTCACCGTGTGGCCTCGCTTGTTCATCCACGTGGCCATCTCGCCCAGTACGCGAGTCAGCTGTAGCGTGGTTGAATGCGTTTGGCGAAACCCGAATTGTTCGGGCCTCGGGGTGAGGTGCGGGGTGATTCTCGCCAGCAGCAGCCGCTCGAACACCTTGGACGTCGTCGAGAGGAGAGTGATGGGCCTGTAGTTCTCCGGCTTCCTGGGGTCCTTGCCGGGTTTGGGGAGTACAATAACCCGGCCACGCTTCCAGATGGTCGGGAAGTGGCCGGTCCTCAGGATGCCATTGAAGAGCTGGGTCGCTGCAATCAGTGATTTCCGAGGAAGTCGATGCAGCGCGGAGTTCGGGATGCCGTCCTCACCAGGCGCCTTCCGGGGGTTGGTTTTGCGGATCACCGCTGCAACCTCTTGCGGGGTCACCAGCAGGTCACCTCCATCCGATGAGACGAGGGGCGTTGAGAGGTAGGTCCGGACTAGCTCCTCTACCTCTCGTGAGTGGGCCTCGTCTTGGTCCTCGTGGGGGGTGAACTGTTGTTCGAGGCTACTCGCGATGATCTCCGCCCGGTCTTCGGCCTTATAGCGCAAAAGGCCGTCTCTTCCAAGCAGGGGGCGCGTCGGGTTTGGGTCCGCAGACAGCTGTCTGCAGAGGCGTGACAGCGAGGCCTGGTTGTCCTCGATGTGGGACAGGTGTTGCTCCCACTCGTCCCCCCTGTGCTCCCACAGAGCGGCCTTGAGCGCGTTGGTGAGGCGGTTGTACCGGGTTTTGTCCCGGGGGTGCCGAGTTCTCATCCAGGTCTTCTTGGCATCGCGCTTTTCCTCGAGCAGCTTCCGTATCGAGGTGGGAAGGGGTGCCCGCCTCTCGGAGTTGGACCTGGTGCTCGAAGATGCTCGAAGCGCGGCCTGAATGGTGCTGGAGAGCTCCTCGGCGGCTGCGTCGACTTCTTCAGAAGTGTGGATGGTGAGCGGCTGGTGGTAGCCGGCCAGCTCCTCCTCATACTGGTCCCTGTTTGTCTGGGTGCGTGGTCTCGGCAGGTTGACCATCGTCGCGGGTTCCCTGAATACCAGCAGTACCGGTCGGTGGTCGGAGGGCAGGTCTGGCAGGACCTCTTGCGTGGGAGGCGCCCTCAGTCCTCGGGAGATCAGGATGTCCAGCACGTTGTCATTTCGCCCCGAGGGATCCAGCCGGGCAGGCTCTCGTGGGCCGGCGACTTCGTAATTATAGGTGCTGGCATCCTGAAAGATGAGCTCCCCCGCTCGGTCGCTGCTCGCGCAGTGCCATGCCGGGTGCTTGGCGTTCAGGTCTCCCGCGATGATGGTGGGCGTGGTTGGAAGAAGAAGCTTCCTCAGCTCGGCCACGTTGAAAGTGTTCGTGGAGCCGGTCCCTGGTGGTCGGTAGGCCGCATAAAGGCGCATCTCCCGTCCGCCGACTTGGACATCAACACCGAGGGCGTAGATGGTGTTATGTCTCTTCGGCTCGACGAGTTGATGCACCATTGTCCTCCTCACCAGGACAGCAAGTCCCCGGTAGGCTGTGCCTGCCGGCGAGACCTCATCCTGCCTGTACACGATGTACCCCGGGATCTTGAGTGGGGTGGTGGTCTTCAGGTGGGTCTCGCTTATCAACATGATGTCGACTTGCTGCTCCTTGACGAAGAGGCGTAGGAGGCCTATCTTTCCAGACAGGGACTGGGCATTCCAATGGACCACCCTGAGCGGCTTATCCATTGGAGGGGATGGTCTGCAGCATTCCTGTGACATCTATGTCGCCGGCCCTAACCTTCTGGGCGAACAGAGAGAGAAGGGCGGCGAGCTGTTCTTTTTCGCTGGTGGCGGAGGCTGGCTTGGCAGGTCCATCCCCTACAGTGGCCGCAGGTGGTTGGTCCGATCCGAGCTGAGGCTTCTTCTTCTTCTTCTTCTTTTTCCTCTTCGACTGAGTGGCAGCTTTCTCAGCCGGAGCGTTGGCTTTGGCCATCAGCGTTGCCGCGGCAGATTCCCCGACTTGGTTGGGGTGGGCGACTAGTTGGGGAGGGCCCGTCTTGGCCATGAGTCCCACTTTGCGGCTGCGTACTTCCCGCTTATAGGCGGGGCAAGCCGGACTGCTGGCGGTGTGGGCGCCTTGGCAATTTGCGCAGGTCGGTGGTTGGTCCTTGGGGCGTGGGCAGTCCGAGGCGTGGTGTCCGCCACCACAACGCACACAGGCAAGGGGCCTGTGGCAGTTGTGGGAGCTGTGCCGGAAGCCCTGGCATCGGTGGCATTGCGAGGGGCCCTTTTTGCCCCTCCAGGCCTCCACTGTCACTCCTGGCATCAGCAGGACCTCGTTGACCGCGTACGCGGCCCTCGCGGCTTCGGGGGTCTTGTCCACCTCCGCGAAGAAGATGCATCCCGGTCTGCCCGTTCGGGCCCGGATATGCTTACTGTACCTGACCGGTACTCCCTTGTCGGTCAGGTCTTTGGTGATCTCCTCCGCGGGGGTGTCGGCCGGAAGACCTAGGGCGAAACCTCGTGTGTCCCTGGTATATATAGGACCGACGTGGAGGGGCGCGAAGGAACGGCCCACTGCTGTGCGTCACTCGTAGCGAGGCTCGCGGCGCCGGGGCGCGACGTGACGTCACAGTTTGACTTCAGTTGTAATTGAAATGTCCTGTTTTGCGATGCAGGCCGCGCTATTTCTGCCTTTTTCATTTAATTTAAGATAAACCTAAGCATAGGTACGTTCTTCTTTGAAAATACCCGCATATAGGCAAACTTCCAACGGACAATAACAAAAAACATGTAGTACAACACTAGTATGAGGCACAAGCACATCTGATAACAATACCATAATCCACTTACAAAACCGTTACCTTTTTACTGAAGCTAAAAATTAAACTTGTAATTTAATTTACAACACAAATAATACACCATTAAAATCCTGGTAACCTTTGTAATTTGAATACTATGCAAAATTTACAAAGTTCAGCAACAGTCGGTCATTGACCTGGTGGGTATTTTGGTAGAAACAAAATCTCAGACATAGATAATACTCATACACTATTCCAACCTTATAACACAGTGTTATAGAACCTCTGTTAGATAACCTATGATTTATTTCTGTTAAAGATATTATTTTTACAATTCATTATTGACTAAGACCTATCGCATCAGGGTCAAATTCAAAAATTTAAATAGGTATATTGAAAACTTATAAACTATAGTTATTTGATGATATTGCAACGAACGCAGAAATATGAACACAATTTTATAATAACATAAAAATACATTAGCAATTGACTGTTATTCAATCCGTATTATGAGCAGTACTACGTACAGCTGGTAAAACTATAACAAATTTAATACAACGTATCACGTAGGTAACGTAGGAGAATATGGGCGTTCTCCGTTTCTCAGGTCTTCCTCCATCGTACATTTCAGGAAAATAAGACTCAGTATACACTCCGTAGGTTTTACTCAAACTAATTAGTTTACTTCACAAACTAAATATGCACACGTAGCTCGGATGAAATTGGATTACTTTTGGAAACGCGGCGAAGTCGGACGTAGGTAGGCCACACTTGTTTCCTCCGCTGTGTCTGTCACCAAAAGTGCCCGTTGACAGCTCCACGTTCGCTTATAAAACATTTTATGACATTGACAGCTGTCAACTGCCGACCTCAGTGTTGCCAACCATCATATCCGAATACGCCCAAATCTATTAAGATTTGACGTTCCATTCTCGAATCTCCGACAAATATTTATTCTTTATTGCATTAAAACTTCTACAACTTTATATGTTCACTGGATTTGCCATTCTGAAATAATTGAAATTAAACTACAGTTTACGGATTTTATCGCGTTATATTGGTTTCACTTGTTTTTACATTTAAACCGAATGATCTAGAAACTACATTTTTATTACTAGCCAACGTTTCGAATTCTTTACAGGATTCATGTTCACGGCAGACTGAGGTGGTATTTGTCTTTGTCTTGAATTTAAAAGTTATCTCAAAGTACCCGAACATTTTTCAACTATTGGTGTTACTATCTACGCAGAATGTGCTCACTGTGTCTTGATGTCTTCTGGTGACTTTGTCCTTCTTGGGTTTCATTAGCCTGATAACAGGGTCCCAAGCTGGAGGAACATTCCAACCATCTTCCCTATTGAAATTAGGATGTTTTTTAATTTCAATAGCTTCTCGTATCATTCTTGGAATAAAGCGGTGTTCTTTTGCGAGTATCTGTGGTTTATCAAATTGCAGGTAATGGTTGGTTCCTTGTTATACATGTTCACACACAGCAGACTTCGTCGAGCGTTTGTGTTTAATGTCAGCTATATGTTCCTTTAGTCGAATGCCTATGCTTCTCTTGGTTTGTCCAATGTATGAGAGCCCACACTCACAGTCTATCTTGTAAACCCCGGCCTCTTGTAAGGGTAACTGACTCTTGACAGATGGTAATAATTGGCTTATCTTCGTTGGCGGCTTGTAGAAAGTTTTGATTGAAGCTCGCTTCAAGATGTAGCCAATCTTGTCGGTCACGCCCTTGATGTATGGGAGGACAGCAGGTTGTCTCTCTACTGTGGCTGGCGTGTTCTTCGGGGATCTGTGACGTTGGCGCGGTGGTCGGAGCTTGTTGTCTTGCAGAACTTGCTTGACATGTTGAAGCTCGGCGTCCAGGTGTTTCTTGTCACAGATCCCCCGGGCTCTCTGAAACAAAGACATTCCTATGGTAGCTAACTGTTTAGGATGGTGGCGAGATTCACCGTTTAAGTACCTATTTGTATGTGTCTTTTTCCTATACACAGTGTGGCTCAAAGAGTTGTTTTTGTTCCTGATAACAAGTACATCTAAGAAAGCTAAAGAATTGTTTGCCTCTAATTCCATTGTAAATTTTATCTGGTTGTGAATAGAATTAAGATGGTCTAGGAATACATTAACACTATCTGTTGGTAAAATTGTAAAAGTGTCATCTACATACCGCTTGTAGAACCTCGGTGTGATGGTGGCAGTCTGCAGGGCTCGCGCCTCGAAGTCCTCCATGAAGATGTCAGCAACAACAGGCGATACTGGAGAGCCCATTGCCACACCGTCTACTTGTATGTAGTATTTCTCATCCCATAACAGATAGCCAGTTGTTAAACAGTGTTTCAATATTTCTGCATATTCCTCAGGCATGTTGTTCTCTATTAGCTTCCTTCTAGTTATCTCAATACAGTCATGTGCTGGTAAGCATGTGAATAATGACTGTACATCAAAACTAACCATAGTTTCCTTGTCAGAGAGATATAGGTGTTTTATTTCACTAACAAAATGGTAGGAATCCTTTACATGCGCTCTCGTCTTGCCTCTGAGTGGCGAGAGAATCTTTGCAAGGTGTTGAGCCAATCTGTAGGTTGGTGCCCCTATTTGACTGACTATAGGGCGCAGTGGAGCATTTTCCTTGTGTATTTTCGGTAGACCATACAATTGGGGAGGTTTTGCACACGATGGTATTAAGTATTTCACGTCCAGATTCAGTTGTTCGGAGTATTTCTTCACAATATCACTCGTTTGCTTGAGTACTCTCTATACTCCGTTTCAGAATAATATTTTCTTGGAAAATATTATTCTGAAATACATACATATCTTCACGCCTTTTATCCCCGAAGGGGTAGGCAGAGGTGTATTTCTACACCCACTTTTCGCCAGATATACTTTAGTCCCACGTAATAAGGGGCGAGCCTATTGCCGTACCGGGCACATTTCCAGACTCCGTGCTGCTACTGAGAATTTCGTGACAAAAAAACCCAATAACACTGCCCGACCCAGGAATCGAACCCGGGACCTCCCGATCCCTCGCGCACATTTATGCCGCGAGACCAACGAGGCAGTCATATAGGGTTTGATGTCGAGTTTTCCGTCTCTACGCAAAGATGGTATTTGCATCGTGTAATCCCTTAGTCGCCTCTTACGACACCCACGGGAAGATAGGGGGTGGTGACACTTGTATTCTATGCCGTCAACCACACGGCAATTATTCTGAAATAAACCCAAAAAATTACATATAAACGTTCGTACAAAAGCGTCCACATGTCAAGGAACTCGAAGTAGAACAGAACACGAAACTCATTCATCGTGCATTTTTATTTGTGCCCATCATCACGTTCCTGACACGTGATACTCGTATTATTGAGCCGACAGCGCCCTGCAATCTGAAACAAACTAGCTGTGACATTTTAATTCCAAGAAAAAGCGCTCCTTGCTTATGACGAATTAGATTTCCTCCAAGGGTTCGCTGTGGAATTCGCTTTATCCTGATACGAACTGAGTGGGCGTTCTCTGAGAAAGAAAGGGCCCCTTGTATTCTTACTCGCCTTAATAAACGCTGCAGAACATTAAAAATTTAAACCAGTGCACGGTGTCAAGAAACTTTTTATTACGAACTACTTTCTCACTAAAACGCTTTGGATTCTTGTTACGTGGATGCCTTACTTGGGACTAATGTTCTTTGTAATATTCTTTGCAAGTGGAGAGCTAGCCGATTAGATAGCCGATTAGATAGCCGATGTTGTAGCAGCTATAACTACATAAACCATTGTACTATCAGTGTAATTTTTAGTTAATTTTAAAGATCACGTGTGCAATATAATTTTTTTTAACTAAGGCAGACGAAAGGACTACATCAAAATCAGATTGATTGAACTATCGAGTATTTTTTAATACAATCTTAATTTCAAAAATTGTTTTAGATCGCTTCTGATTGTGTCAAGAGTATCATCCACAGAACCTTACTCTTATCTCATTATATTATCAGGCTTCGCTTTCAAAATTCAAGTCGTCAAGGGATTTCTTGTACTTACGAAGTAAATATTGCTCTTTCATGTCTGCTTTGATTTTTCATACATTCTTCGTCTATTTCAAGAACTTTAATTTTATAAACTTCAACCCTGTTACGTAAGTTTGTTCTATCCTTGTAGAAACAGCAACAGGCAGAGCAAAACGCAGACACGCTGTGCTCTCACAAAAAGGAGATCATCTTTTTGCTACACCAAGACAATTACGCAGCTGCACCATCGCGCTACTCGTATATAAACTAAAATAAATGGTAGACTAGTTAAACAGTGCAAGGCGTCAAGCCGCCGTCGCGACTGACTTTTATTTGTGTGAATATCCAACCATCTTCTCGAAGGCGACGCAGCGGTGTTTCAGTCTAAGGTTTAAAGGCGTACAAACCTGCCTTCGTCTTGTATCGACAGAGTGCGAAAGGGGAATACGTAACAGTGTGTGACATTGGGCGGCACACTAATGCGTAACTCGGTTACGTAGGGCACGTCGCGCGACGGTGGGTAATTGTCGCCGCGACACCGTGCGACATTAGTGTTGTTATCGAAACGCGATCTCATAACACAATATGTAGCTGTGAGCTTTATTCACGAACGTTTACTCCGAGTTAACTCAGCGCCGTGTAATTGTGCGAGGAAAGTACTACTGTAAAAATAATAAAAGCTAAGCATCGCCGGGGCCTGGCGGGCATAGAGCCGCTATTGTTTTTGGTCTCATTACGCGTTTTTGTAGGACCAAACGCAACTGGAGCATGTCGTGTGTACCCGCCTCTTGTCTCGTGTGTACGCGATCTTATTGCCGCACATAACACACAACTAAATATTCGCTAAAATACTTTCAGTTTTCTATTTCACTGTATTTCCAGCAATGAGAAGTATGCATTTATACAATAACTTATAGCGTGCAACGTCTCCTTGAAATACATTTTGGATATATGACCACTAACTTATAGATAATAACTATAATTTCAACGGATAATAGTATAATGGCGGAGCGTAGCACGTCTCGTAGCGGTCCGTAGCAATCGCGTAGCGCTGGATTCAATTACCATTATCTTGGAACAGTTAGAAGGCATTTTGTAGTTTCAAGAATTTATGAAAATACGTTATTTCATTGTAGTAGGTGTAATTTTAGAACAGTTCTACGACATTTTCAATATTGGTCTGAATGATTTTATTACTAAAAGTTCGGCAAATCTGTTGGATTGATTCAAAAAGTGGAATATTAGTTCTTCCCATTTATAAAATTTAATGAAGTATTCATTATTTATGACTTCAGATTGTTGATAAAGTATAGGCATTAGTTATAAACTTTCAGCTAGGCTGGATTAATTTTTTACACGCTTTTATTAGCTTCGGTTGTATGTATGTATGTATCTATATAACGGAAACTTTGAACGCGGTTTTGATTAACTTTGAAACGTGCTATTAAACTTTGCATAATTATTTATGAAGGACAATGCAATAATATAAAATTTAAAAAAATAATAAGTTGCTTTTCAAGTGATCTATTGACGAAATTTGTAAAAACAAGCGTGGGGTGCATGGTAGCTTGTTTTTACAAATTTCTTATACTGTTATTATTTTAAATTAATTTTCAGTTTGTATTTCATAAAATCGTGTTTTTTAGTTTCACTAAACTATTTTTAAATAATATAATTCAGTTATTGGTTATGGGGTTTATAGCCCAACATAGTATTTATGATGTAACTAACGGGTGTAGGTCAATAGGTATTTATCTCTACTTATTATAACATGTGTAAAAGTACCTACGGCTTCCTGTTTGTCTATATGGACGCGTTTAACTAAAAATCACTGTACAGCTTTTTGTACGGTTTTCACCCATAGATCGTGTAATTTCTGGGGATGTCCTAGGTGTATAATTCATGCAGACACAGCCGCGTGTGAAGTCTAGTACTTAATTCATAATATTTTAGGCCTGTTTTTCCAAATTATTTTCACCATATGGCTTAGCTGCCTAGCTTATCATAACGCTAGCAAACTCCATACAGTCGTCAAATAAGTCTACAATAACGTCTTATACGATGAAACCGTCGAGCGATTAAAGCGAGTAGCCCAGTAACTGATCGGCTGCGGTTATTCAGCGGACCGCACGTACCCATTAAGCAAATCATCCACTAGAGAGTTTCAAAATGATAGAGATAGACGTATCACTTAGTTTCCTCAACCTCGCTTGGCGCAGAAGACGTTATACAATATCATAAACCTTGCTCTCATAATCAGTCCCACTGCTGGGCACAGACATCTTCTCACCATGGGAAGAATCAGTCCATTGTTCACCACGATGTTCAAATGTGGGTTGACAGACTTTACATGTGCTTTCCGAACCCTATGGTCAACATACAGGTTTCCTCGCGATGTTTTGCTTCTCCGCTTTGCAAGCAATGTGTAACTTTATAATTCACACTTTGAAAATTCAATGGTGCATGCTCTAGGTGACCCGTGACCCCAGCGTCTGTTAGTATTTCCAATTGCCTATCGATTGCTGCTCTAACTATAAAATGCCGATATAGATAAATGTCTTCGTCCATACCCTTCAGCTCTCCAAAGCTAACCACAGGACCATAAAGCCCCTTAAAATACCTCCTAATAATGCTATATACGATGAAACCGTCAGTCTATTGAAGCGAGTCGGCGGTTACACTGAAACCGCAATGTATCGTTAACCGTCTGCCAGTACGATCCCCTCCCCCCTTCAGCGCACCTCTCTCTTGTCTTACTGCTTATATGAAGTCACATAAAACAGAGAACAGGAAAAATCTTAAAGGATTCCCTGTAAATGCGAAAGTTTGCGAGGATGGATAGATCTTTTTTACTCTCTGACACAAAAACTACTGATCATAATAATGCCTAATATATTTTGATGAAACTTTGGTTTAATATAGATACTAGGTAGGTACATGAAAATAGTAGGTTGGCTACCTTTTATGTCGATACACGAAATACACACTAGTACCTAATGTAAAGGGTACAAACCCTAACCTTTGTCATATCAAGAAGAGGCCCCTGCCTAGTCGTGGGTCGACCTACATAAATCATAGACGTTATTCTATAAGTAACTAATACTTCACAAAAATATAATAATAATAATAATAAATATTTGGACCTAGCTCACGAGATTGTTGACATGTGGGATGTGGATTCGGCGATCATTGTGCCGATAGTCGTGTCGGTAAATGGGCTAATCGCCAAGAGCCTCGATCAACACCTAAAGAGGCTCGCACTAGGCAGCTGGATCAAGTCCTTGATTCAGAAGGCAGTTCTTCTCGACACGGCACGCATCGTGAGGAAGTTCCTGTCTCTGAGGCCCTAACCACCGGTGGCTTGGTCCCTGTACCCGACACCGGTGGGTCTCCGTGGTCCCTTTTATATTTTTAAACGTTTTTTTTTTATAAATGTAGTTTATGAATATAAAATGAATTATGAGAAGTATGATAAATAAAGTGAATAATAATAATATTCTACCACATTCACACAACACCATCTAGTCCCAAACTAAGCAGAGCTTGTACTATGTCTACTAGATAATGGATACAAATACATATATACTTCTTTTTTTGTAAATACATACCTATTATACATAGAAACACCCAGACCAAGACAAACATCCATGTTCATGCACACAAATGTTTGACTTGAGCGGGAATCGAACCCGCGACCTTCGACGTAGCAGTCGCTTACACTCCCGCTACGCCAACCGGCCGTCAAACTCAAATATTTATTAATTATAGATATATATTTTCTAGAATATACTTACTTTAAAAATGCTAATGTGGACTGTTGAAAGTGAGGCCGCTATGTGTAGACATAATGATATCATAATAGATTAAACAGTACTAGCCGTGCTTACAATATTTCTTTTTAAAATAACCAAGGCAAAAACATCTTATATCATATATAAAATACTTGTTTGTAATAGGTAGGTCAATTTAAGTATTCGTTGTAGTTAAATATTTTATAAGAACACTACCATACTTTTAAGGGCACGGGAAGCCGTCCCGGGAAAAAAATCTAGTTAGATAGTATCGGAGATATTTGAGCGGCCTACACTGGAGTAGGCTTTATATATATACGAATGGAAAGAAGAGGCCAGGGCAGTACTGTAAATATGCACGTGTATCCGGGGAAAGCAATCCGAGCAGCCCATTCTGTCCGGGGACGGCCCCATCTTACAAAGTTTATCATTTTACGGTCTCCGTTATAGAATTCGATTCCGCCGACCATTCGCTTTTTAGCAAATATGAGTAATGCGTATTAAAAGCATCCTTTTCTGCGGAATGCATTACAAATTCTATATAGGATTATCTATTTGAATAGCTCTAACACAGGTATAAACTCCCTAGCTCAGATCGCAATTTAGTCTGAAATCTAGGCATAAATTTTTCTTTTCCTTTTTTATGTCACTTGCGCTAGATGTTTCAATTAATCATGCAATGAACTATTGCGCTATTTTAGCGATACATGATATATTAAAACGTAAATTTTACATATAATAGTTACAAAAACCTTAAAAACAAATTTAGGAACTGAAAATATTTACATGGTTTAGGCGTCGTAAAATGCCTCCGCATCAATGTCATCGGGTAACGTGCCCAGAAGGCTGGCAGCATTGCCACGCTGGATGGCAATGCTGATTCTCTGAGCAAAGAATAAACCAGCCTTCTGGTCACGTGAGACGTCGATTAACCGTTTCGAAATTTCCCGGAATAGAGAATGAGCGCTCGGACCCCATGAGCCTAGCGTTTCCACCCCAAACGGCTCAAGCACGTAGTTACTTACTAAATTACTGTGTTTGCGCCGTTTGAGGGTTTCCGCAGTTGCAGCAGCAGCGCCAGCTTCCCGTGCTTGGAACGTGTGATAGCGCGAGGGTGTCTACGCAGGTTGCGTCCCACACCAAAGGCCTACCCATGTTCCAAGGCAGCAATGACATACCATCAGGTCTCTTACCATCGTCGCGTACCAAGCCATTTGGTTCAAGTACAGCTGGTACGCCTGACGCGACAAGAGCACGACGGATTATATCATTCAGATGGGCATGACGAGGAATTCTACCAGCGCTTCTGCTGCAAGATAGCCCATGGTGGCCGAGGCTATCAACGTCTTCTCCACAATGACATCGATGCGGAGAAACACACGGAGCACCTAAACGAAGACAAATGGCAATACGGAATGTCTCATTGTCCAACATGGTTCCAGTGTTGGACGATGGTAGTGCCTGAAGCCATAGACCGGATTCCCATTCTCCCACAGCCAGTAAGCGAGCACGCTCTGCAACATTTAAAGAAGTATCCAAAAGATTTTTTCTTACTATGTTACAAAGCGGCGCGTCCCACAGTCTTTGGGAGAATAGGTTTGGTTGGCAAATCAGTGCTTGGACAAGCCATTTTCCAGGCGTTTATAGCTTCGGTTTTGCACAATACTTCTGAGCTAACTAGTGTAGGTGATAACATTTTCCTAGTTAACTCTTCCGTGCTGTGAACCGAAGACAGAAACGCCGGTAAACTAACACTGGAAATTTTGCGAACGCCGAGCCCACCCAAACGTATTGGCAAAGACGCTTGTAGCCAGGCTCGGTCGTCCAAGTCCACATTTAAAATTCTCTTTAAAGTAATTAGGATAATTTGGTCGATTTGTTCTAAAAGTGATTGTTTTTTCCAAAGTTGGGAAGATCTTAAGGCATGTGTGAATTTTGGGACGAAAAGACAATAACGAATAATAGTATAGGCCGAATGAATATTAATTTTGAATAGGCGATCTGAAATTTCACAAAATTAATTTGTATCTTTTCGTCTAAGAAAGAACCGAAAGATTCTTCAAATACTGGAGAACCTAGGAGGCGAAGAGAAGTCTAATCAATAATTTTGATGTTTGATGCCAAATTATTAAATTTTGATATTATCGAATGCTTTTTTGTGGAGTCTGTTGTATTTATAAACAATTCACACTTACTAGAATTTAGTTCCAAGCCAATAGATGCGAATTTATTTTTAATAAAAGCTAAATCTTGTAATACAATGTCTGCAGCGCCCCCTAGGGTCCCGTCGTCTAAAAACCATGCATTAAATTTAGAATTTATTTGCCGAATAATGGGTTGTATAGCTAAACTAAAAATGACTGGTCCAAGAGGGTCACCTTGTTGGCATCCAACTGCAGATTCCAAAAGATTGTCCTGATATAATAATTTTGTGGGATACCTGTAACATTGCCAAAGAAATTTAAAAATTTTGGGGGTTTCTAATTTTGCTTGTGTCAACAAAGTGTCCCTATTCACTGAATTGAAGGCGTTTTTCAAGTCAACCTTCAAAATGACCTCTCCATCACCACTTCCAAGGTACGTGGAAAGGGCATGTATAGCAGCCTCACAACCCCCTTTGGAACCAAAACCTAGTTGTAGGGGTTGGAATTTTTCTGATAGCTCCCTGCTGTAAAATTTACAGCATATCTTGGCTGCTATACGCCGATATGTGCAACCCACGGCAATGGGACGAATGCCACCATCCCTCTTGTTAAGGGCACATAGATTCGCCCCATACAAGATGTCAATGATGGCATCGTCCACATTACCGGAGAGCATCATATTTACTAGGGCAGTCAACTCCTTCAGAAGTGTATCGCCAGCCACCCCAGCACTTGCACACACAAGATCTTTTAGATGCTGTGGTGTCAAGGCATCGAGGCCGCCTGCCGAGCCACTCCGGAAGGAGCAAACTACTGCTAACACGTCCTTGGCCGTGGTGATCAGATGTTCTGATTCACTGTCGGGAGCTTCAGGAAAGGAGAGATCATTAATGGGCGCTGGATGCTTGCTCTTCAGACCCGCAAGCGTCTCTGGAGAGCAAGGCGCCACCACATCACTACTGAATAATAGTCTAGATGCGCCCCGTATGTCACCATCCCTAAATTTGGATTCTACATATTGATAGAGCGATTTATGCTTGTATGACGTGAATTTAGGGTCTAAAGTGTTGGCCGAAATTTGACAATTATGCTTAATTTGGGATATTAATGAATTTTGGGCTGCCTGATTTTTATCAACATGTAAAATCCTATAAGGGAATGTTAGTAATTGCTCCCAGGCCGTTGTTGAGTTCTCCCTTACGACAAGACCTACGCATTGAGCCAATTTTTTTGAAACTGATGGTCTTGCCCCACGGGGAACTCTTTTAATAATCGGAACCGAATGTTTTTGCTTGAATCTTTTGTTGCAGTTCAATTTACTTTCATACGTAATTTACACATACAGAAATGATGAAGATTCATTAATAGTTAATATCATAATTTTGCTGCCGTAAAATAAGATACAACACAAGAGATAAAGTCATGATAAATCTTTAATCTTCTTAATATATATATTTCTTGTGTGCGTGTGTATGCCACTGAACTCCTCCTAAACGACTGAACCGAACTTGACTAATTTTTGGGGTTCCAGGGGACTTGAGAATGGTTTAGATTCACAATTTAGTCCATTGGAAAATGTTTTTTTACTTAATTTTTAATTTAACCACTCGAACGTCCGGGCGACTTTGGTCGCCCAAAAGTTTTTGGCGTTAAGCGTTAGGGCGACTACAGCAGCCTAGACGACTCACCCCATTTAAACCTTTTTTTATCTGTAACAATGTTTAAGAGGTTCACAAGTGTTTCGCTAGATGGTTCTTTATTAAATAACGCGTATGTTGGTTGGTAAAACAGCAACGTCAAGCCACAGCAAGATTAAAAAAAAATAGTTTACAAACTTTTTGTCAAGTGCGTTGAATTGTTTGAAGTGTTTGTGAGTGTCGACTTTAAAATGTAAGTAAAAATGTATTTATTATTCGATTGTACTAGGTGTTATATATTGAAATACTCCTGAAGGTCCAATCTTTCAGAACATCAATAAATTCTAAGCATCTGCAGTCAGATAGGATGTGTTTAAATTAGTTACAATCGACAAGTAAAAACTTTGCTGTGCGCCGGTTTTTCGTTAAGCTTTTTTATGATAATATGTTATATATTGTAGTAAAATACTTCTTGTAATTGATAAAACAGGTAATTATCAATATCTGTGTAAACTTAAATGAAAGAAATATGGCAAAAAATGTTAGGATTACACATTTTTATTATTTAATTCTCAGGATTTTTGATTTTGTCATCAGAGGCGAGAGGCGATATTAAATTCATACCGGAATGGGTAGTTTGTTTTGATTTATTATATTATACTGTTTGTTCTAAGTAATGATATATTGGTATAAAAAAAAAGCTTATTTCATCTAGTTTATTAATAAGTAAATAGTATAGAGGTATATTACGAAATATTTCGTAAAACCTTGACATCAATAAATATTTTACTAAAATTTCACCACTATTGTAAAGTTCAACTTTTTGTTTGTACTGTCTACGATAAGAGTTACAATTTAGTTTTCACATATTTTGATTCCTTATAATGTCAGCTCTATACTGGTATTTTTTAATTTAACATAACAGTTGTAGTTTGGTAGAAAATAGGCTTTAAATCGGTGACGGCATTGGGCGCTCGACCGCTACGTAAGTTCGCGCGCGCGCGGACGTACGAAGCGGTGGCAGCTGTCAGACTTGATCGTTTGAGTGGGTAAGTAGTTGTGGATTCTGGAATGTTTCACATTGGAACCAACGGACTGCGCTGCTATCGCAGTGTCAAACCTTATATTTATAATTGCGTCAAGGAGTACATCGAAACTTTACCTGAATAATAAAACATTAAAAAATAAAGTCGACAACATATATCCGCAAAATTCGGGTTGTCGAGTATTTTGTTAAATTCTAATGGTTTTGACAGACAAATCACAGTCGCCATATTGGCCACTCTAGCGAAATGTCACAGCCGGATAACATTTTGAGTACAGTCTTAGTACCTACTAAGTAGTTTGTACCTATGTGTAAATACTTTTTGCAGCTATGTTTCTTAAACAGTTAAACGACAATTATGGAAGTATCCACCCAATAAAGGAGTTTTGTATCAAATATTAAAAAAATATATTAAAAAAAATTCTAATTTAATTTCAGTCCTTTCCGACAGTTGGAGCTGCGATCGACTTGAGAAAAATATTTTGTTATCTTCTGTATTTTATAAAATCCTTGCGTTACTTAGAGCGGTTTCAGATTAGCGTTTTATACGCGCGTATAAGCTCGTTTTTAGAAGCGCGTGTAGGCGCGTATAGGCGCGCCTTTTGGCACACGCGCAACTCGTACGAGCGTTGACGGGCTTCTAAGCTCGTATAGCTACCAACCGTCAGAATCCATGTTGACACTGACAAGACGTCACTACCGTTTCGAGCAAACACGCCCGTTTACGTGAGTCTGGTTTTTTAAAGCGCGTAATATAGCGCGCGTGTAAGCGCGTATGCAAAAACGACCGTATACGCGCAGAAAAATACGCTAATCTGAAACCGCCCTTACTGACAGACACGCTACAGCCGAAACTACTGGGCGCAAGCATGCGCAAGTACGTGAAATTTGGCATGTGCCTTGAGGTATGTAGGGGCGCACTAACTACGGAATTAAATATTCGATCTATAGATAGATCTGTAGATTTTAGATTCGTTTTCGCTCCATACAAAATATGTCAAACACGAATCTCGAATCTCAAAATCCATGTATGGATCGAATATTGAAAATGGCCGTAAGAGAGGATTGCTGGCAATTCCTCCCCTAAGTTTTTAAATTAAGTACTTTTAGTCTAGTACTATTGCACAATCTTGGTGAATTTAAATTTCTTAGAAGTATAATAGGAGAACCTACTTTTAATACTAATTTGTGAGGTGGAATTCCGGGAGGCGTCAAGGAATTTAAAAAAGTCTGTTGGGTAATGCACTGCCTCCTCTTTATCCACCACTGTGTCGACAGAGTAGTAAGTAGGGAAGGTGCTTCAAATTTTGATAAAATTATATTATTTATTTTATCAAGTTTCCCAAAGAACAATAAATAAATAAACTTGTTCATCGGTGGGTGCTAGTGTAGCCCTTTCTTGGAACCAATTTGGTGTTTTTGATGTTATGATACTAATGGATATACTTTTTCAACCAATTCTTCGACATCTTGCACTAAAACACAAAGATTATTAGGCGCGGTGCGGGAGGAGTGCAAGTGAGCGACATCTTCGCTACGCTTCATCGATATTAATTTTTCTCGCCCGGAAATGTTTATTTTGCGATAACTCATTAGACATGTAGTGAAAAGGCAATTTTGATCTACATTAAATGCATAACGTATCTAACGTATTTAATAAGGATTAATACTGCCTCGTTGGTCTCGCGGCATAAATGTGCGCGTGGGATTGGGGTTGGACCAATCAATTTAGACTCGGGTTCGATTCCCGGGTCGGCCAAAGTGTTATTGAGTTTTTCCGTTAGGAAATTCTCAGTAGCAGCACGGAGTCTGGTAATGTGCCCGGTACGACAATAGGCTCGCCCCCTACTACGTGGGACCAAAAAATTCATGGCGAAATGTGGGTGTAATATTACATCTCTGCCTACCCCTTCGGGGATACATACGTGAGTCTATAAAAAAAAGGATTAATACTGTATTGTTAAAAATAGGTTCGAAAATAACCCATTATTTTATTGTAATAAGTAAAAGCAAAATATGGTTATTGTGGGTTATCCTTGGAAGATAGACATATACCATCGCGGACTTTTTTGTAGATCTATTAAAGAGGTACAATCGCACCATACGTTGTTAGGTAATGACTCAAAAAATTTTGGCAGCGTTTTCGAGGCAAGCTTCCGATCGGCTTAATTTTTTCCGGCGCGTTGAACTAATATCGTCGTAATTTCGTCAGTTTGCATAAAACCTAAACTTATTATACTCTAAAACCTTCCTCAGGGATCACTCTCGATGTTGTTGAAAATTATATACAAATTTGTCCAGTAGTTTTCGAGTTTTGAGCGAACAGACAGACAGACAGGCGCGGCAGGGGACTTGGTTTTATAATATATAACGATTAATTAAATTTAGAAAAAAAACAAAGGCAAGTGCATGGCAGGCAGTCCGCTGCCTGCCATGCACTTGCCTTTGACCTTTTACGTAGCACTCAGGGTCACTAACTAGAAGGCCAACAATTTTGCCATCCACATACATACATACATACATAGACTCACGCCTGTTTCCCGGAGGGGTAGGCAGAGACTACGGAACGCCATTTGCAACGACCCTGACATACCTCACTTGCTTCACTCACTCCCATCAAGTTTCTCATGCATTCTCTTCTGGTAAGGGTACTTCTGACTTGTCCTTTTTTTAGGATGTCTCCAATCTGGTCAGAGAACGTCCGCCTAGGTCTTCCCCTTTGTCCTGTTCCATTCACACTTGCCTTATATATCTTCTTTGTCAGTCTATCGTCATCCATCCTCTCCATGTGCCCAAACCATCTTAACATGCCTTTCTCAATGCTTGTCACTACATCTTCTTTTACCCCACACCGCTCTCGTATTACACAATTCTTTACTCTGTCGTTCAAAGACACACCACACATACTTCTCAGTGCTCTCATTTCTACAGCATTTATTTTACTTTCAAATCTCTTCTGCCATACCCAACTTTCACTACCATACATAAGGGTAGGCACTAACACACCTCTATGTACAGCCAAACGTGCCTTTTTGGACACGTTTTGAATGTTTATAAACGCTTTCAGAGCCATCTACGTGTTGTATATATTGTTTATAAGTAGACTGTTGAGTTCAACACGCAATAAACATATCTTCATATTCAAATACATTTCGAATCTTACCTACAAATAGTGAAGATTTTCACATTTCAAAATGCTCTGAGATATTTTCGAGATTTGGAATATATTTAAAAGAAAACCTGATTTCATGGCTCTATTCGAGGATACTAATAGAACCATATATTAGGCATGCAAAGTTAAAATGTATGTCGGAGGATAAAAATACCACGTATAGGTGTTTTGAGTTTTAGATAATTAGACACTACGTCAAACGCATTCATCGCATACACAGTGCAACGTAACGTATCATAAATATAGTACGATAAACATTTTTACTATAGTGTAAATGACCACAAAGGTTTTAATGCTATACTTACTGCATTAGGTATGTATCAACATAACACTCTTCAAGAAATGGTGAAGTAAATGTGGTGCTTCTTACAAATTATTGTGGGTACTTACTTAACATCAAAAACTATACATCTTACATTGTGTGTTACAATAAAGAATTATTATTATTATTACATTATTAACGCTTACTACCATTTCAACTTTTCAGTCGTAATATAACCGAACCTATCCATTCTATTTCGCTTAATTATTTTAAAGCTTAAAAACATATACCGTATTATGTAATTTCACGCGCGGCTGGCTTCCAGGCATGGAGTCAGATATTTGTTAAATTTACCGCAATGCCCGCGTCCACGCTCGAATAACAGAAGTATTAGTTTTCGAGCTGTGCCCCAAATCTATGTTTTCGTCTCTCGCAAACTTATTGAATCTTTAGCTATGAAGTCTTCGGATTTCGTGGTTATCTGTTAGTAACTGGGTACGTTTATATATATCTACGCCTTCTAGTAATTGCTGTAGATAAAGTATATATTTAGTATATATATTTTTATGTCTGTAAGTAAATCTTGTATTTTTTTTTGGGTTGAATAATGTAGAGTTCGTATATGTGTAAGGATGTTGGTTACAAATTATTAAGTAACAGTTAAAGGTTGTCAGAAGAAGACTACGTACATTATTGTTATACCTGTATTAAACACGTAGGGTTGGCGGGAGAGGACTGTTCCACTCTATCATAAAATGTCAAGGGTGTGCATAAAACCTGTTAGTATGTATATTTAAAATTCTTGCGTTACTGACTGGCTAGTGACAGTTAATGCATAGCCGAACATATTTGCATATTTAAAAGTAAAGCCTACAAATACTGCTGGATATCCAACGGCAATATCTTCCTGCGCAAACAAGAAGGAGACAAACAAATCATAATCCATTTGGACAAATGTCTTCGAGATCTTGAAAACACAAACATTTGACTATTCTTATTATATTTTTCAGTAATGTATAAATTTAAAATAATTATCTTTCTCTACTTTATACGTATAAGAGATCACCAATTTTCACTTCACATTCATTCAGACATACTCCACAAAAAAAACTCGAAACCCAAAACACAAAACACTTCTTCACTATTACACTTTCACAACAATATACCTAATCTCCATAGAGCGATGCACCATTCATTTAGGCTCCAAACATATCTCAACTATTCACATACATATATCTATTCCACTTTTTGGTTATGCTGTTCATTCCAAATGTCATAAATAATATAAATGACGAGCTTGATCAAATAAATTTTAATTCTTTTGTCTGTAGTCCAGAGTAATGTTTGAAATATTTCAATATTTCTAATGGCAATATTACCCTGTTACATATAAATATACGTAGAGTGAACAAAAATTTTAGCCAGCTCCAAGTGCTATTGAGTTCAACTAAAATTGACTTTGACATTGTAGTTTTAACCGAATGTTGGCTTAGTAAAGTTACTTATCTACCAGCATTAGATGGTTTTGTGTCGCACACGACAGGTATCAATGCAAATCAAAACGATGGAGTCATGATTTACACGAAACTAAGCCTACATAGCTACGTATTGGAACGGGAATTCAAGGGTGGAAATTGTCTCGTATGTCAAATAGATAAAAACCTTGCCGTGGTTGCTGTGTACCGTTCTCCATCATTAAATTCAAAGGACAACTTCGACAATTTCATAACTAGCCTGAATAACGTCTATGACGGCCTATTTTCATGCCCTAATATCGCCATTGTAGGTGATTTAAATATTGATATTAGCCAGAAAACAGGGACGTCCGTAGCTTTGACTACTTAACTCTAAATGCTTCTCACGGGCTCATGCCAACCCATCTTTTTCCCACTAAGTTAGAACATTGTTTAGACCACATACTGCTAAAGTCTAACCTTTCATCAACTACAATTGTTTTGGATTCGTTCATAATAGATCATAAAGCCGTCCTACTTAATATTGCAAAAGCCAACCCGCAACGGAAAACCTGCTACTACAACACTCGCATAAATCACGAAGCTGTTATGCTGGAGTTAGAAGAGGTCGATTTTGCAGGTATATACCAAATAGATGACGTTAATGCGTGCATGAATGAATTCATAAATATAATAAAATCAGCCATATCAAAACATTCGCAGATAATAATAATTCCAGAAAAAAAAAGGATTATTAAACCATGGATAACACCTGGTTTGCTAAAATGTATACAAAATCGAGACAAAATGCACATGAATTCAAAAAAGACATCAACCTGATTTTTAAAACTACCTACGTTCGTTCGGTATCGAAATTTTTGCAATGATTTACTTAAAAAATTAAAAATCTCATATGAGCAGAGCGAACTAAAAAAAGCTAGTAAGAACCCGAAAAACTTGTGGAAAACAATAAAACAAATAACCAACACATGTAAAACGCATGTCAGTCTTTCTGAGCTGTTGGAAATACGAGATAATCCGGAATCCTCCGTTTATGAAGTATGTCACTTTTTTAGTACCATGGGGAAGAACCTGGCAGCAGATATTATAACACAGAACCTAGGTCCGTCATCCCCAGCTAGTAGTAAGGCCTCCTTTATCGGGAACGCCCCTCAACACTCCACATTAAATTCGCCTGCCATTCTGGACGTCGACGAAGCTGAGGTAGAATCAATTATCCTTCAATTACGGAATGACTGTACAGTGGGTTGGGATGGAATACCATCTTCTGTTCTATAAAGCTGCCGACATGTATTGCTTCAACCACTAACCTACCTCTGCAACCGTTGCATATAGACTGGAGTTTTTCCAGATGCCCTGAAAAAGGCAATCGTTCGCCCTATTTTCAAGGGGAGGAGTAGAAACTGTGTCAATAATTACAGGCCAATATCTGTTCTGCCCGCGCTATTGAAGATTCTTGAGAAGATTCTCAATAAGTGTTTACGCAGCTTCCTTAACAAGAACCAGATCATTGCTGACAACCAGTATGGATTCCGTCCTGGGTTGTCAACAGAAGATGCTGTACTGGATTTCACGCAAACGGTTGCTAAATGTTTGGACCAAAAGATAAAGTGCCTAGGTATTTTCCTAGACCTTTCCAAGGCATTTGACACAGTTTCTATTCCCTTACTTACCTCTAAGTTGGAGCTTCTCGGTGTACGTGGCTTATTACTAGACATTTTTAAAGATTACCATGTGTCAAAATTGATGGGTACCTTAGTGACGAGGAATCAGTGTCATATGGCGTTCCTCAAGGAAGTATCCTGGGTCCAACATTATTCCTTATTTACGTCAACGATCTGTGCAGAATGAGTCTCCCAGATATGCGTATGCAGATGACACTACTATTCTCGTGCAGGGACTTACGTGGGATATAGTCAAAACAAAAGCAGAAATGGTTCTAGCTGAAGTAATAGAATGGCTCAACTCAAATCTACTAACACTTAACCTACAAACAACCACCTACATTCCTTTTGCAATACGTCGTAACAGCGCACCGACAAATACATTTAATTTAACAGCTCACACACGCTGAAACAACCTAGGAACCTGTACATGCCCTACACTCACTTGAAATGACAGTGTAAAGTATTTGGGAGTGCAGATAGACGATGGTTTGCGATGGGACAAACAAATTGATGCCCTCACTACCAAAACGATGCGTCTGATACACATTTTCAAGTCTCTCAGATAATCGGCTAATGCTGACACTCTGAAAATCGTGTAAGTACTACGCTCTGTGTCAATCGATAATTGGCTATTGTATCGCTGTTTGGGGCGGTGCAGCAAAGACTATCCTTCTGAGAGTTGAGAGAGGACAGAGAGCGATTCTAAAAGTCATGACGAAAAAGCCCTATAGATACCCAACTACTGAACTCTACTCTGACTGCAAAGTCCTTTCGGTTCGTCAACTCTTTGTGCTTAAATCCAATCTTAGAAAACACACCAGTTTTCCTAAGTCCGACCCAAACAAGCGAACATATGTTATCACGGGGACTCAGCACAAAACTTCCTTCGCTAAACGCCAGTTTTATACCCTAAGTGGGCACATTTATAAAAAAGTTCACAAACATCTACAAATTATAGATTTAAATTCACTCTGTTACTGTTTGTTTTACTGTGCCCACACAGTCCTTTCGGTTCATCAACTCTTTGTGCTTAAATCCATTCTTAGAAAACACACCAGTCTTCCTAAGTCCGACCCAAACAAGCGAACATATGTTATCCCGGGTACTCAGCACAAAACTTCCTTCGCTAAACGCCAGTTTTATACCCTAAGTGGGCACATTTATAAAAAAGTTCACAAACATCTACAAATTATAGATTTAAATTCACTCTGTTACTGTTTGTTTTACTGTGTGGGCACAGTAAAACAAACAGTAACAGAGTGGCTACTACAGAAAGACTACACATACACAGGGTCATTACTCACTTACATCGCCTAAATGAAAAAACGCACACTTACACCTACATCCACACACACTCACCCCTATATTCACACACACAAACCCACAACAAGCACAACATACCACATCACACCACTACACACCCCCACCAACATTTTACTCGTACACACACAACTATTACTGCTGTCAAGTTTAAACGGTAGATCGACAATGTCCACTGTTGTATAAAAATGGTGAATTTATAAGCTAGACACTGTCTCTTAAAATACAGGATAGCCTAGTTTAAGAGGCAGGGTTACTATAATTATGTACAAATTTTTGAAACACATTGTAATGCCTAGAATAAGTCTACCCACCAGTTATATCTACTTGTGTATACTTTTGTAACTATTTTGGTGAATAAATTTATTATTCATCATCATCAACCTTTAACAGTCCACTGCTGGACTAGGCCTCTCCTTTGAAAGGAGGAATTGGCCTACTATACCACGCTGGTCAAACGGGTTGGTATAGGGATTGTGTCAAGTTTTCCTTCTCTTACAGTGCTGTTCTCTGTATAATATGCTCCCTCTGTCGGCTCTTACGACACCCATGGGATGATATGGGGTGGTGACATTCCGTATTCTTAATCCGTCACCACAAGGACAAGTAAATCCTGATACTGGACTTATGATAAAACACAACTAATTGTTGTCGGCAGCCCCAAACTCGTCTCGAGAATTTGTTGGTCCGAACTGCCACGCATTAGTTTCGGAAAGGATCTTCCATTTAGCAAAACTGTAAGGAATTAAGATATTTTCATATGGCTAGCACTGTTTTGTTTATTATAATACTAGTTATCCCTTTTATAAAATAAATATTTGATTAGATTTTCGTTGTTTTATTACAATTTAAGAAATAATTAATTCACATACCGAACAGACTTACAGTGGCCAGAAGTCATTAACTTTTATTTTGTGTTTAAAAAAGTAATTAGCTTTGTAGGATTAGCAACCCTCACTTGTTTTTATTAATATACATATTAGGCTAATCGAAAACATAAAATTTTTCATCACCGTAATTATATGTAGGATAATATGGGCAAATCAATATAACCACTAACTAAAGCGAACTAAAACACCGTTTATCTCGGAATTGTGAATATGTCACATAGTGACTTCTTGCAATAAGCCGACGCGACGATTAACTTCATAACATAACATAACTTCACGCTTTTTATCCCTGAAGAGGTAGGCAGAGGTGTATTACACACCCACTTTTCGCCAGTTATGTATCGGTCCCAATGTAATAGGGGGCGAGCCTATTACATTACGATTAACTTATTTTGATATAAATTATTCAATGTATATTTTAACACCACCACTTATCAAAATAAGTTATACATTAAGCACTTCATAATAATACTCATTACAACAAGACTTATTTTTAAACAAGATTTTTAATTCCTAATTTTCTAACAAAATAATTGTGCCTTTCAAAAGTTAAACTCTTTGTCAAGATATCTGCTGGCATCACAGAAGTTGACAGTTGAACAACTTTAACAAGTTTATCAGAAAAAGCATGTCGTACAAAATGGTAACGCACACCTATGTGTTTTGTACGTTTGTGAAATAAAGAATTTTCGGTCAGCATTTGAGCAACTTGATTGTCATTGTAAGGAAACACGCGGTCTCAGAGGTTAGTACTTTGTGTTTCCTGAAGGACACACATGGCACTCAACGTGTTAAGAAAGCCATTTAAGAAAGCAGTAGTTACATCGAGATGGGTAATTTTAAAATTCAATTTTACACTTAAAGCGAATAACAATCTTAAAATTGAGTATCTAAAAACTGGCGAGTATGTTTCTCTATAGTCCACACCTTCCTTTTGTGTGAAGTCCTTACCAACTAAACGCGCTCTAAATCTCACTGTATTATTGCTTTCAAATTTATTTAAAAAAACCCACTTACACTGAACCACTCTGTCTATGTTCTTGTCCTCCACCAATTCCCATGCCTGGTTTTCTTCGAAAGCCTTGAGCTCCTGTTCCATCGCCTGCTTCCACATCTCTTTATCTGGCCCCTTCATTGCCTCCTTATAGGTTATTTCACAATCCCAAGACTCCTGCTTGTCTGTAGTACAGAGATTTGATAAGCTATATCTCTCTATTTGTTTTCTTATGCGTCTGCTTGGAAGCTCTGGAACTTTTTCTGTCTGCAAATCATCATCATTTCCACATAAGGTATGGTATGAGTCATCTGACGTTGAGCTCGAACTAGAGGTCTCAAGGACATAAGTTGCATTATTCAAATCCTTGAAAGATTCCTCTTTTGCTTCTTCCACCACTGATTTTGGATCCTGTTCATCAGCTTCCTGTACTACTATCTTAGTACTATCAGGGATGTCTTGTTTTTCCATAATCGTCTCATCCCTACTCGTAGTAACTTGCCTTGTTTCCAAGTTGTATAATCTGTACCCTTTTATGTTGTCTGGGTAACCAACTAATATGTAAGTACTTGACGGATTTCTTGTCCCATTTGAGTCTCCTATTTTTAGGCACATCCATTATCACAGGACTACCAAAAATCCTGATATTACTCAGGTTAGGTTTTCTGCCTGTCCATTTTTCAACTGGTGTAATATCTCCTAGACCCGAGGCCGGCGACCTGTTCTTTAGGTAAGCTGCCGAGTTCACTGCCTCTGCCCAAAACTGCTTGCCTACCATGAACAATATGAACAATGAACAATACCTTCCGACTTCAAATAATTTTCCATCCCTTGGGAACAAAATTCTCCTCCGTTATCTGTACGCAGTACTTTGATTTTCCTTCCAGTTTGGTTTTCTACCAAGCTTTTAAATTCCTTAAAGTACTGTAACACTTGATTTTTCTCTTTCAAAAAATATATGAAAGACATTCTACTGGCATCGACAACGAAGAGCATGAAGTATCTTGCCTGGCCAATGGATTTGGTTTCCATAGGCCCACATAAGTCTGAGTGAACCACTTCTAACAGGGTTTCACTTCTATGATTTCCTGATGGAAAACGTAAGCGAGATTGCTTGCCTTCACAACATACTTCGCAGTTGGATTTCTGGATGTTGGCCTTATCTTTGTAGGTTACACCCTCCACTGCACCATTCTTTATTTTCTCTAAATCAATACTGTTGATATGCCCAAGTCTCCTATGCCACAGCCTTGTATCTGTAGTATGTACTGCCGAAGCTGCTAACACCTTTGATTTCAATGTGTTCAGTTTGTACACCCCATTTTGTAAACTTGCTACACCAATGAGCTTGTTCTGTTTATTACGTATATTACAGCAATTCTTCTCAAAAGACACTTTATTAGGCGGATCCACACAGCGAGCACCCTCGCGAGGCATTTGCCACGCGAGAAAACGGTTCCCGAACGAGCGCGGCCATAGAATAAAGTTGCGTTCACATCAAATAAAAAGTCTGTTCTCTTTCCACACAGACTATACAAACTTATTTTCACGACTTTCAAACGATGCCAGGATGTATTTATGTTGGATAATTTTGAAAGTCAACCATTTATTGGTGTTTGGGTAAAGTTTTACTTATTTAAGGCCATTGCCATGCACTACTTTGAACTGCGTATACATCACGCAACAAAAGGATTTGAACCCAAGCAAAGAACTAGAAACCTTCATACGAAACTGGTTTTATTCAAAGGACAACAATGTGTACAATCAAATATATATAAAAATTAATCATAAATAAATATGTTGTATTATTTGCTCACAAATCCAGGACGTACATACATGACCACCTTTGAAATGGCAGTTTAACTACCGACAACGAAATGTCAAAAACGATACTTTTCTGTGAATTTTGCATTGAAATAGCAACATATGACGTCATCACATTTTTGCGTCAAATAGCATACCTACTTATTTTATGTAAATAAGTTGGACCAATTCGAAAATTAAGTATATCATCAAAATAATGAATGAAAGTGGGATTGTATTTGAATATTTTGTTGCATTGAAAAGTCGAGATAATTTATTTTTGACTGAGGAAACTACCAAATTAGTTTGCGTTTGACAGTATAATAATTTCATCCCCATATCTTATATCTATCCTATGCCGATAAAATCAATAAAGCAGTGTTACTTTTCGGACTACTTCTCTTCTTGCCTTCGCGGTAACCCTGAATGTAGAGTGACGTACTATGTTTGTCTCTTTCTACGACACGCTTTGCCGGTGTCTATAGGATTCTCTGTCTACGACCAAAACGCTGTCTCTGCTCCACTGCTGCCAACATGACCAACATCAGACGCCATGTCGAGGAGCTTGGTTTTGATGACGTCGGCGCTAACCGCTAAGCCGGAGTGCTCGATCGGCATAATAATTGGCGCGAACTTTTCAGGTAGCCCGGCCAAAAGTAACAATGCAATCCACTCTTCGCTAATTTCAAAACCCGTTCCCTTCAATCGTTGAGCCGTCTCGACCACTTGAGACACGTAGTTTTTCATGGATTCACAAGTTTCTAGGCGGATTGATATTAATGTACGAAGTAAGCTTATCTTTCGTGTGAATCCGGTGTCATCAAATAGCTGTGGTAACTTTTTCCACAACGTGTCGACTGTATTTTCATTTTTGATGTGGACATATAAGGATGGGTCAATGGTCATAACCAGCTTCGCTTTGGCCTTTACTTGCTCACTGCTACTCAAATCCGGTGAAATATTGTCCAGATCAATGCCTTCTAATACCATGAAGTTTTTTACCGCGAACGCCCAGTCATCGAAATTCTTTCGTCCCTTCAACTTCGGTACATTTACGATGTAGCTTGATGACGACGAGTGCGACGACATTTTGCACGAAAACACTAACGAAATACTTTGAAACTATTACTAATAACTTTATTAAAATAAAGGACTGGGCCCATAACCTAATAAAACACGCGTTGCGATCAAGAGAGAAAATTTTATTAGTGTGTACCACAGACAATGACAAACTATCATAGAGAATATAATAATATTTAGTACTAGTGTATGCTACTTAGACCATGGCACTAGTGGTCATTACAAAATTTATTATTAACTTATTTTGATATAAAATATTCAATGTATATTTTAACAGTATCAAGTTTTCCTTCTCTTACAGTGCTGTTCTCTGCATAATATGCTCCCTCTGTCGGCTCTTTCGACACCCATGGGATGATATGGGGTGGTGACATTCCGTATTCTTCATCCGTCACCACACGGACCACTTAAGAATATACTTTTAGAAAAATCAAATTCTTTGTTATAAATAACGTGCATACGTAAATTCACGCCTTTATCCCCGAAGGGTTAGGCAGAGCTGTATTGCACGCCCATACTTTAAGGGGGAGGCCCGGGGTAACTGGGGATCTAACTCGAGAACATCATCTCGGCAGTCCGTTACGTACACCACTAGGCTGTCGCCAATTTTTTTGTTCAGGTGACAAGCTGCGCGGCGGCGGGTCACGTCATCTCTTTGTGAGCACGCGCTAACAATGGCTGCGTCGCACACACATCACATAACTATTCAGGTGACAGGCTGCGCGGCGGCGCGTGACGTTATCTCTTTGTGAACATGCGCTAACAATGGCTGCGTCGCACACAAATCACATAACTGTTCAGGTGACAGGCTGCGCGGCGGCGCATGACGTCATCTCCTTGTCAACACGCGCTTACAATGGCTGCGTCACACACACATAGCATAACTGTTCAGGTGACAGGCTGCGCGGCGGTGCGTGACGTCATCTCTTTGTAAACATGCGCCAACAATGGCTGCGTCGCACACACATCACATAACTGTTCAGGTGACAGGCTGCGCGGCGGCGCGTGACGTCATCTCTTTATCAACACGCGCTAACAATGGCTGCGTCGCACACACATCACATAACTGTTCAGGTCACAGGCTGCGCGGCGGCGCGTGACATCATCTCTTTGTGAACACGCGCTAACAATGGCTGCGTCGCACACACATCACATCACTGCTGCCGCTAACGGGCTCAACCATGTAACCGGGCTGACGTGTCATCGGTATAGTGAATTTTAGCGGCTTTTTGAGTTACTAGTAAAGTACGGATTTGACTTATTAAATGAATGTACGACAGAGGGCCTAGCCAAATGGCATTCACTTCTAATTTCTGCTTCCGCTAACGCTTGGTTGGTATGGCAACATAAGGAATTCTACGTTGACCACGTGACATATCAAAAGCCTATGTCATTTCCATACATTTTTGCATTTAGTGATTAGCGATATCGGTAATCAAATGGCATTTGGCGAGGCCCTGGTGTATCGAATTATTATATCAACTGTGAACTGGTAATATTATGTCCTATCACGATTTACTGGGGAGTTTACATTTTTTACTAATTGTTTACTTTTATACACTGTAGCGCTGCAAAAACGTGTATTTCAGTCAAATCAAAAATTTTATGGTACAAGTTCCTAGTTTACGTTGATATTTAATTTTCTATCTCGTTAAATGTTGTGAAAGATAAGTACTAGTTTTCTTTAGTACTTAACACAAGAGAAAGGCTTTACATAGGCTCATCTTAGCACTTAGGTACTATATCCTACAAATGAAAATGTAGTCCATAAATTTTTGATCTTCACGAGGTAAAAGAAGTATTTTGTTTCACGTTACTACAATCAATACAACCTCGCGCTCCACACGTCGATCGTCTTACTTCAATTCGAGCCTGTCACTCATATGCGTGATAATTTTATGAAAGGAAATACCTACATTTGTCTGCAGCGAACAGATGGTGGGAGTCACCCGAATCCTATCAATTTGAGGCATTTGAGACGCCCTAGTAAAGGTGACACGCTTATATTAAAGCTGAAAACGTTCTAAGATAGGAGGTAAGATTTATTGATTGAACGCAATCTTGATAAGGGTCCTATCCCACATAAATTCACAGTACCAATCTGTAGTTCAAATAGCAATCAAGAAAATAAAATAATATAACACATTTGTTACAGTTTTTCTTACAGTTAATTATATACATTTTCAAAATTTTTATTGTGGTTCTAATGGTACAAAACTTGTCTACTAAATTACAGAAGCACTGTGACTTGGCAGTCAGCACTCTGCTGTTACGGTAATACAAATAATCTGTAGAATACTTCAGTTTTATAATGCAGGAATCACATCCTGTATAGCAGGCGACTATGCGAACAACCACACAACGAGCAAAAACAACAATCAGATTCAGAAGAGCTACTTGAGGATCACACAAAGTGTAGCATGGGAATCGAACCCAAAATATTCGGGACTATTTTTGCCATATGTACAGGCATATTTGTACTGTTCGACCAGAATATGTTACTACAGAGGATGAAGATATACAATAACATTCTTCCATTTTATGTAATAAATTTCACGCTAAATAAGGCTCGATATAGTGCTACGGATGACATACATTGCGGTAAGTCCGAATACGATTAATCTGTAGAAATTTGGCAAAGCATCGGATATGCAGACCTCTCTGTTTGCCACATCAGGTCAAGTTTACCATATTATTGCAGTTTCGGTTTCACATAGGATGTCAAATTGCCGGTACTTTATAGATTGTTTTTTAAAACACCTTGGTTTGTATGAATAGCACGAATTCATAATCAGTTAGTAAAATTTGTATCAAAATGTAATATCTGTAGTATAATATACTGTAATATGTATACTATATATTATATAGTAAGTAATAGTATGTGTAGTATATGTAATATGTACCTATTATTATGTATGTATATTATTCTCATTTATTTATGATATAATAAATTTATAATTTTATTTATAGTATAATATTAAATTTATTTATATTACATTTGATATAATTGTTATGATTATCTCTATATATAATGCAACTACCTTGCTTGTCTCTGCACCACCAAAAGGCTTGACTGGTAGATAATGCCTTACGGCATTAAGTCCACCTTATGTACCATATAATTATATTGTACATGAAGAAATAAATAAATAAAATAAAAATAAAATAATATGATTATAGTAACATTGTCATAAGTCAATAGGCTTAAAATAAATGTCTCATACAAACACATAAGAAAAAAAATCACGCAGGAATTACTATATAGATATAAATTAAACTTTGTAGTAATATAATCTAAAATCTTTATCCTTCTTCGGCCAATATTTAGCTGGAAATACGTATATGTGTTATTTCTTTAGATACATACATAGACTCACGCCTGTTTCCCGGAGTGGTAGGCAGAGACTACGGAACGCCATTTGCAACGATCCTCATGCATGCTCTTCTGTTCAGGGTGCTTCTAACCTGTCCTGTTTTTAGGATGTCTCCAATCTGGTCAGAGAACGTCCGCCTAGGTCTTCCCCTTCGTCCTGTCCCTTCCACACTTGCCTTATATATCTGCTTGGTCAGTCTTTCGTCATCCATCCTCTCCACGTGCCCAAACCATCGCAGCATACCTTTCTCGATGCTTGTCGTTACATCTTCTTTTACCCCACAACACTCTCATATCACACAATTCTTTACTCTGTCAGTCAAAGAAACACCACACATACTTCTCAGTGCTCTCATTTCTAAATGCTGTAGCATTTATTCTACTTTTAATACTCTTCTGCCATACCCAACTATCACTACCATACATAAGAGTAGGTACTAACACCCCTTTATGCACAGCCAAACGTGCCTTTTTGGACACGTTTTGGCTATTCATAAACGCCTTCAGAGCTCCATTCACTCTATTACCTGCATTAACTCTTCTTTCAATATCTTCTTTATTCTTACCATCTCTTGTAAACAGCGTACCTAAATATACAAACTCGTTCACTTGCTCCACTCGCTGTCCATCGATCATAACATTACAAGCCGTAACGCATTCCTCCTTTTCAAAAACCATAACTTTCGTTTTACTTA
Organism: Euclidia mi; assembly: GCA_944739405.2. NCBI lineage: Eukaryota > Metazoa > Arthropoda > Insecta > Lepidoptera > Erebidae > Euclidia > Euclidia mi. The sequence continues at coordinate 17,325,769 of OX123197.2, forward strand.
CATTCACTTTCATTCCTTTCCTCTCTAACGCACCACGCATGATTGTTATCATTTCCTGCAACTCCTGCGCTGAAGATGCACGTATAACCTGATCATCAGCATAAAGGAGGCATTTGACAAGTAACTTATTCATCCTTAATCCACAGTCACTATTTTTCAAATCTTGCAAACAACTGTCCATGAAGAGGTTGAACAGCCACGGCGACGCTACACATCCCTGTCTAACATCTGTTTCGATGGTAAACCAATCCGTGTACGACCCATTTATCCTCACACAAGCTCTAGAATCTTCATAAAGGGATTTCAGAGCTCGAATAAGGCTGCTGTTCACCCCATACATCGACAGTACCGACCACATTTCATTCCTCATCCCTTTATCGTAAGCCTTTTCCAAATCCACGAATGCGCAATAGACCTTTCGACCTTTGGCCAAGAATTTTTTGGCTATGCACCGCAAGGAAAAGACTTGATCCGTGCACCCCATACCCTTTCGGAATCCTGCTTGTACATCCCATATTTTCTTGTTGGTTACTTCCATAACTCTTTCAATCAGTACCTTCGCATACAATTTGCCAACAATGCTGAGAAGGCTAATGCCTCTATAGTTCTTGCAGTCTTGTTGCGAGCCTTTTCCCTTATAAAGAGGCCCAACTATGGCTGTGGCCCAGTCATCAGGTACTCGTTCGGTGCTCCAGCACAAGTTAAATAAGCACTGCAGCTGACCAACTATGATGCCCTGTCCAGCCTTCAGCATTTCAACTGTAATCCTATCATATCCTGCAGCCTTACCTAATTCCATACTTCCCAGCGCCTTCACAATCTTATCCACACCAATATCGCTTTCATCATTGCTATTATTACCATTCATTTCGTCGATCGATGTCTCTATCGCCGTTCTTTCAAAAATAACCTTCAAAATACTCTTTCGATCTCTTAAGCACGCATGATTCACCATTCAGTATCTTTCCATTCTTGTCTCTGATTGACGTGTATTCTGAGGATTGAGTTCTTCCTTAAACTGCACGAACGGATTTTCCGAAATACTTTATGTTTCTACGGAAATCTTCAGATAGTCTGCTATCAAACTCATCTTTCTTTTCCTCCTTTTTCCTTTTAACAATTTCGTTCACAATTCTTTTTGACCTAACAAACTCCTTTCTTGCTTCATCTATGTCATCACTCGTTGCCTCTCCCATTCTTTCATTTGCTCTGGCAGCCAACCAATCTAACCAAGCTTTCTTCTTCTTCAACACTGCTGATTGTACATCCTTGTCCCACCATGTATTCTTAACCTTTCGTATTTTCCTTCTCTTGATCACACCACATACTTCAGACGCTACACATACTACCTCTTCTTTAAAAGATTGCCATAATTCTTCCATATCATTTATGCCATCGAACCTCTCAAATCTTGCTATCAATCTTCGCTTATACTTTCCCATCTTTTTCTTGCAGATTTTCTACTTTTATTCTTTCCATTATTTCTTTAGAAATGTCAAAGCAACTACCAAAAACGTATAAAACAATATTTATAATTATTTGCTTGAATATAAATATTCTGTGAAATTCTTTCGTTGATTTTCATTGAAATTACATTATAATATAATATTTGTGAAATGTGACATCTGTTATTGTAATAGGTAGTTGTGAATTTAAAATTGCTATTGAAGAAATTCTTTATTATTATGTCTGATGAAATCGATGTAACTCTATTCAATATTTCAAATTGGTTTTACTACTTCGTTGGTTTACTTTTTAGTTTATGTTTCATTTTCTATAAACTAGTTAATTTCAAAGTGGAAAGTGGCTATCTTAAAAATAACCTTTAAATTAATCAATATCTTCAAATTAAATTAGACAATCTAATAAAAGTACCCATGCAATCTGCTTTTACGGTGACGGTCACTTAATGTTAGTCTGAAAATACCTTATTTAAACAAATGTACGTACATTGCTTTAGTTATAGGCTGGTAGTTTCACTATTAACATAGAACTAATCCTATGCAATTAAGCCGGCGTTCACAAATATTCTAGTAAATCTAGCAAGGCCAATAATTTAAAGAGAATAATTCATGTTTACTATTTTCCTTACTTCCCGATACCATTATGCTTATGGCCCATTGATAACACATTAGTCCACTTATTACAGTATTTATATATAGACTGATGGTCTAATTATGTATATGGCCGTCCCATATTTAGGTATAGGTGCTAAACAACAACCTATTTACGCGTTCAGACAAATAAATGTACCTATTTACTAGGGGATGTGAATAATGTGCGCGTATTGTAAACACACCGAAGACACAATTTGAGATGATGCGGATATTTGACTTTGCAGTATTTGGCTGCTATTTAAAATACTCGGTATTATGCTAAAAGTTCAGTTATTTTAGGTCGAATACAAAATCTGGAATGAAAACCGCAAATGGGGTGTAGCACAGTCCCATGAAGCAAAGGTTGCTTCTCGTTGCCAAGAGATACCACAAATTTGCCGAGAATTCGGACTTTGAATACTCAATAACTTGGTCGAGACTGTGGTCAAAAAACGGTATTCGGTTACATCGTATAATGTCAGCACTAGTACACTTTACGTGTACTATGATTATAAAGCTTGCTACTGCAATGGGTAAGATACAGACGTAAAGAGGGCTCATAATTAGCTGGCTTATTCAGTTTGTCCATGAACGAGGTGAATGTGGAACGTGTGGTACGTTTGGATACTAGATATTGAGATACTTTGGATAGCTCACAATTATGTTCATTTACAAAATAACCGATGCCGTAGTAGCATTTAGAGCATTACACGACTTCTGGTGTACTTTTTGTCCATTGGTTTAACATTTGTCCCCTGCACTAATAAGTTGACAGTCCTAGAGGAGGAGTAAAGGATTTTTATAAGGAAGATCTAATACTGCTCTTTGACACTCGTAGAGACAAAGGATCGCAAAATACTATCCTCCAGTAAATTAAATTCAAATATAAGCAATGTAATGGAAACATAGCTAGGATGACGACTAACACCACAGAAAGAAAATAAGTGCGCAAAAATTAAAAATATTCGCTAAATAATATGCGACGAGCAACCACCAACAGTGCAGTGTTTCGCTAATTTAAAGCACTTGACAATATTATATCCAGTAAAGTCAACGCTAAGCTGTTCTTGAAAGCACGTTCCAGCTATCGACAACACTTTCAACGAGGGGTTTACTGAAAAGTAGAGTTATTTAACTGTCGCTAAAATATCGGCACTTGGCGCTGATCTTGATCGTCGCGTTTACTAAAATGCAGAGTTTAGCACCGAGCGGTGCTTAATGCCACGATAAATTACTCGCCGAGAGCCGAGTGCCGATAGCTGGAGGCAGGGAGCGCACTGTCAATAGCTCGCACTACGTGCAACGTAACGTAAGGTGAAGACTGCATACGACAATTAATTTGTGATGAACAGTTCACTGATTGATAGTTTATCCAACTTAGTGCGTTTTCAATCGTAAGAATCGTAGTTGTCAACGTTTGCAATAATTTTAACTCACGTTTAATATTTTTTATACAGTTCACACAAAAAAATATTTTTATTTGAGACAAAGATGATTGAAATGAGGATCCAGACTGAAAAAAATAATATTTATTGAGGTATTGTCCTGTCAGAAATGCGGCAGCGTCAAGTGGCTAGGCGACCACCCAAAGCACTACGCCATCCGTAAAGAAAAGTACCTGTGTAAAACTGATGTCGTGTATCATGAAGCTTGTAGTATTCTAATGGACTACATGCCTGTTTGTTGCATTAAAGTAACATAAAAAATATTTGATTAAGTTATGAGAGTTTGCGCAGTAGTTATAAGGAAATGGATTAAGTTTTTATAAGTATATTAAATGACGCTTGAACAGCTTCTTTACAAACATAAGCAAAAAGCTTGCTTCAAATTATTTCTTTAACGGCATCACGTCCCATTGTTCCACGATAAAAAGGATTCGTGGAACAAAACTCTACGTATACGCTAAACAGAGCTCGACTATTATCAAGTGACGAAAGATCGTGTATGGGATGACGGAAGCCCCACACGACCGCGCCGGTTAACTACAGTTATAAGTAATGAATCGATTAACAGTCGATTTCAATCGCAGCCAGTGTGCGGTTTGAGCCATTTATAAACAGTTCACTTAAAGCCTTGTATTCATTAGGCAACATTTGTTGATAAACTGTTTATGACGCGTTTATCACCAAGTTTACTGTAAACACCGTTTCTAAAACATGGCCGTCCACACTTGTAAGTTGTTGCTAGGATGTCGCCCGAGGAATGCTCTGTGGGAAGTAGGGATGCTCTGTGCTGCTTACATAATAATTCATAAGAGTCATCATCACTGTAGCCTTTCACTCCCTACTCACGTCCACTGCTGGACATAGGCCTCTCGTAATTTGCGTCACAATAGTAGTAGTATGGCCAGACGGGTTGGTATAGGGTTTGATGTCGAGTTTTCCGTCTCTACGTGCAAAGATGGTATTTGCATCTTATTTTACCTTTGTCGCCTCTTACGACACCCACGGGAAGATAGGGGGTGGCGACACTTGTATTCTATGCCGTCAACCACTCGGCGAATGGCGAATTCATAAGAGTACTACTAGAAAAAAAAGAAGAAAAGATTGTGGATTCGGCATTATCTCTATGAGCATCGATTCTTGGTTGTTGGATCACACTACTTCTATGTCAATAAACCCGCGCAACACACATCCACACCTGTTGACTTTTGCTTATAAACAAGATGTTTCGGCTTGCTTTCCATTCGATTGGGAGCACGGCAACATGTTTCAGAAACAATGTTTCATCACATTTGCTTATGAACTGTTTATAAACTGTATCCAGAGATGATGAAGCACTGTTAATAAACTGTATATAAACAGTGTTTATCATCAAATGTTGCCTAATGAATACAAGGCTTTATTGTCCCGCCGTGTGAATGCAACTACCTTTATACGTGTATTTGTTTAATAGCTTGATACGAACGATACATAATTGTTTTCATTCTGATACCAAACGATAAATGGAATATCCACCAGATTTTCGAATCGATTTAAAAATCATGGCACATATATTATAAATATTTCATCAGAATTTTGTTAATCAATAACTGAGTGCCTTTCTGATATTAAAGTGAACAATGAACTGATTTATTTTATTTTGAAATTATTATTTAAAAATATATCCACGCGAATGTCAATGACAAATCTTAATATATAAAATCCTTGCGTTACTGACTGACTGACAGACACGGTACAGCCGAAACTATTGGGCGCAGCAAGCTAAAATTTGGCATGTATGTTCCTTGAGGACCGCAGAGGTGCACTAAGAAGGGATTTCCCGAAATTCCCACGGGATCGGCCAAAACGGGTTAATTTAAAAAAATTGCAAGCGTAGCTGCTGGCGTCCTTTAGTTACATATAAATTTGCATTTATAATAAACGTTTGAAATATAATTAATAAAATGAATGCGAATTCTTTTACATTAAAGCAATTATTACTAATTGTTTTAGGTGAATGGTTTATAGTTTTTAAGCACTAGTTATTGTACCTACCATTACCTATTTATATAAAATTTGTTGTATTTCACTTTCCCGAAGTTAACCATAAAAGTCGCTTTGCAGCAGAGTTGGATATACAAAGCTTGAGAGACAATCGACAATCTAGGCAACTGTATGTTTTATAGTAGGTTTTTGTAGTTATTTTGATTTTGCACAACACAGTAAAAACTTTTTGGGTATATAGTATTCTACCACATTCACACAACACCATCTAGTCCCAAACTAAGCAGACCTTGTACTACGGGTACTAGATAATGGATAAACATACATGTAGCAGCGGGTCCAAGTGAAATCATCTTTTTGAAAACAACAACTTCTTCTTTATTCATGAACTTCTTACAAAATATATCACCACAATTCTGACGACAGTCGCGTTGTAGGAAAGCTATTCTCTCAAATCTGGTTAAACTAGAAGGTGGACCCCTAGCACAAAGTCGCAATTCTTGGTCGCACCCGAGATAATTCTAGGAAAATGATATCATGAATTACAATTGAGATTGCGTTACATAAATATAGAAAATCATAAATAGGTTACAATATAAAGAAAATTATAGGACTACCCTTGCGAGGTATGAACAGAACCAGCATAAGTAAAAGTAGTTAAATTAAATCGGAAAACGTAATTACGAGTACAAATTGTATTCGCATCGTTACGTATTATTTAATTTGCGGCCGACATCACAAAGCTCATTATTACAGTGTGAGCTTACAAATATTTTATTTTTACTAAAGGATGCCCGCAGTTGTGGTCGCACATTTTGATTTAAATTATATGCATTTTATTTTTCTGTCCGATCTCGACGAAATATTAGAATTCCCTTCTTAGTGCACCTCTCCCATACTTACGACCATTTGTCGGAGCGTTGTCAGTCAGTCAGTAAATCAATAATTAAAGGCGGTTTGAGATTAGTGTTTTATACGCGCTTTCCGTGTGGTGACGGATTAAGAATACGAAATGTCACCACGCCATATCATCCCATGGGTACCATAAGAGCCGACAGAGAGAGCATATTATGCAGAGAACAGCACTGTAAGAGAAGGAAAACTAGATACAAACCCTATACCAACCCGTTTGGCCAGCGTGGTATAGTAGGCCAATTCCTCCTTTCAAAGGAGAGGCCTAGTCCAGCAGTGGACTGTTAAAGGCTGATGATGATGACGCGCTTATAAGCTCGTTTTTTGAAGCGCATCTAGCCGCGTATAGGCGCACCTTTTGCCATACGCGCAACTCGTACGAGCGTTGACACGCTCCTAAGCTCGTAAAAGCGCGAGGCGTCAAAATCGTTGTTGACACTGACAAGATGTTACTACCGTTTAGATAGAACACGCCGAAATATGCCCGTTCACGCGAGTCCCGTTTTCTGAAGCGCGTTATGTAGCGCGCGTATAAGCGCGTTTGCTGAAACGACCGTATATGCGCAGAAATATACGCTAATCTGAAACCGCTCTTAAGCTAAAATTCAGACTAGCAGAAATCATGTCTTGTCTTCTAAGTTTTAAGACTTCTTTAATAATAAAAACACTTTATAATGTGCCGATACGTATTAACGCAATATAGCAATTATTCGGTATATCGTAATTTACAATTTTACGTACACATTTCTCTGCACTTTACAAAAAATATAACAAAAGAAAAAAGCATGTTTATTAATATTATGAACCTATGAACAGAAAATTATGAATAAACTATGAATATTTCAATATGTGACACGCTTTTGTGGTATTGACAGCTGAACATTTCGTTTATTGTTTATATGTTGTCATTTTTCTTCGTTTTCCAACGGACTCGTAGAAATTTTAAAATATCGTAGGTACTTTTATGCAGTTTGCAACGCAATATTCATCGTGAACCATACTGAGCCAAAGAGAGAGAAAACCGAAAAGGACTAAAACTCTATTTACAGTGACAATTTTTATGACTAGATTTTTTGAAAGAGTTTGCTAATTTGCTGTTCGTATTAACATCGTCTAATATGTGGTTTACTAAGTTATGTGACATAGGAATGTGCCCTTCATACAATGTGGGTGATCGCAGGTCATGTTAGCTGAAACAGAATGGAAATAATGCTGGTAGCCTTTTTATACTGATAAATAATTTGGACAGTTTTCAGACCTTAAAATCGCACTGCGCACGTGTCGCAATAAAAATAATATTATATTCATCTGCTGAATAATTTTAGTGTTATTAAGTTATTTTTTTTACTCTAGCCATGTCCAACTACCAATTTCAGATACAGTACTACTCTGAGCTGCCAAAAGCCGAATTGTCATGTCATCTGTTTAAAAATTAAATCTGCGATGATAAAATAAAGCTCACAACTTTATACAAGACAACATCTAAAGCTAGAACTGAATTTACACGTACATTTTCTAAACAAAATTTACATACAATAGCATGATAAGATCAATACAAATCAATAAAAATTAGTAATAAAAATATATAGCTTCTGCGATATTGTCGGACGAAAGGTTTATTATATAATTATGGTACCAGCGAAAAAATTACGTTAGCACATATTTTATCTACGTAAATACCAAGTATTTGTTTTTTTGGTTCAAGGCGATATTTATTACCAACAAAAACAGTGTTATGCATAGTAAAGACGATTTTAGTAGATATTTTGATATGAAACGAGTACTATAAGAATGTAAAAGAAAGAAAAGAAAAGAAAAATTTATTTTGAAACAGCACATAGGACACATAATAGAAAGCAAGTAGGTAGGTACATATACAACAATTAGTAAACATAGAACATTTATATAAAAGAAAATAAATAAATAAAAACCAAAAAAAAAAAAACAAAAAAGAAACAAAAAACAATTACAATATAATATAGTGGGGTATGTGTCCCATCGCTGGCCAAAAAAGGTGGCTGGATCAGCTCTATGTCCAGTGATGCTAGTGCATACCGGACGCTGGTATTCTTCCAGCCCCTTCCGGACATCCCGGATGCGCAACCATCGCCGTGCCGATAACAACATGCAATCCGTGTGAGGTGTTTCAGTGAATGTGTATTGTGTGATGTGTAGTGATTTATATATATATATATATATATATATATATATATATATAGATTATCTAATTAGTGAAAATATACACACATACTTAGTTGCATAAATAAAATAAAATAAATAAATATACCTATGAATGATATAGTTACATAATATAATTATAGAAGCGCGCCAAACTGTGGTGCAGACTCGCCGCCAGCTGATGTGTACCTATGCACGTACCTACATTAATTATATAGGTATACATATTGTTGCATATTCTAAATTATCGCCGCGTCCGCCTCGTCGGGAGGCGAGGGGCGAGCGGGTGTGAGGTCGAACACTCGGCGCTCGCTCACGACGAAGCGGAGCAAGTGCACACACCATCAGAGGCGGTCACCGCCTGTCACTGCCTCTCGACGCGACACTAACATTTTTCTCGGACGATCGCACTTGAAATTATGCACGTTATACGCACGTTATACGCGCAATGAATCACCCGCACGCAACAAACAATAAATACCTACTCAAAGATAAGAATCAAATGAATTAGAAAGTATATCATTATAATATAATATTGGCACAGACTCAAACATGGGTAAGTCGTAACCATAATAATTAATTCTAAAATCTCTAAATATTTATTTATTGAATTTGTTTATAACGCAGTTTCAGCTGTGTTATAAACACATTCAATAAGTATTTCAATTCAACTGTTGGAATAACTAATGTTTTGAATTTCAGATTTCTGCAAATAACTGTCATACTGTGCCTGGGCAGCGATACTCAAGCCTGGCCCTTTGAAACATGCCTACGATACGAATATGTGTGACGGAAGCAGCGATGTGATCTACGTAATTTGTACGGAGGAGAAATGGAGATAACACTACCACCGGTCATACTGATAGGGTATGTAAATGAGTCATTTATCAATGGGAACAGAATGTTTGCGTTCGTGAGAATACATGTATACCTAAGTTAGAATAAATAATTATTTAAGTTAATAACGTAAACAGGGGGATAACAAGGAATTTTATTTCAGATCTCGAGCGTTAAGGTGGCAGTGGCAGCCCCATCTCTCCCCAGCAAGACTGCGGGTGTTCGTGACCACGACGCGCTGCGCCGCCACACTAGTCCCATCCGGGAGCCAGCCGGCCATCCATCGCGCTGCTGAGTGCTGACAGACTGTTGGGATGTTTGTTATGACGACGCGCTGTAAGCCTGATCATGTGTCATATTATTTATAAATTATATTACATGGTAATACAGTTCAAGTTGCTAAACAATGAAGTTTAGTCAACTTAGGTTACTAATTTATTAAAATATAATTAAAGTAATTAATTAGCTTTATCAATATTGCCACAATATTAGATAACAAAATTAGATATAATTAAAAATAAGCTTAACATTATGTATTTACCATCATTTAACATACGATATTACGAATCTATAGATATCAAATTAAAATTATAAATTTATCATTATTTTACATAATTACGATACTACGAAACTACATAGGATATTTAAATGTATATGAATTATATAGATTAGAATTTAATTATATTAAGGAAGGTATTGTAGGTAACAGAAGGAACTACATAAATTCAAACATTAAACAAAAGACATGTCAACATTCACGTTACGCAGCTCACGTTGAGATTCTATAAGGTATTGTCTAAGCCGCTTTTTAAATGTAAATGTGCTTTTTATTTGCCTCAAAGGTGGGGGCAGGTTGTTCCATATTTTGGAAGCTGCGTAACGAAAACTTCCTGTAAATGAAGTACTGCTGTGAGCGCGTATCGATAGTTGTTGTGCGCACGTCCTACCCGAACACTGTCTATTACTCGTCACCCAATTGAGCTTGTATAGATAGCTAGGTTCTTTGTACTTGATGAGACCAAAGAGAAGGCATGCTAAGTGTAGTTTCCTGCGCGATTTCATTTTTAACATGAAGTGCTGGTTTAAGAATGGTGTAACATGACTTCTAAATGGAATCGAGAAACAAAAACGGGCACAAGCATTCTGGACGCGTTGAATGAGACGGTGAGTTCTAGCTAAGAGTCTAGGTCCGAAGACAGTGTCAGCGTAATTGAGTTTAGAAAGAACTAGGGATTCCACCAGTTGCATTCGGAGTTCCTCGCACAAGTACGGTCTCATTTTATATAAAATCTTTAATCTGTAGAAACAGTTGCGAACAGATTCTGCGACATGATCCTCAAATCTGAGCTCACTGTCCATGCGCAAACCAAGATTGCGGGCTTCTTTAACTCGACCAATAGGCTGTTCCATCAAGGATATTGGGAGCGTGGAGGGTAACGAATTGAGCCTATGTTTAGTGCCCAAAAGCATATATTTGGTCTTATTAGGGTTGAGCATGAGACCGTGACTCTTACTCCATTCGGATATACTCTTTAGGTCTTGGTTGAGGGCGGTGACAGCCGCTCCCCACTCATGTGGTTTGAACGAGATATAAATCTGCATGTCATCGGCATAAATGTGATAACTACTGTTTTTAATACTCTTCACCACGTCAGCACAGTATAGGCTAAATAAAATAGGTCCAAGTATGGAGCCCTGCGGCACTCCTTTTTTGACAAAAACCCGCTCAGATACATGGTTTCCACCATCACCTGACTTCAACTCCACGTACTGCTGTCGGTGGTCCAGATAACTATGAAACCAAAGCAACGAATTTTGATCAAAACCATAGTAGCGCAGCTTGGATAAAAGCAGGGAAATGTCAATACTGTCAAATGCGCGCGAAAAATCGAGCAGAACCAGCAGGGTACACATTCCGGCATCTTGAGCAGTCAATATATTATCAGTCACATCGAGCAGGGCCGTCGAAGTACTATGTCGTCTCCTAAAACCCGACTGCAACGCGGGCAGAATTGAATTTTCCTCCAAGTAGTTTGACAGTTGCTGACAGACAACTTTCTCGATTACTTTGGATATACAAGGCAGGATACTAATCGGTCGTAGGTCTGACACAGTACTTGGACTGGGGTTTTTTGGAATCGGTCTAACTGCAGCAATTTTCCACAAGTCAGGGAAGGTTGACGTTTGCAATGAACGATTGATTATGTGAGTCACAGGAGTGAGAATGTAAGGCAGAGACAAGGTTAACATTTTCAGAGTAATACCATCACATCCCTCCGCATTCGACTTCAAACCTGTAATGTGGCGCATGACGTCAGCTTCGTCTACCGGAGATATCTTGAAAATAGAATCACTGAAAGAATGAAACTCGTAATATGTCAGTATAGATAAAGTCGGCCTTATCTCGCTAGGAACTGAAAGAAAGGCATCGTTGATCCGGTTAGCGTCCGCAAACTGCGGAGGTAGTTCCCTTGACCGTCCTCTATTGGTTGGAACTATGGTGGACTTAATATTCTTCCAGAGTGATTTAGGATCCTTAATTTTGTTGTTTATGTTGTATTTAAAATACGCACGTTTTTCGTTGTGCACTGCAGTGATAACTAAGGCTTTTAAGTCCCTATAATATTGTTTTTTAGTCTCGGTTTTTATCGCCCTATATTTGGATAGGGCTTTGTCACGTAGCCTCATCATGGCTTGCACAGTATCCGTTATCCACGGATATGACGGTTCTTTTATAGTGCATAATTTAAGGGGCGCATGGATATCGAATACTGTTACAAGACACTGATTAAATAAGTGGACCATCTCGTTAACGTTACTTAGGGTATAAAGGTGATCCCAGTTTATACTACGAAAATCACTTTTTAAATTGTCCTCACATAAGTTATTTAACGGTCTATGTAGAAAAGAAAATGGTTTATAGACATCTCGCTTGATTGCAAACTCACAAACGATAAAACAGTGTCCACGCATTGAGCCAAATGGTTCAACAGCTAGAGACCTATGTTTAAGATCCGTGCATACTAAGTCGATAAGCGTTTCGCTGTCATCTGTGTAGTGCGTTGGCGAAGTGACCAATTGTTTAAGGTTAAGACACTTTAAAAAATCATAAACCTTCCTAGACCTCGGCTCGTGTTGCCTCATCAAATTGACGTTTAGATCCCCCATAAAAAGGACGTGATCGCATTTCGCCAACGCGCTAATCGTTTCCGTAACGGCGTCTAAAAAAAGGTCAAGGTCGAACCATGGCGGACGATAAGCTGTGCCCACTGCGATTTTTTTCCCATTTATAGTCAGGGTAAGCCACATCTGCTCAACAGAGTTGTACCTGCTATCGGTGGGAATTGACCAGTTGCGCGCACTCAAGCCGCGTCTAATGTAGAAACCGGTTCCGCCAGCCCGGCCCCCTCGCACACACGCCGGGCGCGGCGTATGACGCAGTTCATAGTTGCTTATTCTAGGCGCGCGGTCGTCCTCCCCTGGTCTAAGCCACGTCTCATTCACAGCCACAATGTCAAAGGAATGTCTCATTACTACCGAAACAAAGTCATCGTGGCTCGTCCCGAGAGATCCCGCATTCAAGAATCCAACCTTTAGATACTTATCATTTCTAATCATAGTTAAACATGTTTGTCATAATGTGTTGAATCACGCAGGCTAATTTTACGCTGATAGGATAGATATTGTGTGAGTTAAGTGAGTGTTTGTGTACAAATATTTTTCTTGTGACAGTGTTAAGTAGCTGTATGTAAAATGACTGTGAACGGTGAATGTATAATAACGTAGATAACTGCACGCAAGTGATAAGAGTGAACGGGTTGTCTATTTGTGTGAATTTATATTGTATGTTTGAATCAAGTCGTGTTATGCGTATTATATATAAGTGTCTAAGATATTATTGTCGAAGGTTTGACCCAGACCTCGATAGATGGCGATATCCCGGCCGGCTGAATCACGCTATGGTTTCGTTACCTGGACAGGTATAAATACTAGGCGATGCGAAACCTTTTGTGTCGGAAACCTAGTGAGCAAAAAGTGATATTAAGTATAAGTCGTTGTGAACAGTGAATATAACAAGTTTATCTGCATCCGGGTGTTTTATTCAAAAAGCGCTGTAAATCCGTGTTTATGTTCCTTCGGAGTCGGATGGACATTGGAAGACAGCGCTATTTTTGGTAGCTCTTCGGTGGTGATATCGGTATCACCCGCCTTGTTAGGTACTGGTCTGTGGATCGCAGATCAGAGCAACAATTCCCTACAGCGGGCACAAGGGAAGTGTCGAGCGCTGGAGGAGCGATTGATTGGCGTCAAGCAAGCTTTGACCTAAAGATTGCTAGCCATCTGGTAAAGGCAGAAGGAGCGACACCGTGCGGAGATTTGCAGTACTGGGAGAGGTCTAGAAAACTAGACAACGATGCAGCTTCAAGGACCGACCAATAGAGGGCTGGATTGGAAATTGATATCGGTTTGTGTGGTGTAAAACTGTGAGTACATTTTGAACTTTATTCCTAAGAAGATTCTAACTTGTGAAAATATTTGAAATTTAGAGACTCTAGTGACTTAATAAATTTGTATAATATTTATTAAGATTTGTGCTATTTTGAGCTTTGCTATTTGAGACTTGAAATAATTTTGCCTTATATTCCAAGAACGTTATTGTGATCATTTGTTATTATAAATATGGAGGCGTTCGATGTTCTGCAGGAGGACATTAAAGAAAAAATGCTCAAGGCAGTTACAAATTACAATAAGTCCCCTAAAGAGCGGCGAACGATTGCATATTTGGAAACAAGGCTTGAAAATTTCGAAAAGCAGTGGACCATGTTTTGTGATAATCACCGTATTATGGTTCGGCAAGTTAAAAAGGCAGAATTTTATAGTTCTAGTTATCATAAAAATTGTGTTTATGATGAGGTCGAAGAATTATACGTAGAGCATAAAACTGAGCTGAAAGAAATGTTGTCAAATCTGACATCTACTTTTTCTGCTTCACAAATGGCATCTGACCGTCAACCAAAAAGTTTTAACACTAGAGTCAAGTTACCTGAAATTAAGATTCCTATATTTTCTGGCAAGTACTCGGAATGGCAAACATTCAGGGATTTATTTTTAGGGTTGGTTCACAATAATAGCGATTTAGATGAGTCACAAAAATTTTATTATTTGAAAGGTCATCTAACGGGCGAAGCAGAGCAATTGCTTCGAAACATTAAGGTTACGTGTGACAATTATGAATTGGCGTGGTCAAAATTAGATAGCACCTATAATAATAAAAAGTTTTTGGCAAAAGGTATTCTAAAACGGTTGCTCACTCAAAAAACGCTATTTAGTGAATCAGCTCTTGGAATTAAATATCTATTAAATACTACTACTGATTGTTTGGAGTCAATAAGAAATTTAGGTGTCGATATTTCCTCTTGGGACATTATTGTCATATATATCATCAGCGAGAAATTAGACAATGATACAAGAAAGGCGTGGGAATTAAAAATTTCTGAGGACTCCAACGAGGACTTACCTACTTTCGCGGAATTCTCTCGATTTCTTACGGGTCGATTTTGGGGTCTTGAGGGAATAGAGGTAAAGTCTAAAATGCCAAAGAATACTCAACAAAATACGCAATCTTTCCTATCCTTAAAAGAAAAAGGAGCCAACGATATAGGGTGTGCCTTTTGTTCGGGAAGTCATAAAATAGGAAATTGCAAGGAGTTCATTAAAGAGTCTGTAGCAAACCGGCGTCAATTCGTTCAAGAGCATGGCTTATGTTTTATCTGTCTTAACAGTAATCATTCTGCCAGAGCCTGTAGAGTTGCATTCCGATGTCAGACGTGTAAACGGCGTCATCATTCAGTGTTACACCAGGACATTGAAGATACAGTTCAGATTGTTGAAAATGTTGGTGATTCTCACACGGGAGCTTCATCTTCATCTATGAAGGAATGTGACACGCAAGGGTTAGATTCTAGCAAGGCAATGGTGTCCTGCCTTTCAACCGGGAATAGCAAAACGGTTTTGCTAACTACGGCTTTGGTAAAGGCCGAGTCGAAAGCTGGGACATATAGGGTAATTAGGGCATTGCTAGATCAAGGGTCACAGGGTTCCTTCATTACGGAGTCTATGGTCCAATATTTAGGATTAAAAAGAACTGCCACAAAGAACACCGTGTTAGGTGTCGGTGGTGGAAAAAGTGTCACGTCCAACCACACTGTCATGGTCAAGATAAAGTCTAGGAAGGATTCTACACTTCACATAAATGTTAATGCCTATGTGTTGAAGTCGGTGACTACTCTCCTACCAGTTACGAAAGTAACCCAAGTAGGATGGCTAAACTTGACGGAGGATGACTTAGCTGACCCTGGATACTACAGACCCAACAAAATTGATATTTTGCTGGGTACTGAGGTTTACAGCCGGGTCATACAACCAGGCATGAAGCGTGATTTGAGTGGTACCTTATTAGCACAAGATACAGCACTCGGCTGGATAGTGTCGGGTGTATCGGATGTTGAAAATACGTCCTATCTTTCGTCACACATTACGGTTATGCATGCGAATATCGAAAGGGACGATTTATTAAAACGTTTTCGGGAACATGAAAATAAGTTGTCTGAAACTACTAACATGCTTACAGATGAAGAAATAAAATGTAAGGAGTTCTTCACTACAACTACAACTCGAGATGAGAGCGGTCGGTGTATTGTACGATTACCGTTTCGCGATAGAGGCCTAATGAATAAGATTGATAAAACGAAGGCTATCGCTGAAAAAC
Source organism: Euclidia mi (assembly GCA_944739405.2). NCBI lineage: Eukaryota > Metazoa > Arthropoda > Insecta > Lepidoptera > Erebidae > Euclidia > Euclidia mi. The sequence continues at coordinate 17,341,986 of OX123197.2, forward strand.
GGTTGAAGGGTTTAGAAACAAGGTTAGGTAAAAATCGAAGTAAAATAAATACAGTCCAATCGAAGGCGGGGTCCCATTTACAAAAATGGACCGGCAATAGCAAGAAACTATTGGCCAAATTAGAAAACCGAGATATAGTGAAAGAGGGAGAAAACAAAATCAAGGTGGATACCCAAGATTGTACCCACCTTTCGTCCAAACAAAATCCCGCTGATTGTGCTTCGCGTGGGGTAGCCCCAAGTGAACTACACAAAATGTCACTTTGGTTTAATGGACCAGAATTCGTGCGTGATACAGTAATTGCTTATAAAAAACCGAAGCATTTAATTACTGACTTAGAAGAAGTGAAGGTTCATACGGGAATTCTTGATCAGTCCTTTTGGCATAAATATTCGTCATTGCAAAAATTGGTTAGGGTAGTAGCCTATTGTAGAAGGTTCTCAAAATATACGAGATCTCGAGAGAACAGATTGAAGCAGAGAGATATTCCTTTAACTAAAATGGAACTGGACGAAGCAATGAAAATATGTATAAAGAAGTGCCAAGAGGAATGTTTTCTTGAAGAACTTCAAGAATTGGAATCTTCTAGTTTGAAGCTGAGTACCAAAGGTAAATTTAAGTCGTTAAATTTATTCTTGGACTTAGAAGGAGTGTTAAGGGTGGGGGGTCGTTTGGAGATGTCACAATTGGAGTTTAATCGGAAACATCCAATTCTCATACCCAAAGATTCTTTCCTCACGAAGCTGTTAATAGCTGATGCCCATATAAAGACGATGCATGGAGGACCTCAAGCCATGATAACATACTTGAAGTCTAATTACTGGGTTGTAGGAGTTAAGTTACTCGTGAAAGCTTGTTATCGAAGTTGTGTTGTTTGCATTAGATATGCGGGCAAAACTAGGAACCAATTGATGGGTCAACTTCCCTTGCCGCGAGTTTCTATGAATAAGGCATTTTTAAACACTGGAATTGATTACGCGGGTCCTTTAAATATTAGGGTATCACCAGGTCGTGGTAATAAATCTTACAAGGGCTATATTGCTCTTTTCGTTTGTATGTGTACACGGGCTATTCATCTGGAGGCTGTCAGTGACATGACATCTAAAGGCTTTTTAGCCGCATTTAAAAGATTCGTAGCTCGACGGGGCCGCTGTACTCGGTTGTACAGTGACAATGGCACGAATTTTGTAGGAGCTGCGCGTGAGTTAGCTGAATTATTTGACGAGAAGTCAAGGTTTATACCGGAAATATCGGAGAGTCTAGCTAACAATGGCACTTAGTGGACTTTTATCACTCCACATGCCCCTAATCAGGGTGGACTTTGGGAGTCAGGTATAAAGTCTACCAAGTACCATCTCAGACGAGTAGTCGGTAATTCAACTTTGACATTTGAGGAATTAACGACAGTTCTAGCTCAAATCGAGGCATGTCTCAATTCGAGACCGCTGTCTTATGTGGAAGATCAAAAGGAGCTAGAAGTTCTAACTCCTGGTCATGTTCTGGTTGGAGAGCCTTTGATATTAGTGCCTGATACTAACTATGAAAGTTCCAATATATCTAACCTTAGGCGTTGGCAACTCACCCAAAAAATGACTCGAGATTTTTGGCGGCGTTGGTCTCAAGACTATTTAAATCAATTTCTTCAAAGGCATAAATGGACCCACCAAATACCAGAACCCGCTATTGGCGATGTCGTTTTAATAAAGGAGGACGATTTACCTCCTGGCAGATGGTTGCTGGGACGCATAGAACATAAGCATCCTGGGCCTGACGGTATTACACGCGTAGTTACACTTCGCACTAAAAACTCTTTTATAAAACGACCGGTTTCCAAGATGTGTGTCCTTCCGGTATGTACTTAGTTAAGTTGATTTATGTTAGTTTTAGAAGTAAAGATTTTGGTTTAGTTCTATTTCATCATTTCTATCAGTTTTAGCTTATAAATGATAATTGTTTAGGTGTTCAGTTAATAAATGATACGCCTTAAATAAACGCATTGTTCGTATCAACGTGGTATTATGTATAAATATGTCAAGCTATTTTTAATGTAATTTAATTTCATTTAATGTACTTTCAGTTGTGTCAATTGTATTTTTCGGAAATTGTTGTTAATAGAATTATGATAATAATAATTGTAAACCACTAATGACAAATGCAATTTCACCGGTCTAAGCTGTTGCATGGTGGGCGGTTAACCCCAATTGTTATTTAAGGACACTCTGCAATGTGTCCTTGGTGGGCGGTATGTCTAAGATATTATTGTCGAAGGTTTGACCCAGACCTCGATAGATGGCGATATCCCGGCCGGCTGAATCACGCTATGGTTTCGTTACCTGGACAGGTATAAATACTAGGCGATGCGAAACCTTTTGTGTCGGAAACCTAGTGAGCAAAAAGTGATATTAAGTATAAGTCGTTGTGAACAGTGAATATAACAAGTTTATCTGCATCCGGGTGTTTTATTCAAAAAGCGCTGTAAATCCGTGTTTAATAAGTGTATGAGTAGTGTGGATGTTATGGTTGCATTTTGCGAGCGTAATCGGCAGGCAAAGCGAGCGTTAAGCTTAAATAGAACACATACCTCAGGAAAAACATAACAAAGCAGACATAAACACAGATAGCAAAGTAGACATTGCCACAGGTTGACACGCAAATTGAACCGATAAGCGGATACATACGTAATGTGGTAAATAGTTACCCAACCAGTTACTAACAAAAAACCTTTTCTATGTCCTTGTCACCTCTAATTCTTTCCGCTTTCCTGCCATCCTCCTTACGTGCCAGTATCTTTCCTTCCTTAGTCCAGACATATTTCCAATTTAGACGGCTGGCGGCTTGGCGAGTTAGATAGTAAAGGTGGCGATTAACTTTAGTGAGGCGCTCATTTATGTATATGCGACTAGGTGCACCGCGAATTTCCAGATCTGTCGAGGTGAGGCCGCGACGCACACGAGCCGCGTTGAGTATTTGATCTCGGGTCTTTCGGCGGGCGAAGCGCACTGTGATGCATCTCGGTCTTTGCGTTATGGGGTCAGCAGGACCCGTGCTGTGATTGGTGGTGGCCTCCTCAGTCCTATTTCGTCGCGTCGGACCCACTCTTTCTGCATGCACCACGTCCCTTTCATCCAGGACGACACCAAGCTTGGTGGAGAGGATATTTACTAGGTGCAGGACACTCTCTTCCTTGCTCTCAGGTACCCCCGTAATATCTACATCGTTGAGTAGTAGCTCCTGATCGCGTTCATTAAGCTGACACCTGAGCTCGGCTATTGTGTCTTCAACTAGGTGCATATCTGTTGGAACGATTTTCTCAACCCGATCCTCTAGTGATGAGACCTTATGCTCAAGTTTTAATATGTTGTCCTTATGTAACGAAAGCTCGGTCTTAAAATATGCTATTTCGTCTCGATACTCTCTAACATCGGCTCTGAGTGCGCTAATCTCGTGCCGTATCGAGCGGATTTCGGCGGCAAGGTCAACACTGTCGTATAGCGGTGTTGGGGTGTTAAGAGTGGTGTCACCGGTGGTCACAGCCACGTCCGGACTGGAGTCAGAACTCGGCCCTTTCGCGTGGGTTAGTGACGTGTTTTCATGTGAAACCTTAACCTTGCATTTATTGCAAGTCCACGTAGATTTCCCCTTCGATGTCTCGTGGTACTGAGCGCAATCCTTATGGCAAGATGCGCGGCAGTTGCAGCAGCGCACAGAGTTACCAGAAGACATGAACTTGCCGCAATCTCCGCATTTGGTCATGGTGGTTTGTTTCTATAGATACGGGACTTCACTTAGTACCGTTGAGTGTTATCGCAGGTAAGGAATTAGGGATGAGCATACACTGTTCACTAAGACACTGGTAGTTTTTTACAGCTTTTTTTATCTGACCAAGATTATTTTATTTTATTTATTGGGTAGGTGCCAACAACAAATTGTCCACAAGCAATAATTCTTTGAGTTTATATGTTTTAGCAGTAAGTACTGACACTGAAAACAATAACTATTGTATATTTCACTATAACTTGTAACCTCGCATTAAACTTTTTATTAGAAAGTACTTATTTTATTTTAAATTTAAATTAAGTGACAAGAGCACAGCAACTAGTTTGACATCCGTGATGTATTAGAAATAACAGATTTATTTTTGAGCAGCGATTTGGTTGTAAGCGGGCGGCGCTATCAAAAGTACACAATGGTTTGTTTCATTCTATAGTGACTTTACTTTAATAAATAACTTTGCTAAGTTAGTAGACTGCCTCCGTGGTCCAGTGAATAGCGTATGCGACTGCTGATCGGAGGTCCCGGGTTCGATTCCCAGGTCGGGCAAAAGTGTTACTGGGTTTTTCCGAATTCTCAGTAGCAGCACGGAGTCCGGTGAAGTGCCCGGTAACGGCAACAGGCTCGCCCCCTATTACGTGTGACCTAACAATTTATGGCGAAATGTGGGTGTAGTATTACACCTCTGCCTACCCCTTCGGGGATACAGGCGTGATACTATAAAAAAAAGAAAAAAGTTACATTTGTCAGTACATTTTTTTACTGCTTTACTTTGCAGACATTACTGTCTTTGGTCCTTGCTTTGTCAGAGAGTTTCATATTCTACAAGGTCAGTTCAATTAAATGGCATACTTACTTTCCATCTAAGCAGCATTGTCTACTCTGGCTTTGAATGTGTATTAAATGTGTACATGTACGTACCTGAGATGCGAAAAGCAGTTATGTTTTTTAAATGAGGTCAGAGGTCATCAGGTTGGTTTTTTGGAACGGCATAGGAAGAGGTGTTATTAAAGACACGCAGGAAAATACCCATTTAACATATCATCCAACGTATCCATTTGATACGCCACAAACACGCAAGCAGAATATCATTCAAGCGAATGTACATAAACTGTTAGTCAAACTGATATAAACTCAAATTATTCCCGTAACTAAGTTGTATAACATTCACATACAGAGCATGGATATCGGACGAGTTACTACAAATGTTATTATAGAGTGTTTGCACAGAGAATCCGACTTGCCAGACTCGGCGCGCCTGACGCTCGCACCTTGTTTTTGTACGACATTGCTTTTAAAACATTTCCCTGGAGAATATCTACGTGGTATGGCATAATTATGCGAATGTAACAATATTTATGTTACATTCTACGGTAATTCGGTTACCTATATGTAAACTATTTTTCTTTGGAAATATTTGTGACATAATGTACGCCTACATCACAAATATATTGCTTGTATTTGTTAAATTCTAATGGTTCTGATAGACAAATCGCAGACACCATATTAGCACGATAATATTATGATATTAGCCACTCTAGCGATACGTCACTGATACCGGATGACACGTTGAGTAGTATCTGCCTATATTTTGTATCTACATGTTGTGTAATATGAGTCACATTTTACCCGAGCGAAGTGGATTTTCATCCAGTAATAATTATTAAAAACGTCTATTACAGGCGTCCTCTGTGCACTGACTATCGTTGATTTAAGATGTCTTAGCAAAATGTGTTAATGAAAACTTGCGTCTATCCGGTAATTTATAAGGTTCTGTTCAATGATATTTTACTTGTAACATCATTGGTTCTGTTGGACTTTTCTTTAAGGCCGAGCTCACGAGTGTGCGTGTTCCTAGAGCGGGCGCCCGCAGTGCACTTGGCGTTCACTCTGTAGTACAAAGCGAAAGCCGGTCGCACGCCGAACGGACGCCGGACGCCCAATCATTCAGCATATTTCAGAACTGCGAGCTGTTCTATACGGATGACGGCCATTGTAAAATGCAGAAAATCATACAAATTGCCATATTTCCACTAAGTTCTGAAGCAGTTATATGGTTATGGCTAAATATAGTTTAGTGAATAAGTTCGCATTTCAGCTATGAAAAGTAGAAACCAGGAGATCGAGGGACTTTCCCGTTAGTATTAATTGCAAATAGCAATATTTGTCATTAGATTAATAAAACATGAAGCTAATATAAAAGTGAAGAAATCTGGAATTTGTCATACGTCTATGTCAAATGCCAGATTTCTTCGCTGCTGCCACTTTTGATGTCATGATAAAATCACTATTGCAGTACTTGGGCCAGGAGAGTGACGAATGAGACTCGTTCTTTCAACTCCCCATATATATCGAACATATGATGTCTCATTAGATACTAGACAAATAGAATATTGATTTATCTGTTCAATGACTCACATACGAAGTGCTTACTTAGGACAACACCCACAAGATCTAATACTAAAAGTAGAACAAAGAGAGAAGGCGTTGTTACCGATCTCACTACGTGACGATCCTTGATTAATATTTATTTTCTACTAAGTACGGTTCAGATCTTACCACAGATCTCTTCTTTTACAATAAAACCAATACAATGATAAATAAATCAAATTGAATATTGTATACTTCATCCACTTATAAAGTTATCATTATATTGAATTAAATACTTAAAACGGTTAGTAGATGACATACAGTATACAGTACATTTTAAAGCTCGCTAATTGCATTTACGTCTTTAATCGAATTACAACATTCTGCAAGTGGGCCTTAGTATTTTAATAGATAAATTGTGTTAAGCGGTAATTGTGCCTAGTATTGTGGCTAGTATTGGTGAATATATATACATATGTGTGCGTGCGAAGGTATAAGAATAAATTATGTTGCACATGTTTATGTGTTAGAAAGCAATAATTCTGGTACGTGTTTACAATTATCACTGTAATCACTTTTTTCATTACAGCGTAGTCACTACTAACTTATAATAAGCAACAAATCTCTGTACTTCTTGCAAAAGCAACAAATCTTCTCTACACTTTCGTTGGAGCATTTGATAAATGACTGGTTATTTGTGAAAAATGTTAAAGTGTAGATACTGGAGAAGTGGATCCAGAGTTGGACAAAGTTCGCGCTGTAACAATTCTGAGATCCGAATTAGTCATAAAAACATTACGGTTTCCGAAAAGATCAGCCAGTTGCTGAGGCACATCAAGCGTGCCTGTAACGATGCATAACAATAATAGCGCCAAGTGTAATCTGTTCCGAGGTCAGACACCAAGTATCCTAGCTAATTTTATCTCTCAAACTGTATGGTGTCGGCCATAGGTGTACTTTTACATTACGATAGATTGAAACCTGATAACTATATATGTATGGTTGTAATGAGTTGTGAATCTAAGCCTCACTACTTAACTAAGGTTGCAGTGTGCTGCCCGTAGCGGACAACGTTCAGTGTAGCTGACGCTGCAGCAGAAGCCGCTACATTCAGCAACACGGGTGTGGTATTCTATTAGAGCAACTGTCAATAGAATGAATTGAACTAAAACAGTATTAACAATAAATATGTCTACAAATATGAAGCTTGCTTCCACCACCTAAAGGTACCGGAAGAATAAATATTTTTCAAATCCATTCAATATTTATTATAATTGCCATTTCATATGAATGTCAAATATATGCCAATTCAATACATAATAACGTCCATATTTCTTAATCCGGTTCAGTGTGAGCAAGTGCCAGCGGTACTACATCAAAGGTTTGCCTTTATGTTGCTGATACGTTAGGAGTATGTTTGTGTGAAGTGCGGGGACCCGAAACGCCGAGCCAGCTCACCCGGGGCCTTGGAAGTGATGTATCTGTTCTTTCAGCCGCTGCGAGATAACAAAAATAGGTCGAACTTTTATAGCTATGTACTATTGCTGATCGGCTACACTAGTTCAGCAAACCTACGCAGATTTACTTGAAAATATGTTTCAAAGTTAGTGTGATTTCTAGGATTCTACGATTCAGAACTTGTTTATCAGGGATGACTTAACATACTAGTATTAGATTTTATTATTAGCCGGTACTGTTCAAATGTAAAAGTTGGTTATTATTTCAAAATTCTCAAAATTTTGAATAGCCTGAAATTCAGGCTAGTGGTTTAGCTTAAATCTTCTTATAGTGAGAGAATAATCCGTGCCCAGCAGTGGGACGAATTTTAAACAGAGCTGATATTATTATAAAAGTATGTATGGAAGGAGGAGAGGCCTTTACACTGTAGTGGGACGCTACAGATTGAAAATAAAATAAATACATAAAAGTATTTTGCTCGGTGGAGTGATATCAACAATTTAGATACTGTGTATAGCCATGTGTCTGGTTATCTAATTGTGATACATATTAATGTATGCATCACATTTGAATAACTAGGTGCAGTACGATTACGTAAAAATAAATTATGTAATTTCACAAAATAAGTTAAATGTGCTGTAGATAATATATAGGTAAGTCTTTAGAGATTTTAACGTTAATTTCGTACATAAGCAAATTGATTAAACAAGCAGCCTTCGCGCCTTGGCAACCTCATGTTAACCAAGGCTAGTGATAGTAAGCAAAGTGCTGGTATCACGGCTGAACACAACAATTTCAGATCAAATCATGGCAAAGAGATAGATACCTACTCACGACACAACATTTTGCGTAGACCCGCTCACCTAGATATAAACCAATTCAATAAAATTGAATTATTTAAGTATCTAATTTACATGTGTATAACTGACAAAAACCGAACTAAAGATTTTTAAGTATACTTCATCATATCAGCCGACGTCCTTTGCTGGACATATGCCTCATCTAAAGCTCTAAACAAAGACTGATCTTAGGCCACTCGCATCCATCCGCTGCTGGCGATCCCAAGAAAATATTTGATCATACGTAATAATATATTTACTAACTTCAGTAAAAATAAAATATTATACTATATCGAACTATAAAACAACAAAGTGAAACAATGCCACATATGGGTAAAGAATTGAATGATGATTTTGTATTCGACATTTTTTTTAATTTGGCAAATGTACTCACACTTTTTAACAATTGACGTCAGCCAAATGTGTGTCATTTGGCTGACGTCAATGTGCGAGCCATAAATTATACATTACTGTGGCTGCTTTCTGCCGAAGCCTCGCACTCTCGCCTCTACCTACAGGACCGTAGATTTATTTTCAGGGCAGGACATGTACTAAAAATAATTAGTTATTGTAGTCTATAGTAGCCATTTTTATACTAATTCCCATTTTCTTTCTTCACGTTGAATAAATTGCAGACAAATTTCGTAAGGAAATCATTGTGTTAATAGCATAGAGTCTTTTTAAGTATTCGCTGAGTCGCGTACTAAGCGCTTGTAAAGAGTAATTTCCCTGGCGAAGTGCTCGAGTTTTAAACATAATATCAGGTACCTGTTAACAATTACGCGCTTTGTGAAAATTTATTTTGTAGCTAGCTTTTGACCAAATCTAGAGAATATGCTATAACAAGTAGTGTTTCCTTTACATTATTTTTTTTTCTGTACTCCTCACAAAATATATGAAAACTTTTAGGAATACTGAAGGAAAACGTAACGAACAAACAGCTTCTCGTTTTTATTATAATATTAGTAAGGGTTTGTACATAAAAGGTAGGCTTGTGGTCACATAAAGTGTCAAAACATTGACCTCAGAATTCCTTGTAATTCTCATTAAAGTAATATAATTACAGTAAGTATGAATGAAACCTAATTTCCAGTGCAACATTTTATCTGCGCCTGTTTATAAAAGATACTAGCGATACGTTTCAAGCACCAACAATATCTCCCGAGGAAATTACCAATTTTTACGAATAAATTACAAACGAAAAAATTGGTTCTGTGATTTTATTACATTGAATACATTTCTTTTAACAATGTAAAATATGTCTTTGAGACGTTATTGGACTGGCTACACTCTACTTAAGTAACTTGTTGTAAAAGTAATATAAATAACGCATCCAATCTAGTTTGTTGTGATTACGATTCGATACTATCTGTCGAATATCGTATTTAGTCTGTCGGATGCCATGGCCTTTGTCCTTCCAGTTATCAGATGGTACCTGCTATATGATGGTAATATTCAATGAGCCGATACTCGTGTAGATATCGTATTACTGGGAAATAAGTCAATTAAATGCGGGCGGTGGATCCGGCCGTGGGCAGAGCGATGTGGAAGGACGCAACCCTGCTGACCAGTACTCCACACACACACACATAGCCAGCTGGTTGTAATTAAGAAATGGAGTAGCGACAAATAAAAGTGGACGATGCTATGTCGCCACTTAGTTAGATAACGGATAGAAAAGGTTTATGTGATGTTTAACAGTCAGTAAACGAAGTTATGTCGATAGAATGGGCTTTTATGAGTATAACTTAGTAGGAGAACTAGGGGTTATTTTTGGTTTTTTACTTGTTTCAATATTGTATTTCAGTAAAAAGGGGAAAAGGCAACTATTTTGAATAAAGATGAAAAGGAAATTGTTTTGTGATATTAATTATTTAATTAATTAATTAATTATTTATGAATAAATAAATAAATTACATACATACATACGGCACGCCTTTTATCTCGAAGGGGTAGGCAGAGGTGTATTTCTACACCCACTTTTCGCCAGATATACTTTAGTCCCACGTAATAAGGGGCGAGCCTATTGCCGTACCGGGCACATTTCCAGACTTCGTGCTGCTACTGAGAATTTCGTGACAGAAAGACCCAATAACAGTGCCCGACCCAGGAATCGAACCCGGGACCTCCCGATCCCACGCGCACATTTATTCCACGAGACCAACGAGGCAGTCGTCTAGGGTTTGATGTCGAGTTTTCCGTCTCTACACAAAGATGGTATTTGCATCTTGTTATCCCTTAGTCGCCTCTTACGACACCCACGGGAAGATAGGGGGTGGTGACACTTGTATTCTATGCCGTCAACCACACGGCAATTATAATAAATAAATTATTTATGAATTTATTTTTTTACTGTTTTATTTATTTATTTCTTTATTATTCATTTATTTATTTATTGATTTATTTACTTGTTTACTTGTTTATTTATTTGCTTATTTATTTATGTGTTTATTTATTCATTTATTTATTTACTTATTTATTTATTTACTTATTTATTTATTTACTTGTTTATTTATTTATTATTTATTTATATATCTATTTATTAATTTATTTATTCATTTATTCATTTATTCATTTATTCATTTATTCATTTATTCATTTATTCATTTATTCATTTATTCATTTATTCATTTATTCATTTATTCATTTATTCATTTATTCATTTATTCATTTATTCATTTATTCATTTATTCATTTATTCAGTAATTCATTTATTCAGTAATTCATTTTCATTCATTTATTCATTCATTTATTCATTTATTTATTTATTTATTTATTATTTAGGACAACCGTGTTGTCGTATCGTTTATGTATCGGGCAAAAGTGTTACTGGGTTTTTTCGAATTCTCAGTAGCAGCACGGAGTCTGGTGATGTGCCCGGTAACGGCAATAGGCTCGCCCCCTATTACGTGGGACCTAAAAATTCATGGCGAAATGTGGGTGTTATATTACACCTCTGCCTACCCCTTCGGGGATACAGGCGTGAGTCTATAAATATATAAATAAATAAATAAATAAATAAATTAGGACAACCAGTAGTTGTTACATTGTAATAAATAATAAAAAACAGAATTAATAAGATAAAAACTAAATGTACAACATTCAGTGCTTGGCCATAGTAGCGCGGGCAGCCCGCGCGCGTCTTCATGTGTCCGTAGTGGCGCGTTTGCGGGTGCGGTGTACAGTGTTTGTCAAATTTAGGATCGTGGCTAGATTAATATGAGTTTTCAGATAGATGACGTTAACATTCACCATAGTAACACTATGTCAATTGTTCACCAAATTCGCAACTAACTGATAACAAGGCTGTAGCCGTGCGGATAATACAACCGCCTCACGGTCTGAGGGCGTGGGTTCAAATCACATGTATAACTGTTATAATAATTTTGGTTTTTATGATATTTGGAAAATCTTTATAAATATTTGGCAAATATTAAAAATAAAAATAATATTTTGAATAAAAATTGGAAAATTCTAGTAACGAAAAAGAGATATGTAGTAATGTAAATAAATAAAACAAATTACAATTTATATAGATACTTTGCATTTTTAAGTTCATCATTATATAATACTAGCATTAATTTACTTTCAGTTTCAAGTTGTGTGAGACTCCTGATTAGTCTAAAGAGTTCAGAAACCCTATAGAGTACAAAGTAATTCGGTCAGTATCCATGACATTATCTACCATTATATATACCAAATATATATTATATCTATAAACACTTTCGCATTTACAATATTAGTAGAGGATTTCTGAAGATTGACTGATATGTAAGTAACCTATCTTTAGGGTTCCCTAGCCAAAGGCTAGGAGGCTTATAACTGAACCCCTGATAGATTCGCCATGTCTGTCTATGTATCCGTTTCTATGTCACAGCCACTTTATGCCGAAACTATTAAGACTACAAATTTCAAAATTGGTAAGTAGATGTATTCTGTGAACCGCTTTATGATTTATATACAAAAAAATAATATCTGTCCTATACTAGCGGGGTGCCTATGTAGATTTTTAAATTTAAATTTTGCTTCCCAAAACTCTTGATGCTCAATATCAATAAACAATATCGATACATTACGGAAACCAAAGTTATTTTTGCTGGCCAAAAATTTATAGTGATATTTGGCTAGGGGGCTACGTTATGCTTATGTTAAGTGAATCCCTCTACTACGTTAACCTTGATGAGCTAGTTCGACTAGTACTTGATTTCATAATTACTCATAATATTATTGCTCATAAAATTTTGAGATCCGCACGCTCCGCATTGTTTCCCGCCTGCCGCCCGCGCATTCACTACGGACACTTGTATGAAAGTTCTATGGTTTGAGTTGCCCGCGTGCTCCCCGCGCTGCACCGCTCGCCGCCCCGCTTGCCCACTACGGACACTTCTATAGAGTTCCATATGTTTGAGTTTCCCGCGTCGCGCCCGCACCCGCGCCCGCCTTTCACTGTGGCCGAGCACTCAAAGGTGTCACAGCAAGCATTAAAAGGTAACATTTACGTATAGAAAAACAGACAATTAAATATTAAGTAACTAAGAATTAAATCGGAAAAAACAACGAGAAAAGAAAATAAAAAAGACAATTAAACAATTTTAATAATAAACTTTAAATAATCTTAATAACCTTAGAAGTGTTGTTTTAAATGTGGACAGCTTGTCCGCAAATATATCAACTTTACGCGATATGTATGTTTTGGATAACCTATTTACGGGCGAAAATTGCTTTAAATTCCTAGCAAATGGCTGGTGTCAAAGTCCTACTTTATTAACTAAATCACGCCTAGGTATACGGCGAGGGACACGTAGTTTAAATGAATCCAAGAGGGTTGGACTGTCGATATCGCTTCTTAATAGTAGAGAAAAACCAAATCGTTAACTTGTCTACGACATGACAGGCTATATTAAAGTACCGTAGTTAGCTTATCATTATAGGATGGCAGTTGTTTATACAAATTACAAGAGAAGGCTAGATATCTAAGAAATCGCTTTTGAACTCTCTCTATTCTTAAGTGATGCACGGTGTATTGAGGCGACCAGAAAACAAAGCAATATTCCAGATGACTCCGTACATAACTATTGTATAATACAATTTTAGTGGCGGGATTGTGAAAAAGTTTATCATTGCGTATGATGAAGCCGAGCATTTTAGAGGATTTGTTAATAATATTATCAAAGTGCGGTAAAAAAGTTAATTTAGAGTCGCAAAGGACTCCCAAATCCCTCAACACTGTTTTTTCCTCAAGTATGGTACCATTGATTTGATATTGTGTTTTAATTACATTATTGTAATTACATACCCACAAAGCTGCTGGATAATAAAAAGAGAGACGAGTATAACATTAATTTTCTTTTTCTATAACATTAATTATTAGAGCCTTGCTGATAACACGTAGTAGAGCCTTGCTGATTACACGTAGTAGAGCCTTGCTGATTTCAGCATGAATGGGCCGGCTCGACCGGGGAAGTACTACTCTCTCACAGAATATCGACGTAAGGTAACAGTACTTAAATATTTGCGTTTCGTTCGGTGAGTGAGAGTGCCGGAGGCCTTAGCCCCTATACCTTTTCCCTAATCCCACTTCTCATCCTTATCCTTTTCCCGACCCCAAGGGGCGGTAACTTATCATCAACATATATAGCAATTTGTAAAATTTATATGACCTTCGGCCTTGATTATTTTTCTAATCTTATTAAGCAATTAATAGCTAAAAAGTATATTTTATATATTTTTATTATATGGCCATTTAATATATTATATTTGTGTAAAATAGACAGTAATAATATTTTCAATCACATAGTCATCATCATGTCAGCCTAGAGACATCCACTGCTAGACATAAGTCTCCCCCAATGTTCTCCACACAGACTCGATTTCGAGCCGCGCGCATCCCGCAATCTTAGACAGATCGTCGGCCCACCTTGTGAGAGGCCTACTCCTGCTGCGTGGTCCGCTGCGTGGTCGCCACTCCAGAACCCTCCTGCCCCAAATGCCATCGGTTCTTCGAGCTATGTGCCCTGCCCATTGCCACTTTAGCCTGGCTATTCGGAGAGCTATGTCGGTGACTTTGGTTCTCCTGCGGATCTCGTCATTTCTTTTTCGATCTCGCAAGGAAACACCGAGCATAGCTCTTTCCATTGCCCTCTGAGTAATCCGGACCTTCCGGATAAGGCCCAAAGTAAGTGATCACGTATCGGCTCCATAGATCATCACTTGGAACATACACTGGTCAAGGACTTTCGTCTTGAGACACTGCGGGATATCAGACGTGAAGATATGCCGTGACTTCCCGAACGCCTCCCAACCGTATTAGATTCGACGAATGACCTCTTTCTCGAAGTTGGACCTACCCAATCGGATCATTTTTCCAGTTATACGTACTTGTCAACAACTTTGAGTGTAGAGTTCCCAACCTGAATAGGAGCAGGTACGACATGGAAGTCAGACGTGATTTTCGTCTTGTCCATTTTCATCTTAAGACCTACTTGTTGGGAGACTCTACGGAGACCATCGAGCATTGTGCTGAGGTCTTTCATGGTCTGAGCCATGACTACGATATAATCAGCAAATAGAAGGTGTAAGTAGTCGCCGTTTATTTGATGCATAGTCCTTCACAGTCCAGAACCTTGAAAAAGTCTTCCAGCGCAGCGGTGAACGTTTCGGAGATATAACATGTCCCTGCCTCACCCCTCGCTATAGTTGAATAGGTTTTAAATTCTGGTCCTGGAGGCGGACTGACATGGTGGCGTTTTCGAACAAACACTTCAGCACTTCGGCGTATCGATAGTCATCGATGACACAGTTGGCGAGACTGCAGTACCGCCCAGGTTTCGATCGAATCGAAGGCTTGCTCATAGTCCACAAACGCCAAGAATAGAGGCTGGTTATACTCCTCAGACTTAACCTGCCGCAGCGTATGTATGTGGTCTATAATACTATAGCCTTTATGGAAACCCGCTTGGTCGGGAGGCTGGAACTCATCTAGCTTGGTCTCGAGATGATTTGTGACGAACCCTGAAAAAAATTTATAGACGTGACTCAGGCGTGAGATGGGTCTGTAGTTCTTCAAAAGGGTTTTATCGTCTTTCTTGACGAAAAGCACCACCACACTGTGGCATGCCTGTGGAGTTTTGCCCTCGACTATGACAGAATTTAATAACTTTCGAAGTTTTTCCACGGCAGGTGCGCCGACAGCTCTCAAAAGCTCTGACATAATTCCGTCATCACCCGGTGCCTTGTTGGTTTTGAGTTGATTTAGGGCCACTCTTATCCCATGCATGCCGACGGGATGTCATGTCCGGGATATCTTCGGTATAGTGTCGGGTCAATCCAGCTCTAGGGTCAGTGACTGGAGTAGTAACAGGTGGTCGTGTAGTTGTGTATAGCTGTCCAGTTCGATCTCTTCCAGGAGCCTCAGCTCCTCCGCCTCAGCTTAATAAACAGATCTCTAAGTCTCTGATTCGCGATCTCCGCTAATACAACACTAAGTGTGTTCAAGAAGCAATCGAGTAGATTACGGTTCCTAAGTGTTCAAAAGAGACCTGTCTATCGGGCAGGTCAGCTGACAAGGCTGAAGACGAATGGTGACAGAATTATCTCGTCCAGACTGAGGTCTGGACGAGATAATTCTGTCACCATTCGTCTTGAACACACTTGGTGTTTTATTGGCGGAGATCGCGGATCAGAGACATAGAGATCTGTTTATTAAGCCGCCGATACTTTGGCATATCGTCGGAGGTAAGCAGAAGCATCTTACGCCTTTCCTGTATAAGCTAGAGGATCGGACCAGAGATTTTATGGGCTCTTTTAATCGTCATGGGCTTTAAGAACTTTAGGCCTGTTGTATGGATAGCATTCACTACCCTTACACTAAAGTCTTCTCTCACCATGACCTCATTTTCCTTTCTTATATCCTTAAACCTCCTAAACCCGTGCCCAAAGTCTTGCACAAGCGTTGTTTTTCTCGGATGGATGTGGCTAAATTGTGTCTAGATGCTTCGGAAATAGATTGGAATAACCTGGTTGCAGCGACCTCAGTTGATGACAAGGCCCAAATTTTTAACAAGACTGTAATCAGGTTGTACGACGCTCACGCTCCTGTTAAGAAGATCAAACTAAAGCGTATGACGGAGGGCGTTCGGATGGCGATGAGGCGCAGAGACCGAGCTTTTCGAAAATACCGAAGAGATCGGTGTGACGACAACTGGACCTCTTATAAGACTGCTAGGAATCGGTGTAACCAGATGATACGTAACGCTAAACGCCGACATTTTTCTTGCCAACATTGAGTCTTCTTCACCTGCCAGTATTTGGAAATTTTTGGGCTCTCTCGGTATTGGGAAGCACCGGAATATAGACTTTCCCAAGACTATTGGACTAGACGACATCAACCGTCATTTTACGGCTGCCAACAATCTGGATGCCAGTACAAAGTATCAAACTTTACACTATATGTCCGGATTATTGCGTCCAAATATCAGTTCTTATAATTTTTCTCCAATCGCGTCGGAAGAGATCATAAAGGTTATCCTGTCTATTAAGTCCAAAGCGGTGGGCTGTGACGACGTGAGTCGTTATATGATCACCGCCATCCTGGATTCTTTACTTTCCCCACTTACCCATATCCTAAATTTTTCCCTTGAGTCCGGTCAATTTCCTTCCTTATGGCGTAAAGCCTTAGTTTGCCCATTACCAAAAATATCTAATCCTTTCCTTCCTTCACATTTTCATTTCCATTCTCCCATTCCTATCGAAGGTGCTGGAGGCATGCGTTCATAAGCAGTTGTCGGGGTTTGTCTCCAAAAATAACATACTTTCCCCACTACAATCGGGATTCAGACCCGGACATAGCACTGTCTCAGCACTACTGAAAGTGACTGGCGACGTCACGGCGGGAGTGGAGGACACCAGGATCACTGTTATGGTATTGGTGGACTTTTCAAACGCCTTCGACGCCGTCAGTCACGATATCCTCTTGTCCATCCTCTCCTACCTTATAATCTCTTCCGACGCTTTGGAATGGTTCTTTTCTTATCTTCGAGGACGTCAGCAGTCGGTACGCGTAGATGAGACCTCATCATCGTGGCGAGATCTTGACTCTGGCGTTTCTTAAGGCGGTATAATTTCTCCTCTTCTTTTTCATTGTTTATAAATCTTTTAACCTATGAACTTCGCTGTGCGTATCATCTATACGCCGATGACTGACAGATCTACACTCAGGAAAGGGTTGAAAACCTCAACATAGCTATCGATGGGATTAACCGGGACTTAGAAATGATTAGAGCCTGGTCGAACAGATTCGGCCTACCGGTAAATCCCACTAAGTACCAGGCAATTCTAATAGGTAGCCCACGTATCATGTGCAAGGTTGATTTGAATTCTCTCCCTCCTATAATTTTTAATGGCTCAGTAATACCCTTGAGTCCGAGTGTAAAAAATCTCGGCCTACACCTTGACACTACCCTTGACTGGCGCACTCAGGTAGCGAATGTTAGTCAGAAAGTCACGAGTACACTGCGATCTCTCTATCGCCTAAAGAACTTCCTCCCGACTAAGACAAAAACAATGCTTGTGCAAACCCTAATTTTCCCAGTTATCGACTATGGTGATGTATGTTACCTCGGCTTGAATGCAGATCTGCTCAATAAATTCGACCGACTTCTCAACAATTGCATTCGATTCATTTTCAATCTCCGTAAATATGACCACATATCCGCTTACCGTTCACAATTGCGATGGTTGCCTATCCGGCAACGACGTAATCTGCGGACGCTGACTACTCTCTTTTAAATTCTTCAAACGCTCCCTCTTATCTTACACCTCAATTCCAATATTTATGCAGCAGTCATGATAGGGACCTTCGTTCTACCAATAATCTTCTTCTTCTTTGTCCGTCCCATAGCTCTACTCTTGTTCATTCCTCCTTCAATATACAGTCAATCCTTCTCTGGAATGCACTCCCTCTTGAAATCAGGATGTCTTCTTCTCGTGAACTTTTCAAGGCCAGAGTCCGTCGGCAGTATAATGAACAGTTGGCAGAATCTCCATAGTGTATTTGTATAATCATAATTACTAGGTATATAATATATTTATGTATATCTATACGTATATACATTTTTATATATTTATTTTTATAATTTCATTTTTACAATTAATAATAATTAGTATATTATATACACATATTTATATATTTTTTATAGTATATATTAATATGTATTATATTATAACATATACATAGGTGTATATTGTGATATTTGATATTTAGGTATATATTTTATTTTCAGTTATTATTCATTTTATGTTTAGTAATAAGTGGTTTTGCTATAACACTACGGCTCTCTCAATGTGCCTCTTACCATTCGGTGACCGCGGCCCGCTTTATGCGAACTGATCACAGAGACATCATTAAATATAAACCTCTTCATTGACATGATGAAATCGATCTCATTTTTGGTGGCACCATCTGGACTTATCCAGGTCCACTTGCGGCATTCTAGCTTTTTGAAAAAGGAATTCAACATGAAGAGTCCTTCCTTCTCCATGAAGCTAGCCAGCAAGTGGCCCGGCGAGTTCCGGTGTCCATATCCAAATTGCTCCACCCTCAGCTCATCACCGCTCGTTTGCCTAGTTTCGCGTTAAAATCTCCCATGACAATGTAATGGGTTTTGAAGCTATGTATAGCCCGAGATATGTCTTATTCATAGCTTCTACATCCTTATCGGAGTGTGATGAATGAAATGAAATTAATGAAATATTGCGACAAATCTCTGCCGGAGGTTTATCGCACCCCTTGCCCCACCGTTACCATGGCCGCTATTTGAGTCAGGAATAGCGGGGCCGCCAGGGAATAGAGGCCTTTTTTTTCATGTGTGGCTCATTTTTGGGAGATTTTGCTTTGATCGCCACGCTTGGCAGACGGATTGGCGATCGTAGTGGCAGAAGTTTTGATACTTAATGCTGCTGCCTATATAATATCTTGGCTTTTACTTTTGCCTTACTTTGGGTGGTTTGACCACCACCTTCCGGTTGACTGACTGCAATGGTGGATCCGAGGCTATTCTCATTAAGTTCCTGTCCGTCAAAGATATTCACTCCACCTAGTTAGTCTGAGGGATAATAGCATAGTAAAACCAACAAGGCAGTCATAATAATTTATAAATATGACTAATTCGTTGGTCTGCTATTCTTCCCTCAAACTCGGTGGAGATATTTAGGAAGATAATGTTAATAAAGTATTACACAAAAAATTTTGAATTTTACCTCTTAATGTTCCCCGACATATTTAAAATTTTTGCTTGCTTGCACGCTATAAGCTCTCCGAGCGAAATGGCAAACCTCTCTGCGCGCATATCCCATCCTCGCACGCATATGGCATCCCCGCATACGCCCGGAAACGGATAACGTGTTTCTAGTTAGGGAACGTGGGCTAGCCGTTATTAAGTTAAGAATTACTAATATTTTTTTGAACAAATTCCATGTTAGAAGTAAATAACGCTTTTTGTAACGAATTGTTTTGAGCACATCGCTATATTGATTACTTGGCAAAAATACCGTTATGGTCGTTTAACCAGAATTAAGGACGCGTTTACGCATGTATCAAAAAAGCACACATTTCTGGTACATTTTACGACAATTTTAGATAATAACTAATAAAAGTAATGATTACGATAAATTGATTACTTTTTTATCTATAAATCAATCTGAAAATAAATAAAAAATATTTAATTATTGGTTCGGCGATATACAGAAACCGTAAGGTTCTAGGCGACTTGGAGAAGGAAATGGACTGTATACAAAAGATAGCGAGTTTTAGCCGCCTAGGAGTGGATACGGGAAGAGGTGATTGTGAGTGGGTATAGGATATTTCAAGGATGGAGGGCACTTACCTTATACAGCAATCTTCTTCGTTTCCGAAGGGCAGTCTCCTGGTGGTTTCGTGATGCAGCTGCTTGTTTTCACTTCACTACACAGTCACTTCCACTTGCGAGCGGTTTTATAAGCGGTAATAACTTATACGGGAGCGGCGCGGTGATGCGGTATAGCGGACGCGTATCGCGAATCGAATGTTCTCAAAAGTTCTGGACTGTCACTCGCGTCGACGATCGCAGCGACCAATCCGCGAAAGGCAGTGCCTCTTCCAGGGAGTGGGATAGAGAGGGACGGAAATACAGTATCGCTCGCACTTGTACGTGGAACGATTGATGTTGATGCGATTAGTTATAGATAGGAAGGTAGATGGCGCTACCATATCCCCCCGGCCCTAAAGGGTTGCCTTTAAGAAAAATAGAATTGAACTTAGCTATGTTGGGTGTACTACCGCATAACCTCTCAATAGGCTAAGACAGCGATATGACAATAAAATTAATCTAAATTAACTTTAGCGAAAACTACAAACGCAATAATAGCGAAAACTACTAACTAAATACTTAAACTAAGAGGTAGGTCCAACTTCAGGCTAGATCTCACTGAGTTGGAAGCGGACAGAGACGTACAACAGGGCGCACGTAACTCCCTTTGGCGGTTTTCACGGTAACAACGCGAGTTGTACCGTCCTTGGAAGTATGCAATTTCTCTACGATGGCTAACGGCCATGAAAGCGGCGGAGCATTATCATGTATTATGACGACCAACGTACCCTCCTGTATAGGGGATGCAGGACTATTCCACTTGGATCTAGCCTGAAGCTGGTGTAGATATTCCGCACGCCAGCGCCGCCAGAACGACTGCACAAGTTTATCCAGCAGAGTATGTCTCTGGAGCAAGCTTGAAGAGTCTGCTTCAGGAGCCGGAAATGACGATAATGGCACTGTGTTCAGAAAATGTGCAGGGCTTAACGCGGATGGTTCTGCAGGGTCACTACTCAATGTCGTGAGCGGACGCGAGTTGATCAGTGCCTCGATTTGTGCAAGGACAGTTAAAAGCTCTTCGTAAGAGAGGATCTGTTGACCTATAACCTTGAAGAGATGCGTTTTAATTACTTTGACCATGCTTTCCCAACATCCACCGAAATGTGGTGATGCTGGTGGAATAAACTTCCAGTCAATATGATTTATGGAAAGTTCTTCCTGAAGACGAGTACGATATTCTTCCCTGAGAAACTTATAAAGGTCGCGTAAATAAGAGCTTGCGCCCACAAAACAAGTGCCGTTATCCGTGTACAAATACTGTATAGGGCCGCGCCGTGAGAGAAATCGTTTAAGGGCTGCCAGGAATGACACCGTGCTTAAATCTGTCGCAACTTCAATATGCGTAGCGCGCGTCGTTAAGCATGTAAAAATACATAGCCAGGCTTTACGGCTTTTAACACCTCGACCACGCACTGGCGTATACTGCAGTGGTCCTGCGTAATCACAACCGGTGTGTGTAAACGCTTTAGCAACCTGGTTGACGCGCTGGCTAGGGAGATCGGCCATGGGAGGGAAAGTCGGACGCGGACGAAATTTGAAACAGACGTTACATTTATGTATTCTGTGACGAATTATTCGTCGAGCGGCTAAAATCCAATACTTATGCCTAAGTAAGGACATAAGCAACTCCGGACCGGCATGGAGGTGCTTCTTGTGATAAAAATCAACAAGAAGGTCGACAACATGATCATGTCGCGGCAGAATACAAGGATGTTTGTAGTTATAAGGTTCATCCGAATTTGACAGACGACCCCCAACGCGTATGACGCCGTGTTCATCGAGAAACGGCTTGAGTCTAAGGATAGCGGGAGAACAAGGTACATTGTCTTTTAAATTTTGAAAGTCGTTACACTTGTACTTGTACAGCTCGTAGTAACTTACATTCTGCGAATTTGATATCAGTACTTGATACAAAAGTCTCATTAGGTAGGTGCCTAAGAAACCTATAGACATAAACGATGGCGCGGAGTAACTTAGACCACGATGACATGCGTAGTGCGAGTGCATAGATGGGAGACTCCGCAACCTCAGCAATCACGGGATAAGAAACAGACTTCCGTTCGCGAACATCTTCGTCTTCTGCACTGTGGTCAAATGGTTGCATGGGCCATTCTGACGGATCATGGAGATCCAAGAAGTTCCACGACGCCAAAATGGATGATGCAGAAGATTAAGTGGAGTGACACCACGAGACAAGCAATCTGCGGGGTTCTCAATACCCGCGACGTGATTGAAACAAGTAGCAGGAACCAGTTCAATCAATTTGCTAACGCGGTTGGCGACAAAAGTCTGCCAGCGATGAGGAGAAGAATGAATCCAAGCGAGCCCTACTTTGGAGTCGGAAAATGCGTATAATTTATTAATGGGGTAGTGGGGCAAAACTGTGTCTTGAACCTTGCGGAGCAACTGAGACAGCAGAAGGGCCGCGCACAACTCCAGTCTGGCAACTGAAATGGTTTTAACAGGCGAGACCTTAGACTTGGCACAAACTAACTGCACCGAGTAGTTAGAACCAATGAGGACTTGCAGATATACGACTCCGCCGTAAGCACGCTCGCTGGCGTCAGTAAAACCTATCAAGTTGATGGTACATCCATCTACCAACCCAAGATGACGCGGAATAGTAACTTGATTGAGCGCGGTAAGCTTAATACAAAACTGGCCCCAAGCGGCGACAATATGGTCAGGGGGTGTTTCATCCCACTCACACTTTGATAGCCAAAGCTCTTTGATCAAGAGCTTGGCGTACAAAATTGTGGGAGCCACAAAACCCATTATGTCCCATAGTCGAGCCACTGTGGACAGCATAGTGCGTTTGGTGCACTTATCATCTGGTGGTGAGACGTCAAACCGAAAACTATCGCAGGATTTGTCCCAGCGTAAACCGAGAACCTTATGCGGTACAGACTTCTCAAACTCAATGTCTGGAGAAGCCTTATGAGAATCTGGTATGCGTGCGAGAACCTCCTTAGAGTTGCTTGTCCATTTGACAAGATCAAACTGGCCTCGCTTGAAAAGCTGGATAAGCTCTTCACAAAGCGAAATTGCTAGCGGAGCGGATATGACACTACAGGCAATGTCATCCATGTACAAAGCGGAAGTGGCAACAGCCGCTGCGGCGGGAAAGTGATCGCCTTCATCAGCGATCAACTGGCGAACAACTCGTAACGCGTGATATGGGCTAGACTTGAGTCCAAAACAAACACGATTGAACTGATACACAGATAAAGGTTCTTTCTTGTCAAAACGATAAAAAACCCGTTGAAATCTACGGTCAGATTCGCGAAGGCCGATATTGAGAAACATTTGGCGGCAATCAGCTGACAGAGCGATTTGGAAAAGACGAAACTTTATTATGATGTTAAATAAATCATCCTGTAGATTGGGGCCGGCATGCAAAATGTCATTAATCGACTGACCCGATGTAGTCTTACAACTAGCGTCTAAAACCACACGAAGTTTTGTAGAGGTTTTATCTTCGCGAACTACGCCGTGATGCGGGATATAATATGAGGGCAGAGAGTTGTCCTCGTTGTTTACAACTACACTCAAAAAACCTTTATCTATGTAGTCACGAATGACGTCATTATAGGCGCTGCGTAACTTAGGTGATGCATCAAGTTAACGTTCCAAACAATGGAAACGTCTGAGCGCAGCAGCGTACGAGTCGCCTAACGAATAAGCGTCACCACAGAATGGCAACGCCACAACGTATCTGCCACTGTCGTCACGAACAGTGGTAGCGCGGAAATGCTCTTCACACTCGAGATTTTTACGGCTCATCGGGGGCGGTGCGGTAACCTCTTCAAGCTCCCAAAATCGCTTGAGAAGAGAGTCAATATTGTTTTCTTGAAGAACAGAACAACAGCAAGACGTAACGTATTGAGAAGTATGTAATGCAGGTACGGTACCCATAATCACATACCCAAATACCGTCTCAATAGCGGGCGGTAAGTTATTTTGCTCACTACGTACCACTTTAGTAAGTAGCAAGTGCGGGAATATCCGATCAAAACATCAATGTCTGCCGGATTCGACTCCGAGTCCGCTAGTGGCAATGACTCGAGATGTGTGAGGAGCGACACGTCCACATTAGCGTTTGGCAACGTGTCCGTAATACGCTCCACGATAAGCGAAGAAATGTTAAAATTAATGTCCCTATCAAAACGCGAATGTATTTTAATATCTACGGAACCCTTGCAATGTTTTTCTGATCCGCCTATCCCTCGGATTATTGAGTTCGTATTTTTAAAGTTATTCCATAATCCGAGGCGTTTGAACAATTCTAACGTTATTAAATTGGTCTTGGTACGTTGTCTGCTAGATAACACTAACACCATATATGATAACTTGCGCTGTCGCTAACAGAACAGTCTTAGACGCCATACATGGCGGCCTAGCACTGCTCTGATCACTACAAGCGCGCGAAGGCCGTCCGCGCGTGCGTGCCGCCCGCGCAATGGATGTCGTACACAACGATATCTCATTGTGAGGCGTGGAGGGGGAAGTCACCGTGGTCTGCACCTGTGAGGTAAGTGTGTCAAGGTTAGCGGCTTGGCTTGACAACGGGTTATCTTTATTGAAATGAAGCAATGAATGATGTTTTTTATTGCAAAAGCGGCACTTTGTCTTAATAGAACAATTACTTGTTTTATGTTTTATGCTTAAGCATTTAATGCAAGCTTTGTTATCTTTTACGCATTTAAAACGAGCGGTTGCATTCTGATTATCGAAGGCGGGACACTTATATAAATGCTCGTGCACTATATTACTGCACAGACACTTCTGTTATTGTTATGTTACTATTAGATTCCGAACATGTAACGTAAGATTGTGGATTAGGGACCAAGTTATTATTACTATTTCGCGATTTATTCAACCTTTGTTTGTTGCTGTTAGTGTTAGACGGGCCAGGTGAACCGGACTGCGTATTATGAAATATTCGACACTGATCTTTTATGAACGAAATAAAACTATCTAGCGTAGGTATTTTATTATTGCGTTCCGTCATCTCGAATGCGCGAATTGTATCAGTGTCAAACTTTTTTAAAGCGAGATGAAGCAACATAAAGTCGGAAAGATCTTCTAATTTTAAATTCCTAAGAGAATTAACCGCGGTTACGAAGTTATCAATGAACAGCTGGAAATTCGAGACAGACGCGTTGCCGGACAGTTTGAGATTTAAAGCTTGGTCAAAGTAGGTAGACGCTAGGACGCGCGTGTCCTGATATCTGTCAAGTAGTGACTAAAATATGACCTGATAATTCTCAGCACTGGGTGTGACACCTGCAAATACGGACTGGGCTTTCGGTGACAGTTTACCTATTAAATAGTACAACCTGTCAGCATCTGTCAGAGAACCATTATCGTGCACTGTAGACTTAAAACTTGCATAGAATAACGGCCAATTTCGTATATCTCCGTCAAACGACATAATCTCGATTGGCGGTAATCTCGGTTTGCGGGCAACGGGCTCTGCTGAACATTTACCCTCCAATTGCGATTGTATACGCTTACTAATACAATAAAGATCTTCGAATGAGGTATACGCCTGATAGTTCGGTTTTTCATCAGGATTGATAGAAAGTAATCTTGCGTTATAATCGTCTAACAACTTATGAAAATCTGTTCGAATACTATCTACTGTCATACAATAACTGAGAAATGCTTCGCTATTACTGTCAGACATAGATGCGGTTTTTGAGCGTTCATAGATGTTTTGAATGCGCTCAAATAAAATATTGCGTTTTGCTTCTAAGATTGTCATCTCTTTGTCTTCCGACACGCGTGACTTCTTTTGTTATGACATGCTTACGTAAGTATAAGCTAATGAGAACGAAACAAAATAAGAATATCTAATGTACCTATTATTTTACCTAAGTAGGCTAAGTAGGCAACACTTTAGAGCTGTGGAATTAAAAGTTGCTCGAAATATGAGATTTACAAGACAACTATGATAGTTCCAGAAATAATAATTTAGTAAGTAGGTAGCTACATAAAAGTTTACCTACTGATGCGGGCGGAAACAACCATGTGACGGTTATGTGAATATATTAGAAGTATAGCTAGGTACTATAACTGCCTAGGTATAGCGATATAACGTATAAAAACGTAAATGAATCCGGCTCGAAGGACCAAAAAAATGGTTCGGCGATACACCGAAACCGTAAGGTTCTAGGCGACTTGAAGAAGGAAATGGACTGTATACAAAGGATAGCGGGTTTTAGCCGCCTAGGAGTGGATACGGGAAGAGGTGATTGTGAGTGGGTATAGGATATTTCAAGGATGGAGGGCACTTACCTTATACGGCAATCTTCTTCGTTTCCGAAGGGCAGTCTCCTGGTGGTTTCGTGATGCAGCTGCTTGTTTTCACTTTACTACACAGTCACTTCCACTTGCGAGCGGTTTTATAAGCGGTAATAACTTATAAGGGAACGGCGCGGTGATGCGGTATAGCGAACGCGTATCGCGAATCGAATGTTCTCGAAAGTTCTGGACTGTCACTCGCGTCGACGATCGCAGCGACTAATCCGCGAAAGGCTGTGCCTCTTCCAGGGAGTGGGATAGAGAGGGACGGAAATACAGTATCGCTCGCACTTGTACGTGGAACGATTGATGTTGATGCGATTAGTTATAGATAGGAAGGTAGATGGCGCTACCAATTATTATTAATGTAACATCGATTTGAAACTGGCTCTTAAATCAAAAATAGGCATATGCTGCTATTTTTGGGTACAATTTTCTCTCTATTTTTACATTTATTTAGATTTTCAAAGTTAGAATAGGGTAGTAAATATAGTCAACTCAAAAACAATCAGAAAATATTTCTCAAAATATTGTAAATTGCCTCAAAATAAGCAAAAAAATCTTCTTAAATTTTTCTTCTATTTTGCTCGCATACGTGTGTCTTAATGTGTGGCAATAAGGGTCGTTTTATTTAGCCACTTTTTTTGTTTTTTTTTTAGCCACTCTCTTGATTTGTATATCCAAATTCTGCAATGAGATCTCAGTCTGCGCTTGAGCGCCATCGGGAGTGGACTTTATGTCGCTTGTCGCTGCAGCCCGAAGTCGAAAAAAGCAATATACGAACACAAAATATTCGCTAAAATCAATTTGATACTTCTCGTATTCTGTGCGAATTACGTACAAGGTAAGTTTCTTATTTTTTTATATAAACGGACATATTACTTTATTTTCCCCGTTATGTTGATTCAGGATATATTTCGGTATTTAGATATTATTTTGTTTCTTGCGTTGAAATCTGGTAAGATTATCTGGACTGATGGTATACCACCCCGTTCAAGTGTTGCGACTGGAACTCATAAAAGAGTAGACCGAGTTATGCCAGGTTGGGGTTCATTTTATTTGTTTTGGTGAGACCCTACCACTGGAACTTATGAAGTAACCTTCCAAGGTTATTCGATGAGTCTTACTGGTACTCATATGTGAGTAAAGCTAGGCATGCCGAGTTTGGGCTCATTTTGTTTGTACATAAGAGACCCTACCACTGGAACTTATGAAGTAACCTTCCAGGGTTATTCAATGACTCTTGCTGGTACTCATATGTGATTAGAGCTAGGCATGCCGAGTTTGGGCTCATTTTGATAGTACATAATACATAAGTGACCCTACCACTGGAACTTATGAAGTAACCTATATCTAGTCTAGTAATATATATCATAAGTTCCAGTGGTGGATTCTCTTATGTACAAACAAAATGAGCCCAAACTCGGTATACCTAGCTCTACTCACATATGAGTACCAGCAAGAGTCATCGAATAACCCTGGAAGGTTACTTCATAAGTTCCAGTAGTAGGGTCTCTTATGTACAAACAAAATGAGCCCAAATTCAGCATGCCTAGCTCTACTGACATATGAGTACCAGCAAGAGTCATCGAATAACCCTGGAAGGTTACTTCATAAGTTCCAGTGGTAGGGTCTCTTCTACTTGTCTACAAAGTAATAATGTCAACAACAGTCAATGAAGTCTATCGCGTGTTACCATCATTATATTTATACGACACCGACAAAATAATAATAATATTCCAAGCCTATAACATAGATACATATCACAAAAACAATCTAAAGTCTCAAAGTTATTTAGTTGAACTAGATTTCCGCAAGTTACCGTACGTAGTACGTACCGTTGCCGCCGTGTCGCTGTAGTGAAGCGATTTTGTACCTACTAATTTTGTAAACGCGTCCTTAAGATAAGGTTTTCATCATAAATAGTTTATAGCATTGTTTTTATTCCTGTTTTAACAAAATTGATCCCTAACTATAAACAAGTTATAGGCTCTTAGTGTATTTGTAGTCAAGAATATTCAATTAACGTAGTTTAAGCTTATATAAAATGAAAAAAATATTAGGCGAATTTTGAAACTAAGGTACTTTAACGTGCATTAAGCTAAGAAGCGTGGCATAGTCACTTTTTAGTCAAGCATTTGTTGCATATTTTGTCATTTAACGGTAAATCATGTTTTAATATCTCTATAACCGTAAGTTATAGAGATATGTTTCTTAGACAGAAAGATAGAGAATTTAAAACTGTATTACTTGGCATTCAAAACTCAAAATCGACCATTTGAGGGTTAACGGGGTTCTAGTTAAAGGACGGCAGTATTACTGTAAAAAAATAAGACTGAACATCTTTTTCACTGGCTTGCCTAGTCTATGTTCATAACACCTCTATGTATTTCGCTGCAATGAACAATAACGTTAGTAAAGCATTAAATTAAACTGTCATCGTGACGTGGATGTGTGCCGAGCGCACTCGCTGCCAGTAATGACATGTTTACCCGTTTATAATACGTCACACGAATTTACAGTTTGGTTGAAGTGCCGTGCTTTGTGCCCGTCACTACTTTCGTAGCTGGAATTATGATGGTTTCCATATTACCGCTAGAAATAATATTTAAAGGCGATAATTTGGTCATTGCTGTTTTGTTAACAGCCTACAGTACTTATTATATTATTGTAGGAGTCCCACGACGTAGCAATTATCATTCATCGAGGAAGCATTTATACACAACAGAAACAATGAACAGCTAGAATTCATGTCAACGTATTGAAATCAAATAATATTTCTACTGGGATGGTTGGAGACTGAATAAATTTATATTAACAAGTTCAACATGCTACAAAAGAAAACGGAATAATGCCTAGTCACCCACGTGGTTATAAAAGCTTTGAAATCTCTCGTTTTACCGAAGCCGCTTAAAAAAATATGTCGCAATTTTTTATTCAACAAAAGTTTACGCGGAGAGCAATCAAACAAAGCGGAGAGTAGGAGTGGTGTCCCTGAGCCCGCGCCGCACACCGCCTCATACCGCGACCAGGCTTAAAGGATCAAATATAATTTAACAAAAACTGCCACAACAGAATCGTAACGCTGTTGAAACAGAATAATACATTAGTCGGCAGCCAGCTCAAATAAAATTAATATGCTTTTATTCCTACGATACCAATTCTTACGTTAAGACTACTTTTCAGTAATAATTTGGATACAAAACCGCATGACCCTAGACTACTTAAACACAAAGCAAAATGAACTATAACTTGACAGGCACGTATCAGTCGCTTATGTATACTATAAATTTATTCAATTATGGAGAAATTGCAGCGCTATATAAATAAAAATGAATAACTAGATTGGCAGGTTAGGAATAACTAGGTTGGTGTCCGTGTGCTGACGGATTAAGAATACGAAATGTCACCACCCCGTATTATCCCATGGGTGTCGTAAGAGCCGACAGAGGGAGCATATTATGCAGATAACAACTGTGTAAGAGAAGGAAAACTTGATACAAACCCTATACCAACCCGTTTGGCCAGCATGGTATAGTAGGCCAATTCCTCCTTTCAAAGGAGATGCCTAGTCCAGCAGTGGACTGTTAAAGGCTGAAGCAATTAACTAGATTGGAATGGGTAAGTTGACGTGACATTTTATTTACGTTTCAAGCTCAAGTGCGATGACATTTGTAAATATGCGAACGCGATGGAGTAGTCGAAACGTTTATGTATTCAACGAGTATTGTTCTAATAAAGTAAAACATTTATGAATTGCAATTAAGAGAACTGCGAGCAGACTGAGTAATGGTCGCGGTCAATGTCTGGGGGAGCAGATCGCCAGACGTCAACTAACAATGTCCAGCGTCACACGAGACACATCGTTGCGTCCTATGTGTTTTCACTACAGAGTGTTGCTCGTGTCCACATGACATTTAATATAAGGCATGGTGAAGAAAGTGTGGCGTTATTTAATAATTAAAAAGTACTGCGGAAGTGTGTTAAGAACCGTGAGAACGTGGAGAGCTTCCTTGATTTGAGCGCTTCGTCACACCTTACTTGGGAAACCTTAGCCTAAATTTACGAATTTCTATCAACTGGCTTAAGATTTTTAAAATTTGTCTGGTTAATAGTTGCAATGAGAATAATATTATGCTAAATCGTTTAGTACAGTACTCAATATTACGTATACATAATACCTCACATTACTATGTACCTCGCACGTGTTCGCATTCACACGGATTCGTTTAAAACTGAAATCAGCGGTTCTTTGTTTGAATTTCCTGTTTTATTTTCACTCATAGGCAGCAGAATCTGTTTAAAAATGTGAGCCATAGGCGGCAAACGAGCAGACGGATCACCATATTACTATATATTTGGATTCGTCATAATGGTAAGCGATAATGGTAAGCGATTACAGCCACCCATGTACACATGTTACAACACAGGTGTCACAAATGAGTTTCCGTCTTTTGAGATGGGAAAAGAAATAGGAGGAGGAGCATGATAAGGAAGAAGAAGGGTGTAGGGTCTTGAGCACTCTTACTAACCGAATGAAACGCAACAGTGTAGACACTGTTACTTTAAGTCGATATTCTGTGAGAGGGTAATACTGTCCTTGTCGAGCTAACTCTATTACCCTAAGTTATGTTAAATATACTCGCGTATACCTTATAATTACATAAAATAGGAAATTTATTGGATACCCTAAATTTTCTATCTTTGTCATCATCATGTTTGCCAAAAGTTTTGATACTCTGGCTGATACTAAACCCACTGCCTTTTGTTTAATGGGACGGATAGGTACCACCTGGACGAAATATGTTTCAAGTAAAAGCTTTTGGTGTGAGCATCAAAATTATGTCTGTGAAACGGTAGGTGTGAATGAATGTCTGTATGAGGAATGTTCATATCCATAACATATCATGATTTCGTCACGGCGAGTGTCACAAACGTGACGTATACTGTGCGACCGTTAGGCTCGCCCGAGTGCGCACGCAGATTACTTAAGTTTCGTGTAATAGATGGCGGTTTTCACTGGCCACTGAGCTAGAAACCCCTGATTGTGCCTCGAGGTAATGTCTGTTGTTTGTGGAGTACGGTCACTGAATCTCTTACTTTTATACACTATAGCTTTGCGTACTGCAGCATGTCCTAACCAAAGGGTAGTCGTAACGGGCACTCATTCATGCTTCGATAGATTTGCGTGTTTGTTATGTGAGTGTGTAGGTACGCACACACATATCTAAATAATCACAAAACACATAAATTTTTCATCCTTATTTATTTAATGTGTTAATATTAATTACATTTATTGACTCGTGTTTCCTTCCATCAATTTAAGATTTCTTTAGTTTGTTTACTCATTAGCCGCCGTTACCCACAATTATAATTTGTAAATTTATGTGTTTACTTTGCTATACAGCCAAGAGTGACATGACAAGTGTGACAACAGCTGTCAATAATGTCAATTCACTAAAGGTATTATGCATTCTGCGTTCGGAAACGTTTTGTTCTTTTTTCATTTCACTTGGTTTTTATTAATACTTTACCTGTTTTATTGTTGCTTTTGTTTATTTTGTTTAGTTTGTGTGAGCTGGCGGGTGGTGCAGAGATGTGTAGCTCACTTGTTAATTAGTATTACTTTTTTATTGTTATATTCTTGATAATTAGGTATATATTATTAAGTATATATTATTAAGTATATTAGTATAATTTTATATATTTTATATTAATTATTATATATTATTATGGATTATTATTCGGATGACGATGCATATCTGTCTGCCAACGAATCAGCTGACATAAGTATTAACGATAGTTTTTGTTCCACTGAAGGCACTTTGGGTGACTGCCTGCGACAATGCTTTGTTACCCAGCAATCCCAGCCATTGCTAAATGTTTGTCATATAAATGCGCAAAGCATACCTAGTCATCACAATGACTTACTGGAGACATTTACTGGTACAAATGTACACGCCGTCCTGATTTCGGAGAGTTGGTTAAAACCTGAACTACTCTCTACGTCTTACTCTCTACCCGGCTTCGTTTTAATACGGAATGACCGAGCTGGCCGGAGAGGGGGTGGTGTCGCCATTTATCTCTGCAGTGCCATTTCATTTAAAATTATTGCGTCCTCACCGGCTTTTTCACCTGCAGAATACTTATTTCTGGAAATCGACGTCAAAGGGGCTAAAGCCGTTCTTGGCGTTGTCTATTGTCCACCGGGTCTTGATTATTTCTCCAGTATCGAACCGATACTGGAATCTTTAGGGTCAGAGTATGAACATCACATCATCATGGGCGATTTCAACACCAATCTCCATTTTCCCGAATCCAGCCGTTCCCGTATACTCCTTGATATAATTGAGTCAGCCAACCTCCACATTCTGCCACTACAACCCACTCACCACAACACTGATAGGGAGGATACGTGGCTCGACTTGATAATCACGTCTACTCCTGCCCTAGTTTTCCTCCATGGACAATTTCCAGCTCCTGGTTTTTCCCGTCACGACCTGGTATTCCTCTCATACCGCCTAAAACCCCCCAAATCCTTGCCTAAGGTTTTGCACAGGCGTTGTTTTGGTCGTATGGATTTAGACAAACTCCGTGAGGACGCGGCGAATGTTAACTGGGCAACTATGGAAGGTTCCTCGACAATAAACGAAAAAGTTCGCATTTTTAATGATACAGTTTGTGAACTATACGATGTCCATGCCCCTATACGGAAAGTTAAATTAAAACGCCCACGTGCACTCTGGATTACCAGGGGTGTACGCATGGCAATGAGGCGTAGGGACCGGGCCTTCCGGATCTACAAAAAGGACCGCTGCGATAATAACTGGAACCTGTTCAAATCTGCAAGGAATCGGTGTAATCAGATGGTACGCAATGCTAAACGCCAATACATTCTGCAAAATATTTCGTCCTCTTCCCCTGCCGATATCTGGAAGTTCCTCGGAACTTTAGGTATCGGCAAACAGCGACGTGATAGCTGTCTTGGGACACTCAGTCTGGATGACATAAATACACATTTCACAACCACCACCACATTAGATCAACAGACTGAGTGTCACACAGTAAACTACTTAGCTTGTTTAACCCGACCTAACATACAATCCTTCCACTTTTCTCCACTAGCCCCGGATGAGATCAAGAAGATAATCCTTTCTATAAAGTCTAATGCGGTGGGATGCGACGGCATCAGCCGGCGCATGATCACTGCCATCTTAGACCAACTCCTCCTGGCCATCTCCCACGTCATAAACTTTTCTCTTACTTCTGGCACCTTTCCAGCCCTGTGGCGTAAATCTTATATTATTCCTCTGCCTAAAGTCCAAAACCCTTCTCACCCGAATCACTTTCGTCCTATCTCTATTCTTCCTTTCTTGTCCAAAGTCCTAGAGTCCTGTGTCCAAAGGCAATTGTCTAGATTTGTCTACACAAATAACTTGTTAAGCCCCTACCAATCTGGGTTCAGGCCTGGACACAGTACTACAACGGCCCTTCTCAAAGTGACTGGCGATATTAGGGTGGGCATGGAGAACACCAAAGTCACTGTGTTGGCTTTGGTTGATTTTTCGAATGCCTTTAATACCGTCAGTCACGATGTCCTACTATCCCTCCTTACCCATCTTAAGATCTCATCCGAGGCTCTGGATTGGTTTTCAAGTTATCTTCGAGGACGCCAGCAGTCTGCCCGTCTCGACGAGGCATCGTCGAAGTGGCGTGACAATAACTCTGGTGTTCCTCGAGGCGGTATTCTTTCTCCATTATTATTTTCAATTTTTATTAATCTCCTAACTCAAAATCTTCAATGCGCTTATCACCTGTATGCCGATGACTTGCAGATATACTCTCAGGCATCCGTTGAAGACGTGTCATCCGCAATTCTCAAAGTTAACCGAGATCTAAGCGCCATACAGAGCTGGTCAAACAAGTTTGGATTGTATGTGAACCCTAACAAATGCCAAGCAATTGTAATTGGTAGCCAATGCTTAGTTAAAAGATTGGACATCTCAACTTTGCCGCCAATAGTTTATGATGGTAATATCATAAATATGTGCCCAGTAGTCAAAAACCTTGGCCTACACATGGACTGTACGTTAAGCTGGCGAAACCACGTCACTCAAACTAGCAAAAAGATTACCGGTACTCTACGTGCTATCTATCGCCTAAGGAACTTCCTACCACCCAAAACTAAGACAATGCTTGTGCAAACTTTGGTATTTCCCTTGATCGACTATGGTGATGTATGCTACTATGACCTGAATGCAGATCTTCTTAATAAACTTGACCGTCTTCTCAATAACTGCATTCGATTTATTTTCAATCTTCGCAAGTATGACCACGTGTCTACTTATCGTTCCCAGTTGAAGTGGCTTCCTATTCGTCAAAGACGCAGTCTGCGTGCTCTCACTACTCTCTATTCTATCCTTATGTCTCCCAATACTCCCAACTATTTAAGTTCTTACTTCCAGTACTTATGCAGCAACCACGATCGTAACCTTCGTTCAACTAATAACCTTCTCCTTCTTTGTCCTTCATATAGATCTTGTTTCATCCACTCTTCTTTTCCTACTCAAGCTATTCTTCTTTGGAATGACCTTCCTCTCGAAATCAGGACGTCCACTACTAGGTATTGCTTTAAGACAAAGGTATAGCAGCTTTTATTGGCTAAGTAAACAGAAGTATCGTAACATATATATATACATATATATATATATATATATATATGTATATATAATATGTATGTATGTATGTAAGTATATGTATGCATTTCTATATTCGATGTATGTAATATTATTATTATTTAATATTATGTAATGTATGCGCATCTATCATATCTATTAAATATAATATAATAAAGTCAACTCCACTTTTTAAATACACCTACTATTAATCTCTGCACCACTCTAAGGTAGACTGGCAGAAAATGCCTAAGGCATTAAGTCCACCTTTATACGCTATGTGTGTATATAAAGTTAATAAATAAAAATAAATAAATAAATAAATATCTGTTTGTTACGACATCTATCGAATGAAATGTAAACGGAATTTAGCCGGGCGAGGTTTTGAAAAGTTGATGAACTATCGTTGATTGACTTTTAATCAGAGTAACCGCGAACGAGTCCGCATTCCGACGCCTCGTCTGTAAGTCGATTATTAGTTTGGTATTTAAATATCAGCATCTAAATTGATGTACAGTTTTATTTACCACAGCGGGATAATCTTGGCGTTTGAGTACCGCAATAAATTTAACCCCTTGAGCGTCCTACGGTCACGGTGTGCCCATAAGAGAAATAGGCCCGTAGTGCCCTACGGGCACGGTGTGCCCATAAGGATTTGTGTGAACTTCACTCCAATGTTGTGTGATTGGTTAAAATAATAAAAACGTACATCGACTAGTTACTGATTAGCCAAAATAATACCATCAATTTTTACCATATTTCCAAGCTTGTACCGAAAAAAATATTAAAATTGCTGATTTCGGTGCTCAGTTTTCTCCGTGCCGCCATATTGCGTTGTGGCGATCAACTAAGTTGAATTTGAGATTGTTCAAAAATGTATTCTCAACGCAAACGCTAAGTGATTGTATTAGTATTAAATATCAAATTATTGACAATTTAGTGAAGAATATGGTTAAAATATTTTTTTTGCCAGGTATAAAAATATTTACAAAAAAAGTGTTGGTAATTTTTGTGATGCAATTTTAGGGCGTTGGCCGCTAGGCGTGCTCCATATTTTAAATGATTATATGTAAGTATTTATTAATTACTTTACTAAAATATAGATAAATTTCACACAAAGTTGTCTTAGAATCCATTGTTTATTAGACATTTCGTATCGTTTTTGCTATAAATAGGTATAAATATGTTTTGTGAGTGAGAAATGTTTTCCGTCAGATCGTCAAAATGGCGCAAATGTTTCGCTGCTATGAATAAATGGTTATTGTGAAGTGATATCGGTGACCTGTGCTAAATTAATGTATATAACCGTCGCGTCGTCTATCCATGTCAATATTAGTGCAGTGAGAAAGTGAATTTCGTTTATATGTATTGTGGAAAAATATTTCACATGGTGTAAGAAAAAACAAAGTGACCTGCATTTATCAATATTTTTCGACATAATTATATTTATTATATATATTTTAATATAATTCTCATATAGAGTAACTGTTGAACTGTATACGGTTTAAAATTTACGTCATATAATTACACAAAACGCGAGAAAATTAAAGTTTTATAACCTAGAATCGTATAACTTTACATCCTAAAAATGGCTGGACACTACTGGAGAAAATGCATTTTGGAGCGGGGCATGCGAGGGGTTAAGTATTAGTTATCTGAGAAAACTTGATTATAATATCACTATTATCCATCCAAGCATCATTATCGCTGTAATGAACAAACGTCTAAAAACGGATAAACGATCAGTAGGACTGGCGATAACTGGCAGGGGGGGAGAAGGGAGGTTACTGCGGTGTCGGACCAAACAACAAAAGAATAACCTCCACTATGCTAAACACTTTCTGAAAAATTAAAATGTAATATTTGTCCATCGAATATGGCGGGTGTGTATACAACGAAGCGACGCTGTTTAATTTCGCTTAATTGCGTGTTAATCGGCGCGACCGCTTCTCACTCCAATTTATTATCAAACGAGATCACTATAATCTGGTAAATGGCACAATGACGCAGCTATGTCGTCGAATGTGACGAAGGAATGCCGCTATCACTGTGCCTTCCTGTTTGCAAGTTTCATTTAGCTATGAGCCAGCTTAGGAATTTCGGCAGCATTTATAGACACGGAGATGGGCTGCAATTTGATTTGTCTTATCTTTATATTTTTTTTTTTGATTGCGAACTACACGGTATATTCTTGAGTCATGAGGCAGCCAACTGACATGCACAAGGAGCATTCGGGGAAACGATTAAAATGTTTTTCTTTCTTTCTATCTATCTTTAGATACTTTTTAAAAGTTATCTCAAATACCTACACGGTATATTTGCAAGGCAGCCTACTGCCCTGCACAAAAAGCGTTTGGCGAAACGATTCAAATGTGTTTTCAAATGTATAAAGCATCTACAAAACTTTAAGTGGCTTAGTGCTACGGCGTAGACCTACTTGTGTAGTGGTGTAACAAACCCAGTAATTCAACAATCCGTTACTACGAAAAAGTATGTATTTTATATGCCTTCACTTTAGTCAGCTGTGATCAAAATATATTTACCTATTCCTAGTAATGAGTGATGAAAAATTCGGGGCAAAAGTAGCCCGCAGCTGCACTGACATTGCGTAATGCTAATGGGTCAGACACGAGGTGCACCGGCCTCACTCACGTGACTTATTAGTCAAAAGGTGCGCTAAATTAATTACAACCTTCTAGGAACACTATTTGGCTGAATCATTGTTTTTGTTTCATCGGCTAATTTAGTTGAAGCAATTAAAATTATTTACTTAGTTAATTATAGTGGGCTCGTTTCTGAACGGTACAAGTGAATTTATGACAGGTCGACTGTCGAGCGCCGGCTGGATGCCTTGAACTGCTGTGCTAAATATCTGACGTTTAAATATTATATTGCTTTATTATGAAGTGCGAGTTAAAATTATATTTCTATTTGAATGCCGTTGACTACCTCGTTGGTCTCGCGGCATAAATGTGCGCGTTGGATTGGGAGGTCTCGGGTTCGATTCCCGGGTCAGGCAAAGTGTTATTGCGTTTTTCCGCTAGGAAATTCTCAGTAGCAGCACGGAGTCTGGTAATGTGCCCGGTACGGCAATAGACTCGCCCCCTATTACGTGGGACCTAAAAATTCATGGCGAATTGTGGGTGTAATATTACACCTCTACCTACCCCTTTGGGGATACAGGCGAGAGTATATATTTATATATATACACCGCTATTTTTTAATTAGTACAAAAAATTTAATAGAGCACTAAGTATCTTTAACTGATCATATTTATGTAGTTAAAAAATAAAAACACTAAGTCCCAAAACTGTCTCAAAACTGTCCACAAAAATACGTGATACTTGGTTAATGCATAACTAATACTATGACCGACCGATATTCTATCATAGTAAAATGACCCATTGATAAATTAAACCCCCAACCCCCCCCCCCGCCCCTCAGCGCCTGCGCCACGCCCCAACGATGCGACAAACAAAATACTATCGAAAGTGAGTGTATCTAATTTCGTTGTAAAAGTTAATGGTTTGTCTACGTTTGCCCGACGCGATGGGCTATCATATCAGTTCATATCACGGGAGTGCGTAGCTATGCTTCGTGCGTACTTTTTGAGTGGAAAAATCGCGAGTGCAGCTGTGTACCCATGGACATCTTATTGTGAGTGTAAAAAAGTGAGCCGGTCAGTGTCAAACAGTGCATATTGGATGCTTTTGACAACAGTGGTGGACATTTCGAAGGACAATGGAAATACTTGTAAGTTTAGTAAATAATACGTACTTAAGTAAATAATAATTTGATGCGGGCGGCTCAAAATCAGTCTGTGTTCTACACACACCTTGAGGAAGGCCTATGTCCAGCAGTGGACGTCTCTAGGCTGACATGATGATGATAAAATAATATTTGTGAATAGCAGATGATTCTAACTTCATAAATACGCCAAAATTACTCGTTTCTTTTAGTCCTGAACACCTTCTTTTATTTTGATATTTGTTTGCTTTCTAAGTACCGGTTAGTCTAAGTTACCGGTCCTAAGCCCGAATGAAGTATGAAGGAGAGGGTAGAATTAACAAAATTAAAAATAACTACCTACATGCATTATTTTTCTTCATTTAATTTTCTATGGTTACCTACATCATAAGTGCGACAGAGAGAATGCGAATGAGCAGGATGGAATATTATCAATGAATTAGTGAATGGATTGTAAAATATGACTATGATTTAAGTGAGATTTTCTACAATAAACAAATGATAATAACTTTGCTCTTTATTGATATTATGAAATTCTTACGTCACATATATGATTATAATATCTTCGCTGATCTGTCCTTAAAGTTTTTGTACTAATTAAAAAATAGCGGTGTATATACAGGGGGTAAAAAGACCCTTAACGAAATCTGAAATCCCATGTTGTACCAATTACTATGAACATTTTTTACTTCGGCACCATACCAGGGAAATTACTGGTTCAGGAGATATTGAGGCTCAAAGTTAGTATGGAATGTTTCTAATTAGGTACAAAATCGATGCATTTACCCTGCCAATATGTTCTTTAGATGCCCAGTAACCCCATGGATAAGTAGGTATTTCGAGCATTGCACGCACGCAAAAATGTGAAAACTCAAAAAAAAAAAACGTTTTCCAGGTATTATTTTTGGTTATTATGACTTGGCATGATGTCCACAACGAGTAGACTTCGGCTTGGTGATGGGTCTTGTGACACGCTGTATATATATATTTGAATAAATGCAATTTTAGCTCTGTTTGCCTTTTTTTTTATTTAAATATACTAAAAATTTGCCTCATATTTTAATTTTATTGGTTTTTAAAATGGATTCCATACGTTGTATTCCATCACCACTAGATTTGGTGATCAATGACCAAATGAGCGAGCAACAATATTTTGTATTGACAATTATTGTATTAGAATATTAAGTATAATATTTTTCTGTCTATTGATCTTCTGGTGTGATCTAAAATCATATCATAGAAAAGCACGATTATCTGTATCGTGTCGCCTCAAAAATTGGTCCTTCTGCTTTATCTGTATTTAATACAAATATATCTTTTGTAATAAAACTTTCTACAAAATCATATTCTCATCAGTCAGAATACATTGTTAACGATACATCGTCCATAGTATTCGTCAATTAACGTATCATTTAAAAGGTTCTTGGCTGTTGTTGTTAAGAGAGGCTGAAGCGGGAGGACAATATAAAAGAACTTCACGACTCCCAAGATAACAATTAGCGTTTCAGAGAATGACTAAGTATTCATTTTGATTGCGTTCCTTTATTGCTATGCTTAAAAAATTTAGCATATTATTTTTATAAATTCACGCTTATATATAATATCCAACTGTTACAGGCTAGCCTATTAGGCTGCAGGCTAAATTTACGCGCTAATCACAATTTTTGAATAAAATAAAAT
This sequence comes from Euclidia mi, assembly GCA_944739405.2. Taxonomy (NCBI): domain Eukaryota; kingdom Metazoa; phylum Arthropoda; class Insecta; order Lepidoptera; family Erebidae; genus Euclidia; species Euclidia mi. Next base: position 17,382,735 of record OX123197.2, read on the forward strand.
CAGAAGAACATACAAATAGTATAATTATCTACATCACAGCCCTATACAACATATAAGACTGTAATATATTATGGCTTCACTTGATATAATGCATTGCGCTAATGGTATAATAAATTTGGCATACGTACCATGTGACGTTATTTTGAAGACACATTAAAACTACAGTTCATTACGATATTCCGGCATTGAGCAATGTTGTAAGCACCGTGATCACGGATAAGGTCATTATTAATAGGTATGTAAAGTGGCAGAGTCTAAATATATTACGGTAAATATTCTATTTATAGTATGAGGCTTGATTTACAAGCCCCATAGGCACAGCATACCGTTGCGATAAAATACCGCTGAGCTGTGGTTATCTACAAACTGTGGTTATAGTTGCCTTGTCGCTAGTTGTTGTGTTGTGGTTGCGTATCGTACCTACAGACCATCATGGTGCAGGCACACAGAATGTTTTTGCGTTACGACGCAAAAACATTCCGTGTGCCTGCACCAGTGGCGTGGTTTCGACGTTGCTGCAATGTGGTCTGCAAATGTAGCCCGTGTTCTTTTTGTATTGAATAGGAAGACAAATGGGCAAGCGGCCAGCGGGTCACCTGATGGCTAGTGATCATTGCTGCCCATAGACACCTACAATACCCGAAGGAAGACAAGTTCGTTGCCAACCTTTTACTAAAGAATATGCACGTTTCCTTAAGGTTCCAATGTTGAATTGGTTTAGAAATACTGTTGCAGTAAATTTATACGTAACTATTAACACCAATTACGTACTGATAATACGTTTTCAGTGAAATATTCATTAATATATCAAAATGATTTACCAGATATTGATTTACGTAATAAATAGCTACATCTATTCACCACAATCACCAATTTAAGCATGCAATAGTCGCCACTTATGCCACGAAACAATTGATGTCGACCCAGTCAACAAAGTTTATACCATCAGTCTGGAAGACTGTAATCAAAGTTCCAGCCTATAAAGGAGGCAAAATTTACTTGTCTAAAAATTACTGAGTCATTGAATGCTTCAGATATTTAGACAATGATGTTAGAAAGAAATATAAACAAACTTATTGCAAAATACCCCAAATTGCATTTTGAGGTACTTTGCAATCAGCAAATTGAACAATAAAGAAATTTTTACTCACATTTTTGACTAACGTGCATGCATTGGAATCATTCTTGACACCATAAAAATCTGTAATAAAGGCTTTGGCAATCGTATTGAGTAAACTGGAAAACATTGGAATACGTAGTACTTCATGATACCGGTTCCAAAACTACTTAAGTTTTTGTGTATGTATGATATATACATTTTTAGCCAACTTAAAAAGACGGATTTGAATTTTGAAAGGAGGAGAAGGTTTTGAATTTCATGGTATTTATTCAATTTTTAATGTTCTTAAAAGAGGCGCTTATAAAGTTCGTGTTGTATGTAGGACTCATTTTAAATTAAAGAAAAATTATTACCGCCATACATAAAATGTTGAAATGCCATTATTTAGAAAGCTAGTATTTAATGAACTTAAATTCTTCTTACGATAATCTTGCCATATACCTAGTCTCCATTTCAGATACCTTTGAAAATTCGGATGCATATAGTTTCAGTGATTTAAAAAAAAACGACCATGAAACGAGTACACTCACAGCAAAGAATAGAAAAAACGACTTTTTAAAAGTGTTATCTCCAAAAATAGTATTCCAACGAGGCTGTTGCATATTTTTGATTAGTCGGTTCTGTGTAGTTTTAAAGCTCGAAAGCTGGCCAACGGACTAGTAAGTCGTTAATATTGATATGAGAGGATTGCGCACGCTGTTTGATTGCAGTTTGAATGTTCCTACCGTGTAATCAATATTGGTTTGATAAGTCAGCAAAATTCGTGGCATATTTCTTGGACTTGGTTTGACTGATTACTGTGAGAAGTGTAAGTTTAAATTGGCTTATAAAGCGATTTTTTTTCAGAATTCGTGTACGAGATATTTTAGGGCAGTCAGTTTATACAACATTTCTTGTTTACGTGATTTCTTCGTGGTTTTAGTAGAGCATCAACATTAAGTTTATCTGTGAATTCATGCATTCGACTTTATATTATTTAAAAAAAGTTACAATAATATTCCACTTTATAGTAACTTTTTAACATGTACGTTACGTGTTTTATTTACTAATAATGTTTTCAGTATTCACACAATAAAGGATTTCACGACGTACAATTCACCTGATTTATTTTTGCATCCGCTCTACAAATGAGAGTTTGGTAATTAAATAACGATATTTGAGAGAGAAATCCAATGCAGGACACTATTTAACATAAATAAGTTTGATTAAAATATGCTACGAGATCTATGAATTCAATAATAAACAATGCCTTCTTATAAAAAGGCTTTATGACATTTTTTATTAGAAGACATTTAATATACTTTTACACTAGATGGCGTTAGTATGACTTTTGTTACAAAATTCTTTTTACCTGTCTTGTTACTTGGTAGAAAGGTTCTAGAGTGGCGGCCTCGCACTAGACTACGTATCAAGGGTAGCGTGCGGGTGGCCTGCAGGGAGTTTATGTCCAGCAGCTGACGTCTTCGGGCTTAGATAATGGTGTTACTTGGTAGGTATGGCCAACATTGTACTGCATAATTAGAAGCATACCTGCTACAGAGCAAAATTTATACATTTATGTATTTTAATCCATTTTAATCAAAAGCGGCACTTGATCCATACCGGTTGTGTTTCAGAGTTCGATACACCTTAACCGTTAGGAGTACAAAATGTATTATCGTAATTGTCAATTACGGTAATACGTAGTACTCTACTCTAAGTACTTTGTTGTTGAACAGATTTATAAAAATGTTTATTTTAAGCTCACCTTGGTGTCTGCCGCCGACGTTTTTCTCAGAAACTCTCACGTAGATGATTGAAATTTGAGACAGACTACGTATCAAGGGTAGCGTGCGGGTGGCCTGCAGGGAGTTTATGTCCAGCAGCTGACGTCTTCGGGCTTAGATAATGGTGTTACTTGGTAGGTATGGCCAACATTGTACTGCATAATTAGAAGCATACCTCCTACAGAGCAAAATTTATACATTTATGTATTTTAATCCATTTTAATCAAAAGCGGCACTTGATCCATCCTGGTTGTGTTTCAAAGTTCGATACACCTTAACCGTTAGGAGTACAAAATGAATTATCGTAATTGTCAATTACGGTAATACGTAGTACTCTACTCTAAGTACTTTGTTGTTGAACAGATTTATAAAAATGTTTATTTTAAGCTCACCTTGGTGGCTGCCGCCGACGTTTTTCTCAGAAACTCTCACGTAGATGATTGAAATTTGAGATAGTTGTTAGGTAGTTAGTAGTTTCAGCATGAGATTGGATGCCAATTGCAAGCACTTTCACGATGTTATTAGTATCTCTATGTTTACACTGTTTTGTACATTTTATTTCATAATGTGATGGAATAAATTGGTTTCTTTCATCCTTTGATTATGTGCGATTGCTAGAATTACGAGCACTGCAACATATCTTCCTTTTCAATACGCAAGATTGATTCTCTAAGGGTAGATAGTATCGGATGCTTGGGTCTTTTATCTATCAAATTATTTTTTCTAATCAATCAATTAGTCGCGATGCAATCTTTGCGCATCGCACCATCTTGACCAATCTTAAAAAAACACATTAGGTATACTCAAACGATGGCTTACAAACGAGGCCTTCTGTTATAAATAACAGAATTTCTCTATCGTAAGAGTCTCATTTGTAATGTTTTGGTAACATATATTTTAATAGTAAAGTAATAAATATTTGTATAGCCCAAAATAAATGTTTTTATAAGATAGGAAAATTAAACGCTTAACCTTCAAGCTAAGCGTAAAACTTAGTTATTATGGAAAAATTTTATTTTCTATAAATAATGTTTATCCTTTTTGCAACATATTGCCCACGAAATAATGTTTTTTTTTTTATTTATAACTTAATTTATAGGGACATAATAATAAAACATAATTTTATACCTGAAGCTTAATCTAACCTAATCTAATACAAAAAAACATAAAACAAATCTAAAAGTGAAAATATTTACAAGGTTTAGGCGTCGTAAAATGCCTCCGCATCAATGTCATCGGGTAACGTGCCCAGAAGGCTGGCAGCATTGCCACGCTGGATGGCAATGCTGATTCTTTGAGCAAAGAATAAACCAGCCTTCTGGTCACGTGAGACGTCGATTAATCGTTTAGAAATTTCCCGGAATAGAGAACGAGCACTCGGACCCCATGAGCCTAGCGTTTCCACCCCAAACGGCTCAAACACGTAATTACTCACTAAATTACAGTATTTGCGCCGTTTGAGGGTTTCCGCAGTTGCAGCAGCAGCGCCGGCGTGGCCTCCCGTGCTTGGAACATGTGATGGCGCAAGGGTGTCTACGCAGGTTGCGTCCCACACCAAAGGCCTACCCATTTTCCAAGGCAACAATGACATACCATCAGGTCTCTTACCGTCGTCACGTACCAAACCATTTGGTTCAAGTACAGCTGGTACGCCAGACGCGACAAGAGCACGACGGATTATGTCATTTAGATGGGCATGACGAGGAATTCTACCAGCGCTTCTGCTGCAAGATAGCCCATGGTGTCCGAGCCTATCGACGTCTTCTCCACAATGACATCGATGCGGAGAAACACACGGAGCACCTAAACGCAGACAGGTGGCAATACGGAATGTCTCATCGTCCAACATGGTTCCTGTGTTAGACGATGGTAGTGCCTGAAGCCATAGACCGGATTCCCACTCTCCCACAGCCAGCAAGCGAGCACGCTCTGTAACATTAAGAGATGTATCCAAAAGACTTTTTCTTACTATGTTACAAAGCGGCGCGTCCCACTGTCTTTGGGAGAATAGGTTGGTAGGCAAATCAGTGCTTGGACACGCCATTTTCCAGGCGTTTATAGCTTCGGTTTTGCACAACACTTCTGAGTTAACTAGTGTAGGTAATAAAATTTTCCTAGTTAACTCTTCCGTGCTGTGGACCGAAGATAGAAACGCCGGTAAACTAACACTAGAAATTTTGCGTATACCGAGCCCACCTAGACGTATGGGCAAAGACGCTTGTAGCCTGGCTCGGTCGTTCAAATCCACATTTAATATTCTCTTAAAAGTAATTTGGATAATTTTGTCGATTTGTTCTAAAAGTGATTTGTTTTTCCAAAGTTGGGAAGATCTTAAGGCATGTGTGAATTTTGGGACGAAAAGACAATATCGAATAATGGTATAAGCCGAATGAATATTAATTTTGAATAAGCGATCAGAAATTTCACAAAAAATTGTATTTTTTCCTCTAAGAAAGAATCGAAAGATTCTTCAAATACTGGAGAACCCAGGAGGCGGAGAGAAGTCTTATCAACAATTTTTAAGTTTGATGCCAAATTATTAAATTTTGATATTATCGAATGTTTTTTTGTGGAGTCTGTTGTATTTACAAACAGCTCACATTTACTATAATTTAGTTCTAAACCAATAGAAGCGAATTTATTTTTAAGATAAGTCAAATCTTGCAATACTATGTCTACTTCGCCCCCCAGGGTCCCGTCGTCCTAAAACCATACATTAAATTTAGAATTTATTTGTCGAATAATGGGTTGTATAGCTAAACTAAAAATGACTGGTCCAAGAGGGTCACCTTGTTGGCATCCAACTGCAGATTCCAAAAGATTGTCCTGATATAGTAATTTTGTGGGATACCTGTAACATTGCCAAAGAAATTTAAAAATTTTGGGGGTTTCTAATTTTGCTTGTGTCAACAAGATGTCCCTATTCACTGAATTGAAGGCGTTTTTCAAGTCAACCTTCAAAATAACCTCTCCATCACCACTTCCAAGGTACGTGGAAAGAGCATGTATAGCAGCCTCACAACCCCCTTTGGAACCAAAACCTAGCTGTAGGGGTTGGAATTTTTCTGATAGCTCCCTGCTGTAAAATTTACAGCATATCTTGGCTGCTATACGCCGATATGTGCAACCCACGGCAATGGGACGAATACCACCATCCCTCTTGTTAATGGCACATAGATTCGCCCCATACAAGATGTCAATGATGGCATCGTCCACATTACCGGAGAGCATCATATTGACTAGCGCAGTCAACTCCTTCAAGAGTGTATCGCCAGCCACCCCAGCACTTGCACACACAAGATCTTTAAGATGCTGTGGTGTCAAGGCATCAAGGCCACCTGCCGAGCCACTCCGGAAGGAGCAAACTGCTGCTAACACGTCCTTGGCCGTGGTGATCAGGTGTTCTGATTCACTGTCGGGAGCTTCAGGAAAGGAGAGATCATTAATGGGCGCTGGATGCTTGCTCTTCAGACCCGCAAGCGTCTCTGGAGAGCAAGGCGCCACCACATCACTACTGAATAATAGTCTAGACGCGCCCCGTATGTCACCATCCCTTAATTTGGATTCCACATATTGATAGAGTGATTTATGCTTGTATAACGTGAATTTAGGGTCTAAAGTGTTGGCCGAAATTTGACAATTATACTTAATTTGGGATGTTAATGAATTTTGGGCTGCCTGATTTTTATCAATATGTAAAATCCTATAAGGGAATGTCAATAATTGCTCCCAGGCCGTTTTGGAATTCTCCCTTACGACAAGACCTATGCATTCAGCTAATTTTTTTGACACTCATGGTCTTGCCCCACGGGGAATTCTTTTAATAATCGGAACCGAATGTTTTAATTTAGATAAAATTTGCCAAAAAGGAATTTGGTGGGTGTCTCCTGATCCAGATTGTGAAAGTATTGAAGGGTCTGGAAGTACATTCTGGGATTTATGTACTTTACCAAAATGCACTTTCAGGCCCCGCTTACCTTTGAAAAAGCGGTCCTGGGAACAATCCGGACAACGCACCAGACCAGTCAGTGACGTGGCAGGTTGACTGGCACTCACATCCGTATCGCCATAACGGTCTTGCATGCAATTTATTTCAAAAAAGAATTACAAATAAAATATACAATAAAACATATTTACAATATAGACAGATACGCATAAACTGTCAAAGATTTGTTGTTTATAAATTGAATCCACAGATTGTTGTATGCGGGCATCCAGACTTTTTGGGTGCAGTGGCACCGTCCTGTTTGCTGTTTCCTGATATCTTGTCGTATTTGCTTCTCTTATACGACCGTAAAGCGAGTTATTCTCCAGCTATTGTAGCACTTCTGACTTTGATGCAAACGGCTTTAAAATAATTTCAATGGGAATGTGGTGTACACATGACAGTTAGCTTTTGGAATCGTAAACTGAACAAATATCATTGATTGGAACTCGTTGTGAACTTGGTTAAATATATTGCAAATTTTTGCTATTGTTTATTTGGTATATTATATGATATTGTATTTATAAGGTACTATTATTTATATTTATTTTATTTTCTTGGTTTTTATAAGCTGTCAAACGTACACGTTACGTTTCGTTGTTATTATGGAGGTCTTAAATTGTAAACAATCCCAAATGGAGGAATGTCATGAAGCCTTTTCATTAATTCTAGGATATTATAATAATTTTTAGTTATTTGAATTCAATTTTACTACAAACTACGGGTAATAAATAATGTTTACTTCTCATCTTAATTTACGTAGTGTTATTGCGTCTAAGTTTAACACCTGGGAACCCGCACTTTTATTTTTAATCTTACCACATTTGTCAAAGTATTAGCTTCAAGGCTACCGCGGTGTTAATCGGTCTGTCAAAGATTTTCATGATTTATTGAATGTGCTTTAGAAGGCCGCGTGTGTACGAAAACTAGAACCTCCACTTGGGAGTCAGTTTGTCTTCCACTTTCACGTGACTAGATATAAATAAATTTAATGTAGGTAGGTTTGTAAGCACGCTACTCTTTAAGCTTTGCACCGTTCTTATCGCGTAGGAAATAGGGATTTAATTCGTACTGCAATTGTTAAGCTTGACTTGTCGCTGTGTGTACCAATGTGGCAAATCGTTTGATGTGGCACTCACTTTTTTAAGTGCCAAGTAAATTTTATCAAAATGCCAACGTTGTGTGTATCCATTATTTAATGAGAGTAACACTTAAAGGAATTTGATATGTCTTCTCTTTGGCATATCTTCATTGTGTAATGTAAAACGCTAAGTAGTTTCCTGTTACAGCAATAGAAATGGATAAAAGAAAATTATATTTAATACAAATATTAAACAAAACTTAATATTGTTATTTTTCATCATGATGCTATTTTGATATCCATTACAAAGTTGAGTTTATACGCACTTAAGGTGAAAATTTTCAGAGACAACTATATATGCATATACTTATATCCATTAATAACAGGGGCTAAAGTATGAAATTGCCGTTTTATTGTAATAGGTACTTTGAATTGACATATAATCTTCATGATTTGAATGGTTTCTTGAGGTTTTAGAATGAAACTTTTTCACATGGTTTCTATGATATTCTTTTTTTTTTAAATGTGAATCATTTGAATATCGACTTTCAATTGTTTTTGTTAATCAACTTAGACAAGAAAGATGGATACTGCGAAAATTCGAGTGATTTTTTAACGTGTTCCGACGCGGAAGTAACGCGGCAGCATCAGCCCGCAATATCGATGTTGTGTTTGGAAAGGGGTCTGCTAATGAACGCACCGTGCGATTTTGGTGTAACGCTTTCGCGATGGAAACTTCGACTTGAAGAACGAGCCACGAGGAAGACCGCCCACACAGGTGAATAACGATGAATCAAGAGAGATGTTGGAAGCCGATCCTGGTCAAACTACCCAGGAATTAGCGGCATGGTGAAACGTTGCCTTACCCACAATATTGACTCATTTGTGTCAAATAAATAATATAAAAAAAATGCGAAAAATGGGTGTCTCAAGATTTGACTGATCTGCAGAAAGAAACGCGTGTTGAAACTTGTATTGCCTTGTTGAATCGGTACAGAAATGAATGAATATTGGATCGAATTGTGACATGTGATAAAAATGGATTCTTTATGATAACCGTAAAAAATGCCTAAGTGTCCTAAAGCAAAGTTTACCTATAAAAAGTTGATGGTCTCAGAATGGTGTTATTCACTATAGTTTTCTCCAATCTGGTCAAGCAATAACAACAGATGTCTATTGTACCAAACTCCGAACAATGTTGGCAAAACTAGCAGTAAAACAACTCCGACTTATGAATCGATCTTCACCATTATTGCTCCATGACAATACGAGACCTCATGTAGCACGAGAAACCGTTTTGACCTTTCAGGAACTGCAGTTAAAAACCATTCGCCATCCTCCGTATTCGCCAGACCATTTACATGACAGTATTGCTTCAACCGACTACCATTTTTTTCGTGATTTGGTCTATTATCTACGTGACAAGAAGTTTTCTTCCCAGGAGGCAGTACAAAATGCTTTCACACAGTTTGTGCAGTCAAGATCCTCAGAGTTCTATCGCAAAGGCATAAATGACCTTCCTATTAGATGGCAGCAATGTATAGATAATAATCAAATGGTAACTATTTTGATTAAATAAATATGGTAAAATTAAAAAATAAACAATTCTCATTTTCAGTAAAAATCGTCAATTTCATACTTTAACCCCAATATTTGTATACAGAGAAGAATATTAACATTCAGTGTATTTTGCATCGAAATATATGAATTGATAGTTTGAGCGTTCAAATTCTTGATACCGGGTATTTTGTTACTTGTGGATCTATTGATAACAACAACTGAAAAATTAAAAAGTTATTCATTCAAGCATTCTGGGAAAATATGTGTTCAGAAAAAAATAAACGAGCAAGTGCGAGTCTGACCCGCGCACTGAGGGTTCCGTAAGCATTTTACCTTATTTGAGGTTGGTGCTTATTCCACTAGTCCTCTAAATCTGTATGAGCGCCCATATAACTTAGAGGACTATCTTAAATGGAGTCTACTATGTATGTATGGGGACACCCTTAAATTTTCCACTTTTTTATTTTTTGTAATTTTTCCTTTATTTGTGCAGTAAGACCCTGCTTTTAGCCAAATTTCGTGATTCCTATATATCAGTCCAAAACAGTTTCAACAATGAAAGAGCAAATCGCGAGTACATAACTGCATAACTTTGCAACGCACCTATCGACAATGTATAAACCGTTATTGGATCAGCTTATGTGAGTCAATTCAACATTGTCATAATGTAGGTGACTTTCGTGGCATGTACCAAGGCATCAACTCAGCTATTGGATCAGTGACGAGAAAGCGGGCAATGATCAAAGACATGAACGGTGAACTTATTACTGATAGGATGAAACAGCTGGAAAGGTGGTCGAAACATTATTCAAGTCGCTACTCAAATGAGATCAGTATCAGCTCTGAGGGTATAGACGCGCTTCCAAAATACTCCGCCATGACCGAACTGGACAATCCTCCCTCTCTCATTGAATTTGAAAATGCTGTTAATGGTTTGAAACTGGGTAAAAATACTGGTCGCGATAATATACCTTCTGAAATAATTATACTAAAAGGAGTAAAGTTACTGCTGTACCAGGTATTACTGAAATGCTGGGAAGAAGGATACGTACCTCAGGACATGCGAAACGCAGACATAGTCACATTATAGAAAGGTAAAGGCGATAGAGGTGACTGCAACAATTACAGAGGTATATCGCTCTTGAGTGTGGCTGGTAAAGCGTTTGCCAAAGTGGTTCTAAAAAGACTAGAAGTCCTCGCAGATAGAATCTACACAGAATCGCAGTGTGGATTCAGAGCTGGTAGATCTACTAATGACATGATATTCACTCTGCGTCAACTCCAAGAGAAATGTCGTGAACATCGGATCCCATTGTATACAGCATTTGTGGATCTCTATAAGGTGTTCGATACTGTCAGCAGATAGGGCCTCTATAATATCTTGTTGAGAATCGGTTGCCCAGATATCTTTCTGTCTCTGATACGAGCTTTCTACGATGACATGCAAGGAACTGTGATATTTGATGGTGAAATATCGACCTCCTTTGATATGAAACGAGGCGTAAGACAGGGTTGTGTCCTGGCACCAACACTTTTCGGTATATTCTTCTTGGCACTCCTTATTGTAGCATTTAAAGATTGCGATGTCGGAGTCCATCTGCATACAAGAAAGGACGGTAGGCTTTTCAATACTAGTCTTCTAAGGTCTAAAAAGAATCGCTACGACATAATAGCCCGAGAACTTCTGTATGCTGATGATGCTGCACTTGTTGCTAATTCTGAAGCTGAGCTGCAAGAACTTGTTGATAGGTTTAACCGCGCGTGTCAACTATTCTCCATGAGTGTGAATGCTAGAAAAACTGTCATCATGGTCCAGGGCACCGATACGTTGCCTATGATTATTTTGGATGGTATGACGCTCCAATGTGTGGATCAATTTTGTTACCTCGGATCTACGACAACATCGAAACTATGTAACAACAAAGAACTGGATACCCGTATTGGCAGAGCTACGACAATATTTGGCAAATTATCTGGTCGTGTTTGGAGAAACCAAACGCTAACAATAAGCACGAAGATCCTAGTTTACCAGACCTGTGTTCTCAGTATACTGTTATATGCATCTGAGACATGAACCACTTACATCAAACAAGAACGTTGCCTCAATGCGTTCCACATGCGATGTCTGCGAAATGTATTGGGTGTTACTTGGAAGGATCGAAACTCCAACGAAGCAGTGCTGTCTAAGACCAATTGTCCTAGCATTACGGCGTTACTAAAACAACGTAGATTCCGGTGGCTGGGACACAATTAGCTGATGTGAAGAGACCCATTGGTCGTCCAATACTCAGATTTAAGGACACCTGCAAGCGAGACATGGAAAGCTTCGGCATTGACACCAAGAACTGGGAAACACATGCCAGTATGAGACCAACATGGCGCCAAGATCTGCTACACGGAGCGCAAGTCCACGACAAGAATTGGCTTCATAATTTACAGCAGAAAAGGGTCCGTTCTGCCACCTCCGTTGTACCTCAGGATACTCGGTATACTTGCAACATATGCGGTAAAATATGCCGTGCTGCCATTGGATTACTGAGCCACAAGAGAAAATGTGAGAGGCACAAACTTCCTCATAGCATTGCAATAATCATCTGACAAGATGCTGTGGCCAATGATGAAGACTTACGGTTGACCTAGAATTGTCAATTTTGGTTAAAACAAAGGTGTTACAGCACAAGTAAAGGAAAAATTCCGTAAATTAAAAAAAGTTGGAAATTAAGGTTAATTGTAAATGGTACTTACAAGTTTTCGCAAAAATCTAATTTTTACCATATCTTTTTATCGGGTTGACCCAGGACCCTGATTTTTTATACACCTAATAGGAACCATAGACCTCAGTATCTGGTATAAATTTCAATTTCCTGAGAAAGTTCCTGAGAAAATCGGTGGTGACACACGGACAGACAGATAGATGGACAAGAAAGTGATCTTATAAGGGTTCCTTTTTTTACCTTGTGAGGTACGGAACCCTTAAAAAGCAAACCAATCAAGCTGTGTTATAAAGGGCATTGATTATAAATATTTGTTTAACGAAAACTGATTATAAGAATGCAATTTCTAGATCATTTGGTTTAAATGTAATAAATCAGTGAAACCAAAATAACGCGATAAAAACCGTAAACTGTAGTTCAATTTCAATGTGAAATATTCGCGTAAACCCAAGATGATATAATTAATAAAGAAAATAATATGTTTTCCACTCTAGAATTTGCCTTGGTGTAGAGTTATCCTAGTTACACATAATCATAAGTTACTTGTCGTGACTGACATATCCTTGCAGAGCCTAAACTACTTAAGCTTAAAAACTTGAAATTTGAGCACAAGGTTCCTTATTTAACGTTAGCACTCACAAAGTAAAATTTCTTAGTATTCAATCCCTAAGGAGGTACTATGATGATTGAAAGTTGGTGCGAGTGAAATCGCAGGAGACTGCTAGCAATACTAAATACGACTCCTTCGTCAGTTTGCGCATCAGCAGCCCCTAATACAATCCCACTGCTGGGTATGGGCCTCTTCACACTATGAGAAGGGTAAGGCCATAATCCATCACACTGGACAAGTGCGGGTTGGCAGACTTCACATGTCTTTCGAGAACATTATGGAGAACTCTCAGACATGCAGGTTTCCTCATGATGTTTTCCTTCACCGATAAACTGGCGATAATTAACAATTTAATACGCACTTAACTTCGAAAAGTCATTGGTGCGTGCCCTGGATTCGAACCCGAGACCCTCTGCGTAGCAGTTTGTCGTTCTCTCCACTCGCCTATCGCTGCTTTCAGTTTGCGCAATGAGTTTAAATTGAACTTCTGATCATCTTCTTTATCATCATTATCAGCGTACCACAGTCCATTGCTGGACATAGGCCTATCCGATGGCACGCCACACAATTTTGGTCTCTGCTTGTCCAGCCGCTGCCAACTACTTTGCCAACATCGTTACTCCACCTAACTGACCTCTCTGATTCCACGTTACGTCGAACACACTAGACAAACCACAAAAGGTCTACTTCAACGGTTGTCGGTACTGCTACAATTGTGACAAGCTCTGCCACTTAAGCTTGCTCTGCATAGTGTCAGATGAACATGTGCGCGATATCTAAATCAATTTCTGTTTTGTTGTGTACCTGTAGGTGTAATGATTCTGTATACTTACGAAAGTGCTTCTAAAATGTTCTACGTTAGTTTCTGCGTGAAACTATTGTCGGTGACTGTAGGTAATCGATACTGGGTGCCGCGGGAGCAGGACTAAGGTCAGCCTCACCGCACTTACTTACTAAATCTTTTTAAATGACATTGTTTCAGCTATCGACGAACATTATTTCTTATTAACCAGTAAATGGGCCTCGAGGAATACGGCGGTAGATTGCTCATTGCCCTTTACTGATCGTAGTTATGATAAATTATATCATTATCTAGCTAGGATTAGAGATGATCACGACGGTTCTTACTAGTTACTAGGCGTCCTAAGAAAGTCATCTGCAATTGTAAAGACACAATTATCGTTGTAGTAGGTAGGTCCTATGACACACGATATACATTTTACTAATGTTCTATCTTAGTTTGACTAGCTAGATGGTCTAGCCTTTAGTTACGCTGACTGCTAAACCGGAGTTCGTAGGTTAAATTTCCACCCAGGACAAATCTTGATGTGATAGGCACGATTATTTTTCAATGTTTTTTTTTTTTATTAGAAAGAACCTGTCAAATTGACTTCACTCTGCCTGATGGTAAGCTGACAGTGAAGTCCTATTGGGAAGGCCACCATCCCCAATTGCTGGTTAAGCAATGTGACATGATGGCCCTCACTTTGACGGCCTTGAGAGATGCTTTTTCACGCCCCGCTTAAAGGACCCAGGATCAAGGGAGGAAGGAAACACGTGAGCTGGCAGTGAGTTCCACATTTTTATGGTACGGCAAAGGTAAGACGTACCGAACCTTTTCGTACGTGACGGTATCTGATCTACCGTATAAGGGTGGCACCTTAACCCGGCACGTGTTGTTCGGGATAGGAAAGGAGAGGGTGGGATGAGTTGAAAGAGTTCTTCTGAACACTCACCGTGATACAATCGGTAAAAGACAGCCATTGAGGCTACGTCCCTGCGTAATTGCAGAGATTCAAGGGACTTAGTAGCCTCAAGGTCACCTATGATACGGACAGCACGCCGCTGCATCCTATCAAGGGCATCTAGCAGGTACTGAGCGGAGCCGTTCCAGAGATGAGAGCAGTATTCCACGCAGGGGCGAACCTGAGTTTTATATAATAGACACAGCTGCTCCGGCGTGAAAAATCTCCTCACTCTGTTCAGGACTCCGAGTTTTCGAGATGCCGATTTAATGACACCCTCAATGTAGTTTCTCTGGTTGAGAATGCGGCGTAAATCCATACCAAGTATATTTAGACTGTCCTGTACCGGTAGTGGAGTGTCCAGAAGAGAAGGTTGGGGAAGGAATGGAGATAACTTAGCTGAAAATGCGCACACCTGTGTCTTCTTGGCGTTGAACTCGACCATGTTTTCAGCACCCCAATTCGAGATGCTGTTCAAAACCTGGTCAAGCTCAGCGACAAGTTTTCGCCTATTTTCCTCAATGTCGGCCTGCTTAGCCGCAGGATGGCCGAGATACCGCCCATGCACGGTACTGTCATCTGCATAGCAATGTATGCTCCCGAAAGTGAGCATATCATTGATATGCAGAAGAAAAAGTGTGGGCGATAAGACGGATCCCTGGGGCACACCAGCATTTACCTGCATAAACTTTGAATTTAAGCCTTCGCAAATAACTCGAACACGTCGTTCATGCAGGAAGCTAGCAACCCAGTTGCACAATCGAGGTGGCAAGCCGTAAGCCGGAAGCTT
This sequence comes from Euclidia mi, assembly GCA_944739405.2. Classification (NCBI taxonomy): domain Eukaryota; kingdom Metazoa; phylum Arthropoda; class Insecta; order Lepidoptera; family Erebidae; genus Euclidia; species Euclidia mi. The sequence continues at coordinate 17,398,106 of OX123197.2, forward strand.
GGAAAGAAGCGCACGATGCCAGACTCTATCGAAGGCTTTGGAGATGTCGAGGCTGATAGCCAACGACTCCCCGTGCCTGTCCATAGCCTCACCCCAAAGGTGAGTGACATACGCTAGAAGGTCGCCCGTTGATCGTTTCGGTCTGAAGCCATATTGTCGATCATTGATAAGAGAGCGATCTTCTAGGTAGCGAACGAGTTGGGTGTTGATAATCCGTTCGAATACCTTGCAGAGAATAGGGGTTATGGCTATGGGTCGATAGTTAGCTGGATCAGAACGATCCCCCTTTTTGGGAATCGGTTGTACGTTCGCCTCCTTCCAAGCCTGCGGCACGACGCCAGAGGAGTAAGACAGGCGATACAGGCGTGTAAGCGTTGGAGACAACTCGGCTGCACATTTCTTAAGAACAACCGCTGGGATACCGTCGGGACCACTAGCTTTCCGGACATCGAGAGACCGCAGTATCGCGCGAACATCGCATTGCCTGATGCGAACATCAGGCATGGAGTGGCCGCAGTGGTTTATAGATGGCGGCTGCGAACCACGGTCATCGATTCGGGAGTTGGCCGCAAAGAGATTGACAAGCAAGTCAGCTTTCTCTTGCGGCCCATGAGCCAGTGATCCGTCAGAGCATCGCAACGGTGGCAGCGAAGACTGGCAGAAATTGGATTGCACGGCTTTGGCCAGCCGCCAATATCCACGGCTTCCCGTAGGGTGCGACAGAAGTTCTTGGCCAAACCGTGCAACGCGCTGTGCATCCGCTCTGGTGTATGCCCTCTTGCAGACCTTAGCGGCTCTGTTATAGGCCGCTTGGATGAGATGGACATTCGGATCGCGACGAGACCGAGCCCTGATCCAAGCACGGTACGCCGACTGTTTTTGTTTAACAGCATCGGCGCACTCGCGATCGAACCAGGGCCGAATTCTGCTGTTGCTGTGTTAAAAAGTTAATGTTCAGCTGTAATAAATATATAAATACATAAATAATGTGGTTACTATAGTACAGATTTTGCATAATTAGGGATCAGTGTGTGAGTTGCCCCGGATTTACCATGTTTACGGTAATAGACTAACGGTGGACGTTGCTTCCGCATATATGGTTATACTAAATTACTTAACAAGCAGTGCGACAAACTTTCAACGGCTTGTTATAATAATTACATGAACAAAGTGAGTGAGAACATTGTGTCAAACCCAAAGACTTTTTGGACTTATATGAAGGCTAAGCGAGGTGGGTCCAGTCCTTATCCAACCTCTATAACTGATGGATCTACGATGACTTCAGACGCAACAAAAATATTTGAATTATTTGCCACTCACTTCTCATCTGCTTATAGCCCAAGTCAAATAGATAGCGAATGCAATGAACCGTACTATTCTGGTTTCTTGCAGAATGTATATACCAATAGTCCAGGCTTAAATAGTCCACTTATAGAATATGATACCTTGTTACATAAACTAAAGCTTAGACTGTAAAAAAGGGGCGGGACCAGATGAAATACCTCCTGCTTTAATAGCAGCATGCGCGGATGAGCTAACTAAATCCCTTCTATTGATTTACAATAAATCATTGCACTTGGGAATATTTCCTTCCAAATGGAAAATTTCTAAAGTAGTGCCGATCTTCAAGTCAACAGATAAAAACATAGTTACAAACTACAGACCTATCTCAATTTTGTCTGTCTTTCTGAAGGTGTTTGAATCGCTAGTATGCTCGCATATACAGAATCATTTACAACTGTACTTAAGCGACCATCAGCATGGGTTTATAAAATCAAGATCTACATGTTCTAATTTGCTGCTTTACACAGAGTTATTATCGAAGGCCGTTGTCTTGGGCAACAAGCTGATGTTACTTACACTGATTTTAGTAAGGCTTTCACTCAATGTCATATAGCATTTCTTCCGGTGTCCCCCAGGGCTCAATTCTGGGCCCAATTTTGTTTAATTATTTTATTAATGATCTTCCCCAATTTCATTCGTATTCCGACATTTTTATTTATGCGGATGACATCAAATTTGTAAGAATAATCGAGGATGATAAAGACGTCAATTATTTGCAGAGTGATTTGAATGGACTCATTAATTGGTGTGAATTGAATGGGATGCATTTGAATCCAAATAAATGCTTCTATGTAAAATTTTCTCGAAAACATAATTTATTTAATTCTGATTACTATATGAATACACATAAACTAGAAGAAGTTGATACAATTTGCGATCTTGGTATAACATTAGATTCAAAATTGACATTTACATCTCACATTAATCGTATTATTAAAAAATCATCAAAATTATTAGGATTTGTTATGAGAAACTGTAAGATACTTAAAAGTAGTAAGGCGAAGATAATTCTCTACAACAGCCTTATACGTAGTCAGTTGGAGTATGGTAGTGTAATTTGGAGGCCACACTATGCAGTGCACTCATTACGATTAGAACGTGTGCAAAAGCGTTTTCTTTGGCATTTGACGTATTTTTCAGGCTTCTGTAAGAATATTCGCTCTTACAATAAGAGATTAGCGTACTTTAAAATTAAATCATTAGAACAACGCAAAGAGCTGCTAGACGCTATGTTTGCGGTAAAAATTATAAAACATAAAATTGACTCGTCACGTCTGCTAGCGTTGTTCAATTTTCGTGTTCCGGCTAGATTACCACGAACTTGTATTACTCCACTTTGTCCACCACACCGAAAAACAGTGTTATTACGCTTGTACACGTTAAGAAAATTTACCGTGTCTGCGGCAGACAAGACAAATTCTTCGTGTACACGACAAGAATTTTGTCTGTTCTACACACGAAAACTTTTCGTGTCTTCCGCAGACAAGACCGATCGGAACGTGTAAACGACAAGATTTTTTTCGTGCAGTCGTCAGTCGGGCGTAGGGCGCGCAAGTAATAACAAGTCTGATAATCATTTTCGTTTATTTATAAAAATGATATCTACAAAGCAAAAAAGAATGATAATTGCATATTATTATTATAACAAAATGAAAATAGTGGTTATTCCGTCGTCTTCTTGAGACTTGTCTTTCTTAGGTTGCTCAAGACCTTGTCTTACCTCGCCGTTGACATCAGGGATGTCCTCCGTGTATTGGCACGGGAGTTGGACTCTTTAGTCATCATTGCTGGGTTTCGAGAGTTTAGACACCCATGATGCGTACAGGTCTTTGTAGACTCTCAATTTTAGCGAGAATTTCGAACATGAAGTTTACACTTTCCGCAGTACAATGAAATCACATACTTGTGGTTATGCTGTTTACAATATTTATTTATACGTGGTAGAACCGAATGCTTGTGGTTCCATTTTGCAAAACAAAACATAAGTCATTAAATTATTTATTTATTTTACGCATAACGGTACTACAGAAATTTGTTTCCATTTGCTGTATTATAATGATTGTAAATAATAGAAATATTTTTAATGTATAATGGTACCAAGTATCAGTGGATCTTTTTTGTATAAAATGATATGGAATTAATATGGTTTATTTGTTTGAAGAATCGAGTCACATGGTGCTGTGGTTCGGTTTTGCAATATACATAATGTGTGTTTTTGCTGTTGGTTCCTTTCTGCTTTTTGTATAACTTGTTTCCAAGGAAAAAATCATGTGGATCGTTTTTGAATAAGAAAATAAACCACTTTTAAATTAGTATTCTTCAAAAATGCAAAAATCTAAGAATCTAAATCTAATACGCAGACAAGATTTATTTCGTGCACCGCTGCGAGCAGTGTACACAGTTATTTTCTAGTTACGACACGAATTCTTACATAGGCCCGGAGTATTTTCTTACCGTGTACAAGCGCCGTTAGGAGCTAACGCACCATACGCAAGATTATGTAAAGTTATTAATAGTTGCAGTGATTTAATCGATTTGCACGTTGACTCAATACCTAAACAAAAGGTTATCATTATGAACAGCTTTTAAAATTAAATATTTTGCTCATTTTTACAAAAAAAATATATAAAACTGTGTATATTTATTTATGTGAATCTGCTGTCAAAAAATATATAATATACTGTGCTGTGATTTATATAATGTCACAATAACACCAAAATACTATCTGTATTACGTAATTAATTTTGATTGAGTGTTCATGTCACTTTTTATTTATATTTAATATATATTTTTTGTACTTTTTGCCATAACATTTCAAAGCAACTATAAAGTAGTTAACTTGTAAATTCCTAGCATGCTATGTTTACCTTTAAGTGTTTGTAACGCAAATATTTTAATAATTGTGAATGTATAGATATATATAAGATACTGTGTATACAAACGTTGGTAAACCTAAATAAACAAAAAAAAAATATTCATGTTTGAGTAGTTTGCAACCATACAAAGTATGAATTCATGCTTCATATATAAAATAATTTTACCGTCTGTTTATTGACTGCCTCTGTGGTCCCGCGGTAGTGTTAGCGACTGCGGATCATGAAGTCTCGGGTTCGATTCCCGGATCGAACAAAAAGTGATATTGGATTTTTCTGATTGGAATTATCCAATAGAAGTTCGGAGTCAGGAAGTTGGCGGTGTCACACCCCCGTGCCTCGGAAAGCACGTTAACCCTAGAGTACTAATCTTATTTTTTTACCGCTTAATACTAATGATCGCTCGGGAGGCTACTTCAAATATGATACAACATTTTAAATAGACTTTAGTAAAACTTGTTTTAAATTTAACAAAATAATGAAGAAAGACCTTGTTTCTTTAAATTCAATGGCCGATTTACTTAAAAAATATAATTTCAGTCTTAAAATCAGCCTTAAGTTTAACGAAACCCTTGTTTGAACAGTCTTTAGAATAATAATAAAATAAAAAGTCACATACAGCCTTAAATTTAGTATCTAAATTAAGTATTTTGAAAATTTTATATCACATAATAATTTTATCTGGTTCTCATCAAAATTCATCTATAAAACAAAATAATTAATTCTCAGCTTTATAAATAAATAAAGAGATAATTTGAAAAAAACTAAGAAACGGGATTGGTAAAAAACTTACCTTTAATACTAATGATAACAGGTATCGAGTTACTGACCTCACGCTCGCCGCCTCCCAGGCGATAACTCGATACCTGCATATTCACCGCTAAACCCGTGACCACTCTCCACTGCGTCACGGGGTGCACTGTATTAGCGCGAACGCACCCCGCAATACATAGACGTAATTTTAAAAATATTCTTAAAAAATCAACCGAACGCGGCCTCTCAGGCGATGATTAGTATTCTATGGTTAAGCCGTTGGTCCTGCAGTCAATCTATCTCCGGTAGTGTCGCATGTAGCGTCTCTCGGACTATGAGAGTAAGGGAACTATTTAGACTAGCCGCCGTGTCCGGAATCGGTCGGGAGGACATTATTATAATTTTAACGTCTGTTTATTCTACTGAGACATGTGAAGGCTGAAGGGGCACAGTTCACAGCATAATAATAATTATTATATTTATTTCCTTTAAATCCTAAGCTAGACGCTTATGTACAATATTACGCATGCTATCAGAAGATAAATTAAATGTTAAAATAATATAAGGCGTTTGATATTTGAGGGTTGTTTTGCGTATACTTATATAATATCATAAATATATATTAAGAATTAATATTCGTTATTATTCCACGTTTACATCTAACCTTTTTCTAAAATTTTGCTGATACTCTGAATATCTTTGCAAGCAGAGTTTAGACTTAAATTAATGATCAGATCCCCAGACAAGTACAGACAGTGCCAGTCTGCTAATTCTCGTGTGAATAAATAAATTAGAACTTTGTAAAAGATAGTCTATCTTTATCTTATTATAAGTATATAATTCCTCTATCCTCTATCTACTATGCACTTTGAAAAAAGTCAGTAAGTCTGTTTACGTACTATATGAGCTGGCTCAAATATCAAGATTAAAAATGTAATAAGTTACCTATCCGTATACACTACATAATGTTGAACTGACCAAGGTTACCTCTGTGCGTGACTTTGAAGTACAGTTAGATTCTAAGCTTTGCCTAGACCTGCACATTGAGCGAATAGTTAACAAAGCATATCAGATGTACGGATTCATAATGAGATCAATGCATGATTTTAAAAGGACCTTCTCATACCTCTGCCTATACAAAACGCTAATACGTTCGCAGCTAGAGTACGCCGTAACTATTTGGAATCTATACTATGTCAAGTTTATTGACATGTTGGAAAATGTCCAGCGTAGGTTTCTTCGTGCAATGCATTTTAGATGTCATAGATCTTCCCTACCTTACGATCAGTTACTCAATAAATACCAACTTTGAGTCTCACGTCCAGACGTAAACAACTAGAGGCAATAACTTTATATAATATAGTTCACTCCAGATATGACTGTGTGTGTTTGAATGGTGGTATATGTTAGGGTGCTTGTACACGGTAAGAAAATACGCCGGGCCTAGCTACGCAAGAATTCGTGTCGTAACTAGAAAATAACTGTGTACACTGCTCGCAGCGGTGCACGAAAAAATTTTGTCTGCGCAAGACACGACGCGGCGAACGTTGCTTCGGAGCGGTGGGGGGCGGAGTAGAAGGGTTCAGCCTCATTTTTCTCTTGTATAATTGGATGAACCCAGTAAAGTCTCTTGTTTTTTGTTTCCTTTTTCATTTTGTTATAATAATAATATGCAATTATCATTCTTTTTTGCTTTGTAGTTAACATTTTTATAAATAAACGAAAATGATTATCAGACTTGTTATTACTTGCACGACTGCACAAAAAAAATCGTGTCGTGTACACGTTCCGATTGGTCTTGTCTGCGAAAGACACGAAAGGTTTTCGTGTGTAGAACAGACAAAATTCTTGTCGTGTACACGAAGAATTTGCCTTGTCTGCCGCAGACACAGTAAATTTTCTTACCGTGTACAAGCGCCCTTATTCAGTCCCTAGAACTGTGCACAGACGGCAGGTGCGTGCAGGCAAATTGTTTGCTGTAGGTTCTTGCCGTATTAATTCAGGATTGAGATCACCAATTTGGCGTATGACTGATACATATAATAAAATGTTTGAGCATATAGACATAGCTTTATGTTCTATTCAGCAATTTCGCAAATTGTTATATGAGACACTCGCCAATATGTAGTTTTGTCATCTTCGATCACTCTCATATAGGTATGTATATATATTGTTATGATTTTCGTGTATTTTCGTTCAAAATTTGCTACTATTTTAAACATAAATATGTACTTATATAGAAATGTCTAATATGATTGTATAAACTCTATTATCTACTTTGTATCATTTGTTCAAACTCAATTCGATGGTCACCTAGCGCTAACCTTAATTTTATTGTTAATCTGTGAACAGCGCTGTGGGCTTCACTATTGTTATTATTAAGAAATGTTTATTATTAATGTAAATGTTTATATTGTTGCTGTTTGTTGTTCCTTCTTAATAAAAATAAAAAAAAATAAAAAATATCAAATGTAAGTTCTGTTGTGACTGCATACCATGCTCGGGTCGTTTTAATATTAAGGTACGGTATTATTTTCTGGGGAAATTCAACAAATAAAGATATTATCTTTAAGATGCAGAAGAGATGTATTAGAGCTATGTTTGCCTTAAAAACGACAGATATCTGTCGGCCATATTTTATAGACCATAAACTTTTAACTCTACCCTGCTTATATATATTTGAAGCAGCTGTATTTGTCAGTAGGCGTGTAATGGGGGGTTTGAATCATGCTAGATCCAGACCCCCCATTACACTCTATTCAAATGATATTTCTATTCAGAAATGTGTATTGAAATAATAATTGTATAACAGTTTGTCTATTCAAACTGATAAATGATACTCTCCATTCCAAGTGATGAATGGATTCAGGTTTGTCTATTTGAAATGATAAATGTAATACACCCAATACATTTTATTCAAGGTGATGATATAATAACATACGTGTTGTCAATAAAACTAAAACAAGTTTCTATATATTATACAGCGAAAATACCTCCGTGCCATATACTACAGATGTAGCAGGACTAAGACTTATCTCTCATACTCCCAACTTCTAGATAAGTACAAGCTTATCAGCTTAGAGAATCGGCGTAAATACCTTGAGGCCAACGTCCTTCATGACATCGTGCACAATCACTTTGATGCCATCGATTTGACGAGTAAACTGTGCTATTCTGTCCCCCGAACGGTTCATGTGCGTCAGGTCCGTGCACGGACTCTGTTCGCCTTAAACCCGTGTCGTACGAACTCTGGCTTACGTAGCCCTATTTATAGAATGTTGGAATCATATAACTCAATTTTCATTGATATTGACATATTTGCCTGCTCGAAAAAGAAATTTAAATCTAATATTATAAAAAATATATCTGAATTATTATGTTAAAAAAATATTTATTGCATGATTAAATTAAATGAAATTATTTTTAGTATAAATAGTGGAAAACAACAAAATTGTGTCTAGTTCATTTTTTAAAGTAATTCATTATTTTTGTATAAATATTTGTTATCAGTCTGTGGTAATGCTCGTCTAGTGGCAACCACTAGTCTTTAAAATATGTTGTATCTGAGGATAATGTAGTGGACTGCAACATTACTACTAAGTTATTGTTATCATTACGTTATATTTTATGTTGTAGTTGTTTATTATCCCTAATAAATAAATAAATATTATAAACAGCATCTGTTTGTACTAATTTTACAAGCAGTTTTATACGAACTTATTATCATCATGAACAGTTCGTATTATCAATTATCAGTTTAGTATGAACAGAGTAGTACGAGTATGAACTCACACACACACACACTCTCAGCCAATAATATTGTTAACCTTCTCTCCGCAATGACGTGGGTTGAATGCTATGATGCAGATACCCGTGTTAATAACAAAATCCCTTCCTTTCACAGCGTTCAAATAAAAACATTGAGGATAATGTATAGCATGTTGCATCCAAGGATCTTCATACATCTCCCAATCTTCTATAACTCCTCCACATGAGAAACATGCCACTTTATCATTTATCATATTTCCAAAATAAAATAATCCATCATCACCCATTGCCGTCACTAAATTTTTCTTTGAATTATAGGTTCCCCAATAATAATTAAATGAAAATTCACGCATTTTATACGTGCTGTACATGTCATATCGGGGTTTGTATTCATTTTGAGACATATTAAATGTACTTCCTGTATACTGATAATTCTAAACGTATAATGACATCGCGCAGCTGTTGACAGCAACTTATAATGATGGGACAGGATACAGGGAGGGGATACGTTACAACCTATTATAGAAATTAAACAAGAAAATATTTATTTAAAAATTTTATTATCATAGCACCATTTATTTAAACATAATACATTCTTCAAAGCACATACAGAGTCATGATAAATACAGGTATACAAATCTTCAGAATATTTATATTGATCGTACAGACTAATCAAACTAGAACAACCTTTATCTTCTAAATTATATATATTACTATTATTTTTTTCTACTATGTGCTTTAACCACAAAACTTTTTCTGAACCTTTAACGTAGATACTTTTATTCCTTAAATATCCTTAATCAAAGTCTTATAATTGGAATAGGACACAAATCCTTCACGCCAATATATCTTTCTATTACGTTCAATCCAACTAACCTGCTTTTTTTCTGGTTTCGTTAAATTGTAAAATAGAAATGGAGGTTTAATTAAAAATACTTGCATTTTTTTATCATACAATAGGGCGAATTCTTTTATTATAAAATCATTTGCGTCTGTTTTGAAGCCTTGAATATCTACAATAGCAATCATGATAACATGCGCACAATGTTGCTGAGAGGTTTGTATTCCACAAGTCGATCGTTTATAATTAAACAGTATGCAGTCGTCTTATCTGGTATTGTTGTAGAACATTCAATTTCCAACCGCACGTCCACTGGACCGGTTTTTAGACTGTCGTTTTGTCTTGAGCAGTCTAATACAAAGAGGGGTGCCTTTTCCTTGAACTGCTTTAGGTTAAGCAACGGGTCTACTGGACAGTTGTAAAACGACTGACAAAATTTTGTATACATTTCCTATATTATACTGTATTTGTTGTCAGAAAACTTTAAACACAAAGGTTCATATGGATAATATTGGGAATTCAAAAATAGCGTTACATTTGTCACTTCATAATGATCAAATAGTGAACTATCTTTACTTTTATTATTGTTTCTATTAGTTTGTAAGCAAAATATTACATATCTGGGTTTTTCCAATTGTGAAGCAGTCTTTACTGACCAAGAATGTTTTGTGGTTTTTGGTAATAAGGGATACTCATATAAATCCCAATTTCTAAAAGCCATTTGAATAGGTTTATCTCTTTCTAAATGTTTTAAAAGTGTCAGTCGCTCTCGATCTGATACTTTTATGTGTGGCACTCGCCACTGAACTCTTCGTATATCTATTTGAAAATGGGCGATCAGTAAGGATAATACTGTTTAAGTTAGAGTTACTTCTATTCAATATAAGTTCATGTTTGCAATTTATGATAATTTTATTGTAATCCTCTGCAAACCCTAATATTTTATTCAATGGTATCACAGCACTAAAATGCCCATCACTTTGTGATCCCTCTAAGTTCCAGCCCCATAAGGCAGCAACTTTATTTTCTGCTTCATTCAATGAGATGTACGATTTTATTGTTGACGTTATGCCCGAATTTTTTATACGGTCTATTTCAATACCATTAATTTCGTATCTGATGTCTTGAAACAAAGACAAAACATGGTTATTAGTGAACGTAATCGTTTTTTTGGTTGGGTTTCCATCTTTGCCGAAGAGCGTCGCTTGTCCTTCAACGTAAATTGAACTGGCTGATGGTAGCACGTATATGTCTTGCTGGTGTATGGGAATTCTGATTTCATCGTTTTCTCTAAAGCTGTTATTGTAGGGATTGCATGAATGGACTTCATAACTTTCGATCGAAGTATCGAAATGCGGCGATTCAGTAATCTGAAGTAAATTCATACTTTAAACCCTAGCGGTCTTATTAATAAAAAATGCTTATTCTTCTCTTACTCCAAAGTAACACCGGGAGTAGTTTATTCTAGATTAGTTAAGGAATAGCTACGTGTTAATAACGGTATTAATAAATACGAATTAAGTTCGGAGTAACAATACTAATCATACACTGAGATTAAGGTATACGTGATGGCAACCCACTGATATTAAAAGTAAAAAGAATGAACAAAATGACCTGGTCGAATAAAAACTTTTTATTAAACACTTTTATTTGACAACTAGCTTTTGCCCGCGGTTTCGCGCGCGTTAAATTCGGGGTAACACAAATCTTTCTTTCTTTCAGTCTCAAGTTGTGGAAAGACACTCCTGATTATTCTAAAGACTTCAGAAACTCTATAAGGTACAAAGTAGCTCGGTCAGTAGGTATTCATGACACTATATACCTAGTATTATATCTATATAATAACATCGCCTTGCATACAGTCAAATGTCAAAGCCATGTTCCAATACATGTCCAATATAATATATCTATAAACACTTTCGCGTTTATAATATTAGTAGAGAAAATTGTTTCAGCCGTTTAAGCGTAGTACTTATATAATTATTAGTTTATATATGCGAATAATGTAATCATGGTGCACAATATGACATTATATTGTATGTACTGACAGATATACGCACAGCGCACTCAATTATCATAGCGCATGTGTTCTTACTTCCAAGAGGTAAATTTGTGCCGTACAAACTTTTACCCTTTGCAAGGGCAAGGGTTTGTGTTGGTTGGCAATCTTCAATGAAATAATCTCTATTAATTTTAACCCACAATAATAAAATTACAAAATCAGATACTAGTAAGTACTCTAACGAACACCAAACAAATCTGAAAATATATTTGGGTTATGTATATAAATCTCAATGAAAGTTGGAAATACATAAGGGTCGGTACCCACTGGTCCCCTGAAATTCGGACCCTGTGCCCACTGGTACCCTCAATTTTTGTGGTGCCCACTCATACCCTGCTCTATTTTTTATTTTAAATAATTTATATTTCCCATTTACTCTACTCATTAGATATTTATTTTCAGTACCTATGATTGTAGTACAGTCACGTACTAAAGGTAAAAATGAAACAAATAAAAAGATATCACATTTATTAATAAGTGTTAATGACAATCAGTCTTTTAGATATCAAAAAAATCGTATTTATTTGTACTTTTTATACATACTCACAGTCACGTACGATTGATTTTTAAGTAACTGTTTTATAAATTATATCTTTTTTTAACGCACTTCTCGACATTTTCGTATACGCCATACAAGTGTATTAATTTAATTTTGTTTTTGTATATTAGGTACAACGTATTCGAAGTGTCAGCAATATTTTACGTATAGTACGTATAGGTACACTGTCAACTTGTAAATAGATTTTTCTATGTGAAACTTATATAACTTATAAAATTCCTCAGTGATATGCAGGATTTATACTATACATACAATACCTTTACAATATTTTTAAAACAGTGTGGACAATGTATAATTTCCTAACAGAAAGCAGACCGTTTTACTGATAAAGACTCTCTGTAGGGAATCTAACTTTTTAAAGTAGGTACATTATTTTTATTAAAGCTCAATTTCTATAAATTTTGATTTAGCTGCACCTCCCCAGATAAAGATACAGTATACCACAACTGATTTTGCTATTGCATTATAAATTTCATTTAACAGATTTCTAGGCGGACCTATATTTTTATTAATTTGAGTAGGGACGACATACCGTAAGGTTTTAAAAATCCAACCAAGTTTCCTAAACCTTCCAGTGACGTGTTCCAGATGAGAGTACCACGAAAGCCGTTGGTCAATTATGACACCTAAATATTTTGCTTGTGGTACTTTATCTATTTTTGGACACTTACAGGTATTATAAAAAGGTTTGTTACAAGAGTGTATTTTAATTGGAAAGTCCTCCTCCGGTTGCGAACGATTTGAGATGCTTAAGCAGACGTAATTGGTTTTGGATGTATTTAGGGTGAGTAAATTGTCATTGAGCCAGTTAGCAATCTGGGCCATACCCAGCTCTGCGTGAAGTTTGACTTCCGACCAGTTTTTCCCAGAGAAGACAACAGCCGTGTCATCGGCGTAGGCAAAAATATTAGCGTTTAACACTTTTAAGTTGCAGAGATCGTTTATATACGTTAGGAAAAGTGTAGGTCCCAGTACGCTTCCCTGTGGCACGCCGAATGACACATCCGCCGCGTCGCTAGTGAACTGGTCTATCTTTACCATTTGTCGTCTATCCGTGAGGTAGTCTTTAAAAAAATTTAAGAGGGATTCCTCTTATACCAACGTTTTCTAGTTTAGTTATAAGGGTTGGAACAGAGACGGGTGACGAAGGGTTGGAACAGAGACAGAGATTATGTGTACTTACGTAGATACGAAACAATTTTGTTAATTATCGCTTGTCCCGTGCCTCGGAGAGCACGTTAAGCCATCGGTCCCGGTTGTCATGAAGATCTTTGACAGTCGTTACAGGGCGTCAGTACCTTCTAAATAAACTGACACTAGTCTAAACCATAGAATATCGCTATCCCTTCGGGTTGCGGAGGTCAGACAGGCAGACGCTCCGTGGAAAAGCTAATATTCAGCCAAATCCGGTTAGACTAGAAAGCGAACCCCAGACTGAAACTGGGATAACGCTAAGAGAAAGAAGACGTAGATACGAAACATGAAAAGAATCTCATAACCTTTCATAAAATCGATTTCTAAAATGTTTTACCTATAAATATTCAAAACTAGCTCCGAAAAATATAAACTGTGTATTTATCAGTATATGAGCTATGTAAACTAGTGTAAAAAATACTACTTACATGTTTTTATACTCATATTTGGTCACTCACTTAGTTCAGTAGTTAATTTTACAGAACACACACACACTAATTAATATTTACTTTTACTCGAGAGTCTATCAGTTAACTGCGCTTAGATTAGCGACTAAACTTATAACAAACTGATTGCACCTTGACAAATTCCGGGAAAATGCGAACAGTGGCCAACAATACAGTTAGCCACTTCGATGAGAGTCCATATATACTATAATATAATTTGATTATTTTATAGTACATACTTTAAATTATTGATATTACTTAATTATTAATATCGTAACAATATTGTACACAAATGTACAACGATGACAATATTTTATACCTAAAAAAAATTTATTAGGTGCCCAAAACGCACCTGAGTAGGTGCCGAATTTTAATTTTATTCCAGGGTACGAGTGGGTACCTGCAAAAATAATTAAAATAATCTGGTCCCCTACCGGGGTACCAATGGGCACCTAAATAGGGGACCAATCTACAACTTTTATTCCGGGGGACGAATATTAGGGGACCAGTGGTTACCGACTAGAGATGTAAGTGCGGTATTATACCATTTGTATTGAAATGTATTAAACGAAAAATACCGTATAATACGGTATTATACCATTTACTACGGTATTTTATGTATTAATCAATTGTTCTATATTTTTGAAGTAAATGATCATAGTAATCAATAAAAAAACTGAATACGGTGGAATTGCACAGGAATAAAACGTGAAATTATATTTTAAGTTTGTATTATTATTAATTACTATTAGCTACAACAATATTACCATAAAAATAGGGTTGGGTTTCGAAACGAGTCGCCCGAATTTGAGGGTATTGGTGGTGTAGGGGGCGTAGGGGAGTTAGTTTTAATCCCCCAAAAGTAATTTTGGCTGCCGGAGTTGTGTCTAAATATATTTAATCAATTTGCTAAAATTCTTAAATACTTCGGCAATTATGCAAAACGGAACGTAGTTTTTATACTTTAGTTCAGTTTCACAAATATCATTTTTAGGTTTTATGTGAAAAACTTGTAACGAAACGCAAACCCGCCATCTTGGAATGATGATATTGACAGCTAAGGTCAAATTTGTGCGTCATTGCTTTCGAGTGCCTAGGGTTAGGTGCGCCATGGGTGCGCCTGTATTAAGTAACTCAATAGGTTATGTTAGGTTCTCTTTTGACCCTTAACCATTGACATATATATTACTGCGTAAGGACTGGGCGGACCGCATGTTATAATGACGCCTCGAACTTGGTCCTAAAGTGGTCTAACCTATATCGAAGTGAACTAGGACGCGTTCGGCTGTCATCAGGAGCGGTCGTAAATTTTACGAACAAAAATGCCAAGTTGTGTCATGAAAGGTTGTGTGAACTACGACGAAAAGCATAATAAAAACAATTATAACATTTCATATCATCGGTAAGTTAAAAATATGTCATTAAATCAACTTCTAACATTATTTAAAGCAATTTTCTTTCATATTGGTAAAAACGGCGCGAAGCCGCGTAAAAGTGCGAAATAACTTTGCAGCGGCGGGCGTTGCAGCCGAAGAAATGAAAAGATTTATTAATATTACCATAAGATTAAATAATGCACAAAATTATTTTTGATTGATTCTTAAAATTTAAAGATACACCAACGTCAAAAAACATTACGAATCCAAAATGAAAAATATGTCCAGAATAACAAAATGACAAAAGTAAATAACCTAATGGAAGAGGAACCCACCACGCACCCTCGAATTGACCACCCCAACTATTGCAATAGAAAAAGGTTGACAATATCGAACTCCTCTAAAAGGATAAGGGATATAGGAATGGTATGGGTTCCAGGAAGATACCTGACTTGCAGTATCCTGCTAAAAGTAAATAAAAATGGTTTATTTAAAGGTCAATGAAAACTTATTAACACAAATAAACTGCAACAAACATAAATTTTGAAAAAAATATTTTTTTTTGTACCTCGAGAAATACCTCACCCCGCTTTTACAAGGTTATGTCTAGGAGCAGACCACGACGATTTAGATCGTAGTTCATACTAGTTTTAATAGATGGCGTTATTTTTTTTGTAGGGTGATAGCAAAGAGATTGGATAATATACATAGAGACCGTCCTAGTACTCCCAAATTGAACACAGTCAACTGACGTGTAAGATACAATTTAGACAATATTATGCCATCAAATTATATAATCTTAGTGATTTTTTCTTTTACAACAGTTCTATCATGATTTTGAATTTAGTCGTATAATATTTATATCGACTTTTCAAGTGTTGTAAAAAATCTTATCGATATGTCTATCCACCGTATATTTTTACCTCGTTATTTTTTAGATTATATGTGCACGTGATAAAGATTTATAAAATAAGTGGATTGCTGCAGTATGTCGTGGAGAAAATTGAGTGCCTAGAAAGCACCATAGAATTTGTTCCAAGCATTTTACTGCGGAATGTTTTTATAGTAATGACAGATGGCTCCTCCCTTCTAAACATATCAGTGTGAGTGCTTAAATAATTACTTGCTATTATTTAAACTATCAGCAACAGTAATGAATTCCGAAGCTTGTTAGAATCCATCATATTACAAAAAAAATTAATGCACCTATAGAAAAAATCTGATGTTTCTTTACAAAGACAGTAATATTTAAAGGACAGTAATTTGAAGGTTTGATAAGAATTGTCTGCTTTCATAGTCACGACTACTGAGTGGATATGCATCAAAATAAGGGAATCTTCATTTGAAAGAAATTTTGTTAAATGTCATCTACCCAGAGACCAAAACTTGGTTGTTCTTGTTCGACTAGTTGACTAATAATGTGCCGATACCAAGATAAAATCGAAGGGCTAGTCTAGCCACAATTTTTTTCTCTCTAAATATTCTGTGTGTCACATGTATGATCGAAAAGTGTCCGATCCCGTACATACATTTTTTACACATAGATTTGTATTACCTACACTATGTAATGAGAAAATTTCAATAAAGTGATTATTGTTAATAACAAACCTTTGGGCACTATTCAAGGTTTTGTCTGATTTATCTATTTTAAGTAAATTTTTATGTTTTTTGCTTGATAAAATCTATGTCGACTATCTCCTATCCTTGTAAAGAATTAATTTGGATATGCCATTCTCAGTTATCATAATGCTTAAGCTATGAGTTTTGCTTTTATCTTAATTATTTGCTTTCTCTAATAAAAATATGTTATTGAGATTAGAGAGAGAGTGAGGGGTTGATGATTTATTTATTTAATATTTATTAATCCCACTTACAGCTTTCATTACAGGTGAAAAACTAACCATAAATAAATATAAATAAACATTTATGCCGAGGGTGTCGTATGAGGCGACTAAGAGAAACAAGAGAAGGAAATCTCGAAATAAAACCCTATACGAATACGTCTGGCTAGTGTGGTATTATAGTAGGCCAAACCTCCACCACGGAAGGTTAAAGACCAGCAGTGGACTTGAAAAGGCTGTTGATGCGTAAAGAAAAATACCATGAAAATTAGAAAATAACGCCTCGAAAGATTATGTGCTACTGAGTACCCATTTTAAACAAAAATATATAAATTCAGTTTAAAAATGCAAGTTTGTGTAATAATTATTTAAAGACTGTCCATCAACTAGCGTTCTGACTGCTGTGGACATAAAGTTACGGAATTTAAAATGTATAACATATAAATAATAAACTTTACAAGTCCGTTTGATTTTGAACCTATATTGAAACTTTAATCGATATCGATAGCAGATTTGCTCAGTCACTATTAAATTAAAAAGTTACGATATTTGTGTTCGAATTGTCTTTAGCCCTAACTGACAAACATAGTGCCATCTTCTTCTGGCAACTCTAATTTATCATATGAGTGAAGAGTGTAGCTATATTCAATTTGTTCTTAAAAATATCGTTCCTTCCATGCTTCAGTTATTCTTCTGTGGGTGACAGCGTCCGTCAAATGTTTGGTCGACCGTATCTTTATATTTATATCAATGCCCTTAACCCAAAAATAGGAGCCAGCAGGGCTCCGTCAACCTTAGTTTATTAATAAGACTGTTACCGTCTTATTAATAAACTAAGATTAGCGTCAGAACAACTTTACTTCAAGACTTAAGCAAAGATTAGGCAATTATGGTATTAATAAACTAGGAGTAAGGACGGAGTTAACTATTCATAATTTACTCCGGGAATAAAAGTTACTCCGCGGAGACCCATGGTTTAACGCTGGAGTAAGCAAGGAGTGAGCATCTATTTGTCACGGGGTACGGTAGACTAGACCGAAACTTTACCTGAATACTAAAACATAAAAAATAAAGATTTCGAGTCGACAACATATATCCGCAAAATTCGGATTGTCGAGTATTTTGTTAATTTCTAATGCTTCTGACAGTATTAGAAATTATAATAATAAAATAAAACAGAAAAGTCACTGTCACCGAATAACAGTCATGTTGAGTATCTACTATGTAGTTTGTATACTATGTGTAAATACTTCTTGCAGTTAGATATATTTCTTATCGGTATAAACAGTTTGTTTAAACGACAATGATTATTAAAGTATCCGTCTATTATGAGAGAATTGTGTTACTTCTAATTTACGCGAGCGAAGCCGCGGTTAAAAGCTCGTAGATTTATATTGTATTTCCAACATTCATTGAGATTTATATACATAACCCAAATATATTTTCACATTTGTTTGTTGTTCGTTAAAGTACTTACTAGTATCTGATTTTGTAATTTTATTATTGTGGGTTAAAATTAATAGAGATTATTTCATTGAAGATTGCCAACCAACACAAACGCTTGCCCTTGCAAAGGGTAGAAGTTTGTACGGCACAAATTTACCTCTTGGAAGTAAGAACGCATGCGCTATGATAATTGAGTGCGCTGTGCGTATATCTGTCAGTACTGACACATCATCTTAATATATAAAATCCTTGCATTACTGACTGACTGACAGACACGCTACAGCCGAAACTATTGGGCGCAGGAAGCTGAAATTTGGCATGTATATTCCTTGGGGATCGTAGGGGTGCACTAAGAAGGGATTTCCCGAAATTCCTACGGGATCGGCCAAAACGGGTAAATTTTAAAAAAATGCAGGCGTAGCTGCTGGCGTCCTCTAGTACAATATAATGTCATATTGTGCACGGTGATTACATTATTCGCATATAGAAACTAATAATTATATAAGTACTACGCTTAAACGGCTGAAACAATTTACTCTACTAATATTATAAACGCGAAAGTGTTTATATATATATTATATTGGACATGTATTGGAACATGGCTTTGACATTTGACTGTATGCAAGGCGATGTTATTATATAGATATAATACTAGGTATATAGTGTCATGAATACCTACTGACCGAGCTACTTTGTACCTTATAGAGTTTCTGAAGTCTTTAGAATAAACAGGAGTGTCTTCCCACAACTTGAGACTGAAAGAAAGAAAGATTTGTGTTACCATGAATTTAACGCGCGCGAAACCGCGGGCAAAAGCTAGTTGTCAAATAAAAGTGTTTAATAAAAAGTTTTTATTCAACCAGGTCATTTTGTTCATTCTTTTTACTTTTAATATCAGTGGGTTGCCATCACGTATACCTTAATCTCAGTGGATGATTAGTATTGTTACTCCGAACTTAATTCGTATTTATTAATACCGTTATTAACACGTAGCTATTCCATAACTAATCTAGAATAAACTACTCCCGGTGTTACTTTGGAGTAAGAGAAGAATAAGCGTTTTTTATTAATAAGACCGTTAGGCTTTAAGAAATTCTTTATTTGCTATAGTTAATTTCTTAACTTTTTTCCTACGTCAAAGACGTAGGAAAAACCTTTGCAATCGCAGAAGAACTAAGACGTTTTGTTTTCAATGGGGTATTTTTATAGTATACTATCATTTTGCTTTTTTAAAATGAAGACGGAGTTCAATATGTTCGTCTCCAAAGTTAATACAGTGACCAAATTGATCAACAATCTTAACAGATATAGATTAAATTATGTTTTTGTTTACTGGAAAATAAATAACGTTTTGCGGTATTTCCATGCACCGATGACCTAGAGCAGTATCGGATACAAATTCATGAATAAAATGAGTTGGTAATCCGTTACAGTATGAACCATGAACAAGATCACATTCGATTCTGATCACGGAAAGACTGCTGTTAATAATGGTAATATTTGGTCTTGAATTTAATATTGCAAAGTATAGCAAACGACACTCGTATTGATCAGATAAATGTAGTGGTAGTTGAAAGTATGTAACCAATTCCGCTTTATTTCCAGAGATGGTAATCGTAGTAGACATGCTTGTATACTGAACGCTTTTGTAAGATCCTGTTTATTTTATGCCCACACTATACCAAAATTTCTTCAAAAAATTTAAACTAAGGTGTCCACAATTAAAACGGTGATCACGCTGAATATTATCATAATTATAGTGAACTTTAGAACCCACGAATTTTATAAATTCCTTTGGAGGTTTTAGATTTCTATAACTGTCAAAATACTCTATATAATCATTGTATTTTACATAGGCTACCCAATGAAAACCAGGATTTTTGGAGCTATCTAAATTAATAACTCCACATTCTTTTTTAAAAGGGCGTTTAGGGAGCTCATCTCTCATAAAGACACCTCTAAAATAAGAATAAATAATGTTTCCATACTTCAAAATGTCTAAATTACTCAAGGCTCGTTTGGGTAGCCGATATCTTAGTTTTTTTCTTTCGAAACAAAAATTCCGAGCCCGTTTTTATGTGGTTTAAGGTAAAGTCCCTTTCCGATGCAAAGAGCCTCCATCTTTTCATTGTGTCTCTTGGATTCCTCATACAACTTTTTTGCCATCTTGAATTCATTTATGGTTTTAGCAATACCAGCTGCACCGCCTGCTAAGGCTCCCGCCGCAGATAATCCCGCAAAAATAGGAATCAAAGGTAATACACCACCAGATTTTGGTATAGGGATCACACGGGGAAGTTTAATGGACGAATCATTAGCTAGCTCTCTGGCAGCGGTCATAGCTAATTCTATTGCTACTTTTTTTGCATTTTGGTTTTATTTTTTTCATATGTCTTTTCGTTTTATTGATAACATTATTAAATTTATTTTTCAATCCTTTCCCAGATGCAATTTTTCGCGAACAATTTTTGCTACTTTTTTAAAGACCAGAACCAGTTTTAACTTTTGTTGACATAACACTGCTTATTAAACGTGCTGCTAGTTTTTCCCCTACACTCGCATCCGGGGCAACAGCTCGCTCTTTTGCCATGTTAAGCAATATTAAATCTACCTTGTGGCGATCCTTTAAGTTTGAAGACTTGTGATATGCAATTTCGTGTTCTTTACAATATTCGTCTAATTTATTAACACCTTTATCTCCACGTCTAAGTCTTTTAATTAATTTTGTACCAGGTCCACAAAAATAATATCCTGGTAAATGTAATTCAAATGGTAAATTATTTATAAGACAATTTAGAAGACTGCTCTCTCCAATACCCATCATAAGACTGATGCATCACGGGTTGAACATTTAATACATACACATACATACATAACGTCACGCCTTTTATCCCCGAAGGGGTAGGCAGAGGTGTATTTCTACACCCACTTTTCGCCAGATATACTTTAGTCCCACGTTATAAGGGGCGAGCCTATTGCCGTACCGGGCACATTTCCAGACTCCGTGCTGCTACTGAGAATTTCGTGACAGAAAAACCCAATCACACTGCCCGACCCAGGAATCGAACCCGGGACCTCCCGATCCCACGCGCACATTTATGCCGCGAGACCAACGAGGCAGTCGTATAGGGTTTGGTGACGAGTTTTCCGGCTCTACGCAAAGATGGTATTTGCATGGTGTTATCCCTTAGTCGCCTCTTACCCCCACGGGAAGATAGGGGGTGGTGACACTTGTATTCTATGCCGTCAACCACACGGCACATGAACATTTAATAAATATTTGAATTATCAATCCAACTGTTTTCAGAAGAAGGTAAACCTAGCCATTTTACTAAAACCTTATTTCCTTTACGTCTGAGAACTTTCTCGACTAGATATAAATTGAGATGTTTTGTCTCTTGCAGCTCTTGTACATAAAATGCGCCTAAAATGGGTTGGCCCCTGATTGCATCTTCGATTAAGTAAGTGATAGGAGATGTATTTTGAATTTTTCTAATTTTAAATATTTCTGTCGACCAGTTGGGAGTATATCCTTTTTCAAACGTTCCTTTTTACTTACTAATACGTACATAATCACCTACTTTAAACTTGCTTTTTGTACTATGTGTTTTTACCAATCTGTAATATCTCTCCAATATGCGTTTTTTGTTAAAATTATCCACGTTTGCTGGAATTTCATCAATTGTCCTATGATAGGTGTGATTGTATTTATAAATAACATTATCAAGAGTATTATCTATCCAATTATAGTTACCTTCTAAACTAAATTCCTTATAGAGTTTAGATTTTAGTGTTCTGATAAATCGCTCAACTATTGACGCCTTTTTTGTTGAGAAGGTTGAATAATGGTTAATATCATAGGATTTCATAAGTTTTTGGAACTTATTATTGTAAAATTCTGTTCCATTGTCCGTTTGCAAATTTTTAGGAACACGCCCTTTATCCAACAAAATATTGAAAGAGTTGCATACAACATCCTTGGTTTTATTTTTCAAAGGATAAGCCCAAGCATATTTCGAAAATGTATCAATTACAGTAAGAATAAATCGATATTTTTTATTTTCTTTTGAAACTGATTGCATATCAATTAAGTCTGCTTGCCACAGGTCATCTATATCTTTCATAATAACGTGTCTTCGGGGA
Organism: Euclidia mi; assembly: GCA_944739405.2. NCBI lineage: Eukaryota > Metazoa > Arthropoda > Insecta > Lepidoptera > Erebidae > Euclidia > Euclidia mi. The sequence goes on from OX123197.2 coordinate 17,420,752, forward strand.
AAGTTTACTCTCGCATTTTTATGAATTTCATGCACCACATCTGCTTTACTCATTTTTAGAATTCAGCATATAAAAATTGTCTTGAATTTAGCAGTGAAACTGAATGAAAATCTTGTTATTGCTACTATTTATTCTTTAATTATGCCAGCTTCTTTTAATTCTTCAATTAGATATAAAATTTCATTATCATGGTTAGTATTGCCAGCATCTCTTGAAGCAATTAATAGTTTCAGTCTCTCAACCAATTCGTTGGGGTCGTCCCAATATACTAGGTCAGTATTGTATTTGTATTTTTTTACCTTTGGCAAGTTTCCTCCAAGTTTAGTGAAGTTTGACGTTTCGAAAAACAATGGTCTGATTATTTCACGGTATTTTATTCCTTTATCACCTTTATTTGGCCTTTAGGATTGAAGTCTCTCTTATGAGCATTTGTATAATGCAATATATTTTTGTAGACAAGTTTATCTTTGTCAGATATTACTTTTAAATCAGGTTTTTTTTCGAAGTAAAATTATAGGATTTATCTCCGATTTTAATCAAAATGACTTTATCGTTATTCAAACTATCAATTTTAGAAAATGATACTACTGAATTTCCCATCAATAAAGTTTTGTTTTCACATCTTATTCCAAACGGTACATTTACACCATCATGAAAATCATACATATCATGACCCTGTAATGCAATTTCTAAATCCTTCGGTAATTCAATTTTAAGAGACTTTTTAACCATTTGTGGAGGCTCAAGTTTTGGTTCGTAACAGTCCCCAAACTTTGTAGATGAGCTAGTATTGAAGTCTTCCAATTCAATATTATCAGAATTAGTGAGTGTTGTATTTTCTAAATGTTTCATTTTTCCATAGTTATATTCGAATCAACTAGACTTTTAAGGGAATCTGTGACAGGTTTTAGCATTTGATTGAGCGTCAAGTTCATTAAGTGATCTTGATTCTTCATTTGTTTTATTTTATTCTTTATGGAGTCAACGGACTTCATCAATTCTATTTTAATATTTTTCTCCATGTTATATTATAACATCTGCGTTCAGTTAAAGATTAAATTATACTGAATTTGACTTTGCATGTTAATTACTTATATGTATAAAGAGTCAGTCAAATTTAAAAAATGTATCAAAGTTCTGTCTGTACCTTCCATTATTTAATGGTGATTCTTTATTGATTAGTAGAAAATTATAAGGCTTACTCCATATAGTTCGACAAATATTTTTGAACTCTTTCCATTCTAAATCAGAACTAACATGCTCTTTATATATGTGTTTTAAATATACGTCATCTTGTTTGAATATAATAAGAAAATTGACATTGTCACGTAACAATTGCTTCGGAATTTTAGAATAGGTTTGAGATAAATAGAAACAATCGATTTGTTTATGCCTACCCATACAAAAATAATTGCGAATATTTATTTGATTTTCACACGCAACATCATCAAAAATAAATACAGAATTAGTTAAAGCTTCACTCGGAGAAATTACATCTTTATCATCGCTGAATTCATAGAAGTTAATCTGTGGCACTCTTTTTAGCACTTCGGTCGAAAACCGGTATTTTGGTTGAAAATAAGTCTTAGAATAAAGATAAAGATTTCTTAATTTGAGCCCATTTTCATGCAACAGCAAACTAATCATAACATTAGTTTTTCCACAGCTCGATGGACCGCATATTATACAGCGAATGGTATTTGGCAATAAAGCGCTATGCCTGATGTGGTGAACAGAGTCACTTAATTTTATATTATTCACATTGAGGGATATGGCTTGCTTGATCAAATTCATCTTACCGATTAACTAATAAATCATTTAACGTGCATATATATATATATATATATATACTATCTCTAAATACGAAACTTGAGTTGGGTACAAGAAAGATGATATTCACATCTTTCAAAATCACCAGTATGCAATCTAAGTTAAGGAGTGTACTAATTATAAAACATGCGATTACTTCACTTTTTTGATGTCTTTTCCGTAAGTTAGTCGTTTTGTATACCTTTCTTTTATGATTTAAGAAAATTGAGAAGGTAAATATACTTACAGTATTTTTTTTTATATTTGTACTATAAAAAATATGTATAAGCATACTCTTTTTACAGCATCATGTCAATACTACCATCCTGTAGTCCTATTTTAAATAATATTGACCATCAATCCAACGTAAGTATTTAAATGAATATTGCTGTTATCAATTACTTCATAGTTGATTAAATAATATAAAAATAATCTTTGTTATTTTTCAGAGTTTGGTTGAGGACCCAGATCCAGTTATAAATCCATTCTACTATGCACAAGATAGAGAGAGTTGGATCGCTGAAGTCGCGGCAAGTTCGCGTGAGGAGAGACGTCAGCAAAAAATAGAAGAACAAAAAATTAAGAGGAATAAAAATAAATCAAAATCTTTTAAAAACCAGTCATTTATCATGCGTAAAGAGCCAGGATATGTTCGTCAATTAATAAAAATAATTATTCATGATTTGGATGGTCATCGTCTAGATGAAATAGACTCTGACCTTAATAGTGCAAGCGTGAATATACGGTACTTAGTGAGAAGTGATTATGATGATATCGTGAGTGAAACTGAACATTTTGTTGGTAAGATAGTTAAAAAGTTAGGTTCAACTTCATAATATGAATTTGAATGTCATTTATTACATATGTTTATATCATTTATTAGATATGTATCTAGTTAAAATATAATATTATAAACTGTGTTTTATTTATTAATTTATCATTTAAAAATCGTTAAAGATGCTTAACGATTTTTAAATATGTCGTCTGTTTCTTAGAATTGACAACCTAAACAATAATAATAACTGAATAATTACATATAAGAAAGTCTTAAATAGGTTTTGTTTTTGTTATTCTTAGATGTGTGAATAAAATAAGTTAAAGTACATAAAGATAATAAAAACACGATTTAAATTTAAAAAATATTTATTAAAATATTTTAAATACTGCAAATAACACTAGTAATGTAATTAACAATTCATATTTAGGTTTATAATAAAACAATACATAAACGGTTCTATGAGAACTTTAAACAAGTTACAATACTGTTTATATCAATGACTAAATTATTAAAATGATTAAATAAACTTAATTAACTTTACAGTATACAGTATATCGAAATAGTGATATAATTTTATTAAATCTTTTGTAACTAAAATATAATTTTGTAATGACCCCATGGTAAGGTTTCTATGTTATTTGGTAGCACGTATCTTTTATCATCATTTCTATTCATCACGGCTTTGTTCACTTGTTGAGAATATAATACGTGTTTCATAGATTTAATCATATTCATGTTAAAATACTTGTTTTCATTATTGAACAATGTCTTATTGTAATCTGAAATGCGCAGTTTATTTGTAACAGATTTTGAAATACCCTTGGCCTTTTTAATTTTAATTTTACATGTTAATAAACAATACAATTTAGCTCTCAGGCCAGTAAATTCAGTGATCACGTCTCCACCCAACTCATATTTGAATAGTCCAGGTACTTAAGCGTTAACTAGTGGTATTGAATAAGGGTTGTTGACGTTATAATTACTAGTATCAAATTCTTTCAAGTTGTTTTTTATATCACTATAAACATCTTCTGTATTAATTAAGTATAATAAGCTGTCAGTGTCTGTGTAACAAAGCTTAATGTTTGTCATGTATTTATTTTTCATACTGTAATGATATTCATAAAGATGTGATTTAGTATATTCTAAAACAGTGAAACCTATATAAATATCGGTTTGTCTAAAACAATTATTTCCGGTTTAAGTTGAATGGCTACAAAATTTTCTGAAAATACAGTAACGCATTTCAAATTTGGTTTGCAAATTAGTTTCTCAGCACTCAGTTGTTTGTTTGTTTTATTGTTGGTATCAGTCCATTTAGTGACTAATTTAATATCTACTTGTTTCCGCTTATTTTCTATAGTTTTACCAAAAATTGAATTATTCAAAAGCTTAAAAAAGTCTTTTTCAAATGCTGTCGTGGATGATTGTCGGAAGCTAGTGTTTAAATCTATATATTTTTAAGTATTCTTCTTGTCTAAACGTAAGAATGCGATGTATTTTTCTGAGAACAAGTCCATACTTCAGACATTATTTTAAATTAGTGTAATGTATTACATAGTTAAATTTATCGTACACATTAGCTGTGAGTTTCGGTGTTTTTCCTCCGGGTGGTATAAATTTTTCTGGGGTAAAAGGCAAATCACTATGAACATCATGTAGGTAGTCTGGATATTGAAGGTCCACCTCTAATATAAAGCCATAGCTATTTTCATCTGAAATATTCACAAGATCGAAAGAATCAATTTCATCCTGATTTAAAAATCTAAATTCTGAAATAGGAAACTTTTTAGTCATTGCGTAACCGTATAGATTATTGCAATCAAGATACAATAAGTAGGTAGGAGGCAATCGATCATCGTAATCAGGTAAATATCTATTATTGGCTTTTGCATGACGTAAAGAACACTGTGCTAAGCCACCTCATATTCCCTTTTCTAGCATTTGATATATTTCAAGATTGTCAATTAAATCTAATTCAACACCAGTGTACAAAAGCATAGCATCCCAGCTCAAACTAGGCGCCGTTACATAATATGCAGGGTCTAATTTATAGTATTTCAGACTTATATCACGAAAATTTTCAAATATATCACACAACAGCAAAACATCACATTTTAAGTATAAATCGGTATAGTCACCCATAGTGCGGATGTTAAATGCATTCCATACAGTTTTCGCATGTTCATATTCAACATCAGTAATATGTTCCAATTTCAACGTATTATAGAAATATTTTTTATTTGGAAGTATTGTTTCTTCATACTTTTCCCAAGCGTTCATATAATCATATGGATAAATACCTTTACTCGTGAGCAAATGAATATTTTCGTTATTGAATTCCGTTGATAAGTGAATAAATTCTTCATGTGTCAAATTTTTATACGTACATGTTTCTAAACTTGAGCTAAGAAATTGAAACGAATCAATGAATTTTCATTTGAATAGACGAGTTATCGTCCTCGCTAGCAATGTATTTGCTGATGGTTAAATACTTTTCTTTAGTTTTAGGTATAATTTTAATATGTCCCTTGTACTTTACTAATTCTTTGATGAACAAATGGGCGTCATAGTTCGATAAATTGTGAAAAACAATAGGTATAAATGAGCATACTCTATATATTAAATTACAATGAGCATGTGCAGCCCCTCTGCACTTTCCTGTAATATGATCGTGATCACGTACTTTATCATTAAATAATAACCGATCACAAATATGACAAGTACTAGCACAATTATATCTTTGTTTTTCTTTGTTTGACATTGGGTTCATAGGCAATTTAATAGATAATATTTTACTTATTTTCTTTACGTCCTCCACTAACTTACTTACAAACACTTCAACACAATCTGAACCGCTATATGTAACATACTTATTTTGACTGGGATCATGTGAACAACAAATATAATAACCAAAGCATGAAGGCTCATGTTTTTTGAAGTTATGTGTCTTTTCAGTAACTTTTTCTGAACAACTTAGTAACAGACTTTCAAAATCAGCATAGATTACATAATTTATCCTTTGTTTTCGTTCATAATTCTTAAAACCAAGCCTTCTATATGTTTCAGGCAGAACGGTTAAAACTTAAGAACACGTTTGGGCTTTATACTTGGTTTCACTACAGAAAAATTGTAAACATGATTCACACATAAACACATTACCTTTATGATTTGTAACTTGACGTCATACCAATCGTACCAAATTTTTAATCAAACAGTAATGAGCTTTTCCATTTCTCTCTAAGTATAATAAATTCACATGTTTTGGCTTTCTTTTATTTGTTAAATATAGAGGTCCAGTCACGTTTTCATTATTTTCATCTATGCCGTAAACATTAATGCTTATGTTGTTATTTGTTTCAAATAATTTTATGTCCTGATATGTAACAGGGAAAGACATTCCTTCAATATCAAAAACAGAGCTGTAATGTGGATATGATGCTATCCTGCAAACATTATGCTTAGCAGGATATAATGCTGCTACAATACTCCATAAAAAACAATGACTGTCATTATTTTGTATATTCACACAACTTTTAGAGTTCCGGATTTTTTTCGGTAAAGTTAAATACGTACCACCTCTCAACGGACTGTATTTATTAATATTTATTTCCAGATGACTTACTGAATGATAAGACCATCCAGACTCTTTATGTTCGAATTCTATTAATTTACATTTTAAAAGATTGACTATATTCGAGTACAATTCATTAATATTCGTATTTTTACAAATTATTTTATATTTTGTATTGAAAGACTTCAGTTGTTGCTCTTTGTTCTTTTCTAATACAAAGTGAGCAAACAGTTCAAAGTTCACTTTAATACAAATATTTTTCAGAAGCGACATATCAACTAATTTTAAGATTTCGTTTTTATTCTCACACAAGAAATCCTCAGGCGCGATGTATTCATTTTGTGTGAAGGATTTAAACGATACGTTACAAATCTGTTTTTGAAAGCACTTGAAATAATGTAAATGTTTTGAAACTCGGTTTGTAAGAGACCATTAGACTTATGTATATTAGTTCTCAAATGATATTTATATTGATTCAAAGGTAATTCAATAAGACATAGTTCGTATTCAATAAATTTAGGATTATTATGTTTATCATCAATATTAAAACGCCTTCGATGAGTAGACAGGTATCGTACTGTAAAGTTAAAAAAAAACACAAATGTGAGCTTAAAACACATGCTTTTAATAAAATTGTACCAAGAAGAGGACATATTATTTTTACATAAGTACTTTTCTATCTAGAAATATTCCTAATTATGCTGATTAAAATATGTTATACAATGAATAGATAAGTGATAAAAAACAACAAAAGATATAGAATAGGTTACATTAGTTTAAAGATTAATAGTTTAAAATATAAGATTATTAGACTACATTTATTTAATGATAATAGTTTAAAATATATGTAACCATGAACGTTATATGGAAATAATAGAACCATGTCACTAGTAATAATGACTAACAAAATCTAGTGGACAGTGTTTAAACTCCTTTCTAGTTTCATTTACAAAGTCTTTGAGCCGATCCCATGCAGGCGTTCTATCGTCGGTACGATTTTTAATTGTCAAAATCGCATGTCGCCAACGGTGTATAGGTGATACGCGTTCGATCTCATCAACGTTGTAAATTTTAACCTCCACATAGTATTTCCCCATTTTATTTTCGTCGCTTTGCCTGCTAACACCGTTGGCAACTCTACAAGTAAAATATGAAAATATGGGCGGTATTTTTTTACCCTGTGCAGCTCCAACAGGTTCCTCTTCCGCTTCGTCACTATCGGTGCCAAATAATTCATGCGACGTCGACCTCATGCAAGAGCTGATTGGTTTGACTATGGTCTTCTTCTTCTTTTTCGGTTTTCTTGAGAGGTTTCACCTCCGGCAGATCTCTTCTCCTGTCGAATAGTCGAGTACGGTGATGGTCTTGATGGTGACGAACCTCTTGATTTTTTTGGCTGGACCTGCTGCTCAGCTTCGTCCTCAGAGGAGAAAAGACGAGTTGCTGCTTGCTTCGACCTAAAAAAGATAAATATAAGTATGATTAGATACATTAAGAAATAGATACATTTATTGAACTAGTATAGTTAACAGCATGATAGTTAGTTGCTTACAAATTGTGAGAAAAACGTGAAATTATGTGGAAATATAAACAAGAAAAGTTAAATTAGTTGAATAGATTAAATAGATTATAAATGAATTTACTGAATAGAGAAATAGATTGAATGAATTAAATACATAATAGATGAATTTACTGAATAGAGAAATAGATTGACTGAATTAAATACATAATAGATGCATTTACTGAATAGAGAAATAGATTGAATGAATTAAATACATAATAGATGAATTTACTGAAAAGAGAAATAGATTAAATGAATTAAATACATGAAAGATGAATTTAGTGAATAGATAAATTGACTTTACAAAAAAATCGATTAATATACAAATAGTTGAAAATATAAACTGAAAAAGTACAATACTTACATTTTCGCTGCTATTTTTTCTTTACAAGGACACGCTTAATAATTTGGTGAGTGCTAGCTACTTCTAAAGGTTGCTTTCAGAGGTGGCTGTAGTATGTAACGATGTCTATGCCACACCCATTTATATACGCATAGAAATTGTCTCAGACAACCATATTTGTCAAATGCAATAATTGCAGAAAATGCTTTTCAGTTTATAGCTTACATTGCACTTTTATTTGAGAAGATAATCTTATAGACGAGCGTAAAAAACGCTGCGTTTGGGACGCTGCGTTTTTCTTCACGCTAAATTAACTTCTGTTACTTTTAAAGATGTAGAAGATTAACAATTTATTGCTACAAATACACATAATATATGTAACTAGCATATTATAGAGCAATAGTGTGCAAGACATTTCCATAGCTATGAACTGTTGTACAGGTTTAAAGGCATTTGTGTTTGTAGCAATAGATTAACATCTTTATGCCTGTTATATTAGAGTTCAATTTACGACAAACGGAAAACAGACCTTGTATAACAGTGAGCGGTTCACGCGCTCGTATGTATGTACTTTTACTTATAAAAGCAATGTGACACGTGGAGGTAAAAAATCTGCGTGCGCTTGATTACTTGAAAGGAAACATAAATGTTAGGCTTCATCTTGAACCTTAATGACGAAAAAAATATTTTCTTTAAAATCTATATAAACCAAGCAGATTACGTGAAACTACATTCGTGTTAATTCATCTGCTCGACAATGTCGTTAAGTAAATAAATATATAGTGTAAAGCTAAATTATATTAAAATAAAATATGAAAGGAATATCATACTAATAATGTAATATATACTTTTAATTCATTTTCTTCTTCTCAGTTCTATAGTTTATAACTTACTTACCTACTTATTTTTTTTGCAAACAAAAACATCGCGTTACATAATTATTATATGATAATTAATTAAATTATATTGTTTTATTTCAGGAATCCGGTGATATTTTCATCAATAATTCAGCGTACTCACCATCATCACCCATCCCAGCTGAACAAACCCTGCGCCAAGTGAACGAAAGAGAGAGTCCATTTCAACCATTTCAATTTATAGATACTCCTCTGAGCAGAAGAACTAAAAGACGAGGAGGTAATGTTATCTATTCATATATAAAGAAACCTGCAAAGGGAATGCGATGTAAAATCATACGTGTTCAAATCATTGATATTGAAGACTATAAAAACAGCGAGCCATGTAACTGTGAAGCTACTGTATGTGCCCAATATGTTGTACAAAATTTATTCAACGACGATATCTATAAGAGTGCTAATGACATTATAAATAAAATTCATAAAAAGATGTAATTAAACATATGTTATAAACTTATAAATATCTTGTTTTATTTTCTATTACCTATATTCATCGCCATCTATTTTTTTTTCTAGATATGTACATACATACATACATAGTTTCACGCCTATAACCCAAAGAGGAAGGCAGAGGTGTATTGCTACACCCACTTTTCGTCAGATTTATTTTAGTCCTTCGTAATAGGGGGCGAGCCTATCGCCGTACCTGACACATTTACAGACTCCGTGCTGCTACTGACAATTTCCTAACAGAAAAACTCAATAACACTTTGCCCGACCGGGGAATCGAACCCGGGACCTCGCGATCCCACTCGGACATTTATGCCGCGAGACCAATGAGGCAGTCAATACTTAGGTAATACTTATCAAAATTTTACAATACTTAGGTTTGATACTATCTTTTCTAGATAGTCCTAAGTATTGTAAAATTTTGATAAGTAAACACATAACAAAATTGATAATAATTATGAATACAAACATATATTCTGAATCTACATAAATAAGTTCATGAGTCTATAGCAAAGAGGCGCAACGTGGGTGGGAATATGATAGGAATGCAAATAGTTTGCATAGCGGGATCGGTTACGTAGTGTAAACAATATCTCTCGACCGACTCGACACCGCATTCTGATCGTATGCTAGGTAACTACATTGCAATAATATTTAAGAACATACTGGCTAGTTGTGTTTTTCATTCTCTCAATAAATATGTATTTATCATTTGGAATATAAGTCATTTAAAATTATATTCGCTCTAGGCCCATGTAGTTAGTACATTTCAATTTCCCTACTGGTTTACGTGGCGCACGCCAGCAAAGCGCCCAGTCGCTATGATTTTTGTGTTAGTAGAGTTTATCGTAAGTAGAAGAACCCTTCAGACTAGAGATTCTTGAATAGATGTAACGCTTTGAATAGAAATTAGTGAATAGAAATATCATTTTAAATAGAGAGTTATTAAGCGTGAATAGAAGAACCATTCAGAATAGTGATATTTGAATGGATGTAACGTTTAGAATAGAGATTTCTGAATAGAACTATTATTTTTGAATAGAGATTTCTGAATAGAAACATCATTTTGAGTAGAGATTTCTGAATAGAAACATCATTTTGAATAGAGTGTAATAGGGGGTATGGATCTAGCATGATCCAGACCCCTCATTACACGCCTACTTTTGTCAAATGTAATCCAACTTTATTTATGTTAGCATCAGATTTTTACAACAGACGACAAAGAGATGTGTACCGACTTTGCATACCTAAAACTAAAACTGCTCTGATGCATACAAACATATTTCATATGGCATCCCTTATTTACAACAAACTGCCAAAAACAATCAAAGAATATGAGTCTTATTTGTTCGAGAAAAAATTAAATGAATATTTAATAAATAAATGCTATTACCTATACGGTAACGGATTACCTAAATGACAAATTATACAGTGACATTTAAATTAATTTATATTATTATTATTTTTGTTCTTATTATTAGAAAAGGCAGCGATAGCCTAGTGGAGATACCAACAGACTGTCATGCAGAGGGTATCGGGTTCGAATCCACGGCGGGCACCAATGACTTTTCGGAGTTATGTGCGTATTGAATTGTTAATTAATCGCTTGATCCGTGCCTCGGAGAGCAAGTTAAGCCATCGGTTCCGGTTGTCATGAAGATCTCTGACAGTCGTTAGGGCGTCAGTACCTTCTAAATAAACTGACACTAGTCTAAACCATGGAATATCGCTATCACTTCGGGTTGCGGAGGTCAGACAGCAGGCGCTCTGTGGAAAAACTAATATTCAGCCAAATCTGTTTAGACTAGTATGCGGACCACAGGTTGAAACTGGGATAACGCTAGGAGGATGAATGATTATTATTTTTATTATTATACAATTTAAATTTAATTTACAATTTATTATTTTGCTTTAGTTATAATAGCTAGACGTCTTTTAATTATTCATCCATTAATTGCTATTTTTATTCTACAATTGACTATATTTTAACTGTATGACATTTTATTTACTTATTCTGAATTATGATTTAATAATGACTTATTTTTCGACTTGACATAATTAATTTATTATACTTTTATCAATGTTTGCATGCCACTATTCTGGTCCAAATACTTGTTCATTGAAAACATTCCACATCCACCAACGTATTTTTGTACTTAATAAAGAATGAAACAAAAAGAAGATGTATAACAGCAACATACGTGAAGTTGTGTAACAAAGTGATGGCAAAGGAGCGTCGCGAGACGGCCATATATTAAGGTAACAAAGGTGAGTTACTAGAGCTCGCAGACAGTTTTTCAATTGGACGTATGATAAGACTCAGTGAGGTAGTAAATCATACAAGCCGAGCGCTGGAGCAGCAAAGGTCGAAGGGCCGAGCCAGCCTAATTTATACCCCGTCGACTTAACGCCTCTGTTTACACCGGTTAAATCTCGGCGAAGGGCTAAGTTTACTCGCTATGTTTCATAAACTGCCCCGCTCATGCTCTAGCATTTGTGAACAGAATGCTTAGGTTGGATTGGTTGTGGTTAGGGTTCAGTATTAGGACAAGTCAACACCTCTAGGTACGCCTATGTATGTGTTGATATATCTATTTAGATAAATGAAAACCGGCCAAGTGCACGTCGAGCCACGCACAATGTAGGGTTCCGTAGTAGCCCTTACCTAATGTCCTATAGACAAAATAAAGGCTCGATCACAATATTAATATTATCGCTTGCAAATGTAGGTTTGAGTTCCTCAATTATTATTCATTAATTAGTAACTTCTAATGAGCCGTTGCAAGTATAATTGAATTAAGTGTATTTGTTTATTATGTATATCACTATAAACAATCGTTTACACACACCCAATTACTACTTTAGGTGTAATTGGGTGTTTTGCAATTAAATGTTTTTGCTAAATATTTCGCAAACAATGTTAATACACATAATTAAGTTTATATTTACTATTTAGTTATATTTTTCCTTGTGTAATCACCATGTATAACTATGCCAATTACGAGTACAGCTGGCTAATGTGTACTTATAGATTTTGCATAAAATTGTGGATGGGTAGACGGATGGACAGAACCCGCAAAAATAAAAATAAACACATATTAACAGTAAAGTAACAATAAAAATAGAGGAAACCAGTGTTTAATATTTTGCTGTTTTTATAAATTTTGTTGTACAGTTTTTCCTTGTGTAGTCACAATATATAACTATGGCAAATTTCAGCTGGCTAATAGTTATAGTTTCTGCATAAAATTGTGGATGGATAGACGGACGGACAGAACCCTAAAAAATTAAACACATTTTAACAGTAAAGTAACTCTAAAAATAGAGAAAGCAAGTGTTTTTATTGCCTACCACAGCCGTAGCAATGAATACAGATTTACATAATAGAAGCGCATATCTTAAGGATTTCGTGTGCCGATTCCAACTGGCGTGTTGGCGGTTGTCAGTGTAGTACGTAGTTGGCGCCGTTGGCGGCGCTGGCGTCGTTCTCCGTCTCTCTTGCTCTCATAGTTAAGATACTTATATATAAGATATATATTTATAAGAAGGAGAAACTTTCGTCTCTCTTGCACTCGTAGAGACAGCTGTCACAGCGCGACTGCGACGCCGCCAAGCGGCAATATGGGTCACACTGGTCACAGAAAGTTTGTCTACAGAGCGCCCTTAAGAAATGTGCCTCTATGTAAATATCTATGCTCTATGGCCGTAGTCATGTCATTGTTTTGTGAGAATTAAACATACTTTATTTTGCTATGCCGTTTACGTTGATAAGATCATATATGTAGCTTTTTCTGGCTGACATTTTATCGCGGAAACCATTTATGGCATACTTTTTCTTGGACAATGTCCAGCTAAGCAGTGCTGGTTGTGGCAGGCTATTAAATACTAAACGAATAATAACCACCGCATCGAATGCCCTCCTACAATGGACTGACACAGTAAACTCGATTTTATGTTTATTGAACAACATTGTCTTTTTAAATAAAACAATTCTGACTTACTAAATTGTAAATTGAATGCTGTTATAGAAACTAGAAGCAGAGATTAATTTCTAAAAGGCACTTTGAGTTAACGAGAGTAACTTTTTAATTAACATTGATGACATTAGCGGAGAGCTGAAAAAAGTTTACTTAAGTTAAATGAAGGTTTACCGATTTTAGGTAATTTTTGGAGTGAAAATTTGAGAGGTTGTGAAGAGCGGAGTTGGAATGTGCAGCTTATCTGGGTTAATCTCCTCAGAGGGACGGAGGGCTGCGTGTTGGTTTAGCAGCTTACGGAGGATGGCCGGCAACCGCCAACACACTGCATCGCCACCGAGGTCGTGTGATGTCGCTCTCTGGTCATTCCACTGAAATAACACACAGTGACCGCCTTATATATATATTTGTTTTGACAACGAGCTTGTACATATATACAACCGCTTGAGAGGCTAAAGTGAAAGTCACATACCTACCAGTTTTCAAAACTGAATATTGTTTTAGTGTTACGGTATAATAGGCGAACTCTATCACATATAGTTAAATAAGTACATAGTATTCCACATCTTAGATGGATAAAGCTCGTGACGTCACTATAGGTAAAAGACGAAAACTTATTTTTTTTTTTATGGTAATAGGCGGCAAACGAGCAGACGGATTGCCTGATGGTAAGCAATTACCGCCGCCCATGGACACAAGCAACATCACAGGAGTCACAAGTGCGTTGCCGCCCTTTGGGGTTGGGAAAAGGGATAGGATGAGGAGTGGGATGAGGGAGAAGGAATAGGGGATAGGGCCTCCGGCACTCTCACTCACCGAACGAAACGCAACAGTTTAGGTACTGTTACTTTACGTCGATTTTCTGTGAGAGGGTAGTACTTCCCCGGTCGAGCCGACCCATTCATGCTGAAATCAGCAAGGCTCTACTACCTGGTAAAACTTGCACTACTGGAGTACTTGTAGTACAAGGCAATCGTTGTATATATATTTAGTCTTGAAATACTAGAATTTATATTGAGAGATGCATAAAAGCCTAACAAGACCGTAAAACGCACAAGCCTTTCGTGATTGAAGGCTGATATTTACGACAGTTTTTACAATCGCTTAACCTAACAACCCTTCTTTTAATGTTGTTCATGTTACGAGCCTGCAGTGATAAATACAGATTTGATATGACTCGTTATTATGACGACCTCGCCGTCCCCGGCTCATCAGGAGCGCCCGTTAATATATCCAATCGTATGTTATAACTTTGTCAATAAAATATGTGACACCCGCTGTAAAACCTACGTCAAATATATCTGTCCAAGCCCCTCCCTTGATCCACGCGAATCGCGCGTCCGGACTCTTTTCTGTGTCCGCGCATTCGCCTGCTCTTGCGCCCACACCTAAATTTTCTTTCCCCGTTTCTCTCATTGATTATCTTGATTATTGTTCCATCACAATTAGTCCTTCCTTTAAAATTGAACAAAGAAACGAAATAAAATGCAAATGAAAAGAAATCAACGGACTTTAGAGCCTTAAAATATCAGGCGTGAAATTTTATGAGACAGTCCTCTTGATAATTATTAACGAGATAATTATTATTCGCGGAGTCAACACGAGACTGGTTCGAACTTTTATCTAGGTGGGAAGGGGCGACGTGCAAATTAGCGTTAAAGCAAACTGGAGCCGCATTGTATTTCGCCGGTTTGTATCGCTACGCACCGCACCTCTGCGTCACCGCAGCCTTCCGCTTCATCAACAACACGGCCAGCCCAGCAAAATGCTACTCTGAGCTTTAAGTATAAGTATCAAATTGCCACGACACACTCACTTTAATTTATAGATACTTATACTCTACTTCTATCTCACATACCTTAAAATATGGACTCTTCTGTTATTTCAACTTAATATTTTGAATATGATCTAACCTTTAGTTTAATCGCATGGATTGTATAGGTAGCTCGGTGAGTTGCCAGCTGCGGCGAGTGCCGAGGTGCAGTGCGCCTCGTGCCAACAGATAAAGTAGACAAACTAGCTCGTCGCTACTGTCGGAGAATAATGCCTTCACTCAACTAACATATAGAGTCGCGTCGCGCGTCGCAGTTGCAAATCGCAACCGCGCTCGCGTGCCGTGAGCGTGAAATGGCCCCCGAGACCTGCCATCTCTTTGAATTGTAAAAATCTGGAGCTGCACGCGAAAGTGACGCTTGTGTAGTGGCTATAGCGTCGGATTTTATACAAAGCTCAGGGGCATCTTTGAAGTTAAGTATCATTTTTGCGAGACTTATTTCCTGCATTATTGATATCAGGACATTTGCGAAGTTATATTTTTTACGAAGTAGATGTACAGCTGGTGATCGGGATCAGGAGGGATTTGACAGTTCCCCTTCACGCACCTGCGACGCCCACACCACTCTCGCACCGCTCCGCATCGCGCTTACGCGCTTATCTCGTCAAGTACCTGTTTGCAAGCTAATAATAAATACATTTGATGCCTTTCAGGCGGAATCGGTGGCACAATTTGCTGTCGTTTCCGCAGGTACGAAGAGCAAACAAAATGATTTTATTAGAACAAGCTTCGCGAATACGGTTACAGTTGGCGCGCTGTGTTCGCGTATGCAGAAAAGTAAATATTGTATGTAGGAAGAGCATGTCGTTGTATTGTCATAGAGGACGTTCCCCGAGCCCCGAGACGCCGGCAGCGCAGCGGGTGAGTTCTACTCTGAATAAAAAATGTTCGTGTGAAACATGTGACACAACGCTTTGTATCTATGCTGCGGAACGAGAATTTTTAATTTGAACGCGACCGGCGACATTGGCCATTAGGCGAAAGTTGCAGCGACAATGGATGCGACCGCAACGCAAACAATGCTCAACAAAATAGTCGTAAAAAGTGCAAACTGAATGTTTCATTAACCGCCGCCGCACCCGACCGGGCTCGAGCACCGGCGCGCTGAGCGTTAAATGAGAATGTGGATAATATTGCATTGTAGCCGCCGATACGGATAAAACTCAGCGCACACGTTTTATTTGCGGCGAGGCCTCGACGCGGCTCAGCGTGCGATACATCACATACTCGTCTATTTTGTAGCACATAGCTTTGTAGCTAGACTATACAATTGTGCCATAATTGATAAATACTTTGCGAATGCACATCAAAAATAACATTTTCCATAAATAGGCTGATGAAATAAAGAGACGGTGGTTTGATATGTTTGGCGAAATGTATGAAGAGGGAATGAACTTCAAATGTATATAGTATATAGACTCACGCCTGTATCCCCGAAGGGGTAGGCAGAGGTGTAATATTACACCCACATTTCGCCATGAATTTTTAGGTCCCACGTAATAGGGGGCGAGCCTATTGCCGTACCGGGCACATTACCAGACTCCGTGCTGCTTCGAATTTCCTAACGGAAAAACCCAATAACATTTTACAATAACTTACAGTTATTTCTATGTGGGTGCTTTAATTGCTTTATCTTTCGGCTTTAATTGGTTAAACTTAAGACTAAACTTAATTGCATGGTGCAGTACTGCTACACAAAGTTTTATTCCTTACACATGGCTGGTAAGTATACGGATACCGATAAATATTTCTTCTTGTCTGTCTGTGTGTACTAGCTTATTTCTGAGAAACTAGGCGTTTCTGTTGCTGTTACCAACTTCCTAGTATATTACAAGCTACGGAAACAAGTGGTATGGTATAACACTCTGTATTTGGAATTACTTTATTTTCAATCACTCTACAGTACCTCACACCTCTTTCAATAATCAACACTAAATAATAAGGCTCAGTGTTTAACCTTGAAATATACTTCACTCAGACCGCAAAGTTTGCCCACAAACAAAACCAACGTGATGTATACTGGGTGCGTACGGTTCAAAATCAAAACGTAAACGTTACTAAGTATGTATATAAGTTTGTAAGGCAGAATAATACCTACGTTAAAGTAATTTTATAACGTGTTCTAAAACGTTTGTCATCTTATCGTGACAGGCGTAGGCAGACTTCCGCCCGTATGTGCCGCCGCGCGTCGGTCGCTCAATAGACTAGAGTTCGCGCAAGTGTGCGCCCCATCTTTGTCCGCAAATCGATCCTTTGTAACAAGTTTATTCACTGTGCGTCATAAATGAACTTGTAAAGAAGAGCTCTTAGTGAAATGAATGAGTTTCTGTAGGCGCGCAGATTTGTTCAGAATACACTTAATGTAAACTTGAACCATGTTTGGGAGCATGTGAGGCGTGCCCTAACACCCTTAATACTTGCGTAGTGCATTTGTATAACACTCATACTCATTATCATTTAGCTTTCATATTCTATTTTGTGTAGAGTTTAAACAGGTTTGTTGTCTATTCGCCAATACAGCCTCTTCGAGTTAGATATAAATTGAATAGCGGTACACCTGATTATATAATCGAATCCCGGTTGTCAGTAGTTTTATCTACATACCGTACTCAAATATCCGGGACAATTACGGGCAAGCGGCAGGTGTCGATCAGTTTGTATAGCAAACAATACACGGCGCTTGTAGGACGACGCCGACGGCGACGGGCGATACAACAAGACAAACACGTGACGTACGATACCATTCATTCCCTTCACAACAAAGCACACGTTTACGAGATTGCGATACACACTGCATTGAGATACGACACTATTGCGTAACAATAGTACAAACACATTAATGCAGGGATACGACACATGTCCAAGATATGTTCAGAGGCATGCTTTACCGACGTTATTGCGTGACCAAAATCACTTGTCAAGTTTTAACATAACAATTGCGTATTACCATACAGATAGATAAACGTCCTAAATAAAAAGTTAGACTATGAGTAAGGTTCCTCTCTGCTGTGTCCTTCACTGGCTATCAAACGAATTTGACGTTTGTTTGCTCTTCATGATTTGATTTTATTGGTCGAAAACTACAAGTAGTTTCACAAAGATATTATATTGCAAACTATAAAGTATATTGGTGTTTTCTTTTAGGGTTTAAATATACAGGCGTCGTTGTGTTTGGAATAGTTAGCATTTCTGTTGAATAGCAGATTAAGGCTTCGTTCATGGTACACGCATAGTAATTAGTGGCGAAATGCTAGCATTTACTTAGTAATTATGTATATAACAATGTCGTCGCTGTGGTATTTACGCAATCATAAGCATACTATAGATTAGATTATATAGTTAGAAGCTACGGCATAACCTATATTCTGAATTGTTATAGGTATGCTTTAAGTTATGCTTGAGTAGTACGCTAAAATCCTGGTTTGGAGCCCGGAATTCGTCTGTCGGGATTTGTAGTCTAACCAGAGTACTGACTCCCCGTAACGATATGGATGGATCTTCGCGATAGCATGGGCTGAGGGTTTTTAAACCTTTCGGGCAAATGGACGTTTTATAACTGGCCAACTACAAACCAGACCGTGATGATCGCAGTTAAACATGAGAATCAAAGGACCTATGCGGTCGCCACTTGCCTTGCTAGAGTAATGACGGTGGTTCTACTACTAAGTCAACTGAAAATTATTTTCAACAAGCATAAACATATTTATTTCTTCTTTTAATAGAAAACTCTGGCATTAATCCTGTTTGCGAGGGACTCTACATTACATAGATGTTATCAACGGACACAAGGAACGTCTAGATTAGAAACAAAAAGTTTGGATCACACATAGTGTCGTCTCGCATAGGAATCGAAATCAAAACACAAAACGCACAGGCGCTACAACGGCAACGGTGAACGGCAAGGCGACAGCAACTACGGCTGCTAGGCGGTTTGTTTCTGCAGCATCTTAATGTCACAAAAACAGCGTACTTAGTTACTCACTTTGAGGTAAGTTTTACTTTTTAAACGATTTGTGTCTCGACTATCCAGGTCGTGGAAAACTGGTGAAGGATAAGTTAGAATAGATTTTCTATGCGGTCTTACTCTTGTCGCTAAATGTTATTATGATAAAGTTTAGGTAAATATAAATTTATCTTTGACTTATGCTATTATTGTTGTTAAATATCATTATGTGAAAATGTCTCAAACTGTTTAAGTATTCCTACATTTTATCTTTCAAGACGGGTTTGATGAAGCGTTGTGTGGAGTATATGGCGCTGATTCACCTGAGCATTCACTTGTAACAGAACAGCGAGCTTTCGCAGTTTTCTGTTTTGTCGAACCGAACATTATCACGATCATTCTAGCGAACATTCTAAATTCAAATAGTCCGTAGAATATAGAAAAAATATAGAAATCGCACTACAACAGCAGTTTTACCCAATATGTATAGAGTAAGATACATAAACAAATGACGTTTCTAAATAATAAAATGCAGATTTTAGTTTGAACAGGATTAATAACTTACACAAGTGTCTGTTCCTACGTTCAAATTTATGTATCGATAGCGAGAGTTTATCAACATTCTATTGAAATTAATTCTGAGTAAACCAAATCTAAGGACCTTTTAAACATTATCGATATTCTATCGATATTTATTCTGAGAAAGCCCATTACTAGTCAAGTTAAAATTCTTCCTTCCTTTCTCACAGCGTCACGAAATTTCCGGGAAAAATGAAATTCGAGACTCTTTCGAAATAAGTTTCACTATATTTTTTTCGTCTTTTATGTACATGCGGCGTATCTTTAGATACATGTTTCAAAAATACTTCGAGGTTAGAAACCTCTAAGTATTTTTGAACTACTATTGTTTCTCAAAGTCAATCTCGACGCCCCTCTAACTTTTAGAGTAAAGTGACGAATCTGAAAAAAGATATATACGTCGTTATAAAACCTTTCAACAAAAATTCGTTTGAACGAGATGTAGTCAGCTTTTGAGATATAGCACATGTTCAAAAACCGCATATATAACTTTGTCGTTTATACAAACACGATGGAAAACAAAGCTATGTTTGCTGGCGAAAAAGTGATTGTGATATTAGATTAGGTGAAGATAATGGGTATGTTAAGTGGATACCTCTACTACGGAACCCTTCAAGGACGAGTCCGACTCGCACTTGACTTTTGATATTTTAATAGCCTCACAGATCAATATTGGAGTTCTTTTGTGAGTGTTTTGGTTCATCAAATGACAAGTAGTGGTTGGTTCCTTGTTGTATATGTTCACACAGAGCAGACGCTTGACAAAGTCTGCTGTGTGTGCGAGGCTAATGAAACCCAAGAAGGATAAAGACACCAGAAGTGATCGCATTCTGCGTAAATATTAACACCAAAAAGTTGTACAATGTTCAAGTACTTTGAGATAACTTATAAATTTAATGCAAGAAATATCACCTCAGTCTTCCGTGACTACAACTTTTGTTATGAAATCGAAACGTCGGATAGTAATAAATAATGTAGTTTCTAGGTCATTAGGTTTAAATGTCAAACAAACTATATATTGCGATAAAATCCGTAAACTGTAGTTTAACTAAAATTTTTGAATAATGTTTATTATTTAACTCAAGTCTCAAAAGTCTCGATAATCTCGATAGCAGTCTCAACAAAATCGTCGAGATTCTCGAAATTTTCGAGTCCAGGATTCCCGGAATGAAAGCCCTAGTCTATACCATATGCTGTAATTGGACACTTTATTACAATAATACCTCCCTCAAACACGCCGTTGGGTGAGGGCCTTTGGCAATAAACAAACCGCATTTATTTATCTATCATTATCATCCCATTGCAACAGAATCTGAAAAAAGAAATGTTCTTTCGAAAATTATTATAATTTATAATATGATTAAAATATATATTTGATTTACTTGCTAAAATCACACCAAGATGTCACGGTCGCACTATAACTGCACTCAACGCCAGAGTTCAATAGAGGTCATTGCGGAGCTTCGAGCGATACATCTACACCTTGAAGGGCCTAGCTTTTTTTACTGAGGATCTGTAAAATCATATAAACGAGTTTGTGTATGAAATTTACAAGGGATTTCGAATATATAAAACTTTAAAATTAGCTCCGTCAGGGAAAAATCTAAAACTCTGTTTGTTTATATGGCGTGTGTCACAATTCACAAATACTTTCATAATATAGGTAAAAAATCCTATCTCAAACTTATAGAAGAAGATATTTCCTATAATAATATGTAATTCACAGTTTCGTAAGATATATTGTCACAGGGACGGCATGCTTTGAAAAGTACGCATTTTGTGTCAAGAGACCAAAATCGGTGTTAACGCTCTCATAAGAACCAGAAAACTCAAAAATCATACTTTAATATTCTAAAGTATATAACTACATGTAGCAGATACATACATAGCATAGCAGCATAATACCTAAGTCTGTAAAGTCAAGCCTCGCTTGCACAGTTCACCACTTGGATATGTGACTTCGAGTGGCATTTACATCAGACAGCTACAGAGAAAAGTTGTCTCAGAACAAGAATTATTAGGCCACGTCAGAGGCCTTTGGGCTGTTTGGAAACTCAGACACCAGAATTGGCGATACACTCATACGAAAAAGAAAGATAAAACATACAACGTGGACATCATTCAAAGATTTAACCCAAATAGGAACCACTAACGCGACCTTCAGCTTAACCGTCCGTGTTACTAAGCACTACAATAAAAAGCTATCTTAAAAAAATACAACACCTTATTGAGCTTGCCAATACCACTAGAGAATAACACTTTTACAGGTTTTAGCGCACACCCCAATTGCTGACTGGTCCATTCCAGCGCACCCCAATTGATGACTCTGAAATCATATAAAATCAAATAAAGCAACAGCTGAACATAAAACTCACAAAACGATGAGGTAACCCAACAAAATAAAATAACACCTCGGTAATCAGCCATAGAGTTGACCGTGGGGCCGGGGATCGTAATACATCTGATTTGTTGTGTCCGTTTCGATGGCGCGGCCATGACGTTTTTTTTAAAAAAAAGTGGTGACAAGATTTTGTAAAAATTTGTAAAAGTAGACTCCCAAACCCATAAATTTGTCAAAGCTATGGTTAAAAATTTATAAGGATTTGAACATGGCCGCGCCATTGAAACGCTCCGAACCGAGCGGCCACGGAGATCTTTAAAACTAAGCATTGCGGATTCCTGAAATTTTGGTAAGTAACAGATTGAATTTGTAAAAAATTTATAAAAATATAGAAAAGAATTCTGAGCTTATATTTTAGGAGCTGTAACACTAAATAAGCCATGACCATTGAAACGGTGAAAAATACATTTTCGCCGATATTTCGCTGTAAAAGCAACGCAGACATCTGAAGTTTTTTGTAAAACCCAGATTTGAATTTGTCAAAACCAGTAAAAATAAAACATAAAATCCTAGGTTTATATTTCTGGAGCTATAAGACTAATACGCCATATGGCCGCGCCATTGAAACGGTGTAAAACACGTTTTCGCCGATATGCCACTGAAAAAGCAACGCAAACGTCTGAAGTTTTTTGTAAAACCCAGATTTGAATTTGTCAAAACCAGTAAAAATAAAACAAAATATCCTAGGTTTATATTTCTGGAGCTATAAGAGTTATACGTCATGGCCGCGCCATTGAAACGGTGAAAAACACATTTTCGCCGATACCTCGCTGAAAAAGCAACGCAGACTTCTGAAGATTTTTGTAAAACCTGGACTTGAATTTGTCAAAACTAGTAAAAATGAAACAAAAATCCTAGGTTTATATTTCTGGAGATATAAAGACTAATACGCCATGGCCGCGCCATTGAAACGGTGATAAAATACGTAATCGGCGATATCTCGCTGAAAAAGCATCGCAGAAGTCTGAAGTTTTTTGAAAACCTAGATCTGAATTTGTCAAAACAGGTAAAAATGCACTTAAAAACCCTAAGTTCACATTTCAGGAGCTGTAGATTACGCATTTTTTCACCGTTTCAATGGTGCGGCCATGACGTTTTAGCCTTACAGCTCCTGAAATATGAACCTAGGATGTATTGTTTTATTTTTAGTAGCTTTGACAAATTCAAATCTGGGTTTTACAAAAAACTTCAGACGTTTGCGTTGCTTTTTCAGCGAGATATCGGCGAAAATGTGTTTTTCCCCGTTTCAATGGCGCGGCCATGGCGTATTAGTCTTAAAGCTCCAGAAATATAAACCTAGGATTTTATGTTTTATTTTTACTGGTTTTGACAAATTCAAATCTGGGTTTTACAAAAAACTTCAGACGTCTGCGTTGCTTTTACAGCGAGATATCGGCGAAAATGCGTTTTT
This sequence comes from Euclidia mi, assembly GCA_944739405.2. Lineage (NCBI taxonomy): Eukaryota > Metazoa > Arthropoda > Insecta > Lepidoptera > Erebidae > Euclidia > Euclidia mi. The sequence goes on from OX123197.2 coordinate 17,444,329, forward strand.
CACCGTTTCAATGGCGCGGCCATATACCTATTTTGACAAATTCAAATCTAGGTTTTCAAAAAGCTTCAGACCTCTGCGATGCTTTTTCGGCGAGATATCGCCGATTACGTATTTTATCACCGTTTCAATGGCGCGGCCATGGCGTATTAGACTTTATATCTCCAGAAATATAGATCTAGAATTTTTTTTTATTTTTACTAGTTTTGACAAATTCAAATCCAGGTTTTACAAAAATCTTCAGAAGTCTGCGTTGCTTTTTCAGCGAGATATCGGCGAAAATGTGTTTTTCACCGTTTCAATGGCGCGCCCATGGCGTATTAGTCCTATAGCTCCAGAAATATAAACCAAGGATATTTTGTTTTATTTTTACTGGTTTTGACAAATTCAAATCTGGGTTTTACAAAAACTTCAGACGTCTGCGTTGGTTTTTCAGTGAGATATCGGTGAAAACGTGTTTTTCACCGTTTCAATGGCGCGGCCATATGGCGTACTAGTCTTATAGCTCCAGAAATATAATCCTAGGATTTTATGTTTTATTTTTACTGGTTTTGAGAAATTTAAATCTGGGTTTTACAAAAAACTTCAGACGTCTGCGTTGCTTTTACAGCGAAATATCGGCGAAAATGTGTTTTTCACCGTTTCAATGGCGCGGCTATGGCTTATTTAGTGTTACAGCTCCTAAAATATAAGCTCAGGATTTTTTTCTATAATTTACAATTTTTTTACAAATTCAATCTGTTACTTACCAAAATTTCAGGTCTCTGCAATGCTTAGTTTTAAAGATCTCTGTGGCCGCGCGGTTTGGAGCGTTTCAATGGCGCGGCCACGTTCAAACCCTTATAACTTTTTAACCATAGCTTTGACAAATTTATGGTTTTGGGAGTCTACTTTTACAAATTTTTACAAAATCTTGTTACAATTTTTAAAAAAAAAAACGTCATGGCCCCGCCTTCGAAACGGACACGATTTGTTACCTAACAAGGACAAAACTGCGCTCAACGGGAGCACACATGGCGACAAATCAAACTAATAAATCCCAGTATAATCTGAACCTGATGCAAATGAACAGTTTATATCATGACGGGTCACCTTACACTAAAAGGGTGTAGGTAATTTTGACCTGTTTTCATGTTGGTACTTACGATTTATCGGCGAGCATGGTATCCTGTAGTGAGTACAAGCGCGAACACAGTCATTTTCGAAGTAACTTTAAGTATGCTTTTTAACGAATGTTTTTATAGCGGATAACGTACATTGGAGCTTAAAAACTTGTTGATTCATTGGACATCGTGGCTTGATGTTGACCTAAATTTAAAGCTTAAAACAAACAAGCAAACTAAAAAAGGGACATAGTTTGGATAAACAGACTGTTTTACATAGAATGAATTTGTACCGATCACAGTTTGATATACGTATTAAACGTTTCGGCGAAGCAAACTTCGCCGAAACGTGCCGAAAAGCGGCCTATAGTTTTTAATTTGCATTATAATAAACTAGAGGACGCCAGCAGCTACGCCTGCAATTTTTTTCGTTTTGGGCGATCCCGTGGGAATTTCGGAAAATCCCTTCTTAGTGCACCCCTGCGGTCCCCAAGGAACATACATGCCAAATTTCAGCTTCCTGTGCCCAATAGTTTCGGCTGTAGTGTGTCTGTCAGTCAGTCAGTAACGCAAGGATTTTATATATTAAGATTAGTTACAAAGAGAGTAGTCAAAGAGATCGATTTTATAATATTATCGCGTCCTTTCATAAATATAATGGACCTTCTGTCAACGTAATCGCGGACTCTAATTCGTTGTATAATCTTAAAGCCGGCGGAGCGCGGTTCGCGGTACGAAGTTCTCTGAGAAACAGCCCCCTCCGAACGTCACTTAATAAACTTTTCGACGCCCACTAACCTCCGAGTGGATCGGAATCCACTCGGAGGTTCTATTGAGATTATTTTTAAAGTATTAAATTTGGGCGAAGACGGATTTGGCAGCGGAAATTCCAGTGAATTTTTAAGTCAAAGAGCTTAAATTTTTCTTTTTATTTTCCTTTGCGACCTGGTGTTCCGAACAAAGGCTCGGTGTATTACACGTTAAATGCCTACAGCAAAGGGGTCGCTACCAACGATTTTAATAAAATAAGAATGTGACGCCGCTGCCACAGACAGAACCGCAGGCAACTATTTGTCATATATGATATTATTAAATAACGATTTGGCTACTCATAAGTAGTCGTTCTGCTAACGATAATAGCCACTTATTGAACACAATCAACACGTAGTAACACAACGGGCAGCAACACAATCCCCGTCACTAATTTTAAATGAGTGAAAGGGCCGAAGGGTACCAACTGACACAATATTGTACGTAAAACAATCCGTAACTTAGTTGTGTAGGAATCCTCATAACATACGCACAACAATTTCGTTGAGCGTATATATAAACCGTAATATTTAATTTGGCTGTCTTGCGTACGACATCTTATGTATCTGACGACCGGTTGGCGCAGTGTAAGCGACTGCTACGCCGATGGTCGCGGGTTCGATTCCCGCTCAATTCAAAAATTTGTGTGCATGAACATGGATGTTTGTCTTGGTCTGGGTGTTTCTATGTATAATATGTATGTATTTAAGAAAAAAAAAGTATATATGTATGTTTATCCATTATCTAGTACCCATAACACAAGCTCTGCTTAGCTTGGGACTAGATGGTGATGTGTGTATGTGGTAGAATATTATTATTATTTGTTTCTCTTTCACGCGTACTTTTCTAACATATGATGTTAAAAAAAAATACACGGCCCTTTGGCAGGCGTACACGGAGACATAGGTCCAACGCGCAGAGGCCCCTTGAGAATTTTAATATAGGATGTGGTGGGACACCTACTGAGGAGCCTCCATAACTGCACTATGAAGTACAGCCACGGATTAGCCGCAGCAGGTGTAGGACTATTGCTACTTGTATGGAAACTACTTATTCCGGGCTATTGTGATGGGTGTTCAATGGATTAGTGAATTTGGAAACTATGGATGACAAACGGCGTCTGCCCAATTATTATTATTATTATTCTCTTTATTTTAACATTCTCTCATAAATTATATTTTACATTTTTATGTGATTTAGAAAAAAAACAATATAAAAATATAAAATAAAATTACGGGGCTCACCGGTATCGGGTTCAGGGACCAAGTTACCGGTGGTTAGGGCTCCAGAGAGAGGAACCTCCTGACGATACGAGCCGTGGCCAGCAATACTGCCTTCTGTATAGAGGACTTAATCCAACCGTCTAACGCGAGCCTCTTGAGGTGGTGATCGAGGCTCTTGGCAATGAGACCATTAACTGACACGACTATCGGTACAATGATCGCCGAGTCCACATCCCACATGTCGACAATCTCGTGAGCCAAATCCAAATATTTTATTTGTTTATCTTTCTCGGCTTTCACGAGATTCTCGTCATGGGGAATGGTGACATCGATGATCATTGCAAGGCGCTTAGATCGATCTATCACTACTATATCTGGCTTGTTAGCCACAATAGTTCTATCAGTAATGATAGATCGATCCCAATACATGGTGGCACGACCATTTTCAAGAACTGGGTCGGGCACATACCTGTAGTACGGTATCTCAGAGTCTACAAGATTGTACTTTAAGGCAAGTTGCTGATGGATGATCCTAGCTACTTGGTTGTGCCTGTGCAAATATTCGCCGTTGGCAAGACGAGAACAACCAGATACTATATGTCTGAGAGATTCACCAGGCTGGTGACATGCCCGACATATGTCAACCGTCCCATCCCTCAGGATATACTTCCGGTAGTTATTCGTCATGACAATCGCAAAGACAAAACCTTCTGTTTCGGCGAACAGATCGCCAAAACGTAGCCAGGACACAGAAGCTGGTAAGTCTACATCGGGTCCATGCAGGGCCCGATAAAAACGTCCATGCAGCTCTTTACCTTTCCATACCTCCTTGCGCTCCTCAACACCAAGTACGGCAGGTTTGCGCCAGTTCTCCTTAGCCAGACCCAACGGGGTAAGCCCGTTGTCCACAGTGACCACATCACGGTGGACACCCGCGTCAGTGCTGAGAAAATATTCCCTGAGATTGCACACCTCGCGGTTATGGAGGGTCTTGGCACTTAAGAAGCCGCGACCCCCGCACTTCCGCGGGATGTACAATCTCATTACTGATGACCGCGGGTGATGCATCCGGTATGTAGTCAATAGACAACGGACTTTTCTATCCAAGGCATCAAGTTCTGTTTGAGTCCATCTAAGTATGCCGAAGGAGTACATTAAGACTGGCATGGCCCAACCGTTACAGGCGCGCACCCTGTTACCGCCTGATAAAAAACTATTTAAGATTTTTCTCAGACGGCCAAAGAAGCGCTCCTGCAACGCCTGTTTCATGCCAGCCTCAGCAATACCTAGTGCCTGCGACATACCTAGATATTTGTAGGTTTCGGTTGCAGATAGAGATCTAAGTTGTGTGAAATCTGATAGTTCTATACCATCAGATTCCACAACCCTGCCCTTCTTTACATGCAAGACCGCACATTTATCTACACCGAACTCCATTTTGATAGACTTACTAAAGTTTTCAGTTACCTTTATTAACTCTGTCAACTGGAGGTCAGTGGAGGCAAATAGTTTTAAGTCATCCATGAAAAGAAGGTGAGATATTACTTGACCTCTGCTGTGCAACCGATAGCCTAGCCCCGAATTCTCGAGCAAAGTGCTAAGAGGATTCAGTGCTAGACAAAACCATAAGGGACTCAAACTGTCACCTTGGAAGATTCCTCGTTGGATCTTTATAGGATCGCCGCATCCGAGAGTCCGTCGACATCCTGGATAGCGAAGAACCGTACTCCACTGCCCCATACACGTCTTCAGGAAAGTGCATAGAGTTGGATCCACTTTGTACAACTCTAGCACTCTCAAGAGCCATGTATGTGGCACAGAGTCGTAGGCCTTCTTATAATCTATCCAGCATGTCGCTAGATCCTTTCGGCTACGGCGAACCTGTTGGCTAATGGTCATGTCTATAAGGAGTAGCTCTTTAGTACCACGTGACCCACTTTTACATCCATTTTGAGAACTGGACATGATTTTGTTAGTATATATATGTTTGGCCAGTTTGGTTCTCAAAATGGATGTAAAAAGTTTATAGACCGTCGGTAGGCAGGTTATAGGTCTATAATTTTTTGGATCCGTGGTACTTCCTGTTTTGAAGAGCAGGTGGGTAATGCCAGTTGTTAAAAAAATTGGCATCGTCCCTGATTCTAGAGATGATTGGAATTGGGACGCAAAACGAGCATGTGCACTACGCAGCCACTTCAACCAAAAGTTGTGCAATCCGTCTGGACCTGCCGCTTTCCAGTTTGGTAACGGACGGACTGCACAACTAACATCCGTAGCTGTAATAGCTACGGCATCCATATTTGGGATTGCTGCACATGATCGCTCGACATCCCTAAACCAACCACCCTCCGTGTGGCTAACGGGGGTCGACCAGATGCTACTCCAGAATGTATTTGTAGTTTCATCATCTGGTAGACCTCCATCATGCACACCTAGACCGGGTCGCTCCCAATTTCTATACACCCACCTTTCATCTTTTTGGAATGTGCGATTCTGGGAATATCTGCCTATACGTTTTTTATAACGTTTGATACGATTTGCCCACGCATAAATCTTCTGCTTCAGGAAGTCGATGCGTTCTGTGACCCGCGACGTGTATTCTTGTGGCCTAATACCCGTTCCTGCAAAGGCGCGAGTCACAAAACGCATCACTCTCGGGCGAGTATTGTCCGACCTGAAGCAGATTAGCTTGCCAATGAGTGCCCTAGACTCAGCGATACGACGCTCAATCCTGCACTGCCAAGCCGGCACAGCATTATTTCGGGTAGCCATATCAATGTTCTTTTCTATCTTGACATTGGCTATCCGACATGCCGCTACAGCCGCACAGTACAGAATTGAGTGTGTATCACTGAGATTTTCACTATTGTCTAGGTATGTAGACAATAGTGAATCTAGGGCACACACCAGCGCCAAATTTTTCTTATGCGTGCGCAAACGCGGCACTCGAGGCCTATTTACTAAGGCCTCGTAACGATATTCCCTGATGGCACATTCCAAAGTACTCCTTACATTATCCATGTACTGGGCACTTACTTGTATATCCCCACCATCCACTTCTTCAACACTTTGCGGCCTTAGTGTGTCAACTATCTCTGTCGTTACACGTTCACGCGTGGAAGGAGGAATGGGAGGGTTACCTTGCAAGTCCGAGCGTAGCCTCTCAAGTGCATCGTCATCCAGCAAACGACAGCGCTGGATTGCGCGCACTTGATCCGACAGTCGCTGCGCCGAAACGTTGACGGCCGGTTCCAAGTCCTGAAACAGAGGCAGCATGCGATCACGGTACGCCGTAAGGTTGGTACCACCCTCTGTAGCCACATAATATGCCCGCATGACATTCTCATTCATGGATCTAGTCCACCTCATGCGGTGCACATCACCACCGGTAGCGGGGGCCCTGTTCGAGACCGATGAGCCTCGGGGTCCTAAGCCATTCGGTGGCCGGCCTCTCCCTCGCCGGCGGACAGGTGGTGGCGACGACGGCGGGGAGAAAAACTCGTCGCTAGATGCGCTCAACGCCTCAACACTCACCGGCGATGCTGTTGCTGGTGCCGGCGGTTGTGAGGCGGAGCTGAGTGACGAGTCCGGAGGTGTTAATCGTGCTGCAGCTGCTTTCCTGGCTCTGGTCAACATTTAAATTACATTTCCTTGCCTTTATATTTGTTATTGTTTGTGTTTTTCATTTTGACATATGGTGTCATCTTCAGTATATTTATCTATAATATTATTTCTTAAATTTTATGGCTTTTATAAGTAAATCCGTATATTTTAGGTATTATTATTATTATTATTATTCGTTTGTTTTATTTTCTCAGCTTAAGCTGGTTGAAGTTAAATGCCATTTACGGACTACCGTCAAGTAAATGACACGATTTTAGAGTGTTTTATTATGACTGTAGGGTGTTATCATCATGTTCGTCTATCTGTAAAAACTTCCTAACAAGTCTACAGGTGTTTAATATTGCAGCTTTTTGGAGTTGGATGTATATATTGGGTTTCAGGTCAATGAGTTTCAGGCTATTGTGTATTTGATTCGGGATAACGCCAGTGGTGGACAAAACTATAGGTACAATATAAACTTTTTCTTGTTTCCAGATTCGTAAAACTTCATCCTTCAGGTCTGTATATTTGTGTATTTTTTCAGAAATGGTTTTTTGTATATTGTGAGTGTTTGGTACAGCTATATCTATCAGGTAAGTAATTTTATTTATTTTATCTTGTAGGGTTATATCGGGCCGATTGTAGTGTATGGTTCTATCTGTTAATATCGCGCGGTCATAATACATTTTATGTGTGCTATTTTCTAGGACTGGTTTAGGGCTATATTGATAGTATGGAGTGTGTGTGTCCGGGACAAGTTTATGTTTTAGAGCTAGTTTTTGGTGAATGATGTTTGCTATTTGGTTATGTCTATGAGTGTAATCTGTTTGCGTGAGGTTAGGGCAAGCGCCAGTAATATGCTGTATAGTTTCAGGTTGACTATGACATTTCCTGCACTTGTCGTCTGTTAACGTAGGGTCTTTAATTATATATTTTCTGTGATTTTTAGTGTTGATAATTTGGTCCTGTATTGCTATTATAAAACCTTCAGTTTCTGGGAAGAGATTACCAAGAGTGAGCCATTTATTGGATGCTATTTTGTCTATGTGTGGTTGTTCAAGATCGTGTGGATGACGGCCATGTAATGTTTTCTTCTTCCATTGCTCTATTTTCAAGTTTTCAACGTTAGTCTCAGTATTATCTATTTCAGTTACTTGGGTTAGATTTAATGGTGTGAGGTTAAAATCATTACTAACTATTGCGCAATGGATTTGGCTACTACTTGCTTTATTGTGAAAAAATGATCTGAGTTTTAATATTTGTGTTTGCCATAACGCTAGTATATTGATAAGTCCTCGTCCTCCATGCAGTCTCTTGATTGTCATCCTTTCTATAGCGGATTTTGGGTGTAGACAATTGTGTTTTGTAAGGATAGTTCTTGTAGGTATTTCTAAGTTGTTGATGTCAGTTTTTGTCCACTTTATGATCCCGAATGAGTAAGTTAATATGGGTACAGCGTATGTATTGATTGCCTTTATTAAGCTTTTGGCGGCTAATTGACTTTTACTAATAATGTGAACCCTGCGCTTGTATTCATTGTTTAAAGATATTTTTAATTTACTGTGGTCTAGTCCCTTTAATTGATGGTAGCCTAAGTACTTATATAATTCGTTCGGTTCCATGGCAGTTATGATTTCGTTTTCGTTTACTGTGTAATCACCAGGCCGGATCTTTCCTTTCACTATGTGAGCTATCTTACATTTTTCTATACCAAATTGCATATTAATATCTCTACTGAATTTTGCTGTTGTGTCTATCAATGTTTGCATTTCTTTTTCTGATCTGGCATACAGTTTTATGTCGTCCATATATATTAAGTGGGTTATAGAGCTTACTGTATTCTCATGTTTTAGGCGATATCCGGCCTTGCAACTCCGCAGCATTTGTGAAAGGGGGTTTAAAGCTAAACAAAACCAGAGAGGACTCAAGGAGTCACCTTGATATATACCCTTCTTTATTGCTATTTCCCTACTTGTGATGTTGTTAAGATGCAGTTTTGTTTTCCAAAGTGGCATTATATTTTTGAGAAATTCAATTATTATTATTATTATTATTATTATTATTTAATAACATTTTAATAACTCTGCTTGGAATATGAAAAAAATGGTCGCGCAGAGTGCGGTGCTGTGAGCCCTTTGATCCTCGCTCCTCCGCCCCGCACCTCCTGGCCGTGCAGATGCCCCGTACCGCGTATCTCCGGAGAGGGTCTAGCGATGTCGGTGGATTAGTGTCAGTGTGGACGCCGCGTCTCTCAAGGATTATATGTACTTACAATAATTAACTATGTGTTTTGTGTGCACTAATACGCGTCACGTCTTACGATGTAGTCATACAGAGAAAGGCAAGCGGCCGATGTAGCTTCAAGGCTTTTATACTAAGGATATTACGTCGTCGACCCAAGCTATAAATTTATCTCTACAATGCCAGCGCAGTGTTTAAAGAGTTCTGAGCCCGCTGTAAGTATACTGCCGTCGGCGATTAAAAACCGATCCCTTGGGACAAACAAAGTTTTTTCTACAGTCCCCTGTAGAGTGGAAATATATATCTAGCTTTATTTCTTAAGATTTGAGGAACGTTTGTTATGTTATGCCATGTTCCAAATATTAATGCTTAGTGCAAGTGTTGTAGATTCAATACTTACACGGGCAAGTCTGTGTGTTCAACAACGTATTCTTACTGGTCCAGATGTTCTTTGGTTTCGTTGATCGAATACCTGTAGAGTCTTCCACAGTACAGAGATCATTCCTAGAGCGAGATAGGACGAAAATAATTATTTATGTAGCTCTCTTTAACCACGACGCAGCGAGACGAGATGAAAAAACAAGGATTACAGATCTGTGCCGTTAGATCGGTCTTACATACCAAACGTTTTAGTTTTATGTTCATTGACTTTAAGTACCTTTATAAGATTTCAGTTACAACACAATGTACATTTTTTATGAAATATATTAAATAAAATGAACGAAATGATACAGCTCTGATATTGCTGTAGTAGTTACTGATGGTACATGGCCATTTTAATGGTAGAATGGTAATTCACAATGCACCACATACAGTACTCGCCAAACTTTATGGCCGCTCCGAACCTAGACGCATTGCGCTGCGCAGAACCTAAAATCAGGTATCAGCGGGACGTACGCGGGGCGTGGAGGCAGGGCACGCCCGCGTGCGCTGTCTTCCACCCGCTAGCGTTCTCGCCTACCGCGCGTTAGTGTGAGTGTGCTACATTCGTACACGACTCACATAATCGCTGAGCTCTGACAGTAACGTCGCGTTTAAAATAGTTTCGTAGTGTTATTTATTTATTGTTTCTCGTTGCCATCGTTGTTTTTTGTTGTTATTTGTACTGATATAGTTACCATTGTCATTGATCATGCCATTCATGCCTTGCGGTCGTTTTAATGTTTTACTTCGCCAAACACGGAAAATAGTGTATGACGTATTAACGTTTATGAAGAAGGAAAGAAGTCTAGGCTTAAAGTCCCTTCACCTAACTGAATTTACATTAATCGATTTCAAACTTTCGCGATTTGTATACATCATACAATATTATTTAGCGGGTCTTAGTCGCGATAATTTATTTATTTCAAGGCATAAATACCTCTGTTATTCTCCATCCATCCAGTCCCTCCGCGACCACAACCGTTAAATAATATTGTATGATGAATTTACATTACTCGAATTTGATTGAATATGTAATTAAACAATATAATATAGCAAATCTAACCACGTAACTGAAGATTTTAATTTTCAATAATTACAAATATATTTTCTTGGTTATGACATGCCCACCCGACTGTACCATGCGCAAGTTCGTACCGATGGCTACATTCAGAGCGGCCATAAAGATTGGCGAGTACTGTACTTATTTACATATATGCAGCACGCACACTCCGTATCTGATGTGCTTCCGAGCGTGTAGGTTACCGCATCCACCTGCCTTGCCGCGGTTTCATCGCTATGTAAAACATAGCCATTGTTCATTTGCCGGTGACCAACACCAAAGCCACTCATTTGAATAACAAATAACTAAATAAACTGCCCATAAATGCATTACTGCCAAATGTATTGTATATATTTTATTTTATCTCGCTGGTAAGTATTTAATTCGGATATGTTGTTGATATCTCTTTTGATTTGTAGATGAGTTTTACTTGCTGGCGTGGCAGAAACGCTCAAACTAAGAGCGAACTTATTCAATCAGAGTAACACTTGTAGTAGTAGTACTGCAAGTATACATATGATAATACAGTTACACTGTGATTACTGTAGTGTTTGATTGGGCAAGAAGAAACTCCCAGACTACAAATTGTTGTCCTTCGCCTACTTATCTTTTATATTTTCTCAGACCGGAGCAAGTAAGAAACTTATAACTGACGCTTATTGCACATAGCTGGTAGCAATCTAAATGCTAAACGTTGCTTTTTGTATCAAGCTTACAGAAAAACGATAGATATTTAAAAGAATATCGTTCAATCTTGATCTAAATAAATCTCCTTCAGGTTTTCCAGTCCACAGCTCATTCTTTAAGTGAAAGAAAAGAAACAAAAGTATATTGACAGCACTTTGAAATACGAAAACAGGGTAACCAACAAAAGAATAGTTCAGAATCGCTGCCCTAATTTTAAATTGGTAATCGAAGAGTAGAGTTTAAATAAGTCGACGAAAATGATTTTAATTATTTATTGTATTAATTAATTTAAACGTTACGTTATGCTGGAAAGAAGTAGGCATTGCTACTTTATTACAAACGTTGAGTTTAAAATGTACGTTTAATTTTCCTGTTGATAAAGAGTTTCCAAGTAAAATAAAACATCGCAACCTTTTCAATTCGCCGAAAGGACACGATATTAATTTTTGTCGAGATCCTCAGAAGGAAAAAGGAGCTCTTGATATATGATCAGATTGATCAGCTTTGTTATCCATCTGTTTGACACTCTGTTTGACTCTGTTTTTTATAGAATAGAGATGAAGATTTAATGACGCAAGGAAAACCTACGTTTGCATTTAGAGGATAGATAATTATCGATGGGTGCTATCAACGAGTGAATAATAATTTGCTTTTATCTAAATTGTGCTGCAATTCTTACAATATACGGAACCTGCGATCTAAGTCTAGCTCCTTAATGGATGTTATTGTAGAATCAATAGGCATCACAGTGAAGGTGAAGAAATAAAAGCATTTTTTTAAATAATAAGTTTATTATTAGAAATAGATATTAAGACCTGTATATTTTATAAATTAAAAATACTTTTGTGTCAGTTGGTAAGTAAAGTAGGTAAAACTGTTACCAGGCTTCTTCTCTAGATGACTGAAAATAAATGGTTGTGTATGTGTGTGTAAGTGTGAGGGTGTGTATATTTGTTCGTATAATTAGTCCATAATTTATGTATGTTACGATACTATAATTTGGTCTTTTAGTATCATAATTTCATAATTTTTGTAACCATCTGTACATTTTTCAATTTGTATTTATATCACTAAGCTCGAATATCAAAAGGGAATTATTCCTTTAATTGTATCTTGAAACGTGTCCTGAACAGACATTTTAACAAAATACGTTATGTTTTATCTAAAAATTATTTAACGAATAAACTTTTCATGGTTTATTAGTTTTTTGTGATCGATGTTTGTCGAGATTGTAAAATAACGTCATTAAAAATAATAGCAAAATACACTTGCCATCAAAATAACGTCATTAAAAATAATAACATTCAATATGCATAGCCGGCAAACATGAAGTTATCGCAATATGTAGTTACAACAACTTTAGCGATACTATTCAAAGTTGTACACGAGTCGTATTACTCGACAGTTGGCTGACCTTCGCCAGGTTTCACCGTCCCAGTCCACTAGATTGATTCTATACCAACTATTTGCTATCCTTAACTTCGCAGCGATTAAGCTATAACCGCTTTTGAATAGTGAAAATGTGCAAAATTTCCCAATATATGAAGTACCTATATAGTTTATACAGTGGTGTGGGGTTAGACCGCCGGAGGGAGACGGAGAGACCTTTGGTAAACGAATTCGGTTAATATTTGACGAGGCAAAGTAAATGGGACATGAGTGGCCGTACATTAATGATGTGCCCGCAGCTCGGGCCGGCCATTACCGCGCACACGACGCAGCTGCTGGCGACACGCACACATTCTTGTGCGAAATGTCCCGACGTTTTATCGTCTTGTATTTTCGAGAGTTGTCTCCAGTGTCTTATATTGAGCGGTGAGTAAAGTCCCGCAAGTATCAAAAGGCGGAATTATTGAGGTAGTAAAACTGCACTAACAAACTTCAAATTTAGGAGGGATTACTTTTGACATAAATACAAACAGAATAATAAACACTTCTATAAATTAAGGCAAGTAAAATATATTCTTTATACATACTGATACTCATTTTCCAGTTATTTATTTTGAAACCAAAGTATGAAGGCGATTTTTATGAAATTACGATACTGAAATCTGAAATTATTCAGAGATAAGAAACATAAAAAATTACAAGAGAACAGACTCCTTTGATGAAACAACAAAGTTGCACTAATAGGGTCCATGTGTGTATTTTGCACCTCTTTTTATATGGATGTGCAAGTGGATGGTGAGCGTGTACAGTGCGCTTATAGTGCCTCCACACAGATGGCAGATAAACAGTCTAAACAAACTGTGGAGTCAGTAGCTTAACTACAATAGTAATATGCCGCAGTGTACTTTTACATACTCCTCGGAAGGACAGACTTTTCAACCTCAAAGTCAGAGCTCATAACTCGTGCCACGACTTACCTGCACTATCTTTATTTCAAATATCACGAATCATATTCAACCATTTGTACCGCTTTGTTGAACTTGTAATTTGGTATTTTCTATTTTTTACAAATTATAAAAGAAAAAAATTGAAAATTTCCTGTCATACTGTTATAACCCGAGATAGTTCCGTAATAACGCTAGATCAACATTTCACGTATTCTAGTACATTTCCATTCGATTGTTTCTACTTGGTCAGCATTTTCATTTACTTGTATGATTTCTTTCTTATTGAAAGTCAGTTAGATTCTGTTCTCTCTTCTGCGAAAAGCGGTTCGCTCCCGGAACTCGGAAATCGGTACCAGTATCTGTAAAAGTGTTGCCTTGAGTAATAAAGTCAGTGCAGTTTAAAAATTTGTTTTTTTAAAAAGACAAACAAGGACGGCCTCCTAACAATTTTGGTGTCAGAAGTGGGATCTCGTAAATGGTGTCCGTTGATACCTAGAGATCCGAATCCCAGAGACCCCCAGTTTGCGTGATCAACGGTAAGACAGAACCCAAGGTTGTGCCCGCGTCACACTTCAAGGTCGACGGTAAGACTCTGTGTAGTAGCCAGAGCCCGCACCATACTGGTCACCGTAAAACCAAGATTGGTCGACGGTCAGCCTCCACCGCAACGTGAGAGCCCGCACCATCCGGGTAGCAGCAGATCTAACTCACCAACATCATCATAACGAGTAGAGGACTCGTTATCTCCGAAACACTTCCACCTCACCCAGCATCACCAGCACGTGGACACCGGCACCGCCCTCACCTGTCGTCGAGCACGCGGTCGCCCTGCCGCGCTATCCGAGCGTGTCAGATTCCGTTCCCACGAGTGATGGTTTGTGCAGTGATCGTGTTTTTGTGAGTCTTTTAAATTACTTACCATATTTTCACCGTTTCTACTATTTTTCGTCAACATTACCATTTCCACTGTGTCTACAATTTTGGTGAACTATAACTTTCTACTACGTAACATATTTTTGTGTGTCGTTACTGTATACCATATTTTTGTGTGTCAATTTTATAGCTATATTTTCTATATCTATACAATTGTCCAATGTCACTAAAAACAGAATCTAAGGCAAAACCTGTAATGGCTGAAAAAATTACACTTTCAGTACTTACCTAGTTCATTAAACCTTATAATGGGGACCGGGACTCCCTCCCCGCGTTCCTCACAAACTGTGATAACGCGATGTCGTTATCTACAGCAGATCAACAAAATGTGCTCTGCAAATATATAATATCGCAACTTGAAGGTAAAGCCCAAATGGCTTGTAGTTTAAAATCGTTTTCCACATGGGACGAGATAAAAGCATTTTTAAGATCTACATTCGGCGAGAAAAAGCACGCCACTCATTTATTAGTGGATTTGCAAAATTGTTAGCAAATTAGTAGCGTGTCACAAAATACTCTTTGCGGATCGAGCAAATATTAACGCGAATATTATCAGATATTCACTATAATTGTAAAGATGAAAAGGAACTACCAGGCAGAATAGCTGCTATGGAAGATTTAGCCTTAAATACATTTATGTTAGGGTTAAATAACTCAATAAGTAATGTTGTTAGGTGTAGATATCCCTCGACATTGAACGAGGCGGTCCAGCACGCAATCGAAGAGGAAAAATTATATAATCTATCTAATTCTAAATCTAATCCTAAATTTCAGCGTATCTGCAGCACGTGTAATAAACCTGGGCATAATGCTTCAGAGTGCTATAGGAATAAAAAACCTTCTAATTCAAATCGTAATAACTATCAAAAATCTTTCCATATTCCTTCTAATAACTATCCTAATAATAACTATCCTAATATTAACTATCCTAATAATATACGGTGTAGTTACTGTAAAAATATAGGTCACACGATAGACCAATGTCGCAAACGCCAGTACAATATGCAACGCCGTGAGAACGCGAACCAGGCGCAACATGATCAACCGCCGCGCGATTACAACGGTCGCGCAGTTAAATTCTGCGAAACCGACGAGTCCGGGTTCGATTCCCGCTACGAAAATTTAAACTAAATAAGATTTCGGTGTCGTGTCCCCCGAAATTGACTAGCGTAAAGGACACGAAACCCTTTTATCCTAAATCTTTTACTAAACCTACATCTCAGTTAAATCAAATGAGTCATACTAAATTATTTACTAAATATACATCTCAGTTAAATCAACTGAGTCCTTCCAAATCTTATACTAAATCTTTACCTCAGTTAAATCAACTGAGTCATACTAAATCTTTTACCAAATCTACATCTCAGTCAAAGCAACTAAGTCATATTAAATCGTTTACTAAATCTACATCTCAGTTAAATCAACTGAGTCATACTAAATCGTTTACTATATCTACATCTCAGTTAAATCAACTGAGTCCTTCCAAATCTTATACTAAATCTACATCTCAGTCAAATCAACTGAGTCATACTAAATCTTTTACCAAATCTACATCTCAGTTGAATCAACTGAGTCCTACTAAGCCTACATCTCAGGTAAACCTGAGTCATTCTTAATCTTATAACTATACTAACTCTAAGAAGAACTACTAATACTCACCAAAATAATACTTACCAAAATGATGCTAACCTGAAAAATAAATCAGGCATCCCAATCTCTAACTCTAATCCTATACCTGCTAAATCTTGTGATGTTATTAAATCTACTCCAATTTATGAAACTAGTATAAAAATCAAGAAAATATCCTTACCATAATTATGTTTATTTAGTTTCTAGTTATTCCAAGGAGCCTTTAAAGATGCTTATCGACACAGGTGCCTCTATTAGCCTCGTGAAACAGGCAGTACTATGTAAATCACCCGACTTGTCTCACGAAGTCGTGAAATTAAAAGGAATTAATAGTGTAGAAAGTTGTTCTCAAACATTGGGCACATCTCAAATGAATTTTACTATATCTAATGATCAATTCAGTTACAAATTTCATATGATCAATGAGCAAGTCAGTCTCGAGTATGACGGTTTACTCGGTAGCGATTTTCTTGGATTTAAAACTAACATTAACTACGATTCTAAATCATTAAATATTTGTGGTCATATCTTACCTATAAACTACATTCAACCAACTTACATTATTCCCGCGCGATCCGAAGCAGTAATCGAATGCGCGACATCTAATTACAATCCTGAACTTTATTCTCATAACGAAGCCCTTGTTCTAGATCATACCGTATGTAGTGGTGTTTATGTCGCAAATTGCATTGTCTCAATCAAGTCGAATAAAAGAATTAATATTACAATTTTAAACACGACCGACTCTGACGTCGAGATCAAAGATTATTACGCAGAGTTGACACCTCTCGAAAAAAACGATCTGAACTCTGAATCATGCCTAAATACTTATTCCATTTCTACTTCCAAATCTGATCGTGTTCAAAAGGTTTTAGACCTTATTCGTTGCTCTCATTTAAATTCGGAGGAGCAAAAAGCTTTATTAGAGTGTTGTTCTGAATACACTGATATTTTCCACATGGAATGCGAGCCCTTATCTTTTACTAATGCCGTTGAGCATTCAATAAACTCTGGTGATACGCCGCCTATCCACGTTAAATCATATCGCTTCCCCGAATGCCACAAGGAGGAAGTTGATTCCCAAATCCGAAAAATGTTAGACCAAAACATTATTCGCCCTTCTATTTCACCATGGAGTGCCCCTGTATGGATGGTCCCCAAAAAAATGGACGCGTCTGGCAAAAAGAAATGGAGAATCGTAATTGATTACCGCCGTCTTAACGATGCGACGGTCTCCGAAAGTTATCCACTGCCTCTGATCACTGACATCTTAGACCAATTGGGTCATTCCAAATATTTTAGTACATACTTTAGACCTATCTAGCGGTTTTCATCAAATTAAAATGAGTTCCAAGGACGCGCCGAAAACAGGATTCACCGTTAATACCAATTCTAGCACTTCCGGGCATTACGAATTTACTAGGATGCCATTTGGCTTGAAAAAGCTCCCACAACATTCCAAAGGCTTATGAATACGGCTCTTTCGGGACTTCAAGGTCTCCATGCATACACTTGGATGACTGTATTATTTACTCGGAAGACTTGATTGACCATATTAAGAAACTTAAATTAGTTTTTGACAGAATGCGAACATTTAATCTTAAATTACAGCCAGATAAGTGCGAGTTTTTACGTAGCGAGGTTGCTTATCTTGGCCACATTATCACCGACAAAGGTGTATCGCCGAACCCTGATAAGGTCAAGGCCGTCAGCGAATTGCCAACCCCTACTAATGCCAAACAAATAAAATATTTTCTAGGCCTTGTTGGCTATTATAGGCGATTTATTGAAAACTTTTTGAAGTTAACCAAGCCTCTTACATCCTTATTGAAAAAGGACGTCTCTTTCAATTGGACTGTTGATCAGGAAAAAGCTTTCCAAATCTTAAAAAATAAACTTACCACGGCTCCTTTATTACAGTACCCCGATTTCAGTGCTCCGTTTATAATTACAACGGATGCCTCAAACTACGCCGTAGGCGCTGTGTTGTCCCAAGGCGATATAGGCAAGGATAAACCCATAGCCTACGCCTCTAGAACGCTTCACAAAGCCGAAGGTAATTATTCGACAACGGAGAAAGAACTCCTTGACATTTTGCAGTGAAAACCTTCCGCCCTTATATATTTGGTCGCAAATTTAAGATCGTTACAGATCATCGACCTTTAGTTTGGCTCTTTAGTAATAAAGATCCAGGCAGTCGACTCATTTGATGGCACTTAAAGCTTGAGGAGTACGACTACGAAATTGTATACAAGCAAGGTCGTCTTAATTCAAACGCAGATGCGTTATCTCGACATCCAGTAAATGTCATTGACTCAAATCGTCTTAATAATTCTACTTATGAAAAATATTTTAAGAATCAATTTACGAATAAGCTACCTACTTCTAACACTGTTTTTGAAGAACATAGCCAAGCCCTACATTTATGTAAAATAAAATCAATCGCTTGTCCAGTCTCTTTAGACTTTGATTACTCTATGCCTCACTGCGAAGAAATACTATCGCAGCTCGAGAATTCTGCTGAATTGCTAAGTACGGAACGCGAGCCGTTCACTGTCCATAAGGTTATTAATAAACACAAGACATATTATTTTCTATATTCTAAAGTACATCATTATGAAGAAACAAAATACAAAGATATTTACAATTTATTAATTAAATTAAGAGATATGCTCTTATTAGATAACATAACTGATCTTGCTATATCTGATTTTACAGATCTTTTTTCTAAAATTGTATATACTAAATAATATAACATGATATCTTACGTTTTTCATAACACAAATATTAAAGTACATATCTATAAAAATCAATTAATTTACCTAACTCCTGCCAAGGTCCCTACAATTTTGAAGGAAAATCACGACTCTACCATTGCTGGTCATCCAGGTGCGCGCCGCATGTACAATCGAATCAAGGCCGCATATTACTGGAAAGGCATGCGTGCCGATATTGAACGGTATGTCAAACAGTGTAAGTTGTGCCAAATAAATAAGCCATTAAGGCATTCAAATAAAGCTCCTATGGAGATAACTTCTACATCTACTAAAACATTTGAACGTTTAGCTCTAGACATCGTTGGTCCACTACCCGATGCTGTTTTCCAAAATTTTAAGTACATCTTAACTCTACAAGATGACTTAACTAAATTTTCAAGTGCTTATCCTATGGTTACCGCTACAAGTGAGGAGATAGCTCGAAATCTCGTACACTTTATGTCGTTGTTTGGGTTTCCTAAAACTATTTTAACCGACCTTGGTACATGCTTTACTTCAGATCTATTTAAACAACTTACCGAAATCCTTAAGATAAAATCTCTTTTTACTACTCCTTACCATCCGCAAACGAATGGTGCATTAGAAAGGTCACATACTACTCTTAAGGAGTACTTAAAGTCCATCGTTAATGATAATCAAAATGATTGGCATTGTTACCTATTTACTGCGATATTAGCCTATAATACTACCCCTCACTGTACAACTGAATTTACCCCTTACGAACTTTTATATGGTTACAAACCTACTATTCCTAATTCTTTATATGATACTTCTAACAGTTCTACCTATAATGAATACATTCGCGCACTGCAATATCGAATGCGGCTTAGCCGAGAGAAAGCTATACAAAATATTATAAATAGTAAAGAACGGTCAAAGCAATACTATGATTCTAAATCACGCGATGTTACTTATAAAACCGGCGATATGGTGTATCTTAAACATCATCACAGACTAAGAAAAGCACTGTCCCCTGTTTGGAAAGGCCCCTACAAGATAATTAAAGTACATAATAAACATAACGTAACGTTACAGGTGGGCCGCAAGCATATCAAATATCATACAAATGAAATCAAACCCGCTGTATCTTAAAGATAGTTCATCTTATTTTCAGAGCCTTGTGCTACGGCTGCCACGCCGAATCGAAGATAACTCCGATAACTCATAGTCCCGGCATCTACTTCGAACCTGTTACTAATATTCGTTTCTATTATGACTACTGGAATGTCGTAACTCATATTGATATTGTATCACTAGAACCCTACTTAACTAATATCGAATCATTATTACGTAAAACTCAAAATATCTGCAGTAAGATACAATCACAAGATATTATGCAATGTAAAGATTATTCTAGCCCTATTAAAATACTAATTCAGTCTAACCTTCTTAAAGTACAATCGTTATCTCATTTAACTATAAATCAAACACCGACCAAGGTCAAGAGGTCTTTAGAATTCGGTGGTGAAATTTTAAAATTCTTTTTCGGTACATTAGATGCTTACGACGCCAGAAAATACGACGCTGCCATCGAATCTTGCCAAAAGAGTGAGTCCGAACTATATCGCACCATGAAAGATAATATACATATTGTTAAGTCTACAATTAATAATTTTAATTCTACTATATATAAACTAAATCAAAACGAGATTAAGTTAAACTCTCAAATAGACGTTATGAACGAAATCTTATCTCAAGTTACTACATACATACATACATACATAGACTCACGCCTGTTTCCCGGAGGGGTAGGCAGAGACTACAGAACGCCATTTGCAACGATCCTGACATACCTCACTTGCTTCACTCACTCCCATCAAGTTTCTCATGCATGCTCTTCTGTTAAGGGTACTTCTGACTTGTCCTTTTTTCAGGCTGTCTCCAATCTGGTCAGAGAACGTCCGCCTAGGTCATCCCCTTTGTCCTGTTCCATTCACACTTGCCTTATATATCTTCTTTGTCAGTCTATCGTCATCCATCCTCTCCATGTGCCCAAACCATCTTAACATGCCTTTCTCAATGCTTGTCACTACATCTTCTTTTACCCCACACCACTCTCGCATCACACAATTCTTTACTCTGTCGGTCAAAGACACACCACACATACTTCTCAGTGCTCTCATTTCTACAGCATTTATTTTACTTTCAAATCTCTTCTGCCATACCCAACTTTCACTACCATACAAACGTGCAAGTTACTAAGACGGATAATTTGTTATACAATATTTCGCGTGTAAATAGTTTATTAAATATAATAGAAAGCTCTTTGCTTACTATTTCTAATCTATTAGATACTACTTTAAACTCTATTTTATTTTCTAAGGTAAATGTTCTACACCCTAGTATTATAAGTCCTATTAGCCTTTACGACGAACTACGCCAACAAAGTGGTTATATTAATAAGAGGCTAGATTTCCCAGTACAATTAAATATTAATAATATTCAGTCTATTATAGATGTTTCGCAATTAAGCTCTTATTACTATAATAATAAAATCGTTTTTGTGTTGCGAATTCCACTAATAAGTGACGACAAGTTCGTTATCTATAAGAATATACCTTTACTGACTCCCCATAACGGATCTAATATCAAAACATTCGCGCTCATTCAACCTTCCAATGCCTATACTGCTTTAAGTGACGATAGAATGCACTATACTATGTTTGATAACCTAGATAAGTGTAAAGTAATTAATAACCAATATTCTATTTGCGAAATGCAAACAATATATTCGTGTATACTAAATCCTAATTGTGAATCTAGATTACTAACGGAAGTGACCTTGTCACTACCCACTGAGTGTAACGCTAAATTATTATTTGGCGATATTGATATTTGGCAAAAGTTGCGAAATAATGAATGGATTTTTGTCCAATCCAATATTATTAAATTAACTATAAAATGTGAAAAAGACATTGTCGATTATTCTATTGTTGGCACTGGTTCTGTAAAGTTAACCGAAAATTGTGTTGGTTACTCTTAAACTATTTAGTTAACTCCTACTAGTGTTAAAATCTTTTCAAATTAAATCACCTTTAGATACAACTTTTTATATTACATTAGATGATTGTTGTGATACAAGAAAAGTCAATAAAACTTTGCCCTATTTGTCGCCTATATCTTTAAGTAAAATTAACCTAGATTCATTAAAATACGCATCTCATCAGACGGATGATTTGGAAAATGAGATCAATAATTTGTCAAATCAATCTCATTTTATTAAATACGGAACCTATTACTCTACCTTTACTTATATTTTAATTGTGTCGTTATTTCTATTTTATAAGCTATATAATTGTTTTAAAAATCGTAATCACGGTTCCGGATGCCGTATACAAATTTATAACCAATGTCATAATAAGAAATCAGTTAAACATAAGTCAAAAGTTTCCAATTCCATAGAGATGTCTGATATTTCTACGTCGTCAGAAGATGAGAAGAAATCTGTTTAATCTTTATCAGCTTTACAGCATCATAGCTCTTATGACGCTATTCGTAAGGTTGACTTTTTCAATTCTAGTAAACGAAACTTAAACTTTTAAGCTACGTTGGACTGTCTTCTATTTTACTATGCTAGATATAAGTCGTTAAAATTATATAAATTTACTATGTTGGTTATCTTAAATAATAATAAGATAAAGTATAGACAGTTACCTAAAGCTGAAATTGTCTAATGTTATTTTGTTTATGAATCTAATATACTTACTTCATATTGTACTATTGCTATTTTCTATATCTTAAAACTAGATTCTAATTTAATTTTGATGTAAACCGATTTCCAAACTTCCAATCGATTTCCATATTTTCTATTTTCTTTAATTCCGCTTCATCTTAAAATTGATAGAGCTTCATCTTAAGGGGGGAGATGTTATAACCCGAGATAGTTCCTTAATAACGCTAGATCAGCATTTCACGTATTCTAGTACATTTCCATTCGATTGTTTCTACTTGGTCAGCATTTTCATTTACTTGTATGATTTCTTTCTTATTGAAAGTCAGTTAGATTCTGTCCGTCGCGAAAAGCCGTTCGCTCCCGGAACTCGGAAATCGGTACCAGTATCTGTAAAAGTGTGGCCTTGAGTAATAAAGTCAGTGCAGTTTAAAAAATTGTTTTTTTAAAAAGACAAACAGGGACGGCCTCCTAACAATACGAACTACAAACTTAAATTGCAAAGTCTAAGAAACATCACAAAAGAAGCAACTAACTATAGAGCCCATATGATTATTTGTTTTGATTTGAAAACACAGTAGTTTATGCCTACTTGTTTTCTTATTGTCCTCTTGAAATACAGCGTTGAGTGTATTAACAGGACATCGATTATGCCTATCTATTATTAATAAAGTTATTTTGCTCAAATTCTTGACAGGACGATAAATGCAGTTTCTTAAATATAAATAAGTCTAATGTTTCCGTCGTGTAACAGCAGTATAAAAAAATACGTGGTCTATTAATATGTGAAGGGTAACTACATGAATAATAATTTATTGAATGTGAACATGAATTATTATTTATTATGGCCACTGGCCACAACCACTAACGCCGCCACAAGAAGCTAGACGCAGCTACAAAAGTAGCTGAAGCGCGCAGCAGCCACTTGTGATCGGTGGTCGCCACTTGCGGTCGGTGGCTGCTACTTTTTTAACCCTTGCATTCAGAATCATGGACTCGGACGAAGAATGTTTAATATTTTCAACAACAAACTACGTGCGTGCGTTGGCTCCAACTTTAACAGGTTTACTAAGGAAGGAACTCTCTCCCTTCCTTGGTGGGGAATCGCGCAAGTGGCGTGTAGCGACGTTTCGTGTCGGCGTTTAGTGGCCGGTGCAGGCCACAAGAAGCGCGCAACGACGATTGTAGCGTGTGGTGGCCACCGGCTTCAACCGTGTGCGGCGAGTCCATATAAAATGTATGAAAACTACAGGAAATATGCCGGTGGCAGCGTTTTGTGGTTGTGGCCGGTGGCCCGTGTGCAGCGACACTAATATACCATCTACGTAGCCTGAGCTACGTCGTAGCTCGGCTCTACGGGTGGCTACGTCGTAGCAAGAAATTCATCCAGGTCGTGAGTAGTGTTACCTGGGGCAGCGTCGCGTCGTACTGTGATTTATTTACTGCCTCCGGCTCCAGGGAGCGCTCACAGCATGCTGGTTATATTAGAAACACCTTGCTTGGAAACAAGCACAATAGTGCACTGTGCTACATATTGAAAGGAAAATTTAAAACTTTTAAATTTATCACTTATATTGTACATTAAGAGTAGATTTAAAATGAATCTTAAATCAAAAATACTGAGTTATAAAACTGAGAAAAAGAAGTGAGCATAAGTGCACGAATGCTTATATTTTAGTAACTGCCAATTCGCAATTTATACATTGAAATTTCATGTGTAAGGCTTTAGGGATACTAAGCGCCGGCTAACATTAAGTATTTAGCATGTATTTAATAATAAATTGTTGCCCAAAGAAAATAGAGACTCTATGTTCTGTGTTGTTGCCCGTGTGTTGCCTGAACAAACTGCTTATGTAAAATATTTGGCAGTTTGTGAGCATCGTTTTCACCTTCAGCTTCTGACACACCAGTTAGGCTATAGCTTCGTCAAAAGCAGTTAGGTACTTTTCGAAAATTTTGCCGAATTTGAGGTTCAATTCAGATCCGTCATGTAATATTATTCGACGACCGGTTGGCGCAGCGGGAGTGCAAGCGACTGCTACGCCGAAGGTCGCGGGTTCGATTCCCGCTCAAGTCAAACATTTGTGTGCATGAACATGGATGTTTGTCTTGGTCTGGGTGTTTCTATGTATAGTATGTATGTATTTACAAAAAAAATGTATGTATGTTTATCCATTATCTAGTACCCATAACACAAGCTCTGCTTAGTTTGGGACTAGATGGTGATGTGTGTAACTGGTAAAAAAAAAATATGATTACGATATGTTAAATTGTTTTCTTTATTATCCAGGTTGGTATATGCACTAGGTATATGCACTTCTAAAAACTTACTTCTTTAGGTATCTTGAAATCACAGACAGACACTTTAACTTAATTTATACTGTATACATTTATGTAGATATAGATAATATCCAGACGTTCCAAATAGCTAGCCTAACTAAAAATTCTAAGAATAATATCATGCTCACGGAGAAATAAACTAAAACATTTTATACTGACTCAGCTCCGGCGCTAGTCGCCGCGACTACCACTCGACGTCCGTGGCGTGCGCCGTACTAATTCATACATTTGTTTTGGTCGCGCGACTGGTCGCACTCGCCGCAGCACCGCTTGGTGCAATTCGCCAGTCGCGTCACCCGTCGCCGCTGTCACGCACAGCATGTTAAGAACTTTTCTATACATTTGATTCAGTCGCAAGTCACGTCGCCGGTCGCGTCGCGCGAATTTTCGCTGCAGCGAATTGTCCGTGGCCAGGCCGTTAGTTGAGAAAATGGCTGATGTTAGTAAGGTAATTGCAGTAATAATAGCAGATAATTTGTGGAAATATTAGGAGATGATTGGGTGATTGCCACACCTGTATAATAGGGAGCTGACACTTATAGTGCAGTCATTTAAGCGACCGCATCGCATTACTGTGCTCTAAGCGCTTGATAGACGAAAATTTGATTAGAGATATTTAGTTGCTTAAATTGTGTCTTGTCATTATTTAATCAATCATTGCAGTGCGTCAGTCAATAGTTTGCGACACTCTGGAATGAATCGAAGTCTGTTTAAAAACCATACGAAAGGTACGAGGGTCAAACTGAAAGTTCTTAGAACTGGCCACTTATAAACAATATAATAAAAAAAATATTCTAAAATTTGAAACTAGAACTCTTTGCCAATATTACTGAATATATATTTCATTCATTTGTCATTTGTTTTACGATTTGGCGGCAAATTGACACATGTTGACGTGACACAGACAATTGTCTGTGTCACGTCAACATGAATTTAACACGAGAAAATTTTCGTGCAATGATTTTTTATGACTTTCGATGTCATTTAAGTCAACAAGAAAGTTATGATAGACTACGATTGGCCTTTCACGATGAAGCCCCATCTCGTGCGACTGTTTACAACTGGTTTAATGAGTTTAAACGTGGTCGCACTAATCTCACTGATGATGTACGTGAGGGACGGCCTTCTACGGCGACGACTGAAAATAACATCTGTGTTGTGCGGCGTATGATAGAGACTGACAAAAGAGTGACCTATCAGCAGATTCGGACAAGCTTAGACATCGGTATGAGTCAAGTGCACAAAATCCTCCACGAACATTTAGCGGTCAGGAAGCTTTGCGCCCGGTGGATACCTCATAATTTGACTAAGGCTCAAAAACTCCATCGTGTGGATTGGTGCCGTAAAATGATTGAAAGATTTAACGGAGGTGACTCAAATGCTGTGTTCGACATATTAACAGGTGACGAAAGCTGGATTTACTGTTATGATCCTGAAACCAAAAGACAATCTGCTCAGTGGGTGTTTCCTTTCGAGGAGTTGCCAACTAAAGTGAAGAGAGATCGAAGTGCGGGAAAAAAAATGGTGGCCTCGTTCTTTGGAAGGATAGGTCATTTCGCAACAATTGTGTTAGAGGATCAAAACACAGTTTCTGCAGAATGGTACACTACCAATTGTTTGCCACTTGTCTTGGAAAAAGTTCGAGAGAAACGACCTCGCAGTAGGATCCTCCTTCACCACGACAACGCCTCGTCGCACACCGCCAAGCGAACGATCGACTATTTGGCGACATCAAACGTTGAATTACTGGGTCACCCGCCGTATAGCCCCGACCTCGCGCCTTGTGATTTTTATTTATTTCCAAAAATTAAAGAAAAACTTAAAGGAAAGCGGTTTATGAATGCTGAAGAAGCGGTGGCTGCGTATCGCGATGCCATTGAAGAGACCCCTAAGGACGAGTGGGCAAAGTGCTTTTCCCAGTGGTTCCATCGCATGCAGCGGTGTATTGACGTCAATGGACAATATTTTGAAAAGATATAATAAAACTAATAACTGGCTAATGTAATCAGTTTTTGATTTTCTAAGAACTTTCAGTTTGACCCTCGTAATAGGATTATATAATAGGAGAATTTTGGACGATATTCCGGCAGATGACCGTTTTGAGCTCAATATAAACCATTGATGTTGAGTGTCAGCCGGCTGCAATGATTAAAAAATAACTTTTAAAGCTTTACGTTGTGTTATGAGCAGTCAAAGTACCAATCATGGGCCACATCAGGATGTTTGGTATTCTCGTATGTTGAGGTGTAGAGCTTAACTTTAAAAATTAATCAATATGTATTATCATTGATTTTATTAGCAGTTATGTTTTACAGATTTTCTTAGTCGTAAGCAGACAGCGGATGGATGCAGGTGGCTCAGAACCGGTCTGTGTGGAGAGGTTTGGGGGAGGCCTATGTCCAGCAGTGGACGTCTTTCGGCTGATATGATGATGATGATGAAGCAGACAGTGTATTAAATAATTTAATTTTAGCAATACAGGCGACTTTTATTCATTTTACTAAGTACAAATTTGATAACAAGATCACAAACAAAAAATCACATTTCACTCTACTTATACTCTAGGTTGGCACATTATCTCTAGGCGGTTCGCTGTCCATTATCTTCCAGTTAAATATTTGAGTCACGGGGTCGTTACCGTAACATTCAGAGGCACGTCCTGCTACTATCATCTAATATTTAGCCTCAGACCGCACACCCGCTCACTTGTGCGCATCCCACTACTTATTTTATTATACATGGTATGATTTATAATATGTATGTTATGAGAGTTGAGTAGCCATTAAGATTCTTGGCCTGGATTCTATAACGCCCTGGCCAAAGGTACGACGGACCAGTAAAACCACCGGATGCGTAAGCAGCGAATCCGGAGAATTTACAGGCTTCGTAGATTTCAACGAACTTTCCTTTACCTTGGCTTTACAACCGATGATATATCTGCATAATTAGCAAGAATGTGAGACAGTGCCATATAGAAAAGTCCAACAAAATATACGGGAGTATGAATCGCCTAAATAAAATAAAACTGTGCATTGAAATATATAATAACGCTTGTAAACGAAACTCACTGCACTGGTGGTGCAGTGCCCACCCTAGTGACAAGTAATGTACGAAAGCTCTAGTTGACGCTAAATAAAATAGAGCACATTGAATATTCTAATGACACCTAAGAAATTAAAATGCTTTACTCCATTGACTTTACACGTAAAGATGTCCAGACTTAATCTATAGTCACATGTGCTTCATTTAAATTAATGGAGTATATGATTATATGCCAAGCTGTTGTAGGGCCGTCTTAATTTTAATAGCTTTTAATAGCATTGTTTCTTGGCAATGTTTAACATATATGAATGATCATTATAATAATTTTATGTTCAAGTTAACCATCGTATTATACCTACGCAGTTTGAGCTTTGTTAGGAAAGCTAGCACTATATCATGTCAGGCTAGAGACGTCAACTGCTGGACATAGTCCTCCCCCAAGGTTCTCCACACAGACCGATTTTGAGCCACCCGCATCCAACCGCTTCCCGCGATCTTAACCAGATCGTCGTTCTATCTTGCGGGAGACCGACCCCTGCTGCGTCATCCGGTACGTGGTTGACACTCCAGAACCCGCCTGCCCCAACGGCCATCGGTTCTTTGAGCTATGTGCCCTGCCCATTGCCTCTTCAGCCTGGTTATTGGGAGAGATATATCGGTGATTTTGGTTCTTTTGAGGATCTCCTCATTTCTGATTCGATCTCGCAGGGAAACTCCAAGCATAGCTCTTTCCTCTGAGTGACCCAGAGCTTTTCGATAAGGTTCATAGTTAGCGACCACGTCTCAGCGCCGTAGATCATCACTGGCAACACACACTGGTCATAGACTTTCGTTTTGAGACACTGCGGGATATTGGACGGGAAGATATGCCGTAACTTCCCGAACGCCACCCAACCGAGTTGGATTTGACGACATTTGAATTTGAAGTTGTCGACAAGTACGTTTACCTGGGACAAATTATCCAATTGGGTATGATCAAAATTATACCCAATTGGATCATTTGTCCCAGGTAAACGAACTTGTCGACAACTTCAAGTGTTGAGTTCACAACCTGAATAGGAGCAGGTACGACATGGACGGTACACATGATTTTCGTCTTGTCCATGTTCATCTTAAGACCTACTTGTTAAGAAACTCTACAGAGGCCATCAAGCATTGTGCTTAGGTCTTCCATGGCCACCACATACCACTATACATCCTTATAATAATGTCACGGTTCAAGATACCTATATAATTATTGTTATTGAAGGTGAATTTATTTGCAAAGAAAGTTAAACAATTACTAGGTGACTACATACACATAAAATAAAACAATTATTTATATACTTAAGTACCTAATAAATAAAAACCAGTACATAAAAAAGGCAAAGAAAATTTTAAAGGGCGTTATGGAAATCCTCCACATCGACAGGCCAGCCTTCTGGTCACGCGAGGCGTCAACCAATCTCTTTGAGAGATCTCTAAAAAGCACTTGGACGCCATGGTCCCAACATTTCGACTCCAAACGGCTCAAATACATAATCCCGGCAGCCGGCCGGGCGACGGCGGCGCGGGCGTTCGCGGGTGCGGCGAGGGGCGCGGGCGTGGCGTGGTTAGCGCGGCGCGGCGACGTAGGCGGCGAGCGAGCGACGGCACTGTACGCGGTACCCGGTATCACTTTGGCACTATTGTCTAAGTCTAGGTTCGTAACAGTAACAGTATGCACTGTACTTACGTTTTCGGCGTCTCGGGATGAGCGCGAGGCGCGGCGTCGCTTCGCCTCGTCGCCGTCGGTGTCCTCCTCGGGGCTGCGCTGGCGGCGAGCGGCCGCCGGGCGAGCGGGCGGCTGTGCGGGGTCAACGTCCATGTCGACAAGCGCCGACGTGTAGCTGGCGCGATTCATGTGGGCGGCGGCGCACATAGTGTGACGGCGACGCTTAATATCTACTAAAGTTATAAGTAACTCATCAGCCATTTTGTACTATACGCTGCAATACACGTCCACACCAAACGCACAACAAAAACTACCCACAGATCACTACTTACCTGGCTGTGTGAACCGTACTACTCTGCCCCCCCCCCCCGCTCCGCAACAACGTTCGCCGCGTCGTGTCTTACGCAGACAAGATTTTTTTCGTGCACTTGGACTTTTCTGATAGGAATGATCCAATAGAAGTTCGGAGTCAGGAAGTTGGCGGTGTCACACCCCCGTGCCTCGAAAAGCACGTTAAGCCGTTGGTCCTGCTCCCAATCTCTCTCCGGTAGTGTCGCATGTAGCGTCTCTCGGACTATGAGAGTGAGGGAATAGAGAGTGCACTTGTGTATGCGCACACACTTGTGCACAATAATATGTCCCGCGCAGTTGACAAGTCTCATATTTAGACTAGCCGTCGTGGCCGGAATCGGTCGGGAGGACATTATTATAATTTTAACGCCTGTTTATTCTACTGTGACATGCGAAGGCCGAAGGGGCACAGTTCACAGCATAAAAATAATTATTATGTTTCTTTCCTTTAAATCCTAAGCTAGACGCTTCTGTACAATATTACGCATGCTATTAGAAGATAAATTAAATGTTAAAATAATATAAGGCGTTTGATATTTGAGGGTTGTTTTGCGTATACTTATATAATATCATAAATATATATTATGATTTAATATTCGTTTTTATTCGACGTTTACATCTAACCTTTTCCTAAAATATTGCTGATACTCTGAATATCTTTGCAAGCAGAGCTTAGACTTAAATTAATGATCAGATCCCCAGACAAGTACAGACAGTGCCAGTCTACTAATTCTCGTGTGAATAAATAAATTGGAGCTTTGTAAAAGATAGTCTATCTTTATCTTATTATAACTATATTATTCCTCTATCCTCTATTTACTATGCACTTTGAAAAAAGTCAGTAAGTCTGTTTACGTACTACATGAGCTGGCTCAAATATCAAGATTAAAAATGTAATAAGTTATCCGTATACACTACATAACGTTGCATTGACCAAGGTTACCTCTGTGCGAGACCTTGGAGTACAGTTAGATTCTAAGCTTTGCCTAGACCTGCACATTAATAGTTAACAAAGCATACGGATAGATAGATGAACGGATTCATAATGAGATCAACGCATGATTTTAAGAGGACCTTCTCATACCTCTGCCTATACAAAACGCTAATACGTTCGCAGCTAGAGTACGCCGTAACTATGTGGAATCCATACTATGTCAAGTATATTGACATGTTGGAAAATGTCCAGCGTAGCTTTCTTCGTGCAATGCATTTTAGATGTTATAGATCTTCCCTAGCTTACGATCAGTTACTCAATAAATACCAACTCTTGAGTCTCAGTTCCAGAAGTAAACAACAAGAGGCAATAACTTTACATAATATAGTTCACTCGAGATATGACTGTGTGTGTTTGAATGGTGTTATATATTATGGTGCTTGTACACGGTAAGAAAATACGCCGGGCCTAGCTACGCAAGAATTCGTGTCGTAACTAGAAAATAACTGTGTACACTGCTCGCAGCGGTGCACGAAAAAAATCTTGTCTGCAGTTACGTACAGTAAATTCATAGTATTAAGCAATAAACTGTTACCATATACTCCCCTTTAGAGATAAGAACCGTAGTACCATAAGTTAGCTGTAAGAAATTTGTATTGAATTAAATCAGTTGAGATTAAAGACTCAAGGAGACAACATCGTGTCTTTTTTAAAAGCTCCCTCGGTTCGCCACGAACATATCTGGCGCAGTCGGTAGAATAGTGGCAGTCGTCGTCCTAACGAATCAAACTCTTTGCAAAGACACGGCGCGAATCAAACTCTTTGCGTCCGCGCCGCTATCCCAACAAGAACCCGTCGCGAACCCTGGGCAGCAAGAAGCACAGTCACCAGTCACCGCTCAACTCACCAGGCAGATGGAGCTCTACTGGAGGTAAGATCAAACTCTCATACTACTCAGTATCCCATCTTTTGCCATTTCCCACCACTATAATTACTTTGTGTATTTTATATTGTGTGTGCGTGTATAATTGCCTTTACCGGTAATACAAATAAGTATATAGTGTATATCTCTGTGATCTAAAATCGACACCAGATATTTACACATACTTACCTTAGTTTTAGTTATATACATTTATTATAAATTTATACAATGGCTCAGAACGCCAACGCGCTCGCTGACCTAGCCGCAGCAGCCTCAGTAGTAAATAGTTCAAAACCAAATTACGAACTATTAAATAAACTTATTCCGTCATACGATGACAGTAACAAATCGTTGAACTTTTATATAAGAAGTGTAGAAAGTATATTAACCGCGTATAGTATAACAACAGACGATTCGATAGCGATCTGTCTCATAAGAAATAAGTTAACTAACAAAGCTCAAGAAGCTATTTCATTGGAATTTGATATCGAAGATTGGACATCTATTAAAGCCGCTCTAATTAATCGATTCGGTGAACACCGAACCGAAGTTCAGTTACTTCAAGAGTTATTACGTTGCACGAAATACCAAAACGAGACGTGCGAACAATTTGGTAAACGAATAGGAGATCTTTTAGACTCACTTTGCGGAGTAGGCCTGTCCACCAACAAGGACAGTGGTTATTATCAAACCCTAGCAATCAGCACATTTATAGACAACCTAGATTACAACGTAGGCTTAGGCGTACGTATTAACCAGCCAACAACCCTTGTTAAAGCTATAGCGTTAGCCAGACAGGAAGAAGCTCGAATCAAACGTTCAGATAGGAAAAGCATTACGCAGTCCGCCCCGAAACCTAGCATAAAGCCAAACAGTAATTTCCCAGTGCGTCCACAGCAGTCATTTAACAGTCCTCTGTTACCAAACGTCCCGTCGTCAAATACACCTACCTCACGTCCAGCTTTACCAAGCTCTAGTAAACAATACAATAATTACCCTAGTAATCAGCATAGTAATAACCCCAGAAATACTCAATTTAATACCCCAAAACCTGCTACAAAACAGGAAGAAAAGGCGTTAGTTCCCATAAATAGATTAAATCATAATTTAGTAAATAGCGAGGACCGTAGCGAGTCAGTCAGCTACGACACCTACGCCGCAGAACAGGAACAAGACGTAGACGATTCCCCAGATAACGATTATTTACAGGATTTTCCCCAGGATTGGATAATACAGGAGAAAACATAGATTACGTAGTAGATAAATTACCACATATTTACATCCGCGAATTTGGTGGTCCGTTTCTCATCGACACCGGAGCCACTCACTCATTAATTAGTACCGCAGTAATAAAGAATCTTGATAAGGCCTGCGTTAAGTCGGAACCTTATACTATCTCGACACCGCACGGAGAATCATATCATGAGAACGTCGCGTACATCCCGTTACCAGAGATATTCGGATCAAGTAGCATTCATAAGTTTTTGATTGTAGATTTCAGCGAACAGTTTCACGGTCTTATAGGAAGTGATATTTTAGACAGTTTAGGTTGTAGAATAGATTACAGTGAGAAAAAACTTTATACTAAAACAACTTCAATAGATTTTATCTATCAAAATATAAGGATTAAACGAAAAATTTACGCACTATCTCGCGCAGTAATAAACTTGATAGATTTAGTAGAACCAAGCACCTCTGCTGATCCCCAAGTAGATTTAATAAACGAAATTGACTCATTGCAACCTTCACCCAGTAATATTCCCACGGTTAGCTCAGAATTCTCACGGTCTTTGGAACAACCGCCAGAAAGCGAAAATTTAGACCCTAACGCGATAGACATAAGAACGCTTTTAGATATGCCCACTACACCCGATACCGAGCCTGTAGAGAATAATACCAGTAAGATACCGAATAGTCCCGACGCAATAGATAAACAGCTAAAGCAGTTTCATGTTAGAAAGTCACCCGGAACAGAGTACAGAGTAGAGGATAAATCTAAAAATAATTATACAATTAAATACGTTTACATACCCATTAATAATACGAAAGAGGAAATAGTTAGATTTTTACGAGAACATACAATAGCCGATAGAAAGTTTCATATATATTTCCATGACGAAGAATTGTTTCCCTTATTTTGCGAAGTATATGATAACGTTTTCGATCAACGCGGTCCCAAACTGATCCGTTGCCTAACTAGAATAACATTGGTACATGAAAAATCCGAGCAAATAGAAATAATAAAACGATATCATGAAGGAAAAACTATCCATCGTGCTGTCCAAGAAACATATAACAGAATACGGAAAAACTACCATTGGAAAAACCTTTTACTTAGTATTCAAAAATATATAAACGAGTGCGAAACTTGTCTTAAAGCGAAATACGAAAGAAACCCCTTACGACCTCCTCTAGCATTAACTGAAACACCTACAAAGCCTATGGAACATATGTACATGGACCTTTATACTTCAGATAGCCAAACATTCCTTACGATTATAGATAACTTCACTAAATACGCGCAAGCCGTCCCTTTACAAGCAACTACGAGTATTCACGTAGCGGAAGCTTTATTACAGATACTCTCAGTAATAGGAGTCCCTAACAAGATTACTACCGATTCTGACCATAAGTTTGATAACGAAATTATAAAGGAAATATGTTCTATGCATAAGATAAATATTCACTTTACAACCCCGTACAACCCTAATTCAAACTCCCCAATAGAAAGATTTCATTCTACCATTGGCGAATTAATTAGATTACAGAAACTCACCGATAAGAGCGATAGTAAGATATTAATGCGCAATGCAATTATAGCTTATAATAACTCGATTCATTCAGCTATATGTTATACGCCCTTTAAACTACTATACGGTCATACGAATAGTCGAAACCCATTGGAATTATTTTATACACAGGAATTCTATCAAGATAATGTAAAAACACAAACTTAATGGAAACCGCTCAGAAATTAGTCGCATTAAAGTTGTCATCTGAAAAGGAGAAAACCATATTAAAAGCCAATAAAAATAGCGAAATTCCAGATAGGCGACATAGTATATAAACAGATAGCTAAATCATCTCGAAGTAAGAAGACCGAGCCAAAGCATTTAGGACCATATACAGTTATACAGTTACACCCTAATAATATTATAGAAATCAAAGGCAAGCGTATAAACTCCAAATCGATTAGAGTCCATAGTAGGATGCTCAGACGTCCCTCTTCCATTACAGAGTCTTCTGGTGGCCCGCCGCCGTCAACACCACCCACGCAGCATCAGATGTCATAGTACAGCCGATAGCTAGCGAAGATGGTTTATTAGTTTTAAAAGAAGCTAAAGTTTTACATAAGATAGATACATATAACCTTATATGCACTTATAATGTTAGTTACATATATGAATTATTTAGATTTACTACTAGAATGTATTATAAGTTAGTGTTAGTCGAAAACTCGAGACCCACGTATTCAGAACGATACGTTTATCGTGAACAGATTAAGTATATGATTAGTTTAATAGAAAATAAGTTCTTTTACATTTTACCCAGATCTAGTGTTAGAAATAGACGTGGTTTAATTAACGGTTTAGGTTCAATTATAAAATCAATTAGTGGAAACTTAGATAACGAAGATGCCCTACGTTTTGAAAATGAAATAGACAGTTTAAGGAAAAATACATTCACGTTAGCAAGTAATCAGAAGAATACTATTAGTCTTATGAAACATTATATAGATGAATATACCGAAAGCTTACATAAAGTTCAGAATAACTTAGGTTTATTAGCAATTAACTTAAATAATATTAACAGTAACTTAACTTCGCTTAACTCGCGAATAGATATACTTCATATCCACTTTCAAATTGAAAATAGTTTTCAACAAATTTACGATAGAGTAAACACATTAGAGACAGCAATCTCTTTTGCTTCTTTAGGTATATTACATCCTAGTATCATAGACCCTTTACAATTTTACATCTATTAGCAGAATTAATTAAAATAAGTAAAAACTTTAACTTACCTTTTGAACCTAGAAGAGAAAATATACACTTGTTAGAAAATAGTATTACGGTCAAGGCATACTGTTCACACATGAACATGCCATGCCATATCAGCGATATAATCCTACGTGAGTTTTTACCACAACAATTATTGTTCGTGATTTCTATTAAATTAAGAGAAAATCACGTACTCACTTAAGGTACATACCGCTGAGATGGCACCTTACACACACAGCACACAACCGTAAAGTTGCGTGTGTGTACATAGGATAAGTTTAGTATATAAGATTATGTATTATAAGAAATAAACCAGTCACAAGTTTAATCCGACTTTGACTCGATACCCTTCCTATACCTCTGACGGTGGCCAAGACACCTTTAGCCATCAGTACTGATCAGCTCGGTGAGTCTGTCGAGTTGGCCGTCAGAATACCATCTCCACCATACCTAACTCCTACCCACAGTCCGTCTGCCATCATAGGTCTCCGGTGGCAGATATCCCGCACCTATCTATATAAGTATATATAAATACGTATAGTAGGGCTAGGATCTAATAGGGATTGTAGGGACAAATAGGGTTAGGTTCTAGGCGCGTACGAATCGTAGGTCTGTATCACAGCATACCACAGTAGTACCACGATAGTACGTGCCATAGGTTAGGCGCTTAGTAGTAGGTGCGTATAAGTGCTGGTCTGTATCACAGAATACCACAGAGCACCAAGCCTATACGCATTTTTACGCTAGGTGCAAGTTAGGATAGGTTTAAGATACATATAGGTATAAGGATTAGGATAACTAGGATAGGATATTAGGTATAGGTGATAGGCTACGACTCTAGGATAGTGTAGGTTACCAAATTAGATTAGGCCCTTATCACTTAATTACTCCCCTTGTACAGTGGGGTTAGTAGCGTAGGGCTATTATCCCGCTGTTGTACCTTAACGTCACTTACATTTATATTATACATACCTATTATAAGCCCTATTACCTTTGACCTTTTACACTTATATTCCATTCCTAATCATAACAACCTTACCCGTATACCCGAAGCACCTTACCTTATACTGAGTAATAAGAAGTTTACTTACCTTCACGAGCCCTGTCGCCGCCTCGCCGATGACCTCCAAATCTGCGATCATCTGAAATTAGAAGACGTCGACAAGAGAGCCGATTGCATCGTGCAAACCATTCGACATACGCCCGCAACCAATTGCAAGTTCGCCCATGTCGTCACTAGTAATAACAAGATAGAACAACTTCATGAAAACACCTGGCTAGCAGTCATCCCGAAGGAAGACATCATAAAAACGTCCTGCAACGACGAGAACAGTTATCAACGGATAAAAGGAGTCTATCTACTCACCACTACTGAAAGATGTACCATAACTATAAATAGTATAGTACTCCAACCCACCATAGTACTATCACTATTCCAGAGACCATTCCGTTGCCTAGAAATGAAATAGCCCAAGAAAACGTCACTGTGCACAACATAGAGTTGCAAAACATACAGTTGGATAAACTACACTCGCTTGCTACTCTAGCCCGCGAGATGAACATCACGCCGATCACCCCCGGTATCGCCAGTCAACCCAGCTGGACTTCAATCGCCGCATTAGCCGCAGTACTAGCCCTCATACTATACTGCGCCTACAAACGACTCAGATCAAGCCTATGCAGACGCCCGGGACTTCAACCGCCGCCGTGCGTCACCATGGAGATGGACTACGCGCCGCGTCCGTCGGAGTCAGCAGCAGAGCCTCAGCACAGCGCTTCGCCCTTGCATAGTCGGCCCTGCGTGCAATCCTCCTCCGTACGCAGCCCTTTGGGAAGGGAGGAGTTACGTACAGTAAATTCATAGTATTAAGCAATAAACTGTAACCATATACTCCCCTTTAGAGATAAGAACCGTAGTACCATAAGTTAGCTGTAAGAAATTTGTATTGAATTAAATCAGTTGAGATTAAAGACTCAAGGAGACAACATCGTGTCTTTTTTAAAAGCTCCCTCGGTTCGCCACGAACATATCTCTGCGCAAGACTCGACGCGGCGAATGTTGTTTCGGAGCGGTGGGGAGCGGAGTAGTAGGGTTCAGCCTCATTTTTCTCTTGTATAATTGGATGAATCCAGTAAAGTCTCTTGATTTTTGTTTCCTTTTTCATTTTGTTATAATAATAATATGCTATTATCATTCTTTTTTGCTTTGTAGTTAACATTTTTATAAATAAACGAAAATGATTATCAGACTTGTTATTACTTGCGCGCCCTACGCCCGACTGACGACTGCACGAAAAAAATCGTATCGTGTACACGTTCCGATTGGTCTTGTCTGCGGAAGACCCGAAAAGTTTTCGTGTGTAGAACAGACAAAATTCTTGTCGTGTACACGAAGAATTTGCCTTGTCTGCCGTAGACACGGTAAATTTTCTTACCGTGTACAAGCGCCCTTATTCAGTACCGGGAACTGTGCATAGACGGCAGGTGCGTGCAGGCAAATTGTTTGCTGTAGGTTCTTGCCGTATTAATACAGGATTGAGATCACCAATTTGGCGTATGACTAATACATATAATAAAATGTTTGAGCATATAGACATAGTTTTATGTTCTATTCAGCAATTTCGCAAGTTGTTATATGAGACACTCGCCAATATGTAGTTTTGTCATCTTCGATCACTCTCATATATGTATGTATATATATTGTTATGTTTTTCGTGTATTTTTGTTCAAAATTTGCTACTATTTTATACATAAATATGTACTTATATAGAAATGTCTAATATAATTGTATAAACTGTATTATCTACTTTGTATCATCTGTTCAACCTTAATTCGAAGGTCACCTAGCGCTAACCTTAATTTTATTGTTAATCTGTTGTGACGTCGCTGTGACGTCGCGTTCGCACCTCCCACTCATCTTAGACGCCGCACCGGGCTTCGCGCCTCCTATGTATACGGAGGCGCTGGGAGCGCAGGCCCTCTTTTGCTGCATTCGACTGCTAAGTGCATCAGCAACTCTGACCGACGCCGGGAGCGGACCCTCAACAAGACCCTTACCATCGCCGAATCACGCAACCCTGGTTCTACCTCTTTAACTAGCATATATATTAATTTTCAAGTTAATGCGTTGCTAAATGATGTTTAGATTTCCTTGACGAATTAAACTGATTTTTTTAATTGTAACATTTAACCACGGTTATCATTTAACCACACCCAACGGCGTCCAACGTTACAGTGGCGCCCACGGGAATATATAGGTAGGATTTTGTTGGGAATCCGTTTCCGGTAAGTCCTTTTTATTTTATATTTTTAACTGTGTATGTGTGAAATCGTTCCAAAGCAGTGTTAGTATTTTAGTGGCATGTGTTTTCGCTTACTACGCTTGGTAAGCCCTTTTATATTATAACTATTTCTGTTGCCGCGTGTGATAATTAATTGTGTATCAACCGCATAAGTAACAAGTTATAATCGTTTTGCTTGGGGCCACGTGTCAACTAAATGACGCGCTATGTTCACATTCATCGATAGCATTCTTTGTATTGCGATTTAAGGCCTCACGTCCTCTAAAGACGTGCTAAGGTCACTTTCGTTGATCGTATGCTTCGCGATTAGCTTTTTTTTAATTGTCTGCTACGGTAATTAATTGCTGTTGGTAATTATTTCTAATAATTACTGCTTTGGCTGATTTATGGAACGAATGCACACCCTTCTCTTTTCCATTTCTTCTTATTTTTCTACTATAACCTTCTGCTAGTGATTTTATACGGCGATACAATTATATTTCTATATAGTAGATATTATTAAATACTTTTACCGCCTACTACGGCGATTATCTTTTAAAATTAACTATTATTTTTCTTTCTTACTAAGAAAGTTGCATCTTTATTATACCACGTGTACCTACCATAATTGGACTGGTTGAGAATGAACGTACCTAACGATGCTGGCGTGTTATATACTAGGTATTTAGCTAGAATTCCGCGGTCGTTTGTTAATGAAACGTACACGTGTCACACGCAGGTTGCTCACTGACAATAATGAACAATTTTAATCTTTGTCTATTTTGTGTAAAAATAGGAATATCATCGTAGAATTATTGGTTGTTCGTTT
The DNA here is from genome assembly GCA_944739405.2 of Euclidia mi. NCBI lineage: Eukaryota > Metazoa > Arthropoda > Insecta > Lepidoptera > Erebidae > Euclidia > Euclidia mi. The sequence continues at coordinate 17,484,214 of OX123197.2, forward strand.
TGTCAATTGTTTATTTTGCTACAATCGTTGTTTTTGGTCTTCGACCTTATTTTCTTGTTACTGCCTATCGGCATGTTATTTGCAAATGCATCTATTTATGCATTTACTGTTCATTGTGACCTCAAACATTAATATTCCTGCATCGCAATTATTGAATTATATTTTTTTTGTAATTTTTCGTGTTGCTAGGATTGTTTTTTTCAATGTCTGGTTTCTATTGAAATATATAAAACATATAAAGATAAATTAATGATAAAATTAAACCGTTGACAGCCGTAAAAATACTAAATAATTTTCTCAAAATGACTTAAATCAGGTTATACATCTTCTTTCTCTTAGCGTTATCCCAGTTTCAATCTGGGGTCCGCTTACTAGTCTAACCGGATTTGGCTGAATATTAGCTTTTCCACAGAGCGACTGCCTGTCTGACCTCCGCAACCCGAAGGGATAGCGATATTCCATGGTTTAGACTAGTTTCAGTTTATTTAGAAGGTACTGACGCCCTGTAACGACTGTCAAAGATCTTCATGACAACCGGGACCAACGGCTTAACGTGCTCTCCGAGGCACGGGACAAGCGATAATTAACAATTCAATACGCACAAAACTCCGAAAAGGCATTGGTGAGAGCCGTGGATTCGAACCCGATACCCTCTGCATGGCAGTCTGTTGGTATATCCACTCGGCTATCGCTGCCTTTCAAAATCAGGTTATACATACATACATACACATACATATCGTCATGCCTTTTATCCCCGAAGGAGTAGGCAGAGGTGTATTTCTACACCCACTTTTCGCCAGATATACTTTAGTCCCACGTAATAAGGGGCGAGCCTATTGCCGTACCGGCCACATTTCCAGACTCCGTGCTGCTACTGAGAATTTCGTGACAGAAAAACCCAATAACACTGCCCGACCCAGGAATCGAACCCGGGACCTCCCGATCGCACGCGCACATTTATGCCGCGAGACCAACGAGGCAGTCGTATAGGGTTTGATGACGAGTTTTCCGGCTCTACGCAAAGATGGTATTTGCATGGTGTTATCCCTTAGTCGCCTCTTACGACACCCACGGGAAGATAAGGGGTGGTGACACTTGTATTCTATGCCATCAACCACACGGCCATTTTCGACACTATTTAAAACGGTTAGGTTATACAAAACCGTTTTAAATAGTGCTGGCCTATAATAAATTCTTGTGTTTACGCAAACATTGTATCAAACTCAATTATTGGAAACATTTATTTACAGTTGAATTTAAACTGATTATAACTAGTGGCTATTTATACATAAATCAATAATTTATATACTTTACTAACTAAAGCAAATTAATTGATGTACAAGTTTAAGTAAATCCCCTTTCGTATTTCACCATCGTCTATTTTAAACCCAAAAAGCTGAATAAAATAATTAAATCTTATTATATTACAGCAAAACATGTTTATAAACGATTGGGTACAGTGTCATTAACAACAATGTAAGACGCATATCTATTCAAAGTTATAATTACCTACATAATTATTTGTAAAGGCCAACAATGGTGCTATTGTTGCAGAGTTGGAGCTCTCAAGATAACGCATTGTGTTGCGTTAACGATTTATATAAACATGGTAACATAAAACATGAATAAATATAACTGTTAAAAATTAGCACCGAAATTTATTAAATGTAAAATCGTGGCAAAAAAATATAAACTATCAGATATGTTTGGCAAACCCCTTGGTGATTTCCATATAAAAGATCTTAAATTAACTCACTACAAAGTTTAAGAATGAAATGATTAATGCTCATCACTAATGATCTAATCACAAGAATAACTTAACATTTTGTTACAAATAGTATAATGATATAGTATAGTATAATGAAATAATATGTTGTTTGCACAAGCAAATTGCTCATTAACACGCTCGATGCGAATTGCAAGAGCAAATTGTATTCATTTAAAATAAAATAAACAATGATTACGGCGATGGATAAAATAAACAATGATTAGTCCGTGTGGTGACGGATTAAGAATACAGAATGTTACCACCCCATATCATCCCATGGGTGTCGTAAGAGCCGACAGAGGGAGCATAATATGCAAAGAACAGCACTGTAAGAGAAGGAAAACTTGATACAAACCCTATACCAACCCGTTTGGCCAGCGTGGTATAGTAGGCCAATTCCTCCTTTCAAAGGAGAGGCTTAGTCCAGCAGTGGACTTTTAAAGGCTGATGATGATGACGGCGATGGAAAGTTTGAGCCGGCGCGTGGCTGGTAAACACGTGAGTCATCGCTGCGCGCGAGGCACCGCGCCGCATTCCATTACCGTAAATCATTATTTAGTTTCTGAACATGATACAAAGTCATTAACGGCAAATACACAATTCGGAGTAAGATGTAATGAATAATATATCACCGCAGGAGACGATCGATGATATAGTATACACTACCATAGCTAAAAAAAAACTAAAAAAAACACAAGCGAGAATCGAACCACAGACTGATCCGACAACAACCTTTTAACCACTGAGCCATAAGGGAAAAAAAAATTTTACATTACGATCAGTCATTACTAAAGCTATATGTAACAAGATATTTGGGTACATAATTTAGCTGTAATTGGGAGTTAAATATTTTTATACTATTTGTAACAAAATTTTAAGTTATTCTTGTGATTAGATCATTAGTGATGAGCATTAATCATTTCATTCTTAAACTTTGCAGTGAGTTAATTTAAGATCTTTTATATGGAAATCACCAAGGGGTTCGCCAAACATATCTGATAGTTTATATTTTTTTGCCACGACTTTACATTTAATAAATTTCGGTGCTAATTTTTAACAGTAATATTTATTCATGTTTTATGTTAGCATGTTTATATAAATCGTTAACGCAACACAATGCGTTATCTTGAGAGCTCCAACTCGGCAACAATAGCACCATTGTTGGCCTTTACAAATAATTATGTAGGTAATTATAACTTTGAATAGATATGCGTCTTACATTGTTGTTAATGACACTGTACCCAATCGTTTATAAACATGTTTTGCTGTAATATAATAAGATTTAATTATTTTATTCAGCTTTTTGGGTTTAAAATAGACGATGGTGAAATACGAAAGGGGATTTACTTAAACTTGTACATCAATTAATTTGCTTTAGTTAGTAAAGTATATAAATTATTGATTTATTGTCACTGTATAATTTGTCATTTAGGTAATCCGTTACCGTATAATAGCTTTTATTTATTAAATATTCATTTAATTTTTTCTTGAACAAATAAGACTCATATTCTTTGATTGTTTTTGGCAGTTTGTTGTAAATAAGGAATGCCATATGAAATATGCTTTTATGCATCAGAGCAGTTTTAGTTTTAGGTATGCAAAGTCGGTACACATCTCTTTGTCTATATATTGCCAACTGATCGTAATATTAGTATCGTTATATCGTAAGATCGTAATATTAGTTTATGACTTATACATTTTCAATTTAATTTTACTTATCGAACCCGGGTTGTCAGGTAGTGCCTAGCAACTTAGGCTGGGTGGCTATTTACTCTAAACCTTACGTATAATATCTCTTCGCGCGTCTTGTATTATAATGAATACGGCTCGCATCGGGAATGAATGCTGGCTTGTTCATACGTATGATTGTGTGTAGGCCTTTTGAATGTGATGAATGTCAGGTAATAGGAACGTTTAATGCTTGGTGACGTATGAATGGTCGAGGGTTATACTTGGTTTTTTCTTTCAGGGTTAGTAGTTGCTGTGTACTTAGCCTACTGACACCACCACTCATCTGTTTCAGGGTCCCGGAATGCTGTTGCCGCCTACCAGGCACAGAATATTCCCAGGTGCAAAATTCTGGCCTAATGGGGGAGTGTGTGACGGCACTGTGACGTCAGACAGTCGCTCTGTGGAAAAGCTAATATTCAGCCAAATCTGGTTAGACTAGTATGCGGACCCCAGGTTGAAACTGAGATAACGCTAGGAGGATGAATGATTATTATTCTTATTATTATACAATTTAAATTTAATTTACAACTTATTATTTTGCTTTAGTTATAATAGCTGGACGTCATTATTCATCCATTAATTGCTATTTTTATTCTACAATTGACTATATTTTAACTGTATGACATTTTATTTACTTATTCTGAATTATGATTTATTAATGTCTTATTTTTCGACTTGACATAATTAATTTATTATACTTTTATCAATGTTTGCATGTCACTATTCTGGTCCAAATATTTGTACCTTTAATTCCATTTTTTGTAACACTACTTGTCACAGTATTTTGGCAATTTTTTTTTTTATAAAATAATTAATTTAGATTTAGATCTGTATGTTATTAAACTCCGCCTCTGGCTCAAATTAGAATGATAATATGGTTTGAACGCTTATCAATCTCCTATCATAAAATTCTGTATGGTCCTATCTTCTGTATGTTTCTTCCTATCTAATGGATGGTTAAGATACACAAAATTACCTAGTAACGTAAACGACGTCGCGTTGCTGCCTTTAATAACCAAAGGACTTGGACAAAATGTGCCCCACGTTGACCAGAAACAAGCGGTTGTAGATAAGATATATAAATCATACAAGGAATTTTAAAGTACTTTTTACATTCTATTGCAGTCGCTGAAAAGAAAATAATTTAAAAGAATTTGAAGCGATTTCCTTTTATTTGACTTTGTTTGAATCTACCGATAATGTTGCCACGTAACAATGATAAAAGATTAGTGTAGGGAAAAAATATAGCAACAGAATAGGCTTGTGTCCACTAAAAATAAATCGGTTTGATTGTAGTACCTATAGATTCATTATGATTTAAGATGTCAATAAAGTTTATTATTAATTATAAAAAGGTAAGATTAATTTTATTTTTAGGATTCTAAAACTAAAATTAATATTTTTATTCTTGTGACAGTGAACACTACGTGAGCGTTACGTCAAACAGTACGTCCGCCATTCATGTTGTTGACAACAACAAAATACAACTAAAAGGTCAAATTTCCTACCTGCCAAATCGAAAATAAAAAAATAAAAGTAGGTACATCAGACCAGACTTCATTCATGGTTTGTTTTGTTTTCTACTTTGTGATATCTGTCAACCGCCATGATGGTTTACAGCGTTTTCGTGTCAAATTCAAAAAGGTTTTTAGTAAGCCGTAATTAGTAACTCTGCTGATTGATTTTTGAAAAAAAATCAGTTATTTCAGTTTAACATCTAATAAAGGAACTAATCAATCGCCAATTACATTTTAGGACACAAGCCTATTGTAAGAGTTAAAATACGCGTAATCTTAAGAATGATAAAATCAAATTAAAAATGGGTTCAAAATATAGTCCAAAATCCACTGACTAACAGGGTTATTTTAATGCAGCTCTGGTATCACCAAGCTAATGTCAAAATAGTTGACATGTTGTCTTATCGTCTTATCCATAGAGTAAAGTAATACCACATGAGTAAATAAATCGAACAGAGAGACAGCTTCTTAAGAGCTTGTAAAGGACAATGGCAGATCTCCATACATCAAAATGTCTGAAATTAAATTGAAGCGAACAGTAATAAAAAATATATCAAAAAATTTGGCGTAAGTAACAGATCTATAAATGATTCTATTTTCACTCAGGAAAGGTGGAAAAAGAAGATATCGGTGTTTGAAGTTTCAGTTAAGAATGAACAATGTAGGTACAAGGAAAGTTATAGTATGAAAGTTAAACAATGTAGGTAGGTACGTTTGAATTATCAAATGACATTATGTCAGATTGACATCAAAACGCGGAAGTATTTTGTAGCATCTAACTGTCACAGCCAAAGACAAAAGCAGAGCTGCACATTTTAAATTGATTTTATGTGAAATCGATACAACTTTAAAACGATGCTGTGACGTTTTTATTTGATTTAAACGTTGTTTTGCTTCAAAAATATTAGCTTATTGATATAATGTTGATTTAATATTAAATAACTGCATTTTAAACCAAACCAACTCTATAAAGGTCGATCGTATCGATTACTTATTTAATAATCGATACGGATATAGCACTCACGTCTATTTCTGTCACAGCGTTGTCTATTGCAACAATCAAATAAAAAAGTATTCGTAATCAATTGGAATGCTTTTTATCATCATAAAATACTTCAGCTTTAACGAGACAAAGTGAAAATATTAAAAATCGTAGAAAAAAAAAACAATTTGTTTTGTTCATATGAAGTTTAAGGTCGCCACAACAAACCCAGACCAAATTCTGCCATTGTTCTTTGTTACCTATTTTGGTAGGGTTGTCACAATAGGTTAAGACAAATCGCTTGTTCGGTACACGACAGATTCTGGATTGGACATATTCGTGATTTGGCAGATTCCCAACTCGACAGATTCGTGGATTGGGCAGATTCTTGGACTCGACGGATTTGCTATACGGCAGAAGTACAGTTGTAAATAAAATAGCGAGTGGAACCAAAAAAGGCATGCACCTGAAACTTTTAAAAGCACGGAATAAAAATATACATTTGTTACCAAGGAGACGACGTGATTTATTTGACATTCCCAACAATACCACTAATAGTGTTGAATATTTTCTGGTAATATGATCTATTTTGCTAATAAACATAGGAATCTCCTTTAGCTATTATGGCCACTAGTTTTACCACGGGGATAGGTATCTAAAATAAGTTTAAAAAGAAATTGTGTATGACAAATGAACGTCTACAAAACAAATGACTATAAAATGATCAACCATCGATAGGGCTTACAAAAACAGGTGCATGCGATTTTCGACCTTATTGGCAATTCATGACAGACTTTTTTTTGGTATTTTCTTGCTTTCTGATATTGCTACGTTATTAAAATTATAAATTCTGAGTTACGTCAATAAGGTCGAAAATTGCATGCACCTGTTTTTTGTAATCCCTATCGATGGCTGATCACTTTCTGATAGTTATTGGTTTTGTAAACATTAATTGCTTTAACACAATTTCACAACTAATGAGTTGTTAAGTATTTCGTTGCCAACATTGACAATATTTATTTCAAGATCGAAATATTCGCGAAACTTTTGCTCGAGCAATTCAACAAATGCGACAAAATTATCAGGAGCTATACCTAACTAAAAACCCAATTGTACGTTACCATTGTTAAAATCTTTATAATGATTTAATTATTTCATCTAGTATTATTCATACACACAGTACAATAAACAACCATTATTAATAATAAAACACCACTTTTTTACATTAAAATATTAAAACTTGCAACGTACAAAACAAACAACGTGCGTCGTAATAACCCTAAGATTGTCAACTGCCTGTGCCTACGTAAACCGGTTCTTTCCACTCTCGCCGCGTACACGATAAGCGGCCAGTGGTCACCGCACACATAAGACGCGTGCTCGTAGTAGTGCAACCGATTCGCGCTGTTGTATGAAGCTGTGTCTCTGTTCCGTTTATCTACTCATGTGGTAATACTACGGAGGTCTTATCTTTCGACGTACGCACCTTTCGGTTATAGTTTACTTCTAGACGAGAGTATTATACTTATATTTTATATGATGAGAGTCCCTCAAGCGAAGACCAAAAATAAATAATAGAAACTTAGGACAATAAAATGCATGAAAACTAATATAAATTATATAACTAATTACATTGTGAAATATTGTCAAAAATATGTCATTAATAATTTATTTCCAACCATAATAACTTTTTACCACTGCTGCTTAGCTTAATGCGCCTTTCTTATTACATAACTAGAAGACTTGTTCTTTAAAATGATATATGTTTCATCTCTGTACTTGCTGGGGCACAGGCCCATATGATTTTTGTCCATCTCCTTTAAAATGAATGCATGACACTGAAATATAACTTTTATTCTACACTATATAACTCACCATATTTATTTCTGCTTTTTGTCTACCCAAAGCACAAATGTACTAGACAGAGCTCATTTAATCACGCTAAAAACATTCCACATCCACCTACGTATTTTTGTACTTAATAAAGAATGAAACAAAAAGAAGATGTATAACAGCAACATACGTGAAGTTGTGTAACAAAGTGAGGGCAAAGGAGCGTCGCGAGACGGCCATATATTAAGGTAACAAAGGTGAGTTACTAGAGCTCGCAGACAGTTTTTCAATTGGACGAATGATAAGACTCAGTGAGGTAGTAAATCATACAAGCCGAGCGCTGGAGCAGCAAAGGTCGAAGGGCCGAGCCAGCCTAATTTATACCCCGTCGACTTAACGCCTCTGTTTACACCGGTTTAATCTCGGCGAAGGGCTAAGTTTACTTGTTATGTTTCATAAACTGCCCCGCTCATGCTCTTGCATTTGTGAACAGAATGCTTAGGTTGGATTGGTTGTGGTTAGGGTTCAGTATTAGGACAAGTCAACACCCCTAGGTACGCCTATGTATGTGTTGATATATCTATTTAGATAAATGAAAACCGGCCAAGTGCACGTCGAGCCACGCACAATGTAGGGTTCCGTAGTAGCCCTTACCTAATGTCCTAAAGACAAAATAAAGGCTCGATCACAATATTAATATTATCACTTGCAAATGTAGGTTTGAGATCCTCGATTATTATTCATTAATTAGTAACTTCTAATGAGCCGTTGCAAGTATAATTGAAAGTTTATTATGTATGTCACTATAAACAATCGTTTACACACACCCAATTACTACTTTAGGTGTAATTGGGTGTTTTGCAATTAAATGTTTTTGCTAAATATTTCGCAAACAATGTTAATACACGTAATTAAGTTTATATTTACTATTTAGGTATATTTTTCCTTGTGTAATCACAATGTATAACTATGCCAATTACAGCTGACTAATGTGTACTTATAGGTTTTGCATAAAATTGTGGATGGGTAGACGGATGGACAGAACCCGCAAAGATAAAAATAAACACATATTAACAGTAAAGTAACAATAAAAATAGAGGAAACCAGTGTTTAATAATTTGCTGTTTTTATACATTTTATTGTACAGTTTTTCCTTGTGTAGTCACAATATATAACTATGGCAAATTTCAGCTGGCTAATACTTATAGTTTCTGCATAAAATTGTGGATGGATAGACGGACGGACAGAACCCTAAAAACTTAAACACATTTTAACAGTAAAGTAACTCTAAAAATAGAGTAAGCAAGTGTTTTTATTGCCTGCCATAGCCGTAGTCATGTCATTGTTTTGTGAGAATTAAACATACTTTATTTTGCTATGACGTTTACGTTGGTAACATAATATAGCTTTTTCTGGCTGACATTTTATCGCGGAAACCATTTATGGCATACTTTTTCTTGGACAATGTCTAGCTAAGCAGTGCTGGTTGTGGCAGGCTATTAAATACAAAACGAATATTAACCACCACACTGAATGCTCTCCTACAATAAACTGACCCAGAAAACTCGATTTTATGTTTATTGAACAACATTGTCTTTTTAAATAAAAAAATTCTGATTTACAACATTGTAAATTGAATGCTTTTGTAGAAACTAGAAGCAGAGATTAATTTCTAAAAGGCACTTTGAGTTAACGAAAGTAACTTTTTAATTAACATTGATGACATTAGCGGAGAGCTGAAAAAAGTTTACTTAAGTTAAATGAAGGTTTACCGTTTTTAGGTAATTTTTGGAGTGAAAATTTTAGAGGTTGTGAAGAGCGGAGTTGGAATGTGCAGCTTATCTGGGTTAATCTCCTCAGAGGGACGGAGGGCTGCGTGTTGGTTTAGCAGCTTAAGGAGGATGGCCGGCAATCGCCAACACACTGCATCGCCACCGAGGTTGTGTGATGTCGCTCTCTGGTCATTCCACTGAAATAACACACAGTGACCGCTTTATAGATATTTGTTTTGACAACGAGCTTGTACATATATACAACCGCTTGAGAGGCTAAAGTGAAAGTGACATACCTACCAGTTTTCAAAACTGAATATTGTTTTAGTGTTACGGTATAATAGGCGAACTCTATCACATATAGTTAAATAAGTACATAGTATTCCACATTTTAGATGGACAAAGCTCGTGACGTCACTATAGGTAAAAGACGAAAACTTGCACTACTGGAGTACTTGTAGTACAAGGCAATCGTTGTATAATTATATTTATTCTTGAAATACTAGAATTTATATTGAGAAATAAAAGCCTAACAAGACCGTAAAACGCACAAGCCTTTCGTGATTGAAGGCCGATATTTACGACTGTTTTTACAATCGCTTAACCTAACAACCCTTCTTTTAATGTTGTTCATGTTATGAGCCTGCAGTGATAAATACAGATTTGATATGACTCGTTATTATGACGACCTCGCCGTCCCTGGCTCATCAGGAGCGCCCGTTAATATATCCAATCGTATGTTATAACTTTGTCAATAAAATATCTGACACCCGCTGTAAAACCTACGTCAAATATAACTGTCCAAGCCCCTCCCTTGATCCACGCGAATCGCGCGTCCGGACTCTTTTCTGTGTCCGCGAATTTGCCTGCTCTTGCGCCCACACCTAAATTTTCTTTCCCCGTTTCTCTCATTGAATATCTTGATTATTGTTCCATCACAATTAGTCCTTGCATTAAAATTGAACAAAGAAACAAAATAAAATGCAAATTAAAAGAAATCAACAGACTTTAGAGCCAATTATCTTAAAATATCAGCCGTGAAATATTATGAGGCAGTCCTCTTGATAATACAATTATTAACTAGATAATTATTATTCGCAGAGTCAACACGAGACTGGTTCGAACTTCAATCTAGGTGGGAAGGGGCGACGTGCAAATTAGCGTTAAAGCAAACTGGAGCCACACTGTATTTCGCCAGTTTGTATCGTTACGCACCGCACCTCTGCGTCACCGCAGCCTTCCGCTTCATCAACAACACGGCCAGCCCAGCAAAATGCTACTCTGAGCTTTGAGTATAAGTATCAAATTGCCATGACACACTCACTTTAATTTATAGATACTTATACTCTACTTCTATCTCATATACCTCAAAATATTTCTGTTATTTCAACTTTATCATTTGAATATGATCTAACCTTTAGTACAATCGCATGGTTTGTATAGCTCGGTGAGTTGCCAGCTGCGGCGAGTGCCGAGGTGCAGTGTGCCTCGTGCTAACAGATAAAGTAGACAAACTAGCTCGTTGCTACTGTCGGAGAATAATGCCTTCACTCGACTAACATATAGAGTCGCGTCGCGCGTCGCAGTTGCAAATCGCAACCGCGCTCGCGTGCCGTGAGGGTGAAACGGCCCCCGAGACCTGCCATCTCTTTGAATTGTAAAAATCTGGAGCTGCACGCGAAAGTGACGCTTGTGTAGCGGCTATAGCGTCGGATTTTATACAAAGCTCAAGGGCATCTTTGAAGTTAAATATCATTTTTACGAGACTTATTTCCTGCATTATTGATATCAGGACATTTGCGAGGTTGTATTTTGTATATGTTCAGCTGGTAATCGGAATCAGGAAGGATTTGACACTTCCCCTTCACGCACCTGCGACGCCCACGCACAACTCTCGCATCGCACCCCTCTCGCATCGCGCCACATCGTGCCGAGTCGCGCTTGTATGCTTATTTCATCAAGTACTGTAAACCTGTTTGCATTAAATAAACACACTTCATGCCTTTCAGGCGGAATCGGTGGCGTAATTTGCTAACGTTACCGCAGGTACGAAGAGCAAACAAAATAATTTTATGAAAACAAGCTACGCGAACACGGTTACAGTTGGCGCGCTATGTTCTCGTATGTTGAAAAGTAAATATTGTATGTAGGAGGAGCATGTCGTTGTATTGTCATAGAGGACGTTCCCTGAGCCCCGGGGTGCCGGCAGCGAGGCGGCTGAGTTCGACTCTGAATATAAAATGTACGTGTGAAATATATGACATAACGCTTTGTATCTATGCTGCGGAACGAGAATTTTTTATTTGAACGCGACCGGCGACATTGGCCATTAGGTGAAAGTTGCGGCGACAATGGATGCGGCCGCAACGCAAACAATGCTCAACAAAATAGTCGTAAAAAGTGCAAACTGAATGATTCATTAACCGACGCTGCACCCGACCGGGCTCGAGCAACGGCGCGCTGAGCGTTAAATGAGAATGTGGATAATATTGCATTGTAGCCACCGATAAGGATAAAACTCAGCGCACACGTTTTATTTGCGGCGAGGCCTCGACGCGGCTCAGCGTGCGATACGTCACATACTCGTCTCGTTTGTAGCACATAGCTTTGTAGCCAGACATATACAATTGTAAATAAATAAATACTTTGAGAATGCACATCAAAAATAACATTTTCCATAAATAGGCTGATGAAATAAAGATACAGTGGTTTGATATGTTTGGCGAAATGTATGAAGAGGGAATGAACTTCAAATAACTAACTTAAAGTTATGTCTATGTAGGTGCTTTAATTGCTTTATTTTTCCGCTTTAATTGGTTAAACTTAAGACTAAATTGCATGATGCAGTACTGCTACACAAAGTTTTATTCCTTACACATGGCTGGTAAGTATACGGATACCGAAAAATATTTCTTCTTATCTGTCTGTGTGTACTAGCTTATTTCTGAGAAACTAGGCGTTTCTGTTACTGTTACCAACTTCCTAGTATCTTACAAGCTACGGAAACAAGTGGTATGGAATAACACTCTGTATTTGGAATTAAGTAATTTATTTTCAATCACTCTACAGTACCTCACACCTCTTTCAATAATCAACATAAAATAATAATGCTGAGCGTATACCTTTGAAACATACTTCACTCAGACCGCAAAGTTAGCCCACAAACAAAACCAACGTGATGTATACTGGGTGCGTACGGTTCAAAATCAAAACGAAAACATTACTAAGTATGTAAACTTAACTTTGTAAGGCAGAATAATATATTAAAGTAATTTTATAACGTGTTCTAAAACATTTGTCATCTTATCCTTACAGGCGTAGGCAGACTTCAGCCCGTATGTGCCGCCGCGCGTCGGTCGCTCAATAGACGCGAGTTCGCGCAAGTGTGCGCCGCATCTTTCCTTTGTGACGAGTTTATTCTCTGGGCATCATGAATGAACTTGTAAAGAAGAGCTCTTAGTAAAATGAATGAGTTTCTGTAGGCGCGCAGATTTGTTCAGAATACTTCAAGTAAACTTGAACCAAGTTTGGGAGCATGTGAGGCGCGCCCTAGCACCCTTAATACTTGCTTAGTTGATTTGTATAACACTCTTATTCAGTATCATTTGGCTTCCATACCCTATTTTGTATATAGTTTACACATGTTTGTTTTCTATTTACCAATACAACCTCTTTGGGTTAGATGTAAATTGAATAGCGGTACACCTGATTATATAATCGAATCCCGGTTGTCAATCGTTTTATCTACATACCGTACTCAAATATCCGGGACAATTACGGGCAAGCGGCAGGTGTCGATCAGTTTGTGTAGCAAACAATACACGGCGCTTGTAGGATGACGCTGACAGCGACGGGCAATATAACAAGACAAACACGTGACGTACAATAACATTCATTCCCTTCACAACAAAGCACACGTTTACGAGATTGCGATACACACTGCATTGAGATACAACACTATTGCGTAACAATAGTACAAACACATTAATGCAGGGATACGACACATATCCAAGATATGTTCAGAGGCATTCTTTACCGACGTTATTGCGTGACCAAAATCACTTGTCAAGTTTTAACATAACAGTTGCGTATTACCATACAGATAGATAAATGTCCTTAATAAAAAGTTAGACTATGGGTAAGGTTCCTCTCTGCTGTGTCCTTCACTGGCTATCAAACGATTTTGACGCTTGTTTGCTCTTCATGAGTTGATTTTATTGGTCGAAAACTACAAGTAGTTTCACAAAGATATTATATTGCAAACTATAAAGTATATTGGTGTTTTCTTTTAGGGTTTAAATGTTCAGGCGTCGTTGTGTTTGGAATAGTTAGCAGTTCTGTTCAATAGCAGGTTAAGGCTTCGTTCATGGTACACGCACAGTAATTAGTGGCAGCATTAACTTAGTACCTATATTCTGAAGGCATAACCTATATTCTGAATTGTTATAGGTAAGCTTTAAGTTATGCTTGAGTAGTACGCTAAAATCCTGGTTTGGAGCCCGGAATTCGTCTGCCGGGATTTGTAGTCTGATCAAGTGATAAAGCTGATTTTTGCTTGCTTGGGTTTTGAAATAAAAATACGTGTTTTTAGTACAGCGATCTATTGGACACTAGTTTAAATAATGTTGGTTACAAGCTTCACAGAGTATGTATCTATGCTTAGGTAACTATAGATGTCATCTATACATGAATTGACCGAACATACCGCCCACCAAAGGGCTTATTAAGACCTTTCTCTTACAACAAATAAGAATAGGTAAGTATGTGGATAACAATTATTCATAAAAGTTCACATGGCATATTTTACTAATTATACAATCCAACAGTTAAATTCTTAACACGTTATGTTATCATACAGTAGCACTTTTTTACGAAATATAAAATTTTACACAATAATAAAAGTAGGTATACAACTTATACATAAACATTATACAATCTGTCTATCAACTTACGTAAATACACAGGTTAATCTTTAACAGAAATAGGTAATGCACACAAATTTGATATTGATCTACGTGTTAATTTACCGTTATAACGCACAGTATACACTCGCGTCATATTGTCCTGTCCGGGGTGTTTCTCTATGATCCTTGCTAGTGGCCATTTACTGGGTGGCATATGTTCATCTTTCAGTAACACTATGTCACCGACTTCAAACCCCGGGGACCTTTTCAACCATTTGGGTCGCTGGTTTAGTCTTGACAAGTATTCGGTCTGCCAACGTTTCCAGAATCCTTGAACTAGTCTTTGAGTATGTTGCCATCTAGATAAGAGGTTGATATTAGCCGTTGTATAGTTGCGATCAGGTACTATTACCAGCGATTCACCGACGATAAAATGTCCTGGCGTGAGTACTTGGATGTCATCAATCATGTCAACATCTGTAGATGTCGGTGTCAAAGGACGTGAATTGAGACACGCCTCAATTTGGGTAAGCACTGTCGCGAACTCTTCAAATGTTAAATTCTTAGTCAGTATCTTCCTTAGGTGCTGTTTAACCGACTTGACTCCGGCTTCCCATAATCCTCCAAAGTTAGGACTATATGGCGGTGCGAAATGCCACTGCGTACCATCATTTGCCAGTAGCTTCACTACAGGACCAGGCATATCAAATCCAGCTTCTAGCATCATCCTGTGGAGTTCTTTATTAGCTGCGACAAATTTTTTTCCATTGTCACTCCAAATTTCCTCACATCTTCCTCTTCTGGCTACAAAGCGTTTGAAAGCAGCGATAAATGCATCTGCTGTGAGATCACTAACCAATTCTAGATGGATAGCCTTAACCGCCATGCAGATGAAGATGCATATGTAAGCCTTGCTAGTCTTGGCTCCTCTACCTCTATGGTGTAATACATACACAGGACCAGCAAAGTCGAATCCACTTCGAGAGAATGGACGTGATGGAGTAACACGCGCCTCTGGTAAGTCACCCATCAACTGCTGTCTACTGATGGCACGTTGTCGTCCACAGGTAAGACATTTGTAAATGTATTGTTTCACCAAACTCTTGCATCCAATAAGCCAGTATTTACTCATCAGGTAAGTTGTCATAAGTTTTATTCCTCCATGTAATGTTTTTAGATGTGCTTCAGCCAGTATCAGTGACACGAGACCGTTCCTCTTTCCTAGTATCACAGGATGCTTCATATTTTCTTCGGCGTCTGCATTTCTCAGTCGGCCGCCCACCCTGAGAATACTCTGGTCATCTAGGTATGGGTTCAATGTCTTCAACACACTGGTGGTTCTTACAGGTTTGTTTTCCTTGAGTCTATTTATTTCATCTGAGAACTCTTGTTCCTGTACACGTCTTATACAAATATTTAGCGCCGTTTGTAATTCTTCTGCTGTTATTTCAAGTTCTAATTTATCTGGATTCCGTTTCATATTCAAAAATCGTTTACAGTGGGCTATGACTCTCAACAGCTCGGTAAGTGAATCAAACGTTTCAAAATTAAGATTCCTTTCTTCACATTCCGTTATGTTAAAACAGGTAAGTATTTTCCTTCTTTCTATATCTGTAGATCTTATTGTAGGTTTAGTGTATTCTATGTCCTTGTTGGTAAGCCAGGTAGATCCTTTCCACCATAATATTGACTGTTGCAAGTCTGATATAGATAAGCCTCGTGAAACTATATCAGCTGGGTTATGTGACGATTGTACATGGAACCACTGATTGCTGTTCGTATGCTCCAGTATTTCAACCACTCGATTTGCGACGAAAGGTTTCCATCGGTTTGGTTCTCCAACCAGCCACGCTAAGACAATAGTCGAATCAGTCCATGCAAACACATTTTGAGATTGGATTCTCATAGCTTGACTAACCTTGTGTAGTAATTTTGCAAGCAATGTGGCTCCACTTAGTTCGAGACGAGGTAGTGAGATCGTCTTAACCGGAGCTACCATCGTTCGTGCAGCTACTAGATATGTTTCAATGTTTCCACCCTTTGGTTGTACACGGCAGTAGACCACAGCTCCATATGCCTTTGTAGACGCGTCGCAAAATCCGTGTAAGGTCACCTGATCTTTCTCAGTGCTCAAGGTGTTTAGCCATCGTTTGACTCTTATGTTATTCACATTTTCTAAATCCTTTCTCAAGAACTTCCATTCTTCTGCTAGTTCCTTTCTAATGTCTTGGTCCCAATGTACTCCTTCTAGCCATAGTTTTTGAATTAATATTTTAGCTTTGACTATGGCTGGTGCAATCCAGCCAAGCGGATCAAACAACTTCTGTAGATCTGAAAGTATTGTTCTCTTTGTGATGTTTGTTGAAATGAGTTCCAATTGCAGTTGATAATGAAACTCATCCTTGCCAAGATTCCATGATAAACCAAGTGCCTTGATAGTACCATCTACCTTCAGATCTAAATTTGCTTTCGTGGTTACTTTAGATACGTCCATGGATTGAAGAAATTTTGTGTCATTCGAGGCCCATTTTTGTAGTTCAAAGCCTCCTCTTTGAAGAATGGCTATAATTTGTGCACAGACGCGTATAGCCTGTTCTGAGGTGTCACTTCCTGAGATCAAATCGTCGACAAAGCAATCTTCTTTAATAATAGTGGCAGCTTCAGGATGTTGCTCACCCTCATCGTCAGCGAGCTTCATTAAGGTTTTGATGGCTAGGTACGGGGCAGAGGCTGTACCAAATGTGACTGTTTTTAATCTATAGTCTTTCGCTTCAGCTTGATCGTTATTGCCATTGTCATTTGAGGCTCCACGCCATAATATTCTGTGATAATCCATGTCTCTTTTATCTAAAAGCACCATTCTATACATTTTTGTGACGTCACTTGCAAAGCATACTTTATGCATGCGCCATCTCATTATAATGCTTCGCATGTCTTCTTGTAGTACGGGGCCAGTCAGAAGTTCTTCATTTAAAGAAACGCCGTTATTTCCCTTGCACGACGCATCAAAAACCACTCTGACCTTTGTAGTCTCCTTATCCCTTCTAACAACTGCATGGTGTGGTAGGTAAACACATCTGTGGTTTATTTCATCATCTGGAACCTTCTCCATATGTCCCAATGCTAAGTATTCTTCTAATACCTTGTTGTATTCATCTCGCAGCTCAGGCGTATTCTGTAGTCTTCTCTCTTGTTGAATTAAGCGTTTCATTGCTATTTCTCTCGAATTGCCATCTGGTGAAATAGGGTTGGGGGTACGAAATGGCAATCTGACGACATATCTTCCTTCATTGTTTCTATGGTAATTCTTTTCATAATGTTTCTCACACTGTCTTTCTTCTTTAGTATACTTCCTCGTTGCATCTGGTTCCACCTCCCAGAATATTTTCAAAAAATCATCAGCTATGATCTGATGATGCATAACAAGAACCGACTCAGCTTGTGTTCTGTTTCCCACGTTACCAAACAGGATCCAACCAAGGTTTGTCTTATGAGCGCATGGAGACCCTGGTGGCCCTTTAATCAGTTTGCTTTGTATTATTAGTGCGTATACATCAACGCCCAGCAGTAAATCTACTGATCCCGGCTTAAAGTAGGTAGGATCAGCTAGAATCAGCCCTTCCAGATGAGGCCAACTGTCTCTTTCGATGGTGTGGGATGGTATTTTGGTAGTCAGCTGTTTTGACATAACATATGCCCTCACATCCGTGTCAAAATCTTCACATCTTGACTTGATTTTAATCTGAACTACTTGCTTGATATCTTCTTTCTTAGATCCCACGCCCACGACGGTGCCTTTGATGGGGTATCGCCTTGCCTTCAGTTGTTGTGCAGCGCGCTCACTTATAAAACTCGCCTGTGACCCTTGATCAATCAACGCTCTCAGCGTAATTACATTATTGTCTTCACTCCTCACATGTACAATTGCTGTCGCCAGTAACGCTGTACTTGGTTTAGTTGAAGCGTGTGATGCCATCAATGTGATATTTTCTTGTTGCTGTATCTCCTCCACGTTTGTATGTAATGCCACTTCAGGTTGTTGTGATTGTTTATACTCCATGTTGCCCGATGTAGCACCTTTACTGGTATAAGATTGCGTATTTTCGTGAAGAAGCGTATGATGCCTTTTCTTACATAAGCGACAACAAGTAGGGATGCGGCATTGCCTTGCCGAGTGCCCCGACGCAAGACAATTGTAACACAAATTGTTTTGTTTTGTAAATTCACTTCGCTGTACTGGTAAATACTTTCCAAACTCCTTACAGTGGCTAAGCGTATGATTTTCATTGCACATTTTACATTTCTTAATGTTATCGACGGTAGTAGCAACATGAAAAGATTTTTCTCGAACAAATCCAGTATTTGTTTTTTGTTTCATTGGTTCCGTAAGCTCCAACGTTCGAAATCTGCTTTCCAAAAATATACGAAATTGTTCAAGCGATGGTAAAATGTCTGAGTCCGTACAATTGGTACTTACGTACTCCTCCCAATCTTTATGAGTTTCAGAATCTAGTTTTTGCACAATCACGTATATTATAATCGGATCCCAATTCTCAGTATTCACTTTCATGTTTTTCAAATGATGCAAGCACTCAAACGTTGTGTCTAACAAACTTTTGATTTGATTTGAATTATTAACAGTCATTTTTCTTTGCGAAAATAACTTTTTCATAATGGCGTTCACATTTATTCTCGTATTACCGTATCTTCGTTTCAAAATGTCCCATGCTTGTTCATAGTTACGGATCAATCTAGACTTTGGGCACTTCTTTAAGTTCACCTGTGTCTTCTTTATCTTAAGAGCAACATTTTCAATGATATTCAACGCCTTATCCAGTTCTTTAGCCATTGTGAATACGAAAAATCCTCTTCAATAGTAATAAACGACAATATTATAAACTCGCTAATGACTTGCAATAATTTGAATACTTCACACTCGGTCGTTTTATTGCACTCTTTTGTTCTCGGTCGCCTCGGAATTCAATAGCGGAGCAGGTAAGTCTCTGGTATCCGGCTCGATAATGGACCATATGATCAAGTGATAAAGTTGATTTTTGCTTGCTTGGGTTTTGAAATAAAAATACGTGTTTTTAGTACAGCGATCTATTGGACACTAGTTTAAATAATGTTGGTTACAAGCTTCACAGAGTATGTATCTATGCTTAGGTAACTATAGATGTCATCTATACATGAATTGACCGAACATAGTCTAACCAGAGTACTGACTCCCCGTAACGAAATGGATAGTTCTTAAACCTTTCGGGCAAATGGACGTTTTATAATTGGCCAACTACAAACCAGACCGTGATGATTGCAGTTAAACATGAGAATCAAAAGACCTATGCGGTCGCCACTTGCCTTGCTAGAGTAATGACGGTGGTTCTACTACTAAGTCAACTGAAAATTATTTTGAACAAGCATAAACATATTTATTTCTTCTTTTAATAGAAAACTCTGGCATTAATCCTGTTTGCGACGGACTCTACATTACATAGATGTTATCAACGGACATAAAGAACGTCCAGATTAGAAACAAAAAGTTTGGATCACACATAGTGTCGTCTCGCATAGGAATCGAATTCAAAACACAAAACGCACAGGCGCTACAACGGCAACGCTGAACGGCAAGGCGACAGCAACTACGACTGCTAGGCGGTTTGTATCTACACATCCCACATCTTAATGTCACAAAAACGGCGTACTTAGTTACTCACTTTGAGGTAAGTTTTACTTTTTAAACGATTTGTGTCTTGACTATCCAGGTCGTGGAAAACTGGTGAAGGATAAGTTAGAATAGATTTTCTATGCGGTCTTACTCTTGTCGCTAAATGTTACTATGATAAAGTTTAGGTACATATAAATTTATCTTTGACTCATGCTATTATTGTTGTTACATTATGTGAAAATGTCTCAAACTGTTTAAGTTTTCCAACATTTTATCTTTCAAGACGGGTTCGATAAAGTGTTGTGTGGAGTATATGGCGCTGATTCACCTGAGCATTCACTTGTAACAGAACAGCGAGCTTTCGCAGTTTTCTGTTTTGTCGAACCGAACATTATCACGATCATTCTAGCGAACATTCTAAATTCAAATAGTCCGTAGAATATAGAAAAAATATAGAAATCGCACTACAACAGCAGTTATACCCAATATGTAAGAGTAAGATACATAAACAAATGACGATTCTAAATAATAAAATGCAGATTCTAATTTGAACAGGATTTAAATAAATCACACAAGTGTCTGTTCCTACGTTCAAATTTATTTATCGATAGTGAGAGTTTATCAATATTCTATTGAAATTAATTCTGAGTTAACCAAATCTAAGGATCTATTGTAAACATTATCGATATTTTATCGATATTTATTCTGAGAAAGCCCATCACTAGTCAAGTTAAAATTCTTCCCTAGATTAAAATCATAAGTCAAAGTGAAGTAAATACATTGGGCTCAACCGCCATTGTAGCGCGAATTCTATGTATTATATATATTCTAAGGCTTGCCTGAATGTTTGTGAGAATGCACATTCGTTAGAATGCTCATTACAGGTGAATGCTCAAGTGTATCAGCGCCATATGACGTAAAACATCATTCAATAATTTTGTTCGTATCATTATACATCCATAAGTATAAATCAAAACAAATAATGATAATAGCTTCAAATTAAACACTAAAAGAGTGCGCAAAAAGCTTCAGAATGAAGTTGTTTCTAACAATATGAAAAAGAATGTGATATATAGTTTGATAACATAAATAAACTATATTATTGAGCCGTATTGGATAAATGTATTATGAGCAGCTGAAATTTTCAATTACGTTCCATAACCGAGCAAATAGTCTAAATAGACACAAGTGTTGACGGTGGCGAGTATAGTTTATTTTTACTTAAGTTTATATCGCCACTACAATGGCTCGGCTGACAACTCAGCGATAAACACCGTTAGAAGGAGTCATACGATATTGAGGACAGCCGCTCGGTCGCCACCCATTGTGTCCCACAAACAATTCTATTAACTCTAAACTTCGATAGGGTGGAGTAGGCGAGGACGCGCTGCTCTCAACAAAGAGATGCTCTTTTGTAAAAAATCGATTTACCCAAGTCAATGGGATGAAAATTAAAAAGACAACCAATATTTTCCCGAAGCGATTAAATAAAGTGGAAGCGAGGATTTATTTGTAAAAGGTGCTCTTAATATAAAAAATTCAGAAGAGTCTTATCCCCCGCCCGCGCGTCTCTCGCTCACGGCTACAATAACTGGAGTTAATAAAAAACGCCAATGCAGGTACCTGGTACTTAATCCATTCACTGCACGCGACAACTCTATTATGCATTTTCTGATAATTACTTTTGAGGTTTTATTTGAATTTTCATTGGAGTGCCGGAGCTCTGAGCGCAGAGCGCAGCACGACCCTGGAGATGTCCGACTTGTTAGCAGCTTTACTGATCAAGGAAACTACCATTTAGCGCCGAGAATTTATTGATGGAACATTTTAAAACTCCTGAACTTATTAATATTACAATTGAAATTAATATTGAATACGGTAAGCCCGCAGGAAACAAGAACATCAAATTTTCGTGATGTTTTTTCATAGAGTGCGGTCCCAGTAATCCTTAGAAACGCCCGCTCTGCCCAGGAACCCCCGGTTCCGGGGCAGAGCACGAAGATTTGAGTCGAGCCAATTTGGTAAATCTCGGATAAGTGGCGCGTCACTACCTGTGGTACTACTCTATTGAAATATCGTTTAAACGATTCGCGGAAAGACGGGGTGAGTAACTTATCATAGGGGTTGTGTGTTCAGTAAACATTTCGGCTTGAACGATCAAATATCTTTAGGTATTTCACCCGACAATCTTGAGGCTGTGAGTTTAAACAGCCTGTCGTGTCTAGATAAAGGCTTGACTCTGATCTAGGTTAAATTGTACGAAGATTGCTCCTGGTTATTGCGTTCTACTTGACAAAGGGTATTTTATAAATTATATTAGTATTCATATTTTGCTAGAAAACGAACCAGACCAATAGATGTAATAGTATAATACATATTTCAATATCCGCAGGAGAGAATATAATCTTTATACATTTGTTGTGGCCATCCATCCCTTCTTAGATCTTTGAAATTAAAACTAGTAATGACAATCCAGATTCATAAGCTGTGATTTAAACAATTTTTATAAAAAACATGTACTTAAGTAGGTATGTATAATTGTATATGTCACATTTAAGTAGCGACCGTTAACGCCAAATCCGCGGCGCCAAGTTTAGGTAAAAGCAGTGCTTTCGAACTAACACTAACGCACGCGCAACTGTGTCTGTGTCGTAGAGTCAGCGTGTTGCTTGGCAATATAGTCAAGCTAAATCATTTTGATCGCAACTTTCATGGGCAATTCTTTTCCTGTCCAGACCGCTAATGGGCACAGATGCTTGTATGCAATGTGTAGTTGACCTGGTATCTGATAAAACCAGTCGTGTTTTCGGCTGATGGTACCATCAAAATTCCAAAACGTATTTTTATAGGCTTTCAGTCTCGATACATTTTCGAGTCCTGGGACAAAAATTTTGAGACAGCCCGGTCTCGTAATTTCCGGGGAAAATGAGACTTTCGAGACTCTTTCGAGAAAAGTTTCACTATATTTTTTTCGTCTTTCATATACATGCGGCGTATCTTTAGATACATGTTTCAAAAATACTTCGGGTTTAGAAACCTCTAAGTATTTTTGAACTACTATTGTTTCTTAAAGTCAATCTTTTGAAAGATAGACGCCTTCAAAGTGGTAACGAGTGTCTCCCTCCCTCTAACTTTTAGAGTAAAGTGACGAATCTGAAAAAAAATATACACGTCGTTATAAAACCTTTCAACAAAAATTCGTTTGAACGAGATGTAGTCAGCTTTTGAGATATAGCACATGTTCAAAAGCCGCATATATAACTTTGTCGTTTATACAAACACGATGGAAAACAAAGCTATGTTTGCTGGCGAAAAAGTGATAGTGATATTAGATTAGGTGAAGATAATGGGTATGTTAAGTGGATACCTCTACTACGGAACCCTTCAAGGACGAGCCCGACTCGCACTTGACTTTTGATATTTCAATAGCCTCACAGGTCAATATTGGAGTTCTTTTGTGAGTGTTGTGGTTCATCAAATCACAAGTAGTGGTTGGTTCCTTGTTGTATATGTTCACACAGAGCAGACGCTCGACAAAGTCTGCTGTGTGTGCGAGGCTAATGAAACCCAAGAAGGATAAAGACACCAGAAGTGATCGCATTCTGCGTAAATATTAACACCAAAAAATTGTACAATGTTCAAGTACTTTGAGATAACTTATAAATTTAATGCAAGAAATATCACCTCAGTCTTCCGTGACTACAACTTTTGTAATGAAATCGAAACGTCGGATAGTAATAATCAGGTCATCAGGTTTAAATGTCAAACAAACTATACATATATTGCGATAAAACCCGTGAACTGTAGTTTAACTAAAAATGTTGAATAATGGTTATTATTTAACTCAAGTCTCAAAAGTCTCGATAATCTCGATAGCAGTCTCAACAAAATCGTCGAGATTCTCGAAATTTTCGGGACCAGGATTCCCGGAATGAAAGCCCTAGTCTATACCATATGCTGTAATTGGACACTTTATTACAATAATACCTCCCTCAAACACGCCGTCGGGTGAGGGCCTTTGGCAATAAACAAACCGCATTTATTTTATTTTATAATTTTCGGTAAACTTACAGCTAATTGGTACAGTGAAGAGATTTTATAGCAAAATATGGCCAATTACAAGTTTTCACAGATAGGTAACATTATTAGGTAGTTTTGTAACATAACTAACTTAACTTCTAAGGAACTTACAAATAAAAAATAACAATAATAACATTCACATTTAAACATGCGATTAAGTAAACGGGAACCATTTTTGTATTTTTATGTATAGGTATAAAACTAACGTTTAACACTTTACACACAAATACAACATTTAATTACAAGTGATGGTTGTCACCAAAAAACTGATCGCTAAGTTTTTTTTTTTTTCATTTTTACGACACTGGTAGTGAATAGGTCGATAATCGATATCTACATCCTGACATGCCGTGTTATACATGCGGCTCGCTCTGATTAAATACGCGTTTTGACGATAATTAGTGCTAACCGCGGGAATATGCAGGAGGTGTGATATGCGTAGATACGCAGATGGTATACGCAGTCCAATTTTGCTTAGAAACTCAGTTATGTTAATTGACCCATTAAATATATTAAATAGAAAGGAGATGTCAGCAATTTTGCGCCTTTCATATAGAGGCAGTAAATGATTTTTTTTACATCGGCTTATGTAATCGGGTAAATAGCAATTCGCACAATATTGTACCTTACAAATTTCCTTTGGATGCCTTCCAGTCGATTAATGTAGACGTCGTAGTGAGGATTCCACACTTGTGACGCATACTCCAGGTGACTACGAACCAAGGAACAGTATAACATTTTAATAGTCTTAATGCTTTTAAAGTCAGCTGAGATTCGGCAAATGAAACCTAGCGCTTTAGTGGCTTTTTTGACGATACATTCAATGTGAGAATCGAAAGAAAGTTTCGTATCAAATACTATCCCTAAATCCCTAATATTGGTCACTCTAGTTACAGGTGTATTTTTGAGAGTATAGGTGTGCAGAATTAGATTGGGTTTGCGAGAGTACGAGCAAACGTAGCATTTAGATACATTTAAATGAAGCCTATTGAGGTTACAATATATTTGAAAACGCTCAAGATCTTCCTGCAATGTACGTGCATCATCGGCTGTCTTTATTTTCCTCATAATCTTCATATCATCGGCATACAACAATATTTTTGAGTACTGAAAGCATGAGCTGATGTCGTTCATGAATCTATTGAAAAGAAGAGGCCCGAGTAATGATCCTTGGGGAACGCCTGAAGGTACTTTAAATGGTCTTGTCGCGTATCCATTCAGTACCACAGTCTGACATCTGTTCTCAACGTATGATGTGAACCATCTGTAAAGGTCACCCCTGCTTCCCATGGAGTAAAGTTTGCGCAGAAGTGTCTCGTGATGTATACGGTCAAAACATTTACTGAAGTCGGAATACACAACATCCACATATGTCCTTTGTGCCATTGACTCCGACATGAAGTCGCTACAAAGAATTAAATTTGTTGTCGTAGATCGTTCAGGGAGAAAGCCATGCTGATATTCGCCAAAATCGAGCTTAAGAGCGGAGTATAACTGCTTGTGCACTATTTTCTCTAAAATTTTTGCGAATATACACAACATAGATATTGGCCTATAGTTTTCATCTAGACCCTTTGATCTAGTAGATTTATCTATCATTATTATTCCATTGCAACAGAATCTGAAAAAAGAAATGTTTATTAGAAAATTATTATCATTATTAATATGATTAAAATATATATTTGATTTATTTGCTAAAATCACACCAAGATGTCACGGTCGCACTATAACTGCACTCAATGCCAGAGTTCAATAGAGGTCATTGCGGAGCTTCGAGCGATACATCTACACCTTGAAGGGCCTAGCTTTTTTTGCTGAGGATCTGTAAAATCATATAAACGAGTTTGTGTATGAAATTTACAAGGGATGCCGAATATATAAGACTTTCAAATTAGCTCCGTCAGGGAAAAATCTAAAACTCTGTTTGTTTATATGGCCGTATGTCACAAATACTTTCATAATATAGGTAAAAAATCCTATCTCAAACTTATAGAAGAAGATATTTCCTGTAATAATATGTAATTCACAGTTTCGTAAGATATATTGTCACAGAGATGGTATGCTTTGAAAAGTACGCATTTTGTGTCAAGAGACCAAAATCGGCGTTAACGCTCTCATGGTAACCAGAAAACTCATAAATCATACTTTAATATTCTAAAGTATAGAACTACATGTAGCAGATACATACATAGCACAGTAAAGTCAAGCATCGCTTGCACAGTTCACTACTTGGATTTGTGACTTCGAGTGGCATTTACATCAGACAGCTACAGAGAAAGGTTGTCTCAGAACAAGAATTATTAGGCCATGTCAGAGCCCTTTGGGCGGTTTGGAAACTCAGACACCAGAATTGGCTATACACTCATACGAAAAAGAAAGATAAAACATACAACGTGGACATCATTCAAAGATTTAACCCAAATAGGAAACACTAACGCAACCTTCAGTTTAACCGTCCGTGTTACTAAGCACTACAATAAAATGCTATCTTAAAAAAAATACAACACCTTATTGTGCTTGCCAATACCATTAGAAAATAACACTTGTACAGGTTTTAGCGCACACCCCAATTGCTAACTGGTCCATTCCAGCGCATTCCAATTGCTGACTCTGAAATCATATAAAATCAAATAAAGCAACAGCTGAACATAAAACTCACAAAACTGAGGTAACCCAACAAAATAAAATAACACCTCGGTAATTATTCAGCCATAGAGTTGACCGTGGCCTCAGGGATCGTAATACATCTGATTTGTTACCTAACAAGGACAAAATTGCGCTCAACGGGAGCACACATGGCGACAAATTAAACTAATAAATTCCAGTATAATCTGAACCAGATTACACTGAACAGCTTATATCATGACGGGTCACCTTATACTAAAAGGGTGTAGGTACTTTTGACCTGTTTTCATGTAGGTACTTACGATATATCGGCGAGCATGGTATCCTGTAGTGAGTACAAGAGTGAACACAGTCATTTTCGAAGTAGCTTTAAGTGTGCCTTTTGTCGAATGTTTTTGTAGCGGATAACGTACATTGGAGCTTAAAAACTTGTTGATTCATTGGACATCGTGGCTTGATGTTGATCTAAATTTAAAGCTTAAAACAAACAAGCAAACTAAAAAAGGACATAGTTTGGATAAACAGACTGTTTTACATAGAATTAATTTGTAGCGATCACAGTTTCATATACGTATTAAATGTTTCGGCGAAGTTTGCTTCGCCGAAACGTGCCGAAAAGCGGCCTATAGTTTTTAATTTGCATTATTATAAATAAGTTACAAAGAGAGTAGTCAAAAAAAACGATTTTATAATATTATCGCGTCCTTTCATAAACATAATGGCCCTTCTGTCACCGTAATCGCGGACTCTAATTCGTTGTATAATCTTAAAGCCCGCGGAGCGCGGTTCGCGGTATGAAGTTCTCTGAGAAACAGCAACGACGACGCCCACTAACTTTCCGATCTACTCGAAGGTTCTATTGAGATTATTTTTCAAGTATTAAATTTGGGCGAAGACGGATTTGGCAGCGGAAATTCCAGTGAATTTTTAAGTCAAAGAGCTTAAATTTTTCTTTTTCTTTTCCTTTGCGACCAGGAGGTGTTCCGAACAAAGGATCGGTGTATTACACGTTAAACGGCTACATCAAAGGGGTCCCTACCAACGATTTTAATAAAATAAGAATGTGACGCCGCTGCCACAGACAGAACCGCAGACATCTATTTGTCATATATGATACTAGAGGACGCCAGCAGCTACGCCTGCATTTTTTTTTAATTTACACGTTTTGGCCGATCCCGTGGGAATTTCGGGAAATCCCTTCTTAGTGCACCCCTACGGTCGCCAAGGAACATACATGCCAAATTTCAGCTTCCTGCGCCCAATAGTTTCGGCTGTAGCGTGTCTGTCAGTCAGTCAGTAACGCAAGGATTTTATATATTAAGATTATTAAATAACGATTTGGCTACTCATAAGTATTCGTTCTGTTAACGATAATAGTCACTTATTGAACACAATCAACACGTAGTAACACAATGGGCATCCACACAATCCCCGTCACTAATCTTAAATGAGTGAAAGGGCCGAAGGGTACCAACTGACACAATATTGTACGTAAAACAATCCGTAACTTAGTTGTGTAGGAATC
This sequence comes from Euclidia mi, assembly GCA_944739405.2. Lineage (NCBI taxonomy): Eukaryota > Metazoa > Arthropoda > Insecta > Lepidoptera > Erebidae > Euclidia > Euclidia mi. The sequence continues at coordinate 17,512,616 of OX123197.2, forward strand.
CTCATAACATACGCACAACAATTTCGTTGAGCGTTATATATAAACCGTAATATTTAATTTGGCTGTCTTGCGTACGACATCTTATGTATTTAATAAAATTTTAATAACTCTGCTTGGAATATGAAAAAAATGGTCGCGCAGAGTGCGGTGCTGTGAGCCCTTTGATCCTCGCTTCTCCGCCCCGCACCTCCTGGCCGTGCAGATCCCCCCTACCGCGTATCTCCGGAGAGGGTTTAGCGATGTCGGTGGATTAGTGTCAGTGTGGACGCTGCGTCTCTCAAGGATTATAAGTACTTACAATAATTAACTATGTGTTTTGTGTGCACTAATACGCGTCACGTCTTACGATGTAGTCATACAGAGAAAGGCAAGCGGCGGATGTAGCTTCAAGGCTTTTATACAAAGGATATTACGTCGTCGACCCAAGCAATAAATTTAGCTCTACAATGTCAGCGCGGTGTTTAAAGAGTTCTGAGCCCGCTGTAATTATACTACCGTCGGCGATTTAAAAACCGATCCCATGGGACAAACAAAGTTTTTTCTACAGTCCCCTGTAGAGTGGAAGTATATATCTAGCTTTATTTCTTAAGATTTGAGGAACGTTTGTTATGTTATGCCATGTTCCAAATATTAATGCTTAGTGCAAGTGTTGTAGATTCGATACTTACACGGGCATGTCTGTGTGTCCAACAACATACATAACGTTCTTTGGTTTCGTTGATCGACTACCTGTAGAGTCCTCCACAGTACAGAGATCATTCCTAGTGCGAGATAGGACGAAAATAATTATGTATGAAGCTCTCTTTAACCACGACGCAGCGAGACGAGATGAAAAAACAAGGATTACAGATCTGTGCCGTTAGATGGGTCTTACATACCAAACGTTTTAGTTTTATGTCCGTTGACTTTAAGTACCTTTATAAGATTTCAGTTACAACACAATGTACATTTTTTATGAAATATATTAAATAAAATGAACGAAATGATACAGCTCTGATATTGCTGTAGTAGTTACTGATGGTACATGGCCATTTTAATGGTAGAATGGTAATTCAGAATGCACCACTTATTTACATATATGCAGCACGCACACTCCGTATCTGATGTGCTTCCGAGCGTGTAGGTTGCCGCATCCACCTGCCTTGCCGCGGTTTCATCGCTATGTAAAACATAGCCATTGTTCATGTGCCGGTTACCAACACCGAAGCCACACATTTGAATAACAAATAACTAAATAAACTGCCCATAAATGCTTTATCGCCAAATGTATTGTATATATTTTATTTTATCTCGCTGGTAAGTGTTTAATTCCGATATGTTGTTGATATCTCTCTTAATTTGTAGATGAGTTTTACTTGCTGGCGTGGCAGAAACGGTCAAACTATGGGTGAACTTATTCAATCAGAGTAACACTTGTAGTAGTAGTACTACAAGTATACATATGATAATACAGTTACACTGTGATTACTGTAGTGTTTGATTGGGCAAGAAGAAACTCCCCAACTACAAATTGTTGTCCTTCGCCAACTTATCTTCTTTTATATTTTCTCAGACCGGAGCAAGTAAGAAACTTATAACTGACGCTTATTGCACATAGCTGGTAGCAATCTAAGTGCTAAACGTTGCTTTTTGTATCAAGCTTACAGAAAAACGATAGATATTTAAAAGAATATCGTTCAATCTTGACCTAAATAAATCTCCTTCAGGTTTTCCAGTCCACAGCTCATTTTTTAAGTGAAAGAAAAGAAACAAAAGAATATTGACAGCACTTTGAAATACGAAAACAGGGTAACCACAAAAGAATAGTTCAGAATCGCTGCCCTAATTTTAAATTGGTAATCGAAGAGTAGAGTTTAAATAAGTCGAGGAAAATGATTTTAATTATTTATTTTATTAATTAATTTAAACGTTACGTTATGCTGGAAAGAAGTAGGCATTGCTACTTTATTACAAACGTCGAGTTTAAAATGTACGTTTAATTTTCCTGTTGATAAAGAGTTTCCAAGTAAAATAAAACATCGCAACCTTTTCAATTCGCCGAAAGGACACGATATTCATTTTTGTCGAGATCCTCAGAAGGAAAAAGGAGCTCTTGATATATGATCAGATTGATCAGCTTTGGTATCCATCTCCCCCCCGTGGGATCTCTACCTTGTCGTGGTGGGGGGGCTTAGTAACCGTGGATTTGATTTTCTCCCACGGTGAAGCTAAGCGGGATCCCGGGAGGGGACGCTCCACGTGGGCTTGCGTGAGGCCTGCGTAGGATGCGTCCATAGGTGCGGGTGCGGGGGACAGTTCTGTCTGTCCCTCGCAGTCGGGTGCGGTCGCGGTAGGAGAGGCGTGTCGGTGTTGCGTTGCCGCGCGCCCTATCCCCCGCGACCAAATGGGGGCGCACCATCGTTGCGTCGCGGTGGGGCCGCAGAGGAAGAGGAGATGCGGTGTTGCGTTGCCGTCCTCCCTATCCTTTGCGGCCGCTGGGTGTTTTGGCGGCGGAGCCCAACACCTTCATCCGCCGCCAAGGGGGTTTCGTTCGGGGCCCGCCTGATCATCTGGCGGGCCAATACCCGTCGGGGGGTAGCGAGGAATGCGTCGGTGAAACCCTACCCTCCGACACATGGGTACATGAGGAGCACGGGTTGGTTTTTAGTCAGTAAGAGTCTGACAGTCCCATTCGTCCTTCCCCCCCAGGGCGAAGGGACTCCATGAGGATTTTCCAACGCGACACCAAAAAAACTCTGTTTTTTATGGAATAGAGATGAAGATTTAATGACGCAAGGAAAACCTACGTTTGCATTTAGAGGATAGATAATTATCGATGGGTGCTATCAACGTGTGAATAATAATTTGCTTTTATCTAAATTGTGCTGCAATTCTTAGAATATACGGAACCTGCGATCTAAGTCTAGCTCCTTAATGGATGTTATTGTAGAATCAATAGGCATCACAGTGAACGTGAAGAAATAAAAGTAATATTTTAAATAATAAGTTTATTATTAGAAATAGATATTAAGACCTGTATATTTTATAAATTAAAAATACTTTTGTGTCAGTCGGTAAGTAAAGTAGGTAAACTGTTACCAGGCTTATCTAGATGACTGAAAATAAATGGTTGTGTATGTGTGTGTAAGTGTGAAGGTGTGTATGTTTGTTCGTATAATTAGTCCATAATTTGTGTATGTTACGATACTATAATTTGGTCTTTTAGTATCATAATTTCATAATTTTTGTAACCATCTGTACATTTTTCAATTTGTATTTATATCATTAAGCTCGAATATCAAAAGAGAATTATTCCTTTTATTGTATCATGAAACGTAACCTGAACAGAAATTTTAACAAAATACGTTATGTTTTATCTAAATATTATTTAACGAATAAACTTTTCATGGTTTATTAGTTTTTTGTGATCGATGTTTGTCGAGATTGTCACTCAAAGTCAAAATAACGTCATTAAAAATAATAGCAAAATACACTTGCCATCAAAATAACGTCATTAAAAATAATAACATTCAATATGCATAGCCAGCAAACATGAAGTTATCGCAATATGTATTTACAACAACTTTAGCGATACTATTCAAAGTTGTACACGAGTCGTATTACTCGACAGTTGGCTGACCTTCGCCGGGTTTCACCGTCCCAGTCCACTAGATTGATTCTATACCAACTATTTGCTATCCTTAACTTCGCAGCCATTGAGCTATAACCGCTTTTGAATAGTGGAAATGTGCAAAATTTCCCAATATATTAAGTATATAGTTTATACAGTGGTGTGGGGTTAGACCGCCGGAGGGAGACGGAGAGACCTTTGGTAAACAAATTCGGTTAATATTTGACGAGGCAAAGTAAATGGGACATGAGTGGCCGTACATTAATGATGTGCCCGCGGCTCGGGCCGGCCATTACCGCGCACACGACGCAGCTGCTGGCGACACGCACACATTCTTGTGCGAAATGTCCCGACGTTTTATCGTCTTGTATTTTCGGGAGTTGTCTCCAGTGTCTTATATTGAGCGGTGAGTAAAGTCCCGCAAGTATCAAAAGGCGGAATTATTGAGGTAGTAAAACTGCACTAACAAACTTCAAATTTAGGAGGGATTACTTTTGACATAAATACAAACAGAATAATAAACACTTCTATAAATTACAGGCAAGTAAAATATATTCTTTATACATACTGATACTCATTTTCCAGTTGTTTTATTTTGAAACCAAAGTATGAAGGCGATTTTATGAAATTACGATACCGAAATCTGAAATTATTCAGAGATAAGAAACATAAAAAATTACAAGAGAACAGACTCCTTTGATGAAATAACAAAGTTGCACTAATAGGATCGATGTGTGTATTTTGCACCTCTTTTTATATGGATGTGCAAGTGGATGGTGAGCGTGTACAGTGCGCTTATAGTACTTCCACACAGATGGCAGATAAACAGTCTAAACAAACTGTGGAGTCAGTAGCTTAACTACAATAGTAATATGGCGCAGTGTACTTTTACATACTCCTCGGAAGGACAGACTTTTCAACTTCAAAGTCAGCGCTCATAACTCGTGCCCCGACTTACCTGCACTATCTTTATTTCACGAATCCTATTCAACAATTTGTACCGCTTTGTTGAACTTGGAATTTGGTATTTTCAAATTTTTACATAGAATATTGCGGTGAAATAGAAAATTTCCTGTCATACGAACTACAAACTTAAATTGCAAAGTCTAAGAAACATCACAAAAGAAGCAACTAACTATAGAGCCCATATAAATATTTTTTCGATTTGAAAACACAGTAGTTTATGCCTACTTGTTTTCTTATTGTCCTCTTGAAATACAGCGTTGAATGTAAACAGGACATCGATTATGCCTATCTATTATTAATAAAGTTATTTTGCTCAAATTCTTGACAGGACGATAAATGCAGTTTCTTAAATATAAATAAGGGTCAATTCACACCGAAACGCGACGCGACGCGACGTCGCGCTGCGCAGCGCCGCGAGATGCATCGCGTAAATGTGTACCTTTTCGTGTTGTAAATAAAGTATATTTTGAGTTGCTCTATTAAAATGTGCACGCATCGTCGCGTCGCGTCGCGTTTCGGTGTGAATTGACCCTAAGTCTAATGTTTCCGCCGTGTAACAGCAGTATACAAAAATACGTGGTCTATTAATATGTGAAGGGTAACTACATGAATAATTATTTATTATAAATGACTAAGGCATCTGGATAATAAAGAAAACAATTTAACATATCGTAATCATATTTTTAAGCAGAGCTTGTGTTATGGGTACTAGATAATGGATAAACATACGTATATATATATTTTTGTAAATACATACATATTTTACATAGAAACACCCAGACCAAGACAAACATCCATGTTCATGCACACAAATGTTTGACTTGAGCGGGAATCGAACCCGCGACCTTCGGCGTAGCAGTCGCTTGCGCTCCCGCTGCGCCAACCGGTCGTCGAATAATATTACATAACGATCTCTATTTTCTTTGGGCAACAATTTATCATTAAATACACGCTAAATACTTAATGTTAGCCGGCGCTTAGTATCCCTAAAGCCTAACACATGAAATTTCAATGTATAAATAGCGAATTGGGAGTTACTAAAATATAAGCATTCGTGCTCTTATGCTCACTTCTTTTTTTTAACAGTTTAGTTTCAGTTTCATAACTCAGTATTTTTGATTTAAGTTATATATATATATATATATACATTTTAAATCTACTCTTAAATTACAATATAAATGATGAAGTTGAAAGTTTTAAATTTTCCTTTCAATATGTAGCACAGTGCACTATTGTGCTTAGAAACGGTGTTACTAATATGACCGGCATGCTGTGAGCACTCCCTGGAGCCGGAGGCAGTAAATAAATCACAGTACGACGCGACGCTGCCCCAGCTAACACTACTCACGACCTGGATGAATTTCTTGCTACGACGTAGCCACCCGTAGAGCCGGGCTACGACGTAGCTCAGGCTACGTAGATGGTATATTAGTGTCGCCGCACACTGGCCACCGGCCACAACCACAAAACGCTGCAACAGGCATATTTCCTGTAGTTTTCATGCATTTTATATGGACTCGCCGCACACGGTTGACGCCGGTGGCCGCCACACGCTACAATAGTCGTTGCGCGCTTCTTGGTGCCCGCACGGGCCACTAAACGCCGACTCGAAACGTCACTACACGCCACTTGCGCGATTCCCCACTCAGGAAGGGAGAGAGTTCCTTCCTCAGTAAACCTGTTAAAGTTGGAGCCAACGCACGCACGTAGTCTGTGGTTGAAAATATTAAACCTTCTTCGTCCAAGTCCATGATACTGAATGCATGGGTTAAAAAAAGTAGCAGCCACCGACCGCAAGTGGTGACCACCGACCACAAGTGGCTGCTCCGCGCTTCAGCTACTTTTGTAGCTGCGTCTAGCTTCTTGTGGCGGCGTTCGTGGTTGTGGCCAGTGGCCCGTGTGCGGTGACCCTTATATGTGAAACGGCTTGGCCACTGGGACCGTCGACGCGACCTGCGACGCGACCAGCGACGCGGCAATTCACGCGACGCGAAATACATGCCACGGGTACACGCGTTCGCCGTCGCGACCAGTGTAGACTAGGAGCGAGACGAGATTAGCTGAGACCTTTTTATGAAATTTAGCTCGATATTGTTCGGACTTTGGTGCCAATATCACTTTTGTTTCAACCCTGCAATCGAACCCGAGACCTCATGATCCGCTTACACTACCGCAAGATCACAGAGGCAGACTTGATATTGTGTACCTAACCACGGTAATGAAATCTATAGGTACAGTATATTATCTTTATACAAACGGTCGGAACGCGATGTATACCTACGAGCGTCAGGCTCGGTACCCACCTAACCTACTGCATACCAAACTACATACATTCGGTAGGTACTGAATGCGTACTGAGCCGACGCTTGTAGGTATTGTAACTCGAGTTTTGAGTTAAATACGGAAAAGGTTATGTAGGTAAGTGTGATCTAACTAACTAGGTATATGCACTTCTAAAAACTTACTTCTTTAGGTATTTTGAAATCACAGACAGACACTTCAACTTTATTTATACTGTATACATTTATGTAGATATAGATAATATCCAGACGTTCCAAATAGCTAGCCTAACTAAAAATTCTAAGAATAATATCATGCTCACGGAGAAATAAACTAAAACATTTTATACTGACTCAGCTCCGGCGCTAGTCGCCGCGACTATCGCTCGACGCCGTGGCGTGCGCCGTACTAATTCATACATTTGTTTTGGTCGCGCGACTGGGCGCACTCGCCGCAGCACCGCTCGGTGCAATTCGCCAGTCGCGTCGCCCGTCGCCGCTGTGCGTGGCATGTTAAGAACATTTCTATACATTTGATTCAGTCGCAAGTCGGGTCGCCGGTCGCGTCGCGCGAATTTTCGCTGCAGCGAATTGTCCGTGGCCAGGCCGTTAGTTGAGAAAATGGCTGATGTTAGTAAGGTAATTGCATTAATAATAGCAGATAATTTGTGAAAATATTAGGAGATGATTGGGTGATTGCCACACCTGTATAATAGGGAGCTGACACTTATAGTGCAGTCATTTAAGCGACCGCATCGCATTACTGTGCTCTAAGCGCTTGATAGACGAAAATTTGATTAGAGATATTTAGTTGCTTAGATTGTGTCTTGTTATTATTTAATCAATCATTTCAGTGCGTCAGTCAATAGTTTGCGACACTCTGGAATAAATCGAAGTCTGTTTAAAAACCATACGAAAGGTAATAGGATTATATAATAGGAGAATTTTGGACGATATTCCGTCAGATGACCGTTTTGAGATCAATATAAACCATTGATGTTGAGTGTCAGCCTGCTGCAATGATTTAAAAATAACTTCTAAAGCTTTACGTTGTGTTATGAGCAGTCAAATTACCAATCATGGGCCACATAAGGATGTTTCCCGTATGTTGAGGTGTAGAGCTTAACTTTAAAAATTAATCAATATGTATTATCATTGATTTTATTAGCAGTTATGTTTTACAGATTTTCTTAGTCGTAAGCAGACAGCGGATGGATGCAGGTGGCTCAGAACCGGTCTGTGTGGAGAGGCTTGTGGGAGGCCTATTTCCAGCAGTGGACGTCTTTCGGCTGATATGATGATGATGATGAAGCAGATAGTGTATTAAATAATTTAATTTTAGCAATACAGGCGACCTTTATTCATTTTACTAAGTACAAATTTGATAACAAGATCACAAACAAAACATCACATTTCACTTATACTCAAGGTTGGCACATTACCTCTAGGCGGTTCGCTGTCCATTATCTTCCAGTTAAATATTTGAGTCGCGGGATCGTTACCGTAACATTCAGAGGCACGTCCTGCCACTATCATCTAATATTTAGCCTCAGACCGCACACCCGCTCACTTGTGCGCATCCCACTACTTATTTTATTTTACATGGTATGATTTATAAAATGTATGTTATGAGAGTTGAGTAGCCATTAAGATTCTTGGCCTGGATTCTATAACGCCCTGGCCAAAGGTACGACGGACCAGTAAAACCACCGGATGCGTAAGCAGCGAATCCGGAGAATTTACAGGCATAGATTTCAACGAACTTTCATACAAAATACAGTTTACCTTGGCTTTACAACCGATGATATATCTGCATAATTAGCAAGAATGTGAGACAGTGCCATATAGAAAAGTCCAACAAAATATACGGGAGTATGACTTGCCTTTAAATAAAATAAGACTGTGCATTGAAATATATAATAACGCTTGTAAACGAAACTCACTGCACTGGTGGTGCAGTGCCCAACCTAGTGACAAGTAATGTACGAAAGCTCTAGTTGAAGCTAAATAAAATAGAGCACATTGAATATTTTACTCCATTGACTTTACTCGTAAAGATGTCCAGACTTAATCTATAGTCCCATGTGCTTCATTTAAATTAATGGAGTATATGATTATATGCCAAGCTGTTGTAGAGCCGTCTTAATTTTAATAGCTTTTAATAGCACTGTTTCTTGGCAATGTTTAACATATATGAATGATCATTATAATAATTTTATGTTCAAGTTAACCATCGTATTATACCTACGCAGTTTGAGCTTTGTTCGGAAAGCTAGCACTATATCATGTCAGCCTAGAGACGTCCACTGCTGGACATAGGCCTCCCCCAAGGTTCTCCACACAGACCGATTTTGAGCCACCCGCATCCAACCGCTTCCCGCGATCTTAACCAGATCGTCGTTCTACCTTGCGGGAGACCGACCCCTGCTGCGTCATCCGGTACGTGATTGACACTCCAGAACCCGCCTGCCCCAACGGCCATCGGTTCTTTGAGCTATGTGCCCTGCCCATTGCCTCTTCAGCCTGGTTATTGGGAGAGATATATCAGTGATTTTGGTTCTTTTGAGGATCTCCTCATTTCTGATTCGATCTCGCAGGGAAACTCCGAGCATAGCTCTTTCCTCTGAGTGACCCCGAGCTTTCCGATAAGGCTCATAGTTAGCGACCACGTCGCAGCGCCGTAGATCATCACTGGCAACACACACTGGTCATAGACTTTCGTCTTGAGACACTGCAGGATATTGGACGTGAAGATATGCCGTAACTTCCCGAACGCCACCCAACCGAGTTGGATTTGACGTCATTTGAATTTGAAGTTGTTGACAAGTACGTTTACCTGGGACAAATGATCCAATTGGGTATGATCAAAATCATACCCAATTGGATCATTTGTCCCAGGTAAACGTACTTGTCGACAACTTCAAGTGTTGAGTTCCCAACCTGAATAGGAGCAGGTACGACATGGACGGTACACATGATTTTCGTCTTGTCCATGTTCATCTTAAGACCTACTTGTTGAGAAACTCTACAGAGGCCATCAAGCATTGTGCTTAGGTCTTCCATGGCCACCACATACCACTATACATCCTTATAATAATGTCACGGTTCAAGATACCTATATATATTGTTATTGAAGGTGAATTAATTTGCAAAGAAAATTAAACAATTACTAGGTGACTACATACACATAAAATAAAACAATTATTTATATACTTAAGTACCTAATAAATAAAAACCAGTACATAAAAAAGGCAAAGAAAATTTTAAAGGGCGTCATGGAAATCCTCCACATCGACAGGCCAGCCTTCTGGTCACGCGAGGCGTCAACCAATCTCTTTGAGAGCACTTGGACGCCATGGTCCCAACATTTCGACTCCAAACGGCTCAAATACATAATCCCGGCAGTCGGCCGGGCGACGGCGGCGCGGGCGTTCGCGGGTGCGGCGAGGGGCGCGGGCGTGGCGTGGTTAGCGCGGCGCGGCGACGTAGGCGGCGAGCGAGCGACGGCACTGTACGCGGTACCCGGTATCACTTTGGCACTATTGTCTAAGTCTAGGTTCGTAACAGTAACAGTATGCACTGTACTTACGTTTTCGGCGTCTCGGGATGAGTCGTCTCGTCGCCGTCGGTGTCCTCCTCGGGGCTGCGCTGGCGGCGAGCGGCCGCCGGGCGAGCGGGCGGCTGTGCGGGGTCGACGTCCATGTCGACAAGCGCCGACGTGTAGCTGGCGCGATTCATGTGGGCGGCGGCGCACATAACTTATAAGTAACTCATCAGCCATTTTGTACTCTACGCTGCAATACACGTCCACACCAAACGCACAACAAAAACAACCCACAGATCACTACTTACCTGGCTGTGTGAACCCTACTACTCCGCCCCCCACCGCTCCGCAACAACGTTCGCCGCGTCGTGTCTCGTGTCTCGCAGACAAGATTTTTTTCGTGCACCGCTGCGAGCAGTGTACACAGTTATTTTCTAGTTACGACATAATATCTACTAAAGTTATAAGTAACTCATCAGCCATTTTGTACTCTACGCTGCCATACACGTCCACACCAAACGCACAACAAAAACTACCCACAGATCACTACTTACCTGGCTGTGTGAACCCTACTACTCCACCCCCACCGCTCCGCGACAACGTTCGCCGCGTCGTGTCTTACGCAGACAAGATTTTTTTCATGCACCGCTGAGAGCAGTGTACACAGTTATTTTCTAGTTACGACACGAATTCTTGCATATGCCCGGCGTATTTTCTTACCGTGTACAAGCGCCGTTAGGAGCTAACTCACCATACGCAAGATTATGTAAAGTTATTAATAGTTGCAGTGATTTAATCGATTCGCACGTTGACTCAATACCTAAACAAAAGGTTATAATTATGAACAGCTTTTAAAATAAAATATTTTGCTCATTTTTACAAAAAATATGTATATATATATATATATATATATATATATATATATATATATATATATATATATATATATATATATATATATATATAAAACTGTGTATATTTATTTATGTAAATCTGCTGTCAAAAAATATATAATATACTGTGCTGTACTTTATATAACGTCACAATAACACCAAAATACTATATGTATTACTTAATTAATTTTGATTAAGTGTTCATGTCACTTTTTATTTATATTTAATATATCTTTTTTGTACTTTTTGCCATAACATTTAAAAGCAACTATAAAGTAGTTAACTTGTAAATTCCTAGCATGCTGTGTTTACCTTTAAGTGTTTGTAACGCAAATATTTTAATAATTGTGAATGTAATAATAATATAGCCTCCTTTATTCTCATAATGAATTACATAATTATAGTACTTAATTAAATTATTGTATGCATGCATGATATAATTATTTCAATTAATATAATTACTACTAATTTTTTATCATATTTTATAACATTTCGATTTTTCTATAATATTTTTCGTTACTAATTATAATAATTTATTAGCAAAATTTATTTAAATTATTCAATGATCAAATTATTAAAACTTTAAAATATTTCATTAAGGGCCCCTCAACGGGTAAAGGCCTCCTCCATTTTACTCCACGTCTGTCTGTCCTTTGCCTTTGTGATCCAGTTGTCACCGGCTATTCTTATTATTTACTCTATCCATTTTTCTTTTGGTCTACCTCTTTTCCTTTTGTTTGGTGGTCCTTGCCAAGTAGTGACTCTGTGCGTCCATTTATCTCTATCCATGCGTGCTATATGACCTGCCCATTTCCATTTTAGTTTTTGAGAGTATGATAAAGCATCTATTACTTTCGTTGTTTTTCTTATTTCTGTGTTCCTTTTTCTGTGTTTTCTTTGTATATTCAATATACTTCTTTCCATCGCTCGCTGGCATACTTGTATTTTGTTTTTCATGTAATTATTATATAACCATGTGTGGCAGCCATACGTAAGACAGGGTAGTAAACAAGAGTCCATAACTTTTTTCTTAAGTTTTACAGGGAGTTTTGATTTTAAGGTTTCTTTATTGTTCCAAAATTTATTCCACGTCATATTCACTCGCCTCTTGATTTCATCTTCATGTCTTTTTGTAGAGAAAGATACCTGTTGTTCTAAGTAAACGTAGCTTTGAACATATTCTAATGTACTGTTATTAACTTTTATTGGTTCGGCATGGTGTTTCGTCATGACTTTAGTCTTGGTAGTATTTAGTTCTAGGCCTATTGCCCTGCTTACCACAGTTAGTTCATTAATCATTGTCTGTAATTGAGATGGTGATTCAGAAAAAAGTATGATGTCGTCCGCAAATCGAAGATTACTGAGAAGTTTTCCATTTATATTAATTCCTTTCTTTTCCCAGTTTAGAGTTTTCATAACACTTTGTAGCACAGCTAAAAAATTCTTGGTGAGAGGGGATCGCCTTGTCTGACGCCTCTACAAATGTTTATTTCGGGGCCTTGACTCTCTAACCTTACACGACTTCTGCTTTTGTGATAGATGTCTTTTATGAGATCGATGGTCTCTGATGGTACTTCACACTCTTGTAGGTGAATATAGAATTGTGAATGTATTTATATATATAATATAAGATACTGTGTATACAAACGTTGGTAAACCTAAATAAACAAAAAGAAATACATACATGTTTGCGTAGTTTGCAACCATACAAAGTATGAATTCATGCTTCATATATAAAATAATTTTACCGTCTGTTTATTGACTGCCTCTGTGGTTCCGCGGTAGTGTTAGCGACTGCGGATCATGAAGTCTCGGGTTCGATTCCCGGGTCGAACAAAAAGTGATATTGGATTTTTCTGATAGGAATGATCCAATAGAAGTTCGGAGTCAGGAAGTTGGCGGTGTCACACCCCCGTGCCTCGAAAAGCACGTTAAGCCGTTGGTCCTGCACCCAATCTCTCTCCGGTAGTGTCGCATGTAGCGTCTCTCGGACTATGAGAGTGAGGGAATAGAGAGTGCACTTGTGTATGCGCACACACTTGTGCACAATAATATGTCCCGCGCAGTTGGCAAGTCTCATATTTAGACTAGCCGCCGTGGCCGGAACCGGTCGGGAGGACATTATTATAATTTTAACGTATGTTTATTCTACTGTGACATGTGAAGGCCGAAGGGGCACAGTTCACAGCATAAAAATAATTATTATGTTTCTTTCCTTTAAATCCTAAGCTAGACGCTTCTGTACGATATTACGCATGCTATCAGAAGATAAATTAAATGTTAAAATAATATAAGGCGTTTGATATTTGAGGGTTGTTTTGCGTATACTTATATAATATCATAAATATATATTCAGATTTAATATTCGTTTTTATTCGACGTTTACATCTAACCTTTTCCTAAAATATTGCTGATACTCTGAATATCTTTGCAAGCAGAGCTTAGACTTAAATTAATGATCAGATCCCAGACAAGTACAGACAGTGCCAGTCTGCTAATTCTCGTGTGAATAAATAAATTAGAGCTTTGTAAAAAATAGTCTATCTTTATCTTATTATAACTATATTATTCTTCTATCCTCTATCTACTATGCACTTTGAAAAAAGTCAGTAAGTCTGTTTACGTACTACATGAGCTGGCTCAAATATCAAGATTAAAAATGTAATAAGTTATCCGTGTACGCTACATAACGTTGCACTGACCAAGGTTACCTCTGTGCGTGACCTTGGAGTACAGTTAGATTCTAAGCTTTGTCTAGACCTGCACATTGAGCGAATAGTTAACAAAGCATATCAGATGTACGGATTCATAATGAGATCAACGCATGATTTTAAAAGGACCTTCTCATACCTCTGCCTATACAAAACGCTAATACGTTTGCAGCTAGAGTACGCCGTAACTATTTGGAATCCATACTATGTCAAGTATATTGACATGTTGGAAAATGTCCAGCGTAGGTTTCTTCGTGCAATGCATTTTAGATGTCATAGATCTTCCCTACTTTACGATCAGTTACTCAATAAATACCAACTCTTGAGTCTCAGTTCCAGACGTAAACAACTAGAGGCAATAACTTTATATAATGTAGTTCACTCCAGATATGACTGTGTGTGTTTGAATGGTGTTATATGTTAGGGTGCTTGTACACGGTAAGAAAATACGCCAGGCCTAGCTACGCAAGACTTCGTGTCGTAACTAGAAAATAACTGTGTACACTGCTCGCAGCGGTGCATGAAAAAAATCTTGTCTGCGCAAGACACGACGCGGCGAATGTTGTTTCGGAGCGGTGGGGGGCGGAGTAGTAGGGTTCAGCCTCATTTTTCTCTTATATAATTGGATGAACCCAGTAAATTCTCTTGTTTTTTGTTTCCTTTTTCATTTTGTTATAATAATAATATGCAATTATCATTCTTTTTTGCTTTGTAGTTAACATTTTTATAAATAAACGAAAATTATTATCAGACTTGTTATTACTTGCACGACTGCGCGAAAAAAAATCGTGTCGTGTACAAGTTCCGATTGGTCTTGTCTGCGGAAGACACGAAAAGTTTTCGTGTGTAGAAAGACAAAATTCTTGTCGTGTACACGAAGAATTTGTCTTGTCTGCCGCAGACACGGTAAATTTTCTTACCGTGTACAAGCGCCTTTATTCAGTACCTAGAACTGTGCACAGACGGCAGGTGCGTGCAGGCAAATTGTTTGCTGTAGGTCCTTGCCGTACTAATACAGGATAGAGATCACCAATTCGGCGTATGACTGACACATATAATAAAATGTTTGAGCATATAGACATAGTTTTAATGTTCTATTCAGCAATTTCGCCAATATGTAGTTTTCTCATCTTCGATCACTCTCATATATGTATTTATATATATTGTTATGTTTTTCGTGTATTTTCGTTCAAAATTTGCTACTATTTTATACATAAGTATGTACTTATATACAAATGTCTAATATGATTGTATAAACTTATTGTCTACTTTGTATCGTCTGTTCAACCTCAATTCGATGGTCACCTAGCACTAACCTTAATTTTATTGTTAATCTGTGAACAGCGCTGTGGGCTTCACTATTGTTATTATCAAGAAATGTTTATATTGTTGCTGTTTGTTGTTCCTTCTTAATAAAAAAAAAATATATATATCAAATGTAAGTTCTGTTGTGACTGCATACCATGGTCTGGTATTGAAGTACGGTATAATTTTCTGGGGAAATTCAACAAATAAAGATATTATCTTTAAGATGCAGAAGAGATGTATTAGAGCTATGTTTGCCATAAAAACGGCAGATAGCTGTCGGCCATATTTTATAGAACATAAACTTTTAACTCTACCCTGCTTATATATATTTGAAGCAGCTGTATTTGTCAAATGTAATCCAACTTTATTTATGTTAGCATCAAATTTTTACAACAGACGACAAAGAGATGAGTACCGACTTTGCATACCTAAAACTAAAACTGCTCTGATGCATAAAAGCATATTTCATATGGCATCCCTTATTTACAACAAACTGCCAAAAACAATCAAAGAATATGAGTCTTATTTGTTCAAGAAAAAATTAAATGAATATTTAATAAATAAATGCTATTATACGGTCTCATATTTCCAGTTCTCATATATCTGCAAGTGGTGCACCTGCCGATCAACGGACGAGGCTCTGGCAAACAAAATATCCCGATAAGCGGCAATAGACTCGCCACCTATTACGTGGGATCAAAACACTGGCGAAAAGTGGGCGTTTAATATGCCTCTGCCTACCCCTTCGGGGAAACAGGCGTGAGTCTATGTATGTATGTATGTATTATACGGTAACGGATTACCTAAATGACAAATTATACAGTGACATTTAAATAAATTTATATTATTATTATTTTTGTTATTATTATTAGAAAAGACAGCGATAGCCTAGTGGAGATACCAACAGACTGTCATGCAGAGGATATCGGGTTCGAATCCACGGCGCGCACCAGTGTCTTTTCGGAGTTATGTGCGTATTGAATTGTTAATTAGTCGCTTGTTCCGTGCCTCGGAGAGCACGTTAAGCCGTCGGTTCCGATTGTCATGAAGATCTCTGACAGTCGTTATAGGGCGTCAGTACCTTCTTAATAAACTGACACTAGTCTAAACCATGGAATATCACTTCGGGTTGCGTAGGTCAGACAGGCAGGCGCTCTGTGGAAAAGCTAATATTCAGCCAAATCTGGTTAGACTAGTATGCGGACCACAGGTTGAAACTGGGATAACGCTAGGAGGATGAATGATTATTATTTTTATTATTTTACAATTTAAATTTAATTTACAATTTAATCTTTTGCTTTAGTTATAATAGCTGTACGTCTTATAATTATTCATCCATTAATTGCTATTTTTATTCTACAATTGGACCATATTTATTTGCCAGTTCATTTATTGTTCCGCAAGTGTTTGGACGAAGGTCATTTACCAGCTATCTGGAAGGAGGCTAACTTGACGCCGATCTTCAAAAAGGGTTCCAAGAATGACGTAGAGAATTATCGTCCCATCTCTATATTGTCCACTTTATCAAAAGTCCTTGAAAGATTGATTCATAATGAAATTTACCCACTTCTACACAAGATCATAATGAAACAACAACACGGTTTTGTTAAAAATAGATCAACAGCTACCAATCTAACCAGTTTTGTAAACTATATTTTCGAAAATATGGACAATCGTTGCCAAACTCATGCCGTCTACACGGATTTCCAGAAGGCTTTCGATAAGGTGGACCATGAGTTGCTTCTACATAAAATCGCCTTTAACGGCATACGTGGAAACCTTTTAAGATGGTTTGTATCCTACATAACCAACCGTACGCAAAAAGTAGTTCTTAACGGATTTCAATCAGACCAAATTTTTGTCACATCTGGAGTCCCACAAGGCTCTATTTTAGGACCTTTATTGTTCGTTTTATTTATTAACGACATAGATACCTGTTTTTTACATTCAAACATTCTTTTGTACGCAGATGACCTAAAAGCCTATAAAACTATAAATAACCTTAATGACTGTCTACTGTTCCAAGATGATCTAAATCGGCTAACAAAATACTGTAGAGACAATAAACTCTTCCTTAGCTTGCCGAAATGTAATACAGTATCCTTTACAAAGAGTACAAAAGAATACAACTATACTTATTTCTTAAATGGTCAACCTTTAACCAAAGTATCCTCCGTTAGAGATCTCGGCGTGGTTCTGGACTTGAAACTTCACTTTGACATTCATGTCGATAATATCATAAGTTCAGCCTTTAGAATGTACGGTTTTGTAATGCGTCACTCAAAGGATTTCAAAAACCCAAATACTAGTAAATATTTATATATCACGCTTGTAAGACCTTGTCTTGAGTTTGCCACGATGATCTGGAACCCATATTATAATAAATATGTTGAAGCTATAGAAAATGTCCAAAAGAAATTCTTGCGAACACTTAATTATAGATGCTGCCAAGGCTATCTGTCATATGATCACCTACTTCAGAAATACAACCTGTCGTCATTGGAACACAGGAGGCTCCTTCTCGGCACAATGTTCTTGCATGGCATTGTTCATAACAGATATGATTGCCTTGAATTATCAAGTAAACTGTGCTACATTGTGCCCAGAACAGTCATGCGTAGGCAGGTGCGACCACATCGACTCTTAGCGATTAACACGAACAGTAATCATGCTCCTAAAACGAACGCAGGCCTAAGAATACCTTTGAGACGGCTCGTAGACAATTATAATGCCTATTTTTATGCATTCCGCAATCAGATATAGAAAATGTTTACTGAATTCTATGAGTAACAGTGTAACTGCTTCCAAGTCTTAAATATTGTAATGTCATCGCACAAAAATCTCTTCCTAAATAACCATTTAATTTCCTTGTTTTCTTTCTTTTATGTTAATTTATACGAAAAAATATGTATTTGTTTTATGTAAGTTATGTAGGTACAGTCCTCATTACTCGTCTGTATTTCTTACATAGTTATGTCACATCGCTTAGCATGCTCCTTTAACAGTAATATTGTGTATAGTAATCTGTGGATAATGCTGTTAGTAGTATAATTAGCACATAGTACGTCATACATAATATGTAACTCTAAACTACTTTATTGTACTACTGTTTGTTATCCCAAATATAAAAATAAAATAAAATAAAATAAAATTGACTATATTTTTTAAAAAAAGGTTAAAGCTAAGAAGAATAAACAAACACAAACAGAAACATCAGATATAATTGAGGGAAAGCAACTCAAACACTCAAGCAAAAAAACTCAAGAAAACAGTACAATACCTAGAAATATTATTAACAAAAGTACCACTACTGACAAAAAACACAGAAATAAAATATGCCTAATTAGTAGCAATAACACAAACAAAATCCTGTCAATATCAGAAGAAGCTTTTCCTAGTTCCCAAATATGCCACTATTGTTATCCAAATTGCAGCATCAAGCAGCTCTTGACCAAACTAAACGACAAAATTGTGGACTATACAATGGAAGACTACTGTATTATTTTGATAGGAGAAGAAGACTTTCGCAAAACTAACAATTATTTTGACATAATCATATATATAAGAGAAACGTTATTAGCATTACAACATACTAACATTATTCTTTGTTTACCGACATTTAAATATAATTATTATTCCTCAATGTTTAATGGGCGCATAGAAGTGTTCAATAATTTACTTTATTTTGATCTGTATACATATAACTACGCATTATTGATTGACTCTAATCTGGATTTATCTTGCGATTATACTGTTTTTAGAAAAAGTGGTCGTATTAACAACAGTGGTATGAAAATAATTTTTGACAATATTAAATACCTAGTGCAAACTGAAACTTTTGATAATAATATAAATGCCTGTGATAACTCAGAGTCATCTACTGAAAATTCAAATCAGTTGTTTCGTGCACGATAGTTTACATGTATTCCATCAAAATGTAAACGGATTAATTAGCAAATCAGACTTGCTAAGTATACACCTGGATGAATTCCATAACACTATTGATGTTATTTGTATCACTGAGCATAACATGGTCAAAGGCGATGAGCAGTATTTGAAGATACCTAATTTTAATTTAGTTACATATTTTATGAGAAAAAATCGACATGGAGGATCCTGCATATTAATTAAGTGTGGACATATATTTGAAACAGTGGAAAGAATCAATAAATTAGCCCTTGTAAATATATTCGAATGCTCGGTAGTGGAATTGACGCAATTTAATATTTACATAGTTTGCATTTACAGGCCACCGAAGTACGATCCATCATCAATACAATTATTTTTTGAAAGACTTTACTCGCTATTATCTGAACTTTGCAAAAATAAAAACAAAAAACTGATACTTTGCGGTGACTTTAACATAGATTTATTAAAAAGAACTAGGTTATCAGTGGAATTTGAGCAAACACTGCAGGCATTTGGTCTTAAAATTGAATTTAAACAACCTACTCGGTTTTTAAGTTCTACTTGCATAGACAATATTGCACACAATATCAAAGGATGTAAAAGTCAAATAAACGATTTATGTATCTCTGATCATACGGCACAAATATTAAAGTGTCCAATAAGACAGAGATGCCTACTTAAGTGTTGGTATATCAAAAAAAGAGACTATTCTATTGAAAATAAAAATAAATTTAAAAATTACCTAGCTCAGATTAGTTTCGCTGATGTATTAACTGAACAAGATCCGAACAAGGCGTTTAATATATTTTATGACTTTTTTAATCTCCTTTACTACTTATGTTTTCCAGTAGTTAGGATAAAAATATGCTCAACCAACAAAGTAAGCTGGATTACGAAAGGGTTAAAACTTTGTAGTTTGCGAAAACGGAAAATGTTGTGGCAATTTAGAAGACAGCCAAGTGAAACTAATAAAGTAAAATTAAAATCTTATTCAGCAAGACTCAAAAAGATAATACGCCTAACACAAAAATCTAAAAACGACCATTATATTAAATCTTCGGACAACAAAACAAAAGCGACATGGAATATTATAAATAGTGCAAAAGTAACACAGCCTAGGCTAGGTATATGTTGTATTAATGTTAAGGATAAATTAATAAATGATCCTAAGGGTATTTGTAATGCATTCAATAATTATTATACCGACGTAACAGACAACCAAAATGTTGTAAAAGCTGACATTAAAATAAATAATAATCCTAATTCAATTTTTTTAGCACCTGTAACTGACTTGGACATTTTTAATATTATCAGATCACTAAAAAACACAAACAGCTGTGGATATGATGGAGTTACGACGCTCGTAGTAAAAGATGTGGGTAGCATTATTTCCCCAATTTTATCACACTTAATTAACTTGTGCAATGAAAGTGGTATATTTCCTAGTGTATTAAAGATGACCATCATAAAACCGTTGTACAAAACAGGAAATAAAATTGACATTAGCAATTATAGACCCATCGCTATAATTCCTATATTTGCAAAAATATTTGAGCGTGTTATTTATAACAGCATCTATTTTTATTTGGAAAAGGAAAATATACTTGTGCCAGAACAGTATGGTTTTCGTAAAAACAAAAATATTAATTTGGCCATCTACAATTTTTTGAGATCTGTCACGAAAAACATGGACAAAAGACAGTCAGCAATAGGCATGTTTATGGATATGTCTAAGGCTTTTGATCACGTCAGACATGATATTCTTCTTGACAAACTCTATCGCTATGGTATAAGGGGTAATGTTCATGAGCTTATAAAATCATATCTGTTAAATAGGAGGCAAGTGACGGAAATTACGAATATATGTCTTAAATCCAAAAGTGAATTGGTTCATAGGTCAGATGTAAGAACTGTAAAATTTGGAGTCCCACAGGGTAGTGTCCTGGGACCTTTGCTGTTCAATATTTATATAAATGACCTCCCAACAACAACTACCTATGATATGACTTTGTTTGCTGATGATAGCACAATATTATTTACAAATAAAACCTTGACATCTTATGAAATTGACATTAATAATTCTATCACTTCAATTATGCAATGGCTTAAAATAAACAACTTAAAAATTAACTTAGATAAAACAAAAATAATTGAATTTAAACAAAGAAAAGAAAGAACCGATAAGAAATTAAATATTAATTACAATGGTTATCAATTTACAGAGAGCGAATTAACTACATTTCTTGGGTTAAAAATAGATGAAAAACTAAACTGGAAAGACCATGTAGACTATGTATGTTCCAAAGTGAGTCAGTCCGCATATGGACTATATAGGCTAAAAAATATAGCCAATACATCAACATTAATAACAACCTATCATGGCATTGTCGTATCAACATTACGGTACGGAATAATATTTTGGGGCAATTCCACTGACTGGCTATCAGCATTTAAAGTTCAAAAGCGGTGCATTCGAACAATTTTTGGTATAAAGGTACCTGATAGTTGCAAACCGTACTTTGTAAATAATAATCTGTTGACCCTGCCTTGTATTTACATAAAGGAGTGTGCTGTGTTTGTGAAACAAAATATGGAGTTATTTAAAAAAAATCAAGTATTCGACATGCTGGTAAATTGTGTGTTGTCGAAAGTAAAACGGCGCTAATGCACAAAAGCTTCTTTTGCACTGCACCACGCATTTATAACAAATTACCTACTCAAATAAAAAATATTGAAAATCTACAATTATTTAAAAGGCATCTTCAAAAACTGCTTGTAGTTAAATGCTATTACTCGCTGCAGGAATATTTAGATGATACACAATATAATGCTAATAATTAATTAGAAATAAACTTTATTTATTTTTAAATTATAATATTTACTTATATACATTTGACATTTTAATTGTGATTAGCTGACATTGTACTTTTATAATTATTATTGATATTTTATAATTTCATTTTTAATTATTTCATGACATTTTAATATTCTTATTTCTAAATTATGACATTTTGGACTCTTATTTGACATTTTTATAATAAGTAATAGTTTACTGTTTCTGTGTTTGCATGCCTAATTGGTGGGATATGGTAATAGAACAATGTATTTATTATTAAGATCTGCAAATGTATACCCATATTCGCAAATTAATAAATGAATTATGAATTATGAATTTTAACTGTATGACATTTTATTTACTTATTCTGAATTATGATTTAATAATGACTTGTTTTTCGACTTGACATAATTAATTTATTATACTTTTATCAATGTTTGCATTCCACTATTCTGGTCCAAATACAACTTGTCACAACGTAACACTACTTGTCACAGTATTTTGGCAAATACTTTTTTTATAAAATAATTAATTTGGATTTTGATTTTGATCTGTATGTTATTAAACTCCGCCTCTGGCTCAAATTAGAATGATAATATGGTTTGATTATCAATCTCCTATCATAAAATTCCTTGGATGGTTAAGATACACAAAATTACCTAGTAACGTTACCGACGTCGCGTTGCTGCATTTAATAATCAAATTAAAAATTAATGCATTACACAGAAATATAACTGTTCTTTTATTCTACACTATATAACTCACCATATTTATTTCTGCTTTTTGTCTACCCAAAGCATAAATGTACTAGACAGAGCTCATTTAATCACGCTTAAAAACATTCCACATCCACCTACGTATTTTTGTACTTAATAAAGAATGAAACAAAAAGAAGATGTACAACAGCAACATACGTGAAGTTGTGTAACAAAGTGAGGGCAAAGGAGCGTCGCGAGACGGCCATATATTAAGGTAACAAAGGTGAGTTACTAGAGCTCGCAGACAGTTTTTCAATAGGACGAATGATAAGACTCAGTGAGGTAGTAAATCATACAAGCCGAGCGCTGGAGCAGCAAAGGTCGAAGGGCCGAGCCAGCCTAATTTATACCCCGTCAACTTAACGCCTCTGTTTACACCGGTTTAATCTCGGCGAAGGGCTAAGTTTACTCGTTATGTTTCATAAACTGCCCCGCTCATGCTCTTGCATTTGTGAACAGAATGCTTAGGTTGGATTGGTTGTGGTTAGGGTTCAGTATTAGGACAAGTCAACACCTCTAGGTACGCCTATGTATGTGTTGATATATCTATTTAGATAAATGAAAACCGGCCATGTGCACGTCGAGCCACGCACAATGTAGGGTTCCGTAGTAGCCCTTACCTAATGTCCTAAGGACAAAATAAAGGCTCGATCACAATATTAATATTATCGCTTGCAAATGAAGGCTTGAGTTCCTCGATTATTACTCATTAATTAGTAACTTCTAATGAGCCGTTGCAAGTATAATTGAAAGTTTATTATGTATGTCACTATAAACAATCGTTTACACACACCCAATTACTACTTTAGGTGTAATTGGGTGTTTTGCAATTAAATGTTTTTGCTAAATATTTCGCAAACAATGTTAATACACATAATTAAGTTTATATAAAAAACCACTTTACTATTTAGGTATATTTTTCCTTGTGTAATCACAATGTATAACTATGGCAATTACAGCTGGCTAATGTGTACTTATAGGTTTTTGCATAAAATTGTGGATGGGTAGACGGATGGACAGAACCCGCAAAAATAAAAATAAACACATATTAACAGTAAAGTAACAATAAAAATAGAGAAAACCAATGTTTAATAATTTGCTGTTTTTATAAATTTTATTGTACAGTTTTTCCTTGTGTAGTCACAATATATAGCTATGGCAAATTTCAGCTGGCTAATACTTATAGTTTCTGCATAAAATTGTGGATGGATAGACGGACGGACAGAACCCTAAAAAATTAAACACATTTTAACAGTAAAGTAACTCTAAAAATAGAGAAAGCAAGTGTTTTTATTGCCTACCACAGCCGTAGCAATGAATACAGATTTACATAATAGAAGCGCATATCTTAAGGATTTCGTGTGCCGATTCCAACTGGCGTGTTGGCGGTTGTCAGTGTAGTACGTAGTTGGCGCCGTTGGCGGCGCTGGCGTCGTTCTCCGTCTCTCTTGCTCTCATAGTTAAGATACTTATATATAAGATATATATTTATAAGAAGGAGAAACTTTCGTCTCTCTTGCACTCGTAGAGACAGCTGTCACAGCGCGACTGCGACGCCGCCAAGCGGCAATATGGGTCACACTGGTCACAGAAAGTTTGTCTACAGAGCGCCCTTAAGAAATGTGCCTCTATGTAAATATCTATGCTCTATGGCCGTAGTCATGTCATTGTTTTGTGAGAATTAAACATACTTTATTTTGCTATGACGTTTACGTTGGTAACATCATATAGCTTTTTCTGGCTGACATTTTATCGCGGAAACCATTTATGGCATACTTTTTCTTGGACAATGTCCAGCTAAGCAGTGCTGGTTGTGGCAGGCTATTAAATACTAAACGAATAATAACCACCGCATCGAATGCCCTCCTACAATGGACTGACACAGTAAACTCGATTTTATGTTTATTGAACAACATTGTCTTTTTAAATAAAACAATTCTGACTTACTAAATTGTAAATTGAATGCTGTTATAGAAACTAGAAGCAGAGATTAATTTCTAAAAGGCACTTTGAGTTAACGAGAGTAACTTTTTAATTAACATTGATGACATTAGCGGAGAGCTGAAAAAAGTTTACTTAAGTTAAATGAAGGTTTACCGATTTTAGGTAATTTTTGGAGTGAAAATTTGAGAGGTTGTGAAGAGCGGAGTTGGAATGTGCAACTTATCTGGGTTAATCTCCTCAGAGGGACGGAGGGCTGCGTGTTGGTTTAGCAGCTTACGGAGGATGGCCGGCAACCGCCAACACACTGCATCGCCACCGAGGTCGTGTGATGTCGCTCTCTGGTCATTCCACTGAAATAACACACAGTGACCGCCTTATAGATATTTGTTTTGACAACGAGCTTGTACATATATACAACCGCTTGAGAGGCTAAAGTGAAAGTCACATACCTACCAGTTTTCAAAACTGAATATTGTTTTAGTGTTACGGTATAATAGGCGAACTCTATCACATATAGTTAAATAAGTACATAGTATTCCACATCCTAGATGGATAAAGCTCGTGACGTCACTATAGGTAAAAGACGAAAACTTTTTTTTTTTTTATGGTAATAGGCGGCAAACGAGCAGACGGATTGCCTAATGGTAAGCAATTACCGCCGCCCATGGACACAAGCAACATCACAGGAGTCACAAGTGCGTTGCCGCCCTTTGGGGTTGGGAAAAGGGATAGGATGAGGAGTGGGATGAGGGAGAAGGAATAGGGGATAGGGCCTCCGGCACTCTCACTCACCGAACGAAACGCAACGCAACAGTTTAGGTACTGTTACTTTACGTCGATTTTCTGTGAGAGGGTAGTACTTCCCCGGTCGAGCCGACCGTTCATGCTGAAATCAGCAAGGCTCTACTACCTGGTAAAACTTGCACTACTGGAGTACTTGTAGTACAAGGCAATCGTTGTATATATATTTAGTCTTGAAATACTAGAATTTATATTGAGAGATGCATAAAAGCCTAACAAGACCGTAAAACGCACAAGCCTTTCGTGATTGAAGGCTGATATTTACGACAGTTTTTACAATCGCTTAACCTAACAAGTCCCTTCTTTTAATGTTGTTCATGTTAGGAGCCTGCAGTGATAAATACAGATTTGATATGACTCGTTATTATGACGACCTCGCCATCCCCGGCTCATCAGGAGCGCCCGTTAATATATCCAATCGTATGTTATAACTTTGTCAATAAAATATGTGACACCCGCTGTAAAACCTACGTCAAATATATCTGTCCAAGCCCCTCCCTTGATCCACGCGAATCGCGCGTCCGGACTCTTTTCTGTGTCCGCGAATTCGCCTGCTCTTGCGCCCACACCTAAATTTTCTTTCCCCGTTTCTCTCATTGATTATCTTGATTATTGTTCCATCACAATTAGTCCTTCCTTTAAAATTGAACAAAGAAACGAAATAAAATGCAAATGAAAAGAAATCAACGGACTTTAGAGCCTTAAAATATCAGGCGTGAAATTTTATGAGACAGTCCTCTTGATAATTATTAACTAGATAATTATTATTCGCGGAGTCAACACGAGACTGGTTCGAACTTCAGTCTAGGTGGGAAGGGGCGACGTGCAAATTAGCGTTAAAGCAAACTGGAGCCGCATTGTATTTCGCCGGTTTGTATCGTTACGCACCGCACCTCTGCGTCACCGCAGCCTTCCGCTTCATCAACAACACGGCCAGCCCAGCAAAATGCTGCCGAGCTTTAAGTATAAGTATCAAATTGCCACGACACACTCACTTTAATTTATAGATACTTATACTCTACATCTATCTCATATACCTACCTCAAAATATGGACTCTTCTGTTATTTCTACTTTATCATTTGAATATGATTTAACCTTTAGTACAATCGCATGGATTGTATAGCTCGGTGAGTAGCCAGCTGCGGCGAGTGCCGAGCTGCAGTGCGCCTCGTGCCAACAGATAAAGTAAACAAACTAGCTCGTCGCTACTGTCGGAGAATAATGCCTTCACTCAACTAACATATAGAGTCGCCTCGCGCGTCGCAGTTGCAAATCGCAACCGCGCTCGCGTGCCGTGAGCGTGAAATGGCCCCCGAGACCTGCCATCTCTTTGAATTGTAAAAATCTGGAGCTGCACGCGAAAGTGATGCTTGTGTAGCGGCTATAGCGTCGGATTTTATACAAAGCTCAGGGGCATCTTTGAAGTTAAGTATCATTTTTGCGAGACTTATTTCCTGCATTATTGATATCAGGACATTTGCGAAGTTATATTTTTTACGAAGTAGATGTACAGCGGGTGATCGGGATCAGGAGGGATTTGACAGTTCCCCTTCACGCACCTGCGACGCCCACACCACTCTCGCTCCGCCCCGCATCGCGCTTACGCGCTTATATCATCAAGTACATGTTTGCATGCTAATAATAAATACACTTGATGCCTTTCAGGCGGAATCGGTGGCACAATTTGCTGTCGTTGCCGCAAGTACGAAGAGCAAACAAAATGATTTTATGAGAACAAGCTTCTCGAATACGGTTACAGTTGGCGCGCTGTGTTCGCGTATGTAGAAAAGTAAATATTGTATGTAGGTAGAGCATGTCGTTGTATTGTCATAGAGGACGTTCCCTGAGCCCCGGGGTGCCGGCAGCGCGGCGGCTGAGTTCGACTCTGAATATTAAATGTACGTGTGAAATATGTGACACAACGCTTTGTATCTATGCTGCGGAACGAGAATTTTTACGCGACCGGCGACATTGGCCATTAGGCAAAAGTTGCGGCGACAATGGATGCGCCCGCAACGCAAACAATGCTCAACAAAATAGTCGTAAAAAGTGCAAACTGAATGTTTCATTAACCGCCGCCGCACCCGACCGGGTTCGAGCACCGGCGCGCTGAGCGTTAAATGAGAATGTGGATAATATTGCATTGTAGCCGCCTATACGGATAAAACTCAGCGCACACGTTTTATTTGCGGCGAGGCCTCGACGCGGCTCAGCGTGCGATACGTCACATACTCGTCTCGTTTGTAGCACATAGCTTTGTAGCCAGACATATACAATTGTGCCACAATTGATAAATACTTTGCGAACACATCAAAAATAACATTTTCCATAAATAGGCTGATGAAATAAAGAGACAGTGGTTTGATATGTTTGGCGAAATGTATGAAAGGGGAATGAGGGAATGAACTTCAAATAAATAAATTAAAGTTATTTCTATGTAGGTGCTTTAATTGCTTTATCTTTCGGCTTTAATTGGTTAAACTTAAGACTAAACTTAATTGCATGGTGCAGTACTGCTACACAAAGTTTTATTCCTTACACATGGCTGGTAAGTATACGGATACCGATAAATATTTCTTCTTGTCTGTCTGTGTGTACTAGCTTATTTCTGAGAAACTAGGCGTTTCTGTTGCTGTTACCAACTTCCTAGTGTCTTACAAGCTACGGAAACAAGTGGTGGATGACACTGAAATATAGCTTTTATTCTACACTATATAACTCACCATATTTATTTCTGCTTTTTGTCTACCCAAAGCATAAATGTACTAGACAGAGCTCATTTAATCACGCTTAAAAACATTCCACATCCACCTACGTATTTTTGTACTTAATAAAGAATGAAACAAAAAGAAGATGTAAAACAGCAATATACGTGAAGTTGTGTAACAAAGTTAGAGCAAAGGAGCGTCGCGAGACGGCCATATATTAAGGTAACAAAGGTAAGTTACTAGAGCTCGCAGACAGTTTTTCAATTGGACGAGTGATAAGTCTCAGTGAGGTAGTAAATCATACAAGCCGAGCGCTGGAGCAGCAAAGGTCAAAGGGCCGAGCCAGCCTAATTTATACCCCGTCGACTTAACGCCTCTGTTTACACCGGTTAAATCTCGGCGAAGGGCTAAGTTTACTCGTTATGTTTCATAAACTGCCCCGCTCATGCTCTTGCATTTGTGAACAGAATGCTTAGGTTGGATTGGTTGTGGTTAGGGTTCAGTATTAGGACAAGTCAACACCTCTAGGTACGGTGTGTTGATATATCTATTTAGATAGATGAAAACCGGCCAAGTGCACGTTGAGCCACGCAATATGTAGGGTTCCGTAGTAGTGTCCTAAGGACAAAATAAAGGCTCGATCACAAATATTAATATTATCGCTTGCAAATGTAGGTTTGAGTTCCTCGATTATTATTCATTAATTAGTAACTTCTAATGAGCCGTTGCAAGTATAATTGAAAGTTTATTATGTATGTCACTATAAACAATCGTTTACACACACCCAATTACTACTTTAGGTGTAATTGGGTGTTTTGCAATTAAATGTTTTTGCTAAATATTTCGCAAACAATGTTAATACACATAATTAAGTTTATATAAAAAACCACTTTACTATTTAGGTACATTTTTCCTTTTGTAATCACAATGTATAACTATGGCAAATTTCAGCTGGCTAATAGGTACTTATAGATTTTGCATAAAATTGTGGATGGGTAGACGGATGGACAGAACCCGCAAAAATAAAAATAAACACATATTAACAATAAAAATTGAGCAAACCAGTGTTTAATAATTTGCTGTTTTTATAAATTTTATTGTACAGGTTTTCCTTGTGGAGTCACAATATATAACTATGGCAAATTTCAGCTGGCTAATGCTTATAGTTTCTGCATAAAATTGTGGATGGATAGACGGACGGACAAAACCCTAAAAAATTAAACACATTTTAACAGTAAAGTAACTCTAAAAATAGAGAAAGCAATTGTTTTTATTGCCTGCCATATCCGTAGTCATGTCATTGTTTTGTGAGAATTAAACATTCTTTATTTTGCTATGACGTTTACGTTGGTAACATCATATAGCTTTTTCTGGCTGACATTTTATCGCGGAAACCATTTATGGCATACTTTTTCTTGGACAATGTCCAGCTAAGCAGTACTGGTTGTGGCACGCTATTTAATACTAAACGAATAATAACCACCGCACCGAATGCCCCCCTACAATAAACTGACCCAGAAAACTCGATTTTATGTTTATTGAACAACATTGTCTTTTTAAATAAAAAAATTCTTACTTAAAAAATTGTACCTAAATTGAATGCTTTTGTAGAAACTAGAAGCAGAGATTAATTTCTAAGAGGCACTTTGAGTTAACGAAAGTAACTTTTTAATTAACATTGATGACATTAGCGGAGAGCTGAAAAAAAGTTTACTTAAGTTAAATGAAGGTTACCGTTTTTAGGTAATATTTGGAGTGAAAATTTGAGAGGTTGTGAAGAGCGGAGTTGGAATGTGCAGCTTATCTGGGCTAATCTCTTCAGAGGAACGGAGGGCCCGTGTGTTGGTTTAGCAGCTTACGGAGGATGGCCGGTAACTGTCAACACACTGTACCGCCGCCGAGTTTGCGTGATGTCGAGCTCTCTGCTCATCGCAATGAAATAATATATTGTATATTATTCCACTTCATAGCTCATGGTTTTGTACTGTTACTTTTCTAATATTAACAACGAGCTTGTACGTATATTCAACCGCTGGAGAGGCTGAAGAGAAAGTCAAATATACGCACCAGTTACCAGAACTGAATATAGTTTCAGAATCTACTAGGCGAAATCTATCACAAATAATGAAGTAAGTACATAGTAGTCGACATCTTAGATGGACAAAGTTCGTGCTCTATACATGGTGACAAATGCAAATGAAAGCTCGTACTGCTAGAGTTCTTATACTACTAGGCAATCGTTGTATAATTATATTTGTTCTTGAAATACAACCATTCATATTGAGAGATATATATAACTCTAACAAGATCGTAAAGCGCACAAATGTTTTGTAATTTAAGACCGATATTTACGACTGTTTTAACATTCCTTTAACTTAATAAGTATACCCTTCTTTTAACGTTGTTCATGTTACGAGTCTGCAGTGATAAATAAAGATTTGATAAGACTCGTTATATGACGACCTCGCCGTCCCCGGTTCATCAGGTGCGCCCGTTAATACATCCAATCGTATGTTATAACTTCGTCAATAAAATATCTGCCGCCCGCTGTAAAAACTACATCAAATACATATATCTGTGCAAGCCCCTCCCTTGGTCCACGCGAATCGCGCTTCCGGGCTCTTTTTTGTGTCTGCGAATTTGCCCGCTCTCGCGCCCACACTTAAATTTTCATTCCCCGTTTCTCTAATTAATTATCTCAATTACTGTTCCATGACAATTAGTCCTTCCTTTAAAATTGGACAAAGAAACGAAATAAAATGCAAATTAAAAGAAATCAACGGTCTTTACAGCCAATTTCTTAAAATATCAGTCGTGAAATACAATGAGACAGTCCTGTTGATGATTATTAGCAAGATAATTATTATTCGCGAAGTCAACACGAGACTGGTTCAAACTTCAATCTAACTGAGAAGAGGTGACGGGCAAATTATCATTAAAGCAAACTGGAGCCGCACTGTATTCCGCCGGTTCGCATCGCTACGCACCGCACCGCTGCGTCACCGCCACCTTGCCGCTTCATCAACGACACGGCAAGCCTAGCAAAATGCTACTCTGAACTTTGAGTATAAGTGTCAAAATTCCACGACACCTTAGACTATAATATATATATTATGTTATAGACGGAGGAATCCCATCACTCAAAGGTCTGACATAGGTCACCGTGTTGGGCCCCATTACCCGTCAAAATTTAATAGAACTTCATTTGAAACTTTGATACTTCGTTCATAGACATTTTGATTTATTCCTATAAAGATTGTGACGCATAAACATAGTGACGTTATAACTTTATCGATACTTTTATTTTACAGACTAGCTTCGGCCCACGTATTCGCCGTTGTGGTGACAGTTATTGGAAAAAAAGGAAGCCTTTGCACTATTGTGATGTAGAAGCTATACTGCAATATTTCTTTGAAAAATAAGTATACTTGAATACAATTATACAGGTTGTTTGGCGATTGGACCGACACAATTTTTTGATGGTTAAGGGAGGGCCATTATATCACCCCAAGAAACCCAGGTCCTAAGTGTACCTGTACCCGAGATATGGTTTTTTTCATTTTTTTCTGAATTATCACATTTAAAACGATATAATTTTTTAGTTTGTTGTCATA
Organism: Euclidia mi; assembly: GCA_944739405.2. NCBI lineage: Eukaryota > Metazoa > Arthropoda > Insecta > Lepidoptera > Erebidae > Euclidia > Euclidia mi. The sequence goes on from OX123197.2 coordinate 17,544,498, forward strand.
TTTGCACTAGACTACATTAAAAAAAAAAATGTTGGGAATAAATGCAAAAAAGTAATTGTCGAGCTTCAAAACTCTTAAAAATGAAGTAATGAGTGCACAATATGAAATTCTAAATTAATTATAAAAAAAATGAAAAGCTCTTATGAACTTCGATTACTTAAAAAAAAATCTGTACTTAATATCCTTTCTAACGATGTACGACATGGCCTTAAAATCTTTCAATATGTAATCACAAAGCAAAAAAGACTACCTAGCCAGTGTCAGAATAATAAAATAATAGTTTAGGTTTCAAAATGTTATTATTGAATATGGTTACAAATTTTGTTCGAACTGACTGATAAGCAACTAGACTCGCATTGATAGACGTTATTACCATATCGCATGACAGCAATCTCGTAACAGCAGAAAAAGAGAAGGAGTTCAAATATTTGGGCCCAGCTCATGAGATTGTCGATATGTGGGATGAGAACTCGGCGATCATTGTGCCAATAGTTGTGTCAGTAAAGGGACTAATCGCCAAGAGCCTTTACCAACATCTAAAGATGCTCGCACTAGGCAGCAGAAAAACTAATATTTTTAACAACAACACTTTTTGAGTTCGGTGCCAGTTAGAAGTACTCACACAATTTTATTTTCTTTCTTACTCACCGTGCGGGCTCCTGGTTTAATTCTCTTAAATTATTTTATTTCTCACTTATTTTAGACCTAGGCGTATCTATAAGGGCTTAATTAATTTGACCTGTATATCTATACATATAATAAAATGGTAGGAAAGTCAAAACTGTACGTTGAATATTTTTTTTAAAGAATACTTGGGGTGTGATCTACAATCGATACCGAAGCCAAAAATATAGTTTCTTGAATTTTAGTCTGTTTGTCTGTTTATCTGTTTATCTGTTTGTCCTGATGTCCGGGCTAAACTCAAAAAGTACTGCATGGATTTACTTCAAATTTGGCACAAATATTATTAAAAAGTCGGGTCACCATATAGGCTACATATTATTACGCTATCACCTACTGGGAACGAGCAGAGAACCTTTATTTCTTGAACGTATTCTGTAACAACGTGTAATGTAACAATGCATATTTTTATGTTGTTATTATGTTAACTATGCCATAATCTAGCTTCACACTATAAAAATCACGCAATATAAGTAACTAAGGCTGATAAACATAATTAATTGGATATAAATAGAATCAAGACAATTTTAATGCAGCGCCATCTAAGAGAGTTCAAAAACATCAAGTCGAATTACATCTGTAAGCCCTTTTTGGATATAAATAATTTAATTTGAACATGTTGGCGACGTTAATAGTTGTTTTCAAAAGTCATAGATGGAGTTGTACATTTTCTTCTTAAAATTGTATTGTTAATTCGTTTCAGAGATGAGCAAGACTCTAAGTTGAAGTTATTTAATTAATTAACTACACCATCACCACACTTGATTGCTTACATAATTTCTGTCAGAATAAATAGAAATAAAGTTAGTACAAAAAAAAAACATTTTAGTCACATTGGTGTAATTATGGCTTCTTAATTAATATATTTACATGTCGCATATAAACTTGCTTTAAATTGTCTTTCGGGATATACATATACCACGTACCTTTGTTTGGATTAACTATATATAAACATCAGTAAGATGTGGAACTAGCTAGATCTTATTTACTTACACACAGCCATTTATTTATTGTTACGTCTGAAGCGGTTTGGCGGATACTGGTGTTCTCTATACATGAGAAGCATCCTACCGTCATGCATTTACACGTCCACCTAGAGAACGGTCAGCGCATATATTTTGATCCCGACAGCGTTGCTGAGCACTTGGAAAATCCGCGTCAAACAAGTCTCTTGGCGTTTTTCAGGCTCTGTAAAATCGACCAGTTTGGGAGGTCCCTTACGTATGACGAGATGCCTTCATATAACACGTACGACAAGCAAAAGGGTGTATTTAACCGACGTTGACGAGGAGGTGCTGTGGAAGGTTTTCCGGGAAGTTTCAAGGACACCGCTTTTTGTAGAGTTTATACCGTACACACAAATAATGTCGAATGCTATTTTCTGCGGTTGTTACTTCACAAAGTCCGAGGCCCAACGTCTTTCGCCTTTCTGAGGACATTTGATGGCGTGGAGTATCCCACTTACCGCACAGCCTGCGTAGTACGTCACTTTCTCGACGGCGATCAATACTGAGATGACACCCTCGCGGAGGCGAGCGTCAGTGATAGTCCCAGCCGCATGCGTCATCTGTTTGACGTCATCTTGGTGTTTTGTGGAGTCGCGAACCCAGTAGATTTCTGGGAGAAGTATCCCCATCATCTGTCTGAAGATTTTCTACGAGCTTTGAGGCGTGCTACTGGAGACGAAGTCGAAGTAACTGATGACCGCGTGCTGAACACCTGTCTCAGTTCACTTCAAGACGTGGTCATTTCTATCGGCAGCAATCCACTGGTCAAATATTTGTTACCAGCTTCCCAATCATCACCGCATCAAGATCGTGAAAATTGGGAGTATAATGCTGAGACAATTTGAAATGACCACCTTACGAATTTTATGACACCATCCTTGAAAATGTTGGGCAAAGCGAGGCTAAAATGTTTTCCTTGGATGCACCTGGTGGAACAGGAAAAACATTTGTTACTACTGGCATACTTGCAGAGGTCAGAAGGCAAGGCAAAATTGTTATTGCTGTAGCGTCGCCGGCAATCGCTGCCACACTGCTTCCGGGTGGTAAGACAGCACATACCATGTTTAAATTTCCCATCGATTTAGAGAGCGCCGTAACACCCGTTTGTAGTGTGTCACGTAACAGTGATAAGGGACACGTGCTCAAGGATTGCTCTCTGATCGTATGGGATGAGCGTACGATGGCCAATAGGAAGGCAGTTGAGGCCATGGACAGAACCCTGCAAGACATCCGCAGGAACGAGCATTTAATGGGTGGTCATAGTTCTGTTCAGTGACGATTCCCGACAAACGCTGCCCGTGGTGACGCGGGGATCGAGGGCTAACGAGGTGAGTCATCATCATCATCATCATCAGCCTTTAACAGTCCACTGCTGGACTAGGCCTCTCCTTTGAAAGGAGGAATCGGCCTACAATACCACGCTGACCAAACGGGTTGGTATAGGGTTTGTATCAAGTTTTCCTTTTCTTACAGTGCTGTTCTCTGCATAATATGCTCCCTCTGTCGGCTCTTACGACACCCATGGGATGATATGGGGTGGTGACATTCCGTATTCTTAATCCGTCACCACATGGACAAGGTGAGTGCTTCGTTGAAATTATCTTTGTTGTGGTCACGAGTTCGTATGATGCGCTTGACCATTAATATGAGAGCTCAGCTTGGCGTCAATGCACGTGCTCAACAATTCTAAGATGTCTTTCTAAGTCTTAACGAAGTCACTCTACCAGAGGGGAGAGGTGGACAGGTGGTGCTTCCAGAGTCTCTCAGTAGAGTTGTATCCAGCTTGGAACCAGCCTATTTTGACGCCCAAAAATTATCTGGCTGTAGCAATTGACGAATGCGTTCTCTCGGAAATTGAGAGGAATGAAGTGGTCTACACCTCTACAAACACTGTCGTCGAGCAAGAAAACGCCACACATTAGCCCGTGGAATTTCTGAACTCCCTGTCAGCAAGTGAACTTCCAGCGCATACCATCAAGCTGAAGCTCGGTGTCCCGATTATGCTTCTTCGGAACCTATCTCCTCCGAAGTTGTGTAACGTGACCCGCCTGAAAGTCATCTCGCTCCACAGACACACCATTTGGGCGGAAATTCTTACGGGTTGTGGCGTCAGCGAGGCTGTATTTATACCACGCATTCCTCTCATACCTCATAACTCCGGTTCCCGTTCAAGCGCATACAGTTCCCCTTGAGTGTTTGCATCGCGATGACCACCAAAAAGTCGCAGAGGCAGACACTGAGGGCAGCGGGTATTCTGTACGTCGCTTTCTTCCGCGTCACCAGTCCTGACTCTCTTTACATTTTGGCTGCGGAGAGCCAAAACACTAATGTTGTGTATCGAGAAGTCCTATAAGTATGTATTTTACCCTATTATGTATTCCTTATTTTCTCCATCTGCTTCAGTCACAACTTATGACTTAATTCAGCAGAATCACCATAAAGTCATTTCTTCAAAGCATGCTGAAAATCAGCACTTTTTGAAGGTCAATTTTACAAAAGACAGTCTCCCTCTGTTATTACACTTTCTGCAGGTATGAAATATAAAGAAGAAACGGGTAAATAAATGTTATTTTAAAAGGTATAATGGTAGGTATTTATTTAATGGTTAGGTGCTGTATAGCGTTCACGCAGACGACGTCGCGGGCAGCAGCTAGTATAATATAATTTTGTAAAGATTTAAGTTTTTTTTCTAACTAAGCCAATGACACTGTCAGTGACTTTTTCTATTTTACCTTAAATAAATGTCATTCATTATGTGTGAAATATTTTATTTAAAATTGACCCTGAAGTTAAATTTTATTTCTAATCTACTAGTTAACCTACTTATTACTGCAGCCTGCTCTCGATTGGTGATTTAATATAATTATGTAACTGAGCATACTGGGCTCGTGCCTCCCTTCAATTTGAGAAGGCCTAATTTAGTTTGGAAGATTTTAGACAAACACTTGACGATCGTGATAATTTTCTAAATAATAAGAATATAACTTCCAAAAGTCTGAAATACGTAACGTGGTTTTGTATTCGAAAACCATTACGTGGAATGATCTCGTCATTGATCCTATCATTGCATATAGGTAGTGATTATTAGTGATATTATGAATATCAATTGCTTTATTCACCTTAAAAAGGTTATTTAAAAATATTTTTTTATATTTTAACTTATTTACTAGTGTTTAAGTATAAGCGGGATTTATACACATATTTTACTTTATCTGAGGATTTATCAACATTTAATTGATATTCATTCTGAGTAAACCAAATCTAAGGATTTATTGCAAATATTATCGAAATTAATTTTGAGTAAGCACGTCACTAGTCTAGTTAAAATTTACGACAATTTCGAAGAATCGAAATGACATTTGTATATTTATCTTTCTCCTACGAGTTTCTTTATCTCTCTTATTTATCTTTGTCTCTCTTGAGTGAAGTAAATATATTGGCTTACTTTATGCACGACACACTCACTTTAATATCGATATACTTCTATATCTCATATATCTCAAAATGTAGACTCTTCTGTTGTTTAAACTTTATCATTCGCAGATGATCTAACCTTTAATACAATCGCATGGATTGTGTAGCTCGGTGAGTTGCCAGCTGTGGCGAGTGCCGAGGTGCAGTGTGCCTCGTGCCAACAGATAAAGTAGACAAACTAGCTCGTCGCTACTGTCGGAGAATAATGCCTTCATTCCACTAACATATAGAGTTGCCTCGCAGTTGCAGATCGCAACCGCGCTCGCGTGCCGTCTGCCTAACGTATTACCTCGAGACGAACGCGAAATGGCCCCGAGACCTGACATCTCTTTGAATTGTAAAAATCTGGAGCTGCACGCGAAAGTGATGCTTGTGTACTGGGTATAACGTTGGATTTTATACAAAGCCCGAGGGCATCTTTGAAGTTAAGTATCATTTTTGCGAGACTTATTTCCTGCATTATTGATATCAGGACATTTGCAAAGTTATATTTTTTACGAAGTAGATATACAGCTGGTGATCGGGATCAGGAGGGATTTGACAGTTCCCCTTCACGCACCTGCGACGCCCACACCACTCTCGCACCGCCCCGCATCGCGCTTACGCGCTTATCTCGTCAAGTACCGTAAACCTGTTTGCATGCTAATAATAAAAACACTTGATGCCTTTCAGGCGCAATCGGTGGCACAATTTGCTGTCGTTTCCGCAGGTACGAAGAGCAAACAAAATGATTTTATTAGAACAAGCTTCGCGAACACGGTTACAGTTGGCGCGCTGTGTTCGCGTATGTAGAAAAGTAAATATTGTATGTAGGAAGAGCATGTCGTTGTATTGTCATAGAGGACGTTCCCCGAGCCCCGAGACGCCGGCAGCGCAGCGGTTGAGTTCTACTCTGAATAAAAAAATGTTCCTGTGAAACATGTGACACAACGCTTTGTATCTATGCTGCGGAACGAGAATTTTTAATTTAAACTCGACCGGCGACATTGGCCATTAGGCGGCGACAATGGATGCGGCCGCAACGCAAACAATGCTCAACAAAATAGTCGTAAAAAGTGCAAACTGAATGTTTCATTAACCGCCGCCGCACCCGACCGGGCTCGAGCACCGGCGCGCTGAGCGTTAAATGAGAATGTGGATAATATTGCATTGTAGCCGCCGATACGGATAAAACTCATCGCACACGTTTTATTTGCAGCGAGGCCTCGACGCGGCGCAGCGTGCGATACATCACATACTCGTCTCGTTTGTAGCACATAGCTTTGTAGCTAGACTATACAATTGTGCCATAATTGATAAATACTTTGCGAATGCACATCAAAAATAATATTTTCCATTAATAGGCTGATGAAATAAAGAGCCAGTGGTTTCATATGTTTGGCGAAATGTATGAAGAGGGAATGAACTTCAAATAAATAACTTAAAGTTATTTCTATGTAGGTGCTTTAATTGCTTTATCTTTCGGCTTCACTTGGTTAAACTTAAGACTAAACTTAATTGCATCGTGCAGTACTGCTACACAAAGTTTTGTTCCTTACACATGGCTGGTAAGTATACGGATACCGATAAATATTTCTTCTTGTCTGTCTGTGTGTACTAGCTTATTTCTGAGAAACTAGGCGTTTCTGTTGCTGTTACCAACTTCCTAGTATCTTACAAGCTACGGAAACAAGTGGTATGGAATAACACTCTGTATTTGGAATTAAGTAATTTATTTTCAATCACTCTACAGTACCTCACACCTCTTTCAATAATCAACATAAAATAATAATGCTGAGCGTATATAACTTTGAAACATACTTCACTCAGACCGCAAAGTTAGCCTACAAACAAACCCAACGATACTGGGTGCGTACGGTTCAAAATCAAAACGAAAACATTACTAAGTATGTAAACTTAACTATGTAAGGCAGAATAATATATTAAAGTAATTTTATAACGTGTTCTAAAACATTTGTCATCTTATCCTTACAGGCGTAGGCAGACTTCAGCCCGTATGTGCCGCCGCGCGTCGGTCGCTCAATAGACGCGAGTTCGCGCAAGTGTGCGCCGCATCTTTCCTTTGTGACAAGTTTATTCTCTGGGCGTCATGAATGAACTTGTAAAGAAGAGCTCTTAGTAAAATGAACGAGTTTCTGTAGGCGCGCAGATTTGTTCAGAATACTTAATGTAAACTTGAACCAAGTTTGGGAGCATGTGAGGCTAGGGCAGCACCCTTAATACTTGCTAAGTGGATTTGTATAACACTCTTATTCAGTATCATTTGGCTTCCAGATCCTATTTTGCATATAGTTTAAACATGTTTGTTTTCTATTTACCAATACAACCTCTTCGGGTAAGATGTAAATTGAAAAGCGGTACACCTGATTATATAATCGAATCCCGGTTGTCTATAGTTTTATCTACATACCGTACTCAAATATCCGGGACAATTTCGGGCAAGCGGCAGGTGTCGATCAGTTTGTGTAGCAAACAATACACGGCGCTTGTAGGACGACGCCGACGGCGACGGGCGATACAACAAGACAAACACGTGACGTCGTACGTCACGTGTTTGCTACAATGTCACCATTCATTCCCTACACAACAAAGAACACGTTTACGAGAATGCGATACACACTGCATTGAGATAACGTTGGAGATAACACTATTGCGTAACAATAGTACAGACACATTAATACAGGGATACGACACGTGTCCAAGATATGTTCAGAGGCATTCTTTACCGACGTTATTGCGTGACCAAAAACACTTGTCAAGTTTTAACTAAACAATTGCGTATTACCATACAGATAGATAAACGTTCTAAATAAAAAGTTAGACTATGAGTAAGGTTCCTCTCTGCTGTGTCCTTCACTGGCTATCAAACGATTTTGACGTTTGTTTGCTCTTCATGAGTTGATTTTATTGGTCGAAAACTACAAGTAGTTTCACAAAGATATTATATTGCAAACTATAAAGTATATTGGTGTTTTCTTTTAGGATTTAAATGTACCTACAGGCGTCGTTGTGTTTGGAATAGTTAGCATTTCTGTTGAATAGCAGCTTAAGGCTTCGTTCATGGTACACGCACAGTAATTAGTGGCGAAATGCCAGCATTTACTTAGTATTTATGTATATAACAATGTCGTCGCTGTGGTATTTACGCAATCATAAGCATACTATAGATTACATTATATAGTTAGAAGCTATGGCATAACCTATATTCTATATAATTGTTATAGGTATGCTTTAAGTTATGCTTGAGTAGTACGCTAAAATCCTGGTTTGGAGCCCGGAATTCGTCTGTCGGGGTTTGTAGTCTAACCAGAGTACTGACTCCCCGTAACGATATGGATGGATCTTCGCGATAGCATGGGCTGAGGGTTTTTAAACCTTTCGGGCAAATGGACGTTTTAAAACTGGCCAACTACAAACCAGACCGTGATGATTGCAGTTAAACATGGGAATCAAAAGACCTATGCGGTCGCCACTTGCCTTGCTAGAGTAATGACGGTGGTTCTACTACTAAGTCAACTGAAAATTATTTTGAACAAGCATAAACATATTTATTTCTTCTTTTAATAGAAAACTCTGGCATTAATCCTGTTTGCGAGGGACTCCACATTACATAGATGTTATCTACGGCCACAAAGAACGTCTAGATTAGAAACAAAAAGTTTGGATCACCCATAGTGTCGTCTCGCATAGGAATCGAATTCAAAACACAAAACGCACAGGCGCTACAACGGCAACGCTGAACGGCAAGGCGACAGCAACTACGGCTGCTAGGCGGTTTGTTTCTGCAGCATCTTAATGTCACAAAAACGGCGTACTTAGTTACTCACTTTGAGGAAAGTTTTACTTTTTAAACGATTTGTGTCTCGACTATCCAAGTCGTGGAAAACTGGTGAAGGATAAGTTAGAGTAGATTTTCTATGCGGTCTTACTCTTGTCGCTAAATGTTATTATGATAAAGTTTAGGTACATATAAATTTATCTTTGACTTATGCTATTATTGTTGTTAGGTACATATCATTATGTGAAAATGTCTCAAACTGTTTAAGTTTCTCTACATTTTATCGTTCAAGACGGGTTCGATGAAGTGTTGTGTGGAGTATATGGCGCTGATTCACCAGAGCATTCACTTATAACAGAACAGCGAGCTTTCGCAGTTTTCTGTTTTGTCGAACCGAACATTATAACGATCATTATAGCGAACATTCTAAATTCAAATAGTCCGTAAAATATAGAAAAAATATAGAAATCGCACTACAATAGCAGTTTTACTCAATATGTAAGAGTAACGGCCGGTTTCTGAATTGAGAATTTCGCGTTGAGAACAATTTAAACACTAATTATATACTACTTAATCAATTTTCTGTTTCACAAAAAATTGTTTTGACACATTTTGAGTATTTGTGCTTGTAAAATCTAAAATTTGACACAACATATGATCAACTCATGATCAACTCCATATCAACTCTATATTCGCGTTTCTGAAAACATTTGACATTTGTCAAACCTCACTTAGCACTGATAAATTGAGAAAAAAATAATTGTACAACTTTGGTCTTTTAACCCGTGATCACGAGTAATATGACAGTCAGTATGTCAAACTGTCCACACTACGGTTGCTAAGCAGCGGTTACGTCATACTGACGTCTACACAACAAGAAGGTCGTTAAACAGAATTTATAGAAAAAAGGTTCAAAGATTATTCAATATTTGGAAAAATAGATTACAACATTATTAGGAACAAATTGAAGGGTTAGAAAATATAAATAAGAGATTTCCGTGTTAAATCAATCCAAATAATTACGCTGTGGCCTTCATGGAGGTATATAGACTTATACCTCAAATATACCTGGCCACAAATATTTTGTATTAAAAATAAAACAAACTGACTTTGACATAACATACACGTTCCGTTTTCACTAAGATACCGAATTGAACAAATTCAACAAACTGTTCATTAAAATAATATAATCGTTGAAATAATTTTAAATACAACTTTATTTCGACTTTTTATTTGATTCCGTATAAAAATAATTAACTGACAAGAGTGTGCTTCTTTGTAAAATGTTAATTATTACGAATTTATGGTTAGTAACGGTTTTTTTACTTGTATCGGAACGTATTAGTATTGTTCGGTTTATGTTATTCATGATTTGAAGAAAACTCAGTTGAAAGTGCTTTGAAAAAATATCACTCTGATCTGTGAAACAGAAAAAACTTAAGTTGACTTCAACTAGTTCAGAATTTTTCAACTGATGAAAGCTGAAATTCTCAATTCAGAAACCGGCCATAAGATACATAAACAAATGACGTTTTAAAATAATAAAATGCAGATTTTAAATTGAACAGGATTAATAAATCACACAAGTGTCTGTTCCTACGTTCAAATTTATTTATCGATAGCGAGAGTTTATCAACATTCTATTGAAATTAATTCTGAGTAAACCAAATCTAAGGATCTATTGTAAACATTATCGATATTCATTCTGAGAAAGCTCATCACTAGTCAAGTTGAAATTCTTCCCTAGATTAAAATCATAAGTCAAAGTGAAGTAAATATATTGGGCTTAACCGCCATTGTAATGCGAATTCTATGTATTATATATATTCTAAGGCTCGCCCGAATGTTCGTGAGAATGCTCGCTAAAATACATTCATTTTTTTAACATTCGTAAGAATGCTCATTACAGGTGAATTCTCAAGTGTATCAGCGCCATATGACGTAAAACATCATTCAATAATTTAGTTCGCATCATTATACATCCATAAGTATAAATCAAAACAAATAATGATAATAGCTTCAAATTAAAGACTAAAAGAGTGCGCAAAAAGCTTCATAATGGAGTTGTTTCTAACAATATGAAAAAGAAATTGATATATAGTTTGATAACATAAATACATACATACATACATAGTCAGAGGTGTATTTCTACACCCACTTTTCACCAGATATACTTTAGTCCCACGTAATAAGGGGCGAGCCTATTGCCGTACCGGGCACATTTCCAGACTCCGTGCTGTTACTGAGAATTTAGTGACAGAAAAACCCAATAACACTGCCCGACCCGGGAATCGAACCCGAGACCTCCCGATACCACGCGCAAATTTATGCCGCGAAACCAACGAGGCAGTCATATAGGGTTTGATGTCGAGTTTTCCATCTCTACGCAAAGATGGTATTTGCATCGTGAATAAACATAAATAAACTATATTATTGAGCCGTATTGGATAAATGTATTGTAAGCAGCTGAAATTTTCAATTACGTTCCATAACCGAGCAAACAGTCTGAATAGACACAAGTGTTGATGGTGGCGAGTATAGTTTATTTTTACTTAAGTTTATATCGCCACTACAATGGCTCGGCTGACAGCTCAGCGATAAACACCGTTAGAAGGAGCCATACGATATTGAGGACAGCCGCTCGGTCGCCACCCATTGTGTCCCACTCACAATTCTATAAACTGTAGACTTCGATAGGGCGGAGTAGGCGAGGGCGCGCCGCGCCGCTCTCACCAAAGAAATGTTTTTTTGAAGAAATGCGATTTACCCAAGTCAATGGGATGGAAATTAAAAAGACAACCAATATTTCCCCGAAGCGATTAAATAAAGTGGAAGCGGGGATTTATTTGTAAAAGGTGTTCTTAATTAAAAATTCAGATGAGTCTTATCCCCCGCCCGCGCGTCTCTCGCTCACGGCTACAATAACTGGAGTTAATAAGAAACGCCAATGCAGGTACCTGGTACTTAATCCATTCACTGCACGCGACAACTCTATTTATTATGCATTTTCTGATAATTACTTATGAGGTTTTATTTGACTTTTCATTGGAGTGCCGGAGCTCTGAGCGCAGAGCGCAGCACGACCCTGGAGATGTCCGACTTGTTAGCAGCTTTACTGATCAAGGAAACTACCATTTAGCGCCGAGAATTTATTGATGGAACATTTTAAAACTCCTGAACTTATTAATATTACAGTTGAAATTAATATTGAATACGGTAAGCCCGCAGGAAACAAGAACATCAAATTTTCGTGATGTTTTTTCATAGAGTGCGGTCCCAGTAATCCTTAGAAAAGCCCCGGGGGTTCCGGGGCAGAGCACGAAGATTTGAGTCGAGCCAATTTGGCAAATCTCGGATAAGTGGCGCGTCTCTACCTGTGGTGGGGCTCTATTGAAATATCGTTTAAACGATTCGCGGAAAGATGGGGTGAGTAACTTATCATAGGGGTTGTGTGTTCAGTAAACATTTCGGCTTGAACGATCAATTAGGTATATCACCCGATAATCTTGAGACTGTGAGTTTAAACAGCCTGTCGTGTCTAGATAAAGGCTTGACTAAGATCTAGGTTAAATTGTACCTAGATTGCTCCTGGTTATTGCGTTCTACTTGACAAAGGGTATTTTATAAATGAAATTAGTAGTCATATTTTGCTAGAAAACGAACGAGACCAATAGATGTAATAGTATAATATGTAATAATAATATAATAATAATATTGTACCACATTCACACAACACCGTCTAGTCCCAAACTAAGCAGAGCTTGTACTATGGGTACTAGACAATGGATAAACATACATACCTTTATACTTTTTTTTTTGTAAATACATACATATTATACATAGAAACAACCAGACCAAGACAAACATCCATGTTCACGCACACAAATGTTTGACTTGAGCGGGAATCGAACCCGCGACCTTCGGCGTAGCAGTCGCTTACACTCCCGCTGCGCCAACCGGTCGTCTTATCTCATATTTTTCTTGTCTTATATTATATTCTGTCTTATATTATATTATATGTATTTCAATATCCACAGGAGACAATATAATCTTTATACATTTGTTGTGGCCATCCACCTCACTTCTTGGATCTTTGAAATTAAAACTAGTAATGACAATCCAGATTCATAAGCAATGATTTAGAACAATTTTTATAAAATACATGTACTTAAGTAGGTATGTATATGTCACATTTAAGTAGCGACCGTTAACGCCAAATCCGCGGCGCCAAGTTTACGTAAAAGCAGTGCTTTCTCAGTAACACTAACGCACGCGCAACTGTGTGCGTAGAGTCAGCGTGTTGCTTGGCAATATAGTCAAGTTAAACCATTTTGATCGCAACTTTCATGGGCAATTCTTTTCTTGTCCAGACCGCTAATGGGCACAGATGCTTGTATGCAATGTGTAGTTGACTTGGTACTTGATAAAACCAGTCGTGTTTTCGGCTGATGGTACCATCGAAATTCCAAAACGTATTTTTCTAGGCTTTCAGTCTTGATACATTTTCGAGTCCTGGGACAAAAATTTTGAGACAGCTCGGTCTCGAAATTGCCGGGAAAAATGAGACTTTCGAGACTCTTTCGAAAAAAATTTCACTATTTTTTTTCGTCTTGCATGTACATGCGGCGTATCTTTAGATACATGTTTCAAAAATACTTCGAGGTTTAGAAACCTCTAAGTATTTTTGAACTACTATTGTTTCTCAAAGTCAATCTTTTGAAAGATAGACGCCTCCAAAGTGGTAATGAGTGTCTCCCTCCATCTAACTTTTAGAGTAAAGTGACAAATCTGAAAAAATTCGTTTGAACGAGATGTAGTCAGCTTTTGAGATATAGCACATGTTCAAACACCGCATATATAACTTTTTCGTTTATACATACACGATGGAAAACAAAGCTATGTTTGCTGGCGAAAAATTGATAGTGATATTAGATTAGGTCAAGATAATGGGTATGTTAAGGACGCGTTTACGCTTGTATCAAAAAACCACATATTTCCGGTACATTTTACGACAATTTTAGATAATAACTAATAAAACTAATGATTACGATAAATTGATTACTTTTTTATCTATAAATCAAGTTGAAAATAAATAAAAAATATTTAATTAATATTAATGTAAAATCGATTCGAAACGGTCTCTTAAATCAAAAATAGGCATATACTGCTATTTTTGGGTACAATTTTCTCTCTATTTTTACATTTATTTAGATTTTCAAAGATAGAATAGGGTAGTAAATATAGTCAACTCAAAAACAATTTGATTTTTTTTTTCAAATTATTGCAAAAAATCATCTTACATTTTCTTCTATTTTGCTCGCATACGTGTGTCTTAATATGTGGCAATAAGGTTCGTTTTATTTAGCCACTTTCTTGATTTATATATCCAAATTCTGCAATGAGATCTCAGTCTGCGCTTGAGCGCCGTCGGGAGTGGACTCTATGTCGCTTGTCGCTGCAGCCCGAAGACGAAAAAAGCAATATACGAATACAAAATATTCGCTAAAATCAATTTGATACTTCTCGTATTCTGTGCGAATTACGTACAAGTAAATTTCTTTTGTATAAATGAACATTATTACTTTATTTTCTCCGTTATGTTGAGTCAGGATATATTTCGGTATTTAGATATTATTTTGTTTGTTGCGTTGAAATCTGGTAAGATTATCTGGACTGATGGTATACCATCCCGTTCAAGTGTTGCGACTGGAACTCATAAAAGAGTAGACCTAGTTATGCCAGGTTGGGGCTCATTTTATTTGTTTTGGTGAGACCCTATCACTGGTACTAGTGAAGTAACCTTCCAAGGTTATTCGATGAGTCGTGCTGGTACTCATATGTGAGTAGAGCTAGGCATGCCGAGTTTGGGCTTATTTTGTTTGTACATAAGAGACCCTACCACTGGAACTTATGAAGTAACCTTCCAGGGTTATTCAATGACTCTTGCTGGTACTCATGTGTGAGTAGAGCTAGGCATGCCGAGTTTGGGCTCATTTTGTTTGTACATAAGAGACCCTACCACTGCATTTTATGAAGTAACCTTCCAGGGTTATTCAATGACTCTTACTGGTACTCATATGTCAGTACAGCTAGGCATGCCGAGTTTGGGTTCATTTTGTTTGTACATAAGTGACCCTACCACTGGAACTTATGAAGTAACCTTCCAGGGTTATTCGGTGACTCTTGCTGGTACTCATATGTGAGTAGAGTTAGGCATGCCGAGTTTGGGCTCATTTTGTTTGTACATAAGAGACCCTACCACTGGAACTTATGAAGTAACCTTCCAGGGTTATTCAATGACTCTTGCTGGTACTCATGTGTGAGTAAAGCTACTCATGCCGAGTTTGGGCTCATTTTGTTTGTACATAAGAGACCCTACCACTGCATTTTATGAAGTAACCTTCCAGGGTTATTCAATGACTCTTACTGGTACTCATATGTCAGTAGAAATAGGCATGCCGAGTTTGGGTTCATTTTGTTTGTACATAAGTGACCCTACCACTGGAACTTATGAAGTAACCTTCCAGGGTAATTCGATGACTCTTGCTGGTACTCATATGTGAGTAGAGCTAGGCATGCCGAGTTTGGGCTCATTTTGTGTGTACATAAGAGACCCTACCACTAGAATTTATGAAGTAACCTTCCAGGGTTATTCGATGACTCTTGCTGGTACTCATATGTGAGTAGAGTAAGACATGCCGAGTTTGGGCTCATTTTGTTTTTACATAAGAGACCCTACCACTGGAACTTATGAAGTAACCTTCCAGGGTTATTCAATGACTCTTGCTGGTACTCATGTGTGAGTAAAGCTACTCATGCCGAGTTTGGGCTCATTTTGTTTGTACATAAGAGACCCTACCACTGCATTTTATGAAGTAACCTTCCAAGGTTATTCAATGACTCTTACTGGTACTCATATGTCAGTAGAAATAGGCATGCCGAGTTTGGGTTCATTTTGTTTGTACATAAGTGACCCTACCACTGGAACTTATGAAGTAACCTGCCAGGGTTATTCGATGACTCTTGCTGGTATTCATATGTGAGTAGAGCTAGGCATGCCGATTTTGGGCTCATTTTGTTTGTACATAAGAGACCCTACCACTGGAACTTATGAAGTAACCTTCCAGGGTTATTCAATGACTCTTGCTGGTACTCATGTGTGAGTAGAGCTAGGCATGCCGAGTTTGGGCTCATTTTGTTTGTACATAAGAGACCCTACCACTGGAACTTATGAGGTAACCTTCCAGGGTTATTCAATGACTCTTGCTGGTACTCATGTGTGAGTAGAGCTAGGCATACCGAGTTTGGGCTCATTTTGTTTGTACATAAGAGACCCTACCACTGCATTTTATGATGTAACCTTCCAGGGTTATTCAATGACTCTTACTGGTACTCATATGTGAGTAGAGCTAGGCATGCCGAGTTTGGGCTCATTTTGTTTGTACATAAGAGACCCAACCACTGCAACTTATGAAGTAACCTTCCAGGGTTATTCGATGACTATTGCTGGTTCTTATATGTGAGTAGAGCTAGGCATGCCGAGTTTGGGCTCATTTTGTTTGTATATAAGAAACCCAACCACTGCAACTTATGAAGTAACCTTTCAGGGTTATTCAATGACTCTTGCTGGTTCTCATATGTGAGTAGAGCTAGGCATGCCGAGTTTGGGCTCATTTTGTTTGTACATAAGCGACCCTACCACTGGAACTCATGAAGTAACCTTCCAGGGTTATTCGATGACTCTTGGTGGTACTCATATGAAAGTAAAGCTAGGCATGCCGAGTTTGGGCTCATTTTGTTTGTACATAAGAGACCCTACCACTGGAACTTATGAAGTAACCTTTCAGGTTTTTCAGGTTTATTCGAAGACTCTTAGTGGTACTCATATGCGAGTAGAGCTAGGTATGTTCCAGTGGTAGGGTCTCTGATGTTCATACAAAATGAGCCCAAACTCGGCATGCCTATTTCTACTGAAATATGAGTACCAGTAAGAGTCATTGAATAACCCTGGAAGGTTACTTCATTAAATGCAGTGGTAGGGTCTCTTATGTACAAACAAAATGAGCCCAAACTCGGCATGAGTAGCTTTACTCACACATGAGTACCAGCAAGAGTCATCGAATAACCCTGGAAGGTTACTTCGTAAGTTCCAGTGGTAGGGTCACTTATGTACAAACAAAATGAGCCCAAACTCGGCATGCCTAGCTCTACTCACATATGAGAACCAGCAAGAGTCATTGAATAACCCTGAAAGGTTACTTCATTAGTTGCAGTGGTTGGGTCTCTTATGTACAAATAAAATGAGCCCAAACTCGGCATGCCTAGCACTACTCACATATGAGTACCAGTAAGAGTCATTGAATAACCCTGGAAGGTTACATCGTAAAATGCAGTGGTAGGGTCTCTTATGTACAAACAAAATGAGCCCAAACTCGGCATGAGTAGCTTTACTCACACATGAGTACCAGCAAGAGTCATCGAATAACCCTGGAAGGTTACTTCATAAGTTCCAGTGGTAGGGTCACTTATGTACAAACAAAATGAGCCCAAACTCGGCATGCCTAGCTCTACTCACATATGAGAACCAGCAAGAGTCATTGAATAACCCTGAAAGGTTACTTCATAAGTTGCAGTGGTTGGGTCTCTTATGTACAAACAAAATGAGCCCAAACTCGGCATGCCTAGCTCTACTCACATATAAGAACCAGCAATAGTCATCGAATAAGCCTGGAAGGTTACTTCATAAGTTTCAGTGGTAGGGTCTCTCATGTACAAACAAAATGAGCCCAAACTCGGCATGTCTAGCTCTACTCACATATGAGTACCAGCAAGAGTCATCGAATAACCCTGGAAGGTTACTTCATAAGTTCCAGTGGTTGGGTCTCTTATGTACAAACAAAATGAGCCCAAACTCGGCATGCCTAGCTCTACTCACATATAAGAACCAGCAATAGTCATCGAATAAGCCTGGAAGGTTACTTCATAAGTTTCAGTGGTAGGGTCTCTCATGTACAAACAAAATGAGCCCAAACTCGGCATGCCGAGCTCTACTCACATATGAGTACCAGCAAGAGTCATTGAATAACCCTGGAAGGTTACTTCATAAGTTCCAGTGGTAGGGTCTCTTATGTACAAACAAAATGAGCCCAAACTCGGCATGTCTAGCTCTACTCACATATGAGTACCAGCAAGAGTCATCGAATAACCCTGGAAGGTTACTTCATAAGTTCCAGTGGTAGGGTCACTTATGTACAAACAAAATGAACCCAAACTCGGCATGCCTATTTCTACTGACATATGAGTACCAGTAAGAGTCATTGAATAACCCTGGAAGGTTACTTCATAAAATGCAGTGGTAGGGTCTCTTATGTACAAACAAAATCAGCCCAAACTCGGCCTGAGTAGCTTTCCTCACACATGAGTACCAGCAAGAGTCATTGAATAACCCTGGAAGGTTACTTCATAAGTTCCAGTGGTAGGGTCTCTTATGTACAAACAAAATGAGCCCAAACTCGGCATGCCTTACTCTACTCACATATGAGTACCAGCAAGAGTCTTCGAATAACCCTGGAAGGTTACTTCATAAGTTCCAGTGGTAGGGTCTCTTATGTACAAACAAAATGAGCCCAAACTCGGCAGGCCTAGCTCTACTCACATATGAGTACCAGCAAGAGTCATTGAATAACCCTGGAAGGTTACTTCATAAGTTCCAGTGGTAGGGTCACTTATGTGCAAACAAAATGAACCCAAACTCGGCATGCCTATTTCTACTGGCATATGAGTACCAGTAAGAGTCATTGAATAACCTTGGAAGGTTACTTGTCGCACGAGTGATTGATTTTCACGGGATAGCCGGGATCGATCACTCGCCGAGCAATTAAAAAGAGATGATTAGGTTGTCTTACGGGAAATAAATAAAAAATATCACCAGGAAAGATTAAACTCGCGTTATATTCCAGATTCACAATGGTTTTGATTACATAAAAGAACTGACACTTGAGGTTAACCGACTAGACAAGTATCCAGGGCGTAGGTCGTAGGTTGACACTCCACAGATCCACGGATGAATACTCAGCTTTGACGTGTCTCCCAGCAGAAGAAAAGGCCCAACCACGTGTGTCGCTGGTATATATATGGTCGGCAAGCGGGTGAGGCTCCCCACTGCAGTGCGTCATCGTAGTGGGGCTCGCAAGCGCCGAGGCACGACGTCACATACTTCATAAAATGCAGTGGTAGGGTCTCTTATGTACAAACAAAATGAGCCCAAACTCGGCATGAGTAGCTTTACTCACACATGAGTACCAGCAAGAGTCATTGAATAACCCTGGAAGGTTACTTCATAAGTTCCAGTGGTAGGGTCTCTTATGTACAAACAAAATGAGCCCAAACTTGGCATGCCTAACTCTACTCACATATGAGTACCAGCAAGAGTCATCGAATAACCCTGGAAGGTTACTTCATAAGTTCCAGTGGTAGGGTCTCTTATGTATAAACAAAATTAGTTCAAACTCGGCATGCCTAGCTCTACTCACATATGAGTACCAGCAAGAGTCATTGAATAACCCTGGAAGGTTACTTCATAAGTTGCAGTGGTTGGGTCTCTTATGTACAAACAAAATGAGCCCAAACTCGGCATGCCTAGCTCTACTCACATAAGAGTACCAGTAAGACTCATCGAATAACCTTGGAAGGTTACTTCACTAGTACCAGTGGTAGGGTCTCACTAAAACAAATAAAATGAGCCCCAACCTGGCATAACTAGGTCTACTCTTTTATGAGTTCCAGTCGCAACACTTGAATGGGATGGTATACCATCAGTCCACATAATCTTACCAGATTTCAACGCAAGAAACAAAATAATATCTAAATACCGAAATATATCCTAAATCAACATAATGGAAAAAATAAAGTAATAATGTCCATTTAGGTATATAAAAATAAGAAACTTATTTGTACGTAATTTGCACAGCCAGGCCTATAACACATAGATACATATCACAAAAAATTCTGAGTCTCAAAGTTATTTAGTTGAACTACATTTCCGCAAATTACCGTACGTAGTACGTACTGTTGCCGCCGTGTCGCTGTAGTGACGCGATTTTGTACCTACTAATTTTGTAAACGCGTCCTTAAGTGGATACCTCTACTACGGAACCCTTCAAGGACGAGTCCGACTCGCATTTGACTTTTGATATTTCAATAGCCTCACAAACAATATTGGAGTTCTTTTGTGAGTGTTGTGGTTCATCAAATCACAAGTAGTGGTTGGTTCCTTGTTGTATATGTTCACACAGAGCAGACGCTCGACAAAGTCTGCTGTGTGTGCGAGGCTAATGAAACCCAAGAAGGATAAAGACACCAGAAGTGATCGCATTCTGCGTAAATATTAACACCAAAAATTTGTACAATGTTCAAGTACTTTGAGATAACTTATTTTAATGCAAGAAATATCACCTCAGTCTTCCGTGACTACAACTTTTGTAATGAAATTGAAACGTCGGATAGTAATAAATAATGTAGTTTCTAGGTCATTAGGTTTAAATGTCAAACAAACTATATATTGCGATAAAATCCGTAAACTGCAGGTTAACTAAAATTTTTGAATAATGGTTATTATTAAACTCAAGTCTCAAAAGTCTAGATAATGTCGATAGCAGTCTCAACAAAATCGTCAAGATTCTCGAAATTTTTGAGACCAGGATTCCCGGAATGAAAGCCCTAGTCTATACCATATGCTGTAATTGGACACTTTATTCTAATAATACCTACCTCAAACACGCCGTCGGGTGAGGGCCTTTGGCAATAAACAAACCGCATTTATTTATCTATCATTATCATTCAATTGCAACAGAATCTGAAAAAAGAAATGTTCTTTCGAAAATTATTATCATTAATAATATGATTAAAATATATATTTGATTTACTTGCTAAAATCACACCAAGATGTCACGTTCGCACTATAACTGCACTCAACGCCAGAGTTCAATAGAGGTCATTGCGGAGCTCCGAGCGATACATCTACACGTTGAAGGGCCTAGCTTTTTTTGCTGAGGATCTGTAAATTTATATAAACGAGTTTGTGTATGAAATTTACAAGGGATTTCGAATATATAAAACTTTAAAATTAGCTCCGTCAGGGAAAAATCTAAAACTCTGTTTGTTTATATGGCCGTATGTCACAAATACTTTCATAATATAGGTAAAAAATCCCATCTCAAACTTATGGAAGAAGATATTTTCTATAATAATATGTAATTCACAGTTTCGTAAGATATATTGTCACAGGGATGGCATGCTTTGAAAAGTAGGCATTTTGTGTCAAGAGACCAAAATCGGCGTTAACACTCTCATGAGAACCAGAAAACTCATAAATCATACTTTAACACCTATTCTAAAGTATAAAACTACATGTAGCAGATACATACATAGCACGGTAGCATAATACCTAAGTCTGTAAAGTCAAGCATCGCTTGCACAGTTCACCACTTGGATTTGTGACTTCGAGTGGCATTTACATCAGACAGCTACAGAGAAAGGTTGTCTAAGAACAAGAATTATTAGGCCATGTCAGAGCCCTTTGGGCGGTTCGGAAACTCAGACACCAGAATTGACGATACACTCATACGAAAAAGAAAGATAAAACATACAACGTGGACATCATTCAAAGATTTAACCCAAATAGGAAACACTAACGCGACCTTCAGCTTAACCGTCCGTGTTACTAAGCACTACAATAAAATACTATATTAAAAAAAATACAACACCTTATTAAGCTTGCCAATACCATTAGAGAATA
Source organism: Euclidia mi (assembly GCA_944739405.2). Taxonomy (NCBI): domain Eukaryota; kingdom Metazoa; phylum Arthropoda; class Insecta; order Lepidoptera; family Erebidae; genus Euclidia; species Euclidia mi. The sequence goes on from OX123197.2 coordinate 17,566,234, forward strand.
ACACTTTTATAGGTTTTAGCGCACACCCCAATTGCTGACTGGTCCATTCCAGCGCACCCCATTGCTGACTCTGAAATCATATAAAATCAAATAAAGCGACAGCTGAACATAAAACTCACAAAACGATGAGGTAACCCAACAAAATAAAATAACATCTCGGTAATTATTCAGCCATAGAGTTGACCGTGGCCCCGGGGATCGTAATACATCTGATTTGTTACCTAACAAGGACAAAACTGCGCTCAACGGGAGCACACATGGCGACAAATCAAACTAATAAATCCCAGTATAATCTGAACCAGATTACACTGAACAGCTTATATCATGACGGGTCACCTTATACTAAAAGGGTGTAGGTAATTTTGACTTGTTTTCATGTAGGTACTTACGATTTATCGGCGAGCATGGTATCCTGTAGTGAGTACAAGAGCGAACACAGTCATTTTCGAAGTAACTTTAAGTGTGCTTTTTATCGAATGTTTTTATAGCGGATAACGTACATTGAAGCTTAAAAACTTGTTGATTCATCGGACATCGTGGCTTGATGTTGACCTAAATTTAAAGCTTAAAACAAACAAGCAAACTAAAAAAGGACATAGTTTGGATAAACAGACTGTTTTACATAGAATGAATTTGTAGCGATCACAGTTTGATATACGTATTAAACGTTTTTAATTTGCATTATAAAAAATGAGTTAAAAAGAGAGTAGTCAAAGAAATCGATTTTATAATATTATCGCGTCCTTTCATAAACATAATGGACCTTCTGTCAACGTAATCGCGGACTCGTTGTATAGGTAATCTTAAAGCCCGCGGAGCGCGGTTCGAGGTATGAAGTTCTCTGAGAAACAGCCCCCTCCGAACGTCACTTAATAAACTTTTCGACGCCCACTAACCTTCCGATTCACTCGAAGGTTCTATTGAGATTATTTTTCAAGTATTAAATTTGGGCGAAGACGGATTTGGCAGCGGAAATTCCAGTGAATTTTTAAGTCACATGGCTTAAATTTTTCTTTTATTTTCCTTTGCGACCAGGTGTTCCGAACAAAGGCTCGTTGTATTACACGTTAAACGACTACAGCAAAGGGGTCGCTACCAACGATTTTAATAAAATAAGAATGTGACGCCGCTGCCACAGACAGAACCGCAGGCAACTATTTGTCATATATGATATTATTAAATAACGATTTGGCTACTCATAAGTAGTCGTTGTGTTAACGATAATAGCCACTTATTGAACACAATCAACACGTAGTAACACAATGGGCAGCAACACAATCTCCGTCACTAATCTTAAATGAGTGAAAGGTCTGAAGGGTTTTAACCGACACAATATTGTACGTAAAACAATCCGTAACTTAGTTGTGTAGGAATCCTCATAACATACGCATAACAATTTCTTTGAGCGTATATATAAACCATAATATTTAATTTGGCTGTCTTGCGTACGACATCTTATGTATTTAATAACATTTTAATAACTCTGCTTGGAATATGAAAATAATGGTCGCGCAGAGTGCGGTGCTGAGAGCCCTTTGATCCTCGCTCCTCCGCCCCGCACCTCCTGGCCGTGCAGATGCCCCCTACCGCGTATCTCCGGAGAGGGTCTAGCGATGTCGGTGAATTAGTGTCAGTGTGGACGCCGCGTCTCTCAAGGATTATATGTACTTACAATAATTAACTATGTGTTTTGTGTGCACTAATACGCGTCACGTCTTACGATGTAGTCATACAGAGAAAGGCAAGCGGCCGAGGTAGCTTCAAAACTTTTATACAAAGGATATTACGTCGTCGACCCAAGCTATAAATTTATCTCTACAATGTCAGCGCGGTGTTTAAAGAGTTCTGAGCCCGCTGTAAGTATACTGCCGTCGACGATTTAAAAACCGATCCCTTGGGACAAACAAATTTTTTTCTACAGTCCCCTGTAGAATGGAAATATATATTTAGCTTTATTTCTTAAGATTTGAGGAACGTTTGTTATGTTATGCCATGTTCCAAATATTAATGCTTAGTGCAAGTGTTGTAGATTCGATACTTACACGGGCAAGTCTGTGTGTTCAACAACATATTCTTACTGGTCCAGATGTTCTTTGATTTCGTTGATCGAGTCTTCCACAGTACAGAGATCATTCCTAGTGCGAGATAGGACGAAAATAATTATTTATGAAGCTCTCTTTAACCACGACGCAGCGAGACGAGATGAAAAAACAAGGATTACAGATCTGTGCCGATAGATGGGTCTTACTTACCAAACGTTTTAGTTTTATGTCCATTGACTTTAAGTACCTTTATAAGATTTCAGTTACAACACAATGTACATTTTTTATGAAATATATTAAATAAAATGAACGAAATGATACAGCTCTGATATTGCTGTAGTAGTTACTGATGGTACATGGCCATTTTAATGGTAGAATGGTAATTCACAATGCACCACATACTTATTTACATATATTATGCAGCACGCACACTCCGTATCTGATGTGCTTCCGAGCGTGTAGGTTGCCGCATCCACCTGCCTTGCCGCGGTTTCATCGCTATGTAAAACATAGCCATTGTTCATGTGCCGGTGACCAACACCGAAGCCACTCATTTGAATAATAAATAACTAAATAAACTGCCCATAAATGCATTATCGCCAAATGTATTGTATATATTTTATTTTATCTCGCTGGTAAGTGTTTAATTCCGATATGTTGTTGATATCTCTCTTAATTTGTAGATGAGTTTTACTTGCTGGCGTGGCAGAAACGGTCAAACTAAGGGCGAACTTATTCAATCAGAGTAACACTTGTAGTAGTAGTACTGCAAGTACACATATGATAATACAGTTACACTGTGATTACTGTAGTGTTTGATTGGGCAAGAAGAAACTCCCCAACTACAAATTGTTGTCCTTCGCCTACTTATCTTCTTTTATATTTTCTCAGACCGGAGCAAGTAAGAAACTTATAACTGACGCTTATTGCACATAGCTGGTAGCAATCTAAATGCTAAACGTTGCTTTTTGATAGATATCTAAAAGAATATCGTTCAATCTTGACCTAAATAAATCTCCTTCAGGTTTTCCAGCCCACAGCTCATTCTTTAAGTGAAAGAAAAGAAACAAAAGAATATTGACAGCACTTTGAAATACGAAAACAGGGTAACCAACAAAAGAATAGTTCAGAATCGCTGCCCTAATTTTAAATTGGTAATCGAAGAGTAGAGTTTAAATAAGTCGAGAAAAATGATTTTAATTATTTATTGTATTAATTAATTTAAACGTTACGTTATGCTGAAAAGAAGTACGCATTGCTACTTTAATACAAACGTCGAGTTCAAAATGTACGTTTAATTTTCCTGTTGATAAAGAGTTTCCAAGTAAAATAAAACATCGCAACCTTTTCAATTCGCCGAAAGGACACGATATTCATTTTTGTCGAGATCCTCAGAAGGAAAAAGGAGCTCTTGATATATGATCAGATTGATCAGCTTTGGTATCCATCTGTCTGACACTCTGTTTGACTCTGTTTTTTATAGAATAGAGATGAAGATTTAATGACGCAAGATGGACGCAAGGAAAACCTACGTTTGCATTTAGAGGATAGATAATTATTGATGGGTGCTATCAACGTGTGAATAATAATTAGCTTTTATCTAAATTGTGCTGCAATTCTTACAATATACGGAACCTGCGATCTAAGTCTAGCTCCTTAATGGATGTTATTGTAGAATCAATAGGCATCACAGTGAACGTGAAGAAATAAAAGTAATATTTTAAATAATAAGTTTATTATTAGAAATAGATATTAAGACCTGTATATTTTATAAATTAAAAATACTTTTGTGTCAGTCGGTAAGTAAAGTAGGTAAAACTGTTACCAGGCTTCTCTAGATGACTGAAAATAAATGTTTCTGTATATGTGTGTAAGTGTGAGGGTGTGTATATTTGTTCGTATAATTAGTCCATAATTTATGTATGATGGATGATTTGGGTCCATGAATGCGATCAAAACCTGCAAAAAATCATTTGGAGAGATCATCCTAGAGTCTTCACGAGATACATCTCGTGAAGACTCTAAGATGAGAAGACTCTACAATACCCTACAGGGTATTGTACCTATCATCTATTGAATTGATATGATGATATTAAATGATACGAGGAGATAGACTAAAGAATATGTTTATTACTGCTAAAGTTCTAATGCTAAGTACAATTGATAGAAAATGATAACTGATATAATGATAATGAGTACACGCGACGCGGTTGATGACCGGTAGTGAACTGATTTTATATAAATGTATTGCAATATGGATGCGTCATTACGCATCCATATTGCAATACATTTGGAAAATGCTGACATGATAATAATGTAATTTCGCAATGTACGGCTGCACCGTACATGCTCCCGGGCCAGATGAGAGATGTGTGAGGATGATAGTAATGTTTACATAATGAAACAAAGAATGATGACGATTTAGAAACAAATTATGCTAATACTAAAATGAACTTATTGTCCCTGATTGTCCATGTGAAACACTGATCTAAATATTGGTGAGGTAGCCGAATCCTTTTTAAAGTTATTTGTGGTGGTAATTTCTTCACGGTTATCGTCAGTTAAATCTATACGTGAGCACTGTACACTTTAAGAACACTTGGCACATGCACACTCATTATTGCACTGCATTGGAACACTAACACTGATGGCGCTCGTTGCTGGCTGCAACACCGCAGGTTCCTCCGCCCTCGACGCGGCGGGAGTGTCCCTCGACCGCCGCGTACATCTGAAGAGGCGACGCAGTCGTCGCCACGCTACTGCTGCTCCAAGTAATATAACAATGCAGAGAATACTGTAGATCGCAACGTAATGATGAATATCGTGGAACCTCACGTCCTCTGTTATTGGAGTACTCTGCTTGATTACATCCAATTGGTTCCTGATATTAGACAGCTCTTGTCGTTGTAATGTCATGTCGCTGATGTTGATAAACGATTGATATGGTGTTGGCGTCAAGTTAACTATATTGTTGATAGGTGCCATCTCAAATGTGGGAATTTCCGGCAACACTATCATTTTGTTGGAACCTTCTTGGTGTCCGTAAATACTGAAGTAATCTCTCTTGATAACGCATCCTTGACCTATGTTAAACAGGCCTGCATGTGACAATTGTAATACGGTAACTTGATTGGGACACAATAGACGTAGTCGGCATAATTCACAGCACGAGTATAAATAGTGATTCATTTTGTTTGTTTCTATGATATTTTTAATACACGAGGTAGCAATTGTTTTACAAGTTCCAGACTCTTGCGAAATCAAGCAGTAGCTTTCATCGTTTCTGATGTTATATATAGGCTTCTGCAAGCTACATAAAATAGTTCCTGGACTCTGCTGTGAGCACGACTTGATATCATTCTCTGTTAGTGATAGTAGGGCATCTTTCTTAAGATTAATTGCTATATATTCCGAAACGGGAATGATTTCGAACATTTGATTATCCACTCTATGAGGTATAGGAATGATTTTGTGAACCTCATAGACATCTCTGGTGATCAGCGGTATTTTTATTTCAAAGATGAAATAATGTTCTGACATCTTGGCGCGTACTTTGAGCAAATGATAGCTGTCTGTGAACTGCATCCCATCCACTGGTGATGAAAGATCCTTTGCAATATGCCTCGAAATCATATCTATCTCTCGCTTTAGTTGCTGCGGTGATATCATGTGCAAGTTAAATTTCCCGTGATATATATCAGTTAGAGTTTCTAATAACTCATCTTGAAGGGTCTTTAGTTGCTATAATAGATTGTTAGCAATTAATGCTGACAAAGTGAAGTCAGTGATGATGCTGCCATTTTGTATCTCAGATTTTAAGGTACTTAAGGAATTATGTAAACCGAGTAACTTCTGATTTATAAATTGAATTCTGCTTCAAAAATTGATGTCTGGTTTTTCCAAAGCATAGCCATATGGCTATGCTTTGGACTAAAAAAGACTGAAAATCATATGATTTTGATTGTTTTTAATTGTAATAATGTCTTGCTCATACTTTTCTGAGAAGCGGTCATCTAACACTCCGAACAATGTGTTTGGTAGATATCCGACACCGTTTATGATACCGCGCTTGTAACGCGCACGAGCGTCAATCTGCTGTTTCGATAATACACGGTTGTAGTGTTGAATTTCTTGGTAGCCGTGACGTAGTTGAGTGAGGATTCCCTCGCAATGTGACACCGTGTTTATATTTGTACATGGTCGGTCTTTTTTGCCGACTCTCCGATTCTATTGTACGCTGATGAACTGGTAAGACTGATAGTTTTACAATGGGACGTTTAATCAATCCATTTTTTGTTTTTATAGTAACGACTCGTACGTGACCATCTTGTCCAGGGTGAAGCGCCGTAACTCTTCCCATAGCCCACTTGCCGGGGGGTACATTTTGGTCATTTATTAAAACAACGTCGTTAACTTTGATCTCACTTGCTTCTCGCGTTGAGTTGACTGAGATACTCTGACTGCCACCTTACCCAAATATCATGATATATTTTCTGTGCTAACTGCCATCTAATTGGAAGATTTGTTTCTGAATCGTATATTGTTAAGTTTGGACCGCTAGCCAGAAAGTGTGAAGGTGTCAGTACGTCGAGATCTTCTGGGTCTTCTGACATAGGGCAAAGAGGTCTCGAGTTTAGGCAGGTTTCTATATGTGTCAATATGGTAGTCAACTCCTCGTACGTGAGTTTTTGATCGCCAATTACCCTTCTCATGTGATATTTTTAAATCTTAACGCCCGCTTCCCAGAGTCCTCCTGCTGATGGCCAAGAGGGCGCGTTGAAATTCCACTCTATTTCCATTGATGTTATTCCTGGAATAGCTCTTGAATATGTAAAAACTGCTGCTGTAAGACATGATTAGCCCCTAAGAAGTTAGTACCGTTATCGCTAAATATGTGTCGTGGCGTACCTCTTCGGGCAGCCATCCGACGTAATGCTGCTAAAAATGCTGATGTGGTTAGGTCCGAGACCAACTCTAAATGTACGGCTTTGGTCGCCATACAGACAAAGAGGGCCACGTACCCTTTTGTGGTCTTGACTCCGCGACCTTTGTTTGTTTTAATATCAATGAATCCTGTGTAATCTACACCTGTATTATAGAATGGTCTTGACCGATTACATCTGGCTTCCGGCAGGTCACCCATAAGTTGGTAACGCTTGTCAGGATTGTGCCGCCTACACGTGACGCACAAACGTAATTGCTTCTTTATAGCTCTGTTGCCGCCTAGAACCCAGAATTTTCTTCTTATAAATGCTGATGTTAATTTAGGACCTCCATGCAGTGTAGATTCATGGCCGAAGTCAATTATCAAATTTGTTAAACGAGTGTTACTAGGCAATATTATGGGATGCTTCATCTCTTCGCTAATGTAAGCTTTCCTAAGCCTACCTCCCACTCTCAATATACCTTCATCGTCGATATAAGGATTTAGGTTTACAATCTCGCTTGATGTTTTGATCGATTTGGATTTATTCAATGCTACGATTTCTTCTAAAAATGCTTGCTGTTGTATATGTTTTGTTAAAATTAACTTTGCTTTATGTAACTCTTGCAGTGATAAAAATGTTCCTTTTTGCCGATTTTTGTTAATAAATCGCAAAACTATTTGTTCAGGCTTAAGGCCTGATTGTATACTACGACTAAATAGTTGCGTCAGATTGCTATTTAATATGATCAGGCGTTTTAACTTATTTACTAGTACATATAAACTTGTTTGTCATTCTCTTTCCGCTACCGCCGCGACACGTACTAATAATTGTTAGCTTTTATATATTTTTATTATAACTTTTTTAAAGAGTCTACGAGTTTTATTTGGCTCCATTGTGTCAATCAAAGACATAAATTGGTGGCCCATGAGGGGAATCAAGCAAAATATTCGGCAAAATCCAGATAAATAGATCTACGTAGGCGCGTCGACGTGTGGCCTAAACATCAAATTTTACCAAGTCGAGGACATCGTCTTTGAAGAGGAATACCAATTGCTATAAGTTCGGGCAGTGAAGCAGCTAAAGCATCGCACCGGGCGTCGGATTCGATGAGATAAGTGTCCTAAATATCCTTCGTTTTTTTTCCTCATCACCCTTACCTATATACCCAGCCATTTTCTATACTCGAACTCCGTGTTATTTTTTATGGTCAATACTTGTGCATTCAATTGATAAACCAATAACAAATATAAGTGTTTATAAATATATTTATTAGACGAGATATTTGAATATCGTAACTAAATTATTAGAAAACGGATAGATAAGTAGGTAAGTGAAAAAAATCTACCCACATCAGAAAATAATAACGATAAAAATTTTCTTTGTTTAATTTAAGTTTAATTTTATTAGTATTACGTTGAAATTATTAAATTAACTTGGTTTAACTATTATATTCAACAAAGCAAACAGTTAATACCGATTTTGGTGTCCCATACAACAAAATAAATAACAACCTCATAGCATTATTTGCCTTGTTCTAATTTGTGTTCGCCGAACATTCCAGCTGGTTCGGGTCTGCGCCGTGTGAACTTAAGGCGTGGCACAGTGCAGCACTGCTGCTGATCAGCTGTTCGCTAGCGGTTCCTGCTGCACCGAATATCAACAAAGCGAGGAGCGTGAGACCTTCTATAAAATTATTACTTATCCTTCTGACCTTTGGTTTGCATTGCGATTTATTTTGATTTTTATTTCATTTTAATTTTAAAATGTCTAATCCTAGTCTGCCAATAGACAAAAGTATGAGTAGAGAATTAAGGGAGTTGATCATAAAACGTAGTTCAATAAAGGGACAAATAACTAAGCTTAAAAATTATTTAAGCAATGTAAACGAGCAGGACGAATTGGCGAGCATTGAATTGGCTGAGTTAACCCTAAAGCTTGGCAAGTTCGAGGCTTTGTCCATGAGATTTGATGAGTTGCAAACTCAGATCGAGGTATTTAATTCCGAGAACTTACTAAAGGAAATTGATGAACGGGAGAACATCGAGCATGAATTTGTTGTTAATATTGCCGCAGCTAAGAAAATTATTGATGATCATAGCATTGTCGAGGGTCAGCAGAGGCGTAAGTCATGCGTTCATGATTCGAGTGTTCACTGTTCATCTGAATATAATACTTATAATGGAATGGGGTTTAAATTACCGCACATACAAATTTCGAAATTTGACGGCTCATTTTTCCGCTGGCTAGAATTTCACGATACTTTTGAAAATTTAATTCACAAGAATAGTCGTATTCCTGATATTCATAAATTTCATTACCTCGTATCCTACTTGGAAGGAGAAGCGGCGAGGATTATATCAAACCTAGAGATGTCATCAGCAAACTATGCGGAGGCGTGGCAACTTCTTTGTGATCGATATAATAATAAACGGTTGTTAACTAATTACCATCTTAATTCTTTGCTTAATATTCAACCTATTACGCGTGAATCACAGAAGGCGCTACGTTTCTTGGTCGATCACATGAATAAAAATTTGCGTGCTTTGTCCAGTCTAGGCCAGCCAACGGATAAATGGGATATGCTGCTTATTTTTATGTTTTCCTCAAAATTGGACAGCCAATCTCTTACTAAATGGGAGGAATATCGCAACACACTTGAAGATGTGCCAACACTTAATCAATTTAATAAGTTCTTAATTGACCGTGCGGACGTGTTAGAATCTATAAATAGAAATAAGAATGATAATACAAATAAGAATACACATGTAACGTCACGCAGTAATAACTCGCCAAACAATAGCAATAGTAAGGCTACAGCTTGTACTAAGTCATTTACTAGTAATATAAATAATGATAAGCCAAAAGTATATTTGTGCATTATTTGTGGTGCGAATCATAGGATTTACGACTGTTCTTCCTTTAAATCTAAGAGTGTTCAAGAGCGATTGACAGATGTAAAAAAATTTAAGTTATGTGTAAACTGCCTCCGACAAGGACATCCGCTGAGTGAGTGTCGTATGGGACCGTGTTGTGAATGCAAAAAACGACATAACACTCTCTTGCATGACACATCAACGATAACTAATAGTGCTTGCACTGAAGAGCCCGATTCTGATACATTAGTTAATTGTTCTATACAAACCCAAAGGCAGGTGCTTTTGTCAACGGCCTTGATTGAAGTATCAAACCCCGTCACTAACCAAACAAAAAAGGTGCGCGCATTATTGGATTGCGGCAGCCAATCTTCTTTTATTACCAAGGCACTAAAGGACAAGCTGGCTCTAAAGTCAACGCCTTTAGATAATATAAAGGTAATAGGAATAGGTAACAACTGTTCTAACAATGTTTTCGAAAGTTGTATCACGCGAATAAATTCCCTAAATTCACCGTTCACCGTTCAATTGTCATGTCTTGTACTTCGTGAGTTGACTAACGAGTTACCTAAGGCTCATATCAACATTCAGTCCTTAAATCTACCTACAAACATAGTACTAGCCGATCCCACTTTCAACCAGCCCTCAACGGTTGATGTCTTAATTGGGGCAGATATATTTTGGGACATACTCGGTAACGAGCAACGCTCTTTGGGTCCCGAAAGTCCTAAATTGCTCAACTCTAAATTAGGGTGGCTAATATCCGGTCCTATCTATATCAAAAATTCTAAACGCTCTAACAATAAATCCATACAATGTAATCACGTTTTACTTTCACAAAACTCAAAGGATGAAGTTGATAACTTGCTTCCTATATTCTGGAATCTTGAAGAGATTCCTCAAAAACCAATTTTAAGTGAAAATGACAAGTACTGCGAAAATCATTTTTTATCAAACACTATAAGGCTAGCTAATGGTAGGTTCAGTGTGAAATTGCCATTAGTGGACTCACCCGATTGTTTAGGTGACTCCTATTCTATGGCTAAAAAACGATTTCTCAATTTGGAGAAACGATTTAAGCGAAATCCAAATCTAAAATTAGAATACTCTAAATTCATATCCGAATACAAAGACTTAGGGCACCTTTCTGAAGTTCATGTCAAACCTGACGTAGGATATTTTTTGTGCCATCATGCTGTTTTTAAGGAGACCAGTGAGTCCACTAAACTGAGGGTAGTGTTTGATGGATCGGCACCGACCACGTCCGGTTATTCATTGAATGATATTTTAATGTCAGGGCCTAATATACAAGATTCTCTTTTTCTAATTCTTATTAGAGCTAGACAGTACAAGTATCTGTTAACTGGTGACATAGAAAAAATGTACCGTCAGGTAGAAGTTCATGAAAGTGACAGGGACTTACAGCTTATACTATGGAGAGATGAGGAATCGCAGCCCATAAAGATATTAAAACTAAATACTCTTACATATGGTACTGCATGTGCCAGCTTTTTAAGTACAAGATGCATTTATCAACTCGGAGAGGAGTGTGATGATGCGTTAATAAAGAATACACTTAAATTTGATTGGTACGTCGATGATCTCATCACCGGAAGTGATCAGGAGGTACAATTGCGTCACATAAAAAATTCAGTGTCAAGGGTATTAAGTTCTGGTTGTTTTCACTTGAGAAAATTCAAAAGTAATTTACCCACTCTGTTTTCAGAGTCAAATTCAGTAAGCTCTCAATCAAATTTAACTTTTAGTGAGTCATCCAGTACACTGGGTTTGGGTTGGTATCCGAGTAGCGATTCTTTACATTTTCCCACAAAACCTATGCCTCAAAATGTGCCTATTACTAAAAGACTTATAATGTCACAAGCCTTTAAAATATTTGACCCGTTAGGTCTACTTAGTCCTTTCATAATACAACCTAAATTGCTGTTACAAAGGTTATGGCTTAAAAAACTAGGCTGGGACGAACCTGTCCCGCTAGATATTGAAAGTAGTTGGAATGTATTTCACAAAAATATATCACATCTCCAATACTTAAGAATTCCTAGGTTAGTCTTGTGTAATGAACCCATCCATATAGAAATGCATTCGTTCAGTGACGCATCTCAGCATGCATACGGTGCGTGCATTTATATGCGATCTGTAGATAATAACGATGGCGTCACGGTTCGGTTATTATGTGCTAAATCGAAGGTCGCACCCGTGAAACCCGTAACGATACCGCGTCTCGAGCTGTGTGCTGCTCTGCTTGCGGCTCGATTATGTAAGTCAGTCACAGAAACGCTTAAGTGCAAACCAGCACGTATTATTCATTGGTGTGACTCAACCGTCGTCCTGGCTTGGATACGTAGCGACCCAAAGAAATTAAAGGCGTTTGTAGCCAATCGAATTATCGAAATTAATGAAATTTCCAATTCATTATCATGGCGTTACGTGCCTACCGCTGCCAATCCAGCGGATTTAATCTCTCGGGGCGTAGATGCAGGTCAACTAATGTCTAAAGAATTATGGTGGTACGGTCCAGAATATTTATCAAAGGGTGAGTCTGAATGGCCCGTCCTAAATAATAAAAAAGAATTTGAACCATTACTTGAAACTAAATCCAATATAATCACAATATCTGAATCAATAATTAATTTTGAGTTGTTTTCCAACTTTAATAAATTGCAAAGGTCATTTGCTTACGTTTTAAGATTTATTCAAAACATTAAGGATTCAAATAAATATACAGGTAGCATAAAATTGCATGAGTTAAATTGTTCATTTTTTACATTATGCGCTATCGCCCAACGTCAATCATTTACGATCGAGTATGATTGTCAAATTAATAATAGACCTCTGCGTACCAAATCTAAACTATTATCACTATCACCATTTTTTGATAAAGATAACAAGATCATACGAGTCGGTGGAAGAATAGATGCATCCTGGTATGATTATGAAAAGAAGCATCCGGTCTTGCTTGATTCTTCTCATCGACTTACAAGGTTACTGTTTGAGCGGGAGCACCTGCGTAGTATGCACGCTGGTCCTCAGCTACTGTTGGCAATAATTAGAGAAACTGTGTGGCCAATAAATGGCAGGCGACTCGCAAGGCGTGTTGTTAATAACTGCGTGCGTTGTAGGCGTCTGTCAGGTAAAACTTTATGTCCAAAAATGGGCAATCTTCCAACTCAGAGAATAACACCTGATTATCCATTTAAATCCGTCGGCCTGGATTACGCTGGGCCTTTCTATATTCTAAATCGCAGAGGTCGTGGTAGTAGACTTCTTAAATGCTACTTATGCCTGTTTATTTGTCTCCGTTATAAATGTGTATATTTAGAAGTAGTCAGTGATCTGAGCAAAGATGCGTTTCTGATGACACTTCGTAGGTTTATAGCTCGCAGAGGTAAGCCGGCGGAGATATATTCCGACAATGGCCGAAATTTTGTCGCCGCTGCCAAGGAAATTGGTAGCTTTCTCAAGGACAACGCTAAAGACCTCTTTGATTTTGCGACTCAAGAAGGTATAAGGTTTATTTTCACTCCAACTTACGCTCCTCACTTTGGAGGTATCTGGGAGGCAGGTGTAAAATCCGCCAAATTTCACCTTAAGCGAGTAGTCGCAAATAGTCATTTGACTTTTGAAGAAATTTCAACATTGTTTGCACAAGTGGAGGCCATACTGAATAGCCGTCCCTTGTGTCCATTATCGTCCTCTCCTAACGACCTCCTCCCTCTATCCCCAGGGCACTTCCTCATCGGACAACCGTTGACTGCGCTGCCGTCACCTAACCTGCTTGACTCCAATGAAAACAATTTGCGACGATACGCTCGCCTGGAAAAGCTTCGCCAGCACTTTTGGGACCGATGGCAGAGGGAGTACATCGGAGAGCTACAACAAAGAACAAAATGGAAAACAGACACCTCCAAACTTAGGGTCGGCGATATGGTGCTGATTCAAGAAGATCATGTACCGCCCTTGAATTGCCGGCTTGGCAGAGTCGTCCGTTTGTTTCCCGGACCAGATGGTATCTCAAGGGTTGCTGATGTGAACACGACGAGGGGCACTGTAAGAAGACCGTTGGTTCGTCTTTGTCCGCTACTGACAGAAGATCTTCAAGGTTGAAAGTGTTCTTTCAAGGGGGGAAGATGTTCAGGCTTAAGGCCTGATTGTATACTACGACTAAATAGTTGCGTCAGATTGCTATTTAATATGATCAGGCGTTTTAACTTATTTACTAGTACATATAAACTTGTTTGTCATTCTCTTTCCGCTACCGCCGCGACTCGTACTAATAATTGTTAGCTTTTATATATTTTTATTATAACTTTTTTAAAGAGTCTACGAGTTTTATTTGGCTCCATTGTGTCAATCAAAGACACTATTGCTAACGCACGTACAACCTTCATGTAAGAACTGCACCTTTCTATAAGTTGTGTTATGATACTTTCATCTTCTTGTTTTATAACTACATTGACTTTGACGTTCTTCTTTACTTCTTGGTCAGTAGTGTACTGTAATGGACTGCTGCTACTTGGTGTATCCGGCTGCATCAACCAAGTAGGTCCATGCCATCAAAGAGAATGCTTCATCAATTGAGATGGTGGCAACCCTCTGCTAGCGCAATCAGCTGGATTATCTTCGGATTTGACATAATACCATTGCTTTGCTGAAACTGTTTGCGTGATTTGAGCCACTCGGTTAGCGACAAAGGTGTTCTAGCGAGTGACGTCTCCCTTGAGCCAGCCCAATACTACCATCGAGTCGGTCCAACAGTACTCCTTTATCTTATAGCTTTCTAAGCATTGCTTAAGTTTAGCCATTAGTCTAGATAATAGAAGCGCTCCACAGAGCTCCAACCGAGGGAGTGATACACATTTGCTCGTAGGTACTAATCTAGCTTTCCCAGCCCTCAAAGTTACAGATATATTGCTATCTTTAACTACATTTTTACATTACTCATGAATAAATAATTGATATTCACGTGATATATGTTTTTGCTGAGTAAATTTTCTTTCGAGTTGTTTAAATTGCTCTAGACTTTGAATTGCCTAAGTTTTCGTCAAATATTGGTTTTAAGGGCAACCGAACTTCATACTTGCCATCTGGACGTCTCCTAGTCGTATCTTTGTAAAAATCTATGCATTTTTGATCTTCTGGTGAATACGTAGTATGTTCATGGTGACTTATGTCCTCTATCTCCCAGAATCTGCTAATATCATCCATGTTTTTCAAAACTACGTTGCATTGTAATGTTTTAATAGTCTTGCCACATAATATCCAACCGAGGCTAGTTTGCTGAGCTGTCGGGAAGGAATCTGCTTTACAAATCCCCTCTAAAACGATATCAGAATAAATATCGCTGCCTAAGAGTATGTAGACTGGACGACTAATATAAAACTCTGGATCAGCTAGTTGAATATTATCTAAACGAGACCATTCTGGTTTGTTGAAAGTTACATTAGGTAAATTGTTTACTAATGACTGCATTATAATAACATCTGTTTGATATGTGATCTTGCTATAAATTGACGTGAAATTAATGCAGATTGCTCCCGTACAACTGCTGCTTTTTGATCCTACGCCTGACACCACACCCTTCAGCTTCTGACGCGGAAGGCATAGCAGTCGCGCTGCGTTCTCCGTTATCAAAGACGTTTGCGATCCTTGATCTAACAGAGCTCGCATCTTGATAAAGGTTCCATCTGCACTCTGCACCATGATCATAGCAGTTGGTAACAGAACTTCTTGTGCTTGGCCCTGTAATGACGCATGCGAGTTCCAATGACCCCGAAGTGGTTCATTGTTCGCGGATTTTGATGTCGATGCACCGGGCGACACATTGCTGCGCGTGTAAGATTCATGTAAAACCGTGGTATGATTTCCGTTACACGTGCGACACCGTTTTTCTGATATACATGGCTTATTATAATGATTATATAGACAATTATTGCATAAATTATATTTCTTGATCACCCTCTTTTTGTCATCGGGGGACATGCCCAAAAACTTTTCACAATAAAATATGCCATGATCGAATGTTTCACAAATAGGGCACTTGTTTCACAAAAAGTGTTTGGATTGATGTCCAAACGTGTTACTATCTGTCGACGTTTCTGATCGATTGTTTGTGGAGAAAGATAATTTTTGATAATATAATTTTTGCGGTTTGCTAACAAATGATGTTTGATTGTTGTTAAAACTGTTCTGATGAGACTTCGCATCCGTTTTTCTGGCTGACGTCTCTAACGTGATGAATTTGCCTTCCAGAAAATCAAGAAATTCTTTTAACACCGGTAATTCTCTTGGCTCTTTAAGCGATTGAAGATATTCTGTGTGTGTTTCCGGGTCTAGTTTCTGTGACAAAATATATACAAGGAGTGGATCCCAAGATGTCACATCAATACCTAAATTCCTAATGGCGTTCAAACATTCGTTGGTAGTTGAGTGAACCCTTTTGATGTGATTTACGGATAACTTAGGGCTAACTGGAATATTTAACAGAATACTCGCTTGAGACGTAAATAGCAGTTTCTTGTTATTATATCTCTGATTGAGAATTTCCCAGCATACAGTGTAATTGTCAGTGCTGATGGAAAGATGTTGAATTAAACGCTCGGCCTCCTTTGACCTTGCCTTTTAAAAACTGCATTTTCTGGGCTCCCGACAGTGATGGATTTTTGTGTATAGTCTCTGTAAAAAGGTCTCTATACGATGTCCATTGTCTGTAACTACCGCTGAAAGTAGGGATTTCCATTTGTGGCGTAGTTTTCTTTGTAAACGAAGTAGACCATAATTTTTTGTTGATTGACTTTTTCATGTCATTATAAATCTGTTCATAACAAGAGTACATCTCTTCATACTCTTTGTTCAAACCTTCCAATTCACTATCTATCTCCCAATGCAATGTATCGATAACCGACCATCGCGTTTGAAGGGTGTGGAGTAAATCATCGAACTCCCACTTTTCTGCTACGGAATGTAAATTGATGCTTGATACTGTTCGTTTGAATGCTCTAAAATTGCTCATCTGTTTCCTCAGCATCTCGTCTGTCTTGCTATTGGTACCCTTAGAAATCAAAGGAGAAGGCAGGCTCGCTCCAGTCGCGGTGAGGAGTGTAGCCGGTTTCAACAGAGGAGTAGGTGGCCTGCTTTCCTCCCTAAACTGATAATTTTGTATCGCCTGATGTATATTACCGAACCTATCCTTTACAATCTCATACTGATTAGACGTAAAGTATTCATGAGAGGTTACACCGAAACGACACAGTTTGTCATGGTTTGCCTGAAACTCATGCCAGTAGCCGTCGAGAGTTTCAAGACGCCGTTTGATATAGGATGAGGTTTTCTCTCCGCTCCGTCTTTCTTAAAGTTGGTAAAGAGCTGCTCAATGGCAGCAACAATTTGCTGTTGCGTGGACAAAAGATCTTCCATAGTTGCGTTTCATTAAAAGAAAAAGGAAAGATCTTACTTGATGTTCCGCTGGATTGGATGGAATACAAGTTGACCGCAAACCCTGGATGCTCACGATCACTGCTGATGATATCGCTGCACGAAACGCAAATGTCCACAGAATGTCGCTGGTTATGCACTTCACTATGTAACACTATCACACGCGAAATGTTCCTAAACTACGAAGGACCACGAGATGTAGGGTATTGTACCTAACATCTATTGAATTGATATGATGATATTAAATGATACGAGGAGATAGACTAATGAATAAGTTTATTATTGCTAAAGTTCTAATGCTAAGTACAATTGATAGAAAATGATAAATGATATAATGATAATGAGTACACGTGACGCGGTTGATGACCGGTAGTGAACTGATTTTATATAAATGAATTGCAATATGAATGCGTTATGGCGAAAATGCTGACATGATAATAATGTGATTTCGCAATGTACGGCTGCACCGTACAATACGATACTATAATTTGGTCTTTTAGTATCATAATTTCATAATTTTTGTAACCATCTGTACATTTTTCAATTTGTATTTATATCATTAAGCTCGAATGTCCTTGTGGTGACGGATTAAGAATACGGATTGTCACCACTCCATTTCATCCCATGGGTTTCGTAAGAGCCGACAGAGGGAGCATATTATGCAGAGAACAGCACTGTAAGATAAGGAAAACTTGATACAAATCCTATACCAACCCGTTTGGCCAGCGTGGTATAGTAGGCCAATTCCTCCTTTCAAAGGAGAGGCCTAGTCCAGCAGTGGACTGTTAAAGGCTGATGATGAAGCTCGAATATCAAAAGGGAATTATTCCTTTTATTGTATCTTGAAACGTGTCCTGAACAGAAATTTTAATTTAAAAATTAATTAACGAATAAACTTTTCATGGTTTATTAGTTTTTTGTGATCGATGTTTGTCGAGATTGTCACTCAAAGTCAAAATAACGTCATTAAAATAATAGCAAAATACACTTGCCATCAAAATAACGTCATTAAAAATAATAACATTCAATATGCATAGCCGGCCAACATAAAGTTATCGCAATATGTAGTTACAACAACTTTAGCGATACTATTCAAAGTTGCACACGAGTCGTATTACTCGACAGTTGGCTGACCTTCGCCGGGTTTCACCGTCCCAGTCCACTAGATTGATTCTATACCAACTATTTGCTATCCTTAACTTCGCAGCCATTGAGCTATAACCGCTTTTGAATAGTGGAAATGTGCAAAATTTCCCAATATATTAAGTATATAGTTTATACAGTGGTGTGGGGTTAGACCGCCGGAGGGAGACGGAGAGATCTTTGGTAAACAAATTCGGTTAATATTTGACGAGGCAAAGTAAATGGGACATGACTGGCCGTACATTAATGATGTGCCCGCGGCTCGGGCCGGCCATTACCGCGCACACGACGCAGCTGCTGGCGACACGCACACACTCTTGTGCGAAATGGCCCGACGTTTTATCGTCTTGTATTTTCGGGAGTTGTCTCCAGTGTCTCATATTGAGCGGTGAGTAAAGTCCCGCAAGTATCAAAAGGCGGAATGATTGAGGTAGTAAAATTGCACAAACAAACTTCAAATTTAGGAGGGATTAATTTGACATAAATACAAACAGAATAATAAACACTTCTATAAATTACAGGCAAGTCAAATAATTATATTCTTTATACATACTCATTTTCCAGTTGTTTTATTTTGAAACCAAAGTATGAAGGAGATGCATATAGAGCATATGGATGTCTTGGATCAACGGGACAGACTACGAGAAGAAGTTAGGTGTTTCAGCAGCTGCGACGAAATTTACTCCAGGCAACCCCGCAATGCGGAGTTAGAAGCAAGTCTCAATGAGGCTTATGGCAGAATTTCAACTCTAGAAGACACAATTGCGGCTTTTAACAGTACTGCTACTCACAACTTATTCTCTGAGCTCCTGGGTGACAAAATTAATGTGCTAAAAGCTCTTAAATGTAACTGTTTCAAAAAATGTCTTAGTAAGAATAAATTCAGAAAATTGTTTAAGTTAAAAAAATTAATTAAGAAACTTAGATCTGGTCCTAAGTGGTCTACCAAATTGAGTCAGTATGCACAAGATAATTGTAAATTAAATAAAGAGTGTGAGTCTCTTTTATTAAAGCTTGAGAAAACAAATGAAGAGTTAGTTTCTGGTAGGTTGATATATGAACAACACACAAGTGAGTTGCAAGCACAAATATCAAATCTACAAGCTCAACTCACTAGAACTATAATGGAACACCAGAATGAGACTCATGAATACATCTTAAAATATGAAGAAATTTCAAGAGTTGGTCGAGAAAATTTAAAACAACTTATCTCATTATCCAACTCTAATAATTATTGTTCCAGTTGGACAACTAAGTGTGCGACTGCACCTGCTGAATCAATAGAAATGAATGCACATGGATGTCAGTATAATACACAAAACAAACTGCATCCAGTAAAGACTGACAGTAAGAATGTAATAATTTTTTCAGACCAACTGGGAGTGGGTTTAGGGAGCTTAATTGATCATTACACTGAGCGACCAGTACAGAACTTTTGTTCACCTGGAGCTCAGTCTTCTACCCTAGTTGATAAGATTAAGAATGCCGACTTGAATGCACAAACTACTGTCATCATATTGTATGGTGACAGCTCATTAGTCTCCAAAAACAGTCTCATAGAATTAACAGACTTAATGATAGATGTTAGCACAAAAATAGGATGTAGCTTTATTATTTGTGCATTGCCTTATTCATATGCTCTCACAGATGACCAAAACAGGCAGATAGGCAAATTAAATTTATTATTGTACAATAGGACATGTCATAGTGACAGTATTTTATTTTTTGACACTAATATTTTTATTAGTAATTTCTTTTTAACAAAAGACACTATGTATCTTTCTTATGTACATAGGCGACAACTTGCTAAATTATTAGCATTTAATTTATATGTATACTGACAGGAGTACTACTAGAGTACTTAGGAATTTGGTAGATAATAGTTATACCAATAGTAGTATTGACACATCTATTAGTTTAAACTATTAGATGAGACAACAGATAGGCATTCATGTGTTTTAAACTTAGTTCATCAAAACATACAAGGCCTATCTGGCAAAGAATTAGAAATAGATTTATTTTTAAATAAACATAAGATTGATATCTTATGTATTACGGAACATTGGTTGCGAGGTGACCAATTAATATTTAACAATCAACATTACTCAGTTATAAGTGCATTCGTAAGAAAGAAGGCTATTCGTGGTGGCTCTCTAATATATGTATGTAATAGTTTGAAATGTAAAGAACGTAAGGATATAGCTAAACTTTCTATCGAGCGCACTGCTGAGATTTCTTGTGTTGAGCTTGAACAACATATTATAGTGTGTGTGTATCGACCACCACAAAGCGACTTTACTCAGTTTGAAAGCATTATAGAGGATGTCTTAAAACACATAATTTCTAGTAGGAAGTCTATAATCGTATGTGGCGATTTTAATGTCAATTTGTTAGAAAAATCACCAATTTGTACTAGGTTAGTTAGCTTATTTAGGTCATTTAATTTAAATGTTTTGTTCTCTGAACCAACCAGAATAACGTCACATTCGTCTACATGCTTAGATAATGTTTTTTGCAATTGTCTTTATTTAAGTAAGGCTGTTTTAACTGACTTGACATCGGATCACTGCGGGCAAAAGGTTGTAATTCCAACTAATACAACCCCTAAAGTACAAGAAATTACATGTAGGCCAATGACCTCTGCTCGCCTCAAACACTTTAGTAATGATGTTGCTGCCAAGATCGCCAGTATTGACTTAACCGTTGATGATCCTGATGAATTATATAAATGCTTATTTAAAATTGTTAATGATGAGTACAATAAAATTTTTAAACTGAAGACATTTGCAAGGAGCATTAAAGTAAATTTTTGTGACTGGGCAACAGTAGGTATATACAAAAGTAGAGCTAGGTTGTATGATCTATATGGTATGAAGAAATACAATTTTAATCCTGAATTTATTCAATATGTTAGAAATTATTCAAAGGTTTTTAAGAGGACATGTGCTTTAGCCAAATCCTTATATTTAAGCAATAAAATCAAAGAATCCAAGAACAAAATTAAAACTACTTGGAGCATTATTAACAATGAGACTGGTCGAGCTAAATTGGTAGATAACAATTATGAATTAAAATTTAATGGTGAAATTATTACTAGGAAAACTGATGTTGCTCAGACATTTAACAATTTCTTCATAAACATACCAGTGAACACAACCAGCTGTTTAGATTCATGTCCAAGCAAAGCAGAAATGTTGGTTAGGGGCAATGTGAATGAGTGTGATGTGCTTTTTAATTTTAAATATATTGACACCAATGACAATCTGAAGGTATTCAAGACGCTCAATAATAAAAAATCTGTTGACTTGTGGGGCATTTCTGTTAAACTTGTGCGACAAATTATTTCTAGCTTAGCTCCATATTTAGCTGCAATATTCAACAGATGCGTAGATACAGGAGTATTTCCTGATCTTATGCAACACAGTAAAGTAATACCATTATTCAAAAAGGGATCAAAGAGCGACCCAGTAATTTTCGGCCAATTTCTATCTTGCCTGCTATTAGTAAAATTTTTGAAAAGATTATTTTGCATCAACTAGAGAGCCACTTTCACACAAATAATTTATTTCACAGTGAACAGTATGGCTTTACTAAGGGTCGCTCCACCGTTGATGCCGATGTAACTTTGTTAAAGCATATTTTTAATGCTTGGGAAAACTCGAAGGATGCCATTGGTGTTTTTTGTGACCTATCAAAGGCTTTTGACTGTGTGGAACATAATACACTTTTACTTAAATTGAAACTTTATGGTATTAGAGATACCGCACTCAATCTTGTTGCCAGCTACCTTAGTGATGGAATTCAGTATGTAGATGTTAATGGGAGGCTCTAGGTTTGCCAGTAGGAATGGGCGTTCCACAGGGCTCTATTCTCGGTCCATTTCTTTTTTTAATATATATTAATGATTTGCCGTTCTTTGTACAAAATTTATGTGATATTGTTCTGTTTGCCGACGATACGTCACTAATTTTTAAAGTTGATCGTAATTTAAGTAACTTTGATACCGTCAATAACACTCTTGCACAAGTATTAGATTGGTTTTCGACAAATAATTTGGTACTCAACTCAAGCAAAACCAAATGTGTTAAATTCTCTTTGCCTAATGTCAAAAATGTTCCTACTAATATAATTTTAAATAAGGAAACAATTCAACTAGTCGAATCAACCGTATTCTTAGGTGTAACTTTAGATTGTAAGCTTCAGTGGGGCGCCCAAATATCCTGTCTCGCAGTAAAACTTAGTTCTGCAGCATTTGCAGTTCTATACCGCAAAAATAGTGTTTTGCACAAAATGAACACAAGGAATAAGCATAAACTGGTGGGAACTAACTACCGTCTACATAAAGTTCAGAACTCATTTGCGGGGATTGGTATACGATTTTTCAACAAATTGCCTCTTGAAATAATGAATTTACCCATGCACAAATACAAACGGACAATTAGGAACTTTCTTTTACAAAGGGGTTATTACACTATCAAGGAATTTTTAAATGATAAGACACCGTGGGGATAGGCTTAGGCTTGTTTAACTCACGATTATTTTATTTACATGTTAAGTGGAGGTGCCTCGTGAACACATGATTTTTGCAGGATTTGGATATTTTTATGATTTGTTGAATGTAGTTTAACATTATTTATCCCTGATCATATCATTGTTCACTTGTCACCTTCACAAAATTCTTTCTACATTTGCATTCCTTCACGCGTTCCACTAACTTATGTTAATAATAACGATCTGGAAAATGGAGGTACTTGGCGGTCATGGTCAGTATACCAATAGATTGTTTTTTACTGCTGGTTCGTATACCGTTGTCGTCATGCTCACTAAAATGTCATTTCTTGTGGTGGCGTCGTGTGTCGGGTCATCCCTGTCCCTCTAATATGGCGAGAGGGATGATGGCTGGCACATGCGTCATACTCGTGAACGGGTGCTACTTGCGATGACTGGTCGATGACGGTCTTGCGGGCTGGTATTAGATTTAACTGCATCATTTCCATCATGGTTCTGATCACATTCGCGGATTGCCTGCATTATTAGGTATATATAATGTAAGTGGATGCTCCTGTTTCACCATGTCTATTCTGAGGAGGCTAACCAAAAATTTTATGCTTGAGTATTATTATGTACAGTAAATATATACAAGTGATATAGAAGGTGTAACAGTTGCAGCACCTTACAAAATGTAAATTGTGTATTATGCAAAACCTGGCGATGAAAAAGAGTGACCATAAGTTTTATTGCCCGTTCTATCTCATGGTTCTACCTATTGCTTTGCGAACGTGTCAGTAAATGTAAATGTAGAAGCATACAGTAATAATGTTTTAAATTTGAGTATAATTAATTATTTCATAAATTTATTATTTTGGCGTTCATAAGCGTCACATTGTGACCCAAATGAATAAAGGATTTTGAATTTGAATTTGAATTTTATGAAATTACGATACAGAAATCTGAAATTATTCAGAGATAAGGAACAAAAAAATCTTTGATGAAATAACAAAGTTGCACTAATAGGGTCGATGTGTGTATTTTGCACTTCTTTTTATATGAATGTGCAACTGGATGGTGAGCGTGTACAATGCGCACTCGCTTATAGTGCCTCCACACAGATGCCAGATAAACCGTCTAAACAAACTGTGGAGTCAGTAGCTTAACTACAATAGTAATATGCCGCAGTGTACTTTTACATACTCCTCGGAAGGACAAACTTTTCAACTTCAAAGTCAGAGCTCATAACTCGTGCCCCGACTTACCTGCACTATCTTTATTTCAAATATCACGAATCTTGTACCGCTTTGTTGAACTTGGAATTTGGTATTTTCTATTTTTTACATAGAATATTGCGATGAAATAGAAAATTTCCTGTCATACGAACTACAAACTTAAATTGCAAAGTCTAAGAAACATCACAAAAGAAGCAACTAACTATAGAGCCCATATAAACAATTGTTTCAATTTGAAAACACAGTAGTTTATGCCTACTTGTTTTCTTATTGTCCTTTTGAAATACAGCGTTGAATGTTAAACAGGACATCGATTATGCCTATCTATTATTAATAAAGTTATTTTGCTCAAATTCTTGACAGGACGATAAATGCAGTTTCTTAAATATAAATAAGTCTAATGTTTCCGTCGTGTAACAGCAGTATACAAAAATACGTGGTCTATTGATATGTGAAGGGTAACTACATGAATAATAATTTGTTGTAAATGACTAAGGCATCTGGATAATAAAGAAAACAATTTAACATATCGTAATCATATTTTTTTTAACCAGTTACACACATCACCATGTAGTCCCAAACTAAGCAGAGCTTGTGTTATGGGTACTAGATAATGGATAAACATACATATATAATTTTTTTTTGTAAATACATACATATTATACATAGAAACACCCAGACCAAGACAAACATCCATGTTCATACATACATACATACATATACTCACGCCTTTTTCCCGTCGGGGTAGGCAGAGACAACAGAACGCCACTTGCTTCTATCCTTACAAACCTCACGCGCTTCCTCTACACTCATTACTCTTTTCACACATGCTCGCCGGTTTCGGGTACTTCGGACCTGGCCGTTTTTTAGGACGTCCCCAATTTGATCGACGAATGTCCGATCACATCCATGTTCATGCACACAAATGTTTGTCTTGAGCGGGAATCGAACCCGCGACCTTCGGCGTAGCAGTCGCTTGCACTCCCGCTGCGCCAACCGGTCGTCGAATAATATTACATGACGATCTTTATTTTCTTTGGGCAACAATTTATCATAAAATACACGTTAAATACTTAATGTTAGCCGGCGCTTAGTATCCCTAAAGCCTTACACATGAAATTTCAATGTATAAATAGCGAATTGGGAGTTACTAAAATATAAGCATTCGTGCTCACTTCTTTTTCTCAGTTTTATAACTCAGTATTTTTGATTTAAGATACATTTTAAATCTACTCTTAATGTACAATATAAGTGATAAAATTGAAAGTTTTAAATTTTACTTTCAATATGTAGCACAGTGCACTATTGTGCTTAGAAACGGTGTTACTAATATGTGCGGCATGTGTGAGCGCTCCCTGGAGCCGGAGGCAATAAATAAATCACAGTACGACGCGACGCTGCCCCAGCTAACACTACTCACGACCTGGATGAATTTCTTGCTACGACGTAGCCACCCGTAGAGCCGAGCTACGACGTAGCTCAGGCTACGTAGATGGTATATTAGTGTCGCCGCACACGGGCCACCGGCCACAACCACAAAACGCTGCCACCGGCATATTTCCTGTAGTTTTCATACATTTTATATGGACTCGCCGCACACGGTTGAAGCAGGTGGCCGCCACACGCTACAATCGTCGTTGCGCGCTTCTTGTGGCCCGCACCGGCCACTAAACGCCGACACGAAACGTCGCTACACGCCACTTGCGCGATTCCCCACCCAGGAAGGGAGAAAGTTCCGTCCTCAGTAAACCTGTTAAAGTTGGAGCCAACGCACGCACGTAGTCTGTTGTTGAAAATATTAAACCTTCTTCGTCCGAGTCCATGATACTGAATGCATGGGTTAAAAAAAGTAGCAGCCACCAACCGCAAGTGGCGACCACCGACCACAAGTGGCTGCTGCGCGCTTCAGCTACTTTTGTAGCTGCGTCTAGCTTCTTGTGGCGGCGTTCGTGGTTGTGGCCAGTGGCCCGTGTGCGGTGACCCTTATATGTGTAACGGCTTGGCCACTGGGACCGGCGACGCGACCGGCGACGTGGCAATTCGTGCGACGCGAAATACATGCTACGGATGCACGCGTTCGCCGTCGCGACCAGTGTAGACCAGGAGCGAGACGAGATTAGCTGAGACCTTTTTATGAAATTTAGCTCGATATTGTTCGAACTTTGGTGCCAATATCACTTTTGTTTCAACCCTGCAATCGAACTCAAGACCTCAAGATCCGCTTATACTACCGCAAAATCACAGAGGCAGACTTGACATTGTGTACCTAACTACGGTAATGAAATCTATAGGTACAGTATATTATCTTTATACAAACGGTCGGAACGCGATTTATACCTACGAGCGTCAGGCTCGGTACCCACCTAACCTACTGCATACCAAACTCAAGGCGCTTCGGTATACATTCGGTAGGTACTGAATGCGTACTGAGCCGACGCTTGTAGGTATTGTAACTCGAGTTTTGAGTTAAAATACGGAAAAGGTTATGTAGGTAAGTGTGATCTAACTAACTAGGTATATGCACTTTTAAAAACTTATTTCTTTAGGTATTTTGAAATCACAGACAGACACTTCAACTTTATTTATACTGTATACATTTATGTAGATATAGATAATATCCAGACGTTCCAAATAGCTAGCCTAACTAAAAATTCTAAGAATAATATCATGCTCACGGAGAAATAAACTAAAACATTTTATACTGACTCAGCTCCGGCGCTAGTCGCCGTGACTACCACTCGACGCCGTGGCGTGCGCCGTACTAATTCATACATTCGTTTTGGTCGCGCGACTGGTCACACTCGCCGCAGCACCGCTTGGTGCAATTCGCCAGTCGCTTCGCCCGGCGCCGCTGTGCGTGGCATCTTAAGAACATTTTTATACATTTGATTCAGTCGCAAGTCGCGTCGCCGGTCGCGTCGCGCGAATTTTCGCTGCAGCTAATTGTCCGTGGCCAGGCCGTTAGTTGAGAAAATGGCTGATGTTAGTAAAGTAATTGCAGTAATAATAGCAGATAATTTGTGGAAATATTAGGAGATGATTGGGTGATTGCCACACCTGTATAATAGGGAGCTGACACTTATAGTGCAGTCATTTAAGCGACCGCATCGCATTACTGTGCTCTAAGCGCTTGATAGCCGAAAATTTGATTAGAGATATTTAGTTGCTTAAATTGTGTCTTGTCATTATTTAATCAATCATTTCAGTGCGTCAGTCAATAGTTTGCGACACTCTGGAATGAATCGAAGTCTGTTTAAAAACCATACGAAAGGTAATAGGATTATATAATAGGAGAATTTTGGACGATATTCCGTCAGATGACCGTTTTGAGATCAATATAAACCATTGATGTTGAGTGTCAGCCGGCTGCAATGATTTAAACATAACTTTTAAAGCTTTACGTTGTGTTATGAGCAGTCAAAGTACCAATCATGGGCCACATCAGGATGTTTGGCATTCTCGTATGTTGAGGTGTAGAGCTTAACTTTAAAAATTAATCAATATGTATTATCATTGATTTTATCAGCAGTTATATTTTACAGATTTTCTTAGTCGTAAGCAGACAGCGGATGGATGCAGGTGGCTCAGAACCGGTCTGTGTGGAGAGGCTTGGGGGAGGCCTATGTCCAGCAGTGGACGTCTCTAGGCTGACATAATATAGTGCTAGCTTTCCTAACAAAGCTCAAACTGCGTAGGTATAATACGATGGTTAACTTGAACATAAAATTATTATAATGATCATTCATGTATTATAAACATTGCCAAAAAACAGTGCTATTAACATACATACATAGACTCACGCCCGTTTCCCCGAAAGGGTAGGCAGAGAAATATTAAACGCCCACTTTTCGCCAGTGTTTTGATCCCACGTAATAGGTGGCGAGCCTATTGCCGCTTATCGGGATATTTTGTTTGCCAGAGCCTCGTCCGTTGAACGGCAGGTGCACCACTTGCAGGTGAGGTTGGCTTGGGACCCTAAGTTATTGGTGGGAACCCTATGCACACACAAAGCTATTAAAATTAAGACGGCCCTACAACAGCTTGGCATATCATCATATACCTCCCTCAAGGTTCTCCACACAGACCGATTTTGAGCCACCCGCATCCAACCACTTCCCGCGATCTTAACCAGATCGTCGTTCTACCTTGCGGGAGACCGACCCCTGCTGCGTCATCTGGTACGTGGTTGACACTCCAGAATCCGCCTGCCCCAACGGCCATCGGTTCTTTGAGCTATGTGCCCGGCCCATTGCCTCTTCAGCCTGGATATTCGGAGAGCTATGTCGGGGATTTTGGGTCTTTCGAGGATATCCTCATTTCTGATTCGATCTCGCAGAGAAACTCCGAGCATAGCTCTTTCCTCTGAGTGACCCCGAGCTTTCTGATAAGGCTCATAGTTAGCGACAAAGTCTCAGCGCCGTAGATCATCACTGGCAACACACACTGGTCATAGACTTTCGTCTTGAGACACTGCGGGATATTGGACGGGAAGATATGCCGTAACTTCCCGAACGCCACCCAAACGAGTTGGATTTGACGACATTTGAATTTGAAGTTGTAGACAAGTACGTTTACCTGGGACCAATAATCCAATTGGGTATGATTTTGATCATACCCAATTGGATTATTTGTCCCAGGTAAACGTACTTGTCGACAACTTCAAGTGTTGAGTTCCCAACCTGAATAGGAGCAGGTACGACATGGACGGTACACATGATTTTCGTCTTGTCCATGTTCATCTTAAGACCTACTTACTTGTTGAGAAACTCTACAGAGGCCATCAAGCATTGTGCTTAGGTCTTCCATGGCCACCACATACCACTATACATCCTTATAATAATGTCATGGTTCAAGATACCTACATATATTGTTATTGAAGGTGAATTTATTTGCAACGAAAATTAAACAATTACTAGGTGACTACATACACATAAAATAAAACAATTATGTATATACTTAAGTACCTAATAAATAAAAACCAGTACATAAAAAAGGCAAAGAAAATTTTAAAGGGCGTTATGGAAATCCTCCACATCGACAGGCCAGCCTTCTGGTCACGCGAGGCGTCCACCAATCTCTTTGAGAGGTCTCTAAAAAGCACTTGGACGCCATGGTCCCAACATTTCGACTCCAAACGGCTCAAATACATAATCCCCTACTAAGTTTATGTATTTGCGCCATTTGAAAGACTCCGCTGTAGCAGTAGCAGCGCCCGAACAACTTGCTGTGCTAGGAAGATGAGATGGCGCAAGGGTATCGACACATGTTGCGTCCCACACCAAAGACCTATCCAGCTTCCATGGCAGAAAAGACATACCGTCTGGTATTTTGCCATCGTCGTGTGCCACGCCCTGAGATTCAAGTTGGGCTGGAAAGTCAGCGGTGACAAGAGCCCGGCGAAGTATGTCATTGAGGTTGGGGTGTCGTGAAATACGACTAACGCTCCTGCTGTATGACAGACCATGGTGACCTAGGCTGTTGACAGCCTCTCCACAGTGACACCAATGTTTGATAGGTCGAATGCTACACCAAAGCGTACTACCTCGAGGAGAGCCAGTTTTATCAAAACCGTCGAAGTAATTTCGTAGTTTCCAATACACTTTTGGTCGGCGTTTGTCATTTACGACGAATGTAGTGGGATCAGTTTATTTTATTAAGCCGTGCCTGGTATCTGCATCAGATACCAGGCAATCGCAACCTGGATAACTCTGGAATCATAATGAAAGGCCAAGGACCTTTTGAATTGAAAAAAAAACGTGTTAATCAAGCATTTAAACACGCAACAATTACAAGTATTTTTTACCTTGCAATTTTCTATACTTCGCAATCGAACTTCGAACAATACGTTACCGTGTTACCACTAATATTTGACATGGTGAAATATAATATTAAATGTGTTTCATGTAATCTGCTATACATTGTTGATGTAAGTAATTCTAAAAACCTCTTTGTGTAATCTGTTAGTCGATGTAACTCGGTCACCATACTTAGTATTACGCTGACAAAAATTTAGAACATTGAAAACAATGTCCCGTGTATAGCTTGCAATCGGGCAACTTCAAGTACATAGCGATTTCCAGGGGCATTGAAGATATTCTATTTTTCCTATAACCTGTTTGAAGCATT
Organism: Euclidia mi; assembly: GCA_944739405.2. Taxonomy (NCBI): domain Eukaryota; kingdom Metazoa; phylum Arthropoda; class Insecta; order Lepidoptera; family Erebidae; genus Euclidia; species Euclidia mi. Next base: position 17,596,521 of record OX123197.2, read on the forward strand.
TTCCATTTTGGTACCTAATAAAAAATCTATTAGAAGTCATATAAGAAGGACGCAGGCTCTGATATTTTTCCACTATTCGTTTGTACTGGCACTAAAATTAATTGTTAAAAAGAAATTGTTAAAAGTGTTTTTTTACATCATCCACTTTTATTTTTATAAGCTCGTTACTACGACAAGCTCCATGTATGCCGAATATTAAAGCCACCTATAACAAAACAGAAAGGAAATCAGACACGTAGGTACACGTTTTATAACACACTGTTTACAGATGAAAAAGGAAATACTAAAATATACATACTTTTGTTGTGAGATATTCCTTATCAGGCACGTCATTTAAAAAACTCTCAACGTTTTCATAAGAAAATACTTTTTCACCACAGCAGCTCAAACATGCCGCTTTTGCTGCGAGACAACAGTGAACAAAACGCGATTTTTATTCGAGCGTGAGGCAAAGTAGCTTTTTAATTTTTCAATCTTCAGTGCCACGAATTGACATTGTTCAGCCATAAATTTGAAACATTCGAATTTTACTGAGCTCTGTCTCTTTCACATGCATATAAAAAGTGAGTGAAAAAACAAACCCCTTCGAATTCGAAATTCGATTTTAGAATTCGACCTCAAAGAAAACACCTACGGCAACGCAAAAAAAAAGATATTTGTAATAAAGAAATTACTTTTTTTATATGTTATTGTTTACATGTTTAATTTATTATTGGATTTTAATAAAAATAAGTCGAATTAATAGTATATAATTAGTATTTAACCAATACATTTTTATTTAAAATTACAACAATGATAGATTTGAAAAATAAACATCAGGGACGCGGTATTAAAACGCGATTTAAAAAAGTAGCGGGAATAAAAATTTCGCTGATGCTGATACAGTAGGTATACCTAGCGTAACGTGTTAAATTATATTAATATATAAAACAATCTAAAAAGATGAGTGAAACTAGCGATGATGGCTGTACTTTAACACCAGAAGAGTTAAATCAACAAGTGATTATGCAGAATTCAATCTATTCCTGTTCATTTCTATGTCTCCTAAGTAATATGTGTTCTCACTGCTGTGGTGAAAAGTTATGTGTGCTACACGAGATCAAAGTTTTTTGTATCTCGTGCTGTTGAGTCCCTCACCACGCTCAGGATTCTAACTTTGATTCACTCGCTACGCTCGTGAATCAATCATAGAATCCTTCGCTTGCTCGGGACTCAAAATCAGCACTCGAAACAAAAAACTACTTTGCTCTCTTGTTGCACAAATAACTATTGATTTCTTTGGTTTGTGTCCTACAGATAGTCTCTTCAGATAAGCTAGTAATTTTGAGTAGCTATCATTTTAATACTTTTGTTGGTATTAACTGTAGATTTAAGCATTGAGTAAATACTCCAAAGGGTAGAAGGTTGCTTAGTTTTGGCCAATTCTTGAAAATAGGCCAAAAACACATTTTCCGAAAACGTTTTCGCTCCTTTTCTGTTTTTCCATAGAATGACATTGTCATAGGCCCTTAAATATTTCTTCTGAGATTTCGTGGGTAATAAATTTTGTACGACGTTGTTAGCTTCTTTAGCTATGGTTTCAGAAGTTAAAGCATTGTCAATTTCATAACTCGACGTAGAACTCATTATTTTTGCAAAATTCAATAAAATATGTACCTACTGATTACGAGAAGAGAGTCGTAATTTGCGCGCTTTTTTTTTTGTTAGCGCGAGTCACGCCCGTGCAGCCAACACGTACCAGCCAGTTATTCATACGATTTGCGTTCGATTTCTATGAATGATATACGTTCCAAATTCAAATCACTTTTCTGTCCGCTAAAAAGTTCTTAACAGAAAAGAGCTATTTTGCATCCGCTAAAAGAGGAACAAAGCGACACTTTTCGAATAGAAGGGATGAAAATTAATTAGAAAGTGAGAAAGGAAACCACTGTCCAAAGATGATGAATTATTGAAGTGAAATGTAGTGGTTACACCTTGGTATTGTTTAGAAGATATCTTAATTTTTTGTGTAATTTAAGAGTTCAACTAACTACTATACCCACTGCCACACCGAAACTTTTCAGGTTTTGTATCTCAATAGGTTGTAGTACTCATTTAGGACCATAGACTTGAAGAAGAAAGAAAAGCATTTATTTACACAAAATACAAGAACATACATTCATTTTATACATAGGTACTAAAAGGGCACAGGTTACATAAAGCTTGCTATTTTAACAACATAGTTTTTCTAAAATGCTTGGTAAAAATCTGTTTGTTTTACGCTATAACCATAGATTTGCAGTAAGATTATCGATGTGTGGAAGAACATTCTTCCATCTACAAAGTTCAATCAGTGCTTCAATTTGACTTAACGTTACATAAGAACTACATTTTATTTTAACTAAGAGGAAATTGTATAAAACAAAATGAAAACAGTTGTTTTTATGAACGTTACTTCATCAAAACTGGTTTGCAAATCTGACTTTCCCTTACTCATTTGTTTATAGTAAACGGAAGTTACATGAACTCACAGGCTAATTGTTTTAACAAATGTCCGGTTTGTTAGTTTTCCTAGTTGTGTAAAGCGAAGAATAATATTTGTTTAGTGAAAACATTTATTTAGGCCTGCTCACATATGTTTAACATTCATAGACATGTAAAAAGTAGTGTATATATACGTGATGGTCTATTAAATTTGTTGTATGGTGCCGTAGCAAAATTTTATGGAACGAGGGTGCCATAAAATTTTATTATGGTTATTTATAAAAAATCTTTCGATTAGACTATCCTCATAGTCTAATCGAAAGATTTTTTATAAATAACCGGTTTATTGTGAAATATAAAACTTGAAATATTCATTGTCACGTATATGTGTGCATATTGATGGGGCAATTATAAACAGGCAGCATAAAGGAAACATTTAAAAATAGATTTTCAAATACAAAGACTGCCAACGCGTATGTCGATAAAAACAGAAATAGTATTCTGCTTAGCCGGTAAGACAGTACTGAAAGCTCCATATATTTATTACTTACACACCCAAAAAGAACCCGATAGCTAAAATAGGAACCAGACCTATTTTGCAAGGCTGAATCAAATGCAAGATTCTTCACGTGGCTAATTTATTCATCTTACGAAGCAAGATGAGTTTCTACTCACAGAACATGTACTAGTTATACGGTCGTGTTATACGGCACCTGGCCTGTGTGTGTAAGTGTCTATGTGTGCGAGTAAATTAGGCAAACTTCGGCGTTTTGTAGCCGACGCGACTTTGGCTTAATTACTTGTGCATTAAGTTGAATCTTTCACCATGTTGCGCTAACTAGAGCTAAGATAAATAACAGTAACCGCGCCGTGGTTATTATTGAACACTAATTATTTATACCCACCGTTATTTATTATACTTACTACCGTACCACTAGTTATAATACCTCGAACAAGAAACAATAGGTCTTTATAAGATGGTTCTTGTAAAATATTTAGCATTTACTAGCTGTTGTCCGCAATTTCGTAGCGCTTGCTTAACAAACTTGCGCTCTCGATGTTTTATCCGCTTCAGGGAGGAATATTATAAAATCTAGCCTTATTATTATTAGCCTTATTTAGATGCCTACGTTAGTCGAAATTGTCATGAAAATAAAACGTGGATGTTTCAGATTTCATCATATTCAATTTGTTAGCCAAATATTGTAAATAGTAACAGCTGAATGGTAGTGAAGCCCAAAATTTCCCACTGTCCTATTTCTTATGACACAAATAAAAATATTTATTTCGAAGGAAATAGACCAATAGACATTAAATACATTAAAAGGAAAAGTAGTTATTTATTTATGTTTTATTCTGTCAATTACTGAGAAAAAATTGAAAGCGTAGGTAGAAATAGGTCTCGCCGACAGCACATTAACTAAAAATAGAACGACTTTTTTCAAACTAAATGCCACCCGCGGCTAACGGCCTTCATTTTCATTATAATATTGCCTTCGTACAAAAATAGGTTTACCTTTTTAGATGACCAATCTTTTTTAAACGAAAATAATTGGAAATAGTATTATAAAAAATATCCAAGTTATTATTACTGTTGAAGTAAGTAGCCATAATTATATCTGAGCCGGAGTTACGCGCTGGCAATATTACAAATATATTTCTGACCTCATGTCTTCCTATTTATATCTTTTTCTGCCTGTCCTGTCCTGCCCTGCAGCCTATGAAAAATCAAATACCTATTTGCATGATACAAGGATTAAATCAAGGATAGAAGTGCTTTCAAGAAACTAACTCTAGTTTAAAGATGCGGTGCCTTCCCGATCGTACTAGGCATGAGCGTTTTCGGATTTTTACGCAAACCGATAAAAATCCGATTTCAGCTTTTAAAATCGATTTCAAAAACCGATTTTAGAAATTGATTTCAGTAGCGGATGTTGGAGCGAGCGTAGCATACGACAAACGTAAACAATCGAAATCTTTTTGTATTTGAAAACTCCAAACATAAATTCCTAATAACTATTAGCAATTTTCAAAATAAACTTTATTTATAATATCTGAGTTAGATATTATCGCCTCGATATTTAGTTTTATTTTTTCTATTTAATCTGCAATTCATAAAACCGCCAAAATCCAAAAAGATTCGCTCGTCGCAAAGCGCAATTCGCTTCATCTCTTTCGCTCTTTCAATGGATCACTAAGTTAGAAAGAAAAGGAAATGAAATTCGCTCTCTCTCTCATTCTAACTAAATAGTCGTTTGGTAGTGTGAAAGAGAACGAATGAATATGAAAACTATCGGAAACGTAAGCTTTAGATTTACTTTGTAGTTTGGTTGCGCTTGCACCGTTTGTTTCGGATTTGTGTAGTTTGCGTCATCGTGGTATTGTTTTACGTTTTCTAAAATCGGTTTTTCACATTGGAATATCGATTTGCCGTGTGGTTGACGGCATAGAATACAAGTTTCACCACCCCCTATCTTCCCGTGGGTGTCGTAAGAGGCGACTAAGGGATAACACGATGCAAATACCATCTTTGCGTAGAGACGGAAAACTCGACATCAAACCCTATACGACTGCCTCGTTGGTCTCGCGGCATAAATGTGCGCGTGGGATCGGGAGGTCCCGGGTTCGATTCCTGGGTCGGGCAGTGTTATTGGGTTTTACTGTCACGAAATTCTCAGTAGCAGCACGGAGTCTGGAAATGTGCCCGGTACGGCAATAGGCTCGCCCCTTTTTACGTGGGACTAAAGTACATCTGGCGAAAAGTGGGTGTAGAAATACACCTCTGCCTACCCCTTCGGGGATAAAAGGCGTGACGATATGTATGTGTATGTATGTAATATCGATACGATACGATTTCTGTCTGCAATCGGATTTCAGATTCGTTTTGATATATCGGTCTCATGCCTAGATCGTACTGTACGTTTTCACGACACAGGCGTACCTTTCCACAGTTCAACCCCGTGCTTCAGTGCCGAATAGAGGCTATTTATCCGTGTTCAAATTAGGTAAAGCGCTAAGAGCTAATGGCGGGCCTGGATGCGCCCACTAATTGAATAGCGGAGCGTTAGCGATGGACTGACTACCTGTTAATGAGTGTGTGGCTGCAAGTAGCGTATCCATTGGAGATGGCCGATGTGCCATACCTGAACGGTGTGCGATAATTTCTACCAAACGTATCATTTTTATTTTCGAGGCTAGGTTTTATACAGGCTAGGGAAATAATCCTGGAAAAATTTACACTCGTAAACGTTGCGTAGAACGATGCCCTCCAGCTAGGTAGAGTGGTGCCTTCTGGTCCCAAACTAGGTAGTAAAACAATGACAATCAAATAATCCATAAACATACATGTCATACTATATACCCTCATAAAAATAAATACACCCAGACATAGAGAAAATCATCATGCTTATCACACAAAGATTAATCATGGTTGGGAATCGAGCTTACGGCCGTCGGTTTAGCAGTGAAGGTCGTTAACCACTAGGCCAACAGGTCAAGTGGTTCGTGAGCTATGTCAAACAAGTAAAGAGATATATAAATTGATGGCTGTGTTACTCCGCTCAGCTGGATCGCTCATCTCTGATGTAGACACAGCCATATGTGTGTGTGGACGCGGCCGATAGAGCACGCCGCTCTGCTTACGCTCCTAACGCGCGCCTACTTAGCTCTCGCGATACCACCTCATTTAGGCCGTGAATTTGAAAAATGAGATTGAAATCATTTTATGTACAGTGTGCTTAAAAGCCTTAAGGCAGCGATAGCTGAGTGGAGAGACCGACAGACTGCTATGCAGAGGGTTTCGGGTTCGAATCCACGGCACGCACCAATGACTTTTCGGAGTTAAGTGAGTATTAAATTGTTATTTATCACTTGCCAAACGGTGAAGGAAAACATCGTGAGGAAACCTGCATGTCTGAGAGTTATCCATAATGTTCTCGAAAGACATGTGAAGTCTGTCAACCCGCACTTAGCCAGCGTGGTGGACTATGGCCTTACCTACCCTTCTCATAGTGAGAAGAGGCCCGTGCCCAGCAGTGGGACAGTATAAAGGGCTGATGATGATGATGATGTGCTGAAGGCTTAACCTCACGACATAATTCGTTTATCTGGTGGGCGTTGGTAGCTTCATGGTCATGGCTAGACATACATATGTAATTGTGATAGTAAGTTGTTATATACATGAATGACGCTACCAGCGTGAATTCTAATACTAATCATTTGCTAGTGAGTATACTTCACTACCAGGGATGTAAAAATTTGATGTGTTCTTTATTGAAAGACGTGAAAAAGCTAAATTATTGTGTCTGATGCTTCGATTGAAGTTACTGAGAACTTGTATATACGAGTATATGGGTCACACGCGAGAACTTTAATAGCGATATGCAAGATCTAGTGCTGTAGGTGTCCATTAGATGTCGCCGGAATTGATTATCTTCGTCATTGCAAGATTGATAGACAAATCTTAAATTTGAATTACACGTCCTTGAAACTAATATTTTGGTTTTTGCTAACCAGAACTTTAGCTTTATATACATATATCTCGGTTCTTTTGCCGTTGAACTAGACAGATAAGCTTATACGTCCTTATATTGAACTTTTTATTTTTTATTTTTTTTATTCATTATTTTTAAAGAGGCTTTCACCAAACAATGGTATGCCAGCCTCATCATACCCTAATCTTAAAACTAAACATTATAACCTGTGTACTTACTACTAGGTATTATTATTATAAGAAATTACCTATTAGTATTTGAGGCACTCACAGCTGCAGCAACCATTTCATATAAAAGTCTAGCTTTTTTAGAGCCAGGCTTTACTAATATTTTTGTAAAAGCTCCTACATCATATTTATTTATTCTGCAGGCAACCAGTAATGACTCTCTTTCTCTTCGGTTCTTTTCACATTCTAATAGCAAGTGTTGGACATCATCAATTTTGCCGCATACATCACAATTAGGTGAATCATATTTTTTCATGAGATGCCCAAACTTCCTAGATGGGAAGTGGCCCGACCGCAACCTATGAGCCATAACTACATTAGATCTACTAATGTCTGCATGAGCAAACCAAGGAATGTGGGGTGGTTCACTTTGTATCGTCCTGTACCATATCCCTTTCTCAGTACTTTGTTGGTCAAAGTATTCCTTAAATTTAATAAAACAATTATGTTTAATAAGACCTAAAACTTCTGTGTACCACCTATTGACATGAGTTAATAAACCTTCCTTCACTGACAACTTTGCAAGTCTGTCGGCTTCCTCATTTCCACTTATTCCAATATGAGATGGAATCCATTGCAACTTCAAATTAATTTTATCCAAATTGTAAATCTGCTTAATGATTATATAGGCTATTGGTGCACCTCTGTATCCTAAAATACATCGAGCTAAATGGGACAAAGCACTTTTACTGTCAGTGCATATAACTACATTTTGGCTGATACTGGGATTAATATATTCAAGAGCCTTAGAGATTGCAATTAATTCCATACTCATGATTGAAACCTGCGAATCTGATTTATACATGGCTGCCAAATCATTGTTCACATTATAAAAAGCAGCCCCACATCCTTCGTCACATTTTGATCCATCCGTGTAAATGAAACACCAACCAGAATACTTTTCCTTCAATTCCTCAATTACATTGTATTTTAAAGAAGCAAAATCTTGACTAGCTTTAGATCCATTTACACATTCTAAATTATATTCTATTACTTTATTCAAATCTATATAGCTAATCCATGTATTTAAAGAAAACATTTCTAAGGGAACTGAGGAATGTAAATTGTAACCTAGGCACTCAATATATACAGTTAGCAATAATGGACTCCTTTTATTGGCCCAGTACCTGCCATGTGATGGATTTTTTAATTCTTCCAACAAATTAGCTGTATCCCTGTTTGACGAAGACAGGATTTTAACACAATATTTATAAGCCAAGTATAAACGTCTAATAAACAAAGGTGGAATACAGAGCTCACTTTCCATAACATGAATTGGCGAGCTTTTCACAAAACCTCCTACAATGCTCAAGGCTTGATTCTGGATTTTATCTAATTTATATAAGTGAGTCTTAGCACAGCTGTGATATAAAAAACATCCAAAGTCAATTCTACTTCTGATTAAAGCAAAATATAAAGATCTCATATGCTTTGGGTGCACTCCCCAAGAAGATCCAGCTAGAATTTTGAGTAAATTTAAATATTTTGATGTTTTTTCTGTAATTTCATTTATATGTTTTTTCCATAATAAGGACCGATCTAACCATATGCCTAAGTGTTTAATACAGTCTACTGAAGGAATAATTAAATTGTCAACTTTAAGTTTTACTTGAGCTCTTCTTCTACCTCTGCTAAAAACACATACTTTTGACTTGCTTGGTGAAAGCTCAAGACCCATGGGATTTAATAATTTGACTAAGCAATTAAGAGCCAATTGCAATTCAAATTCACAGTAAGTAATGTCCCTATGTCTAAAAAAAAGTACATAATCATCGGCATACTGTGATACAATAACATTTTGAATTTGATTACAAATTTTGGATGTAACTATATTAAAAAGTAAAGGCGATATTGGATCTCCTTGTGCCAGACCTCTACATGACGTTCGAAGGTCTACTACCTGGCCATTAGAGTTGTCTTTCACCATCAAACACCTTTCACTCAAGAAATTCCAAAGATACCTACAAATCTTGATACCAACTTCTAAATTATCTAGCACCTGCACAATATTTTCAATCAAAACGTTATTATATGCATTTGATATGTCTAAAAAACAGCAAATTGTAGGGTTATTTTCAATAAAACCTAACTGCGTATAAGTCACTAACTTAGTAACACAATCGAAGCAAGAATGGCCTTTTCTAAATCCTACTGTTTGAGATGATAATATAGATTGCTTTTCAACATACCATTCCAACCTTTTGCACAACATATTGTGAAATATTTTACACAGGCATGACATAAGGGATATGGGTCTAAGTTTTGTTTCAGAATCCTGACTTGCACCAACTTTAGGAATACCTATAACTACAATATTTCTCCACTGTTTTGGTATAATACCTGTGTTCAAAATATCATTATACAACCTAAGAAGGTACTGTTTTGCACTATCTGGAAGATTATACACCATAGAATAAGTAATACTGTCATTTCCCGATATTGAACTTGGTTCTCATTTCGCATTTACATTTTGTATGGACTTGGCTATAATTGCACAATTTTGCTCCTTCAAGTAACATCTACGGGCGATGAGAACACGGTAAGAACCGTACTAATAAATATATTTGCAAGTATAATTGGTACGTGAGATTATGCCACGACTGTATTAACGTTAACTGTGTACTACGTGCTCATGTAGTATTTATAACTCTAATAAAGGTTCTTACAGTAACTAGTAATGTTATACGGACAGTAATAAAGATCCTAGAACAATCTATAATAAAAAGCATTAGTTTAGACACGATGTCGTGTCGTATAGTATCTGGTGTTAATGTCTTCGTTCTTGCGAACCTTTGGACAAATGCTAGTGCACGCTACAAACACTTGCTCTGAATTCATTGCCTAAGGGTGCGGGCGACCTCGAAGGGAAAGGGTGTGACACTTCACAAACAAAGAGCGCAAACAACAGACACTGGACACTATTTGTTTTAAACTATTTCAGTCCGCAATTAAACGACGTCATCAGCGAATCTATACTCAACAAAACTTGTGTTTACTTGTGCGACTAATGAAACGCGACAGACACAACTTTAATGTAATTACATATAAAAATACATACGTATATAATATATATGGTTAAAGTTGAGAAGTTTATCGCCTCCATCAGTGATAGTCTAACTTATATTAGATGTTACTTTCTAAATAAATTACCTTAATAGCTCTAGTTCTAGTTCCTATCCAAGTTTAGTCAGAAGGATTAAGACACTGGAAACAACTCTAATATTATAAAGTTACCTGCTACACAAAAACTTAGAATCAATAAGTAGGTAGGCAAAGCGAGAACGTGTTGTGCTTTTACATTAGCAGTACCGATACGTTTCATTCGGTAACTTTAACAATATCTGACTAACACTGTCTGTGTTTTTTATCGAAGAACCTGTTTATTAGATCTCATTACACACAGAGTTACAGTACACGTGTAATGGAATCGTATGAAATAACGTGCCAAACAGAAATAAAAAGAAAATCCTAAACAAGAGGATTTGAAAGGTGTAGAAACACGTTCAGTTCGGTCATCGCTGAACATTGAAAAAGATAAAGATACAATTTTGTATGGAACGTGCGGCACGAACAAAGCGTCGCTGGGCCGAGGCCTGAGACGCTATTTATACCGGGAATATTATAAAATTGAGGAGGGCGAAAGGCCGCGCCGCCGGTCCATTGGAGGCCATTTATAAAATGTATTGTGGAGTGGCGACTGCCAGCGCCGGGTCGCGCCGGGCCTGCGCCGGTTCACCGCCGGGCCGCCGCCGGCCACCTGCCAAGTATTTTATATCCCCGCTCATATTACGGCACCGCCATCACCGAAATGTTCTTTACGGCCTCGTTACATAATATATTAATTTGTATCGTGATTGCATACGTTCCGCATCCTGATCTTTTCATATTTTACGATTTCGGTATAATGAATGATGTTTTGTTCAGAAATTGAACTTTATTCAGTCATAAAAGCAAATGCTATAAAACATGTTAATCTTAAGAACTATAACGATAAGTGACATCGGTGCTAAAAAGAGAGACAGTCATTATTTTTGGACACAATTTATAAAAAAATGTCTGATTAGCGATAGTGAATTAGTGATACTAGTGATGCACTTTTCTCGATGCATCTCTGTCAGTTCAAATAGGTAACATTATATTTTAATAAAATAAATTATTATGAAATTAGAAGAAATGATTACATACCTAAAAAGCGACGATAGCCTAGTGGTGTATGTAACGGACTGCCGAGACGATGGTCTCGGGTTCGATCCCCAGATACCCCGGGCACACATCTCTAAATTTTCGAAATGTGTGCATTAAAAACGTTAATTATTCGCTCGATTAATAATGTGCCCGGTAGATGGCAATAGGCTCGCCCCCTATTACATTGGGACCGAAACATAACTGGCGAAAAGTGGGTGTGTAATACACCTCTGCCACCCTTTCGGGGATAAAAGGCGTGAAGTTATGTTATGTTATGATTACATACCTAATCGATCGTCACTCCGTTACACCTACGCTATACCTACGTTTATATTTGAAAGATTTTATTCACAGCTTTACGAAACATTTTTAAATATGAAGACGTAGAAGAAAAACGGCTACGTATCATCGGAAGGGGTACGCGGTATCTACGTCACCAGCGCGGCGTCACTTGTGACGAGTCAGCGACGAACATCGTTCATCCCGATATTAAAATACCTACTTTTATTTCAACTTCTTCGTGAGAACATTAAAATATGAAATAAATATATTCAGTTTTCAAATAGGTCAAATACAAAGCTTAGTTTTTAAGAAAACATGACAAGGCCAGACTAAGATTTTGTAATTCCAATTTCAAAAATAATTTCTAAAATAAATCGTTATTTTTTTTTTTAAACAGAACAAGGTCAACTTTATACAGCAAGTTATGAAGGGGTACTTGTTAATATTTAAAGTCGCATGAATCTCATGAATAAAGTCCACAGACTTTTATTTGTGGTTATATGAAAAACCTTTTAACAAATTGATTAGGTATATGGAGCTATAATTTAGTGTGTCATAAACCATAACTAATAGTTCTTGGGATGTTAGATGGCTAAGTGTGTTTGAACTTTATTCCGTCACCACGACAATCGACCGGTTAGAAAAACTTATATGGTGATACTTTTTATGTGAGATATGTACAATTTAAAAATTGGGCAAATGCGAGTCGGACTCACGCACGAAGGGTGCCGTACCATCATCTATAAAAGAAAATCACGTTCGTTGTATGTATACTTAAATTCTTTATAAGTTTCTACCTGTTTATTAAGATAGAGTAACAAATTGCTTAAAAATTACGTTTGTTGTATGGGAGCCCCCTTTATTATTTACTTTTTTTATTTAATTACCTATTTATTTTGAAAGGTAATATACAACTACATATTCTGTGAAAATTTAAAGCATCCACCTGTTACAGTTAGTAATTTTGAGCAAAAATACGAAAAAAAACATGTTTTTTGTATGGGACCCCCTCTGAATATTTTCATTTTTTTATTTTTAGTATTTGTTGTTATAGCGGCAACCGAAATACATAATGTGTGAAAATTTCAGCTTTCTAGCTATCACGGTTTATGAGATACAGCCTGGTGACAGACAGACAGACGGACAGACAGACAGACAGACAGACAGCGGAGGCTTAGTAATAGGGTCCCGTTTTTTACCTTTTAGGTACAGAACCCTAACAACATGCGGTTTTCCTTCCTTGTTAGTTGTGCTGTAGGACCTCGTTAAATTACATAATTCTAGCACAAAGGGACGTACCCTATAGGTTTTAATGAAATTTGGCAATATCCGTTAAATGCCCCTTATAAGTGGCCATATATTTTTTGTGACGGGGAATTTGATATTTTAGAGCACTAAAGGACCGTGTATAATAAAACGACGTATGTGAGAAAATATCATATCTGGACTTTAACGCTTTTTCAGGAAAAGGGTCTTGTCAGAAAGACATAGAGGGGTGGACATACTACAAACTGTGACGCTACAAAAGTTTCGTTTTATCACTTGAGGCAAAGAACCCAGAAAAATAGAACTGACTGAACATTTCACTGTATGCCCGTTATGACTGTGGAATATGTTCACGCGCTCCTGTAACGCGCATACGATCTAACTGCTTACCTGTGACTTTAGATATCACATGTAGCAGTGGCAGATGACTTTTATAACGTGATGCGGCATTTGCATGTGTCCGCACGCCTGTTAAATCAGCACTCGTGGTTAATGCTATCATGTTTAAGAATTCTGTGGTATTAGGCACTTAGTATGCGGTGTATTAACAGATTATATGCGAGTTTAATTTTAAGAAATGGTGTCCAGTTGCCTGTTTGCCATGATAACATAGATTTATATACCTAATTGTTTACTTTGATTTTATTGTTTCCTTGAAGGGATAGGCACTGGCCTGTATAAGGCGCGTTTTTCATCTTGTGGTTCAACGTGTATTTATTTATTAAGCCTTTTGGGTAGGTACGCTGGATCTTTTACTAGACCCAGCCCCGCTAATGCTGTCAACTAACAAAAAAGAATATACGTGCCAAATTAAGGTTACCTATCTAAATGATTCGCACACAGAAAATTTCGCACAGATTTGAAGTGTACAATCGGTAGCATACAATCAGCTGGATTTCTAACACAGCTTCGCCTCATGTGTCAGTTTCTACACGGTCGTCTTACGTCACCATAATAATATAGACAAATAGATACCCAACATATGCCTGAGTATGGCGAATTATATTAAAAGTCAAAGTCAAAATCCTTTATTCATTTGGGTCACAATGTGACGCTTATGAACGTCAAAATAATAAATTTATAAAATAATTACTTAATGACTCTACATTTACATTTACTGCCACGTTCGCAAAGCAAGGGCGTAGAACCATGAGAAAGAACGGGCAATAAAACTCACGGTCACTCTTTTTCATCGCCAGGTTTTACATAATACACATAATTTACATTTTGTAGGGTGCTGCAACTGTTACACCTTCTATATCACTTGTATATATTTACTGTACATAATAATACTCAAGCATAATACTTAATTTTAATTTTGATGTTCATTTAGTGAGCCTCCTCAGAATAGACATGGTGAAACAGGAGCATCCACTTACATTATATATACCTAATAATGCAGGCTATGATGCAGGCAATCCGCAAAAGTGATCAGAACCATGGTAGAAATGATGCAGTTAAATATTAAAATTTAATACCAGCTGCAAGACCGTCATCGGCCAGTCATCGCAAGTAGCAACCGTTCACGAGTATGACGCATGGGCCAGCCATCATCCCTCTCGCCATATTAGAGGGACAGGGATGACCCGACACACGACGCCACCACAAGAAATGACCTTTTAGTGAGCATGACGACAACGGTATACGAACCGGCATTAAGAAACAATCTATTGGTATACTGACCATGACCGCCAATTACCTTCACTTTCCAGATCGTTATTATTAATATAAATTAATGGAACGCGTGAAGGAATGCAAATGTAGAAATAATTGTGTGAAGGTGACAAGTGAACAATGATATAATCAGGGATAAATGATGTTAAACTACATTCAGCAAAGCATACAAATATCCAAATCCTGGAAAATCCATGTGATCACGAGGCACCTCCACTTAACATGTCACTTATCAAAACAAGAATTTAACAAATCTATATAACAATTATATTAAATTATTTTATGTAACAACATGTATGTACCCATATTCGAAAAATAAAGATATTGATATGCACACAAACACCCAGTGGATTACAATGCTGTGCCCAACACAACGTCCATTTATTGTAGCGCCCGGACATTAATTGTCCCGCTCCTGTCCGAATTAACAGTTCTACTACGTACCCTTAATCTTAGAGATATAGTAAGTGGAGGGAAACAGAGAAATATATTATTCGTATCTTTATACTAACGTTGCCCATTTTTGTTTTTAGAATTAAATTTGAGATACGCGAGCAGATATAGACTTACTACGGAATTCAATATTCGATCTATAGATAGATCTGTAGATTTTAGATTCGTTTTTGACATAAGTTCCATACAAAATATGTCAAACACGAATTTCGAATCTCAAAATCCATGTATGGATCGAATATTGAAAATGCCCGTTAATGAGCAAGGCGGATTAACGGATTATACGTTTAATAATTTCTTCTTAGATTTCTTGGGGTGGATAACAGTGAAATGTCTAAAAATAGGTACAAGATCTCTGTAACCGCTCCATTAATCGGGATTTGAGATTATTCTTTATTAAGATGTGTAATAGGTTTTACTAATTCGTTTCATAATACAATTATACGAAAACATACAATCAGGTAATGTTATTGCTCCAATTGGTCTACATGATATACTGTATATTTTTTTTACTGTGTTTTACAAAGATTTGCGAGTCAGCTGAGCAGTGTGGCCACCTTCACTGATGAGCTGGCGAGGCTATGCAAGTAACAGAATATTTTAGGTGGATGTCTTGAACCACTATCATTTTTATATTTTTTATTGACGGATGCAGCCTCAATGGCCTACTAGCAGTTCATTTAGCATCTCGATTCACTTGATTCTGTAGAAATCAAACATTTTAACAACGTAAAATCATATCATATCAAATCATCCAATTACATCCTTACCCAACAGCAACATAAAACCGATACAGGCATGCAATGAACTACCCTCCCTGACGTCTATTTATCCGAGAAAGTCTGTACATAAATAGGCCGAGTATAGGCATTATGCCGAAACAACACAGTGCGGCTGTCGTGCTAAAAAATGAAAGTTATTACCGGCAAGTGTCGCTCGGATTGAGAGGCCTATGTCTAGCTGCGGATCGCGACAGATTGAATTTATACCCTGTCGGTTTCACGCGTGATATGGATTCCTAACAATAAAGTTTCACAATCAGTCTTAAACTTCAGTGTTTGGCGTATATACGCTTTTTGCGGCTTGATCTGTATATTGTGGTGAATGATTTCATTGATATCTATTATTGTAATTTAAAAGTAAATATAGCCGAATGGGCTGACTAATAGACTGACGCCGGGGAGAATATCTCGGAGATTCAAACGCAAGCCAAGGTACGTCGCACCGCTGACTTTTCTAGGTTATGCGTATATCAAATTGTGAACCATCTGCAAGTCTGCGATCCCGGCTGACATGAAGATATTTGATGGTGACACTAGTTCATGAAAAGGTTTAAAGGGTTACAGTGCAGTAACTCTGGGTTTGATTTTCCTCGCGATGCCTCGATGTTGAGTGAGTCAGTCATTCAACAGAATAAGCAATAAATGGCTCGAACATAAAAAAATATGAAATCTACGAACCTGTACCTGTACGAGGTACTCAGTTTATTTAGGCTTAGCTTCGAGGCTACGAACTTGCACTTTCGTAGAATACCAATAATTTCCAAAGCGTTTCGTGTCAGATAGAACGCACGTATTCAGGAATATATTGGGTCTCGACTTAGACTTAGACCAGTCACATTACGTGAATAGGGCAGTACTGTACTGATGTCAGTGCTCTGCGAAGCATTACGGCAGCTGGTTTGAGCCTGACTTGAGTGGCGAATAGCGACAGAATTGTGCGCCTAATAAGCCAGTTTGGGTTATGATCGAATATATATACACTGTAGGTATATATACATACCTATGATATCTCCATATTGGTTATTTGTGTGCATATATATACATAGCGTCCGTGTGGTGACGGATTAAGAATACGGAATGTCACCACCCCATATCATCCCATGGGTGTCGTAAGAGCCGACAGAGGGAGCATATTATGCAGAGAACAGCACTGTAAGAGATGGAAAACTTGATAGAAGAAACGTACAAAACCTTATTATTTTTAATTAAAAGTCAAATACCGGAATGGCACCCAAAAACTAAGACATGTGATTTTGAAAAGCCACTTATACAGCTTTACAACAATATGTGATCCAGATGTAAAAATTGTGGGGTGTTATACTCATTTCAACAGATGTCTGTGGCGAAAAGCAGAAACGTTGCACATAACGAAGTCGAAATTGAGCAAAGATCACATTAAAGAGATGTTGTATATTGCAACTTTTACCGATATATATCATGGCTGAATGTTTAATTTAACGACTATTTTATTAAAACATGGTTCGATGACAATTCCTGTTCTGCAAAGACTTTTAATTGCTTTAAAAGAACATCATAGAAGTAACAATTCTGTAAAGGCATGGAATGCCGGTATAGCTAAAAAAATTAAACGAAAACCAAATCTGGTAGGTACAGTTTCTCATCGCAATAAAAAGGGACATGAACGATTATTAGCGCCGAGTTATGAATGATTGATATATATCGAAGAAAAAAAATTAAACAATCAGAAATAATAATATGATCGCAGCCACTGTAAGGGATTTTGAATCAGGTGAAATAAGCATCGGTCACTGTATCGAAAAAACTTAAGCTTATATTTATATTTTTTGTAATTATATTTGCTTACATAATTTGCTTATATTAATTTTTTTATTTTTTTAACTGTTGATTTTCTTGATATTAAGTAAAATGATTGTGATACTTATTAATAATTATATTAAGGGTAATAACTATATTTCCAAAGAGTCAAATATTGTTTATCTAGTATTTGTTGTTATAGCGGCAACCGAAATACATAATGTGTGAAAATTTCAGCTTTCTAGCTATCACGGTTTATGAGATACAGCCTGGTGACAGACAGACAGACGGACAGACAGACAGACAGACAGACAGCGGAGGCTTAGTAATAGGGTCCCGTTTTTTACCTTTTAGGTACAGAACCCTAACAACATGCGGTTTTCCTTCCTTGTTAGTTGTGCTGTAGGACCTCGTTAAATTACATAATTCTAGCACAAAGGGAAGTACCCTATAGGTTTTAATGAAATTTGGCAATATCCGTTAAATGCCCCTTATAAGTGGCCATATATTTTTTGTGACGGGGAATTTGATATTTTAGAGCACTAAAGGACCGTGTATAATAAAACGACGTATGTGAGAAAATATCATATCTGGACTTTAACGCTTTTTCAGGAAAAGGGTCTTGTCAGAAAGACATAGAGGGGTGGACATACTACAAACTGTGACGCTACAAAAGTTTCGTTTTATCACTTGAGGCAAAGAACCCAGAAAAATAGAACTGACTGAACATTTCACTGTATGCCCGTTATGACTGTGGAATATGTTCACGCGCTCCTGTAACGCGCATACGATCTAACTGCTTACCTGTGACTTTAGATATCACATGTAGCAGTGGCAGATGACTTTTATAACGTGATGCGGCATTTGCATGTGTCCGCACGCCTGTTAAATCAGCACTCGTGGTTAATGCTATCATGTTTAAGAATTCTGTGGTATTAGGCACTTAGTATGCGGTGTATTAACAGATTATATGCGAGTTTAATTTTAAGAAATGGTGTCCAGTTGCCTGTTTGCCATGATAACATAGATTTATATACCTAATTGTTTACTTTGATTTTATTGTTTCCTTGAAGGGATAGGCACTGGCCTGTATAAGGCGCGTTTTTCATCTTGTGGTTCAACGTGTATTTATTTATTAAGCCTTTTGGGTAGGTACGCTGGATCTTTTACTAGACCCAGCCCCGCTAATGCTGTCAACTAACAGAAAAGAATATACGTGCCAAATTAAGGTTACCTATCTAAATGATTCGCACACAGAAAATTTCGCACAGATTTGAAGTGTACAATCGGTAGCATACAATCAGCTGGATTTCTAACACAGCTTCGCCTCATGTGTCAGTTTCTACACGGTCGTCTTACGTCACCATAATAATATAGACAAATAGATACCCAACATATGCCTGAGTATGGCGAATTATATTAAAAGTCAAAGTCAAAATCCTTTATTCATTTGGGTCACAATGTGACGCTTATGAACGTCAAAATAATAAATTTATAAAATAATTACTTAATGACTCTACATTTACATTTACTGCCACGTTCGCAAAGCAAGGGCGTAGAACCATGAGAAAGAACGGGCAATAAAACTCACGGTCACTCTTTTTCATCGCCAGGTTTTACATAATACACATAATTTACATTTTGTAGGGTGCTGCAACTGTTACACCTTCTATATCACTTGTATATATTTACTGTACATAATAATACTCAAGCATAATACTTAATTTTAATTTTGATGTTCATTTAGTGAGCCTCCTCAGAATAGACATGGTGAAACAGGAGCATCCACTTACATTATATATACCTAATAATGCAGGCTGTGATGCAGGCAATCCGCGAAAGTGATCAGAACCATGGTAGAAATGATGCAGTTAAATATTAAAATTTAATACCAGCTGCAAGACCGTCATCGGCCAGTCATCGCAAGTAGCAACCGTTCACGAGTATGACGCATGGGCCAGCCATCATCCCTCTCGCCATATTAGAGGGACAGGGATGACCCGACACACGACGCCACCACAAGAAATGACCTTTTAGTGAGCATGACGACAACGGTATACGAACCGGCATTAAGAAACAATCTATTGGTATACTGACCATGACCGCCAATTACCTTCACTTTCCAGATCGTTATTATTAATATAAATTAATGGAACGCGTGAAGGAATGCAAATGTAGAAATAATTGTGTGAAGGTGACAAGTGAACAATGATATAATCAGGGATAAATGATGTTAAACTACATTCAGCAAAGCATACAAATATCCAAATCCTGGAAAATCCATGTGATCACGAGGCACCTCCACTTAACATGTCACTTATCAAAACAAGAATTTAACAAATCTATATAACAATTATATTAAATTATTTTATGTAACAACATGTATGTACCCATATTCGAAAAATAAAGATATTGATATGCACACAAACACCCAGTGGATTACAATGCTGTGCCCAACACAACGTCCATTTATTGTAGCGCCCGGACATTAATTGTCCCGCTCCTGTCCGAATTAACAGTTCTACTACGTACCCTTAATCTTAGAGATATAGTAAGTGGAGGGAAACAGAGAAATATATTATTCGTATCTTTATACTAACGTTGCCCATTTTTGTTTTTAGAATTAAATTTGAGATACGCGAGCAGATATAGACTTACTACGGAATTCAATATTCGATCTATAGATAGATCTGTAGATTTTAGATTCGTTTTTGACATAAGTTCCATACAAAATATGTCAAACACGAATTTCGAATCTCAAAATCCATGTATGGATCGAATATTGAAAATGCCCGTTAATGAGCAAGGCGGATTAACGGATTATACGTTTAATAATTTCTTCTTAGATTTCTTGGGGTGGATAACAGTGAAATGTCTAAAAATAGGTACAAGATCTCTGTAACCGCTCCATTAATCGGGATTTGAGATTATTCTTTATTAAGATGTGTAATAGGTTTTACTAATTCGTTTCATAATACAATTATACGAAAACATACAATCAGGTAATGTTATTGCTCCAATTGGTCTACATGATATACTGTATATTTTTTTTACTGTGTTTTACAAAGATTTGCGAGTCAGCTGAGCAGTGTGGCCACCTTCACTGATGAGCTGGCGAGGCTATGCAAGTAACAGAATATTTTAGGTGGATGTCTTGAACCACTATCATTTTTATATTTTTTATTGACGGATGCAGCCTCAATGGCCTACTAGCAGTTCATTTAGCATCTCGATTCACTTGATTCTGTAGAAATCAAACATTTTAACAACGTAAAATCATATCATATCAAATCATCCAATTACATCCTTACCCAACAGCAACATAAAACCGATACAGGCATGCAATGAACTACCCTCCCTGACGTCTATTTATCCGAGAAAGTCTGTACATAAATAGGCCGAGTATAGGCATTATGCCGAAACAACACAGTGCGGCTGTCGTGCTAAAAAAAGAAAGTTATTACCGGCAAGTGTCGCTCGGATTGAGAGGCCTATGTCTAGCTGCGGATCGCGACAGATTGAATTTATACCCTGTCGGTTTCACGCGTGATATGGATTCCTAACAATAAAGTTTCACAATCAGTCTTAAACTTCAGTGTTTGGCGTATATACGCTTTTTGCGGCTTGATCTGTATATTGTGGTGAATGATTTCATTGATATCTATTATTGTAATTTAAAAGTAAATATAGCCGAATGGGCTGACTAATAGACTGACGCCGGGGAGAATATCTCGGAGATTCAAACGCAAGCCAAGGTACGTCGCACCGCTGACTTTTCTAGGTTATGCGTATATCAAATTGTGAACCATCTGCAAGTCTGCGATCCCGGCTGACATGAAGATATTTGATGGTGACACTAGTTCATGAAAAGGTTTAAAGGGTTACAGTGCAGTAACTCTGGGTTTGATTTTCCTCGCGATGCCTCGATGTTGAGTGAGTCAGTCATTCAACAGAATAAGCAATAAATGGCTCGAACATAAAAAAATATGAAATCTACGAACCTGTACCTGTACGAGGTACTCAGTTTATTTAGGCTTAGCTTCGAGGCTACGAACTTGCACTTTCGTAGAATACCAATAATTTCCAAAGCGTTTCGTGTCAGATAGAACGCACGTATTCAGGAATATATTGGGTCTCGACTTAGACTTAGACCAGTCACATTACGTGAATAGGGCAGTACTGTACTGATGTCAGTGCTCTGCGAAGCATTACGGCAGCTGGTTTGAGCCTGACTTGAGTGGCGAATAGCGACAGAATTGTGCGCCTAATAAGCCAGTTTGGGTTATGATCGAATATATATACACTGTAGGTATATATACATACCTATGATATCTCCATATTGGTTATTTGTGTGCATATATATACATAGCGTCCGTGTGGTGACGGATTAAGAATACGGAATGTCACCACCCCATATCATCCCATGGGTGTCGTAAGAGCCGACAGAGGGAGCATATTATGCAGAGAACAGCACTGTAAGAGATGGAAAACTTGATAGAAGAAACGTACAAAACCTTATTATCTTTAATTAAAAGTCAAATACCGGAATGGCACCCAAAAACTAAGACATGTGATTTTGAAAAGCCACTTATACAGCTTTACAACAATATGTGATCCAGATGTAAAAATTGTGGGGTGTTATACTCATTTCAACAGATGTCTGTGGCGAAAAGCAGAAACGTTGCACATAACGAAGTCGAAATTGAGCAAAGATCACATTAAAGAGATGTTGTATATTGCAACTTTTACCGATATATATCATGGCTGAATGTTTAATTTAACGACTATTTTATTAAAACATGGTTCGATGACAATTCCTGTTCTGCAAAGACTTTTAATTGCTTTAAAAGAACATCATAGAAGTAACAATTCTGTAAAGGCATGGAATGCCGGTATAGCTAAAAAAATTAAACGAAAACCAAATCTGGTAGGTACAGTTTCTCATCGCAATAAAAAGGGACATGAACGATTATTAGCGCCGAGTTATGAATGATTGATATATATCGAAGAAAAAAAATTAAACAATCAGAAATAATAATATGATCGCAGCCACTGTAAGGGATTTTGAATCAGGTGAAATAAGCATCGGTCACTGTATCGAAAAAACTTAAGCTTATATTTATATTTTTTGTAATTATATTTGCTTACATAATTTGCTTATATTAATTTTTTTATTTTTTTAACTGTTGATTTTCTTGATATTAAGTAAAATGATTGTGATACTTATTAATAATTATATTAAGGGTAATAACTATATTTCCAAAGAGTCAAATATTGTTTATCTAGTATTTGTTGTTATAGCGGCAACCGAAATACATAATGTGTGAAAATTTCAGCTTTCTAGCTATCACGGTTTATGAGATACAGCCTGGTGACAGACAGACAGACGGACAGACAGACAGACAGACAGACAGCGGAGGCTTAGTAATAGGGTCCCGTTTTTTACCTTTTAGGTACAGAACCCTAACAACATGCGGTTTTCCTTCCTTGTTAGTTGTGCTGTAGGACCTCGTTAAATTACATAATTCTAGCACAAAGGGAAGTACCCTATAGGTTTTAATGAAATTTGGCAATATCCGTTAAATGCCCCTTATAAGTGGCCATATATTTTTTGTGACGGGGAATTTGATATTTTAGAGCACTAAAGGACCGTGTATAATAAAACGACGTATGTGAGAAAATATCATATCTGGACTTTAACGCTTTTTCAGGAAAAGGGTCTTGTCAGAAAGACATAGAGGGGTGGACATACTACAAACTGTGACGCTACAAAAGTTTCGTTTTATCACTTGAGGCAAAGAACCCAGAAAAATAGAACTGACTGAACATTTCACTGTATGCCCGTTATGACTGTGGAATATGTTCACGCGCTCCTGTAACGCGCATACGATCTAACTGCTTACCTGTGACTTTAGATATCACATGTAGCAGTGGCAGATGACTTTTATAACGTGATGCGGCATTTGCATGTGTCCGCACGCCTGTTAAATCAGCACTCGTGGTTAATGCTATCATGTTTAAGAATTCTGTGGTATTAGGCACTTAGTATGCGGTGTATTAACAGATTATATGCGAGTTTAATTTTAAGAAATGGTGTCCAGTTGCCTGTTTGCCATGATAACATAGATTTATATACCTAATTGTTTACTTTGATTTTATTGTTTCCTTGAAGGGATAGGCACTGGCCTGTATAAGGCGCGTTTTTCATCTTGTGGTTCAACGTGTATTTATTTATTAAGCCTTTTGGGTAGGTACGCTGGATCTTTTACTAGACCCAGCCCCGCTAATGCTGTCAACTAACAGAAAAGAATATACGTGCCAAATTAAGGTTACCTATCTAAATGATTCGCACACAGAAAATTTCGCACAGATTTGAAGTGTACAATCGGTAGCATACAATCAGCTGGATTTCTAACACAGCTTCGCCTCATGTGTCAGTTTCTACACGGTCGTCTTACGTCACCATAATAATATAGACAAATAGATACCCAACATATGCCTGAGTATGGCGAATTATATTAAAAGTCAAAGTCAAAATCCTTTATTCATTTGGGTCACAATGTGACGCTTATGAACGTCAAAATAATAAATTTATAAAATAATTACTTAATGACTCTACATTTACATTTACTGCCACGTTCGCAAAGCAAGGGCGTAGAACCATGAGAAAGAACGGGCAATAAAACTCACGGTCACTCTTTTTCATCGCCAGGTTTTACATAATACACATAATTTACATTTTGTAGGGTGCTGCAACTGTTACACCTTCTATATCACTTGTATATATTTACTGTACATAATAATACTCAAGCATAATACTTAATTTTAATTTTGATGTTCATTTAGTGAGCCTCCTCAGAATAGACATGGTGAAACAGGAGCATCCACTTACATTATATATACCTAATAATGCAGGCTGTGATGCAGGCAATCCGCGAAAGTGATCAGAACCATGGTAGAAATGATGCAGTTAAATATTAAAATTTAATACCAGCTGCAAGACCGTCATCGGCCAGTCATCGCAAGTAGCAACCGTTCACGAGTATGACGCATGGGCCAGCCATCATCCCTCTCGCCATATTAGAGGGACAGGGATGACCCGACACACGACGCCACCACAAGAAATGACCTTTTAGTGAGCATGACGACAACGGTATACGAACCGGCATTAAGAAACAATCTATTGGTATACTGACCATGACCGCCAATTACCTTCACTTTCCAGATCGTTATTATTAATATAAATTAATGGAACGCGTGAAGGAATGCAAATGTAGAAATAATTGTGTGAAGGTGACAAGTGAACAATGATATAATCAGGGATAAATGATGTTAAACTACATTCAGCAAAGCATACAAATATCCAAATCCTGGAAAATCCATGTGATCACGAGGCACCTCCACTTAACATGTCACTTATCAAAACAAGAATTTAACAAATCTATATAACAATTATATTAAATTATTTTATGTAACAACATGTATGTACCCATATTCGAAAAATAAAGATATTGATATGCACACAAACACCCAGTGGATTACAATGCTGTGCCCAACACAACGTCCATTTATTGTAGCACCCGGACATTAATTGTCCCGCTCCTGTCCGAATTAACAGTTCTACTACGTACCCTTAATCTTAGAGATATAGTAAGTGGAGGGAAACAGAGAAATATATTATTCGTATCTTTATACTAACGTTGCCCATTTTTGTTTTTAGAATTAAATTTGAGATACGCGAGCAGATATAGACTTACTACGGAATTCAATATTCGATCTATAGATAGATCTGTAGATTTTAGATTCGTTTTTGACATAAGTTCCATACAAAATATGTCAAACACGAATTTCGAATCTCAAAATCCATGTATGGATCGAATATTGAAAATGCCCGTTAATGAGCAAGGCGGATTAACGGATTATACGTTTAATAATTTCTTCTTAGATTTCTTGGGGTGGATAACAGTGAAATGTCTAAAAATAGGTACAAGATCTCTGTAACCGCTCCATTAATCGGGATTTGAGATTATTCTTTATTAAGATGTGTAATAGGTTTTACTAATTCGTTTCATAATACAATTATACGAAAACATACAATCAGGTAATGTTATTGCTCCAATTGGTCTACATGATATACTGTATATTTTTTTTACTGTGTTTTACAAAGATTTGCGAGTCAGCTGAGCAGTGTGGCCACCTTCACTGATGAGCTGGCGAGGCTATGCAAGTAACAGAATATTTTAGGTGGATGTCTTGAACCACTATCATTTTTATATTTTTTATTGACGGATGCAGCCTCAATGGCCTACTAGCAGTTCATTTAGCATCTCGATTCACTTGATTCTGTAGAAATCAAACATTTTAACAACGTAAAATCATATCATATCAAATCATCCAATTACATCCTTACCCAACAGCAACATAAAACCGATACAGGCATGCAATGAACTACCCTCCCTGACGTCTATTTATCCGAGAAAGTCTGTACATAAATAGGCCGAGTATAGGCATTATGCCGAAACAACACAGTGCGGCTGTCGTGCTAAAAAAAGAAAGTTATTACCGGCAAGTGTCGCTCGGATTGAGAGGCCTATGTCTAGCTGCGGATCGCGACAGATTGAATTTATACCCTGTCGGTTTCACGCGTGATATGGGTTCCTAACAATAAAGTTTCACAATCAGTCTTAAACTTCAGTGTTTGGCGTATATACGCTTTTTGCGGCTTGATCTGTATATTGTGGTGAATGATTTCATTGATATCTATTATTGTAATTTAAAAGTAAATATAGCCGAATGGGCTGACTAATAGACTGACGCCGGGGAGAATATCTCGGAGATTCAAACGCAAGCCAAGGTACGTCGCACCGCTGACTTTTCTAGGTTATGCGTATATCAAATTGTGAACCATCTGCAAGTCTGCGATCCCGGCTGACATGAAGATATTTGATGGTGACACTAGTTCATGAAAAGGTTTAAAGGGTTACAGTGCAGTAACTCTGGGTTTGATTTTCCTCGCGATGCCTCGATGTTGAGTGAGTCAGTCATTCAACAGAATAAGCAATAAATGGCTCGAACATAAAAAAATATGAAATCTACGAACCTGTACCTGTACGAGGTACTCAGTTTATTTAGGCTTAGCTTCGAGGCTACGAACTTGCACTTTCGTAGAATACCAATAATTTCCAAAGCGTTTCGTGTCAGATAGAACGCACGTATTCAGGAATATATTGGGTCTCGACTTAGACTTAGACCAGTCACATTACGTGAATAGGGCAGTACTGTACTGATGTCAGTGCTCTGCGAAGCATTACGGCAGCTGGTTTGAGCCTGACTTGAGTGGCGAATAGCGACAGAATTGTGCGCCTAATAAGCCAGTTTGGGTTATGATCGAATATATATACACTGTAGGTATATATACATACCTATGATATCTCCATATTGGTTATTTGTGTGCATATATATACATAGCGTCCGTGTGGTGACGGATTAAGAATACGGAATGTCACCACCCCATATCATCCCATGGGTGTCGTAAGAGCCGACAGAGGGAGCATATTATGCAGAGAACAGCACTGTAAGAGATGGAAAACTTGATAGAAGAAACGTACAAAACCTTATTATTTTTAATTAAAAGTCAAATACCGGAATGGCACCCAAAAACTAAGACATGTGATTTTGAAAAGCCACTTATACAGCTTTACAACAATATGTGATCCAGATGTAAAAATTGTGGGGTGTTATACTCATTTCAACAGATGTCTGTGGCGAAAAGCAGAAACGTTGCACATAACGAAGTCGAAATTGAGCAAAGATCACATTAAAGAGATGTTGTATATTGCAACTTTTACCGATATATATCATGGCTGAATGTTTAATTTAACGACTATTTTATTAAAACATGGTTCGATGACAATTCCTGTTCTGCAAAGACTTTTAATTGCTTTAAAAGAACATCATAGAAGTAACAATTCTGTAAAGGCATGGAATGCCGGTATAGCTAAAAAAATTAAACGAAAACCAAATCTGGTAGGTACAGTTTCTCATCGCAATAAAAAGGGACATGAACGATTATTAGCGCCGAGTTATGAATGATTGATATATATCGAAGAAAAAAAATTAAACAATCAGAAATAATAATATGATCGCAGCCACTGTAAGGGATTTTGAATCAGGTGAAATAAGCATCGGTCACTGTATCGAAAAAACTTAAGCTTATATTTATATTTTTTGTAATTATATTTGCTTACATAATTTGCTTATATTAATTTTTTTATTTTTTTAACTGTTGATTTTCTTGATATTAAGTAAAATGATTGTGATACTTATTAATAATTATATTAAGGGTAATAACTATATTTCCAAAGAGTCAAATATTGTTTATCTTATACAGATGTTCTCTTGTAATGTTTAGCTGTTGATTTTTTTGATCTCTATTTGTAGTAAAGTGATTGTGCTAAGTACTTATTATTAAGCTTGTTGATTATTATAATAAGGGTAATTACTATATTTCCAAAGAGTCAAATATTATTGTTACAGAGCTATGTAGATTGATGATTGTTTGTAAAATTACCAATTTAAGTATTGTTATGCTCCAATAAGGTTTTTTTTATATAATTTTATGGTACCTGTAGCATTACGAGGTTGAACGGTGCAAGTTTGTTTGTCGTTGCATTTAACTTTGAAAAATTCAAAAATATATTTTTAATGGTGAATTATCTGAGTCTTTATTTGATGTTTCTGTGATTATTAAAGGGATTATTTTAAATCATTAGGATATATTTAGATTAAGTATTTTGAATATTTTGAATGCTGTTGTAATATAAGTATCTAAAGAAGTATAATTCTTTTTCTTCATATTAATACAATTGTTTAATTGTTATGTATTCATTTTATTTCAAAATATGGTCTTAAATAAAAGTTAATAAGGTTATTCAATAAAAAAGTAAAGCAACTTTTTCATGACATATGTACGTCCTCCTACATTATTGTTTTTAAATTACATTGAACTTTCTAACTTGGCTTTGCAGTCTAACCAGATTTGCCTAATATTTTTTTCACAAAGCGGAATTCGAGATTCTAAGGTTAACTAGATGTCAGATTATTTGAGGGTACTGACAACCTATACCAACTGTTATAGAAGATAATGACAATCGAGACCCATCGATCTCGATTGTCATTATCTTCCGTGTGTGCCTCGGAGTGCACGTTAAGCCATCGCTTAACGTGCACGCTGAGGTACGGACTACTTTTTTATATATGGTCACCCATCTATAATTCATACGGAGGTGGAGTCGCTTGACTTTGCCAATCGATCGAGCTACTTACACGCTTACCCCTGTGTCGCGACCTTTATCATGAAATCGCCAAGTTTAATAATTTAATAAACGAGGTGATTATGAGCCTAACTGTACCTTTTATTGCAAAAATACTGAGTGTGTCCAGTTGACGAAAACATTAAAGTAATTTAATTTATGTTTCACCATGTGGACACGCGTAAAAATCATGGCGTGTCCACATGACGAAATAATTAGTAGTACTAATTTTGAATTTCACCAACTGGACACACGTGTGTCCAGTCTCTTGTGTCGAGTTGGTGAATAACCCATTTCCATGACGCCCTTTAAAATTTTCTTTGCCTTTTTTATGTACTGGTTTTTATTTATTAGGTTCTTAAGTATATAAATAATTGTTTTATTTTATGTAGTCACCTAGTAATTGTTTAATTTTCTTTGCAAATAAATTCACCTTCAATAACAAGTGGTATGTGGTGGCCATGGAAGACCTAAGCACAATGCTTGATGGCCTTTGCAAGTAGGTTTTAAGATGAACATGGACAAGACGAAAATCATGTGTACCGTCCATGTCGTATCTGCTCCTATTCAGGTTGGGAACTCAACACTTGAAGTTGTCGACAAGTACGTTTACCTGGGACAAATGATCCAATTGGGTATGATTTTGATCATACCCAATTGGATCATTTGTCCCAGGTAAACGTACTTGTCGACAACTTCAAATTCAAATGTCGTCAAATCCAACTCGGTTGGAAAGAGCTATGCTCGGAGTTTCCCTGCGAGATCGAATCAGAAATAAGGAGATCCTCAAAAGAACCAAAATCACCGACATAGCTCTCCGAATATCCAGGCTGAAGAAGCAATGGGCAGGGCACATAGCGCAAAGAACCGATGGCCGTTGGGGCAGGCGGGTTCTGCAGTATCAATGACCGGATGACGCAGCAAAGGTCGGTCTCCCGCAAGGTAGAACGACGATCTGGTTAAGATCGCGGAAAGCGGTTGGATGCGGGTGGCTCAAAATCGGTCTGTGTGGAGAACCTTGGGGGAGGCCTATGTCCAGCAGTGGACGTCTCCAGGCTGACATGATATAGTGCTAACTTTCCTAACAAAGCTCAAACTGCGTAGGTATAATACGATGGTTAACTTGAACATCAAATTATTATAATGATCATTCATATATTATAAACATTGCCAAGAAACAGTGCTATTAAAAGCTATTAAAATTAAGACGGCTCTACAACAGCTTGGCATATAATCATATACTCCATTAATTTAAATGAAGTACATGGGACTATAGATTAAGTCTGGACATCTTTACGAGTAAAGTCAATGGAGTAAAGCATTTTAATTTCTTAGCTGTCATTAGAATATTCAATGTGCTCTATTTTATTTAGCTTCAACTAGAACTTTCGTACATTACTTGTCACTAGGGTGGGCACTATACCACCAGTGCAGTGAGTTTCGTTTACAAGCGTTATTATATATCTCAATGCACAGTCTTATTTTATTTAGGCGATTCATACTCCCGTATATTTTGTTGGACTTTTCTATATGGCACTGTCTCACATTCTTGCTAATTATGCAGATATATAAAGCCAAGGTAAAATGTATTTTGTATGAAAGTTCGTTAAAATCTACGAAGCCTGTAAATTCTCCGGATTCGCTGCTTACGCACCCGGTGGTTTTACTGGTACGTCGTACCTTTGGCCAGGGCGTTATAGAATCCAGGCCAAGAATCTTAATGGCTACTCAACTCCCATAACATACATATCATAAATCATACCATGTAAAATAAAAATAAGTAGTGGGATGCGCACAAATGAGCGGGTGTGCGGTCTGAGGCTAAATATAAGATGATAGTGGCAGGACGTGCCTCTGAATGTTACGGTAACGACCCCGCGACTCAAATATTTAACTGGAAGATAATGGACAGCGAACCGCCTAGAGATAATGTGCCAACCTAGAGTATAAGTACAGTGAAATGTGATGTTTTGTTTGTGATCTTGTTATCAAATTTGTACTTAGTAAAATGAATAAAAGTCGCCTGTATTGCTAAAATTAAATTATTTACTACACTGTCTGCTTCATCATCATCATCATATCAGCCGAAAGACGTCCACTGCTGGACATAGGCCTCCCTCAAGCCTCTCCACACAGACGGTTCTGAGCCACCTGCATCCATCCGCTGTCTGCTTACGACTAAGAAAATCTGTAAAACATAACTGCTAATAAAATCAATGATAATACATATTGATTAATTTTTAAAGTTAAGCTCTACACCTCAACATACGAGAATGCCAAACATCCTGATGTGGCCCATGATTGGTACTTTGACTGCTCATAACACAACGTAAAGCTTTAAAAGTTATGTTTAAATCATTGCAGCCGGCTGACACTCAACATCAATGGTTTATATTGATCTCAAAACGGTCATCTGACGG
This sequence comes from Euclidia mi, assembly GCA_944739405.2. Taxonomy (NCBI): domain Eukaryota; kingdom Metazoa; phylum Arthropoda; class Insecta; order Lepidoptera; family Erebidae; genus Euclidia; species Euclidia mi. The sequence continues at coordinate 17,627,854 of OX123197.2, forward strand.
AATATCGTCCAAAATTCTCCTATTATATAATCCTATTACCTTTTGTATGGTTTTTAAACAGACTTCGATTCATTGGAGAGTGTCGCAAACTATTGACTGACGCACTGAAATGATTGATTAAATAATGACAAGACACAATTTAAGACTTCAAATTTTATTATTTCAAATTTTCGACTATCAAGCGCTTAGAGCACAGTAATGCGATGCAGTCGCTTAAATGACTGCACTATAAGTGTCAGCTCCCTATTATACAGGTGTGGCAATCACCCAATCATCTCCTAATATTTCCACAAATTATCTGCTATTATTACTGCAATTACCTTACTAACATCAGCCATTTTCTCAACTAACGGCCTGGCCACGGACAATTCGCTGCAGCGAAAATTCGCACGACGCGACCGGTGACGCGACTTGCGACTGAATCAAAGGTATAGAAATGTTCTTAACATGCCACGCACAGCGGCAACGGGCGACGCGACTGGCGAATTGCACCGAGCGGTGCTGCGGCGAGTGCGCCCAGTTGCGCGACCAAAACAAATGTATGAATTAGTACGGCGCACGCCACGGCCTCGAGCAGTAGTCGCGGCGACTAGCGCCGGAGCTGAGTCACTATAAATTTTTTTGTTTATTTCTCCGTGAGCATGATATTATTCTTAGAATTTTTAGTAAGGCTAGCTATTTGGAACGTCTGGATATTATCTATATCTACATAAATGTATACAGTATAAATAAAGTTGAAGTGTCTGTCTGTGATTTCAAAATACCTAAAGAAGTAAGTTTTTAGAAGTGCATATACCTAGTTAGTTAGATCACACTTACCTACATAAACTTTTCCGTATTTAACTCAAAACTCGAGTTACAATACCTACAAGCGTCGGCTCAGTACGCATTCAGTACCTACCGAATGTATACCGAAGCGCCTTGAGTTTGGTATGCAGTAGGTTAGGTGGGTACCGAGCCTGACGCTCGTAGGTATATATCGCGTTCCGACCGTTTGTATAAAGATAATATACTGTACCTATAGATTTCATTACCGTGGTTAGGTACACAATATCAAGTCTGCCTCTGTGATCTTGCGGTAGTGTAAGCGGATCATGAGGTCTCGGGTTCGATTGCAGGGTTGAAACAAAAGTGATATTGGCACCAAAGTCCGAACAATATCGAGCTAAATTTCATAAAAAGGTCTCAGCTAATCTCATCTCGCTCCTAGTCTACACTGGTCGCGACGGCGAACGCGTGTACCCGTGGCATGTATTTCGCGCGAATTGCCGCGTCGTCGGTCGCGTCGCAGGTCGCGTCGCCGGTCCCAGTGGCCAAGCCGTTACACATATAAGGGTCACCGCACACGGGCCACTGGCCACAACCACGAACGCCGCTACAAGAAGCTAGACGCAGCTACAAAAGTAGCTGAAGCGCGGAGCAGCCACTTGTGGTCGGTGATCGCCACTTGCGGTCGGTGGCTGCTACTTTTTTTAACCCATGCATTCAGTATCATGGACTTGGACGAAGAAGGTTTAATATTTTCAACCACAGACTACGTGCGTGCATTGGCTCCAACTTTAACAGGTTTACTGAGGAAGGAACTCTCTCCCTTCCTGAGTGGGGAATCGCGCAAGTGGCGACGTTTCGTGTCGGCGTTTAGTGGCCGGTGCGGGCACCAAGAAGCGCGCAACGACGATTGTAGCGTGTGGCGGCCACCGGCTTCAACCGTGTGCGGCGAGTCCATATAAAATGTATGAAAACTACAGGAAATATGCCTGTGGCAGCGTTTTGTGGTTGTGGCCGGTGGCCCGTGTGCGGCGACACTAATATACCATCTACGTAGCCTGAGCTACGTCGTAGCTCGGCTCTACGGGTGGCTACGTCGTAGCAAGAAATTCATCCAGGTCGTGAGTACTGTTAGCTGGGGCAGCGTCGCGTCGTATTGTGATTTATTTACTGCCTCCGGCTCCAGGGAGTGCTCACAGCATGCCGGTCATATTAGTAACACCGTTTCTAAGCACAATAGTGCACTGTGCTACATATTGAAAGGAAAATTTAAGACTTTCAACTTAAGAGTAGATTTACAATGTATCTTAAATCAAAAATACTGAGTTATAAAACTGAAACTGAAACTAAACTGTTAAAAAAAAGAAGTGAGCATAAGAGCACGAATGCTTATATTTTAGTAACTCCCAATTCGCTATTTATACATTGAAATTTCATGTGTAAGGCTTTAGGGATACTAAGCGCCGGCTAACATTAAGTATTTAGCGTGTATTTAATGATAAATTGTTGCCCAAAGAAAATAGAGATCGTCATGTAATATTATTCGACGACCGGTTGGGGCAGCGGGAGTGCAAGCGACTGCTACGCCGAAGGTCGCGGGTTCGATTCCCGCTCAAGTCAAACATTTGTGTGCATGAACATGGATGTTTGTCTTGGTCTGGGTGTTTCTACGTATAATATGTATGTATTTACAAAAAAAAATATATATCGATGCCTGCCGGCCAAAAGGGGGTAAGCGACATTTTTAGCGAAATCAACTTATATATATGGTTAGAATCGGCTTTTTTTTCTGCGTCTTATGGTCTTAGTTTCGTGGCTCTAGGACAAACTTTTTGTTGCTTAGGCCGTAAAGGAATTGAGATTCTAACACTAAGTTTTTCGTCATAAACGACAGTTATTTTTGGTGTATTTTGTATTATGGTGGTTGGATAAAAATAATATTTCAAAACTGTGAGATAAGCAATTTTGGCTTTGAATATTTTTTCTTTACTTGAACGTTAAGTAGTTTGGGCTGTAAATACTTTTTTGTAAAAAATACATTAATCAAATTTTACTTGAATCTTTGTGTACCAAACTTTCGGTTAGGATATTAGGGCAGTTTCTTTGGATAAAATATATATCATTTATTACATTTAGGTCTCATTTCCGTGACTTTATTTGGCGCTTATTTTTATTTTCCCTAGTCACCAAATCAATCATCGAAGGCGCTTAGGATAAATCATCCAAACGAATGTCGCCTTACATTGACGCTTACCCTTTTTTTCCCTCTCAAATAAAATATCTGATATGGTGGTTAGATAACAAAGTAAATCAAAGGTTTGGCAGTTAGCTTATAGAAGAATGACAAACAGCATCGGTTATCTCACTCTTTCGTTCGAACAAAATATCGTTAGCGATGCACAGCGAACATTCACCGCGGCATAAGCACCTCCGTGCTTGCGAGTCCGTGTGGCGCGAAGTTTTTCGAAGGAAATAAAACGGTAAGTTTTTTTTTATAGACTTTTATATTCATCTATAATTGTGTATTCTAATTAGTTATTTTAAGTTTTATATGTAAGAAGTCATTCTTTTGCTATCTTGTTCAGACAATACTGAATGGTTAAATAAGTACCTACAGAGTTTTTGTTGGCTGGCCTGGCTTAAGATCATAATCAAGGGTTCGAATCCCAGGTTGGGAGAGCAAGGAATTATTGGCTTTTTTGATGAATTCTCAGTAACAGTCAAGAGTTAATCCTGCGACTGATATGACTCTATTGTGTCGAATTGCCTATGGGACTATGAGAGTGAGAGAATAAAAACTGCACGTTTGTTTTGCACATATATTAGCGCACGTTAGTAGGTACCTCTTTTGTAAATTGTGACTGATTTAACATGTGTCATCATTATTGTTTTATCGATTGAGTGAATGGATGGGTGAGTGCGAATGAATGGATACACGGCAAAATCGATAATAAGGACCCTCTTTGTGGAGTGGCTGGAGGCCGCCTATGTGTCATCACCTTCCACCTGACGCAAGTTTTCACCGGACACGGTTGTTTTGGGTTGTTTCTTTGCTGTGCAGGACTCCCCCGGCAACGGACGTCGCGAGGCGATTTACGGCAACTGTAGACGCGGACATGCGGACGACGAGGACCAAACGCCTACCGTCATACCTAAAAGTGGTTTGTCATACCTAGAATGTCAGCATGAATGTATAATGCAAGACTAACTTACAATGAGTAACAATTGTTTTGTTTAATTTTCTTAAATAAAAACTGATTGAGCTCAATTTCTCTTTTTTTCAATTCATACCTTAGTCGTTTAGCCAGTTTAAAAACTTATAAAAGTCTAATGTATGTAATATGTATGTAAGTATGTATGTATTATTTTATAAGAATTAATCACAATGTGCTTTCGCGTTGTGTAAAAGAGCTTATTGTATTTTTTATAGATAGTTAACTTATTACAATTTCCTTGTTCTTCTGTCATTAACCAATAGCCGGTTTTGTCATATTGGCTCCACTTGATGAACTGAAAAAGCACAGGTATGCTCTTTTTCTGCAACAGAAATAAAATAATTCGGGTTGGAACTTATTGATTGAGTTGTTTTCATTTACGGCGTTTTTTTCCTGGTAGTATAATTAGGACCATTTGAGGGTAAGTGACAGTAAATAGTGTTAGGAGTGTGATTTGTTTTAATTAACAATGTCATTTCGTAGAGACCTAATCAAAAAGTATATGGTTAAATTTTGAAACTTTTGGAACGTACAGAAAATTTTCTATGATTTTTTTTTTCTTATTTTGAACTTTAAACTACTCTCCTGTAAAGTTTGTAAAGTGGCGGTTAGCCTCTTTTGGCCGTAAGGCATCGATATGTATGTTTATCCATTATCTAGTACCCATAACACAAGCTCTGCTTAAAATATGATTACGATATGTCAAATTGTTTTCTTTATTATCCAGATGCCTTAGTCATTTACAATAAATAATTATTCATGTAGTTACCCTTCACATATTAATCGACCACGTATTTTTGTATACTGCTGTTACACGACGGAAACATTAGACTTACGGTCAATTCACACCGAAACGCGACGCGACGCGCCGATGCGTGCACATTTTAATAGAGCAACTCAAAATATACTTTATTTACAACACGAAAAGATACACATTTACGCGATGCATCTCGCGGTGCTGCGCAGCGCGACGTCGCGTCGCGTCGCGTTTCGGTGTGAATTGACCCTTATTTATATTTAAGGAGCTGTGTACAGTACACTGAGTTCAGCTGTTGCTGTCACTGTCATTGTATACATAAGAAAGAGAAGCGCGATGACGACGGGACGTTCAGAACGAGTTATTTATCATTAAATACATTAATCCTTACAAATATCTTATTCCAATCGATAAATAAAAACAACAGTTCCCTTTATTATTATATATTCCCTTTATTATTATATATTACAACACTGTTATTAATATTATCAAGATTTGTTTATAAATAATACAGTTACAATTGCTACAATTTCAATTTTAATGGTTATTTTATGGTTTCTTTTTATCGAGAAAATTTACCGAAAACGTGTTTTGAACACGATGGTCCCCCATAAATATGATCAAGATTAACATATATTTTTTTAGCTGCTCTAAAATGTATACATTTGGCTAAAAAACTGTTTTGTGAAGCCTATTTTGACTAGGTACAGCGCCTTAAGAAACTGCATTTATCGTCCTGTCAAGAATTTGAGCAAAATAACTTTATTAATAATAGATAGACATAATCGATGTCTTGTTTACATTCAACGCTGTATTTCAAGAGGACAATAAGAAAACAAGTAGGCATAAACTACTGTGTTTTCAAATTGAAACAATTGTTTATATGGGCTCTATAGTTAGTTGCTTCTTTTGTGATGTTTCTTAGACTTTGCAATTTAAGTTTGTAGTTCGTATGACAGGAAATTTTCTATTTCACCGCAATATTCTATGTAAAAAATAGAAAATACCAAATTCCAAGTTCAACAAGGCGGTATAAATGGTTGAATAGGATTCGTCATATTTGAAATAAAGGTAGTGCAGGTAAGTCGGGGCACGAGTAATGAGCTCTGACTTTGAAGTTGAAAAGTCCGTCCTGCCGAGGAGTATGTAAAAGTACACTGCGGCATATTACAATTGTAGTTAAGCTACTGACTCCACAGTTTGTTTAGACTGTTTATCTGCCATCTGTGTGGAGGCACTATAAGCGACTGTGCACTGTTCACGCTCACCATCCACTTGCACATCCATATAAAAAGAGGTGCAAAATACACACATCGACCCTATTAGTGCAACTTTGTTATTTCATCAAAGGAGTCTGTTCTCTTGTAATTTTTTATTCAAATAATTCAAATAATTTATTGCGAATATAGGTGATACATAGATGTTTACATAGTTTTTTGTCAGTCACAGAACAAACATTAGTGCAGCTATATTCTGCCATTTGGCATGCAATGTTCATCATATATTATTTTATTATGGTTATATAAAAACTATTGAGATAATAATATTATATTCTAGTTATATATAAAGTACACATGTCAAAAAATAAAATTAAAATTAATACAATCAAATAAGTCAATCAAGGTTATATTATTATATATGGAAAGTCAATTTGGTTACATGTTACAACAAATTATTAAATATCATATTTGTCTTCGAGAAATTCTTTAATACTGTAGTATGCCTTATTAATAAGAAATTGTTTCAATAATGCTTTAAATTTATCTATGTTGGAGCATCTTAATATGTTTAAGGGTAAATGGTTATAAATTCGAGGGGCCATACAGAATACACTATTGTTAAATTGCGCTGTTATTTTTGTTTATTATCTCTGAATAATTTCAGATTTCAGTATCGTAATTTCATAAAATCGCCTTCATACTTTGGTTTCAAAATAAAACAACTGCAAAATGAGTATCAGTATGTATAAAGAATATATTTTACTTGCCTGTAACTTATAGAAGTGTTTATTATTCTGTTTGTATTTATGTCAAAAGTAATCCCTCCTAAATTTGAAGTTTGTTAGTGCAGTTTTACTACCTCAATCATTCCGCCTTTTGATACTTGCGGGACTTTACTCACCGCTCAATATAAGACACTGGAGACAACTCCCGAAAATACAAGACGATAGAACGTCGGGACATTTCGCACAAGAATGTGTGCGTGTCGCCAGCAGCTGCGTCGTGTGCGCGGTAATGGCCGGCCCGAGCCGCGGGCACATCATTAATGTACGGCCACTCATGTCCCATTTACTTTGCCTCGTCAAATATTAACCGAATTTGTTTACCAAAGGTCTCTCCGTCTCCCTCCGGCGGTCTAACCCCACATCACTGTATAAACTATATACTTAATATATTGGGAAATTTTGTACATTTCCACTATTCAAAAGCGGTTATAGCTCAATGTCTGCGAAGTTAAGGATAGTAAATAGTTGTTATAGAATCAATCTAGTGGACTGGGATGGTGAAACCCGGCGAAGGTCAGCCAACTGTCGAGTAATACGACTCGTGTACAACTTTGAATAGTATCGCTAAAGTTGTTGTAACTACATATTGCGATAACTTCATGTTTGCCGGCTATGCATATTGAATGACGTTATTTTGATGGCAAGTGTATTTTGATATTATTTTTAATGACGTTATTTTTCTCTTTGAGTGACAATCTCGACAAACATCGATCACAAAAAACTAATAAACTATGAAAAGTTAATTCGTTAAATAATTTTTAGATAAAACATAACGTATTTTGTTAAAATTTCTGTTCAGGGCACGTTTCAAGATACAATAAAAGGAATAATTCCCTTTTGATATTCGAGCTTAATGTTATAAATACAAATTGAAAAATGTACAGATGGTTACAAAAATTATGAAATTATGATACTAAAAGACCAAATTATAGTATCGTAACATACATAAATTATGGACATACGAACAAATATACACACCCTCACACTTACGCACATATACACAAACATTTATTTTCAGTCATCTAGAGAAGCCTGGTAACAGTTTTACCTACTTTACTTACCGACTGACACAAAAGTATTTTTAATTTATAAAATATACAGGTCTTAATATGTATTTCTAAAAATAAACTTATTATTGAAAATATTACTTTTATTTCTTCACGTTCACTATGATGCCTATTGATTCTACAATAACATCCATTAAGGAGCTAGACTTAGATCGCAGGTTCCGTATATTGTAAGAATTGCAGCACAATTTAGATAAAAGCAAATTATTACTCACACGTTGATAGCACCCATCGATAATTATCTATCCTCTAAATGCAAACGTATGTAGGTTTTCCTTGCGTCATTAAATCTTCATCTCTATTCTATAAAAAACAGAGTCAAACAGAGTGTCAGACAGATGGATAACAAAGCTGATCAATCTGATCATATATCAAGAGCTCCTTTTTCCTTCTGAGGATCTCAACAAAAATGAATATCGTGTCCTTTCGGCGAATTGAAAAGGTTGCGATGTTTTATTTTACTTGGAAACTCTTTTATCAACAGGAAAATTAAACGTACATTTTAAACTCGACGTCTGTAATAAAGTAGCAATGCGTACTTCTTTTCAGGATAACGTAACGTTTAAATTAATTAATACAATAAATAATTAAAATCATTTTTCTCGACTTATTTAAACCCTACTCTTCGATTACCAATTTAAAATTAGGGCAGCGATTCTGAACTATTCTTTTGTTGGTTACCCTGTTTTCGTATTTCAAAGTGCTGTCAATATTCTTTTGTTTCTTTTCTTTCACTTAAAGAATGAGCTGTGGACTGGAAAACCTGAAGGAGATTTATTTAGGTCAAGATTGAACAATATTTTTTTAAATATTTATCGTTTTTCTTTAAGCTTGATACAAAAAGCAACGTTTAGCATTTAGATTGCTACCAGCTATGTGCAATAAGCGTCAGTTATAAGTTTCTTGCTTGTTCCGGTCTGAGAAAATATAAAAGAAGATAAGTAGGCGAAGGACAACAATTTGTAGTTGGGGAGTTTCTTCTTGCCCAATCAAACACTACAGTAATCACAGTGTAACTGTATTATCATAATTATGTATACTTGCAGTACTACTACTACAAGTGTTACTCTGATTGAATAAGTTCGCCCTTAGTTTGACCGTTTCTGCCATGCCAGCAAGTAAAACTCATCTACAAATCAAAAGAGATATCAACAACATATCCGAATTAAACACTTACCAGCGAGATAAAATAAAATATATACAATACATTTGGCGATAATGCATTTATGGGCAGTTTATTTAGTTATTTGTTATTCAAATGAGTGGCTTCGGTGTTGGTCACCGGCAAATGAACAATGGCTATGTTAACTACTACAGCAATATCAGAGCTGTATCATTTCGTTCATTTTATTTAATATATTTCATATATATGAAATATATTTACATTGTGTTGTAACTGAAATCTTATAAAGGTACTTAAAGTCAATGGACACAAAACTAAAACGTTTGGTAAGTAAGACCAATCTAACGGCACAGATCTGTAATCCTTGTTTTTTCATCTCGTCTCGCTGCGTCGTGGTTAAAAAGAGCTTCATAAATAATTATTTTCGTCCTATCTCACACTAGGAATGATCTCTGTACTGTGGAGGACTCTACAGGTATTCGATCAACGAAACCAAAGAACATCTGGACCGGTAAGAATATGTTGTTGAACACACAGACTTGCTCGTGTAAGTATCGAATCTTCAACACTTGCACTAAGCATTAATATTTGGAACATGGCATAAAATAACAAACGTTCCTCAAATCTTAAGAAATAAAGCTAGATAAATATTTCCACTCTACAGGGGAAAAAACTTTGTTTGTCCCATGGGATCGGTTTTTAAATCGCCGACGGCAGTATACTTACAGCGGGCTCAGAACTCTTTAAACACCCCGCTGACATTGTAGAGATAAATTTATAGCTTGGGTCGACGACGTAATATCCTTTGTAAAAAAGCCTTGAAGCTACATCGGCCGCTTGCCTTTCTCTGTATGACTACATCGTAAGACGTGACGCGTATAAGTGCACATAAAACACATAGTTAATTTTTGTAAGTACATATAATCCTTGAGAGACGCGGCGTCCACACTGACACTAATCCGCCGACATCGCTAAACCCTCTCCGGAGATACGCGGTAGGGGGGATCTGCACGGCCAGGAGGTGCTGGGCGGAGGAGCGAGGATCAAAGGGCTCACAGCACCGCACTCTGCGCGACCATTTTTTTCATATTCCAAGCAGAGTTATTAAAATGTTATTAAATACATAAGATGTCGTACGCAAGACAGCCAAATTAAATATTACGGTTTATATATACGCTCAACGGAATTGTTGTGCGTATGTTATGAGGATTCCTACACAACTAAGTTACGGATTGTTTTACGTACAATATTGTGTCAGTTGGTACCCTTCGGCCCTTTCACTCATTTAAGATTAGTGACGGGGATTGTGTGGCTGCCCATTGTGTTACTACGTGTTGATTGTGTTCAATAAGTGGCTATTATCGTTAGCAGAACGACTACTTATGAGTAGCCAAATCGTTATTTAATAATATCATATATGACAAATATTATAGCTGCCTGCGGTTCTGTCTGTGGCAGCGGCGTCACATTCTTATTTTATTAAAATCGTTGGTAGCGACCCCTTTGATGTAGCCGTTTAACGTGTAATACATCGAGCCTTTATTCGGAACACCTCCTGGTCGCAAAGGAAAAGAAAAAGAAAAATTACGCTACGCTCTTTGACTTAAAAATTCACTGGAATTTCCGCTGCCAAATCCGTCTTCGCCCAAATTTTAATACTTGAAAAATAATCTCAATAGAACCTTCGAGTGGATCGGAAAGTGGGTCGAAAAGTTTATTAAGTGACGTTCGGAGGGGGCTGTTTCTCAGAGAACTTCATACCGCGAACCGCGCTCCGCGGGATTTAAGATTATACAACGAATTAGAGTCCGCGATTACGTTGACAGAAGGTCCATTATGTTTATGAAAGGACGCGATAATATTATAAAATCGATTTCCTTGACTATTCTCTTTGTAACTAATTTATTATAATGCAAATTAAAAACTATAGGCCGCTTTTCGGCACGTTTCGGCGAAGTTTGCTTCGCCGAAACGTGCCGAAAAGCGGCCTAATAACGAAACGAAACGTTTAATACGTATATCAAACTGTGATCGCTACAAATTCATTCTATGTAAAACAGTCTGTTTATCCAAACTATGTCCTTTTTTAGTTTGCTTGTTTGTTTTAAGCTTTAAATTTAGGTCAACGTCAAGCCACGATGTCAAATGAATCAACAAGTTTTTAAGCTCCAATGTACGTTATCCGCTATAAAAACATTCGATAAAAAGCACACTTAAAGTTACTTCGAAAATGACTGTGTTCGCTCTTGTACTCACTACAGGATACCATGCTCGCCGATAAATCGTAAGTACCTACATGAAAACAGGTCAAAATTACCTACACTCTTTTAGTATAAGGTGACCCGTCATGATATAAGCAGTTCAGTGTAATCTGGTTCAGATAATACTGGGATTTATTAGTTTGATTTGTCGCCATGTGTGCTCCCGTTGAGCGGAGTTTTGTCTTTGTTAGGTAACTAATCAGATGTATTACGATCCCCGGGGCCACGGTCAACTCTAGGGCTGAATAATTACCGAGATGTTATTTTATTTTGTTGGGTTACCTCATCGTTTTGTGAGTTTTATGTTCAGCTGTTGCTTTATTTGATTTTATATGATTTCAGAGTCAGCAACTGGGGTGTGCTGGAATGGACCAGTCAGCAATTGGAATGTGCGCTAAAACCTGTAAAAGTTTTATTATCTAATGGTATTGGCAAGCACAATAAGGTGTTGTATTTTTTTTTAAGATAGCATTTTATTGTAGTGCTTAGTAACACGGACGGTTAAGCTGAAGGTCGCGTTAGTGTTTCCTATTTGGGTTAAATCTTTGAATTATGTCCACGTTGTATGTTTTATCTTTCTTTTTCGTATGAGTGTATCGCCAATTATGTTGTCTGAGTTTCCAAACCGCCCAAAGGCCTCTGACGTGGCCTAATAATTCTTGTTCTGAGACAACCTTTCTCTGTAGCTGTCTGATGTAAATGCCACTCGAAGTCACAAATCCAAGTGGTGAACTGTGCAAGCGATGCTTGACTTCACAGACTTAGGTATTATGCTACTGTGTTATGTATGTATCTGCTACATGTAGCTGTATACTTTAGAATATAAAAGTATGATTCATGACTTTTCTGGTTCTCATTTTTATAGACTTAAGTGTAATTCACGTGTGATGCTACTTAAATGTGACATATACCTACTTACATGATTTTTTATAAAAACTGTTCTAAATCACAGCTTATGAATCTTGATTGTCATTAGTAGTTTTAATTTCAAAGATCTAAGAAGTGAGGTGGATGGCCACAACAAATGTATAAAGATTATATTCTCTCCTGTGGATATTGAAATACATATACTATTACATCTATTGGGTCTTGTTCGTTTTCTAGCAAAATGTGAATACTAATTTCATTTATAAAATACCCTTTGTCAAGTAGAACGCAATAACCAGGAGCAATCTAGGTACAATTTAATCTAGATCAGAGTCAAGCCTTCATCTAAACACGACAGGCTGTTTAAACTCACAGTCTCATGGTTATCGAGTGATATACCTAAAGATATTTGATCGTTCAAGAAGAAATGTTTACTGAACACACAACCCCTATGATAAGTTCACCACCCCGTCTTTCCGTGAATCGTTTAAACGATATTTCAATAGAGCCCCCACCACAGGTAGAGACGCGCCACTTATCCGAGAATTACCAAATTGGCTCGACTCAAATCTTCGTGCTCTGCCCCGGGCTTTTCTAAGGATTACTGGGACCGCACTCTATGAAAAAACATCACGAAAATTTGATGTTCTTGTTTCCTGCGGGCTTACCGTATTCAATATCAATTTCGACTGTAATATTAATAAGTTCAGGAGTTTTAAAATGTTCCATCAATAAATTCTCGGCGCTAAATGGTAGTTTCCTTCATCAGTAAAGCTGCTAACAAGTCGGACATCTCCAGTGCCGTGCTGCGCTCTGCGCTCAGAGGTCCGGCACTCCGATTAAAAGTCAAATACCATCTCAAAAGTAATTATCAGAAAATGCATAATAGAGTTGTCGCGTGCAGTGAATGGATTAAGTACCAGGTACCTGCATTGGCGTTTCTTATTAACTCCAGTTATTGTAGCCGTGAGCGAGAGACGCGCGGGCGGGGGATAAGACTCTTCTGAATTTTTAATTAAGAGCATTATTTACAAATAAATCCCCGCTTCCACTTTATTTAATCGCTTCGGGGAAATATTGGTTGTCTTTTTAATTTCCATCCCATTGACTTGGGTAAATCTCATTTCTTCAAAAGAGCATCTCTTTGGTGAGAGCGGCGCGCCCTCGCCTTCTTCGCCCTATCTACAGTCCAGTCTACAGTTTATAGAATTGTGTGTGGGACACAATGGGTGGCGACCGAGCGGCTGTCCTCAATATCGTATGACTCCTTCTAACGGTGTTTATCGCTGAGCTGTCAGCCGAGCCATTGTAGTGGCGATATAAACTTAAGTAAAAATAAATTATACTCGCCACCATCAACATTTGTGTCTATTCAGACTGTTTGCTCGGTTATGGAACGTAATTGACAATTTCAGCTGCTCACAATACATTTATCCAATACGGCTCAATAATATAGTTTATTTATGTTATCAAACTATAAAAAAAATTCTTTTTCATATTGTTAGAAACAACTCCATTCTGAAGCTTTTTGCGCACTTTAGTGTTTAATTTGAAGCTATTATCATTATTTGTTTTATTTATACTTATGGATGTATAATGATACGAACAAAATTATTGAATGATGTTTTACGTCATATGGCGCTGATACACTTGAGCATTCACCTGTAATGAGCATTCTAACGAATGTTACAAAAAAAATGAATGTATTTTAGCAAGTTTTCTCATATATTTACTTCACTTTGACTTATGATTTTAATCTAGGGAAGAATTTTAACTTGACTAGTGATGGGCTTTCTCAGTATAAATATCGATAAAATATCGATAATGTTTACAATAGATCCTTAGATTTGGTTTACTCAGAATTAATTTCAATAGAATGTTGATAAACTCTCGCTATAGATAAATCAATTTGAACGTAGGAACAGACACTTGTGTGATTTATTAATCCTGTTCAAAGTAAAATCTCCATTTTATTATTTAGAATCGTTATTTGTTTATGTATCTTACTCTGTAAACTGTACTGGTAAAACTGCTGTTGTAGTGCGATTTCTATATTTTTTCTATATTCTACGGACTATTTGAATTTAGAATGTTCGCTAGAATGATCGTGATAATGTTCGGTTCGACAAAACAGAAAACTGCGAAAGCTCGCTGTTCTGTTACAAGAGAATGCTCAGGTGAATCAGCGCCATATACTCCACACAACGCTTCATCAAACCCGTCTTGAAAGATAAAATGTAGGAAAACTTAAACAGTTTGAGACATTTTCACATAATGATATGTAACAACAATAATAGCATAAGTCAAAGATAAATTTATATGTACCTAAACTTTATCATAATAACATTTAGCGACAAGAGTAAGACCGCATAGAAAATCTATTCTAACTTATCCTTCACCAGTTTTCCACGACCTGGATAGTCGAGACACAAATCGTTTAAAAAGTAAAACTTACCTCAAAGTGAGCAACTAAGTACGTCGTTTTTGTGACATTAAGATGAAGCAGAAACAAACCGCCTAGCAGCCGTAGTTGCTGTCGCCTTGCCGATCAGCGTTGCCGTTGTAGCGCCTGTGCGTTTTGTGTTTTAAATTCGATTCCTATGCGAGACGACACTATGTGTGATCCAAACTTATTGTTTCTAATCTGGACGTTCTTTGTGTCCGTTGATAACGTCTATGTAATGTAGAGTCCCTCGCAAACAGGATTAATGCCAGAGTTTTCTATTAAAAGAAGAAATAAATATGTTCATGCTTGTTCAAAATAATTTTCAGTTGACTTAGTAGTAGAACCACCGTCATTACTCTAGCAAGGCAAGTGGCGACCGCATAGGTCTTTTGATTCTCATGTTTAACTGCAATCATCACGGTCTGGTTTATAGTTGGCCAGTTATAAAACGTCCATTTGCCCGAAAGGTTTAAAAACCCTCAGCCCATGCTATCGCGAAGATCCATCCATATCGTTACGGGGAGTCAGTACTCTGGTTAGACTACAAATCCCGACAGACGAATTCCGGGCTCCAAACCAGGATTTTAGCGTACTACTCAAGCATAACTTAAAGCATACCTATAACAATTCAGAATATAGGTTATGCCGTAGCTTCTTACTATATAATGTAATCTATAGTATGCTTATGATTGCGTAAATACCACAGCGACGACATTGTTATATACATAATTACTAAGTAAATGCTGGCATTTTGCCACTAATTACTGTGCGTGTACCATGAACGAAGCCTTAACCTGCTATTCAACAGAAATGCTAACTATTCCAAGCACAACGACGACTGGACATTTAAACCCTTAAAGAAAACACAACACCAATATACTTTATAGTTTGCAATATAATATCTTTGTGAAACTACTTGTAGTTTTCGACCAATAAAATCAACTCATGAAGAGCAAACAAACGTCAAAATCGTTTGATAGCCAGTGAAGGACACAGCAGAGAGGAACCTTACTCATAGTCTAACTTTTTATTTAGGACGTTTATCTATCTTTATGGTAATACGCAATTGTTATGTTAAAACTTGACAAGTGATTTTGGTCACGCAATAACGTCGGTAAAGAATGCCTCTGAACATATCTAGGACATGTGTCGTATCCCTGCATTAATGTGTTTGTACTATTGTTACGCAATAGTGTTGTATCTCAATGCAGTGTGTATCGCAATCTCGTAAACGTGTGCTTTGTTGTGAAGGGAATGAATGGTATCGTACGGCACGTGTTTGTCTTGTTGTATCGTCGCCGTCGGCGTTGTCCTACAAGCGCCGTGTATTGTTTGCTACACAAACTGATCGACACCTGCCGCTTGCCCGTAATTGTCCCGGATATTTGAGTACGGTATATAAAAAAAACTATTGACAACCTGGATTCGATTATATAATCAGGTGTACCGCTATTTATTTTACATCTAACCCGAAGAGGCTGTATTGGTAAATAGAAAACAAACATGTTTAAACTATATACAAAATAGGATATGGAAGCCAAATGATACTGAATAGGAGTGTTATACAAATCCAATAAGAAAGTATTAAGGGTGTTAGGGCACGCCTTACATGCTCCCAAACTTGGTTCAAGTTTACATTAAGTGTATTCTGAACAAATCTGCGCGCCTACAGAAACTCATTAATTTCACTAAGAGCTCTTCTTTACAAGTTCATTTATGACGCACAGTGAATAAACTCGTTACAAAGGATCGATTTACGGACAAAGATGGGGCGCACACTTGCGCGAACTCTAGTCTATTGAGCGACCGTCGCGCGGCGGCACATACGGGCGGAAGTCTGCCTACGCCTGTCACGATAAGATGACAAACGTTTTAGAACACGTTATAAAATTACTTTAACGTAGGTATTATTCTGCCTTACAAACTTATATACATACTTAGTAACGTTTACGTTTTGATTTTGAACCGTACGCATCCAGTATACATCACGTTGGTTTGTTTGTGGGCTAACTTTGCGGACTGAGTGAAGTATGTTTCAAAGTTAAACACTAAGCCTTATTATTTTATGTTGATTATTGAAAGAGGTGTGAGGTACTGCAGAGTGATTAAAAATAAATTAATTCCAAATACAGAGTGTTATTCCATACTACTTGTACCCGTAGCTTGTAAGTTACCAGGAAGTTGGTAACAGCATAAGAAACGCCAAGTTTCTCAGGGATAAGCTAGTACAAACAGACAGACAAGAAGAAATATATTTTGGTATCCGTATACTTACCAGCCATGTGTAAGGAATAAAAGTTGGTGTAGCAGTACTGCACCATGCAATTAAGTTTAGTCTCCAACCAATTAAAATACTTTAAGTTATTTTTGATTTGCGTTCGCAAAATATTTATCTGGCTACAAAGCTATGTGCTACAAACGAGACGAGAATGTGACGTACGCACGCTGCACTGCGCCGCGCCGCGTCGAGGCCTCGCCGCAAATAAAACGTGTGCACTGAGTTTTATCGGCGTAAGTATCGGCGGCTACAATGCGAAATTATCCACATTTTAATTTAACGCTCAGCGCTCCGGTACTCGAGCCCAGTCGCGCGCGGTTGTGGTTACATAAAACATTCAATTTGCACTTTTTACGACTTTTTTGTTAAGCATTGTTTGCGTTGCGAGCGCTTCCATTATCACCGCGTGGCCAATGTCGCCGGTCGCGTTCAAATTAAAAATTTCTCGTTCCGCAGCATAGATACAAAGTGTTGTGTCACATACTTCACACGTACATTTTATATTCAGAGTAGAACTCACCCGCTGCACTGCTGGGGCTTCGGGGCTCAGGGAACGTCCTCTATGACAATACAACGACATGCTCTTCCTACATACAATATTTACTTTTCTACATACGCGAACACAGCGCGCCAACTGTAACCGTATTCGCGAAGCTTGTTCTAATAAAATCATTTTGTTTGCTCTTCGTACCTGCGGAAACGACAGCAAATTGTGCCACCGATTTCGCCTGAAAGGCATCAAGTGTATTTATTATTAGCATGCAAACAGGTACTTGACGAGATAAGCGCGTAAGCGCGATGCGGGGCGGTGCGAGAGTGGTGTGGGCGTCGCAGGTGCGTGAAGGGGAACTGTCAAATCCCTCCTGATCCCGATCACCAGCTGTACATCTACTTCGTAAAAAAAATAACTTCGCAAATGTCCTGATATCAATAATGCAGGAAATAAGGGCCGGAACATATCTGACGGAAGATCCGTCGCGTTTTATCGGTCGCGTAACGCCAATACATACAAATGTATGGAAAAACGTTCAACCATTCACACCTGACCGATAATCCGTTACTACGTCGAGCGTACTAAGGGCCGAAACATATCTGACGGAAGATCCGTCGCGTTTTATCGGTCGCGTAACGCCAATACATACAAATGTATAGAAAAACGTTCAACCATTCACACCTGACCGATAATCCGTTAGTACGTCGAGCGTACTAACGGATTATCCGTCGACGTCGCGCGCACCACGCACCACGTGAATTTTGACCTTTGAGTAAGGAATATAAATGGAGAGGGCAAATAGTAGGTACATATAGCAAAATTACATTATTCACATATATTATTATATTTTTATAGACTCACGGCTGTATCCCCGGAGGGGCAGGCAGAGGTGTAATATTACACCCACATTTCGCCATGATTTTTTTTTACACATATATACAAAAGCGACATAAAGCCACCAAACATAGTGTTGTCTCGTTTTGTCTTAGGGATATCTCTGTTAGAAAAAAGAGATAGCCATAGTTTACTAAATAAATTAATCATGACGATATTTTATTAGAAATGTCATTCGTGCCACTATCGCCAATTTTTCGCCAAGGTTTGTGGTACATCTGCTGTGAAATCGTTGTCTATCGAACATAATAATTTTGTTTTTGTGCATAAATATGTCTAAAAATCCGATATTGGCTCTCAGAGAATATTTTGTTACATGTTTCATACAAGGGTCGTCTTTCGATTTGCCATGTTTGCCCACATTTGCATTATGGAATAAACTAATCTGGCAAAAGATTTAAACTAACAAAGGTAACTTACTACAAAAATGTATTATTCTCCTCTAACCGGCTCCATATCAATATCGATTACATTCTGGAGAACAACCCAAATGGCAGCCATTTTATTTGTCCAACGTTTCGTAGGTGTGCACGCTAAATTCGTAGGTATTGGACATACCATATCCATGTCTTTCCAGATCGGTGATTTTAAGATCGTAAGATTCCAGGGCCGCCAGACCTTACTTATTTTTTCAGAAACGAAATGTGTAGAATAATGTAGTGTTAGTATGTGCTATGAGTGTACGAATATTTGCTAGCTTGGATCGAGGGCCAATTTTTGGGTATGAGGTGCTAAAGGTCCACGGGAACAATTTCCATACATACCTATATAGAAAACATTTTGTGTCTTGCTCTGCAACTGTAGTCTGTTACCCCTTCTATATCATTTGTATTATAAGTTTTGTGAAAAACCGTAACCAAATCGTATTATCGTCTTTTATTTTTGAACCTCCATACCTAAATAGGATATATATTTAAATACCGCTTGTTGGCTACTATAAAAAATCTTCGAAGTCTGACATATTTTTAATAGTCAAACTCGAATTGCAATATAAATAACTACAGAACTTCAGTGACTACATAACATCAGGGAACACGAAAAATTATTAGGTAAAAGAATATGACAGTAAAATATTGAGCTGCCCTGAGTACGGCCCTGCACGAACAATCTTATATGTGTGCATAATAGCCACGCTGTCAGCGAATGTGTGCAGATACGCTCGATGCATTTTCCGTCAGATGTGTACCGATTCATTTGACGGAATAGACGCGACCGAAGATACGTTCGACGCATCTTCGGTCAAATATGTTCCGCCCCTAACGGATTATCCGTCGACGTCGCGCGCACCACGCACCACGTGAATTTTGACCTTTGAGTAAGGAATATAAATGGAGAGGGCAAATAGTAGGTACATATAGAAAAATTACATTATTCACATGTATTATTATATTTTATATTTTTATAGACTCACGGCTGTATCCCCGGAGGGGTAGGCAGAGGTGTAATATTACACCCACATTTCAACATTTTTATACACATATATACGAAATCGACATAAAGCCACCAAATATAGGGTCGTCTCGTTTTGTCTTAGGGATATCTCTGTCAGAAAAAAGAGATAGCCATAGTTACTTTTAAACTACCACGATTTGTACACATATTAAAAATTATGTAACGGGTCTGAATCGTGTTAATAAATAAAACGTCGGGACAAATAGAAAGGTATTTCATCTTTCTTTTCGTTTATTAACACGATTCAGGCCCGTTACATAATTTTTGATAGCCACAGTTTACTGAATAAATTAATCATGACGATATATTATTAGAAACGTCATTCGTGCCACTATCGCCATATTTTTCGCCAAGGTTTGTGGTACATCTGCTGTGAAATCGTTGTCTATCGAACATAATAATTTTGTTTTTGTGCATAAATATGTCTAAAAACCGATAGTGGCTCTCAGAGAATATTTTGTTACATGTTTCATACAAGGGTCGTCTTTCTCTTTGCCATGTTCGCCCACATTTGCATTATGGAATAAACTAATCTGGCAAAAGATTTAAACTAACAAAGGTAACTTACTACAAAAATGTATTATTCTCCTCTAACTGGCTCCATACCGATATCGATTACATTCTGGAGAACAACCCAAATGGTAGCCATTTTATTTGCCCAACGTTTCATAGGTGTGCACGCTAATTTCGTAGGTGTGTACGCTAAATTCGTAGGTATTGGACATACCACATCCATGTCATTCCCAGATCGGTGATTTTAAGATCGTAAGATTCCAGAGCCGCCAGACCTTACTTATTTTTTCAGAAACGAAATGTGTAGAATAATGTAGTGTTAGTATGTGCTATGAGTGTACGCATATTTGCTAGCTTGGATCGAGGGCCAAGTTTTGGGTATGAGGTGCTAAAGGTCCACAGGAACAATTGCCATACATAGGTACCTATACAGAAAACATTTTGTGTCTTGCTCTGCAACTGTAGTCTGTAACCCCGTCTATATCATTTGTATAAGTTTTGTAAAAAACCGTAACCAAATCGTATTATCGTCTTTTATTTTTGAACCTCCATACCAAAATAGGATATATATTCAAATAGCGCTTGTTGGCTACTATAAAAAATCTTCGAAGTCCGACATATTTTTAATAGTCAAAATCGAATTGCAATATAAATAACTACAGGACTTCAGTGACTACATAACATCAGGGAACACGAAAAATGATTAGGTAAAAGAATATGACAGTAAAATATTAAGCTGCCCTGAGTGCGGCCCTGCACGAACAAACTTATATGTGTGCATAATAGCCACATCTGACGGAAAATGCGTCGAGCGTATCTGCACACATTTGCTAAAAGCGTGGCTATTATGCTCACATATAAGTTTCTTCGTGCAGGGCCGTACTCAGGGCAGCTCAATATTTTACTGTCATATTCTTTTACCTAATAATTTTTCGTGTTCCCTGATGTTATGTAGTCAATGAAGTCCGGTAGTTATTTATATTGTTATTCGAGTTTGACTATTAAAAATATGTCGGACTTAAGAGATTTTTATAGTAGCCAACAAGGGTTATTTGAATATATTTCCTGTATAAGTATGGAGGTTCAAAATTAAAAGACGATGATACGATTTGGTTACGGTTTTTAAGAAAATTTATACAAATGATATAGAAGGGGTTACAGTTGCAGCGCATGACACATAATGTTTTCTATGTAGGTATTTTAATATATAAAATTTGGAAATTATTAATTGATTTTATTTTGTATTTTCTGTATCAAACATTTTCAATTAAAAATACTTCGAACGGCCTGTAAACTAAACGATCTGTGCTCTTTCCAGTTATAATATATTAGTCTATGCTGTGCTCATTGACATAAATATATCTTTTTTATTGTTGCCTATGAAAATGACTACATGCCGCCTGATCTTAAGCGTACATGGAGTCCCACAGCAAAAGTCATCATGCCAATAAAATATTAATAATAATGGCATGATGGACCCTAGCTTTTAGGTATGACGTGCTTAATGTTACTAACTTTTCTTAAATTCTCAGTGCTGGTTTTTAGGTATTTTTTAGAAAATATTATTAAAATCATAAATAATTCTACCAGAGTCATTACGACGGCAGTAATTCCCGTAGACCTTTAGAACCTCATACCTAAAAATTGGCCCACGATCCAGGCTAGGAAGTATGCGTACATTCATAGCACATACTAACACTACATTATTCTACACATTTCGTTTCTGAAAAAATAAGTAAGGTCTGGCGGCCCTGGAATCTTACTCTACTACGCGTCACTCAAAATCACTGATCTGGGAATGACATGGATATGGCATGTCCAATACCTACGAAATGTTGGGCAATTTAAAATGGCTGCCATTTGGGTTGTACTCCAGAATTTAATCGATATCGATATGGAGCCGGTCAGAGGAAAATAATACATTTTTGTAGTAAGTTACTTTAGTTAGTTTAAATCTTTTGCCAGATTAGTTTATTTCATAATGCAAATGTGGGCGAACATGGCAAAGCGCAGGACGACCCTTGTATCAGACATGTAACAAAATATTCTGGCTGAAAGCCAATATCGATACTGTGTCGCTGAAAAAGTACCGGACATGAATGGCACCATACATACGGTAATGAAACACACAGCCCGAAGCACTGATTCATCTAGTTTTTAGACATATTTATGCACAAAAACAAAATTATTATGTTCGATATACAACGATTTCGCGGCAGATGTACCACAAACCTTGGCAAAAAATATGGCGACAGTGGCACGAATGACATTTCTAATGAAATATCGTCATGATTAACTTATTCAGTAAACTAGGGCTATCTCTTTTTTCTGACTGACATATCCCTAAGACAAAACGAGACGACACTATGTTTGGTGGCTTTATGTCGATTTCGTATATATGTGTATTAAAAAAATCATGGTGAAATGTGGGTGTAATATTACACCTCTGCTTACCCCTCCGGGGATACAGGCGTGGGTCTATAAAAATAAAAAATATAATAATATATGTGAATAATGTAAATTTTCTATATGTACTATTTGCCCTCTCCATGTATATTCGTTACTCAATGGTCAAAATTCACGTGGTGCGTGGTGCGCGCGACGTCGACGGATAATCCGTCAGTACGCTCGACGTACTAACGGATCTTCGGTCAGGTGTGAAAGGTTGAACGCTTTTCTATACATTTGTATGTATTGGCGTTACGCGACGGATAAAACGCGACGGATCTTCCGTCAGATATGTTCCGCCCCTTAGTCTCGCAAAAATGATACTAACTTCAAAGATGCCCCTGAGCTTTGTATAAAATCCGACGCTATAGCCGCTACACAAGCGTCACTTTCGCGTGCAGCTCCAGATTTTTACAATTCAAAGAGATGGCAGGTCTCGGGGGCCATTTCACGCTCACGGCACGCGAGCGCGGTTGCGATTTGCAACTGCGACGCGCGACGCGACTTTATATGTTAGTTGAGTGAAGGCATTATTCTCCGACAGGTAGCAACGAGCTAGTTTGTCTACCTTATCTGTTGGCACGAGGCACACTGCACCTCGGCACTCGCCGCAGGTTGCAACTCACCGAGCTATACAATCCATGCGATGAAACTAAAGGTTAGATCATATTCAAATGATAAAGTTGAAATAACAGAAGAGTCCATATTTTGAGGTATATGAGATAGAAGTAGAGTATAAGTATCTATAAATACAAGTGAGTGTGTCGTGGCAATCTGATACTTATACTTAAAGCTCAGAGTAACATTTTGCTGGGCTGGCCGTGTTGTTGATAAAGCGGAAGGCTGCGGTGACGTAGAGGTGCGGTGGGTAGCGATGTAAACCGGCGAAATACAGTGCGGCTCCAGTTTGCTTTAACGCTAATTTGCACGTCGCCCCTTCCAACCTAGATTGAAGTTCGAACCAGTCTCGTGTTGACTCCGCGAATAATAATTATCTAGTTAATAATTATCAAGAGAACTGTCTCATAATATTTCTCGGCTGATATTTTAAGATTGGCTCTAAAGTCCGTTGATTTCTTTTAATTTGCATTTTATTTCGTTTCTTTGTTCAATTTTAAAGGAAGGACTAATTGTGATGGAACAATAATCAAGATAATCAATGAGAGAAACGGGGAAAGAAAATTTAGATGTGGGCGCGAGAGCGGGCAAATTCGCGGACACAGAAAAGAGTCCGGACGCGCGATTCGCGTGGATCAAGGGAGGGGCTTGGACAGATATATTTGACGTAGGTTTTACAGCGGGTGTCAGATATTTTATTGACAAAGTTATAACATACGATTGGATATATTAACACTAGAGTGCACGCGCCCATTTATACTCCTTGAGTGCACGCGCGGGCTACAGGTGTAGCCCATTTTGTAGAACAATTATTTCTATGAAGCAATAAACAAATAAATATAACTCATTGTTTAATTTATACATATGTTTATTATAATCAGAATGGAACATAAAATTTATCATGACTTGTGTTCTTAATTATAATTTCAAACATATACTAAACTACTTAAAAATCATCAATATCTTGAAACCTTCACTAGCTCCACCACAGCTCATCGCTGTGGTGGAGCTAGTGAAGGTTTCAAGACCTGAAAGAAATGTAGGAAGTGAAAAAAATAATAATAATAATAGCAATAGAAGTAATGTGTATGTTGCTTATTTACTTAATTGTCTATGTGTGAGTCAGTATTCGTAGGCAGTGTAATGTTTGCCGATATACAAATTGTTACATAATTATAAAACTTACAATACGTACCTGTTTACCACTGAATGTTGTGATTTTTATGGCAATAAACATGTTCTCCAGTTTGTATGTCTTAGTTAAATATATAATTACATAATTTTCGAGCAGATAACCGTAGTTTGTTATTATTAAAATGGTTTTTTTTTATCGCGCAGCGGCCATTCTCGGGCAGCGCGAAGGCTGAATGATGGCCGAGTGATTCGCTCGCAAGTCGCAGTTGCGTAATCAACCAAGCGAGACGCCTTTGTGTGCATAAATGAGATGCAGATGGCGAGACAAGGGCTTGAAAACCGGTTCGCCAAGCCGTTTCAATTTAATTATGTGTTTTTTTTCTGTTTGTATAATAAATAATGTTGTATGTTTGATGTCTGTGATTGTCACCTGGGGTTACCACCTAAGATCAGGGTTGATCTGTGGTCTTCGCCATGATCAGCATAAGCCTGAGTGGTAACCTCATTTTTATAACATACCTGCTTGTGTTATTTTGTAGTTGTCTCATTCATGTAATATTTAACTGTTGTGTATGTTGTAAAAATAAATGCATTTTCTTCTTCTTCTTCTTCTTCAATATTTGGTAGGTCTGAGATGCCATATTTTTATTTTCATTTAGGAACGTAATATTTACCTTAAAGTTTATCACTAGCAATGGCTATTAACCACATAATTAAATAATTCGCAATAGACTGTTCTTTTGGCGAACAATCAGGACACACACCTTTACCATTTGCTGCGTTGCTTGCGTGCGCTGCAGAACAATACCAACCAACTCCTCCCCGAATAGGCATATTTCGTCGCTGGGGATGTTCTTTTAATCCTGTAGTAGCCTGCTTTTCAGTTTGATAACTCTTGGTATATTTTGCTAGGAAATACGACGCTCAATTGGCACATGATCTTGCAAGATAGAATTACACATTTTAGAAAGATTGACGTCAGATCACTTTTATTTGTAGATTATTCGTTTTTTTATATTATTATGAGACCGTTCATACATGCCATATTCCTGATCGATCGTTAATACCTCATAATAATACAAAAAATTCATCATTCATTTTCAAGGAAATTTCAATTTCAATTTCATTCAAGGAAAATAATTGCCCAGTACACAAGTGGTAACACTTGTGTACTGGGCAATTATTTTCCTTAAACGCACGCGCGAGGCACAGGTGTAGCCCACCAACTTCTACGATGATTTTTGCGCTCGTCCTTATGCCAATCTAATAGGCATTCTACTAGTAGGAGCGGGGAGAACCAATCGAGGAATACACCAGACGATTGCGCTGTAGCACACCTAGTTCCGCCAATATATGACAATATTACACCCTGGGCTACATATGTAGCCCACGCGTGTACTCTAGTGTTAACGGGCGCTCCTGATGAGCCAGGGACGGCGAGGTCGTCATAATAACGAGTCATATCAAATCTGTATTTATCACTGCAGGCTCGTAACATGAACAACATTAAAAGAAGGGTATACTTGTTAGGTTAAGCGATTGTAAAAACAGTCGTAAATATCGGCCTTCAATCACGAAAGGCTTGTGGGTTTTACGGTCTTGTTAGGCTTATATGCATATCTCAATATAAATTCTAGTATTTCAAGAATAAATATAATTATACAACGATTGCCTTGTACTACAAGTACTCCAGTAGTGCAAGTTTTCGTCTTTTACCTATAGTGACGTCACGAGCTTTGTCCATCTAAGATGTGGAATACTATGTACTTATTTAACTACTTACGTGCCTTTTGAGATGAAACATAATTCCAACTTCCTTGCTCTACTTGATGTTTAATCTTGCAAGCAGATTGGTTATTCGTTTATCTGCTTTACTAATCGACACAACAGCTGAAGGAATTCAGTTTTCAAATGATTTTGCTTCAACACTGTGAAATCAGTATGGCAATTACAATTTTTCACTAAATATTAATGTTGTAGTTAAGCAGCGATAGCGAGTCCGATAGACTGCCATGCAGAGGGTCTCGAGTCTGAATCCACAACACGCACCGATGACTTTTCGAAGTTAAGTGCGTATTAAATTGTTAATTATCGCTTGCTAAACGGTGAAAGAATACATCGTTAGGGAACCTGCATGTCTCCATAATGTTCTTAAAAGACATGTGAAGTCTGCCAACCCGCACATGGCCAGCGTGGTGGCCTTACCCTTTTCATAGTGAGAAGAGGCCCGTGCCCAGCAGTGGGTTAGATACAGGGCTGGTGATGATGATGATAAGCTTTGCAAGCTACGGCCTACCGTTGTGGCCGCCAGCACGATTTTGTACTAAATCACATAATTACTCTCAATTCAAAGTCATGCGGCTGCGGCAGGCCGCACCAGCCAAAATTTGCGTGCTTCATTACCTCCAAGCACTCGTCGCAACGCGCCACGCGCACCTGGTTAGTCAATAATTGTCATTTCAAGTCTACAATACTTTTGTATTCACAAACAATTTTTACTTTACGAACACGGTTTTTACGATTATAAAAGACCGAACATAACAACATCTCCGACACCCAAAGTATTTACAATTTCTAAAAGAAAGGAAAGGAAAGTGATATAGAATTATATCTATGGAAAGTGAATTTCATGACTTATGCAACCTTACTCTCTCATCTAATACTCATCCTAACCACTGAGATACGGCTGATTTCATCAGTTAGTTAGGTAGGTACTTCATATTTGATTTACGTTAACAGCTCAGCACAACTAAAGCAAAGCCATAATAATATAATCTTCGAACAAATTGCACAACCGAAACTATCTGCGGCGCGAGTACCGTGGTAAGTCGGGCGCGGAGAGTGCCGCCTAACCACTTGATTAGCCAGTACTACTTCACTTTATGAATATTGACGGTCGTTCTCAGACTAAATGGGTAAGCATTATCGAGACTGCGCTTTTATTATCTGCGAGTAATTTCTCTGCCTATTACTTAGAGTTAATTATGTGCCCTGTATTGGGTACGTTTGCTGATTTTGAATTTGTGTAGATGTTTAAACTACTAATATGTTCGATCTAGGTTTCGATATGATATCGATTTGTTTTAGATTAAAATCGATTACTATGAAAAATTTAAGTTAGTAGTTATTTAAGTTAGTTTAAGTTAAATATAGCAGATTTATCCATTATTTGATTATTAATCGTATTAGAAGAAAAACCAGAGCTACATCACAATTTGTAATTCAGAATTTTCATGTTTTGCTCTAAATGTCAATTACCCTACAATTTGATTGAATCCCCGTTTTATTACTTTTAGATACAAAATTATTCATGTCAGTTTTAATAAGCTAATAAGATATGCGATGACAGAACCCGTATCAATAATTGCTTATCCCATTAAATAGAAACCGGGACGATTAAACCAATTTCTGTTTTGCTATAATAAATTATTGTACGGAAAATTATTATATAACTTATATATCACTTTTCATTACAATATAGCAATTTATTACTATAATCCGGGGGAAACATCGCATGTATGTACTAATAATTGATTACTAGCTTAGTATTTCTGGCTTAACCCATTGCTTGTTCCGAACATTGTTGTGAACGCTGCGAGAATAGAAAATCCATATTTTATTACACAAACCAATGCGATCAGCAACTAGTCCGACATTCTCCGTCGTGTCGATACGCCGCTGGTTTAACGGGCTGAATACCGCGAATATTCTTTGGAAGCGTTCACTGTAGGCCCGCATTGGTAGGAGCGAGATTTGAAAATCGTTTCATAACTTATGGTGTGTTATAAATTGCTTAATATTACTGAATCCATAAATGGCTTTTTTTAGGAGCCTGTTACGTCCCACTGCAGGGCAATGGCCTCCCCATTCTTCTTCCATAAGTCACGGTCTCTTCCCTCCAGGAACCAATCCTTTTTCTCTTCCCGCCATCTCCGTCTAGGCCTGCCACGATGTCGCTTGCTGTAAAGGGCTAGTTATAACTAATTTCATAGTTACATATGGCGTTGTAAAATATAATTTTGGGTCAATATTTAAAAATACAAATTCCAAGCAGTTTTTCCCACGTTCGGTCAATTGCTCATCCTCCGTCCACGGACAGTGGGCAGTCTTCCCAAACGGCGTTGGTAGCCTACCCACTTAAACCATCCCGGTGTCCATCGATGTGCCGTTACAGCGGGACCTTGTGAATCGTGGTTATCATATTTTGCCCCGACCTTTGCCTAGCTGGAGCAGCACCCACCTTTTAAATATATATATGTGTATGAATTACATGTAACAATCATACACGTTTATTTAATGGATCTAAATAGCTTTGATAAACCTTTCAACTTTTAAAATTTATATACGTAAGGCATAAATACCTCTGTATTCCATCAGTCGCGGTCGCGGATTTACTTAGGTAAAAATAATCTCGTATGGTATATTCAAATTTCGAAAGGTTACAATGGTTAACCTGGTACTAACAAATGGAAATATGTAAATAGATAGAGACATAATCTAAATAGAAACCCTTTTACGTTCAATTCCATTCGATTTATCACTCGTCATAGCTGCAGCAGTGTTGCGCAAATTTTAATTGCAAGAACAATTAAAAATTAACAATTAATTAATTGATAATTGTTACTACTACAGCTAACAATTAATCAATTGTAATTGTGGAAAATTACAATTAACAATTACTTAATTGTTAACTGTAGTAGTAACAATTAGCAACTAATTAATTGTTAATTGTGATTTACTACAATAAACAATTAATTAATTTTCAATTGTTTTGTGAATTTTAATTAAAACTAACAATTAAAAATATACTGCTGTATAATATACAGCCAGTATATTTAAATATATAATATACCCGTCTGGCTCCGGGTAGTAAAATAGTGCCCCCCATCTATTCCTGTGGTTAAATAAACATGTTGGCAACAAATAAAAGACCGATTCAAATAATATAATTAATAAATATTAATTTCTTTATCAACAAGCAGTTTTTTATGTAGAAAGAAATATTTAGAAAAATTAAGCTATACTTACAGCCTTTGACCACTTTTTTATTCGTCTGAGACTTACAGCTTATTTTTCCAAAATTTTTTACTAATTTCGTTTTGATACATAAAGTTAATTGTTAGTTTTAATTGTTTTATAAAACAACTAAAAAAGTTAACTGCATTTTAATTGCAAGGTGCAATTAAAAGTTTAATTGCGATTAATTTAATGGTAATTAATTTAATTGCAATTAATTGTTTAGTCAATTAACAAGATAATTGACAAATTAATTGATTAATGCCTGTAGCGGCCCGCAACGTAACAGGATCGTTTTGCTGAGGTGACAAAGTAGGCTCCCCTGTTACGTTGCGTCGCCAAGCCGCCACAGTCGGTTTACCTCTGCCGTTCTATATGGTTCTATCGTAACGTGTCGTATTGTACTATATATATGTATTCAAAATTGTAATTGTCGAGACAATATATTAATATTCGTTTACTGAAGTTCCTTGAGTTTTACTGAAGAAGTCCTTAACAACCTTCTGAGGAGTCAGTGGATTGTGGCGCAATAGAGAACACACACCCATATATCGCCAAAGTGGTGACCTCCGTTTGGACATTAAAAGGACATTTGCGTATATTTGAAGACTTTCGTAATTCAGCATCATGATACCAGTAACGACGACCATGGCAGGAAGATGCGTGGTGACCGAGACGGCAGGAGGTAAACCGGTTGTCACCACAGTACCAGTCACCACGATGCCCGACCATCTAGCTGCTATTACAGTAACATCGCGAATCCCGGAATTTTGGACGAACATGCCGAGACTTTGGTTCAGTCAATTTGAGAGTATTATGGCCCAACAGAAGCAAAGCGACGAGACAAAATACAACGTGGTAGTATCGAAGAAGAAGAACATGGACGTTTTGCAACAAGTAAGCGACATCCTTCGTGATCCTCCGGCTACCGAGAAGTATTTGGCCTTGAAAGAGCGATTGATAGGTGTTTATGAAGAATCGGCTGAACAAAAATTTCGAAAATTAGTGAGCGAGATCGAATTAGGAACCCAAAAGCCATCCCAATTGCTACGGCAAATGACTGACCTAGGGAGAAACTCAGAGATATCCGGACAAGCACTTTGCAATTTGTGGCTAGGAAAGTTGCCAGCAGCCGTTAGAGCAAGCTTAGCGGTAACCCAAGAGACAGACATACAGAAACTATCGAAAATCGCAGACAAAATCGTGGAAAATTTGAACGCAGATAACGTCGCAGTAGTACATTCGGAGAGCATACAGTTACCGTCGGCACCTTCGGGAAGCAGTCAAATATTCGCGGTTGGAGACCTGTTGTCGCAGATAAACAAGCTGTCATTTGAAGTAGCGTCGTTAAAGAGCGAAGTCCAAGAGCACAGAAGGAACAATTTTCGAGGACGCGTACAGTGGAATGGACGAGGACGAGCATATGGACGTTCCAGATCGAGATCGAGACCAAGAGGTACGCCGATGATGACCCCAGATGACCCCAATTGGCTTTGCAGACATCATTTCAAGTACCGTAGTCGCGCGCGTACCTGCGAGAAACCCTGCGCCTGGATTGAGAAGACGGAAATCTAGCTGCGGTACGTTCTGTGGCGGAGGAACATGTACCGGCAGCCAATAACCGCCTTTGCGTGACGGACTATCAAAACAAGATTCGATTTTTGGTGGATACAGGTGCGAACATTTCGGTCATTCCAGCAAAGTACAGAGAAAAGTGCAATGGTGAGTGTTCAAAATATAAATTATTTGCAGCCAACGGTAGTGAAATTAAAACATACGGTATTAGATCACTTGTGATAAATTTAAACTTAAAACGTGCGTTTCGTTGGACCTTCGTTGTCGCGAATGTTACACAGCCTATATTAGGAGCAGATTTTTTGAGGCATTATAAATTGTTAGTAGATTTAAGCTCTAGAAGATTAATTGACCAAGTTACGAATTTGAACATCCTTGCTTCAGTGGTACAGTATGATCAGGAATCTATCAATACAATTAGTAATAATCACCCTTACTATGATTTGTTGTTGAAATATTCAGATATAACAAAGCCCGTTCTATTTATAGATTCGCCGTCGCACGCAGTTTTACATTACATTGAGACGACCGGTCCGCCTGTGTATGCGCGCTCTAGACCGCTACCGCCGGACTGGTATCATAAAGTTAAGGCAGAATTCGCGTTAATGCAAGAGCTTGGTATATGTAGACCTTCAAAAGGGGCTTGGGCTAGTCCGTTACACGTAGTTCCGAAAAAAGACGGCCAGTTAAGACCTTGTGGTGATTATCGTCAGTTAAATAGTATTACAACGCCAGATAGATATCCGATTCCGCGGTTACAAGATTTTACTTACATTTGCGCCGAAAAAAAAATTTTTACTCGTTTAGATATTAATAGAGCTTATCATTGCATACCAATCTCACCCCAAGATGTAGAGAAAACAGCTATAATAACACCTTTTGGTTTATTTGAATTTTTAAGAATGCCGTTTGGTTTGCGTAATGCCGCCCAAACATTTCAGAGGTTTATGAATAATAACGTATTACAGGGTTTAGAACAATGCGTAGAAAATAATTTGAAAAATGATAATAATAATAATTTAGAACCATTTTATTTCTGTTATTTAGATGACGTCATAATCGCAAGTGAGAATACCAATGTCCATAGAAAACACTTACAAGCAGTTTTTGAAAGATTCAATAAATTCGGTATCACTATAAATCTAAGTAAATGTATTTTTGGCACATCCGAAATCGAAATTTTAGGATATAAAGTATCTTCTGAAGGTATTCTACCTCTTGAGGATAAAATACAAGCTATAATTGATTACAAAAAACCAGAAACAATAGAACAGTTACGTCGTTTCTTAGGAATGGTTAACTTTTACAGAGCACATTTACCACAAGCGGTCGAATATCAAAAAGAGTTAAATAAATATTTGCACAATGCCAAAAGGAAAGATAAGACTAAAATAATTTGGACCGAATCAGCTGACAAAGCGTTTTTGAAATGTAAAGAAAGTTTACAAAATAGTGTTATGTTGTGGCATCCGGTAATAGACGTTCCGTTGGCCTTGATGGCAGATGCGTCCAATTCTAGTGTTGGTGGAGTGTTGCAGCAAGAAATAAATGGTCAGTGGAAACCATTAGGTTATTTCTCGAGACAATTAACTGAAGCTCAACAAAAATATTCCACTTATGATCGCGAACTTTTAGCAATTTATTTGGCTATGCAGTATTTCCGTAAAATGTTTGAAGGTAGAAAATTAGTAATATACACCGATCATAAACCGTTAACATTTGCATTTTCTAGGAAAATAAGCGAAAAAGAGACCCCGCGCCGAACCCGTCAATTAGCGTACATCAGTGAGTTTACGACGGATATTAGGCATGTTACAGGCGATAAGAACATTGTTGCGGACGCGTTATCGCGTATTGAGACTATTGACTGTCCTTCTTATATAAATTACAGTGAGCTAGCGAGAGATCAAAAATTAGATACTGAGTTATGTGATAGAATTAGTCAGGCAAAAGATACACCGCAATTTAAAGAAATATTTTTACCAAATGAGAAAGAATCAGTTATTTGTGATATGTCAACGAAAACAGTTCGCCCTTATCTTCCAGAAAAGTATCGTAAATTAGTTTTTGATAGTTTACATAATTTAAGTCACCCTGGTATTAGAGCAACAAAGAAATTAATTAAGGATAGATTTTATTGGCCTTCAATGAACTCACAAATTTCAAAATGGGCTAAGACGTGTATCAGTTGTCAAAAAGCTAAGGTGCAGCGTCATACGATGTCAGAATTAGGAAAATTTACGCCTAGTGCTCGTTTTGGACATATACATATAGATTTAGTAGGACCGCTGCCTACCACGTCAGAGGGGTATAGGTACTTACTAACTATTGTAGATAGAAGTACAGGCTGGCCTGAGGCATATCCATTGAAAGAGATAACGTCAAAAATGGTTGCGCAAGTTCTGTTTGAGAATTGGATAGCTCGTTTTGGATGTCCGGTACGGCTGACAAGCGACCAGGGCAGACAGTTTGAAAGCGATTTATTTTTACAGCTTACAAAATTATTAGGTATAGATAAAATTAGGACTACAGCATTTCATGCCCAAAGTAACGGTATGGTAGAAAGATGGCACCGTTCATTAAAAGTTGCGTTAAGAGCAAAATTAAATAATAATTCGAATTGGCTACGAGAATTGCCCATGATTTTGCTGGCGTTGCGATCTGTTCCGCGAAGTGATACGAACGTAAGCGCAGCAGAATTGACGTATGGTCTAAAGTTAAAACTGCCTGGCGATTTTTATGATAATAAGCACTGTAATATTAAGGTATAATAACGAGTACGTTGAACAATTGAGAAATGTTATTGGGAATCTAAGACCGCGTAATGTAGCGCAAAGAGATTCACGTACAATATTTGTCCACCCTGATTTAAGTAGTTGCGAGTATGTATTCATAAGGGATGACGTAGTAAGAGGAACGCTTCAACCTCCTTATGTAGGCCCGTATAAGGTCATAAAGAGGGGAAGTAAATCGTTCAAGATTGATATTTGTGGAAATGTTAAATTAGTTTCGATTGATAGATTAAGCCCGCTTATTTGTTGAATATTCCTCAGAACAAGGATGTTCAGATGAGTATTGCGATATTAATTGTAAGGATATACAAAATGATCAACAAGAAAAATGTGAGAATAGCGATAAGCGTGTCACTTACACCACTCGCAGTGGCCGCGTATCTAAGTTGCCTGTTAGATTTTTGTTGGATTAGCATTTATTATTGTGAAATTGTTATTTAAAAGGTCAGATTGGCTAATTAGAAGCATTCTTGATACAAATTTTAACCAGTTAACAGAATTAGTTTTACATAGTAATTATGGGTAAATCTTACAGTAAAGAACAAGACATTATTATTGCCCAAAACGGAGCAAATAATGCTAGAAACAGTGATTACGAAATACAAAAGCATTTTGAGTTTTTTGGAGCTATCTTGTTGACCATTTTGGTGTTGTTATCTTTACTTATGGTGTATTTCTGTGTAACCAAATGTAAGAAACGGTCACGTAAGTGGATCCGTAGTGAAATGGTTTTGGCATCGATACCCTCGATAAGTGGTTTGCAACATGTGCAAGCACAGCAGTCTGCGCAGCATGGTAGTGGCCCACAACAGGCACAACCACAAGTTCTATATGCGTAGTGCAAGATGTGTTTATTAAATTCTTATGTCTATCCCACTGCTGGGCAAAAGCTATTCTTGACTCAATTTTAAAACTACGTTTATTAAATGTGTATTGATTGTGTATTTCTTATATTTTGTATGTGTAAAGCTGATGTTCAGTGCGTATACAGTCCTCCAGTGGACACTATCATCGTTAGGTAGCAGTTTCGATCCCAAGGCACCAGCCGTAGGGCTAGTTGTACTGTATACGAATTGAAATAAGTTTCCGTATTGTTACTTTTGTAATAAACTTAGAAAATAATATTGTATTTGATTGTGGAATAATTTTTGATTCGTTATAAAATATTGTAAACAATACTTAGAAGTTGATATCATGTTTGTTATATTTTATTCACATCCGTTCAAACCGTAACTCTAGAAGTTGTTTTGATGAATTGCATTTTGGCCAGTGTGAATGTTATGATTTCATCATTGTTCTTTGTTCGCTTTAATTCCTGCGTTATAAGCTAGCAACATCATGTAGCTGATTATATTAAGTTACATTCTGTGTATTCTTTTTGCTATGTCAGATTTTATAAAGGTGACTACACACTGGGTACTGTGGTTATTCTGATTATATGAAATAATGTATCGTATACAAGTATGTTTTGTATGTAATATTTTTGGATGTTTCTTTTTGTTTTTTGAAAAAAAGGGGAGGACCACTGTAGCAGCCCGCAACGTAACAGGATCGTTTTGCTGAGGTGACAAAGTAGGCTCCCCTGTTACGTTGCGTCGCCAAGCCGCCACAGTCGGTTTACCTCTGCCGTTCTATATGGTTCTATCGTAACGTGTCGTATTGTACTATATATATGTATTCAAAATTGTAATTGTCGAGACAATATATTAATATTCGTTTACTGAAGTTCCTTGAGTTTTACTGAAGAAGTCCTTAACAACCTTCTGAGGAGTCAGTGGATTGTGGCGCAATAGAGAACACACACCCACATAACGCCAACACTGAGCTGCAGCGAAGATTTTTTATGTAATATTTTTGACAGATTATACACGTTTTCATCAACAGCCTTGTTTATACCTGTCAGTCCCACTGCTAGGCACAGGCCTCTTTTCATTATGCGAAGGGTAATGCCACAGTGCTGGTTGGCAGACTTACAGACATGTCTTTCGAGAACATTACGGAGAACTCTGAGCCATGTTGGTTTCCTCACGATGTTTGCCTTCAACGCAGACCAAGCGCTAATAAATAAGTAAATATGCACTTAACTTCGAAAAGTCAGTGGAGTTCGCCATGACTTTGAGCTTGAAAACCTCTGCGTAGTTAGCTGTTAGTATATCCACTCGCTGCCTTAAAAACCCTTATTTAAGTAGACGTACCATCTTTATGCTTATAAAAGTCCTCATAAATTATTAACGTGATTGCTCAAATATTCACATTTTTAGTGATCGTTTGGAAAAGTTCAGCAGTTATCACAGCCATCATTTTGTCGTCAAATTCGCCGGATCCGTCGCGCGCACCGCCCCGAGCCTCTCGCTGCGAGCTTTCCACGCGGAATACATTACAATACATTTACTTTCACGACTCTATCGATAACCTTCATATATAAACGTAAAACCAATACCGCCGATACTTTTATTTTGTACCACATATTATTGTTCTTCGTATCCAAGTAATAACAGTACGGAACACGCTTCTACAGATTTTAATCTTACACATTGATGAGAGCGTCGTATGTTCTCGTCTATCTACATTTCGGGACATTCTGGGTAGCAATACATATATATATATATTGATACATACATTACACATATATACATATACTAGCTGACCCAGCGAACTCCGTTTCGCCTTTTTAAGAGTTTTTATTTAATTCCCTTTTTTCCAAGCCCCTTTTCCAAAGTTAACATTGACTTAGCGCTTAATCTCTTATCATTACAGAGTCTATAAATGCTGAACAAACAAACATAGATTTTCATATAATATTGAATTCCCCATTCCTTAAAATATCACTATATATACCCATATTGACTTTTTAAATTTTTCTATCCGCCATCTTTGATTTCCCATCCACCATCTTGAATCACGAAATAGATGTTGTATTTGGATTCCCCATCCCTTTAAACATCGGAGACGATACCCATATTGATTTTTTTTTAATTTCCCATTCGCCATCTTTGATCACGAAATAGATGGTGGTTTTGAATTCCCCATTCCTTAAAATATCATAGACGATACCCATATCGACTTAAAAAAAAAACCCGTCCGCCGTCTTTGGTCACGAAATAGATGTTGTATTTGGTTTCTCCATCCCTTAAATCATCAGAGACGATACCCATATTGATTTTTTTAATTTTTCCCATCCGCTACCTTCGATTTCCCATCCACCATCTTGAATCACGAAACAGATATTGTACTTGGATTCCCCATCCCTTTTAACATCGCAGACGATACTAATATTGACTTTTTAAAAATTTTCCCATCCGCCATCTTTGTTTTACCATCCGCCGTCTTGGATCACTAAATAAATTTCATATTATTAATCAGCGTCCCAAAAATCTCGAAAACGATACCCATATAGATTGTATCGTATTCGTTTAGCCTTTTTTTGCCTTTGACCCAACCCTCCCCCTTCTCGTTTGACCATTTTATTATTTTTGTCTGGCCTCTAAAAGTTGTGGAATAATTTTATATAACCTATAGCCTTTCAGAATAATTGGGCTATCATAGGCAATAACAATTTTTAAAATCCGACTGCTAGTTCCTGAGATTAGCCAACATTATCTTTTAGCCTTTTTAGCCTTCTGCCCGGCCCCAAAGGATCAAAGCGTTATGTTACATAGCCTATAGCCTTCCGGAATAAATGGGCTATCGTATACAAAAGGTGAAATTTGGCATGTATGTTCCTTGAGGTGTATAGAAGCGCACTATGAGAGGATTTTTGGAAATTCTTCCCCTAAGGGGGTAAAACAGGTTGTAAGAGTCTGTATGAAACTTTTGGTTCCTTCAATGGATTAACTTCAAACTTTGTATATTGGTTGCTCAAATGGAGTTACTGAACACTAAGAAAGTCTTTTTGAAAATTCTTATCCCAAGTGGATAAAAAGGGGAGTCAGAATTTTTATGAAACCCTTTTAATACTTCAAGGGATTAACTTCATTCTTTGTTTATTGGATACGCAAATGCCATTAGCGAACACAAAGTCATTTATTTTGAAAATTCTTCACTTAAGAGGATAGAACAATGAGTCAGACTTTGTGTTAAACCTTTTATTTTTCAATCGAATCACTCTTATCTGTATATATAAAATCCTTGCGTTACTGACTGACTGACAAACACGCTACAGCCGAAACTACTGAGCGCAAGTAGGTGAAATTTGACATGTATGTTCCTTGAGGAATGTAGGGAAGATTGTTTCAAATCATTTTATCAAAGTGAAATTTACGCGTGTGAAGCAGCGGGCAAAAGCTAGTGTACCTATATTTACGCTTCGCTGTTTCTAACATCACAATACCTGTGATGTTCACAGATATTTTGAAGTTTTCGGATACCTACTGAATATACGCAAGTCGAGTCAGACTTTACGTTCGATCCTAAAATGCTCCGAGTGCGCACAATCTGCCTAGTACATGTTGCCAAACTGATAAACTAATTCCACGACGCGGGACTCAGTACACGCGATAATTTTGAGCAAAGGACACCCTCAGGCCCCAAACCCTCTTAAAAAAAATACCTCGCCCGCTCGCGGGGAGCAGTATTATATAAACAATAACAAGAGACAATTACGTCGAATTATAACTAAACAGAAGATTGGCGGTACGCAGCGCCACCCGCGGCGATACTTCACAAACAGAATTATTAATTACCTTTCATATCTCGATAAACTTCCACAAAATGTAATCGATATAATGCGCCCAAGCGGAAAAGGATCAAAAGTTTCACTATTATATAAATACGTAGCAGTTATATTTATGTTATTAAAAGGGGTTGATATGGTTGTTATTATATTACTGCCGTTAACCGGCATGTGAGTACTTCCTATAAGAAATTGTAATATTACTTTAATTAACATAGTATTCGAGTCGCCTCATAACCAACGTTCAAGATGTTACATTCCAACAGTCTGGTCTACAACGATTTTACCTTAAAATTGGGAAATCAGTGTACCGAACGCCGCCCGAATCAAAGTAAAATGGGAGTTGGTCAAGGTCATACTTAGCTCATGTTATGCTCTATACTCCTCCTGAGTGAAATTCAAGACCTTGTTTTAGCTGCTTTGATCGATGAAACGAGACGAGAGTTATAAATGTGTCTGGAGCACCCGGCTCTTAATATATTTTGTAAAAATTTTATTACTTGTGAGACGACTCCGTCAACGCTTAGCAGATTCAGAACATAGCCATTTTCACAAGATTGAAAATGGGTGTGGTCTGCGGGGTGGAGGGTGCGGTCGGCGGGAAGTGCGACGTCAACGAGGAGCTAAAAGTTACAAGAGAGCCCCCGCCAACGCTACGTTTGTTTCTTTTTAAACAAGCGAGTGCGGAGTAGGCCGCGCGACCGGCGCGATGCGATGCGATACCACGCATCTAAACGACACCTGACAGACTACATCCATATCTACATAATTATGTGTCTATAATCACATAGACTGGCATTAATTTATTACCAATATTACGTGAAGTACGTAAATAGATTTAATTTTATCAACTCCCACAATGATATCGGCTTACGGGTTTAAAAATAAAGAGCATTAACTAAAATTAATCGCACCTAACGAATGAAAAGCCGTCGACTATTAATTTAATATGCGGTTATCTGACTACAGTCAAGGTTTTGTCTCCGTATATTCGTAAAGCCGACTGCACCGCAAAACTTAACCTGCTTATCAAATCAGTCTCTTAATACTTAATTGATAAATACAACGGACCTCTTTAGAGATAACAAGGTCGGGCTTGTGACGGTTTTGAACGCTTACCCCTGAGAAGGCGCGCCCTAAAAAGTTATACGAGCAGGCGCGCGTAAGCAAAACTCTCACGCTACTCCAAATGACGTTTTCTTTGAGATCAATTATATTTTTAATATAAATTTGCATGTTTTAATAAATTAAAAGTCTTAATTTATTTATATAAAGTGTTTTATTAATAGTTAATAACAAAAAAAGCAGTTCTATGTGCAAACTAAATAAATAGTGCACTTTTGCCTTAATATTAGGCTAACTTTACATAAAAAATATATAAAAA
The DNA here is from genome assembly GCA_944739405.2 of Euclidia mi. Lineage (NCBI taxonomy): Eukaryota > Metazoa > Arthropoda > Insecta > Lepidoptera > Erebidae > Euclidia > Euclidia mi. The sequence continues at coordinate 17,667,632 of OX123197.2, forward strand.
ACAAAATACCAATAGAAATGGAATGATTTTATCTTACAAGATATCTTGAGTTATGAGTCTTTCTATAATACATATGGCACATAAAAGTAACATGCTCAGGGCACACTGATATACTGCACAAAATACATGCTTTTTATGAACGCATTTTGCTAATGTAGCATATAGGAAATGTGGGATTTTGCGAACGTGGCATTTTGCGAATGTGGCATTGTATGCGTAATCCTACTGGTATCTACTAGTGATACAACAATTGGTTTGCCTAGCATATTCTCATGCATATTTTGATTTTCTATGCTATTTCTTAGGTGTTCGCTCTGATAACACCGTGCAAGTTTTATATTTTAAGCCACTATATCTTTTTCCCTGCACATGTTACAGAGTTACGCCCATACAAAAAGAAAATACTCTTATTGAGATCTTTCATCTTAATATATAAAAGCCTTGCGTTATTGACTGACTGACAGACACGCTACAGTCGAAACTATTGGGCGCAGGAAGCTGAAATTTGGCATGTATGTTCCTTGGGGACCGTAGGGGTGCACTAAGAAGGGATTTCCCGAAACTCCCACGGCATCCGGCAGAAACAGTTATTGAGCTGGCGTAGCTGCGGACACCCTCTAGACTGATATAGGTCTCAAGATGTTACAACACATAGGGCAAAATCACCCATTCTCCTTTGAGACGCTTGCCGATCACTCATTATAGACCTTGTTTACTGTAAGAAACAAATAAAACATGTATATAATATATCCACTAAGTTAATCAATAACTGTGCACAATAACTACGAAAAAACAATCAAAACAATTTTGTTATTAAGAAAAAATACTTACACGAACGGGCGCGCGATCAGATGCACCTCACACTGAGCAGCACGGGATTTGCTTCAGGTGAGAGGGGTGAAATTCTAAGAAGGTACTGTGAAGTGTAGTGACACAGTACAGCTAAAGTTGAAATTTACAGCAAAGAATTTATGTGTGAGCAAGATGCTCATAGCGCGCCTTCTCACGGGTTAAGTATTTAGACAAACTCTAATTAGTTGTACAAATAAGACAGTAAACGGCGAGCGTCGTTATACAAAAACATAGAGATGAACTATTCATTTTGCTTCTTCCTGCGTTAGTATTCCATTGAGTCGAGCGGCACGTTCTCTCACAAAAAAAGGTCTTGACTCTCCTTTGAAGTGTATCCCGGGAGCCGGGCGTCGGAGCTGGGAACCTTGAGCGATGAGCGTCAGGCCCGCGCGTCGAGTGCTCACCACGTTTAATTCGAGCGCACAATGCCGTCGCTTGCAAACAGTTTAGTCGCAGAACACTTTGAATTTGCTTACTACTACACGACCTTCTTATGTATACTGTGTTTTGCGTGTGTGCAATAAAGCTGAAAATTTAGCTCAAAAATATGGCAATGTATTTCAGTGAGGTGTAATTAGGGAAATTATTTGACTGCCTCGTTGGTCTCACGGCATAAATGTGCGCGTGGGATTGGGAGGTCTCGGGTTCGATTCCCGGGTCGGGCAAAGTGTTATTGGGTTTTTCCGTTAGGAAATTCTCAGTAGCAGCACGGAGTCTGGTAATGTGCCCGGTACGGCAATAGGCTCGCCCCCTATTACGTGGGACTATAATAAATCTGGCGAAAAGTGGGTGTAGCAATATATCTCTGCCTACCTCTTCGGGGATATAGGCGTGAGACTATGTATGTATGTATTTTGCTAACTACATTTTAAATTGTTGCGTTGTTAATTACATCTGGAATTTTTTTAAATTTACTGTGGGCTGAGTTTATTTTGCTGGAGAAAACAAAGAGATGTTTTGTTATTAAACGTCAGATTATGGTTGTATTGCGTATAACTATTATACGTAGTTACATAATGTTTCGGAAACACTACATTTTGCACATTCTGACGTGTGTAGCCGGGAGCGCACACTTTGCATCGATTCTACATGTATTCACATGCTTTGTGATCAACCCAGTTTTGAATTCACTCTCTGTTACATTAAATTTAATCAAAGAATTTCCTTGCCAAATTTATTTCATCTATTCTTTCAGATCGTTTCGCCGAACACCCAAACCAAGTTATTATGCCTTTATTTAATTCTTCATTACGGGAAATTGTCTTACAGAAAATCCAATAAGTAACATTTAAGACTACCCCAAAGATTCGACTTGGAAGCTCATTATCGATAATTGTAATCTCTAACGCATTTAAGCCCTCTGTTTTTCCCGGAATATCATATTTCAAGTCATCAATTTAAAGGATTATTTAAGAATACTCTTGTAACATAAACCGTAACGCGATGAATGGTGCAGTATAAAAGCATGAAACGAGATTTTTCTAAGTGAATGACTCATAAATGAGTCAAAATTTGTTGTACAAAACAAGTACATGTTATATTGAGGCGGATAAGCAGACACATTTGTGCAACAAAAAGTGACGTTAGCGTTAATTGTGGCGCGTAATGGCGCTCCCACTCTCGTACTAATATTGTACCAGCTCACGTACTTACTGAGCCATCTTATTATCAAATAATTGACTATGTATTTCTGTATAATAGATATATTCGTAATAATTATAAAAAGTTACTGACCCATAGTTATTTTGTTACGTATAAAGCATATTTGTATCTGTCAAAATAGAGAGCTAATAAAACTTTTTAAAATTTAAATAGCTACCTTACCACAACGTTGCCAACTGAAAGTGTGCCCAGAAAACTGGCCGCATTGATGCGTTCAATGGCATTGACAATTAAAGAGGCAATAAAACGTCAGCATTAACCGTTATCTTTGGTAGATCTTTATAAAGAAGAGCACTTCCCACTACCCCAATGTTTCGAATAGAAACGATCCAAAGACGAGCAATCTCCAACGAGCTTCAAAATAAATTGATTAACCATGCGATATGAGCCTCCCACAGCAGCAATAATAAAGCGACAATATAACCACACAAATACCAGTAAACAACATGCCACAAACATCAAACACTAAGAAAATGGCGTTAATGTAACGATGAATATTCACTACCACATTAGCATTACACAGAGAACATTAAATACGACGACGCGCGCAGACAAATACAATCACTCCGTTTGCAATTAATCTTAATGTATAAAATCCTTGCGTTACTTACTGACTGACAGACACGCTACAGCCGAAACTATTGGGCGCAGGAAGCTGAAATTTGGCATGTATGTTCCTTGGGGACCGTAGGGGTGCACTAAGAAGGGATTACCCGAAATTCCCACGGGATCGGCCAAAACGGGTAAATTTAAAAAAATTGCTGGCGTAGCTGCTGGCGTCCTCTAGTATTTAAATAAAGGTGGTGCATAATACACGATAAACAACGTACAGACGCATGGAACGCTTATTTCTGTTTCCTTTTAATTAACGATACTAAATAAGCTCGGTATGTAATGAAATCATGATTAATACACGAACGCAGCATTTTGATTTACTGTACTGCGGGGAACAGCCTAAACTAACGTGGATTTATTTATTGTGCGCTAAGTGAGGCGCGCGGCGTCGCCTCTACTCTGTACGTCGATTATATTGTATTAGGTGAAATGACGATATACGCAAAGTGGCTGACGGGGGCTGGACATGAAGAGTGGATGAGTGAGCTCAATGGCGGGCCAGTCGAACAGCCTGTACACAGCACTGGGCTTCAAGTTGTTAGTGATAAGATATATTCCTATTTTACAACCATTTGTATGTAATCCCACCTATAAACAGCTACTTCATGAAGAGCTAGCTACAGATGTATGAAAATAATGACTTTTGAAAAAGTACTTCGTAATGTAATTTTAGAAAGTTATTGATGTTCGTTTTATCTAATATACCATTAATATTTTCAATAATTTGGCAAAATATTTATCAGATTATTTACATTATACAAAAGTTATCTGAATAATGTTAATAAATAAGGATACTTGAAAATAACAAATTCTTTGATCCATGTTTGAGGAAAAAAATACTTTTTGCAATTTTTTCGTGTAACGAATTAAGCCAACAGTACCATATTTTTTGGAGTATATAAGAGTTTACTCATAAGAATTATTAAAAAAAAAAACAAATTATGTAGGTTGTTATGTTGCTGTCAACACGCAATGTCTCTGATTCTGGAATTTTTATATCATTAATACATATGTAGATTTTATTAATGGGCACTAGTCGAGCTTTAGCAACAACTAGTGCTACAGATTGTTCATTTCCTTCCCGAATTCGTGCATAGATAACCGCCGCGTAAGCTTTTGTTGATGCGTCACAATAACCGTGCAGCTCTATGACGTTATTCGGCTGATATCCTATCCAGCGCTCACACTGTTTAAGGAATTCCATATCAGCTTTTTTCTCTTTTTCTTCGTCCCAGTTCATTTTATTTAACCAAAGCTGCTGAAATATGATTTTTAGTTTAGTTGTCGGGCAAGTCGGTTGCGGCAGACCTCGGCGGACATTCTTCGACCAAATTGGAGACATCCTAAGAAACGGAAAGGTCCGAAGTACCCGCAACCGGCGAGCATGTATGGAAAGAATAATGAGTGTAGAGAAAGCGCGTGAGGTTTGTAAGGATAGGAGCAAGTGGCGTTCTGTTGTCTCTGCCTACCCCGACTGGAAAAAGGCGTGAGTATATGTATGTTTGTATGTAGTTTATTTGTAAGGGGTGATAACCACCTAAGCGGGTCAAAGATCTTTGAGATTTCAGATAAAAGCAGCCGTTTAGTCATTTTCACGTTCGAATTTGCTAACGAAAAGCTAAAAGTAAACTTGTCATTGTCGGCGTTCCAACGTAAGCCTAATGTTTTGGAGGTGCTTTCAGACTTAAAATTAAATATGATTTCACCGTTGCTGCTCTGGTGTTCAATACCTTTAAGGAGATCTGGATGATTTGTGGACCACTTCCTTAAGGTAAAACTTCCAGATTTCAATAATGCTGTCAAATCGTTAATGAGCTGCTTCCCCTTTTCGATGAGATGGCAACCATGGACCAGGTCATCCATGTAAAAAGATTCTTCTAAGATCTTGGACGCCTCTGGATATAAAGCACGGCTATCAGAGGCCAAACGCCTCAAAGTCATTAGCGCTAGAAACGGTGCTGATTTATTTCCGTAAGTAACGGTGGTGAGCTTGTAAGCTTGCAATGGTTGCTCCGGTACATGTCTCCAGGCTCGTAAATTTTCTTTCCAAGTAGTCTAAAAATTCCTGTAGCACTGGTAACTCTCGAGAATTTTTCAGAGAATCGATGTAATCTCCGTAGGTTTCGCTATCGAGCTTCTGTGATAATAGATGCACCAGGATTGGATCCCAGGTGTTAATATCCACTCCTAGATTACGAATAGCATGTATGCTTTCTAAAGTTACGTCATGTAATTTCTTGATATGACCTAAGGATTGCTGCTGCGTGTTAGGTAAACCTAACAACGTATTCATAATCGGTGAGAAAATTAGCTTTTTATTATTATACCGGTGGTTCAATATTTCTCTGCAGGTATTATAGTTTTCGGAGCTTATGGGAAGATGCTGGATAAGACGTTCAGCTTCACCACGTACCTTTCCCTTCAAAAACTGCATTTTTTGAGCTTGAGATAAGGTAGGGTTATTATGAATACTCTCGGTAAACAGGTCTTTGAACGATGTCCAATTTTGATAGCTTCCTGAAAATACTGGGATACCCATTTTTGGTGTAGAGTGCTCCCGATGTGAAACACTCCAAAGCTTTTTATTAATCATTTTCTTTAGAAGCATATATGATTTCTCGTGTTGGGTATAGAGGGCTTCGTACTCATCGTCCTCTTGACCTATCTCGCTGTCTAGTTCCCAGTGGAGGGAATCGATTTGAGACCAACGGGATTACAACGTTTTCAAAGTGTCTTCCATCTCCCATTTTTCAGACATGGAATCTAGATCGATAAAGCTAGCTGTTCTTTTAAAAGCTTTGAAATTTGCTGTTTGCTTACGTATCATCTCGTCTAGCTTGCTGGCAGAGCCCTTCGACTCCATTGCTCGATAACCGCTTGATTTGCTTGGCTGCTCTCTTCCCGAAGTGCCTGCTTTTTCTAATTCTGGTTGCTGATGCTCCATTTGCTTTGCTTGAGTACTCCTAAAGGTGCTTAAAGGCAATTGCTCACTCGATAATTGCAAACGCTGTTCGTGAATAAAAGATTTGGCTGCTGTATAGACTTTACTAACCGACTCATGCTCACAATTGATAAAATATACATGCTCTTTCACCCCATGCTGACAGTTAGCCAAATGATTATTTTGATAATCCGACCAATACTTCTCTAATAACTCTAACTTACGCTTAAAATAATCTGCCGATTTTCTATCAGCGCTGTCTTTCTTAATATTGATAGGAATTTTCCTAATCAACTCGCTCAGTTCTAGTTGTTGATCGTAGAGATGCTCCATTCCGCGGCTAGTAAGATTACTGAGAAGAAAAAAGGAAAGATCTTACTTGTACAAGCCGCAACCGCTGACGATTTGCTGTGCAACGCCTTTTTCACAGACGTCTCGCTGCTGAAGATACCGAGTGCTGCTGCTGATGATACTGCTGGCCTCGTGCTTGAGGCGCTAATACTCCTTTGCTGACGTCCCAGAGGTCGAGATGATCAACAAAGTTGCTAATAGTTGTCCAGAAACGCCACCCTTTGCTGCTAGGGATGTAGTTCCTAAACGCTTTGCTAAGGTACCGCGATCACGAAACGATGTTCACAGTACACGTGTCGCTATAACCCTATAGGTTCGCTGATATTGAAACGAGGACACTCACAAGTTCACAAACCACGTTGCTCCTTATGGATTAACGAATTAGAAACTCGCGAGGTACCGCTAGATAGCTCGAAAGGACCATGTAAGGGGTTGTAGGTTTGCTTATGAGACTCGGTAGTAAGATAAAAATAACTAATATATTATATAGACCAAACTATGGAATAGTATAAAGGAGCGAGAGAGCACGCGCGATGACCGCTAATTGAGTCCAATGCTAATTGAGTACTAATTAATGATTATTACAAAACTGTAGACTAAGGTAAAAATGCTGTGTTAGGTGTTTGAATATTGTAGTGTATGGTTTCACCGTACAAAAATTTTGAAATCGTTTTCGTGAAAATTAGATAATTGTAAGACTTAAATTAAGAGCACCCAAAATCTTTATGAATAAGTATAGAAATACATAAACTTTTAATTTATGAGGGATACATTAAGTTGTAGAGAATTTGCAATAAAAATAAATAAACAATGTATTCGATATCAGTGCTTCTTTTATTACCAGCTTAACTAGCAATAACAAGCCTTCCACAAGTAAATAGAAAAAATAGTTCAGAATATATTCTTTATCTTTCATCAATTAGAATGTATGATACATTATTCTTGTTCTCTTATCACGAATGTCTGGGGAGGCTAAGAGATTAACTAAGCCTTGAGGGTAATTTATCATTTTGTATTCAGCATTTCTTTATGTTCACTCAGTACAGACAAAGCTTACATAATTATTCTAGCTATAAATTACAGATTTAAGGCCAATCAAATATATAAATGTTTATTAAGAGCATCTTTGAAAGTGTAAAGAATTGATACTGTATAAATCCTGGTGAAAATGACTTCGGCCGTTTAAGCCCCAGCTATTTCTAGACCATGGAATGTTACCATATCAAAGACATGATACATATAGCTAGGACGTGACATGCTGGCTGAAATATCTTTGCAAAGTCAAAAACCGCTCAAGCTACAAACATGAAATGTCTGTGGATTTGTTTTGTGGCGTGGGCACTCACAAATGAAAGATTTTTTTAATATTCCTCCCTTAGGGAGGTAAAACTAGGGTATTAAGTGTGTGTAAAATCGATTGACAAACTCTATGATAAAGGCAAAAATCAGCTAATCAGTAGTAGTACTGTTATAAACGCAATAGTTAGGATGTAGGTATGGATTCTTGTGACTCTTTGACACAAAAACAACTGTACGGGTTTTGATGAAACTTTGCAGTAATACAGCCTCTTATCAGAATAGTTTGCCTTCTGTCGCGATAGCTGACAGTAATTCAGGCGGTCCTGCAAGCAGAAGTAATACTTTATTAAAGGCTGCAATCCAAAATTCTTTAGCGGCAAGTACGTGATTAAATTTTCAATGCGTAGAATTCACGTAAACGTAAATAAGAGCAATAGTGGATGCAGTATCAATATACATAGTAATAACATCGAGACTCAATTGGTTCAATCCCGCTGAACTGCGTCACTAGCGAGCGGAAGCGAACTGATTTAGAAGGCGATCCTGTGAATTATACGCTTTACATATTGTACAGGGATCAGAATACTGATTATGGCGATAGACTCGGTTATACAGAGTATAGTTTTCGATATTATTCGTACACGAATGCTGAGCTTACCGGTTTGTTTTGAATTCCGGTGCAAATATACAGTGATATTTAGGCTACTTTCAGATGACACAAATTAGACGCTGATGACGGACAAACACACCGAATAGAAATACAGCCAATAAAATATATCGTTCAAACAATCGACAATGTTCTGAAATGAACTGATATATCATCACAAAGCCTAGTACTGAAGCTAGAAACGTGTTTGGGTAATAGGTCCATATTATGACGTAGATACTCACTAAGAACGTAGTTATTTAATATTCTACCCCTGTGAGGGTAAAATAAAGGTTGTGGGTTTGTTTAAAACCCATTTATTTTTAAGCTAGCAGTAAAAACGTGGGTAAATTTTTAAATCTATAATAGCAGTAATACCAGTTCTATTACTGACATAATAGTTTCTTTTTTGACTGCCTCTGTGGTCCTGCGGTAGTGTTAGCAACTGCGGTTCATGAGGTCTCAAGTTCGATTCCTGGGTCGAACAAAAATTGATATTGGGTTTTTCTGTTAGGAATTATCCAATACAAGTTCGGAGTCAGGAACTTGGCGGTGTTACACCCCCGTGCCTCGGAAAGCACGTTACGACGTTTAGACTTGTGCACTATAATATGTCCCGCGCAGATGGCAAGTCTCATATATAGACAAGCCGCCGTGGCCAGGAGGACAGATTATTATAGATTTTAAAATTTGTGAGGATGAATCTACGGATATAAATATGTTTGTTAAGCCTTCACGCAAAAACAACGGAACGGATTTTGATGAACCTTTCCCTGACTAACCTGCAGTCTGTCGCCCTGCCCATTATTGCCTAACAATGGAGCTAACGAGCTAAGTCTAACGAACACTCGACTCATCATTGAGACGTTCCTTATTCTGTCACAAGCTTTGAATACTCTCGAAACATGTTAGTTTGTCAACGTATTTTTTTTATAGTAATAGGCGGCAAACGAGCAGACGGATCGCCTGGATGGTAATCAATTACCGCCGCCCATAGACACAAGCAACACCACAGGAGTCACAAGTGCGTTGCCGCCCCTTGAGTTGGGAAAAGGGATAGGATCAGGAGTGGGATGAGGGAGAAGGAATAGTTGATAGGGCCTCCGGCACTCTCGTATCGTATAACGTACAGCGTTAATTTTTTAATATTTTTTTATAGACTCACCCCTGTATCCCCGAAGGGGTAGGCAGAGGTGTAATATTACACCCACATTTCGCCACGAATTTTTAGGTCCCACGTAATAGGGGGTGAGCCTATTGCCGTACCAGGCACATTACCAGACTCCGTGCTGCTACTGAGAATTTCCTAACGGAAAAACCCAATAACACTTTGCCCGACCCGGGAATCGAACCCGATACCTCCCAATCCCACGCGCACATTTATGCTGCGAGACCAACGAGGCAGCAATTGCGTTAATTTATTTAATATAAGACGACTGTGTCTGAAGTAGAAGTGTAAAAGACTACAATCACTAGGTAGTGATTGTAGTCTATTGAAGTAGACGTGTAAAAGGTAACAATCACTAGCTAAATACTTGCCTAGATGTGCCTAATGTACATTATACATCAAATTCCCATATGGGCTATTCTACTGCAAGGTTTCATCACAATGCGTTAAGTATATTTTGCGAGAAAGAGTCAATAATACTGCAGACATTCATCCATTTTCACAAACTTCGTAGTATCACAATAGAAGGAGGGTTACATTTCACACCTAACAAACACATCGCACGTTTAGAATTATAGAGACCTAATCCAAAATTTTGTGTATTTGAGTAAGCATCATAATATGGCTTTTGATGGCCGTCTTCATCGACTTATTATTTAAACAGAGACCTATTGAGGCGTGAAAGGGACAAAAATGTACTTGAGTCTCTTTTACTCCGTCCTCTTCCCCCGCCTGCGCTCGGTCAAAGAGAGACAGAAGCAGTAATGCGCCGCAGGTTGCTGCGTGTTCGGTAACGTGGAGACCTAATCCAAATTAGGCCTATACAATATCGAAAAATATGGTAAGTACATTTTGCAATTTTATATAAAGTAAAGACCAATTTTGGGTTGAGTCTACCTGTTACAAAATGGTTTATGTTTAACTGTGACTTATTGATTATTCAGACACTCTTTTAGTGAAAATAATTATAACCTAAAGACGCAATCGTGAATTTGTCCATGTTGTTATAAAATTAAGGTTTATGGTAGAAACTTACTCATGATTGTGTCGGTAATGTTTTAAAAACCATTATATTTAAACTGACTAATTTAAACATACGTCTGTCTAGAGTTAAATATATTTTATTTTATAAATATTATTAGGGTAAGTTTAAATACCAAATTACATTATATTCTTTCTTAATTGTATTTAATTAGTACACAAAATATTCATTAAACAAGTGATACGTAGACTTATACTATTTTTATTTGTCTAAAAGTAAACTTAGTTTTGTAAATAAAATATTTTTTTCAGACAAATCCTGACTGTGAAAATAAATCATTAACACGCAGTCCCTCAATAATAGAAAATTCTCCTGATCAACGTGTCTCGGATTATAATTCAAAGATGATTCAAAGATGTCCTACAGATAACACCAACGAAGTAAGTTCTTGTTTTATGTAGGTACAGTATATAAATTTACAAAACTTTAATATTTAAGTTACTTTCATTTCAGGCACAAACTATAGAAGAAACTGACAATTTGTATCACGGATTAGAACCATCAAATCAAATGGACCAATCGAAAAATTCCCAATCGTCATCAAGTTCAAGTAGTTCTTCTTCGACAAGATCTTCATCAACATCGTATTTCAGTTCCAGCAGCTCCTCTTCTAAAAGTAAGGTAAATGCCCATTCTATTATTGATGGGCCTTCAACATCTAATTTAAAAGTTGCAAGCAGAACGCAAGGCACATATTTTCAATCTCCTATAAATTCAGAAGAAAGTGATGTCGATTTGAGCGACTCAGATCCAACGTATACTGCAGAAAGATCACGGTCAAATCTCAGAAAGACTCGTTCATTATCAGCTCAAGCAACAGTTCTTCACTATCATCCAACAGTATTGCCATTACTCCAGCATCTAGTGATACTAGCCCGAAACCTAGCCGAAAATCCAGAAAACTTATGCGTGATCCATTGAGATGGAAGCAAAATGTAGCAAAGATGTTACGAAATTCTGGAAAAGCTTACATTTCATGTGCATGTGCGACTAAAAAAGAAGTACCTGCCCGATGTGTTAAAGATGCTTGTAAATGTAGGCTTAAATGTTCCGAAAACATAAATGAGTCCGAAAGAAGAATATTGTTTGATACATATTGGGCTTTTATATTATTGAATTACAGCGATCTTATATCATGGATGGATGGAAGTAATGCCAAAGTATAAATATACGAATGCTGCTAAACCCAGATTAACAAACAATGCTTTCTATTTCACAGTCAATAACTACAAAATTCGTGTATGTAAGACCTTCTTTATTAACACTCTTGGTATATGTGACCGTCAAATCAGAACAGTTAAAAAGAAAACTGATCCACAAGGCCTCGTGGGTAATGACATTAGAAGTAAACACCCATCAAGGAAACCTACAGATCCATTGCTCATTGAGAGCATAAAAGAACACATAAATTCGATTCCGCGAATCCCGTCACATTATTTGGGGGCCACGACTTCCAGAGAATATATTAGCGTTGAGAAGACTATAACGGACCTCTGGAAAGATTTCAATGCGAGTCAAAAAAAGAAGGAAAACTCACTTCTGCTTATTGGCTGTATTATGATGTTTTTACTGAACAGTTTAATATAAGCTTTTTTGAACCAAAGAAAGATAGGTGTGACTTGTGCTTGGATTATGAACTTGCCAACGCGGTTCGAAAAATTGAAATTAAAAATAAATATGACGATCACCTGAAAGAAAAGGATCTGTGTCGACAAGAAAAACGTTTAGATCGTCAGAATATTAGTGACACGTTTTTTTGCGCTGTATATGATTTACAGGCAGTTTTGCAGTGTCCTACTGGAGAAACATCTTCGTTCTTTTACAAATCTAAACTGAATTGCCTGAATTTTACAATAGTGGAAATGTTAAAGAAAACGGAGACTGATAAAAGACGTAAAAAAATTAAGAGTATTCAAATGAAATAGGTGCGTATGGAAATGTGTATAGCTATTTCTGGGACGAAGTTCAAGGGAAAAGAGGTATATCATATCTTATACTTTTGAAATATTTTAGCATCAGTTAATAAAAACGTACTAAAAATCCTTGAGTCATAAATAAAAGCCAATCTATCTATCAAAGTCCAGCAAGCAAGGCTCTTCCTTTTACCGTAACACCCAACAACTTCCCGCGCCCTTTTTACGCAGTACATATCTGTCAAATACCAAACGCCAACAAAATTATGAAGTCATTTAACAAATTTAGCGGAAAATCTTAATATTTTGGAACAGGCGAGGTTTACCAGTGACGTATATATTACAAGTGAATGGCAGGCAGTGTAGCCCTACACTAATAAACAAAAATTACACGATCGGCCACTTATTGACTCAGCACCTGTGCTTTAATCTCACTCGCAATATTAACACACTGATTCAACTTTGTTTGTTGCTTTTTTTTTTGCTTGTAAATATATATCCTAGGTTACTTCGTTAACTAATCTATTATGTAAAATCCTTGCGTTACTGACTGACTGACAGATAGGCTACTGTTACAGCCAAAAATATTGAGCGCAAGAAGCTGAAATTTGGCATGTATGTTCCTTGGGGATCGTAGGGGTGCGCAAGGGATTTCCCGAAATACCCATGCGATCGGACAAAAACCAGTAAGTTAAAAAATATTGTAGGAGTAGCCGTAGGCATCCTCTAGAACACCATATTATAACTAGTATCGATATCATATCTTTTAACACAAGCATGTACAACATATTATCCTTTTAAAATTAGACTTCTAAAACGATATGTTGTACTTAATAAATTTCTCTACGTATGATTCACATGATTAATTAAAATACCGAATTGAATTGTCGACACTGTTATGACTGTATACTAAATAATGTACGATACACATTTTCAGCCTTTACCAACTGTATGTTATTGAATTGTTATGATGATATTAAATGATACAAGGAGATATACTAACGAATGTCTTTATTACACCTAAAGTTCTTATGCTAAGTACTAAATGATATAATGATAATGAGTTCACGCGACGCGCGCGGTTGATGACCGGTAGTGAAATGATTTTATTTAAATGTATTGCAATATGAATGCGAAATGACGGAAATAAAAATGCTGACATGATAATAATGTAATTCCGCACCATACACCTACAATTCTGTTGAATTTCTCTCATGTTTTGTTTTATTTGTAGTATAAAATTAAGCAGTGTTCATTTTTGTGAAATTATTATAATGGTTTTCACTTCGCCTTTCCATTTATGTTACTTGTTAGCTGTAAGTTATTCAAAATGTTAAAATAAATAATTCAATGATCAATAAGAAACAGAGTTATTGATTGAAATTTTAGCTTTCAAATTATTAAATTCAATTTCAATCGACAGCTAGTTATCTCAAAGACACTAAACGCAACCTGGCAAATAAAAATAAATCCTTTTGATGTTTAAATAGAGTTAATTGTAGTTGTCTTCTAGAACTTTATTAAGTAAATAAAGTATAAGCTTATAGTAACCACAAGTTTAACGGTATCAATTTGTTACAGTTGTAGAACAAAGTCCCGAAATAATATTACTTTTACGTATTTTCTTGTTCCTCTGTGTAAAAGAATAACTAATAAATAGAAATAAAAGAAACATTGTGATGTGCTGCATACAAGAAACCTACAGCAAAAATCTTATAAAGTAAACATCTGCAATCCGTTTCATCTCTATCTAGAAAGTTCTATAAACGATAAAGGAGAATTAAGTAAGAGAACAAGTTGTTTCGAATAAATGATCAGAGCCACGGTAATCAGAGCTGTCACATTTTGATTGAGTCAGTGTCGTCGGACGTAGATTGGAACGATTTATCATCGCGACTAACTCGCGGACTAACTCACAGCTCTTTCGATACAGGCACGCTTAGGGCTCCAATTCACATACATACATACATAGACTCACGCCTGTTTCCCCGAAGGGGTAGGCAGAGGCATATTAAACGCCCACTTTTCGCCAGGGCTCCAATTCATTTACCGAATAATTCATTGGCTAGTCGGGATCTCTGTATCAGTCTTATCCGCGAGTAATATGCAGTTAGAGCTATCTTCCTGGCTAGTTATCTTGTTGATTTATGTATATTATTTATTTACTACTGTATAATAAGTACCCACAGCCCAATTCCTTGATGCTCAGTTAAGTGAAGCTAATACAATAACAAATAAACAAACTGACTTCGCATTTACGATATTAATTAAAATAGTCAGGAATGTTATTTCTCCGAGCGTAATTCATTGAAAAATTGGAGCAAATAAATGTAAAGGTATTTCACTTTCAATTTCCAATAATTACGCGGTGTAACTAGATGTAAACAAAGGTGCAAATGCTTCAAGTTGATGTTCTGTTGTGAGGTTTTATAATAAAACATATGGAACAGTTCAATTTATAACCCATGCTTTCCTTGCTTTATTTTAAATTTCGTTGAATTTACTATTAAAACTGGAGCACACAACTAAGGAACTTCTTTAATCCGAACTGTTAAGCATGTTCTGCTCCATTAAGTTTTGTTTTAATGTCAATAGCAACTCTAATGTCTCTCACAGTGACAATGCAGTAAAGTTGGCAGCCCGAAAGTTTGTACGTACAAGTTTCACGATTGCAACTGATTAATTTGACAAATAGTTACTCTGATAATAGTAGCGATGTCAGGGGTCATAAATCGTGTCGCTAATAGGGTAATATGTAATAGACTTATTGTAGTTTATGCTTACCTTCAAATATACCAAATTTTAAAATATTTGGCATATGAGGTGTGTTTTTAAACGTTTTTTTTAATTAATATTTGAACGAAATTTAGCTTCTCTTTCAAGGTTATTTTACTGCACGGGTGACATAGTATACTTGTATCACATGATTTATTCTTAGTGGGAGAGATATATTATGGAATAAAATGAAGGAACCGGCACAGAATAACTTATTATGAAATGTCTTTTGAACCACGAAATTAGGGTTAGCTCGCGTGACAATAAGCTTGACGGCGCTTGAAACGCTGTCGGCAGTATCGAACATCAAAACCTCCATGATCAAAACCTCCATGATTAAAACCTTCATGATGAAATTGAGTGACGTTTGGCGCTCACTCAGGCGGAGTGTCGTGTCTGTGGTAGCGGGGCAGCGATCTCGGTTCAACACTTTTGGAACAAGAAGCGGTCAGCGCACCACGCCTGCGACAAATTGCCATATATCGTGCTGATCCAGGCGCATAATCGTTATTTAAGTGTTAATTCAGTACTAGATAAGTGTAAGACGGTTGATTACTGTAAGTCTTTTATTTTTCGTTGTGATTTGTGAAGAAAATATAATTTGTGTAAAATTTACCTTGGTTTATGTTTCCCGCCCACTAGCACGCCCACAGATTAATATATGGAGAGAAATAATACTGATGAAGGCCCTCTTTTTAAGCTTTATCCTTTGTTATTGTTCTACTTTTGACTTATCTAAATGTTCTTGTTGTGTTCCTCGTCATTATAAACGAATATATTGTTGATGAGATAGAGGATAAGTTAGTATTTTACGATACATAACATAATTTCACGCATTTTATCCCGAAGGGGTAGGCAGAGGTGTATTACACACCCACAGTATTTTATTATTATAAAAACGTAGCAAGGTCGTCGGTAAAATCCATATAACATTGTCCGGTTACAAACTACGGCTACTGGCACTGGGAGGGACCGAGTGATGTATTGTTAGTATGTCAAAGTTTATAGTGCTGTAATGTGAGCGTTTGTTCAAGCTTATAGAAAATGATCCATGGAAGAATGACCTGTAACGGAGCATAGGCTAAGTTTGTCGTTGTAAGAGCGTAAGCTAAGTGTGTTCTCAGTATATACCCGGTATCATAGAATAGTATGACGAGTAGTCTTAGGACGGTTAAGTAAATCTCTTATGAAATGCGAATATAAGCATATGTCACAGTAAAATTGTGACGTTGTTAAATGAAAATCGTTGTTTTAGATACAAACGAAAATTTGTTTATTTCAGTAAAAGAATCTAAACATCTTTTAGCAAGGTAATTAAATGGAAATTATTGATTCTAAAACAATTAGACTAGTTACAAGGATAGAAACAGGGTCGCGTGATTCGGCGTAAATCTTCGGGAATGCGTTTCCGGCGTTGCTCAGGGAAGCAGAGAAGTACTTAGCTTGGTCGCCGCACAGCCGATGAAAGGGCCGGGCGCTTTTTTTTTTTTTTTTTGTGTGTGTGGACTAGTTGTTGGCCGCTGCTGGCCTTGACAACTTTACGCGGACTATGGGTGAGCGCAGAAGGCTTCCAACCCGTTAGCGCCACGATATTTATAGCAGCCAGACGTGCGCGGGGGCCGGGCGGAATACCAGCCAAGTGATGCGACGACGTCACAATATGTTTCATTGATCAATTCAACAATTTAACTCATCTGTTCCAACATTTTTACTAAAGATCTTCTTAGCCACTATCAAAAACTGCTAGTTAAATGATATACTGTCTTTGAACCATTGTCTTACTATGGTTTAAACTGCCAGCTTGCCAGTCAGTGCGCCTTCCATTGTATGTAACGTGAGTTTAATCCTCACACTACACCAAACATTGTGTTTATATAAATTGTGGCCAAACCTGTTTATTAGTAGGTGTTTTGTATCAGCTTATGAAATAAGTAATTATATTATACGTATATATTAGATATAGTAAAGATGACAAATTAGTATATAAAACTAATAATTAATTAAACTTGCCAATATATTTACAATGTACAAATATTATACACTATTAGCGCGATTACAAATATAAGCGCCTGATATACCTAATAAAGTACAGAACTTGACTTATAGTAGGTGTCTTCAAAATTCAACGTGACAAAATTTCTTCTGTATCATAATAATGATATGCAATAGGGAGCATGAAATAGTTCGTATTTTCTATCGTCCCCGTCAATTCCAATAGGTGGTTGGTTCGTGTCCGTATACGCAGCAGGACCCTACGTTTAATTCGATTGAAAGTTAACTTTTTACGTGCGTGGTATTTAGTACTTTTCGAATTGTATAAGTAAAAAAATAGTACCTTCATTGCTATAGCGAAATCTTGAATTATTACCCAGCAGGACCCTCCGCTGTTTGAAGGTTTTCAGACCAATAGTATATGTCACCGTTTAGCGATGTATTAGTACCTTTAAAATAACTTGGTTTCATTTTAATATAATCATTAGTTTATGAGGAAAGCGCCTGCAAAACTTTTATCATGCCAGCAGGACCCTTTTTTGTTTTGACGCTTTCGGCCCCGACAGACATATTTCTTATTAGCATTTTAATAGTTATTTTCAAATACCCTAACGTGTAATTCAATATTTTGTATTATAGCAGAAAAATTGTTTTAAAACTTTAAGTATTTTTTCAGCGACTTAACGTTTAGTTTGGCCGATGTATGAGCTTTCATTACTTTGAGCATGGTGGCGTTAATCAAAGAGATTTTTATTAATTTCAACAGGTCTTTTTAGATGTACTTACTTATATATTTTATTTTTATGAACACAGTTTAATAAAAATCCGTTTTGATATGATTATTATTTATTTTGCATCTACCCTCAATTTTAATAATATTTAAGAGACATAAAAATAATAGTATCATTGAAATGGTATCTATAATCTTAAGGTCATCGTGAAAAAAGTTTTAAATCAAATTGCCTGTTAAACTACAAAGTACTTGATTTAAACGTAAGGTTATTTAAAAAGTACTATTAAAATGCTAATAAGAAATATGACTGTCGGGGCCGAAAGCGTTAAAACAAAAAAGGGTCCTGCTGGCATAATAAAAGTTTTGCAGGAGCTTTCCTCATAAACTAATGATTATATTAAAATGAAACCTAGGTATTTTAAAGGTACTAACATCGTTAAACGGTGACATATACTATTGGTCTGAAAACCTTCAAACAGCGGAGGGTCCTGCTGGGTAATAATTCAAGATTTCGCTGTAGCAATGAAGGTACTATTTTTTTACTTATACAATTCGAAAAGTACTAAATACCACGCACGTAAAAAGTTAACTTTCAATCGAATTAAACGTAGGGTCCTGCTGCGTATAAGGACACAGTTGGTTCTGTTTATGTCGCAGAGAAACTCATGGCCAGCGTCGTGGAGCCGTGAACATCTATGATTAATGACCACCGTCCTTGATAACGAAATTACTCACAAGATTTCCACTAGTCATCCCAAGGAGATCTAATATCCATTAAAAACTTAAACATATATATGCTTTATCTGTGTATGTCCAGCGACGGTTCGTTTTTTCGATATTTATTCGCCTTTTTATCGGTTAGTTTAATTTTATGAGTTATTTGTGACCATGGACTCTGTAACGCATCTGAAAAGTGATGTACCTAATAAGGAATAATGTACGTCCAGATCTATCGGTGAAATCAAAAAGGTTTACTTATTTTAATCCCGTTAACTAAGATATAAACAATCGTCTTACATTGATCATGGTTGCGGATGAACTGTAAGCTCAGCGCCGTCTTTGTGAAGTGCACTAATTTTTTATTTAGGTTTTAACGTTTTCTTTTTTATTGCCTTCACATTATGTACTATCAAAATATTGCAACAATGCATTATTCTGGTCATATAAAGCTGATTTGATGAAAGAAACTCTATAATAAATTATTAGAAACCTATGAACTTCGGACTTATTTCAATAATAAACTAAACCAGTTCTCAAAAAAAAATTTTACATAAGATTGTTTTACTATATGCACTGTCTTGTATGTGTGCGTTTGTTTGATAAAGTACAAAACGCAACCAAACTCAGTGTTGTCGTTAAGAACTTCTTAACAGAAAGTCTGGGACTTCATGAGCGCACAGAAGTGTAAACGCAAACTTACGCCAAAGACTAACGAGACTAGTCTTCGGTAACTTCCGACGAAGTTAAGTGGTTACTTGCGTGTCAATACGTAGGACTAACTTGTATTATGCACACTGGGATTGACATAGATACGAACGTTTTTAAATATACTTTGTACTTATGTTAGTACGAAAAAGGACGTAGTAATTATGTCGGGCAACAGTTGCTATTGGGATCGTAAACTAATTAATAATATTACATATAATTTGTTAGTATAATAGTAAAAGACCTTTGATCCTGGACCTAATAGCTGCCCGTAGAAAAGCATACATCGGTAGTAGGCACAATACAATGATTACTATTGAAGATGATCTCAGGTTGGGCATTAATTGTTTTCTCATTTTGGGTAGTACATACCATTTAGAAGAATTTGACGTAAAGAAAATGATTTTACAATTTCGCTTCTGTTCAGAATATTATTATATTAGGTATCGCGTATTAGCTTCCAAAAGAATATCTACTTTTGACCCTGTAATCCTAACTATGCATTAAGACCCTTCAATAAAAATCGTTTAATAGATGTGCACTAACACTACAATAGGCAAAATGAGGACCGAAACGTTCCCTTCCCTGAATAAAAAAGTCATCTAATCTGTTGGCAATTTACTAGCATTGACATCGATATTATTATAACATTTCTAGTATAATGCCGCCCTTATTTGGGCGTCAGCACCAACGCAGCGACACCTCGGCGTCAACGCGGCATCGACACTACGTCGACGCTCACACGCCTAAGCAATTCACCAGACAGACTTATTAAAAAATACCTACTAATGCCGATAATTTTGCATTATATTGTGACAGTTTACAATGTAGAATAATGATTACTTGATGGTAATTATTATTAATTATTATTTTTTTGTTAATATCCATAAATTAATTAAATAAAAAAAATCACTGCTTAAATTACTTAAATGAAAAAAAATCTTTCGGGACCAAAGTCACGACCTCTGCCTTTTATTATCATTCAAAATTAGAAAGAAGATTGCATAATACTAGCTCAAATACGAAACGAGTTTAAAATATTATATAATATTATTAATATACTTGATCAAGAAAGATATCAGCAAGTAAAGTAAAAGGCGCAGGTTCTACCCTTCTCTCGTAAAACACTCACAATAAGGGTTTCCATAATGAAACAAAATAATGACCGCCCTTGGCTTATTACGGCATTTATATCAGAACGCCATCATATTTCGGCAGGAAAATGCGCAGAAAAATGAAATGATTTTGTAGGTTAATTAACTTTTCGGTTATTTGACAGAACGATATTTCTCAGATCAAAATTGTGTATAGCTTGTTATTTCTAAATAAGGAAGTAAATTAAATCAAATATAAAGTAAAAATAAATGATGAAATTGGACTTCCCAGAATCGAGCACACCAACGCTTTTCTACGAAATAACACCTAATTGGTACAATAATTTTGAAATATTAATTGAACAAAATTCTTTGCCGATAAAATCTCGAAACCAATAAAATCTGTTACGCCTAATTCTCGGATATACATTTAATTTTGTTAATTATATTTATTTGACAACAAAATTAATATTTCCTTGATTTCTATATAAAAAGCGGTTGAAAACGTCGCAATTCGAATATGAACACGTAATTATGTAATTATAATAATAAGGAACAATTTTATATTTTCACAACTCCTATTGTAAAACAACTCAACTTATTGCATGTAAGGATTATATTGCTTTGATCATCATCATCCTCTTAGCGTTATCCCAGTTGCAGCCCGAGATCCGCGTACTAGGCTAACCGGATTTGACTGAATTTAGCTTTCCCACAACGCGACTGTCTGTCTTACTTCCGCAACCCTAAGGGATAGCGATATTCCATGGTTTAGACCAGTATCAGTAAGTTTATTTGAAGGTACTGACTCCCAGAAACGACAGTCAAAGATCTTCATGACAGACGAGACGAGGCACGGGGCAAGCGATAATTAATCACAAGGATATAGCTGCCAAATAATTGAATTGATAGTGTAGCGGAATATTACTGTAAAATGTTTCTTATTTCTATTAATGTAAGCAACAATGTACTTAAATCTTGACTAATATATCCGCAACACCATGCGAATTTACATATCGAGCGGTATAAGAAAGAACCGTTAATGAGGATGAGAGAATTTGGCCTCCATTTTGTAAGAAACGAAAAGAAATGGTTTCTGGTTTCATGAAAAGTTTATTTCTTGTGCGAAATTGATGACATTCATAGGAAAAAATTACATCACTCAAGTAGAATTCAGGCATTTTGAATTATTGCTCGCCGAACATCTACTACCTACTAATTGAAGATGTCTTCGAAAACTCTCCAGAGCAGGAGCGACTGCCTGCGTTCGCGATCCGTTATAGACATATATACATAAATGGAGATCTGGGCGGCAAGTTTAAATCACTTAAGCAGGCAATCTTTCAGCCTGGAAGTTGGTGTGAGAAAATCTCCATCGTTGCTCGACCTGTGTATTCAAACCGACGGTGCCATCGACGCCCTCAACACAATAAGGGCCAACCATTTCTTCATTGCAAATGCCGCACCAAACATTTCCCAGTTGTAGTTATGCGAGTGTAAAACTTAGACGATAATAAAATTGTTTTACTGTTTTATTCATCTACGGATAGAACCACTTTATCTTCTCCATAAGTCTATTACTAGGTACATAATTTAATTTGACGATGGGTAAAATATGGCAAGGACGGTAACTTACTTTCAAAGAAACGCAATAGGCAAAAGTTCGTATGAAGAAAAATGCTCTGATTGTCAAACTAATTCCATCTGTTTAACAAACCTTTTTTTTCCACACGGAAACTCTAAATGGGGAATTATTTTAAGGCAGTTATAAAACGGCTGCCGTCGTAAGAGATAAATAAAGACGCGTCTTGATGGCGGCGGCGGTTCTGCCCACCGCCTTTACGTCATTCGCCAGATTTACGCACATAAACAAGATTAAAACGCGTGTTCACCCACTGCCGTGCCCGGCCGACTAACACCTGGTTTTCCTCCACCTAATGATAAAATATTTTCCATTTTACTATACCACTACGCTCACGATACCACCTCGTAAACTTGAAGTTACGAGCTCCGCAGAGAATGCTCAAATTATTCATATTTATGACGGGAATATTTTCGGATGGGTTTTTCCAGACTATCTATCATCCATTCAATCATTCTAGTCTTCTAATACATAAATTTATTATTCATACGTGATCAGAATTTATCTATTCGACATTGAAATTATTAAATCGATTTATCAGTAAATATTCGCATATGATTCGCACTTGATGTTACCTAAACTATCAGTCAATGCTCATCGCCTACGCTGCCGTAATATATAGAACATCGAGTGTTTATATTGTCCTATAACTGTATAAATAAAACGAAGCATTATTTTATTATGATTTTATTTCAAATGTGAATATTATATTACATTATATATTTACATAATAGAAGTAGTATTTTGGTAAATTTAATAATATAAGGTTATATACCATTTGTACAATGGTATATGAATAGGTATATATTTTATGAAATTTTTGAATCTTTGATTTTGGTTCGATATCATCCTGAATCTTAGTTATTAATTCTCTCGTGCTTGAATATATATCATCAAATAATATTGTTTTTACGACGTGCTGAACGCACACAGCCACACATCAGCTTCATAGTTACATATCCGGTCCTCAGTTTTTGGGAAGTTGTCTATGTCGTAAATTTCAATCTTGATTATTTTTATCCCTCGCGTGACCGGTTTCTTTATGTATTGAAAAAACGTTTGCTCTGTTTTCGATCTCTTGCGAGCAAGACCGAGGGTTCTTTGTCCAGGTATTTGTTGAACTGCTGGTTGATCCACAGGAATAAAATTGAATAATTCTTCCGTGTCCTGAAAAATAAGTGTATTCTTTATAAAATCCTTTCCAATATGTACAAAAGGTGGTAAATGGAGTTATATAGAAATAAATTAAAAAATAATTCGGTTAGGAATCGAATTGCTTGCACTTCTTATAACTCAAAATCTATTCTCTATAGCTCATTTACATAACTAACACTCATTCTATCTGTATTTTATGTGTAAAATTAAAATATTCTTCTTTATATATAAAAGATAGTGATGCTGATAAATTATAAAAAGTGTTTGTACTAAGTATACTCTACTTTTCAGTTATTGAATATCTAATTCAATAACTGAAATTCAACCATGTTCGACAAACGTGTGAATCTTGATTTATTCGATTATTATTCGGGATTGCTAATCTAGTGCCTGGATATCGCTGCCTTGAATATTAAGGGAAAAATAAAAGATAATTACATTTAAAATAAATAGAACATTACTCACCGACATTTGTTACGTTGTTTGCTCTCACTCGCTGTTAGATTTTCAAATTAGCTACGAAATTATCCTAATTAACACGTGCCAATGTAATTCACATTAATACATGTCAATGTAATTCTATATTCAAGACGATACGACGACATACCACCTCGGACTGCATTCCTAATATTAAAGACAATACTTACTTACCGAAACCGGCATGGCGTCCGATGTCAAACCTGCGAATACCGCGAGCCGGCTACCGTTCGAGCCATTCTCATCGTACAAAGGAGGCACATCTTAAATCACCAATTAACTTAGTGTACGGTCGGGTACAATGTATAGTCCTCTTAAAATACTGTTTTGTATCTATGCATCTTTAGACTCCCCCGGTAGTCCAGCGTCAGCGTTATGTTATATGTACACGACTGCTCAAAAAAGGAATGTAATGTTTTAGGGTTTATGTATAAAAGTATGTAGATATGTGAGTTTCGATAGGTATTTTATGTTATGCATCTTAAGATAGAAGCTTCAACAACTCCTCCTTTATGCATGTATGTTTGTATGTAACATGATGTTAACAGTTATCATCCCATGTATTTATTTATTCTTTTCCTAGAAATATCTAACAAAACGCTTAGGTAGTAGTGAGAAAAATTATGGATATAGGTATGCATCGGTATATGTATGCTTACAAAAAACTTAAACTTTTACACTAGCCTCCGCCCACAAACAACATCACCCGAGTGAAATAAATATTAGGTTTTCATCAGTAATTATTGGTTTACAAAGAATGATTACATTAGTGCATAGGTAAGTTAAATACACTGACACTATATTATGTTGCATGTAGTATGCATAACTTGACGTTTATGAGTGTCAAAGTAAATTATTCTATATAAGAAAATATTTAAGGTATAAATGCTCAAGGTGTAATCGGTCTTAGGCTATGGTGATGATGATGATGATTTAAGACATCAATGCTTATCCCATAGACAATTATAGAAACGGGTCATGTCTCTTACTACCCATTATATGAAGTATAATTTCCTTTGACTCTCATTAAAGTCAGGTTACCCTTGCTATGTGAAAAATAGTATAGATGTACAAACACTACATGTTACATAGATGTAATTAAACTGTATCCTGTTTTATGAAAAAAGTTTCATTCAAATCGGTCCATTTCTTTTTGCGTGATGCCGAATAAATAAACTAATATTTTATTTTACAATAATAAACTGAAAGAGGATACAAATCCAGGTGCAAATGATAGTATGTGATTGATTATCTATATTACGTGGAACATCTATATTACACTGTTATTGAATCTTATTTTATGTCTTGCACTGTATAGATAAAGTTGAAATTGCATAATTTCAAATGTGTTGCTAAGTATTTTTGCAACCTAAATTATTTTCATATTTTGCGATTGAGTTGACGAAGCGTTTTATCCGTATACTCCGTATTTCTTATATGGGATTATATGGTGTAGATTCGCCACTATTTAAGAGGGAACCCGGTGAACCTGAATCACAACAAATCTTCAGCTGGAAGCAGTCACATCTGAACTTCAATCCATCTACACAAGAATAAACAACGAATAAATATCTACATCTACAATACGAATAACCAACTCATTTAAAATGTAGGTATCCACTTTTCAATATAATTGTTACTCAACATTTCTACTAGGTTTTTATTTAAAATACTTACTAAACTCTCTTACCTCAATTCTTATTTAAATATTCAGTTGCGTTCACCCTTTATTATCCATCACTTTGATTAATAATAAATTACATTAATAAAAATGATTGTTGATAATTTATCTTACTATTTCAATCATTCAAGTTTTACTTTCATTCGCTTATTTGACGACTCTATTAACTGTTTACTAATGTAAAAAGGTTGTAGTTTGTCTTTTCTAATTTATTTAATTTTGATTTTTCTAGGTCCAAGCACACCGCTGAACAACTTTTCCCTTCCGAGGACGAGTCGTCCGACGAGGTGCAGGTCATCAAGCTGTGGGTCGCAGCCGTCCACAAGCAAAAAGAACAAGCCCACTATTCATCCCATCACACCTGTCACTAAGTCAACAGCTGGTGACTTGTTCGGTGACGACAGCGACGACGAGGAGCTTCAAACGGCTGCTGAGAAGAAGTCTTCCCCGCTTTACGCATATGTTACGAGGAGGTTAGCCAACGGGTTTTCTCGCCAAATGGATGAAGATAAAAAAGGTGCGTTTTACATCGAACTAAAAATTTACAAGTGCGATGAAATAGAGCGAGTCCGCTCCGACTCTCTTAAAGTTATGCTCGTTTTACGGCATTTTGAATTGCTCTTAAAACATCTGCCTCCAAATTGGAGATGTCTTCTTCCATGTTAGCTTTAAAGGTTCGTGGTTTATTGTGATAAACGCGAGATCTTAAATACACCAGAGCTGGAAGTCTCGCTTCGTTATATATGGAGATCTCTCTCTTGAGGAATCGCCCTCGAAATTGGTGTCTCTAAGCCTTAATCGTTGCCCGAACGGTGCCATGCCCTCAAAAAATAAGGGCTATTCATTCCTTCATTGCAAATGCCACACCAACTAGTAATATGATTTTAACCCGGATTAGACTGAATATTAGCTTTTCCACAGAGCGACTGCCTCTCTGACCTCCGCAACCCAAAGGGATAAAGGTATATTCCATGGTTTAGACTAGTGTAAGTTTATTCATAGGTACAGTACAGACTCACTATAACGACTATCACAGATCTTCATGACAGCTGGGACCAACGCCATAACGTAATTGCCGCCGGCTCGGGGTAAGTGATAGTTTACAATTCAATACGCACATAGCTCCGAAAAGGCATTGCTGCGCGTCGTGGATTTGTCCCCGATACCCTCTGCATGGCAGTCTGTTGGTATCTCCACCAGGTTATAACTGCCTAGAAAAACTGACACGATAATAAATTGTTTTACTTTATTATCCTCCTGAAATAGTCACACTTCATCTTCTTCATTAATCAATTACTACATAATTTAATTTGACGATGGGGAAAATGTGGCAAGGATGGTAACTTATTTTCTAAGAAACGCAATAGGCAACAGCTCGTGCGAAGAAAAATGCTCTGATTCACAAACAAATTCCATCTGTTTAACGAACCGATTTATTTTTCCGCACAGAAACTCCAAATGGGGAATTATTTGAAGGCAGTTATAAAATAGCTGCCGTCGTAGATCGTAGATAAATAAAGGCGCGTCTTGATGGCGGCGGCGGTTCTGCCCACCGCCTTTACGCGCTGATTCGCCAGACTTACGCGCATCCACAACATTAAAACGCGTGTTCACGCACTTCCGCGCCCGGCCGACTAACACCCGGTTTTCCTCCACCTAATGATAAAATATTTTCCATTTTACTATAACACTACGCTCACGATACCACCTCGTAAACTTGAAGCTACGAGCTCCGCAGAGAATGCTCAAATTATTCATATTTACCGTTATGACGAGAATATTTTCGGGTGGATTTTCTCGAGGCGTATGTACACACACACGTGTGTTATGGTGGAGCTTATTGAGATCCATGTTGCAGCAATTTCAATTCATCACGTAGCTCGTAGGCGCGACGCGACTGTCGTTGCTCAACCGCTTTCACGTCAAGCTGCGCACATCAATATTGAGATGAGTTTTCTATACACTGTTGCAAGTACTTAAAATATAATATTGTGTTAAGGGCCAGTGACAGCGAGGGTTCAGTTACAGCTGACTACACCACAACTAAATATACTGCAGATAAACAATTGTGTGCCTACCGATATATACCCGTTGGTGGTAAGGGTTTTAAGAGCTTTAGGCACTTTTCTATCAGCAAATCTCTCGTGCTGACAGTAGGCACAAACAATATATTTTATGTGACTTATAGACTTATTTTACTTGGCGGATTGGAGTATTAAACTCAATACTCAATACGTTTATTATCTTTTTTTACATCAGATATGATACATGCTTTTTATGATTATGGAGAGTTTTATTATTCTTTAACTATAAACGGATATTGATAAGTCTTTGGATCTCGGAATTTGTCAAGCAGTTTATTAATCTCACCTGTCTCACTCTGTCAATTTAGTATTTAAGTTCGTTCGATTACTTTCGCGTTTTCTCAAAACGATGTCATTCTCCATATGAGTTATTTGCCGATATATATACCTATATTTATACTTTAAATAAGTAAGTTGACGGGATTAAGAACACTAGGAAATGTTTCTAATCTTTACAAATGTAGAAAATTTCCTTCATAACTCGTTACTTTTCACCATACATATACGTACATTTATGTCACTCTTTGTCACGAATTTAAGAGAACTCATGCTATTCTAAATGATTGTCACCGGACTGGTGGAATATTGACTTCGCAAAACAATTTTCATTTGATGTTATAAAGTAATAAGTGATTGCTTTTGATATCAAAACTTTCAAAATAAGAAATAGAAGAAAACATAAAATCTGTTATAATCGATTTTAAACTTTCGCGATTTGTATACATCATACAATTTTATTGAAACGGGTCTTATACGCGATATTTAATTAATTTAAGGTATAAATACCTATGTTTTACCGACGTTTCGGCCGTCTTACAACAGCCTTGGTCGCGGCAGGACTGATGTCATCTCAGCGTCGTCCTTGTGAAGCGCGGGTTTCGGCAGCTACCCTCACTTGTATTTTATTTTTATTTTTATCCGAACTGTCGGTACGTCGACACACAACACTTATGACGTCTCCACACTGATGAGCTGTGTTACTGCGGCGGGGTTTACATTTGTGTAAACCCCGCCGCAGTAAATATCGCGTATAAGACCCGTTTCAATAAAATTGTATGATAAAAAATCTGTTCTTTGAGTTGTGATAAAATACGTCACTACTTTTGAAATCTATTAAAATACTAATATATAAAGCTAAAGAGTTTGTTTCTTTACTTGAACGTGCTAATCTCAGGAACTATACTCGTATTATTTATATTTTTATTACTTATATTATTTGATGATAATGTTATCTGATGATGATGATGCATCCTTCCACTCTGCTAATGAGTCAATTGAATCGGGTTCGAATCATAGTTATAGTTTTTGCTCAGCGCCTAGGGGAATTCGTGCGTGATTAATTTAAATTACAACAGAACCGTCTATTAAATGTATGTCACATAAATGCTCAGAGTGTGCCAAGTCACTTTAGTGACTTACACGAAGCATTTACTAATGTAAATGTCCATGCCGTCCTGATTTCCGAGTCATGGCTCAAACCTCACATACTTTCTACAACATACCCTCTTCCCGGTTTCGTGCTTATTCGGAATGACCGACCCGATAAGAGGGGAGGGGGTGTTGCTATATATCTTCGCAGTGAGTTCTCCTATAAGATCATTGCTGCGTCTTCCCCTGGTTCCGCTCCTGCTGCTGAATTCTTATTTATTGAGGTTTGTGTTGTCCGTGTGGTGACGGATTAAGAATACGGAATGTCACCACCCCATATCATCCCACGGGTGTCGTAAAAGCCGACAGAGGGAGCATATCATGCAGAGAACATCACTGTAAGAGAAGGAAAACTTGATACAAACCCTATACCAACCCGTTTGGCCAGCGTGGTATAGTAGGCTAATTCCTCCTTTCAAAGGAGAGGCCTAGTCCAGCAGTGGACTGTTAAAGGCTGATGATGATGAGGTTTGTGTCAAGGGTGCGAAAGCCGTTCTTGGTGTTGTATACTGTCCGCCATCTGCTGATTACTTCTCCAGTATCGAATCGGTGCATTCAGTATCTATAGGGTCTGAATATGCACATCTCATCATAATGAGTGATTTTAATACCAATCTCCTAATCCCACATTCCTTTCGGTCCCGTAAACTTACCCACATAGTAGAATCTGCCAGTCTCCATATCTTAGCCCTTCTAGCCACACATCAGAACACCAATGGGGAAGATACCTGGTTGGATTTAATCCTCACTGCTGATCCTTCCCTTGTCTCTACCCATGGTCAATTTCCCGCTCCTGGTTTCTCCCATCACGACCTTATTTTCCTTTCGTATATCCTTAAGCCACCCAAACCTCAGCCTAAAGTATTGCACTTGTATAGTTTTGCCCGTGTTGACTGGAATAAATTGTTAGAAGACGCATCTAAGATTAACGGGCAACCTATGATTGCAGCCACCACGGTCGATGATAAGCTTCATGTCTTCAACAAAGCTGTCTTAGACCTTTACGACGCTCATGCTCCGGTCAAGCGAGTCAAACTGAAGCGCCCACCAGCGCCATGGATGACGGAAGGGATTCGGATGGCTATGAGGCGCAGGGACCGAGCTTTCCGAAAATATAAAAGAGATCGCTGTGACACCAACTGGGTCGTTTTCAAGGCTGCAAGGAATCGTTGCAACCAGATGATACGTAACACCAAACGCCGTCATATTCTCGAAAATATTTCATCTAGTTCTGCTGCAAATGTCTGGAAGTTTTTAGGAACTCTAGGCATTGGCAGGCAGCGACAGATTGACCTGCCAAAAGTCGTTGGTTTGGACGATATTAATCAACATTTCGCCACCATGCCTGCCTTGGATCGCCAAACCAGGGATCAGACGGTCAATTATGTCGCCAGTTTGCCACGGCCAAACATAAGTTCTTTTCAGTTTTCTCCAGTCGCTGAAGGTGAGGTCAGAAAGGTTATCCTATCCATAAAGTCTAAGGCAGTGGGTTGCGATAACATTAGTCGTCATATGATTGTCGCAGCCTTAGATGAACTCCTATCCCCCTCCGTCCACCCTCCTATCCCCGTCGTCTCGTCCTCCATCCCTCGTCCGTGTGGTGACGGATTAAGAATACGAAATGTCACCAACCCATATCATCCCATGGGTGTCGTAAGAGCCGACAGAGGGAGCATATTATGCAGAACACAACACTGTAAGAGAAGGAAAACTTGATACAAACCCTGTACCAACCCGTTTGGCCAGCGTGGTATAGTAGGCCAATTCCTCCTTTCAAAGGAGAGGCCTAGTCCAGAAGTGGACTATTAAAGGCTGATGTGAGAATGGCGTAAAGCCTATATTCGTCCTCTACCCAAGATTCCCAACCCCACTTTACCTAGTCATTTTCGCCCTATATCCATTCTACCTTTCCTATCCAAAGTGCTCGAGGCTTGTGTCCACCAGCAGCTGACCCGATTTGTACATATTAATGACCTGTTGAGTCCTTTTCAATCAGGATTCAGATCGGGACACAGCACAACCTCAGCCCTCCTTAAAGTGACTGGCGATATTAGAGCGGGAGTGGAGGACACCAAGGTGTTGGTCTTGGTAGATTTCTCGAACGCTTTTAATACCGTCAGTCACGATATCCTCCTCTCCATACTATCCCACCTTTCGATCGCACCTGAAGCTTTGGAATGGTTCTCATCCTATCTTCGTGGGCGTCAACAGTCTGTTCGGATTGATGAGTCGTTATCTCGTTGGTGTGATCTTGACTCTGGCGTCCAACAAGGCGGCATTCTTTCTCCACTTCTTTTTTCTCTATTTATTAATCTCTTAACTCACAATCTTCGGTGTTCATATCATCTGTATGCAGACGACCTGCAGCTGTATTCTCAGGCGAAGAAGGAAGGAAGAAATAAATATTACTATTTTTGTTAGCTAAATAAAAGTTTACCCTAACAAGTATTGTTGTTGTAGTAAATTTAAATATGTAAAGTAAATCTTTCAGATTTCAAAAAACCATAGAGAAATTGAAATAGCCTTTATATTTCAGCATTGCTTTGCGAAAATCGGGTTACAGTGAGTGCGTGAGTGACGTCACAAATAAAACAGTTTAAGATCTAGCTGAGACTTTTGACAAACAGTAGTGACGCCAGTCTCTCCTACAGTGTAACTAAATATCAAACGGAGACGGCGACACCAGCTGACGTCACTTGTCGCGTATTATGATCACATCTCAAACGTCCCTCAATAGCATTCACACAAAGTTGCTCTAGTAAATATGCAGACGCAAACTGTTCGTTTTGGTTTTTCATTTACTTTCAAAGTGATGTACTTACTTGTTTATATATCACATTACATAAGAATTTCGTAACCAGTAAATCCTGAATGGGACACGTATTTATCGCTGTTTACGAATGTATGCAACTATTGACAATTCTTTAAAACAATCCGTGTCCAAGTAAAAATTTTCGATAACTGAAAAACACCTGTGATGGCCTTTTTGCTTACAGGCACAATTTAAATTGGTCCAGTTTTACAACAACTTTTAAAACATTTCTAACTGAATTTATAGACCTTTGTATTATGCAAATTACATGAAAACGTTTTTCTTTTATTAAGAATTTTTACTTGAAGGTATATGAAAAGCAGTACAGCGTGTAGCATAAGTAAACTACAAAAACTACTACCATTGGAACAAATACATACCGAGTGCGACGACGATCGAATCGGCTAGTAGTTCAGTCTTAATGGTTTAATTTTAAAAGAACGGCTCTGAGCTAGTTATTAGAGTTATTAGCGTTCTTCTCATAAAAACTGCACCGCTTGCGAACCTGGCTGTAATTTAACCCCTCAAAGCATTTTGGCCACCATCGAGGCATCTCAGGACACCCGTAGAAGTATTTTGGCCACTTTCGAGGCTAGGCTTTCAAGCTAAGTACGGCGCGTAATATTTTCGTTGAAAGAATGGTGTTATTTCTATTTATTAAGTTAAGATTGTATATCAAAAGACGCGTAATTAAATAAGCTTTCGAATAATATTAATTATCACCAAATAATATACTTGAAGCCCACGCAAGAACAGTATTAAGCGCGCCCGGTACAATATTTTCCCGCCATTTTCGAGCGCGCTATTATATTTCTAACATATTCATATTTCTCAACGTTTTTTATTATTGGAGGTATATAAGTATTGTACACGGTTAGAAACGTAATTTAATTTACTTTTAGAGATAATAAATATAATGGAAAGAAACATTTTAATTTTAGACATAAAAAATATAAAATATAAATAATTGTTAATTGCCGCCAATTTTCGTATTTTATATTTTTTAACATATTTTTTGTTATATATCAGATTCAAACCTAGATAAGTTTCTTTTCAACTAGATTTCCCATTTAAAAAACTATATCTGATAAGATTCCGATAAGAATTATTCTTATCGGACTTTGCACAATTTTTTACTTTTTCCTGCAAAAATGACCGCCATACCCGCCAAAATTTTCAAAAGCCTATAACTCACGAATTATAGGAGTATTATATATCACATGATAGGTTTATTTATATACTCATAATAAAACAATAATTCATAGCATAAATGTAACTTTATCTTTATATTTTCATTCAATAAAAAATAAATGCCGTTGTTTCGGTAATTGAATGAATATAGCCTCTTGAATTAAATTATTACACAATATTTGTTATTTTTTTTGCTGTTATTTTATAACTAATTAGTTTATTCACAATTAAAACATAAAAATATCAAATATAATGTCACAGTCATATTATTTGTTTACAATGATGTTTTGAATCCATAATTACGCCCCGCGCGCAACATGCAAAGACAGTGAAATATACAAAAAATTCAAATGCTGACATTTAAATAATTTTCTAAGCAAACATTGCTTTAATTTTATATTTTTGTAAAGCTTATACCACCAGGTATACAAAATAATAAAAGTAAGTAATTTATAACCCATATTGTTATCATGACAAACAAAAATGGCGAGTAGGTCATCGATAGACGACATTGTTTACAATAGGATCAAGTTCGGCGGGTCGAATAAACTAAACATTCCGTCATTCAGTCACTATTCAAACATTACTACAAAGCTTATTTAATCTACTTTCATTGAAACATCATTTCAAATATCAGTACCCGAGTGACGAGTCGTAAGTTTAGGTTTAAGGTAGCACGGCAAGTGGCATTGCTTCGCGGGTGGTGAGATAACGACCGCGTGATGCTTTAGCGATAAATGTCAAATTAAAGCGGTACCTTGAGCGGTTAATAGTATAAGTTTTAATTGCTGTCGTTCTGTACAACTGACGATTATTTTTAACCGAATTAAAAAAGGAGGAAGTTCCATGTACATACGGCCACACAGCACGATTTTAACACTTATTTCGTTCGCCATAAAAACAATACTAAGGTCAAAGTATCTAACTTGATAAGTAACCGTGTTTACGACACACGCTTCTCAATTTTTTCGTATATTTTATTATTTGATAAGTATTCTGCTAACATGGTCCCATTGCTACTAAGTCAAGATCTCATGATGGAATCACAAGGAAATCGACGGAAAGTCTAGAAATCTTCGGGTCAAGCAGCAGACTCGACCCGAGGTACGCCTTGCCACCTCCTTGCCTTGGTTAAGGCAGGCTGATGTTCAGTGTTCCCGCTCAATGATATTACAACTAAAAAGGTGATATAATTGCTCCCGCTGATCAAGCCAGTCACTCGACGAGGGCAGTGAACATACAACTTTGGTTTTCAACACCCTTTCTAACTATTGACATATTACATCGTACTTGATATTACTCGCCGCCACCCCTGCGTAACCTAAAAACGATACACACATTCCATACTAAGTTTAAACAAATCTTGATAAACAAACAAAAATTATCTACATGATTTAAAAAATGCGGTTACTTACTTAATTGTATTGAATGGTACCTACACTGCTGAAGCATATTGTTTTACTTATATATGAATATGTGTATATGTTTATATATATTTGTATCTGTTGATATTATATATATTTATTGATATAATATTCACTTATAATACATTTTATTTAATAAGTTGTTAACTATTTGTTATCATACAAGTAGCTTTATATGTTATTAATTAATGTCATAAGTACGCCTTGTGTTTACCTATACTAGGCCCTGCGAGAATACCAGCGTTGTAGATTTCCATAAAACTATTGCTGACGCAGGTGCCTTATTTGTTATTAATTTTATCTTGTCTTTTTTGTAAATTATGTACGGAGAAACTAATAAAATAGTTTTCTTTCTTTCTTTCTTTCTTTCTTTCTTTACTTCATAAATAATAGTCGCATGTTTTTAGATGAGCGATTAATTATTCTATTTGGATAAATTAATTAGTTCACCAATTTAACTATCTCAAAATTTATTTATAATTGGATAATAAATATACATAAGTATGATATAGTATAGATATTAGATAAATATAACTAAACACATAATAAAATTAGATTAAGTTATGTTGATTTGGAATGCCTGGTTGGATATCCCTTTGTTCATCTCGTGACATCGCTTGACAAGCTCGCGTGACAAGCTAAACACACAACTTTGAGCTGTACTCCGTTTTGAGTGGTGTAGGGAATCCCGCTACTAAGGTTTTCTACCGGGATAGAACGCAAATTCGAAAATAATGTGAATTAATGTGTATACGCTCAAAACTTTCTATTGATAAGATTGAAACTTGCCCAAG
Source organism: Euclidia mi (assembly GCA_944739405.2). NCBI lineage: Eukaryota > Metazoa > Arthropoda > Insecta > Lepidoptera > Erebidae > Euclidia > Euclidia mi. The sequence continues at coordinate 17,702,828 of OX123197.2, forward strand.
TTCTAAGAACTCTATGAAAAATTTAAAGAAAGTGCTGTACGGCGGGACTTCCATTACAATAAAATATTCAGGATCACAACCTTACCAAACAAAATTATCTGACAAACATATGACAGTAACATGATTTCACCATTGCGAGTTAATAAATATTTTATTGTTAAAAAAGAACTGAAGATTACACACACGTGTTTCAGAACTATACAGTAGCTTATGCGTGAATTCGTAATGCGAAACCAACTAGAGCGCCTGGTTAAATGCCAAAGTGCATTATAAAATATTTTGACGCTCCGGCAATGGTTGAATTTTAACAGCCTCTAAAATAGTAAATGCGAGCCCTGCTAGCGCCTACATGTTTCTATACACTTACACATGTTATTCACTGTTGACATAAATTAACAATATTTAAGAAAATCGTTAATCGTGAAACACAACACTCTTTAACCATAAAATAATTGTGGCACTAAGGCGGATACAATGTCTTAGGCATTCTCTACCATTCAACCTACGGGACTGCAGAGATAATTTGATAGTAGATGCGTTATTAGAAACATTTTGACGTGACAACGTCTTATAAATTGGTTTGCCGGGTGACACTTCAAGAAACTGCGTTACGCTCCGCTCACGTTATGCGCTCACAATGAGAGCGAGTGAGAGGCACGCGTCCCGCCTAAGAGCGAGAGAGACAGACATAAAAAGTGAAAGGCACGCGTCTTTCATCCTTCTTCCTACTATACGAATGAACATTAAAATTATTTTACCACTCAAAGTCGTTGTCACGTAAAACTTTCGCCCGTATACCGACTTTACAGGCAACCAATTTTTTTTTTTATAAAAAGTGATATTTGAATAATGGCGGTTAGAATATCCAAGTATCCCTTTGGGTTGCGGCGGTCAGACTGACAGTCGCTCTATGGAAAAGCTAATATTCAGTCAAATCCAGCTCGACTAGTAAGCGGAACAGAGTTCCCTTGCAACTGGGATAACGCTAGGAGTATGATACAATTGCGGTTAAAATAGGAAATTGTGTGAAAGTACAAAGACTTTACATTTTACTTTCTTTCTTATTTTTTCTGCTACGCCTCACTGAACGACCTACCAGAACAACCTCCTTGTTTTTATCATATGGCCGCCAATGTGCAAGCGGTTCACACTGTACCGCGCCGCACCGCTTCTTACCATACCGCACCGCACCGCGCTAATTACCTGCCCACAAACAACACTGTCTATTATCAACTGTATCTAATATGTCTTAGCGCTCTATTACACGGCACAGAGCTCGCAAACATTACCTCTGACCCGCGGAAACAATGCGATGCTAAATTACCTCATTTATGGTGCACGCACACCTATCCGAGCCGAACGCGTCGAACGAATCGAAGTCAAGGAGGCCTCGCACATTAGCAAGAATCGACCGCGCCGAAAGAATCGACCGCGCCGAAAGAATCGACCGCGCCGAAAGAATCGAGCGCATCGAACAAATGGTTTCCATTTCCTTTACGCCTGTCGCACAGTTATTGCATGTGAATTGTGATGGATCTTGACGAGGTTTTTATTTATCAGTGCTTTATTAATGGAAGATGAAGAAACAATGCGGATATAGTACTCGTGCGTTGCTCTGTCATACCCAACTGATAGAATGCGAGCGCATCGGACGAATCGACCGCACTAACCGCGCCGAATCTGATGACGTCATTCGAATTTTTCGAGGATTTCTGACGTGCTTCCAGATTCGGACGATTCGACGCGGACAAGTGTGCGAGGTTTCATGAGATTTCATATAAAGAATTCTAAAATTCATTTCCTTCGACGCGTTCGACGCGTTCGGCTCGGATAGGTGTGCGTCCAGCATTAGTTTGCATCGGGAATACCCGATAATATTCAGTTGATTTATCATTATACCACTATGTAATAACCGGTAACTCCACTCAATTACTATAATAATGGCTATACCTAAATATGCTATTATAAGATGAGTATCTTTGGGATAAATTGGTAACACTTCTTTCATTCGGCAGATTGCAATTTTCTGATTCTGAGCTTCGGTTGCCGAAACGAGAAGGAATGGAAAAATGCTAACAACTTTAAGGTTAGCGTGCACTATGCGATTTTATAATATTTTTTTGCCTACCTCGGGACTCAATCTAGTTTCATCTCATTGTTAGTTCACCACACACGTTCGATTTTTTAGGAGTTCTCTTTTAGTGGAGTTTTGTTTTATTCACAAAATTAGATTCGTCACTAACATCATCGCATCACTGTCTCAAGTACTTTTAAGATTTGCTTGCTTACTTGAATCGACAAGGCGACCATTGCTGGTTGGCACTTGGCAGTCAATTATTGGTCTTCCCGCTATCGACACTGTCAAAATAAAAATGTATAATATACTTACGGCGTGTTTAAAAATTAGATAGCGAGGTATCTAATTTTCATAAAAAAAATCATATTCATGAGAAGTAATCGCGAGTAAAGTAGACTTTGGGGTGTTGAGGGTGTCGACGCTTAAGATCTATTTACATCTCGTTTGAAGAAGATACGAGAGAGAGAGAGAGAGAGAGAGATTCTTAAAGAAATTTAGATATATCGAATATCGAATATCTAAATTTCTTTAAGAATCTCTCTCTCTCTCACTTTCTCTCTCTCTCTCTCTCTCTCTCTCTCTCTCTCATCTTCTTATGACATATGCATATGCACATCTTCATATATACATCTTCTGTTATGACATATAAATAAATAGCATAAATTTCGATTTAAACTTTCGCAATTTGTATACATCATAAAATTTTATGGCTGTTGTAAGACGGCCGAAACGTCGGTAAAACAGAGGTATTAAATTTATACCTTAAATTAATTAAGTATATAATTATTTGGTACCTATGTATGTTCAGAATGTATTGCAGCTGTCATTTCGTTTTTTTTTTTATTTCTTAAAATGTGTTTGAGGCAATGTGCAATTTTTTTGTTGTAGTTTAATGTTTTAAGAATACAACAAATAATAAGCCAGAAGTTTTAGTCGGAGCTTTAACATTGGCAGGTTAGTCGGAGCTTTAACATTGGCAGGCGTTTTCTATATTGGTTTGCAAAATATTTTTGTGTCAGTGATAAATGTCAATGATAAATCCCCGACTTGCAAAAATTCACCTTGCCGCAAATACGTTTTTGGAAATTAAAAAATAGTTATTTGTGCAACAAGAGAGCAAAGTTGTTTTTTGTTTCGAGTGCTGATTTTGAGTCCCGAGCAAGCGAAGGTTTCTATGATTGATTCACGAGCGTAGCGAGTGAATCAAAGTTAGAATCCTGAGCGTGGTGAGGGACTCAACAGCACGAGATACAAAAAGCTTTGCTCTCGTGTAGCACACATAACTTTTCACCTCAGCAGTAAGAACACATATTACTTAGGAGACATAGAAATGAACAGGAATAGATTGAATTCTGCATAATCACTTGTTGATTTAACTCTTCTGGTGGTAAAGTACAGTCATCACCGCTAGTTTCACTCATCTTTTTAGATTATTTTATATATTAATATAATTTAACACGTTACGCTATACCTACTGTATCAGCATCAGCGAAGTTTTTATTCCCGCTACTTTTTTAAATCGCCTTTTAATACCGCGTCCCTGATGTTTATTTTTCAAATCTATCATTGTTGTAATTCCAAATAAAAATGTATTGGTTAAATACCAATTTTATACTATTAATTAGACTTATTTTTATTAAAATTCAATAATAAATTAAACATGTAAACAATAACATATAAAAAAAAGTAATTTCTTTATTACTATTATCTTTTATTTTTGCGTTGCTGTAGGTGTTTTCTTTGAGGTCGAATTCCAAAATCGAATTCGAAGGGGTTTGTTTTTTCACTCACTTTTTATATGCATGTGAAAGAGACAGAGCACAGTAAAATTCGAATGTTTCTAATTTGTGGCTGAACAATGTCAATTCGTGGCACTGAAGATTGAAAAATTAAAAAGCTACTTTGCCTCACGCTCGAATCAAAATCGCGTTTGGTTCACTGTTGTCTCGCAGCAAAAGCGGCATGTTAACGCTTGCACAGGTTACCAGTTGGATGGGTGACCGTGTGTGGAATTTTCATCTGAGCGCTACCGTGCTTCGGAGGGCACGTATAGCTGTCGGTCCCGGCTCTTGTCTATGGATAAGGGTCGTTAGGCCATGTCGGAGGCCTTTGGGCGGTCTGAAAACTCCGACACCAGAGTTGGCCACACACTCACACGAAAAACAAAATTATATATATAAATAAATACAATACAATATCTATTATAATTATAATACAGATTACGTATATAAACAAAATGAAATAATTTACTGAACTTTACACTTTTACACACATGTTGATAACAAAAATTTAGAAATACCTATCTGTCCAAACACTTCTTAAATTTACGTAAGGGATCACAGATGTCAATCTCCTTTATTTTTGATAAATTGTTATACTGCCTACAGAGCCTTGGTACCGAAGCATAATGACCAAGATTTATATGGGAAGTTGGTACCGTAACGGGTTCTGGTATTAAAACGCAGAAAAGGTTCTATGCGTTTATTTGCCGAGTATTGCCTCGCTTCCTATGCCGAGTATGACCGACCAACAACACGATACTGGCCTGAACACTATGGGCTGCAGTCTCCCACGCTGTTCCCTCCGGTAGTGTGTAGGCAGGCTGCTCGAAGGCTGCGCGTAGCGGTAGATCCTCGCAGGCCGTTGGTTCAGCTGGCAGACGCCGGCGGTGCGAGTACGATGAGCATTGCAGGCCAGACTCTTCGGCAGAGGTGACGCCGAAGGCGATGCAGGAAAGCGTAGCGGTCTAGGTAGACTAGCCCGGAGCCTTAAGGTGAACCTGGAACCTGAAGGAAAGCAGCATTAGGAGAGCCACAACCAATAGAGTCAGGCAGGTGGCGTCAGCCGGCCTCAGCTAGCAGGTAGAGAAATGGGCAGTACGCTAACGCAGTAAATGTAGTAACCTACCCACAGCTGGGACCAGGATACACGTCTGAAATAGTAGTAGTAGCACGTAGTTAGGCACGGTAACAATAATTAGCGGTGCCGGTCTCTCTGTCGGCCCCTATATATACTGGGCCCTCCATCAGAGTTTGTGTCGGTGCATAACCAAATATGGGCAAAACTCACGAGCGCGGACGATGGCCTTCTCTGATTGGCCGAGCGTATGGACGGTATTATGACGTACACTCTGTAGGTACCGGTCATACGCCACAATACCGCCCGCCTTAGGAGAGGATTTTACGTGGCTAACAAGGAAAATCCGACGATAGCTGCGTTAGTTCTATGAGTCCGCTACTGTCCAAGCTAAGACGGCATATAGAAAGAAAGAAGGGAAAGTCTTCTACGGTTTGTAGCAAATAGTTAGGCACCATAGTGTATAAGTTTTAGGCCCTTTATGTGCCAAAACCCAATAGAATTTCCAGACGCGTTCGACAACTCGTAAACGAGAGGCGACTTTTTATTAATCACTGTGCACTTCACGAATTTAGGGGCTAGTTTCTTACAAAAAGACTTATTGTCGCTCTGATAAAAAGTCCTTTTCCACACAGTGTCTCCCACATTAAACTCAGCTGGTTTACGGCGTTAATTATACGTTTGGGAATTCCTAGCATGAGCTTGAATTAGGAGTGCCTGAACTTTGTCAAATATGCCTGATAAGTGACCTATGTTTTCTGCGTAATCGTCCCTAGGTATGTATACTATATCATCAGCGTCCGTGTCGACATAGTGTGAGCCGCATGGAACTAATTCACGTCCATAGACTAAAAAACTAGGTGTATAGCCCGTGACTTCATTAACTGCAGTATTTAATGTAAACTGCACCTTAGGTAGGAGAGTGTCCCATAATCTCTGGTCATTTCCTACAAACGCCGCTAAGGTAGAACCAATGGTTTTATTATAGCGTTTGACCGTATTCACATGTGGGGAATATTTAGGAGTATAATGAAGATTAGGGATTTTGTACTTGCGCAACATAGCTTTTAAAGTAGCACTTACAAACTATTTACCATTGTCCAATATAATTGTAGATGGTATACCATGAACTAAAAATATTTTTTCTTGAAAAATATTAGTTATTATTTCAGCAGTTGCGCGCCTGATAGGAAAAAGTAGACAGTATCTACTAAAACAACTAGTTACAACAAAGATGTAGGCGTTTTGTTTTCTTGTGACGGGTAATGGCCCCACCAAATCTACACTAATGGTTTGGAAGGGTCGTGAACTCACTTTGGGTCGTCCCATGGTTCCCAATGGTGCATGTTTCTGATGTTTGTGCGCGATACATGCGTCACAAGAATTTATGAACTTTACCACGTCACGGCGCATTTTGGGCAAATAGTAACGCAGTGCTAAGCGCTTGTAAGTTTTAAATATACCGAAATGCCCCGAAGTGGGTTCGGCATGGTTCTCTAATATGGCATTATTTCGATCAGAAGAAGGTAGTACTTCTTTCCATTCGAACTCCTTACGTAGCATACACCTAGATTTTATCAAACGATACAATTTATTATTTTTAATAGAATAGTCTGGATAGTCATTAGGCGAGGATAAACAACCATTGTAGGTGGCTGAATACCATTGATCAGTGTTAACATAGGGTCATTCACGTTATTATTATTCGCGTTAATTATATTTACAGGTAGGGATCGTGATAACGCATCGGCTATAATATTATCTGCGCCGCGCCGATGCTTTATTTCGAAGTTAAAGGCTGACAGACGAACCGACCACCGAGCTAATCTACCAGTCGGGTTGCTCAAGTTTAGGTACCATTTCAGTGCAGAATGGTCAGTTTACACCACGAACTTTAACCCGTTATCTAAATAACAGCGCCAATATTCGAGGGCTGTTAGAACTGCTAATGTCTCCCGTTCTGTTATACTGTAGTTTTGTTCCTGTGCATTTAGTGACCTACTCATGTAAGCGATAGGTAGTTCCACGCCATCTATTTCTTGTGTAAGTAACCCACCGATGCCGCTCGCACTCGCATTTGTGTGAACTCGAAAAGGTTTCTCGTAATCGGGACACGATAATATTGGTGCGGAGCTTAACAATTGTTTTAGTTTACAAAACGAGTCATCAGCTTCCACCGACCACTGAAATGGTGCGGCTTTCTTACCGGTAGAGGTAAGTTTGTTCAAAGGACCGGCAATAGTACTAAAATTAGGTATAAATCGCCGATACCATGATGCAATGCCTAAGAACCTTTTGACTTCTTTTTTATTCTTAGGCGTAGCATATTGAAGAATGGCTTCCACCTTACATGGGTCTACTTGTAATCCTTTAGAGTTTACTACGTAGCCCAAGTACTTCAATTCATCAAGGAAGAATTTAGATTTTTCTAAGTTAATGGTAAGGTTGGCCGATTTTAATTTTTCGTATACTTTATTTAATAGTGACACATGAGTATTAAAAGATGGCGATATAAGCACGATTTCATCTAAAAAAACGAATACAGAGTTTTCGAACTCAGGACTGTTCGTAAACAAGACTGTGATCCACCAAATGCTGTTGTGTCGCAGGCGCATTCGTTAAACCAAACGGCATAGTCACAAATCTAAATGTTCCTCTAGTAGGCACATAGAACGCAGTCTTATCACGATCACATCCGCGAAGAGGCGTCTGCCAAAAGGACTTAGATAAGTCTATACTACTTAGATATCTAGCGTTCCTAAGGTTGTCTAAAATTTCGGATACGTAAGGTAGTTTGTACGCGTCTTTTTTAGTAATAGAATTAAGTTTCCGACTATCTAAACAAAACCTTAGTTTACCGTCCTTCTTAGGCGTTACTAAAATTGGTGACGACCACGGACTTTCGCATTTTTCTACCACTCCCAATGCAAGCATTTCGTCTAAATCGTCAATAATTATTTTTAATTTCGCCGGCGGTAACCTATAATATCTTTGGCGTATCGGCGCAGAATCGCCAGTGTCTATTGCATATTCTATTAAATGAGTTCGTCCTAACCCGGTTTTTTCAGTAGAAATCGACTCGTATTGCTTTATAATTAACTTAGCCGTTTTTTGTTGTGACTCACTCAACTCACTAAAAGATTGCAATACGTTCGTGTTACTTAGCTTATTTTCACTTAACACACTACAAGGCAATGTTTTAGACATGCACACGGATGCGATATGGTTAGGCAGTAATTTAAATAGTTTCCAGAAATCGATGCCTAAAATTAAATTACTCGTAACTTCTGGAATAATATAAGCTTTCAATAAGTGGGTTTGATTATTAAAAGTAGTGGGTAAGTTGATAAAACCGCGCGGCAACAAGATATTTTCATTCGCGGTCCGAATGGAATTAGTGTTGTGACACTGCTGTATTTCTAACCCGGTTTTAGTAATTACCTCCAGATGGGAGTTGTTACCTAAAATTGTAATGGCTGAACCGGAATCGAGCAATCCACAAATAGGTAAACTGTTCATCGTTACGTTAATATAGGGCCGTAGGTCATTTTTAGGTTTATTATCCAGGATCGAGGCGACGGAATAACTAGAGAAATACACTTTTAGAGTGTTTAGCCAATTTGTCCAATCATCTTTGTCAAAATTGGTTGAATAGGTTGTAGAACCTAATTTAGATTTTGACACGCCTCGACCCTGACCAACTAGTTTTTTGGTTTCGTCGATTTACAGTTCGGGCAGTTAGGGAATGTCACATCCCTACGGCCGCACTTGAAGCAAATTGCGAACCGATCGCGTTTGCATTCATTCAAACTGTGATCATTGATACGGCAGCGCGGGCAGTACTTGGACGTGACTAGAGCGACAGAGCTAGGTTTAGTTTAGGACTTAGGTTTGCTAGGTTCGTTGTTCTCAGTGTATTCGGGTTTTCCGGACGTACCCTCTATAGTAGCAACGGGATAATCATTGTTTACGCGCTCGGTTATTAGGTTTGTGACTGTAAGCTAGGTCTGGTGCCAACGTGTCATTACTATAATACGGTTCGCGGAATTGAGAGTTCAAACATTTCATCCGTTCGTAGTTTAAACATAACGTCTGCAGTGTTGCTATACTGTCTATTGAAGATATTGACGGAGCTAGCACTAGCGAGTAGCATGGACGTATGTTATGCAATAGGATGTCTAACTTCGTTCGGACAATCGCTTTGACGGTGACAGCCTAGCGAACAGCTAATTCATTATCGCGAGATAAATAATTATAGTTTCGGTAGCACCTTGAGTACGTCGGCGGATTTCATTTAATAACCGGTAGTCATAATCGTACGGTGTGAAATCGTCTATTAATTTAGTGGTGAGTTCTTCCCATGTAGTGAAATATTCTTTTAGGCCGCGGTACCAGTGAAGTGCGTTCCCGGTGAAAATTTCGGAGGCATATGATAAAATTTTAGTGGAAGGTAGATTACGCGCGGTTTGGAATTCGGTTACGCGTTGTAGGAACGCTCGGACGCATCCCGTACCGTCGTATTTTAGCTTAGACAGTTCGCTAACTCTCAAATGCTCGCAATGCAATACTGGGGCTAATCCTGCCTGCGTCGAGGTAGACGGCGCGGGTTGGACCTCTGCCACGGCATCAGCTGAGCGAACAGCTGATTGCTCAATGGCGGACAGCTCCGCCGAGAGCTTGTCGAACCGGCTGCACAATTCGGTAATTCGTTTTGAATACGCCGTAGGACGTTCCATCCTACGGAGTCTGTGGAATATGTAGTTGTGTAGTGCGGTAGACCTCCTAGCTAGGTTCGCGTCATAAGAAATGGTTAATAAATTCACTCGCTTGGCCAGCTCAGAGACGGCCTCGCTAGCGCCCTCGAAGTCCACTGCTATGGCTAGACCCGACTCCAAAATGTCATCATTTGGAATGGCTTCCAGTAATTTAGGGAGCTGCTTCCGCAGACCTAGGACAGAGGTAGCCGGCTCCTCACCTCTAATCGCGACCTCGTAAGCTAACTCGTTCTTATTTAAAAGAAAGTATTTTATGGGGTGTGAGCCCATTGTGTATGAATAACCGCGTAAGTATAGCACTACACACTACACTTAATGCGCAAGCGTACCGCCCTTACAAATGGCCTACTTTACGATTAGGCGTAAAAGTTCGACCGTTAGGACTAATTAGAAAAAGCCTTAGAATTCAAATTTGCGAACTAGTACGTAGTAGGTAGTTACACTAAAAGGTAGACAATTAGTACAACAATACGTACTGGTTCACTGTAGCCGCACCTCCTCGCTTACAATAATGGAGACCTGCTAGAAGAGAACTCGAGCACGGAAAGCGAGACAATAACGCACGTAGGCGCCACCGTAACGGGTTCTGGTATTAAAACGCAGAAAAGGTTCTATTCGTTTATTTGCCGAGTATTGCCTCGCTTCCTATGCCGAGTATGACCGACCAACAACAAGACACTGGCCTGAACACTAAGGGCTGCAGTCTCCCACGCTGTTTCCTCCGGTAGTGTGTAGGCAGGCTGCTCGAAGGCTGCGCGTAGCGGTAGATCCTCGCAGGCCATTGGTTCAGCTGGCAGACGCCGGCGGTGCGAGTACGATTAGCAGGGCAGGCCAGACTCTTCGGCAGAGGTGACGCCGAAGGCGATGCAGGAAAGCGTAGCGGTCTAGGTAGACTAGCCCGGAGCCTTAAGGTGAACCTGGAAACTGAAGAAAAGCAGCATTAGGAGAGCCACAACCAATAGAGTCAGGCAGGCGGCGTCAGCCGGCCTCAGCTAGCAGGTAGAGAGATGGGCAGTACGCTAATGCAGTAAATGTAGTAACCTACCCACAGATGGGACCAGGATACACGTCTGAAGTAGTAGTAGTAGTAGCACGTAGTTAGGCACGGTAACAATAATTAGCGGTGCCGGTCTCTCTGTCGGCCCCTATATATACTGGGCCCTCCATCAGAGTTTGTGTCGGCGCATAACCAAATATGGGCAAAACTCACGAGCCCGGACGATGGCCTTCTCTGATTGGACGAGCGTATGTACGGTATTATGACGTACACTCGGTAGGTACCGGTCATACGCCACAGTACATCAAGTAAGCTGTATGTGCTCTTCCTAGGCAGTCGAGCGGGAATTCTTATGCGTAGTGTGTTCAATAGCTGACTGCAATCTATAGAGACGTTAAACAATTTGTGGAGGAAAATACAGTCTAGCTTCTCTCTACGATTCGCAAGCGATTGCATTTTGTAGTGTTTCAGCCTTTCGGCGTAGCTAATGCAAGTTTTGGCTATATGGTCTCCATAGCACAAATGATAGAGAAACCGCTTTTGAACACTTTTCCAGACGTTTTTGGTAGACCTCGTAGTGTGGATTCCATATAATAGAACTGTACTCTAGTATCGGACGAACCAGTGTATTAAACAGTCTTATCTTTGTGGATGAATTCCTTAAGTCTCTACAGTTACGAATAATAAAACCCAGCACTCTAAAAGCTCGCGCAACAATGTCTAGTATGTGTACATTGAACCTTAATGAACAGTCTATTTGGACGCCTAAATCACGAATTACAGTTACATTTCGTACTTGAAATCCGTCAATGTAATAAGCATTATTAGATGCCCGTTTATTTCGTGTAAATTGGATATAGAAACATTTATTTACATTTAGGATCATCTTGTTGTCTTTGCACCATTTCGCCAAGTTATCTATATCATTCTGTAATTTTTTTGAATCGTCTTCGTTTTGAGCCTGTGTCTTATTGTGCCTATTTCAACAATAATCACGCCTCATTGCTTGGATGATACACAGTCTGCGCTGCGTAATATGATAGACAGATAATATTCTTCATTGTACATCGGAAGATGCTCTAGCTTACATTTTTTAGACCAGGCAGGAGTACCTGTGCACTAAATACAATCAAAATCCAAATGTACAAACTTCACAATGATTTATAAAAGACGTGCTGTAGCCATTAGATTCATTCAAATCAAAGTATGTTGTGCCCCTAAGTCCAGAATATTGTTCCAAGAAGGCTGCCTAAAGTGTATGTTAATATTGACAGTATTTTTTTCAGTATTGACATCTAAATATGAATGATTTATTTCGCAGCTATCTTTAAGGATCACTTTTCGTATTCACTATTAGAAGTAGTAGTAAAACTCTATCAGAAACACCTATAAATCACCACATGCACCATAAACTCTAGTTCAAAAAGCCATTTAAGCCTGTGGTTAAAAGTTGAGACGGTCATATCAACTTTCAACTATTAAACTTTTAGTGGTACCGTGGTCCGTAATCGCAGTCACTTTCCAATGCGCGAGTACCTTTAGCTCCAAACTGGAACAGAGCCCGATCAATGAAGATAAACCCATCCTTATCTTCGACGCTAATTACGTCATCAGCGAACTACAACCTTGCCCTATCTCCGTTCCCTCCTTATTTACCATAAATAAATGGACATTATCTACCCTTTCACAAACTGAAAGGTATTTTTAATAAACTTTACCAGGTTTTTACGAAAATGACATGTGACGGACAGAAACAGAACTGTTCAATTAGCCTACATTACATCTGCACCGGTACAATTATAAATTAACGTAATGAACAGAGGGCGATGCCGGCAGTACCGCGCCGCGGTACCTCGCCACGGCACGACGCAGTACGACGAGTAGCCCAGACCTAGCATGGGACAAGACAAAACTCGTGATATATTTTATCGCTACCAGCTGAAACTAGATAAATAATTAACATAGTATATCTTAATTGAATGTTACGTATAGACCTAAAGATGACCAGCGTTTTCAGTTTTTACCTATTACACAATAGTTTTATTATCAATATATAATATTTTTATGATTATCATCTTAGTATCAACACGTTTCTATTCACCTTATTTCTTTTAACTTTATATTACATTCGCAAATACAACATTCAAAATGGCAATGCTTTTAAATAGAAACATCATTCATCCCTCTGAATCAACCGGATTACCTTTTCGCGATGATCTCTAAAAGCCCTGAGCCAAATTTAGTCACACATTATCCCGCGCTAGGCCCGCGGGTTTCGGCAACAATATTACCCCGGGTCGTCGGGTAGGCCGGCGCTATTTATAATTGCGTCCGATTCCCACAACTCCGGGGCACAGTCGGCAGTGCCCGGATACCAGTAATAAGATGATGGATCCATTAGAAATGAGAGAGGTAGCTGAGCGGCGTATGAAGCAAACTTCACGCACCATGAAATGATCTCATATTACAGATGCGTCCGAAGCAGTGTGTCGGATCCACAACGCGTCAAAAATGTCATATTTGCAGTGTAGTGCTGACTTTGAAATTGCTTCAGAGAGGCACCGATAGAAAGCCTTCGTGTGCGGTGCGTGACTATCGGTGATACACCTAAAATATCACGCATCGTGAGCAGTTGACTTGAGGAAACCAACCGACAATATCATATTTTCTTTCCGCACTGCGCAAGGGATTTTATTGCAGGATGTTTTTTATTTTTCGCTGAACTCTCCGCTGCCCCGCACATCTCTGATCCTTGAAGCTTTATCCGCGGCTAATGTAGTCGAGTTAGGGGTACGATTGTGCTCCAGCCAACGTTGCCCACGTTTTTAATTTTACTCGCGTTTGAGGTGAATGTTAACTACCTCGTTTGTAACTCGCTTATGAAAGAATTAATGCTGATATTAATTTTTGAACTTGTTTTAATTGAGTTCATTTCATTTCTGTGGGCTGTATAGGCATACAGTAATTTGAAGGTTTGAGCTGCTTTTTAATATAGTTGGCATAATATCATGGTGAGGAGTTACAGCTATCCAAAACGCGATTCTTGGTATATTTAGTCTTTCTTCTGCTTTTTGTGTGATCGTGTACCACATGCTGCTACAATTTTTGGGTGTGAACAATGTGAGACAAGAACCGGCTTTACGTGCCCTTCGAAGCACGCTTACATTATCTCAGCCTAAAGATGTCCACTGCAGGACATAGGCCTCCCCCAAGGTTTGCCACACAGATCAATCATCACATAGATTTGATAGGACAAGTTGTACAATGGGTTGGAGCGATAACAGTACATGACCTTTAATCTAATACAACAACTACAACTACCTAGCCATGTATCTACTAAACCCCAATACTACGCTGAGGAACATAAAGTCTTTGATATTTAGGAGATGATGACGTTGAACTTGAACGCAGTTCTAGTTTATTGGACACGCTTGATGACCCCTTAACGGAAACCTTGACAGACAAGTACACGTTTGTCAGATATACACATAGTATTGTCGTACACACTACAAGGAAGAGTGTATGTTTAGTTAATATAACTACAGGGAAGTATTCCTACGCTTTATTCATATATGTAAAACGTAACTGCTAAACCACTGTGCCGTTATTGAAATTATATTCAGTCCGTAGTTATTTTATTTATGATAGTACCCAGCTTTTAAAAATTTTATTTAGGTACTTGTAGTCACCTTTTGCTTCCTATATGTGTGTATAAGGATAAAAAACAGTAAACTGCCGCTTGCCGCAGTATAGTTAAAAATCTTTTACTTGGGAGTAGTGTAGTGCCAAAACGTTTTTCACAAGGTTACTAAAATGCACCATTAACAATATTATTTCAAATACCACTTTATAACAATTTTTTAAAATTACATTCAGCCTTCCAGCACCTTAAATAAAAGACAATTTGAGTGACTATTCACTAAATATAATTCAGTAAAAAAGGCAGAAGCTACAAATTATAGCATCTATTTTTTTTTATTAAAACCTCTATGATACATTCCAGTGGTTGCGACGACACATAAGTTCGCTAAAATAGGCTACTGCGATGTGTCTGTGATTATTTTTAGATATCCCTATTTGTGGGAGAGCGATATGAACGTGACTCAGCAAACCTAGTGTAGGTCGTCCAGTAGCCATATGGGGCGATGATATTCGTAGGGTGGCGGGCAGGGATTGGAAGAGGAAAGCTGATGACGGAGCTCATTGGCGTTCCACAAGAGAGGCCTACGTCCAGTAGTAGACTGATACAGGCTAATGATGATGATGTGTGAACTTATTTCTTTGATACCGAAGAGATATAACTTTGTTTACCTGCAGTTGATATTTGAACTTAGTAACTATGTAGGTACTTTAGATTCCAACAGTAATATAATTATTCATCCTCTATTGCGGGACAAGTTAAATGACTTTGTTTGGCGTAGAAGACAGACATTCTGAATGCATTATTATTATACATATTGGCAGCATAGCTGTTAAGTTATGCTACCAATATGTCTAGTTCTATACAGAGTAATATCTAAAACCAGAGTTTCAACATGAGACGGGTAACTTCAAAGTTGCTGAGCGCGTCCATCCGCAAAACCTCGCACCGTAGAAAGCCGCCATAAGATTTCTTGCATTTATCATTTACTTATCTCATTAATAATATACACTACTAAAACACTTTATGTCTCAATTATGAATTAATGTTATTGCAACCCTTTTTGTTCTGTATTCCTGCACTTTGTCTCTATACATACACGCCTCGTTTATAAACAGACATAAAATTATTGAAACAACTGTGAGTTTTTGTCACAAAGACTGCAGGATGAGAGTAAATACATGTTAAAAACGTATACAGGAAAATAAAGCTACATAGTTTTTAGATGGAACTACCAGGTAGTCACATTGGTTTAATTTAGAAGTCTATCTTATAATACATAGTTGTTAGATTTATCAAGTGAAACAGAATTTCTCAATAAGTTCACTTTCCGTCGAGCCTTTGGTGGTTGCCTGTTGGCTTTCTCGTTCTCGTTATTTACACATACTTTATTTTTAGACTCGAGGAAGGAAGGGTTTTTGGCAAGCTGGTAACTAAAAACAGGCAGCTTTAACATATTTCTAGCAATGTATCAGAAGTTAGCCATATTACGAAAGATGAGATTCAGTTAGGTAAAATCTGTTTAAATAAATCTTATTCTTTACATTTTAGAATAGGTATCCTAATGCTTACCTAATGTACTTATCTTAATCGTAAACATCGTCGCCTGGCAGTACTCCCTATTGCTGGTCACATTAAATAAGCAGTTAGACATATAGAGGTATATACATTTAAACTTCCCGGCCATAAGAATGACCAGAAATTGTCGGGCGCTTTATATTGACCTCCACCATCAACCCTACTGCTGACGCCTTACGAGGAGAAAACCAGGTACAGGAGTCGTCTAGCCTTCCTCTAAATGTACCATGTCCAACCCGACCCAATCCCATTTAATGATGATGTTGCCTGTTCAAGACTATAACTACTTTTTAAAAGCGAATCGAGAGAGAATGACTATCACTGCCCGTCGCTATGTGTATAAAGATCGGCAGAATATGATCAATCGGCGCAACCACATGCACGGTAATAATATCTAACAGTATCGTAACTCCATACAAACGCACGAAACTCGAGTTATACCTCCGCGCCTCCTCGCCGGTACCCAATGGGTACCCAGTCTAATAGACTGTGCCTAAAGTACGCACAGCCGCGCTCGATCGTGCCGCAGCTCGCAGTGACGATTTTTGTACCAGTGTTTTGTTATTCAAATAATTATGTATAGATAGATTATATTGTGCAGTTTTTGGTTGTTTAAATTCTTCGATAACTCACCAACTGTACATTTTTTTTAATTACATGTAAACTCCGTAAGATAAGACTATTTATACAATGTTTTTTGTTACAAATTACGAAGGTTCCTGCTAGTTCTAGTATTATACTATTACCTACCTTATTTTAAATGATAACTACGCTTTTCACACCTACCTTCTGACACGGTAATTAATTTTAGCGTGATAAAGTCGTAATTTGATAAGCTTAATATATTATTATATTTATTATTTTTAAAACATATTGCGGTTATAATATAATGTATACTAGTAGGACACTTTTACCTGCGTTATGGATAATGTATTATTTCATTGTTGTCTATGATTAGTACTACCTACAGGGTAATTTTCAAAATGGAAGCCAATGGGAATCTGCTTATTACATAACCAATAGGTAATTTCTTAGGGTACTTACTTAACTAAGTACATAATTTTTCGCTTAATTTTAAAGCACCCCGAGCTGTAGGTTTTTGGAAATACATATTGAATTAAACCTAATATCGTTATGATATTATAATGATAAGGTAGATGGTATGTAGTGTTATCAAACAAGTTAGCAATGAATAGATATTACTGTAAGTAGCGCATACACAATTAGATGGTTGACGTTAAGTAACGTTCAAAGCGGTTGGACATCGGATGGGTGACCAAATAACTGTTATTTCAAGTTGCTCTGGGCTGATAGTAATAGGGACGTTAATTTACGAAATGAAAAAGTTATTATTATACTCGTCAGTTATTAAAGACGTAGGTACTTGCATTTTGGCTCAGAAGGTAGCTGTTGAAGTAAAAATTTAAGTTTTGTAACCTTCGGCGACTGCAGTTTACTATTTCATTCATTCGATTTTCATTTGTTTGAATAAAAATATAAGTAATATGAACAATCACAAAACTAGAAAAAAACGTCAAGTAGGTAATTAAAATACTTGAGGCGGACAGCCCTACCGCTGGTTTGCATACGGCGCGTCTGTAGGTATATAACTCACGAAGACGGACGGCCGAGTTACAATACTGTTAGATTATATTACCGTGCCACATGCGTCCATAGCCCAAAATCCGTGAGAGTACCTAGTTAAATATCATCTGTATTCAAGTTCAAACACATTAGTATTCGGGGACGAACGACTGTCACTCGTGACTTAATGCGGACACTTTGTGACAGTCACTCAGTACTTTAAACAACCGTATTGGAGGGATATTGCCGCTTATCGACCGTTTAAATGATTTTGCTCTTCGAATTGTTAATTTTACATACATTGTATACTGGGTGCACCTGGTTGCACGCACATATTTTTTTTGCCTGAGAACCGTCTAAAACTATCAAGGTATGAAGTTATTTGCATAAAATTACTACAGAAATTATTGTTAATCGCAAATGTTGCACCAATTGAACACACGATTGTTGTGATTTAAGAAAGGTAGGTATATTTAGACTACCTACGAGTACACGAAAGCAATTTTACTGATTTGAAATGATAGCGCACCTAACTACTATATAAATATGAGTTTCAAGATAACGCTAACAGAATGAATGCCAAATAAAGTAGTATAGTACTAAATATATATAGTTTCGTTATTCCATAAAATAACCAATTGGTAAAAGGTAAGACGCATTTCACAAAATCACTACCGAACTAAGTATAAGTACGCATGGCAACCACAGACTATATTGTACTAACGTTCAGATGGAGCACTCCCATAGATCAAAACTGGACTGTAATAGGCTCACATATCATAAATAACTGTTGTTTTTTTTTCTCATCGGTAACGTTTCGGGCAATGGTTAAGAATGATTCAGCCAAATTTTTCCTAGTAGGATATATCCATTTTACTATTTTAAGTTAAGAAAGGGCATTTCGAAAATAAAACACTGCTTTTTCACTTCTCTTTGTCTTTTAATTTAGTTCTAAATTTATTAAAAGCTTTACATTGCGTTACAGGTAAATATTTGTTTTGTAGTCGGAAGACATCCGTGCCTTTAATATTTAAAGACGAACTCTATCGCACGTTGCAGAAAGAAACCTCTTCTCGAAATGGTTTTGGCACACAAACAGTTTAAGAAGTTCCTGGAAGCTCAAGCTTCGCAATCGTTCACAATTAATGGACTGCAACCACTTTTTGAGTTCTGTCTCACTTTTTGAAACATGTGAAAACTGACGTCCTTTCATCTACTAGCACATGTCGCAACACAGCACTTGTTGTACATGATGATATCACAGCTTCAGAAATTGATAGGATAAGTTACGGAAATAAATCAACGCAAAACTTCACTCGATCAACATTTGAAACTAATGTTGATGTTGACAAAACTGTAATAATTGTCTTAAGTTTGAAAAATTAACAGATTAGCAAACATGGCGATAGGTTCCAGGGGTTCAGGGCGGGAGGTAACTGTCAAATAAGATATGTGAGTCCCATAGACTAAGGTTGAAATATTTTGTATGAAGATTACCTGCCGTGATGGCAAGCGAAGTCTCACGCGACCCCCATTATGACAGATCTTAACCTCGTACCAATAAAAGCAACTAACCGGTAAACAGGGAGAAATGATCAAAATATCTGAACATTACTAGTGACATGACATGACCGTCGGCATGGCGACCCTACTCTCCATCAGGCATATTCTACTTTATTCATGGAGCCTCCGCGCATTATGGTATAACGTGATTTGCAAATGAACCCGTATTTCAACAGCTATTGTTCCGCCACCAATTACATACATTGTATAAATTGGCTGTTACCCCCCTCCCCCGCTCCCCGCTCGCCTAACCTATCCGCACTACATTAACGTGATTGTGTGCTTATTATATAATTATTTTGACTCCACTCGTAACAATAGTGCCTGTACCTATCTCTAAACACTTTATTTGACGAAAAAGGAAGACGCTGTACAGTGCTAGGTCGGCTAACGACGTCTTCACATTGATGAATTGAATCTGTGGCGGTACAAGGCTTTTCTTCCTTCAAGCTAAGGGATGCCCGACTAGGCTAAGTGATTCTTCGACTCAACAATTAATGCGAGGAACTTATTTGTGTCTCTGCTTGTTTGGAAAAACTTTGACTGTGTAATGACTCTTCTGATGTTATAAACTTTGCATACATAAGCTTTTGTTATTAAAAGTTAACTTTTTCTACATTTTCATGTATCTGGTAGTTTTGATAAATCTGTCGCAAAATTATTATGAACTATCAAATTAAGCTTTGTATAACAGACTGAGCGAAATTCCTGAATTAAAACAGTTCTGATACTAAGCTTTTATTTTTAGAACATATAATCATTATTAAAAGACTGGAATTACTTTTTTACGTCATCTCTGTACAGCAAGGTAAGCCAATATAAATGAAGTGATACTGAATTAAATTAAAGCAGACTTTTCGATGAATACGCCGTTATTTTCTATTTTTATAATTGTATTGAGATACTTGGATAATAAAATATGTTTAGAATGCTTAAGTATCGTTGATATAAATATTCGGCAATAAAATAATTTTCTGTACAACCATACCGACATTTTATCCCATATTTTAACATCGAATAACTTTCTGTATAAACTGTTACAAAAATAAACGCGATGTAACGACATGTGAAAAAAAGATTGAATAAGATATATGATATTTCAGCCGGAACAGCAATATATATGACCGTAAGTGCCATCGCTTATCTGCCGCGACACATGCCTTGTTTGCGCAGCAGAAAAAGCGTCACAGCGATATACCGAGCGATTCACACCCGCGTCTGACATCGCGTTTTATCAATGTAAGTAAGGGCCAAACGTTGCAACACAACGCGAGTCGCAACTACAGTTACCAGGTTCTATTTGTTATAATCGGGTCTAAAGATGAACTCTATCGAGATTTATGGTTATAGATCAGGACAGTATTACTAGTGAATCTGAATCTAAAACTACATAATAAAAGCCAGGCATGCTGGACTAGGAGACATTACCAAATAAACAGGAAAATCTCAGTTTTCTAGCTATCAATTATCGGGACATTTGACATACTGATTAGGACCAAATCGGGACATGAACCTGGATACCAAAAATAGCTCCGGATCGCTAGACCTTTCAGAAATTACAAGACCATGTCAAATCGTAACTGTACTTACGCTTAAAATTGTAATTTTACTGTCTCTATTTACTTTACCTAGGGATGCAGTTTTGTGTCCATACAAGTGACGTTACGTCGCCGTAAGCGTGATATTCTGCTCACTTAGGAGAGGTCGTATCATGTCGTATATCACGTGGGTCTTGCAGCACGCGGTGCCGCCAGGCTGGGACGTATTTCACCCTCTCACACCACAACTGAGCTAATAATATCAATAAAGCCACTTTATCACATCACTGCGGATACATTTACACAAAAAACATCTACGGAATGTATCACAACGAGGAAAACAACCTTAAACGCGCCTAAGGTTAAGGAGAATTAATAAAAATGGGTAGTAAAAGTGGAAAAGTATGACATCTAAATACTTAAGCTGACATCTTATCACTGGTGGTATTAGTTTAGCCAACTGAAAATACTTTAGAGGATATTTTTGCTATAGTTTCTGTGGGCATACGTCCTATCGTTCACTAATCATCCAACATGACAGTGCCAAAAATATCCCGATATGAAATCTTATGTTTTTACGAATTAATTATTCCTTATAAGTCAAAGCTGAGCACAGTAATATTAGCAAATATTTACTAAAACTAATAAAATGTTTTTCTAGGTACTATAATTATTATTTTATACAAATGGCAAAGCATATATCATACATATATAAACGTTATTCAGCAGTACATAGTTAGAAGTCCAAGTTAAACTTATCTTTGAATCCCACCAAAGTAGATTATACGTACCAGTTCAGAACACGAGATGAAATTCAGCCGATAAAAATCTTCTACAAAAATCTGAATACTTCTAAGTCCGTCCTCAGGGTCCTCCTGGATAAGTTCATGGATTTGTGGTACAAGTGTATGTATTTAGTGCAATAGTAATTTCATATAAATTAAACAGAAATTCCCAATATTACCTTCGATTGACAGTTAAATCTAGAATATCATGCGAAACTTTCGAACAATAAAGCAGTTTCAACTTATCTGAGACGGAGAAACCGGTCATAAAAGTAATACTAGCTCGTTATGATCGCTAACTGTGGGAATAACTCACTGTATACGGATGTGGTAAGTGTATTTTGTGACTCGTAAAAATAAATAAGCGACGGTGGATGAACAACATGTAGCACAGAGACTCTGTGACGTCACGTTTTTCAGCTGTATAACCGCATAAAAGCGATAAAAGCATAACAAAACATATGTTAAGCATAAGGATGGCATAATTTATATCTGAATCTGAAAATTTGACGGCAGCTTAAGAACTTTATGATAAAATAGTTAAAAACACATTACGTTATACGATATTTACCAACGACATTTAGAACGGAGTTGAAGAGTTTGCCGTGGCTGAAATCGGTCGAGGAGTTTATATTACTAACGGGATTTAAACGCGCAATACCTACGACAGGTATAAATTGTATATTTCGTACAGGTATAAATGATATAATTTGTACTTAATGGTAACTGCCAGGATTAAAATAAACCCTGTATCGATAAGAACTTAGCAAAACATTCAACTAGCAAACACAAAAAACACGCAGACTTGATACAACAATTTATTGATGTCGTGATGTATTGTCCGGTATAGGGATTGAAACCACGGCACCCAGCATATTGCTCAATGGTAAGGCAACCTTTTTACAACGCCTCTCGTGCAGTCTAGCTTTTTTGTATTATGAGACCATTGTTTCTATGATTACAAAAGTGACAAGAATTTTATTTACAAGAAAAATTGTCACGTCAATTATCAACTCGAAACATAAATAAATAGGCCTACATACACAGAAAAGTATTAATATTTAACAAAAACGGAACACGTGAGTTCTCGTATCGTATTTATTGCACCGAGCACTTGTGTGTAACGCAGGTTCAATGCGAGCCCTTACACCGACCCGGTGCAACGTGCCAATACATTTTTATTTGCACTCCTAACTTATTTATTGTAGTGCAACACACGCGAACAGAACTAGAAAACCTGTTTGCAGAATATATGTACGTATGCTTGAATAAACGATACTTAGGTTTGTGTTTACCACTATATTTATAACTAGCTGCTGCCCGCGACGTCGTCGGCGTGAACGCTATACAGCACCAAAAATACCTACAATTATACCTTTTAAAATAACTTTCCTTTACCCGTTTCTTTTTACATTTCATATCTACAGAAAGTGCAGTAACAGAGGAAGACTGTCTTTTGTAAAATTGACCTTCAAAATGCTGATTTTCAGCCTGCTTTGAGTAATTGACTTTATGGTGATTCTGCTAAATTAAGTCATAAGTTGTAACTAAAGCAGATGAAGAAAATAATGAATAAGGAATACCGAATAGGGTAAAATTACATAATTACAGGACTTCTCGATAAACAACATTAGTGGTTTGGCTCTCCGCAGCCAAAATGTAGTAATAATGAAGGCAGCGATAGCTGCGTGGAGAGACCGACAGACTGCTACGCAGAGAGTCTCGGGTTCGAATCCACGGCACGCACCAATGACTTTTCGGAGTTAAGTGCGCATTAAATTGTTAATTATTGCTTCCTAAACGGTAAAGGAAAACATCGTGAGGAAACCTGCATGTCTGAGAGTTCTCTATAATGTTTTCGAAAGACATGTGAAGTCTGCCAACCCGCACTTGGCCAGCGTGGTGGACTATGGGCTTATCCTTCTCATAGTGAGAAGAGGTTCCTGCCCAGCAGTGGGACAGTATAAAGGGCTGATGATAAGCTAAAATGTAAAAAGAGTCAGAACTGGTGACGCGGGAGCAAGCGACGTACAGCTGCCCGTGTGAGAAGCAACTTGTACTGAGGTCGACACCCACTGCCCTCAGTGTCTGCCCCTGCGGCTTATTGATGGTCATCGCGAAGCAAACACTCACGGGGAACTGTATGCGCTTGAACTGGAATGGGAAGTTATAAGGTATAAAAGGAATGCGTGGTATAAATACTGCCTTGCCGCGCCACATCCCATAAGAATTTCCGCCTCAATGGTGTGTCAGTGGAGCAAGATGACTTTAAGGTGGGTCCTGTTACACAACTTCGGAGGAGATAGGTTCCAAGGAAGCATTATCGGGACACCGACCTTTAGCTTGATAGTATGCGCTGGAAGTCAGCTTGCTGACTGGGAGTTCAGAAATTCTATGGTTTAATTCCCCTCAATTTTCGGGATAATGCATTCGTTAATTGCTGCAGCCTGATAATTTTTGGGCGTCAAAATGGCCCGCTCACACCCCACAAATTCTGCTGGTGCGGTATACGACTGATGTCCCCGTATACACAGCGAATGAGTTCATCTAAGTTGGATACAACTCTACCGAGAGACTCTGGAAGCACCACCTGTCCACCTCTCTCCTCTGTTAGAGTGCCTTCGCCAAGAATTAGATGGATATCGGAGAAGTCTTCAGCACGTGCATTGCCGCCGAGCCGAGCTCTGATATTAATGGTCAAGTGCAGCGTACGAACTCGTGACCACAACGAAGATCGCTTCAACAAAGCATTAACCTCGTCAGCCCTCGATCCCCGCGTCACCACGGGAAGCGTTTGGAGGAAATTGCCACTAAACAGAACTGTGACACCACGCATCAAATGTTCGTTGCTGTGGGTTCTGTCCACGGCCTCAACTGCCTTCCTATTGGCTATCGTACACTCATCCCATACGATCAGAGAGCAATCCTTAAGCACGTGTCCCTTATCACTGTTACGTACCTATGTCTTTATGTTTAAGATATGGCATGCTGAATTTTTAACGACTTAAAAGGAGGTTCTCAGTTTGACCTGTATGTATGTTTGTCCGCGATTTGTCCACTTTCTTCGTTATTGAGCTCAAATTGCGTACAGCAATAGCGTGCCGTTTTCGAGTATAAATTTTGTTATAAATCAATGCAGTTATTACTACTAGAGTTCTGTTTGTTATTACATACAGACAAACTCTACGAATTTTATAAGATATAGATGAAGCAGCTTAAAACTTATATAAACATATTGTTTTATTGTCTTGCTCATCGCAAACGAATTAACGATACAATTTTTTAAAAGAAAATGCACAACTCCATCTATGACTATTCAAAACAACTATTAACCGCGCCAACGTAATCAAATTTAAATTATTTATATCTAAAAAGGGTTTAAACAGTCATGCAATTCGACTTGATGTTTTCCAAATCTCATAGTTGGCGCTGCTTTAAAATTATCTTGATACTACTTATATTTCTTTAATTATGTTTATCGGCCTAAGTTACTTATATTGCGTGATTCTTATAGTGTGAAGCTAGCTTATAGCATGGTTAACATAATAACAACATTCAAATATGCGTCGTTAGATTACACGTTGTTACAGAATGCGTTGAAGAAATAAAGGTTCACTGCTCTTTCCCCGTAGGTCATAGCGTGATAATATGTAGCCTATATGTTGACCCGACCTTTTAATAATATTCGTAACAAATTTGAAGTAAATCCATGCAGTACTTTTTGAGTTTATCCCGGACATAAGGACAAACAGACAAACAGACAAAAATTCTAAAAACTATATTTTTGGCTTCGGTGTTGATTGTAGATCACACCCCAAGTATTATTTAAAAAAAATATTCAATGTACAGTTTTGACTTGCCTACCATCTTATTATATGTATAGATAATTATAGAAGAGAATCGGATCCATATTTTTATTCCTAACTCGACACAAACAAATAACATAGGTTTCAAGATTATTTATGACTTGCCTTTATATGAAGAGCCAAAGAAGTAATAGAAATATAAAAAGAAGAGTTGAGATGAGATTTATCACAAAGAGTCGTTGTAGATGTTTCGTAGTCGACGGTCATCAGTCGACATGGTACTCCGCATTACTGTTAAAAAAGCTTACAAACATTAGTAAATAGTTTTTTAAAGAAACATATAATCTAATCTCAGTATTCAGATGTTTTTTTGAAGTTTGGTTAGTAAACTTGGTGGTAGACCGTTAAAGCAGATACTACATAGCTACCTTTTTTTATTTTTTTGTTTTGATCTCCATTGCGGGCCTTCCCCGCTACCAAGTGGAAGAGGTGTGTGAATCTTTACGCTGCACACACGGCAAAATGACTACTTTACGCGGCCAAAAAGCTATTTATCAACGTAAAGATAGATAGTCTAAATTAACTTGTATTTTTTGAGTTAGATAGCCGTCCCATCATAAAGCACCAAGTAGCCTTTGTTATGTTCACAACCAAAGAGTGGCAGGGTCCGGCAGGCAAGCGAAGCGATGGTACGGTTAGTTGCTTTCTATACCGTCATGTAACATCGCGCATATTTTCGTTCGACCCGTGTTTAAATATTAACAGTGGTGGAGAATATGGAATCTACAGGTATGTTCATTTTATTAATGCATTATAATAAATGGTAGTGTAATCGTAGGTATTAATATATTATATTCCGGATTTAGACAAATTTCTCTTAAAAAAATATGTTTTCTTAGACTTACAATAAAAAGTTCCGCTAGGTACCGCTTTCTGTCTTTGATATTTGCATTTAATGGTTAGTTCTCCGTTATTATTGTAAATTTTAAGAACTCAAATCAACTCATTGTGACACTATCCTCTTTTATTTACAGGTAGTCGGAGTGATCCAAGTCACTCGAAATTACATGTTAGAAAAATGGATCTGATTTCAGTGGTACAAAAGCAAAACTTAGTATAGAAAGCAACTAACCGTACCATCGCTTCGCTTGCCTGCCGGACCCTGCCACTCTTTGGTTGTGAACATGACAAAGGTGACTTAGGTGCTTTATGATGGGACGGCTATCTAACTCAAAAAATACAAGCTAATTTTGATTCTATCTTTATGTTGATAAATAACTTTTTGGCCGCCTAAAGTAGTAATTTTGCCGTGTGTGCGCTGCAGGGATGGCATGCGCGACGCCGCACGGTGGGCTGAAAAAGTTCGCTAGTGGACTTAGGGATTTCGAAAAAACTAAAGTGGAATATACATAAACTAGTTCCATTTTTGGATTCTATAATCAAATACAACTCAATTATTAATACAATTTTTTTGATTAAACGCGTGTTTTTTGAGTTATTTAATTTTAAAGATTTTTTTGTATGGAAGAAAACAATAATATGAGAATTGCTCGTAATTCTTAAACTATCTTAAGAAAACAATGAAAGTTTATGACAGAAGATATTTTTTGGCTGTTTATGCACTATATCACGAACTGCGTTTTTTTGCGTTTTGGCGGTAATATTTTTTTTTATCTTTTATTCGACACCACCCGGAGAGGTTAAATATTAGGCGCGTTTTTTTTTAATGTGGTATCCCCAGTAGGCCTAATCCACTTGCTACACTTGAAAAAATCATCATTAGTCATATATCTGAAACTTTAAAAATTTATTAGTTTACCTGATTTTGTAAAAATTCCGAGAAAGCATAATATGTCGTGACCTGTGTGGATATTTAATTGTTTCATTTTTGTTGTATTGACTTGTTAACAGTGGTATTATTAAAAAATAGATTTCATTTTTTTTATTTTCCACTAGTTTCATACAAACTTCAAACAATTTTATCTAGGTAAGTATGTACTTTATCAAAAAAAGTCAAAGAATAAAAAAATATTGTTTTCATTAGTAGAATCCAAAAACAAGCCTCTTTGCCCCTAAGTCCACAATTTGATTTTTCAGCCCACCGTGCGCCGCCGGGTTTAAGTATACTTCCTGTGAGGCGCGCCTGGATACTGCATCCTATATTTACTACAACACTAGAAAATAAAGCTAGCGGCATCTGACTATAGTAAGTCCCTTTAGAAGAATTAATGCTGTAGAAAATGAGTCCCCTTCTGGTCTCCGTAAGACTATTAATTATTCCTTACAGAAAACACAATATGCTTTCGATCAGCAGAACCTTCTAAGTCTACTGGAATACCAGTTAACATTTCCATATCCAATTCGTAGCTAATGAATAAACAATTAAATACTAACAGGACGTTAACCTGTTCCAGACTCGATCGAGTCCGGTCGTTAGCACTAAATAAACTAAATTTTATAATTAAATTATAAAGCTTTGATCACAGGTCATCTAAGCCCAAATCAATCAATGGACCTAATCACATATTGTTGAACAAGCGGTGTCCACAGCCAATATAATCAGTGGCGAGTATTTCTGTAATATCTAGATTAGGATCTGTTTGAAATAGAAATCCTATTTATGATAAGTCAAATCGACTATATCGGTTTAGTAACGTTTTGTTTAGTCTATTGTAAAATTTGACTATGGTCACATTATGAACTGTCATTCATTCACTTTTGGTTTATTGTCGTTTCCCGCGGTCAGCGAAAAAACCTCTCGCTGTTCGCTCTGGAAGATTCCGTTTTGTGAGCGCGTTTTTGATCTTGTATTTGGTTTTAAAACTAAAAACCCTAGTGAATTGCAGCTAATTGATCAGCCGGCATCGGTTTATTTGTGATAAAAGATAAATTATAACATATTGAACATTGTAAAACTTGTGTGAATCCGTGCACGTGTTTGGTGCCCGACGACTTCGTTGAAGAAAACTCTGATCATTGGACTGGTAACTATAACTATTTGCTTGTTATTTTGGCCAAAATTATGAGTTTAATCTTATAGGTCCACTCCGGAACATCAGTGAAGATTTGGTAAGTAATTTTGCATGTAATTTGAATTTATCGCTGTGCAATCACAGTAATAGTGTTTAAACCTTTGCCCTGGGCTAAGACTGGATGAATTAATCGCTTCCACTGTCTTCTGCAAACTACCCAATTTTAGCCCAGACTCAACATAATTGTTTGGTATCAGAGCTGTAGTTAAACCTTAGCCACTGTTGTATCTAGCCGTTGATTGTATCTAAACTCAGATTGGTATTGTATGAGCTATATATCTCATTTGTTAACAGTGTTGTGGTGTTCTTAGGTCAGTTTTGCCTAAAATACATAATATTTTTGACCTACATGTATTGAAACACATTGTCATACATAACCTCAATCAGTAATTGTTTGACTTGTATTGTTGAAATCTAGCAATAATTTGTTGTTGTTAGTATTAATAAGTCAGTTTGTTTGGATACATAACAGTTATATGTATCAATTAATTTAGTTAATGGTTAATTGCATATATTGAGTTTGAAACATTATAACAACCAAACTTGACCTTACATTGATAAACTTTGGTTGTTATAATGTGTTGATAATATTGTTAGGTAACACATACGACTACTATTGTATATCTCAAATAACACAGCCAGTCTGTCTGTTGCAAGTAATTAGTTAATTAATTTGAATATTCAACTTATTAATTTGTTGTGAGTTATAACTTGTTTTGTGTTAATATAATTGAATTTGTTGGGCAGTAAATACCTGCCATTTGCTTGCACCAGCAGTAAACAGGCTAATACTTTGTTGGTTTCAAAGAATTAACAAATACTAAGTTTTAATTGATAATATTATTTAACGCTTGTCCAAGCTCCTTTGAAACGCAATTTCGCACTTTCAGCGCTTGCTGTATTGCGAAATAAAGTCAGCGAGGATTATGCCCAGGTCTTAGACCTGTATGATGCTGTCTCCAACTGTGCGAGATAGTTAATTACCGAGAGGGACGGGCAACCCGGCTTGAAGCAGGAGCTTCCTAGGACAGCACCGGGACTGGTGAGTAGGCTTCCTACTATAGACCTCCCGCATTTTGATGGCTGCCTAGGAAGCTACCTGGGCTTCGTTAATTTGTTTCACAGCCTGGTCGATGACAGGGCTGACCTTCAGCCGGCACAAAAATTGGCATATTTAATGTCAGTTCTGGATGGAGAGGCCTAAGGCCTCATCCAGCATCTGCCCGTTTCTGACGAGGCGTACCAGACGGCTCGAGACTTAATTACCCGTAGGTACCACAACAAGCGTGGCCTCGCAGACACGCACATAGAGCATTTGAGATTTTGAGTTTGCCCACGCTCACCCGGGTCTTTGGGTTGCGCACCCAACTTTTGAACCCGCTTTTGGTGGCAATCAACGCACTTAAGTGCTTGGACCTGCCCGTGGACTAATGGTCCTACCTATTGGGGCACATTATGCTCAAAAAGCTGCCTGCCGACCTGAGGTCGCATTTTGAACAGTGCTTTGGTGGGGTAGCGCGACCCATCTGCCCCCCCTTTGCAGACTTGGAAAAGTTTCTCGAGGATGAGTGCCGGGTCTTGGATAACTCCGGTGGTGACACGCCATCTAAGTCGCAGCCGCCCAAGGTCAAGAAGCAGGCTCGCGTTCACACCCGAGCCAATGTTGACCGGCGCTCTCCTCGCTTTGCAGTCACGCAGAGCCCAGCGGAGTGCTCTTACTGCAAGGTCACGGGGCACAGTACGGCCAGTTGTAGGGCATTCTTGGACCTTCATGTCGCCTCCCGTAGGCACATCGCGAATGCCCGCCGCCTTTGCTTCTCTTGCTTGGGGTCCCACTACCAGCTAGACTGCCCAAACTCTCGCCCCTGTCCTCACTGTGGAGGACAGCATTTGGACATTCTCTGCATGAATGCCAGAGACGTAGGCCGCTTGTCCAATCAGCCGACGCCAGGCACGGGCGGGTGTTTTGAAGGTGGCAGCCGAGGCTCACCGGCGCGTAGCCGAGAGTCGCCTCGCTCAATTGATGGCCGCTCACCCCGCTTGGAGAACCGTAGCGTGCGCACGCCTCCTATTCCTCGCGCACCTGAATGTGCGACTGTTCAGCGTCACCAGCACCATGACTGTTGCCCCAGGTATTCTCCTCCTTTGGCGGAGCGTCCCCGCCTTGACTCGCGCCCACCTCGTTTTGGGCGGGTGCGTCATTATGACCCCCCACAGATGGCGCGCGGATCGAGTCACCGCGCCATCGAGGAATTCAAGCCGCACCCTCATTTTGATTTGCCTGGTCCTGGCCAACGGTCGCCGCCGAGGCAACAATAAGTCATTGACTCCTGCCCTATAACGCCAACCACCCCCATTGAGACCGTTATCCTGCCAACGTTTGCTGTTAGGGTCTGGGGACCCACGGGGACCTCTGTTGTTGTCCGTGCTATATTGGACACAGGTTCACAAGGTGCATTGTTTCCACTTATTTGGTAGGGCAGGTTAAATTAAATATGGGTTCTTTTCCAAATTGTATACGGGGAATAGGTGACGTAGCATCTAATGTTGAAGGGCAAGTTAAGGTTTTGTTTGCCCCTATTGAATCTTCACACCCGAGGATTAAAACCTCGGCTATTGTGCTGAAGAATATCTTGGGTATGCATCCACAGAAACAGCTACCTGCTGCTGTGGTGAATTTGACATCGGGATTGGAACTGGCAGACCCCAAATTTGACACACTAGGACAAATCGACTTGTTGATTGGCTCTGATGTCCTCGGTGGAATTTTGATTGGTGGGAAACGGGTCTTGGTGCCAAATAGTTTGACTGCCGTCCCAACTATATTTGGATTTGCTTTGATGGGACCTGTACCTAGGGACCCCCCTCCACCCGAACTTGATAATTTGTTGGCAGTAGGCTCCGCTCTCGCTGATGCGGTTCAGAGGTTTTGGGAGGTAGAGGAGCCCCCTCAAGCTGCTCGTTTGAATCCAGAACATGAGGAGTGCGAGCTGTTCTTCCAGAACAATACTGGTCGACTCCGTTCTGGTCGGCT
Organism: Euclidia mi; assembly: GCA_944739405.2. Classification (NCBI taxonomy): domain Eukaryota; kingdom Metazoa; phylum Arthropoda; class Insecta; order Lepidoptera; family Erebidae; genus Euclidia; species Euclidia mi. The sequence continues at coordinate 17,734,093 of OX123197.2, forward strand.
TATTACGAGGCTACTGTTCCTGTCTATTCGGCCTCCGCTTGGTGAGTCACGACCTTTAGCCGAAAAGAGGTTGTTGGCTATGGAGCGTCGTATGGGTCGTGATCCGGAGCTCAAACAGAAGTATATTGAGTTCATGAGAGAATATGAACAATTGGGACACATGTCCGTGTCAAATTTGGATTGGCGTTCGGTGGAGCACTACTTTCTCCCGCATCATGCGGTATTGAAGCCATCAACTGGCAAGCTGCGCACAGTGTTTGATGGTTCTGCGCAGACTTCAACAGGCGTATCCTTGAACCAGCGCTTGCATTCTGGTCTCAAGTTGGTCAAGTACCTTTATGACGTCATCACTAGCTTCCGACGACATCAGGTTGTCTTTGTGGCCGATATAAAAATGATGTTCAGGCAGACGATTATCCACCCTGATGACCGTCGCTTCCAGCTGGTCCTTTGGAGAGAGAGTCCTCGCGATCCTATGGTCGTCTACGAGCTCAATACTAATACGTACGGGCTAAGGACAAGCCCCTACTTGACACTACCTTCTCTTTGGGAGCTCGCAGACCGCGAAGGCTTACGTTTCCCACGAGCCTCCGCCATCTTGAAAAACGATATTTACGTAGATGACATTTGTTCGGGCGCCTCCACAGCGGACGAGGCGATCCTCTTGCGGGACGAATTGATAGGTATCTTGGCCTTCGCTGGTTATGAGTTGCGCAAATGGATTTCCAACTCACCAGCGCTTTTGGAAGGCTAACCAGAGGATCATCAGCAAGATCCACATTTATTTGAGATTGTTGATAACCCCGCAATGATGGCTGTCCTCGGCGTTCAGTACAAACCAGTACAAGACATCTTTACGTATAACGTAGACTTAAAATTGCCTTGTTCTTGGACTAAACGTCTCGTGTTGTCTACTGTCACCAGAACCTATGATCCAAACGGTTGGATTTGTCCTATGATATTTTGGACAAAATCCTTCTTGCAGAAGCTTTGGACAGCAGGATTGACCTGGGACGAACCTCTACGCGGTACTCTTTTTGAGGAATGGATCTCCTTTGTATCCTCGCTTCCTGCCGTCAATGAGATCTCCTTGCCTCTTCCCATTCTTCCTCCCGGAAAGTACAAGGCAACCCTTCACGGGTTTTGTGATGCTTCGGAACGTGGTCACGCGGCCGTGGTGTACCTGCGCACAGTTAGTGCCTCAGGTCAGGTGAGGGTTTCCCTGATCATGGCAAAGATCAAGGTTGCACCTCTTCGGACATCTCTGAACATTCCGAAATTGGAGCTCTCGGGAGCAGCCCTGCTCGTATGATTGTTGAATCACGTGTCTAATACTTTGATTAAAACAATTTGTATTAATGGGACAGCCAAATTATTCTTTGTTGGTTGAAGGCGTCTGTCCACACTTTGGAAGTATTTGTCGCTAAACGCGTTTCCCAAATACAAAAATCTGAAGTCAAGCTTGTTTGGAGACACGTGCCAGGTGATCTCAACCCCGCTGATTGTGTCTCGTGTGGATGCTTGACGCCTAGTTTGATAGGTCATTCGCTGTGGTGGGGTCCGGAATGGTTGAGTCGACCAGAACTTGATTGGCCTCGAACGCCAGTTTTGAATACTTCCAACTTGCCGGGTCTACGAACACTCGCTCTTGAGAAGGTGGAATGCGCCTTCGACGACGATTTTTTGTTAAATCACTATAGCTCCCCTGACAAGTTGCTAGTTGTTACTGCTTGGATAAAGCGTCTTGTTTTTAATTTTAGGCACCCACAAGAGAAACGTCTGACACTGTTTCTTTCACCACAGGAATGACAGGAGCCTTTTTGGTTCGTTCTGTGCAATTGGCGCATTTTGAGAAGGAGATTGCTATCCTTAAATCAGGGAGATCGAAATTGTCGGGAGCTGTATCTAAATTTAACCCCTTTTTGGACGAAACGGGTCTCTTGCGCGTTGGAGGGCGTCTTAAGAACGCCAACCTCCCTTACGGGGCACGTCACCCCGTTTTGTTACCCAAGGACGGTCATTTGGTACGGTTGTTGGTAACTGACCGTCACCTTAAAAATTTGCATGCTGGTTGTAATGCGCTGTTGGCCATTTTGCAACGCGGATTTTGTCTGCCCGAAGAATTATTCGGAGTGTAGTCTTTCGCTGCATCCCTTGTTATAAGCTCAAGGCTTCTACCATGCAGCCCTTGATGGGAGACTTGCCAGCAGATTGCGTGACAGAGAGCAGGACGTTTGATGGTGTTGGCACGGACTTCGCTGGTCCCTTTTTGGTGAAAACGTCGACACTTCAAAACAGCAAGAGTGTTAAGGCCTACTTGTGTGTTTTTGTTTGTCTATCCACAAAGGCCGTACACTTAGAACTGGTCTCCTCGCTTACGACCTAGGCGTTTGTAGCCACATTTGACAGATTTGTATCCCGCAGAGGGCTGCCTTCTTTGATCCGTTCTGACTGCGGCACTAACTTCAAGGGCACTTATCATTATTTGAATGACGTTGTTAATTTCCTTGAAACCAACAAGGCTGATATAGGCAATAGGCTTGCCCGACGTGGGATAAATTGGTTGTTTTCCCCACCAAATTGTCCACACTGGGGTGGTATATTTGAGGCCGCGTAAAATCGGCCAAAACACACTTGCGCAGGACAATCGGTGAATCTGTCCTTACCTTTGAGGAACTCGCAACTGTGTTTTGTAAGATTGAGGCCGTTTTGAACTCTAGGCCATTGTGCCTGATCTCCTCAGATTCGAATGATTTGGAGGCCCTTACGCCGGGCCATTTTTTGATTGGTCGCCCACTTGTCGCCTTTACTGAGTGCCCCTATATTGATACGAGACCTGGTCGTCTCTCGTGTTTTGAATTGGTACGCCAGATTACTCAGAGCTTTTGGAAACGCTGGAATTTGGAATATTTGCACATACTCCAGCAACGCGTTAAGTGGACCGACAAGACCGATCCACCCAAGACTGGTGACCTCGTTTTGATCAAGGAGGCCAACCTTCCGCCACTCAGATGGCGCAGGGGGTGCATTCTTCGTTTGGTATCTTGGGCTGATGGAGTTCCCCGATTTGCTGAAGTCTTGGTGGACGTTCCGATTCTGAGGAGAGCGGTTGCAACGTTGTCACGTCTACCAACTGATTAGCGGACCGGTAGGCCGGTCCGGGGCGGGTAGATGTTTGAAATAGAAATATTATTTATGATAAGTCAAATCGACTATATCGGTTTAGTAACGTTTTGTTTAGTCTATTATAAAATTTGACTATGGTCACACTATGAACTGTCATTCATTCACTTTTGGTTCATTGTCGTTTCCCGCAGTCAGCGAAAAAACCTCTCCCTGTTCGCTCTGGAAGATTCCGTTTTGTGAGCGCGTTTTTGATTTTGTATTTGGTTGTAAAACTAAAAACACTAGTGAATTGCCGCTATTTGATCAGCCGGCATCGGTTTATTTGTGATAAAAGATAAGTTATAACATATTGAGCATTATAAAACTTGTGTGAATCCGTGCACGTGTTTGGTGCCTGACGACTTCGTTGAAGAAAACCCTGATCATTGGACTGGTAACTATAACGATTTGAATTCATCGCTGTGCAATCACAGTAATAGTGTTTAAACCTTTGCCCTGGGCTAAGACTGGATGAATTAATCGCTTCCACTGTCTTCTGCAAACTACCAAATTTTAGCCCAGACTCTAAACAGGATCTATTTAGTTAGTGTGTATAGTTGCACGTTGCAGTTTGTTTTAGATAGAGCCTAGTTCTGTAAGTTTATTAAGCTGGTATTAAATACGTTAATTAAGGTATGTGATGTTGAATACTTTGGTTTTCACTGACGCATGTTGTTTCTTTTTTTTTTTAACTCTTCTTTTTCTATTTCTATCACTTCTTTGGCTCTTCATATAAAGGCAAGTCATAAATAATCTTGAAACCTATGTTATTTGTTTGTGTCGAGTTAGGAATAAAAATATGGATCCGATTCTCTTTTATAATTATTATAAATATAGTGTAAGCAAATCTCAAAACAAAAGAAAACAAAATTATGAAAAATACCTATCCCAGGTAAACACAAACCTAAGTATCGTTTATTCAAGCATACGTACATATATTCTGCAAACAGGTTTTCTAGTTCTGTTCGCGTGTGTTGCACTACAATAAATAAGTTAGGAGTGCAAATAAAAATGTATTGGCACGTTGCACCCTGTCGGTGTAAGGGCTCGCATTGAACCTGCGTTAACACAAGTGCTCGGTGCAATAAATACGATACGAGAACTCACGTGTTCGTTTTTTGTTAAATATTAATTCTTTTCTCTGTATGTAGGCCTATTTATTTGTGTTTCGAGTTGATAACTGACGCGAAAATTTTTCTAATAAAATTCTTGTCACTTTTGTAATCATAGAAACAATGGTCACAGAGTACCTTTGTACATAGGTCTCATAATACAGATAAGCTAGACTGCACGAGAGGCGTTGTAAAAAGGTTGCCTAACCATTGAGCAATACGCTGGGTGCAGTGGTTTCAATCCCTATACCGGACAATACATCACGATATCCATAAATTGTTTTATCAAGTCTGCATGTTTTTTGTATTTGCTAGTTGAATGTTTGCTAAGTTCTTATCGATACAGGGTTTATTTCAATCGCGGCAGTTACCATTAAGTACAAATTATACCATTTACATCTGTACTCGTAGGTATTACGCGTTTAAATCCCGTTAATAAACAACTACAACGACTCTTTACGATTAATCTCATAAAGAGTCGTTATCTAATTTTCATACTACCAACTAGTATAAACGCGATTGCAAGAACATACAATTATACAAATCAAATAAGGAACCATCTCAAGCAATCGTGCTAGTAATATAATTAGTGTTTGTCTATACCCTAAGGGTTAGGCGAACATATAACATCCATATCCATGAGTGCTCAGCTTAAGTTTCAAATAAAAAAAGATATATACGGGCAAACATGTGTAATTCCTTTGAAATACTCGGGTCTACTTTCAAGGACGTCCATTATTGGTTAAAAATAATTAAGACGATCAGTGTAGATCCTGGGTGGGGTAAGTGGGGTTGTTATTTATTCATAGATTACATTTTATCGAAAATTGTTGTATGAAGCCAACGTTATCACAATCCATTTAGAGTAAAAGATTTATAAGCTATATTTCCAAACTAATACTATAAATGCGAAAGTGTGTTTGTTTGTTCTTCTTTCGTGCAAAATCAATGTAGCTTTCACTCGTACATCTAAAATAACATATGGGCTGCCTTTTGCCGCGGTCGGCGACACCCACGCGGCCGTGATTTAGTAGTTATAATAAATTTGAATTGTATAAAACTTTACTACATATTATTAAACACGAATTACTCGGTATATCTACTCAAAGCATTCATAGAATCGCAAAAGCAGGTTTATTGAAAGGGCAGCGTTGTAGGCAATACTGGGAATGCTACGCCCTTTGGAGGCTTGCACCAAAGCCGCTGCGCAAACATTAAATTACTCGCTACAAAGAAGATTACTTACCTCGACGCTCAGACTTAGTATGCCTTTATTTAAACGCACTTCTTTGGATCACTATTGTAGAAGAAGGTGTGTGTTATGCACATGTATTTTGTACTACGATGGCGTATATACATGTATGTGTGTTAGTTAGATGTATTTTTTGCTAAGAGAGCGTCACATGTGTGCGTAATATTTTCTATGGGTTAAGGGTCACCCTGCTATTATGTTGTTCTTAGGATTGCGTCCGACATATATTTGTGTAAATATTATCAGGGTATTTTTCAAAGTAAGTACGTACAAAAATGCTCAGCATTCTAAAATAAAATAATAAATATACATTACTCTTAGTTTGTGCCTATGCTATACTATGTATATCAGTATAATATACTGCACGCTCTGTACTTGTATATGTATGTATACTTAACTTCGAAATATTCCTTCGTAACAAGAAACACGCTCATTGAAGTTTACCGACCCTTACATGAACCGAAACTAGGAACTCGTACAACAACCCATGAACCCTATATAAATAAAAGCCGTGTGTAAATTCATACGATATTGTTTGTTCCTCCGTCTACCTCCGTTGGTACGTGACACATAGAAGCAGGCGGGTCTGACGATACAAAAACGTAATATTAAACGAAGCACGTCACTGCAATATATGTTAGAGTTTATTTTATGCTGTATTTTCATAGTATGTATGGGAAGATGTAACAAGAGGCCCGAATACCCGCAACTTGAGGCGGATGGAACGGTATTGTGGTACAGTCTAATAAAGGGTACATAATATATGTACATATACGTATAGATTGATATTAAAGGGAATTTAACAAAGTGGGGTTCCATGTTCTTGTTCGTATACATGGATTATGTTGTCGCATATAACTTACATGTCCAGTAATGCAACTAGACTTAACCAGTTATTTCGTATCTACAAATATTGTTTTATTTTACTTTGATATGGCCATTTCTGCTTTTAAGCCGGATCAAATCTTAGATACATACATAAACTGCACTTAGCCCGCGGCTCCGCCCGCGTGAATTGTTATAAGCCTTCCTCTGGAATCACGCTATCTATTGGTGAAAACTGTACAAGAATCCGTTTCCGGGTTTAAGAACATAGATAGGATGGCCGTGCACTTCATTTAATCATTGTAAGATACTTTCTACCGATCGGGTACTGACGTCTGGCTATTTGAATCTATAACAATGCATTATAGTTTTATTCTTTTTACCTGCTGTGATTCCATTTTCATCAAAATATATATTTTTTAATCGGTTATCAATCGGTGATAATCGGTGATCGATCAATGTCTAGATGAACAGTAGACAATGCGAACTAGTGAAGTGACACTCCTTTGAAGACATTCGATACAGTATTTATAATAAGCCGACGGTTCACAGAAACTCTATGCGGCACCATGCGAGTCCCTTGTTACAGCGGAATGGCCCCGGCGACATGAGACAAACGTTTTATTTTTCTAAACTGCCCTGATTATCTTGAGCTATCGGTGACGCTCGCATTTGTCAAGATTTCATTTTGTAGATACAACGATATGTAGGTCAGTTGTATGTATATTACTGACTAAATACATGTGAACAAGTCGTGAAAGTGTGAAAGTATTCATAAATAGCTCTGATGTCGGAGTTTTCAGACCGCCTGAATTATTCTTGTCCAGAGACAAGAACTGAGACCGACCTTCGAAACACGGTAGTACCCTGATGTTAATGCCATTACTGTAGTAAATGCGGTAAGCACTATATTATAAATCCTTATAGTGTCTTATTATTATAAGTTTGAAGCACCAGTGACTTTTAAAATCCGTAAAAATGTAAATTATAATCCTCTTATTTATAACATCATAAAACAAACGTTGGTATATGAAACAGAAACGGCTAAATCGTAGCAAACTTTCAAGCCCGCCCACGTCGTAACAGTATTGTTTTACATTTGGTTTAATAAAGCTTATTATTTTCCAAGATGACTAAATGTTTGCTACTAATAAAATAACTTGCTAGTGATTAAATATTTTAGCGACTATTATATTATATTATATAAGATTCAAAACTAAGGGTGTTATAAAAACTAAAAACTAGCAGCTGCGTTTAGGTAGCAAATAAACTATACAAGTCAATTGAAATATTAGCCGAGGTGCTATAAATAATGAGTTGGCGACTACTGCGAAGCAGGGCTCCTAATTTTACGTGTGGTGTGGTGTACTAGTGTGGCTTACACTTCATCTTGAAGTCAGTGAGTACATATAGTTTTATTAACATAGCATTATTTTTATGTCTGAGGCCGGTTTACGCCGCTGATCTGAAAATGGAGGATAACGGAGCGTAAACCACTATCGCGGAGACTCGTCAATAATATAATTGTGTTAGCATTTGTTTGTTGGACAACGAGTTTCTGCTCATTGTTTTATTACTGTGTGAGTGAGTTATCAATATATATTATAGATTGGATGTTTATTTGAATTCGAGCCCTATTCCCTTTCTATACTATAACTTATAGTTCTCGGCTTTGAGTTGAATTTTACCGCCCTGTTCTTTCTGTATACATACTTTAACTATACCAAATTTCACGTGCTATGCGCACGATATGCTTAATATATATGCCTAGGTAAACCAGAATAGTTTAGTACTGAAACTGTAAACTAATACTATTATTAAAATAAAAGCGTATCAATATGCACCAACAAACACAATTTTAACGCGAATCAAACCTTGAACTTGTTCCTTGCAATCTAAAGAAGGGTCCATTTTGTTGTATTACGTTTTAGTCTAGTGGAGATACCAACAGACTGCCATGCAGAGGGTATCGGGTTCGAATCCACGGCGCGCACCAATGACTTTTCGGAGTTATGTACGTATTGAATTGTTAATTATCGCTTGTCCCGTGCCTCGGAAGAGCACGTTAAGCTGTCGGTCCCGGTTGTCATGAAGATCTTTGACAATCGTCACAGGGCGTCAGAACCTTCTAATAAACTGACACTAGTCTAAACCATGGAATATCGCTATCCCTTGGGTTGCGGAGGTCAGACTGGCAGTCGCTCCGTGGAAAAGCTAATATTCCGCCAAATCCGGTTAGACTAGAAAGCGGACCCCAGATTGAGACTGTGATAACGCTAGGAGGATGACGTTTTAAAATTATAACAATATTAAAGTGTCAGGAAAATCTATAACTTTAAAGTCTACACAAAACGTTGTTTAGTCTTCAATACAAACAATGCCCTTAAAAATTAAACAGACTGCATACGCACGTATTATGCTGTGTATAATGTTATGCTGGACTCCAGATCTTGCAACAGTGATGCAACGATGTACGTTTTACGGGGCAAGGTATAGTATGTCGCCACGTTGTCCTATAGATTTGCTACTATTCGTCGTCGTATCGATCTAACCAATCGTGCGCCATACAACAACAGCAACCAGTAGTCTAAAACGTCATAAATTTGGTCAAAAACAACAAACCTTTCCAGGAAGAACAGTTAATATAATATGTTAAAACCGGACTCTAAATCCCAGCACTGTGAGTAACTGGAACAGGGAGAGCTTTGAAAGCTTCACTGTGAATGAATTATACGTTAAATTGTGAAGTATTTTCCGTATTCCACAAACTAAATCACCACATCAGCCATTCAAAATCGCCGTTTACGAAGCGTTTCCTTTGCAAATAAATAAAATATGAATACATCCGGTGAAAAGGTAAACTCGTTGCGGGGCCCCAAGTATCGAAGCGAGCGTGTGGCGCCGGGCGATGCTATAGTCTTGTTTATGTAGCGCGCCGGTCATAACAACCCCCTCCCTCCGCGTCTCCCACCGCGCATACGCCATGTAAATGAATTTAGACAATAACTTACATAACATAACATAACTTCACGCCTTTTATCCCCGAAGGGATAGGCAGATGTGTATTACACACCCACACTTCACCAGTTATGTTTCGGTCCTAATGTGATAGGGCCGAGCCTATTGCCAACTACCGGGCACACTGTTAAGCGAGCGATAATTAACATTTTTAATACACACATAACTTCGAAAAGTCAGAGGTGTGTGCCCGGGGTAACTGGGGATCGAACCCAATAAGTGGGCCCCATCCTATCAGATCGCTATATTTCGAGTTTAGCGCTTCGTAGGTGCCGTTATTATTATCTGAAAGAATGCTCCATTCTTGTAAGAATACAGAAACTATTACAAACATGGCATTGTTACGCTCACAAAGGAACATCGCAGGTGCTTCAATATTATTACTTTTGTATTATAAATGTTATCTGAAATTCTAAAGCTTCAAAAGGAATACTTAAGAGGCAACAAAGTTTCGGAATCGAACAATAATTTTACTTCGGTGTTGTTTCGATAAAGTTGCGTCCCGAGGCACTCGAATAACTGAGCGAATCGACACAGAATAAAAGTGAAATCGCAGGATTCCTCGGTGGAGCTGGCACTCGCGCCCGGAGGAACTTTGCTCAACACAGAGCGAGAATATTAAGTGAGTTGTGTTTCAGTACACGCGGGCTGTGCGCCGCTCCGTGCCGCGTAAATATGTACTTGAGTTACTTCGCATTGTGCGGTACAATGGTACGATTAAACTGCAAATGAAGGCGTTCGCTGGTGTGTGGCGTCGACCTCGCATAACAATTTATGAAAAGGCAATGCACTAAGTGCAGGCGTGCACTGCGCCGTAATGAGAGCGAGTCGCGAGAGCTCGCCTGTATGTAGATACATGCGCGCCGCACACGGCCGCACTTTATCCTCCCTAATTTACATCGTACGGTGCAATAACGGTATATTATAATATGGCCACTTTACGCGGACAAATACTAAATTGTTTAGTCAATATAAACACTTTCGTTTCGCATCAGCACGAATCGCTCGGACCCGAATTTCCGTCGATAAAAAGTTGTACAATTTGTTTTTATGATTATTCTGGCGGCCCTCGCGGCTCCGCGGACTGCAGACGGCTCCAACACACCAAGACTAAGTCAAGCACAGACATGCAGCTCTGTTCAGGTCACGGTAAATATTATGTACTCACATTTTTAACGTTTATAATCTAAATGTCATAAGTCAGCTGGGTTATAGTTATTGGCACATGCGTTCTTAGGATTAATACACAATTTAGTAAAAAGTCTTCGTAAACATTTAACCTCCAAACTTAACCTAACTTTATTTACTTGTGTGTTAAAAAACCATATAGGCATTACATTTATTTCTAACCAGGGTCAAATTTCCTGTCAAATTGTTATTATTATCATTTATTATCTTTGAAAATAACGACCTTCCATTAAATTGTTCAGTCTTTCTTTTACCATATCAGGTAAAACATAAAAAAAAATCCTCCCATTAATATAAAAGGCATCACCTGCCAAAACTGAAAGTCTGTATCCGGAACAGTATGAGCTCTGCGTTGAAGAATCGGCCGGTCTGTCAAAGTAACTGTAGATATATGTTTTGATTATAAAGTGTTGAATATTTTATTAAAAGTCGTCAGCACCTCAGCCGTAGCTTTGAGGATTTAGTACACAGTATTGTTTAGACAAGATGAATAATTTAAACATTCTGATTTGTTTCGCCACTCGCCAGCCGCTTTGCCTAGAATGTTAGAAATATAAATCAGGTTCTTGTACGCGTCTGCTATTGGTAGATAGATATTACTTACTCGAGAATTTACACAGCTCTTTTCATTATTTGGTTCTATTTTCGTATTTACTTTACAATACAGAGATACATTAACATTTACAATATTGCTTGTGCCTTAGCACGGTTTTTTTAACATCTAAATAAATATTCTAATTCTCTGACGTTTTTTATGTATTAAAGAGAGACTGTTTTAAGAAAAAAACAGTCTCTCTTTAATACATTGTCCTAACACCAAATGGGTCAGCCGTTTTCAAATGACGCCTAAATAAATTACGTGAGTGAGGCGTATTGATTTTTTTTACTCAGAAAACCTTTGGTTTAAAGGACATACATTACAGTACATTTAAACTTTATAAAAAATCTTATACATCGTGAATTTGTAATCATCCCACTTTCGCAGCTAAATGCATCACCACTGTATCTCCTACAATATCTACGAGTGTAAGTTACGAAACATGTTAAAGCATAAAAAGTTAAACAAAAAGTTGGTTTTAAAAGTAGCTTTCTGTTTTGCTAAACTGAGTATTAAACCACGTCCACTGTGATGTGATGCGATGTAATTTATACAGGATATATGTTAAACCTGAACCTTCTCATGTTAAATTTCACCGTAAATTTATATAGTAATAGTAATATAACAACGTGCCATAATATTACTTATATATTCTCGGCATCCACGAGACGCTGACAAAGGTTAATCTTACGTCCACCCACAAGACACATACACATGCATACATACACATTGACGCATATATTCATAGTGCGTATAATTTTCATACACAGCGTACAGTGAGTGTGTAACTACTTAACGTTATTTTACTAACCAATACATAAACACAATTAAACCACTTGAGCAATTTTCCGAGAGTAATTCTAGGTAACGGGTTCGGGCTGTGTATAATTGAATAGTGAACTATCTACTGTCGTAATTTTTATGGTTGGTGCCTCCCTTGCTTGCTTTGTAGTGTAAAATATAGTTTTCTCATTGAATTATTACCTACAGAAAGTCAGTATTCAAACAACGCGAGCTCAGAAGTTAAGCCGAAAATTCACTATGTGTGCGGCACTGTGCTGTGTTTACTTGCTACACGCACACAGACGCCATTATAGAGTTGCCAGTAACAACGTCTTTCCCCTAAAAATAGGGTAAATTCATGATTTTTGCATGAATATAAGTAATAGGCTTGTGTCCACTAAGAATAAATCGGTTTGATTGTAGTATCTATAGATTCATTATTATTTTATGATGCCAATAAAATTTATTATTTATTATAAGAAGGTAAGATTAATGTTATTTTAAGGATTCTAAAACTAAAAATAATGTACCTATTTTTTTTTACAAATGAAATAATATTACTTAATATAAGTACTTAGTGTATATTGTTCTTTATATTCTGCTATCCACACGTATTTACAGACTTTAATAGCGCTTAAAAGTGAAGACCTGTAATTGGCTAGTTGTTGTCTATTTATGTTACAAAATTCATTGTAAATGCTGTTGGTTTTCCATATAATAAATAAATAAATATTCTTGTGATAGTGCACACCAATCAGAGAGCTTTACGTCAAACAGTACTTCCGTCATTCACGTTGTTGACGTTTTAGTAGTAAATACAACTAAAATGTCAAAGTTTCTACCTGTCAAATCGAATATAACAAAATAAAAGTGTGTACAGTCACGAGCATAAATATATTACTATGGGCAGACTAGCAAAAATATCTGACCCAGGAAAGAGTTCAGTAATATCTGTCTGCACGTACGCAGTAAAAATATCTGATATTATCAGGCAGCATAATGAAGTGGCATCAAAATTATGTGATGAAAATGTCGAAGCATAAATATGTGATGTGACAGGTGGCAAAATGTTATGATACCTTGTGGAGAGCAAATATATGTCACGTTTTCTATTTCTGTAGTTTGCATTGATTCCGCCCTAAAAGCATAAATATGTGATATCAACTAAGTGGCAATAATATCGTACATTATTTTATCTTCAATTTAATTTTAAATTCATACGAATTCATTAAAGCTATAAATTTTATTTTTCATTATTTTAATGTGGACTGTCGTTTTATACTATATTTATGTCTTGACATATCCAATGTCACCATTAATGGGTAGATCTTTTCTTATAAACGGCTGCCGAGTAACAGTTTAGGAATAGGTAATAATATCGGACTGCCTAGCCAAATCAGTTACTTTTTGTCATCTGTCAAAACGCCAGTTTTGTATGTAATCATTTTTCATACTCAATTGCTGTACTTTTTTGATGGTTTTATTTATATAAAATTAGCTGTAAGGGCAAAATTAAACTTTAAGCATTTTTATAGGGATGCTTTGATACAATCTTTTTGATAAATAATAATTTGCAATTTAGTTTTAATACAGTCCGATTCCCTATAGAGTAACATCCCAGGCCCCCAGACTTTACTTATTTTCTTATTTTTTTTTTTGGAATTCATTGGATTGACGATGAGTTATCAAACATCACATATGAATATGAGAAATAAAAATATCTATTTTTTTGTATTTTTTTTTTGCTGCTCGCAAGTAAGTGCTAAAATTTTTCTACAATGCAAGAGGCTACGGGAAGTAATTATGCAAATGGTGGCTTTAGTAGATTTTAATTCATCATGTATATTTATATGTAAAGTAATTTGCAATATTTCACTGCGTATCTATCTACGACTTTCGTAGGATGCTAAACGAGATATAAATTATATTATTTTACCTCCATATTTTCGCAAATGGCTAAAGTTACGAATTCACGCGTAAAATAATTAGTAAGAGATAACCAACGCCATGTGCGCTCTGATTGGTTAAATAAATCACGTGTTTTTTTTCATTACACTCCGCCTCCCCACCGATATTGTTCGCCACGTTAACAAATAAACTGTAACTTTAGCGATGTTTTTGAGCCTAAGGCAACAGAACTAAGCAAAAACAGGGCTCCTATTTTTGAATTCAAGGTCACAAGAAAACCGAGCATAACCTATTAAGTTTAAATGATGCCGACCTTCATTATCACCCACCGACCAATCAGAGAGCAGTGTGTTATTTGCCGTATTTTAAAGAAGCGTAAATTTAACGCTAAGCTTCTGTGATAGGTCGAACCGTTTAGAACCTTACGTATGGATATCCGCTAGGTTATAAATTTATCACGGGGCGTCGTAAATTGCTAAATTTGCGAAAATATGGGCGTAAAATCATACATTATATGTGTTTCCAAAACACACAGCATTTGTTGAAGAAGCATTCAATAAATTAAGCCATTTATTACGCACTTCCGTATAATTAATACGTACTTCCGTATCTTACCTCTCATTCTTCTACTACCTTTCTCTTTCACCCGTGGCAGAGCGCGTTCCGTGTTCTGAAGCGCACCCGCCATTGCTCATAGCGTTCATAAATTTTGCCGCGATCGCACGCAAAATTTTTCGTTTCAAAAGGATATACTTCTAATCTTTAAATCTATCATTTTAAAATTAGAACGTACTTATTGTGAGTTTAAACGCGGAATTGATCAAGTGAATTATGAGTTTTAGGTGAGGCTGTGAGGCGTATGGTCACGTGAGGCGTCAACCAATCTCTTTGAGAGATCTCTAAAAAGCACTTGGACGCCTTGGTCCCAACATTTCGACTCCAAACAGCTCAAATATATAATCACCTACTAAGTTTATGTATTTGCGCCATTTGAGAGACTCCGCTGTAGCAGTAGCAGCGCCCGAACAACCTGCAGTGCTAGGAAGATGAGGGCGCAAGGGTATCGACACATGTTGCGTCCCACACCAAAGGCCTACCCAGTTTCCATAGCAGTAAAGACATACCGTCTGGTATTTTGCCATCGTCGCGTGCCAAGCCCTGAGTTTCAAGTTGGGCTGGCAAGCCAGCGGTGACAAGAGCCTGGCGAAGTATGTCATTGAGGTTGGCGTGTCGTGACAGACGACCAACGCTCCTGCTGTATGACAGACCATGGTGACCAAGGCTGTTGACAGCCTCTCCACAGTGACACCAATGTTTGATAGGTCGAATGCTACACCAAAGCATACTACATCGAGGAGAGCCAGTTTTATCAAAACCGTCGAAGTAATTTCGTAGTTTCCAATACAGTTTATTTTATTAAGCAGTGCTTGGTAGCAAAAATACCTATTTATGGTGTAAAGCATTTTTTCAAGGTCATGTATGTAATTTGTTCTACCGTCAAGAACATCTCGCACAGTCGTGACCTGGTATCGTGTTCCTGCTACGAATATCATGACAAGTGTTTAATCTCTGAATACTTCGCTTTTAGGTTTTAAACAGCCGGGGACAGTGTACAAGCATATTCTGCCAAATCTGCATCAGATACCAGGCAATCGCAACCTTGATAAATCTGGAATCATAATGAAAGCCCAAGGACCTTTTGAATTGAAAAAAATCGTTTTAAATAAGCATTTAAACACGCAACAATTACAAGTATTTTTTACCTTGCAATTTTCTACACTTCACAATCGAACTTCGAACAATACGATACCATGTTAACACTAATATTTGACATGGTGAAATATAATATTAAATGTGTTTCATGTAATTTGCTATACATTGGTGATGTAAGTAATTATAAAAACCTCTTTGTGTAATCTGTTATTCGATGTAACTCGGTCACCATACTTAGTATTACGCTAACAAAAATTTAGAACATTGAAAACATGAGATAATCCTTTTCACCTGGTCTTTCACACAGCTTTTAAACACATACATACATTATCTACATATACATATGTGACACTCGTGAAGCCTTAAATATACTGTCAAATCAAAGTGACGATACAGTGCCAAAACATATGTTACGTTTATTATCGGCGACCGGTTATTAAGCTTCGATTTTGCATTACGATTTGATAACTTTTTCATTCATAATAAATAAAATAAATCGAAATAAAATATTATAAATGCTCTCAATGATCTCCGTCGTAGAATATCCTAAGTAGTCAATATACTGAGTACTAGTTTGTGATCTCGAATATATCTGATATGCATCTTACGTATATTCATATCGTATATTTTAATTAGGCACAATAACACCGTAATTATTATGATAAGCCTGGCAAGTTGAAAACTGGGACACAAATCTTGACTTACAACAATAGTACGTAAGACCGTTCTGTTCGAGACAGGTTTAATTAGTAGGAGATACTTGCAGTTTCCGTGTGAATACAGGTCACTGGGTCACATGTGAAACGTTCCGACGGACGCACATACATAATGAACATTGTACAGCCTCGCTCCGGTACTCCCGCGTCTCTCAGTCATCTGTCTTGTCTTAGCACAGGATTTTAATGATTAATTGGCGCCTTGCACAATGCACTGCGTGAAAGGAACATACCCACCTACTTAATACTAAACTGTCTTACGAGAGAAATAGTAGATTGTATGACAAGGGTGCGGTGCGGTGGCACCCTCGCCGTAAAAATGGTATTTTTACGGCGAGGGCGCTATTTTGAACCACATGCACAAGCGAAGGATTCTAACGTCTCTAATCCTGAGCGCAGCTGATGTTCAAAATACATTGCCCGAGGGAAAAATAATTTGCTCTCGGGTCATATACTCAATATTTCATCCCCTTTCTATGAGAAAATAAATAAGAGACGGTGTTATGTAATTAATGAATACTTTTATTAAAATTAAACGTGTGAATATAAATTAAAACAATTACAAATTTATATTTATATTTGATACACTAGCGCAATTTCGAAAAGTTATTGTCACTGTTTTATTTGGGATCGATATTGTTGTCGATCCATTTACATTTTGAGTATTTGTAATCTTATTATCTGACTGGTGCTCAAGAAAAGGTACAGAATCCTTTGATGTAGAAGGACGTTGCGACAATGGCATGGACGAATTATTGTCTTTAGGTCTTAATTTAATATTTTCTACAATGCGGGTGCTAGGTTTTTTCTTATTTTGAATGGTATCTTCGATGTAATCTTCTGCTACCGAGCTGGATTTCCACCCTCCGTGCCGTTTTAAACGGCACAACTACAAAACAGTAAGGTCAGCTCCAGAATCTGCCAAAAGTGTAGCAAACGTTTGACGAAAACAATCGGGCAACTTCAAGTACATAGCGATTTCCAGGGGCATTGAAGATATTCCATTTTTTCTATAACCTGTTTGAAGCATTTTCTATTTTGGTACCTAATAAAAAATATATTAGAAGTCATATAAGAAGGACGCAGGCTCTGATATTTTTCCACTATTCATTTGTACTGGCCACGAATAACGAATGACCGATCAATTTTTGTTTTTGTGTCAGTTAAATTCACTAAAAGTAATTCATCTGAGTGTTTTTTTTACATCATCGACTGTTATTTTTATAAGCTCGTTACTACGACAAGCTCTATGTATGCCGAATATTAAAGGTACACGTTTTATAACACACTGTTTGTAGATTACAATGAAAATACTAAAATATACATACTTTTGTTGCGAGATATTCCTAATCAGGCGCGTCATTTAAAAAAGTCTCAACGTTTTGATAAGAAAATACATTTGATTTCTTTGGTTTGTGTCCTACAGATAGTCTCTTCAGATAAGCTAGTAATTTTGAGTAGCTATCAATTTTAATACTTTTGTGTTTGTAAACTGTAGATTTAAGCATTGAGTATAATATACCTACTCAAAAGGGTAGAAAGTTGCTTAGTTTTGGCCAATTCTTGAAAATAGGCCAAAAACACATTTTCCGAAAACGATTTCACTCCTTTTCTGTTTTTCCATAGAATGAAATTGTCATAGGCCCTTAAATATTTCTGCCGAGATTTCGTGGGTTATAATTTTTATATGACGTTGTTAGCTTCTTTAGTTATGGTTTCAGAAGTTAAAGCATTGTCACTTTCATAACTCTACGTAGAACTCATTATTTTTGCAAAATTCAATTAAGTATGTACCTACTGATTACGAGAACAGAGTCGTAATTCGCGCGCTTTTTTTTTGTTAGCGCGAGTCACGCCCATAGAGATATAAAGGATAGAGTGGCAGAATATTACCTAACTCAATACTGTGTCGTGTCCGCCGGTGGTAGAGAGAACGCAACAGTTTAAAGGCCCCCTGCATCTCTCTTTAACAATGCATGTTCTACATTCTACAATGGGGTTGGCAACTGTCAAAGTGTGTTATCGTTGTGTCCCCAAACATTGAATTTGTAGTATGGTCAAATTTTTACAATATATACACTTTTTTGTCATTTCAAACTATCTTGGTGTATAAATAAAAACAACTTTTAAACTATTGATTACTGATAAACTGATATAAATAATAGTTACAGGTAGCACGCCATTGCGCAATGTTGATGTTGTGCATGTACTGTTAGAGAGAGATGCAGGGGGCCTTTAACTGTAGCGTTCTCTCTCGCACCGATGGACACTTATTGGCCCCTCTTTGCCACTCAATCCTTTATATCTCTATGTTCACGCCCGTGCAGCCAACACGTACCAGCCAGTTCTATTCATACAATTTGCGTTCGATTTCTATGAATGATATACGTTCCAAATTCAAATCACTTTTCCGCCCACTAAAAAGTTCTTAACAGAAAAGAGCTATTTTGCTTCCGCTAAAAGAGGAACAAAGCGACACTTTTCGAATAGAAGGGATGAAAATTAATTAGAAAGTGAGAAAGGAAACCACTGCCCAAAGATGATGAATTATTGAAGTGAAATGTAGTGGTTACACCTTGGTATTGTTTAGAAGATATCTTAATTTTTAGTGGAATTTAAGAGTTCAACTTACTACTATACCCACTGCCACACCGAATCTTTTCAGGTTTTGTATCTTAATAGGTTGTAGTACTCATTTAGGACCATAGACTTGCTATTTTAACAACATGGTTTTTCTAAAATGCTTGGTAAAAATCTTTTTGTTTTACGCTATAACCATAGATTTGCAGTAAGATTATCGATGTGTGGAAGAACATTCTTCCTTCTACAAAGTTCAATCAGTGCTTCAATTTGACTTAACGTTACATAAGCACTACATTTTATTTTAACTAAGAGGAAATTGTACAAAATTGTAGAGTACAAAATGAAAACAGTTGTTTTTATGAACGTTACTTCATCAAAACTGGTTTGCAAATCTAACTTTACCTTACTCATTTGTTTATCTATAGTAAACGGAAGTTACATGAGGCTAATTGTTTTAACAAATGTCCGGTTTATTAGTTTTCCTAGTTGTGTAAAGCGAAGAATAATATTTGTTTAGTGAAAACATTTATTTAGGCCTGCTCACATATGTTTAACATTCATAGACATGTAAAAAGTAGTTTATATATTACGTGATGGTCTATTAAATTTGTTGTTATGGAGCCGTAGTAAAATTTTATGGAACCCTCATAGTCTAATCGAAAGATTTTTAATAAATTACCGGTTTATTGTGAAAGATAAAACTTGAAATATTCATTGTCACGCATATGTATATGTGTGCATATTGATGGGGCAATAATAAACAGGCAGCATAAAAGGAACATTTAAAAAATAGATTTTCAAATACAAAGACTGCCAACGCGTATGTCGATAAAAACAGAAATAGTATTCTGCTTAGTCAGTACTGAAAGCTCCATATATTTATTACTTACACACCCAAAAAGAACCCGATAACTGAAATAGGAACCAGATCTATTTCGCAAGGCTAAATCAAATGCAAGATTCTTCACGTGGCTAATTTATTCATCTTACGAAGCAAGATGAGTTTCTACTCCCAGAACATGTACTAGTTATACGGTCGTGTTACACGTCACCTGGCCTGTGTGTGTACGTGTCTATGTGTGCGTGTAAATTAGGCAAACTTCGGCGTTTTGTAGCCGACGCGACTTTGGCTTCATTACTTGTGCATTAAGTTGAATCTTTCACTAACTTGCGCTAACTAGAGCTAAGATAAATAACAGTAACTGCGCCGTGGTTATTATTGAACACTAATTATTTATACCCACCGTTATTTATTATACTTACTACCGTACCACTAGTTAAAATACCTCGAACAAGAAACAATAGGTCTTTACACGATGGTTCTTGTAAAATATTTTGCATTTACTAGCTGTTGTCCGCAATTTCGTAGCGCTTGCTTAACAAACTTGCGCTCTCGATGTTTTATCGCCTTCATGGAGGAATACCTATTATAAAATCTAGCCTTATTGGATGCCTACGTTAGTCATGAAAATAAAACGTGGATGTTTATGATTTCATCAAATTCAATTTGTTAGCCAAATATTGTAAAAAGTCACAGCTGAATGGTAGTGAAGCCCAAAATTTCCCACTGTCCTATTTCTTATGACACAAATAAAAATATTTATTTCGAAGGAAATAGACCTATAGACATTTGTGACGTCGTGCCCCGGCGCCCGCGAGCCTCGCTACGAGTGACGCACAGCAGTGGGCCGCCCGCTCGCCCCTCCTCCTCGCCGGCCTTATATATACCAGGGACACACGGGGTTCCGTCCCATTGCCCGGCCAACACCACAAAGCTGAGTACCTGATCTGAAGACCTGTGAAGTGCCAACAACGTACTCACGCCCTGGATAATTGTCTCTTCTGTTGTGTTTGTATAACTGGAATTATAACGCGAGTTTAAACTTTCCTGGTGATATTTTTTATTTATTCCCCGTATGTCAACCTAATTATCTCTCTTTAATTGCTCGGCGAGTGATCGATCCCGGCTACCCCGTGGAAATCAATCACTCGTGCGACATTGGCGCCCAATAGAACTTTTAATTATATTTTTAAAACCTAAGTTGGCACTTTACAGGTGAGTGAAATAATTTCTTTTTCTCTTGTATATTTTTCTCCTGTGTGTGCATATATTCTGGTGTGGTGAATTGCGTACAGGTACAGTTTCTATCTATTTTGGTTGGCCATAAGCAATTTAACTGTGTAAATAACATAACGGTGATTTAATTAACCTCGGTCTAAAACCACGTTTCACCGCGGGCAGCGTGTCGAGCCGTCAACCGGTTCTAACCGCTTAGCCGTTGAACTAACGAGCCTCGTGTTCGCGAAAAAATATTGTGATTCAACCTTTGAGTGACCTTTAAGAAATTTTTTTAATCCCTTACCAATCATCACACCATTGTATAATTTAGTGTATTTCAGCTTTTTTTAGCACGGTATTCGATTTTCTGGCGATATTTAATTTTTTTTCTAGTGCCGGCGTAAATACTTAGATTTTCTATTATTGTTTTGTAATAATGGCTTACATTATAAATTTCTCATTATTAACTAAAGCGGAATTAGAATATGAGACCACAATACGCGGCGTTTCAAAGCCTGACGATCCCCGCAAACAAATCGCTAAACTTTCAGTTAAAACTCCCTCAGAGGATATATTATCTTCACCCTTCCCACCAGAGGAGGATATGGCAGAAGTGGAAAAGTCGTTATTAAGATCAAATAAACACTTATCTATGTTGGAAGCAAACTATACTTCCGAGCTTCAACAGAAGGTCGAATCCGTGCTACACCATTGTTTTCATCGACTGAATAGGGTGGATACCGGCAGTCTGGATATAAAAAAAATGAGTCTGTGTGGAATAAATTTAATCACTTATATGCGAAATTACAATTAATCACGAGCCGTAGTTCGCGGTCAGATTGCTCAGTGGCAGAGGGAAACACTTCCTATAATTACGACCGTAAGCTTTTTTCGGAATTAGGTAAATTCAAATTTAACGGTAAATCATGTGTAAGATCCTTTATCGAAAAAATTGATGAATTTATGTCCTGTAGATCTATTCCACACGACAAGATGTTGTCTTTCGCTTTTGAAATATTTTCGGGTGACGCATTAGTTTGGTATCGTTCTGTTAAAAATAATGTAAAGACTTGGTTAGAACTTTGCGAACTTTTGAAACGAGATTTTAGTCCGCATAACTACGATTATCGGCTTATGACGGAGATTCGTCAGCGCTCACAGGGCGAAAACGAATCAATAACTATTTACGTGGCAAAAATGCACGGTCTGTTTTCGCGACTTAGCTCTCCTATCGCTGATTCGGAGAAGCTAGAAATTTTACTAAATAATATTAGACCTTGTTACACTAATTGTCTGCTCACTGCAAAGGTTGTTGATGTTGATAGTCTGGTCGAAGTTTGTCGTCTTTTCGAAAATTACCAAAGTCGCAGTAAGCAATTTTCCGAACCCCCTAAAGTTTCAAAGAATACTGTAGCACCCGATCTAGCGTATAATTATCCGTTTTCTAATTTTTCTTCAAACAAAAATGTTTACAATCATAATCACTTCAATTAATATAACTCTGTCGCTGATACATCGAGATACAAGTCTGTACCACAAGTTAACGCCGTATCGAGTACTTCTAATATAAATAAAATTTTTTGCGTGCGTTGTAGATGCAATTCGCACTCATTACGTAATTGCCGTCAGCCACACTACCTAATCTGTTTTAAGTGCGGCACAAAGGGTTTCAAGGTGTCAGACTGCCCCAATTGTAAATCTAAGTCGACCCCTACAGTTTCAAAAAACTAGTTAACAAGGATTGTGGAAAATCAAATTATACAACTAATTGTAATAAAACAGAGTGGAATAATTGGTTGGACTTTTTTAAAAAAATTCTTTAGTAGCTATCATATTTCCTCAATCCGTAATTCTAAAGTAGAATATTTACCTTACGTTACTCTAAAATTAAACGGAATACCTACCACTGGTCTTTTAGATTCTGGATCTTGCGTTACAATTTTAGGTAATAATTTGCATAACTTATTTTTGAAAGACAATGTTTTGGATAAATCGAAACCTTTTGAGGTTAATAACAGCTGGCGGCGAACGATTTGAGTCTTTGGGATCGGTGTTTCTACCCTTTGAGTTTCAGGATAAATTGATTAACTTAGAAGTTCATGTTGTACCTGGGATTCAAAATTCCCTTATCCTTGGCATGGATTTTTGGCGAAGCTTCGGCCTATTTCCTAACAAATTAGAGTCTGTTTTGATTGTGAACAAGTCTGACGCTCAAGTAATTGAGTTGCAGGCAGTTCCCCCTACACATCTTGTTTCTTACGATCATCTTACAGTCGACCAGAGAGCTACCGCTGACAACATTATTTCTAAATTTACCGATATTTCATACGAGAAGCGGGGTCTCGGTTGCACAAATATTATTTCTCATTCAATTGATACAGGTGATTGTCCCCCTATTCGGCAAAGATTTTATCGCATGTCTCCCGATAAACAAAGAATTTTAATAAAGCATCTTGACGACATGCTCTCAGAGGATGTTGTTGAACGATGTGAAAGCCCGTGGTCAAACCCTGTCATTTTGACCCCTAAGAAGAATGGTGAACTGCGTTTCTGTTTGGACAGTCGTAAATTAAATTCCGTTACAAAAAAAGATGCTTATAGCTTGCCTTATATTTCGGAAATTTTAGATAATCTGAGAGATGCTAAATACTTGTCTAGTTTAGATTTGTCTAACTCTTTTTGGCAAACATTATTTAAAGAAGAGGACCGTTGCAAAACAGCCTTTTATATTCCTACGCGTGGCACATTTCAATTCAAAAGAATGCCCTTCGGTCTTACGAATGCGCCAGCTACTCAGCAACGATTAGTTGATATTTTATTTTATGGTCCAGAATTTGAAAATAAGGTTTTCTGTTTTATCGATGACATAATCTGTATAACGTCCAGCTTCAACGAGCATATTACTCTTTTATTACGCATTCTTAATAAACTAAAAAGCGCTAATTTAACAATTAATCTCGAAAAATGTCAATTTTTTAGAGATAAACTAAAATATTTAGGCTATGTTGTCGACTCTAGTGGATTGCATCCCGATCCGGATAAAGTAAATTCAATGAAAAATTATCCCACTCCTTCTAATAGAAAAGAAGTACGTCGATTTTTAGGCGCAGCCTCGTGGTACAGGCGTTTTATACCGAATTTTAGCTCTATTGCTGCACCCTTAAATAAGTTAACATCTCAAAGTAAAAACGCACCACAATTCTGTTGGACGACAGAGGCTAATGAGGCGTTTAATAACCTAAAGAATTGTTTGATTTCCTCCTCGGTGTTGGCTTGTCCTGACTACTCGCAACCGTTTGAAATACACTCAGATGCTAGCGATTTTGGTCTTGGCGCGATCCTCTGTCAAAGGTTAAATGGTGAGGAAAGAGTCATAGCGTACTATAGCAAATCACTCACTAAGCAAGAAAAAAATTACATTGCCACAGAGCGCGAGGCCCTGGCTGTTCTATCTGCTACAGAACACTGGCGTTGTTATGTTGAAAATGGTAAAAAGTTTATTGTTTACACAGATCGCGCTGCTTTGAAATGGTTCTTGACCTTAAATAACCCTACTGGCCGGTTAGCCAGATGGGGAGTTCGCTTATCTTCCTATAATTTCGAAATACGTCATCGTCGGGGTTCCGATAACGTTTTACCTGATTTTCTGTCTCGCTCTTTACCCGTTTCTGCTATTGCTAATGATATAAATATTAATTCTAATCAGAATTTACCAGTTTCTACTAATGATCCTTGGTATTTAAATATCTATAAAGGCTGTTTAAGTTCTCCGACTTCCTTTGTTAACTATCAAGTAATAAACAATAAACTGTATTGTTTTAAAAAAACATTAAACCCTCTCACTAGAGAATTTCAATGGAAAGAGGTTATTCCGTCTGACCAAAGAAATGACATTCTAAGGGAGAATCATTCTTCGCCCACTGCTGGACATCTGGGTATTTTTAAGACATACAAACGTCTCGCACTTAATTACTTTTGGCCTGGTATGTACACCGATGTTGTCAAATTCGTCAGTTCATGTGAACCTTGTATCACCCATAAACACCAAAATCACCCAAATTTAGGTCTAATGGGAAAACCCAAATCATGTCAAAAGCCCTTCCAGACGATTAGTATTGATTTGATTGGTCCATTGCCTCCCAGCAGGAAACAAAACACTTTTATATTTGTGGTCAGTTGTTGTTTCTCTAAATATTGTTTACTTTTCCCCATTAAACGGGCAACTGCAGAAGTGATAACAAAAATTCTTGAGGAAAATGTATTTTTGGTGCATGGAATTCCATCTACTATTGTTTTGGATAACGGTAAACAATTTATTAGCGCAACCTCTAAAAGTATGTTGTCAAAATATAAAATTCCAAATTTGCATTTTACACCGTTGTATACTCCCCACGTTAACTCAGTTGAACGTTACAACAAAACCATTATGACAGCTATTTCAACTTTCATAGAATCTGATCATCGAATCTGGGACACTATAATCACTAAAGTTCAATTCGCCCTTAACTGCGCAGTTAGTGAGGTTACTGGTTATTCTCCTAATTTCCTTGTTTTTGGTAGGGAGGTCATAACATGTGGTTCTCAGTATATTGACAAGGAATTTAATTCCAATATGGTGCTTGAACCACGGGACGGCTATGCCGAAACTTTAGGCTACTTATCTTCTATTTTCGAGAAGGTACATTCAGCTCTGTTGTCGGCCCACCAACGAAATTGTTCATCTTATAATCTTCGCCGCAAACCGGCAGAATTCAATGTCGGTGATATAGTTTGGCGCAGAACGTTTCTACTTAGTGACAAGGATAAATACTTTAGCAATAAATTGGCGCCTAAATTTATTAAATGTAAGATTGCCTCAAAAAAGTCACCTCTAGTATACAAACTTAACGACATGGCCGGAAAACCTTTAGGCGAATGGCACATCAAGGATTTAAAGTTGATTAATTACAAAGAATAATAAAAGTATAAAAACAACAATGTAAGACGCATATCTATACAAAGTTATAATTACCTACATAATTATTTGTGAAGGCCAACAATGGTTCTTTTGTTTTCGAGTCGAAGCTCACAAGATAATGCATTGTGTTGTGTTAATGCTGTATGTAAACATGCTAACATAAAATGAATAAATGTTTCAGTTATAAATTGTAATAAAGTTTATTACATGTAATATTGTTACAAAGAATCTGTTGTTTATCTAACTATCAGTTATAGCTCAGTGGTTAAAAAGTTGTTGTCGGATCGGTCTGTGGTTCGATTCTCGCATGTGTATTTTCTTTCCGCAAATCTATTTGTTGAAATGCATCTTGATTGGCGTATTGTTTTTCGCCGTGCCTTGTTCTGAAGTTCTGTTGTTATTCTTAATTCCGTATAAATTCCATAATCAAATTGTTATTATAGGTACTTTATAAACTATCAGGGTGATTAACCGTGCGTCGCGAGCTCGGAACAGTCGAATAGTACCTACCATTTAGATCGTACCTACCTAGTTGTCGTTATGACGCACGCGCGTTCACTCAGCGACGCGCCGGTAAATAAATGCCTAACTAATGATTCACCATTGTTTACATTCAAAAGGTGTTTACTGGTCGTGTTGTAGTTATTAATTAGAGCAAAATATTTATTAATTTCTTTCCTTTGACATTGAGCGGTCCGGTCGTGTCTGCGGCTTATATTATTTTTGTTCATCTTTACGAAAAATCTGTTGTTATACCTAACTATATTCAAAAAGTTTACTTATCTAGTGGCAAAGGCCGAACCCAAGATTTATAAGTCGTAGGGCTAGATCAAGTTTCTTATATCTACAAATCATTATTACCTAATAATTACCCTAAGCGCTTCTCCATAGATTGTTATCTTTAATATTAAGCTATTACACTGGCCTCGGCATTTACATGTAGGTATGTGTGATGAATTATGAATGATAAATGTTTATGTTCAAATTCAGACTGCCGTTGTACGCGTGAAGAATGCAAGCGTGGGTCATTATTATTTAGGTATCCTAATTAGCGTATAGGGTTGTCACTTGTTCAAGGTACTCATGCCCTTGTTTTCTCTAATTTCAGGGAGTATCTTCAGGGCTGCTACGCCCGTTGGGCTAGGGAATTTTCTCACCTCTCTAATTGCTCGGCGAGTGATCGATCCCGGCTACCCCGTGGAAATCAATCACTCGTGCGACACATTAAATACATTAAAAGGAAAAGTAGTTATTTATTTATGTTTTATTCTGTCAATTACTGAGAAAAAAATGAAAGCGTAGGTAGAAATAGGTCTCGCCGACAGCACATTAACTAAAAATAGAACGACTTTTTTCAAACTAAATGCCACCCGCGGCTAACGGCCTTCATTTTCATTATAATATTGCCTTCGTACAAAAATAGGTTTACCTTTTTAGACGACCAATCTTTTTTAAACGAAAATAATTGGAAATAGTATTATAAAAAATATCCAAGTTGTTCAAACATGAACATGACATTCTTGGCATTCCAACACACATCCAACTTATCACCGAGGAAGATGAGTGATATTTTAAGATCATCTAATTTATCACGTACGGCGGTCGGCTCAAACATGCTGCATCGGCACAATACACCGACGGCACACAACTAAATACGTGTATATATGTGTATATAGAATAAGTTTAGTATATAAGATAATACTTTTAAGAAATAAATCAGTCACAAGTTCACTCCCGGCTTGGACTCATACCCTACCCCACACCTCTCACTGCGGCCAAGACACCCTTAGCCGTCACCATGATCGGTCTTGTGAGTCTGCTCGACCGGCAGTGAGATGACCCACTCCGCTACACCTTAATCCTACCCACTTTCCGTCTGCCGCAGGTCTCCCGGCGACAGATATCCCGGCCCAGGGATCCCAGGGACTGCTAGGGAACTAGGGATTAGGGTTGTATACGCGACAGTCTGTGTGACCACAGTGTACACGGCCTCGCTATACAATATACCTAACAGGGGTAGGGTAGCACTAGGGAGATAAGGAATAGGTGGACTTGGTTACTGCGACGGTAGCCAAGTCGAGGGATACTACTACAACAAGGGAATAGGAGGACTTGGTTACTGCGACGGTAGCCAAGTTGAGGGAAACTACTACTACTACAAGGGAATAGGAGGACTTGGATACTGCGACGGTACCAAGTTGAGGGAAACTACTACTACAACAAGGGAATAGGAGGACTTGGATACTGCGGCGGTACTAAGTTGAGGGAAACTATTGCTACAACAAGGGAATAGGAGGACTTGGTTACTGCGATGGTACCAAGTTGAGGGAAACTACTACTACAACAAAGGAATAGGAGGACTTGGTTACTGCGACGGTAGCCAAGTTGAGAGAAACTACTTTTACAATTGCTACTACAACTAATACTACTGTTAAATAAGGGAAGGAATATAATTTCTGGAGGGGTGAAGAACATGCAATTGTATAACAAAAAATGATTACAATTGCGTGTTAACTAAGTATATATATATATTTTTTTTTGAATACATATGTACCTACCGATTAAGTTCTTAACATTTCCCACGCAACGATCGCCTTAAGACTCTACAGCAAGGTCAACTGTCGCTGCCAGGGTTGCATCGCACGTGGCCTACAGCCAGCCAACCGAGGTCGTCAAGAAAACAACTCACCAGTGAACAACCAATTACCGATGCAGATGAAGTTGAGCTGAAGACTACGCCAGACACCCGCCAGAATGTTCACGCCTGAACATAAGAACTTTCTAGAGCCTGCCCCGGAGAGACGCTAGAATGTTCACGCCGGAACATGACCTTCCTGAAGCCTATCCCGGAGAGACGCCAGAATGTTCAAACATGAACATGACATTCTTGGCATTCCAACACACATCCAACTTATCACCGAGGAAGATGAGTGATATTTTAAGATCATCTAATTTATCACGTACGGCGGTCGGCTCAAACATGCTGCATCGGCACAATACACCGACGGCACACAACTAAATACGTGTATATATGTGTATATAGAATAAGTTTAGTATATAAGATAATACTTTTAAGAAATAAATCAGTCATTTGTTCACTCCTGACTTTGACTCATTACCCTTCCCAAACCTCTCACTGCGGCCAAGACACCTTTAGCCGTCACCCTGATCGATCTTGTGAGTCTGCTCGACCGGCAGTGAGAAAACCATTTCCACCACCCCTAAATCCTACCCAATTCCGTCTGTCGCCTTAGGTCTCCCGGTGGCAGATATCCTGGACTATTATATCGATGCCTTACGGCCAAAAGAGGCTAACCGCCACTTTACAAACTTTACAGGAGAGTAGTTTAAAGTTCAAAATAAGTGAAAAAAAATCATAGAAAATTATCTGTACGTTCCAAAAGTTTCAAAATTTAACCATATAGTTTTTGATTAGGTCTCTACGAAATGACATTGTTAATTAAAACAAATCACACGCCTATCACTATTTACTGTCGCTTACCCTCAAATGGTCCTAATTATACTAACAGGAAAAAACGTCGTGAATGAAAACAACTCAATTAATGACTTCCAACCCAAATGATTTAACTGCACCATTTATTTTATTTCTGTTGAAGAAAAAGAGCATACCTGTGCTTTTTCTGTTCATCAAGTGGAGCCAATATGACATAACCGGCTATTGGTTAATGACAGAAGAACAAGGAAATTGTAATAAGTTAATTATCTATAAAAAATACAATAAGTTCTTTTATACAACGCGAAAGCACATTGTGATTAATTGTTACAAAATTATACTTACATATTTATACACATACATTAGACTTTAATAAGTTTTTAAACTGGCTAACCGACTAAGGTATGAATTAAAAAAAAGAGAAATTGTGATCAGTCTTTATTTTTGAAAATTTAACAAAACAGTTGTTACTCATTGTAAGTTAGTCTTGCATTAAACATTCATACTGTCATTCTAGGTATGACAAAAAATAATATAAACTTAAAATTTCGTATCTAAGGACCACTTTAAGGTACGACGGCGTTTGGTCCTCGTAGTCCGCATGTCCGCGTCTACAGCTGCCGTAAATCGCTTCACGACGTCCGTTGCTCTGGGAGTCCTCCACCGCCAAGAAACTACCCAAAACAACCGTGTCCGGTGAAGACATGCGTCAAGCGGATGGTGAGGACACCGTGGCGGTCTCCAGCCACTTCACAAAGAGGGTTCTTACTCGCTATTGCCGTGTATCCATTCATTCGCATTCACCCATCCATTCACTCAATCGATAAAACAATGATGATAACACATGTTAAATCAGTCACGGTGGCAAATCTTGAGGCAGAATAATAATTTGCAAAAGAGAGATCTACTAACGTGCGCTAATACATGTGCAAAACAAACGTGCAGTTTTTATTCTCTCGCTCTCATAGTCCCATAGGCAATTCGACACCACAACAGAGTCATATCAGTCGCAGGATTAATTCTTGACTGTTATTGAGAATTCATAAAAAATCCAATAATTCCTTGCTGGCCCAACCTGGGATTCGAACCCTTGATTATGATCCTAAGCCAGGCCAGCCAACAAATACTCTGTGGGTACTTATTTAACCCATGAGAAGGCGCGCCCTAAAAAGTGTCACGAGCAGGCGCGCGTG
This sequence comes from Euclidia mi, assembly GCA_944739405.2. NCBI lineage: Eukaryota > Metazoa > Arthropoda > Insecta > Lepidoptera > Erebidae > Euclidia > Euclidia mi. The sequence goes on from OX123197.2 coordinate 17,764,617, forward strand.
AGCAAAACTCTCACGCTACTTCAATTAACGTTTTCTTTAATATTTATTAAATTGTTACAATAAATTTATAATTTATACGTTATAATAAATAAGAAGTCTTTATTTAATTAAATAAAGTGTTTTATTCATAGTGAATAACAAAACATGCAGTCCTTTGTGGGAACTAATAAAATATTGCAACTAGGCCTCAATATTTGACTAACTTTACATAAAAAAACTAAAAAAATACAAAATCGCAATAAAATGGAATGTTTTGATTTTCTATGAAATATTGAGTTATGTGTCCTTCATAACACATATGGCACATAAAATTAACATGCTCAGTGAACACTGATATACTGCTCAAAATGCATGCTTTTTGCTTGCTTTTTATAAACGCATTTTGCTAATGTGTACGCAGAATGCCACACTTCCAACAAAGTGTGGCATTTTGCGTCATTGTGTCATTTTACGAATGTAGGATTGTGTGCCTAATCCTACTGGTATCTACTAGTGATACAAAAATTGATTTGCATAGCTCCTATGCATATTTTGATTCTCTACATGTCATTTCTTAGGTGTTGGCGCAAATAAGACCGCGTAAGTTTTATTTTTTTAACTTCTATAACATTTTCAGTTACAGAATTATGCCCATAAAAATACACTCATTGGGATCTTTCATCTGTATATATAAAATCCTTTCGCTACTGACTGACTGACAGACAAGCTACAGCCAAAACTACTGGGTGCAAGAAGCTGAAATTTGGCGTATTGTTTCATGGAGACCGTGGCACTCCACTCCACACACTTAGAAGGGATTTCCCAACACTCCCTCGGGATCCAGCAGAAATAGTTAATAAAAAATGGGCGTAGCTTCGGGCACCCTTTGGTCTGATATAAGTCTTAAGATTTTACAACACTTGGGACGAAACCACCTTTTCTCCTTTGAGGGGCTTGCCAATCACCCATTGTAGAACTTGTTTACTATAAGGAACAAATAAAATATTTAAATAATATATCCACTAAGTTAATCAATAAATATGCGCAATAAGTACGAAAAAACAATGAAATAAATTTTGTTAGTAAGAAAAAAAAACTTACACGAACGGGCGGGTGATGAGCAAAATTCCATGCTTTACGAGGCACCGCACTCAAACCCATCACCACTCAATCACGGTGGCACGACTAGCGCAAGTGTTGCGTCAGGGGAAAGGCGATGAAATTTTGGGAAAGTACTGTGAGGCTTGTACTGCCACAGTATGGCTAAAGTTGAAATTTTCAGCAATAAATTTTTGCGTGAGCAAAATGCTCATAGCGCGCCTTCTCACGAGTTAACCATTCAGTATTGTCTGAACAAGATAGCAAAAGAATGACTTCTTACCTTTAAAACCAAAAATAACTAATTAGAATACACAATTATAGATGAATATAAAAGTCTATTAAAATAATCTTACCGTTTTATTTCCTTCGATAAACTTCGCGCCAAACTGACTCGCGAGCACGGAGGTGCTTACGCCGCGGTGAATGTTCGCTGTGCAACGCTAACGACATTTTGTTCGACGAAAGAGTGGGATAACCGATGCTGTTTATCTTTCTTATGTAAGCTAACCGCCAAACCTTTGATTTACCTTGTTATCTAACCACCATACCAGATATTTTTTTGGGAGGGAAAAAAAGGGTAAACGACAATGTAAGGCGACATTAGTTTGGATGATTTATCCTAAGCGCCTTCGATGATTGATTTAGTGACTAGGGAAAATAAAAATAAGCGCCAAATAAAGTCACGGAAATGAGACCTAAATGTAATAAATGACATATATTTTATCCAAAGAAACTGCCTTAATATCCCAACCGGAAGTTTGGTACACAAAGATTCAAGTAAAATTTGATTAATGTATTTTTTACAAAAAAATATTTACAGCCCAAACTACTTAACGTTCAAGCAAAGACAAAAAGAATCAAAGCCAAAATTGCTTATCTCACAGTTTTGAAATATTATTTTTATCCAACCACTATAATACAAAATACACCAAAAATAACTGTCGGTTATGGCGAAAAACTTAGTGTTAGAACTTCAATTCCTTTACCGCCTAAGCGACAAAAAGTTTGTCCTAGAGCCATGAAACTTAGACCATTAGACGCAGAAAAAAAAGCCGATTCTAACCATATATATAAGTCGATTTCGCAAAAAATGTCGCTTACCCCCTTTTGGCCGGAAGGCATCGATATATAAGTATTTATAAAATACGATATAGTAGGGCTAGGGGGATAGGGACATTAGGGTTTAGGGACCACAACAACGACGCCTTTGTAGGAATTAGATAGGTTGTAGGAATAGTTCATAGGACACCTAGGTTTACTACATAATACGTAGGATAGGTGTTAGATTAGATCTAAAATAGGGATAGGTTTATCGTAGGTAGGTTAGGCTAGATATAGGAACCAGTAGGCTTGAATTAGGATAAGTCTAGGTTTAGGTACGTGCAAGCTTAGGGCTATACTTAAGAGCTATCGAAGGTTAGGCCCTAACTTGTACACAAGTTATTGTTACTGTTGAAGTAAGTAGCCATAATTATATCTGAACCAGAGTTACTCGCTGGCAATATTACAAATATATTTCTGACCTCATGTCTTCCTATTTATATCTTTTTCTGCCTGTCCTGTCCTGCCCTGCAGCCTATGAAAAACCAAATAGGTACCTATTTGCATGATACAAGGATTAAACCAAGGATAGAAGTGCTTTCACGAAACAAACTCTAGTTTAAAGATGCGGTGCCATTCCGATCGTACTGTACGTTTTGACGACACAGCCGTACCTTTCCACAGTTCAACCCCGTGGTTCAGTGTCGAATAGAGGCTATTTATCCGTGTTCAAATTAGGTAAAGCGCTTAGAGCTAATGGCGGGGCTGGATGCACCCACTAATTGAATAGCGGAGCGTTAGCGGTGGACTGACTACCTGTTAATGAGTATGTGTGGCTGCAAGTTGCGTATCCATTGGAGATGGCCGATGTGCCATACCTGAATGTTTTGCGATAATATCTACAAAACGTATCATTTGCATTTTCGAGACTAGGTTTTATACAGGCTAGGGAAATAATCCTGGAACAATTGACACTCGTACACGTTGCGTGGAACGATGCCCTCTAGCAAGGTAGAGTGACGATATAGGCAAAGTGGCTGGCAGTGACTGGACACGAAGAGCCAAAAACCGAGCTCAGTGGCGTGTTATTTAAGAGGTATATATCCAGCAGTTGACTGCGACAGGTTGATGATGATAAATGTAAGTACATCCGGCCTTCTGGTCCCAAACTAGGTAGTAGAACAATGACAATCAAATAACCCATAAACATACATGTCATACTATATACCCTCATAAAAATAAATACACCCAGACATAGAGAAAATCATCATGCTTACCACACAAAGATTAGTCACGCTTAGGAATCGAGCTTACTGCCGTCGGTTTAGCAGTGAAGGTCGTTAACCACTAGGCCAACAGGTCAAGTGGTTCGTGAGCTATGTCAAACAAGTAAAGAGGTGTATAAATTGATGGCTATATAAGCTGAATCGCTCATCTCTGATGTGAACACAGCCATATGTGTGTGTGGACGCGGCCGATAGAGCACGCCACTCTGCTTACGCTCCTAACGCGCGCCTACTTAGCTCTCGCGATACCACCTCATTTAGGCCGTGAATTTGAAAAATGAGATAGAAATCATTTTATGTACAGTGTGCTGAAGGCTTTTAAGGCAGCGATAGCTGAGTGGAGAGACCGACAGACTGCTACGCAGAGGGTCTCGGGATCGAATCCACGGCGCGCACCAATGACTTTTCGGAGTTAAGTGAGTATTAAATTGTTAATTATCAATTGCCAAACGGTGAAGGAAAACATCGTGAGGAAACCTGCATGTCTGAGAGTTATCCATAATGTTCTCGAAAGACATGTGAAGTCTGTCAACCCGCACTTGGCCAGCGTGGTGGACTATGGCCTTACTCTTCTCATAGTGAGAAGAGGCCCGTGCCCAGCAGTGGGACAGTATAAAGGGCTGATGATGATGTGCTGAAGGCTTAACCTCACGACACAATTCGTTTATCTGGTGGGTTTTGGTAGCTTCATGGTCAAGGCTGGACATACATATGTAATTGTGATAGTAAGTTGTTATATACATGAATGAAGCTACCAGCGTGAATTCTAATACTAATTAAAAATTGTTTAAGTTAAATAAATTAACTAAGAAACTTAGATCTGGTCCTAAGTGGTCTACCAAATTGAGTCAGTATGCACAAGATAACTGTAAATTAAATAGAGTGAGTCTCTTTTATTAAAGCTTGAGGAATTAAATGAAGAATTAGTTTCTGGAAGGTTGTTATATAAACAACACACAAGTGAGTGGCAAGCACAAATATTGGTAGCGCCATCTACCTTCCTATCCATAACTAATCGCATCAAGATCAATCGTTCCACGTCTAGTGCGAGCGATACCATATTTCTGTCCCTCTCTATCCCACTCCCTGGAAGAGGCACTGCCTTCGCCTGATTCGTCGACGCGATCGTGGACGCGAGTGACAGGCGAGAATATTCCGCTCGCTGAGAACGCCGTCTCGATACCGTACTGCGCCGCACCGTTGTATGTGATTTATTACCGCTTCCATCAAGGAAAACCCGCTCGCGAATGGTGAATTGAAGTGAAAACAAGCAGCTGCATCACCAAACCACCAGGAGACTGCCCTACGGAAACGAAGAAGGTTGTATAAGGTAGGTGCTCTCCATCCTTGAAATATCCTATACCCACTCAATCACCCCTTAGCGTATCCATCTCCTAGGCGGCGAAGAACCGCTATCCTCTCTAAACAGTCCATTTCCTTCTCCAAGTCGCCTAGAACCCTACGGTTTCGGTGTAAAGCCGAACCATTTTTTTGATCCATACGAGTCGGATTCATTTACGTTTTATACGTTATACCGCTATACCTAGGCAGTTATAGCACCTAGCTATACTCCTAATATATTCACATAACCGTCACATGGTTATTTCCGCCCGCATTAGTAGGTAAACTTTTATGTAGCTACCTACTTATTAAATTATTATTTCAGCAACTATCATAGTTGTCTTATAAATCTCATATTTCAGTCAACTTTAATTCCTCGGCTCTAAGGTGTTGCCTACTTAGCCTACTTAGGTAAAATAATAGATACATTAGATATTCTTATTTTGTTTCGGTCTCATTAGCTTATACTTACGTAAGCATGTCACAACAAAAGAAGTCACGCGTGTCGGAAGACAAAGAGATGACAATCTTAGAAGCAAAACGCAATATTTTATTTGAGCGCATTCAAAACATCTATGAACGATCAAAAACCGCATCTATGTCTGACAGTAATAGCGAAGCATTTCTCAGTTATTGTATAACAGTAGATAGTATTCGAACAGATTTTCATAAGTTGTTAGACGATTATAACGCAAGATTACTTTCTATCAATCCTGATGAAAAACCGAACTATCAGGCGTATACCTCATTCGAAGATCTTTATTGTATTATTAAGCGTATACAATCGCAATTGGAGGGTAAATGTTCGGCAGAGCCCGTTGCCCGCAAACCGAGATTACCGCCAATCGAGATTATGTCGTTTGACGGAGATATACGAAATTGGCCGTTATTCTATGCGAGTTTTAAGTCTACAGTGCACGATAATGGTTCTCTGACAGTTGCTGACAGATTGTACTATTTAATAGGTAAACTGTCACCGAAGGCCCAGTCCGTATTTGCAGGTGTCACACCCAGTGCTGAGAATTATCAGGTCATATTTCAGTCACTAATTGACAGATATCAGGACACGCGCGTCCTAGCGTCTACGTACTTTGACCAAGCTTTAAATCTCAAACTGTCCGGCAACGCGTCTGTCTCGAATTTCCAGCTGTTTATTGATAACTTCGTAACCGCGGTTAATTCTCTTAGGAATTTAAAATTAGAAGATCTTTCCGACTTTATGTTGCTTCAACTCGCTTTAAAAAAGTTTGACACTGATACAATTCGCGCATTCGAGATGACGGAACGCAATAATAAAATACCTACACTAGATAGTTTTATTTCGTTCATCAAAGATCAGTGTCGAATATTTCATAATACGCAGTCGGGTTCACCTGCCCCGTCTAACACTAACAACAACAAACAAAGGTTGAATAAATCGCGAAATAGTAGTAATAACTCAGTCCCTAATCCACAATCTTACGTAACATGTTCGGAATCTAATAGTAATAATTCACAGAAGTGTCTGTGCAGTAATATAGTGCACGACCATTACTATAAGTGTCCCACCTTTAATGATTTAAATCCAATTGCTCGTTTTAAAAGCGTAAAAGATAACAAAGCTTGCATTAATTGCTTAAGCATAAAACATAAAACGAGTAATTGTTCCAGTAGAACGAGATGTCGCTCGTGTAAACAAAAACATCATACACTGTTACATTTCGATAAAAATAACCGGTTGTCAAGTCAAGCCGCTAACCTTGACACACTTACGAGTACGTCGCAAGTGCAGAACACGGTAGCTGCGCCTTCCACGTCTGAGGGCGAAGTATCGTTGTGTACGACATCCATTGCGCGGGCGACGCGCACGCGAGGACGGCACTAGCGCATCTATAATGATCCGCGCAGGGTCAAAACGCGATGTATGGCGTCTAAGACGGTACTGTTAGCAACAGCGCAAGTTATCGTATATGATGTTAATGGGTCGCCGCACATGGTACGTTGTCTGCTAGATAGCGCATCTCAGACCAATCTAATAACATCGGAATGCTTCAAACGCCTCGGATTATGGAATAACTAACTCAACCGTCAAAGGGATAGGCGGATCAGAAAAGCATTGCAGGGGTTCCGTAGATATTAAAATACATTCGCGTTTTGATAGGAATATTAATTTTAACATTTCTTCGCTTATCGTGGAGCGTATCACGGACGCATTGCCGAACGCTAATGTAGACGTAGCATCACTCACTCATCTCGAGTCATTGCCGCTAGCCGACGCGGAGTTTGCGAATCCGGCAGGCATTGATCTTTTGATCGGAGCTTCAATATTTCCGCACTTGCTACTAACTAACATAGTACGTAGTGAGCGATATGATTTACCGCCCGCTATTGAGACGGTACTTGGGTATGTGATTATGGGTACCGTACCTACGTTACATACTTCTCATTGTATTACGTCTTGTTGTTGTTCTGCTCTTCAAGAGATCAAGGTGGGTGCTAAAACTGTGTGTAAGATAAAGCACTAATTAGCTATGCCATGCTATGCTACGCTATGCTACGCTATGCTACGCTATGCTACGCTATGCTACGCTATGCTACGCTATGCTACGCTATGCTACGCTATGCTACGCTATGCTACGCTATGCTACGCTATGCTACGCTATGCTATGCTATGCTATGCTACGCTATGCTATGCTAAGCTACGCTACGCTACACTATACTATACTACACATCCGCTTTGTATATAGATGACATTGCCTGTAATGTCATACCCGCTCCGCTAGCAATTTCGCTTTGTGAAGAGCTTATTCAGCTTTTCGAGCGAGGCCAAACTGATCTTGTCAAATGGACAAGCATCTCTAAGGAGGTTCTCGCACGCATACCAGATTCTCATAAAGCTTCTCCAGACATTGAGTTTGAGAAGTCTGTACCGCATAAGGTTCTCGGTTTACGCTGGGACAAATGGGATAGTTTTCGGTTTGACGTCTCACCGCCAGATGATAAATGATAAGTGCGCCAAGCGTACTATGCTGTCCACAGTAGCTCGACTATGGGACATAATGGGTTTGTGACTCCCACAATTTTGTTGCCAAGCTCTTGATCAAAGAGCTTTGGCTATCAAAGTGTGAGTGGGATGAAACACCCCCTGACCATATTGTCGCCGCTTGGGGCCAGTTTTGTATTGAGCTTACCGCGCTCAATCAAGTTTATTCCGCGTCATCTTGGGTTGGTAGATGGATGTACCGTCAACTTTATAGGTTTCGCTGACGCCAGCGAGCGTGCTTACGGCGGAGTCGTATATCTGCAAATCCACATTGGTTCTAACTACTCGGTGCAGTTAGTTAGTGCCAAATCTAAGGTCTCGCCTGTTAAAACCATTTCGGTTGCGAGACTGGAGTTGTGCGCGGCCCTTCTGCTGTCTCAGTTGCTCCGCAAGGTTCAAGACACAGTTTTGCCCCACTACCCCATTAATAAATTATACGCATTTTCCGACTCCAAAGTAGTGCTCGCTTGGATTCGTTCTTCTCTTCACCGCTAGCAGACTTTTGTCGCCAACCGCGTTAGTAAATTGATTGAACTTGTTCCCACTACTTGTTTCAATCACGTCGCGGGTTATCGTACTCGTCTTCAGGAAGAACTTTCCATAAATCATATTGACTGGAAGTTTATTCCACCAGCATCACCACATTTCGGTGGATGTTGGGCAAGCATGGTCAAAGTAATTAAAACGCATCTCTTCAAAGTTATAGGTCAACAGATCCTCTCTTACAAAGAGCCTTTAACTGTCTTTGCACAAGTCGAGGCACTGATCAACTCGCGTCCGCTTCCAACTCAGTGAGATTTAGCCTGAAGTTGGACCTACCTCTTAGTTTAACTATTTAGTTAGTAGTTTTCGCTATTATTGCGTTTGTAGTTTTCGCTAAAGTTAATTTAGATTAATTTTATTGTCATATCGCTGTCTTAGCCTATTGATGGGTTATGCGGTAGTACACCCAACATAGCTAAGTTCAATTCTATTTTTTTTAAAGGCAACCCTTTAGGGCCGGGGGGATATGGTAGCGCCATCTACCTTCCTATCCATAACTGATCGCATCAAGATCAATTGTTCCACGTCTAGTGCGAGCGATACCATATTTCCGTCCCGCTCTATCCCACTCCCTGGAAGAGGCACTGCCTTCGCCTGATTCGTCGACGCGATCGTGGACGCGAGTGACAGTCGAGAACATTCCGCTCGCTGAGAACGCCGTCTCGATACCTTACCGCGCTGCACCGTTGTATGTGATTTATTACCGCTTCCACCAAGGAAAACCTGCTCGCGAATGGTGAATTGAAGTGAAAACAAGCAGCTGCATCACGAAACCACCAGGAGACTGCCCTACGGAAACGAAGAAGGTTGTATAAGGTAGGTGCCCTCCATCCTTGAAATATCCTATACCCACTCAATCACCCCTTAGCGTATCCATCTCCTAGGCGGCGAAGAACCGCTATCCTCTCTATACAGTCCATTTCCATCTCCAAGTCGCCTAGAACCCTACGGTTTCGGTGTAAAGCCGAACCAAATATCAAATCTACAAGAACTATAATGGAACACCAGAATGAGACTCATGAATACATCTTAAAATATGAAGAAATTTCAAGAGTTGGTCGAGAAAATTGAAAACAACTTATCTCATTATCCAATTCTAATAATTACTGTTCCAGTTGTACAACTAAGTGTGCGACTACACCTGCTGAATCAATATAATTGAATGCACATGGATGTCAGTATAATACACAAAACAAACTGCATCCAGTAAAGACTGACAATAGGAATGTAATAATTTTTTCAGACCAACTGGGAGTGGGTTTAGGGAGCTTAATTGATCATTACACTGAGCGACCAGTACAAAACTTTTGTTCACCTGGAGCTCAGTCTTGTACCCTAGTCGATAAGATTAAGAATGCCGACTTGAATGCACAAACTACTGTCATCATATTGTATGGTGACAGCTCATTAGTCTCCAAAAACAGTCTCATAGAATTAACAGACTTAATGATAGATCTTAGCAGAAATATAGGATGTAGCTTTATTATTTGTGCATCGCCTTATTCATATGCTCTCACAGACGACCAAAACAGGCAGATAGGTAAATTAAATTTATTATTATACAATAGGCATGTCATAGTGACAGTATTTTGTTTTTTGACGGTAATATTTTTATTAGTAATTTCTTTTTAACAAAAGATACATAGTGACAGTATTTTGTTTTTTGACAGTAATATTTTTAATTAGTAATTTCTTTTTAACAAAAGATACTATGTATCTTTCTTATGTACGTAGGTGACAACTTGCTAAATTATTAGCATTTAATTTATATACTGATAGGTGTACTACTAGAGTACTTAGGAATTTGGTAGTTAATAGTTATACCAATAGTAGTATTGACACATCTATTAGTTTAAACTACTAGATAAGACAACAGATAGGCATTCATGTGTTTTAAACTTAGTTCACCAAAACATACAAGGCCTATCTGGCAAAGAATTACAAATAGATTTATTTTTAAACAAACATAAGATTGATATCTTATGTATTACGGAACATTGGTTGCGAGGTGACCAATTAATATTTAACAATCAACATTACTCAGTTATAAGTGCATTCGTAAGAAAGAAGGCTATTCGTGGTGGCTCTCTAATATATGTATGTAATAGTTTGAAATGTCAAGAACGTAAGGATATAGCTAAACTTTCTATAGAGCGCACTGCTCAGATTTCTTGTGTTGAGCTTGAACAACATATTATAGTGTGTGTGTATCGACCACCACAAAGCGACTTTACTTAGTTTGAAAGCATTATAGAGGATGTTTTAAAACACATAATTTCTAATAGGAAGTCTATAATCGTATGTGGCGATTTTAATGTCAATTTGTTAGAAAAATCACCAATTTGTACTAGGTTAGTTAGCTTATTTAGGTCATTTAATTTAAATGTTTTGTTCTCTGAACCAACCAGAATAACCTCACATTCGTCTACATGCTTAGATAATGTTTTTTACAATTGTCTTTATTTAAGTAAGGCTGTTTTAACTGACTTGACCGATGTCAAGTGTTCCGATGATCACTGCGGGCAAAAGGTTGTAATTTCAACTAATACAACCCCTAAAGTACAAGAAATTGCATGTAGGCCAATGACCTCTGCTCGCCTCAAACACTTTAGTAATGATGTTGCTGCCAAGATCGCCAGTATTGACTTGACCGTTAATGATCCTGATGAATTATATAAATGCTTATTTAAAATTGTTAATGATGAGTACAGTAAATTTTTTAAACTGAAGACGTTTGCAAGGAGCATTAAAGTAAATTTTTGTGATTGGGCAACACAGTAGGTATATACAAAAGTAGAGCTAGGTTGTATGATCTATATGGTATGAAGAAATACAATTTTAATCCTGAATTTATTCAATATGTTAGAAATTATTCAAAGGTTTTTAAGAGGACATGTGCTTTAGCCAAATTCTTATATTTAAGCAATAAAATCAAAGAATCCAAGAACAAAATTAAAACTACTTGGAGCATTATTAACAATGAGACTGGTCGAGCTAAATTGGTAGATAACAATTATGAAGTAAAATTTAATGGTGAAATTATTACTAGGAAAACTGATGCTGCTTAGACATTTAACAATTTCTTCATAAACATACCAGTGAACACAACCAGCTGTCTAGATTCATGTCCAAGCAAAGCAGAAATGTTGGTTAGGGGCAATGTGAATGAGTGTGATGTGCTTTTTAATTTTAAATATATTTACACCAATGACATACTGACCTTCAGTATGTCATTGGTGTCAATATATTCAAGACGCTCAGAAATCAAAAATCTGTTGACTTATGGGGCATTTCTGTAAAACTTGTGCGACAAATTATTTCTAGCTTAGCTCCATATTTAGCTGCAATATTCAACAGATGCGTAGACACAGGAGTATTTCCTGATTTAATGAAACACAGTAAAGTATTCCCATTATTCAAAAAGGGATCAAAGAGCGACCCTAGTAATTTTCGGTCAATTTCTATCTTGCCTGCTATTAGTAAAATTTTTTAAAAGATTATTTTGCATCAATTAGAGAGCCACTTTCACACAAATAATTGATTTCACAGTGAACAGTATGGCTTTATTAAGGGTCGCTCCACCGTTGATGCCGGTGTAACTTTGTTAAAGCATATTTTTAATGCTTGGGAAAACTCGAAGGATGCCATTGGTGTTTTTTGTGACCTATCAAAGTCCTTTGACTGTGTGGAACATAATACACTTTTACTTAAATTGAAACTTTATGGTATTAGAGATACCGCACTCAATCTTGTGGTCAGCTACCTTAGAGATAGAATTCAGTATGTAGATGTTAATAGGAGTAGGTCTCTAGGTTTGCCAGTAGGAATGGGCGTTCCACAGGGCTCTATACTCGGTCCATTTCTTTTTTTGATGTATATTAATCATTTGCCGTTCTTTATTCAAAATTTTTGTGATATTGTTTTATTTGCCGATGATACGTCACTAACTTTTAAAGTTGGTCATAATTCATGTAACTTTGATAGCGTCAATAACACTCTTGCACAATTATTAGATTGGTTTTCGACAAATAATTTAGTACTCAACTCTAGCAAAACCAAATGTGTTAAATTCTCTTTACGTAACGTCAGAAGTGTTCCTACTAATATAATTTTAAATAAGGAAACAATCGAATCAACCGTATTCTTAGGTGTAACTTTAGATTGTAAGCTTCAGTGGGGCGCCCAAATATCCTGTCTCGCAGTAAAACTTAGTTCTGCAGCGTTTGCAGTTAGAAAAGTAAGGGAATTCACAGATATAGATACTGCTAGACTAGTTTACTTTAGTTATTTTCACAGCGTAATGTCTTATGGAATAATGTTATGGGGTACAGCTGCTGATATACAGACAATTTTTGTCATTCAAAAGATACGTGCAATTTATAAGTTAGGTGCTAGAGATTTTTACGTGATAAATTTAAAGAAGTAGATATATTGACAGTTGCATCGCAATATATATATGCTAACTTAATGTACATTAAAAAAAAACTTAATTCAATACCGCAAAAATAGGGATTTGCACAAAGTGAACACAAGGAATAAGCATAAACTGGTGGGAACTAACTACCGTCTACATAAAGTTCAGAACTAATTTGCGGGGATTGGAATACGATTTTGAAACAAATTGCCTCTTGAAATAATGAATTTACCCATGCACAAATACAAACGGACAATTAGGAACTTTCTTTTACAAAGGGGTTATTACACTATTAAGGAATTTTTAAATGATAAGACACCGTGGAGATAGGCTTAGGCTTGTTTAACTCACGATTATTTTATTTACATATTAAGTGGAGGTGCCTCGTGAACATATTATTTTGCAGGATTTGAATATTTTTATGATATGTTGAATGTAGTTTAACATTATTTATCCCTGATCATAATATCATTGTTCACTTGTCACCTTCACTAAATTCTTTCCACATTTGCATTCCTTCACGCGTTCCACTAATTTATGTTAATAATAACGATCTGGAAAATGGAGGTAATTGGCGGTCATGGTCAGTATACCAATAGATTGTTTCTTACTGCTGGTTCGTATACCGTTGTCGTCATGCTCACTAAAATGTCATTTCTTGTGGTGGCGTCGTGTGTCGGGTCATCCCTGTCCCTCTAATATAGCGAGAGGGATGATGGCTGGCACATGCGTCATACTCGTGAACGGGTGCTACTTGCGATGACTGGTCGATGACGGTCTTGCGGGCTGGTATTAGATTTTAATATTTAACTGCATCATTTCCATCATGGTTCTGATCAATTTCGCGCATTGCCTGCATTATTAGGTATATAAAATGTAAGCAGATGCTCCTGTTTCACCATGTCTATTCTGAGAACGCTAACCAAATGAACATCAAAAGTATTATGCTTGAGTATTATTATGTACAGTAAATATATACAAGTGATATAGAAGGTGTAACAGTTGCAGCACCTTACAAAATATAAATTATGTGTATTATGCAAAACCTGGCGATGAAAAAGAGTGACTGTGAGTTATATGGCCCGTTCTTTCTCATGGTTCTACCTATTGCTTTGCGAACGTGGCAGTAAATGTAAATGTAGAGTCTATAAGTAATTATTTTATAAATTTATTATTTTGACGTTCATAAGCGTCACATTGTGACCCAAATGAATAAAGGATTTTGAATTTGAATTATTTGCTAGTGAGTATACTTCACTACCAGGGATGTAAAAATTAATGTGTTCTTTATTGAAAGACGTGAAAAAGCTAAATTATTGTGTCTGATGCTGCGGCTTCGATTGAAGTTACTGAGAACTTGTATATACGAGTATATTGATCACACGCGAGAACTTTAATAGTGTTATGCAAGATCTGGTGCTGTAGGAGTCCATTAGGTGTCGCTGGTATTGATTATCTTCGTCATTGCAAGACTGATAGACGAATCTTAAATTTGAATTACACGTCCTTGAAACTTATATTTTGGTTTTTGCTAACCAGAACTTTAGCGTTATATATATATCTCGGTTCTTTTGCCGTTGAAGTAGACAGATAAGCTTATACATCCTTATATTGAACTTGGTTCTCATTTCACATTTACATTTTGTATGGACTTGGCTATAATTGCACATTTTTGCTCCTTCAAGTAACATCTACGGGCGATGAGAACACGGTAAGAACCGTACTAATAAATATATTTGCAAGTATAATTGGTACGTGAGAGTAAGCCACGATTGTATTTACGCTAACTGTGTACTACGTGCTCATGTAGTATTTATAACTCTAATAAAGGTTCTTACAGTAACTAGTAATGTTATACGGACAGTAATAAAGGTCCTAGAACAATCTAGACCAAAAAGCGTAATCAACATAACAATTAGTTAAGACACGATGTCGTGTCGTATAGTATCTGGTGTTAATGTCTTAGTTCTTGCGAACCTCTGGACTCAAGCTAGTGCACGCTACAAACACTTGCTCTGAATTCATTGCCTAAGGGTGCGGGCGACCTTGAAGGGAAGGGGTGTGACACTTCACATACAAAGAGCGCAAACAACAGACACTGGACACTATTTGTTTTGTAACTATTTCAGTCCTCAATTAAACAACGTCGTCAGCGAATCTATAGTCAACAAAACTTTTGTTTATTTGTGCGACTAATGAAACGCGACAGACACAACTTTAATGTAATTACATATAAACACGCGTACAGTATTTTAGGTTGAAGTCTAAAAGTTTATCGCCTCCATCAGCGATGGTCTAACTTATATTAAATGTTACTTTCTAAATAAAATACCTTAACAGCTCAAGTTGCTATCCAAGTAAACTCAGAAGCGTTAAGACACTGAAAACAACTTTAATATTATAAAGTTACCTGCTACACAAAAAATTTGAATCAATAAGTAGGAAGGCACTGCGAGAGCGCGTTGTGCCTTTACATTAGCAGTGCCGACACGCTTCATTCGGTAACTTTAACAATAACCGACTAACACTGTCTGTGTTTTTTGTCGAAGAACCTTTTTATTAGATCTCATTACACACAGAGCTACAGTACATGTGTAATGGAATCGTACGAAACAAGACTATTTGAAAGGTGTAGAAACACGTTCAGTTCGGTCATCGCTGAACATTGAAAAAGGGAAAGATACAATTTTGTGTGGAACGTGCGGTACAAACAAAAAGCGTTGCTGGGCCGAGGCCTGAGACGCTGTTTATACCGGGAATATTATAAAATTGAGGAGGGCGATGGGCCGAGCCGGTCCATTGGAGGCCATTTATGAAATATATTGTGGAGTGGTGACGGTCACGCCGGGTCGCGCCGGGCCCGCGCCGTTTCAGTAATGGGTCTCCGCCGGGCCGCCGCCAGCCACCTGCCAAGTATTTTATATCCACGCTTATATTACGGCACCGCTATCACCGGAATGTTCTTTACGGCCTCATTACATTATATATTCATTTGTATAGTGATTTCATACGTTCCGCATCCTGATGTTTTCATATTTTCCAATTTTGGTAAAATGAATGATGTTTTGTTCAGAAATTGAACTTTATTTGGTCATAAAAGCAAATGCTATAAAATATGTTAATCTTAAGAACTATAACGATCAGTGCGATCGGTGCTAAAAAGAGAGACAGTTATTATTTTTGGACAGAATTTATAAAAAAAAGTCTGATTAGCGATAGTGAATTAGTGATACTAGTGATGCACATTTCTCTATGCATCTCTGTCAGTTCAAATAGGTAAGATTATATTTTAATAAATTATTATTATGAAATTATAAGAAATGATAACATACCTAATCAACCATTACTCCGTTACACCTACGTTTTATATTTGAAAGATTTTATTCACAGCTTTACGAAACAATTTTCAATATGAAGACGTAGAAGAAAAATGGCTACGTAACATCGGAAGGGGTGCGCGCGGCGCGGCGTCACTTGTGACGAGTCAGCGACGAACATCATTCATACCGATATTAAAATACCTATTTTTATTAAAACTCCTTCGTAAGAACATTTAAATATTAAAAAAGATATTCAGTTTTCAAATAGGTCAAATACAAAGCTAAGTTTTTAAGAAAACATGACTAGGCCAGACTAAGATTTTGTTATTCCAATTTAAAAAATTAATCTTTTTATTTTTTAATTAAACATAACAAGGTTAACATTATACAGCAAGTTATGTAAGGGCTCATGTTAATATTTAAAGAGTCGCATGAAAGCTCATGAATAAAGTCCACAAACTTTTATTTTATGGTCATATTATGAAAAACCTTTTAACAAATTGATTAGTTATATGGAGCTATAATTTAGTGTGTCATAAACTATAACTAATAGTTCTTTGGATGTTAGATGGCTAAGTGTGTCTGAACTTATATTCCGTGACCACGACAATCGACCCGTTAGAAAAACTTATATGGTGATACTTTTATGTGAGATATGTACAAATTAACAACATGCGGTTTTCCTTCCTTGTTAGTTGTGCTGTAGGACCTTGTTAAATTACAGAATCCCAGGAGAAAAGGAATAGGCTAGTTGACGAAAAAAAATTATAAGTCCGTCCTTTAGATTATTCAAAAATAAGCGATAGGTATTTTTTTATTTGTAAATTAAACCAAAAATGACCAAGATATAGCTCATTAAAGTAACGTATAACGTCACGCCGTGCTGCATTTTTTCGCACGGGGTGACGTCACACGTAACTTTAATGGGCTATATCTTTGTTATTTTTCATTTAATCGAAAAAAGAAAAAAGACGTTCCAATATTTTTTTATAATCTAAAATACGGACTAAATACAATGTAATTATTTTGACCCTGGAAACTACCCTATTACCCTATAGGTTTTAATTAAAGGCACTATCTGTTATATGCCCCGTATAAGAGGCCATATATTTTATTGACGCGGAATTTGATATTTTAGAGCACTAAAGGACCATGTATAATAAAACGACGTATGGGCGAAAATGTCATATCTAGACTTTAACGCTTTTTCAGGAAAAGGATCTTGTCAGAAAAACATAGAGGGGTGGACATACTACAAACTGTGACGCTACAAAAGTTTCGTTTTATCACTTGAGGCAAAGAACCCAGAAAAAATTAACTGACTGAACATTTCACTGTATGCCCGTTATGACTGTGGAATATGTCCACGCGCTCCTGTAACGCACAAACGATCTAGCTGCTTACCTGTGACTTTAGATATCACCTGTAGCAGTGGCAGATGACTTTTATAACGTGATGCGCCATTTGCATGTGTCCGCACGCCTGTTAAATCAGCACTCGTGGTTAATGCTATCATGTTTAAGAATTCTGTGGTATTAGGCAAATAGTATGCGGTGTATTAACAGCACAGAACAGTTAAGAGAGGTTAGAACGGCCTTGTGGGCGTGGCAGGCTCGCCGTACTTGTGAGCAAAGGCTCATATGTCGAAAATTTTGATTGACGCTGTCAACAATCGTGCTCATATTGCGACAGCGTACGAAGCTCCGCGAAAAAAAAAGAATTATGCCGTCTTGCGCTATAATAACGTGTCGAAAAAGAAGCCAGTTATGTACTGTGGCTCGAGAAGGGATTTCTTTTCACCGGTAAGTCCATAAACCTTAAAATAAAAATGATATTTGTAATTATTACAATAGTATTATGTAATTTGTAGACAAAACGATATTATCGCAAGCAAATAAAAAATATACATTGCTGGCAATACGTGGGTACCATCTAGTACTACGTAGGCGATTGCGCAATGTATTTCGTTCACTGCGAACGTCAAAGCTTGAATTCTGCTAAATCTATGGTGGTGGGTCCGATAGTGTTGTACCTACCAAGTTGTGAACAATGTCGATTGTGAGTTCCTTCGTGTGAATGTATTCAAATGATTGTTATCAGTAATATTAAGATTAACATAACTTTGTTTATTACTACCGAATAATGTTTATTGTGGGATATTAACTTCTAGTAGTAGTCTAGTATCGCGGGTTACATATCACATATTTTAATTAAGAAAATTGATTGTGACATATGCGTTGGAGCACTGCTGTCAAATGAAATAAATTTGGACCATAAATTTATCGTAGCAAAAGATAAAGGGGGGTCTCCTGTATCCTTCAAAAGAACTGATACTAATCTGTAAAATGTCCGAAGCAGTTATAAAGATTTACACCGACAATCTTCGGCAAATTAATAAACATATAATATATGTTGACAACAAAGATCTTGCGCAGCTTTGTCGGAACTGAATTATTTAGCAACATTAGTTATCACCAGTTTGGATTTTATCCTAGTGCGAGCCATGTTACAGACCTATCTAAAGCTATCATAGAAAAATATATCAATGTAAGATTGCATTTTATTTTGAAAAAATCGAATTTAAAAGATAGCAAGCGTATGCTTCTTAATAAATACGTGTTATTTCAGGGACTATAATAGAATCTGGCTTGAAATTTAATTTAAATTATTGTTCAACATTAAAATATTATTGTATTATATACTTGTAATTTATTTCTTTACAAACTTTAGCTTATGTGGTTGTACACATGAATAGTTTATCACGGACACTGACATCCTAGGTGGACATGATTTTTAACTCTTGGTATTCGGATATGATAAAGGCCATATTGTTTCTTCCCCTTTAATTTTATATTATTATTTATATATATTAAGAAAAGCCACACTATTTGTACCCTATACCACCATCCCGAAATAAAGACAACCAATTGCAAAACTTAAAGTAACAAAACAACAGTATTTTATCGATATACATAAATAATCGACCTTTTGGACACCGTAACATTAATGAGAGTGTGTGAGTGATCGTCAAGCGCGATAGTTCCATGTCAAGCGAAGTGTTTGCGCTAGTGTGACAACCAATGGCAAACTCGCGATCTAAGTAAGTGCAGTAGATTTGTGTGCGTAATGCGCGTACGTATTAGTGTATTGCTTGTAGTGGAGATAGAGAGTGGGAGACAATCGGCAACACGCGTTCTAATACAAATCAGTAACTATTTCCGTTCTAACCCCCTTTAATTGTTCTGTGATTAACAGATTATATGCGAGTTTAATTTTAAGAAATGGTGTCCGGTTATCTGTTTGCCATGATAACATAGATTTATATACCTACTTGTTTACTTTGATTTTATTGTTGCCTTGAAGGAATAGGCACTGGCCTGTATAAGGCGCGTTTTTCATCTTGTGGTTCAACGTGTATTTATTTATTAAGCCTTTTGGGTAGGTACGCTAGATCTTTTACTAGACCCAGCCCCGCTAAGGCTGTCAACTAACAAAAGAGAATATACGTGCCAAATAATCAGATATTTTTGCCGTGTGGTTGACGGCATAGAATACAAGTGTCACCACCCCTTATCTTCCCGTGGGTGTCGTAAGAGGCGACTAAGGGATAGCACGATACAAATACCATCTTTGCATAGAGACGGAAAACTCGACATCAAACCCTATACGACTGCCTCGTTGGTCTCGCGGCATAAATGTGCGCGTGGGATCGGGAGGTCCCGGGTTCGATTCCTGGGTCGGGCAGTGTTATTGGGTCTTTCTGTCACGAAATTCTCAGTAGCAGCACGGAGTCTGGAAATGTGCCCGGTACGGCAATAGGCTCGCCCCTTATTACGTGGGACTAAAGTATATCTGGCGAAAAGTGGGTGTAGAAATACACCTCCGCCTACCCCATCGGGGATAAAAGGCGTGACGATATGTATGTATGTATGTATGTATGTATAATCAGATATAATATATTATACCAGTAATATTACGCGAAATGCACATTTAGGTTACCTATCTAAATGATTGGCACACAGAAAATTTCGCACAGATTTGAAGTGTACAATCGGTAGCATACAATCAGCTGGATCTCTAACACAGCTTCGCCTCATGTGTCAGTGTCCACACGGTCGTCATACGTCACCATAATAATATAGACAAATAGATACCCAACATATGCCTGAGTATGGCGAATTATATTAAAAGTCAAAGTCAAAATCCTTTATTCATTGGGGTCACAATGTGACGCTTATGAACGTCAAAATAATAAATTTATAAAATAAATACTTAATGACTCTACATTTACATTTACTGCCACGTTCGCAAAGCAAGGGCGTAAAACCATGAGAAAGAACGGGCAATAAAACTCACTGTCACTCTTTTTCATCGCCAGGTTTTGCATAATACACATAATTTACATTTTGTAAGGTGCTGCAACTGTTACACCTTCTATATCACTTGTATATATTAACTGTACATAATAATACTCAAGCATAATACTTAATTTAAATTTTGATGTTCATTTAGTGAGCCTCCTCAGAATAGACATGGTGAAACAGGAGCATCCACTTACATTATATATACCTAATAATGCAGGCTGCGATGCATGCAATCCGCGAAAGTGATCAGAACCATGGTGGAAATGATGCAGTTAAATATTAAAATTTAATACCAGCTGCAAGACCGTCATCGGCCAGTCATCGCAAGTAGCACCCGTTCACGAGTATGACGCATGGGCCAGCCATCATCCCTCTCGCCATATTAGAGGGACAGGGATGACCCGACACACGACGCCACCACAAGAAATGACATTTTAGTGAGCATGACGACAACGGTATACGAACCGGCAGTAAGAAACAATCTATTGGTATACTGACCATGACCGGCAATTACCTTCACTTTCCAGATCGTTATTATTAATATAAAAATGGAACGCGTGAAGGAATGCAAATGTAGAAAAAATTGTGTGAAGGTGACAAGTGAATAATGATATAATCAGGGATAAATGATGTTAAACTACATTCAGCAAATCATACAAATATCCAAATCCTGGAAAATCATGTGATCACGAGGCACCTCCACTTAACATGTCACTTATCAAAACGAGAATTTAACAAATCTATATAACAATGATATTAAATTATTTTATGTTACAACATGTATGTAGCCATATTCGAAAAATAAAGATATTGATATTGATATGCACACAAACACCCAGTGGATTACAATGCTGTGCCCAACACAACGTCCATTTATTGTAGCGCCCGGACATTTATTGTCCCGCTCCTGTCCGAATTAACAGTTCTACTACGTACCCTTAATCTTAGAGATATAGTAAGTGGAGGGAAACAGAGAAATATATTATTCGTATCTTTATACAAACTTTGCCCATTTTTGTTTTTAGAATTAAATGTGAGATACGCGAGCAGATATAGACTTACTACGGAATTCAATATTCGATCTATAGATAGATCTGCAGATTTTAGATTCGTTTTTGACATAATTTCCATACAAAATATGTCAGACACGAATTTCGAAACTCAAAATCCATGTATGGATCGAATATTGAAAATGGCCGTTAATGAGCAAGGCGGATTAACGGATTATACGTTTAATAATTTCTTCTTAGATTTCTTGGGGTGGATAACAGTGAAATGTCTAAAAATAGGTACAAGATCTCTGTAACCGCTCCATTAATCGGGATTTGAGATTATTCTTTATTAAGATGTGTAATAGGTTTTACTAATTAGTTTCATAATACAATTATACGAAAACATACAATCAGGTAATGTTATTGCTAGTAGATAGGTATTGCGAGTTCTGGCTCACTGATTTGATTGGTTTCTGCCTCACTGATTTGATGGGTCGAGGGGATGAGCCAAACTAAAAAAAAAAAAAAAAAATTGGGGTGCTCTGATCACGTTTCTGTGGTCCATTTTTGCGTAGGATGCACGGTTCCAGAGATACACAAATCTATTAACAACAATCTAATTGATTTCCGGTGCTATCAGCACCCTCATTAGCGTTCCATTGTTCGCCTAATCATCTTATCTATTAACCCTCATTACGCTTGCATTCGGCTGTTCTTTATCTATTACTCTTTGTTAATGCTAATTATGTCTGCTATTGTTCTACTGTCCATGGGCAAGCCTGCTTTCTGAATCATTAATAATACAAATCCCTTCATTTTGTTACTATTTTATTTCTACATCTGTAAGCCAGAACTCGCACTTCATCACTACTACTATATTACAACAACTTGGAAGTAGTGGTTGGTCACTGTTCTAACCTATCTGTGAGCTAGAACTCGCACTTCATAGGAAAAAAATTGTTATCCCTTCTAAGGGGCTTCGCCCTAAAAATCATTCAAGGGTTCCGCACTGTAAATACTATCAATGCAATCGCAATAGCAACATTCATCACATTCACACCATTCACTCCACTTGATATTAAAGTAAAAGAGTGCGCCACCGCGGAACTGGCTCGTATCACCGGCTCCACCAATCATCTCCCCGACGACACATCACTCGACCGATCTACATATCCCTACTGCACACCTCCTACACCCTGCACACCGCAATCCACATCAATACCACACTGCAGACACATAGGCCAAACTCGATAACCTACTCACAAACCATTCACACACACATCACCTTTACACTGACGGAAGCAAACACAATGATCAAGTGGGAGTCGCCTTCATTGTACACAGCCCACAAAACCGAGCATCACAGATTACACCCATCACGCACTGTGTTTCAAGCCGAGCTCATCGCAATCAATCAGGCACATGCATCTGGGCTGCCACGCAAACCCCTCCCATTGCGGCGGCCGTCATCATGTTCGACTCAATGTCTGTCTTGAAGGACATTCAAAACAGGAACAGTACCCATCAAATAACCACTAACATCCACCAATTTTCACATTACACTCAAATAAATGTCACATTCGTCTGGGTCAAGGCACACACAAATACTACTACTACTAAATACATAGTAATGAACTAGCAGATATACTCGTAGCTGCCAAAGACGCTGCAACAATGGAAATACCACTCACCTTCTCACAAGTCCCGCTAAGCCACGTCAAATGCCTACCTAAAATAAAAAGCTACACACTCGCCGCGGAGGCGTATACCAACAACCTCAAGAGCTTTATCATCAAAACTTGTTGCCCCACACTCACCCATCTACACAAACTCATTAACACCACAGGTCACACATTTGCACTTACACAGCTACTCACTGGACACGAATATCACAAACAGTATTCACACCGCTTCCACATAACCGACAATGACACATATCCCTGCGACAACACGACCACACAAACATTCATACATCTTTTGACACAACTCGCACTACCTATCTACTATTGCTCCAATTGGCCTACATGATATACTGTATATTTTTTTACTGTGTTTTAGAAAGATTTGCGAGTCAGCTGAGCAGTGTGGCCACCTTCACTGATGAGCTGGCGAGGCTATGCAAGTAACAGAATATTTTAGGTGGATGTCTTGAACCACTATCATTTTTATATTTTTTATTGACAGATGCAGCCTCAATGGCCCTACTAGCAGTTCATTTAGTATTTCGATTCACTTGATTCTGTAGAAATCAAACATTTTAAAAACGTAAAATCATATCATATCAAATCATCCAATTACATCCTTACCCAACAGCAAAATAATACCGATACAGGCATGCAATGAACTACCCTCCCGACGTCTATTTATCCGAGAAAGTCTGTACATAAATAGGCCGAGTATAGGCATTATGCCGAAACAACACAGTGCGGCTGTCGTGCTAGAAAAAGAAAGTTATTACCGGCAAGTGTCGCTCGGATTGAGAGGCCTATGTCTAGCTGCGGATCGCGACAGATTGAATTTATACCTTGTCGGTTTCACGCGTGATATGGATTCCTAACAATAAAGTTTCACAATCAGTCTAAAACTTCAGTGTTTGGCGTATATACGCTTTTTGCGGCTTGATCTGTATATTGTGGTGAATGACTTCATTGATATCTATTATTGTAATTTAATAGTAAATATAGCCGAATGGGCTGACTAATAGACTGACGCCGGGGAGAATATCTCAGAGATTCAAACGCAAGCCAAGGTACGTCGCACCGCTGACTTTTCTAGGTTATGCGTATATCAAATTGTGAACCATCTGCAAGTCTGCGATCCCGGCTGACATGAAGATATTTGACGGTGACACTAGTTCATGAAAAGGTTTAAAGGGTTACAGTGCAGTAACTCTGGGTTCTATTTTCCTCGCGATGCCTCGATGTTTGGGTGAGTCAGCCATTCAACAGAATAAGCGATAAATGGTTTGAACATAAAAAAATATAAAATTTACGAACCTGTACCTGTACGAGGTACTCAGTTTATTTAGGCTTAGCTTCAAGCTTAGCTTAGCTTCTTCTACTGATGTCAGTGCTCTGCGAAGCACTACGGCAGCTGGTTTGAGCCTGACTTGAGTGGCGAATAACGACAGAATTGTGCGCGTAATAACCCAGTTTGGGTTATGATCGAATATATATACACTGTAGGTATATATACATACCTTTTTTTTTTGTTTTACGAGGTGGAAAATCCCTTCGGATCTCCGACTCTTGGGGGAAATAAGAGCCGGAGTATGTGGTGTTTCCACTTAAAACCACCTCGACTTCCGTCATGTACCCGTGTGTCGGAGGGTGGGGCATCACCAAAGCACTCGTCGCCACCCTCCGACGGGTATTGGCCCGCTAGATGGTCAGGCGGGCCCCGAACAAAACCCCCTTGGCGACGGATTAAGGTGTTGGACTCCGCCGCCAAAACGCCCAGCGGCCGCAGAGGATAGGGAGGACGGCAACGCAACACCGCATCTCCTCTTCCTCTGCGGCCCCACCGCGACGAATCGAATGGTGCGCCCCCATTTGGTCGCGGGAGATAGGGCGCGCGGCAACGCAACACCGACACGCCTCTCCTCCCGCGACCGCACCCGACTGCGAGGGACAGACAGAACTGTCCCCCGCACCCGCACCGTTGGACGCATCCTGCGCAGGCCCCTCCAAGCCCACGCGGAGCGTCCCCTCCTGGATTCCTCTTAGTTTCACCGCGGGTGACCAATCCACGGTTACTGAGCCCCCCCACCACGACAAGGTGGAGATCCCACGGGGGGTATATATACATACCTATGATATCTCCATAATGGATATGTGTGTGCATATATATACATAGTGATAATAAATCTAAAATAAATGTATATATATTTTTTTTAGTTTATAGTCTCACTCCTGTCACGCCCCGGTAGGCAGAGGTGTAAATATTACACCCACATTTCGCCGTGAATTTTAGGTCCCACGTAATAGGGGGCGAACCTATTGCCGTTACCGGGCACATTACCAGACTCCGGGCTGCTACTGAGTATTCGGAAAAACCCAGTAACACTTTTGCCCGACCTGGGAATCGAACCCGGGACCTCCGATCAACAGTCGCATTCGCTAACCACTGAACCACGGAGGCAGTCTAAATGTATAATTATATATTATTTGTGTTTAGATGACAGATATCAATCGAGTCAATTAAGGAGTTTTCGAGTCTTTATTCTCTTGAATTGCTTATGGTCACTTGGTAATATTTGTGTAAGCTAAGATGTAAGGTTCTGCGGCTTCTTGTCACTGATTCTGCACGTTCCAATGTTTTAAATATTGCAACTTAAGCTTACAAGACTTAGCTACACTCTCATTGGAGTTATTTCCTTAGAAAATGTGTTTATTGCTGTATTTTACGAACACACAATGCGGGAAAAGGGAATGTGATGTTGTAGGGTCGTCAAATTAAATTTCGTTCATACTCGGCGGTGATTGAGACTCAATTGAGACACGTCTCACCGCGTCACTTAAAACAACGTATGAATTTGACAGATCTTATATGTTTCCATCTCTATCTATTTCCACGAACAAAAGAATTACTTGGGTTTAGATGTGCTCAACAGAATCACTAACATTCGATCAACATTATCGACGTCCTAGTGTTATCGTCGTCTGATTGCATCCAAGTCTTCCACTGTGTCCACCGCTTAGATTAGCTAACTATTTGACAATATTATGTTTCTATATCACCGCCAACATGATAATTATATCTACCTAATGGAAACTGTACAATATCTGACCGACTGTTTAAACGTTTGTAAACCTCGATTCAAAAATTATTTCAGCACGATTGCCAAAAACAAAGAAACATTGATTGAAGTAAACAATAGCCTTCAAATAATATTAAATTCGTAGCTAGTAGAAATTCATAACCCCATTTGGCTTCAGGGCGGCGACCCACATTTTAAGTGGAAAAATTATTCAGTATTTGAGTTATGTGAAAAACAGATTTGTGAGCGGTAAAGCACGCGACTAACCGTTCCGTGGAGTCAATCTATCAACTGGTTTATAGGTAAGAGTATGGTATTACATAGATCGTATTAAATTATAGTCAGTACGGTGGATATTTGGTGGCGTGGCAGCCAAATGCTAAAATTAAAATAAGTACTATTAGGCACGTGAAAATTTTACCTAGTAGGTATCAATAAATTATCGCCGAATTAAGTTTAATGCGTGGAAAAACGGTCTTGGCGCGTATAACAGAAGTCATTAGCTTAAAATAATAATTATTGCAGCTATTGAATAATATTGTACCTTTTTAGTTACGAGATGAATGTACCTTCGGGCAGATTATGGAAAGACTCTATCACAATTGCAGTATTAATAGTTATTGTTTTTTCTTCAGTGCATTTGAAAATTAAAGACCGAATTAAAACATTCCGAACCATTTTTCTCAAGCGTAAACGCCAATTTCTGTATAACAACGCAGAACGCAAGTATTTCTAACCCAAAACATCAATAAAAGGTACAATTTAGGAGAAACGCACTGATTTTAAGTTGATCGACTGAAATTCACAAATTGTACCGCTCGTTTGGAGTCCGAAAGCGTTCGGTGCTACTCGTTAAAAGATACACTGTAATCGCCGATAAAGTCAAAAGGGGAAAAAGTTACTTGTTATTGGGATGTAGGGATCGGCCACAGAGTAGACACCACTAGTTGCAGACGCGACAGTCTACAAGATCTGTTTGTACCTACGATCATTCATAATGTAGATTATTTAACTGGCCTACGGCTGACCGGTCGCAATATTTTATCAATCGATGAATTGCCTAGTAGAAATTTGACATATTTTGTATGGCTCTTATGTGAAATACGTATCTTAGTAGTAAAATCCCTCAATACATAAAGTATTCGAACCGGCTGGTGGTGGCTATCATAGCTGCAAAGCCGGTAGTCGTTAGTTCGATTCTCATCAAAGGCAAATTTTTGTTTGAAGGAAAGTATGATTTTAAGTAGTCTTATTCATATGCCAAATTTACATGATACAAAAACGGCCACCCACGCCACCAGGCATTATTATGATTATTAAATTGAATTATTTTATAGAGTATTATGAATATTTATCAAAGCTACTAAATTTTACGCCAGACCAATAAAAGAGGGTCTTTCTTTGTGCTTTTAAAACAGCCAATTTTGATTTTTGAAGAAAGCTATATTTTACACTACAAAGCAAGCAAGGGAGGCACCAACCATAAAAATTACGATAGTAGATAGTTCACTATTCGATTATACACAGCCCGAACCCGTTACCTAGAATTCCTCTGGAAAAATTGCTCAAGTGGTTTAATTGTGTTTATGTATTGGTGACTGTTTACCACTGCGCTGGAGGATGTTTTCAAGCTTCTGGACTGGAATGGACTCGGCATCAACATCAACGGCGAGTACATCACTCACCTCCGATTCGCAGACGATATCGTAGTCATGGCTGAGACCATGGAAGACCTAGATAATCTAGGCACAATGCTCGATGACCTCTGTAGAGTCCCCAACAAGTAGGTCTTAAGATGAACATGGACACGACGAAAATCATGTCGAATGTCCATGTTGTACCTGCTCCTATTCAGGTTGGGAACTCTACGCACGAAGTTGTCGACAAGTATATCTACCTGGGACAAGTAGTTCAATTAGGTAGGTCCAACTTCGAGAAGGAAGTCAATCGTGGAATCCAACTCGGTTGGGCAGCGTTCAGGAAGCTACGACATATCTTCTCGTCCGATATCCCGCAGTGTCTCAAGACGAAAGTCTTTAACCAGTGTGTGTTGCCAGTGATGACTTATGGATCAGAGACGTGGTCGCTCACTATGGGCCTTATCAGAAGGCTCAAGGTCACTCAGAGGGCGATGGAGTGGAGAGAGCTATGCTTGGAGTTTCCCTGCGAGATCGAATCAGAAATGAGGAGACCCGCAGTAGAACCAAAGTCGCCGACATAGCTCTCCGGATAGCCAAGCTGAAGTGGCAGTGGGCAGGGCACATAGCTCGAAGAACCGATGGCCGTTGGGGCAGAAAGGTTCTGGAGTGGCGGCCACGTACCGGACGACGCAGCAGAGGTAGGCCCCCCGCAAGGTGGACCGACGATCTCGTCAAGATCGCGGGAGGCGGTTGGATGCGGGCGGCTCAAGACCGGTCAGTGTGGAGAACCTTGGGGGAGGCCTATGTCCAGCAGTGGACGTCATTTGGCTGATATGATGATGATTGGTTAGTAAAATAACGTTAAGTAGTTACACACTCACTGTACGCTGTGTATGTAAATTATACGCACTATGAATATATGCATCAATGTGTATGTATGGATGTGTATGTGTCTTGTGGGTGGACGTAAGCGTCAGCGTCTCGTGGATGCCGAGAATATATGAGTAATATTATGGCACGTTGTAATATTACTATTACTATATAAAGGTAAATGGGCACCTTAGTATGGAAACCATACCCATGGCGGACACAAACGAAATATAGCAGAGTGTATTCATCTACTATGCTCTCATTTACTATGGCATTAATCGCATTAATGTGAGCTACGGGAATCTCAAAAAATTCAAGTGTATCTATGTATATATTCATACTCTTTATATCTGAAACTACTGATCCAATGTGAAAAATCTTTTAGTGTGTGATAGCCACATTCATGAGAAAGGTTATAGGCTACTTTTTATCCCGGTATTCCCGCGGGATCACTGAATGAGGCCGACGAAGTCACGGGCGTCCGCTTATTAATTCATATAGGTAAGAAAAATAAAATGCTAATTCATTAAAATATTTTTTATTCAATTTGATCCAAAGCAATCATAAGATCATTTAAAAAGTCAGCGGGTGCGCCAGTTGCTGCCTGGTGTATGGCCCAAGACAGATAATAAACAATGCTAGCGATATGGGAGCAGCTATTACATGTGCGAAAAAAAACCTGTTCAATGTGCGAAAGAGACAGCGTATAACATATCTCTAAACATTAGCTCATTTCGATATTATTTTTATGCCTTTGTAAGATGAAATAAAAACCTTTGATACCGTTTGTTTTCTTTTTTAAAGGATCCTGTACATTTTTCTCCGACGACTTTTAATCAAACAATTATATGCAATGAAAGGTCATATTATTCCCCTTTGTTTAAAACTATTTTGGTTAATGTCCGCTACTGATCGCAAAGCGGGTCAGATATGCCCAATGACCTTTACGGTGAAATTTAACATGAGAAGGTTCAGGTTTAACATATATCAGCGGGATTCAATATTTGAATTATAGATAGATCTGTAGATTTTAGATTAGTTTTTGACAGTTTTTGACATAAGCTCCATACAAAATATGTCAAACACGTATCTAAAATCTACAGATCTATCTATAGTTCGAATATTGAAAATGGCCGATATCCTGTATAAATTACATCGCATCACAGTGGACATGGTTTAATACTCAGTTTAGCAAAACAGAAAGCTACTTTTAAAACCAACTTTTTGTTTAACTTTTTTATGCTTTAACATTTTTCGTAACTTACACTCGTAGATATTGTAGTATGTACAGTGGTGATGCATTTAGCTGCGAAAGTGGGATGATTACAAATTAACGATATATAAGATTTTTAATAAAGTTTAAATGTATTGTAATGTATGTCCTTTAAACCAAAGGTTTTCTGAGTAAAAAAATCAATACGCCTCACTCGTAATTTATTTAGGCGTCATTTGAAAACGGCTGACCCATTTGGTGTTAGGACAATGTATTAAAGAGAGACTGTTTTTTCTAAAAACAGTCTCTCTTTAATACATAAAAAACGTCAGAGAATTAGAATATTTATTTAGATGTTAAAAAACCGTGCTAAGGCACAAGCAATATTGTAAATGTTAATGTATCTCTATTTTGTAAAGTAAATACGAAAATAGAACCAAATAATGAAAAGAGCTGAGTAAATTCTCGAGTAAGTAATATCTATCTACCAATAGCAAACGCGTACAAGAACCTGATTTATATTTCTAACATTCTAGGCAAAGCGGCTGGCGAGTGGCGAAACAAATAAGAACGTTTAAATTATTCATATTGTCTAAACAATACTGTGTACTTAATCCTCAAAGCTACGGCTGAGGCGCTGACGACTTTTAATTAAATATTCAACACTTTATAATCAAAACATATACCTATAGTTACTTGGACAGACCGGCCGATTCTTCAACAAGAAAAGAAAGATTGAACAATTTAATGGAAGGTCGTTATTTTCAAAGATGGAGACAGGAAATTCAATTTGACAGGAAATTTGACCCTGGTTAGAAATAAATGTAATGCCTATATGGTTTTTTAACATACAAGTAAATAAAGTTAGGTTAAGTTTGGAGGTTAAATGTTTACGAAGACTTTTTACTTAATTGTATATTAATCCTAAGAACGCATGTGCCAATAACTATAACCCAGCTGACTTATGACCTTTAGATTATAAACGTTAAAAATGTGAGTACATAATATTTACCGTGACCTGAACAGAGCTGCATGTCTGTGCTTGACTTAGTCTTGGTGTGTTGGAGCCGTCTGCAGTCCGCGGAGCCGCGAGGGCCGCCAGAATAATCATAAAAACAAATTGTACAACTTTTTATCGACGGAAATTCGGGTCCGAGCGATTCGTGCTGATGCGAAACGAAAGTGTTTATATTGACTAAACAATTTAGTATTTGTCCGCGTAAAGTGGCCATAAAACGTTATTGCACCGTACGATGTAAATTAGGGAGGATAAAGTGCGGCCGTGTGCGGCGCGCATGTATCTACATACAGGCGAGCTCTCGCGACTCGCTCTCATTACGGCGCAGTGCACGCCTGCACTTAGTGCATTGCCTTTTCATAAATTGTTATGCGAGGTGGACGCCACACACCAGCAAACGCCTTCATTTGCAGTTTAATTGTACCATTGTACCGCACAATGCGAAGTAACTCAAGTATTTACGCAGCACGGAGCGGCGCACAGCCCGCGTGTACTGAAACACAACTCACTTAATATTCTCGCTCTGTGTTGAGCATAGTTCCTCCGGGCGCGAGTGCCAGCTCCACCGAGGAATCCTGCGATTTCACTTTTATTCTGTGTCGATTCGCTCAGTTATTCGAGTGCCTCGGGACGCAACTTTATCGAAACAACACCGAAGTAAAATTATTGTTCGATTCCGAAACTTTGTTGCCTCTTAAGTATTCCTTTTGAAACTTTAGAATTTTAGATAACATTTATAATACAAAAGTAATAATATTGAAGCACCTGCGATGTTCCTTTGTGAGCGTAACAATGCCATGTTTTTAATAGTTTCTGTATTCTTACAAGAATGGAGCATTCTTTCAGATAATAATAACGGCACCTACGAAGCGCTGAACTCGAAATATAGCGATCTGATAGGATGGGGCCCACTTATTGGGTTCGATCCCCAGTTACCCCGGGCACACACCTCTGACTTTTCGAAGTTATGTGTATATTAAAAATGTTAATTATCGCTCGCTTAACAGTGTGCCCGGTAGATGGCAATAGGCTCGGCCCTATCACATTAGGACCGAAACATAACTGGTGAAGTGTGGGTGTGTAATACACCTCTGCCTATCCCTTCGGGGATAAAAGGCGTGAAGTTATGTTATGTTATGTTAGTTATTGTCTAAATTCATTTACATGGCGTATGCGCGGTGGGAGACGCGGGGGAGGGTGTTGTTATGACCGGCGCGCTACATAAACAAGACGATAGCATCGCCCGGCGCCACACGCTCGCTTCGATACTTGGGGCCCCGCACCGAGTTTACCTTTTCACCCGATGTATTCATATTTTATTTATTCGCAAAGGAAACGCTTCGTACACGGCGATTTTGAATGGCTGATGTCGTGATTTAGTTTGTGGAATACGGAAAATACTTCACAATTTAACGTATAATTAATTCACAGTGGAGCTTTCAAAGCTCTCCCTGTTCCAGTTATTCACAGTGCTGGGATTTAGAGTCTGGTTTTAACATATTATATTAACTGTTCTTCCTGGAAAGGTTTGTTGTTTTTGACCAAATTTATGACGTTTTAGACTACTGGTTGCTGTTGTTGTATGGCGCACGATTGGTTAGATCGATACGACGACGACGAATAGTCGCAAATCTATAGAACAACGTGGCGACATATTATACCTTGCCCCGTAAAACGTACATCGTTGCATCACTGTTGCAAGATCTGGAGTCCAGCATAACATTATACACAGCATAATTCGTGCGTATGCAGTCTGTTTAATTTTTAAGTGCCATTGTTTATATTAACGTCTAAGCAACGTTTTGTGTAGACTTTAAATTTATAGATTTTCCTGACACTTTAATATTGTTATAATTTTAAAACGTAATACAACAAAATGGACCCCTCTTTAGATTGCAAGGAACTAGTTCCAAGGTTTGATTCGCGTTAAAATTGTGTTTGTTGGTGCATATTGATACGCTTTTATTTTAATAATAGTATTAGTTTATAGTTTCAGTACTAAACTATTCTGGTTTACCTAGGGATATATATTAAGCATATCGTGCGCATAGCACGTGAAATTTGGTATAGTTAAAACGAGAACTATAAGTTATAGTATAGAAAGGGAATAGGGCTCGAATTCAAATAAACATCCAATCCATCGTCTAAAGCGATAACTCACTCACACAGTAATAAAACAATGAGCAGAAACTCGTTGTCCAACAAACAATTACGCTCCGTTATCATATCATTATTCAGATCAGCGGCGTAAACCGGCCGCAGACATAAAAATAACGCTATGTTAATAGAACTGTATGTACTCACTGACTTCAAGATGAAGCGTAGCTTTATGTATTAAACTTTTATTGCAATCGATTTGTTCGAATTGAGGGACAATCTAATACTTATAATTATATAAAGCTGAAGAGTTTGTTTGTTTGCTTGAACGCACTAATCTCAGGAACTACTGGTCTGATTTGAAAAATTCTTTCAGTGTTAGATAGCCCATTTATTTAGGAAGACTATAAGCTATGTAACATTACGCTATGAGCCATAAGAGCGGAGCAGTAGCCTTAAATAACGCGGTTGTAACCGCGGGCTCATCTAGTTATTTATAAGCGGAAGTTTATAGGCAGAAAGAGACAATCCCCAGGCACACTTCTGGCCCGGGTTTTTGTCAGCCTCGAGAACGCTTGAAATATGATCAGTGTCCGACACGGGACCCAAATGACATCATTGAAGATTTTACACAGGAAAAGTTATGAGAGAATATCATCATAATAAGATATTGTAATAGCAAACAAGAGTTGTACAAAAGTGTTCGTTATAAATAATAATAATATAATAATATATTCTATTACATACACACATCACCATCTAGTCCCAAGTTAAGCAGAGCTTGTGTTATGGGTACTAGATAATGGATACATATCAGAAACATACATATATACTTTTTTTTTGTAAATACATACATATTATACATAGAAACACCCAGACCAAGACAAACATTCATGTTCATGCACACAAATGTTTGACTTGAGCGGTAATCGAACCCGCGACCTTCGGCGTAGCAGTCGCTTACACCCCCGCGGCGCCAACCGGTCGTAAATATTTATTAGTTTGAGTTACATCAGGTATGATGCGCATAATATGCCAGATAGGTAAATATTAGTAAACTTTAAAGTGTTATCTTGATTTCTTGATGTTGCGGAGAAAATATTTCTGTAACATTTCGCTTTTGGAGGAGAAAGTTCAAGTGTCACTGTATAAAGAGACACAAATAAATGCTGCTATTATTAAACGGCATGTATTTAATGCAGCATCTAAGTAATACGAATACAAGTTTAAAAAATAATTAGAGTGGGTACCATATATAATGGGTTGGCAGCTAATAAGGAGTATCGTAATAAGTAAAAGTTAGCATATTAATATGTCAGTTATAAGCTTCGTTTTAATTTAAACTAACATATATGTTTTTTTTGGGAACTGAATTAGTATCTAAGCGGAAATTTGATGATGACTAAAAAATAGAAAATGGGCATTCATAAATAATACAAATTTCAATATTTGGCTAAATTAAATATCTTTAATGAAGTGTTTCTTATAAGTAAATAAGACGCTTCAGTCTTTTAAGCCAAGTTGATGGAGCCCTGCTTGGCAGGGCTCCTAATTTTGCATATAGGGTCACAAGAAAACCTAACATAACTTACTAACATTATTAGTCGCCAAGTCATTATTTATAGCACCTCGGCTAATATTTCAATTGACTTGTATAGTTTATTTGTTACCTAAACGCAGCTGCTAGTTTTTAGTTTTTATAACACCCTTAGTTTTGAATCTTATATAATACTAGAGGACGCCAGCAGCTACGCCTGCAATTTTTTTAAATTTACCCGTTTTGGCCGACCCCGTGGGGGAATTTCGGGAAATCCCTTCTTAGTGCACCCCTACGGTGCCCAAGGAACATACAAGCCAAATTTCAGCTTCCTGCGCCCAATAGTTTCGGCTGTAGCGTGTCTGTCAGTCAGTAAGTAATGCAAGGATTTTATATATTAAGATAATACATATACATACATATCGTCACGCCTATTATCCCCGAAGGGGTAGGCAGAGGTGTATTTCTACACCCACTTTTCGCCAGAAATACTTTAGTCCCACGTAATAAGGTGCGAGCTTATTGCCGTACCGGGCACATTTCCAGGCTCCGTGCTGCTACTGAGAATTTCGTGACAGAAAAACCCAGTAACACTGCCCGACCCAGGAATCGAACCCGGGACCTCCCGATCCCACGCGCACATTTATGCCGCGAGACCAACGAGGCAGTCGTATAGGGTTTGATGTCGAGTTTTCCGTCTCTACGCAAAGATGGTATTTGCATCGTGTTCTCCCTTAGTCGGCTCTTACGACACCCACGGGAAGATAAGGGGTGGTGACACTTGTATTCTATGCCGTCAACCACACGGCGTATTAAGATAATAGTCGCGAAAATATTTAATCGCTAGCAAGTTATTTTATTAGTTGCAAACATTTAGTCATCTTTGAAGTTATTAGTCACTTGGAAAATAATAAGCTTTATTAAACCAAATGTAAAACAATACTGTTACGACGTGGGCCGGCTTGAAAGTTTGCTACGATTTAGCCGTTTCTGTTTCATATACCAACGTTTGTTTTACGATGTTATAAATAAGAGGATTATAATTTACATTTTTACGGATTTTAAAAGTCACTGGTGCTTCAAACTTATAAGAATAAGACACTATAAGGATTTATAATATAGTGCTTACCGCATTTACTACAGTTGCCATGCGTACTTATCATATATAGTCTGTGGTTGCCATGCGTACTTATACTTAGTTCGGTAGTGATTTTGTGAAATGCGTCTTACCTTTTACCAATTGGTTATGTTATGGAATAACGAAACTATCTACATTTAGTACTATACTTCTTTATTTGGCTTTCATTCTGTTAGCGTTATCTTGAAACTCATATTTATATGGTAGTTAGGTGCGCTATCATTTCAAATCAGTAAAATTGCTTTCGTGTACTCGTAGGTAGTCTAAATATACCTACATTTCATGACAAATATGTATATATACCTAGCTTAGACATTTCTTAAATCACAAAAATCGTGTGTTCAATTGGTGCAACATTTGCGATTAACAATAATTTCTGTAGTAATTTTATGCAAATAACTTCATACCTTGATAGTTTTAGACGGTTCTCAGGCAAAAAAATTATGTGCGTGCAACCAGGTGCACCCAGTATACAATGTATGTAAAATTAACAATTCGAAGAGGCAAATGATTTAAACGGTCGATAAGCGGCAATATCCCTCCAATACGATTGTTTAAAGTCCTATTGAGTGAGTGACACAAAGTGTCCGCATTAAGTCACGAGTGACAGTCGTTCGTCCCCGAATACTAATGTGTTTGAACTTGAATACAGATGATATTAAACTACTCTCACGGATTTTGGGCTATGGACGCATGGGGTTGCGCCGATTGATCATATTCTGCCGATCTTTATACACATAGCGACGGGCAGTGATAGTCATTCTCTCTCGATTCGCTTTTAAATAGTAGTTATAGTCTTGAACAGGCAACATCATCATTAAATGGGATTGGGTCGGGTTGGACATGGTACATTTAGAGGAAGGCTAGACGACTCCTGTACCTGGTTTTCTCCTCGTAAGGCGTCAGCAGTAGGGTTGATGGTGGAGGTCAATATAAAGCGCCCGACAATTTCTGGTCATTCTTAGCCTAATGGCCGGGAAGTTTAAATGTATATAGAGGGTGTCTAACTGCTTATTTAATGTGACCAGCAATAGGGAGTACTGCCAGGCGCCGATGTTTACGATTAAGATAAGTACATTAGGTAAGCATTAGGATACCTATTCTAAAATGTAAAGAATAAGATTCATTTAAACAGATTGTACCTAACTGAATCTCATCTTTCGTAATATGGCTAACTTCTGATACATTGCTAGAAGTAGAAATATGTTAAAGCTGCCTGTTTTTAGTTACCAGCTTGCCAAAAACCCTTCCTTCCTCGAGTCTAAAAATAAAGTATGTGTAAATAACGAGAACGAAGCTAAAGCCAACAAGCAACCACCAAAGACTCGACGGAAAGTGAACTTATTGAGAAATTCTGTTTCGCTTGATAAATCTAACAACTATGTATTATAAGATAGGCTTCTAAATTAAACCAATGTGACTACCTGGTAGTTCCATCTAAAAACTATGTAGCTTTATTTCATTGTATACGTTTTTAAAATGTATTTACTCTCATCCTGCAGTCTTTGTGACAAAAACTCACAGTTGTTTCAATAATTTTATGTCTGTTTATAAACGAGGCGTGTATGTATAGAGACAAAGTGCAGGACTACGGAACAAAAAGGGTTGCAATAACATTAATTCATAATTGAGACATAAAGCGTTTTAGTAGTGTATATTATTAATGAGATGAGTAGGTAAATGATAAATGCAAGAAATCTTATGGCGGCTTTCTACGGTGCGAGGTTTTGCGGATGGACGCGCTCAGCAACTTTGAAGTTACCCGTCTCATGTTGAAAATCTGGTTTTAGATATTATTCTGTATAGAACTAGACATATTGGTAGCATAACTTAACAGATATGCTGCCAATATGTATAATAATAATGCATTCAGAATGTCTGTCTTCTACGCAAAACAAAGTCATTTAACTTGTCCCGCAATAGAGGATGGATAATTATATTACTGTTGGAATCTAAAGTACCTACATAGTTACTAAGTTCAAATATCAACTGCAGTTAAACAAAGTTATATCTCTTTGGTATCAAAGAAATAAGTTCACACATCATCATCATCAGCCTGTATCAGTCTAATGCTGGACGTTGGCTTCTCCTGTGGAACGCCAATAAGCTCCGTCATCAGCTTTCCTCTTCCAATCCCTGCCCACCACCCTACGAATATCATCGCCCCATATGGCTACTGGACGACCTACACTAGGTTTGCTGAGTCAAGTTCATATCGCTCTCCCACAAATAGGGATATCTAAAAATAATCACAGACACATCGCAGTAGCCTATTTTAGCGAACTTATGTGTCGTCGCAACCACTCGAATGTATCATAGAGGTCTTAATTTAAAAAAATAGATGCTATAATTTGTAGCTTCTGCCTTTTATACTCAAATTGTCTTTTATTTAAGGTGCTGGAAGGCTGAATGTAATTTAAAAAAAATGTTATAAAGTGGTATTTGAAATAATTTTGTTAATGGTGTATTTTAGTAACCCTGTGAAAAACGTTTTGGCACTCCACTACTCCCAAGTCAAAGATTTTTAACTATACTGCGGCAAGCGGCAGTTTACTGTTTTTTATCCTTATACACACATATAGGAAGCAAAAGGTGACTACAAGTACCTAATTAAACATTTTAAAAGCTGGGTACTGTCATTAATAAAATAACTACGGACTGAATATAATTTCAATAATGGCACAGTGATTTAGCAGTTACGTTTTACATATATATGAATAAAGCGTAGGAATACTTCCCTGTAGTTATATTAACTAAACATACACTCTTCCTTGTAGTGTGTACGACAATACTATGTGTATATCCGACAAACGTGTACTTGTCTGTCAAGGTTTCCGTTAAGGGGTCATCAAGCGTGTCCAATAAACTAGATCTGCGTTCAGGTTCAACGTCATCATCTCCTAAACATCTTAGGCTTTATGTTCCTCAGCGTAGTATTGGGGTTTAGTAGATACATGGCTAGGTAGTTGTAGTTGTTGTATTAGATTAAAGGTCATGTACTGTTATCGCTCCAACCCATTGTACAACTTGTCCTATCAAATCTATGTGATGATCAATCTGTGTGGCAAACCTAGGGGGAGGCCTATGTCCTGCAGTGGATATCTTTAGGCTGAGATAAAGTAAGCGTGCTTCAAAGGGCACGTAAAGCCGGTTCTTGTCTCACATTGTTCACACCCAAAAATTGTAGCAGCATGTGGTACACGATCACACAAAAAGCAGAAGAAAGACTAAATACACCAAGAATCGCGTTTTGAATAGCTGTAACTCCTCACCATGATATTATGCCAACTATATTAAAAAGCAGCTCAAACCTTCAAATTACTGTATGCCTATACAGCCCACAGAAATGAAATGAACTCAATTAAAACAAGTACAAAAATTAATATCAGCATTAATTCTTTCATAAGCGAGTTACAAACGAGGTAGTTAACATGGTGAATGTCAAACACGAGTAAAATTAAAAACGTGGGCAACGTTGGCTGGGGCACAATCGTACCCCTAACTCGACTACATTAGCCGCGGATAAAGCTTCGAGGATCAGAGATGTGCGGGGCAGCGGAGAGTTCAGCGAAAAACAAAAAACATCCTGCAATAAAATCCCTTGCGCAGTGTGGAAAGAAAATATGATATTGCCGGTTGGTTTCCTCAAGTCAACTGCTCACGATGCGTGATATTTTAGGTGTATTTGAATTTGAGCGTGTTTTTACCATTGAAAAAGCACACAGAATAAGAAAATTACATTATCCCTGGGCCCATTTTCTAAAATAATGTCTCACAATTCACTCGCACGTTTGCCTGTTAAAGAATACCTGATGTTAAGAAACATTCAAAATATTACTCGGCGTTGTATGGCCTCTAAAGTAGAGGATACTGTTACCCCGCAGGCCAAAAATGGGATTCTGATGACTATAGACTGGTACGTTTCATCACTGCACCTAAACAAGTAAACAAGAATTGGGCTGTAAAACTAATTGCAGAAGTTCCACCTAAACAAGTCCATCCACTAGGATTGTGTGGTGTGATGGAGGTAGTGGACCTGAAGGACATCCATGGGTATACATTAATTTGGATAAACCTGGTGATCACTCTTGTGGATACTGTGGGCTTCGATTTGTTAAAGCTTGTGATCATTAATTTACAATAGTAAATTCTATAACATTAGAATATTGTTATCTGTTATCTGTATCACCGATAGTCACGCACCGCACACGAAGGCTGTCTATCGGTGCCTCTCTGAAGCAATTTCAAAGTCAGCACTACACTGCAAATATGACATTTTTGACGCGTTGTGGATCCGACACACTGATTCGAACGCATCTGTAATATGAGATCATTTCATGGTGCGTGAAGTTTGCTTCATACGCCGCTCAGCTACCTCTCTCATTTCTAATGGATCCATCATCTTATTACTGGTATCCGGGCACTGCCAACTGTGCCCGGGAGTTGTGGGAATCGGACGCAACTATAAATAGCGCCGGCCTACCCGACGACCCGGGGTAATATTGTTGCCGAAACCCGCGGGCCTAGCGCGGGATAATGTTAATAAACTAAATTTGGCTCAGGGCTTTTAGAGATCATCGCGAAAAGGTAATCCGGTTGATTCAGAGGGATGAATGATGTTTCTATCTAAAAGCATTGCTATTTTGAATGTTGTACTTGCGAATGTAATATAAAATTAAAAGAAATAAGGTGAATAGAAACGTGTTGATACTAAGATGATAATCATAAAACTGATAATAAAACTATTGTGTAATAGGTAAAAACTGAAAACGCTGGTCATCTTTAGGTCTATACGTAACATTCAATTAAGATATACTATATTAATTATTTATCTAGTTTCAGCTGGTAACGATAAAATATATCACGAGTTTTGTCTTGTCCCATGCTAGGTCTGGGCTACTCGTCGTACTGCGTCGTGCCGTGGCGAGGTACCGCGGCCCGGTACCGCCGGCATCACCCTCTGTTCATTACGTTAATTTATAATTGTACCGGTGCAGATGTAATGTAGGCTAATTGAACAGTTCTGTTTTTGTCCGTCACATGTAATTTTCGTAAAAACCTGGTAAAGTTAATTAAAAAGACCTTTCAGTTTGTGAAAGGGTAGATAATGTCCATTTATTTATGGTAAATAAGGAGGGAACGGAGATAGGGCAAGGTTGTAGTTCGCTGATGACGTAATTAGCGTCGAAGATAAGGATGGGTTTATCTTCATTGATCGGGCTCTGTTCCAGTTTGGAGCTAAAGGGACTCGCGCATTGGAATCTGACTGCGATTACGGATCGCGGTACCACTAAAAGTTTTATAGTTGAAAGTTGATATGACCGTCTCAACTTTTAACCACAGGCTTAAAAGGCTTTTTGGACTAGAGTTTATGGTGCATGTGGTAATGTATAGGTGTTTCTGATAGAGTTTTTACTACTACTTCTAATAGTGAATACGAAAAGTGATCCTTAAAGATAGCTGCGAAATCAATCATTCATATTTAGAAGTCAATACTGAAAAAAATACTGTCAATGTTAACATACACTTTAGGCAGCCTTCTTGGAACAATATTCTGGACTTAGGGCCACAACATACTTTGATTTGAATGAATCTAATGGCTACAGCACGTCTTTTATAAATCATTGTGAAATTTGTACATTTGGATTTTGATTGTATTTAGAGCACAGGTACTCCTGCCTGGTCTAAAAAATGTAAGCTAGAGTATCTTCTGATGTACAATGAAGAATATTATCTATCTTTCATATTACGCAGTGCAGACTGTTTATCATCCAAGCAATGACGCGTGATTATTGTTGAAATAGGCACAATAAGACACAGGCTCAAAACGAAGACGATTAAAAAAAATTACAGACTGATATAGATAACTTGGCGAAATGGTGCAAAGACAACAAGATGATCCTAAATGTAAATAAATGTTTCTATATCCAATTTACACGAAATAAACGGCCATCTAATAATGCTTATTACATTGACGGATTTCAAGTACGAAATGTAACTGTAATTCGTGATTTAGGCGTCCAAATAGACTGTTCACTAAGGTTCAATGTACACATTCTAGACATTGTTGCGCGAGCTTTTAGAGTGCTGGGTTTTATTATTCGTAACTGTAGAGACTTTAGGAATTCATCCACAAAGATAAGACTGTTTAATACACTGGTTCGTCCGATACTGGAGTACAGTTCCATTATATGGAATCCACACTACGAGGTCTACCAAAAACGTCTGGAAAGTGTTCAAAAGCGGTTTCTCTATCATTTGTGCTATGGAGACCATATAGCCAAAACTTGCATTAGCTACGCCGAAAGGCTGAAACACTACAAAATGCAATCGCTTGCGAATCGTAGAGAGAAGCTAGACTGTATTTTCCTCCACAAATTGTTTAACGGCTCTATAGATTGCAGTCAGCTGTTGAACACACTACGCATAAGAATACCCGCTCGACTGCCTAGGAAGAGCACATAAAGCTTATTTGATGTACCAACTTCCCATACAAACCTAGGTCATTATGCTGCGGTACCAAGGCTCTGTAAGCAGTATAACAATTTATCAAAAATAAAGGAGATTGACATCTGTGATCCCTTACGTAAATTTAAGAAGTGTTTGGACAAATAGGTATTTCTAATTTTTTGTTATCAACATGTGTGTAAAAGTGTAAAGTTCTGTAAATTATTTCACTTTGTTTATATACGTAATCTGTATTATAATTATAATAGACATTGTATTGTATTTATTTATATATATAATTTATACACTCGCATATAGCACTCTAAAAGCTCGCGCAACAATGTCTAGAATGTGTACATTGAACCTTAGTGAACAGTCTATTTGGACGACTAAATCACGAATTACAGTTACATTTCGTACTTAAAATCCGTCAATTCGTGTAAATTGGATATAGAAACATTTATTTACATATAGGATCATCTTGTTGTCTTTGCACCATTTCGCCAAGTTATCTATATCATTCTGTAATTTTTTTGAATCGTCTTCGTTTTGAGCCTGTGTCTTATTGTGCCTATTTCAACAATAATCACGCCTCATTGCTTGGATGATAAACAATCTGCGCTGCGTAATATGATAGATAGATAATATTCTTCATTGTATATCAGAAGATGCTTACATTTTTAAGACCAGGCAGGAGTACCTGTGCACTAAATACAATCAAAGTATGTTGTGCCCCTAAGTCCAGAAAATTGTTCCAAGAAGGCTGCCTAAAGTGTATGTTAACATTGACAGTATTTTTTTCAGTATTGACTTCTAAATATGAATGATTGATTTTGCAGCTATCTTTAAGGATCACTTTTCGTATTCACTATTAGAAGTAGTAGTAAAAGCTCTATCAGAAACACCTATACATCACCATAGCACCATAAGCTCTAGTCCAAAAAGCCATTTAAGCCTGTGGTTAAAAGTTGAGACGGTCATATCAACTTTCAACTATAAAACTTTTAGTGGTACCACGGTCCGTAATCGCAGTCACGTTCCAATGCGCGAGTACCTTTAGCTCCAAACTGGAACAGAGCCCGATCAATGAAGATAAACCCATCCTTATCTTCGACGCTAATTACGTCATCAGCGAACTACAACCTTGCCCTATCTCCATTCCCTCCTTATTTACCATAAATAAATGGACATTATCTACCCTTTTACAAACTGCAAGGTCTTTTTAATAAACTTTACCAGGTTTTTACGGAAATGACATGTGACGGATAAAAACAGAACTGTTCAATTAGCCTACATTACATCTGCACCGGTATAATTATAAATTAACGTAATGATCAGAGGGCGATGCCGGCGGTACCGGGCCGCGGTACCTCGCCACGGCACGACGCAGTACGACGAGTAGCCCAGACCTAGCATGGGACAAGACAAAACTCGTGATATATTTTATCGTTACCAAGTGCTAACTAGCAATGTTCGCCTTGTCGATTCAAGTAAGCAAGCAAATCTTGAAAGTACTTGAGACAGTGATGCGATGATGTTAGTGACGAATCTAATTTTGTGAATAAAACAAAACTCCACTAAAAGAGAACTCCTAAAAAATCGAACGTGTGTGGTGAACTAACAATGAAATGAAACTTGATTGAGTCTGATGTTTGCAAGCTCTGTGCCGTGTAGTAGGGCGCTTAGCCAATATTAGATACAGTTGATAATAGACGGTGTTGTTTGTGGGCAGGTAATTAGCGCGGTGCGGTGCGGTATGGTAAGAAGCGG
The DNA here is from genome assembly GCA_944739405.2 of Euclidia mi. Taxonomy (NCBI): domain Eukaryota; kingdom Metazoa; phylum Arthropoda; class Insecta; order Lepidoptera; family Erebidae; genus Euclidia; species Euclidia mi. The sequence goes on from OX123197.2 coordinate 17,808,509, forward strand.
TTCGGCGCGGTACAGTGTGAACCGCTTGCACATTGGCGGCCATATGATAAAAACAAGGAGGTTGTTCTGGTAGGTCGTTCAGTGAGGCGTAGCAGAAAAAATAAGAAAGAAAGTAAAATGTAAAGTCTTTGTACTTTCACACAATTTCCTATTCTAACCGCAATTGTATCATACTCCAAGCGTTATCCCAGTTGCAAGGGAACTCTGTTCCGCTTACTAGTCGAGCTGGATTTGACTGAATATTAGCTTTTCCATAGAGCGACTGTCTGTCTGACCGCCGCAACCCAAAGGGATACTTGGATATTCTAACCGCCATTATTCAAATATCAATTTTTATAAAAAAAATCTAGTAACGCACATACTATCAAATTATCTCTGCAGCCCCGTAGGCTGAATGGTAGAGAATGCCTTAGATATTATATCCGCCTTAGTGCCACAATTATTTTATGGTTAAAGAGTGTTGTGTTTATTCACTCAAAACGATTTTCTTAAATATTGTTAATTTATGTCAACAGTGAATAACATGTGTAAGTGTATAGAAACACGTAGGCGCTAGCAGGGCTCGCATTTACTATTTAAGAGGCTGTTAAAATTCAACCATTGCCGGAGCGACAAAATATTTTATAATGCACTTTGGCATTTAACCAGGCACTCTAGTTGGTTTCGCATTACGAATTCACGCATAAGCTACTGTATAATTCTGAAACACGTGTGTGTAATCTTCAGTTCTTTTTTAACTATAAAATATTTACCAACTCGCAATGGTGAAATCATGTTACTGTCATATGTTTGTCAGATAATTTTGTTTGGTAAGGTTGTGATCCGGAATATTTTATTGAAATGAAATGAAATGAAATGAAATGAAATGCATTTATTTACGAGAAATGTGGTTACATAGTGCTGGTACAGTAATAGTGATCCTCACATTCTACCATAACAATGGTGCGCAAATATGTCAATTTATACAATAATATAATTCAAAAAAATTCTGTTTATATTGTATTGATTTATCAGTTAATTAATGTCAAAATGTTAGTCATGTATAATTGTAAAATATAATATTAAATTATTAATTGCATAGAAGTGTCAAATTAAAATTAAAATAAATTTAAATGTCCAGATAATGTTGCTCTTGTTGTCATACGTGATTTTTTTTAACATTAATTAATTTAAACATTTTCTTTATAAGTCATAAAATCATTTAAAGTATAGAAACATTTTTCCGCTAGCCACGCTGTAACATTTCTTTTAAATACAGTATAAGGTAGTTCTTTAAACGTGTCTGGTAACTTATTATACACTTCTATAGCCTTCACATAGACATTCTTCTCAAATATGTCCAAACGACACCTAGGTCGGAGAAGCTTAAATTTATTCCTAGAGTTTCTACCAACTGTTTCAGAATATTTACTAAAGTATTGTGGATGAAGTTTAACAAAAACACAGAGTTCTCTAATGTACATGCAAACCAGTGGCAGGATGTGAAACTTTTTAAATAATGGCTTACAACTGTCTGTAAACCAAGCTCCACAAATAGCTCTCACGCATTTCTTTTGCACCCGAAATGCTTTTTCAATCTCAACCGAGTTCCCCCATAGCATGAGACCATATGACAGCACCATTGTAATGGAAGTCCCGCCGTACAGCACTTTCTTTAAATTTTTCATAGAGTTCTTAGAACTTGGGCAAGTTTCAATCTTATCAATAGAAAGTTTTGAGCGTATACACATTAATTCACATTATTTTCGAATTTGCGTTCAATCCTGGTAGAAAACCTTAGTAGCGGGATTCCCTACACCACTCAAAACGGAGTACAGCTCAAAGTTGTGTGTTTAGCTTGCCACGCGAGCTTGTCAAGCGGTGTCACGAGATGAACAAAGGGATATGCAATCCAACCAGGCATTCCAAATCAACATAACTTAATCTAATTTTATTATGTTTTTAGTTATATTTGTCTAATATCTATACTATATCATACTTATGTATATTTACTATCCAATTATAAATAAATTTTGAGATAGTTAAATTGGTGAATTAATTAATTTATCCAAATAGAATAATTAATCGCTCATCTAAACACATGCGACTATTATTTATGAAGTAAAGAAAGAAAGAAGGAAAGAAAAATATTTTATTTGTTTATCCTTACATAATTTACAAAAAAGACAAGATAAAATTAATAAGTTAATACAAGAGAACAAATAAGGCACCTGCATCAGCAATAGTTTTAGGGAAATCTACAACGCTGGTATTCTCGCAGGGCTTAGTATAGGTAAACACAAGTCGTACTTATAACATTAATTTATAACATATAAAGCTACTTGTATGATAACAAATAGTTAACAACTTATTAAATAAAATGTATTATAAGTGAATATTATATCAATAAATATATATAATATCAACAGATACAAATATATATAAACATATACACATATTCATATATAAGTAAAACAATATGCTTCAGCAGTATAGGTACCATTCAATACAATTAAGTAAGTAACCGCATTTTTACAATCATGTAGATAATTTTTGTTTGTTTATCAAGATTTGTTTAAACTTAGTATGGAATGTATGTACCGTTTTTAGGTTACGCAGGGGTGGCGGCGAGTAATATCAAGTACGATGTAATTATGTCAATAGTTAGAAAGGGTGTTGAAAACCAAAGTTGTTTGTTCACTGCCCTCGTCGAGTGACTGGCTTGATCAGCGGGAGCAATTATATCACCTTTTTAGTTGTAATATCGTTGAGCGGGAGCACTGAACATGAGCCTGCCTTAACCAAGGCAAGGAGGAGGTAAGGCGTACCTCGCGTCGAGTCAGCTGCTTGACCCGAAGGTTTCTAGACTTTCCGTCGATTTCCTTGTGATTCCATCATGAGATCTTGACTTAGTAGCAATGGGACCATGTTAGCAGAATACTTATCAAATAATAAAATATACGAAAAAATTGAGAAGCGTGTGTCGTAAACACGGCTACTTATCAAGTTAGATACTTTGACCTTAGTATTGTTTTTATGGCGAACGAAATAAGTGTTAAAATCGTGCTGTGTGGCGGTATGTACATGAAACTTCCTCCTTTTTTAATTCGGTTAAAAATAATCGTCAGTTGTACAGAACGACAGCAATTAAAACTTACACTATTAAATTACAGCCAGGTTCGCAAGCGGTGCAATTTTTATGAGAAGAACGCTAATAACTCTAATAACTAGCTCAGAGCCGTTCTTTTAAAATTAAACCATTAAGACTGAACGACTAGCCGATTCGATCGTCGTCGCATTCGGTATGTATTTGTTCCAATGGTAGTAGTTTTTGTAGTTTACTATTATGCTACACGCTTTTCATATACTTTCAAGTAAAAATTCTGAATAAAAGAAAAACGTTTTTCATGTAATTTGCATAATACAAAGGTCTATAAATTCAGTTAAAAATGTTTTTAAAAGTTGTAAAACTGGACCAATTTAAATTGTGCCTGTAGGCAAAAAGGCCATCACAGGTGCTTTTCAGTTTTCGAAAATGTCTACTTGGACACGGATTGTTTTAAAGAACTGTCGATAGCTGCATACATTCGTAAAACAGCGATAAATACGTGTCCCATTCAGGATTTTCTGGTTACGAAATTCTTATGAACTGATACATAAACAAGTACATCACTTTGAAAGTAAATAAAAAAAAAACAAAACGAACAGTTTGCATCTGCATATTTATTAGAGCAACTTTGTATGAATGCTATTGAGGGACGTTTGAGATGTGATCATAATACGCGACAAGTGACGTCAGCTGGTGTCTCCGTCTCCGTTTGACATTTAAAGAATCGGAACAGTTACACTGTAGGAGAGACTGGCGTCGCTACTGTTTGTCAAAAGTCTCAGCTAGATCTGAAACTGTTTAATTTGTGACGTCACTCACCCGATTTTCGCAAAGCAATGCTGAAATATTTCAATCTCTCTTTGGTTTCTTGAAATCTGAAAGATTTATTGTTTAAAGTTTACAAAACTACTGACCTATCAATAAATCTACTACAACAACAATTTTTGTTAGGCTAAACTTCTATTTGGCTAACAAAAATAGAAATATTGGAGGAACAAGTGTTATTTTTATCGGAGACTCGACGAGCGCGTAGAGATGTGATGGATAAACCATGAATAAGTGACTATTTTGATGTACGATGTGATGATTGAATCTTTAGGCGTTATCATGTTATACTTTCTTCCAATAAACTTAGCTATTAATATTACTACTTTTATAAATGCAAGAGGTTGTGAGAATTGGACGGATGGATGTATGGATTGTTACTCTTTCACGCAATAACTACTGAACAGATTTAATAATATCTTCTTTCTCTTAGCGTTATCCCAGTTTCAATCTGGGGTCCGCTTGCTAGTCTAACCGGATTTGGCTGAATATTAGCTTTTCCACAGAGCGACTGCCTGTCTGACCTCCGCAACCCGAAGGGATAGCGATATTCCATGGTTTAGACTAGTGTCAGTTGATTAAGAAGGTACTGACTCCCTGTAACGACTGTCAAAGATCTTCATGACAACCGGGACCGACGGCTTAACGTGCTCTCCGAGGCACGGGACAAGCGATTATTAACAATTCAATACGCACATAACTCCGAAAAGTCATTGGTGCGTGCCGTGGATTCGAACCAGATTTAATAATATAATAATAATAATTATTCTACCACATATACACATCACCATCTAGTCCCAAGCTAAGCAGAGCTTGTGTTATGGGTATGGGTGGGATAAACATACATATATACTTTTTTTTGTAAATACATACATATTATACATAGAAATTTATTAAATTTATTAAACATTTAAATGTAACTTGACCGTAGTATATAGCAATCAAAATTATACATGGGCTACCCTATGGTTAACCACGCGGACGAAGCTCCAGGCGAATTCTAGTATTTATACAATTCTATTAAATCTAATGTGATGCAGTGTTTCGTTAATTAATTTACTATATGTACTAGTCGAGTCCGCCGTTACACCCGCGCTATTTAAGGCTACTGCTCTGCTCTCGTGGCTCATAGCGTGATGTTATATAACCTATAGCCTTCCTCGATAAATGGGCTATCTAACACTGAAATATTTTGACCAGTAGTTCCTGAGATTAGCACGTTCAAGCAAACAAACAAACTCTTTAGCTTTATACATACATACATACATAGACTCACGCCTGTCTCCCCGAAGGGGTAAGCAGAGGCATATTAAACGCCCACTTTTCGCCAGTGTTTTGATCCCACGTAATAGGTGGCGAGCCTATTGCCGCTTATCGGGATATTTTGTTTGCCAGAGCCTCGTCCGTTGATCGGCAGGTGCACCACTTTAGCTTTATATATAAGTACTCGTATTATATTAGATTACAAATTTTTGTTTTCTTCTATTTCTTATTTTGAAAGTTTGGATGTCAAAAGCAATCACTTATTACTTCATAACATCAAATGAAAATTATTTAGCGAAGTCAATATTTCAAGGGACTGGTGACAATACTACGTACTATTTAGAATAACTTATGAGTTATCTTAAATTCATGACAAAGAGTGACATAAATGTACGTATATGTATGATGAAAAAGTAACGAGTTATGAAGGAAATTTTCTACATTTGTAAAGATTAGAAACATTTCCTACTGTTCTTAATCCCGTCAACTAACTTCTTTAAAGTATAAATATAGGTATATATATCGGCAAATAACTCATATGGAGAATGAAATCGTTTTGAGAAAACGCGAAAGTAATCGAACGAACTTAAATACTAAATTGACAGAGTGAGACAGGTGCTGATGAAACTGCTCGACAAATTCCGAGATCCAAAGACTTATCAATATCCGTTTATAGTTAAAGAATAATAAAACTCTCAATAATCATGAAACGCATGTATCATATCTGATGTAAAAAAAGATAATAAACATATTGAGTATAATACTCCAATCCGCCAAGTAAAATAAGTCTATAAGTCACATATAATATATTGTTTGTACCTACTGTCAGCACGAGAGATTTGCTGATAGAAAAGAGCCTAAAGCTCTTAACCCCTTGTATGCCGGAACGCAGATCTACGCGAGACACAATGGCTTTTTCATTGTGTCTGGCATTCCGGCATACAAGAGGTTAAAGCCCTTACCACCAACGGGTATATCGGTAGGCACACAATTGTTTATCTGCAGTATATTTAGTTGTGGTGTAGTCAGCTGTAACTGAACACTCGCTGTCACTGGCCCTTAACACAATATTATATTTTAAGTACTTGCAACAGTGTATAGAAAACTCATCTCAATATTGATGTGCGGAGCTTCGAAAGCGGTCGAGCAACGACAGTCGCGTCGCGCCTACGTGACGAATTGAAATTGCTACAACATGGACCTCAATAAGCTCCACCAAAACACACGTGTGTGTGTACATACGCCTCGAGAAAATCCACCCAAAAATATTCTCGTCATAACGGTAAATATGAATAATTTGAGCATTCTCTGCGGAGCTCGTAGCTTCAAGTTTACGAGGTGGTATCGTGAGCGTAGTGGTATAGTAAAATGGAAAATATTTTATCATTAGGTGGAGGAAAACCGGGTGTTAGTCAGCCGGGCGCGGCAGTGCGTGAACACGCGTTTTAATGTTGTGGATGCGCGTAAATCAGCGCGTAAAGGCGGTGGGCAGAACCACCGCCGCCATCAAGACGCGCCTTTATGTATCTCTTACGACGGCAGCTATTTTATAACTGCCTTCAAATAATTCCCCATTTGGAGTTTCTGAGTGGAAAAATAAATCGGTTCGTTAAACAGATGGAATTTGTTTGTGAATCAGAGATTTTTCTTCGTACGAGCTGTTGCCTATTGCGTTTCTTTGAAAATAAGTTACCATCCTTGCCATATTTTCCCCATCGTCAAATTAAATTATGTAGTAGGTAATTGATTAATACAGAAGATGAAGTGTGACTATTTCACGAGGATAATAAAGTAAAACAATTTTTTATCGTGTCAGTTTTTCTAGGCAGTTATAACCTGGTGGAGATACCAACAGACTGCCATGCAGAGGGTATCGGGGACAAATCCACGACGCGCACCAATGCCCTTTCGGAGCTATGTGCGTATTGAATTGTAAACTATCACTTACCCCGAGCCGGCGGCAATCACGTTATGGCGTTGGTCCCAGCTGTCATGAACATCTGTGATAGTCGTTATAGGGAGTCTGTACTGTACCTATGAATAAACTTACACTAGTCTGAACCATGGAATATACCTTTATCCCTTTGGGTTACGGAGGTCAGAGAGGCAGTCGCTCTGTGGAAAAGCTAATATTCAGTCTAATCCGGGTTAAAATCATATTACTATTTGGTGTGGCATTTGCAATGAAGGAATGGATAGCCCTTATTTTTTGAGGGCATGGCACCGTTCGGGCAACGATGAAAGCTTAGAGACACCAATTTCCAGGCCGATTCCTCAAGAGAGAGATCTCCATATATAACGAAGCGAGACTTCCAGCTCTGGTGTATTTTAGATCTCGCGTTTATCACAATAAACCACGAACCTTTAAAGCTAACATGGAAGAAGACATCTCCAATTTGGAGGCAGATGTTTTAAGAGCAATTCAAAATGCCGTAAAACGAGCATAACTTTAATAGAGTCGGAGCGGACTCGCTCTATTTCATCGCACTTGTAAATTTTTAGTTTGCTGTAAAACGCACCTTTTTTATCTTCATCCATTTGGCGAGAAAACCCGTTGGCTAACCTCCTCGTAACATATGCGTAAAGCGGGGAAGACTTTCACCTGTTTGAAGCTCCTCGTCGTCGCTGTCGTCACCGAACAAGTCACCAGCTGTCGACTTAGTGACAGGTGTGATGGGATGAATAGTGGGCTTGTTCTTTTTGCTTGTGGACGGCTGCGACCCACAGCTTGATGTTGACTTGCGCTTCTTGAGGTCTTTTGGCTTCGCCTTCACCTGCACCTCGTCGGACGACTCGTCCTCGGAAGGGAAAAGTTGTTCAGCGGTGTGCTTGGACCTAGAAAAATCAAAATTAAAGAAATTAGAAAAGACAAACTACAACATTTTTACATTAGTAAACAGTTAATAGAGTCGTCAAATAAGCGAATGAAAGTAAAACTTGAATGATTGAAATAGTAAGATAAATTATCAACAATCATTTTTATTTATGTAATTTATTATTAATCAAAGTGATGGATAATAAAGGGTGAACGCAACTGAATATTTAAATAAGAATTGAGGTAAGAGAGTTTAGTAAATATTTTAAATAAAAACCTAGTAGAAATGTTGAGTAACAATTATATTGAAAAGTGAATACTTACATTTTAAATGAGTTAGATATTTATTCGTATTGTAGATGTAGATATTTATTCGTTGTGTATTCTTGTGTAGATGGATTGAAGTTCAGATGTGACTGCTTCCAGCTGAAGATTTGTTGTGATTCAGGTTCACCAGGTTCCCTCTTAAATAGAGGCGAATCTACACCATACAATCCCATATAAGAAATACGGAGTATACGGATAAAACACTTCGTCAACTCAATAGCTAAATATGAAAATAGTTTAGGTTGCAAAAATACTTAGCAACACATTTGAAATTATGCAATTTCAACTTTATCTATATGGGTCAAGACATAAAATAAGATTCAATAACAGTGTAATATAGATGTTCCACGTATTAATAATCAATCACATACTATCATTTGCACCTGGATTTGTCTCCTCTTTCAGTTTATTATTGTAAAATAAAATATTAGTTTGTTTATTCGGCATCACGCAAAAAGAAATGGACCGATTTGAATGAAACTTTTTTCATAAAACAGGATACAGTTTAATTACATATATGTAACATGTAGTGTACAAACACTACATGTTACATATATCTATACTATTTTTCACATAGCAAGGGTAACCTGACTTTTATGAGAGTCAAAGGAAATTATACTTCATATAATGGGTAGTAAGAGACATGACCCGTTTCTATAATTGTCTATGGCATAAGCATTTATGTCTTAAATCATCATCATCATCACTCTAGCCTAAGTCCGATTACACCTTGAGCATTTATACCTTAAATATTTTCTAATATATGTAGAATAATTTACTTTAACACTCATAAACGTCAAGTTATGCATACTACATGCAACATAATATAGTGTCAGTGTATTTAACTTACCTATGCACTAATGTAATAATTCTTTGTAAACCAATAATTACTGATGAAAACCTAATATTTATTTCACTCGGGTGATGTTGTTTGTGGGCGGAGGCTAGTGTAAAAGTTTAAGTTTTTTGTAAGCATACATATACCGATGCATACCTATATCCATAATTTTTCTCACTACTACCTAAGCGTTTTGTTAGATATTTCTAGGAAAAGAATAAATAAATACATGGGATGATAACTGTTAACATCATGTTACATACAAACATACATGTATAAAGGAGGAGTTGTTGAAGCTTCTATCTTAAGATGCATAACATAAAATACCTATCGAAACTCACATATCTACATACTTTTATACATAAACCCTATAACATTACATTCCTTTTTTGAGCAGTCGTGTACATATAACATAACGCTGACGCTGGACTACCGGGTGAGTCTAAAGATGCATAGATACAAAACAGTATTTTAAGATGACTATACATTGTACCCGACCGTACACTAAGTTAATTGGTGATTTGAGATGTGCCTCCTTTGTACGATGAGAATGGCTCGAACGGTAGCCGGCTCGCGGTATTCGCAGGTTTGACATCGGGCGCCATGCCGGTTTCGGTAAGTAAGTACTGTTAGGAATGCAGTCCGAGGTGGTATGTCGTCGTATCGTCTTGAATATAGAATTACATTGACATGTATTAATGTGAATTACATTGGCACGTGTTAATTAGGATAATTTCGTAGCTAATTTGAACTCTATATCCTTTAAAAATATTTTATTTAAAATCTATATAAACTAAGAAATAAAATAGCTACAAATTAGTTTGAAATCTAACAGCGAGTGAGAGCAAACAACGTAACAAATGTCGGTAAGTAATGTTCTATTTATTTTAAATATAATTGTCTTTTATTTTTCCCTTAATATTCAAGGCAGCGATATCCAGGCACTAGATTAACAATGCCGAATAATAATCGAATAAATCAAGATTCACACGTTTGTCGAATATGGTCGAATTTCAGTTATTGAATTAGATATTCAATAACTGAAAAGTAGAGTATACTTAGTACAAACACTTTTTATAATTTATCAGCATTATTATTTTAAATATAATTGTCTTTTATTTTTCCCTTAATATTCAAGGCAGCGATATCCAGGCACTAGATTAGCAATGCCGAATAATAATCGAATAAATCAAGATTCACACGTTTGTCGAATATGGTCGAATTTCAGTTATTCAATTAGATATTCAATAACTGAAAAGTAGAGTATACTTAGTACAAACACTTTTTATAATTTATCAGCATCGCTATCTTTTATATATAACGAAGAATATTTTAATTTTACACATAAAATACAGATAGAATGAGTGTTAATTATGTAAATGAGCTACAGAGAATAGATTTTGAGTGATAAGAAGTGCAAGCAATTCGATTCCTAACTGAATTATTTTTTAATTTATTTCTATATAACTCCATTTACCACCTTTTGTACATATTGGAAAGTATTTTATAAAGAATACACTTACTTTTCAGGACACGGAAGAATTATTCAATTTTATACCTGTCGATCAACCAGCAGTTCAACAAAAACCTGGACAAAGAACCCTCGGACTTGCTCGCAAGAGATCAAAAACAGAGCAAACATTTTTTCAAAACATAAAGAAACCAGTCACGCGAGGGACAAAAATAATCAAGATTGAAATTTACGACATAGACAACTTCCCAAAAACTGAGGACTCGATATGTAACTGTGAAGCTGATGTGTGCGTTCAGCACGTCGTAAAAACAATATTATTTGATGATATATATTCAAGCACGAGAGAATTAATAACTAAGATTCAGGATGATATCGAACCAAAATCATAGATTAAATAAAAATTATGCGCCATTTAATAAAATATATACCTATTCATATACCATTGTATAAACGGTATATAACGATAAAGATAAATTTATTTGTCTCAACATGAGTACAATCAGGTGTTACAGCTTTGTAGTATCAACATGCTCTGTCTGGTCAGAGTTGCAAATATAATGTGAGAAATATTATTATGGATCCAATTAAATTATCATCATGTCAATTATAAGCAATTATTATTATATTAACTTAGCAAATAATATAGTAATTAATTAATAATATGTAATGTCAAATAATAATAGAAAGAGTAAATAATAATAATAGAAAAAAAAATCAATAATCATGTCAAATTAAATTAGATCCTGATAACATAATGTCAAGTCAAAAATGTCAAGATTAATTACAAAAGATTATCACATAAAAAATCATTAATACTATAATAACATTTCTGAAACAACAGTTTTTTTAAATTACCCTTAAATTGGTTAACATTAAGGTTCTTGTATATATTGGGTACTTTGTTGTATATTTTCGGCGCCATGCAAAAAATACTTTTGCCCAAAAGTGCTGTCTTTGCTGCGTGCATATACTGTGTATGTATAATAATAATAATAATAATAATAATTTATTTCATCCAATTACATTTTGTACAATTTTTCTATCTTCATTTAAACATGTAAAGACAATATATTTATAGAATAGTAGGTACACGTGAAAGATAGAGTTTAACGACGGTGTCTGAGCTAGTAAAAACTGTGTTACAGACACCGACGCCATTCCCCACAAATAGGTATACAGGTCAGAATTATACTTAGTGGTATCAAAGAATATAAAATAAGTTTGAATTTAGTACAAGATGTTTTACATAAAAAATATACAGTTGTGAACTTATTAGGATAAAATTAAATTTTGAAAAATAACTAATATAAAGCATGCGCCGCAGAGAGGATGTGTGTTAGATTGTGTGATTGTGTGTGAGTTTGTGAGTGTATATGTATGTGAGTTTGTGAGTGTATATGTATGGGAGTTTGTGAGTGTATATGTTTGTGAGTTTGGGAGTGTATATGTATGTGTACAAGAACGTGTGTCGTAAATGTTGAAATGAGAAAGTGTAATGTAGGTTTTTTTTTTTTTTTTTTTTTTTTACCATCACGTGATACACCAGTGCATGGAGCCGGTCAGAGGTCAATCTCAAATAGTATTTCGGTCTCTTCATATGTTAGGGTTTGAAGGCCTGTTGTTAGCACTTTTTTGCATACGTGTTTGGATAGAGAGAATATATCGAATCTCTTATTGACTTTATTGTACAGTCGGCAGCTAAGATTTTGAAAATGTCGTCCAGCCACGGCAGTCCGGATTCTGGATGCGCTACACACATGGAATTTACGACGCTTGTTAGCCCGTAAGCAAACATAGGTTATTGATGAGTGTTTACGTAGGACGATTTGGAGCAATGCAAGTTGCCTGACAGTGAGCACTGAGAAGTCTTTGTAGAGCTGTGTAGTGGGATAGCGGAAAGGCTTCTGTAACAAAACCTTTATGACAGCACGTTGAGCTCTCTCGAGACGTAGCATAGAGGTTTTGTAAGTGCCACCCCAGACCACTATGCAGTATGTTATCAGAGACTGCACTAACGCAAGGTAAATGTTTTTTAATAGTGGAAGGTCAGCCACACACCTTAGTTTTTTAAGAGGATACATTAGTTTGCGCACGCGAGCAGAGGTGAGTTCTATATGTTTGTCCCAACTAAGCGTACAGTCTATCTGAACACCCAAATATCTGACGTCAGAAGCTCTTCGTATTGATGGGCATTTACAGGTGCTTGGTGACGTATTTGAGCAGCTGTGTACTTTTAGGTTAATGTCCTTTGGTTGGGTGGCGAGGTTAGCTGAAAATGCGATGAACAGAGTCTTTGCAACATTTAATGTGAGTAAATTTTCATTTAGCCAATCTGTAATGAGTCTTAATGCGGTTTCTGCAGATTGGATTGCACTACTCCAAGAGTTGCCACTTACTATAAGAGTAGTATCGTCAGCATACGATAGTATTTTGCAGTTAGGGATAGATAGCATACACAGTATATTTACATAAATAAGGAAAAGAGTCGGACTTAACACGCTGCCCTGTGGAAGACCAAAAGTGAGAATTTCGTCGTTGCTCACGCTATTTCCAATCTTTATACGTTGGCTACGGTTAGTAAGATAGTCACAGAAAATATTTAGGGCAACATCTCTCACTCCTATGCTCTCAAGCCTTTGCAAAAGTATATGTGTAGAGACCGTATCAAAAGCCTTGGCCAGATCTAGAAATATGGCTATAGTTTTAGTCCCAGTATCAAGATTTTCAATAATAGTGTTCGACAAATCCAATAGTGCATCTTCAGTAGATTTGTTTTTCCGGAAGCCAAACTGATTTGGGGCCAGAGCGTTATTGTGTTCTAGGTAGTTCAGTAATCTTTTATTTAGAACTTTTTCTAGAATTTTTGATAGAACACTTAGCACGAATATTGGTCTATAGTTTTCGATACGGTCTCTAGCACCACTTTTGAAAATAGGGTGTACAAGTGCCGTTTTAAAAACTTGAGGGAAAACTCCTTTTGATAAGCAGAGGTTGCAGATGTGAGTAATCGCAGGAATTAGGATATGTCGAGCGGATTTGATAACAGACACAGGGATTTCATCGTAGCCGACAGCACAATTGTTCTTTAGGCCCGTAATAATTGTGTCAATTTCCGCAAAATCAGTGTCTAGTAGAACTAAGGAATTGCCCTGTGGATTAGTTATGCTGTTTACTTGGAAGTTGTGACGTGTTTGGCTTTGATTTTGTTGTATATTCAGGGCCAGACTGGCTCCAACGTTAGCAAAATATTTGTTTATGTAATCAAGAGAGGACCGTATATCACCACGCATGTTAACAAGATCGAAGGTAACGCTATCGGATTTTCTGTTTAGGTGACTTATTGATTTCACAATATTCCAAGTGGCCTTTGAATTTCCCCTGGATCTCTGGAGCTCGTGTTGGTCAAATTTACGTTTCACTTCCTTTAGGAGGTTGTTGCAGAAGTTACGGTACCGTGTGTAAATTAATTTTGCAGTAATATTTTCGGGATCTAATTTAGATTTCTTGTGCAGTTTATCACGGTTACGTATGCATCTCAGAAGGCCCGGGGTAACCCATGGTTTAATTATTCTTTTCCGGTGTGGTATTTGTTTTACGGTGGTGAATTCAGTTACCGCGGTAGATAGAGTGGAGACGAGAAGTTCCGCACATTTGTTGGGGTCGCTATTTTGTAGAATAATTGAAAAATCTTTATTTTCAAGGGAGTTAACTAAAGCTGGTAGGTCTATATGCCTTATAACACCTCTAGGCTTATCACACGGACGAGTAGATTCAACACACAACATAACCGGGGCGTGATCCGTCACATAGGAGTCAAATACCAAGGTTATGGATCTTTTGTTTGATCGTAGTAGGACATGATCCAGACATCTATCTAGACGTGTGGGAAAGAGATGTGCCGGCAGGAAACCATGATATGCGGTAACATTTAAGTATTCCTCACAGTTTGTGTCGAAACCATTCGGGATGATATTAATATTTAGATCTCCTACGATAGCCACAGTTGAAAAAGATGCAATTGATGTCAGTGTATCATTGAGAGAGTTTAGGAACCTTAGTGCATTTCTGGTAGAGGGGGATCTGTATATTGCTACAATGGCTATATCCGAGGGTAATTTCAGAATTACGCAATTAGCGTCTAGGATTGCCGGCTGAGTGATTGTAAAGCTCAGATCGGATCGTATGTAAATAATAACACCATCATTTTGGTTATCAATGTAAGTGTATATTATGATTATCACGACGGTTGCGGATAGTAACATCTGATAATTTATTAAATAGTTGTGGGTTTGTCTTTACAAATACTGCTGTTTCGTATAAGTATAAAGATGGAAGCGTTAAGATTTTATATTTTTGAAAAAATGGTTTGCAGCTATCCTTTATTTGAAGCCCAAACATGGCTCTGATATAACGCTTTTGGAGTTTGAAGGCCACATCCTTATCGACTGAATTGCCCCAGAATATAATTCCATATCTAAGTATAGATTCGACAAGAGTAGTATATTATTGGGCATTCTGGCCCACCTGTTGCTCGGCGATCACGGCTCGCCTCGCTCCAAACGGTGGGCCAAAATGCCCAATAATAAAACGGTGGGCCAGAATCCCCTATGATACACAATCAATATCATGTTAAATACTCGATAGCAATACAGTTTTAATTTATAAACGTCTCATTTGTCATTGATTTCATTGTTGGTATTGCGTTCTGTTTATAACGCTTAGTTGAATGCAATGTGCATACAACAACTACGATCGCTAGTTTACCCCGCGATCGCGTCACAATCAGAGCTCGTTCAGAGTGCATGCCTAATGTGAACGCGAATGTCTCGAGCCAACTCAACGCTATGCGATCGTACATCGGGCACGCACACGCTCCTGCGTCCACGTCACGTCAATTTAGTCAGAACGAACACATAGGTGCTTACATCGAATGTGCTCGCTCAAATAGGAAACGAACAGTGCACAGCTGCGTTAAGCGTTCAGTCGATTAGGAACGAAATAAAACATCACAACGAACGTACAAAGCTTTTATTATTTAATTTATTTACATGAAGTAAATTTTGGTCGCTCATCAAAGAGCTTGTCTATAGCATGTACTCAGGCCTGCAGTTTTCGCCATTCACTAGAATCTTGATTTGTTTGAAATTTTATTCGCACCAGAGCCTTCTTCCAGAGTTCCATGGATTCGGTTTCACGAGCGTCCCCGGTGTGATAGACTTTTAAGTCTATGTAGTAATCTCCCGTTGTGTTTGATGTTCGCCGTTCACAGCCATTTGCCACTCGATTCACGAAGAACGAAGACAACACAGGCGATGAAACATCTTCTAAGCATTCGTCGCTACGATCTTTCCTGAGACTGAATACTTCGATAGACGTAGGCTTTTTCCTGGAACAAGCAAACAATTTTATTTACATGATAATTAATCTTATCTATGCAATGACGATATCTATCGAGATCTTACAATGGGATCTAATGGGTAATCTATAAGTGTAAAATATAAAAACAAAATCACTTGCCATATTTATCTGTTCGTTCCATTAGATCTTTTAAACTATGCAATGGATTTTGATATGGTTTTCACTAATAAAAAGAGCGATTAATACAGAAGGACATTTTTGTATTATAATTTGTAAACGTGTGCGAAACCGAAGCGTTCGATAGCGAGTTAATAATTAATTACCTTATACTGGTAAGCGATTTCTTCGCTGAAGTATTTTTGCTCTTGCTCGCATTAGATGCGCGCTTACGAGATGGTTCAGCACTGCTTTCAATGCTATGAGTTGAGCCGTTGTATTGTTGATCACACTCAGAGTCGGACCTGAAACATCAAATATATATTTTTACTTAAGTTTATACTTACCCAATCTTTAGTTCCAAATGTCGATCGAACCTACAAATGTTATGACAGTGGTTCATAAGAACGAACGACATAAAATAGATACACAGATATTGTTGTAGCGGTGGTAGCCTAGTGGTCATGGCATTGGGTTTGCACGTGTAATTAACTTTACCAGTTATCTTAAAAACGAACTGAGCTGTTAAAGCCTGTTAACAACTATCGAACATATTCATAGGTTTTACATGCCACCAAGGCGTGAGATGTCACACAGACCGTCACTGAGAGTTCCTTTACAGAAATACTTATCTCATATTCTGAGACGTGCAAGTAACAAGCCCCAGACTTCATACACAACACTCTCACTTACACTCCATGTAGGTACACTTGTAATAACTTAATCTATTGTGATGTCAATACATTAAATTATTGCAAGTGTAAAAGCACTACATACCTAGTATAAAGTATGAAACAATTACTTTATATAAAATCACTTACATTTTGGATCCCTTCCGAAGGTTGAGTCTTTTGATTCCTTGTTAGGTGCACACTAATAGGTTAGGAAATGAAAGGGTTTTTTAGTCTCCCTGCCGGTCAAGCAAGCTTGGCTCCAGCGAGTCTAGATTATTTGTGGACTAAGAGGTTAGGAGGTGAAAGGGTTTTTTAGTCTCCCTGCCGGTCAAGCAAGCTTGGCCCCAGGGAGTCTAGATTATTTGAGGACAATAAATGAGTAACTTAGCTCTTCGAAACTGTAGCTTATAAGCCAAAAATGATAGTAAATTTAACAAGTTAAAATTACCTCAATCAATTAGGAAATTACAACAAAACCTACTTTTTTCCTTGTACGTATTATACATGTTCAAACGCATGACTAAGGGATTTATTAATTGGAAAGAATAGCTGATTTAGGATTTAATTATTGCAATATGTTATTAGTAATGTGCACGATTCTGACATTGCATAGAATGCCTAATCACTATGGAGTACCTATGTTTGATAGGTATAGAATAAGTATTGTACAGAATGCCTAGCGTGGATTTGTTAAAGTATTATTATATGAAAGATTAAGAAACCACAACTAGCCTTACCTATTCGAGTTTGACCATACAACATGATCACGGAATACAAAAAAAACATTTCTCTGTTACGTGAAAAACATGATATAATCTTAAATCTGACCTTTAAAATATGTTTTATACATTAGTAACTTAATTTTTGTCATTTTTTACTATTTATAAGTGATTATAAAATATAGTTTACCTATGCCATACTTTGACTTAATGTTAAAGTTTGTTATTGGACCAGTTTACATATATTAACGGTAACATAAACAAAAAGTGCAATATCGAATATTGTGTTACAAGTCGTATAGCATGTCTAGGAAGTTAGGGTTGTCAAGAACGATAAAACAAATATTTCATCGATTCACACATTATTTGATTATTACCAGTACCAACTTGTGATATAATGATACTTACTGTTATGCGTATAAATAAACTGGTTAGGAAATGACTAGGGCTATGATGAAAATAGTAATTAAATTTATCCGATAATGATATCATCCAACACCCATACGAAAAATATCAATCTCTTCGAATTAACTTAATTTTCTGAATATAAGACACCAACAAACTGAAGTACCTAAACAACGTCATTCATGTTAAAAGTTGTTTGCCAACCCCGATTGAATTTGTTTACTTAGAAAAATTGTTATAGGTAGGTACTCTAATTACGAACGGATGTAATGTTAAACTTGTTTATTGTAAAGTATTGTTGATCTTGAGTACATACATACATTGTGCGCACACAGTTAATAATATTCAAATATTTGTGTAAAATATGCGTGGAAATGTTGTAAAAATTGGTTGAATACAATCTTTGGAGAAAACATATCATCTAATGGTAATTATGTTTAACTGTTATTTGTTTGTAGATGTCAGTTTCACTTACCTTTTTCATACATGACATTTAATATAATGAATATATAATTTACAAACCCACTTATTTTTCAGATACTTACTTGAAAGCAAAGCAAAATACGAAGCATAATGCTTAAAGAGTGTTTTATAAGAACCAGATGACGTCATTTTGCTAAAACTCCACATACATACTTATTTTGAAGCGAAATCAACATCCTCAGTTACATAAGGTAAATATTACTAATATCCCAAGCTTGTGTTTTTGATAGTAATGAAAGTTGTTAATATTCTTTATGAGAACTATTATATTAAGTAGATGTTTTGTCTAATTTCAGAACATAAGCTGCGGTTTTGGTTGCAGACAAAGTTTTATACGTTGGAAGGCTAAACAGAAGATATAATAAATATATATTTATTTTATGGAAAGGATACCTTGACAATAATAAACAAAAACAATTGTGCATAAGAACATAAGGTTGGTATTTCATTAGTTTGCAATTTCATAAATTATATTTAGTTTAACTATGAATGAAGTTAGTGATTGTTTTATTATGCTGTTATTTATGTATCTGATTTCAAAGTAGTAACGAGTCACGGAATCGCTTAATCACTGTTTGTGGGTTCGATCCCATGCGAAATAAATATTTATGTGATATTCCAAAAGTTTTACTGAATTTTGTTGTATTAATTGTTGGTTTGACTTATATAAGAATGATCATTTTATATATTATGTTACATATGAATTGTATCTCTTTTCAGGACACAATTTGTAGAGGTCAAGTACATAATATACGAGTATTCAACTATCGACTGAAGGTGCGAAGACCTAACTGCAAAATTATTTATAAATAAGTACTTTAAGTTAATATATATTTAGCAGATAACTTGCTACTTCTGTAATATTTAGTTTTAAAATGCCTTTCTGTTCAGCTTGCAACATAGAAGTGAATTTTCATCGCTGGAATGGTCACTTACGAACTAATAAACATAAAAATAATAGTTCTGTACGTATTGATGAAAACATTGAGATTATACATTCTAGTTTTAAAGGACGTATTACAAGTTATCGAATTTCTGCACCTAAAAGTAAATTAAATATATATCCAGAATGTTTTTTAAATAATATTCAAGAAAAAGTAAAATCTTTAATACACCGCTCGCTTCAAAATCATTGTTCTGTCAAAGTAAATTTTGAATATTTTGCATTTTTCGTAATGTTTAAGAACGATTTACAAGAGTTGAAATCTTTTGCAACAAAAAATAATATTATTCATTTAAATTACAATTTCTTGTTCACGTACGAAAAAAATGTAGCACAGTTATTAAAAAAGATTGAAGAATTTCAAGGTAGAGATAGTGGATGGTCATTTCTAAGTAATTCTCATTTAGAAATAAATATCAACCTCTGAGTGGATCACAATTTATAGATTTACCGAAATTTATAAAGAATAAAAAAGCATGCATAAATATTCAAAACGATGACAAGTATTGTTTTCTATGGTGTGTTGTTGCAGCTTTATATCCAACGACGCGACATTCTGAGAGAGTCACGTCATATCCTCATTTCCGTGATATCTTAAACACAAATGGGATTTCGTTCCCCATCACCTTTTCAGACATTAGCATTTTCGAAAGAAACAATCCTTCTTTAAATATTTATGTTTACGGTTTGAAAGGTAGTAAGACTGTAACAGGTCCTCTATATAAACCCGATAAAATCAAAACTGGGTCAAAAATAATTCACTTACTCTTTTTAGAAAATGTTAATTCGTCGCATTATTGCCTTATTAAGGATTTACCGCGTTTAGTTAAAAGTCAAATTACTAAACATCACAGTAAATTATATTTTTGCGAAACCTGTTTATTATTTTTTCCCAGTGAGGATAAATTTGAAAATAATTTGTGTGAAGGAATTGTTACTATTTTGCCTGATAAAGGATCATATATACAATTTAAAAATTTTAACAGAAAACAAAACATCGCCTTTGCTATCTATGCTGATTTCGAAACATTACTTGAACCGATTTCCAACCACGAATCTGATACTGCCAATACATCACGCTTACAACGACACATTCCGGCTGCCTTTGCGTATAATATTGTTTCTTCATACGATAATAATTTCAATGAATTCAAAATGTATCGCGGAATTGATTGTGTTTCCAAATTTATCGATTCTCTTACGGAAGACATTAAGAAAATTTATAGTATATTGACCAAAAATATTCCGATTATATTTTCTGAAAAAGATATGATTGATTTTAAAAAAGCTCAAAGATGTCACATTTGTCAACATTTGTTATGGAATAGTAAAGTCAGAGATCATTGTCATATTACAGGTCGATATAGGGGTGCAGCCCATCGACATTGTAATTTACAGTATAGAATACCTATGTTCATACCAATATTTTTTCATAATTTATCAGGCTATGACTGTCATTTATTTATTAAAAAATTAGGTGAAACGCCTGGCAAATTACACATTATACCTAAAACTAAAGAAAAATATATTTCATTTTCTAAATTTATACAAATCGACGATAGCAATTATATACAGGTTAGATTTTTAGATTCATTTCATTTTCTTGCTACAAGTTTAGATAAGCTGTCAAAAACTATGCAAATAAAAGATTTTATTTGTAAAAGAGTTAATTTGCGCTTGCATTTCCCTAAAGATGAACAGTTTCGATTACTTACACGAAAAGGCGTTTACCCTTACGATTACATGAAGAATTGGAAATGTTATGAAGATAGAACATTGCCAGAAAAGCATTTATTTTTTAACTCACTCTGCGATGAGCATATTTCACAAGAAGATTATGACCATGCTAAATTGGTTTGGAGCAAATTTAACATAAAAACATTAGGTGAATATACCGATTTATATTTAAAGACTGATGTGCTTTTACTTACTGATATATTCCAAAATTTCCGAAAAACTTGCATGTTATATTATAAGCTCGACCCTGCATTTTATATAACTGCACCTAGCTTATCATTTGATGCCATGCTTTTAAGGACAGGTGTTAAATTAGAGCTCATAACGGATTTATCTATAGTGCAAATGATACAAAGTGGTATTAGAGGGGGTTTATGTATGTGTTCTCATCGTTATGCTGAAGCTAATAATAAATATATGACTTCGTATGATACTATGAAACCTCAGAGTTTCATAACCTATTTGGATTGTAACAATCTTTATGGTTTCAGTATGTGTCAGTACTTACCCCATTCAGATTTTCGATTTTTAAATCAATCCGAAGTAGATCAGTTGCAAATAGAAAATATTAGAGACAACGCAGAGTGGGGGTTTATATTAGAAGTTGATCTTTTTTATCCTGAATCCTTGCATATTTTACATAATGATTTACCTTTTTGTCCTGAAAAATGCATACCACCAGGAGGAAAAACGAAAAAACTTATTTCAAATCTTTATAATAAGTATAACTATGTAATTCATTATGTTCACCTCAAAAAATGTCTTGAACATGGGTTAATATTACGCAAAATACACAGAGTCATTACATTTCGTCAAAGTGCATATTTGAAAGAATATATTGAGTTAAATACCCATCTACGACAAAGCGCAAAAAGTGTATTTGAACAGGATTTCTTTAAATTGTTAAATAATAGCGTTTTCGGGAAAACATTAGAAAGCACAGAAAAAAGAGTAACTGTTCATTTAGTTAACTCATGGAATCCCTCAAATAATACAACTAAAAAATCTCTCTGCGCTGAAAAACTGGTTAGCAATCCTTATTTTCATAGTGCAACAGTTTTATCGGAAAACTTACTAGCAATTCAGATGAAGCCCGATCATATAATTTTAGATAAACCAATATATATTGGCTTTACTGTTTTAGAGCTTTCTAAATCACATATGTATAATTTTCATTACAATATAGTTAAACCTTATTATAATGACAGAGTAAAATTGTGTTATACCGATACAGATTCTTTTGTTTATGTAATATATACTGAAGACTTTTATAATGACTTAAAGTGTAAATTTTTACAATATTTTGATACTAGCAACTATAGTTCGCAAAATGAATTTAAGATACCACAAATCAATAAAAAAGTGCCTGGATTATTTAAAGATGAAATGGGTGGCACTCTTATTACAGAATTTGTTGGATTGAGGTCAAAGTTATATTCTCTAAAAACGAACAATAATGTAATTAAAAAAGCAAAAGGTGTCAAATCTGGTGTGGTACGTGAATTAACCATCAATGATTATCAAAATGTTTTATTTAATAGAGACGTTATTCATCGGAAAAATATTCTGTTCAAATCAATTAAGCATGAAATATTCACGCAAAGTGTAAATAAAATAGCGTTATCTAGTGATGATGATAAACGATTAGTTGCGAATTGTAATGTGACAACTCGAGCATGGGGACATGCGTCAATTTTGAAAGGAAATATGAGTTGATCGTAATTATTTTCATTTAGTCAGTTATCCTGATTTATGTTCAATACGATTTAAGATGACCTTTGTGTAATATTTAGTTAGAACGTTTGTTCAATAGAGAAGTAATCCATCGAAAACATAATCCATTCAAATCAGTGTCAATAGCACTCTCATATAAATATCAAACTGTAATGTTGCAAACCGGACATAGGAACATGTTCTCATTACAATGTAATTTATTTACTGGAATACCTTTAAATTGAATATTGTAACATGAGTAATGATGTAAATTATTATAATAAAACATGTATGTAATTAATATTGTATAACGTAACAAATAAGGTTCAAATATGTAATTAATACGTATAAATAAAAAAGTTGGTAGTGAACAACAAATGTTTTAATTACTTTCCTATGTGCAATAGTCTTATACTGAGAATGGCTTCTACATATCTCTCTATTTTTCATATTGATTTATTTGTTAAAATATTTTTCCAATTAAAACTATTTAGGGTTCAGTTTTCAGAAATACTATGATCATAATTTTAATTTCCGATATTATTCTTCATAATAATACCTACACTAAAAACTATGATAGTATTATAATAAACTAACCGATTCACGTTGAAACATGTTCATAAACGTGCTATTGACATTGCATCAGTTCATTGCACTCCGAGTTTATGAAGGTTATGCAAGCTTGCAATTTAGAACTTATACTCGCACCTAGAATAAATTAGATCATATATCGCTCATTTGGTGCAACAATGGCATAATTACACTTTTTTCAAAAAATGAGATATGTATGTCACAACTCACGTGAAGACTATTTACACCCGGAGAAAAATCGACAGAAATGTAGTACGGATAATTTACGCTAGACGGCATTAATGTCGTTGTTGCAATGACACTAAATGGTGGAGTTTCTGCGACCACAGCGTCACATTGGTCAGTTGCGCGGGGAGCCCCGCTGAGTGTAAACGTGTTTGAGTGCTACATCGTCATAACGGTAATTATGACATTAATTTTTGTATTTCTGGGGGAACAACGTCACATGTTGTGTAATTATGACATTATAGTTGCGTATTTTTAGAGTTTTTAATTGAAATTATGACATTTAATGTAATTATGACGTTGTAACTTCACGTTTTATTGTTTTCATCAAACATTTTTAACGTAATTATGTGAAATTGTGTCGAAGTGCTTGCAATTACGACATCGTTGTTGCGATTTTTCGGAACTTTTTATTACAATAATTACATTCGATGTAATTATCATGTTGCAGCTTTTTTTATTTTTTATTAAGCCATTTTAGTAATAAGTGGTAATAACAATTAGACGAAACTTATTGTGATTTTTTGTGCCATTCAGTTTTATTATAATGTTTTCTGTGATGCTATTTTTAAACCTTAACAATTAGTTATTTAAGTAATAATAATTAGGTGAAACTTAATGTGATTTCTCTGAATCATTCCAAAATACTGTTATTACAAACTCTTATAATAAGAGATTTAAGATAAGAATTTCTATGATGCTATTTTTCAAAGGTTGTATTTTAAGTAACTAAGCAACTTAGTTATATTTAGGTATTAATAATTAGGCGAAACTTATTGTGATCTTTGTGCCATTCCTTTTTACTTAGGTAGTTGTAAGATTGTTTGAGACTGAAATTGACCATTAATATTTAAGTTTTTTTTTTTTTTTAACTAACTATCAGAAAAGCCTTTATGACAGTTAGTACAAATAATGTAAGCTCGCCAAATAAATACAGAAGTTGATTAAAAGATAAATTGGTTTTATTTTGTCATAAAGTAGTTAATTTTATATGGACAAATATTGGGTAAATTACTAATTCTGATGGAATAATGACACAATTGCAGGTAACCTACTAAAAAAACAAATTTTGTAAATAATATGAAAAATACCTTAATGGTTTTATCATATAAGAAAAATACACAGTAGTGGTAATCTTTTAAGATCGTAATGTTCTCTATTTTTCAGTGTTTACGAATACTATATGTAACAGAAAATAAATTTAATCTTTATTTCGCTTTCCTGTAAAAACACAAAAAGCACAATTACGTCAATGTTGCACCAAATGAGCGATATATATTATAATAAGGATGATATTCAAAAAGCTAATGCTTGGAGTAGAACACGTACCTAATGCTTCGTTAATAATATTTATGAATTTAATTTTTATGTCATTTACGAAATTTCACTCGCTTCAAACAGTTATAGAGAATATTAGAGTACATCATAACAAAATATGTCATCGGTAAGTAAAATATTTATATAAAATCTAAAATTAAAATTTAAGTGCTCACAACAATAATATTACCTATTTGGTATAATTCGTGTTATTAATATATTTGATTTAAATGTTGTTCCAGGACACAGAGATCATATTCAGCCAGTATGCTCAGGATCCTTATGAATTCACTGGGTTGCAGTGCAGCGAACCTGAGCAGAGCAAACCAACGAAAGAAAAGAAATCAAAACAACGCCGCAGGGAAACATCGAAAAAACAAAATGCAACGAAATCCTTTGTTATGAGCCGATCACAACAACGAGGAATTAAGTTAATAAAAATATGTGTTATTGATCTATGTAATAATACTCAGACTTGTGACAGTGAAAGTGAAATTGAAAAAGTACTATTAGATGCACAGTATATTGTAAAAGACGCTATGGATAATGTTATGGAGGAAACGGAATCTTTAGTTAAGAAAATTTCAAAGTCTTTAATAGATGACGATTTTTAAAATATTTGTGTAAGCTATGTAATTAATTTTATAAGTTCTGTGAGTAAATGATTATGAGATCATTTGCATTAATTTTATATGTATATATTATAATTTTGTATATTATTATTTATCTTAACATAATAAACTAAATGTTTTTCTATTAAATATTGAGTAATGCTTATATTCATTAAAAGGTGCAGTTTATAACAAAATAAAAACATTTTTAATGTAAATACGTATATTTTTTATTTAAGAAACTTAGAACAAGTGGGTACATATTTTCACTACCATTTTAAATACTTTTTCACACATAACACATTTTTAAGCGCACAGTGCTTTAAATGTTTACTACAATTTAAATTAGTTTTGTCACCACAGTATTTCATATGCAACACAGAAAAATTAGGACATTTTTCGTTAAGTTCTAAGACATCACAATTCACACAAAGATTCTTTATCCATTCCACCTTCTCCGAACCTTTAACAATTATTTTTTTATTTTCTAGGTAGGGAACGATTATACGATGAAATTCTCTATAGTCAATATAACCTTCGTTCCAATAAATTCCTCTGTTTCTTTCCAACCATTTAACTTGTTTCTTTTCATCACTTGTTAAGTATTTAAACAAATACGGAGGTTTTATCAAAAACGTTTGTGTATAATCATGATTAGCGAACACTAATTCCTTTATGATAAAGTTGTTGTATAAATCCTTAAATCCTTGAACATCTAATATAATAGTATCAGGGTTCATGATATTTTTCTCACAATATTACTAAGCGGTTTATATTCAATTATACAATCGTTCAAAATAAGACAGTATGCGGTAGTTTGATCTGGTATGTCTGAATCACTCTCAATTTCCACTCTAACATCCACAACAGGACCTGTCTTTAGATTATCGGCTTGTCTTGAACAATCAACGACAAATAGTGGTGCTAAGTCCTTAAATTGTTTTTCACTCAGTAAGGGTTCCGAGCGCCTGCCGTAATACGACTGTTGAAATCGAACATATTGTTCATATAATAAAGCAATTCTGTTATTTGCAAAATTCACATTTAGATTTTCATAGGGGAAGTAGGTTGAATTGAGATACACTCTAACATCGCGAATATGACAGTGATCGAACTGAGACATATCAGAACTTGAATTGTTTTTTCTGTTTGTTTGTAGACCAATAATAAGATATCTTGGCTTTTCTATTTGCGAGGAAGTTTTGATAGACCAGGTATGTTTTGTGGTTTCAGGTAAAGCTGGATATTCATAGAGATCCCAATTCCTGAAAACAATCTGTAGAGGTCGGTCTTTTTCTAATACTTTTAGTAAACTTATTTTTTCTCTGTCTGATACCTTTACATGCGGTACACGCCATATGATTTTATTTATGTGGATGTCTTCTACAACTTCACGGGTACTCAGTTTTATAGCATTCAGGTTTGTATTACTTCGTAACAATATCAATTCGTGTTTACTGTTTACCACAACTTTCTTAAAATCTTCTGCAAAACCAAGGATATTACAAAGAGGTATGGAAGCAGAAAACCTGCCTCCGTTAGTGTTTTTTATACCATCAATATTCCAGCCCCAAGCATAAGATATTTTTGACTCACTTTCACTCATTGATATTAACGATTTCATTGTAGTAGTTACACCAGCATTTTTTATTTTATCAATTTCCACTCCATGCAACTCATATCTTATATCTTGAAACAAGTAGAGTAGGTAATTATTTGTAAACTGAACGCTAATTGCTTTCGAATCTCCTTTCGATACGATTACTGTTCCTTCCAAATACAAGGTACTTGCAGACGGCAAAATATACAGATCCTGTTGGTTAATAGGTATGCGGATTTCATCGTTTCTGTTGAAACTTGTGACGTAGGGCTTGTAAGAGTGAAATTCAATTCCCTCCACAGTGTTATCATAAGTTGGAGTAGATAAAACGTCTAAGATATTCATTTTAGCAACCCTATTGCTTTAAGGAATGCTTTATTGTCTCTAGTTAATTTTATTTTTTTCTTAGAGCTAGCTGTAGCTTGTTTGATAGCTCGAGTGGGACTGTTATTCTTATTTTGTTGATGTGCATATTTATTGTAATCAATCATTTTTCCTTCTGAGGTGTAGATACAGCTGCACTTCTTCGCCACGTAAGTTTATTAAATTATTGTTTATATCTAACAGTCTGATATGTATGCAACTTATATTATTTTGGTTGATCGGAAAGTATATTGCGTTCTTCGGGATTTCTATAATTCTATATCCAGGTGGGACATTGAGTGCGAATTCGTGTAAAATATGACTAGGTTCTCCGTTTATATATGATCCGCTTACAATATCACACTCGATCCTGATCACTGTCGTAGGTAGAATGTTGACTGGGAACTCTGATACATGCCATTTATTCGATTTCAAGATCTGTTTATTAAACCCTAATAAACTTCTAAAAGTGTTTTCTTTATTGAAATTTATACTTTTTGTACAGTATATTGTAGTTTTTAGAGTATTATTATTACACTGTAGTTTGATCGATGCGCCTTTTATCTCTGATTTTAAATAATCACTGATATCTTGTAATTCATAGGTACCTTCTGGTATTTCAATAACTTCGTTGGAACCATAATATAACTTGTTGTTATTTTTATCGATATTTGGAATAGAATTGAATGTGGAGAAATGTAATAAGGCACATTCATACTGACCGTCTAACTGCAATGTGCTAGGATAGTAGGTAGATAAATCTGACGTGTTGCCAGTTATCGACAAAGTGAGAGACATGTTGCAAATGATAGAAATAAAAGAAAAGCATAAAATTTATACATTTTTATTTTTCCAAAAGTTCCACAGATATTCTAAACATAAGTGACCACAAATTACTGTATTGAATTTTTGGTACCTTGTATAATTATAAAAAACATTATTTTTTTTTAAATATTCTAACATTTCCAGTGGCGGTTTCAAATCACCATAACTATCAAAATATTCACAATAATTATTCACTTTCACATAAGCTACCCAATGCGTTCCTTCATTTTTTGAGTCATCCAAGTTAACGATACCACATTCGATTCGTTTGGGTTTTTTTGGTAACCGATCTTTCATGTATACACCCCTAAAGTGAGGTATGTCGGAGGCAAATTTTTGGATATCCAAATTAGTTAAAGGACGATTAGGTAGCTTTTTCAGTTTTTTGATGATTTTATAAACAAGCCTTTACCATTTTTATGTGGCTTGATATTCATGCCCTTACCTAACGCTAAAGCTTCCATAGTTTTATTGTGGCGTTCGGTTTCTCGCAAATTTTTTTGAGCTGCTTTATAATCATTAACCGTTTTTGCAATACCAGCTGCACCACCAGCTAAAGTGCCTAAAGCCGATAAGCCCGCAAAAATTGGAATTAAAGGTAGTATTCCTCCAGTTTTTGGTATGGGTATAACTCGAGGTACATGTATATTTTTAACGCATGGAAATATTTTCTTCGCAGCTGAGTAAGCAACGTTAATTAAAGCTTTATTATTCAAGTGTTTCATTTTCTTAATTTTGGATCTTATTTTTGACACAAAACTATTAAATGTTTTAATGCCTGCACCAGACTTAAGTCAGCTTTCATGACTTTACTCACTAACCACGAGCTAAGCTTTTCACCTTTGCTTGCGTCTTTTGATTTAAGCCTTTGTCTGGCTATATTTAGGAGTTGTGAATCTGCTTTATGCCTATTAAATAAATCTGTATGGTTTTGATACGCAATGTCGTGATGCATACAAGCTTCGTCTAGCTTATTTACACCTCGGTCACCTCGAAGTAATCGTTTTTGAAGTTTTGTACCCGGTCCGCAATAGTTGTAACCAGGCAAGTGAAGTTCAAACGGTAGATTATTGATTACACTGTTTACTAGTCCACCACCTTGCATTGCTCAAAGTAAAATGAATTCAATACAATACAAAATAACGCTTATATAATTAATATATCAATTCATTATTGCAGTTTTGTCAATCCAACTGTTTTCTTCGTTACTTAAACCCAACCATTTCACAAATAGTTTATTTCCTTTTCTTTTCAAAATCTTTTCAATCAAATTAACACCGGGGACATTAGATTTTTGCAGTTCCTGTTCGTAAAAGGTGCCTAATATGGTTTGTTTGCGCTGATCTTCTATGTGATACGTTTTTGGTACGGTATCGTTAATATTTTTTATAGTAAATAACTCGGTTGACCAATTAGGTGTATATCTACCTTTTTCAAAAATATGTTTGTATTTACTAATGCGAACACTGTCACCAACTTTGAACTTAGGCTTGCACCGAACCTGTTTATGTGATTTCTTGATATTGTCTTTTATTATTGACTCATTAAATTTACTTACTTCGATAGGTTTAAATTGAATAGTGTGGTGCTTTGTGTTATTATAGCTCTTCATTATAGTTTCCAGTACTAATCCCATCCATTTGTAGTTTCCGTTCAAACTAAAACATTTATACAGTTTGTTTTTGATAGTTTTTATCAATCGCTCTACAATTGAAGCTTTCTTGGTAGAAAAAGAGGAGTAGTGGTTAATATTATACCTCTTTACAAGCGTTTGGAATGATGTGTTATAAAACTCCGTTCCAGAATCCTATGCCTGAGTAACATCATGTTTATTTTTTGATTTCAACGGTTCTGCCCAAGCGTACTTTGAGAAACAATCAATCACCAATAAAATGTAATTATATCCTTTATTAAATTTCCTCAATGATTGCATATCTATTAGATCAGCTTGCCATAAGTCATCGATCCCCTTCAAAATTACAAAACGTCGAAGAAAGTTTTTTCGTGCTGCTTTGTGTATTTCATTAACAATTTGTTGTTTTGACATTATGGAGACTTCTTAGATGACAATAATTTATTCACAGCGTCTTTAGTGTAAAACTTGTCTTCCAAATGAGTTAAAGCCTCGGATATCATTGCTTTTAAAGTATTTTGAACCGAGTTTTGGGCATCTATTATAATTTGGGTACGCATTGCATGCATCATTTTATACAAGTCCTGTGTCATTTTAGTTGTTAATTGATCTATATATTCCTTATTTACAGCATCATCTGGCTCTAGAGGAGATCTAATTCCTCTTAGTCTCGCTGTTTTTAAATCAAATTCACCGCTTTCCGATTTTAACAATGCGTTATCATTAAACTCAAAGAGTTCAGACAAACGCATTCTCTTATGAATATAATGTCCGAATTTATCTATATTCATGTTTAAGGTGTATTATATTGAAAGGTTAATAACAAAATGATCGATGCAAGCTTGATGAGATTTATTTATTTATTAGATAATAATTTTACTTTCACGCAATTCTTCAATAATGGATATTATTTCATTGTCTAGCCCTGTGTTACCCGCATCTCGAGATGCGATTAATAACTTTAATCTATCCACCAGTTCATTAGGATCATCCCAATATATTAAATCTACGTCTTTTCTCCACATTTTTGTTAAGGGTAGACCTTTACCCTTCCGCTGACTACTTGACTGGCTTGTACTTTGTAGATTGAAAAGAGGTTTACTAACTTGCAAATATTTTTGTCCCTTATTACTTTTAATTGGTTTGCTTGGCTCAAAGTCTCGACGATGGGCATTAGTATCAAGCAGCATTGACTTATAATGTTTCATGTCACTTTCTGTAACCGAGCTTAAATCTATATCCTTTTTTAGCAACAATTGTCTTAAACCAGGCGTATTTTGGTATTTTCGTCCAGCAACTGTGATAAATTCGTCACCCATCGTTATGCCAGCAGAACCTAACATTAATTTACCCCTCTCTACACGGACACCAAACGGTACGTCACGTAATGCTTCTGAAGATATCGACCACGATGATGTATCGCGCTCTTGATTGTTACCAACCAATGATTGAAATGAAGCGTCACTGCCGATATCAGAATCGAGACTGCTATCATTATCTCCTTTGTTACTAGGGTCTTCTTCATTTGGTTTTTGGTTGAGAGGAGGAATTAGAGTTTCTTCATTTTCTTTACTAAGTAGAAGAGAATTTTGATTACTGCTGTTGGCTAGTAAGCCAAGAGATTCTGTTACAGGTCTAAAAACTGTTGCGAGTGTTTGTTTATTATCGATCTCAACGTCTCTCATGTTACGTACTTTTTTCTTTACGGCTTCAGCAGCATCAACAATTTGTCTTTTCAATGATTTTTCCATAATAATGAACCAGATCGTTAGCGGGTAAGAGTCGTGTGAAGAATAAGGATATAACAGAGATAGAAGTCTTAAATATTCTTGAGTTTAATCAAAAACAACAAAAGTGTCAAATTTATTTCTATAACATCCGTTATTTTTAGAGCAATCTTTATTAATTACAACATAATTAAAAGGCTCATTCCAAATTTTTGAACACATTTCGCGAAATTCAAACCATGACATATCCGTGTTGACATGTTCTTCATAAACATGTTTCAAATTCACTTCATCCTGTTTAAAAAGTATGATTAAGTTGGCATTATCTCTTACTAACTGTTTAGGGATTTTACTATATGTTTGGTTTAGGTAAAAACAATCGATAAATTTGTGTCTCCCCATTGCAAAGTAGTCACGCATGTTATTTTGATTTTCACATGCAACATCATCAAATATAATCACTGAGTTGGGCTTCGCGTCCTGAACACTTAAAACGTCCTCATTTCCATGATATTTTTGAAGTGAAATACCAGGTACATTTTCCAAAACTTTTTCTAAAAATATATACTTAGGTTGGTACAAAGTCTTTGAATAAACATAAACATTTTGAAATTTTAATCCATTTTCGTGTATAAGGAGACCAATGAGTAAATTTGTTTTTCCACAGTTTGATGGACCGCAAATGATGCATCGTACTATGTTAGGTAATAATTCGCTATGACGAACTCCAGTCTTAGGAGAATCATCGCAGATTGTGTTTAAATGCAACGACTGTGGTTGTTTGACAAATTTCATGATAAATCCGTGATATGGTTGAATCACAAATGAAAGAATACATATACAGCATTAACATTTATATGTTAAAACTAAACGGCTATCGATTTTATCGGTAACAATTTGCTTATGTATTATTGGGGATTCTGGCCCACCGTTTGGAGCGAGGCGAGCCGTGATCGCCGAGCGACAGGTGGGCCAGAATGCCCAATAATATACTACTGACAAGGCCATGGTATGCCAAAAGTAAGGCAGTTGTATTAACCACAGGAGCAAGCTTATATAGAGCATAAGTTTGGCTACTTAGTTTTTTCGCTAAATGTAAGATATGGGCTTTCCAGTTCAGTTTGCTATCTATAAAAAGACCCAAAAACTTAGTACTGTCAACTTCATCTATATTTGTTCCTTTATACTTAATACAAGGTAGGCTACGTTGCGAAGTATTTTGACCAAAATGCATAATTTGAGTTTTGCTTATGTTTATTTTTAAATTATTATTTTCCATCCACTTAATAATTTGAGCTAGTGATTGATTAATGTCATTTTCGTATAAGTCCAATGATTTACATGCTACCGTAATTCTGCTGTCATCCGCGAAGAGTGTCATAGGTTGATTAGTGGATTTCGGAAGGTCATTGATATATATATTGAACAATAAGGGGCCTAAAACGCTTCCCTGTGGGACACCATACATAACTATACGCTCACTTGAAGAGAATGTTGTTACTTTTTTTGTTTTCAGATCTATTGTGGTTATGTCCGTGTACTGCACTCTGTTGGATATGTACGACTGTAGAAGACCTAACACATTTCCTCGAATACCGTAGCACTCGAGCTTGTTTTTTAAAATATTATGATCCACATGGTCAAATGCCTGCGTCATATCGCAGTAAACTGCGCAAACTGGATTTCTTTTATCTATATTTACTATAGTTCTATGTAAAAATTAAAAAATTGCTATATTAACTGTCATTTTTTCTCTAAATCCGTTCTGTTCATGACAGATAATTCTTTTGAGCTCTAGGTATCGATAAAGTTCTTTAAATATGTACCTCTCAAAAATTTTGGAGAATATGGGTATAAGGGCTATGGGTCTGTAGTTTGGCATTGAGTCTTTATCTCCCTTTTTATGGACTGGCTTTATTATCGATTTTTTTAAACGTTCTGGGAATACACCTTTATATATACACAAATTGAGTATGTGACTAAGATAAGACTACCTACTTATTTTATAATTTTCGTTGAGATGCCATCGTAGCCAACACTATTAGTGTTTTTAAGGTTTTTAATAATGGCCAATATAACTTGGGGCGTACTAGGAGCCATAAACATAGACTGTTGACTACGCGCTATTAATGAGGTAGTGTTTGTTTTTATTCCAGGAATTGGTACGATTTTATCTATATAGTAATTATTAAAACTATTAGCTATATGTCTGGGGTTAGTTACAAGTTTATTATTAATTTTTAATTTTTGAATTGTCTCTTTCGGTATATTTAATTTTTTATTGTTAATTATTTGCCATGTCATTTTTATTTTGTTGTCAGATTTTGTTATGTTATAATTATTTTGTACACGTTTCGTTAGATTAATAACCTTTTTAAATAGTTTAGCGTATTTCGTGTAGTTTTGCTTATTGTGTGCCGTTGGTTTCATTCGTGAAAGCCATAAAAGATTTCTCTTTTTCCTACTACAAACTTTTATGCCCCGCGAAATCCATTTCTGTTTTTTAGTAGTTTTTACAGCAATAAACTTACGCGGAAAACAAAGTCTGTAAAAAAGGTCAAATTGTTCAAAGAATATATCAAATGCCACGTTAGTAACATCAATCCCGTAGATTTCAGAAAATGTTAAACTTGCGAGGATGTTTTTGAATTTCAGCACATTTTCAGGTGCATAATCATTTTGCTCCTTGTACCAGTACTTCAAGATACATGTGTTATTTACTGGACATTTAAGAATTTGGGCCGTATGGTCAGACAAAGCTAAGTCAACCACATCAGCTTTCCAAAGTTTTTGGAAGTTGTGTGCAAAATTATCGATGCATGTTTGCCGTGCTAACCTCGTTGGACGCTCTAAAGCTAGTAACAAATTAAAATTACTTAATAAACATTTAAATTCTAATGTCAAATTATTATTTTTTAGTATGTCAATGTTAAAGTCGCCTGCTATTATTATATTGCCATATTTCATTTTATCAATCTGTAATAAAATCTGCTCCAGTTTTTGGAAAAATACGTTTAAATTAGACAATTTTGGTACCCTATACATACATACAATGATTATTTTATAATTAGGTAATTCAATAGCACAGCATTCCAGAATTCCATTAATAGATAATTGGGCTACTTCGGGTAATTCTCTCCACATGTACCCCATTCTTACAAGTATACATGTACCACCTCTTTTGCTATCAGTCCTACTATAAAAAGCAGCCAAATTATAGTTGGGAACATAAACATGAGATTCATATCCCGACATAACAAAGTGTTCCGTTATACAAATTATATCTACAGGTTGTTTTTTATCTTCGAGATCAGCCAATGATGTGGATAAAGCATCTGTTTTATTTATTAGTCCTGCTATATTTTGGTGCAATATGTATATATATTTATTTACGAAAAAAAGTGTCATTAGTTATGCTCGTACTGTAAAATTCGCTGATATCGTCACATTGGGTAGATTGGTCCGTCTTTTTATTACTAAGTTTGTTATTTACGTATTGGCTTACATATAAATTATCGGATGTCAATATTGTTTCATCAATTATGTACTTTAAGTTATGGAAAATATTGTACATACCTTGATTATTAATTACTCCACAATCTTTTAAACATTGTGTGATCGTAAGTCAAATTTAAGTTCGAGTCAAATATTACAGCATAGTCATATATATTTATGTCATGGTAGAGAAGGTAGTTAAACATTTCAATGCGCCAGTTGAACATAGTACTATAGTCATTACATTTGAAGGTTGGTAGACATAAGACTATATTTGTGTGTTTTATTCCTAATAATCGTTCATGTAAATAAGCTACTATCTCAGAATAATTGCGAGTCTTTTCGAAGTCTTCACCACCTATGAATATTATGCAGTAATCTTTCATTGTATAATTTGTGAGTTTAGATTGCAAATTATCAATAAGTTTAATTATTCCACAGTTCGGTGTAAGGTAATGACATATGCTGTAGTTAGAATATATGTTCTGTGCTATAGACAATACCTTATTAGTCTTATTGCTACTTATCAAACACAACTTAGCTTGCTGTTCGTGGTTGGATTTTTGTTTGTGATGCCCATCAGGTGTAGTCATTATTTGAGCTGGTTGGTCGTATTGTTCTTTGGGTGTCTGCGACAGTTCCAATCGGTGTTTGAATGATTTCTGAGTAATTCTGTAGGGAGTTGATTTTTTAGATTTGTTAGGCGTAATTATTTCAGATGATAATTTCTTAGTTGCTCGCATTAACAAATCTTGTTTCTTATTCAGCTTTGCTATAGTTTCCTTCAACTCGTTATTTTCTAGTGACAGATTATTTATCTCTTCGTGTGCAGACGATAACTGTTGTTTTAAATTTTCAATTTGTTCTCTCAAATGCATTGTTTCATCGTCGCTTATATCATCTGATAAATCTAACAAGCTCTTCGAAGCGCCATCTGTTATGCAGTCACTCGTGTTGAGTTTGCTCGGTGACTTTTCTGTTAAAGATCGATTACGCGTTTTTCGAAGAGTAATCTATATATTAAAAGAATTTGTGTTTTATAATACGAGTCGGCCAGCCCGTTCTACCGAACCGATTCGGATGATTTTTTTTTTTAAATGAAAGCTCTCGCTGCATAGATTTGTCATCAAGCATTAGAAATTATCTAACTTGCACATTCATCAAGTTATATGCAAAAACAGTTTTCTCCCATACATTTTTTACGTTTTCGTAGCCGAAGTCAATGACTTTCTGCTTCTATATATCTGCTTCTTATTGAGGTAGGCGTTTCGTTATAGGCCTAAAACACGCGCTGAAAAGAGCTCTTTCATTTGATGGTATGCTCATTTATAATGGGTAAGTTTGAAGGAAGATAGGTGTGGACATTGAACTTATTTTTCAATATTTTCCTATAAATTTCTTAAGATTTCAATGCTTTCTCTCTACATGGACAGTTCCAAATTCAAAAATATTTTTATGGCATCTAATAAGTTCCTTGCAGTAACTGCCAGGAAAAACCTTTATGCCTCCTTTCATACGGGTGTGAGTGTGGTGGTGTGTAAAATTATACCCGATGTTAGTAAAATTATCACTATAGTGAATTATCGCTGACGGCAGGTAATATTCCCCGAATGTTACCAGTTAACCTTAAGGAACTTTTCCCCTTTTTTTGTATCGCGATGAAATCCAGTTACGGACTGTTCCTCAAAGGGACCCCTCCGCCAACTCTGTACCGAGTTTGGGGCAGGTGGAAGGGGGTTGTGTGGCTCGGCTCTATAGCTTTCTATATCGAACCTCAGGACGGGGTCGCGGTAACGACGTCAGTATACCCGCGACCCGAGGAATTTTCCCCAAATGTAGTGAAATTTCCTCCTAATGTTGGGAAAATCAACCCTACAGTCGGGTAAATTACGTTTTATGTTAGGCAATTTTTTGTGTTTTTAAATTACCGACTTTCTTCGGGCATCTTAATTCTTTTTTCTCATCATCAGCCTTTAACAGTCCACTGCTGGACTAGGCCTCTCCTTTGAAAGGAGGAATTGGCCTACTATACCACGCTGGCCAAACGGGTTGGTATAGGGTTTTTATCAAGTTTCCCTTCTCTTACAGTGCTGTTCTATGCATAAAATGCTCCCTCTATTGGCTCTTACGACACCCATGGGATGATATGGGGTGGTGACAATCCGTATTCTTAATCTGTCACCACACGGAAAATATTTTTTTTATGTGGAACATATTACAGCGGTTCATAGTACTATTGTCATATAATTATATTACAAGTGGTAGTTATGGTAGAAATTGTAGCTTTGGTAAGAATAGTAGAATAGAATAGAATAGAATGAATTTATTTGCACCAACACAATATTATGACAATAATTACAGTAATAAATATAAATAAGAGCTAAAGATAGACAAAACAAAGAAGTAAGACGCGCAAATTTCTCGCTGGCTGGCGCCACCACAGGCACGGCTATCTATATCTAGGTATTATATTGTCTTTGATCTAGGTAAGCATCTTCGTGAGCTTCGGCAATCGGCCCGTGACTTGTGAGTTTGTGACACGACGCGCGGGCCAGCCAGTGAGCCAGTGACGCTCGCGCCCAGCGGCAACACGCACGCGCGCACGCTGCGCTCGGTCGCCCGCGCGATCGATAACAATATAACATTATGAACGGCGACAGTTGTGTACATCAGGACTACGATACGATATCGTGCAATCAACAGGCATATACAAGTGTGTATACATACAACAATTCATTCCCAGTTGGGTCAATAGTTACAATACGTGAGCCATGAACATTGGGTAAGCCACAGATGAGAGAATTAGTCACAGATAGAGCGCATTCGTCCAACTAAGTGTGGCACGTTGACAGCTATGTGTGCGTGACCTTTGGCGACTGGCACTGTACGGACACGCGCGTCTATGTGTGTTTAAAGTTGCCAGATTATGAATAATCTCCCAGTATTTTGCATATAGTTATGTAATATTCTTATATTCATTTGCGGTTTTGAAGAATTTACCATGGATTTAATTAATGCTTTTATAAATACATTTCTTAAATGTAGGTACCGAGTTAAGTTTTAACTACTTCGTAAATCTTAAATCTGTATATATAAAATCCTTGCGTTACTGACTGACTGACAGATAAGCTACAGCCGAAACTACTCGGCGCATGAAGCTGAAATTTAGTATGTATGTTTCTTGGGAACCGTAGGGGTGCACTAAGACGGGATTTCTCGAAATTCCCACGGGATCGGGCAAAACGAGAAATACGAAAATATGTGCGTGCGAAGCCGCTGGCGTCGATTAGTTGAGAAATAAATAGTATGTATGTACACACGGCACCAAGTCAAGCTAAACAGTTGTTGTACGATTTTGATACTTATTCCCCACGCCATAAGTATGTATGTACACACGGCGCCAAGTCAAGCTAAACAGTTGCTGTACGATTTTGATACTTATTCCCTACGCCATAAGTACCTATGTATGTACACACGGCGCCAAGTCAAGCTAAACAGTTGCTGTACGATTTTGATACTTATTCCCTACGCCATAAGTATGTATGTACACACGGCGCCAAGTCAAGCTACACAGTTGCTGTACGATTTTGATACTTATTCCCTAAGCCATAAGTATGTATGTACACACGGCACCAAGTCAAGCTAAACAGTTGCTGTACGATTTTGATACTTATTCCCTACGCCATTAGTATGTATGTATACAGGGCGCCAAGTCAAGCTAAACAGTTGCTGTACGATTTTGATACTTATTCCCTACGCCATAAGTATGTATGTACACACGGCGCCAAGTCAAGCTAAACATTTGCTGTACGATTTTGATACTTATTCTTTACGCCATAAGAACGGTGCAAAGGTCAAAGTGTATAAGCTTGACGAGTAGCAGGGTGTACACGAATATTTGGATCGTTTGGGGATCGAACTCAAAACAATATTATGTAAGGTATATACTAATAGAAATTGAAATTCTATTACTATATTTATGAGAAAGAAGATATATCTACAATATACTTTTATAATAGGGTAATGTATTTTTCATTAACATGACAATCATTATCACTTAATCAATTGACAAGTGCATTTTCCCTAATTCAGGCAGAACGGCGTCGACAAAAACTGGCAACACTTACATATTTCTTGCACAAATACGAATTTTATCGAAATTAAATTAGGAAACAGTCAAATTATCAATAGTTACCTGTGAGAAGATATTCCATTTTCCTGTTTTTGTTTTTAGGAACAACTTTTACAGTGTTTAAGAACGCAAGACGGCATTTTGAGAATTTAAAAGTTGAAGTGATCGTGACGCGTGAACTGTACGATGCGTCGTTGCGCACTGAGACGAGTTTGTATTCGCTTTTCAATTTTGTATTTGCTTTAGTGGCCGCACGCAACTGTGCCGTGCGTTCCATCTGATTCTAATTCTCTCATCTATGGGGTAAGCACTGTTTATCTTATTACTATGTTATTTATTAAAAGTAATTTTAGTAGTTTTGAGAGAAAAGGTACTTTGGACAGCATCGGCGGTTTTGGTAGAAATGGTAGATTAAAAAAAAATGGAACAAATGATAGTGGTAGTACGAATAGTAGTTTTGGTACAAATAGTAGTTTTGGTAGGAATAGTATTTTCGGTACGAATAGTAGTTTTGGTAGAACTGTCACCATTCCATACCATTCCTACCAAAACTACCTACCATTTTAGCAAAACTGCTATTCCTATGTAAGAGGTTTTTTATAATATTAAAATATGCTGTGGAGCAGCATGGGTCCTCTAGTATTCATTATTGCTTATTACTAAGCGTCGTCTACGTTTCAAGTTGAATAGATGTGATAATATTATTTTTTGTGGGATATAATATCACAAAAAGTGTTTATGCGAGTGGACTGTGGTTTGATCCCGGGCTCAGATTAGAACCGTTGATGCTCCACGAACATGGGCCTTATACTTAGCCACTCGGCTATGATATCACTTGGTGAGAAATTTGAAATTGGTCTTCACCTCATGCATTTCTTTACTAACGAAGAAAACAATTGTGATTGGTCAGTATTATCAATGGTCGAGTTGAGGCACTTTTTGAATGAAATTAACGGATGAGTTTTGTTACGTATCCGTTATAGAACTTATTTGGTGTTTATTATCACTTTATTATATTGTTCTAATTATTGTTTGGTGAATAATTTTATTAATTGAGGAAAGTATATGATTTTATATGTTATTAGTCACTGTTTCTTTCTCAACACTTTGTAACACTTAATACTTCATAATTTTTATTGTACTGTATATAAGGAGTCACTAACACTTGAGGATCACTATCAGGTATTTAGTTATTGAAAAATTACATTCACTGACTTTAAAACGCTGAATTTATATTTTTTAACACATAAAAATACGAAGCTAATGTTTACACGACAGCTAGCGCCATCTCAGTTTCCCTTAACCTTATATTATTAAATTTACCAAAAT
Source organism: Euclidia mi (assembly GCA_944739405.2). NCBI lineage: Eukaryota > Metazoa > Arthropoda > Insecta > Lepidoptera > Erebidae > Euclidia > Euclidia mi. Next base: position 17,849,175 of record OX123197.2, read on the forward strand.
ACTACTTCTATTAACTTAATATATAAAATCCTTGCGTTACTGACTGACTGACAGACACGCTACAGTCGAAACTATTGGGCGCAGGAAGCTGAAATTTGGCATGTATGTTCCTTGGGGACCGTAGGGATGCACTAAGAAGGGATTTCCCGAAATTCCCACGGGATCAGCCAAAACGGTTAAATTTAAAAAGAATTGACGACTAGTTGGCGCAGCGGGAGTGTAAGCGACTGCTACGCCGAAGGTCGCGGGTTCGATTCCCGCTCAAGTCAAACATTTGTGTGCATGAACATGGATGTTTGTCTTGGTCTGGGTGTTTCTATGTATAATATGTATGTATTTACAAAAAAATAATTATATATGTACGTTTATCCATTATCTAGTACCCATAACACAAGCTCTGCTTAGCTTGGGACTAGATGGTGATGTGTGTATATAAAAAAAAAAAAAAAAAAAATGCAGGCGTAGCTGCTGGCGTCCTCTAGTGTAAATATATAATGTAATATAATATTCACATTTGAAATTAAATCATAATAAAATAATGCTTCGTTTTATTTATACAGTTATAGGACAATATAAACACTCGATGTTCTATATATTACGGCAGCGTAGGCGATGAGCATGCATTCCATTGTCATCGGGTTGCTATGTTGAATCGAGTACATATCAGCATCGCAACTTAGTGATTAGATCATACAACGAATGTACTAAGTAATTATGATAAAAGAATGTTAATACTTATAACAATAATTGACTGATAGTTTAGGTAACATCAAGTGCGAATCATATGCGAATATTTACTGATAAATCGATTTAATAATTTCAATGTCGAATAGATAAATTCTGATCACGTATGAATAATAAATTTATGTATTAGAAGACTAGAATGATTGAATGGATGATAGATTGATAGTCTAGAAAAACCCATCCGAAAATATTCCCGTCATAAATATGAATAATTTGAGCATTCTCTGCGGAGCTCGTAACTGCAAGTTCACGAGGTGGTATCGTGAGCGTAGTGGTATAGTAAAATGGAAAATATTTTATCATTAGGTGGAAGAAAACCGGGTGTTAGTCGGCCGGGCACGGCAGTGGGTGAACACGCGTTTTAATCTTGTTTTTGTGCGTAAATCTGGCGAACGACGTAAAGGCGGTGGGCAGAACCGCCGCCGCCATCAAGACGCGCCCTTATTTATCTCTTACGACGGCAGCCGTTTTATAACTGCCTTAATATAATTCCCCATTTAGAGTTTCCGTGTGGAAAAAAAAAGTTTGTTAAACAGATGGAATTTGTTTGACAATCAGAGCAATTTTCTTCATACGAACTTTTGCCTATTGCGTTTCTTTGAAAGTAAGTTACCGTCCTTGCCATATTTTACCCATCGTCAAATTAAATTATGTACCTAGTAATAGACTTATGGAGAAGATAAAGTGGTTCTATCCGTAGATGAATAAAACAGTAAAACAATTTTATTATCGTTTCAGTTTTACACTCGCATAACTACAACTGGGAAATGTTTGGTGCGGCATTTGCAATGAAGAAATGGTTGGCCCTTATTGTGTTGAGGGCGTCGATGGCACCGTCGGTTTTAATACACAGGTCGAGCAACGATGGAGATTTTGTCACGCCAATTTCCAGGCTGAAAGATTGCCTGCTTAAGCGATTTAAACTTGCCGCCCAGATCTCCATTTATGTATATATTTATATAACGGATCGCGAACGCAGGCAGTCGCTCCTGCTCTGGAGAATTTTCGATGACATCTTCAATTAGTAGGTAGTAGATGTTCGGCGAGCAATAATTCAAAATGCATGAATTCTACTTGAGTGAAGTAATTCTTTCCTATGAATGTCATCAATTTCGCACAAGAAATAAACTTTTCATGAAACCAGAAACCATTTCTTTTCGTTTCTTACAAAATGGAGGCCAAATTCACTCATCCTCATTAACGGTTCTTCCTTATACCCTGACAATTTAATAAAAACCGGTAAAATTCGCATGGTGTTGCGGATATATTAGTCAAGATTTAAGTACATTGTTGCTTACATTAATAGAAATAAGAAACATTTTACAGTAATATTCCGCTACACTATCAATTCAATTATTTGGCAGCTATATATCCTTGTGATTAATTATCGCTTGCCCCGTGCCTCGGTGAGCACGTTAAATCGTCGGTCTCGTCTGTCATGAAGATCTTTGACTGTCGTTACGGGGAGTCAGTACCTTCAAATAAACTGATACTGGTCTAAGCCATGGAATATCGCTATCCCTTAGGGTTGCGGAAGTAAGACAGACAGTCGCGTTGTGGGAAAGCTAAATTCTGTCAAGTCCGGTTAGAGTAGTACGCGGATCTCGGGCTGCAACTGGGATAACGTTAAGGGGATGATGATGATCAAAGCAATATAATCCTTACATGCAATAAGTTGAGTTGTTTTACAATAGGAGTTGTGAAAATATGAAATTGTTGCTTAGGTATTATTATAATTACATAATTACGTGTTAATATTCGAATTGCGACGTTTTCAACCGCTTTTTATATAGAAATCAAGGAAATATTAATTTTGTTGTCAAATAAATATAATTAACAAAATTAAATGTATATCCGAGAATTAGGCGGAACAGATTTTATTGGTTCGCATATAAATTCTATCCTGCTATTTCGGTACAGCATTTTGTTCAATTAATATTTCAAAATTATTGTACTAATTAGGTGTTATTTCGTAGAAAAGCGTTGGTGTGCTCGATTCTGGGAAGTCCAATTTCATCATTTATTTTTACTTTATATTTGATTTAATTTACTTCCTTATTTAGAAATAACAAGCTATACACAATTTTGATCTGAGAAATATCGTTCTGTCAAATGACCGAAAAGTTAATTAACCTACAAAATCATTTCATTTTTCTGCGCATTTTCCTGCCGAAATATGATGGCGTTCTGATATAAATGCCGTAATAAGCCAAGGGCGGTCATTATTTTGTTTCATTATGGAAACCCTTATTGTGAGTGTTTTACGAGAGAAGGGTAGAACCTGCGCCTTTTACTTTACTTGCTGATATCTTTCTTGATCAAGTATATTAATAATATTATATAATATTTTAACTCGTTCCGTATTTGAGCTAGTATTATGCAATCTTCTTTCTAATTTTGAGCTTGTCTGAATGATAATAAAAGGCAGAGGCCGTGACTTTGGTCCCGAAAGTTTTTTTTTTCATTTAAGTAATTTAAGCAGTGATTTTTTTTATTTAATTAATTTATGGATATTGACAAAAAAATAATAATTAATAATTACCATCAAGTTATCATTATTCTACATTGTGAACTGTCACAATATAATGCAAAATTATCGGCATTAGTAGGTATTTTTTAATAAGTCTGTCTGGTGAATTACTTAGATGCGTGTGAGCGTCGACGTAGTGTCGATGCCGCGCGGACGCCGAGGTGTCGCTGCTGACGCTCAAATAAGGGCGGCATTATACTAAAAATGTTATAATAATGTCGATGTCAATGCTAGTAAGTTGCCAACAGATTACATGATTTTTCTATTCAGAGAAGGGAATGTTTCAGTCCTCATTTTGCCTATCGTAGTGTTAGTGCACATCTATTACACGATTTCTATTGACGGGTCTTAATGTATAGTTAGGATTACAGGATCAAAGTAGATACTCTTTTGGAAGCTACGCGATACCTAATAAAATAATATTTTGAACAGAAGCGAAATTGTAAAATCATTTTTTGTACGTCGAATTCTTCTAATTTGGGTAGTACAAACCGTACTACCTAAAATGAGAAAACAATTCATGCCAAGCCTGAGATAATCTTTAATAGTTATCATTGTATTGTGCCTAATACCGATGTATGCTTTTCTACAGGCAGCTATTAGGTCCAGGATCAAAGGTCTTTTACTATTATACTAACAAATTATATGGAACATTATTAATTAGTTTATAATCCCACTAGCAACTGTTGCCCGACATAATCACTACGTAATTTTTCGTACTAACATAAGTACAAAGTATATTTAAAAACGTTCGTATCTATGTCTATCCCAGTGTGCATAGTAAAAGTTAGTCTCTGTAAAACGTATTGACACGCAAGTAACCACTTAATTTCGTCGGAAGTTACCGAAGACTAGTCTCGTAAGTCTTTGGCGTAAGTTTGCGTTTACACTTCTGTGCGCTCATGAAGTCCCAGACTTTCTGTTAAGAAGTTCTTAACGACAACACTAAGTTTGGTTGCGTTTTGTACTTTATCAAACAAACGCACACATACAAGACAGTGCATATAGTAAAAACAATCTTATGTAATTTTTTGTTTTGAGAACTGGTTTAGTTTATTATTGAAATAAGTCCGAATTTCATAGGTTTCTAATAATTTAGTATAGAGTTTCTTTCATCAAATCAGCTTTACATGACCAGAATAATGCATTGTTGCAATATTTTGATAGTACATTATGTGAAGGCAATAAAAAAGAAAACGATAAAACCTAAATAAAAAATAAGTGCACTTCACAAAGACGGCGCTGAGCTTACAGTTCATCCGCGACCATGATCAATGTAAGACGATTGTTTATATCTTAGTTAACGGGATTAAAATAAGTAAACCTTTTTGATTTCACCGATAGATCTGGACGTACATTATTCCTTATTAGGTACATCACTTTTCAGATGCGTTACAGAGTCCATGGTCACAAAAAGCTCATAAAATTAAACTAACCGATAAAAAGGCGAATAAATATCGAAAAAACGAACCGTCGCTGGACATATACCGATAAAGCATATATATATTTAAGTTTTTAATGGATCCTCCTTGGGATGACTAGTGGAAAATCTTGTGAGTAATTTCGTTATCAAGGACGGTGGTCATTAATCATAGATGTCCACGGCTCCACGAAGCTGGGCATGAGTTTCTCTGCGACATAAACAGAACCAACTACCTATTGGAATTGACGAGGACGATAGAAAATACGAACTATTTCATGCTACCTATTGCATATTATTATTATGATACATAAGAAATTTTGTCACGTTGAATTTTGAAGACTCTAAGTCGAGATCTGTACTTTATTAGGTATATCAGGCGCTTATTTTATATTTGTAATCGCGCTAATCTTAATATATAAAATCCTTGCGTTACTGACTGACTGACAGACACGCTACAGCCGAAACTATTGGGCGCAGGAAACTGAAATTTGTCATGTATGTTTCTTGGGGACCGTAAGGGTGCACTAAGAAGGGATTTTCCGAAATTCCCACGGGATCGGCCAAAACGGGTAAATTTAAAAAAATGCAGGCGTAGCTGCTGGCGTCATCTAGTAGTGTATAATATTTGTACATTGTAAATATATTGGCAAGTTTAATTATTAGTTTTATATTCTAATTTATTATCTTTACTATATCTAATATATACGTATTATACGTATATATTAGATATAGTAAAGATAATAAATTAGAATATAAAACTAATAATTAAACTTGTTGAATTTTGAAGACTCTAAGTCGAGATCTGTACTTTATTAGGTATATCAGGCGCTTATTTTATATTTGTAATCGCGCTAATCTTAATATATAAAATCCTTGCGTTACTGACTGACTGACAGACACGCTACAGCCGAAACTATTGGGCGCAGGAAACTGAAATTTGTCATGTATGTTTCTTGGGGACCGTAAGGGTGCACTAAGAAGGGATTTTCCGAAATTCCCACGGGATCGGCCAAAACGGGTAAATTTAAAAAAATGCAGGCGTAGCTGCTGGCGTCATCTAGTAGTGTATAATATTTGTACATTGTAAATATATTGGCAAGTTTAATTATTAGTTTTATATTCTAATTTATTATCTTTACTATATCTAATATATACGTATAATATAACTACTTATTTCATAAGCTGATACAAAACACCTACTAATAAACAGGTTTGGCCACAATTTATATAAACACAATGTTTGGTGTAGTGTGAGGATTAAACTCACGTTACATACAATGGAAGGCGCACTGACTGGCGAGCTGGCGGTTTAAACCATAGTAAGACAATGGTTCAAAGACAGTATATCATTTAACTAGCAGTTTTTCATAGTGGCTAAGAAGATCTTTAATAAAAATTTTGGAACAGATGAGTTAAATTGTTGAATTGATCAATGAAACATATTGTGACGTCGTCGCATCACTTGGCTGGTATTCCGCCCGGCCCCCGCGCTCGTCGGGCTGCTATAAATATCGTGGCGTTGGAGCGCCCGGCCCTTTCATCGGCTGTGCGGCGACCAAGCTAAGTACTTCTCTGCTTCCCTGAGCAAGACCGGAAACGCATTCCCGAATTCCCGAAGATTTACGCCGAATCACGCGACCCTGGTTCAATCCTTGTAACTAGTCTAATTGTATTAGAATCAATAATTTCCATTTAATTATACCTTGCTAAAGGATGTTTAGATTCTTTTACTGAAATAAACAAATTTTCGTTTGTAACTAAAACAACGATTTTCATTTAACAACGTCACAATATTAGTGTGACACATCCTTATATTCGCATTTCATAAGAGATTTACTTAACCGTCCTAAGGCTACTCGTCATACTTTTCTGTGATACCGGGTATATACTGAGAACACACTTAGCTTACGCTCTTACAACGACAAACTTAGCCTACGCTCCGTTACAGGTCATTCTTCCCTGGATCATTTTCTATAAGCTTGAACAAACGCTCACATTACAGCTTCCTACCGAGCACTCGGTCCCTCCCAGTGACAGTAGCCGTAGTTTGTAACCGGACAATGTTATATGGATTTTACCGACGACCTTGCTACGTTTTTATAATAATAAAATACCGTGGGTGTGTGGGTGTGTAATACACCTCTGCCTACCCCTTCGGGGATAAAATGCTTGAAGTTATGTTATGTTACGTAAAATACTAACTTATCCTCTATCTCATCAACAATATATTCGTTTATAATGACGAGGAATACGACAATAACATTTAGATAAGTAAAAAGTAGAACAATAACAAAGGATAAAGCTTAAAAAGAGGGCCTTCATCAGTATTATTTCTCTCCATATTTTAATCTGTGGGCGTGCTAGTGGGCGGGAAACTTAAACCAAGGTAAATTTTACACAAATTATATTTTCTTCAGAAATCACAACGAAAAATAAAAGACTTACAGTAATCAACCGTCTTACACTTATCTAGTACTGAATTAACACTTAAATAACGATTATGCGCCTGGATCAGCAGGATATATGGCTATTTGTCGCAGGCGTGGTGCGCTGACCGCTTCTTGTTCCAAAAGTGTTGAACCGAGATCATTGCCCCGCTACCACAGACACGACACTCCGCCTGAGTGAGCGCCAAACGTCACTCGATTTCATCATGAAGGTTTTAATTATGGAGGTTTTGATCATGGAGGTTTTGATGTTCGATACTGCCGACAGCGTTTCAAGCGCCGTCAAGCTTATTGTCACGCGAGCTAGCCCTAATTTCGTGGTTCAAAAGACATTTCATAATAAGTTATTCTGTGCCGGTTCCTTCATTTTATTCAATAATATATCTCTGCCACTAAGAATAAATCATGTGATACAAGTAGCTATACTATGTCACCCGTGCAGTAAAATAACCTTGAAAGAGAAGCTAAAATTCGTTCAAATATTAATTAATAAAAACGTTTAAAAACACACCTCATATGCCAAATATTTTGAAATTTGGTATATTTGAAGGTAAGCATAAACTACATTAAGTCTATTACATATTACCCCTTTAGCGACACGATTTATGACCCCTGACATCGCTACTATTATCAGAGTAACTATTTGTCAAATTAATCAGTTGCAATCGTGAAACTTGTACGTACAAACTTTCGGGCTGCCAACTTTACTGCATTGTCACTGTGAGAGACATTAGAGTTGCTATTGACAGTAAAACAAAACTTAATGGAGCAGAACATGCTTACCAGTTCGGATTAAAGAAGTTCCTTAGTTGTGTGCTCCAGTTTTAATAGTAAATTCAACGAAATTTAAAATAAAGCAAGGAAAGCAAGGGTTATAAATTGAACTGTTCCATATGTTTTATTATAAAACCTCACAACAGAACATCAACTTGAAGCATTTGCACCTTTGTTTATATCTAGTTACAACCGCGTAATTATTGGAAATTGAAAGTGAAATACCTTTACATTTTACTTGCTCCAATTTTTCAATGAATTACGCTCGGAGAAATAACATTCCTGACTATTTTAATTAATATCGTAAATGCGAAGTCAGTTTGTTTATTTGTTATTGTATTAGCTTCACTTAACTGATCATCAAGGAATTGGGTTGTGGGTACTTATTATACAGTAGTAGATAAATAATATACATTAATCAACAAGATAACTAGCCAGGAAGATAGCTCTAACTGCATATTACTCGCGGATAAGACTGATACAGAGATCCCGACTAGCCAATGAATTATTCGGTAAGTGAATTGGAGCCCTAAGCGTGTCTGTATCGGAAGAGCTGTGAGTTAGTCCGGGAGTTAGTCGCGATGATAAATCGTCCCAATCGATCTACGTCTGACGACACTGACTCAATCAAAATGTGACAGCTCTGATTACCGTGGCTTGATCATTTATTCGAAACAACTTGTTCTCTTACTTAATTCTCCGTTATCGTTTATAGAACTTTCTAGATAGAGATGAAACGGATTCCAGATGTTTACTTTATAAGATTTTTGCTGTAGGTTTCTTGTATGCAGCACATCACAATGTTTGTTTTATTTCTATTTATTATTTTTATATGTTGTAACGTTCGAGCAGCCTGCCTGCACACTACCGGAGGGAACAGCGGGGGAGACTGCAGCCCTTAGTGTTCAGGCCAGTGTCGTGTTGTTGGTCGGTCATACTCGTGCAAGGGAAGTGAGACAAAACTCGGCAAATAAACACATAGAACCTTTTTTGCGTTTTAATAACAGAACCCGTTACAATGTACACAAAGCGTGTAAAGGCGGACTTAGCATATTCTCCCAAACTACTATACGTAACAGTGGTACAGAGACTAAAAGTAGATGTATTCTAAAATATCGTGTTTATATCTTCTTCCACCAATAGGTACGTACTTAAAAACTAGATATTAAGCAAATAGTAATACGAAAAATATATGTTAATATTACGATACTTCTAACACGAATCTTTTAATATGAAGCATTTTGACATAAATTGTTAACAAAGTCTTCTGATATATAACATTCCGCATAAGTGATTCTAATATACGCTAAAAGTCTTCAGGATCATTATTTCGCTCAGAAAATCAGCCCGTCTTACACAGGCACTTAGAAGGTCTTTTCCTATATTTGATATCGTTTATAGTCTCTCTACTGCTCTGATACAGCGCTGCCTATTTGTGCAATCTCCCATTTATCTTTGTTCGCAGTTTGGCAACGTTTAGTGTAATTGTGTTGTTATTCTATTACATAGAGGAACAAGAAAATACGTAAAAGTAAATTTTATTTCGGGACTTTGTTCAACAACTGTAACAAATTGATACCGTTAAACTTGTGGTTACTATAAGCTTATACTTTATTTACTTAATAAAGTTCTAGAAGACAACTACAATTGACTCTATTTAAACATCAAAAGGATTTATTTTTATTTGCCAGGTTGCGTTTAGTGTCTTTGAGATAACTAGCTGTCGATTGAAATTGAATTTAATAATTTGAAACCTAAAATTTCAATCAATAACTCTGTTTCTTATTGATCATTGATTTATTTATTTTAACATTTTGAATAACTTACAGCTAACAAGTAACATAAATGAAAAGGCGAAGTGAAAACCATTATAATAATTTCACAAAAATGAACACTGCTTAATTTTACACTACAAATAAAACGAAACATGAGAGAAATTCAACAGAATTGTAGGTGTACGGTGCGGAATTACATTATTATCATGTCAGCATTTTCATTTTCGCCATTTCGCATTCATATTGCAATACATTTATATAAAATCAGTTCACTACCGGTCATCAACCGCGCGCGTCGCGTGAACTCATTATCATTATATCATTTAGTACTTAGCATTAGAACTTTAGGAGTAATAAAGACATTCGTTAGTCTATCTCCTTGTATCATTTAATATCAAGATAACAATTCAATAACATACAGTTGGTAAAGGCCGAAAATGTGTATCGTACATTATTTAGTATACAGTCATAACAGTGTCGACAATTCAATTCGGTATTTGAATTAATCATGTGAATCATACGTAGAGAAATTTATTAAGTACAACATATCCTTTTCAAAGTCTAATTTTAAAAGGATATGTTGTACATGCTTGTGTTAAAAGATATAATATCGATACTATTTATAATATGGTGTTTTAGAGGATGCCCACGGCTACTCCTATAATATTTTTTAATATACCGGTTTTTGTCCGATCGCATGGGTATTTCGGGAAATCCCTTCTTAGTGCACGCCTACGATCGCCAAGGAACATACATGCCAAATTTCAGCTTCTTGCACTCAATAGTTTTGGCTGTAACAGTAGCCTATCTGTCAGTCAGTCAGTAACGCAAGGATTTTACATAATATATTAGTTAGCGAAGTAACCTAGGATATATATTTACAAGCAAAAAAAAAAAAAACAACAAACCAAGTTGAATCAGTGTGTTAATATTGCGAGTGAGATTAAAGCACAGGTGCTGAGTCAATAAGTGGCCGATCGTGTAATTTTTGTTTATTAGTGTAGGGCTACACTGCCTGCCATTCACTTGTAATATATACGTCACTGGCAAACCTCGCCTGTTCCAAAATATTAAGATTTTCCGCTAAATTTGTTAAATGACTTCATAATTTTGTTGGCGTTTGGTATTTGACAGATATGTACTGCGCAGTCAACTTTCCGTTATGTTATCAGGTATTTAGTAAAAAGGGCGCGGGAAGTTGTTGGGTGTTACGGTAAAAGGTCGAGCCTTGCTTGCTGGACTTTGATAGATAGATTGGCATTTATTTATGACTCAAGGATTTTTAGTACGTTTTTATTAACTGATGCTAAAATATTCCAAAAGTATAAGATATTCAAAAGTTTTCGTTTTTTGACACGTTTAGTATGTCTTAACTATTAGAGAATCCTGATATTCCAACGATTTCATTGTCCATATATGTAAGGTCCCCATTTTTATTAAAATTAATATCGATTGGAATTTAATAATTTGTAGTCGATTGACTCGTTCGAGTCACATCACTATCGAAATAATTCAAAATGGCGGTTGGCGAGAGCGGGCATTCCACGGCAGGTAATCTTCATACAAAATATTTCAACCTTAGTCTATGGCACTCACATATCTTATTTGACAGTTACCTCCCGCCCTAAACCCCTGGAACCTATCGCCATGTTTGCTTATCTGTCAATTTGTCAAAGTTTTGACAATTATGACAGTTTTGTAAACAGCAACATTAGTTTTCAACAAAGTTGCTCGAGTGAAGTTTTGCGTTTATTTATTTCCGTAACTTATCCTCTCTATTTCTGAAGCTGTGATATCATCATATACAACAAGTGCTGTGTTGTGACATGTGCTAGTAGACGAAAGGACGTCAGATTCCCATGTTTCCAAACAGTGAGACAGGACTCAAAAAGTAGTTGCAGTCCATTAATGTGAACGATTGCGAAGCTTGAGTTTCCAGGAACTTCGTAAACAGTTTGTGCCAAAAGCATTTCGAGAAGAGGTTTCTTTCTGCAACGTGCGATAGAGTTCGTCTTTAAATATTAAAAGGCACGGATGTCTTCCGACTACAAGACAAATATTTACCTGTGATACAATGTAAAGCTTTAAATAAATTTAAAACTAAATTAAAAATAAGGTGAAGCGAAAAAGCTGTGTTTTATTTTAGAAATGCCCTTTCTAACTTAAAATAGTAAAATGGATATTTCCTACTAGGTAAAATTAGGCTGAATCATTCTTAATCATTGCCCGAAACGTTACCGATGAAAAAAAAACAACTGTCATTTATATGACATGTGAGCCTATTTACAGTCCAGTTTTGATCTATGGGAGTGCTCCATCTGTACGTTAGTACAATATAGTCTGTGGGGCATTCCATTCCTGGCGACGGTACCGAACGGACGGTGGCTCTTCGGCAATATTATAATATCTGTACAGTGTTATATCGGAAATATAAATATATAAACTATATGCTAAAAAATATAACTGGAGTTTTACTACAAATTATGACTTTACGTGTATTTTGTATTCGTCCTAGTTTTGAACTTTTGTTAAATATATATTGGAATAGAAAACTAGTTACCAGCGTACAATGTACGTTGTACGTGCAGCCTAATATTTTAAATATTGGTTGAACGCTAACAAATCTAAAATTACCCTCTTCACAGTGTAATAATTATCTAACGGATTATTACTGTCTCGTTGGTCTCGCGGCATACATTTTCTCGTGGGACAAATCCCGGGTTCGATGCCCGGATCGGGCAATGTATTGTTGGGATTTCTTTGGTCTGGTCAAAGTGAGTATAGCAATATCTAGCTCTGCCTAGCTTTTCGAGGATATAGAAGGGAGACTGTGTATGTATGTAACGCATAATTACGAAAAGAATACTACTTCATTATGGTTAGCTTGTGCCGTGAACGTAGGGTCAAGGTCACATTAAGGTGCAACCATGGTCTTGAGGAGGAAGCTCCAAGATCGTCTATTTTAATTATTAAATAAAGTGTATCATTGGTTGTGGTTCGGAGGTCCAGGGTCAAGGTCATGTTAAGGTCAGAAAAGGGTTCTAAGAAATATGCTCCGGGGTTTTATAAAGGGGTATGAATTTTTCATTATTTTTGCGCTAACGCGCACCGTTTTCGAGATAGACGATTTTGTTTAAAAATTAATTTACCGTCTATTTAAAAATACAAATTCAAACCGAACTTTTCGTATCTGAGTTAAAGAAAATGGAGCAAGGCGGGAATGGACCAAACCGACGCCTGAAGACGCCGGAGCTCGGTGGATCGGGAATTCGGGACGCGATGGCGAAGGAGCCGGGCGGGAGTCGACTGCGCAGCGAGGTGGACTGTGGAGGTCGCACTCGCTATAGGAGCCGTGGCCCTGCTCATCGCGGCGTCTGCAGCCGGAGCATCCGGGACGGGGATCCTGAGTCGGAGAGAGAACGAGACGGAGTCGGGCGCTTGGAAGAGGAAATCAACTTGCAACGGAGTCGTCGGCGACCGAGTTCCCGACGGCATAACTCTCGTCGCAACGACCGTAATACGTCGCATATTTGTTATTTATTTAATTATTTGTCATTCACACGTTCATACAGTAATAGTGCAGTGTCCCACAAAATCGTGTCATCGGTTTGACTGTAGGATCCAGTCTCCGTACAGTAAATTAGAACGTTTACATAAATAAAATTACAATAACTACTTATAGCTAACTTCACTCTTAAATTCTAGCACTTATCTTAGTAATATTGCTTAAGTCTCCTTTTAAATATAGTTTTATTATTTTCGTTCCTTATGTCCTCTGGGACATTATTTGGCGGATATGGCAAACGTTTTTAAAGTTCTACCACCGTAATAATTAAACACTCTTGGTACAATATATTTGCCAGAGGCCATCGATCGGGTGTTATGATTATTTGTAACATGTTCCAAGTTATGCTCAAGACTGCCATGGTTGTTTACAGCCAATAAGTATTTATGTTTTAGGGAAATTGGTAGTATTTTACAAATTTTAAATAATTTTGTGTAGACATTTTTATGCTGATTTCTAGTTTTATTATTGACAAGAAGTTTAAGAAACTTTGTTTGGATTAATTCTAATTTATTTATATATGTTTTGAATGTAAGACCATGGCAATCTGAAGTAATGGTGGTTAATATAGCATATAGCACAATAGCACAGTACGCTAATTTTATTTCGCATCTAATAGCAAGTTCATTCGGCTCTCGTTCGTGCTAAAATAGCATATAGCATATAGAATCAAACATCGCGCCGACGCGACGGCGCGCGGCGCATCGCACTTCGCACGTTCGCAGCGCTGCGAATTGCGATATTTGCGATCAGTCTTTGCGTGCTAATGCGAGCAGCCAGACGTGAACTTGCGTAGCATGCGAATTTTAGCTGTTCGACGGCTCGCGCGATTTAAGTAGGCATATAAGTACGCGAGTTATTTTACGTTCTCAAAAGTTAAGTGTTTTGTGTTTGATTTTAAAAAACTGTGATAGGACACGCAATACTGTGTATCTATGAATGATCTGTGTAACATGTGTGTTAAAATGATTTAAATAACTCAATATAATTAAAATTATATACAGTCCTAAGCCTGAAAAGTATCAAGGAAAATTAATTGACTTATTTATTATTAATTAGTTGGTTATTATTAGTTTGTTGTGCATAATGATAACATTTTATACTTAGAAGAAATGTACAAATATGTATATGTATTGTTTATTCATGTGTAACATTACAGTTCACCATGTTATCTGCCCTACGCGTTAAGTCTTCAGACTCGTTAGGCAAATAGCATGTTTGTCGACGCTATATTAACCTACGTTCAAATATGCATAGCGCGACAGCGCGCTAAATCGTACATGTGCTAAAACTAGCGGTCACACAAAGGGTGACGCTTCGCACGATAGCATGCTATATTATAGCATTTTTAATAGCATGCTAAAAAATTTAAGCATATAGTTCATAGCATGCGATTGATAAATAGCAGATTCGAACATCGTTAATCTGAAGCATAACCGAGAATAGACTCCTAGAGTGACTTATATAAGGATTTCAATGTTCCTTTAGGTACTTTAAAGCTCAAATGATAAAATTTTCCAAGTAATACTCTGTTTGTCACAAAGGTAATCTAAATGATGGGACCATGAAAAATGTTCATCTATTTTCATGCCTAAGTATTTAAAACAGTTTACTTTTTCAATAGGTTTACATTGACGATTTGATAAATTATGAAAGCTTGAATGGTTGTGTGTATACAATACTGGTTCTTCTGATGGTCGCAAATATGTATAGTGTGTTATTAGCAGTTTGGTTTTCTCTGACTTGATGACGATGCCGTTATCGTCGCATAGACCGACATCATTGAGACAGGATGAGATGCGGTCTTTTCGAAAGGACGGCCGAGGTGAGCCGCGATGCCGTCTTGAACGGGACGACAAAGAGCTGCCTCATGACGCCTCCAGAAGTTTCGTGTGGATCTTAGAGTTGCGAGTGGGCCGGGCGGCGCCACTTGTAGCCCTGAGGATGTTATTTTGGGCTCTGGAGGCATTGGATGTTTGATTTGCAGGCTGAGGACCACAGTTGGAATCCATAAGTCCATATGGGTTTTATAACTGAGCTGTAGAATCTGGGTTTGTTACTCAGGGACGGAGCGGATTGTTTACCGAGTAACCAGAATAGGTTTTTAAAACGAAAGTTGACTTCGTTCCGTTTATGTTTTACATGCTCCTTCCAGGTCATACGTTGATCCAAGTGGAGGCCCGGGGGCTTCACACATGTAGATTGAGGTAGCGGTACTTGACCGGGATTTGCTGTTGGGCATAGTTTCTTTCGCGGCGTGAAAGTGATGTGGTGCGATTTGGGGGCACTCGCTCTAATTCGCCATTTTTGCAACCAGCTATAGGTTTGGTCTGGTTGGATTTGTAAGGGTCCCCTGGCTTCATCTGGGTCACTACTAGATGTCAGAAATGCAGCATCATCCGCAGGTGTCGCAATAATTACGTTTGGGGGCTTGCGGTAGGTCGTGAGTAAATATGTTATACATATCTGGGCCAAGGACCGAGCCTTGAGGCGCTCCTGCGTCGCAAGTGTGCGGAGGGGATCTGGAGCCGCGTTGCTTGACTTGGAGGGTTCTATCTTTTAAATATGATGTCAAAAGAAGGTAGAACGTGTGGAGCAGGGTCCTCTTTATTTTTGCACAATAGGCTTTTGTTCCAAACGCGATCGAAAGCCTGTTGGACATCGAGAAATGCTGCTGAGCAGTACTCCTTATTTTCGAGACTTTGTCTTATCTTTTGGTAGACTCTATGCATTTGCAACCTGTGCGAGAGCAGCCTTTAGTTCAGTGATCACCCGGTTGAGTCATGTTTTGTCTTCTCTATTGCGTGAATGTTGCCACACTCTGCGAAGTCTGCGCTTTTCAGATATCTTGCTGCGGATATCAACTGGAATTAGTTTTCTACGATTGGGTGTTTCTAGAGTGGGAGTGTTTTTCCAAGCCGCTACTTGTATCAGGTTGGTGATGTATGGGCACGCGTGGTCAATGTGTGGAAAATGTTTTCGGGATTTTTCATTGGAAGTTTAAGAATTATATTGGACTCCAGAAATTCACGAAAATTACCCCAGTCTGTTTTTGCATTGTACAGGTTCTCATTATAGGGTACACGGTAAATGATTGTTGTGCTTATCATCAGCATCACTAGACTATGGTCCGAGGAGACGTCGAGGCTTGATACTATGTGAACGCAAAGGGGTTGAATATTTTTGGTGATATAAAAGTCCAACAAATCTGGAATCTTGTTGCCGTCTGTGGGCCAGTATGTCGGTTCGCCAGTAGATAATGGTATAAGTCGATTGGAATCGACGCTCTTTTTTAGTTCTTGACCTCTTGTAACGGTTACTCGTGATCCCCAGTAGGTGTGCTTAGCATTCCAGACCCCACCAGCTATGAAGCGATTCCCCAGAGACTGGAAATATTCTGTGAACATGATTTCTTTTATGCAATGTCGTGGTGGGCAATATATGGCCGAGAGGTTCATATGACCATAGCCGTCTTCTATGCGCACTGTGGTAGCTTGTAGGTGATTAGTCGCGTACGGCTGCAGTAGGCAGTGTTTTATGCTATTTTTAATAACAATCGCAGAACCAGCATGAGCGCCGCCATCCGGGTGGCAGGTAAAGTACATGCTATATCCGGTGATGCAGATTCGGCTTCGATTGGTTGTATGTGTTTCGGATATAAGGCATGCATCAAGTTTGTTGGAGTGGAGGAATGCTTCAAGTTCATGAGAGTTAGGTGCAAGGCCATTAATGTTCCACGTTGCAAGGTTTAGAGAAGTAATTTGTTGTTTTGTAATGAGAGTTATGATAAGGTCCAACATGGAGCACATTTTGAAATTAAACTACAATTTACGGATTTTATCGCGTTATATTGGTTTCACTTGTTTTTACATTTAAACCGAATGATCTAGAAACTACATTTTTATTACTAGCCAACGTTTCGAATTGTTTACAGGATTCATGTTCACGGCAGACTGAGGTGGTATTTGTCTTTGTCTTGAATTTAAAAGTTATCTCAAAGTACCCGAACATTTTTCAACTATTGGTGTTACTATCTACGCAGAATGTGCTCACTGTGTCTTGATGTCTTCTGGTGACTTTGTCCTTCTTGGGTTTCATTAGCCTGATAACAGGGTCCCAAGCTGGAGGAACATTCCAACCATCTTCCCTATTGAAATTACATTCCCTATTGAAATTAGAGACATACGTGGGAGCGCTAAGATCTTAAAACAGGCAAGTCATAAGTTACTCATTCAAAAGATACACGAACACCGCGCTGACTTACGCAGAATAAATAGAAATGTTGAGAATTTGTCTAACGAAATATTCAGATTGATAACTCCATTTGATTTTGAAAAATGCATAAATGCAATAAATAACAGAGAAACATCAAAATATTACGCGTGTAAACGTAACAAAATAGAAAAATTTGAAAAATTACAACAAAAATCAAATGACCAGTACAAAATGAAACAGAACGTTTTTGCACGGACCAATGACACGCTACCGTCCGCCGACCATAGACAAACAGTTGTCAATCTGTCAAAACACACGTTAGATCAAAACACTGAAAATGTATTAAAGAGAGGTTTAAATTATGCGATATCCCCATTCAGAATACCGTATGAGACCATTATTTGCAACGTTGAGGATTGTCTAGTAAAGAACAATGTGAGTAAGGAAGATTTCGAGGCCATACGTCAAGACGTTTCTGCTGTATTGCGCCAGTCGAAAGTGCCGAAAAGGAATCTACCAAAACCTGAGTATTTCGCACTGAAGAACCTACGAGCTAGACCTGAACTAACAGTACTCCGAGCAGATAAGGGAAATGCAACGGTAGTGATGGACACGTCCGATTATAAACAAAAAATGGAAAATCTTTTGTCGGATGAAAGTACATATAAATTGATTAAGACGGACCCTACCAACAAAATACTCAAGCAAACGAGTGATATTGTGAAGAAATACTCCGAACAACTGAATCTGGACGTGAAATACTTAATACCATCGTGTGCAAAACCTCTCCAATTGTATGGTCTACCGAAAATACACAAGGAAAATGCTCCACTGCGCCCTATAGTCAGTCAAATAGGGGCACCAACCTACAGATTGGCTCAACACCTTGCAAAGATTCTCTCGCCACTCAGAGGCAAGACGAGAGCGCATGTAAAGGATTCCTACCATTTTGTCAGTGAAATAAAACACCTACATCTCTCTGACAAGGAAACTATGGTTAGTTTTGATGTACAGTCATTATTCACATGCTTACCAGCACATGACTGTATTGAGATAACTAGAAGGAAGCTAATAGAGAACAACATGCCTGAGGAATATGCAGAAATATTGAAACACTGTTTAACAACTGGCTATCTGTTATGGGATGAGAAATACTACATACAAGTAGACGGTGTGGCAATGGGCTCTCCAGTATCGCCTGTTGTTGCTGACATCTTCATGGAGGACTTCGAGGCGCGAGCCCTGCAGACTGCCACCATCACACCGAGGTTCTACAAGCGGTATGTAGATGACACTTTTACAATTTTACCAACAGATAGTGTTAATGTATTCCTAGACCATCTTAATTCTATTCACAACCAGATAAAATTTACAATGGAATTAGAGGCAAACAATATAAACAACATCCGTGAACATGGCGCTTGCAACAGTGCCGAAATATCGGTTACTCCAAACAAAGGTACGTGGTATATATCCCGAAAGACAATTTAAATCAAGTAGAGGCAAACAATTCTTTAGCTTTCTTAGATGTGCTTGTTAGCAGGAACAAAAACAACTCTTTGAGCCACACTGTGTATAGGAAAAAGACACATACAAATAGGTACTTAAACGGTGAATCTCACCACCATCCTAAACAGTTAGCTACCGTAGGAATGTCTTTGTTTCAGAGAGCCCGGGGGATCTGTGACAAGAAACACCTGGACGCCGAGCTTCAACATGTCAAGCAAGTTCTGCAAGACAACAAGCTCCGACCGCCGCGCCAACGTCACAGATCCCCGAAGAACAAGCCAGCCACAGTAGAGAGACAACCTGCTGTCCTCCCATACATCAAGGGCGTGACCGACAAGATTGGCTACATCTTGAAGCGAGCTTCAATCAAAACTTTCTACAAGCCGCCAACGAAGATAAGCCAATTATTACCATCTGTCAAGAGTCAGTTACCCTTACAAGAGGCCGGGGTTTACAAGATAGACTGTGAGTGTGGGCTCTCATACATTGGACAAACCAAGAGAAGCATAGGCATTCGACTAAAGGAACATATAGCTGACATTAAACACAAACGCTCGACGAAGTCTGCTGTGTGTGAACATGTAGAACAAGGAACCAACCATTACCTGCGATTTGATAAACCACAGATACTCGCAAAAGAACACCGCTTTATTCCAAGAATGATACGAAAAGCTATTGAAATTAAAAAACATCCTAATTTCAATAGGGAAGATGGTTGGAATGTTCCTCCAGCTTGGGACCCTGTTATCAGGCTAATGAAACCCAAGAAGGACAAAGTCACCAGAAGACATCAAGACACAGTGAGCACATTCTGCGTAGATAGTAACACCAATAGTTGAAAAATGTTCGGGTACTTTGAGATAACTTTTAAATTCAAGACAAAGACAAATACCACCTCAGTCTGCCGTGAACATGAATCCTGTAAACAATTCGAAACGTTGGCTAGTAATAAAAATGTAGTTTCTAGATCATTCGGTTTAAATGTAAAAACAAGTGAAACCAATATAACGCGATAAAATCCGTAAACTGTAGTTTAATTTCAATGTGTAACATTCGCGTAAACCCAAGAAAATATTATGGAGCACATTTGTTGAATTAGGAAATCGATCGTCTCACTTTGTTTTATGAGTATGCTTTCAAGAGTCAGATTTCGTTGATTGCCAGTAATATCAGTGGTGTTATCAGAAGCTGGTGTAGATTTTGACTGCGTTACGGTCTCGGCGGCTACCACACTTGCATAGGTTCTCTGTTGTAGTTCACAATCTTTGGTGGGGCTATGGTGGAGGTTTTTAATGACTAAGCGGTAGCTTTTATTGTCCTTTGGGGTGAATGTATAGCCGATAGCCCATTTGACCAGATAACAGTTATTTTTTTGAGGGCACGTGTAGGGTGGGTCTAGGAAAAGATGGTTGTTCCTACTGACGCGAGTAACTTCACCCCCCCCCCCCCAAAATTATTAATTTAAAATAATATTAATGTACCTAGGTATTAATGGTACAGTCCAGAGCTGTATTGTTATGGCTTATTTTTGTAGCAGTGATAAAACAGCCTATCATTCTAATTTATATTAATTCCTTGTGTATATTATGTCGCTATGATAATAATATGTTGTTAGCTTGTGCTAAAAATTGAATGGTTAGTAATATTGGTGCTTTACACATGTTGCGCTAATTATTGTATGAGCTGATATATTGCACTGTTAGTTGTAAAACCGTATTGGTTGAGTTACGATACAATTATTAATGTAGCCATGATTTTGTTTATTGAATGTCTATTTTGTTATGTGAAAATTCTGGCCAGAATTGTAAGCTATTATTATAAGCGTATTACTATGTAGCAGTTGCTGCTAGAATTGGATGGGTTAGCAGGAACTGCATGTTGGTAAATGTCAATCTTGCTAGAATTGGATGGGTTAGCAAGCATTGCATTTATAACATGTCTAATCTAATATAAGCGGTGTAGCAGTTGCTGCTAGAATTGGATGGGTTAGCAGCAAATGCATGTCGGTGAATGTCAATCTTGCTAGAATTGGATGGGTTAGCAAGTATTGCATTATTTATGTTAAAATTCTGGTCAGAATTGGATGGGTTGACCAGAATTCTAACTTATTATAAGCGGTGTTTTATAAAATGTATTGGTCAGAATTGGATGGGATGACCAGGATTGTAAGCTTTTATAAGCGGTGTTTTATAAAATGTATTGGTCAGAATTGGATGGGTTGACCAGGATTGTAAGCTTTTATAAGCGGTGTTTTATAAAATGTATTGGTCAGAATTGGATGGGTTTACCAGGATTGTAAGCTTTTATAAGCGGTGTTTTATAAAATGTATTGGTCAAAATTGGATGGGTTGACCAGGATTGTAAGCTTTTATAAGCGGTGTTTTATAAAATTTATTGGTCAGAATTGGATGGGTTGACCAGGATTGTAAGCTTTTATAAGCGGTGTAGCAGTTCCTGCTAGAATTGGATGGGTTAGCAGGAACTGCATGTCGGTGAATTTCAATCTTGCTAGAACTGGATGGGTAAGCAAGCATTGCATTTAATTTTGCGAGAATTGGATGGGTTCGCAGAATTAAATTTGTGTATGTTATCGGTGTCGTAAGAATTGGATGGGTTTGCGGCAATGATAACGTGTAACCAAGCTTGTAAGAATTGGATGGGTTTACAGGATTCTTTAATGTGATTGTAAGTGCCCCCTCTCGCCGAGTGTAAGGTTTATGTTAACACTTTGACAGCGGAGCATTTAGAGCGCCGCTTGATACGGTACGCGGGCGATTTTCTGCATAATTGTTAACATCATAGAAAAATAACGGACAGGAGTATATGGATAATTCTTTTTGTTTATATAAAATCTACTATTTTATTTTATGGATAATTAATAAAAACAAATGATATTATTTATGTTAATTTATTAAAAGTAATTAAAAAATGTCATTTTTTCAATAAAAAAAAGGTCATACAGACTCCTTAGGTCTTTTCAAATGTGATAATTTTTAGTGTGTGGTACTTTTTGAAGCACTAATTATCATAACATATACAAACAACATATTTTGTAATAAATCAACAATTTCATGCGTATAAAATTAAAATAAAAAACAGTTACACTCACTCCGAGCACTCGTCGACGGCCGACTGAACGCCGAACGGGAGCGGGCGATCGCCGACTGTAGCTCTCGCGTTCTAACTACATACAAACATTGCATATGTGTGTGTAGCATATTAACTCAGCTACAAACGCGTATAACGCGGCTCACGATAAGACGTCGTGTTTTTCTAATAAACAGTATGAAAGGCAATCACGAGTGCTACTCGTGATTCGCGAATAAGAGAAAAATATGAATGCCGAGCTGAGATCGTGATCCGCTGTGAAAGTGTTAAGTTTGCTTGATTGCGTGTATGGGGACATACACGAGGTCAGGATGGACGAGGGTAAGGTCCCCATTTTTATTAAAATTAATAATCGATTGGAATTTAAAAATTTGTAGTCGATTGACTCGTCCGAGTCACATCACTATCGAAATAATTCAAAATGGCGGTTGGCGAGAGCGGGCATTCTATTCCTGGCGACGGTACCGAACGGACGGTGGCTTTTTGGCAATATTATAATATCTGTACAGTGTTATATCGGAAATATAAATATATAAACTATATGCTAATAAGTATAACTGGAGTTTTACTACATATATTTTAAATGGGATAAACAAATTTAAATAGCAAATAACTTTTTCTTACGATCTCCGCATAAGAACAAAAGCATACCTACTGAGGAATAGCTATCAGCGGTTTGCGGATACAACTGTGCCGTAGTTTATTGTAAACCTACAAAGTAAAGTAGGGCGTAAACAATAGAGATTTCGACTTTGGCAGTTCAATCAACAAACTTTATCTCATTATTTTCGGTGATTCCTAGAATATACCAGTTTTGCTTGTTCGCAGTAAAATATGTATATAGGATGCTAATAAGTCTGATATTGTTTCCTTACGGTGCAGCGCGTAGATTGCGGTCATTTTCAATATGCGAACTATAGATAGATCTGTAAATTTTAGATTCGTGTTTGACATATTTTTTATCGAGCTTATGTCAAAAACTAATCTAAAATCTACAGATCTATCTATAGTTCGAATATTGAATTCCGTAGTAAGTTAGTTGTGCGGGTGGTCCGCAGAGGGGCGTCGTTGGGCAGAGATCACGGACGGATTACCTACTGAGGATTACACCACTGTGTACTCTCGTACGACTGGATTATTAATGCACGTTTGGACGGATTGGACCACTGAGGTAATAATACACCGATTAGGATCAAAACGGTAATAGAAACTAGCGTGTGCGACATTCAAAGTAATCTCAAAAGTATTTGCTGTACAGATGTGTTTGTTACGTGTGAAATTTAACCCTCCTTCTATTGTGATACTACGAAGTTAGTAAAAATGGATGGATGTCTGCAGTACTATTGACTCTTTCTCGCAAAATATAATTAACGCATTGTGATGAAACCTTGCAGTAGTATAGCCCATATGGGAATTTGGTGTATAATGTACATTAGGCACATAGGCTAGTATTTAGCTAGTGATTGTTACCTTTTACACGTCTACTTCAATAGAGTTAGTGATTGTAGTCTTTTACACTTCTACTTCAGACACAGCCGTCTTATATTAAATAAATTAACGCAATTGCTGCCTCGTTGGTCTCGCGGCATAAATGTGCGCGTGGGATCAGGAGGTATCAGGTTCGATTCCCGGGTCAGGCAAAGTGTTAATGGGTTTTTCCGTTAGGAAATTCTCAGTAGCAGTCTGGTAATGTGCCTGGTACGGCAATAGGCTCGCCCCCTATTACGTGGGACCTAAAAATTCGTGGCGAAATGTGGGTGTAATATTACACCTCTGCCTACCCCTTCGGAGATACAGGCGTGAGTCTATAAAAAAATATTAAAAATATTAACGCTGTACGTTATACAATACGAGAGTGCCGGAGGCCCTATCAACTATTCCTTCTCCCTCATCCCACTCCTGATCCTATCCCTTTGCCCAGCTCAAGGGGCGGAAACGCACTTGTGACTCCTGTGGTGTTGTTTGTGTCTATGGGCGGCGGTAATTGCTTACCATCAGGCAACCCGTCTGCTCGTTTGCCGCCTATTACTATAAAAAATAAAAAATACGTTGACAAAGTAACAAGGTACAATACATGTTTCGAGTCGAGAGTATTCAAAGCTTGTGACAGAATAAGGAACGTCTCAATGATGAGTCGAGTGCTCGTTAGACTTAGCTCGTTAGCTCCATTGTTAGGCAATAATGGGCAGGGCGACAGACTGGCTGGACGCTCCCTCAGAACTTATACTGGACTAAGATTACTATTTCATAAGTTACTAGACTTCACTGGCAAATCCGCCCTCGGCTACGTTCGCGTGGCGTAAAAGGTAACCCATGTGTTATCTTGATGTTCAAGCTATATTACTGCAAAGGTTCATCAAAATCTGTTCCGTTGTTTTTACGTGAAGGCGTAACAAACATATTTATATCCGTAGATTCATCCTCACAAATTTCAAAATCTATAATAATGTGTCCTCCTGACCGATTCTGGCCACGGCGGCTTGTCTATATATGAAACTTGCCATCTGCGCGGGACATATTATAGTGCACAAGTCTGTGCGCATACACAAGTGCACTCTCTATTCCCTCACTCTTATAGTCCGATGGGACGCCGCAAACGACACGACCGGAGAGAGATTGGGCGCAAGACCAACGCCTTAACGTGCTTTCCGAGGCACGGGGGTGTAACACCGCCAAGTTCCTGACTCCGAACTTGTATTGGATAATTCCTAAAAGAAAAACCCAATATAAATTTTTATTCGACCCAGGAAAGGAACTCGAGACCTCATGAACCGCAGTTGCTAACACTACCGCAGGACTACAGAGGCAGTAAAAAAAACTACAATAGCAGAAATAGAACTGGTATTACTGCTATTATAGATTTTAAAATTTGCCCACAATTTTAGTGCTAGCTTAAAAATAAATGGGTTCGAAACAAACTTACAACTTTTATTTTACCCTCACAGGGGTATAATATATAACTACTTTCTTTGTGAGTATCTACGTCATAATATGGACCTATTACCCAAACATGTTTCTAGCTTCAGTACTAGGCTTTCTGATGATATATCAGTTCATTATAGAACATGGTCAATTGTTTGAGCCAAATATTTTATTGGCTGTATTTCTATTTGGTGTTTTTGTCCGTCGTCAGCGTCTAATTTGTGTCATCTGAAAGTAGCCTAAATATCACTGTATATTTCACAAGTGTCACTGTATAGTCACAAGAATCCATACCTAAATCCTAACTAACTATTGCGTTTATAACAGTACTACTATTGATTAGCTGATTTTTGCTTTTATCATAGAGTTTGTCAATCGATTTTACACACACTTAATACCCTAGTTTTACTTCCCTAAGGGAGGAATATTAAAAAAATCTTTCATTTGTGAGTGCCCACGCCACAAAACAAATCCACAGACATTTCATGTTTGTAGCTTGAGCGGTTTTTGACTTTGCAAAGATATTTCAGCCAGCATGCCACGTCCTAGCTATATGTATCATGTCTTTGATATGGTAACATTCCATGGTCTAGAAATAGCTGGGGCTTGAACGGCCGAAGTCATATTCACCAGGATTTATACAGTATCAATTCTTTACACTTTCAAAGATGCTCTTAATAACCATTTATATATTTGATTGGCCTTAAATCTGTAATTTATAGCTAGAATAATTATGTAAGCTTTGTCTGTACTGAGTGAACATAAAGAAATGCTGAATACAAAATGATAAATTACCCTCAAGGCTTAGTTAATCTCTTAGCCTCCCCAGACATTTGTGATAAGAGAACAAGAATCATGTATCATACATTCTAATTGATGAAAGATAAAGAATATATTCTGAACTATTTTTTCTATTTACTTGTGGAAGGCTTGTTATTGCTAGTTAAGCTGGTAATAAAAGAGGCACTGATATCGAATACATTGTTTATTTATATTTATTGCAAATTCTCTACAACTTAATGTATCCCTCATAAATTAAAAGTTTATAGTTGATTGAATCAGGCGTTACTTGGCGGAACTCCATTGTTACCTAATGGAAGGAAAGAGGAACCCACCACGCACCCTCGAATTGACCACCCCAACTATTGCAATAGAAAAAGGTTGACAATATCGAACTCCTCTAAAAGGATAAGGGATAGGAATGGTATGGGTTAAAGTTTATGTATTTCTAATACATTATTGTACAAAAATTGCTCGCGGCTGCACTACTTATTCATAAAGATTTTGGGTGCTCTTAATTTAAGTCTTACAATTATCTAATTTTCACGAAAACGATTTCAACATTTTTGTACGGTGAAACCATACACTACAATATTCAAACACCTAACACAGCATTTTTACCTTAGTCTACGGTTTTGTAATAATCATTAATTAGTACTCAATTAGCATTGGACTCAATTAGCGGTCATCGCGCGTGCTCTCTCGCTCCTTTATACTATTCCATAGTTTGGTCTATATAATATATTAGTTATTTTTATCTTACTACCGAGTCTCATAAGCAAACCTACAACCCCTTACATGGTCCTTTCGAGCTATCTAGCGGGACCTCGCGAGTTTCTAATTCGTTAATCCATAAGGAGCAACGTGGTTTGTGAACTTGTGAGTGTCCTCGTTTCAATATCAGCGAACCTATAGGGTTATAGCGACACGTGTACTGTGAACATCGTTTCGTGATCGCGGTACCTTAGCAAAGCGTTTAGGAACTACATCCCTAGCAGCAAAGGGTGGCGTTTCTGGACAACTATTAGCAACTTTGTTGATCATCTCGACCTCTGGGACGTCAGCAAAGGAGTCTTAGCGCCTCAAGCACGAGGCCAACAGTATCCTGAGTAGCAGCACTCGGTATCTTCAGCAGCGAGACGTCTGTGAAAAACGCGTTGCACAGCAAATCGTCAGCGGTTGCGGCTTGTACAAGTAAGATCTTTCCTTTTTTCTTCTCAGTAATCTTACTAGCCGCGGAATGGAACATCTCTACGATCAACAACTAGAACTGAGCGAGATGATTAGGAAAATTCCTATCAATATTAAGAAAGACAGCGCTGATAGAAAATCGGCAGATTATTTTAAGCGTAAGTTAGAGTTGTTAGAGAAGTATTGGTCGGATTATCAAAATAATCATTTAGCTATCTGTCAGCATGGGGTGAAAGAGCATGTATATTTTATCAATTGTGAGCATGAGTCGGTTAGTAAAGTCTATACAGCAGCCAAATCTTTTATTCGAACAGCGTTTGCAATTGTCGAGTGAGCAATTGCCTTTAAGCACCGTTAGGAGTACTCAAGCAAAGCAAATGGAGCATCAGCAAGCAGAGTTAGAAGAAGCAGGCACTTCGGGAAGAGAGCAGCCAAGCAAATCAAGCGGTTATCGAGCAATGGAGTCGAAGGGCTCTGCCAGCAAGCTAGACGAGATGATACGTAAGCAAACAGCGAATTTCAAAGCTTTTAAAAGAACAGCTAGCTTTATCGATCTAGATTCCATGTCTGAAAAATGGGAGATGGAAGACGCTTTGAAAACGTTGCAATCCCGTTGGACTCAAATCGATTCCCTCCACTGGGAACTAGACAGCGAGATAGGTCAAGAGGACGAAGAGTACGTAGCCCTCTACACCCAACACGAGAAATCATATATGCTTCTAAAGAAAATGATTAATAAAAAGCTTTGGAGTGTTTCACATCGGGAGCACTCTACATCAAAAATGGATATCCCGGTATTTTCAGGAAGCTATCAAAATTGAAACATCGTTCAAAGACCTGTTTACCGAGAGTATTTATAATAACCCTACCTTATCTCAAGCACAAAAAATGCAGTTTTTAAAGGGAAAGGTACGTGGTGAAGCTGCACGTCTTATCCAGCATCTTTCCATAAGCTCCGAAAACTATAATACCTGCTGGGAAATATTGAACCACCGGTATAATAATAAAAAGCTAATTTTCTCATCGATTATGAATACGTTGTTAGGTTTACCTAACACGCAGCAGCAATCCTTAGGTCATATCAAGAAATTACATGACGTAACTTTAGAAAGCATACAGGCTATTCGTAATCTAGGAGTGGATATCAACACCTGGGATCCAATCCTGGTGCATCACAGAAGCTCGATAGCGAAACCTACGGGGATTACATCGATTCTCTGAAAAATTCTCGAGAGTTACCAGTGCTACAGGAATTTTTAGACTACTTGGAAAGCAAATTTACGAGCCTGGAGACATGCACCGGATCAACCATTGCAAGCTTACAAGCTCACCACCATAACTTACGAAACTAAATCAGCACCGTTTCTAGCGCTAATGACTTTGAGGCGTTTGGCCTCTGATAGCCGTGCTTTATATCCAGAGGCGTCCAAGATCTTAGAAGAGTCTTTTTACATGGATGACCTGGTCCATGGCTGCCATCTCATCGAAAAGGGGAAACTGCTCATTAACGATTTGACAGCATTATTGAAATCCGGAGGTTTTACCTTAAGGAAGTGGTCCGCAAATCATCCAGATCTCCATAAAGGTATTGAACACCAGAGCAGCAACGGTGAAATCATATTTAATTTTAAGTCTGAAAGCACCTCCAAAACGTTGGAACGCCGACAATGACAAGTTTACTTTTAACTTTTCGTTAGCAAATTCGAACGTGAAAATGACTAAACGGCTGCTTTTATCTGAAATCTCAAAGATCTTTGACCCGCTTGGGTGGTTGTCACCCCTCACAACTAAACTACATACATACATACATATACTCACGCCTTTTTCCCGTCGGGGTAGGCAGAGACAACAGAACGCCACTTGCTCCTATCCTTACAAACCTCACGCGCTTCCTCTACACTCATTACTCTTTTCATACATGCTCGCCGGTTGCGGGTACTTCAGACCTTTCCGTTTCTTAGGATGTCTCCAATTTGGTCGAAGAATGTCTGCCGAGGTCTGCCGCGATCGACTTGCCCAACAACTAAACTAAAAATCATATTTCAGCAGCTTTGGTTAAATAAAATGAACTGGGACGAAGAAGTTCCTGAAAATATTAAAAAAGCGTGGGCCGCTATAAAAGCTGATATGGATATCCCTTAAACAGTGTGAGATACCTCGCTGGATAGGATGTCAGCCGAATAACGTCATAGAGCTGCACGGTTATTGTGACGCATCAACAAAAGCTTACGCGGCGGTTATCTATGCACGAATTCGGGAAGGAAATGAACAATCCTGAAATAAAACGACGTATTCCCAGAGACGAGTGGCAAAGACTGACAATGTTTTATTTCTTACTATAGAAGTAAACACATAATTTAAAATACATGTCTAGTGACAATAAAAGACAGATGGCCAGTACGATACAGGGCCAGTGCTAATACATACTGTGTAGATATTAAACCTTCAACACCCCCACTATATCTAACAATATGTATATACACAATTACAATCTTTGAATACCTAATGTATCCAAAAACTTATTATGTTTCACAACACCTAAAGCCTTTGTGAATACATCAGCTGGCATCTCAGCTGTAGGCAACTACTATTCACATTTACAATTGTATTTACTATACATTCTATACAAAAGTAAAATATCTAGAATAGCAATTATTAAATTGACTCAAAAATCCAACTGCATAAGTAATATCAGGCCTGGTTAGAAGTGCTAAGTACATTAGACAACCAATAGCTTGATATGGGAATTTTCCAAGATGTTTTCCCCCTTACATACATGCAAGTTAATTTTTGTAACACCTGATCAATATAATCAGACTGGTTCAATGTGATAGATTTCTCAGATTTATTAACACATTGACACCATGTTTGAAATACTAACTAATACATTTTTCAAATATTCTGTTTCTTTACAACCATTTGAAAAAATAAAAATCTCTACAAAAAAATATTTCTAACTTTTGTATACATACATGGATCTATGTTAGATCTCCTGTAAACAATACATAATAGCAACCTCCTATAAACAATACATTCATAGCAACTAGATCTCCTATAAACAATACATTCATAGCAAATAGATCTCCTATGAACAATACATTCATAGCAACTAAATATGCACGGAACCGAACTTTGTTATAATATCACTGTCATATTTTACAAGGCACCCACTTACACTGCACAACCCTACCATCTTGTGAACTATCACATAATTCCCATGCATCATTTTCTTTAGTTCTTCTTGCATGGTTAACATCCACTATTTCTTCTCTGGTCCATTGCAGTGTCAAACCTGCCCCATCTTCATAGGTTTCAGCGCTTGTACTTGTACAAAGATTCAACATACCATATCTCTCTGGTGGTTTCCGTGTTTGTCTGGGTCTGTCCATGAAACCTTCATTTTCACACTGAAGTATACTCTCTGAGTCTTTATAATCATTATCACTCTTGGAGTTATCTTCAAGACTAGATATATGCAGATTCCAAACTTGTTACCTTCTGGGCTTGTTGTTTACCTTCAAGACTAGATGTTGATTCCAAAACCTGTTACCTTCTGGGATTATTCTGGTTTAACCTAATCCCCCACTGAAGCAACATTCTGGTCTTGCACTTGAATCACACATTCTGAATTGACTTCTGGCTTCAATTTCAGGTCTATAACCTGAAATAATACAACGTTTGCCCATCAACCGCGCTTGTAATTTCCTTATCTGGTTCTGCCTTTATACAATGTTTCATGCCTTCCAGAACTAACAAATTTTCTGCAGCGAAACACCACTCCGAATAATTATCGCGTCCCTTTAGTTTCGGCACATTTACTAGGTAGTTGCTAGTCATTTTGTCGAACTGATATACTGGAGCATACTGCGATAATTAAAATTACAGCTAAATCGCACTGAATACTGTCTTTTAACACTTGCTTGCAAAATGCAAAATTCTTGCTAAAACGACTCAACAGCGATTTTATGAGCTCTCTGGGCCCATAACCTGAAATAAAACGACGTATTCAAAGAGACGAGTGGCAAAGACTGACAATGTTTTATTTCTTACTATAGAAGTAAACACATAATTTAAAATACATGTCTATATGTCTAGTGACAATAAAAGACAGATGGCCAGTACGATACATGGCCAGTGCTAATACATACTGTGTAGATATTAAACCTTCAACAAATCCGTAGCACTAGTTGTTGCTAAAGCTCGACTAGTGCCGATTAATAAAAGCATATCTTTGCCGAGACTTGAGTTAAGCGGTGCCTACCTACTAGCAAAGTTAATGAATAAAGTTATTCATTGCTTAAGCGATCTGGACATTCGAATCAATGGGTGGACTGATTCAATGGTTGTCTCAGGATGGCTACAAGGCGAACATAGCCGTTGGAAGCCTTTCGTAGCAAATAGAACGAAAGCTATTAGCGACATCATGACACCAAGCTGTAAAAACCAAGCGGTAAAAATGCTGTGTTAGGTGTTTGAATATTGTAGTATATGGTTTCACCGTACAATTTTTGACTCACATTTAGATAAATATGCATAGATCTACTTATGTATTAATGATATAAAAATTCCTGAATCAGAGACATTGCGTATTGACAGCAATATAACAACCTACATATGGATTTTTTTTTTATAAATAATTCTTATGAGTAAACTCTTATATAATACTCCAAAAAACATGGTACTCTTGGCTTAATTCGTTACACGAAAAAATTGCAAAAAGTATTTTTTTCCTCAAACACGGGTCAAAGAATTTGTTATTTTCAAGTATCCTTATTTATTAACATTATTCAGATAACTTTTGTAGACGTAATGTAAATAATCTGATAAATATTTTGCCAAATTATTGAAAATATTAATGGTATATTAAATAAAACGATCATCAATAACTTTCTAAAATTACATTACGAAGTACTTTTTCAAAAGTCATTATTTTCATACATCTGTAGCTAGCTCGAAGTCTTCATAAAGTAGCTGTTTATAGGTGGGATTACATACAAATGGTTGTTAAATAGGAACATATCACTAATAAGTTGAAGCCCAGTGCTGTGTACAGGCTGTTCGACTGGCCCGCCATTGAGCTCACTAGTCCACTCTTCATGTCCAGCCCCCGTCAGCCACTTTGCGTATATCGTCATTTCACCTAATACATATAATGAATAAATCGACGTACAGAGTAGAGGCGACGCCGTGCGCCTCACTTAGCGCACAATAAATAAATCCACGTTATTTTAGGCTATTCCCCGCAGTACAGTAATTCAATACGCTGCGTTCGTGTATTAATCATGATTTCATTACATACCGAGCTTATTTAGTATCGTTAATTAAAAGGAAACAGAAATAAGCGTTCCATGCGGCTGTACGTTGTTTATCGTGTATTATGCACCACCTTTATTTAAATACTAGAGGACGCCAGCAGCTACGGCAGCAATTTTTTTTAATTTACCCGTTTTGGCCGATCCCGTGGGAATTTCGGGAAATCCCTTTTTAGCGCACCCCTACGGTCCCCAAGGAACATACATGCCAAATTTCAGCTTCCTGCGCCCAATAGTTTCGGCTGTAGCGTGTCTGTCAGTCAGTAAGTAACGCAAGGATTTTATACATTAAGATTAATTGCAAACGGAGTGATTGTATTTGTCGGCGCGCGTCGCTACATTCGCTATGTATTTAATGTTCTGTGTGTAATGCTAGTGTAGTAGTGAATATGCATCGTTACATTAACGCCATTTTTTTAGTGTTTGATGTTTGTAGCATGTTGTTAACTGGTATTTGTGTGGTTATATTGTCGCTTTATTATTGCTGCTGTGGGCTCATATCGCATGGTTAATCAATTTATTTTGAAGCTCGTTGGAGATTGCTCGTCTTTGGATCGTTTCTATTCGAATCATTGGGGTAGTGGGAAGTGCTCTACTTTATAAAGATCTACCAAAGATAACGGTTAATGCTGACGTTTTATTGCCTCTTGAATTGTCAATGCCATTGAACGCATCAATGCGGCCAGTCTTCTGGGCACACTTTCAGTTGGCAACGTTGTGGTAAGGTCGCTATTTAAATTTTTAAAAGTTTTATTAGCTCTCTATTTTGACAGATACAATATGCTACATACGTAACAAAATAACTATGGGTCAGTAACTTTTTATAATTATTACGAATATATCTATTATACAAAAAAAAATACATAGTCAATTATTTGATAATAAGATGGCTCAGTAAGTACGTGAGCTGGTACAGTATTAGTACGAGATTGGGAGCGCCATTACGCGCCACAATCAACGCTAACGTCACTTTTTGTTGCACAAATGTGTCTGCTTATCCCCCTCAATATAACTTGTACTTGTTTTGTACAACAAATTTTGACTCATGTATGAGTCATTCACTTAGAAAAATCTCGTTTCATGCTTTTATACTGTACCATTCATCGCGTTACGGTTTATGTTACAAGAGTATTCTTAAATACTCCTTTAAATTGAAGACTTGAAATATGATATTCCGGGAAAAACAGAGGGCTTAAATGCGTTACAGCTTACAATTATCGATAATGAGTTTCCAAGTCGAATCTTTGGGGTAGTCTTAAATGTTACTTATTGGATTTTCTGTAAGACAATTTCCCGTAATGAAGAATTAAATAAAGCCATAATAACTTGGTTTGGGCGTTCGGCCAAACGACCTGAAAGAATAGATAAATTAAGTGGGGCAAGGAAATTCTTTGATTAAATTTAATGTAACAGAGAGTGAATTCAAAACTGGGTTGATCACAAAGCATGTGAAGACATGTAGAATCGATGCAATCGAGAATGTTTAGTGTGCGCTCCCAGCTACACACGTCAGACTGTGCACAATGTAGTGTTTCCGAAACATTATGTAACTACGTATAATAGTTATACGTAATACAACCATAATCTGTCGTTTAATAACAAAACATCTCTTTGTTTTCTCCAGCAAAATAAACTCAGCCCACAGTAAATTTAAAACTTTTCCAGATGAAATTAACAACGCAACAATTTAAAATGTAGTTAGCAAAATACATACATACATAGTCTCACGCCTATATCCCCGAAGAGGTAGGCAGAGGTATATTGCTACACCCACTTTTCGCCAGATTTATTATAGTCCCACGTAATACGGGGCGAGCCTATTGCCGTACCGGGCACATTACCAGACTCCGTGCTGCTACTGAGAATTTCCTAATGGGAAAACCCAATAACACTTTGCCCGACCCGGGAATCGAACCCGAGACCTCCCAATCCCACGCGCACATTTATGCCGTGAGACCAACGAGGCAGTCAAATAATTTCCCTAATTACACCTTACTGAAATTCATTGCCATATTTTTGAGCTAAATTTTCAGCTTTATTGCACACACGCAAAACACAGTATACATAAGAAGGTCGTGTAGTAGTAAGCAAATTCAAAGTGTTCTGCGACTAAACTGTTTGCAAGCGACGGCATTGTGCGCTTGAATTAAACGTGGTCCGCACTTGACGCGCGGGCCCGACGCTCATCCCTCAAGGTTCCCAGCTCCGGCGCCTGGCTCCCGGGATACACTTCAAAGGAGAGTCAAGACCTTTCTTTGTGAGAGAACGTGCCGCTCGACTCAATGGAATACTAACGCAGGAAGAAGCAAAATGAATAGTTCATCTCTATGTTTTTGTATAACGACGCTCGCCGTATACTGTCTTATTTGTACAACTAATTAGAGTTTGTCTAATTACTTAACCCGTGAGAAGGCGCGCTATGAGCATCTTGCTCACACATAAATTCTTTGCTGTAAATTTCAACTTTAGCTGTACTGTGTCACTACACTTCACAGTACCTTCTTAGAATTTCACCCCCTCTCACCTGTCGCAAATCCCGTGCTCAGTGCCACCATGGCTGCGTGGTGATGGGTTTGTGTGAGGTGCATCTGATCGCGCGCCCGTTCGTGTAAGTATTTTTTCTTAATAACAAAATTGTTTTGATTGTTTTTTCGTAGTTATTGTGCACAGTTATTGATTAACTTAGTGGATATATTATTTACATGTTTTATTTGTTTCTTACAGTAAACAAGGTCTATAATGAGTGATCGGCAAGCGTCTCAAAGGAGAATGGGTGATTTCGCCCTATGTGTTGTAACATCTTGAGACCTATATCAGTCTAGAGGGTGTCCGCAGCTACGCCCGCTCAATAACTGTTTCTGCCGGATCCCGTGGGAGTTTCGGGAAATCCCTTCTTAGGACACCCCTATAGCTACCAAGGAACATACATGCTAAATTTCAGCTTCTTGCGTCCCGTATTTTTGGCTGTGGCTTGTCTGTCAGTCAGTCAGTAACGCAAGAATTTTATATATTCATGAAAGATCTCAATAAGAGTATTTTCTTTTTGTATGGGCTTAACTCTGTAACATGTGCAGGGAAAAAGATATAGTGGCTTAAAATATAAAACTTGCACGGTGTTATCAGAGCGAACACCTAAGAAAGAGCATAGAAAATCAAAATATGCATGGGAATATGCTAGGCAAACCAATTGTTGTATCACTAGTAGATTCCAGTAGGATTACGCATACAATGCTACATTCGCAAAATGCCACGTTCGCAAAATCCCACATTTCCTATATGCTACATTAGCAAAATGCGTTCAAAAAAGCATGTATTTTGTGTAGTATATCAGTGTGCCCTAAGCATGTTACTTTTATGTGCCATATGTATTATGAAAGACTCATAACTCAAGATATCTTGTAAGATAAAATCATTCCATTTCTATTGGTATTTTGTTTTTTATATATTTTTTATGTAATGTTAGCCTAATATTAAGGCAAAAGTGCAATATTTATTTAGTTTGCACATAGAACTGCCTTTTTTGTTATTAACTGTTAATAAAACACTTTATATAAATAAATTAAGACTTTTAATTTATTAAAACATGCAAATTTATATTAAAAATATAATTGATCTCAAAGAAAGCGTCATTTGGAGTAGCGTGAGAGTTTTGCTTACGCGCGCCTGCTCGTATAACTTTTTAGGGCGTGCCTTCTCAGGGGTAAGCGTTCAAAACCGTCACAAGCTCGACCTTGTTATCTCTAAAGAGGTCCGTCGTATTTATCAATTAAGTATTAAGATACTGATTTGATAAGCAGGTTAAGTTTTGCGGTGCAGTCGGCTATACGAATATACGGAGACAAAACCTTGACTGCAGTCAGATAACCGCATATTAAATTAATAGTCGACGGCTTTTCATTCGTTAGGTGCGATTAATTTTAGTTAATGCTCTTTATTTTTAAACCCGTAAGCCGATATCATTGTGGGAGTTGATAAAATATAATAAATCTATTTACATGCTTCACGTAATATTGGTAATAAATTAATGCCAGTCTATGTGATTATAGACACATAATTATGTAGATATGGATGTAGTCTGTCAGGTGTCGTTTAGATGCGTGGTATCGCATCGCATCGCGCCGGTCGCGCGGCCTACTCCGCACTCGCTTAATTAAAAAGAAACAAACGTAGCGTTGGCCGGGGCTCTCTTGTAACTTTTAGCTCCTCGTTGACGTCGCACTTCCCGCCGACCGCACCCTCCACCCCGCAGACTACACCCATTTTCAATCTTGTGAAAATGGCTATGTTCTGAATCTGCTAAGCGTTGACGGAGTCGTCTCACAAGTAATAACATTTTTACAAAATATATTAAGAGCCGGGTGCTCCAGACACATTTATAACTCTCGTCTCGTTTCATCGATCAAAGCAGCTAAAACAAGGTCTTGAATTTCACTCAGGAGGAGTATAGAGCATAACATGAGCTAAGTATGACCGTGACCAACTCACGTTTTACTTTGATTCGACCGGCGTTCGGTACACTGATTCCCCAATTTTAAGGTTAAATCGTTGTAGACCAGACTGTTTGAATGTAACATCTTGAACGTTGGTTATGAGGCGACTCGAATACTATGTTAATTAAAGTAATATTACAATTTCTTATAGGAAGTACTCACATGCCCGGTTAACGGCAGTAATATAATAACAACCATATCAACCCCTTTTAATAACATAAATATAACTGCTTCGTATTTATATAATAGTGAAACTTTTGATCCTTTTCCGCTTGGGCGCATTATATCGATTACATTTTGTGGAAGTTTGTCGAGATATGAAAGGTAATTAATAATTCTGTTTGTGAAGTATCGCCGCGGGTGGCGCTGCGTACCGCCAATCTTCTGTTTAGTTATAATGCGACGTAATTGTCTCTTGTTATTGTTTATATAATACTGCTCCCCGCGAGCGGGCGAGGTATTGTTTTTAAGAGGGTTTGGGGCCTGAGGGTGTCCTTTGCTCAAAATTATCGCATGTCAGTACACGCGGGACTCAGTAGTCCCGCGTCGTGGAATTAGTTATCAGTTTGGCAACATGTACTAGGCAGATTGTGCGCACTCGGAGCATTTTAGGATCGAACGTAAAGTCTGACTCGACTTGCGTATATTCAGTAGGTATCCGAAAACTTCAAAATATCTGTGAACATCACAGGTATTGTGATGTTAGAAACAGCGAAGCGTAAATATAGGTACACTAGCTTTTGCCCGCTGCTTCGCACGCATAAAGGAGATGTACCATTTGGCCATACATTATGGGCCTGGCACTGCCAAACACAACACCATGTGTGTTTTGAAGATAAATGACTACTCTATTAACCTGTATAATTTCTTTTTAAATAACTTTTGGTGGAAATAAGATACGAGATATTTGAAATGGAAATTATTCCGCAACTAAATATACTTCAAAATTGAATTTTAACATAAATATAATACCTAGATGTAAATAAAAGTATGTCTTTGCGTCTTAAAGAACAAAAACTACATAAAGAGTGGCCAATAATAATGAATAATCACCTGTGTACTAGGGAACCTCGTACTATGTATAGTATGTATACTCGTCCAAAAAAGCTAACCACAATCACAAACACCGCTGCATATTCTTAGCATGGGTAGAAGGTACTGATCATTATTATTGAATTTATGTTCAATTACATTACATTAAAACCGTACGAAAACACCAATAAATCAGAACAAAATATTTACGATACACAGTAGCAACACGAATGACACAACAGATAAAAAAAGTGTTGCAAATGGTTTGAAAAAATATTTCTACTATCGATTAAAAAACAAAACGATTTTTACCGATTAATAATTATGGAATGTATAATAAATTATATATTTCTTGATTCTTTTTACAAATATACTTATAAAGTAAATAAAATATATAGTTTTCTAATATAGTAATAAAAATATTATTTCCTTAAAACAATTTCTGCCTACCATACTTCATTTTATTTTTAATGCTGGCAACATAAGACATTCATCCGCTATTACCATAGCTTATTCAAAATAATTAATCTTTAAAAACTAAATTCTTTCACCGATACTCTATCAAGAAACGAAAACGATGTAAAATTTTTAAAAATTATATGTTTAATTTCAACGATTCACAACTTTCTGGCCGCTACAGGCCGTATTTGGTCTTTCTCCTTTCACTTTGATAAAATGATTTGAAACAATCTCCCCTACATTCTTCAAGGAACATACATGTCAAATTTCACCTAGGTACTTGCGCTCAGTAGTTTCGGCTGTAGCGTGTTTGTCAGTCAGTCAGTAACGCAAGGATTTTATATATACAGATGAGAGTGATTCGATTGAAAAATAAAAGGTTTATTACAAAGTCTGACTCACTTTTATATTCTCTTAAGGGAAGAATTTCCAAAATAAATGTCTTCGTGTTCGCTAATGGCATTTGCGTAAGTAGTAAAGTAGAGATAAAGTAAAGATTTAGTAAAGATTTTTCAAGTAAAGATTTTATACATACAGATGAGAGTGACTCGATTGAAAAATAAAAGGTTTAACACAAAGTCTGACTCACTTTTCTATCCTCTTAAGGGAAGAATTAAAAAAAAAATGTCCTTGTGTTCGCTAATGGCATTTGCGTATCCAATAAACAAAGAATGAAGTTAATCCCTTGAAGTATTAAAAGGGTTTCATAAAAATTCTGACTCCCCTTTTAACTCACTTAGGATAAGAATTTTCAAAAAGACTTTCTTAGTGTTCAGTAACTCCATTTGAGCAACCAATATACTAAGTTTGAAGTTAATCCATTGAAGGAACCAAAAGTTTCATACAGACTCTTACAACCTGTTTTACCCCATTAGGGGAAGAATTTCCAAAAATCCTCTCTTATTGCGCCTCTACACACCTCAAGGAACATACATGCCAAATTTTACCTTCTTGCGCCTGTAGTTTCGGCTGTAGCGTGTCTGTCAGTCAGTCAGTAACGCAAGGATTTTATATGTACAGAAGATGAGAGTGATTCGATTGAAAAACAAAAGGCTTAACACAAAGTCTGACACTTTCTTAGTGTTTACTTACTTCATTTGAGGAACCAATATACAAAGTTTGAAGTTAATCCATTGAAGGAATCAAAAGTTTCATACAAACTCTGACAACCTGTTTTACCCCCTTAGGGGAAGAATTTCCAAGAATCCTATATTAGTGCGCCCCTACACACCTCAAGGAACATACATGCCAAATTTCACCAACTTGCGCTCAGTAGTTCCGGCTGTAGCGTGTCTGTCAGTCAGTCAGTAACGCAAGGATTTTATATATACAGATTATAACGCTGTTTGGCTATATTCAATAAATTTCAAAGGAATGTCGTATAAAACCCACATAACTACTAGATTCTCGGTAAGCGACCCAATTTTAATCCGATTCCTGTGTATAATTTTACGAGCCAATATTCAAAATATCACGTTCTCACAAAACGTATTGCTACCCAGAATGTCCCAAAATGTAGATAGACGAGAACATACGAGGCTCTCATCAATGTGTAAGATTAAAATCTGTTGAAGCGTGTTCCGTACTGTTATTACTTGGTTACGAAGAACAATAATATGTGGTACAAAATAAAAGTATCGGCAGTATTGGTTGTAC
The DNA here is from genome assembly GCA_944739405.2 of Euclidia mi. Lineage (NCBI taxonomy): Eukaryota > Metazoa > Arthropoda > Insecta > Lepidoptera > Erebidae > Euclidia > Euclidia mi. The sequence continues at coordinate 17,889,107 of OX123197.2, forward strand.
GTTTATATATGAAGGTTGTCGCTAGAGTCGTGCAAGTAAATGTATTGTAATGTATTCCGCGTGGAAAGCTCGCAGCGAGAGGCTCGGGGCGGTGCGCGCGACGGATCCGGCAAATATGACGACAAAATGTTAAGGCTGTGATAACTGCTGAACTTTTCCAAACGATCACTAAAAATGTGAATATTTGAGCAATCACGTTAACAATTTATGAGGACCTTTATAAACATAAACAGAAGAGCATGCATGAGAAACTTGATGGGAGTGAATGAAGCGAGAGAGGTATGTAAGGATCGTTGCAAATGGCGTTCCGTAATCTCTGCCTGCCCCTCCGGGAAACAGGCGTGAGTCTATGTATGTATGTATGTATAAACATAAAGATGGTACGTCTACTTAAATAAGGTTTTTTTAAGGCAGCGAGTGGATATACTAACAGCTAACTACGCAGAGGTTTTCAAGCTCAAAGTCATGGCGAACTCCGCTGACTTTTCGAAGTTAAATGCATATTTACTTATTTATTAGCGCTTGGTCTGCGTTGAAGGCAAACATCGTGAGGAAACCAACATGGCTCAGAGTTCTTCGTAATGTTCTCGAAATACATGTCTGTAAGTCTGCCAACCAGCACTGTGGCATTAACCTTCGCATAATGAGAAGAGGCCTGTGCCTAGCAGTGGGACTGACAGGTATAAACAAGGCTGTTGATGAAAACGTGTATAATCTGTCAAAAATATTACATAAAAAATCTTCGCTGCAGCTCAGTGTTGGGCATTAATCAATTACATACATACATACATAGACTCACGCAATTAATCAATTAATTTGTCAATTATCTTGTTAATTGACTAAAAAATGTATTGCAATTAAATTAATTACCATTAAATTAATCGCAATTAAACTTTTAATTGCACCTTGCAATTAAAATGCAGTTAACTTTTTTAGTTGTTTTATAAAACAATTAAAACTAACAATTAACTTTATGTATCAAAACGAAATTAGTAAAAAATTTTGGAAAAATAAGCTGTAAGTCTCAGACGAATAAAAAAGTGGTCAAAGGCTGTAAGTATAGCTTAATTTTTCTAAATATTTCTTTCTACATAAAAAACTGCTTGTTGATAAAGAAATTAATATTTATTAATTATATTATTTGAATCGGTCTTTTATTTGTTGCCAACATGTGTATTTAACCACAGGAATAGATGGGGGGCACTATTTTACTACCCGGAGCCAGACGGGTATATTATATATTTAAATATACGGGCTTTATATTATACAGCAGTATATTTTTAATTGTTAGTTTTAATTAAAATTCACAAAGCAATTGAAAATTAATTAATTGTTTATTGTAGTAAATCACAATTAACAATTAATTAATTGCTAATTGTTACTACTACAGTTAACAATTAAATAATTGTTAATTGTAATTTTCCACAATTACAATTGATTAATTGTTAGCGGTAGTAGTAACAATTATCAATTAATTAATTGTTAATTTTTAATTGTTCTTGCAATTAAAATTTGCCCAACATTGCTGCAGCTATGACGAGACGAGTGATAAATCGAATGGAATTGAACGTAAAAGGGTTTATATTTAGATTATGTCTCTATCTATTTACATATTTCCATTTGTTAGTACCAGGTTAACCATTGTAACCTTTCGAAATTTGAATATACCATACGAGATTATTTTTACCTAAGTAAATCCGCGACCGCGACTGATGGAATACAGAGGTATTTATGCCTTACGTATATAAATTTTAAAAGTTGAAAGGTTTATTAAAGCGATTTAGATCCATTAAATAAACGTGTATGATTGTTACATGTAATTCATACACATATATATATATTTAAAAGGTGGGTGCTGCTCCAGCTAGGCAAAGGTCGGGGCAAAATATGATAACCACGATTCACGAGGTCCCGCTGTAACGGCACATCGATGGACACCGGGATGGTTTAAGTGGGTAGGCTACCAACGCTGTTTGGGAAGACTGCCCACTGTCCGTGGGCGGAGGATGAGCAATTGACCGAACGTGGGAAAAACTGCTTGGAATTTGTATTTTTAAATATTGACCCAAAATTATATTTTACAACGCCATATGTAACTATGAAATTAGTTATAACTAGCCCTTTACAGCAAGCGACATCGTGGCAGGCCTAGACGGAGATGGCGGGACGAGCTAGACTCTTTCAAAAAGGATTGGTTCCTGGAGGGAAGAGACCGTGACTTATGGAAGAAGAATGGGGAGGCCATTGCCCTGCAGTGGGACGTAACAGGCTCCTAAAAAAAGGCCGTTTATGGATTCAGTAATATTAAGCAATTTATTACACACCATAAGTTATTAAACGATTTTCAAATCTCGCTCCTACCAATGCCGGCCTACAGTGAACGCTTCCAAAGAATATTCGCGGTATTCAGCCCGTTAAACCAGCGGCGTATCGACACGATGGAGAATGTCGGACTAGATGCTGATCGCATTGGTTTGTCTAATAAAATATGGATTTTCTATTCTCGCAGCGTTCACAACAATGTTCGGAACAAGCAATGGGTGAAGCCAGAAATACTTACCTAGTAATCAATTATTAGTACATACATGCGATGTTTCCCCCGGATTATAGTAATAAATTGCTATATTGTAATGAAAAGTGATATTTAAGTTATATAATAATTTTCCGTACAATAATTTATTATAGCAAAACAGAAATTGGTTTAATCGTCCCGGTTTCTATTTAATGGGATATACAATTGATACGGGTTCTGTCATCGCATATCTTATTAGCTTATTAAAACTGACATGAATAATTTTGTATCTAAAAGTAATAAAACGGGGATTCAATCACATTGTAGGGTAATTCACATTTAGAGCAAAACATGAAAATTCTGAATTACAAATTGTGATGTAGCTCTGGTTTTTCTTCTAATACGATTAATAATCAAATAATGGATAAATCTGCTATACTTAACTAGATCATAGTAATCGATTTTAATCTAAAACAAATCGAAATCATATCGAAACCTAGATCGAACATAATAGTAGTTTAAACATCTACACAAATTCAAAATCAGTGTACCCAATACAGGGCACATAATTAACACTAAGTAATAGGCAGAGAAATTACTCGCAGATAATAAAAGCGCAGTCTCAATAATGCTTACCCATTAAGTCTGCGAACGACCGTCAATAATTATAAAGTGAAGTAGTACCGGCTAATTAAGTGGTTAGGCGGCACTTTCCGCGCCCGACTAACCACGGTACTTGCGCCGCAGATAGTTTCGGTTGTGCAATTTGTTCGAAGATTATATTATTATGGCTTTGCTTTAGTTGTGCTGAGCTGTTAACGTCAATCAAATATGAAGTACCTACCTAACTAACAGATGAAATCAGCAGTATCTCAGTGCTTAGGATGAGTAGGTGTAGATTGAGGGCGAGGTTGCATAAGTCATGAAATTCACTTTCCATAGATATAATTTTATAACACTTTCCTTTCCTTTCTTTTAGAAATTGCAAATACTTTGGGTGTCGGAGATGTTGTTATGTTTGCTCTTTTATAATCGTAAAAACCGTGTTCGTAAAGTAAAAATTGTTTGTGAATACAAAGGTATTGTAGACTTAATATGACAATTATTGACTAACCAGGTGCGCGTGGCACGTTGCGACGAGTGCTTGGAGGTAATGAAGCACGCAAATTTTGGCTGGTGTTGCCTTCCGCAGCCGCATGACTTTGAATTGAGAGTAATTATGTAATTTAGTACAAAATCGTGCTGGCGGCCACAACGACAGGCCGTAGCCTGCAAAGCTTATCATCATCATCACCAGTCCTGTATCTATCCCACTGCTGGCACGCCTCTTCTCACTATGAGAAGGTAAGGCCACCACGCTGGCCAAGTGCGGGTTGGCAGACTTCACATGTCATTGAACATTATGAAGACATGCAGGTTCCCTAACGATGTTTTCTTTCACCGTTTAGCAAGCGATAATTAACAATTTAATACGCACTTAACTTCGAAAAGTCATCGGTGCGTGCTGTGGATTCAGACTCGAGAGCATGGCAGTCTGTCGGTCTCGCTATCGCTGCTTAACTACAACATTAATATTTAGTGAAAAATTGTAATTGCCATACGGATTTCACAGTGTCGAAGCAAAATCATTTGAAAACTGAATTCCTTCAGTTGTTGTGTCGATTAGTAAAGCAGATAAGCGAATAACTAATCTGCTTGCAAGATTAAACATCAAGTAGAGCAAGGAAGTTGGAATTATGTTTCATCTCAAAAGGCACGTAGGTATTAATAGCAAACAGGTATGACGTGTTTCGGTATTAGCTAGTTATTATCGGCTGATTGAATAGTGATACCGGGTTTGGTATAGTTGATTTCGTGTAATGAGCTTTCACTGACATATCATGTGTAAGTGGATCATATTCGTCTGTAACATGCATTTGATCTAATCAATGCCTTGTATTTTGATCGGATACATTGATCTAATCAATGTACCGGTGTAATTTCATACATTGTACCGGTAATGGTAATGGTTTAATTTATTAGTTGCTGATCTTCATATTGATATGAACACTGCTAACTATTTACAACTGAGTACACTTATGTTTTAAACAACAACAAACGTAAATGTCTACGATGATACATTTGCATAATACATATTATTTTTAAAACAGCTTTTATGGAGAACTTTGTTTGTAACGACGTAGCGATCTATTTCTGTGTAAAGCATTTTAAAATTGCTTTTTCCCAAAGTTTCACAACGGGAAAACTCATATTATTTTATCCGTATCGGGAACAAAATCTAGTACCAACCTCCAGGGGCAATCAAAGTGTTAAAACGATTTTAAAAATAAAGGCGTTTTTATTTTCTTAAACTTATTTCTTTACTCGTATATATTCAGTAGAAACAATGGAAGATTTTATTCCTGGGTTACCTCGCAGCGTTTAAGGATTCAGTAAGTAAAAGTCTCTTTGAACCTTTGTGTCTTAGATACTTATTTCATTAGAATGAGAGGCAAACGCAACACGGAATTAAATGTATTGTGGTGTAAGGAAAACACTACCTTTTAAGTTAAATTAAAGTATATGTTGCGTAAAATTTGTAGCCAAGTTGAAAAAGGTTAGAGTCCGATCTTGCGCATTTGTGTAATCAAAATAATTGAACGTAATAATCAAACTACGGTTTACGGATTCTATCGCGATATATTGGTTTTAGTTAATTTACTTTTAAATTTACGGGCTTAGGCAACAACTAACAATTCTCCGAGCAGATAAGGGAAATGCAACGGTTGTGATGGACACGTCAGAGGCCCAATTATTCTTCTAAATAAATTTAGTCCAGTCATTTTGGGCCAAATTGGGTGCAAATCTCGGCAAATTGACTTACCCTTATTTTACCCGTATATTACCACGTAAAAAATTGTATTTGGCATCCTAATAGTATAAGAACTAGCAACGTTTTCGAGAGAGAATTTCAGGTAGGCCAGTTTTTAGATATACTATTTCTCTCACTATCCCGGACGTCATACGGGCTATCTGGCTAGCGGAGGTGGGTGTGTTCATCCGTGCGCATCGTAATTGTACAGGTAAAAATATTTCTTCTGATTTTTTTTATTGACCTTTTTGCAACATAAATTTATTGTTGCCAGACATTTTCATTGTTGTTTTAACTGTGCCAGACACAAATATTAAATTGAAATTCTTTTTTCAAAATTATTTTAGTATGGCTGAAAGAACAATGGCAAACCACCGTACATTATCAGTGTCGCATTAAGACCTCGCGAGCATTAGTACAAATACTTTAAAAAGATAGATCTAAGGCCTATTAAGTAAAATGTAATTACAGAATATTAAAGAAGTAAAGAGTTGTAAGTTACACCTCGCGCATTTAGTGTGGGCAAGTCTGAAGTTAGTCACTAATATGGTTATAGTATATCATCTGTGGTCACTAATGTCCAAAGAGATTGGATAATATACACTAATGTCCCAGCTGTCACAGTGATAAGTTCACGTATGTGCAGTACAATGAATAAACGTAGGTACATTGCGCAGAACGCTAATGACTAACGTCAGGTGACGTTTCAAGGAGCTACCTACTATGTAAATATTTGAGCTCTTTGCTAATACGCAGGTATCATGAGCATAACAGAACTGTGATTGGAATGTTAAATCATCTGAGTGTACCTTTTCCAACACTTACTTCTACGATTTTTTTTATAATTATATAGGTATATCACTTCGCTGTAATTATGTTGCTCTATACTCTATCCAGCAAACTTACACTAATTATACTTTGCAAACTCTCGCGCTATTTAGCATTTAGGGGTAGTTTACTGATTTGGCGTTTCATCAGCCCTATGTATGTATCATAAAATAGTAATTAAGTGAAAATAAAATATGTTTGGTAACAAAGCATTAATTTACATTTGAACCATTATAATATAATGCCTCCGCTTTCTTCGAAAAACTGAACTGCTGACGGAATAATAGCTTGACGACGAATATATCCCAGATATCATACAATGCACATAATGTATAATCATCAAATCCCATACTACACAAATAAAAAATCTGTTCAAAATAACAATACGTATTAGATTTTTGTCTCAAACGTATGTCCAGTATCACAACAACATAATTGTATAACACCATAAGTAGGTATTCAAGACTCAGGATGCAAAAGCGTACCTAACTGAAAGCAGAAACGAAAGCTAAGCTAAGAAAAGTTAACAAAACAACGAGAAAATGCGTAAAATAAATATAATACAGACATTCATTCATAAGATCTGTGACAACTGTATCAATAACAGATGACAAGAAATTCACGCGATTCGTCGTTTTTTGTAAGGTTTCTAACGATTTCATAATAGAGGATTTAATGATTCTTATAAAATCTCGCTTTTGACGTTTAGTTATTGCTATGTGCATTTCAGATGTAACAAAATATTTCTTTATTAGATATTTGTTTTATCCCATTGAATAAAAAAAAATAATAACTAATAAAATAAACTACAGCTATCATTCTATAAAATGTATATAAATTCATTCATGCTCGCTTTCATAAATAAGCGACACTGATTTTGCCATTCTTCTTTATATTAGATGTTATTTAAGTAACTAAAAACCCAGAATTAATTTGCCAAGCAATCATTCGCTTGTTAAACCTTCAGCCAGACCGATCTAAAATTGAAAAGTGATGTGGTACCATTAGGGAATGCAATACCGGGATACCAGGATCTCGAAATACCGGGATCCCGCATGCCATGAGCAGGATTAATCCCGTTTGTAAGACGAACGGGCTCCCGCGCGGGATAAACAGCAGCGAAATCCATGTATTAGCATAGCGCTTTCGAAAGGCGCTGGAGGGGAACACCCAGTCGTAGTGTTTTTGTTCACATACATTTAGTTTTTTGTTCTATTGTGATGAAGTAAACGCATCGCAACAATTTATTTGACTAGTTTTAAATAGATAAATACCTTCAGTGAACTTAAATCTTCTGTTATTCCTGCTTATTATGTTTAAATAAATGGTGATAAATATATATGATGGCAACTGTATACCATGTTTTTCTACTTCTTTCTATTTAATTTAATCAGTAAATAAATTAGAAAAAATATTGACTATGAAACTTAGATTTGCTTCATTTAAGTAAGTAGATAAATAGCGAAAAGAGTTAAAAGTTCAAAGTTATAGATTATTTGCAAAGTTTTATTAATCAAGAAAACAAGAATTTTCATTTAGGGATCCAGCACATACCGGGATCCCGCGCGATCGAAAATGTCCAGTCCCGCAAATACCGGGATTGAGAATTTGCTGCAGGATTGCGTTCCTGAGGTAGGTGTCATTTTGCTTGGTCTAGAAATAGTAAATAGTTGCTGTATAAATTACGGAGAAAGGATTAAAAATGATTGAATTAATTTGTGGATTAATACGCTACTAAAATAATTATTTATTGTAGTAATGATCAATCTCAAGAATAAAAATAAACAAAAATTTGGGTGGTTATGTGAAAACTAAGGTAACATTTTTAATTCATAGGTAATTGTATCACAAAAAACGGAGTCAACTTGATAATCATATTTCAAATTTACTTCTTGGTAACATGGGTCATTTGAATGCATCACTAAAACTCTGGATAAATTTGGGGTGGAGAATCATGAGCAATTTATAAGCGTCAATCAAGTATACGAAATTCTAGGGAGTTCTTTTTGAAAGCTCTACCATGCTTTCATGCACTCACCGGATGCGACTACACACGGCCTTTTTCCGGAAAAGTAAACTTCGACCTTTTAAACTGTTAGAGCAATCAGAACAGTATCAGTTAGCCTGTCAAAATATTATAACAGATGATAAAGAATTGCTGGATGAGACATTTAAGATCTTAGAAAAGTTAATTTGTCATATTTACGAAGCTCATGATTCTTGGAACGTAAATGAAGTTCGGTTTCATCTATTTTCAAACACTTACCTGTCTAAAAATCAGATGATAATTTTGAAAAAAAGTAACGTAATTTTGACCCATCAAGCCTACCACCAGGCAAAGCTGAAGTGTATCAACATTTTCTACGAGTTCGTTTCGTCACAAAATTGCTGGAGAGCAATTACCATAATTAGTTGCCGACATTATTATTAAAGGTAAGAATTAAAAATAAAATAATAATAAATTACAGTGTTTGACAGTTATCTCACGAATATACTACAAACGGTAAAGATACGAAAGAAAGATGGTTCGACCATATCATCGTCACCCCAAAAGGTACCTAGGGGCATTCCTCAGGGATCCCTGTTAGGACCACTTCTTTATATCCTGTACAGTGCAGACGTAACCACTTGTATCCGACTCTGTAAATTCCATATGTACGCAGATGACACCCAGCTGTACCATTCGTTTAAGCCACACGACACAATAGCGGCCGTACAAATATTTAATGAGAATCTCGATATCGGCTACATGGTCCTTGGAGAACTCACTTATTCTGAACCCCTTAAAAACCAAATTTTTAATTATGGGGAGTAAAAATCAAATCCGGACAATTATGTCAGCACATCCTTTGATTCAGATAATGGGTGTGAATGTTGAAAGGGTGGAAGTAGCAAATAATCTCGGTTTACTCATGGACCCGGAATTGAGGTTCGAAAACCACATAAACAATCTGATCAAAAATTGTTTTTATAGGCTAAAAGTTATTTATCGCATTAGAAATTTTCTCAACGTAGAAATAAGAAAAAGGTTAGTGGAAAGCCTAGTTCAATCCAAGTTAAATTATTGTGAAGCGGTATATGGTCCATGCCTATTGTCTCGCACGGCTCGCTTAGTGCAACGTGTCCAAAATGCATGCGCTCAATACTGCTTCAACATAGCTCGCAGCAGTCGCATAACACCATGTTTAAATAAAAACAATATACTGAAAATGGCAGCAAGGAGAAAACTCCACTTGGGTTTGTTGTTTGTTGTTATAAATACCGAAAAGCCAGATTACTTATTTCATAAACTGAGCTGGAGGCAGGATCATTACCGGTACCCCGCTCGCTCGTCGTCAAAGCCTCTCTCGATACCCAAATATAGAACGACAGCCTTCCGAGGGTGTTTCAGGTATGCTGCCACTCATTGCTGGAACGATAAACCGCCTCCCATAAGATATAATATATAAAACAAAAACATCTTTTAAATTCGCCTTCAAAAGATATCTTCTGGAGGAACAAAAAAATAATATAACCTAATATTCAAGAACTTTACTTACGCAATGGCCATGACCTTTAGGCAAAATAGGTATACCGAATCCTCAGTTGGTTGGTTCTGGGTGTCGTTCAGAATATGCCTTTTATTCACAATCCACAATGACTCAATGGAAGGCACACGAACAGTGGGTATAGAAAAAAAGGAACTAACTAAATTGTGATATTTGCGATGTTTCGGTTTTATAATATAGTTATAACATTAACCTATTTATGCAGAGTTCTGATTTAAGCAGAGTTTATAGTTTCATTGATGATTTGTATACAATTGCACCTAATAATATTCTACAAGGAATAAAGTATTATGTTATGATAATAATTATAATTACCTGTAATGATGCTACGTTGTTTTTCGATAACCACATATTATTATAACACTTGTATTAACCAATGCTATCTGGTGAACTATGGGAGTATGTTTGTTATAAATCATGTTATGTTTACATCACGTGACCACGCTGAGCTAAATACTTGTTTATGTGACGCTCGCCGCTATCGCAGCGCCACCACCGGACAACACGAGTAACCAAGTGGTCGGTTACGTAGATTTGTAAACAAATCACTAGCACTTTATTTATCACCTCGTTCCTACTAATTATTTGTATTTCTTGTTGTGTACGCATATAGGCTATTTTTATTTTTTTATTTGTTAAGCTAGTAGTGAGTATAAATTAAGTTTTAATTAAGTAACTTTACGTTTATTTTATTGCGTCACTGACGTCGCTTGGGGCAGGCATTGAAAACCAGCAAGTCGTTAACGTCACGAACGACGCAACGCACTCCTCCAGCTTGCTCTGCACCTCCTGTCCACTTTCTGCTACCAGGACGATGTCGTCGGCAAACAGCATGCACCAGGGTGCCTCTTCCTGTATGTCCGATGATATGGCATCCATAATCAACAAGAAGAGGTAAGGACTAAGAGCCGACCCTTGGTGCAAGCCTACAGCCACATCGAATCTGGCTGTGATTCCAGCTGCGGACCGGACTTGCGTGTGGCATTCAGCATACATAGCTTGGATCAACTTCAGGTACTTTTCAGGCACTCCTTTCTTCTTGAGGGCCTACCACAAGACTTCACGCGGTACCCGGTCATATGCCTTTTCGAGGTCAACGAATACCATATGCAGATTTTTATGCGCCTCCCTGTATTTTTCACAAATTTGGCGAAGTGCAAAAATGGCATCTACCGTACCTCGACCAGGCATAAAACCGAATTGGTTACGTGAAATCTCACTTTCTGCTCGCAAACGTCGCTCAATTACTCTCTCCCATACTTTCATACTATGAGGCATTAACTTTATTCCCCGATAATTGTTGCATTCTTAGACATCTCTCTTATTTTTAAAAATGGGCACTAGGTAACTCCTGCACCATTCCTTGGGTACTGTCTCCTCATGCAACATCTTATTGAAGAATAAAGTCAGCCACGCCCATCCATCCTCCTCTAACACCTTCCATGCTTCTACTGGTATTCCATCTGGTCCTAATGCTTTCCCATTCTTCATTCCACTCACAGCCCGTCTTACCTCATCCTTACTTATTACATTCACTAGTCCAATATTCTTCGCCTTGTTCTCAAGCATTTTGCACCAATAATTCTCTTAATTCATTAATTTTTAATATGTTCTCCATCTTTCTTTAATCCTATCATCATCCGTAAGAACCACTCCTGTTTCATCTTTCATACACTTGATATGGGATACATCCCTCGCCTTTCTCTCTCTAGCCTTAGCCAGTCGGTATAAATACTTTTGGCCCTCCGGCTTCTCAATTAATCCATATATATTGTCAAGGGCTTTTGCTCTAGCTAAGGCAACGGCTTTTTTGGCTCTTTTCTTACATTCATCATACTTCTTTTTCTTACTCTCTTTCAACGAGTCATTACCTTCTTTCATCAGCTGCCATTCCTTAAACCTTGCTTTCTTTTCCTTGAGCACACTCTGTACTTCCTCTGTCCACCACCAGGTATCCTTATCTTTCATACGTTTTCCTTTCGATTCTCCTAAAACATCTTTTGCCACGCACTTCATACATTTACTCATCTCCTCCCAACTCTCATTCACGCTGCAATCCTTCATATCGCCCATCTCAATCATTTTATCTACCACTCTATTTCTGAATTCTACTGCACATTCTTTCTTCTCTAACATATGCCATTTTACTTTTGGGGGTAGCTGCTCCTTGGTTCTTTTCCAGCTCAGCCGAATTTTTAATTCGACCACCAGGAGTCTGTGCTGTGAGACTAAGTCTTCTCCCGGTACCACCTTACAGTCTTTGACCCAGTTGATACGTTTACGCCTTAGCAGAAAATAATCAATCTGGGTCATATGGTGGCCACTGTTGTAGGTTACCAGGTGTTGCTCTTTTTTTTGGAACCAAGTGTTAGCCACTATAAGATCAAAAGCGGCAGCAGCTTGGACAATTGCTTCTCCCTCGCTATTTCGGCTGCCGAAACCCCAGCCTCCATGTACTCTTCCATACTCTCCACTTGTTCGTCCCACATGACCGTTAAAATCTCCTCCCACAATTATCTCTTCATTATCCGGAATATCCGTCATCATGCTATCGAAATCCATCCAAAACTTCTCTTTCTCACAATCATCACATCCTACCTGAGGGGCATACACACTTATCACATTCAGAATAATATCTTGCAATATCACTTTCACAGCAATCAATCTGTCATCAATTCTATTTACACATGTCACACCATCTTTCAGATTTTAGTCTAACACAATTCCCACACCATTTCTTTTCCCATCACCTCCACAATAATAAAACTTGTATCCTTCTCCGATCTCCCTAGCTTTCGTACCTTTCCATCTTGTTTCCTGCAGACATGCCACATTTATTCTTCTTCTTTTCAAAACATCAGCTAACTCTCTAGCCCTTCCAGTCATCGTACCTACATTCAAACTTGCATACCTCACCCTTACGTCACAGGCTCGCTTCTTACGTTGCACTCGCCCGGAGTAGTGCAACAACCCTTGCATACTTCTCGCAGGTGCCGGGTGCTGCCCCTGCGCGTCGCCTGCGGGGAACGCCCTAACCCTATCGCACTCCTGAACATATGTGGCCATACTGCAAATATGTTTTGGCATGGATTTTACTAGCCGGCCGCCTGCCTGACACCAACCCTCCTTGGGAATGTTCTCGTTATTTATTTACTTATTACATATGTACCTTATAATTGTGCGCTGTTATGGTGTGATAATAAACGAATTCAAATTCTAAATTCTTTGCCGAAAGATTTTACAACTTTTCATTCTATTACAGATAACAACTTACTACAAGACGATAACAATTCAAACGACGATGATGATAATGAAAATGACAGCAGTGATGAAGATGATGATGATGATTATCAAGATGTCTCCGTTTTGTGTGATACAATTACGAAATTTAATCTTATGTTTTCACATAACCATACAAACTTTTGTTTATTCTTATACTTGAGATTGATCATTATCTTTATTTTGTCTAATAACAAATTGTTATTTTAGTACAGTATTAATCAACAAATTAATTCAATCATTTTTAATCCTTTCTCTGTAATTTATTCCACAACTTTTTCTAGACCATTTTTTTGGCAAGTGTTCATAATCGTTTTGACTTATTTACAACTACATTTCTGCCTAAGGCTCGGCCCACGGAGGTGTTGATCATCACGACAATAAGTACAATTTCATGTGCTTTTCTAAAATATTAGCTATATTTCTGCAAACTTTTAATAAAACCCGCTCTATATTAATTCGTCAAAGACTTTCTCACTCTTTGACGCATCCACAGCTCCTCACAAACTCTTGCGTTTATAATATCACCGTCGCTCAGAGCGTAATGTTATATAGCCTATAGCCTTCCTCGATAAATGGGCTATCTAACACTGAAAGAATTTTTCAAGTCGGACCAGTAGTTCCTGAGATTAGCGCGTTCAACCAAACAAACAAACAAACTCTTCAGCTTTATATATTAGTATAAGATATATTACAGTCTTTTACGTTTTTTATATCTAAGATCAAATCATGTATTGCGCGTAATTTACAATGATTCGACACGAAGAGCACACAAAGACAAAACATTTTTTGTGAATAAAACACAAACACACGAACTGTCCTTCCGTATGGGGATCGAACTCACAATGACAGGCGCAGTATTAAGCGGCGTGATGACCGACTACTTAACCAGTGCATCACCCGTGCACGTGCAATGAATAAATTGCATAGATATTAATAAAACATCCATATTTTCAAGTTCCATTTGTTACAATGTAGTTTTAATATAGGTCATTGTCATGAAAAACCATTTTAGTCTAAATTTAATCTTGTGTGGGTACAAACATAAAAGGGTACAGGAAACGTTTTACCATCTTTATTTTAACGTAATGCTCTCACGCATATATTTTGCATAACTTCACGCCTTTATCCCCGAAAGGATAGGCAGAGGTGTATAACACACCCACACTTTGCCAATTCTGTTATGTTTTCGTCCCAGTGTAATAAGGGGCGAGCCTTTTGCCATCTGGGCATATTGTTTAGCGAGCGATAAGTAACATTTTTAATTCACACATAACTTCGAAAAGTCAGAGGTGTGTGATCGGGGTACCTGGGGAGCGTACACGAGACCATCATCGCGGCAGTCCGTTAAGTACACCACTGGGTTAGCGCCGCTAATATGTTTTGATGTATAAATATGTCTTCTATTATGTTACACAGACGCACATATACATCAGGTGCATTCTTCTCCGATAGTTGTGGATCGCGCCACATATTGTTGCAAGCGCCCGTAACTCCCCCGGGCATGGTTTACTATTCAGGCACTCTTTGTATGCACGCGGCGCGGTAGCACCAGCTGCTCGGCCGACAACTCACAAATGTTTGGCCAAACAGGACGCCTTTAAATATTCAGTTATTGAGAGAACACAATAAGCAGTTACCGTTTCGGAATGCGCTCTGCGTATACCGTAAAGGTTGTATGAAACATTTAGTGGTGCGACAATGCACTTTCTAGGTACTATTTACTGACTTCTTGATATTAAAATGAGTATTTATTTCGCCATATATAGCTAGCCACTGCACACATACACCATACATACATAGATATACTCACGCCTTTTTCTCAAACATACCAATACAGTGGAAAATGGACATACAGCTACGTTATTATACTGTTTTGTACGAATTGCTGTCCCAAGTTTAAATACTTTTACATCTCTACTTTTAATATGACGTTTCTTGTCTAACAAGCCAGCGTTACTGCGAATTTCGTTAGTGGGTATTTCTAGTACAGCGAACATCTGAAAAGACAAACGTACATATATACATACATACATACATACATAGATACATACATAGTCTCACGCCTATAACCCCGAAGAGGTAGGCAGAGGTGTATTTCTACACCCACTTTGCGCCAGATATACTTTAGTCCCACGTAATAAGGGGCGAGCCTATTGCCGCACATTTCCAGACTCCGTCCTGCTCCTGAGAATTTCGTGACAGAAAAACCCAATAACACTGCCCGACCCAGGAATCGAACCCGGGACCTCCCGATCCCACGCGCACATTTATGCCGCGAGACCAACGAGGCAGTCGTATAGGGTATGATGTCGAGTTTTCCGTCTCTACGCAAAGATGGTATTTGCATCGTGTTATCCTTTAGTCGCCTCTTACGACACCCACGGGAAGATAGGAGGTGGTGACACTTCGCCGTCTCCGGAGAATAAAATGATAACTACAAAAATGCAACTTTAGAGGAAAAATAAAAAACATGTTTTCGTCGATTGCTCCTCAAACACTAGACGTAGACAGATGATTGTAAGTTTTTAATGAAGGTTATTTTTTGTTTGTTCTAATTGTTTTAGTGAAATACGCCTTAGTATCAAAATAGATATATTATTTCAAAAAGAAAAGGTTAGTCAAAATTAGCCATCATCTAAGTTGTATAACGGCGATTATCATTTTATTCTACATACAGCCTGACCAGAATCAAATATTGTACTCTTCACTTATCCGTTTATTCTATAAGCCTTATAGAATAAAATGATAATAGTATAAGGTTTAATAGAGCAAGTGATACTGATAATACTTTAATATCTTATGTTTTACTGTTCAAATCCACAACAGTCATACTACTAACACGTCTTATACAGAGCGACTGCATGGTTTTGAACGAGAATAAAATGATAACTGCATTTATCATTATCTAGTCGCATATGTTTTAATGAGAACATAATTCTATGACTGTTTGTCATACTAACAAGTGGGAACACATTTTGATAATATTATATTAAAACTTTATTCTCGTAATTTAAAACTTGTTTTAAATCTTTGAATACTATTGTAATATTTTGTAACTTCGTAAATAACTCTATAAAAATTAGGAAAAAAAAATGAGCGGATGTATTAGCACCCACAGATCCCAAAAATGACATAACACTAAAACTAAGAAAATAGCAGTTATCATTTTATTCTCCGGGGACGGCGACTTGTATTCTATGCCGTCAACCTAGAGATGTAAAGAACTCGAGTCTTTGAGTCTTAATTCGATAGACTCGGCTCAATTTTTCAAGACTCGGTGTCTTAACAAAACTCAGAGCCTTGAGTCGAGCCGAGCACCAGTCCTTTCTCGAAAACTCGAGCGCACAAATAGAAATCGTATTTCAAAAAGAGCTCGAGTCTTAAAAAGAAGCTCACGTCTCAAAAATAACTCGAGTCTTAAAAAGAGCTCGAGTGTATTGAGTCTTGAGCGTATCTAGGTTGATCCTATATTATATTCTTCTATATTATATTTTTACTTCTATATTATTATTCTATATTATATTATTCCTTTATTATATTCCTATATTATTTTAATTCAGACTTATATTTTATTCCCTGTTTATTTATAAAGGAACTCCAAATGGAAAAGAACTTGAGCGCGACTCGTCGCGTAAAACGACTCGAGCTCGAATCAAGACCTGAGCGCCATGTTGCGCTCGAGTCTCTATGTAAACTTAAGTGTTCTAGTCTGGGGGTCTTGTTGTAACGAGTCGAGCTGTGCAATTTGTCAGCTGAGCTTAAAATTTAGGACTCAAAAGACTCGAGTTCTTTACATCTCTACGTCAACTACACGGCTAAAAAGACAAACGTAGTTTTTTAAATACTTGTATGTTGTGTCTTAAGTAGCTCTAGGCAGGCTGCATCTGCCTAGAGCTACTGGTTAGTATTCATTCGGACTGTATAGGTTTTTTATTGGCGTAAGATCACGCTGTTTTATTTTAAGACATAATGTTACAGTTTTAATTTACTGGAATAATTAGATAATATTAATAAATATTATGCAGAAGGAAAATGATAAAGTCGCTTTAACATATAAGATGGTTTATTGTAGCTGAAATTGTATACTACGCGTAATGTTGAGTAATAGATTTTAATGTTACACTTAAAATAGACTAATGAATTAATGTACATACATTATATATGTACCTACGAGTTATATGAGTCTATAGCGCTAAGTGGCTTATTTAACATTGCTATTTTTATTTAAATTAAATATTAAAGCGATGTATTTAGCGCTTCAAAAAGCATCTGGTACAAATGGGATACCTAACAGTTATTTGGTGAATAAATATAACCACCCAAAATACTAAATGATTATTTGGTGAAATGTCAGTTGAAGTGTGAGTTTACCGCATTAAAGAGAAGGGTGAAAATTAAAAATCAGAAGGAAACATAATATTATATTCTGACACATTGAATAAAATACATGTTTCCTTCTTATTTTCATTCGTATTTCAGTCATTTATATTTTTCCGGAAGCACTTAAAGGCAGGGGCTTACAAAAATGGAATTTTTTTCTTGGCTAGGAGCATTTCGTTTTCCTTGTAAAATGTCGCAGAAAAATGGTAATCATTTGGGACTAGGTGTGGCGTTATACACACGTAGAATGACAGATTAGTTTTGTATGTAACTAGACTTTGACTGTAGTTCCATCCGCGTGGATTATATACCTAAAACTTTCTCAGGAATCACACTAGGTATCTATTGGTTAAAACCGTACAAAAGTCGTTTTGGTAGTTTTTGAGTTTACCATGTTCATACAAACAGACAGGACGCGACGGGGACTTCATTTATAATGTTTATATATGCAGTCACCTGCGTGGCTGTCACATACCGCGACAAAAGGTAAATATGCGCTATTCTCATGCTATGAACATAATTATATGCAAGATTCAACAAAATCCGTTAGGTAATAATCGATTTTAAACTTTCGCGATTTGTATACATCATACAATTTTATTTAAACAGGTCTTATTCGCGACATTTAATTAATTTAATAGATTTACATTTGATATGGAGGCAGACGGGTCGTTACCCTTTCGCGACGTAAAAGTGAAAGTGAGGGAAAACGGTACCTTGGGACACACTGTTTATAGAAAACCGACACACACAGATAGGTATCTCAACGCATACTCGCATCATCACCCGCGACACTTGGAATCCGTAGTGACTTCACTAGTAAACAGAGCGTATGACCTCTGTGACCATGAACTCACTGAACATTTAAACAGTGAGCTGTCACATGTTCAGGAGGTACTTAGGTGCAACGGATTCAACAAGAAGATATAACGTCTGAAGAGGAAGGACCGTAAACCAGAAGTAAGCAGAGTGCCGGCTTACATGCCTTACATAAAACTAAAAAACAAGTGAACCCTCACTTGTTTTTTATTTTTATTCGAACTGTAGGTACGTCGACACACAACACTTATGACGTCTACACACTGATGAGCTGTGTTACTGCGGCGGGCTTTACATTTGTTGATTACTGGATTCCAAGTTGTAGACAGTCTGTATCCATCTTCCCGGTTGAAATTTTTATGCTTTTCGATTTCAACCGCTTCACGTACTATCCTGGAGTAATAGTGACGATCGGTAGATAAGACCTTTGGTTGATGTAATTCGATCCAGTGGTTTGGTCCAGACTCCAACAAATGCTCAGCTATGGCAGACTTGTTAATTTGCCGGTTTTTTACAGCTGCGATACGTTCCTTGACCCTTTCAGCGATGGTTCGTTTGATCTGTCCGATATAGGAACTACCACAACTGCAGTCGACCTTGTAGACGCCAGGTGTTTGTGTGCTACCTTTGGAGAGCGGACTATATACAGTCTTTATGGAGTATTTCTGTAGTACTGTTCCAACTTTGTCCGTCACTCCCTTTATGTAAGGCATGTAAGCCGGCACTCTGCTTACTTCTGGTTTACGGTCCTTCCTCTTCAGACGTTTTATCTTCTTGTTGAATCCGTTGCACCTAAGTACCTCCTGAACATGTGACAGCTCACTGTTTAAATGTTCAGTGAGTTCATGGTCACAGAGGTCATACGCTCTGTTTACTAGTGAAGTCACTACGGATTCCAAGTGTCGCGGGTGATGATGCGAGTATGCGTTGAGATACCTATCTGTGTGTGTCGGTTTTCTATAAACAGTGTGTCCCAAGGTACCGTTTTCCCTCACTTTCACTTTTACGTCGCGAAAGGGTAACGACCCGTCTGCCTCCATATCAAATGTAAATCTATTAAATTAATTAAATGTCGCGAATAAGACCTGTTTAAATAAAATTGTATGATGTATACAAATCGCGAAAGTTTAAAATCGATTATTACCTAACGGATTTTGTTGAATCTTGCATATAATTATGTTCATAGCATGAGAATAGCGCATATTTACCTTTTGTCGCGGTATGTGACAGCCACGCAGGTGACTGCATATATAAACATTATAAATGAAGTCCCCGTCGCGTCCTGTCTGTTTGTATGAACATGGTAAACTCAAAAACTACCAAAACGACTTTTGTACGGTTTTAACCAATAGATACCTAGTGTGATTCCTGAGAAAGTTTTAGGTATATAATCCACGCGGATGGAACTACAGTCAAAGTCTAGTTACATACAAAACTAATCTGTCATTCTACGTGTGTATAACGCCACACCTAGTCCCAAATGATTACCATTTTTCTGCGACATTTTACAAGGAAAACGAAATGCTCCTAGCCAAGAAAAAAATTCCATTTTTGTAAGCCCCTGCCTTTAAGTGCTTCCGGAAAAATATAAATGACTGAAATACGAATGAAAATAAGAAGGAAACATGTATTTTATTCAATGTGTCAGAATATAATATTATGTTTCCTTCTGATTTTTAATTTTCACCCTTCTCTTTAATGGTGATAATTTACAGTAAGTCAGGAGGTAACGATTGTGAGCAAAAGAAAAAGTTGCCGATTTATGAGTTGAATAGTCGCCGCTGACGGCGTAAATTATCCGCTGAGGAAAGGAATGGTCATCAGAGCGGGACGGAATCATTCACCGTGACGCCTTCTGTTTCAACATATGTATGTTGTTGACTAACTCTCTGTTTTCTCTTTTGCAGATTATTTCTTTTTGCGAATCTGATACTGTTGGCCCATTTGCTGTCTAGCGAGAGACACAATAGAAAATCAATTGTTATGATACACGGGACAAAGAAACAGTTAAAAGAAGCTAGATTATTGTACATTGCTATCTATGAAAAAGCAAAGCAAATATTCTATCTTTGATTAGATAAGATAGATGTAACCGGGACAACGTTAAAAGGCTGTCGATGCTATATAAGTGACCGCTCACTAGAAGGAGACACTGCGTGGCAGTCTACGTCCTCTGACATGATACTTAATAGACTGGTTCGCAGAGTTTTAGGTTCGAATAAACGGCGCGCATTAGTGACTTGAAGCTTTTATAAGAAAGCTTGAACATTTTCATCGCCAGAACGTTGTACTCAGCCCTGGAGCCCTTTAACCTGGAGACTTGAAGTCCAGTTAAAATTGTTTAAGTAAAAGTCTTTTTTTAAGTACAATTTAATGAATCTGGTAAATAATAAATAACTTCAACATTTCTCATATTTAAAATAAATCACATTTGAACTTATATTTTTTTATAAGTTCATTTTAATTTAAATAAATTACAGATAAAATACAAAAAACTTATTTTAATAAAATACAGATAATAATATACCTACATAAACAAATCAAACTAAGTTTTTTAAGTACTAGGTACGACAGACAAAATTTCAAAGGATCACAAATATTAGATTTAACAAGAACTACTAAGCAAAGTTGGTTTTACGTAGGTGTATGTGTAGGATTATTGTCTTATCAAAATAATAGTTTTACAAAGTATGTGAGTCATATGTACAGGCGCTTTTGTTGATCGATAGTGAAAGAAATTGTGATTAAATCGGTCTTTTGTTACAATGTCGTCTAAGCTCCGCTTTGTAGGGCTTTTATTTTTATAATAAATTTATTTCTACAATAAATAAAAGTAATACCAACAACTTACTCACGGTCAACCGATGCCTAACTGAATAAAACCTGTATTATTGTTATCGTACAGCTGATAAATTTACTTGTATATCATTCAATATAAGTACTTTCATAGTTATCATACATACATACATAGTCTCACGCCTAAAACCCCGAAGAGGTAGGCAGAGGTGTATTTCTACACCCACTTTTCGCCAGATATACTTTAGTCCCACGTAATAAGGGGCGAGCCTATTGCCGTACCGGGCAGTTACCATACGTCAATAATATGCAGAAACAAGACAAATAATCGTGTTTATCCTCAAAGATTCGTCCGCGGTAGGGATTAAACTCACGTACACGGGATACAAAATCAATAGGCCAGTCAATGTCTATTTTAAATGCAAAATTAAACCAACCAAATCTAACCTGATTCTGTCACAATTACAGCCCGATTTTTACCAGGTATTCTGCGGCAATATCGACGTTACCCGCGGAGTGAAACATTTGTACTTTATTTTATTTTATTTTTTATTGGTTTGCCAACAATTGTTTACACTGGTTATGGACACAAAAATGAGCAAAAACAGATAAACTATAGTGCACAATCAGTTACAGGTAAACTCCGCATTCAAAATGAGAGTTGTATGTATAACGGAAGAAGAAAAAGAAAAAAAGACTACCTGAATTCATATTAACTATATCTAAATCTATATGATTACATATTAGTAATATCCATTACAACAAGTAAAATTAAAACGAAAAAAGTAAAGTTAATCCTAACCTTGATTTTCCAAGGTCTTCGCTTTTAAACTGTATAGTGAGTCACAGAGCAAGTCGATTAGATCGCCACATTCATTAATTATTTTGCTTAACCTGGCTACTGGGGAGCTAGCGCCTAAGACCGTTCGTCGCAACGGTGGACAGAGTGGTTTTATTAGCTTACGAGGAATCCTTGCAGGCACACGAAATTTAAAAGCAGTCAGTATCTGTGGGCAATCAATTTTATTGGCCATAATTTTGCCCACAAACATTACGTCGATAAGGCGACGGTTTTCCAGTGAGATTATTTTGAAGTGCTTCAACCGCTTGGTATATGAACGCATTTCTTTGCTATTCCATCGGCAAATGCCAGGTGCCACAGAAAGCACTTTTGGATTCTCTCCAGACGCAACGAACGTGTAGCATAATGCAGTCGCCAGATCATACTACAATATTCAAACACGCTTCGAATCAGACTATTGTATAGCACAATTTTAGTTTTAGGAGACCGAAACTGTTTGCAATGCCTTAAAACAAACCCAAGCATTCTTGAAGACTTTTTTATTATGCTATCTTCGTGTGGGATAAAAGTTAATTTAGAGTCAAAAGTAACGCCGAGGTCCTTTATTGTGTTTAATTCTGCAATTTTGGTTTCATTTATGTGATAATCTTGTCTTATCACATTATACTTTCGCGTGTATTTGACATGATAACATTTAGTGGGATTTAACAACATTGAGTTGTGTTCGCACCACTTAATAAGCCTATTCAGATCATTCTGTAAAAGGATGACATCTTGTTGGGACTTAATAATTTTAACAAATTTCAAGTCATCGGCATACATAAAAACTTTAGAATGTAGGAAACAATTTGGAATGTCATTTATTAAGAAATTAAATAATACTGGGCCCAAATGGGAGCCTTGTGGAACTCCGGAGGAGATATAGCGGTTGTCAGACTGAAATCCGTTTATCACTACATAAAAAGATCTGTCCATGAGATACGAACTTAACCAAGAGAGCAATGGTCCAGTAATCTCATACGCTAGCAGCTTATGAGTCAATATTTTGTGTGAGACTTTGTCAAAAGCCTTACTAAAATCCGTATATATTACGTCGGCTTGGTGACCTAAATCAATTGCCTCTGATAATAGCTCAGTTAACAGAAAAAGATTTGTGTTTGTTGACCTAGCCTCCACTATCATACACAAAGGGAGGCACTAACACCCCTCATGCGCAGCCAAACGTGCCTTTTTGGACACGTTTTGACTGTTCATAAACGCCTTCAGAGCGCCATTCACTCTGTTACCTGCGTTAACTCTTCTTTCAATATCTTCTTCATTCTTACCATCTCTAGTAAACAACGTACCTAAGTATACAAACTCATTCACTTGTTCCACTCGCTATCCATCGATCAAAACATTACAAGCCGTTACGCATTCCTCCTTTTCAAAAACCATAACTTTCGTTTTACTTACATTCACTTTCATTCCTTTCCTCTCTAACGCACCATGCATGATTGTTACCATCTCCTACAACTCCTCCGCTGAAGACGCAAGTATTACCTGATCATCAGCATAAAGGAGATATTTGACGAGTAACCCATTCATCCTTATTCCACAGTCACTAGGTTTTAAATCTTGCAAACAACTGTCCATGAAGAGGTTAAACAGCCACGGTGAATCTACACATGCTCCAGAATCCTCATAAAGGGATTTCAGACCTCGAATGAGGCTGCTGTACACCCCATTCATTGACAGCACCGATCACATTTCATTCCTCACCACTTTATCGTAAGCCTTTTCCAAATCCACGAATGCACAATAGACCTTTTGACCTTTGGCCAAAAACTTTTGGGCTATCCTTTTGAGTGCGAAATATACACTCTTGATATGCATAGCTAAAATAACTAGTTATATTTTTTAACTAGTATATACCAAGTGCAGAACATAAGGTATGTAATACATATGAGATGCATTTATGCATATGAGCCGTCAAAGTGAACGCAAACGAAGTGCTGCTGAATGCACAATCTGGGGGCACAGCAGTGCCCCCAGATTGTGCCCCCCACCAAGTCGAGCAAAAAAGCGGCACGGCCGTACCATCCTTTTCTCGAAGCAATTCAGGCCATTTTCGACCCTCTCTAACTTCGTTGTGGACAAAACTAGAAGCCTGAATTTTGAATAACCAAGCAGGCATTGTATAAACATAGTGTTTGAAATAGAATTGGTTTTTATTATAAGTCAAATCGATTAGATCGATTGAGTAACATTTTGTTTAGTCTATTGAAAATTTCTGACAATGGTCACACTGAACTGTCACTTCCGTTCGCTTCCCCTTGAGAAATTACCACGTTGTCGTCTCGTACGTAAAATAAATTGATCGCCCTTTGAATTAACGCGAATTGAATCAACTCGTAATTAACTTAATTAAATTGCCGCTTTTTTGACTCCCGGCACGGTTTGTGACATATTGAACATTTTGTGAAAAGTTATTGTGAGCACACCTTTTTGCATTTCGTGTGAATTGATTAATTGAACTAAATAGAGTAAACCGCTTTGAACGCCGCCTGATCTAGTGCTGGCAACGGTAAATTGATTGTGAACTATTGATTGATATTTGTGAAAATTGTGAATCTGGTATCGACTTCCACGTGCCAACGTGTCCTGAAAACGTCGCGTTTGAAGCTTAATAGCTAAGTAAAAGATACTTCATTCATTTATTTTGGCCAATATACTTGTATGAATGTGTCTAATTTAGCTCAAGCCTGACATCAGCAAGGATAGCGGGTAAGTGAAACACATTAATATTAAGATTACTTGTATTCGCTGTGCAACACAGTACAGTTATGTCTGAGATTTGTTGTGGCTGACAAGGGCTGATGAATAGAGTCACGCTTCCACAAATCTGCTGCAATTGATCCCAGCTCCTTCTAGCCAAAATTCTAGACATAATTTTTGGTTGCAGAGCTGTAGTTGAAATTTAGCCGCTGTTGCATTACTGAGTATAAACTCAGATTGGTGTTGTATGAGCTATATATCTCACCCTGTAGACAGTATTGTAGTGTTTGTCAGGTCAGTTATTGACTAGAATACATAATATTTAATTGTATAAGTTGACCTAGATAATTTGAAACACATTGTCACATAACCTCAATCAGTAATTGTTGATTTGTATTGTTGAATAATCTAACTTAAATTTGTTGTTGCATTAATAAGTCAGTTTGTTTGGATACATAACAGCTGTATGTATCTGACGGCGCTTGAAGCGCTGTCGGCAGTATCGAATATTAAAACCTCCATGATCAAAACCTCAATGATGAAATTGAGTGACGTTTGGCGCTCACTCAGGCGGAGTGTCGTGTCTGTGGTAGCGGGGCAGCCATCTTGGTTCAATACCTTTTGAACGATAGGTGGTCAGCGCACCACGCCTGCGACAAATTGCCAATATCGTGCTGATCCAGGCGCATAATCGTAATTTAAGTGTTAATTCAGTACTAGTTAAGTGTAAGACGGTTGATTACTGTAAGACCTTTGTTTTTTCGTTCTGATTTGTGCAGAAAATATAATTTGTGTAAAATTTATCGTCGTTTAAGTTTCCCGCCCACTAGCACGCCCACTGATTAAAATATGGAGAGAAATAATACTGATGAAGGCCCTCCTGCGTCTTTATCAGAAGTGGTATTGAAGGGAAACGAAACAAACCGATTGAGTGCTACATGTGCTGAGAGTCTTTTAAAAAAAACATGGAACAATTGCTTAACCGTGTTTTATCAGTTCAGCAGGCAGCGCCTGTAAGTATCAATAAATTGTCTTTTCTAAAATTCGACCCTGATGAGACAGATTCGGATATCGAAGGTTGGTGTAGAGTGACTGAAGTGATAGTGCAAAGCCGATGTCTGGAAGGAGTTGACTTCCTCGTTGCATTGACTAGTGCACTAAAAGGTCGTGCAGCCCAATGTCTCACGAAACTTAGCTTAAATGATATGAAATGGAGTTCAATAAAGAAGATTTTAATCGCAAGGTTCTCTAAACCTAGACTTATACAAGACTATTGCGATGACGTTTTACGTTTCCAAATAAGTGCCAAAGAGTCGGAGTCTGAATCAGCAATGCGGTTGTGGAATGTCATCGAACAAATACCCAAATGTACGATGCCTGAAGAAGTCATTACGGGATTTGTTACGTGTTGTGCCAGAGGGACAACTTGATACGTCGGGAGCTAAATTCACAAACCGTCACCAGCAGGGCTTAACTATTTCGCATTCTTGGTGGAGTGTCCCTCAAGTGACGCTTGGATACTGAACCTCAGGAAGCTGAAGCCAAGAGGGCTCGAACTACAGAAAAATTCTCTGGGAAATGTCACTTCTGTGGATTCACTGGACATCGTATTGCTGAGTGTAGGAAGCGACGCGACGACGCTGGGACGAAGCTCAAGACACTGCGAATCCATTACGTGCTGCGGATAAGAAGACTGCTGTTACTTGCTAAGTGTGTGGTCAGCCTGGCTACGTAACTACTGCTTGTCCGGAAAGGAAGAATGGTAGTGGAGCTGCGGTCAAGGAAGTCCACCAATGCGAGCACCGCCCTTCCAGGGCTATTCTGCGGACATCTTCTGGTGAGTCAATTCCGTTTTTGTTCGATAGCGGTTCATCGTGTTCACTATTAAAAGAGAGCTATTGTGACATTCTTGGTGGTACTGTGCGTAATAGCGTCGTGTATCTTAGTGGTATTGGCAGTGATGACGTCCAAAGTAAGACCCAAATTCAAAGCGACGTGATTGCAGATGACCTAACAGTGAGTTTACTTTTTATGTGGTACCTGACAGTCATATTTCTGACCCTATAATTATTGGCCGAGATATTTTAGCCCAGGGCTTACGCGTTAATATTGATAACGATAAACTTATGTTCAGTTATAAGAAACAAAGTAATTTTTGCGAATTAAGGTCGACTAAACCGGATTTAACTATTATTGATACGGATTTGCAAGGTTCTGATAGGGAATCATTACTATCGATATTAAATAAGTATTCTGACCTTTTTACCGATGGCATTCCTACCAGGTGCGTAAATACCGGGAAGTGCGAGATACGTTTCATAGACCCACACAAGATCGTCCAACGATGTCTTTATAGACTAGCCCCAGCGGAAAAACAGATAGTTCGAGAAAAAATTCAAGAATTGCTCAACTCTGGGGTAATTCAAGAAAGTTATTCTCCTTTTGCTACAAAGGAAGAAAAAAAGAAAGCTAGAAAGAAATTCGTAACTCTATTATACAAATTCTTACGCCTGAACCGGTCCTTACAATTTTTGACCCGGTACTGCCAGTCGAGTTGCATACCGACGCGAGTTCCGAAGGATATGGGGCGATTCTCATTCAAAGAAAAAGTAATATGCCCCATGTCGTAGAATATTTTAGCCGCCGTACGTCGGATGCAGAGTCGCGCTACCACTCGTACGAACTAGAAACTCTAGCAGTAGTGCGAGCTGTGGAACACTTTCGACACTATTTATACGGTCGGCGCTTTGTAGTTTTTACCGATTGCAACTCACTTAAGGCTTCAAAATCAAAAAAAGATCTTACTCCTCGTGTGCATAGGTGTTGGGCTGTCTTGCAAGCCTATGACTTTGACATTGTTTATCGTGAAGGTCGAGGAATGGAACACGCAGATTACTTCTCGCGCAACCCTCTTCCTAATATTGAGGTCGCATGCACATCTTTCCGTGGAGCAAAAACGCGACAGCGAAATACAGGACCTTGTAGCAAAACGTTATAATAACGGCTTTCCGGAGACAATCGCTCAAACGTACGATGTTAGAGATAGTATCTTATATAGAAAAATCGATCGAAATAAAACAACTTCCTGGTTGCCGGTTGTCCCACGCGGTCTTTGATCTGGACGCTTATCAATCACACCCACAATGAGATACATCATTTAGGTAAAGATAAAACTTTAGAAAAATTATATGAGCAATACTGGTTCCCAGAAATGTCAAAATGTGTACGAAAATTTATTGACTCATGTATAGTTTGCAAAGCCTCCAAGGGTCCATCAGGATCTCAACCCGTACAGCTACACCCGATACCAAAAGTCCCTGTGCCATGGCACATTATACATATAGACTTTACAGGAAAGCTTAGCGGCAAAAGTGACCTAAAAGAATACTGCTCAGTAATAATTTATGGCTTTACTAAATTTGTTTTATTAGAACATACCACCTCCCTTGATGCAAAGAGTGCTGTACATGCCCTTTAAAAGGCAGTCTGATTATTTGGAGCCCCAAAACGAATCATTGCAGATCAAGGTCGGTGTTATATTAGCTCTGATTTCAAAAACTTTTGCGCTGAGCATGACATACAGCTTCATTTTATTGCCACGGGTTCGAGTAGGGCTAATGGGCAAGTTGAGAGAGTTATGCGTACGCTCAAAAGCCTGTTAACTTTAATAGAAAACGATCCAAATAAAACCTGGCATGATGAACTAGGACACATGCAGCTCGCGCTTAACAGCACAAAATCTACTGTTACGAAATACTCACCGACTGAACTTCTGCTAGGAATACGTGCACAATCTTTAGGCTTGTCAAAAATAAATGTTGATGGCCAAGATCAACAAGATCGTTTAGAACTCGACACTATTAGAAGTGATGCATCGTCTAATATACAGAAAGCTGCTAAATATGAAGCCGGTCGTTTTAACCAGGGACGCGCAAAAATAAAGCCGTCCTCAAAAGGAGCATTTGTGTTCCTTAAAAATAGTGAACGGAGTCAGACTAAATTAGACCGAAAGTTTAAGGGTCCATTTGTTATAACTTCGGTGCTAGATAACGATCGGTACGAATTAAACCGATTAGATGGTTATTATCGAATATATAAGTACTCCCACGAGAATTTACGCACAATACCTCAGGGTCACGACGGCTTACGCGAAATTACGACAAATCTTTTAATTTATGATGAGGCCGAGACGGCGCCTGAAGATGTAGATAACATAACTTTGGCCGACGATAATGTTGCGAAATCTACGAACAGCTCTGACACCTTAACCGCTAGCTCGGACACTATTTCTGTGAATTCCTGTACCATGACAGCAGATTCCGAAACAATCAGTACCTATTCTGATCCTGAAACATGGGATGTGCAAAATGAAGTAGAGATTTATGCTGAACAAGATAATCTGTCATCATTGGTATGTTAATGTCACTTCTTGAGTGTTGATAACCTTATAAAGTGGTCGATCCTGGTCGACGTAGCGATTTCGCTGACTGAATCCGCTACGCCGGTTAGAGGTAAAGTTCTAATGGTCTATCCTGGTTGGGTGGAGACGAAGGGAGGCCCTACCCAGATCCAGATGAGCGTTTATCCTGGCCAAGGAGTGTCGTCCGGGCCACACCTACCAAGGTTGGCTGAAGGGACTCACTTGCTTGGTCCAGATGTGAGTTGATCCTGGCTAGGCAGTGTCGTCCGGGCCACACCTACCAAGGTTGGCTGAAGGGACTCACTTGCTTGGTCCAGATGTTAGTCGATCCTGGTGGAAGAGACAGTGTTACATCGCACTCGTCTTGCCCAGATGTGAGTTGATCCTGGCGGAAGAGACAGTGTCACATCGCGCTCGTCTTGCCCAGATGTTAGTCGATCCTGGTGGAAGAGACAGTGTTACATCGCACTCGTCTTGCCCAGATGTGAGTTGATCCTGGCGGAAGAGACAGTGCCACATCGCACTCGTCTTGCCCAGATGAATATCGTTGTGTACTATTATAATTTAGTTCAAGGCAACCCCTTCCGCAAAATGCCTGCTTATAGGCTATGCTAATGAATGATATGATAGTTTATCCGTGTTGAATTCACCGACGAAAACCTACTTAGCGTAGTTGTTTGCTATTATCTCTTGGTTCATGCTTAGTTGAGGCAGGATGATCGAGCGGATATCCTCGTGATGAAATACTTTTGTTTCAGATAACCTAATATGAGATCTTACAAAGCTTGTAACGCCCGAGGACGGTCGTATGTCAGTCTGGCCGTGACGGCGCTTGAAGCGCTGTCGGCAGTATCGAATATTAAAACCTCCATGATCAAAACCTCAATGATGAAATTGAGTGACGTTTGGCGCTCACTCAGGCGGAGTGTCGTGTCTGTGGTAGCGGGGCAGCCATCTTGGTTCAATACCTTTTGAACGATAGGTGGTCAGCGCACCACGCCTGCGACAAATTGCCAATATCGTGCTGATCCAGGCGCATAATCGTAATTTAAGTGTTAATTCAGTACTAGTTAAGTGTAAGACGGTTGATTACTGTAAGACCTTTGTTTTTCGTTCTGATTTGTGCAGAAAATATAATTTGTGTAAAATTTATCGTCGTTTAAGTTTCCCGCCCACTAGCACGCCCACTGATTAAAATATGGAGAGAAATAATACTGATGAAGGCCCTCCTGCGTCTTTATATCAATAAATTTAGTAAATTTAGTTTATTGCATATATTCATAAACATAACAACCAACTTGACCTTGCCACTTGGGCGGGTCACATTAATAAACTTTGTTTTGTTATAATATAAAGATAATATTGTTAGGTAACACATATTCTGTGCTTACTTCCTATTGTATATCATAAATAACACAGTTAGTCTGTCTGTTGCAAATAATTAATTAATTAAGTTGAAGTTTCAACTTTATTAATTTGTTATAAGTTATAACTTTGATAACTTTTGTGTTTGTTTCAATATACTGAAACCTTAAATTTTGTTGGGCAGTAAATACCTGTCACTTGCCTTCACTTGCAGTAAACAGGCTAATACTTTGTTGGTTTCAAAGAATTAAGAAAAATTAAGTTTTGATTGTTAATTTTATTTAGCGCTTGTCCGGGCTCTTTTGAATTTTGATTATGTCAGCTATCAAGGACTTGCGTGCGGCTGCTGGTGCTATTGCGTCAGATTTGCGCTGGTTTGCCTCAGCCAGTGCTTTAGTGAACCGGCCTGATCGCCAGCAGGCCCTACTTCAAAGGTACGAGCGGATTGACGATCGCCTGGCAAGTGTGGAACAGCAATTCCGCACTTTCAGCACTTGCTGTCTTGAAGTGTCAATCAATGATTTCACCGCTGACCAGCGAAATAAGGTCAGCGAAGACTATGCCCAGGTCTTGGACCTGTATGATGCTGTCTCCAATACTGCGAGACAACTAGTTGCCGATAGGGAAGGGCAACCCGGCCTGAAGCAGGAGCTTCCTAGGTCAGCACCGGGTCTGGTGAGTAGGCTCCCTACTTTGGACCTCCCCCATTTTGATGGCTGCCTAGGAAGCTACCTGGGCTTCATTAACTTGTTTGACAGCCTGGTCAATGACAGGGCTGACCTTCGGCCAGCACAAAAATTGGCCTATCTAATGTCGGTTCTGGATGGGGAGGCTAAGGGCCTCATCCAGCATCTGCCCGTGTCTGACGAGGCGTACCAGACGGCTCGGGACCTAATTACCCGTAGGTACCATAATAAGCGTGGCCTCGCCGACACGCACATCGAGCAGATTTTGGGTTTGCCGACGCTCACCCGGGTCTCTGGGTTGCGCACCCAACTGTTGAACCCGCTCTCGGTGGCCATCAACGCACTTAAGTGCCTTGACCTGCCCGTGGACCAGTGGTCCTATCTATTGGTGCACATTGTGCTGAAAAAGCTGCCTGCCGACTTGAGGTCGCGTTTTGAGCAGCGCTTTGGTGGGGATAGCGCGACCCATCTGCCCCCCTTTGCTGACCTGGAGAAGTTCCTGGAGGATGAGTGCCGGGTCTTGGACAACTCCGGTGGTGACACGCCGGCTAAGTCGCAGCCGCCCAAGGTCAAGGAGCAGGCTCGCGGTCACACCCGAGCCAATGTCGACCGGCGCCCTCCTCGCTTTGCGGTCACGCAGAGCCCAGCGGAGTGCTCCTACTGCAAGGTCACGGGGCACAGAACGGCCAGTTGTAGGGCATTCTTGGACCTACATGTCGCCTCTCGAAGGCGCATCGCGAATGCCCGCCGCCTTTGCTTCTCTTGTTTGGGGTCCCACTGCCAGCGAGACTGCCCAAACTCTCGCCCCTGTCCTCACTGTGGAGGACAGCATTTGGACATTCTCTGCATGAATGCCAGAGAGGTTGGCCGCTTGTCCAACCAGCCGACGCCGCGCACGGGCGGGTGTTTTGAAGGTGGCAGCCGAGGCTCACCGGCGCATAGCCGAGAGTCGCCTCGCTCAATTGATCGCCACTCACCCCGCTTGGAGAACCGTAGCGTGCGCACGCCTCCTCTCTCTCGCGCACCTGAAGTGCTGTTCAGCGTCACCAGCACCATGACTGCTGCCCCAGGTATTCGTCTCCTTTGGCGGAGCGTCCCCGCCTTGACTCGCGCCCACCTCGTTTTGGGCGGGTGCGTCATTATGACCCCCCACAGATGGCGCGCGGATCGAGTCATCGCGCCTTTGAGGACTTCAAGCCGCACCCCCATTTTGATTTGCCTGGTCCTGGCCAACGGTCGCCGCCCAGGCAACAATAGGTCATTGACCCCTGCCCTATAACTCCAACCTCCCCCATTGAGACCGTTATCCTACCAACGGTTGCTGTTAGGGTCTGGGGACCCACGGGGACCTCTGTTGTTGTCCGTGCTATATTGGACACAGGTTCACAAGGTTGCATTGTTTCCACTTGTTTAGTAGGGCAGGTTAAATTAAATATGGGCTTATTTCCAAATTGTATACGGGGCATAGGTGACGTAGCCTCTAATGTTGAAGGGCAAGTTAAGGTTTTGTTTGGCCCTGTTGAATCTTCACACCCGAGGATTAAAACCTCGGCTATTGTGCTGAAGAATATTTTGGGTATGCATCCACAGAAACAGCTACCCGCTGCTGTGGTGAATTTGACATCGGGATTAGAACTGGCAGACCCCAAATTTGACACACCGGGACAAATCGACTTGTTGATTGTCTCTGATGTCCTCGGTGGAATTTTGATTGGTGGGAAAAGGGTCTTGGTGCCAAATGGTTTGACTACCATCCCGACCATATTTGGATTTGCTTTGATGGGACCTGTACCGAGGGACCCCCCTCCACCCGAACTTGATAATTTGTTGGCTGTAGGCTCTGCTCTCTCTGATGCGGTTCAGAGGTTTTGGGAAGTAGAGGAGCCCCCTCAAGCTGCCCGTTTGAATCCAGAACATGAGGAGTGCGAGCTGTTCTTCCAGAACAACACTGGTCGACTCCGTTCTGGTCGGATTATTACGAGGCTACCCTTCCTGTCTGTTCGGCCTCCGCTTGGTGAGTCACGACCTTTAGCCGAAAAGAGGTTGTTGGCCATGGAGCGCCGCATGGGTCGTGATCCCGAGCTCAGACAGAAGTATATTGAGTTCATGAGAGAATAAGAACAGTTGGGACACATGTCTGTGTCAAATTTGGATTGGCGTTCGGTGGAGCACTACTTTCTCCCGCATCATGCGGTATTGAAGCCATTGACTGGGAAGCTGCGCACAGTATTTGATGGTTCTGCGCAGACTTCAACAGGCGTATCCTTGAACCAGTGCTTGCATTCTGGTCCCAAGTTGGTCAAGGACCTTTGCGACGTCATCACCAGCTTCCGACGACATCAGGTTGTCTTTGTGGCCGACATAAAAATGATGTTCAGGCAGACTATTATCCACCCTGATGACCGTCGCTTCCAGCTGATCCTTTGGAGAGAGTCTCCTCGCGATCCCATGGTCGTCTACGAGCTCAATACTAATACGTACGGGTTAAGGTCAAGCCCCTACTTGGCAATACGTTCTCTTTGGGAGCTCGCAGACCGCGAAGGCTTACGCTTCCCAAGAGCCTCCGCCATCTTGAAAGACGATATTTACGTCGATGACATTTGCTCGGGCGCCTCCACAGCGGACGAGGCGATCCTCCTGCGGGACGAATTGATAGGTATATTGGCCTCCGCTGGTTATGAGTTGCGCAAATGGATTTCCAACTCACCAGCGCTTTTGGAAGGCTTGCCAGAGGATCATCAGCAGGATCCACATTTGTTTGAGATTGTTGACAACCCCGCCATGATGGCTGTTCTCGGCGTTCAGTACAGACCAGTCCAAGACATCTTTACATATAACGTAGACTTGAAATTGCCGTGTTCTTGGACTAAACGTCTCGTATTGTCTACTGTCGCCAGAACCTTTGATCCGAACGGTTGGATCTGTCCAATTATATTTTGGGCAAAATGCTTCTTGCAGAAGCTTTGGACAGCAGGACTGACCTGGGACGAACCTCTGCACGGCACTCTTGTTGAGGAATGGACCTCTTTTGTATCCTCACTTCCTGCCGTCAATGAGATCTCCTTGCCTCGTCCCATCCTTCCTCCCGGGAAGTACAAGGCCACCCTTCACGGGTTTTGTGATGCCTCGGAACGTGGGCACGCGGCCGTGGTGTACTTGCGCACAGTTAGTGCCTCAGGTCAGGTGAGGGTTTCCCTGATCATGGCGAAGAGCAAGGTCGCACCCCTTCGTACATCTTTGACCATTCCGAAATTGGAGCTCTCGGGAGCAGCCCTACTTGTACGCTTGTTGAACCACGTGTCCAGTATCTTGGGTAAAAGCATTTGCATTAATGGGACCTACGCCTGGACAGACAGCCAAATTGTTCTTTGTTGGTTGAAGGCTTCTGTCCACACTTTGGAGGTATTTGTTGCTAATCGCGTTTCCCAAATCCAGAAATCCGAAGTCAAACTTGTTTGGAGACACGTGCCAGGTGAGCTCAACCCCGCTGATTGTGCCTCGCGCGGATGCTTGACGCCTAGTTTGATAGGTCATTCGCTGTGGTGGGGTCCGGAATGGTTGAGTCGACCAGAAATTGATTGGCCTCGAACGCCAGTTTTGAATACTTCTAATTTGCCGGGTCTACGAACACTCGCTCTTGAGAAGGTGGAATGCGCCTTCGACCCCGATTTTTTGTTGAATCGTTACAGCTCCCTCGACAAGTTGTTAGATGTCACTGCTTGGATAAAGCGTTTTGTTTTTAATTTTAGGCACCCACAACAGAAACGACTGACACCGTTTCTCTCACCACAGGAACGACAGGAGTCCCTCACCTTTTGGGTTCGTTCTGTGCAATTGGCGCATTTTGAAAGGGAGATTGCTATCCTCAAGTCGGGGAAATCGAAATTGTCGGGAGCTGTATCTAAATTGAACCCCTTTTTGGACGAAACGGGTCTCTTGCGCGTTGGAGGGCGTCTCAAGAACGCCAACCTCCCTTACGGGGCTCGTCACCCCCTTTTGTTACCTAAGGACGGTCATTTGGTACGCTTGTTGGTAACTGACCGTCACCTTAAAAATTCGCATGCTGGTTGTAATGCCTTGTTGGCCATTTTGCAACGCGAGTTTTGGATTTTGTCTGCCCGAAGAATTATTCGGAGTGTAGTCTTTCGCTGCATCCCTTGCTATAAGCTCAAGGCTTCTACCATGCAGCCCTTGATGGGGGACTTACCGGCAGATCGCGTAACTGAAAGCAGGACGTTTGACGGTGTTGGCACGGACTTCGCTGGTCCTTTTTTGGTGAAAACATCGACGCTTCGAAACAGCAAGACTGTCAAGGCCTACTTGTGTGTTTTTGTTTGTCTTTCCACAAAGGCCGTACACTTAGAACTGGTCTCCTCGCTTACGACCGAGGCGTTTGTAGCCACATTTGACAGATTTGTATCCCGCAGAGGGCTGCCTTCCTTGATCCGTTCTGACTGCGGCACTAACTTCAAGGGCACTTATAATTATCTGAATGATGTTGTTAATTTTCTTGAAACCAACAAAGCTGATATAGGTGATAGGCTTGCCCGACGTGGGATAAATTGGTTGTTTTCCCCACCAAATTGTCCACACTGGGGTGGTATATTTGAGGCCGCCGTAAAATCGGCCAAAACACACTTGCGCAGGACAATCGGTGAATCTGTCCTTACATTTGAGGAACTCGCAACTGTGTTTTGTAAGATTGAGGCCGTTTTGAACTCTCGGCCATTGTGCCCGATCTCCTCAGATCCGAATGATTTGGAGGCCCTTACGCCGGGCCATTTTTTGATTGGTCGCCCACTTGTCGCCTTGCCTGAGTACCCCTATATTGATACGAGACCTGGTCGTCTCTCGCGTTTTGAATTGGTACGCCAGATTACTCAGAGCTTTTGGAAACGCTGGAACTTGGAATATTTGCACATACTCCAGCAACGCGTTAAGTGGACCGACAAGACCGATCCACCCAAGATTGGTGACCTCGTTTTGATCAAGGAGGCTAACCTTCCGCCACTCAGATGGCGCAGGGGGCGCATCCTTCATTTGGTAACTGGGGCTGATGGAGTTCCCCGATTTGCTGAGGTCTTGGTGGACGGTTCGATTCTGAGGAGAGCGGTTGCAACATTGTCGCGTCTACCAACCGATTAGCGGACCGGTAGGCCGGTCCGGGGCGGGTGGATGTTTGAAATAGAATTGGTTTTTATTATAAGTAAAATCGATTAGATCGATTGAGTAACATTTTGTTTAGTCTATTGAAAATTTCTGACAATGGTCACACTGAACTGTCACTTCCGTTCGCTTCCCCTTGAGAAATTACCACGTTGTCGTCTCGTATGTAAAATAAATTGATCGCCCTCCCCCATTACGAATTGAATCAACTCGTAATTAACTTAATTAAATTGCCGCTTTTTTTACTCCCGGCACGGTTTGTGACATATTGAACATTTTGTGAAAAGTTATTGTGAGCACACCTTTTTGCATTTCGTGTGAATTGATTAATTGAACTAAATAGAGTAAACCGCTTTGAACGCCGCCTGATCTAGTGCTGGCAACGGTAAATTGATTGTGAACTATTGATTGATATTTGTGAAAATTGTGAATCTGGTATCGACTTCCACGTGCCAACGTGTCCTGAAAACGTCGCGTTTGAAGCTTAATAGCTAAGTAAAAGATACTTCATTCATTTATTTTGGCCAATATACTTGTATGAATGTGTCTAATTTAGCTCAAGCCTGACGTCAGCAAGGATAGCGGGTAAGTGAAACACATTAATATTAAGATTACTTGTTTTCGCTGTGCAACACAGTACAGTTATGTCTGAGATTTGTTGTGGCTGACAAGGGCTGATGAATAGAGTCACGCTTCCACAAATCTGCTGCAATTGATCCCAGCTCCTTCTAGCCAAAATTCTAGACACATAGTATATTTCAAATTTCATTCAATTTGGACTAGTAGTTTAAGAATTATAACGACTCAAATTTATTAGTTTTGTCACTCACTGACCGATCATCAAAAGTCTAAGGGACTTCCAGCAGACATAGAAGCTTCAAATTTTGAAAACAATAAGTGTTTAGTGTATGAATCAAGGAAACACTAAAATATTTTCCAATTTAGGTCCCGTTTTCGAGATAAATCAACTGCATGAATAACTTTGTAATCCCAAATAAATATATAAGATTACAAAGTTACATTTGTAGTTAGGGCTTTAAGATAATTCTTTATTGGTATTGTTGTTATACAAGAAGTAGAAGATACCGGAAAGGAAAAAATCTAGGTCTATCTACAAAAATAAATGAGATCCCATAAAAAAACAATACTTATCAAAAAACCCAAGTCTTTGCAACTCTGTTCTTCTACTGTAAAACATTATGAGATCCATGTAATACCAAGTCGGTAATTAATATGCATTAAATAAATAAATTGACTTGGCAATCGCATTAAACAATCTAATTTATATGTGTATGTATTACTTGTAAGATATATTGTGTTTTCATGCGATGACCGAGACACCTTATTTATTTAAAACGTATTAATTACCGACTTAGTATTACATGGATCTTACAATGTTTCACGGTAGAAGAACAGAGTTGCGAAGACTTGGGTTTTTTGACAAGTATTGTTTTTTTTATGGGATAAATGTTACCGTATTTACTAATGCATATTTAATTTAAGAGTTTTATTGCGAGCGGCGGTCGGCGTTGGTCATTCGCAGCCGCATTTATATGCCGAATCGGATATGTAACCACTATCTACTAATGAATGGATCTCGTACGCGGACGCATAAACCACGATTATTGAACCAACCGAGCGGGCAAATGAAACTCTTCGTGTGTGCACTATTCGGGCTTGAAGCACTCGCGCTAGTTTTTATGTCGAATATTGATAATTTTGTAGCTTTTTTGATAACTTTTTACTTTGACAAAATTATTCAACTGTTATACCTTGTAATTATGAGAAAGTTCATAACGAGACATGGCATGCCGTTCTTAGTAGATTGGCAAAGTTAAGCAACACTTGCATAGGTTGGCACTTGGATGGGTGACCGCGTGCGGCGTTTACATCAGATGCTTCGAAGAGCACGTAAAACTGACGAAACCTGTTCTCGTCTCAGGACAATGATGGTGACATGATTTAGGGGTTAGGGTGGTCTGAAAACTCCGACACCAGAGCTGCCACACACGAATAACAAAAATATCGTGAAACAAATCTGAAAATTTTAACAAGTATTCAGATCGCAAGCCACGTACAGAATACGATGTAATTACCGCGCATCTATTATAACTGTAATGTACTCCAGACTGATTTTTGATCTAAAACCGATACACAAAGGCATTAAGTAGCAACTGTGCTTGAGATAAATGGGACAATTTAGTTTTGACCTGAGTCACTTGTTTTAATTGACAGAGAAGTAATACTTCTCTGTCAATTAAAACAACCGTATTTAAGTTAGTCTCTGTGTTCAATAGAACATAGAGACTAACTTAAATACGGTAGCTATATCAAAAAAAATTTGCGATTCAGGAGCGGGAAATTTGTTTTTTTTTTATGGTATCTTAACTAACTAGGTATGTATAAATTACACAGAAACCTTACACTTACTTTGCCAACGTTGCATTATGGTAGAACAATGCACGTGTTGGTAAAGACGGCAGTATCGGCTTTAAATAAATTACAATTTATTTAGTGCAGGCTTACAGAAAGAAATTTAATTCAATCCACACATCATAATGTTTACATACGTGGCGGGCTCAGTGGCGTACCATTGGACAGGCCTACATATTAAATCCAGCAGTGGACTCTGGCAGGCTGATGATGATGATGATGAATGTTAACATTCCTGTACGATACTATAATTTCAATGTATATCATTATTTATAATAAATAAACCCTATCTGCTCATTTCGGAGAAACCGTACGGCTCAGAAAACTGGCTGTGCCGAGGCGAGTAATTAAATCGCTAGACGAATAATTTCCACGCCACGCCGCAGCGATTATTCAAGACAATGAGTCTATCGCTGACAACCGCTTACCATTCAGAAAGCGGCAGATTGATAAAGTAAAAATAGCATTGTACACAATGTTCAAGTAATCACCCTACTAAGATGCGGTAGCGTTATCCTGGCAGCTTTTTCTACATGTTTGCTAGTCAATATTAAAATTATACAAAGCAGATTCAGTTGTCAAATAACTCGTATAAACGTAAAACTGGTAAAGATACAAGAGGTTTCTTATACCTATACTTACAAGTCATAGTGCAACCTTAACGGTAACCCCAATACTCGTGAATAAATAGGACTTTTGAGGAAACCGACTGCTCATAAGGATTGTGCTGCAGTCAATCAGCAATTGCAAAACAATCTGTATTTTAATTACTTGTTAAAACATTCTGCAAAATCCAGCTCCTGCAATCTACTGCTAAACCAAAAGATTAGATTTTACTTTTAATTGTTTATTGAACATGGGCAAACATTTTGGGCAGTCGGCACAATTCATATAGTACAGAGGCTGGAAATATTATATTTTCAATATAAACCAGTAAAGACCGGAAGTCCCATTGAGAACCCAACGACCAACAGCAACGTTGTGTACAAGCTTACGCGTGTAACGTCTCAATGGGACAATGCCTATTTTTTTCCTTTCTGTAGCACGGCTTTATTTAAAGGTTAAAGAAAAGGAGACTCTTAACGATAATAATTTACGTTAAACAAGGCTAAAGTATAAAAATAGGCATCTAAGTCAAGGCAATAACAAAAGCGTGTATCTCGTTATAAGTGGCAGCGGGGACACAACAAAGCGGCTTAAACAGTAGCCGCGTCGTGCTTAAACACAGATTGCCGCTAATCAGCTTACGCACGGTCCTCCCTACCTAACCCCTACTTTTAATCCCTGTAGGAACGTAGGAACCCTCGTACTTCACCCCACTTGCGTCTAGAAGAGCTCAACACGTGATATCCGATCGGAGACCGACGTTTCAATTGTGTTCATGTTATTCTTATAACATGCACACACATATACAAGAACGACGCGCAAAGCACTTAGCTATTCTACAAGATTAGGTGGTTTACCACTTCAGAATGTAACATTCATTATAATTAGTTTTATAGCATAATGTTGCAAAATGGGGTCGAATATATAGTAGTATTGTGTGTGTAGGTACTCTGCTAATAGTTTACGTTTACGGAACTGATCTTGAATAATAACCATTACGTTAGAAATATCGCACCCTCAGTAATATAAGGGATCAAGTCAAAATTTTTGTAAACTCTGATTTTGAATGCTAAGGGCACAAAATGAAATCCGCTACCGGTTAGCGCTGACAGAAAGAGAAAAAGGACAATAATGACTCGGTAAATATACTTGTGTCCCTCTCACACTCTCTCCGCCCGTTCCCCGCTCTTACTGCTATAAGGTCGCAAACCGTAACGTTTCCGTACTTGTCGGAGGCAAACTGTTCAAACGTTGTGCGATTCGTGTTTGTGCCCTTCTATGATGAAAATCCTTGTGAGTTTTGATTTTATAATTTTGTATTATTAAGAAAAAATTGTAGTTGTGCCGATATATCACGCAAAATGTAATAAATAATTGGGCCTTATTCATAATAGATCGGTATATTGCAAAAAAGTAGAAATGTTTTATGGAATCATATCTTATTGGTTCGTTATAGTACGTAAATTGTTTTGTGTTTGTTGACACAATTTGTTTTCAGCCCTTATTTACATGAAAAATTCAATATATTTTTAATTCGACACCTTTCTTTGCACTTGGAACTTGAACTTTACCTTGTATGACATAAAGTTGTATTTCTTTTTCAAAACTGAATATATATTTTTTGACATTCTAAATTGTTTATTTGGTGCTTGGGGTGTTTGCATGAACTTTACTTTATTTCTTTCAGACAACATCCGATTAGAACGTGTGAGAAAGATTCTAGTACTTGTGCCACCACAAGAAGATTCTTCCGCCAATCCAGTACATCCGAAGACGAGGAAGAAAAAGGAACAGAAGATACAGAACATAGTTGCACAACCCGCTCTTTAAATTCTTCATTTGAGCGACTGAATATCTTAAGATGATGAACTTTTGCCAGACGAATTGCTACCATCCACTCCAGCTATATGCGAAGTCCTCGTTACTCACAATCCACCGCAGCATTTGCTTGCGTTATCAATAAAGTACTGCAGCTTCTAATATCCCTAGGAAAACCCGTTCCAAAAGCAGATTAAGAACTAAACCCACACTACAAACAAAAAAAAAACAATTTGTGAGAAAACCACTGAATTTCAGATGGGAAATTGTCAAATTTATGTATAAAGCAGTACTGGATGACCAATAACCAATAACCTTAAAGCAAATCGGATCTGAATTGAAGTCTCCGTTAGATTACTTCTATGATTCCTTCAGTGAAGATATTATTGATATAATTAAACTAAACACGAATTTATATTCTGTACAACGAAATCTAAAATCCATCAATGTTGCTCCGGAAGAATTATTGGATTTTGTTGCAATTAATATTTTGATGGGTGTCTTTAAGATGCCGTGCTATCGGGATTACTGGAATAAGAATCTACGCTATAACCTAATCGCAGATGTTAAGAGTTTAAAGCGATATGATCAAATTCGTCAGTATTTGTACTCCGTTGATAATTCTCAACAGAATGGAGATCGTTATTTTAAAGTACGATCGATTTTAGATGGTGTACGTAGAAACTGCCTCAGTACAGTAGAAGAACATCGCTATAATATCGACGAAATGATGGTGCCCTATAAAGGTTCAACAGCTGGAAACAGGCGTCAATATTTGGCAAAGAAGCCAAAGAAATGGAGCTTTTGAAATGTTTGTTAGGGCTTTTATTTCTGCCTGCGTGTATGATTTTATTCCCTACGCTGGCAAAGACACGATTAGATATCATTCTTTCATAAAATATAAAAAATCTTAAGGAGTTGGTGCAAAAGTGGTAATAGTTCTTTGCCAGAGTACTTACCTATACAAAATAAGCCGGCGGTTGTGTACTTCGACAACTTTTTCTCACCACTTGAGCTGATCCACATGTTACGTCAAGATTATGATATCTTTTCCTTGGGCACAATTAGATCAAATCGTTTAAGAGAATGACAAATTAAACTACCAGATGATAAAGTTTTGTAAAGAAGGGTAGAGGTTCAAGCAAACAAATACCTAGTTGATTATGAGAACAAACCGTGCGTCGTAAAATGGCATGATAACAAAAGTGTGATTTTGGCCAGCCTATGTGGATTCGTACCCTTTGAAGCCAAGGTTGACGATTCATGTCCACAGATAGTCAAACATTATAACTACGATATGGGAGGGTAGATTTGTGTGAT
Source organism: Euclidia mi (assembly GCA_944739405.2). Taxonomy (NCBI): domain Eukaryota; kingdom Metazoa; phylum Arthropoda; class Insecta; order Lepidoptera; family Erebidae; genus Euclidia; species Euclidia mi. The sequence continues at coordinate 17,931,496 of OX123197.2, forward strand.
ATGCTTATCTCCCTTTATCGCACCATTTATAAAACTAAAAAATGGTACATGGCATTGTTTTTCCAGCTCTTAGACATTTGCGTAAACAATGCATGGATTATGTACAGAAAAGATTGTGTTCAGTACAATAAAGTCCCTTACGTATAAAAAAATATTCACATATTAAAAATCATGATTTATTATGAACTTTTATCGAAACGATAAAAATCTGACGCTATCCGACATAATATAGTAGGCATATTATATCATCACTACTTGTTTTAATAATTTGTCACTAATTTCATTTTTTTTATTACTTTTACAATAAATGGAATATAAATAAACAGTTTGTTTTTTTATTTTTCATTGACTGTGTATTTCGCAATGTTAATAATACATAACATTGTTTTTTCCATTTAACCACCGTCCGCTTCGCAATGTTAAGTATTTTTAACATGCCGTTTCTAAGAATCTATTGATATTAGATATTTTTTTCATTTTTATTAGCTAATAATAACAATTTGTCATCACCGAAAAAATATCAATTTCAACCATACCTTTTGTTGCGAACTAAGACACGAAGACATTATGTTTAATTGTTTATTAGAATTCATAATTTTAAGATTATTTTTACATTCTACACTGATTTTATTAAACTATTACTTTCATTTTACCTGATATTTGATTTATAAAACAGAAACAAAAGATTTAGATTACGGTTTGGTTTGGTAATATACAGTACTAACTATAATTAAGGCGCTGTCCTAAGCGACTGTTTTGGTAAATGAGGGGGTGAAGCAGGGGAGGTGAAGGGAGCTTAGCTCCGTCTACTGCGGGGCGCCCCCCTTCATTCTCGTCGCGTGCGGCCGTATTCTAGCAACATCCGTATTCCAATATTTCAAAATCGCAAGCAAAACGTTTTAGCCTATTGAATTGAGATACTGATATTAAAATTTATATTACATACATCAATCTGTTTGTACAATATAGGCATAGCGCAGTTTTTGTTGTAGCGCAATAGGGTTCCGTTTTTACAATTTTTGGCTACGGTGCCCTAAAGAACACAATACTGCTCTACTAAGCGCAAAAGCCGTATCTCAACTAAAGCGAGTTACGAGATAATTAAAGTTTAGTAAAAGTTGATTTCTTTTATTTATTTATGGATGTTTATTGTTATTATAGGTATAATTATTATGGTAAAGGTTTTGAAATACGTCGCCGTTTTTAGGGGTTGTGAGTTGTGAGTGATTGAATGGGGAGGAGAGGAGGTCTTGAAACCCGCTTCACCAATTTCACTTGCCGGAAATACTTGGTTTCCTCTGAAAAAAAAATCTCCAAACATCGGTGTGTATGGCACTGCCAACTTCCACATTCATCACACTAGTTTAATAAACTAAGGTTGACGGAGCCCTGCGAAGGGCTCCTATTTTCGGATTAAGGGTCAAAAGAGAACCTAACTTAACCTATTTAGTTACTTATTACAGTCGCACCTAACCCTAGGCCCTCGAAAGCAATGACGCACAAATTTGACATTAGCTGTCAATATGATCATTCCAAGATGGCAGTTTTGCGTTTCGTTTTACGTTTTTCACATAAAACCTAAAAATGACATTTGAAAAACTGTACTAAAGTATAAAAACTACGTTCCGTTTTGCATAATTGCCGAAGTATTTATGAAACTTTGGAAATTGTTTAAAAATATTTAGACGCAACTCCGACAGCCAAAACTACTTTTAGGGTATTAAAACGAACTTCCTTAAGCCCCCTACACTACCAATACCCTCAAATTCAGGCGACTCGTTTCGAAACCCATTATTTTTTTCAAAATAGATGAAACATCAAAAATATATGTGGATATACCTTATTCATGAGATACTGCTATGTCGCTTAGAAAATTATAGAATTAGAATTTGAGTTACTGCTTTTTCGTTAGCTCTCCTCATACATGTTTGTATGGAAAAATATAAAAATTTTCTTTCGCTTCAAATATGTGTATTTATTTAGATTCATTTATCATATATTAACGAAATACAGAGTTTACACTTTTGATTTTCACCTCCCCTGCTTCACCCCCTCATTTACCAAAACAGTCGCTTAGGACAGCGCCTTAAGGTTTTTGATTAGAACACACAACATCAAATCAAATTAAACGTATTCTGTTACATTTTCATATCCAATCGCTATCCATAATGAAATAACTTATGTAATAGTATAACTCAGAGTTCAGCAATCCATTATATTTTTTTACTCTTCCGTATTATGAATTATGCGGTCGATGACAATAAAACGCATGTCGCAATAGTTTATGAATAATCAAAGTTTTACCCGATGTACCTAAATAGCTTTATGTTCACAACACAATTATACAACATTCGTTACCGCTTGTGTGCGGATTGCGGAGCGCCATATTAGCGCTGTTTATTGTTCGCCGTGGCGGCATCTTAGCGCTCCAGGCGCTCTGACAAGCTAATGAATTTGCAATATAGGTACATAAAATGATTCGATTTTATGTTATTACTCTTTTAAAAATTGAAAACTGTGGCAGCTATGTATTGTGAGAATAATTTATATAATTATGTTATGCATAATCGATAATCTATAACATAGTTAGTCATAAAAGACTCTTATGAAAATAATTTGTGTAAAAATGTTACATATTTCATAATCACTTGGCCATGGATGAATTTCTATTTTATTACGACGATTTCTTGTACAAATCCTTCGTAGAACTTCATTTCTCTAATTGTCCATATTTTATTCTTCTAATTATATATTTATAAGCACAGAAACAATAACACATTTAACGCAACAAGAGTATAAACTTAGGTCCTAATTATATGTGCCCATAGTTACATGAAAAGCCTATTTGATTCAAAGTATTCAGTCTATAACATAAAACATGAAATTACGAACTCAAATCGGCGTATTATAATAACAAACAGGTTTACGTAAAATTTCGTGCAGCGGAGACGCAAGCGACATGACCTATCTCTCACAGGGCTCATAGCCGAATGATGAGATCTGGGCGGGGCGTAAACTAGCAACTGACACTCAGTACACCGCTTATGCTAATAAGGTTTAAATTGCTGAAGCGTTTGATATTGATGGGATCTACCGAGCGTCAAAATCATAGACGTTTGGCAGATTTTATTGAATTTCACAAAATATACACGTATAATATGAAAATAAATAGGGTAATTCTTTAGTTCATTAGATTTCCTACAATATTATCAAATAAAATATGACAGCTTACGATCAAAATATTGCAAACAGTGAGACGAAAGATTATTTTCTGCCTCGATTTTGTGATTTTTTTACCGTGATTCTATTTTACATACACGAAAAATTCTTTTAAAAGTCTTTTGTTCAGACTTTTGACTTTAAGCTCTATTTTTTGCTAGTTTGTAATATGTACCGTTATGGCTAGATGCGCGACGAAAAATTAGGTGTTTCACGGCTTCTGAGGTATAACAGCGCCTTAAGAACTAAACTATAATAGGGACGTTAATAATATATGGGATCAAAATGAAATAGCTCCATATTTCTGTTATGATTTTGGTACTATATGGGCCCTAAGTTAAAAGGGATTTTTTCTATTACTTGTAATTTATAGAATATATACACATTATTTTTTTTTTAATTGCTATATATAGTGCATTTATAGAAGAACAAATCTGCCTAATTTCACATTTATAACTTAAATAATAAGGAAGTTATTCCAAAAAATAGCTGTAATGGTGGAATCCAGAATCTTGAAACGCGATTTCCCAAAAATCTACTTTTTTGGATTGTGCCCTTATATTACTAAGGGTGCGATATGTTTATTGGACCCAAATGCCGATGTACAATTCCAGCGGAAACTAAAATATTGTAAGAATGACGCACATCTATTTATTCCTTGTATTTGAAAAATTATGTGACTCCTTGAATACAATTGCGTGCAATGAAATCTATTTAATTTATTTATTTGTAGATTCACGTCTGTATACCTGTAGAGGTAGGCTGAGGTGTAATACACCCACATTTCACCAAAATATGAATTTTATAGAGAGTGGACCTATTATCGTTGCCGGGTACTTTGCCAGACTCCGTGCTGCTACTGAGTATTAGGAAAACTCAGTAACACTTTTGCTCGACCCGGAACCTTGATGAGGAGGTTGCTATCCACTGGACTACGTAGGCAGCCAAGGTAACCTATCTACAATAATACAATTTCATATTATGACATCTTTCATTCCATTATCTTACCACATTCAAAGGGCGTGCATTTTTATTAAATTACAATGGAAATTCTGTAGTATATTTATAACAATAGTAGCAAATTACTAGTTATTTCACTTTTAAGTAACGGTTGCCAACAGCAGAGGCTATAACTGTATCTCAGTTTTATAGTACAAAAACCATGAGCGTGACCGGAGCGAGCACGAGCTTTAGAGCTAGCCGTCCCTAAGCACACTGTAAGTGACTTTTATTTGAGTTTTTTGTAACAAAGCTTGTAGAGTCCCTTGACGTTTTACCGGGGTTGTGTGTTCCGCACCAACAACGTCGTTACGGGCTTGCAATGCGGAGCGATGCGAAGCGAAGCGAAAAACATCACTCTTTGCTATTGACACGTACCGTGCTACCTTTATTAGCTCAAATGTCGCCACTCACCTCAGTTCCCTATTTGTCATAGGGATGACAAATAGGGAACTGAAAACCAGGGGGTTTTGTGTGCTCACGACTTCCTACTTACAAAAATACCCCACAATGATTGTTTGACGAATGTAGAGTGAACGTTGCCAGTGTCTTATTTAAATATTCACTCAATTATTTTATACATTGTGGGTGATGATGTCGCAGAGTCAATGTTTATAATTCACTTAACCTCTTCGGGGGGTTTAAAATACAGTAAAATGTTTGAATCATTCAGTTAACCTTACCCACCTGAAATACGTTTATATTATAATATATAATGTTCGACGATTTGTTCTTATTTTAGTTTATATTTAATTACACATCTGATGACTGTATGAACACAGCTCTATGATGTAAAGCGCTAACACGGAATAAAAGTTTTCATTATCCTCTTGTTATTCTGATCATTATACGTGACCGCTGTTTAAAGTCACAAAGCCCCAGTAAAACGGTGAAAATGTTTGTTGGTTTTTACCGTGTGATGTTAAATAAAATAGGTAATCAAACAAAACAGGGGAGAGCGTTTCCCTAGTCAATGCTAAGTTTGTGTAAATTTTATTTAACGTGCGGGCTGATCGCCTTAGAGAAACGGCGGGGTGCAGGATGAGGGCTCCGGCACCGTCTTTATTTATTTAAACATTGCTCCTCGCGCAAATTAAACTCTAATTACATACGCACCCGCCTCACAAACAATATACAATTTAAGAATACTCCCAGCGCATTATATGAGGAACCAACATTTCTCGAACAGCTAATTAAATAAAAACTCAGATTTTATTACAAACGAGCTCCTAATTTCCTGTTCGTCACGCGCGGTCGCACCGCCTCATCTTACTGCGGCAGACGTGAGGAAATTAGCTTTAAATATTAAATTTTATTATCAGAATATCGTAGCACGTAATAAAATTGTACGAAACTTACCTCACGTGTGCGAAATAAAAATACGTGCTACGGAAGCTTGGAGAGACGCGCTGGCTCGTAGCGGCGGTACATCCGCTACCGCGTAGCCGATGTACGAGCGCGTTCTATTTTACAAGCAAATCTTTGGTGCTCACATTTTTAACTAACGTCGAAAGTACCAATGTTAACTAGGAATTTTGTGGGCCATATAGGAATGCAGTATGAAGTCGTCAGTAAATGTCTATAAAAGAAAAGGAGGTTAAAGCAATGTTTCTTAAATTTTTTTAAGAGCCTCCCCGCTTGGTCCCTGTCGGGTCCGCTCCATCATACGTCAGATGCGATGTGAAGTGATATTTTGTAGGAAACACTGCCCACACGAGATTGACTTTGCACGGGATTTTTTTGTTCGAATAAATTGCTTTGCGTGTTGTATATGTGAGTAACTGAGCAACGTAAACAGTTTGCAGATCATACGTCGGAAACGATTTATTCGTTCGATTGTATATAAACCGATGGCGTAAGCAGGAGACATTCAAGATTCTGACAATAATTCTTTTCACAAGCTATTTATCTTGCTATGTCAAAGTCAAAGTCAAAATCATTTATTCAACTAGGTCACAAGGTGACGCTTATGAACGTCAAATGTTAAAGTACATTACTTAATTCTACAGTTACATTTACAATTATGTAAAGCAATAAACATCATTTAATTTGCAGGAGCTTGCATAACCACTATCAGTCAAAAACTTTGATGATATGATGATTTTGTTTGTAATAGACTAAATACATCGCATAGTATTTGCAACACATAAAAATCAAACCCGATTAATTTTCTGAGAATAAAGAAAATAAACTGAAAATTATTCGAAGACAGAAGTTGAATAGACCTTTTAGCATCGAAGACATTTGGTTGAACTAGATCTTATCAAATTGGCCTACGTTAATTTAATTTAAATTCTAGGACCTCGTTAAATTATTTCTACTAGACTCAAATCAGACACATTTCATCAAAATATGGAAAAGGAAGATCAAGACAATTTTCCCCCAGTTGTCACAGGTGCTTACTTCTCTCGATTAAGAAGGTAATTTATTTGCTTGGAAATGTGTCCAAATCAGAGGACAATAATAATGTTTCATTTGCTAACATTGCAATCTGCCAACAGGACAAAAGTTTACTTTGTCTCTAGACTGACATGAACCTTTATCTATTCTCCATACTAGCGACATATTTTGCCATCATGTCTACCTAAGAGGTTAACTTGCTCCTTGACCTGATATTTTATTTTTATTTTATTTATTTTCAAGTTTAGAAAGCTCATGTAAAATTATCTATGTTTAAGTTACAGCCAATTACAAGCTTTCACAGTTAGTAATTGCGAGAAATATACGTTTACAGTTAAACGACTACTTCGCTATACAAAATGAAATAATTACCTAAGTGACATAATTTAAGATAACAAACAACGAAACATACATACATACATAGACTCACGCCTGTTTCCCGGAGGGGTAGGCAGAGACTACGGAACGCTATTTGCAACGGTCCTGACATACCTCTCTTGCTTCATTCACTCCCATCAAGTTTCTCATGCAAGCTCTTCTGTTAAGGGTACTTCAGACCTGTCCTTTTTTCAGGATGTCTCCAATCTGGTCAGAGAACATCCGCCTAGGTCTTCCCCTTTATGCTGTCACATTCACACTTGCCTTATATATCTTTTTTATCAGTCTATCGTCATCCATCCTCTCCATGTGCCAAAACCATCTTAACATGCCTTTCTCAATGCTTGTCACTACATCTTCTTTTACCCCACAACACTCTCTTATCACACAATTCTTTACTCTGTCGATCAAAGATACACCACACATTCTTCTCAGTGCTCTCATTTCTACAGCATTTATTCTACTTTCAAATCTCTTCTGCTATATCCAACTTTCACTACCGTACATAAGACAACAACAAAAACAATAATATAAAAGAATAGAAGAGAATTAACAAACACAGCAATCGTTATGCCTTGACAAAATTACCTAGATTCGATTAGCAAAAAAGTAAATACACAGAAGCTTTTTTAGTTTTATCACACTCGTGTTAAAGAGATCAATATCGACTCTCCGGCACGCTGTATTGAACAAACGACAAGCCCTTATCGTAAATGAATTCTGCCTGTAGTTGCTAGTTATGCCTTCGTAACAGCGCAGATGGTACGCGCAGGCCGATCTTGTTCACCAGCTCGGCTACATCCGTCGACCCATTCACAATTTTAAATAAAAAGGAAATATCCGCTATTTTTCTTTGCTGCTACAGAGGCAGTAAGTGGAACTTTCGGCAACGGCTAAAATAGTCTGGCAAATAGGTCCTGGAACGAAATTGAATATACCTCAGGCACTTCTTTTGGAGGTTTTCTAAACGTGATATGTATTTATAATAGTTAGGGTTGGGACCTGGGAAGCATATTCGAGGTGATTACGGACATAAGTACAATACAACATTTTGATAGTCTAAATGTTTTTAAAATCTTTAGATATCCTAAAAATGAAGCCTAGTGCTTTATTAGCCTTATTAACTACGATGGAAATGTGTGCATCAAATAACAACTTTGAGTAAAACGTTACCCCCAGATCCCTGACAGTGTGTATTGGCCAGTTATTGGGTTAGGCTTGCGTGTAAAAGTACAGACATAACATTTAGAGACGTTCAGATCCAGTTTGTTTCTTGTGCAGTATATTTGAAACCGATCTAAATCACTTTGCAGGCGAATAGTGTCTTCATATGAACATATTTTACTAAGTATTTTCATATCGTCTGCGTACATGTTATGACAGCATTTATAAATATATTAAATAACAGAGGCCCCAATAAGGACCCCTGTGGAACTCCTGAAGGAATATACACTGTTCTCGTCGACGAATAACCATTCAGAACAACAACTTGGCTCCTGTTCTCAACATAATATGATGAGAACCACCTGTATAAGTTACCTTCTCATCTGTAGGAGTTTCTGTTTAACCCTTGACGCGCCATCAAACTAAAGGCAAAGTGCCATAAGTGTCGAAAGGTCACGTGGCTGCAAAATTTGCATGGACATAGGTTACCGGAAAAAAAATGTTATGACACCTTAATATAATTATATCACATAAATTGCGATTAATTGTATTTGGTATAAAATCTGCTCTCATATTTATTACATGACTTATCACTTTGCGGCAAAAGAAGAAACAAAAATTTAGAGGTTTTTTTTTTTTTTCACTCGTTCACACAAACATTTCATCACATATTAATGAATTTCATTACTTATTTGGTTCATAAACACAAAAACATTATCATATGTACCTTTAAGTTTTCACACAATACATTATTTATTTGTAACAAACGAATCTAACGCCACTAAAAAAATTATAATCCGAACGCGTAACAAAAAGTTCGCCGTGCCAGGCAGCCAAGTTACTGTAACGGACACTGTGGCTGTGAATTATTTACCATTTGAAACACGATAACAGTGAAAATGTACAACAGAACTAATATTAAGTTGCTAAAATATGTTTTCAGATAAATAATCTGGGTACTTTTATGTCTTTCATAACTATTAAAAGAATATTTATCATAAAACTATTACGAAAATAGCGAGTTTCAAGAGTAGAAATAGCCCTTCTAAAAATTTTTTGCTTTTTATCACTGTAGTTCTTGTTTTTGTCACGAATAATGTCACTTCACAATTAATATTTATTTATTTCTGAGTAAATCTATATAAGTATCTTTATAAAGCATTCACCGGTTTCTTCCACAGGACAACTTTTATTATAAAGATCGCGGAACAAAACACAACAATGGCGGACGCTTTCGCAACTGAGACACAGATAATTATATTTCAATATTTTTTGGCACGTTTCGTTTCTCTCACCCTTCTAAAATGATTAAAATGCATAGAATATGAACTATTCTAATAGTTACTATTTTCATTTGTTGGTTTAAGTAAAACAAAACGTAAAAAATCCGCGACCAATAGAACGATTTTTTTGGAGCACGACCGTCTGTGTCGCAAACACATTGGACTATAATACTGGAAACACACACACACACACACACACACACACACACACACACACGCACGCACACACACACACATCATCATCCTCTTAGCGTTATCCCAGTTTCAATCTGGGGTCCGCTTTCTAGTCTAACCGGATTAGGCTGAATATTAAGCTTTTTCCACGGAGCGACTGCCTGTCTGACCGATAGCGATATTCCATGGTTTAGACTAGTGTCAGTTTATTTAGAAGGTACTGACGCCCTGTAACGACTGTCTAAGATCTTCATGACAACCGGGATCGACGGCTTAACGTGCTCTCCGAGGCACGGGACAAGCGATAATTAACAATTCAATACGCACATAACTCCGAAAAGTCATTAGTGCGCGCCATGGATTCGAACCCGATACCCTCTGCATGGCAGTCTGTTGGTATCTCCACTCGGCTATCGCTGCCGTTATACTTAACACACTGTAGGAAGCGTTTGCAGCGCATGGTTATCCATTTGTACTTTTAAGTCTCATAATGTTTAAGCATATAATTGCAGTTAATTCTGTCTCTTTAAAAGCATTTCATTCCTTTACAAACCTGATTTTCCTAAAACTTTATACGAAAGAGTAGGAAGTTGAATAATATTAAGCTTGTTAAGAAAATTAAAAAAAGACATATTTACATATCGCACCCTCAGTAATATAAGGGATCAAGTCAAAATTTTTGTAAACTCTGATTTTGAATGCTAAGGGCACATAATGTAATCCGCTACCGGTTAGCGCTGACAGAAAGAGAAAAAGGACAATAATGACTCGGTAAATATACTTGTGTCCCTCTCACACTCTCTCCGCCCGTGCCCCGCTCTTACTGCTATAAGGTCGCAAACCGTAACGTTTCCGTACTTGTCGGAGGCGGACTGTTCAAACGTTGTGCGATTCGTGTTTGTGCCCTTCTATGACGAAAATCCTTGTGAGTTTTGATTTTATAATTTTGTATTATAAAGAAAAAATTGTAGTTGTGCCGATATATTACGCAAAATGTAATAAATAATTGGACCTTATTCATAATAGATCGGTATATTGCAAAAAAGTTGAAATGTTTTATGGAATCATATCTTATTGGTTCGTTATAGTACGTAAATTGTTTTGTGTTTGTTGACACAATTTGTTTTCGGCCCTTATTTACATGAAAAATTCAATATATTTTTTAATTCGACACTTTTCTCGGCACTTGAACTTGAACTTTACCTTGTATGACATAAAGTTGTATTTCTTTTTTCAAAACTGAATATATATTTTTTGACATTCTAAATTGTTTATTTGGTGCTTGGGGTGTTTGCATGAATTTTACTTTATTTCTTTCAGCCCAACATCCGATTAGAACGTGTGAGAAAGGTTTTAGTACTTGTGCCACCACAAGAAGATTCTTCCGCCGATTCTAGTACATCCGAAAACGAGGAAGAAAAAGGAACAGAAGATACAGAACATAGTTCCGCACCCCGCTCTTTAAATTCTTCATTTGAGCGACTGAATATCTTAGATGATGAACTTTTGCCAGACGAATTGCTACCATCCACTCCAGCTATATGCGAAGTCGTCGTTACTCACAATCAACCGCAGCATTTGCTTGCGTTATCAATTTAGTACTGTAACTTCTAATATCCCCAAGAAAACCCGTTCCAAAAGCAGATTAAGAACTAAACCAACACTACAAACAAAAAAAAAGAAACAATTTGTGAGAAAACCACTGAATTTCAGATGGGAAATCGTCAAATTTAAATATAAAGCAGTACTGGATGACCAATAACCAATAACCTTTACGCAATTCGGATCTGAATCGAAGTCTACGTCAGATTACTTCTATGATTCCTTATGTGAAGATATTATTGATATAATTATACTAAACACGAAATTATATCCTGTACAACGAAATCTAAAATCCAACAGTGTTGCTCGGGACGAATTATTGGATTTTGTTGCAATTAATATTTTGATGGGTGTCGTTAAGATGCCGTGCTATCGGGATTACTAGAATAAGAATCTACGCTATAACCTAATCGCAGATGTTAAGAGTTTAAAGCGATATGATCAAATTCGTCAGTATTTGTACTCCGTTGATAATTCTCAACAGAATGGAGATCGTTATTTTAATGTACGATCGATTTTAGATGGTGTACGTAGAAACTGCCTCAGTACAGAAGAAGAACATCGCTATAATATCGACGAAATGATGGTGCCCTATAAAGGTTAAACAGCTGAAAACAGGCGTCAATATTTGGCAAAGAAGCCAAAGAAATGGAGCTTTTGAAATGTTCGTTAGGGCTTTTATTTCTGCCTGCGTGTATGATTTTATTCCCACGCTGGCAAAGACACGATGAGATATCATTCTTTTATAAAATATAAAAAATCTTAAGGTGTTGGTGCAAAAGTGGTAATAGGTCTTTGCCAGAGTACCTATACAAAATAAGCCGGCGGTTGTGTACTTCGACAACTTTTTCTCATCACTTGAGCTGATCCACATGTTACGTCAAGAATATGATATCTTTTCCTTGGGCACAATTAGATCAAATCGTTTAAGAGAATGACAAATTAAACTACCAGATGATAAAGTATTGTAAAGAAGGGTAGAGGGTCAAGTAAACAAATACCTAGTTGATAATGATAACAAACCGTGTGTCGTAAAATGGCATGATGACAAAAGTGTGATTTTGGCCAGTTCCTATATGGATTCGTACCCTTTGAAGCCAAGGATGACGTTTCATGTCCACAGATAGTCAAACATTATAATTACGATATGGGAGGGTAGATTTGTGTGATATGCTTATCTCCCTTTATCGCACCATTTATAAAACAAAAAAATGGTACATGGCATTGTTTTCCCAGCTCTTAGACATTTGCGTAAACAATGCATGGATTATGTACAGAAAAGATTGTGTTCAGTACAATAAAGTCCCTTACATATAAAAAAATATTCACATATTAAAAATCATGATTTATTATGAACTTCTATCGAAACGATAAAAATCTGACGCTATCCGACATAATATAGTAGGCATATTATATTATCACTATTTGTTTTAATAATTTGTCACTAATTTCATTTTTTTTTATTACTTTTACAATAAATAGAATATAAATAAACTTTTCATTGACTGTGTATTTCGCAATGTTAATTATACATAACATTGTTTTTTCCACTTAACCACCGTCCGCTTCGCAATGTTAAGTATTTGTAACATGCCGTTTCTAAGAATCTATTGATATTAGATATATTTTTTTCATTTTTATTAGCTAATAATAACAATTTGTAGATAGAATCACAGAAAAAAATATCAATTTCAACCATACCTTTTGTTGCGAACTAAGGGGTTCAAGTGATTTGACCCTTTAGTTCGCAACAAAAGACATTATGTTTAATTGTTTATTAGAATTCATAATTTTAAAAATTATTGTTACATTCTGCACTGATTTTATTAAACTATTACTTTAATTTTACCTGATATTTTATTTATAAAACAGAAACAAAAGATTTAGATTACTGTTTGGTTTGGTAATATACAGTACTAACTATAATTAAGAACTAAACTATAATAGGGACTTTAATAATATATGGGATCAAAATGAAATAGCTCCATATTTCAGTTATGATTTTTGTCCTAAATGGGCCTAAGTTAAAAGGGTATTTTTCTATTACTTGTAATTTATACAATATATTTCCATTATTATTATTTTTAATTGCTATATATAGTGCATTTATAGAAGAACAAATCTGCCTAATTTCACATTAATAACTTAAATAATAAGGAAGTTATTCCAAAAAATAGCTGTAATGGTGGAATCCAGAATCTTGAAACGCGATTTCCCAAAAATCTACTTTTTTGGATTGTGCCCTTATATTACTAAGGGTGCGATATATTTAAACACTCTTAGTAAAAGAGTGATACTCTAAATATCCGAGAAAGTGTATGAGCAAGTAACTCGGTTCGTGTGGTGTCGTGCCCAAACTAGGTAACCTAGATTTTCTCGCAGTAACTCTGGCGTCGACGGACGGCCATCACTTTACTTCTTTTACAGAGTAATACACATCACACGCGCAGCTATTATGAGAATATAACTTTAAAATGCTTATTACTTACTTTATTTGTGTGTTATGGTTTTTGAAAAGGAGGAATGCGTTACTGCTTGTAATGTTATGATCGATGGACAGCGAGTGGAGCAAGTGAATGAGTTTGTATATTTAGGTACGCTGTTTGCAAGAGATGATAAGAATGTAGAAGATATTGAAAGAAGAGTTAATGCATGTAATAGAGTGAATGGAGCTCCGAAGGCGTTTATGAATAGCCAAAACGTGTTCAAAAAGGCACGTTTGGCTGTGCATAGAGGGGTGTTAGTACCTACTCTTATGTATGGTAGTGATAGTTGGGTATGGCAGAAGAGTCATGAAAGTAGAATAAATGCTGTAGAAATGAGAGCACTGAGAAGTATGTGTGGTGTTTCTTTGACTGACAGAGTAAAGAATTGTGTAATAAGAGAGTGTTGTGGGGTAAAAGAAGATGTAGTGACAAGCATCGAGAAAGGTATGCTAAGATGGTTTGGGCACGTGGAGAGGATGGATGACGAAGGACTGACCAAGCAGATATATACGGCAAGCGTGGAAGGGACGGGACGAAGGGGAAGACCTAGGCGGGCGTTCTCTGACCAGATTGGAGACATCCTAAAAACAGGACAGGTTAAAAGTATCCTGAACAGAAGAGCATGCATGAGGAATCTGATGGGAGTGAATGAAGCAAGAGAGATATGTCAGGATCGTTGCAAATGGCGTTCCGTAGTCTCTGCCTACCCCTCCGGGAAACAGGCGTGAGTCTATGTATGTATGTATTTATGTATTTGTGTGTGTAGTATGTATATCGGTGAGCGTGTGTGTATTTCGAAAATCGTATGAATTTTCAGGTTCTCTATAGTCTCAGCGGTGCTACGTAGATAAATGTTTACATATACGTACAAAATTGTTCAAAAGACTGTTTTGTGTGATTCTATTCATATGTTATCTAGTTCTTAGATTCTACTCTAGTCTATTCTTGTTCTGAGTCTGGGCTAGAAAAGCTACGAATGGTTGTTTGCAGAAGGCAGTGGAAGCGTGATTAATTCATCCAGTCTTTAGCCCAGGGCAAAGGTCTAAACTATGTATTATCCGATTGCCGCCGAACCAAATCGTTACCTACGTCATCGCACTCACCGAGTCACCGCACGCCTGCCGCCGCCGGTTGCCACATCGTAAGTGTCAAGAGCTACCGGTTGCGTGAGAATAAAAGCTACGAACCTGCGCTTTTTGCTTGTGGATCTCTGCGTTTTATTTGAGGTAGCCGCTACGAGCTTAAAGTTATGACATCAAAGGGTTTGCGTACACCCTCGCCTGTGCAGGTCGATGATAATTATGAGACAATGTGCACACCAGAAATGTTTGTCCAAGACTCCACTCTCAACAACATCACTTCGAGAAGTAAGAGATTTGGCGCGGATTTTTCCCCAGTAGACGAATTGAAATCTTTCGAAGATAAAATACTCCGCAAGTTAGATTCCTGGAAGGCTGATCAGAATTTAATCCTAAGCAAATTGACCTCTGATATAGCTGAGGTTAAGCAGCAAAATCGTGATATCCAGAAGACAAACAGCGAAATCGAAAAGTCATTAGAATTTATAAATAGTGGATATGAAAGCATGCGACAAACTCTTATAAAACTGGGAGAGGAGCGTCTGGAGCAACGTAATTACATTTTTGAACTCGAGAAGAAGGTAATTGATCTTCAACGTAGTTCGCGCAGTTCTAGCATCGAAATACGAAACGTCTCTCAAAACGAAAAAAAAACCATCGGGGACCTGACGTCAATCGTTGTACAAACCTGCAATGCCGTAAGTGTCCGCTTCGGAACACGGAATATATTACATATTAGCACTCTCACAACTTGGTTTCATATAATAGGGTATTTTACTTACAACGTAACAATAAATAATTGCCACACCTTGAGCCAAGAGTGCACTTTTTACGTCTATTACATCCTGGTTAATAAAAGTCTATTGTTTTTTTATTGGTTCATTATTCTTATAGTGATCGGGTTACTGGTTTTGAGGAAATCTGGAGCAATATTTTTCTGACTTCTCTTTGTATAAAATATATCATAAATGTTCGATATAAATTTTCTATCCGATGAAATTGATGAATTAGGAACAAAATGTTAATTTTTCTACACTCCAGAACAATACACATCTATGCCAAGCACTACCAAACGCAGTATAAAAATTATTCATGTAAACATACGCAGTGTCAACAAAAACATGGATGCACTAAGGGTCTTTTTGGTAACTATTAAAACCGCCCCCGATGTATTCTTATAATTATTTACCTTAAATCCACTATATATGTATATAGTGGATTTAAGGTAAATAATTATTCCATCATTTTAGTTATGATTATTCCTAGTATAATATTGTATATAGCCGTCTAATACAGGCAGATCTATAGTTTTACTCAGCCAACACTCGGATAATTTTTTTTTATAATTTGTTACAAAAATTTCTGTATCGCAAATAAGTAACTTTTAGCGTATAATTTTCGGGCTCACTGTTACATTTACGATTCATTGCATTCCTATTTCTTATACACCTCAGCAAACCCAATGTAATCCACGGTTTTATCAATCTATTTTTGCAAGAAATGTGTTTTATGACCGTATGTTGACTGCCTCGTTGGTTTCGCGGCGTATATTACGGATCATGTCCCGGTTTTGCTTAATATTGAGGGTGAGCTGAGTGTCACTAAGCGCAACTCTACTTGTACAGACGTGGACTATAGTTCTGTCTACAAAATAATATCTAGTTCGGATTTTTTTAACGTACATAAATTCCCTTTGTAACCTTCCGCTATTAAACTGTTCCATGTTCACATATGCAGATGACACAGCCTTAGTCATTCATGGCTTCACTTGGACTGATACCATCGCATGTGCCGAAAGAGCTCTTCGGGATATATCACAATGGTTGACTGACAATCTTTTGACTGTAAACCTTAATAAGACTACTTACGTAGCTTTTTCCTTATCAAAGCAGCCAACCTTTAGACATTCCACCAATTAAGGTTCATTCTTGTCCTAATTATCCTTCCCTACTATGTAACTGTCCCACATTATCTAGGTCAAATGTTATCAAATATCTTGGCATTTATATTGACAGTCAACTTAGCTGGAAACCGCATATTTATAAAATTATACCGCGCGTTCGTAAGCTTATAAGTAGTTAAGACAATCTGCCGATTTAACCATACTTAGAACTGTGTATTTTGCGCTATGTCAGTCCATTCTAGGATACTGCATTTCAGTATGGGGTGGTGCGGCAAAAACCTCTTTTCTGGATCTTGAACGGGCACAAAGAGCAGTTTTGAAGGTTATGACCCACAAGCCTTTCAGGTATCCCACCACGATGCTTTATAAGGATTGTCAAATCCTTACCGTAACACAGCTTTTTGTGCTCCAAACTGTTTTAAGGAAACATCATCATATTTGCCCTATGACAAACTAAACTGCTTAAACGTCGTTTACACAAGGTGTGTTCCGTGCCGACCTTTAAGACAACCCTAGCTAGTAGACATTTTAGTATACTCAGCGCTCATTTATACAATACACTAAACAAATCTTGTAACATCTATCCCCAATGTAAATTCTCAGTTAAGAATAATATAAGTAAATGGCTCCTATCTAAGACATATACGGAGATCTTTTAAAAGTATCAATATTGTAGGCAACTACCTAGTTTAAGTATACAGATACCCTGCATAGGTAATTATATTGTACGAACTTCCTTCTTTCGTATATTTTAAACAGGCTTGCACACATAATTAATATCGTTATTTATATTCTTTTTTATTTTATTTTTTCATTTTAATTTTTTTATATTTTCGTTAGACAGAAACTCTTTAATATATCTCTTCACAATTCTGAAGCAAGCAGAATGCATGCTTCAAAATACTCAGTGAAAATATTTGTAAGCACTTCTATAATGTTTGAATTATTGGCATCTATTGGTGTCAGGGCCCTGGCACCCGTAACACAAGTTAAATCTTATCACGGGTGCCAGAGTTCAAAATGTTCTTGATGCAACTTTTAAACTACTTTTTCAATATTTGTGTAAAACTGTGTACATTTCTTTAAAGAAATAAATTAATATTATTATTATTATATTATTATTATTAATATAGGGGTACTCAGGCAAGGCGACAAGTGGGCGACCCATCAAAAAATGGCCCGGCGTAAAGGCCTCCAAATCATTCGGATCTGAGGAGATCGGGCACAATGGCATAGAGTTCAAAACGGCCTCAATCTTACAAAACACAGTTGCGAGTTCCTCAAATGAAAGGACAGATTCACTGATTGTCCTGCTCAAGTTTGTTTTGGCCGATTTTACAACGGCCTCAACAACGACAATTTGGTGGGAAAAACAACCAATTTATCCCACGTTGGGCAAGCCTATTGCCTATATCAGCCTTGTTAGTTTCAAGGAAATTAACAATGTCATTCAAATTATTAAAAGTTCCCTTGAAGTTAGTGCCGCAATCAGAACGGATCAAGGAAGGCAGCCCTCTGCGGGATACAAATCTGTCAAATGTGGCTACAAACGCCTCGGTCGTAAGCGAGGAGACCAGTTCTAAGTGTACGGCTTTAGTGGAGAGGCAAATAAAAACACACACGTAGGCCTTAACAGTCTTGCTGTTTCGAAGCGTCGAAGTTTTCACCATAGAGGGACCAGCGAAGTCCGTGCCAACACCGTCAAACGTCCTGCTCTCAGTTACGCGATCTGCCGGTAAGTCACCCATCAACGGCTGCATAGTAGAAGCCTTGAGCTTATTGCAAGGGATGCAGCGAAAGACTACACTCCGAATTATTCTTCGGGTAGACAAAATCCAAATCTCGCGTTGCAAAATGGCCAACCGAACATTACAACCAGCATGCGAATTCTTAAGGTGACGGTCAGTTACCAACAAGCGTACCAAATGACCGTCCTTAGGTAACAACAGGGGGTGACGTGCCCCGTAAGGGAGATTGGCGTTCTTGAGATGCCCTCCAACGCGCAAGAGACCCGTATCGTCCAAAAGGATTTCAATTAAGATACAGCTCCCGATAATTTCAATTTCCCTGACTTAAGGATAGCAATCTCTTTCTCAAAATGCGCCAATTGCACAGAACGAATCCAAAAGGTGAGGGACTCCTGTCGTTCCTGTGGTAAGAGAAACGGTGTCAGTCGTTTCTGTTGTGGGTGCCTAAAATTAAAAACAAAACGCTTTATCCAAGCAGTAACACCTAACAACTTGTCAAGGGAGCTGCAGCGATTCAAAAAGAAATCTGGGACGAAGGCGCATTCTACCTTCTCAAGAGCGAGTGTTCGCAGACCCGGCAAATTGGAAGTATTCAAAACTGGCGTTTGAGGCCAATCAATTTCTGCTTGACTCAACCATTCCGGACCCCACCACAGCGAATGCCCCATCAAACCAGGCGTCAAGTATCCGCGCGAGGCACAATCAGCGGGTTTGAGCTCATCTGGCACGTGTCTCCAAACAAGCATGTCTTCAGATTTTTGTATTTGGGAAACGTGATTAGCGACAAATACCTCCAAAGTGTGGACAGACGCCTTCAACCAACAAAGAACAATTTGGCTGTCAGTCCAGGCGTAGGTCCCATGAATACAA
The DNA here is from genome assembly GCA_944739405.2 of Euclidia mi. Lineage (NCBI taxonomy): Eukaryota > Metazoa > Arthropoda > Insecta > Lepidoptera > Erebidae > Euclidia > Euclidia mi. The sequence continues at coordinate 17,950,801 of OX123197.2, forward strand.
ATGGTTTTACCCAAATTACACACGTGATTCAACAATCGCACGAGTAGGGCTTCTCCCGAGAGCTCCAATTTCGGAATGTTCAGAGATGTTCGAAGGGGTGCAACCTTGCTCTTTGCCATGATCAGGGAAACTTTCACCTGACCTGAGGCACTGACTGTGCGCAAGTACACCACGGCCGCGTGACCACGCTCTTCGCCATGATCAGGGAAACTTTCACCTGACCTGAGGCACTGACTGTGCGCAAGTACACCACGGCCGCGTGACCACGGTCCGAAGCATCACAAAACCCGTGGAGGGTTGCCTTGTACTTCCAGGGAGGAAGGATAGGACGAGGCAAAGAGATCTCATTGACGGCAGGAAGTGAGGATACAAAAGTGGTCCATTCCTCATCAAGAGTACCGCGTGGACGTTCGTCCCAAGTCAACCCTGCTGTCCATAACTTGTGCAAGAAGCATTTTGCCCAAAATAGACAGGACAAATCCAACCGTTTGGATCAAAGGTTCTGGCGACAGTAGACAATACGAGACGTTTAGTCCAAGAACAAGGCAATTTCAAGTCTACGTTATACGTAAAGATGTCTTGGACTGGTCTGTACTGAACGCCGAGAACACCCATCATGGCGGGATTGTCAACAATCTCAAATAAATGTGGATCTTGCTGATGATCCTCGGATAAGCCTTCCAAAAGCGCTGGTGAGTTGGAGATCCATTTGTGCAACTCATAACCAGCGGAGGCCAAGATACCTATCAATTCGTCCCGCAGGAGGATCGCCTCGTCCGCTGTGGAGGCGCCAGAACAAATATCATCCACGTAAATATCGTCCTTCAGGATGGTAGAGGCTCGTGGGAAACGTAAGCCTTCGCGGTCTGCAAGCTCTAAAAGAGAACGTATTGTCAAATAGGGGTTTAACCTTAGCCCGTACGTATTGGTATCGAGCTCGTAGACGACCATGGGACCCCGAGGATCCTCTATCTAAAGGATCAGTTGGAAACGACGGTCATCTGGGTGGATAATCGTCTGCCTAACATCATTTTGATATCGGCCACAAAGACAAAGTGATGACGTCCCAAATAACCCGACAGCCAGAGTAACGAAACGCTTTCGAGCTTTGATAAAGGATCATAGAAACGTGTTCGCGGAAGATGACTTTGAACGTCTACACAAAACCCAGATCGTGCAGCCGCCCAAGATTTACGGTTTGCCTAAAGTCCACAAGTCAAATGTACTATTGCGGCCGATAGTGAGTCAAATAAATTCACCGACATATGGTTTGGCGAAACACATCAGCAAGGTAATGCAACCGTTAGTAGGTAAGACGGCATCTTTCGTGAAGGACTCTCGCCATTTTATCGACATCATCAAGAGCGTGACAAAGGAACCAGACGAAGTGATGGTAAGTTTTGACGTGGAGTCACTATTCACCAATGTTCCAGTTCAGGATTGCCTTGAGGTCGTTGAGAGAAAATTAAGGGATAGCGGTCTGTCTTACGAATACGCCATTCTATTGAAGAATTGCTTAGAGGGTAACTACTTCATATATCGTGGACAACATTACCTCCAGATCGACGGAGTGGCAAGCCCAGTAGCACCGGTGGTGGCCAATATCTGGATGGAACATTTCGAAGAATCCATAGACATGCAGGCTTCAAATATAAAGCTATGGAAGAGGTATGTCGACGATGTATTCTGCATCATGAAGGGCAACAAGCAAGACATAGAACGATTCGCAGACAAATTGAACTCCATGCATCTGAACATCCGGTTTACATTTGAAATGGAGGTAGACGGATCGCTACCCTTTCTCGATGTCAAAGTGACGGTGAGAGCTAATGGTACACTTGGACACACTCTATACAGAAAACCGACACACACCGACAGGTATCTCAACGCCTGCTCGCATCATCACCCGCGACATTTGGTATCTGTAGCGACCTCGTTAGTGAACAGAGCCTCTGACCTCTGTGACCCTGAACACTTAAACAGTGAATTGTCACATGTTCAGGAGGTACTAAGCAGAGTGCCGGCTTACATGCCTTATATCAAGGGAGTGACGGACAAAGTTGGAACAGTACTACAGAAATACTCCATGAAGACTGTATATAGTCCCCTCTCCAAGGTAGCACACAACCTGCGTACCCCAAAGGACTTAATTCCTCTACAAACACCAGGCGTCTAGAAGGTCGATTGCAGTTGTGGTAGTTCCTATATCGGACAGACCAAACGAACGATCGCTGAAAGGGTCAAAGAACATATCGCAGCTGTCAAAAATCGACAAATTAATAAATCTGCCATTGCTGAGCATTTGCTGGAATCTGGACCAAACCACTGGATAGAATTACAACAACCACGAGTCTTATCCACTGATCGCCACTATTACTCCAGGATAGTACGTGAAGCGGATACAGACTATCGACCACTTGGAACCCAGTTATCAAAAAATGCAAACAACGCCGCAGTAACACAACTCATCAGTGTGTAGACGTCATAAGTGTAGTGTGTCGAAGTACCGACAGTGCGGATAGAAAAAATATCAAAAATACAAAACAAGTGAGGGTAGCTGCCGAAACCCGCGCTTCACAAGGACGGCGCTGAGCTGACATCAGTCCCTCCGCGACCACAACCGTTGCAAGCCGGTAGAAACGTGAGAGAATAACAGAGGTATTTATGCTTTGAAATAAATAAATTATCGCGACTAAGACCCGGTAAATAATATTGTATGATGTCACAAAGGTCCTTGACCAACTTGGGACCAGAATGCAAGCACTGGTTCAAGGATACGCCTGTAGAAGTCTGCGCAGAACCATCAAACACCGTGCGCAGCTTGCCAGTTGATGGCTTCAAAACCGTATGATGCGGGAAAAAGTAGTGCTCCACCGAACGCCAATCCAAATTTGACACGGACATGTGTCCCAATTGTTCATGTTCTCTCATGAACTCAATATACTTCTGTCTGAGCTCCGGATCGCTATCCATGCGACGCTCCATAGCTAACAATCTCTTTTCGGCTTAAGGTCGTGACTCACCAAGCGGCAGCCGAACAGACAGAAAAGGTAACTTCGTAATGATCCGACCAGAACGGAGTCGACAAGTGTTTTCTGGAAGAACAGCTCGCACTCCTCGTGTTCTGGATTCCAACGAGCAGCTTGAGTGGGCTCCTCTACCTCCCAAAACCTCTGAACCGCATCAGAGAGAGCGGAGCCTACAGCAACAAATTATCAAGTTCGGGTGGAGGGAGGTCCCTAGGTAGAGGTCCCATCAAAGCAAATCCAAATAAGGTCGGGATGGCAGTCAAACCATTTAGCACCAAGACCCGTTTCCCACCAATCAAAATTCCACCGAGCACATCAGAGCCAATTAACAAATCCATTTGTCCCGGTGTGTCAGATTTGGGGTCTGCCAGTTCCAATCCCGATGTCAAATTCACCACAGCAGCAGGTAGCTGTTTCTGTGAATGCCTACCCAAAATATTCTTCAGCACAGTAGCCGAGGTTTTAATTCTCGGGTGTGAAGATTCAACAGGGGCAAACAAAACCTTAACTTGCCCTTCAACAGTAGATGCTACGTCACCTATTCCCCGTATACAATTCGGAAAAGAACCCATATTTAATTTAACCTGCCCTACCAAATAAGTTGAAACAATGCAACCTTGTGAACCTGTGTTCAATATAGCACGGACAACAACAGAGGTCCCCGTGGGTTCCCAGACCCTAACAGCAACCGCGTGAGGAAGAAAAGAGGCGTGAGGTAGGATAACGGTCTCAATGGGGGAGGTTGGCGTTATAGGGCAGGAGTCAATGACCTATTGTTGCGGCGACCGTTGGCCAGGTCCAGGCAAATTAAAACGAGGGTGCGGTCTGAAGTCGTCAAAGGCGCGGTGACTCGATCCGTGCGCCATCTGTGGCGCTGGTCAAGGCGGGAACGCTCCGCAAAAGGAGGGGAATACCTGGGGCAGCAGTCATGGTGCTGGTGACGCTGAGTAGTCGCACATTCAGGTGCGCGAGAGAGAGGAGGCGTGCGTACGCTATGGTTCTTCAAGCGGTGTGAGTGGCGATCAAGTGAGTGAGGCGAATCTCGGCTGCGCGCCGGTGAGCCTCGGCTGCCACCTTCAAAACACCCGCCCGTGCGCGACGACGGCTGGTTGGACAAGCGGCCTACCTCTCTGGCATTCATGCAGAGAATGTCCAAATGCTGTCCTCCACAGTGAGGACAGGGGCGAGAGCTTGGGCAGTCTCGCTGGTAGTGGGACCCCAAACAAGAGAAGCAAAGGTGGCGGGCATTCGCGATGCGCCTACGAGAGGCGACATGAAGGTCCAAGAATGCCTTACAACTGGCCGTTCTGTGCCCCGTGACCTTGCAGTAAGAGCACTCTGCTGGGCTCTGCGTGACTGCAAATCGAGGAGGACACCGATCAATATTTCCTCGGGTGTGAACGCGAGCCAGCTCCTTGACCATGGCCGGCTGCGACTTAGCCGGCGTGTCACCACCGGAGTTGTCCAAAACCCGGCACTCGTCCTCCAAGAACTTCTCCAAGTCTGCAAAAGGGGGTAGATGCGTCGCACTATCCCCACCAAAGCGCTGTTCAAATCGCGACCTTAGGTTGGCAGGCAGCTTTTTGAGCACAATTTGCACCAACAGGTAGGACCATTGGTCCACGGGCAGATCCAGGCACTTCAGGGTGTTGGTTGCCACCAATAACGGGTTCAAAAGTTGGGTGCGCAACCCAAAGACCCGGGTGAGCGTGGGCAAACTCAAAATCTGCTCAAAGTGGGTGTCTGCGAGGCCACGCTTGTTGCGGTACCTACGGGAAATTAAGTCCCAAGCCGTCTGGTAGGCCTCGTCAGACACGGGCAGATGCTGGATGAGGCCTTTGGCCTCCCCATCCAGAACCGACATCAAGAAGGCCAATTTTTGTGCCGGCCGAAGTTCAGTCCTGTCATCGGCCAGGCTGTCGAACAGGTAGCTTCCTAGGCAGCCATCAAAATGCGGGAGGTCCAATGTGGGAAGCCTACTCATCAGTCCCGGTGCTGGCCTAGGAAGCTCCTGCTTCAACATGGGTTGCCCGTCCCTCTTGGCAATCAACTGTCTTGCACAGTTGGAGGGAGCATCATAGAGATCCAAAATCTGGGCATAATCCTCACTGACTCTATTTCGCTGGTCAGCGGTGAAGTCAACAACTGACACTTCGAAACAGCAAGCGCTGAAAGTACGGAATTGCTGTTCCACACTTGCCAGGCGATCATCGTTCCGCTCAACTCTTTGTAATAAGGCCTGCTGGTGATCAGGCCGGTTTACCAGAGCACTGGCTGAGGCAAACCAGCGCAAATCTGATACAATGGCACCCACAGCCGCACGCAAGTCCTTGATAGCTGACATAATTAATTCTCAAAAGAGCTCGGACAAGCGTTAAACAATACTATCAATTAAAACTTAACAAAACTTAATATTTGTTATTTCTTTGAAACCAACAATAATTATAAACTGTATGCTACAGCTGGAAGTAACAAGAGGTATTTACTGACCAACAAAATTAAAAGCTTCAATATGTTGACACAAAAACAAAAGTTATCAAAGTTATAACTCACAACAAATTAATTAGTTGAAACTCAAATTAATTAATTAATTATTTGCAACAGACAGGCTAAGTGTGTTATTTGAGATATTATATAAACTAAGTAACACAAATATGTGTTACCTAACAATATTATCAATATATTATAACAAACAAAGGTTTATCAATTTGACCCGCTCATCTATGCAAGGTCAAGTTTGGTTACTATAATGTTTTAAACTCAATATATGCAATTAACTAAATCAATTGATACATATAACTGTTATTTATCCAATCAAAGCTGACTTGTTAATGCTACAACAACTGATTCAAGTTAGATTTTAACGATACAAGTCAAACAATTACTGATTTGAGTTTATTTAAATGACAATGTGTTTCAAATTAAGTACTTCAACTAATACAAAAAAATATTATGTATTCAAGCAAAACTGACCTAACAACACTGTTAACAATTAAGATGCCCAGCTCAGATACAAGTTTGCAATATTAATCTAGTTGGGTACACCAACAGCGGCTAGATACAACAGCGCTCTTGCTACCAAAAATATGTTCAGAGTCTAGGCTAGAAAAGCTGGGAATGGTTGTTTGCAGAAGGCAGTGGAAGCGTGATTAATTCATTCAGGCTTTAGCCCAGAGCAAAGGTCTAAACTATGTACTGTGTTACACAGTGATTATATTACAATTACTTACCTGAATCTTCACTGATATCAGGCTTGAGCTAAATTAGACAAATCATACAAATATATTGGCCAAAATAGATGAATGAAGTATCTTATAGCTACCAGAGTCCAAGGGTCAGGGTCTTCAGATCACGATGCACGTGCTTGTCGACACAATTTTACCAATGTTCAATATTTCACAAATCTGTTCCAAATCTTGCCGGTGATGGTCAAAGGGCGTTAGATACAAGAATTTATAAGATAAATTTACTTCAATTCCGCAAAACACGCGAGAAAACAAAAAGGCGCGGACACACCAAATTCAACGTGTCGTCAAAGAAAATTTTCCAGAACAAGAAGAGAGATTTGACAGTTCATAGTGTGACCATAGTCAAAATTTACGATAGATAAAACAAAACGTAACTAAACCGATATAATCGATTTGACTTATCATAGACAATATTTGTATCTCAAACAATTCTACTCTAGCTAGTACTTTCGGCGCAAACTCCAAACAACATCCACAGTTTCAGACTAAGTAGCTTCACCGAACAGACATATTAAGAGACACCCGAATCAATTCAACAATAGATTCCAACGGCCATGGATTTTCCTATCTATCTGCTTATCCAATATAATATATAATTATCTTAGCAGTTTTTTTATTCTTCTTTAAATTATTAAGGAAGTTACCCATTAGGGAAAATTAAGAATTTACTTACACCAAACGACAGATTTGTACCCGTTGAAATGTTTTGATTTAAATACTATTTGCTACTGTACATAAATGTTATTACGTATACATTTTAGAACAGGCTGTACTATAACAGTTCCTGTCATCACGTCAAATATACTTAGTCGACTCAAGAATTATAACCACCGCAAAGTAGTAGCAATATAGGTGGAAAATCGAGTGTTCTAATAATAGCAGAATCTTCGATAGTAAAAGTGTTTATCCACGAGGCAAGAACTTTATGTGGATGTTATACATATAATTAATATACAATTATTGTACGTGACTGATCTGTTGATGTAGATACCTTCTACCAATAAGCGCTAGCCCAGTGTAGATACCGAGAAACTGTCATGTTGTACATTTAGGAGTGTGTGAGGTTCAAACGAACGGCGTGTATGTGGTTTTAAGAAATTACATCTTAGAGGCTGAATGGCAAAAATGGGCGAGAGAGTCATGTCCCTTAGGGCTACGCCCAGAAGTGGACTGCAATAGGCTAATCAGATGAAGTAATGTTTCCAAATCCTTTTATATTTTTGAAAACACGTATTATTTTATCATTATGCTAACTAAATTTAACAAAGATATTGAAAGTTTTTAAAAGTTGAGGAGACCTATACCTTATTTAAACAGCTTTACTATGTTTTGAACAGATTAGACAACTCAAAAGGTAACTCTATTAAATGACAGTTTACGAAACTGTCCAAATAATGTGACACTTCTGTAAAATTCTTCCCAATAATAAGGTGTATCCTTGTCACTCACCTAACAACACTAGGCTCAATTAAAATATTAGCGGTTACATAAATAAAAATACTTGTTGTTAACCTATTCTTATCTGTAATTTATACACCACTATTTTTTAATTAGTACAAAAACTTTAAGGACATATTAGCGAAGACATTATTATCATATATGTGACGTAAGAATTTCATAATATCTATAAATAGCAAAGTTATAATCATTTGTTTTTTGTAGAAAATCTCACCTGAATCATAGACATATTTTACAATCCATTCACTACTTCATTGATAGAACTTACTTTCCGTCCTACTCTTACGCATTCTTTCCGTCGCACTTATAATGTAGGTAGCCGTAGACAATAAAATGAAGCAAAATAATAAGTGTAGGTAGTTACTTTTATTTTTTTTAATTCTACCCTCTCTTTCATACTTCATCCGGGCTTAGTGCCGGCAATATTTACCATTTTACAAGTAATTAAATACGGAGGTATGTAATTAGAAAACAAACACATATCAAAATAAAAGAAGGTATTCTGTAATAAAAGAAAAGAGTAATTTTGGAGTATTTATGAAGTTTGAATCATCTGCTATTTACAAATATTAATTTTTCATCATCATGTCAGCCTAGAGACGGCCACTACTGGGCATAGGCCGCCTTCAAGGTTCTCCACACAGACCTATCTTGAGCCGCCCGGATCAAATTATTATTCACTTAAGTAGGTATTATTTACTAAACTTACAAGTATTTCCATTGTCCTTCGAAACGTCCACCACCATTGTCAAGAAGTACGCTTCTGTCACTTCACTTCGTCAAAAGCGTCCAATATGCACTGTTTTAACTTTTCGACACTAACCGGCTCACTTTTGTACACTCACAAAAAGATGTCCATGGGTACACAGCTGCACTCGCGATTCCTCCACTCAAAAAGTACGCACGAAGCATAGCTACATATGATGTGAACTGATAAGCCTCGCGTCGGGCAAACGTAGACAAACAATTAAATGGGTGTTCTCAGTTCCGCTTGCAATTTAGCACTGTTTGTCGCATCGATCGGGGCGCGGTGCGGGCGCAGAGGTACAGGGGGGAATTTATCAATGGAGCATTTACTACTGTTAAAAGTCATAGTACGCGCGTCGTAACAATGCATTTACCAATTATTGCGTATTTTTGTGGACAGTTTTAAGACAGTTTTGGGATTAAGTGTTTTTATTTCTTAACTACATAAATATGATCAGTTAAAGATACTTAGTGCCCCGTTAATTTTTTTGTACCAATTAAAAAATTGTGGTGTATACTTCTGAATAAAATGATATTGAAAACCTGGTGTCGAGATATTTTGAGACATGAATATGATATTAATGCTGTAATTATTAGCTGATATTTTGGCTCCTGCGCACATTCTCGTATGTCTAAAAACCTATTAGAGAAGATTTATTAAAGTTAGTCTTATCTATATAATGTAAATAGCCAAAGTTAGACATGTAACTTTCACCAGATGGATGTAGTATGTTGGTTTTGAATAACTTAAAATGAAACTGTACCCAATTTAATGAGGTTTTTAGAAATATAGCGTTTGTAAGAACATCGATCATCATCGATATCGATGTGTATATCGTCATCTGCTTTTGGTAATTTTAATCTACGCATCCGCAAAACAATTATAAAACAACTAGTGAATTACTACACTACACACTATACTAACCTAACCTAACCATTAGAAGTAAGTTTTCTAATGCATACCTCTCCTCCTCTTACGCCTCAAGTTAGAAAATGGTTTAACTGTATCTCTGACATGACCAAAGTCTATGGGCGGCGGTTGCTGCTTACCATCCGTGGCCAGGTGAGCCATAAGCTCGTCTCCCACCTTATTTAAATAAAAAAGAGATTTTCATAACAATTTCAGCAACACTAAAAGCACATTTATGAATTTACTACTCCCAAAACATTGTCTTAGTATTCCTCATTTGTACCAGCGAATAACATTTAGTGAGGTATAGGTGTGACTCGCCACTCCTCTATTCCTATCCCCGCAGTAATACCTTCCGACTTTTATTGAGTTTACTGCAAAAGATCTTATGTACGTTCTGTAAACGGGTTTCTGATATCGCGTTAAGTGACTTCACGTGATCACATGTCACGTGATCAACGTTCTCGAGCATGATGCCGTAATGTATGGTTTAGTGAATTAGTGTAATGGCTGGGTGTGTATTTTTGATTTTAAGAGGTTTTTATTGTTTTTGTTTAGTGTTGTCTGAATGTATGTAGATAAATAATTCTTATTGTGCAAATACACTGTTGGTACAAATCTTTTGCAAAGTATCTACATACTTTGCAAAAGAGACCTCTGTCTAATCTCGATTGAATTACTAAACAAAATATGTCGAAATCCTCTTCTAACTTATTCAGTACCACTTGATTGTAGCTCAATGATTTCAATCTATACATAGATTCCATATACATAGTTTACGTTAATTGTTTTTAGAAACACTATACCCACACAAGATCGTCGGTCAAAAGTTAAATAAAACATAATAATGATAACTGTCTCAGTGGCGTGCCATTGGAGAGGCCTATATTCAGCAGTGGACTACGCCAGGTGGATGATGATGAATCATAACTTATGTTTAATAATAAATTAGTAATGAGAATTTTCCTCTTTGTTTTTTGTTAATAAATAGAGACTTAAAAGATAGGCACATGAGCTTTAATTTTAAATTCACAGAAATCGTGGTCAAATTTTAACAAAAAACATAAAATGGATAGAAGTTATAGTTCCATCAATAAAAAAGCTCCGGTCATGTGTCACAGTGCTGTTCAGAATTAAAAACATTCCAAATAAAGCAAATGACTCCGAGCATGACATAGTTATGACGGCAGCATTTAAAACACGTAACTAATGAAATTGTCAGTAGCAGTACTGTCTGACATACACAAAATAGTCGTACTGAAGGTGTGTTCCCATCCCTATTTGGGAATATGCGAGATTAAGAATAAAGGTATTTACATACCTTGAACAACAACAAATCGTCGATTGCGGAACATTTACTTTAATCGGGCACCAAACACTGGATTGAATTTCATCGTCCCCAAGTCCTTTCCACGGAACGCCACTTTTACCCAAGAGTTGTGCGTGAAGCGATCGAAATCAGAAAACATAAAAATTTCAATCGGGAAGAGGGCTTCAAATTGTCATCGGCGTGGAATCCAGTGATTCGGCTAACAACACCCCACTTTAATGCGCAGTCGGCGAAAGTTCAATATACAGATACGGTTAGTGTGTTTTGCGCCGGTACTTCGAAAATCAACGACCTGGGGGTAGGAATAGAATCTTCTACCTCGCACTTGGATACTTGAAATCGCTACACCAGTCAGCATGCGACCGTCTCGAAACGTCAAGCAAAATATGGTATGTAAATACCTAATGCATGTTCGCTTTAATTCCCGTATATCTTAAACATGCAACGCGAGTGTTTAAAATTTTCTATATGCGAGATTGCTCAAAACGTTATGTTTCATTGAATTAGTTCGCACTCATCATCATCATCATCATCATCGTCAGCCTGCCGTAGTACACTGCTGGATATAGGCTTCTCCAATGGCATGCCATTGAGCCCGATTTTCGGCTCTTTGTGACCAGCCGCTGCCAGCACTCACTCGGAACTAATTCTCAGGCTTGTGAGGCCAAGTATGGAGGTGGAGCTACTAGTTGTAGGTTATTTAATAAAACCAAACTGTAACTTGATCTAATTGCTATATTTCAATTGACCTCAAGCACACATAAAAAATATTTGTTCGGTTTTATATACCTGGCGCGGTAACGAAACCATAACGCGATTCAGGCGAATGGAACAACGCCATCTATCGAGCACTAGGGTAATTTTTGTCGACAATAAATTTATTATTACAATGAAATGTTCCTGAATCGCACTATGGTTCTGAGCTTATAAATCGTGAACATACCGCCCACCAAGAGCATTTAGTGCCAGAATGTCTTCACATAAACAATGTTTTTTGGCAATTTGACAATAATTCTTATAATCTAAGTTGTATTTTTTTTAATCTAGCATCAGATATAGGTTCAGCAAAAGTTGAATATGTGACCTCTAAAATGTGAGACATATGAACCAAACAAATGAGTGTTCTCTTAAACTAAACAAAACACGAAACAATGTAAATAAACAGTTTACAATTTAAATTTACATTATGATAACACGCAAAGATATGCATACAAACAATTAATTGGCCACAGGCAAAATACATATTTTGTTGGTTGGCCTTTTAATAGTAGAGCCCTGAGTCCGTAATGTGACCACGCGAGTGACATTATCGTGACCTGGGTGTTTTTCTAGTACCCTACCTAATAGCCAACGACTTGGAGGCAAGTCGTCATCTTTAACTAAGACTATGTCTCCAATTTTTGGTTCGGGAGTTTTTGTAGACCATTTATACCGATTCATTAAATACGCAAGATACTCCCGGGTCCAACGACTCCAGAATGATCGTACCATTTGTATAAACTGCCACCTTGTCAAAGAACTAATACTTGAACTGTCGTGATTGTAATCCGGTACAGTGACCAACGTTTTTTCAACAAAAAAATGCCCCGGAGTTAATGGCATGGGCTTCCCAGGATCATCAGTACTAATCACACTTATAGGACGCGAGTTAAGACAGGCCTCAACTTGCGTAAGGAACGTACAAAGTTCCTCATACGTGAGTGTAGACTCACCAACGACACGTTTAAGGTGGAACTTGGAGGATTTGACGCCCGCTTCCCACAGACCGCCAAAATTGGGCGCATGAGGGAGACTAAGTGCCATTCCATACCGTTTGCCTCTAAGTGCTCTACAACGGTAGGTTGAGCCTTTATTAACTCTTGGAGTTCTCGCGCGGCACCTACAAACGTAGTGCCATTGTCACTAAACGCTTGTGAGCTCATGTCACTCACAACTTCTAAATGGATGCACGTGTAGACATGCAAACAAACACACAAATATAGCCCTTGTAAGCACGATGTCCACGACCCTTTGTTGTTCTTAAATTGATGGGTCCAGCATAGTCAACCCCACTATGCAGAAAAGGTCTGGTTGGCGAACATCGCACTGAAGGGAGAGAACCCATCATAGGGTTATTTATTTGAGCTCGTTGCTTTGCGCACGTTACACATTTTCTAACACAGTGTTTTACTAATTGTCTCACTCCGATGATCCAGTAGCCCGTTCTCAAGTAATTTAACATCAGTTGAGGACCACCGTGCAGTGCCTTGATGTGTGCGTCTGTTACAAGAAGTTGTGTGAAATGTGATGCTTTTGGCAGCACTATGGGATGCCTTGTTTGTTCATCTAGTGGTGCCTTTTCTAATCTACCTCGCGCTCTTAATATGATCAAGATAAGGGCATAAAGTTTTCAACTTACTAGCTTTTGTTTTTAAGTATCCTAGGTCTTGTATCTGTTTTAGTTCCTGTTCAAATGTTTGTAGTTGTGTCACCTTTATACAACATTCTAACGCTTCTTCTATTTTTTGTTTCTTTAAATATCCGTTATTTTGTCTTTTCTTCATGAACCGCCTACAATACGCAATAACCCTTAGTAGTCTTGGTAGTGTTGAAAATCTTTCGAACGGTGGCGGTTCCGCAGTTGTTGCCATGAGCATCTTCATGGCATGTTCTAATTCAGTTTTGAAACCAGTTGGCCTTTGGTAAATTATAATTTTCTCCATCAAAAATAAAGGCCCAGAAAACCATAACTGATTTTCCCTAAACAAACTAGGTAATAAGCCCCTGGAGGCACAGTACGCTGGATTATTTTTTGTAAAAAACATGGAACCACTGAGAAGCCTGCATTGTGTTCAATATTTCAGAAGTCCGATTAGCAACGAATGTCTTCCATCGGCTTGGATGACTGCTAAGCCAAGCAAGGACCACGGTAGAGTCGGTCCATGCTGTGATTTTGTCATCTTTGATTTTTAAAACTCGTGCGGTTTCCGCTAGAAGCTTAGATAGTAAAACTACAAACGAGGAATACTCACCTGTTTTATCGGGGCCACTCTGAGTTTTGCTACCAACAGCGAAACATTTACTTTACCTGCTACATCAATCGTACGCGAATAAACTACGGCGGAGTAGGCGACCTTGGACGCGTCGCAGAACCCATGTAGTTCGACATCATCGTCAGAAACGGTGCCTAGCCAGCACAACTCTCTGCGGTAAGTACTCCATTCGCTAACTAACTCTGTAGATAATGCGTCATCCCAACCGACACCTGCCAGCCACAGTTTTTGGATGAATATTTTTGCCAGGACCACGGTTGGAGCTAGCCATCCCAAAGGATCGTACAACTTGGCTATATCAGATATTATTAAACGCTTCGTTAAAGGTGTAGTGGTCGGCGTGGGAAGATGTTCCGAGTATTGAAAGGTTTCTTCGCTGCGGTCCCAGGTGAGTACTAATATTTTAACAGTATTATCGAGCCTAATAGCTACATCTTTTTCTTCATTTTGAACTATATGTTTTGTACTGTTGGTCTCTATTGTGTCATCTTTATTGCTTATATCCATTGAATTTATTTTTGATAAGAGTTCCTTGCTATTTGTGTTCCACGTTTGTAACACAAAACCACCCTTTCCTAATAACTCGTTCATCTGCTTGTAGATTGCAACACCTTCAGTGACAGTTGTACAGCTTGTCATAAAATCATCTATGTAGAATTCATTTAATACCATATCCCCAACCAATGGATATTTCTCCCCTTCATCATACGCTACCTGGTGTAGAGTTCTAGCTGCTTGGTATGGTGCCGACGCTGTGCCAAAGGTTACTGTTACCAACTCATAGTCCTTTATGTCCTTTGTCATCACGCCAGAGAATCCGTTGGAACATGGTATCTTCATCAGCTATGTACACCTGACGGTACAGCTTGACATGTCTGCCACCAGCCCAATAGGATGTAGTCTCCACTTCAAGACTGTGTGCCTCAAGTCAGCCTGCACGGTCGGTCCAACCATGAGAGTGTCGTTTAATGATATTCCATTCTTATTCTTTTCAGATGCGTTAAATACAACTCGGACTTTAGTTGTGCTTTTATCATCCCGTATGACCGCATGATGAGGTAAGTATACTGCTGTATGTTGCTTACTATCGTTCTCATCTACAGATTTCATATGACCCAACCATAAGTACTCGTGTATTACCTAGGTGTATTTTTGTTTCAGATCAGGATTCTTATGTAATCGCCTTTTTAAAGACCTTAAACTAGTTCAGCAATGACCCGTGAACCACCTGCCTTGAAAGGAACATCATCAACCTTAAAAGGTAACTTTACAACATACCTTCCATCTTCTTTCCTTTTAGTTGTAGCTGTGTAGAACTCTTCGCAACGTTTTTCTTCTGGGGTAAGTATCTTTCCTTTATCTACTTGTTGTTCTTCGATCTCCCAAATTTTTTTCAGAAGATCGTCTTCCTTAAATTGGGCATACATCACCTGAATATTTTTGCATGTGTTATCTACACTGAACTTGGTTTCCACAGCTCTGGACAGGATCCCAAAGTTTTGTTTTGACCATTCAGATTGCTGGATGGACTCTTTACCATGTCGCTTTTCATGATGATACTGTGAACCTCAGCTCCTAGTAAAATATCAATCCTATTGAATTGATCGAAATGAGGATCAGCTAAATTTAATGTCGCTATGTTTACCCAATCGAAAGTACTTCTGTCAATAAAGCGCTCAGGTAAGCTCGACGTTAATTTGTTTAGCACATAGGCGTTTAAGTTTAAATTGAACTGGGGATCTACCCTTGATTGTACGTTCAGGCGTACCATATACCGTGCAACGACTGAACCACTACCTAACCCTGACACGACTCCGCGAACAGGTATTTTTTGCAGCCTTAGATACTGAACTGTTGACTCCGTAATAAAACAGGCTTGAGAGCCTTGGTCAATTAGAGCTCTTACTACGTGGTAGTCGCCCGTCTTGGACTCGGCCTTTACTAAGGCCGTAGCTAGTAGGACCTGTCGAGGCATGAGAATATTTTTTGAGAAACAAGAGACCACTGTCGCGTCACTCGTTGAAGAACTAGCGTCAACGTTAGTTTGTTTCAATGAATCGTCTTTGTGTGAGTCCGCATCGAGATGGAACAACGAATGGTGTCGTTTGTTACAAAGCTTGCAAGCGCTTTGTTTTTGCACTTATAACCATTATTTTTGATTACTGCCCATACAATTAAAACATAACTTATGTTCTGCTATGAAATCGCGCCTGCTGTTGACAGGTTGTTTGGCGAATTTTTTACAATAACATAATTTGTGTGTATCGGAGCAGTACTCACAACGCATATGGCTTGTACTTACGGCTACTAATGCCTTTTTTGAAGACCCGGAGGTTTTATGTGTGCTTAATATCAATTGAAATATAGCAATTAGATCAAGTTATAGTTTGGTTTTATTAAATAACCTACAACTAGTAGCTCCACCTTCATACTTGGTCTCACACCTGAGAATTAGTTACGAGTAAGTGCGAACTAATTCATTGGTCCTTACAGAGCCGGAGGTGCTCCTAAGGCATTTTTTGTATATCCCCTTGGTACTCGCTGTGGATCACAGCTCAAACCGAGTACCAAGATCTCCGCAGTACATCTGCGTCGAGTTGCAAGACGCTCTCCATAGGGGGCGCTGCCGTGCTGTCCATACTGAGGTGCGAGTTAGCGGCGCAGGCGAGCGGCAGGCAAGTACGCAGAGGTTGGACGCGGACGACACAAGGACATCTCAAAGGCCTACAGAGGGCGCCACCAGCAGCCTTACAATTCAAGTGAAGTATCTGTGAGTAAAAGTTACGTCATTAATAGTGGTCAATATACAAGCAAATTTGTACTTTATTTCTGAGAGCATTTTTACTTGGTTTAATTTCTAAATTGCTCAAGTAATTTTGACATCAAGAAAAGACTTAAAAAAATTCTTATTGTTGATTGAACTTTTATTGTGTTAATTGAAAGATTTGTAGTTAGTATTGTGTGTAGACTTAGAATAATTGATATAAAAAACGGGGGAACTGGGACTCTATGCCCGATTTCCGACAACTGTATTATATTTTCTAAACACTTGTAAAATTTTCGGCTTTTGTCAGAACTTAGAAAAATATTTCTCATAATGGAAGGCTTACTTAATGTGTTAAAAAACTTTCAAAGTGTAATCCAAAAGGGATTGGTCAACTTAAAAAAGAGTCCAAAAGATAGGTTGTCTATAGAGTTTTTAGAAACAAAGTTTGAACTATTGGAAAATGATTGGTGTTTGTATAAAGATAATCATATCAAACTTCTAGAGAATTATGTAGATGTAGACGTTCAAAAATTGATAACCATGTATGAGTCCACTGAGGATACTTACATCACCTATAAGTGCTTATTAAAGACTAATTTAAAGAAATTTTAAGCCGAAGATGAGTCTGAAAAAACTATTTCAAAAGATAGTTCCAAGTTTGGTAGTTCAGTGGCCAAGTTACCAAAAATCGTTATTCCTTCTTTCAGCGGCAAATATGCCGAGTGGACTACGTTTCGCGATTTGTTTGTATCACTCGTGCATAACAAATAGAGCTTAGATAACGTGCAAAAGATGCATTATTTAAAAAGTTATCTTACAGGTGAAGCCGAGCAGCTAGTAAGGCACACACCAGTGACTGATTCGAACTATGTTCAGTGCTGGTCGCTGTTAGAGAAACGGTACAGTAACAAAAAATATTTAGTCAATTGTATTTTGAAACGTTTCTTTGCACAAAAACGCATGCACGTAGAGGCAGCGACTTCTATAAAGGAAATGCTTGACACAACGAATGATTGTCTCAGTGCTCTCGCAAACTTAGACGTCAATGTGACCACTTGGGACGTCATTATTATTCATATCATTACATTTTTATTACATGTAAGTAGTAATGAATCTAACGAATTGCCCACGTATAAGCAGTTTTCTAATTTTATTGAAACCCGGTTTTGCACGCTTGAATGTCTTCTTCTTCTGCCTGCCCTGTTCCCATATTACTTGGGGTCGGCGCAGAATGTCTTTCTCTTCCATTCTCTCCTATCAGACGTCATCTCATCATTCACTCCCTTTTCATTCATGTCACCTTTCACACAATCCATCCATCTTTTCTTTGGTCTTCCTCTTGCCTTATATCTCTCAACTCTTATCTTCATCACCTTTCTAGTCACATGATTTTCATCCCTCCTCATCACATGCCCATACCACGATAGACGATTTCCTTTCAGCTTTTCTTGCACCGGTGCAACTTTCAGACTTCCCCTAATAAACTCATTTCTAATTTTATCCATCCTTGTCACCCCACACATCCATCCCAACATCCTTATCTCTGCTACATGCAATCTTCTTTCATCCATCTTCTTCAAGGCCCAGCATTCCGATCCATACATTGCGACAGGCCTTATTACAGATTTGTAGATTTTTCCCTTTAACCTAAGGGGCATCCGTGGGTCACAAGTTGTTCCTGTGACCTGTCGCCATTTCATCCAACCTGAGTTGATCGGGTTCGTGACGTCGCGGTCTATTTCCCCGTCCCCTTGAATAAGTGACCCGAGGTACCGGAAGTCGGAGCAGACCGATATGGGCTCTCCACCAACGGATACGGGCGCGGGACTGGAGAGACCGCCGAAGTCGCAAAACATGTACTCAGTTTTGCGTATACTGACTTTCAGGCCAACACTCTCCAGCCTATGCCACCACTTTGTCAGTCTGCCCTGGACCTCAGGAGCACTCTTGGCAATCAACACAATGTCGTCGGCGTCGAGAGTGTGGCGTCACTGTTCGAGCTGGAGCACTTGACAGTGTGAGAAGTACGGGTTGGTGGTCCGAGAGGAGGTGGTCATCCAGGACGTCGATCGATGGTGCGGTCGGCAGGCCGCGGATGACCGTTACGTCGATGACGTCTGGTGTGAGGGCTGCCTGGTACGGATAGTGCGTCGGGACTTCAGGCTCCAGGACGTCGTAGCCGTTGCGGTCTGCATTGTATTGCTCGGTACACGTGGTACCCTGGCATCTTGAAGAGGGGGAGCTTAAGTTGCGTCTCGTTGACGAGGGCAGTATCAGCCTGCCGCTGGGAGAGCAGCAACCTTAAGAGCCTGGTCTTCTCTGGGGACACTCCGTCGGCGTTCCAGTAAACAATGCGTAGGCTACTAGCGGCCATAAGCGCATAGTTTGCCTACGCATTTGAGGATGAGCAGGACCGGATCCCGCCCGTCCTGCAGGGCCTGAAACACGGCGTTGAGCGCGCCGATGACCATGGTGATCACTGGGTCTACTCGAGCCGACGCCGGTGTGGTGGGAAACGGCGCTGGCGCTGCAGCCTGCTTCGCCTTCGTCCCCCTTGAGGGGGCAGCGACCACAGGTGCAGTAGACTGCTCCTTCTTCTTGGTCTGCTGCGTGGTTGTCGCAGCAGACTTGCTCCGGGGTCTCCTTCGCCTCCTCCTCTTCCTACCAGCTGCCGCCTGGCCAGGGTTGGCAGCGGCCATGAGAGAGCCGGGGGCATTTTCATAGGCAGCTACAGTGGGTGTTTGTTGTTTCGTGGCTGCGGAAGTACGAGCCACAGTGCCGGCTCGTTTGTTCCGCGCCTCCTTGCGGAACACCGGGCAGGCAATGTTGTTCGCCGTGTGTGCACCTCCGCAGTTTGCGCAGGTGGTTGGCGCAGTTGACGCTCGAGTGGGCGTGGGCAGTCCTTCGCGGCGTGCTCCTCTCCGCAGCGCACACAAGCTGGGGGCCTGCGGCAATTGTGCGAAGAGTGCCGGAACAGCTGGCATCTATGGCACTGCGCGGGGCCTTTCTTGCCACGCCATGCCTCGATTTTGACGCCGGGCATACAGAGTAACTCTATGACGTCATATACGCCCGGCGTGATGTCTGGGCTCCGCTGCAGCTGCGCGTGGAACAGGCAGCCGGGACGACCGGTGCGCGCCCGAATGGCGCGAACGTACTGTGGGATGTATCCAAGCTCCCGGAGTTCCCTCTCGATATCCCCGGGGTCGGTGTTTGAAGGCAGGCCTCTTATTGCTACCTTCACACTCTGCTCAGCTGGGAGGGAATAATAATACCAGGATATCCTGGTATCCTTCTCCAGCTGTGTGAGGTAGCGCTGTGTGGTCCGGTATTGGCCTCCGACTTCGGCATGAAGCAGATGCCTTTCCCGTATGCGCGGCTGTTCGGCGCGTACCCAAGCCGCTTTTTGATCTCCTTGAGGTGCGTCGGCCAGTCCGGTAGTACCTCTACCACGAGTGGCGGGTATCTGGTCTTCGCAGGAGTGGAGGTGGTGGTGGTCGTCGCAGTGGCGGTGGCCACTGGGGTGGGCAGCGGTACTGCGGCAGCGGTGGCGGCAGTAGGTGCGGCAGAGGTAGACGCACCCGCTGCAGTCACGGTCGTAATGTGTAGGCTGAAGGGCGGCGTCGTAAAAATTCTCGGCCATCTGGGGGGGTGAGGGGAACCTCTTCGGAGAGATGGTCACCGGTGGCGCCGTGTATCGCGGCGCGCAGGGTGGCTGGTCTAGCCTGTCTGGTAGTGGTAGTGCACTGTGCGTCAGTGGCCTCTTCTCTCGCCGTGGCAGAGGCGCCATCTGCAGGAGGGCAGCTGATGCCGCCAGAGGGACGAGGTGCGGGGGCAGGGCTGCAATACGGTGGTTGGGCGGGACACCCGCCGGTGGGGCAGCGTGAACAGCGGCAGTGAGTGCCGGAGCGGCTTCGGATGAGGTCACGGCACCGGACGGCGTCATGGCACCGGTCGGTGGTGCGGCGCTGGAGCTTGCCTGCGGCCACACAAAGGGGTGCGCGGCGCTGGTGAGCTGCGTGGGTTGCGGGGGGTCGGCGACCGGGGTGACGCCAATCGGAGGCATTGATGACACCGAGAGCCTGGGTGGGGCCGGAGACGACCTTGGCGACGTCTTCGGCGTCGGCGTCGGTGTTGGCGTTACGGGCAGAGAACTGCCTGCAAAGTATTCCTCACCCCCAAGACTGGGTGTTATGTTGAAGTGAGGTGGGGTGGTGCGGGGTGCTCGGCTGCTGGTAGCTGATCGAGCGCTCGACGCCCGCCTGGATGGTGGCGAGTGGAGCGACACGCGAGCGCCATATGCTGCGTCTCGGAGGAGGCGGGCGGGTTGCCTTCCTCGAGGGAGGGTACTGTTGTTGGGGTGGCGGCATCTTTCAACGCCACATCCTTGTCACGGCGAAAAATAAATAAACGCCGCGGTCCAGACGCGGCGGTTGAAACGCCTACTGCTGTTGGCAGACCGAGGATCGAAAACAGTAGTGAGCCGTGTATCCTCAGATGTCGGTAGGTGCACAATAATATTATTAAGGCGTCCCCGCGTGAGCGTGATGTGACGCACACGGAATTGATAATGCGCAAGACCCGAGCGCTGTGAGAAACGACGTCCTCACTAATACTGACCATAATTCATAATCCTGCGGATTAAGATCGGGACTAGACGACGGTCAGTCTTCAGCTCTGATGAAGTCCGAAACGTTCGCTTCCAACCAAGACTGCGTGGACCGAGCTTTATGACCCAGTGCCGAGTCTTGCTAGAAGGACCATACGTGGTTATTGAACATGGTGTTGCTAAGGGGCTTAACTACCCTCTCAAGAATGGTATTTTGATACACTTGTGCCGATGTTTTGATACCTTTTTCACAAAAATATGACTCAGTCACTCCTTCATAGCTAACACTCCACCAAACCATCACTGAAGTCGGATAATGCCCACGTTGCACTCTATCGACTAATTGGGAAGCTTCCTTAGAGCTTTGAGCATAAATACGGTCATTTTGTTTGTTAAAATGTTGCTCAATTGTAAAACAATTTTCATCCGTAAGCAAAATTTTTCTGTGACCTCCCTTTGCGTACCGCTTCAGTTGTTGTTTCGATTTTACCACGATATTCTTTTTTTAATTATCAGTTAAGAAATGACCAGTGCGTCTCTCTTAGGCTGCAAGTCCTAAGTCATCTTTTTAAATACGCGACATGGTTCTAGGTGCTATCTTCATCTCCCGAGATAAAGTCTTTTGCTTTCAGACAGGATTTCTTCGAATTATTTCCCTTACTGCTTTGACCACCTTAGTTTAGTTTAGTTGGACGTGGGTTTTCCGCACTTAGCCACTTATTTGGGCCATTGTGCGTAAGTGGCGACTTGATTGACGCCGACTACTCATACCACCTTAACTCCTTCGAGAAAGCCATTAGTTGGCTGATGTCGTTCAAAGCCTCACACATGGTTCTGGGGTTGTTCAGCAGCTTTGCCCGTTGATCGCTCACACTTGTGCAGTGCAGAATGACGTGAGCGAGTGTTTCTTCGTTTTCCATGCAGCCCCTGCACAGTGGGCTGTCCGTAACGCCTATGTTGAATAGGTGCTTGTTGAGTGGACAGTGGCCGGTTATTATGCCTGTCAGATGCTTAAGAGTTTTTCTGTTAGAATGCAGCAGCTTGTGCGAGAGTCGCTTGTTCAAGCGGGGGATAGCATCTTTTGTTTGTCTGCATTCTTTTATGTCTGCCCACTGTTTTTCGTGTTCATGTGCGGTTCTCTCGCGTAGCCACGTTTTGATTTGGCTTGCCGGTATCGGTACAATCGGCTCGGATCCCATTATCATTGTGTCCGATCCTTGCCGTGCCAGTTGGTCTGCGGCGTCATTGCCTGCGGAGTTGCTGTGGCCTTTAATCCATTGCAGCGTAACCCGTTTCTTCTCTGCAATCTTTTGCAGCTCTAGGTGGCATTCCATGATGAGGCCGCTGTTAAAGCAGTTGCTGCCGAGAGCTTGTAGTACAGAGACACTGTCCGTGATAATGCGTGTAGACAGGTCACTTACGTTCTTAGACGCGATTGCTGTTGCGGCTCTTGTTATCCCAACACACTCGGCTTGGAATATGGTGTTAAGAGTGCCAAGGGATGTTGAGATGTTGATATTTAAGTCATGGGAGAATACGCCCGCACCTGTCCCATGCTTCGTTTTTGAGCCGTCTGTGTATACTCTGACTTCGTGTATACCAGAGCTGTCTTTGTGTTCCTCCTGAAATTGGATGCGATATTTTTTGTCAAAGACAAAGGTTTTAGGGATGAGATCGCAAGCGGCCTCTAGCATCGGGATCTCTTTGGTTAAGGTCCCTTTTAGGCGTGCGTGGGTTATTCGATCATTTTTTCTCCACAGCCCGAGAGTATTGGCGCCAAAACGAGAAAACACAATAAACAATCGTAAAAAAAATACGGAATCCAAATTAAAATGTAATATATTTTTATTTTTTATTGTAACTGTATTTATACATTAGACAAATTTCAGCAAAAGCACGTTATATGGAAATATGGCTTTCGTGAAATTTATTTTTTCGAATATTTATTGTGAAATCTGAATCATTACTGGAATATGTACAACACTAACTATACCTTCTGGTCTGTACGTCGGGTTCATAAAAAAAAATATGAAAAATTATACTTCGTACTAAAAAAGCGGTTGAACGTAATAAAAAACCTAAAAATGGAGCCCACTTTGCGACACAAAAATTGTAATTACATACATAAAATGAGCCACTGCTTTCGATACTTCCGCCAAATATTACTATCATCAGCCTTGAATATAAACTGTCCCACTGCTGGGCACGGGCCTCTTCTTGCTGTGAGAAGAGCAAGGCCATAGTCTACCAAGTCTTTCAAGAACATTATAGAGAACTGTTGACATCGGCGTGGTACCCGCAATCTGGAAATCGGTGTATATAACACCGATACATAAAAAAGGTCCTAAAAACTTGATCGAAAACTATAGACCGATCTCAAAGCTGTGTGTATTCGCCAAGATTTTAGAAAAAAATGTATATAGACAAGTTTATGCCGCCCTCAAGCTATGTTTTAGTAAATACCAACATGGCTTTTTAAGAGGCCGGTCCACCACATATAATCTTATCGTGTGTTGTGATTTTATATCTAAATTCATGGCAAAAGGGTCCCAAGTCGACGTTATATACACCGATTTCAGCAAATGTTTCAACAGAATAGATCATACAATTTTAATGCATAAGCTTTTGAGAATGGGTGTTGGCGGCAATTTATTCCGATGGTTTACCTCATATGTACAAAATAGATGTCAAACTGTTGTCCTAAATGGTTATACACCTAGGGGAACACTAACGAATATTCCTTCAGGCGTCCCTCAAGGTTCGTTGTTGGGACCTTTATTATTTAATATATTCGTCAATGACATAGGCAAATGCTTCATATCATCCAAGATCATTCTCTATGCTGATGATTTAAAAGTCATGAAGCAAATAAATTCCGCTCGGGACGCTGAACTTCTACAGGAAGATCTCAATACTACTATACTACAGGATTATTGCAGAACAAACAAACTGGATTTGAATGTAGATAAATGTTACGTCTGCTCCTTTACACGTAAACCCACCCCATTGACAAGGGTCAATAACATTAGAGACCTTGGTGTTACATTTGACTCGAAACTTTTGTTTGACATACACATCGATAACATTGTTTGCAAAGCCTCTAAAGCACTCGGGTTCATATTTCGAACCTCGGTAGACTTTCAAAACATTAAAACAATAAAAATACTTTACTGTTCCTTCGTTCGCAGTCACCTCAAGTACTGTTCACAAGTGTGGAATCCCCAGTATAATGTTTACATAGACCGAATAGAGCGCATTCAGAAAAGTTTTTTAAAATATGTGCAATATCGTTCTAGTTGCTATTTACCTAATTACATAACTCGGTGTAAAAAGAATTATATTCTTCCACTCGTTGAGAGAAGAAAAATTGCGGATTTGTCATTTTTATTTGGCATCATGCGAGGAGCGATCGACTCATCAGAACTGGTTAGCAAAATGAGTTTAAATGTATCGTCAGCACATCTTCGACGATTTAACTTGTTACATGTGCTTGCCGTAGATTCTAATTACAGACAAAATTCATACCTTGTCAGAGCGAGTCGTATGTATAATGCAGTGTGCCGGAGTGTTGATATTGACATTTTCTTCACTAGTGTTACTAAACTAAAAACACAACTGTCCAATGTTTTCTTCAACTAAGTTCCAACAGACTAGCTACACTTAAAATTATATATAAATGTCTACTTTGATGAAATACAGATACAGATGAAATATCTGACCATGGTCAGTATTATGTACCTACTTTAAATACTATCAGTGAAAACTTCTTATTGGCCTTCATTTTCTATTTTTATATAAATTGATTTTCTAGCTGTAAGTTTTCCTTAAATGTAAAAATAAAATAAAATAAAATAAAAACTCTACGAAATGCAGGTTTCCTCACAATGTTTACGTTCACCGTTTAGCAAGCGTTACTTAATACAATTTAATCCGCATGTAACTTTGAAAAGTGATTATAGCCATGAATTCAAACCTGAGATACTCTGCGTAGTAGTCTCTCGGTCTCTCCACAAGGCTGCTCCGGCAAAGATTGTAATTCATACATAACTATTATCATTTCCAAATAGTACTTTCTATGCAGTTACCATTGCTGACATATTATGTAGGTATACAATAATGTAAGGACGCACTCCAATTCCATTGCATTTGTCTTATCACGTCATAAGCTAAGCGCCATCGCGTAGGAACGCTAGTAAGGAACGCCCATATAAAACAAACTCATAAAAATGCTTGCGCCAGAATATATAAATTCGTTCAACAATTGCTCAATTCCAGATGTTATCTCCGGTTCAATAAAGCTTTCCCCGACGGTTTACTGAATATTATTAAAGCGTCTGTTTTGTATTTATTACAATAACAGACCAAATGCGGCAATGTGAAAATAATTGTATAATAAGTGATGACGAGAATGAGGCGTAAGCGAGGGACGAGGAGTGATATATGTCGCGCGGGACAAACAGTGCAGTCGGCGAGATAAGGTTCACTCGGCTGAATGCGAGCCGCGAGTCACCTTTGTGAAATAGGCTCGTTACTTAGCGCGCCAAGGTACACGCGCTGCGCTCAACTGCGCTTGTTAATAATTCATGCCGAGTCCTGCACCTCATATAATATAATACACGGTACAGTACATGCGTCGCGAATAACGACGCGTCGTCAGTCGAGTGAAGTTGGAATAACTGGCGGAATTATAAAGTATGTCACGTGCTCGGTGCGGCGCGGGATGCGGACGGCTCGACGCGATGCAGCACACACTGGGTACATATCGCGCGCGCTTATTTCCCGGGGGCTTGTTGCTCGCGCCACGCTAGCCTATCTAATTTCATGTTAAGATGGATTAGAACGTTAATTCATAAACAGGGTAGTTATTAATCAAGGAAATAACTCTACCAACCATTTTCGTAACTTCAAATTCGGCAAGTTGTTATACTGTAACTTCTTTGAAATTGTTGCTCTTGCTCAGGTTAGTTCAATCATCTATCAAGTCTGAAGCTTCGATATTTATCTTTTAAAATATTTCATGAATTCTCTTTTGTAGTACGCTCTACATTTTAACGCTGAAACTGAATTTTGAAGTAGCTTATAATCGGTGGTCATGACAAAAGTGAGCTATAATATTGAAAGGTAAATAACTCGATCTTAGAACTGAGCTTGGAATACAGAAACAAGTATATGTCTAATTTATTTTCTTATGTCTTTTTTCTGCTGTTTGAGAAGCTTAATCTTTTCAGTCTCTCTCTCGTTAACTGTCGGGCACACTTTATGTATAAATAAGTTTACCTTTTTATTATACTCCTTATATAAGTATTGAATTTCGTCTCCAGACAAAGTTTGGAGTGGTTGTTCTCAAAAATCGAATACTGCGAGTCAAATGGAGGGCGCGTCACAAGTGGACCTGCGAAGTAAATTGACTTAGCAATTGAAGTACGTGTTAAACAATCTGTTACATTGACATAGCACAACATGGTTTCATGTTTATTTTATGCAGGATAGCGCAGTAGATAAAATGTTGGTACTGGTACCGTAGTTCATGGGTTTAAATGTATTTACCGATAAATTCAATATTCGATCGATCCATTTTTATTGTAATTTTTGGTTTCGTTTTTGACATAAGCTCCATACAAAATATGTCAAATACGAATATCGTTTCTCAAAAGCCGTGGATAGATCTAATATTGAAACCGGCCGTTAATGCGTTGGCATTACTGAAATCTAGAAATATTCTAATTTTAATATTGCAACGTTAAGGAGGTGTTGTTGATATATAGATAGAGAGATGAATTAAATAATTATTGTTGGTTACAAAATATATTTATTAGGAAGCGTTACATAGAATATATCCGGTAGCAAGTGGTAAGAGCTAAGACCTAGACTCAGGGCGTAGACAGGCAGGCTGACGCAACTTCGGTGCTCCTGGACAGAAGGAGCACTTAACTTCAGCGGTGGTATCCGGGTGACGAAAAGGGGCGCTGCCGCGCCACGTTATATATATGCCGCTGGGAGGTGTAAGGGCCAGCCAGGAGTAGTGGGGGCCAGCGCGACGGCTACGACGTCACACACTCCCTCCTTTAAGCCGGAATTTTTGCTGGGGAAAAATTCCCTGGCCCCCTGCCGCAGACAGCACCTGGAACTGAGAAGAAAAAGTGGTGTCAGTCTTTTAAGTGTTAAACACCACCCAAAAGAAATTTGGTTATGTATAAACCCCCAACCTTTCATACATCACGCATATAATGGACGCCTTTTAATAATAATATTATATAATAGCCTTTTAATATTAAATACATACATATCGTCACGCCTTTTACCCCCGAAGGGGTAGGCAGATGTGTATTTCTACACCCACTTTCGCTAGATATACTTTAGTCCCACGTAATAAGGGGCGAGCCTATTGCCGTACCGGGCACATTTCCAGACTCCGTGCTGCTACTGAGAATTTCGTGACAGAAAAATCCAATAACACTGCCCGACCCAGGAATCGAACCCGGGACCTCGCGATCCCACGCGCACATTTATGCCGCGAGACCAACGAGGCAGTCAATATTATATATAATAAATAAATATTAAATATAATAAAAAATAATCCATCATACCTCGTATACATACTAGATACATGCCAATACACAACAACCAGTGTACCAGCTATCATACAAATCAATACGGTTTCTGCTTGAATGCAAAACACGTCCAGGATTACACATAACTGAGATAGTCTAGAATAGTAGATAAATAATTAACATTTATTAGTGACACTCTTCAAAACAATTGTTTAAATTTTTTATAAATATAAGTTAAGTTAAATAGAATACAAATGAGCTGCTTAGTTTATGAAATATCTAATATAATATTACTGTGTAAAACCATTGAAACAAAAGGCCATAACAAAAGAGTGAGTGACAGGTCATAAAACTCAACGCAGGTAGTCGAGACGAATGTAGACGAGAGTAAGCCTTATGTGCGTGGGATAAAGTATTATTTAGAAGGCGCGCTAGTGGCTCTCTAAATATAATGGGTTAAAAATAATAACTCCGAGCATAATATAACGTAAACAAGGTGATTAGTACCACAAGTAGGATAGATTCAAGAAGCGTCGAACCCGTGAGGCGCAGTTATAATCAGTTATAAACACTGAGTCATAACAAAATAAGTTTATAAAGATACGAGTAGAACATTTCGGTTCTACTATGACGACCGTTATAATTTGTGGGTGAGCACAAGTAATTATAACAAAAAAAATTGGCGAGATTTTTTGTATGAGATGATTTATTGTTTGTAATTAATTAATTTTAAATCTTTAATATGCCATTCCCCAACTAGCTTGCCAGTCATATCAGACAATTTGTAAATTAAAGGAGACTTTTAAGCTACAACTTTGCATTTAATAAATTTAGGAGCAAGGTTTTTATTGAAATATTTATCTTTATCGCTAAAATAGTAAGTACGTCGCCATACAATATCGCCGACATTGAATTCGGCCCGTTTACGACGAAGATTATAAGAATTACTATTATGTTGGTGAGCGGCTATCAAGGCGGCCTGTACCTTTTCGAAGTTAGGAGGCAAATGGCCGAGGGCCTCCGCATATGTATCACGCGGTTGGAAAACAATATTAGGGTTAGATTTGTTGACCACATAGTGTGACCCACAAGTGACCAATTCACGACCAAAGACCAGAAAAGTTGGAGAGTAGCCAGTTACCTCATTTACTATGCAATTTATTGCAAACTGAATCTTAGGAACAACCAAATCACAAACGCGCTGATCTCGTTCGATAAAAGTAGAAATGGCCGTCATAATAGTTTTATTATAACGCTCGACTGAGTTTACGTGGGGTGCATACAGCGGCGTATAATGCAAATGTAGAACTAATATATTGTTTATCATTATCGAGAACAATAGTTGACGAAATACCATGCACCAAAAAAACATTTTCTTCTAAAATTTTAGTAATTATTTCGGCAGTAGCTCGTTTAATGGGAAAAAGCATACAATATTTGGAAAAACAACAAGAAACAACAAAAATAAAATTGTTTAGCCTTCTAGAAGTAGATGGTGGACCAATTAGATCAATGCTTAACATCTGGAATGGTTTATAACAAGACTTAGATCTACCCATATGGCCTAAAGTTGAATGGTTTTGATATTTGTGGGCTATACAAACATTACACGAATTCACAGCCTTAATAACGTCGGAAAACATATTCGGCCAGTAATAATTAAATGCCAAGCGCTTGTAGGTTTTAAAAATACCTAGGTGACCAGCCGTGGGCAGCGAATGGTTCTCAGCAATAATATTAGATTTTTGGTCAGACGGAATAACCTCTTTCCATTGAAAATCTCGGGTTAAAGGATTTAGACACTTTTTAAAACGATATAATTTATTATTAATAATTTGGTAGTCCACGAAAGATATGAGATTGTTTAGACAACCTTTATAAATGTTTAGATACCACGAGTCGTTAGTAGACATTGGAAATGTTAAGTTAACATAGTATCTTCTTGGGTTTACGCGAATGTTACACATTGAAATTAAACTACAGTTTACGGATTTTATCGCGTTGTATTGGTTTCACTAAGTTATTACATTTGAAACTAAAGATCTAGAAACTATATTTTTAATTTATAACTAGCCGACGTTTCGAATTCTTTACAGAATTCATGTTCACGGCAGACTGAGGTGATATTTGTCTTTTTCTTGAATGTATAAGTTATCTCAAAGTACCCGAACATTTTTCAACTACTGGTGTTACTATTTACGCAGAATGAGCTCACAGTGTCCTTAGGTCTTCTGGTTACTTTGTCCTTCTTGGGTTTCATTAGCCTTATGACAGGGTCCCAAGCTGGAGGAACATTCCAACCATCTTCCCTATTGAAATAAGGGTGTTTTTTAATTTCAATAGCCTCTCGTATCATCCTTGGAAGAAAACGATGTTCTTTTGCGAGTATCTGTGGTTCATCAAATCGCAGGTAGTGGTTGGGTCCTTGTTCCACATGTTCACAGACAGCAGACTTTGTTGAGCGTGAAATTAAGTATAAAAGAAATACTCCGAAAAACTTAATTTGGACGTGAAATATTTAATACCATCGTGTGTAAAACCTCCTCAAATGTATGAGCTACCAAAAATACACAAGGAAAACGCTCCTCTGCGCCCGATAGTTAGTCAGATAGGCGCACCAACTTACAGACTGGCTCAACACATGGCAAAGATTCTCTCACCGCTCAGAGGCAATACGAGAGCACATGTGAAAGATTCCTACCATTTTGTCAGTGAAATCAAACACCTACATCTCTCTGACAAGGAAACTATGGTTAGTTTTGATATACAGTCATTATTCACATGCATACCAGTACATGACTGTGTAGAAATTACTAGAAGAAAGCTGACAGAAAACAACATGCCTGAGGAATATGCAGAAATACTCAAACACTGCCTGACAACAGGCTATCTGTTATGGGACAAGAAATACTACATACAAGTAGACGGTGTAGCAATGGGCTCTCCAGTATCGCCTGTTGTTGCTGACATCTTCATGGAGGACTTCGAGGCGCGAGCCCTACAGACTGCCACCATCACACCGAGGTTCTACAAGCGGTATGTAGATGACACTTTCACAATTTTACCAATAGATAGTGTTAACGCTTTCCTAAACCATCTTAATTCTATTAATAACCAAAAACAATTCACAATGGAATTAGAGGCAAACAAGTCTTTAGCTTTCTTAGATGTACTTGTCATCAGGAATAAAAACAACTCCTTAAGCCATACTGTGTATAGGAAAAAGACCCATACAAATAGGTACTTAAACGGTGAATCTCACCACCATCCTAAACAGTTAGCTACTGTAGGAATGTCTCTGTTTCAGAGAGCCCGCGGGATCTGTGACAAGAAACACCTGGACGCTGAGCTTCAACATGTCAGGCAAGTTCTGCAAGACAACAAGCTCCGACCGCCGCGCCACTGTCACAGATCCCAGAAGAAAGAAAAACCAGCCACAGTAGAAAGACAACCTGCTGTCCTCCCATACATCAAGGGCGTGACCGACAAAATTGGCTACATCTTGAAGCGAGCTTCTATCAAAACTTACTACAAGCCGCCAACGAAGATCAGTCATTTATTACCATCTGTCAAGTGTCAGTTACCCTTGCAAGAGGCCGGTGTCTACAAAATTGACTGTGAATGTGGGCTCTCATACATTGGACAAACCAAGAGAAGCATAGGCATTCGACTCAAAAAACATATAGCTGACATAAAACATAAACGCTCAACAAAGTCTGCTGTCTGTGAACATGTGGAACAAGGACCCAACCACTACCTGCGATTTGATGAACCACAGATACTCGCAAAAGAACATCGTTTTCTTCCAAGGATGATACGAGAGGCTATTGAAATTAAAAAACACCCTAATTTCAATAGGGAAGATGGTTGGAATGTTACTCCAGCTTGGGACCCTGTCATAAGGCTAATGAAACCCAAGAAGGACAAAGTAACCAGAAGACCTAAGGACACTGTGAGCTCATTCTGCGTAAATAGTAACACCAGTAGTTGAAAAATGTTCGGGTACTTTGAGATAACTTATACATTCAAGAAAAAAACAAATATCACCTCAGTCTGCCGTGAACATGAATTCTGTAAAGAATTCGAAACGTCGGCTAGTTATAAATTAAAAAAATAGTTTCTAGATCTTTAGTTTCAAATGTAATAACTTAGTGAAACCAATACAACGCGATAAAATCCGTAAACTGTAGTTTAATTTCAAAATGTTAAGTTAAAATTAGGGGTAATGTCATGATCATTGATAATGGCTGAAACGGGAAGAGAACGAGACAGAGGTCGGGCAATATGTTGTCTGAACCACGACGATATCGAATTTCGAAATTATATGACAAAAAACGAACACCCTATCTGGACAAACGACTAGTAGGATTATTAAGTTTCAGAAACCATTTGAGCGCTCGAACCATTTCGCTGGCGTCTGTGTGTATTTCAAAAGGTTCGGAGTAGTCCAGACAAGATTAAATAGAAGGAGAAGACAAGGAGGCTTTCAATTTGATAAAAGCCTGGTCCGCCTCTGTAGACCAACAAAAAGGGGGAGCCTTTTGACCTTGAGAGGTTAATTTGTTTAGAGGTTTGTTTTGTTTTTCGTGTGAGCGTGTGGCCAACTCTTGTGTCGGAGTTTTCAGACCGCCCGAAGGCCTCCGACATGGCCTAACGATCCTTATCCTTGGACAAGAACCGGGACCGACAGCTTTACGTGCCCTCCGAAGCACGGTAGCGCTCAGATGTAAATGCCACACACGGTCACCCATCCAAGTGGTAACCTGTGCAAGCGTTGCTTAACTTTGCCGATCTGTTACGAACGGCAAGCCAAGTCTCGCTACGAGCGCTACAGAGGTGTTTAGAGGTGACGATATACGACTAAAAATTGGAATAAATCGCCTATACTATGAAGCCACGCCTATTAGAAGGGGTAGGGTTATTAATTATGGCATCAACTTTATCAGGATCCGCATGGAGACCTTGCGAATCGACAACGTAGCCTAAATATTTAATTTTATCACGAAAAAAAATACACTTATCTAAGTTTATAGTGAGATTTGCCATTTTATTTTTTTCGAAAATACGTAATAAATGCGTAATGTGTTCTTCAAACGTTGACGATATACATACAATGTCGTCGATAAAAGAAAAGACCTTATTTTCAAATTCAGGACCGTAAAACAAAGTATCAACTAAACGTTGTTGGGTAGCGGGCGCATTTGTTAGACCGAATGCCATCCTTTTAAAATGAAACGTGCCACGAGTAGGTACATAGAAAGCGGTCTTAAAACGATCCTCCTCTTTAATTAATATCTGCCAAAAAAAATTTGAAATATCTAAACTAGATAAGTATTTAGCATCTTTTAAATTATCTAGAATTTCCAAAATGTAAGGCAAATTATAAGCATCTTTTCTAGTAACAGAATTCAATTTACGACTGTTAGATAGCAAAATCTTAGTTCGCCGTTCTTTTTAGGGGTTAGAATAACAGGGTTAGACCAAGGACTCTCAGAGGGTTCTACGACATCTTCCCTCAACATTTCGTCTTGTTGTTGTATCAAAATGCGTTGTTTATCAGACAAACGACAATAATGCTGACGAATAGGTGGGATATCGCGTGTGTCAATAGAGTGAGTAATGAGAGTTGTACAACCGAGACCCCGCTTTTTATAAGAAATATCAGAAAATTTAGAAATAATGTCATCAGCGGCAACTCTCTGTTCAATAGATAAATTATTATAAGACACAAGGTTGCGCTGAGTCATTGGTCCGCAGGTCTGTAACTTGTGAATCGGTTTCATTCAATAACAACACCGACTCTAAATGGTTAGGAAATAAATAAAAAAATCGCCAAAAATCCATTCCGAGAATTAACTATTTTTAATCCCTGGCACTACATGAAACTTTAGGGAAACGGTTTCTTTTTTGATATTCAATAAGAAGAGAGACCCTAAAGAACACAATTTTTCACCACCAGCAGTTACCAAACTCAAGGGCTGAGAACAATCTAACTGATACTCATTATTTAAAAAGAAATTATGAGAATTGTTACCCATGATTGTAACATAAGAGCCTGAATCCAGCAGACCCACTGCAGGTGTACCATTTACAATAATAGAAATATAGGGCGAATATTTTATATTAGAATTACGCATTGAGGATAGACGATAACAATTTTTTTTTAAGATAATTTAACCAATTATTCCACTCAGTTTTATTGAAATTATTTGATTTATTTATGCCCCAATCCTCGTTTATTAGTTTTTTGGTTAATTAGCTTTAGGATTACATTTAGGACAATCAGACACACGAAAACCTTTCAGACTGCATTTAAAACAAATTAAAAAATTCGAGCAAGTGCGAGTCTGACTCGCGCACCGAGGGTTCCGTACGTATTGCATCGTGTATCAAGACAAATTTTGCCCGTTTTTTATGTCGAGTGCCGTTATAGAATATTGCTAAAATAAGTATAAAAAAAGTTTTTCTACTGTTTACATAAATGACCTCCTTAACTTTAGCAGTAATCGCGAAAATATTTAAGTACATACCTATCTACAAAACCGTTCTTGGAGTTATTCTTGTCTTCATACTGTAAGACCTTGCTTCTTGCAAAATTACAGTACTCTAAATCCACATTGTTGCTAATTACGCTAGTCCTCTAAATCTGTATGAGCGCCCATACAACTTAGAGGACTATCTTAAATGGAGTCTACTATGTATGTACGGGGACACCCTTACATTTTCCACTTTTTTATTTTTTGTAATTTTTCCTTTATTTGTGCTGTAAGACCCTGATTTTGGCCAAATTTCGTGATTCTAGTTCAACGGGAACTACCATATAGGTTTTCGACCCAAAACCTATAGGGTACTTACGGTTGACCTAGAATTGTTAATTTTGGTTAAAACCAAGGTTTTGCAGCACAAGTAAAGGAAAAATTCCGAAAATTAAAAAAAGTTGAAAATTAAGGTTAATTTTGGTACTTACAAGTTTTCGCAAAAATAAAATGTTGACCATATCTTTTCATCGGGTTGACCCAGGACCTTGATTTTTATACACCTAATAGGAACCATAGACTTCAGTATCTGGTATAAATTTCAATTTGCTAGGTCCACCCGTTCCTGAGAAAACGGTGGTGACACACGAACAGACAGACAGACAGACAGACGGACAAGAAAGTGATCTTATAAGGGTTCCTTTTTTACCTTGTGAGGTACGGAACCCTAAAAATGTGGTTGGTGACAATTATATAAACTATGACAATTGGATCGACACCTGGGGCAGAACCGGTTGTCATTTTTATTAGTGGTGGGTAGGTTGATAGCGTTTATCTGTGGTTGAGCGTTAAAGTTTTTATTAGAATAATTATTTTTCGGTTTGCTATTAGAAAAATTTGGCTTTTGTGGTTGGTGAGCAAACTCAGGCAACATGGTATTGGGTGTGGCTTTAGAAGATTCCCGATAGTCTTTAGTTCGGTTATGAAAGGTCTCAATTTCTCGACAGACACTAACAAGACTAGGGATATCGGCCACCTTAGCCGTTAAAATAGTTTGTTTGTAACATGGCAAGATATTACGCAACAAAATATCAAATTTTTCGGACTCACTAATAGGCTTGTTAAGGCGAGAAAACATGCCCTGCATTTTGGCCATATAAAGTGTTATATTTTCGTCGTCATTTTGAAGGCGAAACCTAATTTAATTTAAAATTTCAATATCATAGTCAATCGGACTAAAATCACGCTTCACAAGACAACACAATTCACTCCAACTAGAAATCTGTTCTTTAAGCAAACGATACCAGAACAATGCATCGCCCGTAAATATCTCAAAAGCAAATAGTAACATTTTATTTTCGGGAGTACACCTAGCCTGCATAAACTCATTAATTTTTCAATGAACCCGCGTACACAAGACTTGCCATTATATTTAAATTTAGCGAGTTCGGAAAACAATTTATGGTGATACTTAAAGTCGTTAGAAACCACGCGAGTAGGTATTGAGCAGTCCTTTTGTACCTCGTGCGAAGTTGGTTCAGATGTACCCGAAGTTAAAGATTTAAAAATAGATAATGGATTACGGTAATTTCTCGAAACTATCTCAGCCGAGTTAGTATCAGAAAGGCGGTCCAGATCCAATCTATTCAATCTAAAATAAATATGGTTGAGAGTAGATTCTGTGCGCGAATAGAGGTTTTGGTCGAATTGTAATTTAAGCAAAGAAATATTATTCATAACCCTAATTAAGTAGTTCCGGATAGCCGAAAATTTCTCTTCGAGGTCTAAATTCGAATCTAATATAGTTTCAGAGGGAAACTGGGACGCTTGTGTCGCTATTTGTTGGCGTAACTCGGCCACCGAGCCAGACTTGTCGCTGCCACGAATAACCACTTCATAAACCAGCTACGATTTTACCAAATGATTCAAGTTTATTTTAAAAGACATGGCTAAGTTACGTTATAAAAAACTAAGTCTCGTAAAAAAAACCTAACAGCACCAAAAATCACTCACAGAAGGGTTATACTTATAATATAACAATAAAATAAAAGGTAATGTAAATGTGTTCACAATGGGTCGTTTAAAAGAAAGATATACGTAGTAAGTAAACAAGTTACGTTCGCAATGCGTAAGAACAGCGCGAAACGGAATCTACCCACACATAAAAAATATAATTTTAGAATTGCAAATGTGTCCCTAGCAAACGAATTTGAGTTACAAAAGAAGTTAAGAGGTACCAAAGACGTGGTGCAAGCCTTTAGTCGACTATATTGCCTAATTTATGTAAGCTTTAGTGCGTTATATATTGTAACACACTTAAGAACACTAAAACGTACGACTTACCGACTGTGAACACCATTACACACAGAAACACAGAAAAACACAGTAAAAGGAAGCAACCAGAAGCCATGTCAGATGCCTGAGCCCTTAAAATTGTTTGGCGCCAATGTAACGTTAAGGAGGTGTTGTTGGTATATAGATAGAGAGATAAATTAAATAATTATTGTTGGTTACAAAATATATTTATTAGGAAGCGTTACATAGAATATATCCGGTAGCAAGTGGTAAGAGCTAAGACCTAGACTCAGGGCGTAGACAGGCAGGCTGACGCAACTTCGGTGCTCCTGGACAGAAGGAGCACTGAACTTCAGCGGCGGTGTCCGGGTGACGAAAAGGGGCGACCGCTGCCGCGCCACGGTATGTATATGCTGCTGGGAGGTGAAGCGGCCAGCCAAGAGTAGTAGGGGCCAGCGCGACGGCTAAGACGTCACAATGTCTAGGTATCATTATTTTTGTTGAAAAGTGCATAATTATTGCGCATTGTGTTATAAAATATTTATGTTAGTTTTGTAACGGTACCTACTAGCGCACACTGGCGATCTCATCAACTTTTGAGGGGAATTTCTAATTGGAATCTAAGTATTATGTTAACAATTTTTAATATAACTACAAATGTATTAATAATTAATGTGGATACAGCTACCGAAGGAGCAATGAAAGACCAAAGGAGCAATATGGTAACTCAACCTAACAGCCAAACTATGCAACTCCACGTTACTAAAACGAGAGCACAAATTGATATCGTATCGTCTCACAGGCGATAGACTCTCTGAATAGAAGACAGCTGCCGTCATTGGTAGACAAAGTTAGTCGGTCTGAGTTAGCTGGGATTCATCGAAGACAACCTACACCAGCGGAGTTGATCGCATACGCTTCATGAAGTAAATTGTCCGATTGACTTGGTTTTATGCTTCAATTTTTGCTGAAGTTAATATTCTGACGATAAAGCGTCGTATGCAAAATAATTAGATTTAGTTCTAAATTAAATCTGTGCATTCTTTACGTCCATTAACTGTTTTGCGCGATGTATAAATTGTACGCAATACATGTAATCTCTGTCAAATAATTTCGTTCCGGATTCGATCCCTAAGAGAAACTACGCGTATAGCACTTTCTATAGTCTAGCAGTGGACTGATACAGGCTGATGATGATAACATGTAATCAGCAGCATAGATGAAGCAGTTACCATGTAACGACTCAAACGTACCTATAACCCAACAATTCAGTATCAAATCATTTATCGTAGTTACAGTTGCCAGATTTCTTTACAAATAATCGCTATGGATATCAAACGTTAGAAAAGAAAATCATAATATTCCAACAATATCAGAAGTACAATATGACAATATTTCACTATTTGAAGCAAATAATCTGGCACATTTATTACAACGCTAAATTACAGCCTTAATTTTCGCATCAGAAAAGCGTCGAGGACTAAGTACGGAGCGTATCAACATTACAGAACCCTATATAAACGTTTAGATAGAACTAATTGGAGCTGAAACGTTTCAGTTGCGAACGAAGTGCCTGCTTACGTCATACGGAGCAGACAATAAGTTTTACCGGTAGTAAACGTGAAGTCGGTGAATCGTAACGTAATCGATACAAAAATAAAGAGTTTATGGTCCCCGTGAATTTAAATAGGTAAACGACAGAGTGGCCTGGGACTCTTCTGGGTATTGAGGTATAAAACTGGGTTAACAAACCTCTTTATTCTGCCTGAAATGTGAGCTTTTCTGACGGAGACGTATAGCGTCAGACACATGCCTTTCATTCTAGGACCAAGAATCAAATGGACTCGACATTTGCGTACACCCGTAAAGGACGGACATAGAGTACATCCTGAGTTGGTGTTACCAGATGTTGTAACACAAAAAAAAAAGCTCCACACACGTCGTACGTCACGTTACTATTGCTCTCAGTAATAAAATCTAAATAATATTAAAAGAATAAGTTCTGTGGAAATCTAAGCACGTCAGTTTGTGGAAAGTGACTCAAATAAATACTCATAGTGTTTGCAGTGATCTATAATAAGTGTATTTTTTATAAACTTAAAAACTAAGAAGTGCGAAATAAAACTACATTAATCTACCCTTAGCCTGGAAAGTATAAAGGTGATCACAGCTTCCAAACAATATTGACGTGAATAAGTGTGTTCAGTGTTTAACGTTGCAGCGGCGCCTGAATCTTTCAAAACTCGCGCCCCCACAAAGCATTACGAAGCCTTAAAATAGAACCTTTTTAGTTAAGTTGAGCACAGCGCCATCTCTGCGTGGCTATTAAAACTAATTGCACGCGCTGTTAGCTCAATTGACTTATCAATATCGCATCGTAGTGACTACGCCATCTTTGATTTCACCTACGTACCACCTAGAACACTACTTATCTTAGTTTACAACATGTCAAAGTCCTGTGGTCGCTGCCGCCGCTTTCTATCTTCGACTGAGGCTGCGAGATGTCGCCACTGTGATGGCTATTTTCACCTGCGCTGTGTACAACTGCCTCCTGCAGGCAGTGTCTCCCCGTCCTGGCAGTGCCCAGGTTGCGTCAAATCGAAGTCCACGAAAAAAGGGCCTGAGATAAAACTTAATTCTCAAACACCTACCGCACAGTCGACCAACCTGAACTCTGTAGACCCTTCACATCACAGCTCTCCTATGAACTCGTCCTTCGAATCTACCCAAGAAATAGCCAACGACATCTCGGAGGAGCTAAAAACTCTTCGGGATAATCTGCGGTCTATTAACCGCGACCTTCAGCTCTTCAGAGATGAACTAGCTGACATTAGACTTTCTGTGAAAGAGTATCATCAAAAGGTGGACAGTTTAGAGGAAAGGGTATCGGCCCTAGAGAATAAACCTGCACATACTGAGAATGACAGTGATATAATCTCTCAGCTCAGACAGGACCTTCACGAGCGCGACCAGGAGCTGTTGGCCAACGACGTCGAGGTCGCAAATTTCCCTGAAGTGAACGGCGAGAACCCTGTCCATGTCTTGATCCAGATTGCAGTGAAAATTGGGGTAGCAATCGATGAAAAGGAAATTGTTAGCTGCGAAAGAGTCGGCGGTCGGCGTATCGCGGCTACGGACCCGGCGGGCCCCGTGGAGCGCCCGCGCCCTCTGGTGGCACGTCTCGCGCGAAGGGAACTGAAAGACGCCTTGCTGCGCGGCGCCCGAGTTCGACGTGGAGCAACGTCGGCTGACATAGTTCCGGGAACATCAAAGCGCTTCTATGTGAACGAGCGACTAACGAAGGCCAACCGGCTATTATTTCGGTCAGCGCGAGAAGCCAGCCAGCGCTCCGGTTGGAAATTCGTTTGGATCAGGCGTGGACGCATCCTCGCTCGCAATAAGCCTGGCGACAAAGCATACCCAATTAGATGTGAAGCAGACATTGAAAAGGTTTTTAGCTCTAGCAATATATAGTTTTGCTGACTCTAATTGTAGTAACATAAATGGATATATCGTAATTATATATTATTATATCGTAATTATCTATTTTAGAATTATTTGTATCTATCTTATGCTCTTATATATAGTATTGATATGTATATTTAAACACATTTATATTAAAACTATCTATTTAATCTTGACATCACAACAACTATGCATGTTCTCACAAATAACAACTACACTAATAAATACATACAAAGTATTATCGGATAAATCACACAGCAAAAAGTATCAAACATTAAAAATAATAAGTCATGGCATACTATTACAGCGAAGTTCTAATCTAGTTAAACAATTAAGTACATATGTACAAGACAATATATTTTATTTATTTAAATCTATTCATGACAAGGACTAAATACCTAAAGGTTGGTTTATTTAATGCAGGATCGCTGGGCACACGCCACGATGAGTTTTTGTTGGCAATGGATGAACTTGCAGTGGACATAATGGCCATCAATGAGACTTGGTTGCGGGATAATGAGGATGGGCGTGCACCTTACATTCCTAATTTTAGGCTCAGGCATGTACCAAGGCCATCGAATGTGCGGGGTGGCCGTGGTGGGGGCGTCGGTTTTTATGTCCATCGCGATCTCAAAGTACGCACCATGGCACATCCAGTCACGCCAGGTGTCGAACAAATGTGGCTCAAACTCACTGTTAATTCACAAGCTGTTATCATAGGTACAGCATACAGACCACCTTGGTTGGACATTAACACATTCCTGGATGCGATCACGGCCTCCCTCACAGCTTTCGGTACAGCTGATAAAAGGATTCTCCTAGGAGACTTTAATATCAATTATCTACGGAGTAATGAGACCAGTACCATCTTATTGAACAATTTTTTACAGTACACCAGCCTCAACCAAGTTATCCAGCAACCAACTCACTTTACAGATCATAGCGCGACTCTCATAGATTTAGTGTGCACTGATGCTCAAGTAAACAATATATCAGTTCAACATAAACCTGAATTAGGGCAACATGCCATTCTGTCTGTGACTTGCCTATTCAAAATTAATAAGCCTATCCCCCAGTGGATATATTATAGACCATTAAATCAGATTATGCTTGATGTTTTTCAAGAAGACCTCTACAAATTAGACTGGCCTTATTTAACTATACAGGACAATGTGAATGACATGGTCACAATATTCAATACTTTCATCACAACTCTGTTCAATTTACATGCACCAACTACCAGGGTCTTAATCAAAGTAAGGTCTCCCCCTTGGATTACAGACACAATCAAAGAGATGGTGAAATTGCGTGATAAATATCAGGCACAATATAAACTAAGCAAGTCAGACATACACCGAGGTAGCTACAAAGATTTGAAAAATATTGTATCTAGCGCAATTGAACATGAAAAAAGGGCTTACTTTGCAACTTACATCAACAAACACATTACAAATCCAAGGAAATTATGGAAAAATTTAAAATCGACCATTAAGATAGGTAAACAAAGGATGCATGATCTGCCACATACACTTAACAATCCTGAGGATCTTAATAAGCATTTCTTGAATATCCCTGGTAACAATTCCATCTCTTTGTCCGATTTGATATACTATGAGACAAACAGATTCCACACAAGTACATTCAGCCTAGAACCAGTCAGTGAACAGGTAGTTAACTTATATATAAACAGTCTCAAATCAAATGCTATTGGTGTGGACAACATCTCACTAGAAATGCTTAAGATGACGCTTCCTCACAGTCTTCCATACATTACAGCCATTATTAACAAATCTATTTCATCTTCTACTTTCCCTGATATATGGAAGACTGCTGTTGTTAAGCCAATACCAAAAATAGACAATCCAACCTTAGCTAAAGATCTCAGGCCCATTAGCTTGCTTACTTGTTTATCAAAAGTGTTGGAAAAGGTCGTAAGCAATCAGCTCAAGAAGTACCTTGAGAGATATTGCATCATACCACAAAGGCAGTCAGGGTTTCGTCAAGGTCACAGTACAACCACCACTCTCCTAGATGTGGTTGATGATATTCTGGATGCTAGGGATAAGGGTATGGGTACCCTGCTTACCCTGCTTGATTTTTCGCGTGCCTTCGAAACAATTAATATTTCTCTCCTTCTTTCCAAACTTTCTTACTATGGATGTGACCCGGCAACAGTAAAATGGTTTCACAGTTATCTTATTGATAGATCTCAATTTGTCCAACTGGATAATGCCAGCAATGGTAACAAGGCGACTTCTTCTTGCCATCAGGTGACCCGGGGTGTCCCTCAGGGATCAGTCCTCGGCCCTCTTCTCTTCTTATTGTACAGCGCAGATGTTACCAGCCATATACATAATACCCAGTTTCATATGTATGCCGATGATCTCCAATTATATATATCATTTCTGCCCAACAACTGCAGTGAATCTGTAAATAAATTGAATGCAGATTTAGACAGGATATCTGACTGGGCTAGAAAAAATTCACTTGTACTTAATCCTACTAAATCAAAATTTTTAATTTTAGGCTCAAAGGATTGCATCAAAAAGATACAAGATCAAAATCCTACACTAATGGTTGATAACTGTCCAATTGAGCAAGTCAGTGAGGCTCGAAACCTAGGTTTGGTCATGGATGGTGAACTGCATTTTGAGACGCATGTACTAGAGGCAGTCAAAAACTGTTTTTACCGTCTCAAGCTGCTCTACCGAATTCGCCAATACCTGGGTACTGAATTGCGGATATTGCTATGTGAGACACTTATATTATCTAAACTTAATTATGCCGATACAGTGTTTGGCCCGTGTATATTGAAAAGAACGGAGAAAGTGATCCAGAGGGTTCAGAATGCATGTGCTCGATTCTGTTACAACATCCCACCTCGTGCACATGTCACTCCTTTCCTTAACAGTGGCAATCTAATGAAGATGACTGCCCGCAGGCACCTTCATCTGGCAACTTTACTCTTTGGCATAGTTCTACACAAAAAACCTGAATATTTATATAACAAATTTACGTGGTCTCGC
The DNA here is from genome assembly GCA_944739405.2 of Euclidia mi. Taxonomy (NCBI): domain Eukaryota; kingdom Metazoa; phylum Arthropoda; class Insecta; order Lepidoptera; family Erebidae; genus Euclidia; species Euclidia mi. Next base: position 17,993,744 of record OX123197.2, read on the forward strand.
AATGTTCATCAGTATAGTACACGAGCGGCTTCTTACATTATGGTCACAGCGATTCATAGAACTCATGCGTTCGAAGGAAGTTTTCGTTACTCATCTTCGAATTGTTGGAATAACCTTCCACCACCTTTGCGTAATCTGAAAACATTGCATACATTTAGAAATAAGTTTAAGTTATTTTTGATCAATAAACAAAAATCATCGCTTTAATTTTACATACTTACCTTTATTGCGGCTAATTCGGGCATCTTCTCTTACGTGTATGGTACCATTATTGTACTAATTATAATGCACCGACATTGAAAATGAATGTGCCTACCTAATTGCTGTGGTATTTTGGCGTATTGTATATTATAGTAGTAACTAATTTTTTGCTATTAGCGCGTACGCAACATAATGAATGATGGACAGCATAGACGCTTTCTTGACACTTGACAGTCGTGACAGATGGAACTAACTATCAAGTGACACCTACGAGTTGCGTTCGGAAACAAGAAATAGTTCTTTCAATATAACATATTTCTTTAAATATTTCTATTAAGTATATTTAAGTGGGTGTATATATATGTATATATTAATTATGAAATATATTGATATAGTTTATATATTATTATTTACTAGAATGCTATATATTTTATTGTTCTTCATCCAATTTCTTGTCCTATATATATAATGTATCAAATGTGTGTATTATTTAAGTGTATTATTTTATATTTAGGTGTATTATTTAATATTCATGTGTATTATTTTATTTACTCGGCCTGCGAGAATACCAGCGTTGTAGTTATACTGCAACATTAGCTGACGCAGCGCCTTATTTGCCCTCCATGTAAGTCCACAGAAATAATGTACCTACCTTCTTATATTCCTAGTGTACTTGTAGCTAAGTTTATTTGTTTGTTAAGTGTTTTTTTAAGTTTGTGTGGAGGTGCAAATAAAACATTTTCATTTTTCATTTTTTTTTTTAAATGTTTACCCTACAATTCTACGAAATACATAATATATTAACTTTTAAGTAACATTGTATCAAACCTGAATTATAATAATAATATTCTACCACATTCACACAACACCATCTAGTCCCAAACTAAGCAGAGCTTGTACTATGGGTACTAGATAATGGATAAACATACTTATATACTTTTTTTTTGTAAATACATACATATTATACTTTGAAACACCCAGACCAAGACAAACATCCAAGTTCATGCACACAAATGTTTGACTTGTGTGGGAATCGAACCCGCGACCTTCGGCGTAGCAGTCGTTTACACTCCCGCTGCGCCAACCGGTCCTTCCGGGATTGAATACCTTACCAGACATCTGAGACCGCGTTCTCCTATAATTTTTAATCAATTTGGTATTTCGATGAATTTATGAGCTAAATCGAGAAGTTCCATCAATATCCGTTTAGGTATTTTTGCAACGAATAGTAACAAACATCTATATAGTATAATTTACAGCCCAATAAAAAAATAAAAATATAGCTAACCTTACAAGGAGGTTTAAATCCATCCATAAGGTGTGCGATAAGTATTTTTTATAGTTAATATTATTATGTATAACAAAAGTGTCGAATATGTGGGACTGGCTTCACTCGCCAAATAAACACGAGGCTCAGAGTTATATAACTTTTATTATATTGTTATAAATACAAAAGAATAATGATTTTTAAAAAAGGATTTATTTGCAATTACCTAGCACAAACAATATAACTATAAAATGATTAATAAAATCGATATTAATTCGGACAGAGCTTCCGCACGCAACGATGGCTGACAATAAAGTGCGTGAACGCCATCTAGTCATCACGCAACCCCCTAGAGGGTTGGCGGAGGCTGGTTCAGGGCGTTTTGCCCCTCTCCGGCGGGTTCGTCGCCGTCCCCTAAACAAGGGACGGGTGGTTGGGGCGGGCTGGGTGCCCTACGGCTAACGCTGAGAGGCGTGCGAGGCCGCTTCAGTCTTCACGTCGCCCGGGCGGTCAGCACGAGCCAGGTGAGACCCCCGGCGAACCGGGAGAGGCCCAGCTCCGTGTAGCCAGCGACACGGGCGACGACTTACATGCGGCCTCAGCGTTAGTTACGTCTGAGGAGTGTGTGGTGTCGAAGTGGTGATTGCGGAGTTTGGTGTTGGCGTCCTCTGTGGTCGCCCGCGCGCGCACATGATGTGCGTATCCTAAGTTGATACGCGCAGATGTCGCGCGGATGGGGGCGGTCACCTGCAACAGGGGGAATGGAGTGTAGTGTGCGTGGGCGACGGTTACCCGGGGGCAACCGTTGTGTCGGCAGAGTCGTCAGGGGTAGCGAGGAGGTCTCGCGGCAGCTTCTTCTTGTCCGGGGGGCGAGCGTGCCAGGGGGCCAGGTCTCGGACGTGGTCCCAGGCCGAGGCGTCGGCCCGCTCAAACATCCCCACGGACAGACGGCGGATGAAGGCGTCCAGGCTCTCTATACGGGTGTCCCGCTGTATGACGGCATTACTTACCGTCCTGGGTGCACCCACGATAGCGCGCAACGCAAGCGCTTGCTGCGCACGGAGGCGGGCCCGGTTGGTCTCGCTTGTGAGCGCGAACCAGGCGGGAAACGCGGAAAGCACGTGAACGCGGCGAGCGTTGCTCCTTATATAGGCCGTCGAAGTGTTGTCACGTGGTGTTCTAATATACTTCCAACACGGCCTTCTCCTGACGGGGCTATGTCCTCGAAGCCTTTAGCAGGAACTCGCGGACGGTCCGGCAGCTGTCTCCGCGTGCAGCGTATTTTGCTCCTCATCGCGTCTGCGAACATACACACATTTTAAGAAAACATACTCAATAACATTTTCCAGATGCCTTTAATATTCAGCAGGCGTATACAAGTGTCATATTATGTACCAATAAGCCAAACAGCTCAACCGGCGAAGCAATGAAAGCTATACACAAGCGATCAAGTCACATAGGCTTTACACAGGTCTGTTCCTACGCAACCGAATACCCCGCACATAATAATATGTACTTGCGCGTGCGCACAGGATTTATATCAGTCTCTTGTAGGTCACCCCAGATACCTAAAGTTAAGGGTCGGATTTAAACAGGTCTGTTGCCAGCGGCGCTACCTTCCCAACCGTGTCAGGGTCAACCCAATGCCATGCGCACTCAGGACTTACGCGGGTCTCTTCCACCGATCACACAACAGTTTACATAGCCAACGGCCACGAAATATGCTAGTTTGGTACATAATCTAACCGAAGAATGGGGAAAGACTAGTATGCAAGCTAATAAAGTAAACAGTGCTACACACACACCAAAATCGTACAGTAAGTACCTTCAAAAAATGCAGCGCAGGTTTCAGGTGTCCATTCACCTTTCCACAATACCATGTATCCAGCAGCTGCCTGACTAGTCTTTCCATAAGCACCCGCTAACAGTTGGAGCTCATATCTATCGTTAGGAAGAAGCTTGGTAACTTTATAGGGACCTCTCATACCGCTATCGAGCTTGCCAGTACTCTGAGAGCTTTTGATCACATATACGAAGTCATCAACATTAAACTTTTTAGGCGGTTTCCTATTTTTATTTATGTACGAGTCTTGACTATCCTTATTTTTACGAATAAGTTCTTCCCCACATTGACGTCTTATCTCGCGAATAGCTTCTCGATTTGGACTAGACCCTTCACAAGTTATGTCTTTGATTAAGGCATTTATTAGTGGTGTAGTAGAATCAGTGCCAATAAGAAGATTTAATGCAGAGTATTGAGTAGTCTTATGTTTGGTGACATTTAGAACCAATTGTAGCTTCCATAAGACTTTCGACCAGTCTTTATCATTATAATTTACTTCTATTCTTATCATGTTCAAAATGGTACGGCAGTATCTTTCGACTTGACCGTTTTCCTGATGCATTTCGGGAGTGATGAAATGCACCTCGACTCCAAAATTTGACATCCAATGAATGAATTCGTGATTATCAAACATACGACTCCTATCGCATACTAGTCGTTTAAAAATACCAAAAAGTGAAATCATTTGGGTCATCACGCGTTTTAGTTCACTGCAGTCTTGTTTTGAGATAGCATGTAGTAAACAATATTTGGTATACGCGTCCACTATGATGAGAACATGTTTGTGACCATTACTTTCCCTTAAGGGTCCGAGTACATCAACGTGTATTGTATCAAACGGTACCGGAGCCTTTTGCCACGAAGATATTGGCTGTAAAGGTGCGCGAGGAACTTGCTTATGCGAGATGCATACTACGCAGTGGGTGACGTACTTCGATACAAAGTGCCTGAGACCGGGAAACCAGAAGTGCCGCAAGAGCAGATCAACCGTCTTATCTATACCGATGTGTTCATGCTCGTCATGGAAAACACGTAATAAGCTTAACCGAAATGCCTTTGGTACATAACATAAGAATCGCGCTTGCTCACCCGTGACGTCATACCTATAATACAAGAGATCATTACGTTTTACATAACGCGTGTCATCTAATTGACCGTTATTTAATTTTTCAAGTAACGTTAAAGTCTCCTCGTCACCTGCCTGCGCCACTTGGGCCCAATTTTGCGGTTTTTGAATAATATTAATAGCGTTGACTGGATTCCTACTCAAATAATCTACGTGTGACATGAGACAGCCTTTACGATATTCTAATGTGAAATCAAAGTCTTGCATGTACATCCACCACCTTGCAACCCTGGGCTGGAGATCCTTTTTACGTTGAGTCATTTTTAAAGCGTTACAATCTGTGATAATTTTGAAAGATTTGCCAATTAGGTATTGCCTAAAATGTTGTAATGACTTTACTACCGCGAGGATCTCCAGCTCGTAGCTGTGGTATTTAGACTCCGCGCCACATGTCAACTTGCTAAAATAAGCAACTACGCGTCTACGGCCGTCCTTATGTACTTGCATAAGGATGCCGCCATAACCTATGGAACTAGCATCAGTATGCAGTTCAGTTGGCAGCTCCGGATCGAATATGGCCAAAACTGGTTCGTCAGTAAATGAGAAATTATATTCATGTTCATCACTCCAATAAAAGTTTACACTCTTTTTAGTTAGAGCAGCAATGTGTGCAGTTTTAATCGCATAGTTAGGGATATATCTTCGAAAATATCCCGCTAAGCCAAGAAATTGACGAACCTGTTTGACACTACTCGGTCGCGGCGACTTAACTAACGCGTCTATTTTATAAGCGCTCGGTCTAACCTGACCGTTACTTATAACTCTACCTAGATATTCTATCTCGTTAGTTAGAAAAGTACATTTCTTTAAATTAATAGAAAAACCCGCCTCAGTTAGTGTTTTTACGACAGATTCCAATAAAGCAAGGTTCTCGTCAATTCCGTCGGTCAGTAACAACACGTCATCGATATATACCAGGACCTGTCCAGCATCGATGAAGGGTTTAAGTGTTTTGGAAATGGTTTTCTGATAAATAATAGGGGCATTCGCTAGGTCATAGGGCATTTTACAGTATTCGTAGTGGCCTTCGGGGGTTACAAACGCGGTTTTGTGAATAGAATCCTCAGATACCTTCATTTGGTGAAAACCAGAAACCATATCTAATGCGCTGAACCAGCGCGCATTGCCTAACCTATCTATGTAATCGTTAATTAAAGGGAGAGGGTATCTAGTTTTGACAGTGATTCGATTCAGAGCACGATAGTCCACCACCATCCTATCAGAACCATCTTTCTTTTTCACTAGTAGGATTGGACTAGCATACTCCGAATCGGACTCGCAAATGATACCCTTATCTAGCAAATCTCTAATTATGGAGCGTACTTTTAACTTTTCATCATGCGACAACTTATAGGGCCTATAATACACGGGAACATCAGTTGTTAACTTAATATGCATCTCACTATCTTTCACTGTTGTTGTCGCGGTGCCACATAAAAAGTTTTCAGAATACTTATCGAGAATAGCTAATAACCGTTCCCTATTATACCCAGTAACGGGTGTGTTTACCTGGTCAGACAACGAAATCGAATTTACCTGCATAACACTATTCGCGATCTTTTCACTACGCACTATACGTTGGCAATCACTGGTCCGAACATAAGCAACACCATCCCTATTTAATACGTCAGTCCCGATTATTACAGGTACATTCATATGACTACTGTCTACAATATACAAATCTATTTCTAACGTTATGTCGCTGAACTCAACGGGTAAGGTAACAAAAGATTGCACATTAACCTCCTTACCGCCTAGGCCGCATAATAACTGAGTAGTAGGCTTTAATTGACGTGGAAAATGCTTTACTACATTTGTTGACATTAACGAAACGCACGAACCACTATCTATTAATACATCTAACGGTATACCTGAAATGACAGCAATTGTCACGTCACGATTTTTATAGCTACCTGCAAGTTCACGGCAAAAATTAACGCCACTTTTATTCCGTAACCTAGTGCGTTCCTTTGCAAAACACTCGTTCTCAGAATGACCTACTTTTTTGCAAAACGTACATTTTAACACATTGGCACGAGATGTCGCCGGTAACGCGATTGCTCGTTCATTACTGCTAGAATTCGTTGGGGTTATATTGTTATTAGGTCGTTTGTAACAATTAGAACTCTTATGACCAAATTGATTGCACTGATAGCACTTAATAGTTTTTAAATCTATAGAACCGTGTTGACGCTTTAACGGATTATGATTCAATGACTTATTTAATCGGTTTGGAACATTTGAGTATACCTTCCTATTATAACTGCTAGCGTTTGAAGGTTTAACAAAGCTTGATAAAAACTCCACTATAGAATCAGAGGCTAGCTTACCATTTGCAGCAATAGCGCGAATCTGTGGATCTGTGATTCCACGTATAATAATAGCAGTAAGCAACTCGTCGCTTAGTCCTTTAACAATGCGTAATTTTAAAAGCGATTTACGTGCATACTCAGCGTATGTGGAGTATTTATCAGATTCAGTTCGCATTACGTCATAAAGAATGTTCGCGACATCGACAGAACGTGGGCATAATGCACTCAAATCAAGTTTGAAATTAGACCATGTTCGAATATTACTTGTCCATTGGCTAAGCCAGGTGCGAGCTTCCCCCTTTAGAAAATGTCCGACGCGAGCAAGGCATTCCCTATCGTCCCAATGGTTCAAAATACGTGCTTTTTCTACTTCACCACACCACGTGTCGAAGTCATGAACACTCGGATCAAAATCTGAGACAAAATAATGGTTGGATCTGACCTGAGCCCGGCTGATAGCGGTCAAAAGACGCTCTGCAGCGTTTGTCACCAAGTCCTCGGGTTGAGTTGGTCCAACGTTGCTGGCGAGTGACGTCAATGACGGCGTTCCCGCCTCTGCGGGCACGAGCTCACGAAGCGGAGTAGGCGTCTCTGTCACCGTGACTGGCACCGATGCCGGTGGCGACGCGTCAGGCAGAGCGACGACATGATCAGGGTTGGCGCCGGCCGTTGAAGTAGCTCCCGTTTCCGCGGGCGCGCGTGACTGGTCCTCCAACGCGCGCAGCCTTCTCAGAATCTCCTCCATAGGGTTTGGAGAGGAGATTTGTTCACGGCGGGTAGTTTTGCGTCTACCACGCTGAGCGTTGCCAGACATCACGTAGCTACACTCCGTCCGAATTATTAAACCAGGCTAAGGAATGCTATGTTTCCTCTATAAAACCAGACGTGGCTCAACGGCTTCTCAGCCTTCGAATCCCACTTCTGATGTTATAAATAGAAACGAATAAAGATTTAAAAAAAAGGATTTATTTACAATTACCTAGCACAAACAATATAACTATAAAATGATTAATAAAATCGATATTAATTCGGACAGAGCTTCCGCACGCAACGATGGCTGACAATAAAGTGCGTGAACGCGGCGAGCGTTGCTCCTTATATAGGCCGTCGCAGTGTTGTCACGTGGTGTTCTAATTTACTTCCAACAATATTATTTGACACTCAACTTTACTGTCCTTTGAACAAAATTAATGTTGTATACAAATTTCTTATTTTCTCTTCTTTATCATTCGAGAATGATTCCAAATAAGTACCTATTGCGGAGAGTTTTCCTAAAGCACTTTTGTTCAAAGTGTTTAGAGCATACTCTTGCATATTTATTCGTATCCCAGTTTTCTCCTCCTGTTGCACGTATCCACAATTATTTTTGGATCGTGCAGTCCTTTGGGAATCTATAAACAAATAATTTCATTACTACAAAGAATCAGAAAACAAATTAAATAATTAATCTTAGGTTCATATGAAACTAAGTAACGGCAAATTACCCAAAATTTAGGTAATTTCCCAAACGCCTCTGTGGTATCCCTAAAAAACATTTAAAGCTGTAAAATTAAAAAGTATCGATGACTTTTGGCTAGCTCAACATTCAACGACCTATTGAATTCGATTGTGTAATACTAAAATCGCGGTGATAATAAAATAGCATTTTTTGGTTTATTGATGTAATTTAGAAATTATTTCCTAATGTAATGATACGCTATTTGTATCATTCTATCAATATTTTCATGTATAAATAGATATTATAACTAAAATATCGTACTTACGAATAAATGGTTATGTTCTCACATTTCCGCTCACTATGGCTTTTACAGCCTAAAATGTAACAAATCACCAGAATAAATCTGAACCAATGTTATTTTCACTAAGCATTCACAATTAATAACAATAATAACACAATTTTTCGCGGAAATTATCGAGAGCTCAAACGTTTGTTGGTCACAATATTCAGTTGTGACCAACAAAAAAAACGAAAACTCTGACAAAGACAAAAAATGCTATCTTTGTCTCTTTTACTCTTATGTATTTCTGTATGTCATTATCTCGGTCTGTCACGGTATTATTATTTGCTTGTCAAATCCATAGAGATACATCATCCTAGCTTTCATTTATTTTGTTTTGTTTGACAAACATACAGTTCTTTGAGTGAAAAACAGTTGATTAATCTACGGTGGCTGATATTTTTTTAGACAAATGCATAAAGTAGTTTAGACTTCGAACTTTGTCATGATTATATCTCAGGGCTATCCCGTGCCAGCAGGTACACCCACGGTGAAGCTAAGCGGGATCCCGAGAGTGGACGTTCCACGTGGGCTTGGGTGAGGCCTGCGTAGGATGCGTCCAAAATGCGGGTGCAGGGGACAGTTCAGTCTGTCCCTCGCAGTCGGGTGCGGTCGCGGGAGGAGAGGCGTGTCAGTGTTGCGTTGCCGCGCGCCCTATCTCCGGAGCGGTGGAGCCCAAAATCTTGTTGGCGGAGCCCAACACCTTCATCCGCCGCCAAGGGGGTTTTGTTCGGGGCCTGCCTGACCATCGGGCGGGCCAATACCCGTCAAGGGGTTGCGACAAATGTTTTGGCGATACCCGACCCTCCGACACACGGGTACATGAGAAAGTCGAGGTGGTTTTTAGTGCTAACACCACATACTCCGGCTCTCATTTCCCCAAGAGTCGGAATTTTCCACCTCGTAAAACAAAAAAAAAGGGCTATCCCGGGCCTAGCCCGATAATAATTTGAAATTTGATTTACTACTTATTTTTTATCCAATTAAGTAAAATATATATTTTGTATCAATTCATAAACAGTTAATGCTTTTTGCTTCTTCAGAAATGATGTAATTTGAAACCTGATTGAATAAAATTTCCATAATCACCCGAAGCCAGATTTAGATGAAAATATTCAAGAAGACTTTCTCAATATTCGCAACGTTATATTATCATCGTCTTATCATACTGAAGATTCAGAAGATCATTGGTTATGCATTTATACCATTCCGCAAAAGTGCAGTTAGTCTTGGAGTTGTGTTTGTAGTTATGGATATTGGAGCACAGACGTTCATAAACGGTCTAGATAATCCTATCTCATCAAATCACTAAACAAATTCATCTTGTAATAGAAATATGTTGCTAAGCGGGCAATTAATAACCTCTAAATAGCGCTATAGCGTCACTTGACTTGCCTTGGTGCGTAATGGAAAGCAACGCTTGCACAAGTTGTGATATGTATATTTTATGTGAAAAAAAAAAGTCTGGATAGACTACATTTACATCAGAGTGCTACCGTGCTTTGGCGAGCGCATAAAGCCGTCCGTCCCGATTTTTACCTCGTATATAAGATGTGTTAGGCCATGTTTGTTTTCAATATTCCCACACCAGAGCCGGCCACAGAGTAACACGACAGTGTTGATTAATCAAGTAGTGTACGCTCATTTTCGAATTTATTACATTAAACAATTTCCATGTAAAAAATTTGATACATGAGATTCATAACTATTGATTTTCTACTGTGTCTCTCTCAGAACCGGAAATGGATTAAACAGCACAAGCGTACATACATACGTGTGAGAAGCTCTCATTCCAAGATGGCGTGCTTTTATACTCCAATATCTCAAACTGCACCGGTATCCGAACTCGAATCATAAATCATCTATACTACGTCCAATACCTCTGCCATTGCTCTATATCGAGAGCGAGCCCGTTGGTCGAACAAGCTATTTTTATTTAGTGATAAGGACTTAAAACATGATTGTAATGGAAGTCTCAATTTAGATTATCTCGGTGATAGGAGTGGGTAGACGTACCGCTGCTACTTGATATGTCCTAACAGATACTAGGTTTGCTATGAACGGAACATGGCATTATAACTAGGTATACGCGATATAGGTACGCCACACTACGACGAGCGATGGGAGCGACGGCGACGGATATTTGAGAATCAGTTAACACACATAAAGTGTACATAAAGTAGCTTAACTAGACTTACTTGTATTTGTGATTTTGCTCGCCGAGTTCTATATGATTTGAAGATTAACGTGTCGCGGATGTAATCTCCTCTATAAATGGTATTATTTTTTGACATGATTTCTTTGTGAAGTACTTACACGTTCATTTTTAGCAATAAATTCACCTAGGTACATGTAAACTATAATAAAGTTCTCGTAGCGTACTCAGCAGCAGGCGGTAAAAGAGTAAGTTTAAGCTGCATATATTTTCTTAAATCATGTACTAATAACATTTTCTAGAATTTATCAAATCAGAAATGTATAAGAGCAATGTGATAAAAGTGAATGTATTCATTATCTTTTTATCAAAAATAGATATAAGATAGATATAAAATACATATTTTTATACATGCAACGCTCAAAGTATCACCTTACACCAGTTTTCGTTTTACTTAACATCGATTTATCCATTAATGCTCAGCCAAAAGATCGTTATCTCTGTACGAACTTTAGTGAGCTCATATTTTACTTAGCACCACATAAGTAAATGTTCATCAATATCCGTTTAGTAGGTTACGCCTTAAAGAGGAACAGACATTCATACAATCCGATCATCCCCAAAAGCTTAGTGCAAACTTCTATAATAGTAGTAAAAATTTTAGTCGTACTTCAAAAATATTAGACATATTTAACCAATTATAAATTAGCATAACTTTGCAATGATCGAGATTTAATGCAGAATCTAATAAAAGTCACGGGTTTCTACAAAAGGAACTCGAATTTTCTTTCTTTTGAAGAGTAAAATATCATCGCAACTGCATTTTACAAACATACTAGTTCAGTTTTAAGTCCTTTGTCTAGAATTGGTATAATTTAAGTTATCGAGCTAAAGAAAGGAAATAACAAACTACAGTGTTGACCTCATTTCTAGCACCATAATTCCTTAAGGCTATTTTTAATATTTTTATAAGAGCGTCAAAAAATGACGAGGTAAACGATGGAATTTGAACAATAACAATAATTACTCACCCCAAAAAATACACGGGGTGTATCAATAATATATACAAAAGAGACTCATTTGTGCTTATTTGCCTTTAAAAAACGATCCAATTAAGCCCGATATACCACAGCCATGCTACCTTATAGTCTGCAAAAGAGCAACTCGATGTACGCATAGAAAGTATAAATCAATCATCAATTACTTAAGTCGTTCACGTTCTAAATCCCAGCGCATGTACAGAGAGCTTGATTGAATCGCTGAGTTAGCACGGTGTGAATGCGCGACGCGTTCGCTCATAGCTCATAGTGCCGACTGTCGACGACTCTCAAATGATGAATCATCAACGCTGCGTGCGTTATGTACCGTGTATTGTGCTATGCGAAGCATTGTGTGCGAAGCGTGTGTACTATACGATGTAGCAAAGCGTGGGAGGAATCCGCTGCGTCAATGACAAATAGAATGACGTTTGCGATTGCATTGCTGTGAGGATGGCCGTTGCTGTTGTCGCATTAATCTTGGTTGTGTAAAATTATGGAATGGTTTTAATCTTGGCAGTTTGGACACATTCATGTGTGTCCATTGTTCCATTTCAAATGTAATGCTTTTGAATAGTTACAAAATAATAAACTTTCTTCGCACATTTCACATTTAGGTAGGTACATTGATACATCAACAACGACTCTTGCGATTCTCATAATATGGCGCGTTACCACATGCTAAGTGAAGTTCTCGATGCAAAATCGAGATTTTCGATAAAGTAAAAAAATCTCGAATCGACAAAGTAAAAAAAACAAACAGCAAAGCAGAAAATAATAACACGCGGCATTCAGAGGATTATAATACAAATTATATTATATAACCGTACGTCATAATCCGATACGTTTGTTTATTTTCGCAAAATTTTAATTAACCACTGAGCTCCCACATCAGATCTCGTAATATGACAAGAGGTTATATATTTTTCCATGAAAATTTCTACCAAATCTAATACGGTTTTATTATTTTAACAGAAAATGAATGAAAACAGCGATGGTACGATAGGTAAGTACCTACATGAAATGAACATTGGAATTATGAGCGACAGTGCTCAAGAGAATGTAAATTTTATTTAGATTAAATTATTTCTCTTTGTCTGAGTACATTTTTAGTATTTCATACTTACGTGGTTTAGTCTAGCTATTTTCGGATCATAAAGAAGACTAGCTTTTAGATATGTACCTAATTCTTTGGCAAGACATTCTAATAATACTTTATGGACACGTGTCTACTCTTCGATATGAGGGATGTAGTTAACAAATGCTATCCTCGTAAAGTCTATCATTCTTCCTACTTGTCCATTGATCTTCTGTAAAATGGTAGTGCTTCGCTAGTCTACTACTGACCCTACGTCTTATCTACGTGTATCCTGGTCCCAGCTGTGGGTAAGTTACTACATTTACTGCGTTAGCGTATTGCCCATCTCTCTACCTGCTAGCTGAGGCCGGCTGACGCCGCCTGCCTGACTCTATTGGTTGTGGCTCTCCTAATGCTGCTTTCCTTCAGGTTCCAGGTCTGCCTTAAGGCTCCGGGCTACTCTACCTAGACCGCTACACTTCCAAGCACCGTCCTCGACGTCACCTCTGCCGAAGAGTCTGGTCCTGCCCTGCTCATCGCACTCAGACTGCCGACGCCTGCCAGCTGAGCCAACGGCCTGCGAGGATCTGCCCGCTACGCACAGCATTTCGAGCAGCCTGCCCTGCACACTACCGGAGGGAACAGCGTGGGAGACTGCAGCCCTTAGTGTTCAGGCCAGTGTCGTGTTGTTGGTCGGTCATACTCGTGCAAAGGAAGTGAGACAATACTCGGCAATAAACGCACCTAGAACTTCTACTGCGTTTCTATTCTAGAACCCGTAACAGGGTAGGCGCCCTCAGTAAAAGCTTTAATACTCATCTTACTCTACATAATTTATATACATTGTCTCCCGTCGCACGAAAATGTAATTGTGACAGGGTCAGACAGGTTTGGAGGTATACTATTGTTTTGTTTAATTTATTTTTTATATCGTCACGCCTGTATCCCTGAAGGGGTAGGCAGAGGTGTAATATTACCCTCACACTTCGCCTTATGAATTTGACGTCGCACTTAATATTTAGGGGGCGAGCCTATCGCCGCTGCCGAGCACGTTCCCAGACTCCGTGCTACTACTGAGAATTTGGGAAAAACTCAGTAACACTTTTCGCCCGACCCAGGAATCGAACCCGGGACCTCCTACCAGCGGTTGCATACGCTATCCACTGGACCATGGAGGCAGTCTTCTTTTACAATAAAAATATCATTGTAATCTTTTTGACACGTGTTATTAGGTAGCAGCACACTATGAGCCGTGTGACATGAAGATAAGTATTTAAAAATAATCGAATAATTACGCAACTGAGATCCGCGAAATCAAAATTAGTATGTGTGAAAAGTTTGAAAATTAAAACGTATTTCATTTTTAAAATCTCCATCATTTGTGCTTGCACGTAACCGCGCACTACATCTGCGATAATATGTTTAATAACGTTACAAAGGCTGTGTGTTGTACTCAACGAAATGTGTTGTTTCTTGACATCTATCTATCTCTATCTATCTATCGTCACGCCTGTCTCCCATTGGGGTAGGCAGAGACTATGGAATGCCAAATGCTCCGGTTCAAACACACCTCTTTCGCTTCCACGACATTCATTAACCTCATTATACATGCTCGCCGGTTACGGGTACTTTTAATTTGGCCCTTTTTTAGTACGTCACCTATTTGGTCGGCGTACGTCTGTCTTGGGCGTCCCCTACCGACAACTCCATTCATTCTTACACGATACACTTCTTTCGTATTTCTTCTTTCATCCATCCGTTCCAAATGTCCAAACCATCGCTACATTCGTTTTTCAATCTTTATCACTACATCTTCTTTCAGACCACACTTCTCTCGTATCACACTGTTTTTCACTTTATCTATCAGCCTTACTCCGCATATACTCCTCAAAGCTCTCATCTCCACACCATTGATTCTACTTTCATGCTTCTTCTGCACCTACATTATGTGAATAAATTACACTCCACACTGCTGGAAGAACAATGTCACCTGCGAACAAAATATATTTTACAAACACTAAGTTTTAACTCGCATAGCAAAAAATGTAAATGTTGTGATATTCTAATCCCAAAAGAGACGATGATGAGAATTATGCCATTTTTATAACTTCAAAATGATGTAAGCGGAAACCAACTAGGATTTTGTCGCAATTAACATTAAATAACATCTGTATACATTAAATTCTTGCGTTATTAACTCACTGAGAACGCACAGACGAAACTACTGGGCGCGTTGCAGACTGCCTCCGTGGTCCTTAGTGTTCCTTTAGGCTCCCTAAGGAAAATACAAAAGAAAAAAATCGGCTTAATGCGCCCAGTAGTTTCGTCTGTGCGTTCTTAGTGAGTTAATAACGCAAGAATTAAATAACATCTGTATACATTAAATTCTTGCGTTATTAACTCACTGAGAGCGCACAGACGAAACTACTGGGCGCATTAAGCCGATTTTTTTCTTTTGTATTTTCCTTAGGGAGTCTAAGGGAACACTAAGGACCACGGAGGCAGTCTGCAACATTAATTTATTGATTTTTTTTTCAAGAAATTAATGTTGCATTTGCAACTAAGCATAATCTGTTAATCTCAAAAAAGCTAACACTAAAACAACGCAATGTTTTTGTATGATGTCAACGCCTGTAGAGCGACTTTATACATAAACATTTATGTACAAAAAAAAATCAAAATATGTACAACGGCGGCTTACTCAATATCAGCGTTACGTTTATAAAAATGGCTATGCCGATTATAAAACGTCAAAAATAGATATTCTAACAAAAATATAAATAAATATCACGACACTTGTATAATCTCGTATGCTGTTTGACGAGCATGACATAAATTATTATGTGCTGCCAACTATGATATTATTCTCTTTTACAAAAGATTTGTCAATGTTTATTTAACGTGTAGTATAAGTACTTAATGTTACTATAACATAAAACTAGTGGGGGTTTAAATAAACTGCCCCGTGGAGTACTGCGAGTTCGAACCCTGTATTTAAATTAAGCTGTTCTTAATTAACATATAAAACTCAAACAATCAATAAACTAAACCTATAAATTAGAAAAAAAAGGATTCCAGTTGAGTTTCTTTTCGGTTCCTGTCCATCCTGAAAAATGCGTTACCAGATACTCTTAAAAGTTTAATAATAGAAATAAAGGTATTTCATTTCAGTTTATAAATTAATTTGCCTGATATCTAACCAAAGTAGTTATTTCATGTCTAGGCGTTTTTTCTTGTCCGTTTTTGTATGAAAAATATTTTGAACATAAAACCGTCTTTCATACGCGACATAATTTAATTTCACACACATTATGTTCATTGAATTGGAAAATGTTTGTAATTCTGTTCGCCTGACATGACCTTATTTTCTATTTTCCATTGCAACGACGATGTATTCAAGGAAACAGTGCATAAGGTCACATTAGTACAATGACGTGAAGCGCCGTACGTGTTGTCGATTCTTACTGCTTTACAAATTAAACATCATCAAACGAGGTTTTATAGTTCACTGCTGGAATTTAGCTCATTTGCGTCACAACAGCATTATTGAAAACTAGTACTAAAATCTATATTTTGGAGAACTTTAACTTTCAATCAACCAAGACAAAGTACAGAACAAGATGCAGCAACAATTTGTAAATCGGCTTCGTGGGGGAATGAACCCATAACACTGGGCGCAATTGCTAAACATGCTACTAAAGTTCCGAACTCAGTACCAAACTTGTATTTCGTTATTTTGGTCACAACACGAAGCCATTTTATTAAAAGTGACCGTTTTTAAGTCAATGAACCTATTTGCACAATTCACTAACTTGAATCACCGGTTAACTGAGCAATGTGAGCGATGTGCCCGCTTGTGAAGCAATGTCCTTAAGAGAGCGCTCCACTAAAAATTATGATCAAATGAAACAAAGAATATGGACAAATTTTAGCCTATGTATCAAGCAAAGATGTGCGACAGAGATGAGCGGTGCGTGAAGAAAACTGTCCCTAATAATATCAGAGAGCTATTCGTCGTAATTATATTTATTCAAAATGCAGTTTCGGTCATATGTCAGTATCATACTTGTCATAAATAGTATTCTCCTAAATTAACTGATACTTTAATGATTCGGGGACTAGATCGTAAATTGAACAGTATGTCAACCTCAAACTATATATACCAATTAGCCAATAATGACTTTAAGTTAACAGAATACCGATTATGAGCCAAATAGAAATCTAATCGCATCGCATTCAAAATAGGTTGCACATGTCTATCTGGCACTGTCAATACGTGAATTGGTAATCAGTTTGTTCTCTTAGTACCACATGGCGCAAGTGATGCCATTGGTACTCAACGCTCAGCTGAAGTGCCTCATAAAATACTCTTAAAAGGGAGCTGCCTTATAGTGGTACATTTTTGAACATAATTATCATCGGCCTAATATAGTAAAATTTGTGTATTGTTTGCTTTGTCTGGACGTACGTTTAGCACATATTTAGATGTGCACAAACGACCTGGGTGGGTCAACTGGCCGCCCGGCCGCTTTGATAAATGCGATCGCAGTTATAATTTATCAAACAAGCTTTGAGCTTGGAAAGGTCAGGTATATGTAACGTATATAGCTTAGACATTATTCTACTTTTAAGTTTTATTTTAAGCTTTGCTTTGGACGTTACTTGAGTGATTCTGTTATACAATAATAAGTCGTTTTAGTAAATAATGAGATTATGAGTACGTTTATGTATTGCCCCCATTTAAAACCTATAACCTCGAAATAACTTCATGAATATAATAATACTGAAATAAATCTACTATGTAGAAATATCATATATATAAGAATATATTGGTCGATCCTTATAATAATTACTGTACTAAGTACAAACAGATTGAGTAGATTTGTTATACGACCATTACGAAGTTGAAACCCAGGTGACCTAATCAATATTTACACAAACTTTGCCAATAACCACACAAATGGAAAAGAACTTAGATATACTCGTCTGATCTAGATTAGCCTAATTACGTACTGTTAGTATTGAAGTAGTTTTTGTTGTAATGTCTACAAGGCTTCGGTCATGAGTGGGCCGGAGTCGACCCGCCCCGTCTCCCTTTTTACTTTTATATTTCCAGCCACCTTTGTTTTAGTCTGCTTTGTTAATATTTTGTTCTTTTCTTGTTGTTTTTGTGTTCTTTCGTGATACCATTATATTGTTACAAGTAATAATAAATAAATAATAAATATATCTTTGTTGTTCAGAAAAATACATATTAAAAAGCATAAATCACTGGTCCCCACACTAGGATTCCCTGTGTCGTGGAGGCCAGGCTCTTTCATCATGGTACAAAACAAATAAAAACTATGTAGCATACATATCTTAAACAAAATACAAAAAGGTTAAGTATAAGAACAAATATTATATAATTATACAAAGTTACTTGCACTTGTGTATGTGTGTGTGTGTGTACGTGAGTGCATGGCATGTGTGAAAGTGAGTAAGTGAGAGTGAGTGTATTTGGATGAGTGAATGAGTGTGTGTGTGTGTGTGTGTGTGTGTGTTTGTGTGTAAGAGAGTGTGTGTGCGCGATCTAACATTGATTTAAAGTGATTACAAGTTATTCAGTAATGCAGTAATTTCTCTGTATCATCATAATCCAGACCTTGGAGATACATTTTGAGATGAGATTTGCATTTGAATCTTGTCATAGGTAATAAATTAAATTTATTATTTAGTTGACTGTAGAGGAGTGGGCCCATATAGTTAAAACACCGTTTGCCAAAATCAAGCCTACATTTTGGTTTATGCCATCTAGCTTTCCGACGGGAATTTGGTTGGAGCTCAACTTTAGTGAGAGCTTCTTTATGGAACCTTAGAGCTATGGCCATAATGTAAATATGCCGCACGCGCATTGCACCCGTTTCTTCCTATAAACTATTAGTTGGAAACCGTCTTGGTTTTTTAAAAGCTACTTTAAGAATAGCCCGTTGTGCGAGTTCAGCTTTTATTAGATGTGTTTTTAGTGCAACCTCTCACGCGGATATGCAGTAAACAAGAACAGAATCGCATAGAGTATGATAGATCATCTTCAGAATCTTCAAGTTTGCGATCTGGCCCATTCTTTTGAAAATATGTAGCAGTTTCCTAACTCGTCCACTCACATGCTCGACCTGCTTTGACCAGTTAAGGTTTTTGTCTATATAGACATCAAGGTATTTAAAGTGGGCTACCTGTTCGAAGCAGGGACATGAGCATACAGAGTCTGTGTCACTATGGCAGGTATGCAATTTGATAACGAGATGACTTGGACAAGTGTTCCTTGCGTTGACACAAAAAAATTTCAATTTCGTTTTGCCCACATTTAGTGTCAGTAAATTGTAATCTAGCCATCGTGCAACCTGCTTTACTGGAGTAAAGTAGGTTGCACGATGGCTGGCTGGCTGAGCATCTGTTTACAAGGCGGCTGAGTCTGGAAGACTCAGCCGCCTTGTAAACAGATGCTCACGTCTTGTCATAAAATACGATTGCTGTGTCATCAGCATAAGCAAACATTTTTGCTTTACAGAGTGACAAAGAGTAGAGGCTGTTAATATATATAATGAATAGAGTAGGCCCCATTACGCTGCCCTGCGGCACAGCGTAGTAAAGACTAGTATATGGACTATGGTAACTACCCAAAATCAATCTGTGCGTGCGATCACTAAGGCAGGACTGGAACCACTCAAGAGCAGTGCCACGGATACCTATACTTTCAAGTTTACTTAAAAGTGTGCTTCGGGAGACGGTATCAAAGGCCTTCGCAAGGTCAAGGAAGATTCCAGTACATTTGTTACCATCATCTTGTTTGGTCACTACAAAATCTACTAGATCTGTAACTGCATCTTCCGTTGACCTGTTCTTGCGAAAACCATATTAATTTTCCGATAGGATGCTGTCATTTTCGAGATAACACAACAATTTGCTATTCTTAATCTTCTCGAGAATTTTCGATAGAGATGTGAGAAGAGAGATTGGTCAATAATTAGACACTAGGGTCTTGTCATCAGACTTGAATATTGGACAGACATTTGCCATTTTAAGTGTTTTAGGTACTATTCCAGACGAAAGCATTTCGTCTAAATTACACAGAAAAACTATCGGTGGGACGAGATGGTTCTTGTTCATTTTAAGAATTTTATTTGAAATGCCATCCCAGCCGGATGCTGAAGCATCTTTGAGATTTGAGATGACCTTATTGACTTTACAAAAATCGGTTGGGTTTACATAAAAGGAGTTTATAGGGGATGAGTTGGGATATAAACTTTGAGTTAACAAGGCCAGCTCGCTTTCCGATTTATTTAAATATGTAAGGGGTCTAGTAGCAAGTTTCTCCCCAACAGATGTGAAGAAATGGTTTGCTCCAACTACTGAGTCTTTAGGGTCAGGATAGGTGTGAAGTAGTTTCAAGTTGTGGGACATGTTTCTTTTAATATTACATATTGATTTAATGGCTGTCCATGTCTTTTTACTGTCACCTTTCGATTCTTCTAGTGTTTTTCTATCGTGTGCATTTTTTCGATTTTGTATCAGGTTATTGCAAATATTCCTATAGTTTTTATAACGCTGCTGGATTGTGAAATTATCTGTATTCTTTTGCTTACAAGCTTCTTTATGTGGTTGATCTCTTTTTCTGACGCATTTTAATAGTCCTTTAGTCATCCAGGGTTTTCTAATAGTATTTGAGTTACGACTGGAGCTTGCGGTGTTGTGATTCTGTATTGTTATACTTAATGTATCAATAAAGTTAGAAAATGCTTTGTTAACATCATTATGTTTATATATAAAATCCCAGTTGATATGTTCAATAGCATGTGACAATGTAGTATAATCAATTTTATTGTTACATTTTGCATCGGGTGAAGTTACTCAAACATGTTGGAACAATGACGTGTGGATAAAGACGAAAAGAATAATAAATCTTTATTGTTCATATTCTTTCATCGGGCATTTGCTTCGTTGTTATTTCAACTTATTACTAAGTTAAAATAATGATTTCTAAGATACCCGAATCTGCACTAAAACTTTGCCAACATAATATGATATTTCTATGTAAGATGTTAAGATGTATGTCTGTCCATTATCTAGTACCCATAGTACAAGCTTTTGCTTAGTTTGGGACTAGATGGTGTTGTGGGAATGAGGTAGAATATTAATATATAAAGTATACACGTGATGTTAATGAAATTAACATCACGTGTTTCATCATTCCACATTTAAAATGTTTGTCATCTTATTTAAGCATCTTGATAAAGCATCTAATTTAAACGTCCGTTGTCATCGTGTTTTTGATTGATTAATGAGCAAAAGCCAACATAATTCGATACACGAAACGAGATTGACAATTAAGTCAATATAACAAAATTAAATGACATTTCCCAATAACTTTGTTAATTCAAATAACAAATCCGAATAAAATGTTTTTAAAACGCTATCACTTAAAAAGGACAATCAATAATTGTAAAAGTAAAACTGAGTAACAAATATTGTTAAAACACTTTGCCAGTGACTATAAGCTTTCACGAGAATAGATAAACAAGAGTTGAAAAAGTTTTATTTTTACCATAGATCGCTTGTTAGCATAGGGAACATTGTGCGTATTGCTATGTATTTTCAACTGGTTTGTTTTTGCCACTGCTTTGTTGATTTTCTATAAAGTACCAAACAGATACGAGTTATATTTCATAATACACAATGAATTTAATAGAATAGTTTTTATGGAACAGTAAGTGGCTATATTGTATTGTATCCGTATTTATTATAAGTAACAGGAATATGGACGCTAAATGGCTTATTTTTCGAATAAAATGTAGTATAATACATACAATACATACATTGATTGATTTGAAAGAAGATTGAGTGAAGAAGGCCAAACCGGGGCCTGGCCTTCTCGGCCTTATCGGCCTAACTTGAGTCATTACAACCGTAAGAGTATTTTATTAAATACTCTTACGATTGTAATGACTTGATTGATTACAACCGATTACAACCATTATTACAATGATTACAACCGTAAGAGTTACCAAATTACATTGATTACAACCGTAAGAGTATTTTATTAAATACTCTTACGGTTGTAATAACTCAAGTTAGGCCCCACATCGAGTACTGTTGCCATCTTTGGGCCGGGGCACCAGAATACCAACTGCTTCCATTTGACTACGTCCAACGTCGAGCGGCTCGAGTCATCGCTGACGCGGTCCTTACAAACTGGCTCGACGATCTTGACCTGCGTAGAGATGTTGCGTCTCTCTGCGTTCTCTATCGTCTGTATCATGGGGAGTGATACCCGCTGCAGAATTTCACTCCGTACAACTCGCCATAAATACCACCCTCACCATCTTGATAAGTGGCGTTAGTCTACCTTACGATTCGCACGCCATTTCCTGCCTCGTACGGCCAAAGTGTGGAACCAGCTACCTGCAGCGGTATTTCCAAACCTGTTCGACATTGGATTCTTCAAGAAGCGAGCATATCCCTTTTTTAAAAGGTAGGCAACGCACTTGTGATCCCTCGGGCATTGCAGGAGTCTATGGGCGGTGGTGATTACTTACCATCAGGTGACCCGCTTGTTCTTTTGTCTTCCTATGCGATTAAAAAACAGTATAAATTAATATGAAAACATTATCAATTTAGTTCCTCGGCTACGTATCAACTAAAAATCTAATTGGTTTTTGTAGTAAGTGAAGTAATAAAACGTGATGTAAAGTAATACCACTCAGCCCGTTAAGCTGTAGTTTCCCGGACCCAAGTGCAGTTTAGTAAGATTCACACATCTTCAAGAAAATTTTGGCAAACGTTAAGACGTGACAACTGCATCTAAATGTTTACCACCCAAGATTTTCACTTCCTGTATGCAAATCCATTTATTTTAATAATAGCCTCAGTTTACTTATGATACGACTACATGGATCTTAAAATCTTTTTGCGTACTTAACATTGTAATATTCTGGTGTAAAGCTTGCTCAGTAACGGTATTTTTCGTGGAAGGAGGCGGGCCCAATCTAATCTTGGTAGCAACAGATATCGCGGAAGTGATAAAAGATAATATGTTCCTGGGGAGGGTTTTGTTCCGTTCCTCCTTGTCCGCCATAACACGTTCCGAAGTGGAAGCGTTCGCTACATTCAGAGCGTAACAGAGGTTTAATCTGAATTAGAAAAATGTCCTTTGCGCGCCTTTACCAAAAAACTTTTCGATGGCTTAAGCGCGACACATACATACTAACTTGAAGTAACTTTAGCTGAAATCGTTTTTGTATTGAAAGTTGGAAATATACTTCGTATGTATGTACATGTCATTGAATTTAAATGTTATCTAACATGGGTTAGCTTCCAATGAAGTTTAAGAATATAATCATATCAGCCAGTTATGCCTCAGACATTCTCGCCCTATACGATTAGGGCGAATGTACTTGGGTATCTTACATCTTTCCCTACATTAACTGGTTTAGTATCAGAAAGTACCATATTATTAAAGATCTATTTCCCTGTTCAAATTAATTCGAAAATAAAGACTAATGCTGTTTCGAACATTTCTTTTAGACGAGACGATATGGCTTGTAAGACTAGCCCTCGATCTCATAAAATTCAAATTATATTCGCAGACCTCAATCATAAGCTTATCAAGTACAAGAAGTTGTTCAAAAGAACTAAAAATTACGTACCCTTTTTTTGTCAGACAGGGTTTTTGTAAGTAGTTATTCATTCATGAGAATGGCATTCAATTGTATTGTGATATTGCCTTTTTGCACCACGAACTTTTTTGTTGCTATTCTATACTCGTATTAAAATTAGATGAGCCCGAGGTTACACTCGCGTTATTTAGGACTACTACTCCGCACCTGTAGCTCATAGCGTAATATAATCTATAGCGTTCCTCGATAAATGGGCTCTCTAACAGTGAGATTTTTTTTTAATCGGGCCAGTAGTGCCTGAGATTAGCGCGTTCAAGCAAACAAACAAACTCTTCAGCTTTAGAGCTCTCTAGTATTAGATAAAACAATATCAGTTTTATCTTACTTGTGCATAATATCATCATTCTAAAGTTAAGCCTGTATTGCAGCTATACGTTATTTTATCTCTGAGGTTTAGCAAAATTTCAACTTCTTTTAAAATGAGTACATATTTAAAATTGCTCGCTAAGCTGATAGCGTTACGAGGCAACATATCTCACTCGGAATATAAAAATGCGAGCTTAAATACGTCACGGTTAGCTTTGTTAGTGTGAGATAAGTAACGATGCAGGTCGCTACACGGTGTATATATCCATTGTACAGAATGTACGCATACACCTATCTTTACTAATACTATAAAGCTGATTACTTTGTTTGTTTGGTTGAATGCTCAAATTTCAGGAGCTACTATTTGATAATTCAATTTGAGTTGGATAGCATATTTATTGAAAAAAGCTATTCATTAAAAAATTTAAATGAACAGTCCATGTGTCGCACGTGTGATCGATTTTCACGGGATAGCCGGGATCGATCACTCGCCGAGCAATTAAAAAGAGATGATTAGGTTGTCTTACGGGAAATAAATAAAAAATATCACCAGGACAGATTAAACTCGCGTTATATTCCAGATTCACAATGGTTTTGATTACATAAAAGAACTGACACTTGAGGTTAACCGACTAGATAATTATCCAGGGCGTAGGTCGTAGGTTGACACTCCACAGGTCCTCGGATGAGTACTCAGCTTTGACGTGTGTCTCGCAGCAGAAGAAAAAAGGCCCGAACACGTGTGTCGCTGGTATATATATGGTCGGCAAGCGGGAGAGGGCTCCCCACTGCAGTGCGTCATCGTAGCGGGGCTCGCAAGCGCCGAGGCACGACGTCACACACCCCCCCGTTAGGCCGGGATTTTCCCTAAGGAAAATTCCCTAGCCCAACGGGCGTAGCAGCCCTGAAGATACTCCCTGGAATTAGAGAAAACAAGGGCATGAGTACCTTGAACAAGTGACAACCCTATACGCTAATTAGTATACCTAAATAATAATGACCCACGCTTGCATTCTTCACGCGTACAACGGCAGTCTGAACTTGAACATAAACATTTATCATTCATAATTCATCACACATACCTACATGTAAATGCCAAGGCCAGTGTAATGGCCCAATAGCAAAGATAACAATCTATGGAGAAGCGCTTAGGGTAATTATTAGGTAATAATGATTTGTAGATATAAGAACTTGATCTAGCCCTACGACTTAAAAATCTTGGGTTCGGCCTTTGCCACTAGATAAGTAAACTTTTTGAGTATAGTTAGGTGTAACAACAGATTTTTCGTAACGATGAACAAAAATAATATAAGCCGCAGACACGACCGGACCGCTCAATGTCAAAGGAAAGAATTTAATAAATATTTTGCTCTAATTAATAACTACAACACGACCAGTAAACACCTTTTGAATGTAATTAATGGTGAATCATTAGTTAGGCATTTATTTATCGGCGCGTCGCTGAGTGAACGCGCGTGCGTCATAACGACAACTAGGTAGGTACGATCTAAATGGTAGGTACTATTCGACTGTTCCGAGCTCGCGGCGCACGGTTAATTACTCTGAATGTTTATAAAGTACCTATAATAACAATTTGATTATGGAATTTATACAGAATTAAGAATAACAACAGAACTTCAGAACAAGGCACGGCGAAAAACAACACGCCAATCAATATGCATTTATAGAAAATACACATGCGAGAATCGAACACCAGACCGATCCTACTACGACCTTTTAACCACTGAGCCATAACTGATAGTTAGATAAACAACAGATTCTTTGTAACAATATTACATGTAATAAACTTTATTACCATTTATAACTGAAACATTTATTCATTTTATGTTAGCATGTTTACATAAATCATTAACACAACACAATACATTATCTTGTGGGCTTCGACTCGAAAACATAAGAACCATTGTTGGCCTTCGCAAATGATTATGTAGGTAATTATAACTTAGTATAGATATGCGTCTTACATTGTTGTTTTTATGCTTTTATTATTCTTTGTAATTAATCAACTTTAAATCTTTGATGTGCCATTCTCCTAAAGGTTTACCGGCCATGTCGTTAAGTTTGTATACTAGGGGTGACTTTTTTGAGGCAATCTTACATTTAATAAATTTAGGCGCCAATTTCTTGCTAAAGTATTTATCCTTGTCACTAAGTAGAAACGTTCTGCGCCAAACTATATCACCGACATTGAATTCTGCCGGTTTACGGCGAAGATTATAAGATGAACAATTTCGTTGGTGGGCCGACAACAGAGCTGAATGTACCTTCTCGAAAATAGAGGATAAGTAGCCTAAAGTTTCGGCATAGCCGTCCCGTGGTTCAAGCACCATATTGGAATTAAATTCCTTGTCAATATACTGAGAACCACATGTTATGACCTCCCTACCAAAAACAAGGAAATTAGGAGAATAATCAGTAACCTCACTAACTGCGCAGTTAAGGGCGAACTGAACCTTAGTGATTAAAGTGTCCCAGATTCGATGATCAGATTCTATGAAAGTTGAAATAGCTGTAATAATGGTTTTGTTGTAACGTTCAACTGAGTTAACGTGGGGAGTATACAACGGTGTAAAATGCAAATTTGGAATTTTATATTTTGACAACATACTTTTAAAGGTTGCGCTAATAAATTGTTTACCGTTATCCAAAACAATAGTAGATGGAATTCCATGCACCAAAAATACATTTTCCTCGAGAATTTTTGTTATCACTTCTGCAGTTGCCCGTTTAATGGGGAAAAGCAAACAATATTTAGAGAAGCAACAACTGACCACAAATATAAAAGTGTTTTGTTTTCTGCTGGGGGGCAATGGACCAATCAAATCAATACTAATCGTCTGAAAGGGCTTTTGACATGATTTGGGTTTTCCCATTAGACCTAAATTTGGGTGGTTTTGGTGTTTATGGGTGATACAAGGTTCACATGAACTGACGAACTTGACAACATCGGAGTACATACCAGGCCAAAAGTAATTAAGTGCAAGACGTTTGTATGTCTTAAAGATACCCAGATGTCCAGCAGTGGGCGAAGAATGATTCTCCCTTAGAATGTCAATTCTTTGGTCAAACGGAATAACCTCTTTCCATTGAAATTCTCTAGTGAGAGGGTTTAATGTTTTTTTTAAACAATACAATTTATTGTTTATTACTTGATAGTTAACAAAGGAAGTCGGAGAACTTAAACAGCCTTTATAGATATTTAAATACCAAGGATCATTAGTAGAAACTGGTAAATTCTGATTAGAATTAATATCTATATTTATATCATTAGCAATAGCAGAAACGGGTAAAGAGCGAGACAGAAAATCAGGTAAAACGTTATCGGAACCCCGACGATGACGTATTTCGAAATTATAGGAAGATAAGCGAACTCCCCATCTGGCTAACCGGCCAGTAGGGTTATTTAAGGTCAAGAACCATTTCAAAGCAGCGTGATCAGTGTAAACAATAAACTTTTTACCATTTTCAACATAACAACGCCAGTGTTCTATAGCAGATAGAACAGCTAGGGCCTCGCGCTCTGTGGCACTGTAATTTTTTTCTTGCTTACTGAGTGATTTGCTATAGTACGCTATGACTCTTTCCTCACCATTTAACCTTTGACAGAGGATCGCGCCAAGACCAAAATCGCTAGCATCTGAGTGTATTTCAAACGGTTGCGAGTAGTCAGGACAAGCCAACACCGAGGAGGAAATCAAACAATTCTTTAGGTTATTAAACGCTTCATTAGCCTCTGTCGTCCAGCAGAATGGAGGTGCGTTTTTACTTTGAGATGTTAACTTATTTAAGGGTGCAGCAATAGAGCTAAAATTTGGTATAAAACGCCTGTACCACGAGGCTGCGCCTAAAAATCGACGTACTTCTTTTCTATTAGAAGGAGTGGGATAATTTTTCATTGAATTTACTTTATCCGGATCGGGATGCAATCCACTAGAGTCGACAACATAGCTTAAATATTTTAGTTTATCTCTAAAAAATTGACATTTTTCGAGATTAATTGTTAAATTAGCGCTTTTTAGTTTATCAAGAATGCGTAATAAAAGAGTAATATGCTCGCTGAAGCTGGACGTGATACAGATTATGTCATCGATAAAACAGAAAACCTTATTTTCAAATTCTGGGCCATAAAATAAAATATCAACTAATCGTTGTTGAGTAGCTGGCGCATTCGTAAGACCGAAAGGCATTCTTTTGAATTGAAATGTGCCACGCGTGGGAATATAAAAGGCTGTTTTGCAACGATCCTCTTCTTTAATTAATGTTTGCCAAAAAGATTTAGACAGGTCTAAACTAGACAAGTATTTAGCATCTCTCAGATTATCTAAAATTTCCGAAATATAAGGCAAGCTATAAGCATCTTTTTTTGTAACGGAATTTAATTTTCGACTGTCCAAACAGAAACGCAGTTCACCATTCTTCTTTGGTGTCAAAATGACCGGGTTTGACCACGGGCTTTCGGATCGTTCAACAACGTCCTCTGAGAGCATGTCGTCAAGATGCTTCATTAATATTCTTTGTTTATCGGGAGACATGCGATAAAATCTTTGCCGAATAGGGGGACAATCACCTGTATCAATTGAATGAGAAATAATATTTGTGCAACCGAGACCCCGCTTCTCGTATGAAATATCGGTAAATTTAGAAATAATGTTGTCAGCGGTAGCTCTCTGGTCGACTGTAAGATGATCATAAGAAACAAGATGTGTAGGGGGAACTGCCTGCAACTCCATTACTTGAGCGTCAGACTTGTTCACAATCAAAACAGACTCCAATTTGTTAGGAAATAGGCCAAAGCTTCGCCAAAAATCCATGCCAAGGATAAGGGAATTTTGAATCCCAGGTACAACATGAACTTCTAAGTTAATCAATTTATCCTGAAACTCGAAGGGTAGAAACACCGATCCCAAAGACTCAAATCGTTCGCCGCCTGCTGTTATTAACCTTAAAGGTTTCGATTTATCCAAAACATTGTCTTTCAAAAATAAGTTATGCAAATTATTACCTAAAATTGTAACGCAAGATCCAGAATCTAAAAGACCTGTGGTAGGTATTCCGTTTAATTTTAGAGTAACGTAAGGTAAATATTCTACTTTAGAATTACGGATTGAGGAAATATGATAGCTATTAAAGAATTTTTTTAAAAAGTCCAACCAATTATTCCACTCTGTTTTATTACAATTAGTTGTATAATTTGATTTTCCACAATCCTTATTAACTAGTTTTTTGAAACTGTAGGGGTCGACTTAGATTTACAATTGGGGCAGTCTGACACCTTGAAACCCTTTGTGCCGCACTTAAAACAGATTAGGTAGTGTGGCTGACGGCAATTACGTAATGAGTGCGAATTGCATCTACAACGCACGCAAAAAGTTTTATTTATATTAGAAGTACTCGATACGGCGTTGACTTGTGGTACAGACTTGTATCTCGATGTATCGGCGACAGAGTTATATTTATTGAAGTTATTATGATTGTAAACATTTTTGTTTGAAGAAAAATTAGAAAACGGATAATTATACGCTAGATCGGGTGCTACAGTATTCTTTGAAACTTTAGGGGGTTCAGAAAATTGCTTACTGCGACTTTGGTAATTTTCGAAAAGACGACAAACTTCGACCAGACTATCAACATCAACAACCTTTGCAGTGAGCAGACAATTAGTGTAACAAGGTCTAATATTATTTAGTAAAATTTCTAGCTTCTCCGAATCAGCGATAGGAGAACTAAGTCGCGAAAACAGACCGTGCATTTTTGCCACGTAAATAGTTATTGATTCGTTCTCGCCTTGTGAGCGCTGACGAATCTCCGTCATAAGTCGATAATCGTAGTTATGCGGACTAAAATCTCGTTTTAAAAGTTCGCAAAGTTCTAACCAAGTCTTTACATTATTTTTAACAGAACGATACCAAACTAATGCGTCACCCGAAAATATTTCAAAAGCGAAAGACAACATCTTGTCATGTGGAATAGATCTACAGGACATAAATTCATCAATTTTTTCAATAAAAGATCTTACACATGATTTACCGTTAAATTTGAATTTACCTAATTCCGAGAAGAGCTTACGGTCGTAATTATAGGACGTGTTTCCCTCTGCCACTGAGCAATCCGACCGCGAACTACGGCCCGTGATTAATTGTAATTTCGCATATAAGTCATTAAATTTATTCCACACAGACTCAATTTTTTTAATATCAAGACTGCCGGTATCCACCCTATTCAGTCGATGAAAACAATGGTGAAGCACGGTTTCGACCTTCTGTTGAAGCTCGGAGGTATAGTTTGCTTCCAACATAGATAAGTGTTTATTTGATCTTAATAACGACTTTTCCACTTCAGCCACATCCTCCTCTGGTGGGAAGGGTGACGATAATATATCCTCCGAGGGAATTTTAACTGAAAGTTTAGCGATTTGTTTGCGGGGATCGTCAGGCTTTGAAACGCCGCGTATTGTGGTCTCATATTCTAATTCCGCTTTAGTTAATAATGAGAAATTTATAATGTAAGCCATTATTACAAAACAATAATAGAAAATCTAAGTATTTACGCCGGTACTAGAAAAAAATTAAATATCGCCAGAAAATTGAATACCGTGCTAAAAAAAGCTGAAATACACTAAATTATACAATGGTGTGATGATTGGTAAAGGATTAAGAAAAATTTCTTAAAGGTCACTCAAAGGTTGAATCACAATATTTTTTTCGCGAACACGAGGCACGTTAGTTCAACGGCTAAGCGGTTAGAACCGGTTGGCGGCTCGACACGCTGCCCGCGGTGGAACGTGATTTTAGACCGACGTTAATTAAATCACCGTTATGTTATTTACACAGTTAAATTGCTTATGGCCAACCAAAATAGATAGAAACTGTACCTGTACGCAATTCACCACCCCAGAATATATGCACACACAGGAGAAAAATATACAAGAGAAAAAGAAATTATTTCACTCACCTGTAAAGTGCCAACCTACGTTTTTTAAAAATATATTTAAAAATTCTATTGGGCGCCAATGTCGCACGTGTGATCGATTTTCACGGGATAGCCGGGATCGATCACTCGCCGAGCAATTAAAAAGAGATGATTAGGTTGTCTTACGGGAAATAAATAAAAAATATCACCAGGACAGATTAAACTCGCGTTATATTCCAGATTCACAATGGTTTTGATTACATAAAAGAACTGACACTTGAGGTTAACCGACTAGATAATTATCCAGGGCGTAGGTCGTAGGTTGACACTCCACAGGTCCTCGGATGAGTACTCAGCTTTGACGTGTGTCTCGCAGCAGAAGAAAAAAGGCCCGAACACGTGTGTCGCTGGTATATATATGGTCGGCAAGCGGGAGAGGGCTCGCC
This sequence comes from Euclidia mi, assembly GCA_944739405.2. NCBI lineage: Eukaryota > Metazoa > Arthropoda > Insecta > Lepidoptera > Erebidae > Euclidia > Euclidia mi. Next base: position 18,024,935 of record OX123197.2, read on the forward strand.
ACTGCAGTGCGTCATCGTAGCGGGGCTCGCAAGCGCCGAGGCACGACGTCACACATGATTAAAAGATTGAGAAGATTAATTAATTGTGGATTTGATATCGTCTGGCAGCCTTTTGATCTTGTCTTTAAAAAACATGTATGACAATTCGTACTCAAATTTACTAACAACGGATTAAGTCTTAATCCAGGCCCTATAAGCTCCGTCTTCTGGGGATAGACCACTTAACATTCATGAAACAACTATTATATACAAAACGCTCAGTGAACATTCATACGTACTTAACTAAAACTAACAAATATTGTATCAGCTAATATTGGGAATAAATGATGGGCGTAGGCGTAGGCGTTCATATATAAGTGATAATGCAAGCATTATCAACACGCCTGACTGACACATATCATCGCAGACCCCGAACTACTGAAGTTACATCTTTGGACAGCAGTTACCTTTTATGGCGTAGGCACCCACTAATAAAGGATTTTTAATATATTCATATTACCCCTAAGGGGTAAAATAAAGGTGGCAATTTTACTAGTCAGATATAAATATGCTGTTTACATTATTTATAGAACTATAATATAGATAAATCAACTAAATTGTCTTCACTCTAAGAACCGATTAATTATGTGTAATGACTTAATTGGGTTAATGTGCAGCCCAGCTTATCAGCCGCTAATATGCTATAACCGCGCAAATGACATGACAGCTCTCTATTGGACGATTTCATTAACTGGCTGGATTTTTTGTTATTTTTTTATTGAACGTACTATTAAAAAAGAAAAGTTACTCGTACATAAATTGAGATGTTCAGAGAGTGAATGAGATGGGTTAAAATTATATGACTAAAAAACGATGTAGGTTTTTAGATTACTGGAGGATGGCCGCAGTCATGCCCACACATTTTATTTTTAATTTAGCCGTTTCTGCCCGATCACGTGAGAATTTGGGGTAATTCTGCCAAATTATTGCTTCCTGCGCCCAATACGTCGGCTATGCAATTATATATAAACAAATTTTATGCACACCCGTAACATTTTATGGCAAAGTGAGTCGAACGGTACTCTCAAGCTAACCCTACGTGTTTAATACAGCACTCAATAATGTATGAACTTACGTACTCTTCTTCCCACAACTTTTAGGTTAGATAATTACTTCAGTTAGTATGTAATCGATATTTTTATTTATTTATTTATTATATTCAGTTACTCTCAGCACTTACAGGTTTGTTGCCCAACACGCGCTGAGAGTCATTTAAAATAATTAAATACGGTAATAAATTAATAATACACTATATAGATGCAATAAAATCAATAGCATTCGAATTCATGTCAAGTTATACAATCATGTCAAATAATACATACTGCGAAGTCAAATAATTATAGTTAATTTCATGTGATCACATACCTACCTAAGTCATATTCACAATACAATTGAATTAATTATGTCAGAAATTACAATATAGTAAAATGAATATCATGTCGAGTAATACAATCATGTCAAATAAAACTGTGTTGTCAGGTAAATAATACTACGTACAATGTCAAATAATAATAATGATAAATCACATGTGATCACATTAATTAATACATTTTAAATAATTACTTAAGAAGGTTTGGCACTGTTTGTTAAATTCTCCCCTACTACTAAAAAATATGTCAGTACTTGGCTGTTGATTGACTAGGGCATTGAGCAGTGATATGGCCTGACTTGTAGGAGCGAACTGTGCGGTGTTTGTGCGTACTGGTGGTGCCGCGAGCAAGCGGCGCGACCGCAGCCGCGAGTACTGGTCCGGTGCAGACAGTCCGCAACGAGACAACGCCTCAGGATTGTCAATCTGCCCATTAAGCAACAAATAGAAATGTGCCATAAGTTGCCACTTACGTCTCAGCTCGAGAGTATCAATACCCACCATACCTGATACAAACAGAGACGGATATAGGTACGGATAATATCCGTACATTTTTTTATAAAGAAATCGGCAAAACTTTCGCTGCACTCGTTCTACTATTAATTTATATTTTGCCTCGTGTGGGTCCCAGATGGCAGAGTTGTACTCGAGCTTGCTGCGAACAAATGCGAAATATAAAGCAGTTAGCGCATCCCTTCCACTGAAGCGAGCAGACTGCCTCATGACAAAGCCGAGCGACCTATAGGCTTGACTGCACATCTTATTTATGTGGGTGTTAAAAGTTAACTTTGCATCAACAACCAAACCCAAGTCGCGAATTTCTGTAACGCGCTCTAGCGGACTGCCTGACAGAGTATACACAAAAGTGATCGGTGAATGCGATCGGGTAAATGTGATCGTTTTGCACTTTGAAACATTAAAGTCTAGGTAGTTGCGTTTACTCCACGCCTCGACGTTGTTGATGTCCTGCTGAAGCGCGGCACAGTCACTCACATCCTTCACCTCTAAGAACAACTTCAGATCATCAGCAAACATGAGGCATCGCGCCGAACTCACGATATTCGGCAAATCATTGATCATGATCAGGAATTGAGTCGGCCCCAAATTACTGCCTTGGATTACTCCAGAACTTGTCTCGTAGGACTCCGAGCGGCAGCCTGATATCTGGACATATTGAGTTCTGCTCTTAAAATAGTCTCGGAAAAATTTGACCAGATTTGGACTAAACCCTATAGCTACTAACTTATCCAAAAGAACTTTTGTTTGGACACGATCAAAGGCTTTTTTTAAGTCGAAGTAGGCCGCGTCCACCTGCCTACTTTGGTCTAATGCTGCAACAGAAAAATTTACAAGGTTCAACAAGTTGGTAGTAGTTGATCTACCTGGTCTGAACCCGTGCTGACATTCACTCAATTGTGGCCGTACCTGCCTACTTATATGTCGGTTTATGATGGAATCAAAGATCTTACCGAATGCCGAGAGCACGGCGATCGGCCTATAGTTCATGACGTCTGAAGCTGCCCCATCCTTCGGAATGGGTGTAACCCGAGAGACCTTCCAAAGCGCTGGGTATGTAGCGGTTCGTAGAGCAAGGTTGTAAATGTGCAATAAAGGTTCTCGAAATACAGATATGCAGTCTTTAACCAAAAACGGAGGAATACCATCTGGCCCAATGGACGAAGAAGCCCTCAGACGCTTTACAGCGTATGTCACATCCGCACTATCAATGTTGTCCAGTGCGATACTGGACGATGATTCATTTGAAGAATAATATTGTTCGGCCGTGTCACGAGACAGTCCCACCCCGTCAGTGTGAAAAACTGACTTAAAAAACGTCGCGAACGCATTGGCAGCGTCCACTCCAGTCACAACTCTCCCATCGTATTCATACTCCTCACAGGTATACCTGGAAGAACGTTGTTCTTGTACGAATGTCCAAAATCGCTTCGGATCCGATTTTATATCCGCCTCTGTCTGTTGTGTATAGGTTTTGTATGCTGTATCAATAAGACGTTTCAAGTGTTTTCTATAGTACCTAAACATATCTAAGCACCACATATTTTTTGAGCTTTTATACTTTGAATGAAAGTATGATTTGTCCCGTATGCATGTAATTATCTCAGGAGTTTACCATGGTGGGTATTGGTACCTCGAGCAAAGAGTAGATTGTTGTTTAAATGGTACATGACACTGTAAACAATTATTAATTTTGTCGTAAAACATGTTAACTGCTTGGTTAACATCATGAACAGAGAGTATATCGTCCCATTTTAATGATGCGATACTTTCATATAGTGGACAAAAATCTGCTTTCCTAAACTGCCAATGCCACGATAAAACTCCATGCGATGAAGCCGCGGGCGAGCCTGGCAACAGCGGAGGCGCGGGCCGTACAGGCCGCGCCGGACGGGGCACGCTCAGTACAAAGCTGAGCGGTGGATGGTGTGCGTCCGGTGGCACAAGTGGCACTGTATCTTCCCTCATATGCACACACTCGCTGCCCAGATCGCTCAAAACCAAGTCCAACATGTTGCCATATTTGTTATAGACTTTGTTATATTGTTTTAAGTTGCCAAACGCAAGAAGGTGTGAGAAATCTAACTTTACCTGTCCACTAGCCGAATTTAAGTTCAGATCTCCAACAATGATAATATGCAGTTTAGAATATTTCCTAATAACATTTTCTAGGACTGAGAAATATTTTCTATAATTCATATCACTTGAGTTAGGGGGAATATAAAGCGCACAAAACAGTATTTTTTTAAATTTAAAATAAACTGTTGCCATCACCATTTCTATGTCGTCAGTATATCCATCGATGTCAATGATTTGTTTTATTTGGTATTGACACCGCACCGCCAACAATACCCCGCCCCAACCGGTATCGTTGGTCCGGTCCCGACGTATGACATTATAATCTCGCGGGAACACTTCCGCATCATAAACACTACTATTTAGAAACGTTTCGGTCAGAGCGAACACATCAGCTGATTCGTTTATTATGGCCAACTTACATACATCTAATTTCGAACGCAAACCTCTAACGTTCTGATAAAACAGTGAATATGTTTTATGTTTGGGCGGTTTTATCACTTTGTTTGCGAAATCCACTGCGCCACGGCTTTATGCAAACATTTTGTACCCAGTTTTCTGGCGCCAAGTACTTTGCACAGTGATTCGCCGGTACAGATAACTTGAATGACGCATAATCACCTCTCGATTTCAAAGACTCAACAGAGCAAGTATCACCTGGACAAATTTTCGTTAAATATGCAGTCACTTGTTCCACTGTAGTACCTTCCTTCACATAATACAAGTGTAGGTATGCTTTACGTTCCGCCGCCGCTAACGGGTGCGTAGAATCGGGGATAGCTGTACCACGAGTAACGTTCTCGATCGAACGTCGCTTGTTGCGGCGACGCACCTCGACCCATTCGCTGGCGTGAGTATCTTGCGACGAATCCGTATGAACATCGGCCGGCCCTTGCACTTGTGAGTTATTCGTAGTGAGTTGCTGTGGCTCCGCTGTGCTTGTAGTAGGGGTAACCGTTGGTGACGTCAGTGCGCATTGAGTAGTGGTGGCAGCGGGCCTAGCCGCCGGCTTCCGAGAATTAGCGGAGATCGCCGATGCTGCACGAACGCGCGCCTCGCGCACTGGTCGCTGCGCTGGCTCCGCTCTAGGATTACCCTCTGCGTTGGATTTATTCATTATCACTGAGTCACAGTTATCACCAATGAGTTTTTTAATAAGCTTATTCTGCTCATTTACAAGCTTTTCCAGCGAATCCACTTTGTTATGCAGCAAAAGCACTGTCTTGTTTAACTCGCGGATTGCAATTTCGGCACTTTTATCAGACATTTCTATTTTTACGAGTCCAATTAATCAGAGATGGAAATTAAACGTGTGTGTGAAAGAGAGGAAAAAAATATGAATTACATTTAATACGTTCATTGCAAGCTGTTACTAAATAATAATTTATAACCAAGATCTATACGCATTAACAACTTGAATCTTTTCTTGAGATGAACAATGTAGGGTGCATTCATCTCAAGAAAAGATTTACTTATAGACATAACATTATATAACAGCACTGCATTACGTACCCTACTTTATCTACAGCTATTACTAGAAGGCGTAGATATAAACGTTGGGTACGTTTATATCTTTTCGTTACTAATAGATAATACCCACCACGAAATGCGAAGACTTCGTAACTAAAGATTCAACAAGTTTGCGAGAGAGGAAAACACAGATTTGGGGCACAGCTCGAAAACTAATATTTCTGTTGGTTGGGCGTGGACGTGGGCACGGCGGCAAAAACGAATATCCGGCTCCATGCCTGGAAGCCAACCGCGCGTGAAATTTTAGGATAGAATGCAAAGGTTCATCAAAGACTAGCTGACCCGGCGAACTTCGTACCGCCATATATGTAGTATACATATAAACCTTCCTCTTTTATCATTCTATCTATTAAATAAAAACTGCATTAAAATCCGTTGCCCTATGTATGTTTAAAGATTTAAACATACACAGGGACACACAGCCAGAAGACAGACTTTGTTTTATACTATGTAGTGATAAGACTGATAAATTTAAATGTTAGGAAACGTTAATAATGTTAATGTTAGATGTACAGTTTTTTATGTCAAGTAGGTACCTAGAATAAGTTGTAAAAAGCACCATATTTTATTGTTATAATCTTGATAAGTTTTGTTTTTGTAGCTATATGTAGGCTATAAATAAAACTTTTTGTGATTAAAATGTTTATCTCGATATTTTTATCCCACGTACCGTTGCACAATATCTGCTTTGAATGCGTTTCAAACAGTGTTTAATTATCTAAACCTCAAAACACTGATACGTGGTATTTTTATACTCCGACGAACATACGAATAATGCCTAATATATGGTTCTATTAGTATCATCGGATGAAGACTTGGAATCAGGTTTTCCTTTAAATATGTTCCAAATCCAATATGGGAGTGAATGAAGCAAGAGAGATATGTCAAGATCGTTGCAAATGGCGCTCCGTAGTCTCTGCCTACCCCTCCGGGAAACAGGCGTGAGTCTATGTATGTATGTATGTGTGTATGTTCCAAATCTCTAAAAATCTCAGAGCATTTTCAAATTTGCCACAGAAATGTGAAAATCTTCATAATATTCAGGTAACATTGGGAGTTAATTTTAAGATGAAGATATGTTTATTGCGTGTTGAACTCAACCGTCTACTTATAAACAAACAATATATACAACACGTAGACGGCAAAATTGTTGGCCTTCTAGTTAGTGACCCTGAGTACTACGTAAAAGGTCAAAGGTTCGCTTCCAACCCTGCAATAGTCTTTGTCTATCGTCTGAGTATGATGATGTCTATTATATACAAGTATTTTTATGTCTTATATTGAACCCGTAGTACAGATTCTGTTAAGTTGGACCACATGACCATCTGTAGCTTATCTCAAATAATTATATAAATATTTTAGTTATCATGGCTTGTTACATCTCATTAATTATGCAGTATATAAAATTTATTGAAATAAGTACTACCTACCTGCAATCCACGGCTTTTCCCGCCTTTAAATTTGTTCTTTAAAAAAGTCTATCCTAATCGACTAACCACCAGGGATGTTGTCTTCAACATCCCTGGTGGTTTATCTTGTCTTGGTCATCCGTGTGAAATGTATTCATATATCTCCCGTATTCAGCGCCATCTATAATCACACTAGACTACATTTTATAGCTTTAAGAGTCTTCGCACACAAGGCTACGTAAATCTTCGACTCCCGATGATTTGAGTCTCTAAGCTATTACACCAATACAAATTCAAAGAGATAAGTACAGACACACGTTGCTGATTTTCGTATTTCTGAGTCGCCGACGCTTGTCCCGCGCTCTTTTGTCTACCAAGATTATCACTAAAAACATCATCGCGGTTTTCAAATTGGCGGAATTATTAACGTTTGATTCATATGTCTGTACAACCACTATTTGTACGTATTATGCACTCGAAAACAATCGCGATGTAAGTAGGTATTATCGTCATCATGCAGCCTCTCACCTCTGCCTGTCCTGATTTGCATCCTAATAGCATTGTGAGTCAGTAGAAGAATTTGGCATGCTGTACCCCGAGATATATGGATTGATATAGGTTTTAAAAAGGAGTTTTTCGTTTCTTCCCAGATACTATTTGCATCGTGTATTTCCTGAGCTACCTCTTACGATACCAATAGAAGGAAGTTATTGAGTCCGTTGGTTGCATGTTTCTTAAGTCCCCCGCGACACAGGATTTTTCGTAGGGTGGGAGACGAAAAAAATTCTGACCAAATGCAGGTTTAAACGTTTCTATTGAAAATTTACGTAGCCATGTGTACGAAGGGCCTTAGACTGAAGTAGGTATTATACATTTTAGCACCGTTTCGTTATCTGTGTACAAACAACACGACATTTGATTTACGACGGTAGTTAGCTGACGTTTAGATGTATTTATGAGATAGCCGTAATTTAACAACTCAATTTCTATGTATTACATGTAAATTGTATACGTAATATATTATTATTTAACGTACGCATTATATTCATGCCTTCATATTTCCAGAGGGATTTATAGCACTGTTTTATACGTAGATTTTGCCAGTAATCTTAATATATAAAATTCTTGCGTTACTGACTGACTGACAGACACGCTACAGCCGAAACTATTGGGCGCAGGAAGCTGAAATTTGGCATGTATGTTCCTTGGGGACTGTAGGGGTGCACTAAGAAGGGATTTCCCGAAATTCCCACGGGATCGGCCAAAACGGGTAAATTAAAAAAAAAAGGCAGGCGTAGCTGCTGGCGTCCTCTAGTGTTTTATATATTAGTCACCTTTTATTGCTCAGCCTCAAAACAATCTTAAACCTTATTCTAAAACGAGAGTTGTAAAAAGTGCAATTTGTTTTATGTTCAAAAGCCTCATATATACACTAAACCGGCAACCAATGCATTTTGCAGGCACAGTCTCAGACTACTTGAAACTAAAAGCGCTATAATAAACATACAACGCTTTACCCGCTATGAGCATTGCCCTTCAATACAGTCAGCTCCTATAAACGTAAACCTCGACTAACAACGGAAAAGTTCCGATTTTACTATTGCCATAGACATTCCCAAGTACATTAGTTCAATATGTTTAATATTACTAATCACATTACGATTAATTCTTGAAGCATAAGCAGCTCGGCAACATCACGCCATCTCCGATAATCGTGATTCATATCGAATCGGCTAATTAAATCATATAGCGATACTTACGGTTAATATCCATTCACTCCATTACACGGGATTAACTCGAGACTATAATTATGTAAACTCTTAATTATCATACGTGTTAGCTTTAATCTGAAGGTACGTGCTTGGGTAAACAATAGTTTCTTTTAAAGGAACGTTAACCCCCGTGCGCTCACGTTTTTATACGGTCATGAAATTACTCTTTGTTGCAGTTAATGCAACCCTGCCGCCGCCACCGCGTCTGCTGAGTAATTGCAAAGGGTGCACGGCTGCCTCTCTTTCTACAAACTCAACTTCAAGCACACATATCATATCAACTATTTCCACTTTACAAATAAGGTCTGTTTTCCTTTGTCGTGCTCGCAAAGGTATTCGATGATATTAAGGAATTTCCTTCGGCGGCGCACACTTCGGCGAACTCGAGGCAACTTAAATGGATATAGTTTTCATTCTATATGTTTCGATTAAACCCATCGAGGGGCAGAAGTAGGTCTAACTCACACTTTTATCTATCAATGACTTAGTGTACGGTTATGTACATTAGAAGATAGTGTGTTGATGTTATGTGAGTGCGGAGAGAAGAAAAGATCACAAGTAGCACTAAATTGTTATATATTACGCGTAAACGTATACAGGTTAGGCTGTGACAATTCGACTCTCTAATGACCGTTCGTCGCGACAGTACAGTTCGCACTGGTTGTGTTAATTACGCGTGTCAGCAAAATGCAATGTACAGTGTATCGAGACTGTACATCTTGGCCAGCCCTAAAGAGAAACATTGTATGTAAAAACAACAGTAGAGAGTCGAAAAGCCATAACAAAGCAAAGACTTCATATTAAATTCAATCGAAATTAAACGCGATATTGTTGGTTCCTGTAGTGAAGTGAGTTCGCCGGGACGTCTCAGGTTCAATTGCCAGGTGATGCCTGTATTCCCGCTTCGGCGATGATGTTGTCGTTGTCCGTTGCCGACTGATTTCCTGAAGTTCTATATCCTCATGTGGTATACTTTCAGACTTCTTGTACACACGGGGCCGGCAGCGTTTCCTCCCAACGACCACGATGAGAGTTACAACTGCTGACGCCAACAATACATAGCTAATGATATATTGATGAACGTCGTGGCTCGAGATTGTTTTTTGATGTCGGGATTAATTTTTTTTGCTGATTTGCAAGTTTATCTTCGATAATTTGTAGATCTGTCGCTGTAGGTTGGAGCGTGTTTTGAGCATACTGATATGTAAAGTTGACCACACGGTTTAAAGATGTGTCCAAGGCTGGCACGCTGAATTCGTTGTCCATTTTCATGCGACTGTTGTATTGTCGATGAGCGTAAATGGTCAAATCCTTTGATTGTAAGACGCAACCTTGAGGTAATGTCAATATACTCGACGTTGTAATAGTAGATGTTGTGACGTCATCGTTGCATACGATACGTAGTGTGCATGCATCGCAGCATGTTGTTAGCCAGCTGTTTGGCGAGTGTAGTTCCATCCAAACTTCCTTGCAAGTACCGTGTTCGATATCACAAGGCGTGGAATTTTGATGTGACAGCAATTTCGCTTCACAAGGTGCGTTGTTGCTATGCAGGTCGTACGTCGGGATATTTTTCTTGCAAAGAAATATTCCGGGTTTGTGTTTTAGGCAGTGCTGCAGGTCGTCTTCGGTAATCGAAATGTATCTGTTTTTCTGCAGATTCACAGCGATGTATTTTGCTGATACACGAATGTATGTGAAATTATGACCAATTTTAATAGGCAATGTTATCGCCTTGTAGACAATATAATCTTCGTCAGCTACAAGTGGAATGCGGGCTTCAAACAGAAAATATCCTTCCGTAACTCGTGCTTTAACTGTGATCAACTTGTAGAGATCCTTGATGTTTTCCTTGTAATGTTCCACAGGTAAAGTCACTGTCTTAGGTAGATTGCCTGAGATTTCGTTCAGTCGTTGAGTTAAATGCACAGGAGTAATCAAGTGTACATCCACGTGCCCTTGGTATACATTAGTAAGGGTGTTAAACAGCAATTCCTGGAACGTTCGGAGACTGTTGATCAGTAAATATGCAGTCAAGGAAGCCGAGTTAATGTATGTAGTAGCCGAAATTATCTCAAGTTCTGATTTCATGGAGGCCATACTTAAGCTTGTTTGGTTGATGAAATCGTTGATAAACTCAGACTGACGCTGAATATTGTTCTCAGTTTGTTTCAAAACTTGATTTTCGAGTTTCAGAATACTAGTCTGGTTTTTTATGAGATCGAGTAAATAGTTCTCATTGTGTCGAAGCGATTGTATGTCGTTTTCATACTTTTCGGCAAAATGCTGATCTAATATACCAAAAAGACTGTTGGCTATGTGTCCAACTCCATCCACTAAACCACGCTTTCTGCGTTTGCTGAGATGTTTGTGAGGATTTTTCAGCATAAAGTTGTAATAATCCATAAGATTCATTTCATGCTGAAGCTGTTGTATCGTTGTCTTGCAGTGGTTTAGTTCTGTTTGTTTGCAGATGTTTTCTAAATTTTCAATGTATAATTTAAGTCGGTGAGTTCCTTCCCAGTAATTATTCAGGTTGTAGTACACCAACAATATCCACTCGTCATGCATTGTTTGTACTTTACCGACAGTGTCATAATATATCGGGCGCTCGCGTTCCAAACGTGTTATCTGACCATCAAACGTCGGCGGCGGCGCGGCGTAACTTATACTGTAGGTACCAGTTATAAATGTAAACAAAGTTAATATCGTGAGAAACAACGAAGTAATAGATTTGATGCCCGTCTTATGACGTACTTGTTTACTTTTAATTTGTTTTGCGCCATCATGTGCAATGTTGGTTTCCGAATCCAATGGTAATGGTGACAGTTTTACCACGGGGCGTTTTATGATTCCAGCTGCAGTTTTGAGGGTGGTAACCCGCACAAGACCGTCGGAACCTGGGTGTGTTTCTAACACTTGTCCCATAACCCACTTGCCGGGTGGTAGGTTGTTGTCCTTTATCAAAACAACGTCTCCTTGTTTTATGTTTGTAGTGGGTTTGTTCCACTTACTGCGAGCTTGCAAAGTGGTAAGATAATCATTGGACCAGCTTTTCCAATATTGATGAAATAAATGTTCAGTTAGCTGCCATCTACGTCGTAAATCGATGTTAGTGGTGTCACTATAGTCTGAAAGTGGCAGCGACAGTATCGGGCTTCCTGTTAGGAAATGACCCGGTGTAAGGCAATTGTAGAACTCTTCCGGATCTTCGGTAAGAGGGCACAATGGTCTTGAGTTTAGGCATGCTTCGATCTTGGCCAATAGCGTACTGAACTCCTCAAAAGTAAGTTTCTGGTCGCCTAATACTCGCCGGAGATGATGATGTTTCATAGACTTTACGGCTGCTTCCCAAAGTCCACCGGCGCTAGGCCAAGCCGGTGCGTTAAAGTGCCATTCGACCTCGAGTTTAGCTAGTTCGCTAAATAATTCTGGTTTCAATATTAGCTTGAATGCTTCAAACTCTTCCTTGAGTATTTTTGATGCACCAATGAAGTTCGTACCGCAGTCTGAGTACATGTGTTTGGGTACACCTCTTCGGGCACCCAGTCTTTGGAAGGTGGCAATAAATGTTTCGGTGCTAAGGTCCGAAACAAGCTCAATGTGTACAGCCTTGGTAGCCATACAAATAAATATAGCAATGTACGCCTTTGATTTCTTCACTCCTCTGCCCTTGTTGTGTTTGACCTCCACATAGCCAGAAAAGTCTACGCCGGTATGACTAAAAGGTCGGCATGGAGTAATACGTTGACGGGGTAAATCGCCCATCAGTTGGTGTGTATTTGTTTTGTTAAATCGGTGGCAGCGAACGCATTTCCGTAGCTGCGTTTTTATAGCTCTATTTCCACCGACTATCCAATATTGTTGACGTATAAACGTCAAGGTTAAACGAGCCCCTCCGTGCAGTGTGCTCGAATGTGCCTGTTCGATCAGCAATTGTGTATATTTGCCGGTATGTGGAATAATAGCTGGATTTTTCATCCCTGGTGACAGACTAGAGTTCTTAAGACGACCGCCAACACGTATGATGCCGTCCTTATCCAAGTAGGGGTTCAGCTTCAAAACCTTGCTCTTTGTTGATACAACTCCGTTAGTAATAAGTTGCTTGTATTCCGGATCGAACTGAGTACGCTGCACGTGCATGACGATACTTGTTTTCGCTGCGCCTAGCTCGCTTGTTGTTAGGTACGCGGTGTTCGGTTTCCTTTTGTTATGCAAGTAGGTAATGAAGCGCTGTATCCATGCGATAAATCGAGTTATAAACATCAATGAACTATATTTATTTAATAATGATTCTATAAAATGTTCATTGTGTTTAGATGATTTTTGTATGGTTTCTACGTGGTTTATACAGCCATAGTTCATTTCATATGAACTCGAATCGTCCAATATTTCTTGTTTCAGCAAAAAATCAGGGCCTTGCCACCATAAATCGTAGTTTAGTAGTTTACTGGGTAGTAGGCCTCTTGTTGCGCAGTCTGCGGGATTTTGTTCAGACTTGACGAACCGCCAGTTTGTTGCAGGGATAACGCGTTTGATTCTCGTTACTCTATTAGCGACGTAGGGCTCCCACCTTGATGCGTCTCCTTTTATCCATACCAGAACGACTTGGGAGTCACACCAAGTGTGAATAGAGGTTTCGTATTCTGACAAAGCTTCTTTAGTCTTGTTCATGAGATTCGCCAATAGCAAAGCACCGCATAGTTCGAGGCGGGGCAGCGTGGTGTTCTGTGCCAGTGGTGCCACCCTTGTTTTTGCCGCGAATAGTGTTGTTGTTGGTAAGCCTTGTTCGTTCCATGTTCGAGTGTAAATTATACACGCGTATGCTTTTTCACTTGCGTCGCAGAATCCCAAAAGTTCTATTCGTTTATGTGTGTCGCCTATCCATCTGTTTATTGTCATATTCTTGACATAATGGAGTTCTGTTTTGAGTCTCAACCATTCAGTTTCAATGTCTTGTGGTACTTCGTCATCCCAGCTAAGTTTTGTCATCCAGAGTTTTTGGAATAACAATTTCGCTGTTATTGTTACTGGCGGCAACCATCCCAGGGGATCGTAAAATCTTAAAATATCTGACAGCAGAGATCTCTTCGTTAGTTTCTTTGAGTGTTTGATAGGCCAGTTAAAATGGAAGGTATCGCTCACAGGATGCCAGGCGAGGCCCAGTGCCTGAGACGATTCTTAAACTTTAAAGTCGAATAAACCTTGTGTCGAAATTTGATCTTCGTTTAAATTGTCCAGTAAGGCACGATGGTTGCTACTCCACTTGCGTAAATTCATTCCGGCTCCTTGTAGTAGTTTTATGAGAGAGTTTTGTAGTTCTTGCGCTTTTAGAATTTGGTTATGGCCACTAATTACGTCATCGACGTAACATTCCGTTTGTAGAGTCTTTGCACCTGCTGGGTACTTGGGACCGTCATCAATAGCTAGCTGTTGTAATGTTTTCATAGCTAGCCAAGGCGCGGACTCCGTAAGTCACCGTGCAGAGCGTATACTCGCGTAAGGGCTCATCTTGAGAATCTCGCCAGACAATTTTTTGTAGCTGTTGTTGCTCTGGTGAAATCCATATGCACCTGTACATTTTTTCAATGTCGGCCGTGAAAGCAAACTTGTACGTTCGCCATTTGAAGATAAGTGCCTGGATGTCTTTCTGTAGGTTAGGCCCCTTTTCCATTAGGCTGTTCAGACTGTAAGAACTAGATGTTTTTTGAGAAGCGTTAAATACTACTCTTAATTTTGTAGTTGTAGTATTTTCACGTAACACACCGTGATGTGGTAAATAGCAAGAATTTGCTGACATCGGAGGCGCCGGTTTCATGTGGCCAAGGTCCGCATATTCTTGTATAAATTCTCGGTACATATTCAAAAGTTTTGGTGTCTTTTGTAGTCGTTTTTCTAGTTGCATAAACTGGGATATGGCAATGGATTTCGAGTTGCCCAGTTTTTCTTGATAATCAGCACAAAGTGGCATTTTCACAGTGTATTTACCATCTTCCGACCGTCGTACAGTTTCCTTGTAAAATTGTTCACAGCGATCGTGTTTTGTTATGTCAGTAGACGTTTGTATATCTTCCGTTTCCCAAAATTTTGTGAGTTGTTCCAGGTCAATCAAGGACACGTTACAGGAAAACGTTTGCATTTTACCGCATACAATCCATCCAATGCGCGTATGTTGCGCAACGGGCATCTGGCCCTCTCCTTTCAGGACTCCATCCAGTATAATTTCTTAATTTCTTAATATATCTCGGCTCCTAATAGGACATCGATTTGCCGCGAGATATTAAAGTCAGGGTCTGCTAGTTTCAAATTTTTCAGATGCGGCCATTCACCCTTCTCGAACGTGGATGTAGGTAAGTTGTTGGTGAGCTTTTTCATAATGAGCGCACGCGTTTCAAAACTGTAGTTAGAGTACAACGATTTGCAGGTAAGTTTCAGTTGTCCCTTACAATCGCCTGACACAGCACCGACGCCTGTTACAGATTCGTGGAACTTGTTACGTGGTAGTCTTAGCATTTGTGCGGCGTTTTCTGTTATAAGGTTCACCTGTGAACCTTGGTCAAGGAGGGCACGTAGTGTTATATACGTGCCGTCAACGGATTTCACTTTCAAGAGAACTGTTGTCAGTAAAACTTCAACATCTCGAGTTCGTAGATGATTAGATGTCGCCTGCTGAGATGTCGCCTGCTGAGATGACGACGAAGGGCGTTGTTCGTAATTGTTTCTTTTATTCGGCAAAGTTGCAATTTTCTTGTCCGAATTATGTAATAAAGTGTGATGTTTTTGATTGTATTCTCGGCAAGTTTTGTTGGATTTGCATTCTTCGCCACCGTGACTGTACAAGCAATTTTTGCACAGCTGCAATTTCATAACCGTGGCGTTACGTTTCCCGGCGTCCATTTCCAGAAACTTGTCACATTGCCTAAGAACGTGACTGGCATTACAAAGCGGGCATTTACCATATGCGGTGTAATAATTATGTTTGTTATAATTATAGGTAGCTTTTTTTGCCTGGGTTTGCTTGGTAAATGCCCGCTTAGACTTACTTCTACTCTCTGCATCAGCGTCCGATGCAGAGTTTAGCGAATGGTCATAGGTGTAGCGCAGGTCGTGCAGATCCCTAGGACAAGGCTGGTGGACTATCCTTCCCGAGGTTGCCGCCCGTTATTGGTCTGGTTCCATAAGAAACAGACGTAACCAAAACCTCCAGCCGCCACACACATACAGCGTGCAGACACACTCAAAAACACGCGCGCAAGCAGACACATTCACCTATACCCACACACTTATACACGCACAATAACACACATACACATACCTACACACTCTTACATGGACGCACACACACACGCATCTAAACACCACTTCAAACACTCACACACATACACAAACACATACTCAACACAGACTCATACCAACAAAAATTATCATGGAGGTGAAACAAAACAGTATCGTACCCCAGGAGGGTACCAGCGTCCGTGACGCTGGAGAATCCCTCTCTGCACCATCGTGTGCAGGCTGCCCCACGTATTCTGGGGGGGGGGCAATATTTCACAATGCCGAGACAGAGACACACTAAATCTGCACGACCTGGCCAACGCCATGCCTCGTGCAACCCACACTTCGTCCACTACCTGGAACATCGCTCCGCGTCGAGCAAACGCACGTCAAAAGGCGGACGTTGACTCCGCGTCGACTGCGAATCCAGGTAGTCGTAGACGAGGCGGTAAACGCTACCGCCGTTACAAACGCTCACGAGAGCAAACAACACAGTCGGGTGTTAGCGCATCAAATAAATCGGCTAGCGCACTCCCGACTACGACCACGACGGCTGGTAAAAACAACCAGCGCGGCGACCAAACCTCGACCGGTGGAGCGGACGTTCCACCCCGGACGACGCAGCCGGACGGTTGTGTTGCGCCGCTGACGGCGGGAGGCGCGACTGTAATAACAGACAGCGCACTCCCGCCTGCGCGCGGCGCACCAACTACGGCTGCTCCCGGGGCGCCCCGCCGCGCTCCTCCGGTGGGGATTGGTAACGCTGCGCAGCCGTCGTGTAGAAACAAGGAGCCGCGCCGCAAACGCAGCCCAAAAAGACGCGATCCGGCGCCACCAGGACATCCCACTCCGACACCAAGCACGAAGAGGGATCGCCCTGAGGACTCTACACCACCCAGCGCCGGGTCGAAACGGGCGAAAACAGACGCCACACCCAAGAGCGGTAAGAGCTACGCAGACGCGACAAACTCGCAGCTGATGGTAGCCATCGCTACCACCCCCGCCACGGACCTGACGGTGGAACAGGCGAAGCAGCTCGAACTCTCAATTGAAGAGAGTATAGTTGAAACTGCCTTCGCCACACCGCCGAATAATGGGCCGGCACTCGCACCTTCCTTTAGGGGCAAACCTCTCGCAGTGGAGGGTGTCCTGAAGTTATAATAATAATAATAAATTTATTTATCAACAAGTAATGATACAGCGCTACAAAACAAGATTATAGTTGATAGACAGAATCACATTAACTATGATAAAGCTGCTAATATCATACACGAAAATAGCACTGTGCCTTAAACTAGGTTATACCTGTATCTTAAGGAACAGTTTTAAAATATACTATACCTACTTTACATTTATGACATATAGCGAGTGTGAAGCAAATGTTGTACAACTAAAGATTACTTATTATGTTTTGCTACAAGTCTAGAAAATAAGTATAAAAGTGAAAAATTTTATAATTAAATTTAGATTGAGTTTACATTTAATTTAATGTATGAGGGTGTGTGTTTATGTATGTATGTGGATGAATGTGTGTGTGCGTGCACATGCATGTTCGCACATATGTATGTTTGTGTATAAATCTGGTGAATTAGATAATGGAACGATAATTCTTATGCGATGAATGTGAGAAGGGCCTCTGTTTCATCGTAGTCCTGCATAAGAAGCCACTCCGTGATCATTGACTTTAGTTCAAGTTTATTTAATGTTGATAAGTTCATTTTTTTGTGAACTTTATTATATATGTACGTGCTTAGAATATAATATTGATGTTGAGCAAAAGTGGTGTTATGATGTGAGCTAACGACTAGATTTGTACGTTTATGAGGAGTTGGTAGGGTGACACGAATATGTTTTCTCGAAACACATCGAAGAACATAAAGTTGGCGAACTGTTAAGACCCTGCATTCATGGTATAGTTGTGTTGTGGGGTGACGGAAGGGTTTCCGTGTCATAACTTTAAGTATAGCTCTATGTGCTCTTTCAACTTTTAAGAAGTTTGATTTTGAAGCTCCACCCCATGCAGGAATGCAGTACCCCACTACTGATTGGCATAGCGCATAAAATACCATTTTTAGAGTGTCAAGATTTGCAGAGGCTCTGAGGGATTTAAAAATATGGAGAAGTCTCAAAGTCCGTGTGGTGAGCGCATCAAGTTGTTTACTCCAATTCAATCCCGCGTCAATATGTACCCCCAGATACCTAACCTCGTTAGTCCTTGTAAGTTTCGGGCAGTTACATGTCTCTAATACTTGCGGACACTTGTATGCTATTATTGAAAAGGAGCATTCTGGTGACGTGTTTTGGCGGATGGAGAATGGGATAAAACATGTTTTCTTTAAATTTAATGTTAATAAATTTGAACTAAGCCATTTTGTTATTTTGTTCAAAGCTAGTTCTGCACTGGTTTTGACATCGTCCCAAGTTGAGCCACTTACGAGAATGACTGTATCGTCGGCATAGGCGTAGATTTCGGTGTTGGGGAAGGTCATGTTACAGTTATGGTGCGAGAACGAACACTCACTGACGTGGCTCAAAAACACGGTAGCCAAACTAAGATCGCCGATTGAGGGGACCAGGCTGGTCGTCATCAGGCAGTCAGACATAGCGAAGCGCGTACGCGCAGCGCTGTGGCTGCCGAGGACGATCACCATGGAGCTACCTAAGATCCACCATCTCCTCATTGCCCAAAACCCCTGGTACGCCGTACAAACGTGGCAATTGTACGGCGCATTCTTGCAGGAGCACGGCGTGTACCTTACCTTGGGCATCCCGGAACCCGAGATCCCCAAGATCACGGGACGCGGCCGTCGGGTTTCCTTCTTCGCTGGCAGCGTGTACGTAATGTTCCACGCTTCCAGCGGGGGGTGAGCTCCGCGGCTGTAGGGCCCAAGGAGACGCCGAGTGAAGGTAAGGACACAACGGGACGAGCTGTACCAGCCATCCCAAGCACCTCGGGCATAGCCCGTATTACACCGGCGCCCGCAGCGACTATACAACAACCCACCGCTGCGACGGACGCAAAAGACGAGCACGACTCGTCTGACGGGGAGTCTATGGACAGCAATGTCCTCGACTCTTCGTCAGACTAGAGTCATACAAACTAACCTCCAGCATAAACAAATTGCAACGGCTACCCTACGCAGGCTGCTGGAGGTTAATCAACAGACAATAGCCCTAATCCAAGAGCCGTGGATTAGAGGCGACAACATATGTGGTCTAAACAACATCGGAGGTAAGCTACTGCACAACTGCTCGATCACTAAACCGAGAACATGCATATACATTCCCCGAACAATACCAGCACTGTTGCTAACCAACTTCTGTTCTAGAGACCTCACTGCCGTAGGACTCCAAACAGGGCCCAACAAACAGATGTTAGTACTAGCTTCGGTCTACATGCCTGGCGATGAGGACATCCCATCAAAAGAGCTGGCCGAGCTGGTGCAGCACTGTGAGGACCACGGCTGGCAGGTAATCATCTCGGCGGACGCAAACGCGCACCATCCGCTGTGGGGAAGCCCCGACGCAAACAGACGAGGTGAGATCATGACTGAATACATCTTTTCAACAAATCTATCTGTAGTTAACAACGGTTCGGAGCCCACCTTTGTTAGCTCCAGATATCAAACCATAGTAGACATAACGCTAGCATCGGATGGGGCCGCGGAACTTGTCACAAACTGGCATGTGTCCGCTGAGCCATCCTTTGTAGATCACAAGCGAATCTGCTATGACATACGTGTGCAAGAGAACGTCCAACAACCTAGGCGCAACCCTCGCAGAACCAACATCGCGAAATACAAGACGCTTCTCGTATCACAGGTAGACAAATCCTATTTTAAGGACATGTCGACCAGCACTGACAACATAGAACATAACACCAACTTACTAACAGAATGTATACAAACAAGTTATCAGCAAGCCTGTGCACCCACACTCCCAAAGTCGTCTAGCAAAACCCAGTGGTGGGGAAGAGAACTAGAGGGACTCAGGCAAAACCTGAGGAAACTCTTTAACAGGGCTAAAAACACGAGAATGGAAGCAGACTGGCTCAAATACAAAGAAGCCCAGTCACACTACAAGAAACGCATAAGATTCCGCAGAGGCAAGTCCTGGCGGCGTTTCTGCAGCGGTATAAATACCACGAATGAAGCAGCCAGGGTGAAAAAGATCTTGTCTCAGGACAGCAACAAAACCCTTGGCGCCATTAAAAAGCAAGATGGAACCTACGCAACTACGGACGCTGAAATTAGCCAAGTGCTAATTGAAACTCACTTCCCAGGTTGTGAAGTAACCAATGACCGTCTGTGGGACGAGTCAGACTACAGACCACCGACCCAAACAGACTGGCTGGTAGCCGAAAATGTGGTCACCACAGATCGGCTGAAATGGGCAATAGACAGCTTCCAGGCATTCAAATCCGCAGGCCTAGATGAAATCATACCAGCATTCCTACAGTGGGGATGCACAACGATTGTGCCGCACCTGCTCGACATCTACAGGGCCTCAATAGCGCACAGATACATACCTTGAAGGTGGAGGGAAGTTAAAGTCATATTCCTCCCAAAACCTGGCAAAACTGACTACTCACAAGCGAAAGCATATAGACCCATCAGCTTGACCTCCTTCTTATTGAAAACGCTGGAGAGACTTACGGACCGATACCTCCGTGAGGGCGCATTACTGCGCAATCCACTACACCCACATCAACACGCCTACAGAAGTGGCAGGTCAACTGAATCGGCGCTGCATTCCGTTGTGGGAACCATTGAAACAGCGCTTACCAACAAGTTAATGACACTGGGGGCCTTCATTGACATAGAAGGTGCCTTCGACAAAACTAAGTTCAACAGTATCAGCCGGGCCCTCGAAAAGTTCGGAGTTGAGCAAACCCTTAGTGGCTGGATTGATCAACTGCTGAAACAGAGGGCAATACAATTCACCATATACTCCACCACAAGGGGCATAGTTGCAAAAGGCTTTCCTCATGGAGGTGTACTCTCACCCCTGTTGTGGAACATTGTGGTGGACGATCTGTTACGGAACTTAAACGACATACGATTCTTCACGGTCGGCTATGCAGACGACATCACCATCCTGATCAAAGGTGACTCAGAAGACACGATCCGAAATCGGATGCAAGCAGCCATCAGGATCATGGAGGAATGGTGCAACCAACATGAACTGACGGTTAACCCCAACAAAACGGAGCTAGTACTTTTCACCAACAAAAGGAAAACCCATATGTGCAAAACACCAAAACTCTTTGGAACGGAGCTTACCCTATCGAATGAAGTCAAGTACTTGGGCGTAATACTTGACCATAAGCTAAACTGGGGCAAGCACATCAGCACAAAAACAACAAAAGCATGCACAATCTTCTGGCAACGTTGGAGAATCATAGGCAAAAAATGGGGTCTCAAACCATCAATTACCCTGTGGATCTACACTGCCATTATACGCCCCATGCTTACATATGGTGCAGTAGTGTGGTGGCCACACACGCAACTAAACACAATCACAAAAAAGCTACAGAGCCTTCAACGCCTAGCCTGCTTGGCCACAACAGGCTGCATGAAGAGCACCCCAACAGCCGCCTCGGAGATACTACTGGACCTAAGACCGCTGCACCTAATGATCCAGCAGGAAGCTGGCGCTGCAGCAATCCGTCTAGACAAGCTCGGGCTATGGAGAAAGGATGATCGGATTACTCACGCACGCCTAAAAGGGACCTTAACCAAAGAGATCCCGATGCTAGAGGCCGCTTACGATCTCATCCCTAAAACTTTTGTCTTTGACAAAAAATATCGCATCCAATTGCAGGAGGAACACAAAGACAGCTCTGGTATACACGAAGTCAGAGTATACACAGACGGCTCAAAAATGAAGTATGAGACGGGTGCGGGCGTATTCTCCCATGACTTAAATATCAACATCTCAACATCCCTTGGCACCCATAACACCATATTCCAAGCCGAGTGTGTTGAGATAACAAGAGCCGCAACAGCAATCGCGTCTAGGAACGTAAGAGACCTGGCTATACGCATTATCACGGACAGTGCCTCTATACTACAAGCTCTCGGCAGCAACTGCTTTAACAGCGGCCTCATCATGGAATACCACCTAGAGCTGCAAAAGATTGCAGAGAAGAATCGGGTTATGCTGCAATGGATTAAAGGCCACAGCAACTCCGCAGGCAATGACGCCGCAGACCAACTGGCACGGCAAGGATCGGACACAATGATAATGGGACCCGAGCCGATTGTACCGATACCAGCAAGCCAAATCAAAACGTGGCTACGCGAGAGAACCGCACATGAACACGAAAAACAGTGGGCAAACATAAAAGAATGCAGACAAACAAAAGATGCCCTGCTTGAACAAGCGACTCTCACACAAGCTGCTGCATTCTAATAGGAAAACACTAAAACATCTGACGGGCATAATAACCGGCCACTGTCCACTCAACAAGCACCTATACAACATAGGGTTACGGACAGCCCACTGTGCAGGGGCTGCATGGAAACCGAAGAAACACCCGCTCATGTCATTCTGCACTGTGCGAGTCTGAGCGATCAACGGGCAAAGCTGCTGAACAAGCCCAGAACCATGAGTGAAGCTTTAAACGACACCAGCCAACTAATGGCTTTCTGGAAGGAACTAAGGTGGTATGAGAATTCGGCGTCAATGAAGTCGCCACATACGCACAATGGCCCAAATAAGTGGCTAAGTGCGGAAAACCCACGACCAACTATAACTATAAACCCATCGATATTACCTTAAGAACGTGATTGTCTAATGTACCGTCGGCAGCTCCGCATGCCTTTTGTAATAGACTATTTTATTTTATAAATAAGTCGTGCCGACAACATTTATTTCAATTTTAAAGTACTATGTTTGTTGAATTGACTGAACGTGCGGTCTAATAGTATCAATTTATTTATCGAGTAGAATATCATAGGTTTTCTATGCTAAAATTCTAAATAGCAGTACATGACCTATTATTTGTAGGAACATAACTAACGTGACTCTGTATGTGCTTTCTCAGCATAATAATGACATTATTATGCTGCGCACAGCAATTACACTAGCATGCATTGCAACCTGTCTATATCATGAGGGATCTTATTTTATAAAAAAAATTACTTTTATTATTTAAACGTTTACTTGTGAAATAAAAATAAAAATATTTGTTTTCGCCAACATATTATTTTAATCATTACACTTCCTTGTACTGCTACAACTTACTACACTAAATGATTAAATATTTTACGGCCTAAAAGAGCAAAATTTCTCTAATCATTACTCAAATTTACGACCTCTGCATACTTACTTCGTCGTATTACCAACGCAACCTTTCTAGAATGACAATTCTTCTGTAACTGTGCACAAAGAGAAACACACACAAACATTTTAAACATTCCAATACTCTAAAAAAATAACTCTCATAGTAAATATTTTAACTTACCTAAAAGGTATCACGAAAGCACATGTGTGTGTAATTGGAAGCGATGCAGACGTTAGTTGTCACATAAGTGAGAGAACGTCCCCGGGTGCTCGCGAGTATTTAGCAGTAATGGTAAAATGTCGCCACTATTATCAGCGCCACCTACCTGTTTTGGCAATAGAATAGGCACTCGTCAGTTTTACCATACCCTCAACGACGCCTCCCTGGTATCCACCATATGTTTGATAGGTATGAGCGTTTGTGACTGAATAGCGAATTTGTGAAGCAAACTTTGAATAGAAACTTGATGGAGAATGATGGAAGTGTAGTGTATAGAAAACTCTGTTTGACTCACAGTCAAAGAGGTGGTCTAGAGTTTGAATTAACGTCTATGTTATTTAAGGCTTGATTCTATTTCGAATCTTGAGTTATTTATAATGTGTCCGTCACACATCAAACAACTGATTTTACGTCAATTGTGGAGCAATTAACTAAAAAGCAAGGCTTTATTTATTTAGTTTATTAAAATTAAATGTACATAGACGGACTCAAAATACAAACACTAAAACCACGCCAATTTGGAACTTTCTAAGGAAAAGTTACTCAAAACAATCGGTGAAATAGAAAATCACGATGCCACATCTTAAGCCACTACGCCATTCGGATATACTGAGGTTACCTTTCATGTTTTGTTGTTGTAGATTAAGTAGTCTTAGCAATTTCTTCATATGCGGCGAAAAGTTGTGTTCCTGTATATTGTCGACGTTAAACTACTTGTTATAAACGAATCGAGGACGCAACACACAACTTGAATTTGCCTATCGCGATGACAAAATACATAGATATTGCTCTATCTGTTATACCAATACTATTTGAACCAACCAAGTGATTCGCATCGCATGTTGTGACTTCGATAACTACTAGTTACAATACTTTGTGTGAATCACAAATTATTCTTTATGTCTATTGAATCTCTTTAAATTGTCACTTTGTGTTTTATGAAGGAAAAGAACCATGTTACATAAAACGTTTAAACTATGTCCTCCACCTTCTTTCTATCATCAAACTTAAAGCTAGTCATTCCGCATTTAGCAATGAAAGAAACGTTACGTATATCGCACAAATGTGGTGGACGCTACTGCAGCCGCAAGTCCCTAATAAACTCCACATCCAGTAATTAGTGGCCCCAAAGCCCAATGATATGGTACAGTTTTTATTTTTAATGTAAGAGCGACGCGACGCCAAGTAATAATCCTTCCAGTTCATTTGCGGGACCGTTCGCCTCTAGGCGAAGTAGCGCGATGCGGAACAATATGGCGCGATGCGGTGCGAAGTGGCGCGATGCGAAGTGTTGCAACGCAGCGCTCTCAGCAAGCTTATTATTTTTCCAATTTCAGTTGCCTAATTAGTTAAGGTTGCAACTTTGTAACGTGATTAAAAAAGTGCGGCAAGAGCTCTCGCTCCTCACATTTGATAAAAATCCGCCTCGTTCAAGTGCTCTCTTTACCGGATCAGTGTTACGTACCAACATAATGAGGAATTCAATTAGTTTACAACTCCCATTCTTTCTCTATTCTTTGAAGTCTAATCTCGATATAGTCACAGACTAATGGCGACGGCCTTCATTCGACGGAGAAAAATTTTCAATTCAATCAGTATCCAATCACAGCCAGACAAAGACGCAATCAGCCGCAATTTACAAACACACAATTACAGCTCACTCCTCGGCCCGCTCACCGCAGCTCTCCGCGCCCTGCACCCACTCTCGACTGACGAGAGCTAAATCAAAGGAGTCTCATTGTTCGGTGATTAAACAGTATACACCAATTGCAAAAATAAATTGAGTTTATTTTTTCGATCCTAACGAGGGAGCAGGATACCGCAAGGGTATCAACAAAGTGCGAGAGGGGAATACGTAACAGTGTGTGACATTACGCGGCGCACTAATGTGTAAGGGTGGTTTCAGATTAGCGTATTTTTCTGCGCGTATTCGTTTGTTTCAGCATACGCGTTTACACGCGCGCTACATTACATGCTTCAAAAAAACGGACTCGCATAAACATAATAATAGTGACATCTCGTCAATGTCAACATGGATTCTGACGGCTCGCACTTATACGAGTTTAGAAGCGCGTCAACGCTCATACGAGATGCGCGTGTGCCAAAAGATGCGCCTCTACGAGCCTACATGCGCTTCCAAAAACGAGCTTATACGCGCGTCTAAAACACTAATCTGAAAACGCCCTAACTCGGTTACGTAGGGCACGTCGCGCGACGGCGGGTAATTGTCGCCGCGACACCGCGCGACAATACTGTCGTTATCGGAACGCGATCTCATAACATAATATGAAGCTGTGAGCTTTATTCACGAACGTTTACTTTGAGTTAACTCGGCGTCATGTAATTGCGCGAGGAGACTACTACTGTAAAAATAATAAAAGCTTAGCATCGCCCGGGGCCTGGGGGGGTATAGAGCTGCTATTGTTTTTGGTCCCATTACGCGTTTTTGTAGGTCACCGTACGCAACTGGAGCATGTCGTGTGTACCCACCCCCTCGCCTCGTGTGTACGCGACATTATTGCCGCACATAACACACAACTAAATGTTCGCTAAAATACTTTCAGTATTTCTGCTTCACTGTATTTTCAGCAATGCAAAGTATGCATTTAAACATTAACTTGTAGCATGCAACGTTTCCTTCAAATATATTCTCGATATAATAACCACTAACTTGTAGATAATAACTATAATTTCAAAGGATAATAGTTTAATAGCGGAGCGTAGCACGTCTCGTAGCGGTTCGTAGCAATCGCGTAGCGCTGGATTCAATTACCATTATCTTGGAATAGTTAGAAAGCATTTTGTAGTTTCAAGAATATATGAATATATTATGTTATTTAATTGTAGTTTGTGTAATTTTGGAACAGTTCCACGACATTTTCAATATTGGTGTGAATTTTTTTATGGCTAAAGTTCGGCAAATCTGTTGATTTGATTAAAAACAAGGAATATTAGTTCTTCCCATTTATAAAATGTATAAAATTCTTTCTTTATTTATTACTTCAGATTTTTAATAAAGTATAGGCATGTCAGCAACTTTCAGCTTGCAGCAGCTATTTGTTGAGTAATGTAATTCAGTTATTGGTTATGTGATTTACAACTTAACACATTTATTGTTATTAAACCAACGATATAATTAACGGGTGTCAGTCAAACAAGTATCCATACTTATTGTAAAATGTCTTTAAGTACCCGCCGCGTCCTGTTTATCTGTATGGACATCATAAAATAAAACAACCGTGCAGATTTGTGCGGTTTTCACCCATAGATAGTGTAATTTCTAAGTAATTCTTAGGTGTATAATTCACGCAGACACAGCCGCGTTTGAAGTCTAGTACCTAATTCATAATATTTTAGGGTGGTTTAGCCAAATACTTTTTAGAACAGCGTTCAGCTGCCTTACTTATCTTAGGGTTAGCAAAATCGATAGTGTCATCAAATAAGTGCACAATAACGTCTAGCCTTTAAAGCGAGTAGCCCAGTAACTGATCGGCTGCGGTTATTCAGCGGACCTCAACGTACCCATTAGGCTAATCATCCACTAGAGAGTTTCAAAATGATAGAGATAGAAGTATCACTTAATTTCCTCAACCTCGCTTAGCGCAGAAGCCGCTATACAATATCACAAACCTTGCTTTCATAATCAGTCCCACTGCTGGGCACAGGCATCTTATCACTATGGGAAGAATTAGACCATTGTTCACCACGATGGTCAAATGTGGGTTGACATACTTTACATGTGCTTCCCGAACTCTATGGTCAACATACAGGTTTCCTCGCGATGTTTTTCTTCTCCGCTTTGCAAGCAATGCGTAACTTTATAATTCACACTTTGAAAATTCAATGGTGTGTGCCCTAGGTGACCCGTGCCCCCAGCGTCTGTTAGTATTTCCAATTGCCTATCGATTGCTGCTTTAACTATAAAATGCCGATATAGATTGATGTTTTCGTCCATACCCTTCAGCTCTCCAAAGCTAACCACAGGACCATAAAGCCCCTTAAAATAATAATGTTATATACGATGAAACCGTCAATCTATTGAAGCGAGTCGGCCAGTAGCCGATCAGCGGTTACACTGAAACCGTAATGTATTGTTAACCGTCCGCCAGTACGATCTATCCCCTCCCCGCTTCACCGCACAATTATATTAATTGTTTTCTAGTAATTTGTAGCACGAATATGAAATTTTATACTTGATTTTATGATGGAAAAACATTTCACCCGCGTGATAAGCCCTGAGCAAAAGTTAATTCATCAAATTTTCTTACGATCCTTGTTGTTGAATACACACTTGATCATATCTTTAACTTCTATCTTTAATGGAATTTTATAATATAAATCAAATATTATCAACAGAAAAATCATAATAAAACTAATCCACTTTTATTAACCCGCTCAAAAAAGAGCTAAGCGCTACCGATATGTTTTCACCATGTAATTTCATCAACATAAAAAACAATGGCCTCACTTTTTCAAACATTCAGCTCTGAACAAACAGAGTATTCTAAACCAAACTAGAACAAAAAAGCTGCAATATAAACGCCCATATTTTTATCTTATAATTCTAAAAATAAAGGCAGACTTTCTTTTTCTCTGAAGTATTTAATCGTTTCTTTAAAACAGTCAGTTGCGGAACCTTAAGACACTTTACTCAGAACTGTTCCAAGTTCTAGCGTTACTGGAGGCTTCGATGCTTTCTTAATGTAAGTGCTCGCGTAATTTACTCTTTGACTCAGGTTTTTGTGGCAAAATCCAATTCCAGTTACGGGCGTGAGACGTTTCGGGTCGTGTTCGGTAACATCGGCGGCTGGGAACAGGCCGGAGATCTTGTGGAATGCCGAGCAATTTAATATGGTGTACTTCAATCTTTCCTATTTATTATTTACGTGCTACACGCTCGAATTAAGACCAAGATTGTCAAGATACATAAATTTTTCAAGGATAACGAGATTTGAGACAGGCTTATGAAAAATACTAATTGTTGTTAATTCTTACAGAAATTAAATGCGATTACGTAAATAATATCTCAAATTATGTGATGCTAAAATTTGTCAAAGCTTGTATCTTTTGTTACAGTAAAATTTACTTTCATAGATACAGAAACGATGAAGATTCATTAATAGTAAATATCATAATTTTGGTGCCGTAAAATAAGATATAACACAAGAGAAATAATCAAGATAAATCTTTAATATTCCTATAAGATGAGAGTTTAAAATAACATTTAGTTGAAGGCAAAGTTATCTATTATTATTTTATACTAATTATAGTTAGCGAAATTAATATCCCGAAGCATGTTTGCGATTGACAGTGAGTCCGTGTCAGATTCTTCTTGTCAGTAACATTCACTAGTGGCCTGTTTAGACATCTAAAAATATAGCCCTCAAAGTTCAGATGAATTCGACAACGATACTTATCCCAACGAGTTAAGGGGAGTCGTTGTTTCCATCGTGCATAATTGCATGAATTGTCAGGTAGCATAAACCTGTGGATAGATAATAATAATATCATTTTATTTCAGGCAACACACATTATACACATAATAAGTTAAAATCAAATCAGTGTGTGTGTGTGTGTGTGTGTTCATTTGAAACAGAGATGTGAGAAAAGTTGCGAGAGAGTCAGCGATTGTGTAACTTGTGACCGGGTGCGGTTGTGGACAACGGCTGGTATGCTAATAAGGCGTGTGGAACTTTTAATAAAACCTTTGTGACCACGCTCAACTAATATATTACATGATAAACTTGTTAGTTCCTTCCCCGCTGTAAACTATCTACGGTTTTAATTAATATTGTAATATTAGATGGAGTATTTCGGTACCTAGCAATAAATGAAAGACCTTTTTCGGTTGCTCCGCTATAATTATTTTCTGTACGGTAATATTCAGTGAGATAGATCGTCATTCAACTTATTTCTTTGTAGGCGTTGCCCAAAATAATTAACGTCTGTCTTCGTTTATCCTCTTAAATTTCAGATATAAAAATTGTTTGTTGTTATTTTTATAATATTACTAATAATTTAATATTCCTTGCTGAAAAAGCCTTTCACGACGCAGCATAAATGGACCACCACAGCAAGTATCTCAGAATCATAAAATAACTTTTGTTTCTATACTGTTGGGTTTTCAAACATAAAATGGAGGATGTCATAACACTTTCTGCCTTCATTCCTTTGCTTCCTTTTATTTCCCCATGGCTGGCTTCGGCAAAAAGCAACACGGACAAAAAATCACTTAATCAAAGTCTCTGCCCCATGTAGGAGCGCGATAATCATTTAAGCAAATAAATAAATTACTACACCAATAAAATATTCGACTTCTATTCCTCGTAATAAATACGCATTCACAAAAAGCATGCACGCACACTAGCACACTACTGCATCCATTACATGCATTCAAATACTTAAACAGCGCCAAACGAAAGCATTACTTACGTGAATTATCGCCAAATGAATAGCAAACATTGGAATAAATTGAATTTTAGGTAGTTTTCCGATTCCCACAAATCGAACGATTGTAATCTATTAAATGAATAGACGTCACAGTCGACCACTGCTCGTTGGAGGCGATCGATGACGTCTGTGTTATTTACGTTCTGTATGGATTATCTCCACTCATACACGGACCGCTCCATTGGATTTGTTTGGCGACAAGTCTGCGGGCAAATATGCATGTGTATGGTTTGGAAGGTGGTTTGGCGGTCTATATTCATACATATGTGTACGCAAAAAAAATTGCTGGCAGTCTTGTACGGCTCAGCTAAAAAACGTTTACGTCAAAAGGCTTCGTACGTAACGTAAACTTTAGATTTTCGTGGGGTTCCTGGAAAATACGTATTTTTTTAGTCTCGAGATGAAAACTGATTTGTGGACTTAAGTGAACTTAACTGATTGTTTTCAATGTGAGTTTGGCTGTAGGGAGTGTTTGTGATTGCTTCATGGAGACGTTTGAGAATTACTCACTTAAACTTCTGCTGTATTCTTCTAGCGACAATCACTGACCCGTTATCGTTTTGCAGTCGTTTGTAACGGAACACAAAAGGTGTCACCTCATTACACTTTTTTGTGCTATTTTTATTTGTAACATTGTAAACGAACTTTTACTAGAGAACGAAATATTACAAATTTACTTTTTATAAAAATGGAGAATATGACGAGAACACTGCCATACCGATACAGCAATTCAAAATAGGAAAATTGATAAATCAATAATTCACAAAATAATATATTATGTAGAAATTAGCGGCAGAAGCAATTAAGCAAACATAACATACTATACCTCATCCAACGTCTAAATATGTAGGTTTGTATCGTGCAGTAGACAATTACATCATTCTATGTATCTTGTATTTCTTCTACTAAGACAAGATTGTATTCTCGCAAACTTCAAAACGAACACAAAGTTCGACGCCTACGTGCTATAAACGTTGAAGTTCAATTTAATTGTTGGTGTGAACCGTAGGTCGTTCGTGCCCTCTATTATACGACTATTAAAGCAAGTAGGCTGAATGTCACTGTTGGAATTAATCGCCACCAGCGTCGCGGGACTGACTGATGAATCACTTAAGTCGTTATAATGGTGGTACTCCTATTGCTGAGAATTTACTTCTAGGATTCTGGCGATTTTTCTAGTAAATGGATGGCATGATAAGGTGATCTTTATAGCATGTCATTGAATTTGGTCTACCGAACTCAAGAAAAACATATGACCATGCCCTTCAGATTTAGTCAAATTAGGTAGACGAAGTGCGCACTATATAGAGCGAACAAAAGGGAGACTTCAAGGCAGTATACGAGTCAAAACGCCACGTCAACGCTTCATATACTAAAACATAAATAGAGTAGTGTTTTTATTTTTATTTACAGTGAGTCACCTACTTTATTTTATTTGATCTTGCAATTTGCGTATTTAAACTTGTGCATTTAAAATTGATTACTTGATTCTAAGAGAAATATTCTTTTGTGCGATGTAGGACGTACTATCTCTGTATCTTTATGTGATCTGGGATAAACATACGTTTTCCCTAAAAATAACCGTAAATAGACAAACTTTACTTAACTTTACAATAACACAAAATATTTACTTCAACTCTACAATCCGGGTCAAAGGAATTTCCTTTTCACTTTAGCTAAAAATTCAATTTGTAATTTCAGTTACTGTATAAATAATGCAGCATTAAAATCCTGGTAACCTTTGTAATTTGAATACTATTAAAATTTTACAAAGTTCAGCAACGGTCGATCATTGACCTGGTGGATATTTCGGTAGAAACAAAATCTCAGACAAAGATAACACTCATACACTATGAAAGAAGGTTATAGACAAAAAAATATTTGTTAAGTATACCTAACTACATATGATATATTTATGACATAGATATCATTTATTTTCGATAAATGATTGACTCAAACCTATCACCTTGGGATAAATTTAGGAAAATCAAATATATTTAAAACTTAGTAACTAAAGTATATTAAAACGAACACAAAACACAGAAATATGGAATACAATTTATCTTCACTTAAATATGCGTCTGCAATCGTCCAAAACTCGATCCGTATCATGAGCAGCTTCAACGTACAGCTGGTATAGCTATAACAAATTTAATATTTATTCTTTATTGCATTTAAACTTCTACGACTGTAAATGTTCACTGGAATTACCATTCTGAAATAAAAATAAAATATAACCGTTCGTAAAAACTTTCACATGTCAAGGAACTCGAAGTAGAACAGAACATGAAACTCATTCATCGTGCATTTTTATTTGTGCCCTTCGTCACGTGCTTGACACGTGACTCTCGTCTTATCGAGCCGATAGCGTCCTGTAATCTGAAACAAACTAGCTTTGACATTTTAATTCCAAGAAAAAGCGCTCCTTGCATAATATATTATGACGAATTAGATTTTCTCCAAGGGTTCGCTGTAGAATTCGTTTTATCCTGTTACGAACTGCGTAGGTATTCTCTCGGAAAGAAAGGGCCCCTTGTAATCTTACTCGCTTGAATAAACAATGCTGAACATTAAAAATTTAAACCGGTGTCAAGAAACTTTTTATTACGAACTACTTTCTCACTAAAACGCTTTGGATTCTTGTTACGTGAAGGCCTTACTTGGGACTAATGTTCTTTGTAATATTCTTTGCACGTGGAGAGTTAGCCGATAACGATATCAAACTCTGTCAATGCTATATTTTGGTAACATCCTGAGCAAATCTTACGTTGTTGTATGTAAAGTCTATAACACGCATTACGTTATCCATCTGTTTCTCGCATAGATGCTATGTAATTAAAATTTGTAAAAGAATAATGAGAAAATTAAAATACAAAGAACAACCCTTAATAACTCTAACAAAGGCCTAACTAAAACTACTTTACAAGAAGTTTGAAGCAAGTTGTATCATTGGCAATTTATGATAATCAATTTTTTTTATAGACTCACGCCTGAATCCCCGAAGGGGTAGGCAGAGGTGTGATATTACACCCACATATCGCCATGAATTTTTAGGTCCCACGTAATAGGGGGCGAGCCTATTGCCGTACCGGGCACATTACCAGACTCCGTGCTGCTACTGAGAATTTCCTAACGGAAAAACCCAACAACACTTTGCCAGACCCGGGAATTGAACCCGAGACCTCCCAATCCCACGCGCACATTTATGCCGCAAGACCAACGAGGCAGTCATCAAGTAAATGTAACGGACTCAAAACCCGGGTATCAACGTACCTTTCCATTTAACATTCACAAAAGAGTATCATTTAACAATGTGATAGTATTGTATGTTGCGACACAGCTAGAGGCAACGCGGTAATAGTGCCGTCACAGTGTCACGCCGCGACCCTCGTCACGCGTCACGCGTCGCGCCGCAGACAACACGTCATACTCATGCCGTGACACATCTTCAACAAACACTTCATGACACTACACTGTAACAGTGTGTAACACTGTAACCTATTATGTTCAAGCTCAAATTGACGCTGACTTCATCAGCATTTTCTATATGTTTGTAAACTCGATTGTATCAAGACACGTTCCCGCGGGGGCGTTTCTACGAGAATGGTCCGTACACAAGTACCTACATAGTTAATTCAAAGTAATTTTAATGAGCCGGAGACTCATTTAAGCATTCAGAATTAGGTTCACGGCGCGAACATTTTGCTATTACGCCGATAGCGTGTTTTTCCGTAATGGCAGCACTTGTATTAAAATTTTATGATCTATTTACATAGCTCAGCGGGTATTGGGCTCAGCAGATATTTTCGCGGGTGAACGGGCGCTCACACTCGTTTCCGGAGTTAGGTAAATATTATAATAATATTCTACCACATTCACACAACATCATCTAGTCCCAAACTAAGCAGGGCTTGTACTATGGGTACTAAATAATGGATAAACATACATATATAATTTTATTTTGTAAATACATACATATTATACATAGAAACACCCATACCAAGACAAACATTCATGTTCATGCACACAAATGTTTTACTTGACCGGGAATCGAACCCGCGACCTTCGGCGTAGCAGTCGCTTACACTCCCGCTATACCAACTGGTCGTCAATCAATAGCAGTATTTGTGATTTTTGGGAAAACATTACCATTATCGTTCGATAGATGACTGCACGGTTAGCGTAGTGGTTTAGGCGGCCGCCTTGCTGCTTGACACTGCGCCGAGTGTTGTGTGTTCAATCCCTACACAAGACAACACTTTGTGTGTTTCATAAATTGTTTTTTGGTGTTCATTGTGTCCGTTAGTTGTATGTTTGTAAAGTCCCCCACGACACAGGTTTTAGTCGTAGTGCGGGAGTTGTCTTTTTAAAATAACCTTGAAATAACCTAACCTTGATAGATGTCGTTAAACGTGGTTATGCATGCAATGAAGCACACACCGCGTGCGAATGTGTGTGTTTAGTGCTCATCTCATTTGCAGCCATTGTAATACACAATAACCTTACCGGACTAATAATGCGATAGTTATTTAAGCTATTCGGTGATCGCGCTAAATATTATTACATTATCCTATAATAATTTCATAGCCTTAAAGACCGATGCACATACGGGTATTTGAACGATCTATGCGGCCAAATTATTTTATGGTCGATATTGGTTGTAAACGATATAATTAAATAAAACAAAGGTTTCTATATTAAATCGAGGCTTATTTATTCAAAATAAAAAAAAATAACACAAAGTTAAAAATTTTCAGAAACATGTTCATCTTCGCTTTCTGAAGAATGACCAGGTTCATTCGGACTCGCAGGCATAAGCAGAGCAATTGTTTCTGGCAAGAAAGAATTAAGTTTTCTACTTTTTACATTTCTCATACTACTTAACAGAGGGTCCGAAGTCAATAGAAGTCGATTAAAAATGTCTCTGTTACAGTTTTCTCTAGAAAATTTTCGAGCAAAATCTTGGCGGTATAACCTGTAATGTTTATTACGCGCTTCTGCGGCCTCTTCTGAGAGCTGCCCAATGGGTACCAATGCATTTTTTATTATAGCTGCACCATGAATAAGAATTTTATGCATTGTTGGTGTCATGGGGTGCCAATCGTATAGATCGACATATAGGCGAGCGGTATCTAGGGCGTATTTGTCGAATTTTTCTGGATCAATTATATGTCCACTCGAAATAGTTTCTAGTATTACTTTTATTCTGTATATTAGGTCATGACTGATGCCCGTTATATCAGAAGCCAATTTCGGATCTTCAAAAAATCTTCGGCTCGTGTTGCCATCATTTGTGTTGCCGAAATTTGCCTTAGGCATATCTACTATCAAACCAGTTTCTTTTCGAAATCTGGTCTGGATTTCCAGTTTTCTTTCGTTTTCAATTTTTTTTCGGCCTCAGTTTTTCGTTCTCTGTATTTTTTTACAGGCAATTTATATGCCAAGTGAAGAATACTTTCGAAAAAAACGAATTCTCGCATGTAGAAGCGAAAGCCCAAAGTTGATAGCTTCGGGATTTATCTCTCTATTAACATCTAATCGAATGAAATCCTTAGAAGTTGCACCGCATATGTAGCACCGGCTTGTGGATTTCGTGCCTGTGGCAGCATTGCAGACTTTACCATCTACCATTGTCATTGTGAATACATGTTTTACTAAAAATTTGTTCCCATTTAAATCAATCTCTGTTGCGTTTAGCGAGTCAGCAGAGTTTTTGACGTAGTTAATTTCTTGTTCCGTTATATCAGTACACTCTTTCACGAAACGAAACCTTGTTCGGTAACATCGGCGGCTGGGAACAGGCCGGAGATCTTGTGGAATGCCGAGCAATTTAATATGGTGTACTTCAATCTTTCCTATTTATTATTTACGTGCTACACGCTCGAATTAAGACCAAGATTGTCAAGATACATAAATTTTTCAAGGATAACGAGATTTGAGACAGGCTTATGAAAAATACTAATTGTTGTTAATTCTTACAGAAATTAAATGCGATTACGTAAATAATATCTCAAACTATGTGATGCTAAAATTTGTCAAAGCTTGTATCTTTTGTTACAGTAAAATTTACTTTCATAGATACAGAAACGATGAAGATTCATTAATAGTAAATATCATAATTTTGGTGCCGTAAAATAAGATATAACACAAGAGAAATAATCAAGATAAATCTTTAATATTCCTATAAGATGAGAGTTTAAAATAACATTTAGTTGAAGGCAAAGTTATCTATTATTATTTTATACTAATTATAGTTAGCGAAATTAATATCCCGAAGCATGTTTGCGATTGACAGTGAGTCCGTGTCAGATTCTTCTTGTCAGTAACATTCACTAGTGGCCTGTTTAGACATCTAAAAATATAGCCCTCAAAGTTCAGATGAATTCGACAACGATACTTATCCCAACGAGTTAAGGGGAGTCGTTGTTTCCATCGTGCATAATTGCATGAATTGTCAGGTAGCATAAACCTGTGGATAGATAATAATAATATCATTTTATTTCAGGCAACACACATTATACACATAATAAGTTAAAATCAAATCAGTGTGTGTGTGTGTGTGTGTGTGTTCATTTGAAACAGAGATGTGAGAAAAGTTGCGAGAGAGTCAGCGATTGTGTAACTTGTGACCGGGTGCGGTTGTGGACAACGGCTGGTATGCTAATAAGGCGTGTGGAACTTTTAATAAAACCTTTGTGACCACGCTCAACTAATATATTACATGATAAACTTGTTAGTTCCTTCCCCGCTGTAAACTATCTACGGTTTTAATTAATATTGTAATATTAGATGGAGTATTTCGGTACCTAGCAATAAATGAAAGACCTTTTTCGGTTGCTCCGCTATAATTATTTTCTGTACGGTAATATTCAGTGAGATAGATCGTCATTCAACTTATTTCTTTGTAGGCGTTGCCCAAAATAATTAACGTCTGTCTTCGTTTATCCTCTTAAATTTCAGATATAAAAATTGTTTGTTGTTATTTTTATAATATTACTAATAATTTAATATTCCTTGCTGAAAAAGCCTTTCACGACGCAGCATAAATGGACCACCACAGCAAGTATCTCAGAATCATAAAATAACTTTTGTTTCTATACTGTTGGGTTTTCAAACATAAAATGGAGGATGTCATAACACTTCCTGCCTTCATTCCTTTGCTTCCTTTTATTTCCCCATGGCTGGCTTCGGCAAAAAGCAACACGGACAAAAAATCACTTAATCAAAGTCTCTGCCCCATGTAGGAGCGCGATAATCATTTAAGCAAATAAATAAATTACTACACCAATAAAATATTCGACTTCTATTCCTCGTAATAAATACGCATTCACAAAAAGCATGCACGCACACTAGCACACTACTGCATCCATTACATGCATTCAAATACTTAAACAGCGCCAAACGAAAGCATTACTTACGTGAATTATCGCCAAATGAATAGCAAACATTTGAATAAATTGAATTTTAGGTAGTTTTCCGATTCCCACAAATCGAACGATTGTAATCTATTAAATGAATAGACGTCACAGTCGACCACTGCTCGTTGGAGGCGATCGATGACGTCTGTGTTATTTACGTTCTGTATGGATTATCTCCACTCATACACGGACCGCTCCATTGGATTTGTTTGGCGACAAGTCTGCGGGCAAATATGCATGTGTATGGTTTGGAAGGTGGTTTGGCGGTCTATATTCATACATATGTGTACGCAAAAAAAATTGCTGGCAGTCTTGTACGGCTCAGCTAAAAAACGTTTACGTCAAAAGGCTTCGTACGTAACGTAAACTTTAGATTTTCGTGGGGTTCCTGGAAAATACGTATTTTTTTAGTCTCGAGATGAAAACTGATTTGTGGACTTAAGTGAACTTAACTGATTGTTTTCAATGTGAGTTTGGCTGTAGGGAGTGTTTGTGATTGCTTCATGGAGACGTTTGAGAATTACTCACTTAAACTTCTGCTGTATTCTTCTAGCGACAATCACTGACCCGTTATCGTTTTGCAGTCGTTTGTAACGGAACACAAAAGGTGTCACCTCATTACACTTTTTTGTGCTATTTTTATTTGTAACATTGTAAACGAACTTTTACTAGAGAACGAAATATTACAAATTTACTTTTTATAAAAATGGAGAATATGACGAGAACACTGCCATACCGATACAGCAATTCAAAATAGGAAAATTGATAAATCAATAATTCACAAAATAATATATTATGTAGAAATTAGCGGCAGAAGCAATTAAGCAAACATAACATACTATACCTCATCCAACGTCTAAATATGTAGGTTTGTATCGTGCAGTAGACAATTACATCATTCTATGTATCTTGTATTTCTTCTACTAAGACAAGATTGTATTCTCGCAAACTTCAAAACGAACACAAAGTTCGACGCCTACGTGCTATAAACGTTGAAGTTCAATTTAATTGTTGGTGTGAACCGTAGGTCGTTCGTGCCCTCTATTATACGACTATTAAAGCAAGTAGGCTGAATGTCACTGTTGGAATTAATCGCCACCAGCGTCGCGGGACTGACTGATGAATCACTTAAGTCGTTATAATGGTGGTACTCCTATTGCTGAGAATTTACTTCTAGGATTCTGGCGATTTTTCTAGTAAATGGATGGCATGATAAGGTGATCTTTATAGCATGTCATTGAATTTGGTCTACCGAACTCAAGAAAAACATATGACCATGCCCTTCAGATTTAGTCAAATTAGGTAGACGAAGTGCGCACTATATAGAGCGAACAAAAGGGAGACTTCAAGGCAGTATACGAGTCAAAACGCCACGTCAACGCTTCATATACTAAAACATAAATAGAGTAGTGTTTTTATTTTTATTTACAGTGAGTCACCTACTTTATTTTATTTGATCTTGCAATTTGCGTATTTAAACTTGTGCATTTAAAATTGATTACTTGATTCTAAGAGAAATATTCTTTTGTGCGATGTAGGACGTACTATCTCTGTATCTTTATGTGATCTGGGATAAACATACGTTTTCCCTAAAAATAACCGTAAATAGACAAACTTTACTTAACTTTACAATAACACAAAATATTTACTTCAACTCTACAATCCGGGTCAAAGGAATTTCCTTTTCACTTTAGCTAAAAATTCAATTTGTAATTTCAGTTACTGTATAAATAATGCAGCATTAAAATCCTGGTAACCTTTGTAATTTGAATACTATTAAAATTTTACAAAGTTCAGCAACGGTCGATCATTGACCTGGTGGATATTTCGGTAGAAACAAAATCTCAGACAAAGATAACACTCATACACTATGAAAGAAGGTTATAGACAAAAAAATATTTGTTAAGTATACCTAACTACATATGATATATTTATGACATAGATATCATTTATTTTCGATAAATGATTGACTCAAACCTATCACCTTGGGATAAATTTAGGAAAATCAAATATATTTAAAACTTAGTAACTAAAGTATATTAAAACGAACACAAAACACAGAAATATGGAATACAATTTATCTTCACTTAAATATGCGTCTGCAATCGTCCAAAACTCGATCCGTATCATGAGCAGCTTCAACGTACAGCTGGTATAGCTATAACAAATTTAATATTTATTCTTTATTGCATTTAAACTTCTACGACTGTAAATGTTCACTGGAATTACCATTCTGAAATAAAAATAAAATATAACCGTTCGTAAAAACTTTCACATGTCAAGGAACTCGAAGTAGAACAGAACATGAAACTCATTCATCGTGCATTTTTATTTGTGCCCTTCGTCACGTGCTTGACACGTGACTCTCGTCTTATCGAGCCGATAGCGTCCTGTAATCTGAAACAAACTAGCTTTGACATTTTAATTCCAAGAAAAAGCGCTCCTTGCATAATATATTATGACGAATTAGATTTTCTCCAAGGGTTCGCTGTAGAATTCGTTTTATCCTGTTACGAACTGCGTAGGTATTCTCTCGGAAAGAAAGGGCCCCTTGTAATCTTACTCGCTTGAATAAACAATGCTGAACATTAAAAATTTAAACCGGTGTCAAGAAACTTTTTATTACGAACTACTTTCTCACTAAAACGCTTTGGATTCTTGTTACGTGAAGGCCTTACTTGGGACTAATGTTCTTTGTAATATTCTTTGCACGTGGAGAGTTAGCCGATAACGATATCAAACTCTGTCAATGCTATATTTTGGTAACATCCTGAGCAAATCTTACGTTGTTGTATGTAAAGTCTATAACACGCATTACGTTATCCATCTGTTTCTCGCATAGATGCTATGTAATTAAAATTTGTAAAAGAATAATGAGAAAATTAAAATACAAAGAACAACCCTTAATAACTCTAACAAAGGCCTAACTAAAACTACTTTACAAGAAGTTTGAAGCAAGTTGTATCATTGGCAATTTATGATAATCAATTTTTTTTATAGACTCACGCCTGAATCCCCGAAGGGGTAGGCAGAGGTGTAATATTACACCCACATATCGCCATGAATTTTTAGATCCCACGTAATAGGGGGCGAGCCTATTGCCGTACCGGGCACATTACCAGACTCCGTGCTGCTACTGAGAATTTCCTAACGGAAAAACCCAACAACACTTTGCCAAACCCGGGAATTGAACCCGAGACCTCCCAATCCCACGCGCACATTTATGCCGCGAGACCAACGAGGCAGTCATCAAGTGAATGTAACGGACTCAAAACCCGGGTATCAACGTACCTTTCCATTTAACATTCACAAAAGAGTATCATTTAACAATGTGATAGTATTGTATGTTGCGACACAGCTAGAGGCAACGCGGTAATAGTGCCGTCACAGTGTCACGCCGCGACCCTCGTCACGCGTCACGCGTCTCGCCGCAGACAACACGTCATACTCATGCCGTGACACATCTTCAACAAACACTTCATGACACTACACTGTAACAGTGTGTAACACTGTAACCTATTATGTTCAAGCTCATATTGACGCTGACTTCATCAGCATTTTCTATATGTTTGTAAACTCGATTGTATCAAGACACGTTCCCGCGGGGGCGTTTCTACGAGAATGGTCCGTACACAAGTACCTACATAGTTAATTCAAAGTAATTTTAATGAGCCGGAGACTCATTTAAGCATTCAGAATTAGGTTCACGGCGCGAACATTTTGCTATTACGCCGATAGCGTGTTTTTCCGTAATGGCAGCACTTGTATTAAAATTTTATGATCTATTTACATAGCTCAGCGGGTATTGGGCTCAGCGGATATTTTCGCGGGTGAACGGGCGCTCACACTCGTTTCCGGAGTTAGGTAAATATTATAATAATACTCTACCACATTCACACAACATCATCTAGTCCCAAACTAAGCAGGGCTTGTACTATGGGTACTAAATAATGGATAAACATACATATATAATTTTATTTTGTAAATACATACATATTATACATAGAAACACCCATACCAAGACAAACATTCATGTTCATGCACACAAATGTTTTACTTGACCGGGAATCGAACCCGCGACCTTCGGCGTAGCAGTCGCTTACACTCCCGCTATACCAACTGGTCGTCAATCAATAGCAGTATTTGTGATTTTTGGGAAAACATTACCATTATCGGTCGATAGATGACTGCACGGTTAGCGTAGTGGTTTAGGCGGCCGCCTTGCTGCTTGACACTGCGCCGAGTGTTGTGTGTTCAATCCCTACACAAGACAACACTTTGTGTGTTTCATAAATTGTTGTTTGGTGTTCATTGTGTCCGTTAGTTGTATGTTTGTAAAGTCCCCCACGACACAGGTTTTAGTCGTAGTGCGGGAGTTGTCTTTTTAAAATAACCTTGAAATAACCTAACCTTGATAGATGTCGTTAAACGTGGTTATGCATGCAATGAAGCACACACCGCGTGCGAATGTGTGTGTTTAGTGCTCATCTCATTTGCAGCCATTGTAATACACAATAACCTTACCGGACTAATAATGCGATAGTTATTTAAGCTATTCGGTGATCGCGCTAAATATTATTACATTATCCTATAATAATTTCATAGCTTTAAAGACCGATGCACATACGGGTATTTGAACGATCTATGCGGCCAAATTATTTTATGGTCGATATTGGTTGTAAACGATATAATTAAATAAAACAAAGGTTTCTATATTAAATCGAGGCTTATTTATTCAAAATAAAAAAAAATAACAAAAAGTTAAAAATTTTCAGAAGCATGTTCATCTTCGCTTTCTGAAGAATGACCAGGTTCATTCGGACTCGCAGGCATAAGCAGAGCAATTGTTTCTGGCAAGAAAGAATTAAGTTTTCTACTTTTTACATTTCTCATACTACTTAACAGAGGGTCCGAAGTCAATAGAAGTCGATTAAAAATGTCTCTGTTACAGTTTTCTCTAGAAAATTTTCGAGCAAAATCTTGGCGGTATAACCTGTAATGTTTATTACGCGCTTCCGCGGCCTCTTCTGAGAGCTGCCCAATGGGTACCAATGCATTTTTTAATATAGCTGCACCATGAATAAGAATTTTATGCATTGTTGGTGTCATGGGGTGCCAATCGTATAGATCGACATATAAGCGAGCGGTATCTAGGGCGTATTTGTCGAATTTTTCTGGATCAATTATATGTCCACTCGAAATAGTTTCTAGTATTACTTTTATTCTGTATATTAGGTCATGACTGATGCCCGTTATATCAGAAGCCAATTTCGGATCTTCAAAAAATCTTCGGCTCGTGTTGCCATCATTTGTGTTGCCGAAATTTGCCTTAGGCATATCTACTATCAAACCAGTTTCTTTTCGAAATCTGGTCTGGATTTCCAGTTTTCTTTCGTTTTCAATTTTTTTTCGGCCTCAGTTTTTCGTTCTCTGTATTTTTTTACAGGCAATTTATATGCCAAGTGAAGAATACTTTCGAAAAAAACGAATTCTCGCATGTAGAAGCGAAAGCCCAAAGTTGATAGCTTCGGGATTTATCTCTCTATTAACATCTAATCGAATGAAATCCTTAGAAGTTGCACCGCATATGTAGCACCGGCTTGTGGATTTCGTGCCTGTGGCAGCATTGCAGACTTTACCATCTACCATTGTCATTGTGAATACATGTTTTACTAAAAATTTGTTCCCATTTAAATCAATCTCTGTTGCGTTTAGCGAGTCAGCAGAGTTTTTGACGTAGTTAATTTCTTGTTCCGTTATATCAGTACTCTCTTTCACGAAACGAAACCTTATCGGCCGGCAATACCGTGGAGAAGAGGGTGTTGGGTTTTCCCATACAATCATTTTTTTCATCTCGGCCACAAACCAACCGTAGCGGGACGAAACAGCTTTGAAATAAATTAGCATCTGAGTCAGCATCATTTTCAAATTTTTGTTTATATTTAGATTGCTGCGATCCATCACAGCCCCATTTACATATCATCTTCAAACTATCTCGTTCTTGCTCTTTTAATGTCATCAGGACTTCATCTAGGGAGATTAACAGTCGCCTTACGGTTACATCAACCAAAGGTTGTAAGTCGCTTTCGGCGCAGGTGCTTGTTACTTTGCATGCCTCTGTCGGTTAGTAACATTCTTGTTTTGCCTTTTGTAAAAGACTATAACAAGGGAAGAACTTTTTGTTAGTATTTCTAATTATTTCGTACTGTCGACGAGTTAAATCAGCTTCTACAAACATTGCCAATGCTTGTAATGGTGCAAGAGGGCAAGTTTCTTCTTTTCTTGCTTCAGAAAATGCCCTTTTATATTTTGTTGCACGTGTCGGAGTAGTATTTGTGATTTCTTTTAATATATCGGAAGCATTTCGTTTTCCACTTTTACGCAACTCAACTTGAGCAGCATGAACGATCACTTCTTCTTCTAGATTAGACCGAATTTCCTCAGTTTTCCTCCTTTTCGTTCTTTCACTGGACTCTCCAAACGACTTACGTGGGCGGCCTGGCCGATTTTGTGCAACAGCAGGAATCTCAATAGTTCCTTCAAGCCATGAATCATTGTATTTGCGAAATACGTCTTCCTTCTTATGAGCCTTTGACCACCTTTGTCTTAATTGGGTTTTAAAATGAGATAAGGTGCCTTTCAAGGTCTTAATTTGGTCTTCTGAGTACCCTTCGCGTGACAGAAGTTTCCGAGTCAAAAAAGTCAGTTTTTCTTCCAAATTAGGCAAATTAAAGTTCTGCATGCGATCGAACAAGTATTACTTTGTGAACCTAAAACAATAAGACTTTCTTGAAAAGCTTATTTATCATAAATAAAGACTTTTTTTGTTTTCGTAA
The DNA here is from genome assembly GCA_944739405.2 of Euclidia mi. Taxonomy (NCBI): domain Eukaryota; kingdom Metazoa; phylum Arthropoda; class Insecta; order Lepidoptera; family Erebidae; genus Euclidia; species Euclidia mi. Next base: position 18,069,132 of record OX123197.2, read on the forward strand.
AAAAAAAGTAAAAGGGCCAATTAGGTGCTCATCCGTGACTTTCCGCGGTTAATTTTTGATTTAGTTACTACTCAAAGCTTTAAACTTAAATCTATATAAAGAATTATTACAGGATCTACCTTGGAAGTATAACAAATTCACGATTAAACACAAATCATAGCTAGAAAAATACTCGATAATACGCATGACTTTCAATGCACTAAAACTTATCATTCCAATTATAAAAACTAATGAAATTATATTTTAAATAGTAGATAATTACCTGTTGTATCAGGATCCATAACTTTTTTCTTCCAAAATAATCAAAAAATAAAAAATATTCAGTGGTAAAGTTTTTATTTGCACACGAACGCCGAGAACAGACACATACACCATGCGGGACCATCAAATTCCGACTGCCCGGGAAGCGAAGCACGCACGGGTAGGAAGGCGGGAGGGGTGGGGTATTGTTCTCAAACCTGTTCCGCATCTCAGGTAGTCGTTTTTTTTTTTTAAAGGTTTACATTTTATAAATTTGACTTTTGGCCGCGTAGATCGTCCAAATACCCGTATGTGCGATGTTTACACTGGATTTTTATTCCGCTTATAAACAATAGCTATTAAAGTCCTAACACCGAGTGTGTACGACTACATATCACAGGACTATCGCGTAAGTACTCGTAACTTATTATCATGAGTTAGCAAATAATTGAACGTCAGTTAATATTAAATTCTAAATTATTCAGAAATCTTTATAAAATATAGTATTTATGGCAGCAGTAACACCAGTTTGCTAGTGAAGGACAGCTACACGATAAAACTTCTAAGTAACGTGTACGATGAGGTGTGAAACCTGCTAACCTATTTGTTATGGTAACACCGGCCGAGTAACTTTCAAATTCGTTACAGTCCGTATTTTTAATTAATTTTATTGTTAATTAATAGTGGTAAGTATACAAAGTAATTGTTAAATAACACGAACAGTGACTACAAATGTTCGCAGCTCATAAAAAATACAAACAGTGCTAAAAACGAAGATTTACGATCAAAACAGCTGTTTGACAATTACAACGGACCGTATATAGAACTTTTTGTAAACTCCAGGGAGTATATTAATTTATATTATACACACAAACATTACACACTTTTCATTTAGCACAACATAGAATACTTTTATTTACTAATCTACTTAGCATCAACGTTATTTTCAATAGTAAATGTTTACCTTCCTATTCCCCAATATTAAATTCGTGAAGTGATATTATAAAGAAAAACAAACCATCACTTACCATAATACACGAGATAAGAACAAGTTTATGTAATTACATTAATTTAGAAACAAATATGTAACTTATTGTTTTAAAATACATAATATATTAGATTTTTTGCTTTTTGTTTACCTATCTACATTCCTAAATAGTTCATTTTAAAATACACTTCCACACTAATTCTAGAATATTAAGTCAAATAACACCTTTAAATTACTTATTTTCTGTATCTTCTCTATTGTTTTTCTACATTCTTACTCCTTTTGTATAGGTACATTTTACACATTAGGTACTGATCAGTCTGTCTCCTGTCATCTTGTTTCTTTCTGTCCTTAGGTGTTTGGTGTACCCTTTGCTCATTGTTGCAGAGCACTTATATGATGACCCGTAAGGTCACAGCAAAGTACATGCAAAATAAGCTCAAAATAGCCTTGATGGAATTAAGAAAGTGCCAGGAGGAAAATAATCGAAAGAACGTTCTGATTGTGAAGAGGATATGAATATTGTTAATGACAAGGTCTCAAACTTAAAAGCACAACTCGCTGAACTTCACATTGAGTACATGGACACTCTTGCGCAGCGAGACAGGTTGCAGGAAGAGATCAATACATTAACGACTTGCAATGACACCTATTCCTGGTCTGTAAGTCGGATCACTGAGCTTGAAAGCAATTTAGAACAGGCTCTGTTAAAGGTACAATCGTTAGAGGAAACGGTGCAGGTACTTACCCGTGGTGCAACACAGAACCTTTATTCAAAGGTTTTAGGTGATAAATTATGCTTAGGGTCTAATAGACATAGTATAAAAATAAAAAGTTATGTTAAAAATTTTAAGCAACAAAGGAAATTATGCAACATTAACAAAAATATTAGTAAACTGGTACAGAACTTGAAACAGTATAATAAATCAAAAAAGATAACAAACCAATACAAAAATTTAGTTTCTGAACGTAAGGAATTGTTACAGGACCAAGAAAATTATAATATAGAATAAATTAATGGTAGGATGTTATATGATCAGCATACAAGGGGTCTCAAATCACAAATCAGCGCTTTAGAGTCACAACTAAATAGGATGAATACCCAGTATGAGAAAGAGGTTCAGGTATATATAAGTAAATATGATGAGATTGCACGAATTTGTAAGAATAATCTGGAAAATGTAAAGGCCTTGACAATTACAAATAATTACTCAAATTGTTCAAAATCATGCTTGTTAGGTAATGAGTCTCTAATTATAGGTGATAGTGATTCAGGTTGCTGTGATTCAGGTTCAACATCTAGTTCTAGTACAACCAATAGTCTAAAGGATAGGACACCCTTAGTTGATAACTCTGACACAAAAAAAGTTTACATGTTTTCAGATAGGTTAGGTGTAGGTTTAGGTAGCTTAATGAGTAGTCATTTACAGCAACAGAAAATCATTAATTATTGTTATCCAGGGTCATCTTTTTTACACTTAATAGATAGTTTAAAACAAACAACATTAGATAGACATTCAACAATAATTATTATGTATGGTAACAGCCAAATTGTGAACAAAAAAGAAATTTACAATTTAACAGAAGTAATGTTATCACTTCATAAAAAACTAGGATGTCAATTTATTACTTGTGCTTTATGTTATTCAAGTATATTAGATGAAAAGGTAAATCAACATTATATATGTTGACCTAAATTTGTGTTTATACAATATGACATGGCAGTATAAAGATATTATTTTATATATTGACATAAATAAATTCATTAACCTGCCGTGTGGTTGACGGCATAGAATACAAGTGTCACCACCCCCTATCTTCCCGTGGGTGTCGCAAGAGGCGACAAAGGGATAACACGATGCAAATACCATCTTTGCGTAGAGACGGAAAACTCGACATCAAACCCTATACGACTGCCTCGTTGGTCTCGCAGCATAAATGTGCGCGTGGGATCGGGAGGGACATTGTCAATTGAATGTAGCACATCAAAATATACAGGGTCTATCTGACAAACATTTAGAATTAAGTTTATACTTGGAAAGCCACAATATTAAAATTATGTGCATAACGGAGCACTGGTTAAAGGATTATCAAATTAAATTTTTAAATAACATGCATTACACTGTGCAAAGTGCTTTCACTAGGAGTCAAGCTATCCGTGGTGGATCCTTGATACTAGTTTCAAATACCATACCATGTAAGGAGCGAAAGCACCTTGTCTGTAGAACGAACTATAGAAATGTCCTGCATTGAGCTGGAACAGTATATTGTTATATGTGTGTATCGCCCTCCTTTAAGTAACTTTTATGTGTTTGAGTCTACTATGGAAGATGCAATTGGTAAAATTAGGACCAATAAAAAAGGTATCATAGTTTGTGGTGATTTTAACATTAATTTATTAGATAGTTCACCGATGACTAATAGGCTTTTAAATCTTTTTAAATCATTTAATTTGACAAATTTATTTTTTGAACCTACTAGAATAACAGCATCATCTTTCACTTGCCTTGACAATATATTTAGTAATCATACAGTCACCTAAATTAGTTACTACTGACTTAACTTCGGATCACTGTGGTAAATTGGCAGGATTTTTATATATTCATGAAAAAAAAGAGGTAGAGGGAGGTCTAAAAGTAGGTAGTATTGAAATTGGCCTATAATTACTAGGATCAGTCTTACTGCCGGATTTAAACAGAGGTATTATCTTACTATGTTTCATTCTTCTTTCTCTTAGCGTTATCCCAGTTTCAGTCTGGGGTTCGCTTTCTAGTCTAACCGGATTTGGCTGAATATTAGCTTTTCCTCGGAGCGACTGCCTGTCTGACCTCCGCAACCCGAAGGGATAGCGATATTCCATGGTTTAGACTAGTGTCAGTTTTGAAATTAAACTACAGTTTACGGATTTTATCGCGTTATATTGGTTTCACTTGTTAATACATTTAAACCGAATGATCTAGAAACTACATTTTTATTACTAGCCAACGTTTCGAATTCTTTACAGGATTCATGTTCACGGCAGACTGAGGTGGTATTTGTCTTTGTCTTGAATTTAAAAGTTATCTCAAAGTACCCGAACATTTTTCAACTATTGGTGTTACTATCTACGCAGAATGTGCTCACTGTGTCTTGATGTCTTCTGGTGACTTTGTCCTTCTTGGGTTTCATTAGCCTGTTAACAGGGTCCCAAGCTGGAGCAACATTCCAACCATCTTCCCTATTGAAATTAGGATGTTTTTTAATTTCAATAGCTTCTCGTATCATTCTTGGAATAAAGCGGTGTTCTTTTGCGAGTATCTGTGGTTTATCAAATCGCAGGTAATGGTTGGTTCCTTGTTCTACATGTTCACACACAGCAGACTTCGTCGAGCGTTTGTGTTTAATGTCAGCTATATATTCCTTTAGTCGAATGCCTATGCTTTTCTTGGTTTGTCCAATGTATGAGAGCCCACACTCACAGTCTATCTTGTAAACCCCGGCCTCTTGTAAGGGTAACTGACTCTTGACAGATGGTAATAATTGGCTTATCTTCGTTGGCGGCTTGTAGAAGGTTTTGATTGAAGCTCGCTTCAAGATGTAGCCAATCTTGTCGGTCACGCCCTTGATGGGATATGGGAGTATGGGAGGACAGCAGGTTGTCTCTCTACTGTGGCTGGCTTGTTCTTCGGGGATCTGTGACGTTGGCGCGGCGGTCGGAGCTTGTTGTCTTGCAGAACTTGCTTGACATGTTGAAGCTCGGCGTCCAGGTGTTTCTTACTCAGGTGCTACATATAGATAGAAGTGCATCAGTGTTTACAATTGATGCTAGTTTATATAACGCATATGATTGGCTGCTAATCTTTTTACATAGTTTGTCAATGTGTTCTTTCCAGTTTAACTAACTGTCTATAGTTAGGCCGAGAAATCGAGCTTCGTTTACTGCCTCTATATTATAACTATTAACGATCAAATTTAAATTTAGGGGATTATTTGTTTTTTGTCCAAAATGCATAATTTTTTTTTTGCTAAGTTTATTTTTAAGTTATTATTGGTCAGCCATGAAATTATTTGATGTCAAAGAGTGATTTATGTCTAGTTTATACTGATTTATGTCCTTACATGCAATTGTTACTGTACCGTCATCTGCAAATAATGTAACTGGTTGAAGCGTGGCTTTTGGTAGATCATTAATGTATATTATAAACAAAAGCGGTCCCAATACACTACCTTGTGGCACAGAGCACGATAAATAGCGTTAAGAGGAGGTATATATTTCTTCAGTTTTGGTTTTAATATTTACTCTAGTGATTTGAGTTACTTCTCGTCGATTTGTGAGATAAGATCTAATTAGGGTCAAATATTGTCTCTAAAGCCATATGCGTAAAGTTTGTCGATCAGTATCTTATGCTTATGACCCACAAAGTCGAATGCTTGAGACATATCACAGTAAATAGGAGTGCAAATTGGAGTTCTTTTGTTAACATGGCAAATAATATTTTTAATGAACTCATAGATAGCCATGTTTATTTATATATTATTGTTTCCTAGTATATGCAAAGAAATGTATGTTTTGGTACTTTTTTTCAGTAGGATAACTGCGTCTAAATTACCTAATTGAAATTAAATATTAAATAGGTTCTATGTTCCTTTGGAAATTCGTTGCGTTTAAGCACTCTGTTGATATTTATGTTTAAGCTATTTTCAGACGGTCACGTGTTTATCGTTTGGTCACGATTATAGGAACCAAGTGACCAGCGGTAACTTCTAAAGCTCTACGTTTTTATTTAACAGGGGTGTATTGATCTTTGACTTTCATTCACGTAAACGGTTTTAATGTACATCAAAACGATACCAGTCATTTATAAGTTTCTTGTTAATTGCACTATTTATAAATCAGATGTTTATAATAACAACTGTTCTTTGGCCATTATCTTTTAACCAGCCTGGCAAAGAATAGTACATTTAATAAAATATGAGATAGAGAAACCTTTTGAAGATTTTTACTGCACCTATGTTTAAAAATAAATATTTAGATTTGAATTGGAAGCAACTACTTAATTTAGTGGCAGGAGAATACACGCTAGAATTTAGCTTTCGAATATCGTTTAGTAAAACGACCTGTTCCCTTCACACGAAGCCACACTCGCGCGCCATCCGAACGAGTGTATAATGTACATTGATTCTTTCGAATTGTGTCCGAGCCGGTGCTATTAGCAATAATGACAACGTACTGTTGCCCATTCATTATCGGGGTTGGGTAATCAAGGACACCATTGGATAATGACTGCCGCGGTGCTCTGCTGTTATAACTCAGAGTGGTAGCAATGCTGTTGATAATGAGATTCGGGTTTGATTACTGAGTCGAATAATGTTATGGTCTGTCAGAATCTTGCATAAAAGCGTATTATATGTTACAAAAATATTTAAATAGAAATAAACATGTATGAATGCTACAAAGGATTAAAGTAAATGAAAATCTTTCCGCAATTGCTCTTATAATGTAGCTTAAATTTTATATGATGAAAGCTGTATATACATAGTTCATCATTTCGTTGGTATTTTAAAAATATTTACGCGTGTACTCTGTTGGCTCTTAAAAGGTTATTAATACCAACATAATTGCGCATGTTTTAACTGTCTTTGTTTCTTTATGCGTGGTTTGTTAACATGATGCACGTGTTATGTTTTTGTTACATATTTGCACAATTTTTGTCCTTACACAACACATATAAAAAGTATAATAAATATAAAACCATTCGACCGGCTGTCATCAATGTATTTGAATCCACCCTCATCTTAGATTTTTACATAATATTCCTAAAAATGTCAATCAATTCATTCCTCCATTCTCCAAAAGTAATTGACACTTGAAATGCCTTCTGGCCTACTTGTGATCTCAAACGAGAAAATATTATATTATTCCTGCTCCCTAACGTATATTAAGGTATTCAAAAACATTATACAAGTGGGCAATACTTGACTTTATTACTTATCAATAGTCTATTTTGATACTTGTTGAACTTTGTTATTAAGAAATTTAAATCAATACGACTGTCTTGATGGTAAAGTGGTTAAAGCGACGTTTAAGAATGGATCCTGTGTCACAGGTTGGGTCCTCACTCGAGACATCCATCAATTTGGATATGGGACTGATAAAAAAATGCACCCTGCAGTATAGAAATTCTTTCTCGTGTGTAAGGTATTAGGAATAACAACAAAAAAAAAAATAATAATAATGCCTAATATTGTGCAAGTGCCCTTAATACCTAAGGATTTCTTCCTAATCCAACGCAGTATAAATTAAGCATGTTGTCAATGTATAGTAGCTTGGTGATACGGTTACCGCTTTCATCGCTATGCTAATAGTGTAATATCGTCTCGTGCCTCTCCTGGCATGTATTAGATATGTGTTACATCAGCTCCCTTAGCTCAATTTAACATGTATAATATCTTATTATACAGAACTCGAGGCCCGCACATTTTAGTTAAAATGAACCATTTTCTGAGATGCACTTCTCGGTTACACTAAGGAGGGATTTTCCGAAATACACACGGAGGCTAGTTCAGCCAATACCTCCTTAGTGTAACGTTACGTACTTTATCGAACATAAATACCAAATTTCAGCTTTTTACGCTCCGATATTTCGGCTATGCGTTGTCTGTCAGTCAATCACTTTACCCGACAAGCTTGAAAAAAATAAGCTTAAATAAGATCCAAATTGTAGCTCAATTTGTATTCATAATCAGTATTTCTACTTAGTATACCTGTTATTCATTCAATATTAGTATCTAGTGCTGCATTACGTCTACGCAAAGCTTAGGTCTTAAAATCAAATTACCTTAGGATGAACTTATCTCAATTCATGTTCTTTACAGAATTAATATTAAATGAGTACTGTGAGTGTGAGATTATTATATTCAAGAATGTTATAGTCTAAAAATTCTACATAAATACACCTCAAGAAATTAAGGGAAGCAAATGTTAGTTGAGAAATACTAGGAACGTTCTAAGAAAAACCTATACCTTCAAATATACAGATATTATTATGATGATGTGTGGTAATTATAATATTTCGTCAAACCTGGTTCGACTTAAACTTTCTTACTTAATCTTGGATACAGACGGATAAACGCTGATAAGAATTCTGAATTACAAATATAACGATCCTAACTTTGAACAATACCCAATAATCTGTGAATCTTTGACAGGCATGATTTATTTCACCTATTTATATTTGAAAACAAATAATATTACGAATTGTTTTGTGAAGCATCTTGTGAACTTCAGTTAGCTTCAAGTTAGGCGTCACTTCCGGCAGGTGTGCCTAACGCACCAACTTCCACCATCTCCTGAAACAATCATGAACAATGTGCGCCTCACTTATCTTACAAACTTGAGCGACCAACTTGTGACCAAAGTACAAATATCTGTATTGTGAATACTTATTTACAATACGTTTGTTATCTTTATTCGTTAGATACAGAACTCTTGACGCATCAACCGAATCGAGTGACCTCAAACAACACGCTAAGCCGTATAATATCCAGGCAATAGGTTTCAACGAATAGTAGCAATTATTCGCGTACAAAATAAGTCGTGATTTATTTTGTTTGTTCTAGTCAGGGTCATGACACTTGTAATAGTTGGCCAGGGACCGCGTGTGAGATTCATTTAGGTATTGAGGTATGTCAGTATATGGGGCAAGTCGGTATATGGGGCATATCGGTATATGGGGCCAAATCGGTGTATGGGCAAGTCGGTACATATATATGGTAAGTTGGCTGTTGAAGTTGGCAGATGGCAAGTCGGTGTTAAACACGTGTACGCAATCATCGGCAACACACAAAGAAGTGCAAAGTTCTGATTGCTTGGAAACTATAGATTACTTTGGTTTTAATTAAAGCGTGTTATATTTGTCAGTGGCGTCGCGCTTGTTATACAGAGCACCGCTGACATAACGCCACCTGACGTTAACATTAATAACAGTTTAATCAGTATATGTTATGCTTAGGAAGTTATAACACACAAGGACACTTTAACTAGGTGTTCCGCGACAGAAGTATGAGAATTATTAAATATTATTCAAGTATTGTTACTAATTCAAGTGTTGTCGTTAGTACATTCGTGAACATGGCGCTTGCAACAGTGCCGAAATATCGGTTACTCAAAACAAAGGTACGTGGTATATATCCCGTAGGAACAGTACAAAGTAATTATTCAAGTATTGTTAAATATAACTTATCTTCAACAATTATTTCTTAAAAATTAAGTGGCACAAAATAAAACGTCTTGGTTTAGGAAACACAGTTCTATTGAAATGTGATTTCCTTTAGAATGATAAATTTATTCTCAGTCACAAATATTTAAATTAATATAAACTACTAGGGTAGATAGTCAAAACTTCAGTGTGCGCGCCATGGACATGAACCCGTGACCATTTGAGTAGCAGTCAGTTATTCAGTCTGCTTCGTTATTTATGACAAAATATTTTAACACCACTAAAATATTCGTGGCTTTAATTCTGGAGCTTACTTATATGTGGAGGAAAGTATGACTCGTAAATTACAGCTGCCATCGTTAGTTGAAAGTTATGAAATATGACGCTTTCTCCATTTAGATAAAATGCACGTCATGTTTTGTTTGTTAGTCGTCTCAAAGTAATAAATAAATAGTTTTAATATCTCATTATTCGATTAAAGAAAAAAATAGGAATAATATACGATCAACGCTTGATATTCAGCAGTTTAAAGCCTATAAAATCTAGGATATCATTCGTAAAATGCCGACGCTTCAAAAGCGAACATTATTAGGTAATTATCTTAGACTCGAGAATTTCTATCACAAAAGATAGTCATCCTACTAAGCTGTAGCCGTTAATACCAAGATTAATTCTTTCGTATTAAACTAGTGTTAGGTATAAGCAATTGGGTCGAATAAATTGGTATCGCGAATATAATTCAGTGGCTCAGCACAGACTCTCCGTATGTTGGATTTATTTCACCAACCTGTATACGTTCTCTCATGTGTGCGTTGGATATTTCTGCAATTTCTATGTGTGAATGTAAAATTTGTTGGTGTGTGGGCGTGAATCTGTGTGTAGGTGCTTAACTGGACTTGTAGAGCGCGCAGAGACTAGCGGCAAATTTATTAGCATTATGTAAATGTTGAAAGGTTCCTTACAGCTGCGCTAGTAGAGTTTAAGGACAATTTTGTGGTTCACTAGTGATCGCAATATTCATACGTATGTTGTAATATTTAGTGTATCTGTGTAGAGAATTAATGTTCTAGAGTAATGGCTGTGTTTTGCGTCGATGTAGAATGGGCCATGCTTCGTGCGGTGTTTTGTTTATTATTATTATCTGTGTAATTAGAATGCAAAATAGATGGCGATGAGGGTTTTACTCAAATAAACATTTAGTTAGACTCGTGAAGGGTTTGTTTTAGGTGAACTTATGCTTGAATTAAAACGATCCCTGTCACGGTCTAAAGGTACAATTAATAGTTAATATTAATATTAAGTTGATTCTATTTAACTCTCGTTAAGAGCGCTACAGTTATACACCTTATGGTGCATCCACAATGCAGCAAATTTTGATTGAACAAAATTTAGTATTTATTTATAAAATGTTGTGCTCTAATATTCTGGAAAATTGCTCAATAAAAAGTTACTTCTATATGAATGGACCAATATATTACTATGGGCTTATTAGGGTGTGTGCGTATGTGTGTATGTGTGTGTGTGGCTGATCCGGGACAGTTACAAAGCCTCCTGCTGGAGCACTGACCGCTAAATGTCTCAAACTCCCTTACCTTATTTTAAATTTAGAGAACCGACCGAAATACTAAGAGTTATTCGAAGTTTAACAGGTTGCTACTGCAAAGCATCTGTCTTATACAAAAATTTACGAAAAGGATTGGTTAGTTATTTAAATAACATATTCAGTAGTAGTTAGCTCCTGCGATTGCAAGGGATAGGGATACTGCCTGGAATAATTTTACCGAGACAATAAAAATTACGCGTCCATCTGCACGATGAAAATGTTTTGTATGAATATAAGGTCACCAGATATATTCATCTCAAGATCAGGACTTCGAAGGTTTGAATATTCAGTATTCAGAACTGCGGACTCTTAGGCGAAACCCTTCAATGCAACACAGAGAACGCTAGGATGACGATTTTACCGACTATTTCTTTCGCGCCATTTTATATTTATCGACGTTATTTTAGTCAAATATGACGTTTATTTGAAAACTTTATTTATTTATTTAAAAGTCACAAATATAGGTACATGGGATCTTATTGGTGACATACTTATAAAATAACTACAACAGAATATAATTGAATTATAATGTATCGGATAAATAATCATACACTGAATAATAGGCCTTTTGTAATAAAAGTTTTTTTAAATTAGTCCTTAATAGTTTAATATTTTGTTCTTCTAGAAAAGGCTTCGATAAATGGTTAAATATCCTAGAGGCCATACAAAATATACTTTTGTTAAAATATGCAGTAGTATTTAAAGGTACACTAATTTTAAAATTGTGTCTTTTGCTTTTTAATTTTGTAAACATGTGCATATTCTTTTTCACAAACAATACAGTTTCAAGTATATAATATACATGGTAGGGTCAGAATGTTCAGTTTTATGAAATAGGGTCTACAGCTATCGGTTGATATAAGGTTAAAATAGCTCGAACGCACTTTTTTTGTGCTTTAAATGCATGGTCTACATCTCTAGAATTGCCCCAGAAAATTATAGCATATCGTACGATTGGTGCCACATATCCGTGGTACGCAGTCAGGACCGTAGAAGTGTTCACTGTTTTTGCAAGCAAATGGAGAGCATATGAATGCTTATTTATTTTTGAGCACAGAACTTTAATATGGCTATTCCAGTTCAAATTTTCATCAATGGACACACCTAAAATTTTGTTGTTTGGACTTGCTTGATATTTACTTTGTCGTACTGTATGACTAAATTATTAAGTTTATTTATCCTGTTTCTAAAAATCATTAAATTCGTTTTGTTTATATTTAGTTTAAAATTATTATCATTTAGCCATCTTACACTATTACAGAGAGTACCATTTATGTCATGCTTAATTTTTTCTTCGTTTTTGCCTTTAAATAGAATAGTGCTATCGTCTGCAAAAAGAATAGTATTATGTGGTAGGTACCTTAGGATAATCATTTATATAAATTATAAATAAAAATGGGCCCAATACGCTCCCCAGTGGGACACCAAATAAAACTTTTTGCTGATTGGATAAATGGTTAACAACCCTTTTTTCAGTAGTACATAGCCTGGATATTCGCGTGCACTGTTTTCTATCATCGAGATAGGATTTTATGAGGTTTAGTACTTTTGGCAGCCGTTTACATAGCAAATGTAAAACTGTTTCCGGAGATTTAGTCTTTCTTGCTAAAAAGTTTCATAAGCGAGCAGCAAATTTAGCTCTGACCGTATTAGCCGAAGTCTGCATAGTTTATAACTAAAGTTGGGCAATAGTAAACTTGTTTAGGCAAATAGAGGCGGGTCGGACGGGTTACATGGTCGCAGCGACATTTAATGATAGAAGTCGTAAGGTAATAAATATGTCGTGTATTATGTGCGACAATTTTGCAACGGTGATCGCGCGACAATGCTATGTCCCGCTGAGTGACAGACAACGCACGATAGTGAGGTCGCCGCCACCGCATACATCATGGGAATCAATCGGTGTCAGCAACACAACGACCAAACATGCTCCACAAAAGCGCTATTTCATTCAATGACACGTTTATATTACAGCAAGCATATTGTTATGAGCTGGGGTTCGGTGATAAATTATATACACTATGCCACTTAAACTGAACTTTATTTACTGACAAAATACACACTTATTTACACTTCTAGTAAAAACACACTTATTTCACACTTAATTCTCAACACTAATAAAAACACCACTAAACACTTTCGACATACTTCCCTTCACTTGTTTATCGCTCCGATATTCAATTGTAACTATGTGTACTCAATCGCCCGCCAGGTATTTATACCGGCCGGACAGGCAACCAGTTCTTTCTAGCATATTCTCGAACATTCCTGCTACAGACGAAACATTCTAGTGTCGTGTCAATGTTCTAGTAATAACAGCAACGCCATCTAGTAGCTAGTAGACGAAAACCGCTTTAAACCACCGATACATCTAATCTCTTCTGGTTCTTTGATTCACCGATAGATGGCGTTATTTTCAATCGCCATTCGTTACATTGCCCCCCTCTTAAACGTGTTCGTCCCGAACATCGTTGGACCCATAGTAACGAGCCAACCGGTCCTCATGAACTATCTTCGGTGCACCTCGCGACCCCTTCTGGATTCGATAGGTGACGTCGTTCATCCTGATAATTATGCGATATGGCCCGTCCCACCTGGCTTGTAACTTAGGCGATTTACCTTTGCTTCGTACTGGGTTATGAAGCCACACCAATGATCCCTCATCGAAGCCTTTGTTTTTTGCCTTCCGGTCGTAGCGAGTCTTTATCTTTTGAGACATCTGTTGTCCAGATTCCCATGGAGCTCCTACATTGTACACCTTCAATGCACCTCTGCTACGAGTGTGTGGCCCCTTGACAGCCGCACAACTTGTGCATTTGCGGCACCAATCCTCGACGTCATCCCGACAGTGGAGCCAATAAAACCACTCTCGGATCTTAGTAAGCGTCTTCTTAACTCCCATGTGACCTCCAGAAGCACTATTGTGATAGAGCTGCAAGACTTCCGGCACCTTAGTTTTGGGCACTACCATTTGCACACGGCACTCACGGTTACCGCGAGCGTTTTCCCATTTGCGGCACAGAACTCGATCCTGGACAACCAAGCTTGCCCACTGTGCCCAATAACCTTTGGTGACAGGGCTCATTGCTGCGATATCACTCCATTTGGGCCTAGGAGCGTATGATTTCTTCCATTCGAGAATCGGCTGTACGTCCTTGTCTTCTTGCTGAGCACCCTGCAAAGCTTCTTTCCATCCAGCACTCAAGTCCGTCTTCAACGTCCTCACTAACGCTGCCTGCTTCGCTTTCTGTCGGGCACAGTGTTTGCGTTGGTCGGGATAAGGCCTACACGTCAGAGCATCTGCGCTACGTTGCTCTTGCCACCAGCCAGGTACGTCAGGTGACCCCTTCGGTGGAGAGAGGGTACCAACGTGCCGCTTACGCTTTGGGCAGCTCAAGCGGATATGGCCTCTTTTCCCGCAGTTGTAGCACCGAGGTGAAGAAACAACTTCCCTGATACGGTAAGTTCGATCCTCGTGACAAGCTGCTTCCACCTCCAGAGCGTAGGCTAAGGCTTCCTTCAGAGACTTTAAGTGCCCAAGACTTACCGCTGCTCTAACTTCCAGGTCCCGGATCCCATCCGTAAACGCTTGTACGAGGTTCCTGTCAATAAGCGCAGCCGACGACTGGTATGCCTGCCTGACCAGCCTTTCCACCTCTAGAGCCCACTGCTGCAGAGTTTCTCCGGTGCGTTGTGTCCTCTCCTTCAGCTGAGCACGATACACATGTTCTAGGTGTGCGTCACCGTATCTCGCCTCCAGCGCCTCCATCAGCTTTTCATAGGAGACGTCTTGCCCAAGCGCCTCCAACACCGTCAGGGCCTGATCACGAAGGCCCAAGGTTAGGGCAGTGAAGGCCTGTTCTTTGTTCCACCCATTCGTTCGCATAACGGCCTCAAACTGGACCTTGTATGCGGACCACGATGATGAGCCATCAAATGGTGGAACCTTAAACCAACGAGGCGAGGGCGCCACAGCTGCAGGTGTAACGTCGCAGGACCCGAGCCTACACAATTTCTTCTCCACTTCGGCAATACGGGTCTCGAAGTGATCATGTACACGCTTCTCAATGTCGCTGATACGGGCCTCGTGCTGCTGGAGTTCCTCCTTGACCACCTTCAAGTCCTTCCCCACTGCGGCGCTGAGGTCCTTCATGAGCACCAGCTGTTCCTCCAGACGGCGGGCGTGCTCTTCCTTGTCGCGCTGCAGCTGTTCCTCTAGGTGGCGCGCGTGCTCCTCTTGACGGCGAGCCTGCTCCTGTAGGAACGCCATCAGAGCCGCGATGTCGGGCACCGCCACGGAGTGTGCGCTTGCAGGCTCCACTGCAGCCGCGGAGTCGCCTGGTCCACCAGACGATGGAGAAGGAACGTCTCCAAAGCGTCTCTGGTCCAGGTCTTGCTGGTGCTGGTTCCTAGTACGAACTCCTTCAGTTTCTTCCTTCGGCATAACCAGCATAATTTATCCCACTTCTGACACCAATTTGTTATGAGCTGGGGTTCGGTGATAAATTATATACACTATGCCACTTAAACTGAACTTTATTTACTGACACAATACACACTTATTTACACTTCTAGTAAAAACACACTTATTTCACACTTAATTCTCAACACTAATAAATCACCACTAAACACTTTCGACTTACTTCCCTTCGCTTGTTTATCGCTCCGATATTCAATTGTAACTATGTGAACTCAATCGCCCGCCAGGTATTTATACCGGCCGGACAGGCAACGAGTTCTTTCTAGCATATTCCCGAACATTCCCGCTACAGACGAAACATTCTTGTGTCGTGTCAATGTTCTAGTAATAACAGCAACGCCATCTAGTAGGTAGTAGACGAAAACCGCTTTAAACCACCGATACATCTAATCTCTTCTGGTTCTTTGATTCACCGATAGATGGCGTTATTTTCGATCGCCATTCGTTACAATATGCTATCAGGAAGCTCGCGTTCACCACAAAGAGCCGTTTAAATGATAAAATGTAAAACAATGCATTGTGGTTTATTCCGTTCTCTTTAGTACCGCTTAAGCCCGCTTTAATAAAAATTCTTTAAGTTTTCCATGAAAACTAAGAGGATTATTATACCCACAGCAAGGTTTCCGTTGGAAAGCGTTTCACATTTTTATTACGATGAATTATTTTTTAAATTTTCGTTATACATTAAAATCAAACTGATAGAAGATATTATTTTAACAATTACTTTTCAAAATGTACTTGGAGTTTAAAGAAATGCAGTAATTCATCGCAGTGCGATCTCTGAGTGTCGGACGGGTGGAGTCATTTAAATATTTAAATGACTCCGCCCGGTGGCTATCGGCGCGAAACGGTGCGATGCGCCCTGTCGCCACCTGTGAAAAGAAATGATTATTGACTTCCTCCCGGGTACCGATACAAGCTTTGTTGTTCAAATTATAACCTTTAAAATTATACGTAATTATAGTCATCACAGGTATTTTGTTTCTTAATATATATATATATATATATATATATATATATATATATATATATATATATATATATATATATATATATATATATATATATATATATATATATATATATATACCTCCAAGGGTTCGCTGTAGAATTCGTTTTATCCTGTTACGAACTGCGTAGGTCTCGGAAAGAAAGGGCCCCTTGCAATCTTACTCGCTTGAATAAACACTGCTGAACATTAAAAAATTTACCCGATGTCAAGAAACTTTTTATTACGAACTACTTTCTCACTAAAACGCTTTGGATTCTTGTTACGTGAAGGCCTTACTTGGGACTAATGTTCTTTGTAATATTCTTTGCACGTGGAGAGTTAGCCGATAACATGGTGTAGCAGCTATAACTACATAAACGATGGTACTATCAGTGCCGTTTTTTAATTAATTTTCCAGATCACGTTTGTGAAATCATTATTTTAAGGCCGACGATTTTATTACAATCTTAATTTGTCAAATTGTTTTGAATAACTTCTATATGTTCCAGGAATCATTTTCACCTAGTACCTAACTCTTCTCTAATTATTACTACTCAGGTAATTCAAAACTACCAGCCTTCATTTTCAAAATTACAAACCGTCAAGAGTTTTCCTGTAAGTACTCTTTAATGTTTGCCTTGATTTTTTATAAATCAAATAGATCAATATTTTAAGAACCTTTTGTTATAAACTTCAACCTTGATATATCATGTTTATTCTTTCCTTGTAGAAACAGCAACAGGCAGAGCAAAACACAGACTCGCCGAGTCCTCACCAAAAGAAGATTATCTTCTTACTACACCAAGACAATTACGCAGCTGCAACGTCGCGCTACTCTTATATAAATTAAAATAAATGGTAGACTAGTTAAACTGTGCAAGGCGTCCGGCTGCCGTCGCGACTGACGTTTGTTCGTGTGAATATCCAACCATCTTTTCGATGGTGACGCTGTGGTGTTTGCGTCTAGGTGAACACACACTAGAGATGAACGAAGTAGCTGAGTGGCGTGCTAAAAAATCCTCATTGAATGTATTTTCGACCAACTCACATACTTTCTGATGTAGGCAGAAAACGTGCTATGCTAACCAGGTAACGGATAAACCTAATTTTATAGATTTAAATATGTACATGTTCTAGATAAATTGCACCTATACACGGAACTATTTTATACAAATAGTAGTTTATACAAATATTTTTTTGTCTATAACCTTCTTTCATATTGTATGAGTGTTATCTTTGTCTGAGATTTTGTTTCTACCGAAATATCCACCAGGTCAATGATCGACCGTTGCTGAACTTTATAAAATTTGAACAGTATTCAATTTACAAAGTTTACCAGGATTTTAATGCTGCATTATTTATACAGTAACTGAAATTACAAATTAATTTTTTAGCTAAAGTGAAAAGGAAATTCCTTTGACCCGGATTGTAGAGTTGAAGTAAATATTTTGTGTTATTGTAAAGTTAAGTAAATTTTGTCTATCTACGGTTATTTTCAGGGAAAAGGTATGTTTATCCCAGATCACATAAAGATACAGAGATAGTACGTCCTACATCGCACAAAAGGATATTTCTCTTAGAATCAAGTTTTCAATTTTAAATGCACAAGTTTAAATACGCAAATAGCTAGATCAAATAAAATAAAGTAGGTGACTCACTGTAAATAAAAAATAAAAACACTACTCTATTTATGTTTTAGTATATGAAGCGTTGACGTGCCGTTCTGACGCATATACTGCCTTGAAGTCTCCTTTTTGTTCGCTCTATATAGTGCGCACTTCATATAGGTATATGAAATTTGACTTAATCTGAATGGCATGGTCATATGTTTTTCTTGAGTTCGATAGACCAAATTCAATGACATGCTATAAAGATCACCTTATCATGACATCCATTTACTAGAAAAATCGCCAGAATCCTACAAGTAAATTCTCAGCAGTAGGAGTACCACCATTATAACGACTTAGGTGATTCGTCGGTCAGTCCCGCGACGCTGGTTGCGATTAATTCCAACAATGACATTGAGTCTACTTGCCTTAATGGTCGTATAATAGAGGGCACGAAAGACCTACGGTTCAAACCAACAATTAAATTGAACTTCAACGTTTATAGCACGTAGGCGTCGAACTTTGTGTTCGTTTTGAAGTTAGCGAGAATTCAATCTTATCTTAGTAGAAGAAATACAAGATACATAGAATGATGTAATTGTCTACTGCACGATACAAACCTACATATTTAGACGTTGGATGAGGTATAGTATGTTATGTTTGCTTAATTGCTTCTGCCGCTAATTTCTACATAATATATTATTTTGTAAATTATTGATTTATCAATTTTCCTATTTTGAATTTCCAGAATATGACGAGAACACTGCCATACCGATACAATATGGCAGTGTTCTCGTCATAATTTATTAATTGTAATATTTTGTTCTCTAGTAAAAGTTCGTTTACAATGTTACAAATACAAATAGCACAAAAAACTGGAAAAAAATGAGGTGACACCTTTTGTGTTGCGTTACAAACGACTGCAAAAAGATTACGGGTCACTGATTGTCGCTAGAAGAATACAGCAGAAGTTTACTGAGTAATTCTCAAACGTCTCCATGAAGCAATCACAAACACTCCCTACAGCCAAACTCACATTTAAAACAATCAGTTAAGTTCACTTAAGTCCACAAATCAGTTTTCATCTCGAGACTAAAAAAATGCGTATTTTCCAGAAAGCCCACGAAAATCTAAAGTTTACGTTACGTACGAAGCCTTTTGACGTATACGTTTTTTTGCTGAGCCGTACAAGACTGCCAGCAATTTTTTTTGCGTACACATATGTATGAATATAGACCGCCAAACCACCTTCCAAACCATACACATGCATATTTGCCCGCAGACTTGTCGCCAAACAAATCCAATGGAGCGGTCCGTGTATGAGTGGAGGTAATCCATATAAAACGTAAATAACACAGACGTCATCGATCGCCTCCAACGAGCAGTGGTCGACTGTGACGTCTATTCATTTAATAGATTACAATCGTTCGATTTGTGGGAATCGGAAAACTACCTAAAATTCAATTTATTCAAATGTTTGCTATTCATTTGGCGATAATTCACGTAAGTAATGCTTTCGTTTGGCGCTGTTTAAGTATTTGAATGCATGTAATGGATGCAGTAGTGTGCTAGTGTGCGTGCATGCTTTTTGTGAATGCGTATTTATTACGAGGAATAGAAGTCGAATATTTTATTGGTGTAGTAATTTATTTATTTGCTTAAATGATTATCGCGCTCCTACATGGGGCAGAGACTTTGATTAAGTGATTTTTTGTCCGTGTTGCTTTTTGCCGAAGCCAGCCATGGGGAAATAAAAGGAAGCAAAGGAATGAAGGCAGGAAGTGTTATGACATCCTCCATTTTATGTTTGAAAACCCAACAGTATAGAAACAAAAGTTATTTTATGATTCTGAGATACTTGCTGTGGTGGTCCATTTATGCTGCGTCGTGAAAGGCTTTTTCAGCAAGGAATATTAAATTATTAGTAATATTATAAAAATAACAACAAACAATTTTTATATCTGAAATTTAAGAGGATAAACGAAGACAGACGTTAATTATTTTGGGCAACGCCTACAAAGAAATAAGTTGAATGACGATCTATCTCACTGAATATTACCGTACAGAAAATAATTATAGCGGAGCAACCGAGAAAGGTCTTTCATTTATTGCTAGGTACCGAATACTCCATCTAATATTACAATATTAATTAAAACAGTAGATAGTTTACAGCGGGGAAGGAACAAACAAGTTTATCATGTAATATATTAGTTGAGCGTGGTCACAAAGGCTTTATTAAAAGTTCCACTCGCCTTATTTGCACACCAGCCGTTGTCCACAACCGCACCCGGTCACAAGTAACACAACCGCACCCGGTCACAAGTTACACAACCGCACCAGGTCACAAGTTACACAATCGCTGACTCTCTCGCAACTTTTCTCACATCTCTGTTTCAAATGAACACACACACACACTGATTTGATTTTAACTTATTATGTGTATAATGTGTGTTGCCTGAAATAAAATGATATTATTATTATCTATCCACAGGTTTATGCTACCTGACAATTCATGCAATTATGCACGATGGAAACAACGACTCCCCTTAACTCGTTGGGATAAGTATAGTTGTCGAATTCATCTGAACTTTGGGGGCTATATTTTTAGATGTCTAAACAGGCCGCTAGTGAATGTTGCTGACAAGAAGAATCTGACACGGACTCACTGTCAATCGCAAACATGCTTCGGGATATTAATTTCGCTAGCTATAATTAGTAAAAAATAATAATAGATAATTTTGCCTTCAACTAAATGTTATTTTAAACTCTCGTCTTATAGGAATATTAAAGATTTATCTTGATTATTTCTCTTGTGTTATATCTTATTTTACGGCAGCAAAATTATGATATTTACTATTAATGAATCTTCGTCGTTGCCGTATCTATGAAAGTAAATTTTACTGTTACAAAAGATACAAGCACTGACAAATTTTAGCATTACATAGTTTGAGATATTATTTACTTAATCGCAATTAATTTCTGTAAGAATTAACAACAATTAGTATTTTTCATAAGCCCGTCTCAAATCTATTCTTCAAAAATTTATGTATCTTGACAATCGTGGTCTTAATTCGAGCGTGTAGTACGTAAATAATAAAGAGGAAAGATTGAAGTACACCATATTAAATTGCTCGGCGTTCCACAAGATCTCCAGCTTGTTCCCAGCCGCCGATGTTACCGAATTGTCTCACGCTCGTAAGTGGAAATGGATTTTTTCACAAAATCCTGAGTCAAAGAGTAAATTACGCGAGCACTTAAATTACGAAAGCATCGAAGCCTCCAGTAACACTAGAACCTGGACAAGTTCTGAGTAAAGTGTCTCAAGGTTCCGCAACTGACTGTTTTAAAGAAACGATTAAATACTTCAGAGAAAAAGAACTGCCTTTATTTTTTGAATTATAAGATAAAAATGTGGGCGTTTAAATTGCAGATTATTTTTTTCTAGTTTGGTTTAGAATACTCTGTTTGTTCAGAGTTGAGTGTTGGAAAAAGTGAGGCCATTGTTTTTTTATGTTGATGAAATTACATCGCACTGCTATTACAAGAGTGTATCAACTCAAAAAATGATGAATTTGAAATAATTCATTAATCGTTTGTACAATTTTATTCTCTACCTGTCAATAAAACCTTCGTCCAAATAGTGAAAGAAATAATTACGTGGTGGCGTTATTAAGTATCTTTTCATGATTAACCAACTGACATTACCCCCAGTGCAATAGTGTATCATCTTTAGTTTCCGTTAAAATTTTAGTGGTGAGGACGTCTCGCTTTGCGTTTGGTTCGGCGATACACCGAAACCGTAGGTAGGGTTCTAGGCGACTTGGAGAAGGAAATGGACTGTATACAGAGGATAGCGGTTCTTCGCCGCCTAGGAGATGGTTACGGGAAGGGGTGATTGAGTAGGTATAGGATATTTCAAGGATGGAGGGCACTTATCTTATACAACCTTCTTCGTTTCCGTAGGGCAGTCTCCTGGTGGTTTCGTGATGCAGCTGCTTGTTTTCACTTCAATTCACCGTCACTCCCACTTGCAAGCGGTTTATATATGCGGTAATAATCACATACAGCGATGCGGCGCGATACGAACGAGA
Organism: Euclidia mi; assembly: GCA_944739405.2. NCBI lineage: Eukaryota > Metazoa > Arthropoda > Insecta > Lepidoptera > Erebidae > Euclidia > Euclidia mi. Next base: position 18,091,330 of record OX123197.2, read on the forward strand.
CGGCGTTCTCAACGAGCGGAATGTTCTGGACTGTCCCTCGCGTCGACGATCGCGGCGACGAATCAGGCGAAAGGCAGTGCCTCTTCCAGGGAGTGGGATAGAGCGGGACGGAAATATGGTATCGCTCGCACTAGACGTGGAACGATTGATGTTGATGCGATTCGTTATAGATAGGAAGGTAGATGGCGCTACCATATCCCCCCGGCCCTAAAGGGTTGCCTTTAAAAAAATTAGAATTGAACTTAGCTATGTTGGGTGTACTACCGCATAACCCCTCAATAGGCTAAGACAGCGATATGACAATAAAATTAATCTAAATTAACTTTAGCGAAAACTACAAACGCAATAATAGCGAAAACTACTAACTAAATACTTAAACTAAGAGGTAGGTCCAACTTCAGGCTAGATCTCACTGAGTTGGAAGCGGACGCGAGTTGATCAGTGCCTCGACTTGTGCAAGGACGGTTAAAGGCTCCTCGCAAGAGAGGATCTGCTGACCTATACCTTTGAAGAGATGCGTTTTAATTACTTTGACCATGCTTGCCCAACATCCACCGAAATGTGGTGATGCTGGTGGAATAAACTTCCAGTCAATATGATCTATGGAGAGTTCTTCCTGAAAACGAGTACGATAACCCGCGACGTGATTGAAACAAGTAGCGGGAACAAGTTCAATCAATTTACTACCGCGGTTGGCGACAAAAGTCTGCCAGCGATGAGGAGAAGAATGAATCCAAGCGAGCACTACTTTGGAGTCGGAAAATGCGTATAATTTATTAATGGGGTAGTGGGGCAAAACTGTGTCTTGAACCTTGCGGAGCAACTGAGACAGCAGAAGGGCCGCGCACAACTCCAGCCTCGCAACCGAAATGGTTTAACAGGCGAGACCTTAGACTTGGCACAAACTAACTGCACCGAGTAGTTAGAACCAATGCGGACTTGCAGATATACGACTCCGCCGTAAGCAAGCTCGCTGGCGTCAGCGAAACCTATTAAGTTGATGGTACATCCATCTACCAACCCAAGATGACGCGGAATAGTAATTTGATTGAGCGCGGCAAGCTCAATACAAAACTGGCCCCAAGCGGCGACAATATGGTCAGGGGGTGTTTCATCCCACTCACACTTTGATAGCCAAAGCTCCTTGATCAAGAGCTTGGCGTACAAAATTGTGAGAGCCACAAACCCATTATGTCCCATAGTCGAGCCACTGTGGACAGCATAGTGCGCTTAGCGCACTTATCATCTGGCGGTGAGACGTCAAACCGAAAGCTATCGCAGGATTTGTCCCAGCGTAAACCGAGAACCTTATGCGGTACAGACTTCTCAAACTCAATGTCTGGAGAAGCCTTATGAGAATCTGGTATGCGTGCGAGAACTTCCTTAGAGTTGCTTGTCCATTTGACAAGATCAAACTGGCCTCGCTTGAAAAGCTGAATAAGCTCTTCACAAAGCGAAATTGCTAGCGGAGCGGGTATGACATTACAGGCAATGTCATCTATATACAAAGCGGATGTGTAGTATAGTATAGTGTAGCGTAGCGTAGCTTAGCATAGCATAGCTAATTAGTGCTTTATCTTACACACAGTTTTAGCACCCACCTTGATCTCTTGAAGAGCAGAACAACAGCAAGACGTAATACAATGAGAAGTATGTAACGTAGGTACGGTACCCATAATCACATACCCAAGTACCGTCTCAATAGCGGGCGGTAAATCATATCGCTCACTACGTACTATGTTAGTTAGTAGCAAGTGCGGAAATATTGAAGCTCCGATCAAAAGATCAATGCCTGCCGGATTCGCAAACTCCGCGTCGGCTAGCGGCAATGACTCGAGATGAGTGAGTGATGCTACGTCTACATTAGCGTTCGGCAATGCGTCCGTGATACGCTCCACGATAAGCGAAGAAATGTTAAAATTAATATTCCTATCAAAACGCGAATGTATTTTAATATCTACGGAACCCCTGCAATGCCTTTCTGATCCGCCTATCCCTTTGACGGTTGAGTTAGTATTTTTAAAGTTATTCCGTAATCCGAGGCGTTTGAAGCATTCTGATGTTATTAGATTGGTCTGAGATGCGCTATCTAGCAGACAACGTACCATGTGCGGCGACCCATTAACATCATATACGATAACTTGCGCTGTCGCTAACAGTATCGTCTTAGACGCCATACACTGCGTTTTGGCCCTGCGCGGATTATTATAGATGCGCGAGTGCCGTACTCGCGTGCGCGTCGCCCGCGCAATGGATGTCATACACAACGATACTTCGCCCTCAGACGCGGAAGGCGCAGCTACCGTGGTCTGCACCTGCGGCGCAAGTGTGTCAAGGTTAGCGGCTTGGCTTGACAACCGGTTATCTTTATCGAAATGTAACAGTGTATGATGTTTTTGATTACATGATCGACACTTTGTCTTACTAGAACAATTACTTGTTTTATGTTTTATGCTTAAGCAGTTAATGCAAGCTTTGTTATCTTTTACGCATTTAAAACGAGCGGTTGCATGTAAATTATCGAAGGCGGGACACTTGTATAAGTGGTCGTGCACTATATTACTGCACAGACACTTCTGTGAATTATTACTATTAAATTCCGAACATATTACGTAAGATTGTGGATTAGGGACCGAGTTATTATTACTATTTCGCGATTTATTCAACCTATGTTTGTTGCTGTTAGTATTAGACGGGCCAGGTGAACCCGACTGCGTATTATGAAATATTCGACACTGATCTTTGATGAACGAAATAAAACTATCTAGTGTAGGTATTTTATTATTGCGTTCCGTCAGCTCGAATGCGCGAATTGTATCAGTGTCAAACTTTTTTAAAGCGAGTTGAAGCAACATAAAGTCGGAAAGATCTTCCTTCCTTCTTAAGTTCCTAAGAGAATTAACCGCGGTTACGAAGTTATCAATAAACAGCTGGAAATTCGAGACAGACGCGTTGCCGGACAGTTTGAGATTTAAAGCTTGGTCAAAGTATATAGACGCTAGGACGCGCGTGTCCTGATATCTGTCAAGTAGTGACTGAAATATGACCTGATAATTCTCAGCACTGGGTGTGACACCTGCAAATACGGACTGGGCCTTCGGTGACAGTTTACCTATTAAATAGTACAACCTGTCAGCATCTGTCAGAGAACCATTATCGTGCACTGTAGACTTAAAACTCGCATAGAATAACGGCCAATTTCATATATCTCCGTCAAACGACATAATCTCGATTGGCGGTAATCTCGGTTTGCGGGCAACGGGCTCTGCTGAACATTTACCCTCCAATTGCGATTGTATACGCTTAATAATACAATAAAGATCTTCGAATGAGGTATACGCCTGATAGTTCGGTTTTTCATCAGGATTGATAGAAAGTAATCTTGCGTTATAATCGTCTAACAACTTATGAAAATCTGTTCGAATACTATCTACTGTCATACAATAACTGAGAAATGCTTCGCTATTACTGTCAGACATAGATGCGGTTTTTGAGCATTTATAGATGTTTTAAATGCACTCAAATAAAATATTGCGTTTTGCTTCTAAGATTGTCATCTCTTTGTCTTCCGACACGCGTGACTTCTTTTGTTGTGACATGCTTACGTAAGTATAAGCTAATGAGACCGAAACAAAATAAGAATATGTAATGTATCTATTATTTTACCTAAGTAGGCTAAGTAGGCAACACTTTAGAGCTGAGGAACTAAAAGTTGCTTGAAATATGAGATTTATAAGACAACTATGATATTTCCAGAATTAATAATTTAATAAGTAGGTACCTACATAAAAGTTTACCCACTGATGCGGGCGGAAATAATCATGTGACGGTTATGTGAATATATTAGGAGTATAGCTAGGTGCTATAACTACCTAGGTATAGCGATATAACGTATAAAAACGTAAATGAATCCGACTCGTTTGGATCAAAAAAATGGTTCGGCGATACACCGAAACCGTAGGTAGGGTTCTAGGCGACTTGGAGAAGGAAATGGACTGTATACAGAGGATAGCGGTTCTTCGCCGCCTAGGAGATGGTTACGGGAAGGGGTGATTGAGTGGGTATAGGATATTTCAAGGATGGAGGGCACTTACCTTATACAACCTTCTTCGTTTCCGTAGGGCAGTCTCCTGGTGGTTTCGTGATGCAGCTGCTTGTTTTCACTTCAATTCACCGTCACTCCCACTTGCGAGCGGTTTATATATGCGGTAATAATCACATACAGCGATGCGGCGCGATACGAACGAGACGGCGTTCTCAGCGAACGGAATGTTCTGGACTGTCCCTCGCGTCGACGATCGCGGCGACGAATCAGGCGAAAGGCAGTGCCTCTTCCAGGGAGTGGGATAGAGCGGGACGGAAATATGGTATCGCTCGCACTAGACGTGGAACGATTGATGTTGATGCGATTCGTTATAGATAGGAAGGTAGATGGCGCTACCAGCGTTTAGACCGCATTATTTTGAATTGCTGCGTTATTGCAGAATCAGTTACGTAAAAATGTAAGTATTTTTTGACTTATTACGTTATTGTTGACTGAAACGTTCTTGATCTGAAGTAATATTTGGGATAACGACATTCTTGTTCATTCACATAGTAATTTTAGACTTAATACAGTTTTGTTGAAGAATTTTTGTTTACCGAGCGTTTCGTGGTAATTTATTTGAATTTCAAAAATATTTTACTGTTTCTGATAGTATTTGAAACCCCGCGTTCGATCAATTACTTTAAAGTCGAAATAAAACATTGGTCTGTGATATATTTAACGATTTTGAGTTACTACATTCTAGGTGACCGTAGTGGTCACCTAGAATGTAGTAACTCAAAATCGTTAAATATATAGAATGTAGTTACTTAATAGCTTTTCTTCATAAATAAGTAGACACATTATAATTATTTTGTTTATCTCTAGCATAAACCATGGGCGTCTTCTAGTAAATGGCGACCAAAACGACGTCCATCAATAAAATACTGCATCTGACCAAAAGAAATAGGTAAATTTCACCCCTGCAAAGTGTTCAAATTGATTTTGAATAATTTTGTGCCTGGGTCTTCCAGTTATGTTCTACTTCAAGGTGAAGCTACGATACCGTTAAGTAATTCTTTGTCAAGTAGTTGTATAACATTTATATTATATCCCTTTTTCTTAAGAATTCACAAAGATTCATGTGTGATTTTCAGACTGATAAGATAATTGAATATTTGTAAAATTACTGATTTATTTTGCCTAAGAATATAAATAAACATGACACTTCAATATTTAACCTTTAATTAGGCGCGCCAATAAACTAACATTGTTAGTCGCACGGGGTCTGCAGTTACCCCAAATTGATAGTTATGAAATAAGAAACATCTTAATTAGTAATCAACTTTAATTGTTTTTATTCTACTTATTTTTTATTAATCTTTTAGAAAAATAAAAATAAAATCTTAGAAAGATGATTAGAACAATAGAAAATATGTTTTTCGTAAGTACTAAAAACATTCAACAATTATCACCTATTTTCTTTGTATGATCACCACGGATAAATTTATTGCACTTATTGCACTTTGCGATCGTTTTCTTGTCGCCTTTACGTGGACAGATGTAGCACTTTCCTCTTTTTGTTGAGTGCAATCCAGTGTTAGACGTTGAAAGAGTCGCAACTGCAGGTTCTGACAATCGTTTTTTTTTCAAAGCACTGGGCAGGCACGCAACTATTGCTCTTGCTAATCTGCGCTTTTACTAATAACTTTCAATCAATTCTATAGTACTTTTATTAAAAAATAACATAAAACAATCAGTCTTACTTTTGGCATCTCTTACTGTTCCTTTTGAGTCTGGCAAATGAGTAACAATATTATGAGATATATCTTTGGCTGGGAGTAAATTTGTTCCATTTCGTACTCTTATCTTTACCCAAAAAATATGTAGATGAATCGGACGATGGTTGGGATAAGGTCGATGTGGTTGGTTCTTCAATATCACTTAATAAATTCTGAGTTAGATTCATGCTCTGGCTCCCAAACTGTATCTTCGTCTCCTTCTAAGCCCAACTCATCACCAGTCTCATCGAAAGCTTCTTCTTCATCTTCAAGAATCGCACTTATTTTTTCATGTCGAAGACTCTGCCTATTTTGGGCTATGATGAAATAATACTGTAAAAAACTTGATAAACAAGCTATCGTAGTTTATACGCATAGAGAAAAAACAAAAAATAGGGTGTGTTTCTCAAACAAAAACATAAAATACACAATTGTGTATTTTATATGAATCTATAATTGTGTACAGAATGGTGGTAAGCAGTTACTTATTTTTTAAATTCACAAGATAAGATGAAAAAATGTTAAAAACCACAATATACAAATATTTACTTACCTAAATTTGAACTACACTATTAGTCGCGCGGGGTCGCCGCGACCCCAAACCCCTCCGTGCAGTGCGTACGATTAATTCCGCGGCGCGGGCGACATTGAAAAGCGTGGAGGGTAAAGAGTTAGAAAGCTAGCACGAAATTCGTGTTGCCAGCATTAAAAGCTAAAAAAAATAGCTTAATTTAAAAATCACTTAGGGTCGCGGCGACCCCGCGCGCCTAATTAAAGGTTAAAATAAATACATAGGTAATGTTGATATTTGCTGTTGTAAGTACCATAAATATACATGCAGTACTTGTGGAATTATTTGTGTGGTTAAATTTGTCTTTTTTGGCCTTTAATACATTGTTTGACTTCTATGTCTTCTTTTTTTATTTATACCCTAACCTTAGTATGAAATAATAGATCTATATTAAAACATATTAGTATATGTTTCCGAAAATCATTCAAATAAGAGACAGAAATTACACTGTCTATGGGTGAAAACCTTACAAATCTGCACGGTTCTTTTATTTTATGGCGTCCATACAGATAAACAGGACGCGGCGGGTACTTTAACACATTTTATAATAAGTATAGATACTTGTTTGACTGACACCCGTTAGTTATATCGTTGGTTTCGGCAATAAATGTGTTAGGCTGTAAATCACATAACCAATAACTGAATTACATTACTTAACAAATAGCTGCTGCAAGCTGAAAGTTGCTGACTTGCCTATACTTTATTAAAAATCTGAAGTAATAAATAAAGAAAGAATGATACATTTTATAAGTGGGAGGAACTAATATTCCTTTTTTTTATCAAATCAACAGATTTGCCGAACTTAAGCCATACAAAATTCACACCAATATTGAAAATGTCGTGGAACAGTTCCAAAATTACACAAACTACAATGAAATAACATAATATATACACATATTCTTGAAACATCAAAATGCTTTCTAACTATTCCAAGACAATGGTAATTAAATCCAGCGCTACGCTATTGCTACGAACAGCTACGAGACGTGCTACGCTCCGCTATTATACTATTATCCTTTGAAATTATAGTTATTATCTACAAGTTAGTGGTTATTATATCGAGAATATATTTGAAGGAAATGTTGCACGCTATAAGTTAATGTTTAAATGCATACTTCGCATTACTGAAAATACAGTGAAGCAGAAATACTGAAAGTATTTTAGCGAATATTTAGTTGTGTGTTATGTGCGGCAATAATGTCGCGTACACACGAGGCGAGGGGAAAGGGGGGTACACGACAACATCCAGTTGCGTACGGTGACCTACAAAAACGCGTCTAAATAACCAAAAACAATACCAGTTCTATGCACCCCAGGCCCCGGGCGATGCTAAGCTTTTATTATTTTTTGCAGTAGTAGTCTCCTCGCGCAATTACACGGCGCCGAGTTCACTCAAAGTAAACGTTCGTGAATAAAGCTCACAGCTACATATTGTTTTATGAGATCGCGTTCCGATAACGACAGTAATGACACGCGGTGTGGCGGCAACAATTACCCGCCGTCGCGTGACGTGCCCCACGTAACCGAGTTAGGGCGTTTTCAGATTAGCGTTTTATACGCGCGTATAAGCTCGTTTTTGGAAGCGCATGTAGGCTCGTATAGGCGCATCTTTTGGCACACGCGCAACTCGTATGAGCGTTGACGCGCTTCTAAGCTCGTATAAGCGCGAGCCGTCAGAATCCATGTTGACATTGACAAGATGTCACTATCGTTTCGAGCGAACACGCCGAAATATGCCCGTTTATGCGAGTCCGTTTTTTTTAAGCGCGTATTGTAGCGTGCGTGTAAGCGCGTATGCTGAAACAAACGAATACGCGCAGAAAAATACGCTAATCTGAAACCGCCCTTACGCATTAGTGCGCCGCGTAATAGCACACACTGTTACGTATTCCATCTCGCACTTTGTCGATACCCTTCCGGTATCCTGCTCCCTCGTTAGGATCGAAAAAATAAACTCAATTTATTTTTGCAATTGGTGTATACTGTTTAATCAACGAACAATGAGACTCCTTTGATTTAGCGCTCGTCAGTCGAGAGTGGGCGCGGGGCGCGGAGAGCTGTGGTGAGCGGGCCGAGGGGTGAGCTGTAATTGTGTGTTTGTAAATTGCGGCTGATTGCGTCTTTGACTGGCTGTGATTGGATACTGATTGAAATTGAAAATTTTCCTCCGTCAAATGAAGGCCGTCGCCACTAGTCTGTGACTATATCGAGATTATACTTCAAAGAATAGAGAAAGAATGGGAGTTGTAAACTAATTGAATTCCTCATTATGTTGGTACGTAACACTGGTCCGGTAATGGGTGCACTTGAACGAGGCGGATTTTGTCAAATTTGAGGAGCGAGAGCTCTCGCCGCACTTTTTTTTTATGTAATAATAGGGGGCAAACGAGCAGACGGATCGTCTGATGGTACGCAATTACCGCCGCCAATAATACAAGCAACAACACAGGAGTCACAAGTGCGTTGCCGCCTCTTAGGTTTGGGAAAAGGGATAGGATAAGGAGTGGGATGAGGAAGAAGGAATAGGGGATAGGGCCTCCGGCACTATCACTCACCGAACGAAACGCAACAGTTTAGGTACTGTTACTTTACGTCGATTTTCTGTGAGAGGGTAGTACTAACCCGGTCGAGCCGGCCCATTCATGCTGAAATCAGCAAGGCTCTACTACCTTAAAACTCTTTTTTAATCGCGTTACAAAGTTGCAACATTAATTATTTAGGCAACTGAAATTGGAAAAATAATAAGCTTGCTGAGAGCGCCGCGTTGCAACACTTCGCATCGCGCCACTTCGCACCGCAACGCGCCACATTGCTCCGCATCGCGCTACTTCGCCTAGAGGCGAGCGGTCCCGCAAATGAACTGGAGGGATTATTACTTGGCGTCGCGTCGCTCTTACATTAAAAATTAAAACTTTACCATATAATTGGGATTTGGGGCCACTAATTACTGGATGTGGAGTTTATTAGGGACTTGCGGCTGCAGTAGCGTGTACCACATTTGTACGATATACGTGACGTTTCTTTCATTACTAAATGCGGAATGATTAGCTTTAAGTTTGATGATAGAAGGAACTGGAGGTCATATTTTAAGCGTTTTATGTAACATGGTTCTTTTCCTTCATAAAAACACTAAGTGACAATTTAAAGAGATTCAATAGACATAAAGAATAATTTGTGATTCACACAAAGTATTGTAACTAGTAGTTATCGAACTCGCAACATGCGATGCGAATCACTTGGTTGGTTCAAATAGTATTGGTATAACAGATAGAGCAATATATATGTATTTTATCATCGCGATAGGCAAATTCAAGTTATGTGTTGCGTCCTCAATTCGTTTTTAACATTAGTAGTTTAACGTCGACAATATACAGGAGCACAACTTTTTGCCGCATATTTTATGAAGAAATTGCTAAGACTACTTAATCTACAACAACAAAACATTTATTTATTTATTTATTTATTCTCTCAAACTCTTACTACTAACATTACAGGACACTTATCCTAATGCGTTAGTGAGGCATTTTAAATATAACATATTTACAAAACAAATTACTTAAATACTATAGACACAACAGAAATTTAACATTAAGAAAATAACAATACAATAATATGGCACTTAACATTTCCACTTAACCTAAAACTACTCTATCCTATAACATAATATGTATAAAATAATCTTTCCGAGTTCACTGAACTGACACGCGAATACATCTATAATGCTCTGGATTTCGTTAATCGTACTAATTGCTCGCGTCAGAGGCGTTTTGGCCAGTAGGTTGGTCTTGCCAGCTGGCACGGCTAGCAGTGGCAGACGCCGGCGCCTCCATATAGCGGTCCGGAACACAAAAACTCAAGCGCTGCAGTACTTCAGGATTGTGTTCCTTGCCGTGGAGTAATTTAATTAGATAGACGACTAGTGTGAACTGTCGCCGCACCCACAACTCGTTGTACCCTACCACACCCAGTACAAAAAGTGTGGGGTACATCAACGGGTATAACGGGTATACCCCATATAGTCTCCAGTACTAATGGTGCGTGAACTTGTTCTGTACACGTTCCAGCATGACAGAGTACTTGGCTTCGTATGGAGCCCATATAAAGCCACCATACTCCAGATGACTCCTGACTCATCGTATAATACCCTAATTGCTGTAATGTTAGTGAACCCTTGCGACTGCCTAAGAGCAAACCCGAGGTTTCTGTACGCCTTTTTGCATTCAAATCCAACATGAAAGGTAACCTCAGTATATCCGAATGGCGTAGTGGCTTAAGATGTGGCATCGTGATTTTCTATTTCACCGATTGTTTTGAGTAACTTTTCCTTAGAAAGAGCCGAATTAGCGTGGTTTTTGTGTTTGTTTTTTGAGTCCGTCTATGTACATTTAATTTTAATAAATTAAATAAATAATGCCTTGCTCTTTAGTTAATTGCTCCACAATTGACGTAAAATCAGTCGTTTCATGTGTGACGGACACATTATAAATAACTCAAGATTCGAAATAGAATCAAGCCTTACATAACATAGACGTTAAGTCAAACTCTAGACCACCTCTTTGACTGTGAGTCAAACAGAGTTTTCTATACACTCCACTTCCATCATTCTCCATCAAGTTTCTATTCAAAGTTTGCTTCACAAATTCGCTATTCAGTCACAAACGCTCATACCTACCAAACATACGGTGGATACCAGGAAGGCGTCGTTGAGGGTATGGTAAAACTGATGAGTGCCTATTCTGTTGCCAAAACAGGTAGGTGGCGCTGATAATAGTGGCGACATTTTACCATTACTGCTAAATACTCGCGAGCACCCGGGAACGTTCTCTCGCTTATGTGGCAACTAACGTCTGCATCGCTTCCAATTACACACACATGTGCTTTCGTGATACCTTTTAGGTAAGTTAAAATATTTACTATTAGAGTTATTTTTTTAGAGTATTGGAATGTTTAAAATGTCTGTGTGTGTATGTGTGTTTCTCTTTGTGCACAGTTACAGAAGAATTGTCATTGTAGAAAGGTTGCGTTGGTAATACGGCGGAGTAAGTATGCAGAGGTCGTAAATTTGAGTAATGATTAGAGAAATTGTGCTCTTTTAGGTCGTAAAATATTTAATCTTTTAGTGTAGTAGTAGCAGTACAAGGAAGTGTAATGATTAAAATAATATGTTGCCGAAAACAAATAATTTTTTTTTATATCACAAGTAAGCGTTTAGATAATAAAAGTAAAAAAATATTATAAAATAAGATCCTCCATTGATATAGACAGGTTGCAATGCATGCTAGTGTAATTGCTGTGCGCAGCATAATAATGTCGGTATTACGCTGAGAAAGCACATACAGAGTCACATTAGTCATGTTCCTACAAATAACAGGTCAGGTACTGCTATTTAGAACTTTAGCATAGAAAACCTTTAATATTCTACTCGATAAATAAATTGATACTATTAGACCGAACGTTCAGTCAATTCAACAAACATAGTTTTACTTTAAAATTGAAATAAATGTTGTCGGCACGGCTTGTTTATAAAATAAAATAGTCTATTACAAAAGGCATGCGGCGCTGCCGACGGTACATTAGACAATCACGTGCTTAAGGTAACTTCGGTAGGTTTAATCGAAACATATAGAATGAAAACTATATCCATTTAAGTTGCCTCTAGTTCGCCGAAGTGTGCGCCGTCGAAGGAAATTCCTTAATATCATCGAATACCTTTTGCGAGCACGACAAAGGAAAACAGACCTTATTTGTAAAGTGGATATGGTTGATATGATATGTGTGCTTGAAGTTGAGTTTGTAGAAAGAGAGGCAGCTGTGCACCCTTTGCAATAACTCAGCAGACGCAGGGGCGGCGGCAGGTTTGCCTTAACTGCAACAAAGAGTAATTTCATGACCGTATAAAAACGTGAGCGCACGGAGGGTTAACGTTCCTTTAAAAGAAAATATTGTTTGCCCAAGCACGTACCTTCAGATTAAAGCTAAGACGTATGATAATTAAGAATTTACATAATTATAGTCTCGAGTTAATCCCGTGTAATGGAGTGAATGGATATTAACCGTAAGTATCGCTATATAATTTAATTAGTCGGTTCGATATGAATCGCGATTATCGGAGATGGCGTGATGTTGCCGAGATGCTTATGCTTCAAGAATTAATCGTAATGTGATTAGATAATATTGAACATATTGAATTAATATACTTGGGAATGTCTATGGCAATAGTAAAATCGGAACTTTTCCGTTGTTAGTGAAGGTTTACCTTTATCCCTTTAACGCACACCTTTGTGATTTTATTAATTCAGTATATTTATAAGTGAATATATATTCTAAAATGGTATTTATAACAACATGTTTCAATATTTTTTTCAGAAACTTGTTATTCTCCTAGAAAAACCAAAAAATCTAGTGGCCAGTATACTGACCACTGACCGTTCTGCATCATTAATTATCCCCATCTAAATCATCTAATCAGTGGCCTGTAAACTGGACATTCATAAAAATCTATTATTTTTGGTGAAAATAACGCAGTGAAATAAAATAATTGTGTAGGAAATACATCAATCTTTAATCAGTCTCAACAACGTAACATAACTGGCATAATATTTTTAACAAAATTAAAGTATTTCTCTTTCTTAGCCAAAAAAAAACACAAAAATAAAAATGTCACCTTCTCTGAATCATAACTGAAAAATTAAAAGTGAAGCAATTGTGGTATTCATAATTATAGAAAAAGATTATATATTTAGCAAATCTAAATAATTATATAATCTATAGCTATGGGCGGCGAAAGCACAGGCGGTAGTGAATGCGGCGGAGCTGTTGTGAATGATGCTGAAAGCTGAAATCGAGGTGCTGGTGGAGGAATTTGGGGTGACAAAGATCCGTGTGGGTGGAGCTGAAGCAAATGATCCTGGTTGACTGCAACTACGGGTGCTCAGGCTGTTAGTATTTGAGACAACGTCGTCAAGACAGTCATCAGCGTCGGAATCACCACTAATTTCACAATGGATGGCCTGGTAATGGCTATAATTTCTGCCCATTCGTCTTCAGACATCATTTCTGGATCTTGGTATCGAAAGTTATTTCTAATACAATGAAAAAAAAGAAAATTACAACTCAATATACTCAAAATTATTAAAGGAACCTACAAGTCGACATAATTAACCATGAAAAATACCTAAACAATTGTGATATTCCGTTAAAACTACCGAACCCGTATATTTGTACTAATTATGATAAGACATCCGAGAAATAGACTATATACATCGTGTAAAATGGAATAAATTAAATGTATTAATAAAAATATATACTTATGAGACAACCTCCAACTCATATGTGTCATTTCTGGGTGAGATTTTTACAACAAACCGATCTGTTTTTGATAGCTAAAATAAGTGCTTTATATTATTATATTCGGTTATATTTGCACACAATAATATAGTAGGTATATAGTATAGTACAATCGTTGTACTCACTTTTTGGTACGACGACGTGTTTCTTCTTTGCATTGCACTTCTAAATATGTGACGTTTGCTTGCAATGGCAGGAAATACAAGCGCGGGTATGCACAGTGGTCAGTTAACAGGCCACCGTAAAAATTGGCGCGAATTTTTTATCCCACGCGACGTTTCAAAACGCTGGTTAGTTAAAAAGCCGGTGTGCTTCATTGGGAATCGTATATGATCAGAAGATTCAACATTGCTATAAAAATCTTTGAATTATCGACCATAAAGTGACTGTCCAGTTTACTGGCCACTTTGTATGGGCTGTCCTATAAAGGGTTATAGGAGCTGATTGTGTCGAAGGGCAATGCTCATGACGGGTAAAGCGTTGTATGTTTATAATAGTGCTTTTATTTTCAAGTTGTCTGAGACTGTGTCTGCAAAATGCATTGGTTGCCGGTTTAGTGTATATATGAGGCTTTTGAACATGAAACAAATTACACTATTTACAACTCTCGTTTTAGAATAAGGTTTAAGATTGTTCTGAGGCTGAGCAATAAAAGGTGTCTAATATATAAAACATTACTGGCAAAATCTACGTATAAAACAGTGCTATAAATCCGTCTGGAAATATGAAGGCATGAATATAATGCGTACGTTAAATAATAATATATTACGTATACAGTTTACATGTAATACATAGAAATTGAGTTGTTAAATTACGGCTATCTCATAAATACATCTAAACGTCAGCTAACTACCGTCGTAAATCAAATGTCGTGTTGTTTGTACACAGATAACGAAACGGTGCTAAAATGTATAATACCTACTTCAGTCTAAGGCCCTTCGTACACATGGCTACGTAAATTTTCAATAGAAACGTTTAAACTTACCTGCATATGGTCAGAATTTTTTTCGTCTACCACCTTACGAAAAATCCTGTGTCGCGGGGGACTTAAGAAACATGCCACCAACGGACTCAATAACTTCTGTTGGTATCGTAAGAGGTAGCTCAGGAAATACACGATGCAAATAGTATCTGGGAAGAAACAAAAAACTCGATTTTAAAACCTATATCAATCCATATATCTCTGGGTACAGCATGCCAAATTCTTCTACTGACTCACAATGCTATTAGGACGCAAATAAGACCAGGCAGAGGTTAGAGGCTGCATGATGACGATGATACCTACTTACATCGTGATTGTTTTCGAGTGCATAATACGTGCAAATAGTGGTTGTAGCCATATGAATCAAACGTTAATAATCCGCCAATTTAAAAACCGCGATGATGTTTTTAGTGATAATCTTGGTAGACAAAAGGGCGCGGGACAAGCGTCGGCGACTCAGAAATACGAAAGTCAGCAACGTGTGTCTGTACTAATCTCTTTGAATTTGTATTGGGGTAATAGCTTAGTGACTCAAATCATCGGGAGTCGAAGATTTACGTAGCCTGGTGTGCGAAAAGCTATAAAATGTAGTCTAGTGTGATTATAGATGGCGCTGAATACGGGAGATTTTTTGCTGGACCGTTATTGTAACGATACTACGAAAAAAATAATTTATATTTATAATGACTGACAAAGCTATTACATTATTTTTGACATCAGTATTGTTTTATAAGAAATTTATTCCTGATACTTAGATGGTACAAGGTTCCATTCCAGCTGAGATTTACTTAAATTTTTCAAATCTATTTATGAATAAGAGTTAGCTGCTTCATGTTATGGGAATGCCGAACAGCCCTACCACCGTGTGTCCCGCAGTGTGAACCTAACGGAAAAACCCAAAAACACTTTGCCCGACCCGGGAATCGAACTCGAGACCTCCCAATCCCACGCGCACATTTATGCCGTGAGACCAACGAGGCAGTCTTTATATTCTGCGTAATTTTTAGATATTTAAAGATAATATAGACATTTTAGCAGACCCTCTAAAATGCTTTTATAATAATTGCATATGTGGCGGCATCTTTCCAGATCAACTGAAAATAGCCAAAATGATACCAGTCCACAAAAAAGGCACAACGCAGGATCCTAAAATGTACAGACCCATATCTCTCTTGCCAACCTTATCGAAGATTTTCAAAAAGTTATTAAAAACTAGACTAATTGGACATTGTAACAGAAATAACATAATAAATTATAAACAGTTTGGTTATCAATCCGGAGTAGGAACCCAAGACGCGATAGATACGCTAGTTACGGAGATCAGAAGCAAACTAAATTCAGAACAAATGGTAGTCTCTTCTTAGATCTAAGTTCCGCTTTTGACTCAAACCACAACCTGTTGTTGAAAAAACTTGAGCATTATGGAGTGAGAGGCAAGGCTATTGAACTTCTCAAATCCTACTTAAGAAATAGGAACATGTACGTCGAAGTAAAACATTTGAAACGTCATGTCGGAAATAACAATAATGACAGGAAATTATATACAAATGCATTATATCACGAGGCGTTTAGGTCTAAATTCGAAAACACTAAGGTAGGAGTTCCTCAGGGATCAATATTGGGTCCAATTCTCTTTAACATTTTTATTAACGATGTAATAGATTATGTAGAAAACAGTTTAGACGAACGCGCAAAGTTGGTGGTATTTGCAGATGATACTAATGCTATAATTTCAGCTGATAACATCCAAACTCTTAATCAGCACGTATCTGATCATATTTCAAAACTGGTTTACTATTAACAGACTTAAATTAAATGCTAGTAAACCAATTTAATGTTATTTCGTACCACTTCTAAATCTAGGACCCAGCTAAATTGTGCCTTAGAAGGAGTCTATGTCAGTATGGTGGAAAGGGTAAAGTTTTTGGAGGTACATGTTGATTCCTATTTGAATTGGAAATCAGAACTTGAAAGCATAGAAAAAAAATGGCCGTGCGGATAACACATCCTATGGGTATTACGTGTGGTGTGTGGTAGAAATAAATACGTAACTCACGTTGTAGAGGAGTTTATTGTCCACAGTCGTACACCGTTAACACTAAGTTCAGAAGGCACAATAGAGAAGAGTTCACAAGCACAAGCTAAAGCACGGTATAGATGAATAGCGTAAGGATGCAAGTAGAAGAATGATAGATAGATGAAGTATAGTAAAGGTTAATAACATGGAAATCAAAGCTAAATCGCAATTTCGCGTGTTTATAATATTAAAGCGACAAGCGTGCGCTCCACGTCGAGGTAAGGTCCTGACTGGTTTGACCTTGCGCGGTGAGAAGGAATGCGCCCGCGCAGCCGTAGCCGGCCGTATGTGGCTATTGATAATTATACAGGTATCGGTCATTAGTGATGACGGCTCTGTCGATGGTTCAGTGAACATCGACTATCGATAGAAAATTTATCGACCAACTGGTAAGGGTGTATGTATGTTGGTGTTCAGTGATTGTGTTTAAATGTAAATAAATATATATATTAATTGTATAGTAATTTGTAATTGTGTTTGTTTGTAAATATTAGTTTTAAGTTTTAAATTATATGGATAAACATAATTATGTAAATAATTTGAATAAATTGTATAGTTGCCTACACCACCCCCCTCCAGAGACCGTCAAGGGCGATAGAAGTCAGTAAATTTAACACGCCTCCCAGAACGTGTTGTATAACTTGGCGGCATTTCTGGTGCGGGTTCCTCCACCTGGTCAGATAGTATGAAGGCAGGCTTTAGTCGGTCAATGGATAATGTCACTTCGTTGTTTTTAACGAGTATCTTAAATATCTTGTCCCCTCGTGTGATGACTTTATATGGCCCAGAATAAGCAGGCTGGAGAGCACCTCGCGATGCGTCTTCACGGAGGAAAACATGATCGCAAGTTTCTAGCTCTTTATAAACGAACACCTTGGGATTACAGTGCCGGGAAGCTGGTACCGGTCGTAGTTTCTCGGCGAAATTTCTGAGCCTTGCAGTAAATTCGGAAGTGTCTACTGTACCGTTGACCGTTGGCTCAAAAAATTCTCTGGGTAACCTTAGCGGCTCCCCGTACAGCAGTTCCGCAGAAGAAGCTTGGAGGTCTTCCTTAAAGGCAGATCTTACGCCTAATAAGACCCATGGCAGAGATTTGGTCCACCTATCGTTTGCATGGCAGACGATTGCGGCCTTCAGCTGACGGTGAAACCGTTCGACCAAGCCATTGCATGCCGGATGGTAGGCTGTCGTCCGCTTATGTTCGAATCCGGCTATCCTCGACAGACATTGAAACAGGGCTGATTTGAACTGGCGACCACGGTCGGTTACAATATCTGTCGGGCAACCGAACCGAGAAATCCAAATGGACAGCAAAGCCTTGGCCACAGTTTCCGCTGTAATATCTTGTATCGGTACTGCCTCTGGCCACCGTGTAAATCTATCCACGGCCGTTAAGCAGTACCGATAACCTTGGGAAATTGGGAGAGGACCCACCAGGTCAATATGGATATGCTTAAACCGAGCGCGCGGTAAGTTGTTATTGCCGAGAGGGGAAGTCACGTGACGGTTGACTTTCGTCCTCTGACACGATATACAAGCACGCGCCCAGTCCCTACTGTCCTTTCGCACACCCGGCCATACAAACCGCTCGGCTATCAGCTTGGCCGACGCATTGACACCAGGGTGGCTTAAAGAATGCAAGCTATTAAAGATTTGCCTCCGAAAGGGTTTAGGTACGTATGGCCTGGAAGCTGAAGTACTGACGTCGCAGTACAGGGGAATTCGGCTTCCAGGGACATTGAATTTTTTAAGCTGCAGAGAAGAACCTTCGCTCAAAAGGTTACAGAGTTCTGCGTCAGAAGCCTGAGCTTGAGCTAATTTCTCGAGGTCTACGGGTTCTGCAAGCTCTTCGATTCGCGACAAGGTATCTGCAACCACATTATCCTTTCCGGAAATGTGGCGGATATCTGTCGTGAATTGGGATATAAAATCCAAGTGCCTGTACTGCCTAGGCGAACAGTTGTTCTTCCTTTCATTGAAGGCAAAACTTATAGGTTTATGGTCAGTATATACTATAAAATGGCGAGCTTCTAACATGTGCCTAAAATATTTAATGGCCTCATAAATTGCTAGAAGCTCCCTATCATATGGTGAGTATTTCACCTGTGAAGGGCTCAATTTCCTTGAAAAGAAAGCTAAGGGCTGCCATGCGTCATCTTTAAATTGCTGCAGGACTGCTCCGATAGCTTTGTCGGAAGCGTCTGTAACCACAGCAAGCTTAGCGGTGCAGCCCGGATGAGCTAGAAGAGCAGCGTTGGTCAGGCTTTCTTTGCAAGCTTCGAAAGCAGCTAGTGTGTCACCCGTCAAGGAAATTGGCTGTGAGCCTTTGACGGAGCCTGTGAGTAAGGTGTGAAGTGGGGCTTGGATTTCGGCTGCATGAGGAAGAAATCTCCTATAAAAGTTAACCATGCCGAGGAAGCCTCTGAGCTGGCGAACGTTGGTTGGTGGGGGAAAATCCTTGATCACCTGAACTTTGGCATCAAGTGGCTTAGTACCGCTCTCGGTAATCCGGTAGCCCAGAAAAGTTACCTCCTCCATACCGAAAACGCATTTCGAGGTGTTCACCAACATGCCGTATTCCTTCAGCCTGTTGAAGACCTGACGAAGGTGATCCTCGTGCTGCTTAGGACTTCTAGAAAATACAAGAAAGTCATCCAGGTAACAATATACGAAGTCTAATCCCCTCGTCATCTCGTCCACGAACCGCTGAAAAGTTTGGCCCGCATTCCTAAGACCGAACGTCATAAAAGGAAATTCAAATAACCCAAATGGGGTTGTGATAGCGGTCTTAGGAATGTCCTCGGGGCTGACAAGTATCTGATTATAGGCTTTTTCCAAATCGAGCGTGCTGAAGACTTTACATCCAGCTATACTGTGGGTAAAGTCGTGGATGTGCTTAATCGGATACCTGTCAGGCACGGTACGGGCATTCAACTTACGGTAATCGCCGTAAGGGCGCCAGCCATTGTTTTTCTTTGGCGCTAGATGTAGAGGTGACGCCCACGGGCTCTCAGAAGGTCTAGCTGTACCAAGGGACAGCATAGACTGGAACTCTTTTTGGGCAACCTTGAGTTTGTCCGGTGCTAAACGACGAGGTGAAGAGCAAACTGGAGGGCCTAGTGTCGTGCGTATGTGATTTACTGTTTTGTGTGGTGTGCAGTGTGGCTTACCAGCTGGTCGAGTAATTTCTGGAAACTCGCTGAGAATTTTATGATATCGAGTCTCACCAGTCACGACCTTAACAGAAGAAATTTTATTACAATTAGCTACAGCAGCAATAATGGAAATAGATGTTACATTATCAATGAGGCGCTTGTTACGACAATCAACTATAAGATTTAAAAAGTTTAAAAAATCTACGCCTATTATAGGCTTCGTAACATCGGCTACAATGAAACGCCATTGAAATGTTCTGCGTAAACCAAAATCTAAATCTAAGTTAATACAACCATATGTAGCTATGCTAGAACCATTAGCCGCACACAAACTATAGTCCGTACGAGCACGACGATCATGAAGCGCTGACCGTGGGAATACGCAGAGGTCGCTCCCTGTATCGACTAGGAACTGAGTCTTCGAAGATCGGTCAGTGACAAACAGGCGACCAGAAACGGGCAAAGGGCAATCGTCAGTCGCCATTATCGACCGCCCTTGGAGTTTTCCGCCTTATAGTCGCAGGGCCGGATACACCTGTTGGCCTTTTCTCCGAACTTGTTGTGGTACCAACAATTGGGGAACTTCTTATAGTTCGATTGAGAGCGCTGCCTCGAACAGCTTCGAGTGTTTCTGGTAGAACGGGAGCGTGGACGGCTGTTCCGAGTTGACATCTGCTGGAACTGTCGACAAAGCTCAGCTATCTCCCTAGTTAGTTCATTCAGACCCGAGCTAGGGATAGCGTCGTTCACAACGGCGACCTTCGGAGTTGTCGTAGCCAGGTCGTTTACTCTATCGGCTAAGTCAGCTAGGTCCTCGAGAGAAGCCGCCCCTGGTTGACCTGCGAGCACAGTCTGGATGCCATACGGTAGACGACTAACCCATATAGTCCTTAGGAAGTCGTCAGGAACGTTTGAGCCTGCCAGGCTTTTTAAGTGGCGAAGAAATTGCGACAGCTTTCGGTCACCAAGCTCCTCATGCATCAGCAACTGCTTGATTTTTTTTTCGTTAGACGCGGTGAGTCGCTTGATGAGCTCGGTCTTCAGTTTTTCGTATTTATTACTGGCAGGCGGGCTAATTATTATGTCCTTAACCTCTCTGGAATACTGGTTGTCTAGGTGTCCGATGACATAATTAAATTTTGTTACGTCACTGGTTATTCCGGCTATATTGAATTGGCCTTCGACCTGAGCAAACCAAATCTCCGGCTCTTCAGCCCAAAATGGAGGCACTCGTACGCCGACTTTAAAGACGTTGCTGGAGTCTATCGACATCGGTCCATCACTAGTGCCCGGTGGCGGCAACGCTGCCGTGCCTTGTGCGTCTTTGAACATGTCTCCTTCCATCGTTCTTCACGGGGTCACTAGTATGGGTATTAGGTGTGGTGTGTGGTAGAAATAAATACGTAACTCACGTTGTAGAGGAGTTTATTGTCCACAGTCCTACACCGTTAACACTAAGTTCAGAAGGCACAATAGAGAAGAGTTCACAAGCACAAGCTAAAGCACGGTATAGATGAATAGCGTAAGGATGAAAGTAGAAGAATGATAGATAGATGAAGTATAGTAAAGGTTAATAACATGGAAATCAAATCTAAATCGCAATTTCGCGTGTTTATAATATTAAAGCGACAAGCGTGCGCTCCGCGTCGGGGTAAGGTCCTGACTGGTTTGACCTTGCGCGGTGAGAAGGAATGCGCCCGCGCAGCCGTAGCCGGCCGTATGTGGCTATTGATAATTATACAGGTATCGGTCATTAGTGATGACGGCTCTGTCGATGGTTCAGTGAACATCGACTATCGATAGAAAATTTATCGACCAACTGGTAAGGGTGTATGTATGTTGGTGTTCAGTGATTGTGTTTAAATGTAAATAAATATATGTATAAATTGTATAGTAATTTGTAATTGTGTTTGTTTGTAAATATTAGTTTTAAGTTTTAAATTATATGGATAAACATAATTATGTAAATAATTTGAATAAATTGTATAGTTGCCTACACATCCCATTCACGTTCTGAGGGCGTGAGTTCAAATCACAGTCATAACAGTTATATGGATTTAGGTTTTTATGAAATTTGGAAAATGTTTATGAATATTTGGCAAATATTTAAAAAAAGATTATTTAAATATTTCGAATAAAAATTGGAAAATTCTAGAAAGTTCAGGAAGAAATGGAAAGGTTAACAAGAGACAAGAGATAGAAAAACAATTGAATTATGAAATGAAAATCGAAATTAGTGGATCTAGAACATTCCTAGGGGTATATAAGGCGGTGTAGATGCGCTGAGCGCCAGTTTAAGTTGAAAAGTGGTAAAGTGAAGAAGAAAAGGTAGAAGTAAAAGGAAGAAAGAAGTAGTAGTGAAATAAAGTGAAGTGAAAGTATAGTGCAGTGAAATGCAGTGAAGTGCAGTGCAAAAGACGCTAGTCTTGGTGATGTCCGCATCGAAATTTAACGACGCGTCGTGTATGTGAAGTCGAATAAAGTGTCATCAGTGCTACTCGGTGTTTCCTTCCAATCCCGTTACCCCGTCCGTAACAATTGGTGTCAGAAGTGGGATTGGAAGGATTAAGGATGCCAGTCATGCCGAGGGAAGGGCCTACGACACGTGCGAAGGCTTGTAGTGGTGTACCATAGTTTAGTAAGTATATATATCAATGCATAGCGAGAAAATAAACAGTCTTACACAGAACTCAAGACGTTTCACTAGTTCCCCAAACAACGTACCTAAGTTCCCTACATGGCGACCCTGCCATTTTTGGCCGCGAGTGCATAGTTGCGAGTGCATAGTTACAAGTAGTAATCAATTGGACTACGAGTATGACCCCGAAGTAAATTATCTGGTTCACTAGTTTTTTTTCCATTCAATACTGTTTTGGGAAATGTTGGCTACGTAACGAATTATACTGCAACATGGGTTCGCAACAGACAAAAGAAGAAACAATAATAGCCCAGAATGCAGCCGGTGCTGGCAGAAACGATGCAACATCTGAGACTGGCTATTCCAGCGTAAGCACCACCAATATTCTTCTTACCATCATGACCATCGTTCTTTTGGCTGCCGCAGTCTACGCATTTTGTTTTTATTATAAGAAGATGCACGTAACATGGATAGACAGGCAAATGAATCGCAGATCCTTACGCCGCAGAGAGGCCGTCGCGTACCTCACGGAGCGCCCACAGCGCCACAACATCGAACAAATATAGATAGTGCGTTTGCGTAAAAAGTGTTAAAAGGTAAAAAGTGCGTTTGCGTGTACCCCAGTACAAAGTGCGTTATCGGTATCAAAAAGCGCGTTGCCAATCGTATTGTAAAAAGTGCGGTTATGTGCGTCTACGTGTGGAAATAAAAGTCGTCGCGTTTACCTTCATTCGTAAATACGTCATATCATCACGGTATCGTCGCGTACGGAGTAAGTACGAAGTGACTATAAACAATAAAACAGTGTGTTCGGTATGAAACTATATTACTAGACATTAATGTGTAACTTTTACAGGTTAAGGTATCATTTGCCAGTATATCTACGGTTAAATTACGTTTATATATTATACTTTTGTCTTAAAATGCGTTAGTTTGCAATAATAAGTAATAACAAAGTTTTATTCATTGCATTTGTAATCTGTTCATAAATCGTGCACTGCGACTCACCGAACATGATAGCTCTCGACGTATATGGAATAGTTTTGAATAGTTGTACTTATTAGGGACTCGTTCGTATGATTTAGGATTAGTTTGAATGATGCAATCTTTTCTTTGTTTAATTATATTATGGCCGAAGAGTTTTTAAACATATATGATGAACTGAATTTGATTCGTAAATACTTAGTTAAGAAAGGTCAAAGTCGATTCAAGGGCTCCGTTGCTTTAAATAAACTGAAAGAAGCGAAAGTTTTATATAATAAGTCTTTAGTACCTACTAGTATCAAATTTAACTCGAGATGAGAAACCAGAAGTTGTAACGTCCTTGACTACGACTTATGACAATATTAAGCGTTTATTTTTAGAAATATCTCATTTATGTACCCCGAGTGATAATTTAACAGATAAAAAAATGGAGTTTGATATGCGAACGGCGTGTAGTTTGATTCCTATTTTTGATGGTAAGGAGGACACCACGAAGCGATTGATAGATGCTGTGGAAATGTATTCAGAAATGTTAGATGAGCCAGGTCAAAACCATTTAATAAAATTTATTCTGAAAGGTAGACTTTCGGAAAACGCTCAGTTGCGTATGTTGAAAAATTACAGTACAGTTAATGACTTAATACAGGATTTAAGAAAACGTTTGCTGACCCCTAAATCTTTTACAGCCATACAATCGCGACTCGAGCGTACGAGCCAAGGGTGGAGGTCAATCGACGAGTTTGGTACCGAATTGGAAAAACTTTTCACAGATCTGACGCTGACCCAGGCGCATGGTGATTCGTCCAAGTTTGACATTTTAAAGCCTATTAACGAAAAAATGGCAATTAAAAAATTTGCAGAAGGCCTTAAGGATACGAGACTTAGCACCATCGTGGCTGCCCGGAACTACAGCAGTCTGAACGAGGCAATCCAAGCAGCCAAGGACGAGCAGCTGTCAACGCCTTCTACTTCAACCAGGTCAAACGTTATGCAGTACTCACGAAGACCTCGAGGTAAGTACAGAGCTTCTACCGGACCGAGAGTTCAAGGTCACCGCGGACGTGTCTACTCTAACAGTAGCAATTTCCGTCCTCATGATTATCGTAGACCTTTTCAAAAATTTTATCGTGGTAGATTTTATGGTAGTAGATATAACCGTCGTGGTGATTGACATGGCAACAGCCGTAACGTTTACTCAGCTCAGAGGACCGAAGATGATAAAACCCAAAAGCCAAGCGTCCCTGAGAAATTTGAAACTGTGACGACAGATAAGTTTTTTCGTGTTCAAAGATTTTGTTTTGTCATGTAATGGACACAGTAGATTTGTATCATTTTATGTCAGTAATAGGAAATACATATTTTTAGTCGATACAGGAGCATCAATATCAGTAATTAAAAGAGACGATTTACCTAACTCTATTTGGATATCTAAAGATGATACTGTTATAAACGGTATATGAGGTCAAATTTGTTCTTCTGGAAATGTAACTCTTAAACTCACTTTAAGAAACTCTGAAACGTTGTTACAAAAGTTTCACGTTTTTGAAAAATTACCTTTAAAGGCAAGTGGAATTTTAGGATTAGATTTTCTTTCTAAATATAATTGTAACATTGATTTGCCTTCTAATATTTTAACTATTAATTATGATGGTAATGTAGCTTCCCTACCCCTCTTGGAGAAACCAGACTATAGAAATAATTTTGTTTTACCGGCACGGAGTGAAACTATTCATTATGTTTATTTAGGCACTGATGTGAATGATGATTGTGTAGTTAGCGCGAGAGAGATAGAGAAGGATGTTTTTCTAGCTTCTGCGATTGTTAGACCAAAATGTGGCAGAATACCGGTTAAAATACTTAATGTAAGGGAAGAAGAAGTTACTTTAGAAAATTTTGTCCCAGAAGTTAACTTTTTACATGAGTATAATAGTTTTTCTTTTTCGAAATCAAAGGCTGATGTTAATAGAGCAGAAACTTTACTTTCATCGTTAGAATTAAATCATTTAAATGCTGAAGAAAGAAATTCTATTGAAATTATCTGTTCCAAGTATTCAGATGTGTTCTTTTTGCCAGGAGATAACTTGAATACAACAAATGTATACGAACAAACAATTACACTAAAGCCGAATGTTAGCCCTATATACACTAAGCCCTATAGGTTACCACAATCAATGAAACCGGAAATTGATAGACAAATCAAACAAATGCTGAACGATGACATAATAGAAGAATCGACTAGTGAGTGGTCTAGTCCGATACTTCTAGTTCCTAAAAAATCTGACGGTACGAAAAAGTGGCGTTTGGTCGTTGACTATAGGAAACTTAATGAGGTTATTGTTGACGACAAGTTTCCACTACCAAACATCACTGACATCTTAGATTCGCTCTCTGCTTCTATATATTACTCTCATCTAGATTTAAACCAAGGATATTACCAAGTCAGTTTAAGCCCTGAAAGCCGTAAATATACTGCTTTCACTACTAGCACGGGCCAATACCAATTAAAACGTCTCCCAATGGGACTTAAGACTTCCTGTAGTAATTTTAGGAGAGTTATGTCTATAGCTATGTCTGGTCTGACATACGAGAAGTGTTTTGTATATATGGACGATTTAGTTATTTTTGGAAGAAATCTAACAATCCATAATTCTAATCTAATTTCTGTCCTTGAAAGATTAAGAAAAGTGAATTTATAACTTTTGAATAAACAAATTTTATATTTAGGACATTTAGTTTCTGCTGATGGTGTACTACCTGATCCAGAAAAAACTAAAATTCTACAAAATTATCCCGTTCCCAAAAGTATTGATGATGTCAGACGTTTTGTAGCTTTTTGCAACTACTATCGAAAATTTGTACCTTCATTTGCTGAAATTACATTGCCTCTGAACCGATTATGTAGGAAAAATACATCCTTCTGTTGGACTGATGACTGTCAAAAATCCTTTGAATTTTTAAAACAATCTTTAATGACCCCACCCATTCTTCAGTATCCCAACTTTTCTGATAAAAACGAATTTATATTACAGACCGATGCATCAGGAATAGCTATAGGCGCAGTTTTATGCAATAAAGATTTAAGACCCGTGGCTTATGCTAGCAGACCCCTTAACAAAGCAGAATTAAATTACCCCACAAGTCAAAAGGAATTAACCGCCATAGTATGGGCCGTTAAGTATTTTAGGCCATATTTATATGCTAGACATTTTACAATAATGACAGATCATAAGCCCCTCGTGTATTTGTTCGGGATGAAAGACCCGTCAAGTAGACTCTTAAAGTTTCGTTTGACTCTAGAAGAATACGATTTCAAAATAGTGTATGTGAAAGGTAAGGACAATGTAGTCGCGGATGCGTTGTCCAGAGTGTGTATTTCATCGGATGAATTAAAGAGTATGAATGAAGCAGTTTCGAATGTAAACGTTTTAACTAGAGCACAAAAGAGAAGAATGGACGAAGACGGTAAAAATAGTTCGCCGTTACTTAGTAAACCCACTGATGACAGGTCTGATCAACCTAGAGTTGTGGAGTTATTAAGGAAACCGTGCGATCTGATAGAGATGACTTTAGTAGAAAAAGATAAGATAGATAGATATAGAGAAATGAATTTAATTAGTGACGAGGAGTAAGAAAGTGAAAATAGAAGAAATATGTATAATTAAAAATGATGAAAATTTAGATTTTATAAAGGGAATATGTAATGAGCTCAAAATGTTAAAAACATGGACCGGTCCGAGAGTATGCATACTAAAAGGAGTACAAAGAATAGACAATGATAAGGATAAGAAATTTATATTAGATGATTTTCATCTGCTACCCACCAGTGGCCATGCTGGGATACGCAGAATGACTAATAATATAAAACGTCAGTTCTACTCTACTGGTCAGGCCTTGACAAAGATGTACATGATTTTGTTAGCAAGTGTCCAAAATGTCAAAAGACTAAGTATAGTAAGTACATTAAACAGCCAATGACAATAACAACGACAGCTACAAGTGGTTTTCAAAAAGTATACCTAGATTTAGTCGGTCCTTTAGATAGAGATGAAGAAGGAAATTGTTACATACTAACAGTTCAATGTGAACTAACCAAGTTCATAGAGGCGTATCCACTACAAAATAAGGAAACGGTAAGTGTTGCAAGAGCTTTTGTCCAAAATTTTATTCTGCGATTCGGTATACCTGAAATTATTGCAACTGACAGAGGTTCGGAATTTATTTCTTCAACAATGGTAGAAATGTGTAAATTGTTAGAAATAGAAAAGTTGACATCCACAGCTTACCACCAACAATCGATCGGTTCTTTGGAAAACACTCATAAGCATTTGAATGCCTTTTTAAGAGCTTACTGCACAAATAATGGTTATTCATGGTCTCACTGGATACCATTTTGGTGTTTCAGTTACAACAATACCATCCATACGGAAACAAAATATGCGCCCTTCGAACTTATTTTTGGTAGACAATGTAATATTCCAAAATCAATAAGTGTAAATGTAGATGCATTATATAATCCAGATAATTATGCTTTAGATTTAAAATATAGAATGCAAGTAGCACTAAAAGACGCTAGACATAACTTAACTATTAGCAAAGAGAAAAGAAAGGAATTATACGATAAAAAATGTAATCTTATTACTTATAATATAGGTGATTTAGTTTTAGTAAAAAACGAATCATGTAGAAAATTAGTTGATGTTTACGAAGGCCCTTTCGAAGTGGTAGAAGATATGGGCCCTAATGTTAAGATAATTAGAAATAATAAAACTGATATAATCCATAAAGATAGAAGTAAATTGTATCGTAGTTGATAATACTATAAAACTTACATATATATTTTATTATAACCAGTACGTACTTTGTAATCTTTAATTATTATGTTATTTCAATATGTTTACATGTTTAAATTACATTATTTAAACAAAAGAAAAAAAATCCATTGTAATCTTTTTTTTTTCGTTCACCCCCGGAGGTGTAGTGGTGTACCATAGTTTAGTAAGTATATATATCAATGCATAGCGAGAAAATAAACAGTCTTACACAGAACTCAAGACGTTTCACTAGTTCCCCAAACAACGTACCTAAGTTCCCTACAGGCTGCCGCTCAAGAATAAGGCGACTCTAACCCAGAAGTCGTGGGCAGGGAAGCTCCTTCGCAAGGAGGTGGCTCCGAAGGAGGGCTATTTACGTCCGCAAGCGCAGCTAACCCACTATCTCTCGCAGACCTCGCTGCACTATTCCAACAGTCGCTTCAGGAAAACTCGCAGCGACTCGAGCAAAACTCGCAGCGACTCGAATCTCAGCTTAAATCCGAGGTCCAGCAAAACTCGCAGCAGCTTAAATCTGAACTCCAGCAAAACTCGCAGCAACTCAGCGAGATAATGGAGAGCCAGGATGAGATTCGCCGTTATATATCGGAGAACGCTCGTAAGATCGCCGAGATAGATATGTGTATTGGTGAAGTGCAATCTCGCGTGACTACCATTAAGGAAGAGATGCAGACCCGCATGGCGTCAGTAGTATCGGAAAAGGTGCAGTCCCGCATGGCATCAGTATAGGAGGAGATGCACACCCACATAGCTACCGTAGAGGAGGAGTTCAGGAGGATAAAAACTAACGTCCCTTCGGTTACAGTAGCCTCATCAGGTGCTGGTAATTTTAAATTACCTTCTTTCGACGGTACCTCATCCTGGGAGGCGTACAGGATGCAGTTTGAAGCCGCTTCTTCTAGTAACAGTTGGAACAGAGAGCAGGTCAAGAATGCACAAGCTCTGGCGTTACGCGATGATGCATTATCAGTGCTACAGTCTGTGGGGAAAGACGCCACATATGAACAGCTCATCGAGGCTCTAGAGTCCAGGTATGGAGATGCGCATTTGGAATTTGTATTCCGTGCTCAGTTGCGTAACCGCTGTCAGCGCCCTAACGAGTCATTGCAGCAGTGGTCTATAGAAGTAGAGAAGATGGTAGGAAAAGCTTACCACTCTGCACCCCCGGCACAAGTCCAAAGCATGCGTCTCCAGGCGTTCATTGATGGCATTTATGACGATGAGGTCAGGACTGCCGTTCATCTTAAGCACCACGACAACGTTAAGGACACTTTAGCGAATGCTCTAGAAGTGGAGGCTGTCCGTCGAGACATTAAGGGTGGACGAGTCCGAGTTGTGGCCGCAGAAATGCAGCGAACAGACCGAAGATTTGTCCCAAAATGTTATAGCTGCAGGGAACCAGGACATTTTAGCAGTAGCTTTCCGAAACGTAAACGTAAGACTGACGCTACTGTTCAAATGTCAGAACACAACCAGGAAAACTAATTCCAGCCAGGGCTGCGGGGCAAGCGCTGGCCGGTAGACGAAAAGCTCCTAAAGTTTGTATCCGACAAAGCACGGATGGGAACAGCTTAACCATTGATCGAGCGGTCAATGGCGTTACATGTTTGCTGACCTTGGACACCGGTGCGTCATGAACTGTTATACTCACCTGATAAGGAAGAATGGGAAGATTCTAAAACAATCAATTCGACCTCGACTGACAACGGCTACTGGCCACATCCCAGTCAGGGGAGAGCAAATGGTGGCTTTCAAAGTAGGTAACAAATTATATTGGCAAAAAGCACTGATTGCAGACATCGTCGACGACTGCATTGTTGGGCTAGACTTCTTCAGAGATCACAAATGTAGATTGGATAATAAGTGTGGTATCCTAAAGTGGGGAGACGTGGAGATTCCAATGAAAGGTGGAGGCACGAGAAAGGTTTTGTGCCTCAAGGAGAGCAAGCTGGCACCTAGGTCACAGGCCTTTGTTCCTGTCACATTACCTGCCACTTCGATTCAGCGACGTTGCATAATGATAGAAGACAAAAGAGATCACGATCCATGGTTGTCGGCGTGTGTAGTTGTTGCTTCTTCACAAATGGCAGTTATACCTGTCCTAAATTAAATTAATAGTCCTAAAAATTAATTTGCCTGTCCTAAGAAAAAGTTTTGAAGAAGGGTTCTGAGATAGGAGAGTCCGTGGAAGTCGCTTGGTTACGAAACTGTCAGGAAACCATGAGTCTGGCTGAGACTACCGTTAATGTGAATAGTGTTTTGAAATGTTGCAAAGACGACCTAACAGAAATTGAATCAGAGAAAGCAAAGAAATTGCTGACACAATACGTCGACATTTTCTCAAAGGACGACGGTGACATCGGAAAGACAGGAGTAGTAAAACACACCATCAATACAGGGAATGAACAACCAATCCGTCAACGCCCGAGACGTGTACCTTTTGCCAGAGAGAAGGAGGTTGAGGATATGATTGAAGATATCAGGAACAACGGGATTATTGAGCCATCGACTAGCCCGTGGTGTTCGCCGGTGGTATTGGTAAAGAAAAAGGATGGATCGACTAGATTCTGTATTGACTACTGAAGATTGAATGATGTAATCAAGAAAGACAGTTATCCTTTGCCCAGAATAGACGACACGTTAGACACGTTATGCGGAATGAAGTGGTTCACAACAATAGACCTAAAAAGTGGTTACTGGCAAGTGGAAATGGACCCGAAGGACATGGAGAAGACAGCTTTTTCAATGGGCTGTGGCATTTCAATGTTATGCCTTTCGTATTGTGCAACGCACCAGCTACTTTCGAAAGGTTAATGGAACACATTCTTGCTGGGCTTTTAGGGGAAGCTTGTCTGGTGTATCTCGATGACATAATTGTAATGGGGCGAGACTTCGATGATCATCTCACGAAGCTAGAAAGTGTGCTCAATATATTGAGAAATGCAAATCTGAAGCTCAGTCTTAAAAAATGATAATTTTTCAAGCGACAAGTTAACTACTTGGGTCATGTCGTCTCTGAAAAACGCATCGAGAAGGATCCTGCCAAGATTTCGGCGGTTAAAGATTGGCCTATTCCTAAGGACAAGACGCAGGTGCGCTCATTTATGGGACTTTGCTCTTATTACTGACGTTTTGTGAAGAATTTCTCGAGCATCGTAAAACATGAGCTGACGGAAAAAAACGACCATTTAATTGGAATGAAAAATGTCAAACTGCTTTCGAAGAGTTGAAGACGCGTTTATGCGAAGCGCCAATTCTTGCATATCCCGACGTCAATGGAGAACTCATTGTTGACACAGACGCAAGCAATGTGGGTATTGGTGGAACTCTTTCCCAGAGACAAGGAGATCAGGAGGCCGTTATTGCCTACTTTAGCAAATCACTGTCTAAACCTGAAAGGAACTACTGTACCACACGAAAAGAGCTTCTTGCAGTAGTGAAAACTCTCCAGCATTTTAAAAAGTACTTGATCGGCAGAAAATTCCGAATCCGGACGGACCACGCAGCGCTCAAGTGGCTTTTACAGTTTAAAAATTGTGAGGGTCAGGTAGCTCGATGGATACAACAACTTCAAGAGTACGATTTCGAAGTTGAGCATCGTGGCGGAAAATCTCACGGTAATGCTGATGCCTTATCAAGACGTCCCTGTGATAAGAGCTGCAAACACTGCGTGCGACAAGAAGGAAAAAAAGAAGCTGCCGTCAAGGTAATTAGAACGGATACCATCGACGGGCGATGGAACAAGGAGTTCATTATTAAATCGCAGGAAGAAGATAAAGATTTGAAACTGATACTGGAGCGACTAAAGAATAACTCCCTTCGGCCAGAATGGAGTGAGGTGGCTGATACTAGTACCGTGACGAAAAGTTATTGGGCGCAATGGAACAGCCTAATAATACAAAATGGACTATTCTGTCGAAAATGGGAAAGTGCTTTTGGAAGAGACAGTTATCTTCAAACGATAGTGCCAAAATCAATGATTCCTTAAGTTTTGCGAGTTTGTCATGATGGCCCATCTGGCGGACATCTTGGAGTGCGAAGAACTTCACTGAAGATTCGTCAACGTTTTTACTGGCTGCACTGTAGGGAAGACGTTGAAGACTGGTGCAGGAAATGCGTTAAATGTTCTTCAGTTAAAGGGCCGCAAACTCGGAGCCGTGGAGCACTAAAACTATACACCGTGGGCGCTCCTTGGGAACGGATTGCTGTGGATGTAGCTGGACCATTTCCTTTGACAGAAAGTGGTAACCGCTACATTCTGGTGGTGATGGATTATTTCACGAGATGGCCAGAAGCTTTTGCAGTCCCCTATCAGGAAGCAATTACAGTCGCGACAAAATTAGTAATTGAAGTATTTTGTCGATTTGGTTTACCGTTAGAAATCCACAGCGACCAAGGGAGAAACTTTGAATCGCAACTCTTTCAAGAAATCTGCAAGATGATGGGGATACCCCCACAAAACCAGGACAACTCCTTATCACCCCCAATCAGATGGAATGGTGGAAAGATTTAACCAGACATTGGAGCGGCATCTTGCTAAAGTGGTCGATTGCCATCAGAGAAACTGGGACGAAAGAAAATTGAGATAAAGAAATAGAGGGATATATATCCCTCTATTTCTTCTGGCTTACAGAGCCGCTGTACATGAAAGTACGGCAACAACCCCGGCACGAACAAATTTAGGAAGGGAGCTACGACTTCCAGTAGACCTTCTTGCTAAATGTCCTCCGGGGACACCGACACAGAGAATTCTAGAAGATTTCAGATTTCAGATTCTAGAAGAAAGCTCGAAGAAATTCATGAACACGTAAGACAAGAGTATTTACAAGCGGGAGAAAGAATGAAGACTCGATATGACAGACGCGCAAATGCAAGAGAATTCGAAGAGGGAACTTTGTTGTGGCTTCATAATCTGGTCCGATGTAAGGGAAAATCTCCGAAATTACAGCCAAGCTGGGAAGGACCATATACT
The DNA here is from genome assembly GCA_944739405.2 of Euclidia mi. Classification (NCBI taxonomy): domain Eukaryota; kingdom Metazoa; phylum Arthropoda; class Insecta; order Lepidoptera; family Erebidae; genus Euclidia; species Euclidia mi. Next base: position 18,124,690 of record OX123197.2, read on the forward strand.
GTAATAAAGAAAATTAACGACGTAACCTACAGTATTCGGAAGACACCTAGAAGTCCACTGAAGATTGTTCATGTGGACAGGATAGCGGTATATCATGGAGGCAACAATGCTCGGGACGAGCATATCTTAGAGAAGAGGTAGCGTGACGTTCGGTGTCATGTCAAGCTGTCATCACTACAGTTGCCAAGGATTACTGACGTCTACACGACAAACTAGCCGGTCGTCAAACACAATTATTAGCAAAGAGGTTTGAAGACTATTTTATTATTTGGAAATGACAGTTTTTAGTTCGATGACGTATACACTCTGTCAAGTGTTTGCCAAATTCACCAGTCATTGACAACAAGGCGATGGCCGTGCGGATAACACATCCCATTTACGTTCTGAGGGCGTGAATTCAAATCCCAGTCATAACAGTTATGTGGATTTAGGTTTTTATGAAATTTGGAAAATGTTTATGAATATTTGGCAAATATTTAAAAAAAGATTGTACCAAGCAGCATATATTTACAAAACTTTTCAAGACACTGGATTTCACAAAAAGAAAATATATATAATAATGTTTATTCAATTACTATAATTTATTCAAATAAAAATTCTTTATTCCATATTACATAAATTAACTTTTATCATGTCTTAAAATTAAAATAAGCCTATTTAATATATACAAGACGAAAAATAAATTAAAATTTAATTTAGAAGGCGTCATGAAAGTCTTCCGCATCGCAGTCAATCGGAAGCGTGCCCAGAAGACTGGCGGCATTGCCTCGTTGTATAGCAATGCTTATCTTTTGTGCTAAATACGTGCCAGCCCTCTGGTCACCCGAGGCGTCGATCAGTCTCTTTGCGAGATCCCTAAAAAGCGATCTCGCACTTGGACCCCAAGGCCCCAAGGTTTCGACCCCAAACGGCTCAAATACATAATCTCCTACAAGATTTACGTATTTGCGCCGTTTGAGGGTCTCTGCTGCAGCAACAGCAGCGCCCGCACAACCTGCTGTGCTGGAAAGATGGGATGGCGCAAGGGTATCGACACATGTCGCGTCCCATACCAAAGGCCTACCCAGTTTCCACGGCAGTAAAGACATCCCGTCCGGTCTCATGCCATCGTCGCGTGCCAAGCCCTGAGGTTCATGTTGGGCTGGAACGCCAGCGGTGACAAGAGCACAGCGCAGAATGTCGTTGAGGTTGGCGTGTCGTGAAATACGACCTGCGCTCCTGCTGCATGACAAACCATGGTGACCAAAGCTATCGACAGCCTCTCCGCAGTGTCAGCGATGCGGAGAGACATATGACGCGCCTAAACGGAGGCAAGTTGCGAAGCGGAAGGTCGTATCGTCCAACATGGTACCTATATTGGACGATGGCAGTGCTTGAAGCCAGAGGCCCGATTCCCATTCTCCACAGCCAGCTGACGAGCATGCTCCGCAGCGTTGGCCGATGTATTGAGGAGTTTTTCTCGTACCACGCTGCAAAGCGGCCCATCCCATTGCCTGAGGGAGAACAAGTTTCGGGGTAACTCAGTTCCTGGACAAGCCTTTCTTCAAGCGTTCATGGCATCGGCCTTACACGGCACCTCAGAATCAACCAGTGTAGGTGCTAAGATTTTCCTGGTCAATTCTGCAGTGCTGTGAACCGATGACAAGAACGCTGGCAGGCTTACGTCAGAAATTTTGCGAACGCCGAGGCCGCCCAAGCGCACAGGTAAGGACGCCTGTTGCCACACTCGGTCGTTCAGAGCCACATTCAAAATTTACATAGGGTATTCTGTATAATTTTGTCAATTTGAATGAGTAGATTCGGATTTTTCCAAAAAGGTGAAGACCGTAACGCGTGTGTAAATTTAGGGACAAAAAGACAATATCGAATAATAGTAAAAGCCGAATGTATATTAATTTTGAGTAGCCTGTCTGAAAGATCATTAAAATTTTGAATTTTTTTCTGTATAAAGGAATCAAAACCGATTTAAAAAAGATTATTTAAATATTTCGAATAAAAATTTGAAAATTCTAGAAAGTTCAGGAAGAAATGGAAAGGTTAAAAAGAGACAAGAGATAGAAAAACAATTGAATTATGAAATGACAATCGAAATTAGTGGATCTAGAACATTCCTAGGGGTATATAAGGCGGTGTAGATGCGCTGAGCGCCAGTTGCCGCGTTCACCGTCAGGTCACCAAAAAGCCGCCGCCGTCACCACAAAAACACAGAGCAAACAAGTGAGTACTCACACCACACATTTGTCTCGCACTGCCGGCGCCGCAGCGCCAGCCTCCGCCGCACGCCCCGCAACAGCCTCCCGCGCGCCTACCAATCCGCAAGCGAGATTGTCTCCGCGGGATGAGGTGCGCGCGGGCCGCGACACGGTCCGCGCCTCGCATCAGTCGCATCTCCAGTCGACCGCGAGCGCCGCCGCCATGCGCGCGCCTACGAACCCGCCGCCGCGCGCCCGAGCCGCGCCACGCCCTGCCCACACAGTGGACAACGCATCATCGACGCGCACGTCCGGCGCGCGTGATCGTGCCATCGAGCAGGCCGCAGAGTCCCCTCGGGTCGCCGCTAAGGACTCGCCCGCTCCGGGTTCCGCGTGTTCGTCGCGAACCGGCTCGGAAATATCGATTGCCTCCGCTAACTCGTCTAATAACGATAAGGCGGACTTAGTACTGCATATAAAGCGACGCCGCTATACTATGTGCGCGTCGGCGAACTTACAGCGCTCTAGTTCGTCGCCGGCGCTAGTGAAAATGGATGTAGACGCCACACCCGAGACGGTGCGCCCTGTGCCCGCACGCCGTCAACGCAGCCCCGACGAGGACGACGCCGAGGAGCCGAAGCGCCCACGCGCCGACGACGCCGGAAAAAACGTGAGTACCTCACAAATTTTTATAAGTGAGAGTGAAAAAATTCCGGCGTCTAAACCGTTATACACGGACGTCGCACGATCGCCGCCAACGTCGCGCCGCGTGCCTACCGCCGCGCCCGCGTCGACCGCTGCGCCCGCGAGCGCTCGTACCGCCGCCGCGCGCCCCGAGGCCGCGCCCGCGCCGCCGCTCGCTGCTGGCGTGTCCGGCCACAGCAACGCGCGCCCCGCGGCCGCGACCGCGCACCGTGCTTCCGCGCCCGGCACCGCCACCGGCACGCACGCCGCCGTCAACACCGCCGACCCGGCTGTTCCAGAGAAGAAGAAGCCGCGATTCCCTCCGGTGATCGTTGAGCATCTACCGAACTGGGCTTACCACATGCGGGAGCTCAAGGGACAGCTCGGCAGAGCCGCCAACGGCCGCGCCTTCGGCAAGGGGCTCCGCTTCACGCCGAAAGACGAAGACGAATACCGCCTACTACAGCGGTACTTTACCGAGCTTGAGAAGACGGACCGCATATCGTGGTTTTGCTACTCGTTCCCCGCAGAATGCAGCCTCAAGGTAGCAATCCGAGGCTTGCCCAGCAACGCGACACCGGAGGAGGTCGAAGACGAACTCCGCGAGCTGGGGTACGACCCGGAATACGTGCGCACTATCCGGGCTCGACGCGACCGGTCGGGGTGTATACTCCTGGCGTTTATCCGGCGCACCAAGGACACTACGCCGGGATCTTTGGCGTTACCGAGATGCTCGGTATACCCGGCGTACGTATAGAATTATGGCGCGGCAAGCGGAGGCCGGCACAATGCCACCGCTGCCAAAAGTTTAGGCACTCTAGCCACAATTGTCACCGCACACTGGCGTGCGTAAAGTGCGGTGAAGAGCACACGGCTAGAGACTGCCCGCGCCCCAAGGAAGAGCCAGCGACTTGCGCCAACTGCGGGGGCGAACACCCCGCAAATCATGTCAACTGTCCCGTGTTCAAGCGCGAAGCACGCAACAGAAAGGCCGGGACAGTTGCCATTACCGGCGAGCCGCGCCAAGGGCCGGCACCGGTAAACGCGCAACCCCAAGGAGAGGCCGCACAGGGGACAACACTGATGGCGAAGGCGAACGACCCCCCAGCTCGTGGAACAGCCGGCAAGAAGAGAGGGCGGAGGAACCGTGCCCGCGGTAGGCGAGGCGCACCCGCCTCTGAGACACCCGCACCCGCAACCACACCCGCACCCACACCTACCTTGGACAAACCACCCAAACGAAAGGGCGGCCCCGGGAAGGCCCCAAAAACCCCCGCTGAAGCACCCCAGCCGGCAGCTCACACAGTCGCCGCCCCCGCGGGTACAACCGCGCCCCAGGGGAGAAAGGGGAAGAAGGCGAAGGCCCCGCACGCCAGCGAAGGCACAAAGAGCTCCGGCACCGTTCAGGCCGCTGTCGCGGTACTGCAACAAGTGCTCACCGCTATGAGCGAAAGCCGCGACAAACAGACGATCGTAGGCATCATCCTCAAGGGCCTGGCGGACCTTGTTCTTTAGAATGAATAGTAAGCCCTTGAGGATCGTACACTGGAATGCCCGCGGCCTGAACAGGAAGGCCGCCCTACTCCGCCCTCTACTGCAGGAACAGGACATTGACGTGGCGCTAATAAACGAGACGCACCTGGGACCTGCAGACCAACCACGATTCCCAGGTTTCCTCGTTTATCGGAGGGACGAAATTTCACCCGAGGGAAGGAGCTACCGCGGACTGGCAGTGCTGATCAAGTGACGAGTCGTACACCAGCCGCTACCTACACCGAATTTCAACACCTTATACACGCTGGGTGTCGAAGTGCACCTAGGCGGTGCCAACTTACACCTCCACGCCGCTTACAAGCCGCCCGCTATATCACCAGACGTCGCCGAGCTGCGGTCGCTCCTGAGCGTCCCGCAACCTGTTATCATAGCGGGCGACTTAAACTGTAAGCACCCAGCGTGAAATTCGTCGAACACTAACCACGCTGGTGTACGACTATTTAAAGACGCCGAGTCATACGAGTACGTGGTCGCGGGACCGGAGGTACCCACACACTACCCGGACGACCCTACACTGATGCCCGACGTACTCGATATAATCGTACACAATGAGACGCACTGCCAGATACAGCAAGAGGTACTCGACGACGAGCTGTTGTCGGATCACCAACCTGTACTCGTCGTCGTACAGCAGCAGCCTACGCGGATCGTCCCTCCAGCGCCACGTTAGAAACCGGACTGGACCAAATTCGCAGAAACGATTGAGACCACCACACCGACTCGCCCTATCAACTCCGCGGCCGGCGTCGAGACGCTCGCAGCGGAGATCACCGACGCTATTAAAGGCGCCCTTGTGACTGCCACGACCCCCACCACCCAGAGGAGACTCACTCCTCTGCCGGCACGCATCCTACGAATGATCGCAGACAAGAGGCGCCTTCGAAGGCAGTGGCAGAGCTCCCGTTGTCCCACGCTGAAAGCCAAACTAAACCGGCTCGCGGAGAGAGTGAAGGACGAGTTGAGGACCTACTCCACCGAGAGCTGGGAGCGCTTTATCGACGACACCAGCGACGACTGGCCGTCACTACATCGGCTATGTCGTCGCCTCACCAACACCCCAGCTCCGGTGCGCCCGCTGCTACACGCCGACGGGACGCCGAGGTACAAAGCAGCAGACCGCGCGGCCATACTCGCTGGACATTTGGAGAGCGTGTTCGCGCCGAACCCGACTGCTGACACGGAACACACCGCAGCAGTCGAGAAACACCTTCGAGACTACTTCGCCACGCCGATAGCTCCCGAAGAGGACCCTATCTACTTCTCCCCTGGCATGGTGCAACGTATCATTCGGCAGACCCAGCCCCGGAAGGCCCCTGGGGCGGATGGGATACCGAACGCAGCGCTGCGCCGCCTGCCGCACCGTACCGTGGCAGCGCTGGCGCGCCTGTTTACGGGGATCGTCCGCACAGGCGTCTTCCCCACCTGTTGGAAAGAGGGGCGTATAATCATGTTGCCCAAGCCAGGCAAGAACACCATGAAGCCTGAGAGCTATCGGCCGATCACCTTGCTGCCCACCATCTCGAAGGTGTTCGAAAAACTCCTGCTGCGGCACCTCACACCGCACATCACGCCCAGACCTGAGCAGTTCGGGTTCCGCGCCGAACACTCAACCACACTGCAACTGTCGAGGGTACTGCACCGGATAGCGGCGGCGCGTAATAAACGCGAGCACGCCGTGGCAGTATTCCTCGACATGGAAAAGGCATTTGACCGAGTATGGCATTCCGGTCTGCTCTACAAGCTCTCCACCTCTACAGCGCCCCGTCGCGCCGTCAAGACGGTCCAATAGTTTCTGCACAACAGGACATTCAGAGTGGCAGTGGAACAGGAGATATCCGAGCTCCACACCATCTCCGCCGGAGTCCCACAGGGCTCCTGTCTCTCGCCTGTGCTCTACACACGCTTCACCGACGACATCCCCGTCGCCGAGGGCACCGAACTGGCCCTGTACGCTGATGACGCGGCGTACATCACTACCAGCATCAACGCCTACCACGCCGCGTCTAAGATGCAGCGCACCCTCGAGCTCCTACCCCGCTGGCTATCGCAATGGCGACTGTCGGTGAACGTGGGTAAGTCACAGGCGATTCTATTTAGCTCCAAACGAGACCATCCACTGCCACTCCAACTACAGGACGGGTTCATCCCGTGGACGAGGACGGTGAAGTACCTGGGGGTCACTCTTGACCGCCTACTCACCCTTGAGTCGCACGTCCGCCAAGTCGTCGCGCAGGTCCGCACTACGAGGGCACTATTGCGTCCAGTGCTCCGCTCCAGACTCCCGCTAGGCGTCAAACTGGGGGTGTACAAAACGTATGTACGCTCCCGGCTCACCTACGCCGCCCCCGCCTGGTTCGCGCTTACGAGCGAGACGAACAAGGCTCGCCTCCGCGCGCAGCAATCACTCTCGCTGCGCGCCATCGTAGGTGCCCCCCGCACCGTACGTAACGCCGTGATCCAGCGGGACACGCGAATAGAGAGCCTGGACGCCTACATCCGCCGTCTGTCCGTGGGGATGTTCGAGCGAGCCGACGCCTCGGCCTGGGACCACGTCCGGGACCTGGCCCCCTGGCACGCTCGCCCCCGGACAAGAAGAAGCTGCCGCGAGACCTGCTCATCACCCCCGACGACTCCGAGGACACCGCGGTCACCCCCAGGTAACCGCCACCTCTAACCGGGTAGAACCCACTTACCCCACTGTTGCAGGTGACCGCCCCTTTCCGCGCGACATCTGTGCGTATGACGCGCATACGTGCATCATGTGCGCGCGCGGGCGACCACCGCAACAGCGGCCGCCTACACTACACACACTATTATATGAAGACACCACTATACCACAACAATAACAACACCCCTAACATACCTCACAGAGGCCGCACGTAAGCCGCCGTCCGCGTCGCTGGCTACACGGAGCTGGGCCTCCCCCGGTTCGCCGGGGGTCTCACCTGGCTCGTGCTGACCGCCCGGACGGCGTGAAGTGTGCACGGCCCTGTGAACAACAAAATCGTTGTTGACGACGACACTGTAGGGCATACAGCCCGCCCCAACTACCTGCCCTATATTCAAGGGGCAGCGTCTAGACACCGCTGGAGAAGGGCACAGGCCCTGTACCAGCCTCCGCCAACCCTCTAGGGGGTTGCGTGAAGACCCGACTGTGAGCGCCAGTTTAAGTTGAAAAGTGGTAAAGTGAAGAAGAAAAGGAAGAAAGAAGTAGTAGGGAAATAAAGTGAAGTGAAAGTATAGTGCAATGAAGTGCAGTGAAGTGCAGTGCAAAAGACGCTAGTCTTGGTGCTGTCCGCGTCAAAATTGAACGACGCGTCGTGTGTGTGAAGTCGAATAAAGTGTCATCAGTGCAACTCGGTGTTTCCTTCCAACCCGTTACCCCGTCCGTAACAATATTATTCATTAAAATATTTCAAATACCTCTGGCACAAATTAAAAGACTGTAGAAGTTTAAGCAAGTTAAAAGTCTATAAAAACAATATAAAATACATGCATTAATAAATATACAAGACAAACATTAAAATTATATCTCTCATATGTATTATATATATTGTAGTCTATAATGACATTAAGTGTGGCAAAATACCTAAAGTAAGTTAATTCGAAATCCGTTCTAAATGCAGTGTCGGTGTCAGTTCCCCCCCGTAGGATCTCCACCTTGTCGTGGTGGGGGGGGGCTCAGTAACCGTGGATTGGGCATCCGCGGTGAAGCTAAGACGGATCCGGGAGGGGACGCTCCGCGTGGGCTTGGAGGGGCCTGCGCAGGATGCGTCCAACGGTGCGGGTGCGGGGGACAGTTCTGTCTGTCCCTCGCAGTCGGGTGCGGTCGCGGGAGGAGAGGCGTGTCGGTGTTGCGTTGCCGCGCGCCCTATCTCCCGCGACCAAATGGGGGCGCACCAACCTTAATCCGCCGCCAAGGGGGTTTTGTTCGGGGCCCGCCTGACCATCTGGCGGGCCAATACCCGTCGGGGGGTAGCGATGAATGCTTATGCGAATCCCTACCCTCCGACACACGGGTACATGAGGAAAACGGGTTGGTTTTTAGTCAGTAAGAGTCTGACAGTCCCCTTCGTCCTTCCCCCGGGGCGGAGGGACTCCATGAGGATTTTCCAACCCGACACCAAAAAAAAAAAAAAGTGTCGGTGTCAGTTAAAATACGAGAATCGGCCTTCTGATATTAAACCAGATAAAGAAGGGCAAAGTGTAACATACTTGAGTAGATACATTCGCCTCAATTCGACTATAAAGTTTGAGGCAAATCTAAGTTGTGATACAAATGTCATGGAACTTAATTGTAATCTAACATGTAGGTACTCACAAAGTAAATTTCTGACTTACAATACAAAAACGATTTTAGCTAGAGGAATTTGCTACTAGTTAGTATGTAAGTTCCGGGCTTTAGCCATTGAAAAGTTTTTTGGTAAAGGCGCGCAAGGGACTGTTTTCTAATTCAGATTAGACCTCTGTAACGCTCTAAATGTAGCGAACGCTTCCACTTCGGAACGTGTTATGGCGGACGGGAAAGAACGGAACAAAACCCTCCCTAGGAACATATTATCTTTTATCACTTCCGCGATATCTGTTGCTAGGAAGATTCGATCGGGCCCGCCTCTTTCCACGAAAAATACCGTTACTAAGCCAGCTGTACAACAGAATATTACTATATAAAGTGAGGAAAATTATACGACCGCTTTTAAGCTTCATATAGTCGTATCATAAGTAAACCGAGGGTATCCTTACAATAAATGGATTTTCACACAGAAAGTGAAAACCTTGGGTGGAAAAAATTTAGATGCAGTTTTCACGTCTTAAAGTTTGCCATAATTTTTTGAAGATGTGTTAATTTTAAGACACTGTACTTGGGAGCGAGAAACTACGGCTGAACAGGCTGAGTGGTATTTAACGTCACATTTTATTACTTTGATAACAACAAAAACCAATTAGATTATTAGTTGATACGTAGCCGCGGAACTAAATTGCTAATGTTTTGATCTTTAAACAAATTATACTTACTCTTTGTCATAATAATCTTAATAGTGTTTTATTGGCCTTCTTCATCAAAGTCTAGTCAAAGTCAAAATCATTTATTCATCTAGGCCACAAAGTAACGCTTATGAACGTCAAAATTGAAGTTAATTACTTAATAACTCTACATTAACATTTAATGTCACGTTCGCAAAGCAAAATGCAGAAGCACGAGAAAGAACGGGCAATAAAAATCATAGCCACTCTCTCCAATCTCACATCCAATTGTCGTTCCAATCAATCAATCAAAATAAAGGTAATAAAATTTCTTTAACATATATTGAATACAGAGACAATACATTAAAGACATTTGCTGTTCCATTATGTCACTTCTATCAAATTCACTGTGTATTATGTAATCGAACTCGTAACTGTTTGGTACTTAATAGAAAATCAACAAAGCAGTGACGAAAACAAACCGGTTGAAAATACATAGCAATACGCACAATGTTTTCAACTCTTGTTTATATCTCTATTCTCGTGAAAGCTTGTAGTCACTGGAAAAGTGTTTGACTATATTTGCAACTCAGTTTTACTTTTTCAATTATTTATTTTCGTTTTTAAGTGATAGCGCTTTAAAATATTTTATTCTGGTTTGTTATTTAATTTAATAAAGTTATCGGGAAATTTCATTGAATTTTATGATATTGACTTGATTGTTAATTTGGATTCGGCTATCGAATTATGTCGGCTCTTGCTCCGTAATTAAAACACAATTAACGGCAGCATAAATGACATAGTTAACAACCGTTTTTAATGTGAAATGATAAATATTGTTAATTTCATATACTTTACGTGTACACTTATATGTTTGCAAAGTTTTAATCCAGACTCGGGTATATTGGAAATAATCCTTTTCACCACTGCAGCTCAAACATGCCGCTTTTGCTGCGAGACAACAGTGAACAAAACGCGATTTTGATTCGAGCGTAAGTAAAAGTAGCTTTTTAATTTTTCAATCTTCAGTGTCACGAATTGACATTGTTCAGCCATAAATTTGAAACATTCGAATTTTACTGTGCTCTGTCTCTTTCACATGCATATAAAAAGTGAGTGAAAAAACAAACCCCTTCGAATTCGAAATTCGATTTTGGAATTCGACCTCAAAGAAAACACCTACGGCAACGCAAAAAAAAAGATATTTTTAATAAAGAAATTACTTTTTTTATATGTTATTGTTTACATGTTTAATTTATTATTGGATTTTAATAAAAATAAGTCTAATTAACAATATAAAATTAGTATTTAACCAATACATTTTGACGTGACAACGTCTTATAAATTGGTTTGCCGGGTGACACTTCAAGAAACTGCGTTACGCTCCGCTCACGTTATGCGCTCACAATGAGAGCGAGTGAGAGGCACGCGTCCCGCCTAAGAGCGAGAGAGACAGACATAAAAAGTGAAAGGCACGCGTCTTTCATCCTTCTTCCTACTATACGAATGAATATTCACATTAAAATTATTTTACCACTCAAAGTCGTTGTCACGTAAAACTTTCACCCGTATACCGACTTTACAGGCAACCAATTTTTGCGATAACAACACTGTTTTATTGGTGAACGAAATTATATTTTTATTTAGAATTACAAAAATGATACATTTGAAAAATAAACATCAGGGACGCGGTATTAAAACGTGATTTAAAAAAGTTGCGGGAATAAAAATTTCGCTGATGCTGATACAGTAGGTATAGCGTAACGTGTTAAATTATATTAATATATAAAATAATCTAAAAAGATGAGTGAAACTGGCGATGATGACTGTACTTCAACACCAGAAAAGTTAAATCAACAAGTGATTATGCAGAATTCAATCTATTCCTGTTCATTTCTATGACTCCTAAGTAATATGTGTTCTCACTGCTGTGGTGAAAAGTTATGTGTGCTACACGAGTGCAAAGTTTTTTGTATCTCGTGCTGTTGAGTCCCTCACCACGCTCAGGATTCTAACTTTGATTCACTCGCTACGCTCGTGAATCAATCATAGAATCCTTCGCTTGCTCGGGACTCCAAATCAGCACTCGAAACAAAAAACAACTTTGCTCTCTTGTTGCACAAATAACTATTTAAGTCAATAATAGATTGAAACAACAAGGAAGCAAATGCCCGTTAAAAGAATATACACAATATACATTTATTATCGTCTTTCTCCACACGTCATTGTTCCAAATTTTTTTAATTAATTACAACAATATAATTGTTTCGCGAAAAAACACAAGAACGACAAGAAAAGAACAAAATCTTAACAAAGCAGACTTAAACAAAGGTAGGGCTGGAAATATAAAAGTAAAAATGGAGACGTGGTGGGCCGACCCCGGCCCACTCACAGCCGAAGCCATGTAGACATTACAACAAAAACTACTCCAACACTAACAAAACTTAATTAGGCTAATCTAGATCAGACGAGTATATCTAAGTTCTTTTCCATTTGCGTGGTTAACGCCAAAGTTTGTGTAAATATTGATTAGGTCACCTGGGTTTCACCTTCGTAACGTATAGTAACAAGCCTGTGATGCCAAGAATAATATTTATGTCGTAAACGAGTTGAGGATATTGAGATCGGAGTTAATGTAGCATCGATTTTCGAGTAGTTTCAAGGTATAGCAACGCAGAATATTTTCTTATGTATTTGAATATTTTTCATAGCAGGTTTGTTTCTAAGATATTTAATCTTAATATATAAAATCCTTGCGTTACTGACTGACTGACAGACACGCTACAGCCGAAACTATTGGGCGCAGGAAGCTGAAGCTGAAGCAGAAGCTGGATGCACTAAGAAGGGATTTCCCGAAATTCCCACGGGATCGGCCAAAACGGGTAAATAAAAAAAATGCAGGCGTCGTTTAGTACTATATAACATTTTCGTATAGGGCTTTAAATTTGTCATTTTAATTTTTATGTTTTTGAAGTCATTTTTAGTTGGTTTACAATACTGAGACATTTATCAAAGCGAAATATTAATAGATTTTAAATAGAAACAATACGAAAATGTGCTCATAATCTCATTAGTAACTTAAACAATTTGTTATTGTATTAAAGAAATCACTTAAGTAAAGTCCAAAGCAAAGTCTAAAATAAAACGTCATCATCATCATCATCATCAGCCTTTAACTGTCCACTGCTGGACTAGGCCTCTCCTTTGAAAGGAGGAATTGGCCTACTATACCACGCTGGCCAAACGGGTTGGTATAGGGTTTGTATCAAGTTTTCCTTCTCTTACAGTGGTGTTCTCTGCATAATATGCTCCCTCTGTCGGCTCTTACGACGCCCATGGGATGAACTGGGGTGGTGACATTTCGTATTCTTAATCCGTCACCACACGGACACGGAAATAAAACGTAAAAGTAGAATAATGTCTAAGCTATATACCTGACCTTTCCGAGCTCAAAGCTTGTTTGATAAATTATAACTGCGATCGCATTTATCAAAGCGGCCGTCGTCGGCCAGTCGACCCTGCTGGGCCGTGTGTGCACATCTATAGACAAACCAAACAAATTTTATTATACTAGGGCAGTGATAATTATGTCCTAATATGTACCTCTACAAGGCTGGTTAGCTCACTTTTAAGAGACCTTTGCGCGGCAGGTGAGCTTTGTGTACCTACTACAAGTGATATTACTTGCGTCATGTGGTACTAAGAGAATAACCTAAAATAGCCGAGAATTGTCTCTTGTTGTATCTGTTACGAACAACGTATTTTAAACGAAACGCGATTAGATTTTAAAATTACCCACAGTCGGTATAATTTGCTGCTAACTTTATATCAATGTCGTCTAATTGACATAATATGTAAATAGTTCAACTTTGGCACTTTTTTTAATGTACGATCTAGTCGCGATATAATACAAGTATCAGATAATTTACGAGAATACTTATGACATAAGTATGACACTGACATTAGCAACTGCATTTTGACCAAATATAATTACAAATCTCCCTGATATTATTAGTGGCAATTTTCTTCACACACCGCTCATCTTTGCTGGATACATAGGCTAAAATTTCTCCACACTCTCTTTGTTTGTTTTGACCATAGTTTTAAGTGGAGTGCTCGCTTAAGGACATTGTTTCGCAAATAAGGAAATACAAGTTTATATGGGTGCTAAGTTCGTAACTTTTGTGCTATTTTTAGCAATTGAGCTGAGTATGGGTTTGACTCCCCCCAAGAAAACACTTGATCAATAAAATAAATTGTTGTTCTGAGTGCAGTCTAAAATATAAATTATGTCAAATTGAAACCTAAAATGTTTAATTTATTTGTATGCCGTCTTGTATGTAGCATTGTACAAATGTATACAACAAAAGGGATCTAGAATAAAATGTTCACTATAACCTCAAGGTTCTTTACAATAATAGTGGTCACGGGTAGCCGGCACTTCATAGGTATAATAATGAAGAATTTACTGTTTAAGCCAAAATAAACCGCAAATAGCAGTTTCATTTAAATACATTCTGTAAAATTCTTTGTATAATGACACGGTAATAATATCTAAGGAATGAAAGTGAATGTAAGTAAAACGAAAGTTATGGTTTTTGAAAAGGAGGAATGCGTTACGGCTTGTAATGTTATGATCGATGAACAGCAAGTGGATCAAGTGAATGAGTTTGTATATTTAGGTACGCTGTTTACAAGAGATGGTAAGAATGTAGAAGATATTGAAAGAAGAGTTAATGCACGTAATAGAGTGAATGGAGCTCTGAAGGCGTTTATGAATAGCCAAAACGTGTCCAAAAAGGCACGTTTGGCTGTCCATAGAGGGGTGTTAGTACCTACTCTTATGTATGGTAGTGATAGTTGGGTATGGCAGAAGAGTCATGAAAGTAGAATAAATGCTGTAGAAATGAGAGCACTGCGAAGTATGTGTGGTGTTTCTTTGACTGACAGAGTAAAGAATTGTGTGATAAGAGAGTGTTGTGGGTAAAAGAAGATGTAGTGACAAGCATCGAGAAAGGCATGCTAAGATGGTTTGGGCACGTGGAGAGGATGGATGATGAAAGACTGACCAAGCAGATATATAAGGCAAGTGTGGAAGGGACAAGACGAAGGGGAAGACCTGGGCGGACGTTCTCTGACCAGATTGGAGACATCCTAAAAACAGGACAGGTTAGAAGCACCCTGAACAGAAGAGCATGCATGAGGAATCTGATTTGAGTGAATGAAGCAAGAGAGATATGTCAGGATCGTTGCAAATGGCGCTCCGTAGTCTCTGCCTACCCCTCCGGGAAACAGGCGTGAGTCTATGTATGTAATAATATCTAATAGATTAGATTATATTACCGTGATAATGATTTGCCCGGACATTGGACGTGGGTGTCGTAAGAGGCAACTGATAAAATTAATAAAGTAAAGTGTACCTTTGTGAGTAGTCGGAAATTATTTTGTCAAACCCTATACCAACCTGTCTGGCCAGCCAGGTACAGTAGGCCAAATCCTCCAACTGAGACACAATGCTATTGTAACACAAATTATTACGGGTCCAGCAGTGGACTATGAAAGCCCGTATGTATAATTTGTGAAGTAGCAAGTATCGACAATACATGCGTTCACGTCATTGTATTATTGTGACATTATTGTCAGCACTGTTTCCTTGAATACATCGTGGTTGCAATGGTAGATATAAAATTAGGTCATGTCAAGCGAACGCCCCGACAGAATTTCATACATTTTTCAATTCAATGAACATAATGAGTGTGAAATCAAATTACGCCTCGTATGAAAGACGTTTTATTTTCAAAATAATTTCCATACGAAAACGAACACGAAGAAACTTCTGGACATGAAATAACTACATAATATACGTTAGGAATCACACAAATTATTTTATAAGCTGAAATTAAATTAAGTATATCACGTACTAACACGACGACCTTTCGATATTGGTACAATTATGGTCTACGTTTATCTTCTTTCTCTTAGCGTTATCCCAGTTTCTATATGGGGTCCGTTTACTAGTCTAACCGGATTTGGCTGAATATTAGCTTTCCCACCGATTAACTGCCTGTTTGACTTCCGCAACCCGAAGAGATAGATATATTCCATGATTTAGACTAGTGTCAGTTTATTTAGAAGGTACCAAAGTACGGCAATAGGCTCGCCCCCTATTACGTGGGACTAAAATAAATTTGGCGAAAAGTGGATGTAGCAATATACCTCTGCCTACCTCATCGGGGATATAGGCGTGAGACTATGTATGTATGTATGTATGACGCCCTGTAACGACTTTCAAAGATCTTCATGACAACCGGGACCGACGGCTTAACGTGCTCTCCGAGGCACGAGACAAGCGATAATTAACAACTCAATACGCACATAACTCTGAAAATGCATTGCTGCGCGACGTGGATTCGAACCCGATACCCTCTGCATGGCAGACTGTTGGTATTTCCTCTAGGCTATCGCTGCCCTATCGTCAACAATGAAAAAAATACGAGCAGATTTCTTAACATCGCACATCCTCATTTTTTTTAAATTGAGTTTTTTGTACGTCAAGTGTAGTACATACACACATCAAAAATGTCTAAGCAACACATACTATTTCAAATTATTAATCTATATATTAAAAGAATTTGTGTTTTATAATACGAGTCGGCCAGCCCGTTCTACGCAACCGATTCGCATGATTTTTTTTTTAAATGAAAGCTCTCGCTGCCTAGATTTGTCATCAAGCATTAGAAATTACCTAACTTGCACATTCATCAAGTTATATGCAAAAACAGTTTTCTCCCATACATTTTTTACGTTTTCGTAGCCGTAGTCAATGACTTTCTGCTTCTATATATCTGGTTCTCATTGAGGTAGGCGTTTCGTTATAGGCCTAAAACACGCGCTGAAAAGAGCTCTTTCATTTGATGGTATGCTCATTTAAATTGGGTAAGTTTGAAGGAAGATAGGTGTGGACATTGAACTTATTTCTCAATATTTTCCTATAAATTTCTTAAGATTCCATTGCTTTCGCTCTACATGGACGGTTCTTAATACAAAAATATTTTTATGACATCTAATAACTAATAAATAACCTTGCGGTAACTGCCAGGAAAAAACGTTATGCCTCCTTGGTGACCTTGCCTTACTTTCATACGGGTGTGTGGTGGTGTGTAAAATTATATCCGTCTAGCCGTTTCCCGCGGTTTCACCCGCGTCCTGAGGGACATGCGTACCCGAAACTACTTCGCGTACCCGAAAAACCCAAATATGTTACGGACCCCTTTTTTTAAAATAAAATATAGCCTATGTTACTCGCAGATAATGTAGCTTTCTAATGGTGAAAGAATTTTTTAAATCGGTCCTGTTGTTTTTGAGTTTTTCCATTACAAACAAACAAAAAAATATTTCCTCTTTATAACATTAGTGTAAATGTTGGTCAAATTATCACTACAGTGAATTATCGCTGATAGCATGTAATATTCCCCGAATATTACCAGTTAACCCTTAATGTTGGGTGAACAGATTTTTTGTGTTTTTAAATTACGGACTTTCTTCGGGCATCTTATTTTTTTTTTATGTGGAACATATTACAGCGGTTCATAGTACTATTGTCATATAATTATTAATTATATTATTACAAGTGGTAGTTATGGTAGAAATTGTAGTTTTGGTAAGAATAGTAGTTTTGAGAGCAAAGGTAGGTAGGTACTTTTGACAGCACCGGCGGTTGTGGTAGAAATGGTAGTTTAAAAAAAATGGTAGATATGATAGTGTTAGTCGAACAGTAGTTTTGATAGGTAGTATTTTCGGTAGTAATAGTAGTTTTGGTACGAATGGTATTTTTGGCATAATATATTGTAGTTTTGGTAGCAATGTTACTTACGATTGCTACCAAAGCTACCATTCCTACCAAAACTACAATTTCGACCAAAATTATAAACGTCATTATTACATTTCTAAATTATGATGGATTAATCACACCCATACACAAACAAAATAAATCGTGTTTCTCACAGACATATTTAGCTGGATAACAGAAATAAAACCTATTTTCTTACTTATAAAAAAAAGTTGCTTTTCTATATTTTTAATTTTGACAGATACAGAAAAAAGTGAAGTTAGCGTAAGTTAGTTACTTACGTTTCTGATTTATTAGCGTATTTTTGTGAGTAGTTGTGTTTTCAATTATAATGATGGTTCTTGGAAGGAAATTGAAAAATGCCCAGAGAAAGTTTGAACAAAAAATCTTGGTCAATGACGGCCCTGTTGGAGATTTGGTACCGGATGGTCCTCCTACTGCTAAAAAAATACGGGTGGTAACGGCGTCAGTATACGCGCGACCCGAAGAATTTTCCCCAAATGTAGTGAAATTTCCACCTAATGTTGGGCAAATCAACCCCACAGACGGGTAAATTATGTTTTATGTTAGGAAAATTATTGTGTTTTTTAAATTACGGACTTTCTTCGAGCATCTTAATTTTTTTATGTGGTACATATTACAGCGGTTCATAGTACTATTGTCATATAATTATACCATTACAAGTGGTAGTTATGGTAGAAATTATAGCTTTGGTAAGAATAGTAGTTTTGAGTGAAAAAGTACTTTTGACAGCACCAGCGGTTTTGGTAGAAATGGTAGTTTCGAAAAATAGTAGATATGATAGTGTTAGTACGAATAGTAGTTTTGGTACAAATAGTAGTTTTGATAGGAATTTTCGGTAGGAATAGTAGTTTTGGTAGAAATTGTATTTTTGGCATATATGTTAGTTTTGGTAGCAATGTTACTTACGATTTTAAGTTCATTTCTTTTTGAAGGCGATTTAATTTTTTTAATTGTTTTTTATTTCCTCATTGTTAGTTATAATTAAGTATATAGACTGGAATACCTAAATATAACATAGTTTAGAAGTTTTCCCTTAGACTGTTAGTTCGCATCAATAAGAAACATCGTCACACTTACACGAATTAGACCATATCTTGAAAACCACTGAACCGAATTTGATGAAACTTGCTCTGTTCCCTAAGTTGGAGTAAATGTTAGTCAGTACAAGAAACAGTCTCAATCAGTAGTTTTGGAGATTATCGTAGATAGACAAACATACATACATCTTTGAAATTTTGTATATTTATTTGGAAGTCCTAACAGATTATCATATATTATATGAAAATTATGCAATTCCAATAATATTACATACATACATAGCGAATTGATATCCTCCTTTTTTGAAGTCGTTAACAAGAGCATTATTTCAGTTATAGGTACATAATTATTATATTATATCCCTATTGCGCGGCAAACCATTCAGTGGAAATTTCACGATACCTAAGGTGCAACGCAAAGCCAATGTTGTGAGAAAAGAAGTTTTGTGATATATATATTTTTGGTAAGAATATCATCTTTTTACTTATTAGATAAGGCTACAATGTACTCATCATACCTATATGTAAGAGCTTTTTTATAATATTAAAATATGCTGTGGAGCAGCACGGGTCTTCTAGTCAATTATTAAATCATTTCTTACCAAGTAATACCTTCGTAAACTTTTTTGTTCTAGAGGACATACTGGCTGGTTGTAAAATAAATTCGAGTATCATATTTCTTTTTTTTTACAAATTCAAAAGCGAATGCATTTGTTAGAATTTTATAGCGTTTTTTTTTTGCTTATTTAAATTAAGTATTCTGTATCAATTTTACTAACCGACTTCAAACAAAAAAAGAAGGTCAATTTGGCCGATATATATATTTTTTTCGATGTATGTACACCGATTTCGCCGAGGTTTCTATACCGATTTACGCAATTCTTTTTTTGTTTGATGCGCAATAGTTTCGAATTGGTCCCATAAAAATTTTATTCATGTAGGCCCAGTATTTTTTATTTTATGAGCATTTTTTACTTATTTTCACCTATCCTTAAGGCTGAAATTCCTATGAATAATAATTGTGACGGCTGGTGTCATGTCAAATTGTCATCACTACGGTTACTAAGGACTACTGACGTCTACACTTTATGCGTCGACACGACAAACTGGCCGGTACTCAAACATAATAATTAGCAAAAAGGTTTGAAGACTATTTCATTATTTGGAAATAACAGTTAGATGACGTAAGCACTCTGTCAAGTGTTGTATGTAATTGATAACAAGGCGATGGCCGTGCTGATAATACATCCGCTTTACGTTCTAAAAGCATGAGTTCAAATCCCAATCAAAACAGTCGATTTTGGTTTTTATGAAATTTGGAAAATGTTTATGAATATTTGGCAAATATTTTTTTTATCTTAGGTAGACTTTAAATAAACTAAAGTGTAATTGGTCTATAAGTAGGATTTACATTATAATGTACAATAAAATAAAACTAATTATATAACTAAACTATCCTAAACAATAAAAAAGCAAAAGTATGAAAAGAAAAGTAAATAAAATATAATAAAAAATTATATTCTTTCGCAACGCTGTCGAGCGGTAGCGTGCCACGTTGAATGGCAATGCTTATTCTCTCAGTGATATATAAACCAGCCCTCTGGTCACGGGAAGCATCGATCAGCCTTCTGGCGATTTCTTTCTTTGGGATGTGTGGGTGTAATATTACACCTCTGCCTACCCACACACAGGACACAGGCGTGAGTCTATAAAAAAAAATGTCAGACATCGGGAGTTGGGTTTTGTATACGTATTTAAATTGGATGACAATGAAAAGTTATTATGACATAGAGCTGCTCTGATAATGGAATCGAAAGGTGGCCATAGGAATAATATAGGAACTCAGTAATTAATTGCCAAAATTTTGATTGTTGAGTTTGGGCTCGTTCTCGTCCGATGAAGGAGTCAAAAGGTTGCGATATGAACTCAGTAATTACAAAAATCTATTTGAATTGCACAATGATGATAATGATGACTTCAAAGACGTAAATCATGCGGTAATGCCATGATTTGTCGATTATTAATGAGACCAAGTCTATTAGTTCTCTGCTCAAAAGGCTCATTCGCTAGACGCTCTTGGATCTTACCAAGTCTAGAATTATACTGTTTAAGAGTTTCTTGATGTTAACGTGATTTCATATATATGCTTGCTTGCCAACAAACGTTTTTCAGGATCTTTAAATAAAGGCTGACCTGGAACTAAAGTGGTCTATGATACAAAATAAACATTTTCAGATAGCAAACGAAACGCGTTTGTAGTCATTATGTATTTATGAATGTATGTTATATGGATGTTAAACATTTATACGGTAGGTAAATAGATAACTTAGCTATCCATGTGTAATTTAAGTGATAAGTAGGATAGTAAGTGCCAAAAAATATCGAAAATAAGTAAAATTAGTTTTTAGACCACTTTGGAATTTTTGTAATTTAGAGTACTTTAAATTGCATAGGGGAAATAAAACGATTATGATAAAAAGTGGGTTCAATTAAACATTTTAATCAAGAAAACTTTGTTAATAATCATCATTATCATCTTTATTAATTATCATTATCATCTTTGTTATTAATTATTACTATCATCCCACCTGTCATCACGAAGTGGTGGCAGAACATCTTGTGATTCATTTTCAGTTTCACCTCTGCGATTTTT
The DNA here is from genome assembly GCA_944739405.2 of Euclidia mi. Classification (NCBI taxonomy): domain Eukaryota; kingdom Metazoa; phylum Arthropoda; class Insecta; order Lepidoptera; family Erebidae; genus Euclidia; species Euclidia mi. Next base: position 18,145,648 of record OX123197.2, read on the forward strand.
ATGTGGAAGGTTAAGGTAAAAAAGGTGATGAACCGGTGGTACAAATTTTAACATTTTCTTAATATCCTGCATTTTTTTAAATAATAATGCACGTGTATCACTATCATTATTTGGCTTGAAATTCCGCAAAAATACCAAGAACTCTTCTAAGTTTACAGTAGGATTCTCTGATTTATATATTTCAGAATAATCATCATTATAATAAATCTCAGAATTATTTCTTACAAATTTAGCTTTCCTTATTCTCGAAAGCACAGTAATGGTAGTTAGACCACTTTAGAAATTTTAAATTTTAAAATATCATATCAATTCTAAAGTGGTATTTTAATGATAACCTTATTTAGATGACATAATGACACATAGACCACTTTTGCCCGGCTTTATTTATCGTTTTTATGTTCAAAGATGCTCGTAGATGGATATAGCCAAAAATGTTACATAGACCACTTTAGTTCCAGGTTAGCCTAATAGTCTCACAAGAACGTAAAACTGTGTCCCGAAGAGCATTTTTACAGAGAAGACTACTTTTATCCGTTCCCGTTTCTTGAGATCTGTATTTTAAGGCGTGCAGCACTTTTTGTAGGTCTACCTATAACTAGTTGACAATACAACAATAGGTTCACTAAAAAGTATTAAATAAAAATAACTACGTTAAAAACAACCGACTTCAAAAACGAAAAAGTGAAAAATAATTAAGATTTAACATTCATTAAATACTACCTATTATTTATATGTAAAAAAAAAATAGAATTGAACTTAGCTATGTTGGGTGTACTACCGCATAACCCATCAATAGGCTAAGACAGCGATATGACAATAAATTAATCTAAATTAACTTTAGCGAAAACTACAAACGCAATAATAGCGAAAACTACTAACTAAATACTTAAACTAAGAGGTAGGTCCAACTTCAGGCTAGATCTCACTGAGTTGGAAGCGGACGCGAGTTGATCAGTGCCTCGACTTGTGCAAGGACAGTTAAAGGCTCTTAGTAAGAGAGGATCTGTTGACCTATAACTTTGAAGAGATGCGTTTTAATTACTTTGACCATGCTTGCCCAACATCCACCGAAATGTGGTGATGCTGGTGGAATAAACTTCCAGCCAATATGATCTATGGAAAGTTCTTCCTGAAGACGAGTACGATAACCCGCGACGTGATTGAAACAAGTAGCGGGAACAAGTTCAATCAATTTACTAACGCGGTTGGCGACAAAGTCTGCCAGCGGTGAGGAGAATAAATCCTAGCGAGCACTACCTTGGAGTCGGAAAATGCGTATATTTATTAATAGAGTAGTGGGGCAAAACTGTGTCTTGAACCTTGTGGAGCAACTGAGACAGCAGAAGGGCCGCGCACAACTCCAGTCTCGCAACCGAAATGGTTTTAACAGGCGAGACCTTAGACTTGGCACAAACTAACTGCACCGAGTAGTTAGAACCAATGCGGACTTGCAGATATACGACTCCGCCGTAAGCACGCTCGCTGGCGTCAGCGAAACCTATTAAGTTGACGGTACATCCATCTACCAACCCAAGATGACGCGGAATAGTAATTTGATTGAGCGCGGTAAGCTCAATACAAAACTGGCCCCAAGCGGCGACAATATGGTCAGGGGGTGTTTCATCCCACTCACACCTTGATAGCCAAAGCTCTTTGATCAAGAGCTTGGCGTACAAAATTGTGGGAGCCACAAAACCCATTATGTCCCATAGTCGAGCCACTGTGGACAGCATAGTGCGTCTGGTGCACTTATCATCTGGTGGTGAGACGTCAAACCGAAAACTATCACAGGATTTGTCCCAGCGTAAACCGAGAACCTTATGCGGTACAGACTTCTCAAACTCAATGTCTGGAGAAGCTTTATGAGAATCTGGTATGCGTGCGAGAACCTCCTAAGAGTTGCTTGTCCATTTGACAAGATCAAACTGGCCTCGCTTGAAAAGCTGAATAAGCTCTTCACAAAGCGAAATTGCTAGCGGAGCGGGTATGACATTAGGCAATGTCATCTATATACAAAGCGGATGTGTAGTATAGTATAGTGTAGCGTAGCGTAGCTTAGCATAGCATAGCGTAGCATAGCATAGCATGGCGTAGCATAGCATAGCATAGCATAGCATAGCATAGCTAATTAGTGCTTTATCTTACACATAGTTTTAGCACCCACCTTGATCTCTTGAAGAGCAGAACAACAACAAGACGTAATACAATGAGAAGTATGTAACGTAGGTACGGTACCCATAATCACATACCCAAGTACCGTCTCAATAGCGGGCGGTAAATCATATCGCTCACTACGAACTATGTTAGTTAGTAGCAAGTGCGGAAATATTGAAGCTCCGATCAAAAGATCAATGCCTGCCGGATTCGCGAACTCCGCGTCGGCTAACGGCAATGACTCGAGATGAGTGAGTGATGCCACGTCTACATTAGCGTTCGGTAATGCGTCCGTGATACGCTCCACGATAAGCGATAAATTAATATTCCTATCAAAACGCGAATGTATTTTAACATCTACGGAACCCCTGCAATGCCTTTCTGATCCGCCTATCCCTTTGACGGTTGAGTAAGTATTTTTAAAGTTATTCCATAATCCGAGGCGTTTGAAGCATTCCGATGTTATTAGATTGGTCTGAGATGCGCTATCTAGCAGACAACGTACCATGTGCGGCGACCCATTAACATCATATACGATAACTTGCGCTGTCGCTAACAGTACCGTCTTAGACGCCGTACTCTGCTTTTTGGCCCTGCGCGGATCATTATAGATGCGCGAGTGCCGTCCTCGCGTGCGCGTCGCCCGCGCAATGGATGTCATACACAACGATACTTCTTCGCCCTCAGACGCGGAAGGCGCAGCTACCGTGTTCTGCACTTGCGACGTACTCGTAAGTGTGTCAAGGTTAGCGGCTTGACTTGACAACCGGTTATTTTTATCATAATGTAACAGTGTATGATGTTTTTGTTTACACGAGCGACATCTCGTTCTACTGGAACAATTACTCGTTTTATGTTTTATGCTTAAGCAATTAATGCAAGCTTTGTTATCTTTTACGCTTTTAAAACGAGCAATTGGATTTAAATCATTAAAGGTGGGACACTTATAGTAATGGTCGTGCACTATATTACTGCACAGACACTTCTGTGAATTATTACTATTAGATTCCGAACATGTTACGTAAGATTGTGGATTAGGGACTGAGTTATTATTACTATTTCGCGATGTATTCAACCTTTGTTTGTTGTTGTTAGTGTTAGACGGGCCAGGTGAACCAGACTGCGTATTATGAAATATTCGACACTGATCTTTGATGAACGAAATAAAACTATCTAGTGTAGGTATTTTATTATTGCGTTCCGTCATCTCGAATGCGCGAATTGTATCAGTGTCAAACTTTTTTAAAGCGAGTTGAAGCAACATAAAGTCGGAAAGATCTTCTAATTTTAAATTCCTAAGAGAATTAACCGCGGTTACGAAGTTATCAATAAACAGCTGGAAATTCGAGACAGACGCGTTGCCGGACAGTTTGAGATTTAAAGCTTGGTCAAAGTATATAGACGCTAGGACGCGCGTGTCCTGATATCTGTCAAGTAGTGACTGAAATATGACCTGATAATTCTCAGCACTGGGTGTGACACCTGCAAATACGGACTGGGCCTTCGGTGACAGTTTACCTATTAAATAGTACAACCTGTCAGCATCTGTCAGAGAACCATTATCGTGCACTGTAGACTTAAAACTCGCATAGAATAACGGCCAATTTCATATATCTCCGTCAAACGACATAATCTCGATTGGCGGTAATCTCGGTTTGCGGGCAACGGGCTCTGCTGAACATTTACCCTCCAATTGCGATTGTATACGCTTAATAATACAATAAAGATCTTCGAATGAGGTATACGCCTGATAGTTCGGTTTTTCATCAGGATTGATAGAAAGTAATCTTGCGTTATAATCGTCTAACAACTTATGAAAATCTGTTCGAATACTATCTACTGTTGTACAATAACTGAGAAATGCTTCGCTATTACCGTCAGACATAGATGCGGTTTTTGAGCATTCATATATGTTTTGGATGCGCTCAAATAAAATATTGCGTTTCGCTTCTAAGATTGTCATCTCTTTGTCTTCCGACACGCGTGACTTCTTTTGTTGTGACATGCTTACGTAAGTATAAGCTAATGAGAACGAAACAAAATAAGAATATCTAATGTATCTATTATTTTACCTAAGTAGGCAACACTTTAGAGCTGAGGAAATAAAAGTTGATTGAAATATGAGATTTATAAGACAACTATGATAGTTGCAGAAATAATAATTTAATAAGTAGGTAGCTACATAAAAGTTTACCTACTAATGCGGGCGGAAATAACCATGTGACGGTTATGTGAATATATTAGGAGTATAGCTAGGTGCTATAACTGCCTCCCCCCCCCGTGGGATCTCCACCTTGTCGTGGTGGGGGGGCTCAGTAACCGTGGATTGGTCACCCGCGGTGAAGCTAAGAGGGATCCAGGAGGGGACGCTCCGCGTGGGCTTGGAGGGGCCTGCGCAGGATGCGTCCAACGGTGCGGGTGCGGGGGACAGTTCTGTCTGTCCCTCGCAGTCGGGTGCGGTCGCGGGAGGAGAGGCGTGTCGGTGTTGCGTTGCCGCGCGCCCTATGTCCCGCGACCAAATGGGGGCGCACCATTCGATGCGTCGCGGTGGGGCCGCAGAGGAAGAGGAGATGCGGTGTTGCGTTGCCGTCCTCCCTATCCTCTGCGGCCGCTGGGCGTTTTGGCGGCGGAGTCCAACACCTTAATCCGTCGCCAAGGGGGTTTTGTTCGGGGCCCGCCTGACCATCTGGCGGGCCAATACCCGTCGGAGGGTGGCGACGAGTGCTTAGGTGATGCCCCACCCTCCGACACACGGGTACATGGCGGCAGTCGAGGTGGTTTTTAGTGGAAACACCACATACTCCGGCTCTTATTTCCCCCAAGAGTCGGAGATCCGAAGGGATTTTCCACCTCGTAAAACAAAAAAAAAAAAAAAGGTGCTATAACTGCCTAGGTATAGCGGTATAACGTATAAAACGTAAATGAATCCGGCTCGAAGGACCAAAAAAATGGTTCGGCGATACACCGAAACCGTAGGTAGGTTCTAGGCGACTTGGGAAGGACTAATGGAATGGACTGTATTAGGGCGAGTTCTGGGTCGCCTAGAAAGGAATAAGGGAAGAGGAGATGGATACGGGAGGAGGTGATTGAGTGGGTATAGGCTATTTCAAGGATGGAAGGCACTTACCTTATACAGCCTTCTTCGTTTCTTTTCCTCCTGGTGGTTTCGTGATGCAGCTGCTTGTTTTCACTTCACTCACGAGCGGGTTTTCCTTGGTGGAAGCGGTAAATCACATACAGCGGTGCGGCGCGGAGCGGTATCGAGACGGCGTTCTCAGCGGGAGGAATGTTCTCGACTGTCCGTCGCGTTCACGATCGCGGCGACGACTCAGGCGGAAGGCAGTGCCTCTTCCAGGGAGTGGGATAGAGCGGGACGGAAATATGATATCGCTCGCACTAGAACGTGGAACGATTGATATTGATGCGATTAGTTATGGATAGGAAGGTAAATGGCGCTACCACTAATTGGTTTGAAGTCGGTGCCAAATCAAATTTCAAAAGCCTTTAAATTAATGAAGGCATTTCATAATTCACATGAATTCTTCCAGCAGCGTGGAGTGTAATTTATTCACATGATGTAGTACATTTTATGTACTACATCTAATGTACTACATTCATTAGTATTTTAATGTGATCCGCGAAGTGCTCGTACTGTAAGGATTTTACCTCAGATACCTTTTGTATAAACACTAAGTGTTAGGTACTACAGTTTGCATACAATGATAAACGTACACCAAATCTATTCATAACAGTGTCAGGTACAAAGAAGTGTTGATAGCCTATAATAATTCAACGTAACTAGTTCTGTGTGTGGTGTACGGGTGCTTAAAATGATATCTTTATCAGCATAAGCCTGAACTATCTTGCTTATAAGCGAAACTAGATTTTGGAGAACAAATTACCAAAAATTTGGGTGCATAGGGTTCCCACCAAGAACTTAGGGTCCCAAGCCAACCTCACCTGCAAGTGGTGCACCTGCCGATCAACGGACGAGGCTCTGGCAAACAAAATATCCCGATAAGCGGCAATAGGCTCGCCACCTATTACGTGGGATCAAAACACTGGCGAAAAGTGGGCGTTTAATATGCCTCTGCCTACCGCTTCGGGGAAACAGGCGTGAGTCTATGTATGTATGTACATTACCAAAAAGCTTCACTGGAAACTTAGTAACAGGGTGCATAAAGTAATTTTTTATGCAAACAACGATATAATTTTGAATTTAGATGTAATTAGATCACGCCCTAAGAACTTTTTGAGATGCTTTGGCAGCGGTTTTCTGTTTAGCTTACTTTATTGTTCAGCAGATGTACCCTTTTCATAGCTTTATATTTGTAAAACGTAGAAAACAAAATATATTAAGATAAACATGATTTTTATAAATTTAGATCACTTCTTTTAGTTATTAAGTATTCAAGTTACGGTCCGGATTCAATTGCTATTAATTGTGTAGCATCGCGTAGTAGGGTGTTAAAGGGGCGGTAGGGGAAAGGGAGGGGTGTATCGGCCAGTCGACGTCACAGCGTCTGTGCCAATGTAAATAATAATATTTCAGCGGTACTTAGTTACTTACTCGTATTTACAAGGGTTTGCGGCAAAATGAGTTAATTGATAGAACGCCAAACTCTCGCTCGGTTATTATTTATTCCTGATCTAATATTAAATTCATATTTTACGTAAATATTCCATTAACGAACAGAGTTTTGTCTGTATTGAATGTTTCTTTATCGATTTGATTGGAAATTGTGCTTGACAGCGACAGGCGAGGTACCAGCGACGGGTGTTGGAGCGTGGCACGTGTCGGCTCGTAGCCTGTAAGGTCGTAGCGTGTTGGCCGTAGGTCAAAGCGCGTAGCTACGCTCATAGCTGACGTAGCAGGGTGCAACAAACGGCGCGTGCAAGTGATAACGTTCTGCTGACGACAATGATGCAGAGCATAAACCGACAATTCCTCATTAGATCTCCACGTTTCAGACGTAGAGGCAACGCCGTACATACCGGTAATTGATTTCATTGTGCTCCTTCAGTGTGAGTTCGTTCACAGTTCAACACAAAACGTTTAAATTCCTCACGAGCACACTTGCATTTACTAAATTATTAATGCCACGCTAGTCGCGGTGTACCGCAACTAGTTTTGTTACTTTGATAATTACGAGTTCTTGCTTCTCATATCTGAAAATATATTATTTTGACTAATTTAACGCTTGTAAAATGACTTGTTCGGGATCGATCGGCAAAGTGAAGCAACGTTTGCACAGGTCACTATACGGATGGGTGACCGCTCGTTGTAGCATTAACATCACAATGCTACAACGAGCGGTCGGCCACACACTCACACGAATACAAAAGAGTGTATTTACACGTGTCGACTATTATAAACGCGCAATTGTAATAATTATGTGTTTTGTTTAATATGCAGTTTTTTTGACGCTGCCGCTGGTGATATTCATGAAACACGAAACGATTTGCATGACTAGTTAGTTTTATATAGACTGTCTCGTTGGTCTCGCGGCATAAATGTGCGCGTGGGATTGGGAGGTCTCGGGTTCGATTCCCGGGTCGGGCAAAGTGTTATTAGGTTTTTCCGTTAGGAAATTCTCAGTAGCAGCCGGAGTCTGGTAATGTGCCCGGTACGGCAATAGGCTCGCCCCCTATTACGTGGGACCTAAAAATTCCTGGCGAAATGTGGGTGTAATATTACACCTCTGCCTACCCCTTCGGGGATACAGGCGAGTCTATTGCCGTTACCGGGTACATTGCCAGACGCCGAGCTTCTACTGAGAACTTGGAAAAACTCAGTAAGACTTTTGCCTGACCCGGGCATCGAACCCGGGAGTGATCATCAGACGCATACGCTATCCACTGGACCACGGAGACAGTCACGCAGCTACGTTAATAAATAATTCAGGTTATTGAAGCAATTTAAATATTAAAGGAGCTATTTTAACAAGTTTCGTTACATTATAAACTAAAAGCAATATTTATTTTAAGAGTTTGAAGAGGTTACTCTTAAAATATTTGAGCAACTTTAGAAATATAATAACCATAGATTTTTTTTTAAATTTACATATTGGAATAACATTAAAATCATTCGATTTTCTTTGCAATCATGTGCAATGAAATCAGGTGATCAATTTAGATTCAATCATTATCATCGAAGTAGGATTATCGCAATTGCGTTCAAGACTTTCGCTTAGGAGTCAGGGAACAGGTTTCTGGTCTAATCTGAATAAAAAAAAAAATAACAACTTTCCCGCCGTGCGACTGCCATCTGATGAAGCTAATATAGGTAGTTAACGGACTTAGTGCTCGAAGATATGTCATCATATCGGATATTTTCAGCATGTTATTTGTCTTACATTTCATAGGCTATATATAAGCCCCTTGTTTGGTATACAGGGTTATTTGTAAAACACCGTTAAACTCTCAGGACTACTTTACTAACATCATAATCAACAACTTTTGTTTTTTTATTATTATTCGTAAGTATGACCATGTGTCTACTTACCGTTCCCAATTAAAGTGGCTCTCTATACGTCAGCGCCGCAGTTTGCGTGCTCTCACTACCCTATACACTATTCTCACATCTCCTACTTCTCCTCAGTATATCACTCCTAACTTTCAGTACTTATGTTCTAACCATGAGCGAAATCTTCGCTCCTCTAATAATCTTCAACTCATGTTTCCTACTCACAGATCGTGTTTTCTTCACTCTTCTTTCACCGTTCAATCTATTCTTCCATGGAATGCTCTTCCTCAGAGATCAGAACGGCCAAAGGCAAATTCATGTTCAAGTCCAAAGTCAGGGAACTCTTGTTGGCTGAGTCCTCGAATGTATCATAGTCAAAGTCAAAGCCAAATCCTTTATTCATTTGGGTCACAATGTGACGCTTATGAACATCAAAATAATAAATTTATAAAATAATTACTTAAAGGTTCTACATTTACATTTACTGCCCCGTTCGCAAAGCAAGGGCGTAGAACCATGAGAAAGAACGGGCAATAAAACTCACGGTCGTCGCTATCTTATCTAGGTATATGTTTATGTATATATTTAAATTAACACCCAAGTAACATTTTAGGTTTTAGCCGCTCGCTTGCTTCTACGAACGATCGTTTCCGGACTATATAACAATTCAAGCACACATACTTTGCGTCCATGGATTTTAATGGTTGTCCCCCGCAGAATAGGATTGAGAGACCTAAAGTGGGAGTTATATTTTTTTTTAATTAATACTCTTCGCTGACGCCAGTAGAGACAAGGGATCGAAATACTATATTGTAGCAAATTATAAATTGTATTATATTTATTATAAGAGTCTCACCTGTAAGATGTTATATGTTCGTAAAAAATATTATTATTCGTATTCGTATAAAGGTAATATTATGGGAACATAACTAGAATGACAACTAACACTACGGAAAATGCACAAAATAAAACAAAATTTGCCAAATAATATGCCACGAGCAACCACCAAGGGGTTTACTGAAAAGTGGAGTTATTTAATTGTCGGTAAAATATAGGCACTTGGCGCTGATCTAGATCGTCGCGTTCACTAAAATGCTGAGTTTAGCACCCAGCGGTATTTAATGCCACGATAAATTACTTACCGAGAGCCGAGTGCCGAGAGCTGAAGGCAGAGAGCGCACTGTCAATAGCTCGCGCTATGTGCAACGTAACGTAAGGTGAACGGTGCATACGACAATTAATTTGTGATAAACAGTTCGCTTAACTGATAGTTTAACCAACTTTGTGTGTTTTCTTTACAACACCGAAGACATCCAATAATAATATTACTCCTGTTTTAATTGCTTCAAAATGTGTTTTAGCACTACGAATAAATGATATCAATTGTCTCTCGGGATATATACCACGTACCTTTGTTTGGAGTAACCGATATTTCGGCACTGTTGCAAGCGCCATGTTCACGGATGTACTGAGGGTATTGCGGGTGGATGAATGTTACGAGCAAGTATAACGGTCTAGCCGCTTTCTTACTCGTTTTTTGCGTACAACACCACTGCCACTGGTTTCACAATCGCACTGTACCCGATCACGACATACTACACTTACTACGTCAGTTCGCGGTTTGAGTTTTTTCGTTTCACGGGTTTTATATAGACGCACCACTGGATGCCAGATACTCGACAGTTGAAACCCATCCTCTCTATTGAAATTATTGAACTTTTTAGTTTCAATAGCCTCCCTAACCATTCGAGGTATGTATTGGGGTTCTGTCGAAAGCACCTGAGGGTTGTGTAACTCCATCCAGTGGTCGGTACCCGAGTCTAAAAGGCGTTGAGCTATGGCTGACTTATGTGGCTCTTTATTTTTGACTGCCCTGATGTGTTCCTTTATCCGGCAAGAGATGGTGCGTTTCGTTTGTCCTATATAGGAACTCCCACAGCTGCAGTCAACTTTGTTATTAGATTGCAAATTAATTTGTATATTTGGGTAGCATATTTACAAGAATGGAAGATGTAAAGGAGATATTGAAAGGCGAACTGCGGGAAACTGTGTGAATGGAGCGCTACATGCCTTTATGAACGGCCAGACTGTGCCGAAAGAGGCGCGACTGGCGGTTCATAATGGTGTACTTGTGCCCACGCTGGTGTATGGTAGTGAGTGTTGGGTATGGCAGAAAAAGCATGAAAGCAGAATTAACGCAGTTGAGATGCGATCACTGCGTAGTATGTGTGGTGTGAGACTGATTGATAGGATTCCGAATGCAGTAATACGAGAGCGATGTGGCATGAAAGAAGATGTTGTGACGAAAATTGAAAAAGGAATGCTTAGATGGTTTGGATACGTGGAGCGAATGAGTGAAGAAAGAATGACGCACCAAATATATGAGGCAAACGTGTATGGGCAAGCCAGTCGCGGTCGACCTCGTAGGACATTTGTCGACCAAATTGAAAAACGACGTGAGTATATGTATGTAAGTATGCAAATTAAGCTTCAGACTGAAAAAAATAATATTTGTCACTGTATTGTCCAAAGTGACATTTGAACTCACAAAACCTCGTGCATTGTCAAGTGGCGAGGAAACCACTCAAACCACTACGCCATCACTCTAGTAAAGTATGTTTTTATGACACTGTTTTGTTCGACTTGGAGCTAGCACACAACCCTTTGTTGCTTATGTAGTTTGGACCATAGTAACAGACTAAATCTCCGTTCGTTGCATTAAAGTAACATACAAAATAATTTTATTAAGTTACCACAGTTTGCGCTGAAGTTATAAGGAAATGGATTAAGTTTCGTATATTAAATGGCATTTGAACAGCTTCTTTACAAACATAAGCAAGAAGTTTGCTACAAATGATTACCTTAACGGCATCACGCCCCATTGTCCCTCGACAAAAGGGATTAATTGAACAAAACTCAACGTACAGTTAAACAGAGCTCGACTACTATCAAGTGTCGATACATCGTATACGGGAGGTATTCGACGCCCCACACTACCGCACTGGTTAACTCCAGTTATAAGTAATGAATCGATTAATTAACGGTCGATTTCAATCTCAGCCAGTGTGCGGTTTGAGCCGTTTAAAAACAGTTCACTTTGTTGTACCGCCGTGTGAATGTAACTATCTTTATACGTGCGTTTGTGTACTAGTTTTATACGAACGATAAATTGTTTTCATTCTGATGCTAAACGTTAAATGGAATGTCAATCAGACTTTCAGAGCGATTTAAAAATCATGGCACATAAATGATATTCGTCAGAATTTTGTAAATAAATAGCTTGACTGCACGGTTGGCGTAGTGGTTGAAGCGGCCGCCTCGCTGCTTGACACTGCGCCGAAGTGTTGTGGGTTGGATCCCCACATGAGACAACACTTTGTGTGATTCATAAATTGTAATTTCGAGTCTGGGTGTTAATTGTGTCCGTTATTTGTGTTTGTGAAGTCCCCCGCGACCCAGGATTTAGTCCTAATGCGGGAGTTGTCTTTTTAAATTAGAAAATTAGAATGCCTTTTTGATATTTAAGTGAACAATGAACTGATTTATTTTATTTTTGGTTTATTATTTAACAACATATTCACGCGAATAACAAATGACATATAAATTTGCATTTAAAATAATGGTATAAAATATAATTCACAAAATGAATGCGAATTCTTTAACGTTATTAAAGAAATTAATACAGATTTATTTTAGATTAAAACTGATTGTTTTATAGTTTTTATTTAATCACTAGTTATTTACCATTATTTATATTTGCACTTTTTCGAAGTTACAGTCGTTTTGCAGCAAAGTTGGTTATACATAGCTTGAAAGCATCTCAATCTCGGCAACTGTACATTTTGAGTTCAAGTTTAAACGTTACCGTAGATATTTTGATTCTACACAGCACAGTAAAAACTGTTTGATAACAAATACTTAGTTACCATCTTCAAGGCAGTATTTGTTTAAAATGTCACCTGTATTAATTATGTACGGTTCCGTAAGTAGGTTTACTCGTTGAATGTGAACATGGGTGTTGACGGTAGGTATTAGTTATACAGTACATAATTTTAATTACCAAAACGCTATTAATATTTATTCAGAGATTTATAACTTTGAATTATACCAAATGGTTCGCTGCAAACGAAATTGTTTCAAATTATGGCCAATAATTCACTGCAGAAAATAACATTCTTTAGTATTAATGGCAGTGTTGAATTTGAAATGTTAAAATATTTCAAAATTGCAAAGTTGCAATTCAAAACTTTTAATTTATGAAAGTCATTAGAATATTGTTCAATGCGCATAAAACTAAATAAGGTATTGTAGTATCACAATACCTATTAAATTGTTTTAGCCACCATTAATTGTGAATAAGTTTTTTATGTGCGTCATCAATTTTAATTAAAGGTTGAGGTCAAATTAAGTCTTAGTATACTTTGTCGCTCAAATATATTTTCCCTTAGTAAATTCCACGAAACAAACAAGTAGTACCTACTTTCTAAAGAAGATTAGCAATAGGGTAGTTTCCAGGGTCAAAATAATTACATTTTATTAAGTCCGTATTTTAGATTATAAAAAAATATTGGACACGTTTTTTTCTTTTTTCGATTAAATAAAAAATAACAAAGATATAGCCCATTAAAGTTACGTGTAACGTCATCTAGTGAGAAAAAATGCAGCACAGCGCACACTGGCGATAATTTGCAAAAACCTGGCCATTGTATGATTTTAAAATATTGTCGATAGAACAGTTTTATAACACTTATCTTAAACCTCAATAAATGACGCAACTTTTGAGCATTTTTTTATATATTTAATATGGTAAAATTCTATAACAATCTACCTACGAAGTTGATCAAAAATATCGTGCTTAAATCTGATGATTTTCAAGTCGCACGATATCGCTCGTTGTGTTTACAACTGTAAATATTTGGAGTTTTTCTGTTATGGATTCTATTTCTAGAGGTATTTATAATTGCTATCAGATGTTACTATTTTCTAAAATAAATCTTAACACCAATACCCTTGCCTTGAAATTGATAGTATTATTTACTTACATTAGCAGAAAGAATAAGGGAAATAGTACAATATTCTTCTGTATTCCGAGAAATAAGCTGTATTAAATTGAAGCATATAATGCTAGTATTTAGTTTATTTTAGATTTGGCTGCCGATATCTGCCTAATGATTAGTTTTTACTAGCTTTGAGTCCCGGTATTTATGCGTAATATTTTGTCGTCGGATATTTTTAGGTCTTTAACTTGTGTTCATTATTTTGATAAGTGGTTTTTAAAATGTTAGTATCTATCTGAAGATGCACAAGAGTCAAGAAATAAGGATATACATAAATATCCCAGAGACTTTACAAGAAAAACGCTCCGTATTTAAACTATAAATGAGACATTTATATCAAAGACTTAGCGTTTCTTGAGAGTATCTCAAGTTTACTAAAACGTCCAGAAAGTCCAATACGCAGTTGTCCCTGGATGCAATTTAACTCATGAAGGAACCTGAAATAGAGTATTTTATATTTAAATAAAGTTAGATATCAACATTGCACACCATATAGTTTGTATATCTCTGATCATTCATGTTTCTTAGTTATGAATATTATTAATTTATAGTACATAGTTAATTAAATTCTTGTAAATCTCTCATATATATACTAACTATTATCCTACGATAGTTTTAAAACTATCAATATCATAAAGTCAGTTTTTATGTTCGCGCTGGTTGAAACAAAGACCTCTTTTCATAAAATAATAATAATTCATAGGTCAAAAGGTTTGCATTTAATTTCAAAAGGTTTATTTAATGCATATTTACCGTTAAAACATTTTGGCCATCTTTTTGGTAATATTCGCCAGTGTGCGGCTTGACGTTATACGTAACTTTAATGAGCTAATCTTGGTCATTTTTGGTTTAATTTACAAATAAAAAAATACGTATCGCTTATTTTTGAATAATCTAAAGGACGGACTTATAAATTTTTTTTCGTCAAATAGCCTATTGCCTCTGTGGTCCAGTGGATAGCGTATGCGACTGCTGGTCGGAGGTCTGGGTTCGATTCCTGAGCCGGGCAAAAGTTTTACTGGGTTTTTCCGAATTCTCAGTAGCAGCACAGAGTCTGGTGATGTGCCCGGTAACGGCAATAGGCTCACCCCCTATTACGTGGGACCTAAAAATTCATGGCGAAATGTGGGTGTAATATTAACACCTCTGCCTACCCCCTGCCCTTCGGGATACAGGCGTGAGTCTATAAAAAAATAATATATAATAGGCAGCGATAGTCTAGTGGAGGTACCAACGGCCTGCCATGCAGAGGGTATCGGGTTTGAATCCACGGCGCGTACCACAGACTTTTCAAACTTATGTGCGTATTAAATACCATGGAATATCGCTATCGGGTTGCGGAGGTCAGACGGCAGTCGCTCTGTGGAAAAGTTACTATACTGTCATATTTGTATGGACCAGTGGACCTCGGCCTCCAAGGCATGTAAGTCTTGGATGAACCCGGGATAATGCTAGGACGATGATGATAATAATATAAGTAGATACTTTCAAACTTGAGTCATTTCATAGTTTTGACTTTTATTTGTTTGTTTGCCATCACGTGACCACGGCTAGCGTAGCCTATGCCGTAACATCGGAGAAAATACATTATTATTACTCCTTTATTATCTGACGATTACGTGATTGAGACATTTGATTACATATGTCAGCGGTAGCCTATCGGAGATACCAACAGACTACAATGCAGAGGGTATCAGGTTCAAACCTAGAATAGTGCGCCACTGACTTTTTTAAGTTGTGTGCTTGTTATATTGTTAATTACCTATGAGTCATCGTTGCCTCAAAGAGCATGTGAAACTCTGGTAAAGACTTTTGGCAGTCGTTATTTCTCCGTAACGGTTATCAGTACCTACAGTTGAATATATATAATTACTACAGAACATCTCTCTCCATTGTTTGTCGAATTCTGAAATGAATGAAGAAAAATTCGACGACAGTCGCGTTGTAGGAAAGCTATTCTCTCAAATCTGGTTAACCTCTCGTATGCTGGATTACCAGACATAATTAAAATCTATTGTGTCTCGTGCAGATCTGCTCTTAAGCATACGAAAGGTTAAACTAGAAAGTGGACCCCGAGCACAAAGTCGCAATTCTTGGTCGCACCCGGAGTAATTCTAGGAAAATGATATCATGAATTACAATTGAGATTGAGTTACATAAATATAGAAATTCATAAATAGGTTATCATATATAGAAAATTATAGGACTACCCTTGCGCGGTACTACAGATATGGGGATAATTGTACAATATTTATGCAATGAACAGAACCAGCATAAGTAAAAGTAGTTAAATTAAATCGGAAAACGTAATTACGAGTACACATTGTATTCGCATCGTTACGTATTATTTAATTTGCGGCCGACATCACAAAGCTCATTATTACAGTGTGGGCTTACAAATATTTTATTTTTAATAAAAGATGCCCGCAGTTGTGCTCGCATATTTTGATTTAAATTATATGCATTTTATTTTTCTGTCCGATCTCGACGAAATATTAGAATTCCCTTCTTAGTGCACATCTCCCATACTTACGACCATTTTGTCTGTGCGTTGTCAGTCAGTCAGTAAATCAGTAATTAAGGGCGGTTTCAGATTAGCGTTTTATACGCGCGTATAAGCTCGTTTTTTGAAGCGCATCTAGGTCTAGCGCCTTTTGGCACCCGCGCTACTCGTACGAGCGTTGACGTGTTCCTCAGCTCGTATAAGCGCAAGCCGTCAAAATCGTTGTTGACACTAACAAGATGTCACTACCGTTTCGATTGAACACGCCAAAATATGCCCGTTAGCGCGCGTATAAGCGCGTGTATGCTGAAACGACCGTATTCGCGCAGAAATATACGCTAATCTGAAACCGTTACGCTAAAATTCAGACTAGTAGAAATCATGTCTTCTCTTCTAAGTTTTAACCCTACAAGGCTCAATTTTTTGTTCGTGCGCGACAAAAATATATAAGTTGTAATTAGTAATCAGAAGCTAGGATACACTTATAAAAATAAATCCATATTTTACGAAAAATACAACTTTTTACTTCTGTTCCATATACGGTACACTTAACTTATGCTTTTTGGTAATAAATTAGTACAATTGAAATGTTTTGGAAATAGTTTACTATTACATTTTTTTTTAATTGGTGACTTATTATTTTTAATAAAATTAAATAGGTGTGTAGGAAAGCACAACGCCAACATATCCATAATTTTGTTCAAAACGAAGACTCAGCTAAAGTCTGGAAATTTCTCAAAAGTCTGGGAGTGGGAAAGTCACGAACTGACGTGTCATCCAAAGACATCAATATTAATTCACTCAATGTCCATTTCACTGCTTCGTCCAATTTTGATGGGATCACGAAAACTAACACGTTACTAGATCTTTCAAATATTCCAACTCCCAAATATTCATCTTTTGTTTTCGAGCAATTTACCGATTGTGATGTTAAAAAGAGCATTATGTCAATCTCATCCAATGCTGTTGGTAGTGATTGTATTAGCCGAAATATGATCCTTCCTATCCTTGATGAAATCCTTTTTGTCCTCTGCCACATACTGAATTACTCAACTACAAGCCGTACCTTTCCCTCAGCATGGAAAGAGGCCCAAATAATTCCTCTACCTAAAAAGCCAAAACCCTGTTCCTTTTCTGATTATCGTCCTATATCCATACTACCATTCCTTTCCAAAGTCCTAGAGCGCCTCATTCATAAACAACTATGCACATTCCTTTCTAAAAATTCTCTCCTAAATCCCTACCAGTCCGGTTTTCGTCCTGGACATAGTACTACCACAGCATTGGTTCACATCACTGATGAGATAAGACTGGGTATGGATAGTGGAAAGCTCACGCTACTTTCCTTACTTGACTTTAGCAACGCGTTCAATACCGTTGATTTCCACATCCTGCTTGGCATACTTCGCTCTATTAACATATCTCCAACGGTGGTTGACTGGTTTCATAGTTATCTGTTTGGTCGCCGACAGCGTGTGCGCGTTGAAGACACGTACTCTTCATGGTGTAATACAGCTGCCGGTGTACCGCAGGGTGGCGTTCTATCTCCGTTACTCTTCGCAATTTTTATAAATTCTATATCCCGTAATTTAATTTCGTCCTACCACCTTTACGCAGATGACTTACAAATTTACTCGCAGGCACCCCTAGAATCAGTAGCAGACGCTTTTTCTTCAATAAATACTGACTTAACGCAAATATGTGAGTGGAGCAAAAAGTTCGGCCTCAAGGTAAATCCCTTAAAAACGCAGCTTGTTCTTATCGGCAGTCCTAGGATGATCTCGAGGGTCGATTGGTTAATGTTGCCTGAGGTTAAATTCGACGGTAAAATATTACAATGTACAGACCATGTAAAAAATTTGGGCATATATCTGGATAGCAATTTAACATGGGGCCATCAAATACAGGAGACCAGTCGTAAGTTGTTTGCGTCAGCAGGTTCCTTACGTAGGCTGCGGAATTTTCTTCCAACAGCCACTAAAATTGCGCTTGCTGAATCTTTACTCCTTCCAGTACTCGATTATGCCGATGTCAGCTATCTTGATCTCACTGAGCAGCAACTTGACAAACTTGAGCGTCTCCAGAATTTTTGTATAAGATTCATATTTGGTCTTCGCAAATATGATCATGTATCAGAATTTCGTAACAAACTCAAGTGGCTCCCAATTCGTCTTCGCAGGAATACTCATATTCTTATATTATTGTATAACGTTTTATTCGATCCTAGCACTCCCCTGTATCTCAAAGAACGTTTTAAGTTCCTCCATGACACACATTCAAAGTTCCTGAGGTCGTCAGAGAATCTGAGACTGCACATGCCAACGCATTCAACAAACTTCTTTAGTAAATCCTTTGCTGTCCAGGCAGTGCGCTTGTGGAATGCGTTGCCATTAGAAATTAGGCAAGCAAAGTCAATAGGCATATTTAAAAAGGCTTTAAAACAACATTTCCTAGCTAGTAACTAAGTCATTGTTTATAGCATGATTTAACTATAATATCTAAACTGTAATATGTATGTATGTATATTATTATGTATGTATGTATTATTATGTATTATGTATATTATCACGTATATTAATATGTATTTATTATGTATTTATGCACCGTATGTATATGTTAATTTAAGCAAGTAACTTTATTACTACACCATTGAATTATTATATTTCTTTAGTCTATTTCTGTCCATCCAAAGGTTGCCTGTAAGAAATTGCTTTTAGCGATAAGGCCGCCCATTGTGCATTTAAATTGTAAACTTAACTATTTCTCTTGTCTCTGTAAAATTTCTGTGTATGGTGTACAATAAAGTATTATCTAATCTAATCTAATCTAAATAGCTTGGTGTAATATATTTAACTTTTTTATATATTGCTATTTATAAGAAAAGAAAATATAACTAAGTATTATAACAAATTTCTATTTTTATTGATGAAAAGATCTAAAACGGTTATTATATTTATTTAGGGAGTTATTATTTTTATTTAGTGACATTTATTGCAAGTTAAGAATGTTTTTCTTTTCCAAGCAGGATATTTGAATCGTTGTCTTTTTGTACCCCAAACTAGAAACTCCTCAAACCTATTACGTCTGACATCATGAGGAGGTAGGATTAATGTATTTGGTTTCTATCTTTTAGTTTCAGCTTCATCAGATATACCTATGTTACTTCTCTGTTTGTTTATTTATAGCCCAAACAAGCATAAACTTTACCCACTTCAAATTTGAAGTCCTTCTGTTCCTTCTGTTTCATTGGGGTTAGCGAGTGCTACTGCTCCCCGACTCTTCGGTACAGTAACCAGCAATTTAGAAGAGTTGCATCGAGAAGATGATAAAATAGCCTCAAGAACCATTTTCTTTTTTATTGACTTGACCCACAAAATACGATGATAAAACAACTAGTTTGTTATCGTGGGACGATAACAGTGACAATATCTGTATTATTATAATTTGCTACTCATTGCTCTCAAGAACCTCTCTGAACTTTTTATTTTCTTACGTCTTTTATGATAAGTATTTTGAAGTCTTTTCATGAGAGACCTTTTTATCTTCTTTGGGTGACAGTCTAAGAACCAGGGATTCTAAATATATAACCCATAGTCAATGATCGTTGAGGTGCCCGAGATTGTGTAATGGTACCTGTAGTTGTACCTGAAGCCATTCCTGATGAATGTACTAGGCTGAGGGTCTGATAATTTTGGCTGACGATTTTCAATATTCGCAGCACGCTTGTTGACGGGAGGCAAGCCCTAATGTCTCTGCAAAGGAAAAGAAGTTTCCACTTTGCTAAAAGGCTCTGATAAAGGCTTTTGGATGAACTGAATTTTTCCGATGCCATTATCACTTTCAGCGTCAGAAAAAATTGGTTTGTCTTCACTTCCAGAAGCAATATTCGAAAAACCATCAATATCTTTCGAGGTAGTAGAGCCTTGCTGATTTCAGCATGAATGGACCGGCTCGACCGGGGAAGTACTACCCTCTCACAGAAAATCGACGTAAAGTAACACTATCTAGACTGTTGCCTTTCGTTCGGTGAGTGAGAGTGCCGGAAGCCCTATCCTTATTCCTTCTCCCTCATCCCACTCCTTATCCTATCCCTTTTCCCAACCCCAAGGGGCGGCAACGCACTTGTGACTCCTGTGGTGTTGCGGGTGTCCATGGGCGGCGGTAATTGCTTACTATCAGGCGATCCGTCAGCTCGTTTGCCGCCTATTATGACATAAAAAAAATATCTACATCACACAATCCTCTTTGCGACATTATCTTAATATAAAACATCCTTGCGTTACTGACTGACTGACAGACACGCTACAACCGAAACTATTGGGCGCAGGAACCTAAAATTTGGCATGTATGTTTCTTGGGGGCCGTAAGAGTGCACTAAGAAGGGATTTCCCGAATTTCCCACGGGATCGGCCAAAACGGGTAAATTAAAAAAAAATGCAGGCGTTGCTGCTGGCGTTCTCTAGTCTGAAATAAAATCGAATTATTCATAAGAGCAGTTACCGTGGGTACGTATAAGTAAAACCGGACACTAAAGCTCGACGTACCGTATGTGGTACATCCATGAAAATATGATTTTCTAATAAGTTTACTATTGTAATATAAAAAAACACCTTACCTCTGCAAAATATACACTTTTTTATAACACACAGTATTTTTTTTCGAGTCAATACTGTTCATATACTATTTTTATTTTATTTGTGTTTTGAGACAGACGACTAACTTAACACTTTCATTAAAATTTCACACTGAGTGCGTTATGATAATAACACGAACGACATCTTTAGGTAAAAAGTCATATTAATAAATTCCTAAATGTTATTAGCTTCTATTAAAATGTCAAGAGATGTCCCTATTCATAGTTTTATATTTTATAAGAACGATTAAAGTCGTTGTTCCACATATGGCACCGGGTACCTTGTAGGGTTAAGACTTCTTCAATAATAAAAACACTTTATAATGTGCCGAAACGTATTAACGCATTAAAGCAATTCATTCGGTATATCGTAATTTACAATTTTACGTACACATTTATCTGCACTTTACAAAAAATATAACAAAAGAAAAAAGCATGTTGAGTAATATTATGAACCTATGAACAAAAAATTATGAATAAACTATGAATATTTCAATATGAGACACCTTTTTGTGGCATTGACAGCTTAACATTTCGTTTATTGCTTTATATGTTGTCATTTTTCTTCGTTTTCCAACGGACTCAAAGAAATTTTAAAATATCGTAGGTACTTTTATGCAGTTTACAACGCAATATTCACCGTGAACCATACTGAGCCAAAGAGAGAGAAAACCGAAAAGGACTAAAACTCTATTTACAGTGACAATTTTTATGACTAGATTTTTTGAAAGAGTTTGCTTCTTTGCTTCCGCCCAACATGTGGTTTACTAAGTTATGTGACAAAGGAGCGTGCGTTTCATACAACTTTGTATACAGTGCAATAACAAATCTGATTATGGCTTTATATTCTACGTACAATGTGGGTGATCGCAGAACATGTTAGCTGAAACAGAATGGAAATAATGCTGGTAGCCTTTTTATGCTGTTAAATAGTTTGGACAGTTTTCAGACCTTAAAATCGCCATGCGCATGTGTCGCAATAAAATTAATATTATATTCAACCGCTGAATAATTTTAGTGTTATTAAGTTATTTTTTTACACTAGCCATGTCCAACTCGCAATTTCAGATACACGACTACTCTGAGCTGCCAAAAGTCGAATTGTCATGGCATGTGCTCAAAAATGAAATCTGCGATGTTAAAATAAAGCTTACAAATTTATACAAGACAACAACTAAAGCTAGAACTGTATTTAGAGGTACAATTTCTAAACAAAATTTACATACAATAGCATGATAAGATCAATACCCATTCTGCCTTAACGATTAGCAATAAAAATATATATGTAGCTTCTGGGATGTTGTCGGACGAAAGCAAAGGTTAATTATATAATTTTGGTACCAGCGAAAAAATAACGTTAGCACATATTTTATCTACGCAAAATTCAAATATTTGCTTTTGGTTCAAGGCGATATTTATTACGAACAAAAAAACAGTATTATGCGTAGTAAAGACGATTTTAGTAGATATTTTGATATGAAACGGGTACTATAAGAATGTATTAGGGCTTCCACAGACTAGCTTCTTTTAGCATGCATCGGCGACCGGCGATTTTGCAACTGTATCGATGCAGCATCGCGTTTTAGCGACTCTCTGCGTTCGGACGCGACGACAGTAGTGTGTTGTTGCTGATCGGTCGAGTCGACTAACGATAAATTGATTTATTTCTTCATAATTGTAAAACGATATTAGCAATATAGGTTGCCAGCAAACAAATAAACCACATGATGTTCGTTACGATGCGGTTAAATTAAGTCCTATTTTATTAAAAGAGATTTTATGCTGTAAGCATGGTATGGACAGAATTGCACTCATTTCTTCGTAGTGATGTTAATGTATGAAGTAATAGATGATCCTCTCCGAAAGTAATACTTGAATTGGTGATGGGACGTAGGCAAAAAAATATCAACTTCAGTCAACCATTTCCACCAGTATAAAGAAAGCGGTAGTTAATGTAGGTTCATCATAATCTATGGTAAGGGTCACCTCATCAAAATCTAGTAGGTTCAACACCCTAGGTCGAGTCTCTGCCTTAATAAAAAACTTAGTTAGCAAAATGTCATTCGTGTCTATTCTAGATATTTATTATAAACGCTATCATAATTTTATGGACATTTATTCTGTTTGAGCCAGTCACTAGTCGAACCCTTTAGTAATAACCTTATTTTCGGTTACAGAATAAACAACGCTTGGGGGTAAAATTACCCCAAACGGCTATGAAAAAGCTGAACTATCTCTCTGTCTTCTGTCTGTCTGTCCCTATGTATGCTTTAATCTTTAAAACTACGCAACGGATTTTAATGCGGTATTTTTAATAGATATATTGATTCAAGAGGGAAGGTTTATATGTATAATCCATATATGGCGGTACGAAGTTCACCAGGTCAAGTAGTACAAAATAAATTATTTTTGTAGTTTACATAGGGATATTTTTAGTTAAATCTTTAGTAACACTAAAGTGCGTTCCGCTAAAAATCATTTATTCTTTCACTAAAATTCTAATTGTACACCAAATATGCCAATAGTTCTACAAAATATCACTCAATATAAAAAGCCTGACGGATACAAATTTAGTGCATTTATATTAGGTTTGCAATACATTCCCATAACGTTTTCGTGATCGTTGTATTCTGAGTTTTCAAAGACAATTTCGAAATTCCGAAAAGTTTGATGTGATTCAAGTGAACTTCACTCTCCGCATCCTTTTAGACATCATGCTAATTAATAGTCAGAGACATCGTATAACGTAATTGATGAAAAATTAAAGCATGCGTAACTGATATCCAGGGGTAATTTTTACTTCACGTGCCTTTGCAGGCTAGACGGATGATTTTTTAAGCCACGTGACTGCCAGCTTTAGAGAATACACGAAAGAAGATGACACTACCGTCGCAGAAAAAAATCAATTTCAAATTTTTTGTACCTGGGGTAAACAATTACGTCACGGTGTTACCCTTAAAGGGTTAAAAAATAAGTGACAACCTACGGTAAGGCGCCGCACGGTGGTGCAGGTAGTACGGGAATGCGGCAAATATTATTTTTAATTCAAAATACGTTGTATATAACTATAAAACTTTATAAAATGATAAAACGAATGTATTAGTGTATCAATACAAATATATAATAATAATAAATATATTTTTTAACATGGTACAATTATGGTTTTACATGATACAATACAAATTCACTTGAAATTTATATTCCAATGAATCGCATTACGAAAAACAGGATAAAGTATGTAAGCAGAATTATAAGCAAATATTAATTAATCAAATAATAAATACAGAAATAAAGGTTTATAGATGGGTGCTATCCACTAAAAAACTTTGGCATCATCATGAAGTGGATAGCTTTTTTATAAGGTACTGCACGTAAACTGTTGATAAGGAGATCTGAGGTAGCTAAGAGCATATTCAGTACGTCTTCATTACAGGATAGACGAGAACATTTTCTTGAATGACCTAACCTATAATTGCGGTAGTGTTTGTTACGCGCTTCTTGAGCTTCCTCAGATAACATTCCAATGGGTAAGACAGCAGCACTTATTATTTGTTTGCCATGCATTAATACTTTGTGCACTGTATTTGGCATATTATACTAGCTGTACAAACTAACATATAGCTCGGCAGTTTCATAACAATATGTTCCAAACTTCTCCGGATCAATTAATTTACCTCGTTAATGAGCGGGGTTAGATAATGACCTGGTATTTCCAGGATCGCAGATTTTTGCAGCTAAATTTGATGTATATATGGTTTATAGGGTCTAATGAATCTCGTTAAGTGTATCATTGTCTAACGGTCAGTAACGGAGATTAGTTATAGTCTCATAATTGAAAAGAAATGGTTCCATATTACCTGCTTCATTAAAAGTGTAATGACAAGTAAATACTCATCTTAATATATAAAATCCTTGCGTTACTGACTGACTGACTGACACGCTACAGCCGAAACTATTGGGCGCAGGAAGCTGAAATTTGGCATGTGTGTTCCTTGGGGACCGTAGGGGTGCACTAAGAAGGGATTTCCCGAAACTCCCACGGGATCGGCCAAAACGGGTAAATTAAAAAAAAATGCAGGCGTAGCTGCTGGCGTCCTCTAGTTATATCATATAATATTTTTACGTTTTATTTAATAACACACAATAGAGCTACGAATAAATAAAGAATAAAAGCTGAATATACTAATATTTCAGTTTAATTCATACTTGAAACAACACTATTTTTTGCACGAAATTTGTTAATTGTCGATCACCCTATTTCTTTACGTCATAAAATTAAAAAGTCTGATAATATAGTCGTATTTTTTGTATGACCTGTTTCTAATAAGATCCTAGTATACGTGTACCAAATTGTAGCCATTTTAAACAAAGTTAAAAAATATACTTTTTGCCGCCCCTGAACCACCGTGCGCCGCGCGCCGTCCATTAACCTTCAATTGGTGATGTACCGTCAATTTGACACCTTTCAAGTAAACCAACTGAATATCTCTCGAACGATTTGTTCCACCGTCCCGCGCTTCTCAGTAGCTGCATCTAGCACAGTTTGGCGCCGAATTTTGCCGGAGTTGGTCGTCGCAGGCGCACATGTGAAGAGATAAAGGATACCTGACGTCAATTTGACGTCACATCACTAATAGTGTCCGTAATTTATAGTTCATCAAAAATTAAAAATGTATCAAAACGACGAAGATTACGAACGCATTGTCACTGAGATTTTAGAACAAAGTAGTAGCGATGTCAGTGACATAGAAGATCGTGAGTAGGACCAGAATCACTGTGTGGAATCTGTTCACAACACTGAAAGTGAGCTTTCTGAAAGTGGAATTCCTCGAGACATTCGCGCTTCTATCGAGAGAATTTTTAAGTTCCGTCTACATCTGTAAAGCCTGAAAAACGAGAAAATTGGTCATAATATCCCGCAAAAAAAGAAAAAAAAGGTCATCATATCATAGTGCAAGAAGCCGGCCTGTCTTGATTCCCTAGAAAAAAATTGTGTACCTATCTTGTTATCAAGATTAATATAATATTTTTCTATTAAAGTAGTATATATGAATGTTATTTTTTGATTAACTATTTAAGTGTCAATAAGACTAGTAGAGTAGGTTTTAATTTAGATTAATTTTTAAAATTTTATCTTGTTTGGTCTCATGTCTACGAAAATGCAAGCCAAATATTAATGCTATATTTGTAAGCATAATTTTGTAAACTTTTCTAATATACTATAAAAAGGTGTTTTATAGGTCGCGGGTTTGATTCCCGCACAAGTCAAAAATTTGTGTGCATGAACATGGATGTTTGTCTTGGTCTGGATGTTTCTATGTATAATATGTGTGTATTTACAAAAAAAAAGTATATATGTATGTTTATCCATTATCTAGTACCCATAGTACAAGCTCTTCTTAGTTTGGGACTAGATGGTGATGTGTGTAATGTGGTAGAATATTATTATTTATATTATTTATTTATTTACAAAAGTAATATATCTACTTGTAAATAAAGTCATTTCTTTTATTCCCATGTAACTAATTATCCTAAAATTCGGCATTTGAGAAGTACGTCAAAATGACGGTACCTCACCAATACTGTTACCCAATTTCACATCACCAGTAGAAGGTTAATCACGTGAGTCTCGATAGGTGGAAGGGAGATAGAAGTGTAGATAGATATCTATCTCGCCTCCTTGTTTTTTTTTGAATGTACAATATTCTTGACCCAGAAATGCTTATACGCAACATAAAACAACGATCGTTCGTTCGATCGTGAGTGATTCAGAAAAGTTCTGTATTTAGATCTTTCGTTGTTTTTGAATACTCCAGGGTGTTTTTAGTCAACCCACTGCAAAAAGAAGGATGTTTTTAATTCGGTCTAGGCTTTATCTTTTATGTTGGTGCACCGGTTTCGCAATTTTGGTTTCTGAATTATCTGTTCCATTTCTGGAATTATTTTTATTTTCGATGCTCGATGCTTATATTTTGTGAGATTGAATTGCCAATAACGACTTTAATGAGCCAGCATCATTTTAAAATAGCATTTTTATCGGTAATTAATAGTATGATAATGATAAATAATTATTTTACTCGTATCATGCCAAAATAGAGAAAATATTAAAGTAACCTAATGGAAGGAAAGAGGAACCCACCACGCACCCTCGAATTGACCACCCCAACTATTGCAATAGAAAAAGGTTGACAATATCGAACTCCTCTAAAAGGATAAGGGATATAGGAATGGTATGGGTTCCAGTAAGATACCTGACTTGCAGTATCCCGCTGTATGCGCCGACTATTCTTCGACACGTGTTTCGCCGACACGGGTTCCTGGAACCCATACCATTCCTATATCCCTTATCCTTTTAGAGGAGTTCGATATTGTCAACCTTTTTCTATTGCAATAGTTGGGGTGGTCAATTCGAGGGTGCGTGGTGGGTTCCTCTTTCCTTCCATTAGGTTACAATGGAGTTCCGCCAAGTAACGCCTGATTCAACCAACTAAATATTAAAGTAGTCTGCAAGTAGCGTACCGCTAGTCGCATAAGAATGCGAAGAGATGATAATTAAAATAACATAACATGACATGTAAGAAATAGATAAAAATGAACGGATGACTGGTGACAGAGAAGTATGGAGGAGAAGACATACAGCGCCGACCCTAACAAATTGAAACCAGGGCAAGAGATGAAGAGAATAATGAGTATCTCTCTCTCTCTCTTTCTTCCGAGCTATATATTCCATATGGTAGTGGGGTAAGATTTCTTTATTTTTCTCCACCGCTTCGCTCTATCTATGACATCATTGCCCTACTTTGCATTCCCACTTGTTCTTTAGTACTACATCTCTCCAGCTTGTCTTGGGTCCAATAATATAATATAATTTATTTTAGCTTCAATTTTGATACCAGTAGTTGGCGATATGGCTCGCATTGTCTTTTTTGATTTAAATATTTTCTATAATTTTTTTATAAATAATGGGGAGAGGGGTTTAGCCTTAAACCTATCCACGTATCATCATCACCGAGTAAGTTTAAAAGTTGCAAGACATAAATCACGTTACTAATGGACGATCCCTATGTTATTATTGGGTGCGGTGTAAGAATTTGGACGCTGCATCTGGATGCTAAAAAGCGACCGAGTCGCCGGTCGCCGATGCTAAAAGAAGCTAGTCTGCGGTGGCTCTTAGAAATAACAGATTTATTTTTGAGCAGCGATTTGGATTGTTTAAGCGGGAGGTGCTATCAAAAGTCCTCAATGGGTTGTTTCGTTCTAAAGTGACTTTACTTGAATAAATAACTTTGCTAAGTAAGTAGACCTTGGCTTATATTGCAGTGGCATTTCTTAGAGTTTCTTTAAAAAACAGCTGTACTTTGCAGATGTTATTGTCTTCCTTGCTTTGTCAGGGAGATTCATCTTCTACAAGTTTAGTTCAAATAAATAGCACACTTACTTTCCATCTGAGAAGCATTGTCTAATCTGGCTTTGTGTATTGAATGTGTTCTTACCTAAGATGCGAAATTTAGTTTTTTTTTACCCACATGCCATCAGTTTGGATTTTCTTAAAAAATTGAATGAACTGTTATTGAATATACCCATTTATCGTTTGGTCCGACATAACCATTCTATACGCTACATGATCGAACGATTGGCAATATAATATTGTACGTAACTTACACAAACAAGTAAGCAGAATATCATTCAAGCGAAGATACATAAACTGTTAGTCAAACTGATATAAACTCAAATTATTCTCTTAACTAAGTTGTATAACATTCACATACAGAACATGGATATCGGACGAGTTACTACAAATGTTTTTATAGCGAGTGTTTACATAGCGAGTCCGACGGGATCCTGCCTTTTCGCCGAATATTGTTTGACCGATTATCACTTGCCCACCAACGTTTCGCCTATTTTTCACTTTGACGACTAACGATTGTCAAATTTTTGTATGACAACGTTTAATTTTTATGCCAGACAACTTTTAGACGAATAACGTTTCGTCTGTTCAGGTGATGTTTCGGGAAGTTCAGGTGAAATCGAGAGGAAACAATGCACGTCAACTGAAACAATGGCTGGTTAGGTTAGGTTAGAACTGCGACCACAACGCACGAGCCGAGCAAGCGAAGCGAGCGTGCCGCGGCAGCGGCCGGCGAAGTGCCAGAACCAAATCACTTTTATTTCACTACACAGGGCATTTAAATATGCTACATCGGTTAGGTTAGAACTGCGACAATAAAAGGAAGACCAAACGTAAAGTTGGCAACTGTGAGATTGGGAAATAAAAACAAAATTATATCACAAGTTGGCAAATGATTATTCTGCGAAATAAAATTCTGCGAAACGTTAGTTGGCAAGTGATAATCGGCTGAACAATTTTCGGCAAAAAGGCAGAGATCCGAGTCCGATTTGCTAGACTCGGCGCGCCTGACGCTTGCACCCTGTTTTTATATGACATTGTTTTTAAAATATTTACCTGGACAATATCTGCGTGGTATAGCATATGTGAATGGCTGAATATTTATGTTACATCCAACGGTAACGGTTGGAAACGCTTGTGGCATGATGTATCCTTACGTCACTTTTTTTTTTTGGTGTCGTGTTGGAAAATCCTCATGGAGTCCCTCCGCCCTGGGGGGGAAGAACGAAGAGGACTGTCAGACTCTTACTGACTAAAAACCAACCCGTGCTCCTCACGTACCCATGTGTCGGAGGGTAGGGTTTCACCGAAGCATTCCTCGCTACCCCCCGACGGGTGTTGGCCCGCCAGATGGTCAGGCGGCCCCGAACAAAACCCCCTTGGCGGCGAATGAAGGTGTTGGGCGCCGCCGCCAAAACACCCAGCGGCCGCAGAGGATAGGGAGGACGGCATCGCAACACCTCATCTCCTTTTCCTCTGCGGCCCCACCGCGACGCAACGATGGTGCGCGCCCATTTGGTCGCGGGAGATAGGGCGCGCTGCAACGCAACACCGACACGCCTCTCCTCCCGCGACCGCACCCGACTGCGAGGGACAGACAGAACCGTCCCCCGCACCCGCAACTTGGGACGCATCCTACGCAGGCCTCACGCAAACCCCACGTGGAGCGTCCCCTCCCGGGATCCCGCTTAGCTTCACCGTGGGTGTTGTACCTCAAACCCACGGTTACTGAGCCCCCCCACCACGACAAGGTGGAGATCCCACGGGGGGGTATCTTTACGTCACTGATGTATTATTTAAAACGGCGTCCTCTATTCACTGACTATCGTTGGCTTATGACATCACGGCAAATTGTTAAAAATTATACAGCGTTTAGGAAAACTCGTTCTGCCCGATAGCTTCTTAGGTTCTGTTAGACTTGCAGATAACCCTGAAATTAAGAATACGGGTTTTAAAAAGCTGAACTCCTTCTACAGCTCGTCAGATTGCTAATTGCGCCTCAATATTTCTTCATACTAGCAGATGTTGCAATCACAATTGATCGATTCTTTAAGTGTCATTTGGTGTATTTCAAAACTGAGAACGGTTTTATACGGATGACATCGATGGTACTTAAAATGCAGCAACATACAAATTGCGTATTACGTACCAATACAGAATAATATTTCAAGATGACCTTGTATGGTTGTGACTGACTATTGTTTAGGGAAGAATAAAAAGTTACCAATTTACATTTCAGCTATGAAAAGTAGAGACAAGGAGACTGAGGGACTTTCTCTTTAGTATTGCATGCAATTGCAAATTGCAATATTTGTAATAAGATCATACTATTTTATTAAAACGGGTCTTATTCGCGATATTTAATTAATTTAAGGTATAAATACCTATGTTTTACCGACGCTTCGGCCGTCTTACAACAGCCTTGGTCGCGGCAGGACCAAGGCTGTTGTAAGACGGCCGAAACGTCAACGGGTAATAAGATGCCCGTGAAGCTAATGTACCAATGAAGAAATCTAGGATTTGACATAGATAACGGCGCCACTTTTGATATCGTCATCAAGTCACCATTGTAGTTCTTGGGCCACGAGAATGACGAATGAGACTCAATCTTTCAACAAATCCCTATATATTGAACATGCGACGTCCCATCAGATACCAGACAGATAGCATATGGATTTATCTGTTCAATTACTTACATACTAAGTGCTTACTTAGGACAACGACCACAAGAAGATCTAATACTAATAATAGAACAAAGAGAAACCGTTGTTACCAATCTCACTACGTGTCGATCCTTGATTAATATTTATTTTCTATAAAGTACGTTTCAGATCTGTACCACAGATCCCCAGGCTCTCTTCTTTTTTTACAATAAAAATAATACAAAAGCAAGCTTATATAAATCAAATTGAACATGATATACTTGAACCAAATCTGAGAAATTTGATAGGAGTGAATGAAGCAAAAGAGATATGTCAGGATCGTTGCAAATGGCGTTCCGTAGTCTCTGCCTACTCCTCCGGGAAACAGGAGTGGGTCTATGTGGGTTTATATGTATACTTGAACCACTTACAAAGTAATAATTAAATTTAATTAAATACTTAAAAAGGATTACCAGATGTCATACAGTACATTTTAACGCTCACTAAATGCATTTTAAGAGGTTTTAATCGAATTACAACATTGTGCAAGTGGGCCTTAGTATTGTAATAGATAAATTGTGTTAAACGGGTATTTGCCGGTAAAATCGTGTAGGCGTGTGTTAATATGTTGTTATATATGCAGGTGTGTGAATAGAATTGAATTCTGTTGCATGAGTGAATGAAACTAAGAAGAAAGGTTGTTCAACAACTACTCATGGCCGATATAGTGCATATTGGTCTGGGGTTGTTGATTCTGAGAGAGCTAGCCAAGGAGTTGGAATGATTCTATCAGATAGGATGAATGAGTGTGTGAAAGAATATGAATTTGTAAACTCCAGGCTTATTTGGCTGCGACTAAAACTCGGGTTAACTAAAGTCTTTGTTATGTCTGTTTGTGCTCCAGACATGTCCAAACCGTCAAATCTAAGACAGGAGTTCTAGGATAATGTAAGAGATGTGCTTGCTAAGTATGAAAATAATGAAAGGATGTTAGGCGACTTTAATGGTTGGGTAGGTGTGTGTCGTGATGGCTATGAAAGGGTTCTAGGGCGGTTTGGTGACGAGAGGGTGAATGAAAATGGTGAAAGTTTACTGGATATATGTATGGAGAGAAAGCTTGTGGTGACAAACACTATGTTTAGGCACAAGATGATTCATATGTATACATGGCAAAGGCAGACAGACCGAAGTATGATAGATTTTGTTGTGATAGACGAAAGCAAAAGTGAAAGATACTAGAGTGTACTGAGGCTTAAATGTGGGTACTGACCACTTTTTGGTAGTTAGCCGCATAGCGGGACTAACCACAAAATGGCGCCATCGTCCTCGCATACACTCACCTGCCATAGAAAGAGTGAAAGTTGAAAGATTTGAAGAAGAGGATGTACGTAGTCAGTATAAAGAGGCATTGGAAGAAAGATTTAAAGAATTGTTTGAGGAAGATGATTGCGAGATAGAAGAATTTTGGAAAGAGTTTAAGAATGGAGTAATAGAGACAGCTACACAAGTATGTGGCATAAGCAAGAGGAAGCATGTTAAGAAAATATGTAATGAAAGATGGAATCAGGAAGTAAGTAGTGTGGTCGCGGAAAAGCGCAAAGCATGGATGGACTTGCTGGCCATAAGAGCCAACAAAAGGATACAAGGTAGTGTGACTGTCAATGAGAGAATAGTAAAAGAAAAGTATAACAGGTTGAAATATAAAGTAAAAGAGACAGAGAAGAAAGAAAGGAGAATGTAAAGATAAAGTTGATAGAAAGTTCTCTCAGCATTTTCGGGCCAATATCAAATTATTCTGGCACTTGGTTAGACAGCCCGAGGTAAAGCAGGAGACTCGACAGTTGGTGTGATAAGGGATGTAAATGAAAATATTATAAGAGAACATGGGGAAGTTTTGGATCAGTGGAAGGTGTATTTTGAGAATTTGTTTGAACGAGGAGAAAGTGAAACTAGGAATATTGTAGCGAATGAGGAAGATAATTGTGAAAGTAATATAAGTATGGAAGAGATACGGTATGCAATGAAAAGTATGAAAACGGGTAAAGCTGCGGGTTATGACAGGATATCTGCTGAAATGCTTAAGGTTGGCGAAGGCGTCACCGCAAGCCTGCTGTACCTACTTTTCAATAAATGTTGGCGGTCCGGTCGTGTACCAGGTGATTGGAACACAGCCGTAATTGTGCCACTGTACAAGGGAAAAGGGTCACAGCAGGAATGCAAAAATTATCGCGGTATAAGCCTCCTGAGTGTTGTTGGCAAATTGTATGCAAATATACTGATTGAAAGAGTGATTTCTGAAACGGACAGTAAGATTTGGGATGTGCAAGCGGGATTTAGAAAGGGAATGGGATGTATGGATCAAGTCTTTTCCTTAAGGTCCATTTCAGAGAAAATCTTAAGTAAACACCAGAAGGTTTTCTGCGCCTTTATTGACCTGGAAAAGGCTTACGATCGAGTGGTGAGGGATGAACTTTGGTCAACACTTTCTATGTACGGAGTGAGCAGCAGTCTGATACGGGCACTTGAATCCTTAGACAGGGATTCAAGTGCCTGTGTCAGAATAAACGGGGCCTACACGGACTGGTTTAACATTGATAGTGTAGCGTCTCCTTTGACCGATCTGAAAGAGTCTGAATGTGGATTAAGAATGGGTGAATCTGTGTTTAAGACCCTGCTATACGCTGACGATCAGGCTCTTTTTGCGTCGTCGGCGTCTGATTTACAGCAGATGGTCACCGTAATGAATGAGGCGTATAAGAAGAAGGGCATGAAAGTGAATGTAAGCAAAACTAAGATCATGGTCATAGAGAGGGAAGAGAGTATAACTGAATGTAACATAATGATAGGAGATGAAAAAGTGGAACAAGTGAATGAGTTTGTGTATTTAGGGTCTATGTTTACGAGAGATGGCAAATGTGAGGGAGATGTTGAAAGGAGAGTTAAAGCAGAAAATAGTGTGAATGGCACCTTACAGTCCATCATCAGTAACGAAATTGTCCCAAGTAAGGCTCGCTTTTATGTACTGCAGGGAGTTTTGGCGCCAACGCTGATGTATGGTAGCGAATCATGGGTATGGCAGAAGAAGCATGAAAGTAGAATCAATGCTGTGGAGATGAGAGCTTTGAGGAGTATGTGCGGAGTAAGGCTGATAGATAAAGTGAAAAACAGTGTGATACGAGAGAAGTATGATCTGAAAAAAGATATAGTGATAAAGATTGAGAAAGAAATATTGCTATGGTTTGGACATTTGGAACGGATGGATGAAAGAAGAAATACGAAAGAAGTGTATCGTGTAAGAATGAATGGAGATGTCGGTAGGGGACGCCCAAGACCGACGTACGCCGATCAAATAGGTGACGTACTAAAAAGGGCCAAATTAAAAGTACCCATAACTGGCGAGCATGTATGATGAGGTTAATGAATGTCGAAGAAGCGAAAGAGGTATGTTTGAACCAGAGCATTTCCCGTTCCATAGTCTCTGCCTACCCCAATGGGAGACAGGCGTGACGATAGATAGATAGATAGATATATTTATGTATTAGAAAACAGAAGAGTTGATATATGTTTATAATTATCATTGTATTCACATGTTCCGTTTCAGCGTAGTCACTACTTACTTATAATAAGCAACAAATCTCTGTCAGTCTTTTACAATTTCACTGGAGCATTTGATAAATGTCTGGTTATTTGTTAATAATGTTAAAGTGTAGGTACTGAGGAAATTAATCCAAAGTTGGAAAAACGCTGTTACAAATCTGAGATCAGAAAAATTCGTACACGCATAACGATTTTCCGAAAAGTTCAGCCAGTTGCTGAAGCACATCAATCGTGTGCAACACGATGCATAAGAATAGTTGTGCCATGCGTAGTGTTCCAAGTCTTGATATCAAGTAGCCAGCAAGTTTAACCTCACAGACTGGCCGGTGCTGGCCATAGGTGTTCTCTTGCTTTACAAAACATTCCAACTTGTGAGCTTGCAGCGAGTAGCGAAGCCAAACTCTCATTCAAAGAAGTAATGCGCTGCATGTAACAGACAACGGGTGTGGTAGTCTAGTTGAGCAAGCGTGAATAGATTGAAGGAAAGTTTTTAAGAAACAAATATGAATAAATAGTATTAACTATAAAGATACAAATAGCTTGCTTCCACTAAAGGTTAAAAAACCAGAACAATAAATCTTTTTCAAAACTGTTCAATATTTATATGATTGCCATATCATATGAATGTCAAATATATGCCAATTCAATACACAATAACGTCCATATTTCTTTATCCGGTTCAGTGTGAGCGAGTGCCGGCGGTATTCCATCAAAAGCTTGCCTTTATGTTGCTGATACGTTAGGAGTTTGTTTGTGTGAAGTGCGGGATCCGGAAATCCGTACGAAACGCTGAGACAGCTCTCCCGGGACTTCGGAAATGATGCATCTTTTATTTCAGCCGCTTCGAGATAACGAAAATATGTCGAAATTTTATAGCTATGTCCTATTGCCGATCGGCTACGCTAGTTCAGCGAACCCACGCAGATTTTGTTGAAAATATTTTTCGGTGTTCATGAAATTTCTAGGATTTACCGAGTATTAGATTTTATTATTAGTCTGTAATGTCAAAAAGTAAAAAAATGGTTATTATTTTAAAATTCACAAGTTTCTGAACAGCCTGCAATTTTAACTAGTGGTGGACTCTAGCTTTGATCATCTCCTAGTGAGAAAAAGATCATATGCCCAGCAATGGGACAGATTTTAAACAGAGCAGTTTTTATTATGAAAGTATTTATTTATTTATTTATTATACACTTTATTGTACACTTTTACAAATATGTTAAAGAAATTTACATACGTAAGATACAGTACAATGGGCGGCCTTATCGCTAAAAGCGATTTCTACCAGGCAACCTTTGAATGGAGATATTATTGGTAGGATAGAAATGGTAGTTGTAAGCGTACCAGTAAAGATGCATGTAGATATATTTTATATTTAAATATATATAGGTTATATAATACTAAGACAATATATATACACATACATAAATACTTATACATACATAGATATACATACGTACATAAATAATATTTAATACATATATGCTTAGTAGAACGGGAAGAAACTAGAAATATCATAATGATAGATAGTACTCCTTAACTAAGGATTTGAACCTGGTTATCGTCTGAGCCTGTCTTATATGTAACGGTAATGCATTCCATAGACGAACAGCTGTGACAGAAAATGATTTATCATAAAAGGTTGTGGAATGTACCGGCATAGTATGTATGGTAGGAGGAGAGGGAGCCTTTGTATTGGGATGCTACAGGTTGAAAATAAAATCACTACAAAGTATAGAATAAAGTCTGCCTTCTGTCTGTCTGTCCCTATGTATGCTTAAATCTTTAAAACTACGCAACAGATTTTAATGCGACTTTTTAATAGATAGAATGATTCAAGAGGAAGGTTTATAATTATGTATAATACATATATGGAGGTACGAAGTTCGCTGGGTCAGCTATAACTAAATAAAAGTATAATGCTCGGTGGAGTGATATCAATAGTTTAGATAGTCTGACAGATATCTCGTTATATAATTATGATTCATATGAATTTATGCATTACATTTGATTAACTAGGTGCAGTATGATTATTGTAAGTCTAAATGATGTGATACCACATAATGTGTTTAGTGTGTTGTACATAATATGTAGGTAATACGTTAGAGATTTTGTACATTAATTTCGTACAAAACCATTAATAAAGACATTAATAAAACAATTGATTAATAAAGCGGCCTTCGTGTCTTGGCAACCTCATGTTAACCAAGACTAGTGATAGTAAGAAAATCAGCCATCAGCCAGCCATCAGCCAGTATCACTGCCATAACAATTTCAGATCAAATCATGGCAAATAGGACAAAATCAATTTTAATATCTACATCATAAAAAACATTGACGGGCTAAAATTCTTCAAAATGAACATCCTTCATCATCGACGAACTTTTATTCTTACATAAAATTGTCAACGGCGCTATAGACTGCAGTCAACTTCTAAGCAATATTAAATTAACAGTACTAAGCTAAGATTTCCGAGACACCCTTTTACTAAAACGTTTCATATTCCGTTTTGCAGAACAAACGTTGGCAAACACTCACCAATAGTGTGTATTTGTCTTTAATATAATTCATTGTGTGGACGTTCAGGTGATCTTGACATTTTTCACTACTCGTCCAAGCAATTTAAACGTAAAATAGTTCAGGGAATGCTTTAAAAGATATCATGTTTTGTTGTTTATTTTGATTTTTATATTGATTTCCATTGTCTTGTTAATTTTGCGGAAAGTGAATTTTATTATAGTATTTTTATATTTTAACTTTTAATTTTGTGTTTATATACTTTACAAAAATGTTGTGTACATCTGTAATTGATATACTTAAAAGGTTGTATTTACAGTACCATAGTCTTAACACATTTTGGTATGTATATTGTTGATGTACCTATAAATAAATAAATAAACAATAACAAATTACTAAAGTGCAATATGCGAATGCGAGTGATCTATACGACAGATTTCAATGACGTTGGATACGAGCAGACGTTACAATATTATTGTCTTAGATTCAATAACTTGACTCAAAAGCAACGTTATATTATGATTATAGAATCAATAGTTATAGCTAACTGGACTGGGCTAAGTGACACCTACATACGACACAACATTGTGCTTAGACCCGCTCACCTGGATACCTATAAACTAATTCAATTGAATTATTTCATTATACAATAGAGAAATATAAAGTATCTCTATTTGGAAGTTGGCAAAACCCAAAATATTGATTTTTAGGTATATTGCATCATGTCAACCGATAGACGTCTCATGCTGGACATATACCATCCACAAGGCTAGACTTAGGCCGATCTTGAGCCACCCGCATCCATCCGCTGCCTGTGATCCCAAGAAGAGCGTCTATCGTACGTATATTTATTTTAGTGACAATAAAATACTATTTTATACCGAGCCTTAAAATAACAAAATGGAACGTCGGAATCCGCATATAGGTACAACATTTTGTATGTAAATTATTTCAGTCGAACGAAGTCTATTTCAGCCATATGTCACACATTTGGCTGAAATAAAAATATTAAATTGCTATTTGTATTGCCTTAAACAACCTAATATTATTACTTATATTACGTTATGTTAAATACGTTTAATTAAATACGTTATGAATTTCGTCTCTAGACAAAGTTTGGAGTGGTTGTTCTCAAAGATGGAATACTGCGAGTGGACGTCACGTTACGAGTGGAGACGGACGTTGACTTGTGAAGTAGCAACAAAAGTACGTGAAAGACGATCTGTTGAATTGACATAACGTAACATAGTGTCATATTTTTTGCTATAAAAGATAGTGTAATAGGTAAAATGCTTGTCCTGTTTGAATATATTCAATTAGTTTGGATAACTAACTTTGATATAATTAGTAGTACTTGTAGCTAAATTTCTTATTTTCAACATACTTGTTATTGACGACTGAAGTAAAAGACTAGAAAATATACTTATTTTGGTAAAATTTAATTTCATACGTCTAGTTTTATAATATAGAAATAACCTGATCAATACACAAAATGTGTCCGTTGTATTGTTGTTGATGACAGTTGACTATAGAGAGGCTTGTAAAGATAATTAATATGTGTTATTTATCAAACGGCTTCATCTTCGTATTACTTGCAATTGTCGGTTAAGATGTTGGGGAGTACTTGCAATTAAGGACTCGTGGCAAATTAGTTAATGGTCAATGTGACCTCCTGATATTAAGTTGTTGTGCAGAACCGTGTATATCCTCAAGCTGTCGAACGAAGAAAGCGAGATGCCTCCTGTCTGACGCAGCAGTTTTTTCAGCTGCCGCGGATGGCATATGACAGTTACAGTCCAATATAACAACTAGACACTTTTGAAGTTATGTTAAATGGTTTGCAGAATTATTTCCTTGATTTCAAATCCAAGAATGACAACGATCTGTCAGTTTCCATTTCGTAGGTGAACCTCATTTTCGGATGAATGGAGTTAAGGTGTTGCATATTATATTGATCTACTTCCTGCTTACCTCCTTTTACGATACTAAAGATGTCGTCCACGTATCTTTTCCACAGCCTGATGGTCTTAGGTCCGATGCTAAGCGCCTTTTCCTCAAAATGTTCC
Organism: Euclidia mi; assembly: GCA_944739405.2. NCBI lineage: Eukaryota > Metazoa > Arthropoda > Insecta > Lepidoptera > Erebidae > Euclidia > Euclidia mi. The sequence continues at coordinate 18,184,691 of OX123197.2, forward strand.
ATCCAGATATTAGCCAGTACTGGGGCTACTGGACTCCCCATTGCGACACCATCGATCTGGAGGTAATATTGGCCTTGGAAGAGGAAGTAGTTGCCATCTAAGCAGTGTTTTAATAGATCAATATAGTTGTGAGGCATATCACTGTCACTCAGTTTGTCCCTCACTACGTCCAGACATTCCCTTATTGAACATTGGTAAAGAGCGACTCAACGTCAAAGCTTATCATTACATCTTCCGGTTCCAATCGGATGCTTTGTACGATCTGGACGAAATGACGCGAGTCCTTAATGGAAGACGGTGTCATCATCATCAGCCTTTAACAGTCCACTGCTGGACTAGGCCTCTCCTTTGAAAGGAGTAATTGGCCTAATATACCACGCTGGCCAAACGGGTTGGTATAGGGTTTGTATCAAGTTTTTCTTCTCTTACAGTGCTGTTCTCTGCATATTATGCTCCCTCTGTCGGCTCTTACGACACCCATGGGATGATATGGGGTAGTAACATTCCGTATTCTTAATCCGTCACCACACGGAAAAGACGGTGTCATACCGTAACATAAAAACATAAAAATGAGTCCTTATTTTATCCTCAGAACGTTAGATAAGGGCTTCTACGGAACCCTACATTGTGCGTGGCTCGACATGCACTTGGCTGGTTTTTGTAGTATATTTTATGCGTGCCCATTGTACGAAATATGATTATTTGAATTTCTCATGACTAAAAAGTGATAAATAATTAGTGTGTTTACACACAGATTTTCCGGGAACGACTCAGATTTCCACAATAAAGAAATTTAACAAATGCATTTCCCTATAACGTGCTTTTACTAAAATGTATCTAATAGAATAATCCAAGATGCTGGGCTACGAGAAGCAAACTGGCAATTTCATAAACGAACGAAATCACAAGTTTGAATAGAAATCGGACGACGGGGCGACTATGACATCTAAAGGGTTATTATAATTCAAGTCATTAGCATACAGCCTTTTGCAGTCCACTACTGGTATGTTCTAATATCCGTCACAATTGTATTGTGAGTGTACGATGGTAGCAAGACAGGTTGATGCAGGCTTTGATTTTGAGTTTATCGTCTTTGCCGAAAGATACTTTGGATTCGTGTATTTACCTCAGTCGTGTTTACGTCACCCAGAGTATTAAATGGTGAAATGGCACTTTGTATTCTTAATTCACTCGGAGAATTTAAGTCATTAGTAAGAAAAATATATAATAAACATTTCTTATATGCTATTATGAAACTATGCCGTGTGGTTGACGTCATTGAATACAAGTGTCACCACCCCCTATCTTCCCGTGGGTGTCGAAAGAGGCGACTAAGGGATAACACGATGCAAATACCATCTTTGCGTAGAGACGGAAAACTCGACATCAAACCCTATACGACTGCCTCGTTGGTCTCGCGGCATAAATGTGCGCGTGGGATCGGGAGTTCCCGGGTTCGATCCCTGGGTCGGGCAGTGTTATTGGGTTTTTCTGTCACGAAATTCTCAGTAGCAGCACGGAGTCTGGAAATGTTCCCGGTACGGCAATAGGCTCGCCCTTTATTACGTGGGACTAAAGTATATCTGGCGAGAAGTGGGTGTAGAAATACACCTCTGCCTACCTCTTCGGGGTTATAGGCGTGAGACTATGTATGTATGTATGTATTATGAAACTAAATTAATGCACGAGATCCAAGTAAGTGTCATGTCTTAATTGCGGTTGTGTAGTTATTACACAACATGTTATGAAACATAACGTTGTGAGCAATCTCCGCCTATACCCAAATAGGGATGGGAACACACATTCAGTACGATTGTACTGTGTATCAGACAGTGTTGCAAACCAACTGACAATTTCATTAGCAGCCTGGAATAGGATGTGAATACTGCCGTCATGAATAAACTACTTCATGCTCGGAGACATTTGCTTTATTTTAATTCTGAGCAGCACTGTGACACATGACGTGGACTTGGCTAACTTTTACTGGTGATATTATGTTCAGAAACACTTCCTTTGATTTCGGGAGAATCTGAGACAGAACAGAGATTGATGACTGGAGGTGATGTTATAATTCTATTATTAGTCACCTTATTAGTTACCTTAGTCAACTTTATCAAAATCTGATTTGATGGGTGTCGTAATTAATATTTGATATAAATTTCTACACTCCTTATATATGTAAATACTACTGTACCACCCAATAATATAATATTTTTCTTTAGAATTTCACGATTTCTACGATTTCTTCCACGATGTTGAAATTGAAGCTCATTTACTTAGATCTTTTAAGTCTCTATTTATTTGCAAAACAGCAAGAGGAAACTGCTCATTAATATTTCATTTTTAAAGTATAAGGTAAGTATGTAATTGACAAAGAAGTTGTGTTTTTCATTTAACTTTTAACAGACGATTTTACAGTCAGGTAGCAGTGATAGCCGAGTGGAGAGATCGACTGACTGCTACGCAGAGGGTCTCGGGTTCGAATCCACGGCACTCACCAATGACTTTTCGAAGCGTTTGTTGTGGGCAAGCCTGCGCAAGGCCCGGCTTGCCCACAGGAGATGTCAACGTCATTTTAAATAATTTTTAGGTAGACTTGCAGAAAAACGAAAAATTCGTCTATAAAAATATGATAATATGGCATGAATCATACCTTCCTGGCTTCGTTATGAGTTTATCTGACTATTTACATCTTTCAATAAGTACATAAAACTGACCTATTCTCGTAGCGATATAATATATTTTGATTTTGAGAAATTTTATTGGTGTAACTTGTAAACTTTATCACAATTTATCGAATATCCACACATAATCACCAAACGAACACTTTATTACGTTGAAACAAACAATATACAAAGTTAACACAACACATTTTACTTTAGAATCATAATTGCACCATAAAACGTTTTTATTTACGCGACTAAAAATAACGGTCGCCATTATTTGGGAATGTAATAACATACATACATAGACGCACACCTGTTTCCCCGAAGGGGTAGGCAGAGGCATATTAAACGCCCACTTTCTAGTGTTTTGATCCCACGTAATAGGTGGCGAGCCTTTTGCCGCTTATCGGGATATTTTGTTTGCCAGAGCCTCCTCCGTTGATCGGCAGGTGCACCATTTGCAGGTGGCTTGGGACCCTAAGTTCTTGGTGGGAACCCTATGCACCCTGGAATGTAATAAGTGCTTTACAAAAGTTTTGTAACTTTTTCACTGCAATATTTATCACTTTTCGATAAACTATCACTCAATATGAAATCTACACTTATTTTCCAATAGTTCTGTATATAATTCTTATAAGATTACTCAATGTTTTCTCATTAAAAGCATTTATTCTTTTTCCGTGCACACTTATCTTAATATATAAAATCCTTGCGTTACTGACTGACTGACAGACACGCTACAGCCGAAACTATTGGGCGCAGGAAGCTGAAATTCGGCATGTATGTTCCTTGGGGACCGTAGGGGTGCACTAAGAAGGGATTTCCAGAAATTCTCACGGGATCGGACAAAACGAGTATATTTAACAAAAATGCAGGCGTAGCTGCTGGCGTCCTCTAGTTTCAATATAAAAATCGCCAATTTTCAATAGCGTATGTAATTTGTTTAACTATTTTCGTTCATTGTTGCACGTTTCCAGTTTAAAAAAGTATTAACCAGATCGTGTTACAAGTGCAAACACCGTTAAATATCAACGACCAATGATAGCCATCACATTATACACCTATGAGGTGCATAAGACATTTCAGGGGTTAAATTGTAAATTATCGCTTGCTTATCGGTGAAGGAAAACATCGTGAGGAAACCTGCATGTCTGAGAGTTCTTCATAATGTTCTCAAAGACATGTGTTGTCTGCCAACTCGCACTTGGCCAGCGTGGTGGACTATGGCCTTACCCTTCTCATGGTGAGAAGAGGCCAGTGCCCAGCAGTGGGACAGAGTATAGGGCTGATGATGAAAGTGCTTCCTTAAAAATAAGTACTAAAAACTATATGGATTGCAACCATTGAGCTGCAAATAGTACTGAAAAAAGCTATAGGATTGGTCAGAAAAATAAGAAGACGACCCATGTTATATTTAGTAATTTAGTCGAAATTGGGGAGAAGTCTCTTTTGTAAAGTATCTAACACCTACATTCAGACAACACTAAACAAAAGCAATAAAGACTTCTTAAAATCAAGAATTCACACCCAGCCATTACACTAATTCACCAAAACACACATTACGACATCATGCTGGGGAACGTCAAGTCATAAATAAGATGGCCACTTCTTGGTATGAACACATCACTTAACGCGATATAAAAAGCCGTTTACGGAACGTACATAAGACGTTATGCAGTAAATTCAATAAAAGTCGGAAGGTATTACTGCGGGGATGGGAATTGGCTTTTATGTTGGGGGAGCAAAGTGAGCGGCGAGCGGCGAGTCACGCCTACACCTCACTAAATGTTACTCGCTGTTTTAAGTGAGGAATGCTAAGACAATGTTTTGGTAGTGGTGTTAAAATTCGTAAATGTACTTTTGCTGTTATTATGTAGCATGCTATAATTTTCTTACGAATATCCCTTTTATATGGCAATTAATTGGCAGGCGAGCTTACGGCCCACCTCATGGTAGGCAGCAACCGCCGTCAATAGACTTTGGCCATATCAGAGACACAGACAGCTGTTTTATCGTGTTTAACCGATACGTAGATTTTGAATACCATAAGCACTCTTTTAGGAATCACATCTTGAGCACCTTCTTCAATATTTCCCAATAAACTTGGGTGCAGAGGACTATGCACACATCGATGTTTTCTACCAACAATATATTTCTAAAAACCTTGGATATTGTCTCATTAGAAACAAATGATCAACATTTATGTGGTGAAAATTATATGTGTAACTTTGAAAATATTACATTTATCTAATAGACTTTCAGAATTATCATAATATACGCGAGAGCCAACAATATCAGCTAATATACAGTATTTATATCGTATTCATGTCTCGAAATATCTCACATTTATAAACACCAGATTTTCAGTATAATTCAGAAGTATAATATAATATAATAATATAATATTCTACCACATTCACACAACACCATCTAGCCCCAAACTAAGCAGAGTTTGTACTATGGGTACTAGATAATGGATAAACATACATATTATTATATACTTTTTTTTGTAAATACATACATATTACACATAGAAACACCGATTTACATATTATACATGTAAATCGCAGATAACAATACGTTAAAAATAACAAGAATGTTTATGTCTGCCTATTATATTTTAATATAGACCAGTGTTGTCAGATGAGTGACAGAGATGCATCTTATTATTATAAGAAAAATTTCCAGAAGTGTCACATTATTTAGACATTTTCATAAACTGTAATTTAATTTTCTGCAGGTAACTTTTAAATTGTCCAAGCTGTTATAGTCATAGTAAAGCTATTTATGTAAATCTATTTTGGAAACTAGTGGCCTGTTCAATGTTGTTTGAAGATATTGCATGAATATAATAATAGAATAATACGTAGAGTTCAAAAATATAAAGCGATTGCGAAACATGGCCACATATGATTAGCTTTTGCAGTCCTCTGCTTGGCGTAGGCCTCGCTAAGGGTACGCCACAAATCCCTCTTACCTGTTTTCATAATACAACCCCGAATATATTACTAAAAAAACCCGTGATTCACGCCGTTGGTTATGTGGCTTTATGACAGTTTTTTGGTATTTCCGGTCTCGCGACTTTAGTAGTAGCAGGATTACCTGCTACTATTATAGTAATCATGTTACTGATCTGTGGATGGTTACCTATTAAGGATCCACAGATCAGTAGCATAATTATATAAACTAGAGGTCGCCCAGTGTTCGAAATTCGAACATAATTTATTAAAAATTGAAGTTTCCACATTATTAAGGTTGTACTGTCAAAGACTACAATCACAGACTTCACCGCACAATGAAAATAAAGTTTTTTTTTTTTAATTACTGGAACGGAAGTATTATTAAATACTTTTCTTGGTTACAAAAATTTATGTTACCATTATAGACTTTTACTTTATAAAAATGTCATTATCTTGCCCTTGCGCAGTATGTCCTTTGCTTCCACACTTCTTGTTATCTAATTATTTACTCCTTTTTTTCATCCATATCCCATCCTTAAACAGTCGAATAATGTTTTCCATGGCCTGATCTACCTTCTCGTGCCTCTACTTTCATATTCACACTGTGTATCCATCTTTTCTTAGGCCATCCTCTTGGTTTTCGTCTTCCTTGTTTCGACTTAATTTAAGACTGCATGGCTGGTTGACATTGCGCAAGTATTGTGGTTTCGATACCCACACGAGGCAATACTTGTGTGTTCCATCTATTGCTGTTTCGAGAGTGTACTTTGTGTCCATTGATTGTCTGTCAAAGCCCGTGCGACACCGGATTTATTCTTAGTGCGAAATATATTATACTTAGATAAGAAAGATACCTTTTTTTTTTTGGTGTCGTGTTGGAAAATCCTCATGGAGTCCCTCCGCCCTGGGGGAAGGGCGAAGGGGACTGTCAAACTCTTACTGACTAAAAACCAACCCGTGTTCCTCATGTACCCGTGTGTCGGAGGTTCGGGTAACGCCGAAGCATTCGTCGCTAACCCCGACGGGTATTGGCCCGCCAGATGGTCAGGCGAGCCCCGAAAAAAACCCCCTTGGCGGCGGATGAAGGTGTTGGGCTCCACCGCCAACACACCCAGCGGCCGCAGAGGATAGGGAGGACGGCAACCTGACAACACCTATCTCCTCTTCCTATGCGGCCCCACTGCAACGCAACCAATGGTGCGCACCCATTTGGTCGCGGGAGATAGGGCGCGCGACCAAATGGGTGGCTGACTAGACTTGGTGCCGCGATAGCATAATTTTCTGAAGGAATTGTAACGGATGTCATCGCATATTGGCAAACTATGCTGTTATTTCAGATGCTAACATGAAGAAAATTTGAGGCTATGTCAGTCAAAAGACAAACGTACATTTTTGACCTGTATTTTGAGAGATTGCAATGTTAGCAAATGAAGTATTATTGCTGGCCTCTGATTTGGACACATCTTAATGCAAAAAAAAACCTTTTTAATCAAGATAAGTTATTCAATACCTGTGGCAATTGTGGGGAAAAATGTCCTTTATTTTTCTTTACCCTACTTCGATGAAATGTGTCTGATTTGAGTCTAGTAGAAATTTAACGAGATCTTAGAATTCAAATTAAATTAACGTAGGCTAATTTGATAAAATTTTGCCAAAACATTGCCAGACGCATGCAAACATATTTTACAAACCAATATAAAAAACGCCTAGCAAAGTTAAGGCCCCTACTAAATCTTCTGACTTACGTTTTTTTGTTCTTCAAAGTACAACATTAAAAAATTGCACGTTGCCTGAAATATTTTTTTTGGAAATCTTTCTATAGCTCCGCTTCTCGCGAGCGAGAAGGCCAATTCTGGTAATTATATTTGTTCAAATTCCAATATCGATCTAGTCTCGGCGTCATAAATGGTATTCTCGTAACTTAACTGACACTTGAATGAGATCGGGACTACATCGAAAGTTGAACCAAGTGTGAACTAGTGTGAACGGTATTCTGCTAATTATTAGTAGAGCAGGTAAGGTATTTCTAGTTTTTTCACAATGATACCATCGTACATCATATAACCACATGAGTAAATAAACCGAACAGAGAAACAGCTTCTTAAGAGCTTGTAAATTTGTTACCTATTTTGGTAGGGTTGTCACAATAGGTTAAGACAAATCGCTTGTTCGGTATACGACATATTCTGGAATGGACAGATTCGTGATTCGGCAAATTCCCAACTCGACAGATTCGTGAATTGGGCAGATTCTTGGACTCGACCGATTCGCTATACGGCAGAAGTACAGTTGTAAATAAAATAGCGAGTGGAACCAAAAAAGCATGCACCTGATACTTTTAAAAGCACGGAATAAAAATATACCTAATGGAAGGAAAGAGGAACCCACCACGCACCCTCGAATTGACCACCCCAACTATTGCAATAGAAAAAGGTTGACAATATCGAACTCCTCTAAAAGGATAAGGGATATAGGAATGGTATGGGTGCCAGGAAGATACCTGACTTGCAGTATCCCGCTGTATGCGCCGACTATTCTTCGACACGTGTTTCGCCTCTGCACGAGGCATCCTCAGGAACGATGGGCAACGACTGAGCGCTTTCCAACCGTGGGCATGTCTTATAAACGATTGTACTTTCTAATCCCCTCCCTCCGTTGCTCGACTGATGTGAGTCTTTATGACGGTGTGCGAATATATTCAGCAATGGGGACCCGTTAAAGTTGGTTTGATCGTTCAGTAATGTATGCTTGTCCCGCTTTAAAATCTCTAATTGTTCCAATACGCACATTCTAATACCCTTTTGACAAGTGTGTATGACGTCAAATGAATGTCCGCTATTTAAGGTATGACCCGATTCAAGTAAATGTTCGGCAAAATGAGACTTTTCCGGCTGGTTGTTTCTAAACGCCGCTAAATGTTCTTTATATCTCAGCTCAAAACTTCGACCCGTCTGTCCTATGTACTTATTTTGGCATTGGTCGCATGTTAAGCAGTAAATACCGGACTTTTTGTTCTTGCATACTTTATCTTTACCATTGCAAAGAAATTTTAACGTTTTGTATGGTTTATAGGCTGATCTGATTCCGTTCCTCCTCAGTATACGCGCCATACGGTCAGTTATGCTTCCAAAATAGGTAAGAACAGCGGTATTATTTATAGGTTCTTTTATAGAGGGATATAAAAGTGACTTGGCCATTCTAAGTTGTTTTCCTCTAATCATCTTGTCAATTAGGCGTTTACTATACCCGTTGGATTGAGCTATATGATAAATAATATTTAATTCTCTGTTATATGATTCTATATTCAGTGGTACATTTAATAATCTATGAATCATACTGTGAAATGCTGCCATTTTGTGTTGCGATGGATGACAGGACGATGCTGGTATTGTACTATCTGTATACGTCGGTTTACGATAAATTTCAAATGAGTGTGAGGTACCCTCCCTTTTGATAGTCAAATCTAAGAAGTTTATTGAGCTGTTTTGTTCTATCTCCAATTCGAACTTAATTTTGGGGTGTATACTATTAATTCTTGTAAGAAAACAGTGAAGCTGACGTTCTGTGCCCTTACAAGCCAGCAAAATATCGTCCACGAATCTATAATAATATAAGATGTTCGGTTCTTTTACCAAATGCTCGTGTTCGTAGTTATTCATAAAGATATCTGCTAACAACGGACTAAGCGGTGAACCCATGGCCAAACCCTCCTTCTGTAAGTAGTACTCGTTGTTGAATTGAAAATAATTTTGTTTACTGCATAACTCGGTTAATTTCAAAATATTCTGAATCTGTTCTGGGTGTATTCTATTTCTTCCCAGCAGATTTTTAATTATAACTAAACATTCTTTATACGGGACATTTGTAAATAAGCTTTTTACATCCAAAGACACGAGTTTTGTGTTTCTAGGTAGACAGATGTGTTTTATTTTGCTAATCAAATCATAACTATTTTTCAGGCTGTATTTTGCGGTGAATGACGTCTTCTCTTTAATCAATCCGTTTAAATATTTCGCTAATTTATAAGCTGGAGCGTTGGCCTATGAGACGACTGGACGGATGGGCACCTGATCTTTATGTATTTTTGGTAAATCATACAACAGCGGACACTGAGGGTTCATCGGTATAAGACTTTTCGCTAAATAGCAGTTTTGTGGAAAAAGGTAAGTACTTGACTTGATACTGAGTTTTAATTCTGCATGAAATCGTTTGGTAGGATCGTAGGGCAGACAGACAGAGAATTAAATATTATTTATCATATAGCTCAATCCAACGGGTATAGTAAACGCCTAATTGACAAGATGATTAGAGGAAAACAACTTAGAATGGCTAAGTCACTTTTATATCCCTCTATAAAAGAACCTTTAAATAATACCGCTGTTCTTACCTATTTTGGAAGCATAACTGACCGTATGGCGCGTATACTGAGGAGGAACGGTATCAGATCAGCCTATAAACCATACAAAACGTTAAAATTTCTTTGCAATGGTAAAGATAAAGTATGCAAGAACAAAAAGTTTTTATATTATAATTTACTGCTTAACATGCGACCAATGCCAAAATAAGTACATAGGACAGACGGGTCGAAGTTTTGAGCTGAGATATAAAGAACATTTAGCGGCGTTTAGAAACAACCAGCCGGAAAAGTCTCATTTTGCCGAACATTTACTTGAATCGGGTCATACCTTAAATAGCGGACATTCATTTGACGTCATACACACTTGTCAAAAGGGTATTAGAATGTGCGTATTGGAACAATTAGAGATTTTAAAGCGGGACAAGCATACATTACTGAACGATCAAACCAACTTTAACGGGTCCCCATTGCTGAATATATTCGCACACCGTCATAAAGACTCACATCAGTCGAGCAACGGAGGGAGGGGATTAGAAAGTACAATCGTTTATAAGACATGCCCACGGTTGGAAAGCGCTCAGTCGTTGCCCATCGTTCCTGAGGATGCCTCGTGCAGAGGCGAAACACGTGTCGAAGAATAGTCGGCGCATACAGCGGGATACTGCAAGTCAGGTAAGATACCTGGAACCCATACCATTCCTATATCCCTTATCCTTTTAGAGGAGTTCGATATTGTCAACCTTTTTCTATTGCAATAGTTGGGGTGGTCAATTCGAGGGTGCGTGGTGGGTTCCTCTTTCCTTCCATTAGGTTATAATGGAGTTCCGCCAAGTAACGCCTGATTCAATCAACTATAAAAATATACATTTGTTACCAAGGACACGACGTGATGACGTGATTTATTTGACATTCCCAACGATACCACTAATAGTGTTGAATATTTTTCTGGTAATATTTATGATCTATTTTGCTAATAAACATAGGAATCGCCTGTAGCTATTATGTGCCACTAGTTTTACCACGGGGATAGGTATCTAAAACAAGTTTAAAAAGAAATTGTGTAAGACAAATTCATGTCTACAAAACAAATGACTATAAAATGATCAACCATCGATAGGGCTTACAAAAAACAGGTGCATGCGATTTTCGACCTTATTGACAATTCATGATAAACTTCTTTTTGGTATTTTCTTGCTTTCTGACATTGATACGTTATTTAAATTATAAATTCTGAGTTACGTCAATAAGGTCGAAAATCGCATGCACCTGATTTTTGTAATCCCTATCGATGGCTGATAACTTTTTGATAGTCACTGGTTTTGTAAACGTTAATTGCTTTTATACAATTTCACAACTAATGAGTTCACGAGGATCCTCTGGGGGATCTGGCTAGGAGATCCTGGTGGACAACATGCAAACATGTTAAGTATTTCGTTGCCAGCATTGACAATATTTATTTCAAGATCGAAATATTCGCGAAACTTTTGCTCGAGAAATTCAACAAATGTGATAAAATTATCAGGAGGAAAAAACGAATTAAAAACCCAATTGTACGTTACCATCGTTAAAATCTTTATAATGTCTGAATTATTTCTATTATTGAATATTAAATTTTTTAATTATTGAATACCTATTGAAAATAATTCACGCGATCCAAGGAACCAATATATTTACTTACCGAAATTTTATTACTTAGTTGTATATTAATTTTAATTTGGCATGTAAACGTATTGGCATCCAATAACCATTCCTATTAATGTATTTTCCCATACAATGGCAAAATTCATGTTTTTGTTTTTGAGTTTTTGACATTACCTCTAAGATCAACAAGAGATTATAAATTGATTATATCGAAATTATACTATAAGGAGATTAAGTGGAGCAGAATACCAATTGTGAGTCAATTCAAAATTAAATCGCAGTTCAGTCAAAATTCAGTGTCAGTGTCAGTTAAATACGAGAATTGGCCTTCAGGTCTGTAGTTCCGTGTTGGGGTATAACAGGAGAGGTATGCGGCAAGTTTTCAGCTTGCTCCAAATACCTACCCGAATTTGATGCCAGGTCTCCTACTAACTGCTTTACGTATTAAGACCATAGCTGAATCAGTTCATATACAATCGAACAAACAAATTGTTACCGACGTTTGATCTGCACAACTGTTTACGTTGCACAGTTACTCACACATACAACACGCAAAGCAATTTATTCGCGCAAAAAAATCCCGTGCAAAGGCAATCTCGTGTGGCAGTGTTTCCTACTAAACGTCACTTCACGTCGCATGTGACGTATGACAGAGGGGGCACGTCAGGACAAAGGGAGGAGGCTCACTCAAAAATTATATAGACGTTGCTTTAAACTCCTTTTCTTTTATAGACATTTACTGACGACTTCATACTGCATTCCTATACGGCCCGCAAAATTCCTAGTTATCGTTGGTATTTTCGACGTTAATTAAAAATATTGGGACCCAAAGATTTGCTCGTAAAAGGACGCGTTCGTACATCGGCTACGCCGTAGCGGATGTACCGCCACTACGAGCCTGCGCGCCTCTCCGAGTTTCCGTAGCACGTATATTCTTATTTCACACCCGTGAGGCAAGTTTCGTACAATTTTATTACGTGCTGCGATATGCTGATAATAAAATTTAATATTTAAAGCTAATTTTCTCAATTCTGCCGCAGTAAGCTGAGGCAGTGCGACCGCGCGTGACGAACAGGAAATTAGGAGCTCGTTTATAATAAAATCGGAGGTTTTGTTTAATTAGCTGTTCGAGAAATGTTGGTTCCTTATATAATGCGCTGGGAGTATTCTTAAATAGTAAATTGTTTGTGAGGCGGGTGTGTATGTAATTAGCGTTTAATTTCCGCCCGCGAGGAGTAATGTTTAAATAAATAACGACGGTGCCGGAGCCCTCGTCCCTCCCTCCTCTCCCCGCGCCCCGCCGATCCTCCAGAGCGATCAGCCCGCACGTTAAATAAAATTTACACAAACTTAACATTGACTAGGGAAACGCTCTCCCCAGTTTTATTTTGTTTCATTACTTATTTTATTTAACATCACACGGTAAAAACCAACAAACATTTTCACCATGTCACTGGGGCTTTGTGAATCTAAACTGCGGGCACGTATGGCGATCAGAATAACTAGAGGATCATGAAAACTTTTATTCCATTTTAGCGCTTTACATCACAGAGAAGTGTTCATACAATCATCAGATGTGTAAATAAACATAAACTAAAATAAGAACAAATCGTCGAACATTGTATATTATATAAACGTATTTCAGGTAAGTAAGGTTAAATTAATGATTCAAACATTTTACTGTATATTTTAAACCCTCCGAAGAAATTAAGTGAATTATTAACACTGACTCTGTGACATCGTCACCCACAATGTATAAAATAAATGAGTGAACATTTAAATAAGACACTGGCAACGTTCACTCTACATCCGTCAAACAATCATCGTAGGGTAATATTTTTGCGAATGGCGACCTTTCTTAAGTGGGGCGTCGTGAGCACACAAAGCCAGGGATGACAAATAGGGAACTGAGGTAAGGGGCGACATTTGAGCTAATAAACGAAGCACGGTACGTGTCAATAGCAAAGAGTGATGTTTTTCGCTTCGCTTCGCATTGCTCCGCATTGCAAGCCCGTAACGATGTAGTTGGCGCGGAACACACAACCCCGGTAAAACGTCAGGGGACTCTACAAGCTTTGTTACAAAAAACTCAAATAAAAGTCACTTACTGTGTGCTTAGGGACGGCTAGCTCTGAAGCTCGTGCTCGCTCCGGTCACGCTCATGGTTTTTGTACTATAAAACTGAGATACAATTATAAGCCTCCGCTGTTGGCAACCGTTACTTAAAAGTGAAATAACAAGTAATTTGCTACTATTGTTATAAATATACTACAGAATTTCCAGTGTAATGAAAATGAAGAAAATGAAAATGAAAAATGACTGCACGGTTGGCGTAGTGGTTTAAGCGGCCGCCTCGCCGCTTGACACTGCGCCGATTGTTGTGGGTTCGATTCCCACACGAGACAACACTTTGTGTGATCCATAAATTGTTGTTTCGAGTCTGGGTGTTCTTTGTGTCCGTTAGTTGTATGTTTGTAAAGTCCCCCGTGACACATGATTTAGTCCTAATGCGGGAGTTGTCTTTTTGTCTTTTTTATAAAAAAAAAATGTATAAAAATTCACGCTCTTTGAATGTGGAAAGATAATGGAATGAAAGATGTCATAATATGAAATTGTATTATTGTAGATAGGTTACCTTGGCTGCCTACGTAGTTCAGTGGATAGCAACCTCCTCATCAAGGTTCCGGGTCGAGCAAAAGTGTAACTGAGTTTTCCTTATTCTCAGTAGCAGCACGGAGTCTAGCAAAGTACCCGGCAACGATAATAGGCCCGCTCTCTATAAAATTCATATTTTGGTGAAATGTGGGTGTAATATTACACCTCTGCCAACCTCTACAGGTATACAGACGTGAAACTAGAAATAAATAAAATAAATAGATTTTATTGCACGCAATTGTATTCGAGGAGTCACATAATTTTTCAAATGCAAGGAATAAATCGATGTGCGTCATTCTTACAATATTTTAGTTTCCGTTGGTATTGTACATCGGCATTTGGGTCCAATAAACATATTTCTAACGTAATGGTTATTATTCAAGATCAGTTCCGTAAACGTAAACTATTAGCAGAGTACCTACGCTCACAATACTACTCTATATATTCGACCCCATTTTGCAACATTATGCTATAAAACGAATTAGTGTTCTGAAACAAGATTTTACCTGAAATTGCGTGTGTGTGAATGTTACATTCTGAAGTTGTGAACCACCTAATCTTGTAGAATAGCTAAGTGCTTTGCGCGTCGTTCCTGTAAATGTGTGTGCATGTTATAAGAATAACATGAACACAATTGAAACGTTGGGCTCCGATCGGATCTCACGTGTTGAGCTCTTCTAGACGCAAGTGGGGTGAAGTAGTAGGGTGCCTACGTTCCTACAGGGATTGTAAGTAGGGGTTAGGTAGAGAGGGCCGTGCGTAAGCTGATTAGCGGCAATCTGTGTTTAAGTACGACCCGGCTACTGTTTTAGCCGCTTTGTTGTGTCCCCGCTGCCACTTATAACGAGATACACGCTTTTGTTATTGCCTTTACTTACAACCCTATTTTTATACTTTGGCCTTGTTTAACGTAAATTATTGTCGTTAAGAGTCTCCTTTTCTTTAACCTTTAACCTTATAAAGCCGTGCTACAGAAGGGATAAAGTTAGGCATTGTCCCATTGAGACTTTACACGCGTACGCTTGTACACAACGTTGCTGTTGGTCATTTGGTTCTCAATGGGACTTCCGGTCTTTATTGGTTTATATTGAAAATATAATATTTCCAGCCTCTGTACTAACTACATTAATTGTGCCGACTGCCCAAAATCATGTTCAATAAACAATTAAAAGTAAAATCAAATCTTTTTGTTTAGCAGAAGATTGCAAGAGCTGGATTTTGCAGAATGTTTTAACAAGTAATTAAAATACAGATTGTTTTGCAATTGTTGCTTGACTGCAGCTCGGTCCTTATGAGCAGTCGGTTTCCTCAAAAGTCCTATTTGTTCACGAGTATTGGGGTTACCGTTAAAGTTGCACTATGACTTGTAAGTATAGGTATAAGGAACCTCTTGTCTACCACTTTTACGTTTATACGAGTTGTTTGACAACTGAATCTGCTTTGTATAATTTTAATATTGACTAGCGAACATGTAGAAAAAGCTGCCAGGATAACGCTACCGCATCTTAGTAGTATGATTATTTGAACATTGTGTACAATGCTATTTTTATTTTATCAATCTGCCACTTTCTGAATGGTAAGCGGTAGTCAGCGATAGACTCATTGTCTTTAATAATCGCTGCGGCGCGCGGCGTGGAAATTATTTGTCTAGCGATTTAATTACTCGCCTCAGCACAGCCAGTTTTCTGAGCGGTACGGTTTCTACGAAATGAGCAGATAGGGTTTATTTATTATAAATAATGATATACATTGAAATTATAGTATCGTACTGGAATGTAAACATTCATCATCATCATCATCAGCCTGCCAGAGTCCACTGCTGGATTTAATATGTAGGCCTGTCCAATGGTACGCCACTGAGCCCACCACGTATGTAAACATTATGATGTGTGGATTGAATTAAATTTCTTACTGTAATCCTGCAATAAATAAATTGTAATTTTTTTAAAACCGATACTGCCGTCTTAACCAACACGTGCATAGTTCTACCATAATGCAACGTTGGCAAAGTAAGTGTAAGGTTTCTGTGTAATTTATACATACCTAGTTAAGATACCATAAGAAAAAAACAAATTTCTCGCTACTGAATCGCACATTTGTTTTGATATAGGTACCGTATTTAAGTTATTCTCTATGTTCTATTGAACACAGAGACTAACTTAGATACGGTTGTTGACAGAGAAGTAATACTTCTCTGTCAATTAAAACAAGTGACTCAGGACAAAACTAAATTGTCCCATTTATCTCAAGCACAGTTGCTAATTAATGCCTTTGTGTATCGGTTTTAGATCAAAACTCAGTCTGGAGTACATTACAGTTATAATAGATGCGCGGTAATTACATCGTATTCTGTGCGTGGCTTGCGATCTGAATACTTGTTAAAATTTCCAGATTTGTTTCACGATATGTTTGTTATTCGTGTGTGGCCAGCTCTGGTGTCGGAGCTTTCAGACCACCCAAACCCGTACATCATGTCACCATCATTGTCCTGAGACGAGAACAGGTATCGTCAGTTTTACGTGCTCTCCGAAGCATCTGATGTAAATGCCGCACGCGGTCACCCATCCAACTGCAAACCTATGCAAGTGTTGCTTAACTTTGCCGATCTACTAAGAACGGCATGCCATGTCTCGTTATGAACTTTCTCATAATTACAAGGTATAACAGTTGAATAATTTTTTCAAAGTAAAAAGTTATCAAAAAAGCTACAAAATTATCAATATTCGACATAAAAACTAACGCGAGTGCTTCAAGCTCAAATAGTGCACACACGAAGAGTTCCATTTGCCCGCTCGGTTGGTTCAATAATCGTGGTTTATGAGTCCGCGTACGAGATCCATTCATTAGTAGATAGTGGTTACATATCCGATTCGGCATATAAATGCGGCTGCGGATGACCAACGCCGACCGCCGCTCGCAATAAAACTCTTAAATTAAGTATGCATTAGTAAATACGGTAACATTTATCCCATAAAAAAAAACAATACTTGTCAAAAAACCCAAGTCTTCGCAACTCTGTTCTTCTACTGTAAAACATTGTGAGATCCATGTAATACTAAGTCGGTAATTAATACGTTTTAAATAAATAGATTGTCTCGGCCATCGCATGAAAACACAATATATCTTACAAGTAATACATACACATATCAATTAGATTGTTTAGTGCGATTGTCAAGTCAATTTATTTATTTAAAGCGTATTAATTACCGACTTGGTATTACATGGATCTCATAATGATTTACAGTAGAAGAACAGAGTTGCAAAGACTTGGGTTTTTTGACAAGTATTGTTTTTTTTATGGGATCACATTTATTTTTGTAGATAGACCTAGATTTTTTCCTTTCCGGTATCTTCTACTTCTTTTATACCAACAATACCAATAAAGAATTCTCTTAAAGCCCTAACTACTAATGTAACTTTGTAATCTTATATATTTATTTGGGATTACAAAGTTATTCATGCAGTTGATTTATCTCGAAAACTGGACCTAAATTGGGAAATATTTTAGTGTTTCCTTGATTCATACACTAAACACTTATTGTTTTCTAAATTTGAAGCTTCTATGTCTGCAGGAAGTGCCTTAGACTTTTGATGATCGGTCAGTGAGTGACAAAACTAAGAAATTTGAGTCGTTATAATTCTTAAACTACTGGTCCAAATTGAATGAAATTTGAAATTTACTATGTTTATACAATGCCTGCTTGGTTACTCAAAATTCAGGCTTCTAGTTTTGTCCACAACGAAGTTAGAGAGGGTCGAAAATGGCCTGAATTGCTTCGAGAAAAGGATGGTACGGCCGTGCCGCTTTTTTGTTCGACTTGGTGGGGGCACTGCTGTGCCCCCAGATTGTGCATTCAGCAGCACTCGGTTTGCGTTCACTTTGACGGCTCATATGCATAAATGCATCTCATATGTATTACATAACTTATGTTCTGCACTTGGCATACACTGGTTAAAAAATATAACTAGTTATATTAGCTATGCATATCAAGAGTGTATATTTTGCACTCAAAAGGATAGCCGAAAAGTTTTTGGCCAAAGGTCAAAAGGTCTATTGTGCATTCGTGGATTTGGAAAAGGCTTACGATAAAGTGGTGAGGAATGAAATGTGATCGGTGCTGTCAATGAATGGGGTGTAGCAGCCTCATTCGAGGTCTGAAATCCCTTTATGAGGATTCTGGAGCATGTGTAGATTCGCCGTGGCTGTTTAACCTCTTCATGGACAGTTGTTTGCAAGTTTTAAAACCTAGTAACTGTGGAATAAGGATGAATGGGTTACTCGTCAAATGTCTCCTTTATGCTGATGATCAGGTAATACTTGCGTCTTCAGCGGAGGAGTTGTAGGAGATGATAACAATCATGCATGGTGCGTTAGAGAGGAAAGGAATGAAAATGAATGTAAGTAAAACGAAAGTTATGGTTTTTGCAAAGGAGAAATGCGTTACGGCTTGTAATGTTTTGATCGATGGACAGCGAGTGGAACAAGTGAATGAGTTTGTATATTTAGGTACGCTGTTTACAAGAGATGGTAAGAATGTAGAAGATAATGAAAGAAGAGTTTATGCAGGTAATAGAGTGAATGGAGCTCTGAAAGCGTTTATGAATAGCCAAAACGTATCCAAAAAGGCACGTTTGGCTGTCCATAGAGGGGTGTTAGCACCTACTCTTATGTATGGTAGTGATAGTTGGGTATGGCAGAAGAGTCATGAAAGTAGAATAAATGCTGTAGAAATGAGAGCACTGCGAAGTATGTGTGGTGTTTCTTTGACTGATAGAGTAAAGAATTGTGTGATAAGAGAGTGTTGTGGGGTAAAAGAAGATGTAGTGACAAGCATCGAGAAAGGCATGTTAAGATGCTTTGGGCACATGGAGAGGATGGATGACGAAAGACTGATAAAGAAGATATATAAGGCAAATGTGATTGGACAAGACGAAGAGGAAGACCTAGTCGGACGTTTTCTGACCAGATTGGAGCCATCCTAAAAAAGGACAGGTCAGAAGTACCCTAAACAGAAGAACATGCATGAAAAACTTGATGGAAGTGAATGAAGCAAGAGAGGTATGTCAGGATCGTTGCAAATGGCGTTCCGTAGTCTCTGCCTACCCCTCCGGGAAACAGGCGTGAGTCTATGTATGTATGTATGTAAAAGGATTATTATTACACAGTGATTTCACTCAGATAACCGTGAATAAAAAATACATACATTACATTACATTACATATCGTCACGCCTTTTATCCCCGAAGGGGTAGGCAGAGGTGTATTTCTAGACCCACTTTTCGCCAGATATACTTTAGTCCCACGTAATAAGGGGCGAGCCTATTGCCGTACCGGGCACATTTCCAGACTCCGTGCTTCTACTGAGAATTTCGTGACAGAAAAACCCAGTAACACTGCCCGACCCAGGAATTGAACCCGGGACCTCCCGATTCCACGCGCACATTTATGCCGCGAGACCAATGAGGCAGTCGTATAGGGTTTGATGTCGAGGTTTCCGTCTCTACGCAAAGATGGTATTTGCATCGTGTTATCCCTTAGTCGCCTCTTATGACACCCACGGGAAGATAGGGGGTGGTGACACTTGTATTCTATGCCGTCAACCACACGGCAAAATAATAATGCTAATAAAAATAATTTTGTATACTACTAAAGAATCTGTATCGCGTCTGACTTTAATATAGAAGCAGAAAGACAACTCCCGCGCTAGGAATAAATCCTGTATAGCGACTGACTATATTCAACCAACGCACACAAAAGAATATCAAGACTCGAAACTACATTTCGCGGCTCACACAAAGTTGTGTTCGTTGATAGAATGCAGAATAATCAGCGCTGTGCTAAGCAATGACGATGGATCTAAACCTCTACGCCATTCATAAAGTCAGTAATTTCATCACCTAATAAAATAACGCACGTCCCTCCCATAAAAGTGTATTTATTGTGATCCACGATATTGTGCTGTCCGCTGTGAAAGTAATAATTTGTTCCAGTTTCTTGAAGAAAGCCGATTAATTCCCACTCAAAACATCATTAAATTGAACTCACGTAATCGATTTTAAACTTTCGCGATTTGTATACATCATAGGTACAAAATAAATTAGCGGGTCTTAATCGCGTACAATCCACTTATTTAAAGTATATATATACCTATTTGTTTCCGACGTTTCGCTCGTCTTGCACCGAGCGTGGTCGCGTCTATATATACATTTTTTAATTTTTGGTGTCGGGTTGGAAAATCCTCATGGAGTCCCTCCGTCCTGGGGGAAGGACGAAGGGGATGTCAGACTCTTACTGACTAAAAACCAACCCGTGTTCCTCATGTACCCGTGTGTCGGAGGGTAGGGTATCGCATAAGCATTCGTCGCTACCCCCCGACGGGTATTGGCCCGCCAGATGGTCAGGTGGGCTCCGAACAAAACCCCCTTGGCGGCGGATTAAGGTGTTGGGACCCGCCGCCAAAACAATCCGCGGCCGCAGAGGATAGGGAGGACGGCAACGCAAAACCGCATCTCCTCTTCTTCTGCGGCCTCACCGCGACGCATTGAACGGTGCGCCCCCATTTGGTCGCGGGAGATAGGGCGCGCGGCAACGCAACACCAACACGCCTCTCCTCCCGCGACCGCACCCGACTGCGAGGGACAGACGGAACTGTCCCCCGCTCCCGCACCTTTGGACGCATCCTGCGCAGGCCCATTGCCAAGCCCACGTGGAGCGTCCACTCCAGGGATCCCTCTTAGATTCACCGCGGGGTACCAAGCCACGGTTACTGAGCCCTCCACCACGACAAGGTGGAGATCCCACGGGGGGCGTCTATATATATACCTATACTCCAGGGATCCCTCTTAGATTCACCGCGGGGTACCAAGCCACGGTTACTGAGCCCCCCACCACGATAAGGTGGAGATCCCACGGGGGGCATCTATATACAACCTGTAACAAGTTTAAATGCACATCTTGAAAGTACTTTGTTCAGAATCGGCAACTGAATCCATTTCCGTCATTTTTAATATTGTTTATTTTTAGTCTTAAAATAATTAAAATAACGTAAATTGTAGTCACTCATTTTTTTTAATTGAGCTATTCGAAAATAAATCTTAAATCAAAGCAGAATGGCTTATTTTTAAATGCATTTGTTAAATGGTTCCACGTTGACTTACACAAACGCACACATTAAAACAACACAATTTAAAAAAAAAATTGAGCTATTCGAAAATAAACCTTAAATCAAAGGAGAACGGCTTATTTTTAAATGCATTTGTTAAATGGTTCCACGTTGACTTACACAAACGCACACATTAATACAACACAATAGACGGCAAAAGACAATAGCACACAATTGACCACCAAAATGTCTATCATCTATCTTTCACTAACGTAGGTAATAAACAACGGGAAAGAGCGAGACGTAATGTCTCGCTCGCGCTGGCGCATGACAAGCGCAGCGGGCGATGCGCTTAGACATGTTATGACAAGTACAACCGGGAATATCTATCTGATTCTATCAGTGAGTGTTGTGAAAACCTTTTTAAAAGTTCACTTGTTTACAAAATGTGTAATGGTGTATAATTTAATCATTCAACAACAAAGTGAAAAGTTCAACATCATCTTGATGTTGACTTGTCACCCCTGGACTTTCTCATTGTGGAGAAATATTAAATCACCAGTTTATTGTGACGAGATAAAAAGTGCCGAGTAGTTAATTAATTAAGATACTAGCGGCTTTTGAAACAGTGAAAAGATGTGTGATTTGTGAGGCAATTGTGAAGTGCTACGTGGACGAAAGAAATGTGATTTAAGCCTGTAAGTTATTTTATTATTCTATTATTGTAAGTATTTAGATTCACAAGGCAACTTTAAACACGCCGTTCTTGTTTATTTCTCTCATTGACATTCTTTTATTTTATCTGATTAAGTTAAGATAGTCACAATAGTCACTTACGATGTTAAGAAACAATACATTGTGCATATTATTAACAAACAATAAATGATTCGACTGTCCACTCCATAGCTTAAAAGTGTGATGGAAAGAAATACTCATAATATCTTTGGTAATATCAACAGTGGCCGACAAATTGTTCAAACATCATTTTTGTAAACCCCACTCTATCAGAGTGTGGTTTACAGACTGAATTTCATACATTTTGTTATATCGTATCGTGTTTCGTTCCCATCAGAAGGCCAATTCTCGTATTTAACAGACACTGACACTGAATTTTGACTGAAATGCGATTTAATTTTGAATTGACTCACAATTGGTATTCTGCTCCACTTAATCTCCTTACAGTATAATTTCGATATAATCAATTTATAATCTCTTGTTAATCTCAGAGGTAATGTCAAAAACTCAAAAACAAAAACATGAATTTTGCCATTGTATGGGAAATTGAAAAATAAGTTTAAAAAGAAATTGTGTAAGACAAATTCATGTCTACAAAACAAATGACTATAAAATGATCAACCATCGATAGGAATTACAAAAATCAGGTGCATGCGATTTTCGACCTTATTGACGTAACTCAGAATTTATAATTTTACTAACGTATCAATGTCAGAAAGCAAGAAAATACCAAAAAGAAGTTTGTCATGAATTTTCAATAGGGTCGAAAATCGCATGCACCTATTTTTTGTAAGCCCTATCGATG
The DNA here is from genome assembly GCA_944739405.2 of Euclidia mi. Taxonomy (NCBI): domain Eukaryota; kingdom Metazoa; phylum Arthropoda; class Insecta; order Lepidoptera; family Erebidae; genus Euclidia; species Euclidia mi. Next base: position 18,207,612 of record OX123197.2, read on the forward strand.
GTTGATCATTTTATAGTCATTTGTTTTGTAGACATGAATTTGTCTTACACAATTTCTTTTTAAACTTATTTTAGATATCTATCCCCGTGGTAAAACTAGTGGCACATAATAGCTAAAGGAGATTCCTATGTTTATTAGCAAAATATTACCAGAAAAATATTCAACACTATTAGTGGTATCGTTGGGAATGTCAAATAAATCACGTCATTACGTCGTGTCCTTGGTAACAAATGTATATTTTTATTCCGTGCTTTTAAAAGTTTCACGTGCATGCTTTTTTGGTTCCACTCGCTATTTTATTTACAACTGTACTTCTGCCGTATAGCGAATCGGTCGAGTCCAAGAATCTGCCCAATTCACGAATCTGTCGAGTTGGGAATCTGCCGAATCACGAATCTGTCCATTCCAGAATCTGTCGTATACCGAACAAGCGATTTGTCTTAACCTATTGTGACAACCCTACCAAAATAGGTAACAAATTTACAAGCTCTTAAGAAGCTGTTTCTCTGTTCGGTTTATTTACTCATGTTGTTATATTATGTACGATGGTATCACTGTGAAAAAACTAGAAATACCTTACCTGCTCTACTAATAATTAGCAGAATACCGTTCACACTAGTTCACACTTGGTTCAACTTTCGATGTAGTCCCGATCTCATTCAAGTGTCAGTTAAGTTACGAGAATACCATTTATGACGCCGAGACTAGATCGATATTGGAATTTGAACAAATATAATTACCAGAATTGGCCTTCAGATCGCTGTTGTTTGTTTACCATAGCAACCGTTTTGTTTGTGTGCGTGCGCAGATTTAGAGTGACCACGATTTTCACTTTTAATTGAGTTAATACTTTCTTTAAAAAACATTATTTACGCAAATAAAAAAAATATTTCAATGCATGCATTATAATTGTTACAAGGTTTTCTAATTGGGGTGTCTGAGGATGTGCGTTATTTCCATTACACGTTGTATATACCTTAAATAAGTTAATTGTACGCGATTAAGACCCGCTAATTTATTTTCTATGATGAACTCACGTAAGTCTTCAAATTAATTCGTCTTTAATAATTAATTTGTTCCAAATTTGATATAGAGGATAAAATTCTATACTACATACTATTATATTACATTATATTAACATCAAAAAGGGCTTTTAGGCTGTCTAGACTAGATTAACTACTTCGAGTAAAAACTCGCATGTAAACCAATGAACAAGTTTTTAAATTAACCTTCTCAAGGATTTTGATTACTTTTACTCGACGCACTTATTAGAATAAGATTATGATGTTTAGCGGTATTTATAGTATGTAGGTCTTATACGAGTACGGCGTATGTGAATTCGCGAGATGTAATAAATTTTTAAAATAAAATGTACAACATATTCTTGTAGTTTCAATTTATGTAACCTTAATTTGAAATAATGCCATAATTATATGAAGGTACCTTGAAATATTTTATTCACACATGATAGATAATATATACCCCGGGTTAGAAGAAATAGTCGTGCTTATTATATAAAGCCCAGAGTAGGGTTTGTAACCACCACCGCAAGCATAGTAGTCCGAGTAAAACCATCAAACTAGTCGATTTAAAATATGTTCATTCATGCCTACTAATTCGAATTTGTTATATTCTACAGACATAATATATAGGCACCTCAGTGATTGTTTTACGTTGGCTGGGTTGCTAGAACGTATGCTTACCGTGCCTTTTGAACGCCTCTGCTAGGGAACTTTCAGGCCATCGTAGTGGTTTTAGTATTGTCTTTTAAACTCTGTACTGACAACTAGTTTTATTAGACCAAGTCATTCATGACGACTCGCTTGGAGTGAAATTACAGTAATTTAATGGCATGGAAGAGAGAATTTTTGCATTCCACAAGTTGTTTTTACTAGTTACAGAGTAGGAATTCAAGTGAATACGGAGCATAAGGCAGAGTTCCACACCTTCTCCATCTGTCCCAAACTCGGGTTGAGATTGAGGCAGATAGAAAAGGTATGCGAAGTGAAGTGGCGGCGGGGTAGGCCCGCAATAGATTTTTAGCCGCGAGAAAATAAAAGAAATGCTATTTCAAGTACATCTCAATATAGTTAATATTATGTGCAATATATTTTATTTTGTCGTACTAATATAAGAGCTTGTAACGGCAGTGTAAATACGCACCAGAGGTTTCGACGCGACGTCACACTTTAGTCTGAGTGCTAATTATCAATGTGCGGTCACAAGCACCGTGCATGTGTTTGATTATCTTTGGAGAAATAACAGGTGAGATTTTATTATTCGGTATACCTTCTATCTGCTATTTGGAAATATATTATGTTTATAATTTATCTGGAGTAACAGAATAGGCCTTAGTACCAGCGCTGAGCGAAGCCTGATTAGAGTAACTGACGTGTTTATTGGTTATGTATTATTATTGGACGTTGAATGAGGTGAAATATATAAGATATAGCACTTATATGAGCGTACCATTACGGTGCTTGCACGCACTTTTTACATTAATAGGAAGTAGAAAATTAATTGCATTAAAACTTTTGATATAACATGATATATCTGCAACTGATTAATATGCACAGCAAACAATAAAAATGCTCAAACTACTTACGGATTATCATACAAAACTACACTTACACAATAAAAAATATTAAGAATAAATATCATCATCATCAGCCTTTAACAGTCCACTGCTGGACTAGGCCTCTCCTTTGAAAGGAGGAATTGGCCTACTATACCACGCTGGCCAAACGGGTTGGTATAGGGTTTGTATCAAGTTTTCCTTCTCTTACAGTGCTGTTTTCTGCATAGTATAGTCCCTCTGTCAGCTCTTACGACACCCTTGGGATGATATGAGGTAGTGATAATAAATAAAAAGAAAATGAACGAAATTTTTACACTTAACTTATCATATCCAAATCTGTGGTCTAATCGAGCAGATTAGACCACTATATTACGCGCCATATTTATTACGTTAATTTATACTGACTGACATTTCTATTTTATTAACCGAACACTACATTGTAAGTGGCGAGTGGCCCGACATGCCTTAGATTATAAAACTTGCACTTGACTGATATGTCGATTTTAAATATTATACCTACTATTTGTATAGCCAGATAACAAATAATTATTATTTTGTAATAACAAAAAGAACCAAGCTTTTTAAGGACATATATTTGAAAATAAACTTTACTCACATTTGAACTGTGGCTTTCACAAATTGGATTCAGTTTAGTAGTATTAGAATATAGACGCCACCTTATCTAATTATAATGCAGTAGTAGTGCATGTTTAGTGTTGAGTCAGCGTTCCAGTTTCAGTAATTAACCGCGGGCAGTGTATGCCATTACAATCAGTATCAATGTTCTTTCAACGCGCAACAAATAAAGGTAATCCTCATAATCAAGCTTTATATAAATGAATTATCATTATTATACATTAATAGCACACTAGCAGCTTTAAGCTGATATGATACGTGTGTGTCTTCAGATTTGAAGATTTGGTCGAGTTTGTTTTTAAAGGTTACATACCTTTAAAAATAAACTCGACCAAATCTGTGTAGATTCACATGTCCTATCATACCATTGTTCCAGGAAGAGAACTGTATGGTTGCTTCATGACAGGGTCTAAATCAGCGATAGTTTTATAGAGAGCGGCAAACTGCTGCAGATGGTTTCAGGTTCAAACCTGCGGCGCGCACCAATGGAGTTTCGAAGTTATATGGGGGTTAATCCGTTAATAATTATCGCTTGTTAAATGGTAAAGGCTAACCTCGTGAGGCAACCTACATGTTGGAAAGTTTTCAATAATGTTCTCGAAAGATATTGTGTAAAATCTGCCAATCCGCACTTGATCAGCGTGGTAGACTATGGCCTAATCCATCCCATAGGCCTATGCCCAATAAAATTGTGAGAAAGATATAAAACAAGGCTGATGATGATGATGATGACCTAACCCCTGCCAAATTATCTGAACCGTGACAAATTGAAAGTATAAGGCCTAAGTTATAACATTAGTTGACACAGACTTTTGTTTATATAGCCATTTCTTCTAGTACACATCCTAATATGTCTTCCTACTTGTTACCTAACCTATATAAACTTATGACAATTAAGTTACGTACATATTGTTACGGACGAGGTAACGAGATTGGAAGGAAACACCGAGTAGCACTGATGACACTTTATTCAACTTCAAACACACGACGCGTCGTTCGATCTCGACGCGGACAGCGCCAACACTGACTTGACTTTGACTGCACGGTTGGCGTAGTGGTTTAAGCGGCCGCCTCACCACTTGACACTGCGCAGAGTGTTGTGGGTTCGATTCCCACCCGAGACAACACTTTGTGTGATACATAAATTGTTGTTTCGAGTCTGGGTGTTAATTGTACTTGTTGAATGTAGGTTTGTAAAGTCGCCCGCGACACAGGATTTAGTCCTAATGCGGGAGTTGTCTTTAAAAAGTGAAATGAAATGAATGAATGGACACTAACGTCTTTTGCACTGCACGTCACTGCACTTTACTGCACTATACTTTCACTTCACTTTATTTCACTACTACTTCTTTCTTCCTTTTACTTCTTCCTTTTCTTCTCCACTTTACCACTTTTCAACTTAAACTGGCGCTCAGCGCGTCTACACCGCCTTATATACCCCTAGGAATGTTCTAGATCCACTAATTTCGATTGTCATTACATTATTCAATTGTTTTTCCATCTCCTGTCTCTTTTTAACCTTTCCATTCCTTCCTGAACTTTCTAGAATTTTCTAATTTTTACTCGAAATATTTTAATAATCTTTTTTTAAATATTTGCCAAATATTCATAAACATTTTCCAAATTTCATAAAAACCTAAATCCACATAACTGTTATGACTGGGATTTGAACTCACGCCCTCAGAGCGTGAAGCGGATGTGTTATCTCATAAAGTAAGATAATATATATAGTCTAAGTGTTATCCGCACGGCCATCGCCTTGTTGTCAATGACTGGTCAATTTGGCGAACACTTGACAGAGTGTATACGTTATCAAACTAAAAACTGTCATTTCTAAATAATAAAATAGTCTTCAAACCTCTTTGCTAATTATTGTGTTTGACGACGGCTAGTTTGTCGTGTAGTGATGACAATTTTGACATGACACCGGCCGTCACAATATGTTAACGTGGAAAGTTGTTAACTAGGTAATTTGTACTTCATATTATAGAGTGTGTGATGGAGAGCTAAGTTCGCGGCTGCGGGGGCGGCGGGGTGCGAGGAAGCGTGTGACAACAATTCAAGATTTTAGCGCGCACTGAGCGCAATCTGACACATGCTGAATTTTGAGCCGCTTATGAAATTTGTGACCCACTGATTTATGTGTTACCCCAGATGACTCACGAGTTTTAGCATACGATCTTTTATCTGTGGAGATAGCCTCTCCTCGGCGTCGTAAAATATAGGTGGCGAACATAAATACGTAGGCTAAAGACAAACGTATTTGGTCATGGCGTAACTTGCTCATAATAGAGCAGCAAAGTGAAGCAAAGTTTGCACAGAAAATGAAATGTAGGTATGGGTGAATGTGCGACACCAAACGATCCTCACATGAAAAAGGAAGATAAAAGGCGTGGTTAGAGGTATTATTACCAAATCCGTGATTTTTAGAATGCGAGCTATTTTACGAGCAGATTCCAAACACCGCACTGCAACATAAAGGATAATGGACACAATGAACACCCAGACTCGTGTTAACTGCCTTTTCATCACTGTAGGTGTCGACGAAGATTATAGTGAAACTCAAATATTCAACTAGAGTAAGATCCCAGAGCCGCCAGACCTACGTCATTTTATCAAAGCTGAAATTTTGAGGATTATTAGTATACAATCTTGTTAAGAGGTATGCCGACCCACTAACTTGAATGCTGGGCCATTTCACAGGTAGCGCGAAGTAAAGGTACCAAAAAAACATACTTACTTACGTTAAAGTATCAAAGCTGGTATTCAAATACGTGTTTAAAAATACTGTCTAAAATTGAAATTCATTATTGCCAGACACTTTCCGTGGGCCATTACTTCTGCCAGACGCCTTGAAAGTTCCTAAAAAATTATGTAAATTACGTCATTTTAGCAAAGCTAAATTTGATATATGTTACTTTAGATACTATTTTAAGACCCTTCCTAAGCAGCCAGACCAATCCGAAGGGCCATTCGTCTAGCCAGACACCATGGAACTTTCCCTGTGAGTGCGAGCGTGCGGCCATAATTCATACGCATTCATACGCATGAATGCGTGTGAGTACACTACATTGTCCCAATACACTGTAGGAATATTATTTTGGGTATTAATACAAGAATAAAAGTGTAAAATATATTTTTTCACAAAAAATATATTTGTAGGGGCAAGCTACATAACACATATCACAGCGCCATTTTTATTCTTGTATTAATACCAATAATCTACTAATAATCCTCAAATTTTCAGCTTTGATAAAATGACGAAGGTCTGGCGGCTCTGGGATCTTGTACTAAACAGAGAAAGACTAAATTGCATGAAATACAATCAAATTATAAAACTTCATACGTCCGCACTAAATGATTTCAAAAAGGAGTCAAATATAAGTCAATGGTACGCACGCTTCGCGCGTTCGGTTCTCATATTCAAATTTAATATTTTCTTTTAAAAATGACGCGCGCCACCAAGCAGCCAGTTAATAGAAATCAATTAATAAGGTTATACTTATTGGAAAACCTTACACTCGAAACAACAATTTATGGATCACACCAAGTGTTTTCTTGTGTAGAAATCGAACCCACAATACTCAGCGTAGTGCCACGCGGCTGCCACTGAACATTAGAAGCGCGGAACATCCTGACACCCCTAGAAGCGCGGATGGGTCAATTTTGGCCACTTTATTTTCTCTACAGCAATCTAAAGTTATGTTTTACAAATAAGACTTATAATTATGATAAAAATGTTTTATTAGGTATTACACATATTTTTGATGTACTTTGGCTTATAATAGAAATCAAAATCACAAATGTTCAAAGTTAAATTAAAAAATGGCAGTATATTTATTGTTACTCTTCGGCATCGCATAATTAGCAAATGGAAAATTCTTTCGATGTGCCCTTGCAAACCGTATTTTATTAGCTGGGTATTTCACATAAGATTTGTTAACGGCACAAAGATACTTTACCAACAACGAGTGCGTTTCTGCTAACGTCCAGGTATTTCTTTGGTATATTGATATTAATATTAGGCGGTTTCCTGCTAATTGCATATGACTCAGCTAGTTTTTTTATTACTGTAAGATAAAATCCCTTGTTATTTTTTTCCATTTAGGTCACAATATAATATCCAATAATTTATTGCTGCTAAGTCTAGCAAATTATAAAAGTGTGAAGCGGCTAACGCCTTGATGGGGCTTTGCCAGAGTACTCACGAGCCATTTGATCTCCATACTTTGAACTATTGTAAAAAGTAACTATTGTAATATCCGCTTTTTGTATCAGTTTCTATTTGAATACCTGGGTGCACTGCATAATGCTAAGGATAAGAACATTTTTATTTTGCTTTCCTTGATATACTGGCAAAGTGATATCCTCTTTTATAAGTACCACTGTACTGTACAACTCTTCTTTTTATTGTTTGACGCAAGCAAGTTTTCCCGGACGAGCTTTATTTATTGTACTTACCAAAAATATATGTTGCTTTTTTGACTTTCTGCTATGATAGAGACGTGAAAATGCTATACAAGTGATTTTTTTGTCCTTTCCTTAGGTATAATTTTTTTAGATTCCAATAACACCACCCCTTAGGTACAGCGCATTACCTCCTACATTGACCAATCAACGACATTTTTGATTAACTTAGAAGAAATATAAAGTTAAAATCTGATATCCATGACTGGGTAAAAATCGGCACATTCGCGCTTGGAGGTAAATTGGGATAAAAAATATTTACATTGCATTTACGTGGTTGCAGTTTTGTATAAATAATCGTCATCATATTTCATTAAAAGTCATAAAAAATTACGATGATAGGCATAATAAAATATAAATTAGAGCAGAAAGAACATCAAAATGGGTCAAATTTGGAACGCCCACCTTTCTAGTGTTAAGCCTCTACGCCAACCGTGCAGTCAAAGGCATTGTTACCATTGGCTGCAAAAAAACAATTATGTCTGCCGACCGCAACAAGTATTAATACAGTGTACCCTCACTTTCCACTACCTTATAGAAAGTGTATGAAGGATGTGGGGTAGACCAGTGAGTGTTCCGGTTCGAAGCTCCTCCAGCGCAGCGGGAATGTTCAAGCGATCACTTTTTTATTTTTATTTGTATGAGCTTCTGACGTATCCAAAAAATTGAAACATTTTTATGGAAATAAACATATTTGAGTTTGTGATTGAGTTTGATCGGCTGAACGTGACTCAACCGGCTGTGAAACGACTCCAACTGCACTTATGACTATTGGTGAGCTCGTTGCATTGTTATTATTAAAGCGAATTAAGGTGACTGTTTACTCAGTGTTTTGATTCTGCTGTTTGCAGTGTTTATTTCGTCGGTTGATAATTAATTATGCATTGTTAGAAATTATTTCAGAACTAACTACGTAACAATTTTTAGCCATGCGAGAAAACAAAATAACAATTAATCATATCTGAACCAAAACTGAAATATTTGAAGCTAAAGGATCGAATATTTCTTAAGCCACAGTAATGTTGGTAACACAGCACTACACTGTACAGGAAAACGGCGTATTCATTGTACTTTGTGTTATATGCTGATATTCTCTTCGCTGCTTGTAAAACGACTGAATACAATTTGTAGTTCTTTTTAGAGAATGCACACGGTTAAAACCAAATTTCCGAGTACTCCATATAAGGCTGTGTGTTTGTTGCGTCAAACTTTTCATTCGCAACATTCGCTTATGTGGTTTTTGGTGGCAATGGCGGAATTTGAATAAAGCCACTTTATCTTTTTATACATACAAATTTAGTGAATATAGCAAACACAAACATAATTATTTTATATTTCACAATAAGAAGTCTTCACTGGACGAAGTCAGCATAATCCTTCACTTGTGCTATCAGCTTGACCGATGAGGCAGGTAACGGCGGCCAGTGATCAGAGTGACAGCGGCGATAAAGAGATAACGCAACAGGCGCAGATAATGAATTCACACGACCCGACTGGACCCTTGTCTGTGAAGCGGACCGCGGTACATATGTCCTAATGCCCTCTGCATAGTTATTGAGTACGTCTTAATCAGTGACCGGTGTGACAATCAACACGTATGTACATAGTTATGTACATATGTCTTACACTCACGTATATAGCAATCTTCGAATTTAATAATGTGCGAAACCAAATAATGGAGGACTTTAAACAATGTGCATAGACTTAGAACAACAGGGACCACGAGAATGGAGCCATGCATAGCATTTTGCTAGCAATGCTTTACTAACCACATATAAAACTGCGACTTTTGCTGCCTATCAGAATGATGATTACATTATTATGTTTCTCTTTTACACGGTTATTCGTCTAACCTTTGGTGTTAAAAGAATAACCGGACCTTTGGAAGGCTTACACGGGGATATGGATCTAACGTGCAGAGGCCCGTAGAGAGTAGGCGCACTATTGTGTAAGCGAAGCAGTCGTCTTCCCGCTCTTGTATAGTTAGGTCGTAGTTATGTAGTTTATTTATATCGTTATGTGGTACTACAGTAAAGTATATATTTTCTTCTATTGGCATCTTTCTTTCTTCACCCAACACAACATCTTTCCGATACCCCTACATTGGTGACCCCTAACATCGAACACGCAACCTTCGGCTCATCTTCGGCAACGCGGCATTGACGCACGTGCACATGGTCAGCGGAATTAAACAAGCGCATGTGCAGCGTGGCAACATGCAGCTTGCGTCCAGCCTGGATACGGAGACATCCTGGACTCATGGAAGACGACTCGCCCTTTTTATTACGACCGAAAGGGCTGCGACCTAACTGCGGAGAACACCTGAGTCAGGACACGTAGAACCTAAAAGTGGAACATACAATACGAACAACAGCGATCGCGGCAATATGGGCAGCAGGAGAATCCCGGAGCGGCATACGGTGGCGGCGGCACTCTGCAGGACAGTGCGTACGTCGAGGAACAAAGCGTAAGGCGTATTGACCCTGGTAGCAAGGCAGCATTCCGCACCAAGACGAATAATACGCAGCACAGTCCGAGGACGAGATTGACACGGGACCGGCGGTGGCACTCTACGGGACAGTGCACGCGTCGATGCGGCTGATTACACTTGGAGGCGAGGATGGATACCGCTCAGTGTTGGATAGCGCACCCTGTCATCCCTCAGTACGTCCCAGGCAGCATAAGAAGATCGCTGGCACAATCGGTGAAACTCACATATTTGCTTCTTTGTACGACCAGCTCTCTACAAGCGGCTTACGAAGAGCAAACGGAGTGTGATAGAAACGGCAACTGTGTTACGTGTTTTTGGCATTGTCTTAAGTGTAAATCAATAGTCATATATTTTATTGTTATAAAGTTTCACGTTATATAATTCTAATAGTAGAGTAATTTAGTTTTATCATTATCGAGAGTTTTATATATTACTTATACATAATTTCTGTTAACTTTGCATTCTCCGAACTAGTGCTCCGGTAACTTGATAACGTGATCCGAGCGCTAGCATGTACTTATTGTTATATTATGATCGAACTATTCTCCTTATTTAGCGTTGTTAATTTTTTCATTATTTAATATTTTAATTCCTCTTTTTTTTATAAAGGGGGGAACATTGTAGCGGCTGCTGATGCTGCAAATTATATACAAGGCGCACTATTGTGTAAGCGAAGCTCAGCAATCGTCTTCCCGCTCTTGTATAGTTAGATCGTAGTTAGGTATGTAGTTTATTTATATCGTTACTAGCTTTTGCCCGCCGCTATGCGCGCGTTAAATTCGGGGTAACACAAATCAACTTTCAGTCTCAAGTTGTGTGAAGACACTCCTGATTATTCTAAAGACTTCAGAAACTCTATAGGGTACAAAGCAGTACAAAATAACTCGGTCAGTATCCATGACATTATCTACCGAAAGGTACAAAATAAAATAACATTGCAGACAGTTAAATGTCAAAGCCATGTTCTAATACATTTTCAATATCATCACAGTCTTACAGTCCACTGCTGGACTAGGCCTCTCCTTTGAAAGGAGGAATTGGCCTACTATACCACGCAGCACTCAATTATTAGCGCGTGCGTTCTTACTTCCAAGAGGTACATTTGTGACGTACAAACTTCTACCCTCCCTACAATCCCTCCGAGTTTAATTTTTGCAACTTATGGTAGCTTATGTCCGTCTCTATGATCCAATATATCTCTATATTAAATTTCAACAAAATCGGTTCAGCTGTTTTAGCGTGAAAACGGAACATACATACATACATACACACTTTCGAATTTATAATATTAGTAAGGATGTGGTACCACAGTAAAGTATATAAATTTTCTTCTTTTTGCATCTTTCTTTCTTCACCCAACACAACATCTTTCCGATACATGTAAAAATGTCATTGCTTGTGGTCGCGTCGTGTGTCGGGTCATCCCTGTCCCTCTAATATGGCGAGAGGGATGATGGCTGGAACATGCGTCATACTCGTGAACGGGTGCTACTTGCGATGACTGGTCGATGACGGTCTTGCAGGCTGGTATTATATTTTTATATTTAACTGCATAATTTCCATCATGGTTCTGATCACTTTCGCGGATTGCCTGCATTATTAGGTTTATATAATGTAAGTGGATGCTCCTGTTTCACCATGTATATTCTGAGGAGGCTAACTAAATGAACATCAAAATTAAAAATTAAGAATTATGCTTGACTATTATTATGTACAGTAAATATATACAAGTAATATAGAAGGTGTAACAGTTGCAGCACCTTACAAAATGTAAATTATGTGTATTATGCAAAACCTGGCGATGAAAAAGAGTGACCGTGAGTTTTATTGCCCGTTCTTTCTCATGGTTCTACGCTCTTGCTTTGCGAACGTGGCAGTAAATGTAGAATCTTTAAGTAATTATTCCATGAATTTATTATTTTGACGTTCATAAGCGTCACGTTGTGACCCAAATGAATAAAGGATTTTGACTTTGACTTTGATAACCCTACATGAGACTATGGATAACAAACGGTACCTGCCAGTGATACTCCTATAGCATCCGTCCGCGTCGCAGGTGGTGACTCGCCAACTCACTAGATGGGCCAACAACTCTCTAAACAGCCGCCTAAAGCAAACAAACTCTGCCATAAAGGCAGCCAGAGGGCAACACCGATGCGAGTGGCTAGGGGTGACGAGCGGTGCGGCACCGGTTTCGAAATCGTGGGCCTCGTGACAATGGAGGCCCGGAACGGGTTTCCCCGTAGTTACGCCCTTGAGAATGTCACTTCACCCCCTAGCGCTAATAGCTCTTGCGGCTTCCCTCTGTCCGGCCGACCAAAGCAAGCCAGAGTTAAGAGTCTTGCGGGCACTCTTGGAAATTCACTCCGGCCAAGCCAATAAAGGCAAGACAAAGACGAGGCCCTGATCGACTCTTTGAAGCATTCGCGACTGCAGTGTCGCCACAGACATTCAGCTCGCCACAAAGCTGCCCTGCGGTTATTGTTATTAATCAGTTTATTTCAGATCAAATTACAAGATCCATATATTGTTAGTATAAATCTTAACCTATTGTTAATAAAATACACTCTTATATAAAACTTGAAACGACTGACACCTACGTATTGTTTTGCGCGGAGTACGTAGCGAGTTTAAAAAAAAAAACTACTTTTCACTGCTGAAAAACGTTTATTAATTACACCCGAAAATACACTGACATAATCTAGACCGAACTCAAGCTTTCGCGACCGGGAGATATAGGATGTTGGCGCGGTAGATGAATGATGTGAACTGGATGCTAACTGTATGCTAACTAACTGGCCGCATGGCGGTAATGGCTTATATAGGTATTAATTATAATATGCTTACATTGCATTTCTCTTAAACTAAATTCGGTTATAACACGTCCCCCCCTTGAAGACGAAGCTTCATCTTAAATAAGATGAACGCAAAGTTCAATGAAAACAGCGTGCAAGAGCTTGAGTTTTACAATTACTTATTAAGACATAGAAAGTAGTATAAGGTATTAAGAAAATAGTAATATAAAAACAAAGTTTTATATGGTTAAAATCATTATAAGACAAGCTCAAAATTATATAAACTAAGTGGAGAATGCTCCTAAAATAAAGATTCTTATAATAACACATACAATTTATATATTATAAAGTATGGAAATGATTGTCATTTCATTGCTAATAAATGCTTAGGTTGCGATTGGATTTCTCAAATTGCCTAAATTTTACATTTTTATTTAATTTATTACTTTCAATTTCTGGCAAACTATGAATTGACCTTCTGTCAAATTCATCAGAGTTTTCAGATATGGTAGTTAATTCCATAGGATGGCTGATTGAGGTTTCATTGCTACTTTTACTGTCATTATAACAATGATTTTATATCTGTATACAACAGGGTGGGTTAACACATTTCGCAAAACATCTCTTGTATAACTTGTAAAGCGCATAAACGATAATTGTACTGATTATTATATAAGTTAATGTGGAATAATAATGTCCATATTTTACAATATGAGATTGATTTTGTACATTATTTATTTGGTTTTCGACGCTATCTAGTTTATGCGAAGCTAATTTTAATGATTCCAAATCTACGTTTGATAACGAGATGGGAGAAAATTCATGAAAACTGTTATTTAAAATCTTATTAAATTTACAACAATCATCTTCTGTTATATCATAGTTAATTGATATTTGACTTGGTAAAATTCTTTTATAATTATGAGAAGGATAGAATTGTAAAGTTTGAAAATACGCAATACAATCATTTTTCAAGGATAACAGACCAGTACCTTGCAGAGTATAATCCTTAATATCATGGTTACACTTTAATGTTAATTTACTTATTTACTTAGATTGGACAAAAATATATTTTCCATCATTTAATTTTTGCCAAATATTAGTAAATTAGTAATATAATTAAACTTTGTTTTCATTTTCCTCAAAGTGTTTTATTTATAAAAAACCTAAAATAACTATTTTAATTGCGTTCACTCTAAGCCAACTAGGCTGTTACACCGTAACTTTTTACAGAACAGCGTTTTTTTTGGGTCGTAAACGCAAACATATCAATTAATTTTTGTCGTAATCACAAATCATTTTTGTAATTATTGGCTGAATTTTTAATACCATAGAACTGTGTTATAAAGCTGCCAATGCCATATAATTTTATCCAAGTATTATTTAAATAACATTATTGGTATAAAAGATATCAATTTTAATCTTTTTTTTTTTATGGCTCTCCTGAAAAGTGACGATTTGGTGATAACGCCATTTGAGATTTAAGGTATCGATATATTAACTTATTATTACACATATCCGGAAGAGATATAGTTACTTCCGTTAACAATTTCGACTCACAAGATGGGTTATTGATTGTCGACAAAACAGAAGGTAGAGGAAATATTATTTACTTAGTATTGACATTCTTACAACTAGAAATATCATCTTATAATGCATAACTTAGCCTATCGTCAGTTATTGCTATAAAGAGCTTAGAGGGATGAATTAATGCATAAGTTAAGAAATTATCTTCTTAAGGAGTAGGTAACGGTAAGTTTTTATAAACATTAAACCTCATAGGATTCACTAACGGAATCTGAATTACAAACATTATTTTGTTATTATAATAATATGCGGTTAATTCCCGGGCAGCGTTCGGGAAGCTACGACATATATTCTCGTCCGATATCCCGCAATGTCTCAAGACGAAAGTCTTTGACCAGTGTGTGTTGCCAGTGATGACTTACGGATCAGAGACGTGGTCGCTCACTATGGGCCTTATCAGAAGGCTCAAGGTCACTCAGAGGGTGATGGAGAGAGCTATGCTTGGAGTTTCCCTGCGAGATCAAATCAGAAATGAGGAGATCCGCAGTAGAACCAAAGTCGCCGACATAGCTCTCCGGATAGCCAAGCTGAAGTGGCAGTGGGCAGGGCACATAGCTCGAAGAACCGATGGCCGTTGGGGCAGAAAGGTTCTGGAGTGGCGGCCACGTACCGGACGACGCAGCAGAGGTAGGCCCCCCGCAAGGTGGACCGACGATCTCGTCAAGATTGCGGGAGGCGGTTGGATTCGGGCGGCTCAAAACCGGTCTGTGTGGAGAACCTTGGGGGAGGCCTATGTCCAGCAGTGGACGTCGTTTGGCTGATATGATGATTTGCGACAAATCTATAATACTATGTATATTTTGTAAAGATAAAGAGACAGGAAATTCGATATTTGATTTAAATTGTTTACTACTTGAAAGTACATTGTACAATTTTGTGGGAGTTAAAAAATATGGATGTAAAATATTAGCTTTTGCAAATAAAATTGAATTTAAAATTGTATCTAGAATGTTAGAGAGTGACAACAATGATCCTTTAAGGACATTAAACAAGGAATTAATTTTCTCAATGTTCATTAGATTAGCATTCGTTTTAGAATTTTCTGTAAATATATAATTAAGTTTTTGTATTCGTTTGTCTAATTTAATTTCATTTTCATTTAATTTATGTATAGAAATATTAAAGTTATTTATTGTGGACTGAACAACGTGTATGTTGTCCTTTATAAGGGCAAATATTTGATTTTCATTTTCTTGACACGCTGAAATGTCTTCATCATGTTTTCTAGCGTCATCCGCGTCTAGAGTGCCGAAAAAGAACTTTAATATTTCGCCACCGAATTCGAGTGACCTTTTAGCACGATCATCAATCTTTTCTGAGATAAGGTGAGATAAAGAATTATATTTAAGAGAATTAGCATTAATTAATATTTCTAAAGGGTCAATAGCATTCTTACAATCTAAAGTAATTATAGCTAAATTTCTTGCTTTTTCGCAGAAAGCAGATAAATATAAAATAGATTTTTGGATTTTATCCAAATAAGGTTTGATGGGGACGACTTCCACATAAGTAATCACGTTCCAGAAGTCGTTGTAAAAATATGCAATTGATATCGGGTCAAAATATATGCCCGGACTGTGAGAAATATACTCAATGGGATCAGCAGAAACCAATCTGTAAAAATGACAAATCACGCCGGTTTAATTTCGTTAACATGGTATTTAATGTGTTTTCTATTAATACTTAAGGAGACGTTATTTTTACCGTGCACTTTGACTATTTTATAGGGTCCTTTCCAAATGGGAGATAAGGCTTTTCTTAATCTATGGTGATGACTTAGATAAACCATATCACCGACTTTGTAAGTTTTAGAACTGGAATTTGCATCATAATATTTCTTAGATGCTTCTTTACTTTTAATTATATTTTCTAAAGCTCTTTCGCGAGAAAAACGCATCCTATACTGTAAGGCGCGAATATAATCATGATAGGTTGTGCCATATGTGTGTTCATATAAGCTACTGGGTATGGAAGATTTATGGCCAAATAATAACTCGAAGGGAGTAAATTCTGTTGTGCAATGGGGAGTTGTATTATAGGATAAGTGTAACGTAAAAAAGACCTTTCCGGTGTCCACTGTTACGTTATCCCTACTAGGGTGTGTTTAAATGAGAAACGTGGTTAAATGTTACAATAAAAATTGATTTAATTCTCAATTAATTTTAGACATCATTTAGCAAGCGAAAAAATTAGGAATTAATAAAAAATTACACAAGGTTGCGTGATTCGGCGATGGGAGAGATTGATGTTGAGAATCCCTGCTGCCGGTTCGTCCAGGAGAGTTGGTTAACTTAACTCGTCTCGCAGCCGCCAGAAAAAGGGCCGAATGCAGCCAGCGCTTCAATATTTATAGCAGCTCGCGGTGCGGTGGGGGCGGAGGTGCAAGCGGCCGAGAGGTGGTGTCCTCTCGACGTCACAGCGACGTCACATAAGATTGCAGTTGCTAGATAGCAATGCCAATCGTCGTGATTTTCGTTCACGAACGACTTGAGATACTCCTTGAGAGTGGCGTGACTCCTTTCTAGAGCACCATTGGTTTGAGGATGATACGGGGTTGAAAATAAGTTTTTGATTTTTAGGATATCAGTTAGTTGCTTGAAGAGATCGGAGGTGAAGCAGGTACCTTGATCGGTAAGGATCATTTTAGGGAATCCGAATAGAGAAAATAAAGTTTCGAGCAACTTCATCAGTTGAACATGTTATCATGGGATAAGCGGATGAAAACTTTGTCAGATCATCCTGAAGAGTTAGTATATACTTGAACTTTTGAAAGCCAGCTTCGGGCAGAGTACCAACGATATCTAAGGCTAATCTTTCAAAGGGTTTGGTACTCGGAGGTAATGACCATATGGGCTTTATTCGAAGAGCGTAAAGGTTTATTTATTTGGCATAATCTACAATCTTTAACAAATCGTTCGATATCAGAACGCATCGATTTCCAATAGTAGGATGCTTTTATCCTACTATACATTCTTTTAACACCTGGGTGACCAGCAATAGTGGTACCGTGATTTTCTTTTAGAATATTAGGGACCTCAGCGGGAGTTGGATATATTATTTGATTTTTATATATATGTATTTTGATTTGGGTGCCTTGAAAAATGTATGATATCATATTATAGATCTTAATGTAAACTAATTTAGTAAATGGCTCTGAAAAATCCGATATAGCTAATTCTTTTTCGTAGTTTTCGTTAGATAAGGTTTTGTTACGCAATTCCATAAGTAATTTATAAATAATTCTATAACTAGTATCATCATCGTAATAATGTATTTTCGTAAAAATAAAATAAAATGTTCTATTATTAGAATCTACAATGTGAACAGTTTCAAGTTCACATTCACGGGCTTTTAACTCGTCAGCATTTTCGAAGAGTGATAACAATTGCTTGCAATGCGGCATAGAGTAGTCGAAATCCAGAGACATCGGACATGCTATATATTTTTGTTTGGCTAAATGAAGTGATTGACTACGCTCTTCTATGATTGTATCGTTATTAGATGTAGTTTTTAAGAATTGCTTTTTAAAATATTGTTCATAAGTTGATTTATTTAAATTAGAATTAGAGGTTAACGCGTTTACGGGGTACCTAGATAAGGTATCGACATTAGAATTTAATCTGCCTTGTTTGTACACTATTTCATAATTATATTCTTCTAGTTTTAGGCGCCATCGTATAAGACGACTACCTGGATCTTTAACGTTGAACAAGCAAACTAAGGGTCTGTGATCGGTAACGATTTTGAATTGGTAGCCATATAAATAGGGACGGAACGTCTTCACACCAAAAAGAATAGCTAGAAGTTCTTTTTCCGTGGTGGAATAGTTTCCTTCTGCTTTGTTTAGAGTACGTGACGCATAGGCTATCGGCTTATCCTTGCCGATGTCACCCTGGGAAAGAATAGCTCCAACGGCATGCGTCAGTGATAAGTATGAAAGGTTTTGAATAATCAGGATATTGAAGAAGAGGTGCTGAGACTAATTTGTGTTTTAAGGTTTGGAATGCAAGTTCTTGTTCTTGCGTCCAATGGAAAGCGACATCTTTCTTTTAAAGAGAGTTAAGTGGTTTTGTGATCTTCGAGAAGTTTTCTATGAATCTGCGGTAATAACCGACTGGACCTAGGAATGATTTTATGTCCTTGGGGTTTTTAGGAGTTGGAAGACCTTCGATGGCCTTCACCTTGTCTGGGTTGTGTGAGACACCTTTATCGGTAATGACATGACCGAGATAAGTAACTTCGCGGCGTAAGAACTCGCACTTATCTGGTTGCAATTTTAGCTTATGTTGACGGAACCTTTCAAGGACTAATTTTAGCTTTTCAATGTGACTAGGGAGATCTGCTGAGTACAAAATACAATCGTCTAAATAAATATAGCAGTGTTATCCTTGGAGACCAGATAGAACTGTATTCATGAGGCGTTGGAAGGTGCTAGGTGCATTTTCTAGCCAAAAGGCATTCGGGTAAATTCGTAGTGGCCAGACGTTTCATTAGTGCCTACAATTGTGAATTCTGTTTTTGCCGCGTCAGCAGGATTTAAAGAAATTTGGTGGAAACCACTGACAAGATCAAAGGTCGTAAAGTACTTAGAATGCCCTAGTTGGTCAAGAATATCTGTTATAAACGGTATGAGATAGATTTCGGACACCGTGACGTCATTAAGAAGACGATAGTCGATAACTATACGCCATTTTCGTTTCCCCGAGTCGTCTGCCTTCTTCGGGACAACCCATTCAAGGGCGCTCCATGGTGATTGAGACGGGCGTATAATATTTTGTTCGAGCATTTTGGTTATTTGACTGTCTACTTCTTCTTTGTGGCACTCTGGAAAACGGTAAGACTGTACGTGGATTGGGGCGGCATTCCCTGTGTTTTTAGAGTGATTGATAGTGCTAGAATAGGTGAGAGATTCACCTTCAAGATGAAAAACGTCTGTAAATTGAGAACAACAGTCTAACAGAGTTGCTTTTTCTTCTGGATTTAGGTGAGAGGTTCGAATTTGATTTAGAACTTGATTATGTCTATCAATGACAGGAAGTGGAGTTTTATTTATAGTCTCAATGTCTGAAGTTGTCAGACACTCTGTGAAGTTATTTTCCATACGCGTAAGATGAACAGAAAAGTAATTAATTTCGATCTCGGATTCAGTAGTATTTAGAATAGAAATGTTAACTCTACGATTTGGCTTTAAAGTGACGACGCAATTCGCGACATAAACGCCTTCAGAAATCTTATGTTCGAAAACTAAGGCTTCTTTGAGGAAAGGTAATTCATCACTATTGTTTGACACTCCACATTCAATTACAGCTTCAGAACGAGCTGGGATTTTATAAATAGGCAAACTTGAAACGTGAAGGTAAAGTATGATTTTGAATTATTAAACATTCCTTGTCATAGTCTATGACTGCTTTAAAATGACCTAGAAGATCTGTGCCTATTATGCCATTATAGTCGAGGCTAACATCATTCTTTACGACGTGAAATTTATAAGAATATACTTCCAAAGATAAGTGAAACTGCATTTGGAAGGTGCCTAATGTTTGACAATACGTGCCACTATCATTGATTCCTTTAAGTCGCACTATTTCTGAGGATAGTTGAGGCTTTTTATAAATACTTTCTTCTTTAACTAAAGAAATGCTAGAACCAGTGTCGATTAATAGAACAAGTGACCTGGTAGTATGCTTAGTAAATAAGAAAACATGTGGAAGTATTACCTTTTTAATAAACGAATTCATTTCGTAAATTGGTATATCATTCTGATGAGATTTAGAACATTTCAGGCGTGACGGTGACAAATCATCTGGCGGATAAGAGGTAAGTTTGCTTTTCGAGTTACCTTCACTATTCTTAAAAGGTAAGTTATGATTGCTACACGATTCCGTGCAAGATTTAGAAATAGTATAAGATTTGGTATCATTATGAGATTTAGTATAATCATAAGATTTAGTATAAGATTTAGTAATATCATAAGATTTAGGATTATCATAAGATTTAGCATAAGATATAGAATTATCGTAAGATTTAGTATACAATTTCGTATTATCATAAGATTTAGTATAAGATTTAGCACCATCGTAAGATTTAGCATAAGATTTAGCATAATCGTAAGATTTAGTATTATCATAAGATTTAGTATAAGATTTAGCATTATCATAAGATTTAGTATAAGATTTAGCATACGATTTGGGGTAAGATATAGTATTATCATAAGATTTGGTATGACTCAGTTCCTTGTTTTGCAACTGAGGTGAATAGGATTTAGAAAGAATCGTGTCAGTTTTAAATCCTGTGGATTCCGATAGATACGCACTCAGAATCCGATTTGGTTTAAAGGTTCAGAAACTAATGTTTCATTAGCGTCTGATTGGTTCACGGCCATATCATTCGTATGGCAAAAGTTTACATTAGCGTTGCCTCTGCGCGTATCACTACTCTGTGCCTAAGTATCAGGTTGTTATATATTACGGCGCTGATTATTGTACTGCCGTTTGCGACATTCGGTTATCAAATGACCGGGATTTTTGCAATATGCGCAGATTTTTCGTGGAAAATGATTAGGATTTTGGGACGATTGAGTTTGCATGGGAAAACGATTTTGATAAGTATTTGGATTAGTAAAATTCGTATTATAAGATTTCACGTTTTTGTTTTTATTCCAAAAACATTCAGAAGACAAGTGACCTTGTTTGTTACAGGTCGAACATGTTTTTGGCGATTTAAGGAAAATTTGGAAGCGTTAAATAATTTTTCTTCTTCAATAGCATGTGTGACGGCCTCGTTTAGCGTTTTAGGGTTACGACATCGAATTATATGCGAAAAACTCGGATTTAGACCCATTAGAAAAGTGTTGAGTGCCAAGTCTTCGATACCGGCGACTCTACCAACTAATTCATCCTTTTTATCACAGGAGAACTGCACATCTGATAACAAACGTGTTAGGCATGGTTCAATTCTCAAAGAGTATTTCAGAGATTTATCCGTGTGGTGACGGATTAAGAATACGGAATGTCACCACCCCATATCATCCCATGGGTGTCGTAAGAGCTGACAGAGGGAGCATATTATGCAGAGAACAGCACTGTAAGAGAAGGAAAACTTGATACAAACCCTATCCCAACCCGTTTGGCCAGCGTGGTATAGTAGGCCAATTCCTCCTTTCAAAGGAGAGGCCTAGTCCAGCAGTGGACTGTTAAAGGCTGATGATGATGATGATTTCAGAGACAGTTTCCGACGCCAAGTTTTGCTTGCAATTTTGAAGGTCGGACAAGAGATGTGTAGAATGTTTCTTCTCGCTAAAGTTTTGTTTTAAGAAATCTTTAAGTTCTGACCTGTTACTAAAAGATTTTAAAGAACACGCTACTTGTGCCTTACCTTACAATTGGGAAATGATAAATTTACATAAAATAGTCTGCTGTTCGTCAGAGGCGAGTGAAATGGCATTGTCAGAGTTTGTGAGGAATGCGGAGAGAGTCTCTCTTTTACCATCATATGGTTTAATAAATTTAGTTAGGAAATTCAGCGTTATGGCATTGGACATTTTTGTAGGCTTTTTAATATCTTTTTCAGATTTTACTGAATGTTCGGAATCCGTCATAAATGATGAGTAGTTAACAAATATTTAGATAACTTTAAGATTTAGTAGATATGACCTTAGGATAGATTGATTACTAATATAATAATTAGAATATAAGATTCAGTTTATAAGATATAGAAAATAATATTTGTTACAAGGTCAATTTAAAATACGTGCTTATAATTAGATTTTCCTTTTAGAAGTTACGAAATGACGCACACGCTTTTTAGAATGCTCTGCTTTTATCACAAAACACTGCACAAACACAACACAACACAGTTTGGAAATATAAGACTTACGTTGATGTTTATATCGTGTTCCACATGAAGATGAAGAGAATAAGATGAGTTAGCTGCATCATAGGGTGCGGATATCACCCTGTAGTTGAAGACGTCGAGCTGCTTTACACCCAGAGGGTTTTCAAAGCTCAGTAGAAGTTTTGGGAACGGTCTCGATTGGTGCGGCGCCGGCTCACGCTTAATAGCGGAGGCTGACGGTCGGCTACACTCTAGTCAAGGTCAAGGCTGCAAGGGTAAGTGCTGGCTCACGCTATAAAGTGGAGGCTGACAGTCGGCTAAGGGGGTGTACTTGCGTGTATCGATGGGGGCTCACGCTGCGAGGGGCGGAGACTTATCCTCTATCTGGTGTGGTGCGGGCTCACGCTATGAGAGCGGAGACTGATCGTCGACCTTGCGCTGCTAGTACACTTTCACTACGCACTGTTCAGATGCTGCGGTCTGATTACGGATCCTGAAAGCCAACAGCATCCCACTTCTGACACCAATGTTTAAAAAAAAAACTATTTTTCACTGTCGAAAAACGTTTATTCATTACACCCGAAAATGCACTGACTTAATCTAGACCGAACTTAAGCTTTCGCGACCGCGAGATGTAGGATGTTGGCGCGGTAGATGAATGATGTGAACTGGATGCTAACTGTATGCTAACTAACTGGCCGCATGGCGGTAATGGCTTATATAGGTATTAATTATAATATGCTTACATTGCATTTCTCCTAAACTAAATTCGGTTTTAACAGTATGCAGCCGTATCCAGTGAGCCAGCATGGGGCTGTCCCATCTATCACACAATACACTCAGGATGCTGTGGGAGCTAGCACGTTTTCTACCTAGAATAGAAGCGCACCGTTTGCGTATAATTTAATGGAAACCATCAACCCTGGCCTCGGTGAACATCTCGGAATCGCTACAAAAGCGTGGTAGACCCAACAGCATCCTGAATACATTGTTATACTGACATTGTATGCCCTCAGCGTATACCTGACCCACAGACTGCACGTGTAAAAAGACTGGCAGTATGCTCTGAAAAGGGTTATTTTGACTTGTATCGTACAACGTGCAAATCTGCGGATCAGCATATTACCTCGGACAGCCATCGCCCTGCGTTCCCTTTCGATATCCAGGTCATCATTCAGGTCATGTATGATCCAGTGGCCCAGGTACTTAAACTTTATGGTGACATCTGGCACGTTAGTGTAACATTTGCTGCAACAGTGCCTGCCTTGAAGGCAGTAATTCGCATTTTTTCACATTGTACCTGAGTCCCTGAGTGACCGCGTAGTCTCCACACATCATAACAAGACACCTGAGTGCGCTTATTGATGGACTCACCAGCAGTACCATGTCGTCAGCGTAACTTATATTGTTAACACAAACGCCGACAATGTAACAGCGTGTACGGGTGCTGCTGGCTTCAACAATCAGCTGATTAATGTAAAGGTTACAGGATTGGTGTAGTGGTAAACCTTAGACTTCACGTATACTGCATTAAGTGATAACCGTCATGTCAAGTATTGTGCCGTGCGGGCTCCATACTCAATAACCACGATTTTTTAAATCACAAATTGTTGTTTCGGATCTGATTGTATAAACTTTATGTTTGAATTAATTACGCAAAAGTCATAGTAGCTTGCATGTCTATAAAAATATAGGTCACGTAGGTGCTCATAGGTTTATTTAATCTAAAAAGGTCTTGGCATTAATGCCTCCAAAATGTTATATGGTCACCTAAGAATCTCCATGCATTGACTTTAAATCAACAGTTTGTTAGATATGATTGATACTCCAACAGAAATACAGTGATCAAAAATAGTAATAAAAACGGGAGTACCGTCGTTTGATGGTATTAGCATAATATGAACATAAAATACTGCGTTCCTTACTGATTAAACATTTGCTGAGCTCACTCTAACTGTGGAGTAAGCAACTTATTTAACAAGTACATATCTTGGTCGTAAGGCGTAAGTTTGTAATCAAATGTGATTACATAAACATTTCTTTCATGAAAGTTTTAAAACACAGAACCTTGTATGGAGGCGTCAACTATAGATGATATAGGTTGTGGACTCTTTGGTAAAGGATTTTATCATGAAAACACATTATATATGACAAAGTAGTATTTTTAGTTCTCAAAGTAGTATCTTCTGTTTTTATTTTTCTATCATAGTATCATTTTTAGTTTTCTATCATAGTGAAAGGACTGCTCTAGTAAAACTGTTAGCACAGAAATTGTTCGTGCGCTATACAGTGATTGTTATCAAAGAGTTTGCATTCACTGCCAAGGTTAGCGATGTTAGGGGCCGCAAGTAAAATTTGAGTGAAGATGGCATGTAAAAATTGATTTACTCCTTGACAAAAAGCTTAAAACATAAGCTTTTTTATAGACCTGTATCTCTGAAAGGCATTAGGGAGACGTAACATTACACTCACAAAACATAAGTGTAAAAATTAAATATTAGGCCGTTCTTGTTCCAGAGAGCTGTAAATTATTCAGAAACAAAAAATTATTGAGAAGGCAGTTATGATACGGCTGTGACGATTGCTTACACAGAACAATCCGAAATAAAGTGTTAATGAGAACATACTCAGTGTCTAGAATTACCGTAGCCAGGCAGGAAGGTGTATCAGAAGTGCGCAGTGGAAGATGTAATACATCTACCTGACCACGATAGACAATGATCCAGACACAATGCACTGCGTTGCACAGCGATGAATTGAAATCAATCAATATCAATATTGTGTTTCACTTACCCGCTATCCTTGCTGATGTCAGGCTTGAGCTAAATTAGACACACTCATACAAGTATATTGGCCAAAATAAATGAATGAAGTATCTTATACTTAGCTATTAAGCTTCAAACGCGACGTTTTCAGGACACGTTGGCACGTGGAAGTCGATACCAGATTCACAATTTTCACAAATATCAATCAATAGTTCACAATCAATTTACCGTTGCCAGCACTAGATCAGGCGGCGTTCAAAGCGGTTTACTCAATTAAATTCAATTCGCGTTAATTCAAAAGGCGATATTTTACGTACGAGTCGACAACGTGGTAATTTTTCAAAGCGGAAGACGGAAGTTGACAGTTCAGTGTGACCATTGTCAGAAATTTTCAATAGACTAAACAAAATGTTACTCAATCGATCTAATCGATTTGACTTATAATAAAAACTAATTCTATTTCAAACATCCACCCGCCCCGGACCGGCCTACCGGTCCGCTAATCGGTTGGTAGACGTGACAATGTTGAAACGACTGACACCTACGTATTGTTTTGCGCGGAGTACGTAGCGAGTTTAAAAAAAAAACTACTTTTCACTGCTGAAAAACGTTTATTAATTACACCCGAAAATACACTGACATAATCTAGACCGAACTCAAGCTTTCGCGACCGGGAGATATAGGATGTTGGCGCGGTAGATGAATGATGTGAACTGGATGCTAACTGTATGCTAACTAACTGGCCGCATGGCGGTAATGGCTTATATAGGTATTAATTATAATATGCTTACATTGCATTTCTCTTAAACTAAATTCGGTTATAACACGTCCCCCCCTTGAAGACGAAGCTTCATCTTAAATAAGATGAACGCAAAGTTCAATGAAAACAGCGTGCAAGAGCTTGAGTTTTACAATTACTTATTAAGACATAGAAAGTAGTATAAGGTATTAAGAAAATAGTAATATAAAAACAAAGTTTTATATGGTTAAAATCATTATAAGACAAGCTTAAAATTATATAAACTAAGTGGAGAATGCTCCTAAAATAAAGATTCTTATAATAACACATACAATTTATATATTATAAAGTATGGAAATGATTGTCATTTCATTGCTAATAAATGCTTAGGTTGCGATTGGATTTCTCAAATTGCCTAAATTTTACATTTTTATTTAATTTATTACTTTCAATTTCTGGCAAACTATGAATTGACCTTCTGTCAAATTCATCAGAGTTTTCAGATATGGTAGTTAATTCCATAGGATGGCTGATTGAGGTTTCATTGCTACTTTTACTGTCATTATAACAATGATTTTATATCTGTATACAACAGGGTGGGTTAACACATTTCGCAAAACATCTCTTGTATAACTTGTAAAGCGCATAAACGATAATTGTACTGATTATTATATAAGTTAATGTGGAATAATAATGTCCATATTTTACAATATGAGATTGATTTTGTACATTATTTATTTGGTTTTCGACGCTATCTAGTTTATGCGAAGCTAATTTTAATGATTCCAAATCTACGTTTGATAACGAGATGGGAGAAAATTCATGAAAACTGTTATTTAAAATCTTATTAAATTTACAACAATCATCTTCTGTTATATCATAGTTAATTGATATTTGACTTGGTAAAATTCTTTTATAATTATGAGAAGGATAGAATTGTAAAGTTTGAAAATACGCAATACAATCATTTTTCAAGGATAACAGACCAGTACCTTGCAGAGTATAATCCTTAATATCATGGTTACACTTTAATGTTAATTTACTTATTTACTTAGATTGGACAAAAATATATTTTCCATCATTTAATTTTTGCCAAATATTAGTAAATTAGTAATATAATTAAACTTTGTTTTCATTTTCCTCAAAGTGTTTTATTTATAAAAAACCTAAAATAACTATTTTAATTGCGTTCACTCTAAGCCAACTAGGCTGTTACACCGTAACTTTTTACAGAACAGCGTTTTTTTTGGGTCGTAAACGCAAACATATCAATTAATTTTTGTCGTAATCACAAATCATTTTTGTAATTATTGGCTGAATTTTTAATACCATAGAACTGTGTTATAAAGCTGCCAATGCCATATAATTTTATCCAAGTATTATTTAAATAACATTATTGGTATAAAAGATATCAATTTTAATCTTTTTTTTTTTATGGCTCTCCTGAAAAGTGACGATTTGGTGATAACGCCATTTGAGATTTAAGGTATCGATATATTAACTTATTATTACACATATCCGGAAGAGATATAGTTACTTCCGTTAACAATTTCGACTCACAAGATGGGTTATTGATTGTCGACAAAACAGAAGGTAGAGGAAATATTATTTACTTAGTATTGACATTCTTACAACTAGAAATATCATCTTATAATGCATAACTTAGCCTATCGTCAGTTATTGCTATAAAGAGCTTAGAGGGATGAATTAATGCATAAGTTAAGAAATTATCTTCTTAAGGAGTAGGTAACGGTAAGTTTTTATAAACATTAAACCTCATAGGATTCACTAACGGAATCTGAATTACAAACATTATTTTGTTATTATAATAATATGCGGTTAATTCCCGGGCAGCGTTCGGGAAGCTACGACATATATTCTCGTCCGATATCCCGCAATGTCTCAAGACGAAAGTCTTTGACCAGTGTGTGTTGCCAGTGATGACTTACGGATCAGAGACGTGGTCGCTCACTATGGGCCTTATCAGAAGGCTCAAGGTCACTCAGAGGGTGATGGAGAGAGCTATGCTTGGAGTTTCCCTGCGAGATCAAATCAGAAATGAGGAGATCCGCAGTAGAACCAAAGTCGCCGACATAGCTCTCCGGATAGCCAAGCTGAAGTGGCAGTGGGCAGGGCACATAGCTCGAAGAACCGATGGCCGTTGGGGCAGAAAGGTTCTGGAGTGGCGGCCACGTACCGGACGACGCAGCAGAGGTAGGCCCCCCGCAAGGTGGACCGACGATCTCGTCAAGATTGCGGGAGGCGGTTGGATTCGGGCGGCTCAAAACCGGTCTGTGTGGAGAACCTTGGGGGAGGCCTATGTCCAGCAGTGGACGTCGTTTGGCTGATATGATGATTTGCGACAAATCTATAATACTATGTATATTTTGTAAAGATAAAGAGACAGGAAATTCGATATTTGATTTAAATTGTTTACTACTTGAAAGTACATTGTACAATTTTGTGGGAGTTAAAAAATATGGATGTAAAATATTAGCTTTTGCAAATAAAATTGAATTTAAAATTGTATCTAGAATGTTAGAGAGTGACAACAATGATCCTTTAAGGACATTAAACAAGGAATTAATTTTCTCAATGTTCATTAGATTAGCATTCGTTTTAGAATTTTCTGTAAATATATAATTAAGTTTTTGTATTCGTTTGTCTAATTTAATTTCATTTTCATTTAATTTATGTATAGAAATATTAAAGTTATTTATTGTGGACTGAACAACGTGTATGTTGTCCTTTATAAGGGCAAATATTTGATTTTCATTTTCTTGACACGCTGAAATGTCTTCATCATGTTTTCTAGCGTCATCCGCGTCTAGAGTGCCGAAAAAGAACTTTAATATTTCGCCACCGAATTCGAGTGACCTTTTAGCACGATCATCAATCTTTTCTGAGATAAGGTGAGATAAAGAATTATATTTAAGAGAATTAGCATTAATTAATATTTCTAAAGGGTCAATAGCATTCTTACAATCTAAAGTAATTATAGCTAAATTTCTTGCTTTTTCGCAGAAAGCAGATAAATATAAAATAGATTTTTGGATTTTATCCAAATAAGGTTTGATAGGGACGACTTCCACATAAGTAATCACGTTCCAGAAGTCGTTGTAAAAATATGCAATTGATATCGGGTCAAAATATATGCCCGGACTGTGAGAAATATACTCAATGGGATCAGCAGAAACCAATCTGTAAAAATGACAAATCACGCCGGTTTAATTTCGTTAACATGGTATTTAATGTGTTTTCTATTAATACTTAAGGAGACGTTATTTTTACCGTGCACTTTGACTATTTTATAGGGTCCTTTCCAAATGGGAGATAAGGCTTTTCTTAATCTATGGTGATGACTTAGATAAACCATATCACCGACTTTGTAAGTTTTAGAACTGGAATTTGCATCATAATATTTCTTAGATGCTTCTTTACTTTTAATTATATTTTCTAAAGCTCTTTCGCGAGAAAAACGCATCCTATACTGTAAGGCGCGAATATAATCATGATAGGTTGTGCCATATGTGTGTTCATATAAGCTACTGGGTATGGAAGATTTATGGCCAAATAATAACTCGAAGGGAGTAAATTCTGTTGTGCAATGGGGAGTTGTATTATAGGATAAGTGTAACGTAAAAAAGACCTTTCCGGTGTCCACTGTTATGTTATCCCTACTAGGGTGTGTTTAAATGAGAAACGTGGTTAAATGTTACAATAAAAATTGATTTAATTCTCAATTAATTTTAGACATCATTTAGCAAGCGAAAAAATTAGGAATTAATAAAAAATTACACAAGGTTGCGTGATTCGGCGATGGGAGAGATTGATGTTGAGAATCCCTGCTGCCGGTTCGTCCAGGAGAGTTGGTTAACTTAACTCGTCTCGCAGCCGCCAGAAAAAGGGCCGAATGCAGCCAGCGCTTCAATATTTATAGCAGCTCGCGGTGCGGTGGGGGCGGAGGTGCAAGCGGCCGAGAGGTGGTGTCCTCTCGACGTCACAGCGACGTCACATAAGATTGCAGTTGCTAGATAGCAATGCCAATCGTCGTGATTTTCGTTCACGAACGACTTGAGATACTCCTTGAGAGTGGCGTGACTCCTTTCTAGAGCACCATTGGTTTGAGGATGATACGGGGTTGAAAATAAGTTTTTGATTTTTAGGATATCAGTTAGTTGCTTGAAGAGATCGGAGGTGAAGCAGGTACCTTGATCGGTAAGGATCATTTTAGGGAATCCGAATAGAGAAAATAAAGTTTCGAGCAACTTCATCAGTTGAACATGTTATCATGGGATAAGCGGATGAAAACTTTGTCAGATCATCCTGAAGAGTTAGTATATACTTGAACTTTTGAAAGCCAGCTTCGGGCAGAGTACCAACGATATCTAAGGCTAATCTTTCAAAGGGTTTGGTACTCGGAGGTAATGACCATATGGGCTTTATTCGAAGAGCGTAAAGGTTTATTTATTTGGCATAATCTACAATCTTTAACAAATCGTTCGATATCAGAACGCATCGATTTCCAA
Organism: Euclidia mi; assembly: GCA_944739405.2. Taxonomy (NCBI): domain Eukaryota; kingdom Metazoa; phylum Arthropoda; class Insecta; order Lepidoptera; family Erebidae; genus Euclidia; species Euclidia mi. The sequence goes on from OX123197.2 coordinate 18,238,032, forward strand.
TAGTAGGATGCTTTTATCCTACTATACATTCTTTTAACACCTGGGTGACCAGCAATAGTGGTACCGTGATTTTCTTTTAGAATATTAGGGACCTCAGCGGGAGTTGGATATATTATTTGATTTTTATATATATGTATTTTGATTTGGGTGCCTTGAAAAAATAATGTATGATATCATATTATAGATCTTAATGTAAACTAATTTAGTAAATGGCTCTGAAAAATCCGATATAGCTAATTCTTTTTCGTAGTTTTCGTTAGATAAGGTTTTGTTACGCAATTCCATAAGTAATTTATAAATAATTCTATAACTAGTATCATCATCGTAATAATGTATTTTCGTAAAAATAAAATAAAATGTTCTATTATTAGAATCTACAATGTGAACAGTTTCAAGTTCACATTCACGGGCTTTTAACTCGTCAGCATTTTCGAAGAGTGATAACAATTGCTTGCAATGCGGCATAGAGTAGTCGAAATCCAGAGACATCGGACATGCTATATATTTTTGTTTGGCTAAATGAAGTGATTGACTACGCTCTTCTATGATTGTATCGTTATTAGATGTAGTTTTTAAGAATTGCTTTTTAAAATATTGTTCATAAGTTGATTTATTTAAATTAGAATTAGAGGTTAACGCGTTTACGGGGTACCTAGATAAGGTATCGACATTAGAATTTAATCTGCCTTGTTTGTACACTATTTCATAATTATATTCTTCTAGTTTTAGGCGCCATCGTATAAGACGACTACCTGGATCTTTAACGTTGAACAAGCAAACTAAGGGTCTGTGATCGGTAACGATTTTGAATTGGTAGCCATATAAATAGGGACGGAACGTCTTCACACCAAAAAGAATAGCTAGAAGTTCTTTTTCCGTGGTGGAATAGTTTCCTTCTGCTTTGTTTAGAGTACGTGACGCATAGGCTATCGGCTTATCCTTGCCGATGTCACCCTGGGAAAGAATAGCTCCAACGGCATGCGTCAGTGATAAGTATGAAAGGTTTTGAATAATCAGGATATTGAAGAAGAGGTGCTGAGACTAATTTGTGTTTTAAGGTTTGGAATGCAAGTTCTTGTTCTTGCGTCCAATGGAAAGCGACATCTTTCTTTTAAAGAGAGTTAAGTGGTTTTGTGATCTTCGAGAAGTTTTCTATGAATCTGCGGTAATAACCGACTGGACCTAGGAATGATTTTATGTCCTTGGGGTTTTTAGGAGTTGGAAGACCTTCGATGGCCTTCACCTTGTCTGGGTTGTGTGAGACACCTTTATCGGTAATGACATGACCGAGATAAGTAACTTCGCGGCGTAAGAACTCGCACTTATCTGGTTGCAATTTTAGCTTATGTTGACGGAACCTTTCAAGGACTAATTTTAGCTTTTCAATGTGACTAGGGAGATCTGCTGAGTACAAAATACAATCGTCTAAATAAATATAGCAGTGTTATCCTTGGAGACCAGATAGAACTGTATTCATGAGGCGTTGGAAGGTGCTAGGTGCATTTTCTAGCCAAAAGGCATTCGGGTAAATTCGTAGTGGCCAGACGTTTCATTAGTGCCTACAATTGTGAATTCTGTTTTTGCCGCGTCAGCAGGATTTAAAGAAATTTGGTGGAAACCACTGACAAGATCAAAGGTCGTAAAGTACTTAGAATGCCCTAGTTGGTCAAGAATATCTGTTATAAACGGTATGAGATAGATTTCGGACACCGTGACGTCATTAAGAAGACGATAGTCGATAACTATACGCCATTTTCGTTTCCCCGAGTCGTCTGCCTTCTTCGGGACAACCCATTCAAGGGCGCTCCATGGTGATTGAGACGGGCGTATAATATTTTGTTCGAGCATTTTGGTTATTTGACTGTCTACTTCTTCTTTGTGGCACTCTGGAAAACGGTAAGACTGTACGTGGATTGGGGCGGCATTCCCTGTGTTTTTAGAGTGATTGATAGTGCTAGAATAGGTGAGAGATTCACCTTCAAGATGAAAAACGTCTGTAAATTGAGAACAACAGTCTAACAGAGTTGCTTTTTCTTCTGGATTTAGGTGAGAGGTTCGAATTTGATTTAGAACTTGATTATGTCTATCAATGACAGGAAGTCTCTATGTCTGAAGTTGTCAGACACTCTGTGAAGTTATTTTCCATACGCGTAAGATGAACAGAAAAGTAATTAATTTCGATCTCGGATTCAGTAGTATTTAGAATAGAAATGTTAACTCTACGATTTGGCTTTAAAGTGACGACGCAATTCGCGACATAAACGCCTTCAGAAATCTTATGTTCGAAAACTAAGGCTTCTTTGAGGAAAGGTAATTCATCACTATTGTTTGACACTCCACATTCAATTACAGCTTCAGAACGAGCTGGGATTTTATAAATAGGCAAACTTGAAACGTGAAGGTAAAGTATGATTTTGAATTATTAAACATTCCTTGTCATAGTCTATGACTGCTTTAAAATGACCTAGAAGATCTGTGCCTATTATGCCATTATAGTCGAGGCTAACATCATTCTTTACGACGTGAAATTTATAAGAATATACTTCCAAAGATAAGTGAAACTGCATTTGGAAGGTGCCTAATGTTTGACAATACGTGCCACTATCATTGATTCCTTTAAGTCGCACTATTTCTGAGGATAGTTGAGGCTTTTTATAAATACTTTCTTCTTTAACTAAAGAAATGCTAGAACCAGTGTCGATTAATAGAACAAGTGACCTGGTAGTATGCTTAGTAAATAAGAAAACATGTGGAAGTATTACCTTTTTAATAAACGAATTCATTTCGTAAATTGGTATATCATTCTGATGAGATTTAGAACATTTCAGGCGTGACGGTGACAAATCATCTGGCGGATAAGAGGTAAGTTTGCTTTTCGAGTTACTTTCACTATTCTTAAAAGGTAAGTTATGATTGCTACACGATTCCGTGCAAGATTTAGAAATAGTATAAGATTTGGTATCATTATGAGATTTAGTATAATCATAAGATTTAGTATAAGATTTAGTAATATCATAAGATTTAGGATTATCATAAGATTTAGCATAAGATATAGAATTATCGTAAGATTTAGTATACAATTTCGTATTATCATAAGATTTAGTATAAGATTTAGCACCATCGTAAGATTTAGCATAAGATTTAGCATAATCATAAGATTTAGTATAAGATTTAGTAATATCATAAGATTTAGGATTATCATAAGATTTAGCATAAGATATAGAATTATCGTAAGATTTAGTATACAATTTCGTATTATCATAAGATTTAGTATAAGATTTAGCACCATCGTAAGATTTAGCATAAGATTTAGCATAATCGTAAGATTTAGTATTATCATAAGATTTAGTATAAGATTTAGCATTATCATAAGATTTAGTATAAGATTTAGCATACGATTTGGGGTAAGATATAGTATTATCATAAGATTTGGTATGACTCAGTTCCTTGTTTTGCAACTGAGGTGAATAGGATTTAGAAAGAATCGTGTCAGTTTTAAATCCTGTGGATTCCGATAGATACGCACTCAGAATCCGATTTGGTTTAAAGGTTCAGAAACTAATGTTTCATTAGCGTCTGATTGGTTCACGGCCATATCATTCGTATGGCAAAAGTTTACATTAGCGTTGCCTCTGCGCGTATCACTACTCTGTGCCTAAGTATCAGGTTGTTATATATTACGGCGCTGATTATTGTACTGCCGTTTGCGACATTCGGTTATCAAATGACCGGGATTTTTGCAATATGCGCAGATTTTTCGTGGAAAATGATTAGGATTTTGGGACGATTGAGTTTGCATGGGAAAACGATTTTGATAAGTATTTGGATTAGTAAAATTCGTATTATAAGATTTCACGTTTTTGTTTTTATTCCAAAAACATTCAGAAGACAAGTGACCTTGTTTGTTACAGGTCGAACATGTTTTTGGCGATTTAAGGAAAATTTGGAAGCGTTAAATAATTTTTCTTCTTCAATAGCATGTGTGACGGCCTCGTTTAGCGTTTTAGGGTTACGACATCGAATTATATGCGAAAAACTCGGATTTAGACCCATTAGAAAAGTGTTGAGTGCCAAGTCTTCGATACCGGCGACTCTACCAACTAATTCATCCTTTTTATCACAGGAGAACTGCACATCTGATAACAAACGTGTTAGGCATGGTTCAATTCTCAAAGAGTATTTCAGAGATTTATCCGTGTGGTGACGGATTAAGAATACGGAATGTCACCACCCCATATCATCCCATGGGTGTCGTAAGAGCTGACAGAGGGAGCATATTATGCAGAGAACAGCACTGTAAGAGAAGGAAAACTTGATACAAACCCTATACCAACCCGTTTGGCCAGCGTGGTATAGTAGGCCAATTCCTCCTTTCAAAGGAGAGGCCTAGTCCAGCAGTGGACTGTTAAAGGCTGATGATGATGATGATTTCAGAGACAGTTTCCGACGCCAAGTTTTGCTTGCAATTTTGAAGGTCGGACAAGAGATGTGTAGAATGTTTCTTCTCGCTAAAGCACCTAACACCTTTTCATCACTGTAGGTGTCGACGAAGATTATAGTGAAACTCAAATATTCAACTAGAGTAAGATCCCAGAGCCGCCAGACCTACGTCATTTTATCAAAGCTGAAATTTTGAGGATTATTAGTATACAATCTTGTTAAGAGGTATGCCGACCCACTAACTTGAATGCTGGGCCATTTCACAGGTAGCGCGAAGTAAAGGTACCAAAAAAACATACTTACTTACGTTAAAGTATCAAAGCTGGTATTCAAATACGTGTTTAAAAATACTGTCTAAAATTGAAATTCATTATTGCCAGACACTTTCCGCGGGCCATTACTTCTGCCAGACGCCTTGAAAGTTCCTAAAAAATTATGTAAATTACGTCATTTTAGCAAAGCTAAATTTGATATATGTTACTTTAGATACTATTTTAAGACCCTTCCTAAGCAGCCAGACCAATCCGAAGGGCCATTCGTCTAGCCAGACACCATGGAACTTTCCCTGTGAGTGCGAGCGTGCGGCCATAATTCATACGCATTCATACGCATGAATGCGTGTGAGTACACTACATTGTCCCAATACACTGTAGGAATATTATTTTGGGTATTAATACAAGAATAAAAGTGTAAAATATATTTTTTCACAAAAAATATATTTGTAGGGGCAAGCTACATAACACATATCACAGCGCCATTTTTATTCTTGTATTAATACCAATAATCTACTAATAATCCTCAAATTTTCAGCTTTGATAAAATGACGAAGGTCTGGCGGCTCTGGGATCTTGTACTAAACAGAGAAAGACTAAATTGCATGAAATACAATCAAATTATAAAACTTCATACGTCCGCACTAAATGATTTCAAAAAGGAGTCAAATATAAGTCAATGGTACGCACGCTTCGCGCGTTCGGTTCTCATATTCAAATTTAATATTTTCTTTTAAAAATGACGCGCGCCACCAAGCAGCCAGTTAATAGAAATCAATTAATAAGGTTATACTTATTGGAAAACCTTACACTCGAAACAACAATTTATGGATCACACCAAGTGTTTTCTTGTGTAGAAATCGAACCCACAATACTCAGCGTAGTGCCACGCGGCTGCCACTGAACATTAGAAGCGCGGAACATCCTGACACCCCTAGAAGCGCGGATGGGTCAATTTTGGCCACTTTATTTTCTCTACAGCAATCTAAAGTTATGTTTTACAAATAAGACTTATAATTATGATAAAAATGTTTTATTAGGTATTACACATATTTTTGATGTACTTTGGCTTATAATAGAAATCAAAATCACAAATGTTCAAAGTTAAATTAAAAAATGGCAGTATATTTATTGTTACTCTTCGGCATCGCATAATTAGCAAATGGAAAATTCTTTCGATGTGCCCTTGCAAACCGTATTTTATTAGCTGGGTATTTCACATAAGATTTGTTAACGGCACAAAGATACTTTACCAACAACGAGTGCGTTTCTGCTAACGTCCAGGTATTTCTTTGGTATATTGATATTAATATTAGGCGGTTTCCTGCTAATTGCATATGACTCAGCTAGTTTTTTTATTACTGTAAGATAAAATCCCTTGTTATTTTTTTTCATTTAGGTCACAATATAATATCCAATAATTTATTGCTGCTAAGTCTAGCAAATTATAAAAGTGTGAAGCGGCTAACGCCTTGATGGGGCTTTGCCAGAGTACTCACGAGCCATTTGATCTCCATACTTTGAACTATTGTAAAAAGTAACTATTGTAATATCCGCTTTTTGTATCAGTTTCTATTTGAATACCTGGGTGCACTGCATAATGCTAAGGATAAGAACATTTTTATTTTGCTTTCCTTGATATACTGGCAAAGTGATATCCTCTTTTATAAGTACCACTGTACTGTACAACTCTTCTTTTTATTGTTTGACGCAAGCAAGTTTTCCCGGACGAGCTTTATTTATTGTACTTACCAAAAATATATGTTGCTTTTTTGACTTTCTGCTATGATAGAGACGTGAAAATGCTATACAAGTGATTTTTTTGTCCTTTCCTTAGGTATAATTTTTTTAGATTCCAATAACACCACCCCTTAGGTACAGCGCATTACCTCCTACATTGACCAATCAACGACATTTTTGATTAACTTAGAAGAAATATAAAGTTAAAATCTGATATCCATGACTGGGTAAAAATCGGCACATTCGCGCTTGGAGGTAAATTGGGATAAAAAATATTTACATTGCATTTACGTGGTTGCAGTTTTGTATAAATAATCGTCATCATATTTCATTAAAAGTCATAAAAAATTACGATGATAGGCATAATAAAATATAAATTAGAGCAGAAAGAACATCAAAATGGGTCAAATTTGGAACGCCCACCTTTCTAGTGTTAAGCCTCTACGCCAACCGTGCAGTCAAAGGCATTGTTACCATTGGCTGCAAAAAAACAATTATGTCTGCCGACCGCAACAAGTATTAATACAGTGTACCCTCACTTTCCACTACCTTATAGAAAGTGTATGAAGGATGTGGGGTAGACCAGTGAGTGTTCCGGTTCGAAGCTCCTCCAGCGCAGCGGGAATGTTCAAGCGATCACTTTTTTATTTTTATTTGTATGAGCTTCTGACGTATCCAAAAAATTGAAACATTTTTATGGAAATAAACATATTTGAGTTTGTGATTGAGTTTGATCGGCTGAACGTGACTCAACCGGCTGTGAAACGACTCCAACTGCACTTATGACTATTGGTGAGCTCGTTGCATTGTTATTATTAAAGCGAATTAAGGTGACTGTTTACTCAGTGTTTTGATTCTGCTGTTTGCAGTGTTTATTTCGTCGGTTGATAATTAATTATGCATTGTTAGAAATTATTTCAGAACTAACTACGTAACAATTTTTAGCCATGCGAGAAAACAAAATAACAATTAATCATATCTGAACCAAAACTGAAATATTTGAAGCTAAAGGATCGAATATTTCTTAAGCCACAGTAATGTTGGTAACACAGCACTACACTGTACAGGAAAACGGCGTATTCATTGTACTTTGTGTTATATGCTGATATTCTCTTCGCTGCTTGTAAAACGACTGAATACAATTTGTAGTTCTTTTTAGAGAATGCACACGGTTAAAACCAAATTTCCGAGTACTCCATATAAGGCTGTGTGTTTGTTGCGTCAAACTTTTCATTCGCAACATTCGCTTATGTGGTTTTTGGTGGCAATGGCGGAATTTGAATAAAGCCACTTTATCTTTTTATACATACAAATTTAGTGAATATAGCAAACACAAACATAATTATTTTATATTTCACAATAAAAAGTCTTCACTGGACGAAGTCAGCATAATCCTTCACTTGTGCTATCAGCTTGACCGATGAGGCAGGTAACGGCGGCCAGTGATCAGAGTGACAGCGGCGATAAAGAGATAACGCAACAGGCGCAGATAATGAATTCACACGACCCGACTGGACCCTTGTCTGTGAAGCGGACCGCGGTACATATGTCCTAATGCCCTCTGCATAGTTATTGAGTACGTCTTAATCAGTGACCGGTGTGACAATCAACACGTATGTACATAGTTATGTACATATGTCTTACACTCACGTATATAGCAATCTTCGAATTTAATAATGTGCGAAACCAAATAATGGAGGACTTTAAACAATGTGCATAGACTTAGAACAACAGGGACCACGAGAATGGAGCCATGCATAGCATTTTGCTAGCAATGCTTTACTAACCACATATAAAACTGCGACTTTTGCTGCCTATCAGAATGATGATTACATTATTATGTTTCTCTTTTACACGGTTATTCGTCTAACCTTTGGTGTTAAAAGAATAACCGGACCTTTGGAAGGCTTACACGGGGATATGGATCTAACGTGCAGAGGCCCGTAGAGAGTAGGCGCACTATTGTGTAAGCGAAGCAGTCGTCTTCCCGCTCTTGTATAGTTAGGTCGTAGTTATGTAGTTTATTTATATCGTTATGTGGTACTACAGTAAAGTATATATTTTCTTCTATTGGCATCTTTCTTTCTTCACCCAACACAACATCTTTCCGATACCCCTACATTGGTGACCCCTAACATCGAACACGCAACCTTCGGCTCATCTTCGGCAACGCGGCATTGACGCACGTGCACATGGTCAGCGGAATTAAACAAGCGCATGTGCAGCGTGGCAACATGCAGCTTGCGTCCAGCCTGGATACGGAGACATCCTGGACTCATGGAAGACGACTCGCCCTTTTTATTACGACCGAAAGGGCTGCGACCTAACTGCGGAGAACACCTGAGTCAGGACACGTAGAACCTAAAAGTGGAACATACAATACGAACAACAGCGATCGCGGCAATATGGGCAGCAGGAGAATCCCGGAGCGGCATACGGTGGCGGCGGCACTCTGCAGGACAGTGCGTACGTCGAGGAACAAAGCGTAAGGCGTATTGACCCTGGTAGCAAGGCAGCATTCCGCACCAAGACGAATAATACGCAGCACAGTCCGAGGACGAGATTGACACGGGACCGGCGGTGGCACTCTACGGGACAGTGCACGCGTCGATGCGGCTGATTACACTTGGAGGCGAGGATGGATACCGCTCAGTGTTGGATAGCGCACCCTGTCATCCCTCAGTACGTCCCAGGCAGCATAAGAAGATCGCTGGCACAATCGGTGAAACTCACATATTTGCTTCTTTGTACGACCAGCTCTCTACAAGCGGCTTACGAAGAGCAAACGGAGTGTGATAGAAACGGCAACTGTGTTACGTGTTTTTGGCATTGTCTTAAGTGTAAATCAATAGTCATATATTTTATTGTTATAAAGTTTCACGTTATATAATTCTAATAGTAGAGTAATTTAGTTTTATCATTATCGAGAGTTTTATATATTACTTATACATAATTTCTGTTAACTTTGCATTCTCCGAACTAGTGCTCCGGTAACTTGATAACGTGATCCGAGCGCTAGCATGTACTTATTGTTATATTATGATCGAACTATTCTCCTTATTTAGCGTTGTTAATTTTTTCATTATTTAATATTTTAATTCCTCTTTTTTTTATAAAGGGGGGAACATTGTAGCGGCTGCTGATGCTGCAAATTATATACAAGGCGCACTATTGTGTAAGCGAAGCTCAGCAGTCGTCTTCCCGCTCTTGTATAGTTAGATCGTAGTTAGGTATGTAGTTTATTTATATCGTTACTAGCTTTTGCCCGCCGCTATGCGCGCGTTAAATTCGGGGTAACACAAATCAACTTTCAGTCTCAAGTTGTGTGAAGACACTCCTGATTATTCTAAAGACTTCAGAAACTCTATAGGGTACAAAGCAGTACAAAATAACTCGGTCAGTATCCATGACATTATCTACCGAAAGGTACAAAATAAAATAACATTGCAGACAGTTAAATGTCAAAGCCATGTTCTAATACATTTTCAATATCATCACAGTCTTACAGTCCACTGCTGGACTAGGCCTCTCCTTTGAAAGGAGGAATTGGCCTACTATACCACGCAGCACTCAATTATTAGCGCGTGCGTTCTTACTTCCAAGAGGTACATTTGTGACGTACAAACTTCTACCCTCCCTACAATCCCTCCGAGTTTAATTTTTGCAACTTATGGTAGCTTATGTCCGTCTCTATGATCCAATATATCTCTATATTAAATTTCAACAAAATCGGTTCAGCTGTTTTAGCGTGAAAACGGAACATACATACATACATACACACTTTCGAATTTATAATATTAGTAAGGATGTGGTACCACAGTAAAGTATATAAATTTTCTTCTTTTTGCATCTTTCTTTCTTCACCCAACACAACATCTTTCCGATACATGTAAAAATGTCATTGCTTGTGGTCGCGTCGTGTGTCGGGTCATCCCTGTCCCTCTAATATGGCGAGAGGGATGATGGCTGGAACATGCGTCATACTCGTGAACGGGTGCTACTTGCGATGACTGGTCGATGACGGTCTTGCAGGCTGGTATTATATTTTTATATTTAACTGCATAATTTCCATCATGGTTCTGATCACTTTCGCGGATTGCCTGCATTATTAGGTTTATATAATGTAAGTGGATGCTCCTGTTTCACCATGTATATTCTGAGGAGGCTAACTAAATGAACATCAAAATTAAAAATTAAGAATTATGCTTGACTATTATTATGTACAGTAAATATATACAAGTAATATAGAAGGTGTAACAGTTGCAGCACCTTACAAAATGTAAATTATGTGTATTATGCAAAACCTGGCGATGAAAAAGAGTGACCGTGAGTTTTATTGCCCGTTCTTTCTCATGGTTCTACGCTCTTGCTTTGCGAACGTGGCAGTAAATGTAGAATCTTTAAGTAATTATTCCATGAATTTATTATTTTGACGTTCATAAGCGTCACGTTGTGACCCAAATGAATAAAGGATTTTGACTTTGACTTTGACTTTGATAACCCTACATGAGACTATGGATAACAAACGGTACCTGCCAGTGATACTCCTATAGCATCCGTCCGCGTCGCAGGTGGTGACTCGCCAACTCACTAGATGGGCCAACAACTCTCTAAACAGCCGCCTAAAGCAAACAAACTCTGCCATAAAGGCAGCCAGAGGGCAACACCGATGCGAGTGGCTAGGGGTGACGAGCGGTGCGGCACCGGTTTCGAAATCGTGGGCCTCGTGACAATGGAGGCCCGGAACGGGTTTCCCCGTAGTTACGCCCTTGAGAATGTCACTTCACCCCCTAGCGCTAATAGCTCTTGCGGCTTCCCTCTGTCCGGCCGACCAAAGCAAGCCAGAGTTAAGAGTCTTGCGGGCACTCTTGGAAATTCACTCCGGCCAAGCCAATAAAGGCAAGACAAAGACGAGGCCCTGATCGACTCTTTGAAGCATTCGCGACTGCAGTGTCGCCACAGACATTCAGCTCGCCACAAAGCTGCCCTGCGGTTATTGTTATTAATCAGTTTATTTCAGATCAAATTACAAGATCCATATATTGTTAGTATAAATCTTAACCTATTGTTAATAAAATACACTCTTATATAAAACTTGAAACGACTGACACCTACGTATTGTTTTGCGCGGAGTACGTAGCGAGTTTAAAAAAAAAACTACTTTTCACTGCTGAAAAACGTTTATTAATTACACCCGAAAATACACTGACATAATCTAGACCGAACTCAAGCTTTCGCGACCGGGAGATATAGGATGTTGGCGCGGTAGATGAATGATGTGAACTGGATGCTAACTGTATGCTAACTAACTGGCCGCATGGCGGTAATGGCTTATATAGGTATTAATTATAATATGCTTACATTGCATTTCTCTTAAACTAAATTCGGTTATAACACGTCCCCCCCTTGAAGACGAAGCTTCATCTTAAATAAGATGAACGCAAAGTTCAATGAAAACAGCGTGCAAGAGCTTGAGTTTTACAATTACTTATTAAGACATAGAAAGTAGTATAAGGTATTAAGAAAATAGTAATATAAAAACAAAGTTTTATATGGTTAAAATCATTATAAGACAAGCTTAAAATTATATAAACTAAGTGGAGAATGCTCCTAAAATAAAGATTCTTATAATAACACATACAATTTATATATTATAAAGTATGGAAATGATTGTCATTTCATTGCTAATAAATGCTTAGGTTGCGATTGGATTTCTCAAATTGCCTAAATTTTACATTTTTATTTAATTTATTACTTTCAATTTCTGGCAAACTATGAATTGACCTTCTGTCAAATTCATCAGAGTTTTCAGATATGGTAGTTAATTCCATAGGATGGCTGATTGAGGTTTCATTGCTACTTTTACTGTCATTATAACAATGATTTTATATCTGTATACAACAGGGTGGGTTAACACATTTCGCAAAACATCTCTTGTATAACTTGTAAAGCGCATAAACGATAATTGTACTGATTATTATATAAGTTAATGTGGAATAATAATGTCCATATTTTACAATATGAGATTGATTTTGTACATTATTTATTTGGTTTTCGACGCTATCTAGTTTATGCGAAGCTAATTTTAATGATTCCAAATCTACGTTTGATAACGAGATGGGAGAAAATTCATGAAAACTGTTATTTAAAATCTTATTAAATTTACAACAATCATCTTCTGTTATATCATAGTTAATTGATATTTGACTTGGTAAAATTCTTTTATAATTATGAGAAGGATAGAATTGTAAAGTTTGAAAATACGCAATACAATCATTTTTCAAGGATAACAGACCAGTACCTTGCAGAGTATAATCCTTAATATCATGGTTACACTTTAATGTTAATTTACTTATTTACTTAGATTGGACAAAAATATATTTTCCATCATTTAATTTTTGCCAAATATTAGTAAATTAGTAATATAATTAAACTTTGTTTTAATTTTCCTCAAAGTGTTTTATTTATAAAAAACCTAAAATAACTATTTTAATTGCGTTCACTCTAAGCCAACTAGGCTGTTACACCGTAACTTTTTACAGAACAGCGTTTTTTTTGGGTCGTAAACGCAAACATATCAATTAATTTTTGTCGTAATCACAAATCATTTTTGTAATTATTGGCTGAATTTTTAATACCATAGAACTGTGTTATAAAGCTGCCAATGCCATATAATTTTATCCAAGTATTATTTAAATAACATTATTGGTATAAAAGATATCAATTTTAATCTTTTTTTTTTATGGCTCTCCTGAAAAGTGACGATTTGGTGATAACGCCATTTGAGATTTAAGGTATCGATATATTAACTTATTATTACACATATCCGGAAGAGATATAGTTACTTCCGTTAACAATTTCGACTCACAAGATGGGTTATTGATTGTCGACAAAACAGAAGGTAGAGGAAATATTATTTACTTAGTATTGACATTCTTACAACTAGAAATATCATCTTATAATGCATAACTTAGCCTATCGTCAGTTATTGCTATAAAGAGCTTAGAGGGATGAATTAATGCATAAGTTAAGAAATTATCTTCTTAAGGAGTAGGTAACGGTAAGTTTTTATAAACATTAAACCTCATAGGATTCACTAACGGAATCTGAATTACAAACATTATTTTGTTATTATAATAATATGCGGTTAATTCCCGGGCAGCGTTCGGGAAGCTACGACATATATTCTCGTCCGATATCCCGCAATGTCTCAAGACGAAAGTCTTTGACCAGTGTGTGTTGCCAGTGATGACTTACGGATCAGAGACGTGGTCGCTCACTATGGGCCTTATCAGAAGGCTCAAGGTCACTCAGAGGGTGATGGAGAGAGCTATGCTTGGAGTTTCCCTGCGAGATCAAATCAGAAATGAGGAGATCCGCAGTAGAACCAAAGTCGCCGACATAGCTCTACGGATAGCCAAGCTGAAGTGGCAGTGGGCAGTAATCACGTTCCAGAAGTCGTTGTAAAAATATGCAATTGATATCGGGTCAAAATATATGCCCGGACTGTGAGAAATATACTCAATGGGATCAGCAGAAACCAATCTGTAAAAATGACAAATCACGCCGGTTTAATTTCGTTAACATGGTATTTAATGTGTTTTCTATTAATACTTAAGGAGACGTTATTTTTACCGTGCACTTTGACTATTTTATAGGGTCCTTTCCAAATGGGAGATAAGGCTTTTCTTAATCTATGGTGATGACTTAGATAAACCATATCACCGACTTTGTAAGTTTTAGAACTGGAATTTGCATCATAATATTTCTTAGATGCTTCTTTACTTTTAATTATATTTTCTAAAGCTCTTTCGCGAGAAAAACGCATCCTATACTGTAAGGCGCGAATATAATCATGATAGGTTGTGCCATATGTGTGTTCATATAAGCTACTGGGTATGGAAGATTTATGGCCAAATAATAACTCGAAGGGAGTAAATTCTGTTGTGCAATGGGGAGTTGTATTATAGGATAATTGTAACGTAAAAAAGACCTTTCCGGTGTCCACTGTTACGTTATCCCTACTAGGGTGTGTTTAAATGAGAAACGTGGTTAAATGTTACAATAAAAATTGATTTAATTCTCAATTAATTTTAGACATCATTTAGCAAGCGAAAAAATTAGGAATTAATAAAAAATTACACAAGGTTGCGTGATTCGGCGATGGGAGAGATTGATGTTGAGAATCCCTGCTGCCGGTTCGTCCAGGAGAGTTGGTTAACTTAACTCGTCTTGCAGCCGCCAGAAAAAGGGCCGAATGCAGCCAGCGCTTCAATATTTATAGCAGCTCGCGGTGCGGTGGGGGCGGAGGTGCAAGCGGCCGAGAGGTGGTGTCCTCTCGACGTCACAGCGACGTCACATAAGATTGCAGTTGCTAGATAGCAATGCCAATCGTCGTGATTTTCGTTCACGAACGACTTGAGATACTCCTTGAGAGTGGCGTGACTCCTTTCTAGAGCACCATTGGTTTGAGGATGATACGGGGTTGAAAATAAGTTTTTGATTTTTAGGATATCAGTTAGTTGCTTGAAGAGATCGGAGGTGAAGCAGGTACCTTGATCGGTAAGGATCATTTTAGGGAATCCGAATAGAGAAAATAAAGTTTCGAGCAACTTCATCAGTTGAACATGTTATCATGGGATAAGCGGATGAAAACTTTGTCAGATCATCCTGAAGAGTTAGTATATACTTGAACTTTTGAAAGCCAGCTTCGGGCAGAGTACCAACGATATCTAAGGCTAATCTTTCAAAGGGTTTGGTACTCGGAGGTAATGACCATATGGGCTTTATTCGAAGAGCGTAAAGGTTTATTTATTTGGCATAATCTACAATCTTTAACAAATCGTTCGATATCAGAACGCATCGATTTCCAATAGTAGGATGCTTTTATCCTACTATACATTCTTTTAACACCTGGGTGACCAGCAATAGTGGTACCGTGATTTTCTTTTAGAATATTAGGGACCTCAGCGGGAGTTGGATATATTATTTGATTTTTATATATATGTATTTTGATTTGGGTGCCTTGAAAAATGTATGATATCATATTATAGATCTTAATGTAAACTAATTTAGTAAATGGCTCTGAAAAATCCGATATAGCTAATTCTTTTTCGTAGTTTTCGTTAGATAAGGTTTTGTTACGCAATTCCATAAGTAATTTATAAATAATTCTATAACTAGTATCATCATCGTAATAATGTATTTTCGTAAAAATAAAATAAAATGTTCTATTATTAGAATCTACAATGTGAACAGTTTCAAGTTCACATTCACGGGCTTTTAACTCGTCAGCATTTTCGAAGAGTGATAACAATTGCTTGCAATGCGGCATAGAGTAGTCGAAATCCAGAGACATCGGACATGCTATATATTTTTGTTTGGCTAAATGAAGTGATTGACTACGCTCTTCTATGATTGTATCGTTATTAGATGTAGTTTTTAAGAATTGCTTTTTAAAATATTGTTCATAAGTTGATTTATTTAAATTAGAATTAGAGGTTAACGCGTTTACGGGGTACCTAGATAAGGTATCGACATTAGAATTTAATCTGCCTTGTTTGTACACTATTTCATAATTATATTCTTCTAGTTTTAGGCGCCATCGTATAAGACGACTACCTGGATCTTTAACGTTGAACAAGCAAACTAAGGGTCTGTGATCGGTAACGATTTTGAATTGGTAGCCATATAAATAGGGACGGAACGTCTTCACACCAAAAAGAATAGCTAGAAGTTCTTTTTCCGTGGTGGAATAGTTTCCTTCTGCTTTGTTTAGAGTACGTGACGCATAGGCTATCGGCTTATCCTTGCCGATGTCACCCTGGGAAAGAATAGCTCCAACGGCATGCGTCAGTGATAAGTATGAAAGGTTTTGAATAATCAGGATATTGAAGAAGAGGTGCTGAGACTAATTTGTGTTTTAAGGTTTGGAATGCAAGTTCTTGTTCTTGCGTCCAATGGAAAGCGACATCTTTCTTTTAAAGAGAGTTAAGTGGTTTTGTGATCTTCGAGAAGTTTTCTATGAATCTGCGGTAATAACCGACTGGACCTAGGAATGATTTTATGTCCTTGGGGTTTTTAGGAGTTGGAAGACCTTCGATGGCCTTCACCTTGTCTGGGTTGTGTGAGACACCTTTATCGGTAATGACATGACCGAGATAAGTAACTTCGCGGCGTAAGAACTCGCACTTATCTGGTTGCAATTTTAGCTTATGTTGACGGAACCTTTCAAGGACTAATTTTAGCTTTTCAATGTGACTAGGGAGATCTGCTGAGTACAAAATACAATCGTCTAAATAAATATAGCAGTGTTATCCTTGGAGACCAGATAGAACTGTATTCATGAGGCGTTGGAAGGTGCTAGGTGCATTTTCTAGCCAAAAGGCATTCGGGTAAATTCGTAGTGGCCAGACGTTTCATTAGTGCCTACAATTGTGAATTCTGTTTTTGCCGCGTCAGCAGGATTTAAAGAAATTTGGTGGAAACCACTGACAAGATCAAAGGTCGTAAAGTACTTAGAATGCCCTAGTTGGTCAAGAATATCTGTTATAAACGGTATGAGATAGATTTCGGACACCGTGACGTCATTAAGAAGACGATAGTCGATAACTATACGCCATTTTCGTTTCCCCGAGTCGTCTGCCTTCTTCGGGACAACCCATTCAAGGGCGCTCCATGGTGATTGAGACGGGCGTATAATATTTTGTTCGAGCATTTTGGTTATTTGACTGTCTACTTCTTCTTTGTGGCACTCTGGAAAACGGTAAGACTGTACGTGGATTGGGGCGGCATTCCCTGTGTTTTTAGAGTGATTGATAGTGCTAGAATAGGTGAGAGATTCACCTTCAAGATGAAAAACGTCTGTAAATTGAGAACAACAGTCTAACAGAGTTGCTTTTTCTTCTGGATTTAGGTGAGAGGTTCGAATTTGATTTAGAACTTGATTATGTCTATCAATGACAGGAAGTGGAGTTTTATTTATAGTCTCAATGTCTGAAGTTGTCAGACACTCTGTGAAGTTATTTTCCATACGCGTAAGATGAACAGAAAAGTAATTAATTTCGATCTCGGATTCAGTAGTATTTAGAATAGAAATGTTAACTCTACGATTTGGCTTTAAAGTGACGACGCAATTCGCGACATAAACGCCTTCAGAAATCTTATGTTCGAAAACTAAGGCTTCTTTGAGGAAAGGTAATTCATCACTATTGTTTGACACTCCACATTCAATTACAGCTTCAGAACGAGCTGGGATTTTATAAATAGGCAAACTTGAAACGTGAAGGTAAAGTATGATTTTGAATTATTAAACATTCCTTGTCATAGTCTATGACTGCTTTAAAATGACCTAGAAGATCTGTGCCTATTATGCCATTATAGTCGAGGCTAACATCATTCTTTACGACGTGAAATTTATAAGAATATACTTCCAAAGATAAGTGAAACTGCATTTGGAAGGTGCCTAATGTTTGACAATACGTGCCACTATCATTGATTCCTTTAAGTCGCACTATTTCTGAGGATAGTTGAGGCTTTTTATAAATACTTTCTTCTTTAACTAAAGAAATGCTAGAACCAGTGTCGATTAATAGAACAAGTGACCTGGTAGTATGCTTAGTAAATAAGAAAACATGTGGAAGTATTACCTTTTTAATAAACGAATTCATTTCGTAAATTGGTATATCATTCTGATGAGATTTAGAACATTTCAGGCGTGACGGTGACAAATCATCTGGCGGATAAGAGGTAAGTTTGCTTTTCGAGTTACCTTCACTATTCTTAAAAGGTAAGTTATGATTGCTACACGATTCCGTGCAAGATTTAGAAATAGTATAAGATTTGGTATCATTATGAGATTTAGTATAATCATAAGATTTAGTATAAGATTTAGTAATATCATAAGATTTAGGATTATCATAAGATTTAGCATAAGATATAGAATTATCGTAAGATTTAGTATACAATTTCGTATTATCATAAGATTTAGTATAAGATTTAGCACCATCGTAAGATTTAGCATAAGATTTAGCATAATCGTAAGATTTAGTATTATCATAAGATTTAGTATAAGATTTAGCATTATCATAAGATTTAGTATAAGATTTAGCATACGATTTGGGGTAAGATATAGTATTATCATAAGATTTGGTATGACTCAGTTCCTTGTTTTGCAACTGAGGTGAATAGGATTTAGAAAGAATCGTGTCAGTTTTAAATCCTGTGGATTCCGATAGATACGCACTCAGAATCCGATTTGGTTTAAAGGTTCAGAAACTAATGTTTCATTAGCGTCTGATTGGTTCACGGCCATATCATTCGTATGGCAAAAGTTTACATTAGCGTTGCCTCTGCGCGTATCACTACTCTGTGCCTAAGTATCAGGTTGTTATATATTACGGCGCTGATTATTGTACTGCCGTTTGCGACATTCGGTTATCAAATGACCGGGATTTTTGCAATATGCGCAGATTTTTCGTGGAAAATGATTAGGATTTTGGGACGATTGAGTTTGCATGGGAAAACGATTTTGATAAGTATTTGGATTAGTAAAATTCGTATTATAAGATTTCACGTTTTTGTTTTTATTCCAAAAACATTCAGAAGACAAGTGACCTTGTTTGTTACAGGTCGAACATGTTTTTGGCGATTTAAGGAAAATTTGGAAGCGTTAAATAATTTTTCTTCTTCAATAGCATGTGTGACGGCCTCGTTTAGCGTTTTAGGGTTACGACATCGAATTATATGCGAAAAACTCGGATTTAGACCCATTAGAAAAGTGTTGAGTGCCAAGTCTTCGATACCGGCGACTCTACCAACTAATTCATCCTTTTTATCACAGGAGAACTGCACATCTGATAACAAACGTGTTAGGCATGGTTCAATTCTCAAAGAGTATTTCAGAGATTTATCCGTGTGGTGACGGATTAAGAATACGGAATGTCACCACCCCATATCATCCCATGGGTGTCGTAAGAGCTGACAGAGGGAGCATATTATGCAGAGAACAGCACTGTAAGAGAAGGAAAACTTGATACAAACCCTATCCCAACCCGTTTGGCCAGCGTGGTATAGTAGGCCAATTCCTCCTTTCAAAGGAGAGGCCTAGTCCAGCAGTGGACTGTTAAAGGCTGATGATGATGATGATTTCAGAGACAGTTTCCGACGCCAAGTTTTGCTTGCAATTTTGAAGGTCGGACAAGAGATGTGTAGAATGTTTCTTCTCGCTAAAGTTTTGTTTTAAGAAATCTTTAAGTTCTGACCTGTTACTAAAAGATTTTAAAGAACACGCTACTTGTGCCTTACCTTACAATTGGGAAATGATAAATTTACATAAAATAGTCTGCTGTTCGTCAGAGGCGAGTGAAATGGCATTGTCAGAGTTTGTGAGGAATGCGGAGAGAGTCTCTCTTTTACCATCATATGGTTTAATAAATTTAGTTAGGAAATTCAGCGTTATGGCATTGGACATTTTTGTAGGCTTTTTAATATCTTTTTCAGATTTTACTGAATGTTCGGAATCCGTCATAAATGATGAGTAGTTAACAAATATTTAGATAACTTTAAGATTTAGTAGATATGACCTTAGGATAGATTGATTACTAATATAATAATTAGAATATAAGATTCAGTTTATAAGATATAGAAAATAATATTTGTTACAAGGTCAATTTAAAATACGTGCTTATAATTAGATTTTCCTTTTAGAAGTTACGAAATGACGCACACGCTTTTTAGAATGCTCTGCTTTTATCACAAAACACTGCACAAACACAACACAACACAGTTTGGAAATATAAGACTTACGTTGATGTTTATATCGTGTTCCACATGAAGATGAAGAGAATAAGATGAGTTAGCTGCATCATAGGGTGCGGATATCACCCTGTAGTTGAAGACGTCGAGCTGCTTTACACCCAGAGGGTTTTCAAAGCTCAGTAGAAGTTTTGGGAACGGTCTCGATTGGTGCGGCGCCGGCTCACGCTTAATAGCGGAGGCTGACGGTCGGCTACACTCTAGTCAAGGTCAAGGCTGCAAGGGTAAGTGCTGGCTCACGCTATAAAGTGGAGGCTGACAGTCGGCTAAGGGGGTGTACTTGCGTGTATCGATGGGGGCTCACGCTGCGAGGGGCGGAGACTTATCCTCTATCTGGTGTGGTGCGGGCTCACGCTATGAGAGCGGAGACTGATCGTCGACCTTGCGCTGCTAGTACACTTTCACTACGCACTGTTCAGATGCTGCGGTCTGATTACGGATCCTGAAAGCCAACAGCATCCCACTTCTGACACCAATGTTTAAAAAAAAAACTATTTTTCACTGTCGAAAAACGTTTATTCATTACACCCGAAAATGCACTGACTTAATCTAGACCGAACTTAAGCTTTCGCGACCGCGAGATGTAGGATGTTGGCGCGGTAGATGAATGATGTGAACTGGATGCTAACTGTATGCTAACTAACTGGCCGCATGGCGGTAATGGCTTATATAGGTATTAATTATAATATGCTTACATTGCATTTCTCCTAAACTAAATTCGGTTTTAACAGTATGCAGCCGTATCCAGTGAGCCAGCATGGGGCTGTCCCATCTATCACACAATACACTCAGGATGCTGTGGGAGCTAGCACGTTTTCTACCTAGAATAGAAGCGCACCGTTTGCGTATAATTTAATGGAAACCATCAACCCTGGCCTCGGTGAACATCTCGGAATCGCTACAAAAGCGTGGTAGACCCAACAGCATCCTGAATACATTGTTATACTGACATTGTATGCCCTCAGCGTATACCTGACCCACAGACTGCACGTGTAAAAAGACTGGCAGTATGCTCTGAAAAGGGTTATTTTGACTTGTATCGTACAACGTGCAAATCTGCGGATCAGCATATTACCTCGGACAGCCATCGCCCTGCGTTCCCTTTCGATATCCAGGTCATCATTCAGGTCATGTATGATCCAGTGGCCCAGGTACTTAAACTTTATGGTGACATCTGGCACGTTAGTGTAACATTTGCTGCAACAGTGCCTGCCTTGAAGGCAGTAATTCGCATTTTTTCACATTGTACCTGAGTCCCTGAGTGACCGCGTAGTCTCCACACATCATAACAAGACACCTGAGTGCGCTTATTGATGGACTCACCAGCAGTACCATGTCGTCAGCGTAACTTATATTGTTAACACAAACGCCGACAATGTAACAGCGTGTACGGGTGCTGCTGGCTTCAACAATCAGCTGATTAATGTAAAGGTTACAGGATTGGTGTAGTGGTAAACCTTAGACTTCACGTATACTGCATTAAGTGATAACCGTCATGTCAAGTATTGTGCCGTGCGGGCTCCATACTCAATAACCACGATTTTTTAAATCACAAATTGTTGTTTCGGATCTGATTGTATAAACTTTATGTTTGAATTAATTACGCAAAAGTCATAGTAGCTTGCATGTCTATAAAAATATAGGTCACGTAGGTGCTCATAGGTTTATTTAATCTAAAAAGGTCTTGGCATTAATGCCTCCAAAATGTTATATGGTCACCTAAGAATCTCCATGCATTGACTTTAAATCAACAGTTTGTTAGATATGATTGATACTCCAACAGAAATACAGTGATCAAAAATAGTAATAAAAACGGGAGTACCGTCGTTTGATGGTATTAGCATAATATGAACATAAAATACTGCGTTCCTTACTGATTAAACATTTGCTGAGCTCACTCTAACTGTGGAGTAAGCAACTTATTTAACAAGTACATATCTTGGTCGTAAGGCGTAAGTTTGTAATCAAATGTGATTACATAAACATTTCTTTCATGAAAGTTTTAAAACACAGAACCTTGTATGGAGGCGTCAACTATAGATGATATAGGTTGTGGACTCTTTGGTAAAGGATTTTATCATGAAAACACATTATATATGACAAAGTAGTATTTTTAGTTCTCAAAGTAGTATCTTCTGTTTTTATTTTTCTATCATAGTATCATTTTTAGTTTTCTATCATAGTGAAAGGACTGCTCTAGTAAAACTGTTAGCACAGAAATTGTTCGTGCGCTATACAGTGATTGTTATCAAAGAGTTTGCATTCACTGCCAAGGTTAGCGATGTTAGGGGCCGCAAGTAAAATTTGAGTGAAGATGGCATGTAAAAATTGATTTACTCCTTGACAAAAAGCTTAAAACATAAGCTTTTTTATAGACCTGTATCTCTGAAAGGCATTAGGGAGACGTAACATTACACTCACAAAACATAAGTGTAAAAATTAAATATTAGGCCGTTCTTGTTCCAGAGAGCTGTAAATTATTCAGAAACAAAAAATTATTGAGAAGGCAGTTATGATACGGCTGTGACGATTGCTTACACAGAACAATCCGAAATAAAGTGTTAATGAGAACATACTCAGTGTCTAGAATTACCGTAGCCAGGCAGGAAGGTGTATCAGAAGTGCGCAGTGGAAGATGTAATACATCTACCTGACCACGATAGACAATGATCCAGACACAATGCACTGCGTTGCACAGCGATGAATTGAAATCAATCAATATCAATATTGTGTTTCACTTACCCGCTATCCTTGCTGATGTCAGGCTTGAGCTAAATTAGACACACTCATACAAGTATATTGGCCAAAATAAATGAATGAAGTATCTTATACTTAGCTATTAAGCTTCAAACGCGACGTTTTCAGGACACGTTGGCACGTGGAAGTCGATACCAGATTCACAATTTTCACAAATATCAATCAATAGTTCACAATCAATTTACCGTTGCCAGCACTAGATCAGGCGGCGTTCAAAGCGGTTTACTCAATTAAATTCAATTCGCGTTAATTCAAAAGGCGATATTTTACGTACGAGTCGACAACGTGGTAATTTTTCAAAGCGGAAGACGGAAGTTGACAGTTCAGTGTGACCATTGTCAGAAATTTTCAATAGACTAAACAAAATGTTACTCAATCGATCTAATCGATTTGACTTATAATAAAAACTAATTCTATTTCAAACATCCACCCGCCCCGGACCGGCCTACCGGTCCGCTAATCGGTTGGTAGACGTGACAATGTTGCAACCGCTCTCCTCAGAATCGAACCGTCCACCAAGACCTCAGCAAATCGGGGAACTCCATCAGCCCCAGTTACCAAACGAAGGATGCGCCCCCTGCGCCATCTGAGTGGCGGAAGGTTAGCCTCCTTGATCAAAACGAGGTCACCAATCTTGGGTGGATCGGTCTTGTCGGTCCACTTAACGCGTTGCTGGAGTATGTGCAAATATTCCAAATTCCAGCGTTTCCAAAAGCTCTGAGTAATCTGGCGTACCAATTCAAAACGCGAGAGACGACCAGGTCTCGTATCAATGTAGGGGTACTCAGGCAAGGCGACAAGTGGGCGACCAATCAAAAAATGGCCCGGCGTAAGGGCCTCCAAATCATTCGGATCTGAGGAGATCGGGCACAATGGCCGAGAGTTCAAAACGGCCTCAATCTTACAAAACACAGTTGCGAGTTCCCCAAATGTAAGGACAGACTCACCGATTGTCCTGCGCAAGTGCGTTTTGGCCGATTTTACGGCGGCCTCAAATATACCACCCCAGTGTGGACAATTTGGTGGGGAAAACAACCAATTTATCCCACGTCGGGCAAGCCTATCACCTATATCAGCCTTGTTGGTTTCAAGAAAATTAACAACTTCATTCAAATAATTATACGTGCCCTTGAAGTTAGTGCCGCAGTCAGAACGGATCAAGGAAGGCAGCCCTCTGCGGGATACAAATCTGTCAAATGTGGCTACAAACGCCTCGGTCGTAAGCGAGGAGACCAGTTCCAAATGTACGGCCTTTGTGGAAAGACAAACAAAAACACACAAGTAGGCCTTGACAGTCTTGCTGTTTCGAAGTGTCGACGTTTTCACCAAGAAGGGACCAGCGAAGTCCGTGCCAACACCGTCAAACGTCCTGCTCTCAGTTACGCGATCTGCCGGTAAGTCTCCCATCAAGGGCTGCATGGTAGAAGCCTTGAGCTTATAGCAAGGGATGCAGCGAAAGACTACACTCCGAATAATTCTTCGGGCAGACAAGATCCAAAATTCGCGTTGCAAAATGGCCAAGAGCGCATTACAACCAGCATGCGAATTTTTAAGGTGACGGTCAGTTACCAACAAGCGTACCAAATGACCGTCCTTGGGTAACAAAAGGGGGTGACGTGCCCCGTAAGGGAGGTTGGCGTTCTTGAGACGCCCTCCAACACGCAAGAGACCCGTTTCGTCCAAAAAGGGGTTCAATTTGGATACAGCTCCCGACAATTTCGATCTCCCTGATTTAAGGATAGCAATCTCCTTTTCAAAATGGGCCAATTGCACAGAACGAACCCAAAAGGTGAGGGACTCCTGTCGTTCCTGTGGTGAGGGAAACGGTGTCAGACGTTTCTGTTGTGGGTGCCTAAAATTAAAAACAAAACGCTTTATCCAAGCAGTAACACCTAACAACTTGTCGAGGGAGCTGTAACGATTCAACAGGAAATCGGGGTCGAAGGCGCATTCTACCTTCTCAAGAGCGAGTGTTCGTAGACCCGGCAAATTAGAAGTATTCAAAACTGGCGTTCGAGGCCAATCAATTTCTGGTCGACTCAACCATTCCGGACCCCACCACAGCGAATGACCTATCAAACTAGGCGTCAAGCATCCGCACGAGGCACAATCAGCGGGGTTGAGCTCACCTGGCACGTGTCTCCAAACAAGCTTGACTTCGGATTTCTGGATTTGGGAAACGCGATTAGCAACAAATACCTCCAAAGTGTGGACCGAAGCCTTCAACCAACAAAGAACAATTTGGCTGTCTGTCCAGGCGTAGGTCCCATTAATGCAAATGCTTTTACCCAAAGTGTTAGACACGTGGTTCAATAAGCGTACAAGTAGGGCTGCTCCCGAGAGCTCCAATTTTGGGATGGTCAAAGATGTACGAAGGGGTGCTACCTTGCTTTTCGCCATGATCAGGGAAACTCTCACCTGACCTGAGGCACTAACTGTGCGCAAGTACACCACGGCGGCGTGACCACGTTCTGAGGCGTCACAAAACCCGTGAAGGGTGGCCTTGTACTTCCCGGGAGGAAGGATGGGACGAGGCAAGGAGATCTCGTTGACGGCAGGAAGTGAGGATACAAAAGAGGTCCATTCCTCAACAAGAGTGCCGTGCAGAGGTTCGTCCCAGGTCAATCCTGCTGTCCAAAGCTTCTGCAAGAAGCATTTTGCCCAAAATATAATTGGACAGATCCAACCGTTCGGATCAAAGGTTCTGGCGACAGTAGACAATACGAGACGTTTAGTCCAAGAACACGGCAATTTCAAGTCTACGTTATATGTAAAGATGTCTTGGACTGGTCTGTACTGAACGCCGAGAACAGCCATCATGGCGGGGTTGTCAACAATCTCAAACAAATGTGGATCTTGCTGATGATCCTCTGGCAAGCCTTCCAAAAGCGCTGGTGAGTTGGAAATCCATTTGCGCAACTCATAACCAGCGGAGGCCAAAATACCTATCAATTCGTCCCGCGGGAGGATCGCCTCGTCCGCTGTGGAGGCGCCCGAGCAAATGTCATCGACGTAAATATCGTCCTTCAAGATGGCGGAGGCTCTTGGGAAACGTAGGCCTTCGCGGTCTGCGAGCTCCCAAAGAGAACGTATTGCCAAGTAGGGGCTTGACCATAACCCGTACGTATTTGTATTGAGCTCGTAGACGACCATGGGATCGCGAGGAGACTCTCTCCAAAGGATCAGCTGGAAGCGACAGTCATCAGGGTGGATAATCGTCTGCCTGAACATCATTTTTATGTCGGCCACAAAGACAACCTGATGTCGTCGGAAGCTGGTGATGACGTCACAAAGGTCCTTGACCAACTTAGGACCAGAATGCAAGCACTGGTTCAAGGATACGCCTGTTGAAGTCTGCGCAGAACCATCAAACACTGTGCGCAGCTTGCCAGTCGATGGCTTCAATACCGCATGATGCGGAAGAAAGTAATGCTCCACCGAACGCCAATCCAAATTTGACACAGACATGTGTCCCAACTGTTCATATTCCCTCATGAACTCAATATACTTCTGTCTGAGCTCCGGATCACGACCCATGCGACGCTCCATAGCCAACAATCTCTTTTCGGCTAAAGGTCGTGACTCACCAAGCGGAGGCCAAACAGACAGAAAGGGCAGCTTCGTGATAATCCGACCAGAACGGAGTCGACCAGTGTTGTTCTGGAATAACAGCTCGCACTCCTCATGTTCTGGATTCAAACGGGCAACTCGAGGGGGCTCCTCTACCTCCCAAAACCTCTGAACTGCATCAGAGAGAGCACAGCCTACAGCCAACAAATTATCAAGTTCGGGTGGAGGGGGGTCCCTAGGTACAGGTCCCATCAAAGCAAGTCCAAATATGGTCGGGATGGCAGTCAAACCATTTGGCACCAAGATCCGTTTCCCACCAATCAAAATTCCACCGAGGACATCAGAGCCAATCAACAAATCGATTTGTCCCGGTGTGTCAAATTTGGGGTCTGCCAGTTCCAATCCCGATGTCAAATTCACCACAGCAGCGGGTAGCTGTTTCTGTGGATGCATACCCAAAATATTCTTCAGCACAATAGCCGAGGTTTTAATCCTCGGGTGTGAAGATTCAACAGGGCCAAACAAAACTTTAACTTGCCCTTCAACATTAGAGGCTACGTCACCTATGCCCCGTATACAATTCGGAAAAGAGCCCATATTTAATTTAACCTGCCCTACCAAATAAGTGGAAACAATGCAACCTTGTGAACCTGTGTCCAATATAGCACGGACAACAACAGAGGTCCCCGTGGGCCCCCAGACCCTAACAGCAACCGTTGGTAGGATAACGGTCTCAATGGGGGAGGTTGGCGTTATAGGGCAGGGATCAATGACCTATTGTTGCCTGGGCGGCGACCGTTGGCCAGGACCAGGCAAATCAAAATGAGGGTGCGGCTTGAAGTCCTCAAAAGCGCGATGACTCGATCCGCGCGCCATCTGTGGGGGGTCATAATGACGCACCCGCCCAAAACGAGGTGGGCGCGAGTCAAGGCGGGGACGCTCCGCCAAAGGAGGAGAATACCTGGGGCAGCAGTCATGGTGCTGGTGACGTTGCGCGGCACATTCAGGTGCGCGAGAGAGAGGAGGCGTGCGCACGCTACGGTTCTCCAAGCGGGGTGAGTGGCGATCAATTGAGCGAGGCGACTCTCGGCTACGCGCCGGTGAGCCTCGGCTGCCACCTTCAAAACACCTGCCCGTGCGCGGCGTCGGCTGGTTGGACAAGCGGCCAACCTCTCTGGCATTCATACAGAGAATGTCCAAATGCTGTCCTCCACAGTGAGGACAGGGGCGAGAGTTTGGACAGTCTCGCTGGTAGTGGGACCCCAAACAAGAGAAGCAAAGGCGGCGGGCATTCGCGATGCGCCTACGAGAGGCGACATGAAGGTCCAAGAATGCCCTACAACTGGTCGTTCTGTGCCCCGTGACCTTGCAGTAGGAGCACTCCACTGGGCTCTGCGTGACTGCAAAGCGAGGAGGGCGCCGGTCAACATTGGCTCGAGTGAGAACGCGAGCCTGCTCCTTGACCTTGGGCGGCTGCGACTTAGCCGGCATGTCACCACCGGAGTTGTCCAAGACCCGGCACTCATCCTCCAGGAACTTCTCCAGGTCAGCAAAGGGGGGCAGATGGGTCGCGCTATCCCCACCAAAGCGCTGCTCAAAACGCGACCTCAGGTCGGCAGGCAGCTTTTTCAGTACAATGTGCACCAATAGATAGGACCATTGGTCCACGGGCAGGTCAAGGCACTTAAGTGCGTTGATGGCCACCAAGAGCGGGTTCAAAAGTTGGGTGCGCAACCCAGAGACCCGGGTGAGCGTCGGCAAACCCAAAATCTGCTCAATGTGCGTGTCGGCGAGGCCACGCTTATTATGGTACCTACGGGTGATTAGGTCCCGAGCCGTCTGGTACGCCTCGTCAGACACGGGCAGATGCTGGATGAGGCCCTTAGCCTCCCCATCCAGAACCGACATTAGATAGGCCAACTTTTGTGCCGGCCGAAGGTCAGCCCTATCATGGACTAGGCTGTCGAACAAATTAACGAAGCCCAGGTAGCTTCCTAGGCAGCCATCAAAATGGGGGAGGTCCAAAGTAGGGAGCCTACTCACCAGCCCCGGTGCTGACTTAGGAAGCTCCTGCTTCAGGCCGGGTTGCCCTTCCCTATCGGCAACTAGTTGTCTCGCAGTATTGGAAACAGCATCATACAGGTCTAAGACCTGGGCATAGTCTTCGCTGACCTTATTTCGCTGGTCAGCGGTGAAATCATTGATTGACACTTCAAGACAGCAAGTGCTGAAAGTGCGGAATTGCTGTTCCACACTTGCCAGGCGATCGTCAATCCACTCGTACCTCTGAAGTAAGGCCTGCTGGCGATCAGGCCGGTTCACTAAAGCATTGGCCGAGGCAAACCAGCGCAAATCTGATGCAATAGCACCAGCAGCCGCACGCAAGTCCTTGATAGCTGACATAATCAAAATTCAAAAGAGCCCGGACAAGCGCTAAATAAAATTAACAATCAAAACTTAATTTTTCTTAATTCTTTGAAACCAACAAAGTATTAGCCTGTTTACTGCAAGTGAAGGCAAGTGACAGGTATTTACTGCCCAACAAAATTTAAGGTTTCAGTATATTGAAACAAACACAAAAGTTATCAAAGTTATAACTTATAACAAATTAATAAAGTTGAAACTTCAACTTTATTAATTAATTATTTGCAACAGACAGGCTAACTGTGTTATTTATGATATACAATAGGAAGTAAGCACAGAATATGTGTTACCTAACAATATTATCTTTATATTATAACAAAACAAAGTTTATTAATGTGACCCGCCCAAGTGGCAAGGTCAAGTTGGTTATAATGTTTATGAATATATGCAATAAACTAAATTTACTAAATGTATTGATACATACAGCTGTTATGTATCCAAACAAACTGACTTATTAATGCAACAACAAATTTAAGTTAGATTTTTCAACAATACAAATCAACAATTACTGATTGAGGTTATATGACAATGTGTTTCAAATTATCTAGGTCAACTTATACAATTAAATATTATG
This sequence comes from Euclidia mi, assembly GCA_944739405.2. Classification (NCBI taxonomy): domain Eukaryota; kingdom Metazoa; phylum Arthropoda; class Insecta; order Lepidoptera; family Erebidae; genus Euclidia; species Euclidia mi. The sequence continues at coordinate 18,267,624 of OX123197.2, forward strand.
TATTTTAGACAATAACTGACCTGACAAACACTACAATACTGTCTACAAGGTGATAAGATACAAGCTCATACCAATCTGAGTTTATACTCAGTAATGCAACAGCGGCTAAATTTCAACTACAGCTCTGCACCAAAAAATTATGTCTGAATTACCGTAGCCAGGCAGGAAGGTGTATCAGAAGTGCGCAGTGGAAGATGTAATACATCTACCTGACCACGATAGACAATGATCCAGACACAATGCACTGCGTTGCACAGCGATGAATTGAAATCAATCAATATCAATATTGTGTTTCACTTACCCGCTATCCTTGCGGATGTCAGGCTTGAGCTAAATTAGACACATTCATACAAGTATATTGGCCAAAATAAATGAATGAAGTATCTTATACTTAGCTATTAAGCTCCAAACGCGACGTTTTCAGGACACGTTGGCACGTGGAAGTCGATACCAGATTCACAATTTTCACAAATATCAATCAATAGTTCACAATCAATTTACCGTTGCCAGCACTAGATCAGGCGGCGTTCAAAGCGGTTTACTCAATTAAATTCAATTCGCGTTAATTCAAAAGGCGATATTTTACGTACGAGTCGACAACGTGGTAATTTTTCAAAGCGGAAGACGGAAGTTGACAGTTCAGTGTGACCATTGTCAGAAATTTTCAATAGACTAAACAAAATGTTACTCAATCGATCTAATCGATTTGACTTATAATAAAAACTAATTCTATTTCAAACACTCAGTAAACACAAAAATAACGAAGGACAGTGCCATAATCACACGTGTATATGTCAACTAGTTGTCCACTACTGTCACACACGCTTTTTCACCTTCTAATGACTTCCTCGACAAAAAACCTGTCGCCTCGCCTATATTCCATTCTCAGTGATGTACAGCGTTTTTGACTTCATTCGTACGGCACACTTTTCGAGTAAATCTTTTCTGTTTTGCTGATACGCTTATTCGCCTTCGGAACGTCACTTTCTATAACAGACGTCTCTTGATTTGTTTTATATACGCGACTGTACTTAAATTCCTTCTGCACTCCGGTATTCTTTGTTTTTCTTTGATAAGAGCGAAATAATCATGTGATTGATTAACTGTTTTGTTGCTTCGTTTGTTACGAAGTTTGCATTTACGCTGGGTATTGCGAGATCTTGGTTAGGGTTTTATTTTGAGATTTACTGTCGATAGTCTGAAGTCTTGAATAAAGTATACATACATTATATGTGTATTCTATACCCAAAATTATAAGTTATGATAACCCTAAAGCTCTACTTTTGTTATCATAAAAATTAAGTTATGCATACATTAAATTGCATATTAATGTTCTAGATTCGAGTATAATAAAAACACAAGTAATTAAATTGAAGGGTCTGATCGCACTTATTTGGTTACTTCGTTTTGCATAATAAAAAAGTAGAAGGCAAAAGATCTGCCTAAGTTTGTTGTTTTATTAATTAATGTATGTATGCCTTACGATAACATAGCATTGAAGTAACAAGTTATGGAATAGTTTATCGGTAGTGAACAACAACCTTTAAGTGCTGAACAAACGTTTGTGATTCAAGCAACCGTCTACTATTTATTGTTTCTATTTTACATGTATTTTTCTAACCTGAGGACAAATCCTCCCATTGACTCACAATGATATTGTAATGCAGATTAGGCGGCGCGTAAATGAGGTCCATCAGTGGACTGCGAAAGGCTGTATGATGATGATTCTGATATTATTCAAGGATAAGATTGCTAAATGAAAAGCAGGCATTAAAGAGTGCGTACACGATCAATTGCATTTTAAGGACCTATTTACAACCCATTGAACAATAGAACATGAAAAAGAGTCGATACTTTGATTTAGAATGCAAAATTCTTGATTATTCATTTATTGAGAGCTTTGGACACAATTTTGTTGAAAGAAAACGTATTGTAAAGAAGATACAATCACCGTATTTACATAATGTATTTGAAATTTCAGCTGACTTGCACAATGTAACTATTATGTCGATAGTTTGATGAAAATTTTGTGCATACGAATAGGTACAATAATAAGAATATTGAGAAATGAAATGAAATGAAATGATTTATTTTCACAGAAAACACTGTTACAATGATGTTAACAAGTACATATCTAAGTCTCAAGTGTTTCGGCCTGGTGGCATGCAAAATTGTTATGGATTTAACATGTACTAAGAATATAAAATAAATTGAATTAATTACATATTTAGAAATAACACTTCATTAAAACAAATTCATTACCTACATATTTAAAAACACAATACTAAAATAAATTCGTTCAACACATTATTAACATATGTATATTTAATCATTAATTAAAGTCAAACCTAGTCAAACATAATTAATTATTGTAATTTATTTATCATTCAAATAATCATCTAAATCATAGTAACATTTATTTAGTAATAAGACTTTAAGTTTTTTCTTGAATAATTTAAGATTCATTGCTTTTATGTCAGTTGGTAATTTATTATAGATTACAGGTGCCATATGAAAAATGCTTTTGTGCATTAAGGCTGTACTGGTCTGCCGCATACAAAGGCGATATATGTCACGTTGCTTTCTGTTATAAGTTGTTAACGCTAAATTATATAAGTTTGGGTTCGCTTTAGAAAAATTACATACTTCATAAATATATAGGCATGGCATTGTAAGTAACTTATATTTTAGGAAAAATGGCTTACAAGAGTCAGTTGCCTGTAGCCCAAACATAGCTCTGATGCACCTTTTCTGTGCATTAAATATTATGCCCCTGTCCGTCGAGTTTCCCCAGAAAACTATCCCATATCTTAGGACTGAAGCTACCAACCCATGATATGCCACTAGGAGAGTGTTAACACTTGATATTTTTGCTAAGTCGTGAAGAGCATATACTGATTTATTAATCTTTTTGCACAGTGTTTCAATGTGAGCCTTCCATGTTATTTTGTCATCTACAATAAGTCCAAGAAATTTTGTCGATTCAGTTGTGCAAACTTGTTCACCTTTATAGTTGACCATATTCATAGCAGGGTTTATACTTTGTCTAAAGTGGATTAGTTTGGTTTTGCGTACGTTGGCCTTGTAACGGGTTCTGGTAGTAAAAACGCAGTAGAGGTTTTAGATGCGTTTATTGCAGAGTATCGTCTCACTTCCCTTGCCACGAGTATGACCGACCAACAACACGACACTGGCCTGAACACTAAAGGCTGTAGTCTCCCACGCTGTTCCCTCCGGTAGTGTGTAGGCAGGCTGCTCGAAGGCTGTGCGTAGCGGTACAGGCCCTCGCTGACGTTGGCTCAGCTGGCAGACGCCGGCGGTGTGAGTACGATGAGCAGGGCAGGCCAGACTCTTCGCCAGAGGTGAAGCCGAAGGCGATGCAGGAAAGTGTAGCGGTCTAGGAGCGTAGCCGGAGTCTTAACGTGAACCTGGAACCTGAAGGAAAGCAGCATTAGGAGAGCCACAACCAATAGAGTCAGGCAGGCGGCGTCAGCCGGCCTCAGCTAGCAGGTAGAGAGATGGGCAGTACGCTAACGCAGTAAATGTAGTGCTTACCCGTAGCTGGGAGCAGGATACACGTAAATACGACGTAGGGTCAGTAGGTACGCTTAGTTATAGTAGAAGCGACGTTAGAGTAGCGGTGCCGGCCTCTCTGTCGGCCCCTTTATATACCGGGCCCTCCATCAGGCTGAGAGTCCGTTTATGACCATATTTGGTCAGGCTTTGCGAGTGCGGACGATGGCTTTCTCTGATTGGCCGAGCGTATGGGCGGTACTGTGACGCAACGCGGTAAGTACCGGACATACGTTACAATACCGCCCGCCTTAGGAGAGGATTTTACGTGGCTAACAAGGAAAATCCGACTAGCTACGTTAGGTCTATGAGTCCGCTACTGTCCAAGCTAAGACGGCATATAGAGAGAAGGAAGGGAAAGTCTTCTACGGTTTGTAACAAATAGTTAGGCACCATAGTGTATAAGTTTTAGGTCCTTAATGTGCCAAAACCCAATAGAATTTCCAGACGCGTCCGACAACTCGTAAACGAGAGGCGACTTTTTATTAATCACTGTGCACTTCACGAATTTAGGGGCTAGTTTCTTACAGAAGGACTTATCCTTGTCGCTCTGATAAAAAGTCCGTTTCCACACAGTGTCTCCCACATTAAACTCAGCTGGTTTACGGCGTAAATTATACGTTTGGGAATTCCTAGCATGAGCTTGAATGAGGAGTGCCTGAACTTTGTCAAATATGCCTGATAAGTGACCTATGTTTTCTGCGTAATCGTCCCTAGGTATGTATACTATATCATCAGCGTCTGTGTCGACATAGTGTGAGCCGCATGGAACTAGTTCACGTCCATAGACTAAAAAACTAGGTGTATAGCCCGTGACTTCATTAACTGCAGTATTTAATGCAAACTGCACTTTAGGTACGAGAGTGTCCCATAATCTCTGGTCATTTCCTACAAACGCCGCTAAGGTAGAACCAATGGTTTTATTATAGCGTTCGACCGTATTGACATGTGGGGAATATTTAGGAGTATAATGAAGATTAGGGATTTTGTACTTGCGCAACATAGCTTTTAAAGTAGCACTGACAAACTGTTTACCATTGTCCAATATAATTGTAGATGGTATACCATGAACTAAAAATATTTTTTCTTCCAAAATATTAGTTATTATTTCAGCAGCTGCGCGCCTGATAGGAAAAAGTAGACAGTATTTACTAAAACAACAAGTTACTACGAAGATGTAGGCGTTTTGTTTTCTTGTGACGGGTAGTGGCCCCACCAAATCTACACTAATGGTTTGGAAGGGTCGTGAACACACTTTGGGTCGTCCCATGGTTCCCAATGGTGCGTGGTTCTGATGTTTGTGCGCGATACAAGTGTCGCAAGAATTTATGAACTTAACTACGTCATCGCGCATTTTGGGCCAATAGTAACGCAGTGCTAAGCGCTTGTAAGTTTTAAATATACCGAAATGCCCCGAAGTGGGTTCGGCATGGTTCTCTAATATGGCATTATTTCGATCAGAAGAAGGTAGTACTTCTTTCCATTCGAACTCCTTACGTAGCATACACCTAGATTTAATCAAACGATATAATTTATTATTTTTAATAGAATAGTCTGGATAGTCATTAGGCGAAGATAAACAACCATTGTAGGTGGCTGAATACCATTGATCAGTGTTAACATTAGGGTCATTCACGTTATTATTATTCGCGTTAATTATATTTACAGGTAGGGATCGTGATAACGCATCGGCTATAATATTATCCGCACCGCGCCGATGCTTTATTTCGAAGTTGAAGGCTGACAGACGAACCGACCACCGAGCTAATCTACCAGTCGGGTTGCTCAAGTTTAGGAACCATTTCAGTGCGGAATGGTCAGTATACACAACAAACTTTAACCCGTTATCTAAATAACAGCGCCAATATTCGAGGGCTGTTAGAACTGCTAATGTCTCCCGTTCTGTTATACTGTAGTTTTGTTCCTGTGCATTTATTGACCTACTCATGTAAGCGATAGGTAGTTCCACGCCATCTATTTCTTGTGTAAGTAACCCACCGATGCCGCTCGCACTCGCATCTGTGTGAACTTGAAAAGGTTTCTCGTAATCGGGACACGATAATATTGGTGCGGTGCTTAACAATTGTTTTAGTTTACAAAACGAGTCATCAGCTTCCACCGACCACTGAAATGGTGCGGCTTTCTTACCGGTAGAGGTAAGTTTGTTCAGCGGACCGGCAATAGTACAAAAATTAGGTATAAATCGCCGATACCATGATGCAATGCCTAAGAACCTTTTGACTTCTTTTTTATTCTTAGGCGTAGCATATTGAAGAATGGCTTCCACCTTACATGGGTCTACTTGTAATCCTTTAGAGTTTACTACGTAGCCCAAGTACTTCAATTCATCACGGAAGAATTTAGATTTTTCCAAGTTGATGGTAAGGTTGGCCGATTTTAATTTTTCGTATACTTTATTTAATAGTGACACATGAGCATTAAAGGATGGCGATATAAGCACGATATCATCTAAAAAAACGAATACAGAGTTTTCGAACTCAGGACTGTTCGTAAACAAGTGATCCACCAAACGCTGTTGTGTCGCAGGCGCATTCGTTAAACCAAACGGCATAGTCACAAATCTAAATGTTCCTCTAGTAGGCACATAGAACGCAGTCTTATCACGATCACATTCGCGAAGAGGCGTCTGCCAAAAGGACTTAGATAAGTCTATACTACTTAGATATCTAGCGTTCCTAAGGTTGTCTAAAATTTCGGATACGTAAGGTAGTTTGTACGCGTCTTTTTTAGTAATAGAATTAAGTTTCCGACTATCTAAACAAAACCTTAGTTTACCGTCTTTCTTAGGCGTTAGTAAAATCGGTGACGACCACGGACTTTCGCATTTTTCTACCACTCCCAATGCAAGCATTTCGTCTAATTCGTCAATAATTATTTTTAATTTCGCCGGCGGTAACCTATAATATCTTTGGCGTATCGGCGCAGAATCGCCAGTGTCTATTGCATGTTCTATTAAGTGAGTTCGTCCTAAACCGGTTTTTTCAGTAGAAATCGACTCGTATTGCTTTATAATTAACTTAGCCGTTCTCTGTTGTGACTCACTCAACTCACTAAAAGATTGCAATACGTTCGTGTTACTTAGCTTATTTTCACCTAACACACTACACGGCAATGTTTTAGACATGCATACGGATGCGATATGGTTAGGCAGTAATTTAAATAGTTGCCAGAAATCGATGCCTAAAATTAAATTACTTGTAACTTCTGGAATAATATAAGCTTTCAATAAGTGGGTTTGATTATTAAAAGTAGTGGGTAAGTTGATAAAACCGCGCGGCAACAATATATTTCCACCCGCGGACCGAATGGAATTAGTGTTGTGACACTGCTGTATTTCTAACCTGGTTTTGGTAATTACCTCCAGATGGGAGTTGTTACCTAGAATTGTAATGGCTGAACCGGAATCGAGCAATCCACAAATAGGTAAACTGTTAATCGTTACGTTAACATAGGGCCGTAGGTCATTTTTAGGTTTATTATCCAGGATCGAGGCGACGGAATAACTAGAGAAGTACACTTTTAGAGTGTTTAGCCAATTTCTCCAATCATCTTTGTCAAAATTGGTTGAATAGGTTGTAGAACCTAATTTAGATTTTAACACGCCCCGACCCTGACCAACTAGTTTTTTGGTTTCGTCGATTTACAGTTCGGGCAGTTAGGGAATGTCACATCCCTACAGCCGCACTTAAAGCAAATTGCGAAGCGATCGCGTTTGCATTCATTCAAACTGTGATCATTGATTCGGCAGCGCGGGCAGTACTTGGACGTGACTAGAGCGACAGAGCTAGGTTTATACTTAGGTTTGCTAGGTTCGTTGTTCACAGTGTACTCGGACGTACCCTCTATAGTAGCAACGGGATAATTATTGTAGGAATTATTACGCGCTCGGTTATTAGGTTTGTGACTGTAAGCTAGGTCTGGTGCCAACGTGTCGTTATTATAATACGGTTCGCGGAATTGAGAGTTCAAACATTTCATCCGTTCGTAGTTTAAACATAACGTCTGCAGTGTTGCTATACTGTCTATTGAAGATATTGACGGAGCTAGCACTAGTGAGTAGCATGGACGTATGTTATGCAATAGGATGTCTAACTTTTCGCGTTCGGACAATCGCTTTGACGGAGACAGCCTAGCGAACAGCTGATTCATTATCGAGAGATAAATAATTATAGTTTCGGTAGCACCTTGAGTACGTCGGCGGATTTCATTTAATAACCGGTAGTCATAATCGTACGGTGTGAAATCGTCTATTAATTTAGTGGTGAGTTCTTCCCATGTAGTAAAATATTCTTTTAGGCCGCGGTACCAGTGAAGTGCGTTACCGGTGAAAATTTCGGAGGCATATGATAAAATTTTAGTGGAAGGTAGATTACGCGCGGTTTGGAATTCGGTTACGCGTTGTAGGAACGCTCGGACGCATCCCGTACCGTCGTATTTTAGCTTAGACAGTTCGCTAACTCTCAAATGCTCGCAATGCAATACTGGGGCTAACCCTGCCTGCGTCGAGGTAGACGGCGCAGGTTGGACCTCTGCCACAGCATCAGCTGAGCGAACAGCTGATTGCTCAATGGCGGACAGCTCCGCCGAGAGCTTGTCGAACCGGCTGCACAATTCGGTAATCCGTTTTGAAAACGCCGTAGGACGTTCCATCCTACGGAGTCTATGGTATAAGTGGTTGTGCAGTGCGGTAGACCTCTTAGCTAGGTTCGCGTCGTAAGAGGCAGATAACGAATTTAGTCGCTTGGCCAGCTCAGAGACGGCCTCGCTAGCGCCCTCGAAGTCCACCGCTATGGCTAGACCCGACTCCAAAATGTCATCATTTGGAATGGCTTCCAGTAATTTAGGGAGCTGCTTCCGCAGACCTAGGACAGAGGTAGCCGGCTCCTCACCTCTAATCGCGACCTCGTAAGCTAACTCGTTCTTGTTTAGCAGGAAGTATTTTATGGGGTGTGAGCCCATGGTGTATGAATAACCGCGTAAGTATACACTACACACTACACTTAGTGCGCAAGCGTTCCGCCCTTACAAATGGCCTACTTTACGATTAGGCGTAAAAGTTCGACCGTTAGGACTAATTAGAAAAACGTTAGATTCAAATTTGCGAACTAGTACGTAGTAGGTAGTTACACTAAAAGGTAGGCAATTAGTACAACAATACGTACCGGTTCGCTGTAGCCGCACCTGCTCGCTTACAATGATGGAGACCTGCTAGATGAGAACTCGAGCACGGAAAGCGAGACAATAACCCACGTAGGCGCCACTGTAACGGGTTCTGGTAGTAAAAACGCAGTAGAGGTTTTAGATGCGTTTATTGCAGAGTATCGTCTCACTTCCCTTGCCACGAGTATGACCGACCAACAACACGACACTGGCCTGAACACTAAAGGCTGTAGTCTCCCACGCTGTTCCCTCCGGTAGTGTGTAGGCAGGCTGCTCGAAGGCTGTGCGTAGCGGTACAGGCCCTCGCTGACGTTGGCTCAGCTGGCAGACGCCGGCGGTGTGAGTACGATGAGCAGGGCAGGCCAGACTCTTCGCCAGAGGTGAAGCCGAAGGCGATGCAGGAAAGTGTAGCGGTCTAGGAGCGTAGCCGGAGTCTTAACGTGAACCTGGAACCTGAAGGAAAGCAGCATTAGGAGAGCCACAACCAATAGAGTCAGGCAGGCGGCGTCAGCCGGCCTCAGCTAGCAGGTAGAGAGATGGGCAGTACGCTAACGCAGTAAATGTAGTGCTTACCCGTAGCTGGGAGCAGGATACACGTAAATACGACGTAGGGTCAGTAGGTACGCTTAGTTATAGTAGAAGCGACGTTAGAGTAGCGGTGCCGGCCTCTCTGTCGGCCCCTTTATATACCGGGCCCTCCATCAGGCTGAGAGTCCGTTTATGACCATATTTGGTCAGGCTTTGCGAGTGCGGACGATGGCTTTCTCTGATTGGCCGAGCGTATGGGCGGTACTGTGACGCAACGCGGTAAGTACCGGACATACGTTACAGCCTTTAAGTTATTAGCATCTAACCATTTAATTATGTCATTTAATGTTCTATTTATATCACGTTCATATGTTACTTTATCATTGCATTTAATTGCAACGGTGTTGTCATCAGCAAAGAGTGTCATAGGATTAGAAGTCGCATTCGGAAGGTCATTAATATACATTATGAATAGTAAGGGACCCAATACGCTCCCCTGCGGTACACCATAATGTATTTTGCGCTCTTTCGATAAATAAATGTCCTCCACCTTGGTTTTAAAATTGACTTTAGTAAGTTTGACATATTGGGTGTGATTTTTCAGATAGCTTTCGATAAGTTTTAGGATATTTCCCCTTATGCCGTACCTATCAAGCTTATGCAATAAAATATCCAAATTCACATGATCGAATGCCTGCGTCATATCCATGAATATGGCACAGATAGGCGTACGTTTGTCAACGCAGGACATAATGATTTCCAAAAACTCATATACCGCAAGAGTAATAGTTTTATCCCGTCTGAAACCTTTTTGCTCCTTTGCTAGAATATTGTATGTTTCCAAGTAATTATTAATTTTATTATATATGTACTTTTCGAATATTTTAGATATAATAGGTAGTAGAGCTATTGGCCTATAATTTTCCACGTTTTCTTTACTGTCTTTCTTATGTACTGGTTTAACAATAGCAATTTTTAACTTATCTGGGAATGTCCCACTTTCTATACACAGGTTCAAAATGTAGCTTAGTGGAGTTATGATATAATCAGCCACACATTTAAGTATATTAGTGCATATGTCATCATATCCAACACTGTTTGTGTTTTTTAAACCTTTTATTATTTGTTTTATGTCATCAGGTACACATGGTTTAATATATATTGAATTAAGCCTTGTAGTTAAATAATTGTTATATTGATCTTTACATATACTGGTTTTGACGTGACAACGTCTTATAAATTGGTTTGCCGGGTGACACTTCAAGAAACTGCGTTACGCTCCGCTCACGTTATGCGCTCACAATGAGAGCGAGTGAGAGGCACGCGTCCCGCCTAAGAGCGAGAGAGACAGACATAAAAAGTGAAAGGCACGCGTCTTTCATCCTTCTTCCTACTATACGAATGAATATTCACATTAAAATTATTTTACCACTCAAAGTCGTTGTCACGTAAAACTTTCGCCCGTATACCGACTTTACAGGCAACCAATTTTTTTGGAGTTATCTTGTTTATACAATAATCATTAAAAGCATTTGAAATGTCATAAGGGTTGGTCAAAATGGAATTATTTAATTTAATATATGGAATAGAATCAATTGGTGTATTTTGTTTTATTGAATTTATGATTTGCCAGACAGTTTTAGATTTATTCATAGATGTTTCAATACTATGAGTGTTTTGTGCGCGCTGAGTTAACTTTACAATCTTTTTAAGTCTCTTTGTATACTGCAATAGTTTTAACTTGTTATTGTTGGTAGGGTTAAATCTATACTACCACAGGAGCAATCGTTTTTTAGCACTGCAAGTTTTTATGCCACGTGAAATCCATTTAGGCTTCTTATGCACATGTACAGTTATAGTCTTGTAGGGGAAACAAAGATCATAAAAGAGCTTAAACGTTTCAAAGAAGGTATTATATGCCATGTTTGGGTCACAAGCACCATACACATCCTTGAATGATATCTGACTAATACAATATATAAACTTTCTTTGATTTTCGATGCATATGTCTCGTAAATGTAGATTATAATTCAACAATAGACATTCAAATTCAGTAGTTATATTATTTTTCTTCAAAATATTAATATTAAAGTCACCAGCTAGTATAATGCTGTATTTATTATAATATTTATTAAGATAGATTAATACATTATTTAATTTGTCAAAAAATTCATTTAAATTGCTTATTATAGGTACTCTATATATACAAACAATAAGGATTTTCTGGTCTATCAGCTCTATAGCGCTACACTCAAACACTGAACATACTGAAAACTCTACTAATTTTAATAAGTTTTTGTAATTATAACCATTTTTTACATAAATACATGACCCGCCTCTTTTTGAATTAGTTCTGGAGTAACTTGACGCTAAATTGTAGTTGGGTATCACACAAAAGTCCTCCTGTCCAGCCATCAAAAAATGTTCAGTCAAACATATGACGTCGACATGTGTGTTTTTGTCTCGCAATTCCTGTAGGCACACTGATAGTAAATTCGATTTTCCACGTAGACCTGCAATATTTTGATGGAGAACGTTTATGTATTTAGACTCGAAAAAGGCCTGTTTCGGCTTGTTCTGTGTCAGGCAATAATTCCTCCTGAGTGTTTATAGCATTCTCATTAATGATTCCCAGCATTAAGTCGTAGATATCCTTAAATACAGTGCTCATGCCACGATCGTTTAATGCCCCCGAACTTGCATAAGAACTGGGGTGATAGCTCAGGTTTCGATTAGAGTCCATTATATAAGCATATTCGTGCGTCATGACGTCCATGTATAACATATTGTTGAAGATTTCGAGTCTAGAGTTGTACAGATTGAAATAATTGGTGTGTTTGAAAGTTGGCAATGTTATAATAATGTTGGTGTTTGTCATCTTCTGTAATATATTTCTAATATCAGTTATCATGTTAAAGTAATTATTTGTAATTCTAAAGTCTTCCTCGCCAACCATAATTATACAAAAGTCGTTTAGAGTATAGTTTTTCAGCTTTAGTTGTATATCTTTCAGTAGATGTCTTATTCCAACATTTGGTGTAAGATAATGGCATATCTGATAATCATCATGGAAGTATTTTTCGGCTAGGGTCAAGATTTTATTAAATTTATTAGTGCTATAGATGCAGAGATTATTTTTGATGACACTTTGTGAATTAAAACATTTATTCTGCACTTTTGAATTTGTAGTTGTAATAAGTAGCTCCATCTGTCTACTAGAATGCGATATAGAATTATTTTGAACATTTCCGTAATTCTTATTTTCATCTATTAACGTGGACTCAGTTTGCGTTTGTTTATTTTTATGTATGTTGTGTATTTTTTTGTGCCCCTTTTAGGAGTTTTGTTAACAGATTGAGCTGGACTAGATGTAATTTTTTTATACAGAGAATTTTTCTGATTCAAAATTTCATTCTCCTTTTTTAACTTTATATTTTCTAATATTAATGTATCTATTTCCTCATTAGCACTATATAATTTGGAAGTGAGATCGCCGACCTGTTTTTTAAATTCAGCAACGATGTCAATATTTTCATCTTCCGATATATTTGGTACGCTGCAGTTAGTGTCATCTAGCGTGCAGCTATTGAAGCTATTATCTAAGTTCGCATCTGAGAGTGTGCGCGCGCACCGTACTGTGACATTTTCTGAATGGTTCATCTTTCTAGTTAGTTGTTACTACTTTTATGATGTCGTACTGTTCCTTGTCGCTAGATGTCACTGTGATCAGTTATGTATTTTGTCTTTGTCTAGTGTATTGACAGCTGATTCAAATGGGTGAAAATAAACGATTTTGTTTTACGTATAAGCAATGTTCTGTTTTGGTAAAAATAAACTATTTGTACCTGGAGTATTCAGCATAATATATGTAATCCAAAATTGATGCAAGTTAGGTTTTGTGTTCTGCTTTCACTTTATTGTAGGTATGTTAGTTAAAAACTGCACATTCACTTGAGGTATTGTATCTTAGTCAAAAATTAATATTTCTTAGAAAAAACATTGTCACTGGTCACTTGTATACTTATGTCCGTTTTAAGTTACAATTTAACACTTTTCTTTAACTGTTTCTATTTTTTTTACGATTTTAATCACGGAGCTGATTGTTTACGTGACGACTGGCGCCCTCTGGATGAGTGGTTTGCTATCTATATAAACTACTTAGTAATTTCCGTGAATCAGCTATGTTACTAATTATTTCTTTTTAAAATTCTATTTATTTGAATTTTATTATTACGTATATAATAAGCCAGTATTAAATTTGTGTTACGTGTATACCATTGCCGTATTTTAATACACTTAATATTTTCCCCCCATTATGTTAAAGATACTTTGTGTATGCTTGCAGATTTCCACAAACATTTATATTATCTTAGGGTAAAATAAACCTTCATGTGCACAGAATATTTGTTCCCGTTGCCAGGGTTACATTACACACACACACACATATTTTACATTAGGTAGATAAACTTAGCATGGGATTGTTAAAATCCATTATCTTGTTCTAAGATTTAATGAGGTAGATCTACAGGAGCAAATATGCAATATTTTTTAAATATCCAGATGATATTATTTTTCAATTTGGTTAGACGAGATTTATAGAAACCGGTTTTTGGTGGTACAAGGCTTGGATACAACGTGGATTCGCTGGGATTACTATGATATACACGTCTATGCAGAAGCCTGCACATAGAGCAGCATACACAACGCTAAATAGTAGGTAATCATGCAAGGAGCAAGCGAAATGTTATAAATAATTAAAAAGCTTTTTAGAGAGAATGAAACGTCGAGAAATTAAAATATAATAATATAGTTATAGGGCTCTAATAGTTTAAAGTCAAGTGACCAATACCAAACAATATAATAAGTATGACTGTGCCCGACGCTCTGGGTTGATTGACTCGGGAGCACTCGCCCACACGTAGAGTGGCATCGCACAATGCGCGCCGAAGCTTGTGGTATAATCTCATTGTTTCTAAAGTAGCTGATTGACAAATCAGTAAAATAAATTTATAACCGTAATGTTTTAGACAACATTATAATAATGCCTCCTAATGAAGTCAATCTCAAGTGTAATAAAAGTTTTCTGCTTACTTGTAGGTAGAGAGCAGCGACAGCCGAGTGGAGTGGCGGACAGACTGCTACGAAGAGGGTCTCGGGTTCGAATCCACGGCACGCACCAATGACTTTTCGATGTTAAGTGCGTATTAAATTGTTAACTATCGCTTACTTATTGGTGAAGGAAAACATCACGGGGAAACCTGCATGTCTGAGAGTTCTCCGTAATGATCTCGAAAGGCATGTGAAGTCTGCCAACCCACACTTGGGCAGCAGGGTGGCGGACTATGGCCTTACCCTTGTCATAGTGAGAAGAGGCCCGTGCCCAGCAGTGGGACAGCATAAAGGGCTGCTGGTGATATAATATAGGTATATGGCAATAGAATAGATGACAGGCTATCAATAAAACTAACGAATAATACATAATATGATTAGATAATTAAAAAGAAAGTTACGGTGCTAACTTTTTCTATAGTGACAGACTCAAGATAACCTGAGAGAACCTCTAACCTCTAAGTCAAGCGACGTATAGAATATAGCGAAGACGGTCGGTAAACCAAATAGGTGCGAGTGAGCGAGGCTACGCGTTGAGTGACACGAGGGCGCTCGTTAAAACGTTGAGAGCTATCGTACAATGCTCGCCGGCGGTTATTCCGCTGCTGATAAGTCGCTGTGACTACTACTCTGTACTAAATCTGTTGTATTATACGCGTAGCTAGTAGCGGAAAAAGTGTAAAAACCATTACTTCTACATTTTCCTGCGGGATATATACCCCGTACCTTTATTTCGAGTAACCGGTATTTCGTCACGTGACCTAATGACCATGAAAGATTAAATCCCTATATTGGCTAATGTTTGGCTCTTACACCTTTCTGTACGTAATTTTAAAATAAAAAATAATAATTTCAAGATAACATAAAGGAGGCAAGATTGCCTTCGTGGTTCAGTGGATAGCGTATGCGACTGCTGCTCGGAGGTCCCGGGTTCGATTCCTGGATCGGGCAAAAGTGGGTACTGGGTTTTTCCGAATTTTCAGTAGCAGCACGGTCTGGTGATGTGCCCGGTAATGGCAATAGGCTCGCCCCCTATTACGTGGGACCTAAAAATTCATGCCGAAATGTGGGTGTAATATTACACCTCTGCCTACCCCTTCGGGGATACAGATGTGAGTCTATAAATAAATAAATAAAAACATAATGGGCATTTAGATGTCTGTATCATCTTAAAATTCAGTAGATAATTATTTGTAATCAGCTCTTAAAGGGGCTAGATTATTTAGCGAAATACAACTAAAAGTCCAGCGAACTATTAAATACTGCAAAGGTGGCAGCTATCAAATAAATTTGAGTGACACAAGTGCTTGGTTGAATGTTGAGTGACGTTGTAAGATGCACGCTGACGTTTATAAGACAACTGACGTCTGGGTGCATTTGTTATGGCCGTTGCTTGAATGTTTAGGGCACAATAAATAATGAAAAACCTGATATGTCCACAAATACCTAAGACTGATATACATATGCGAACTTATTTTATTATATTCTGAAGAATACGGTTACAGCATGTATGGCGATTATTAAACTGAAACTCAAGCGCAATATCAAATTACGGTCAACGACAGCTTCCCACTAATTAGCTACGGTTATATATTAATGCACCGTCAGCAGTCGGTAATATCTGCAAATCGGTGTGAATTTTAAATTGATTTACTACTCGTACAAAATGAGGCGAATCTCACAAATTTTCGATATTTTATAAGAGTAATGAGTTTTTACCTTAGACATTTATTTGTTAAACTTACTAGATTGAGTTTGCACTCATTCAAGTTAATTTAACAAATAAATGTCCAAATAAAGAAGAAGAAATAAAAAACCTTGTTTTGATTGGGTAAATATTACATTCTTCTTAAATATTGATATGGTTGGTGGTCCTATAATGCAGACGAATAAGTGGTCGCACGTTACAATACTTTGTGAGACCCCGAATTTTATCCAAGTCAGAGTGTACCTTAAGTCCAATGATTAAAGAATGTATTGTGAAGTGCTGCGTGATACAAAATATGATCTGACTGAGGGATTTATATAAAATATGTTACTTTGAAGTCTATGTAAACGCTTTGCGTTTCAGTCGATAGCTAGGAGATCTACAGATTCCCTCAGTTTCTTCTTTTTCTCTTCAATAATCTGCCAGATCTTTTTCTTTCGCGTCAGATAACCGTTTAAATGAAACACTATGTAAGTGCTTAGGTACTTTATATAGATACATGTACCGTATACCATCAGATAAAAAAAAGATTGAGAGATTGTGAGATTTTAGAAGCCACAGATATATATCTTGGCAACCAATAACAATTACATCAGCTTTATTCCAATTCTGTACTTTATATGGCATTGAAACTGTATTTTGAACGAAATGAATCGGTATTCTGCAAATTAAATGTTATTATCTAATTCTAATTTGACTTATATAGTTTGACGTTGACACATAATTGAATTTACGATCTGGTTACGATAACATTCCAATAACATTCAAGTATCAGTTTATTTTTGTCCGTGTGGTGACGGATTAAGAATTCAGATTGTCACCACCCCATATCATCCCATGAGTGTCGTAAGAGCCGACAGAGGAAGCATATTATGCAGAAAACAGCACTGTTAGAGAAGGAAAACTTGATACAAACCCTATACCAACCCGTTTGGCCAGCGTGGTATAGTAGGTCAATTCGTCCTTTCAAAGGAGAAGCCTAGTCCAGCAGTGGACTGTTAAAGGCTGATGATGATGATCAGTTTATTTAGGAGATACCATTTGTGACATGAGTATGACATTGACATTCGATCGAAACGGCATTTTGAACAAATTTCTTGAGGAGAATTAGGCCTCAGATAGGACCACATATTATAAGAGGCCTAATTCTCGTACTTTTATATGACATTGAGATTATATTTTGAATGTACTCAGTTTTGAAATTTAGCCTCACACCTACAAAGACTCTAAACCTTATACAAGTGTATGCACCAACATGCACGGGGTATAACGAAGAAGAAGTGGAGGAGTTCTATCAATTACTGGACAAAGCATACGAAGAAAACAGAGAAACCGGGACCATTGTACTTGGAGATTTTAACTCTAAAATTGAAGTCCGACAAGATCAGGATTGCCCACGAGTTATAGGAAATTATGGTTCCGGTATCAGAAATGGCAGAGGTAACCGTTTACTGCAATTTGCGTTGGGACACCATCTACGCATCTGCAACAGCTTCTTTCAAAAAACCCCGCAGCGACATTGGACATTGGTATCGCCCGGTAACCTCGTTAGAAATGAGATCGACTTTTTCCTAACCTCTGATTTACAAATTATTAAAGATATCAATGTTTTAAATACATTAAATTTCAGCTCAGGTCATAGGCCAGTGAGGGCAAAAATCCGTTTTGATTTTAAAATTCATAGCGCACAGCTTTTTAGTAAATACAGACCTTCAAAAGATATTATTTTAGAACGAACTAATTGCTCTTTTAATTATGCAGAGAAAAACTAGTAGGTATATGGATATTATAGGATAAGCTATATTATAGAAAGTTTAGGCACGCACATAATTTAGTTATTTAAATACAAAATCACGAGCAATGGTATTTGTTTCTATATCAAATAAGCTGATGTATATGTGATATGCTAAATGATGAATATGCTGATAAGTTTGTCATTTTTAATTTATCTTCATTCAATGGCTCAAATACAGTAGCTGGAATTAAGGTGTTAATAATCTCTACGAGATAACACGACAACCGCCAATAAATAACCATGTGGCCATCACATGTAATTTATTTACTACATGGGTATATAATAGTAAACCGGATTTTCAGATTGTTATAAGGCCGAAAACGTTAATCTTTTCTGGTATTCATTTTGATCCTACGAGGTCGTTGAATATTTAATTTATATCTCTTATATAACTGTAGAGCAAGTCTTGCCCAACTAATACGGTCTAATTGAAATAAATCAATTATTAAAGCATTTATACAATGTAACCATGTAGCGGAAAGTTTTGCATATTTTTGCTAGCTATGTAAATATCCTAGATATTTAGTATCTGATTGCGTTACGAGTTGTAGATGTGCTACGCCGTAGGGGCTTGGAGAGACTTTTGTAAACTCTGATTTTTGAGGTTAGGTTAGGTAGGTTATTATTAGGTAGCTATGTTGTGCTATGGCGCTCGCTTTATCTATGAAACTGAGAAATTTTAATTATTTCATAAGTTGTTGTAGTTGAAATATTTCTTTGACCATTTATGCTCCGTTATTTAGGTATACATATATAGGTGTGGTGACGGATTAAGAATACGCAATGTCACCACCCCATATCATCCCTAGTCGTAAGAGCCGACAGAGCGACCATACTATGCAGAGAACAGCACTGTAAGAGAAGGAAAACTTAAAACAAACCCTATACCAACCCGTTTGGCCAGCGTGGTATAGTAGGCCAATTCCTCTTTTCAAGGGAGAGGCCTAGTCCAGCAGTGGACTGTAAGGGGCTGATGATGATGATTTAGGTATATACTCTACAGCCTTCCACAGTCTACTGCTGGACTTACTTAAACCTCTACTAATTTGCTTCTCATTAGCATTGTGAATAATCAAATCAAATCAATCTTTATTGCAAACCAAGTGTACAAATAGGTATTATGGTATGTTACATTAGTGTCAACTTAGTGCCTTTTACAGGCATTGCACATGGTACTTATCTCTAAATATACAAAAAATAATTAACAAACATTTTAGACATCTTACACTTTCACTAAGACATACAAATAAAATATATATATATATAAAAAGAAATAAGATTGACATTGTATTGTTTCATAATATTAGGCAGGTAGTAAACAATGGAATTATTAATATTGTATAATAATTATTATTAATGACATTAATACCTACTATATTATACATGAGTTTTAATAATCTAAAATTGATTTTCAAAAAATTCTTTAGTTGAATAAAAGCATTTCTGGACTAAGAATTATTTTAATTTTTTATTCATTGCTGGCAGTTTGCTCTTTTTTTTAAATGTTTTAGGTAAATGATTAAATATCTTGATTGCCATGGGCTCTGGTTCAGCATTTTAATTCTAGATGGTGGTAAATATAATCTATCTCTATGGCGTGTATTTATGTTATGGGTATCTTTCACCTGTGGAAAATGTGAGCTATTCTTGTGTGATTTGTATACATCATACAAAATAATTTAGCGGGTCTTAATCGCGTTAACTTAACTTATTTAAGGTTACCTAGGTTAGGTTTACCTCCCCCCCGTGGGATCTCCACCTTGTCGTGGTGGGGGGGCTCAGTAACCGTGGATTGCTCACCCGCGGTGAAGCTAAGAGGGATCCAGGAGGGGACGCTCCGCGTGGGCTTGGAGGGGCCTGCGCAGGATGCGTCCAACGGTGCGGGTGCGGGGGACAGTTCTGTCTGTCTCTCGCAGTCGGGTGCGGTCGCGGGAGGAGAGGCGTGTCGGTGTTGCGTTGCCGCGCGCCCTATCTCCCGCGACCAAATGGGGGCGCACCATTTGATGCGTCGCGGTGGGGCCGCAGAGGAAGAGGAGATGCGGTGTTGCGTTGCCGTCCTCCCTATCCTCTGCGGCCGCTGGGCGTTTTGGCGGCGGAGTCCAACACCTTAATCCGTCGCCAAGGGGGTTTTGTTCGGGGCCCGCCTTACCATCTGGCGGGCCAATACCCGTTGGAGGGTGGTGACGAGTGCTTTGGTGATGCCCCACCTTCCGACATACGGGTACATGGCGGAAGTCGAGGTGGTTTTTAGTGGAAACACCACATACTCCGGCTCTTATTTCCCCCAAGAGTCGGAGATCCGAAGGGATTTTCCACCTCGTAAAAAAAAAAAAAAAAAAAAAAAAGGTTAGGTTTACCTAGCGAAACGTCGGAAACAAATAGGTATTTATACCTTAAATAAGTTAAGTTAACGCGATTAAGACCCGCTAAATTATTTTGTATGATTGATGGTAGTGTCAACAAATTAAATTTTATGAAACAGGGTCTGCAGCTTTCCTGGTTGTCTATTTGTGCAATTATTCTGACGCATTTTTTTTGAAGGACAAATACATCGTTAATGTTTACACTACTCCCCCACAACATGATACCATATCTCAGCCATGAGTAAGCATAAGCATAGTATGCCGATAATGCTGCTTCAGCGTTTATGCTGCATTTCAGTTGGAAAAGGGCATATGAAAATTTTGAGAGTTTTAAATTTCACGTGTTCGATATGAGTCTTCCAGTTTATGTGGGTATCTATATTTATGCCTAGTAAATTAAATGTTCCTACTTTGATGATTCTAGGGTTATATTTTGAAAAGTTGTGTCTATATTTAACGGTGGGGTTTTGTAGGATCTGAATTGAATGGTCTTTGTTTTATTATAATTTATTTCTAAGTTATGGTCGTTTAGCCAGTGTATTACATTTTGAAGAGTTTCCTGAAGTATGGGTTCGGAGTTGTTAATTTTATTATATTTAATTAATATCGATATATCATCAGCGAATAAAATGGGTAATGCAACTTCTTTATTTAGAATCTTTGGTAAATAGTTTATATATAGAAAAAATAATATACATGCCAGCACGCTGCCTTGTGGTATTGAACACGACAGTTTTCTTGTTTGAGATCGTACTGTTTTTATTTATTTTGTAACTATATCATAATTTTCTATTTGCACTATTTGAGAGCTGTTTTCTAAATAAGACTTAAACCATGAGTAGCACGGACCACGAATGCCTGAACCGTATAATTGATTAAGTAGAATATTATATAGAACCTTATCATATGCTTTTGTCATGTCGAGTAATAATACCTAATACATGTTTTTTATTATTTAGATGTTGGAGAGCCGTTTGCACGTATTTATATACTGCGAGGGTGGTAGATCTCGACTTTCTAAAACCGTTTTGGCAATCATCTTGAATATTATATTTTTCTAAAAAGCTATATAATCTGTTGCACATTGCTTTTTCGAAGACTTTCGAGAATGTGGGTAATATGGCTATGGGTCTGTAATTGCTTGGGGTTTTTGTATCTCCTTTCTTATGTATCGGTTTCACCAAAGAAATTTTAAGCTGATCCGGGACCTTTCCCTCTTTAAAGCTTTGACTGAGCAAAAAAGTTAAAGGAATTGAGAAGATATCCGCACATTGTTTAAGCAATAGTGGCAGAATGTCGTCTATACCACAACTGCGTTTATTTTTAATTGATCGAATTATATCTATTGTTTCTTTACGGTCTGCTGGCCGTAGGTACATGGAACACGTTGGAGACTTTACTACTGGTCGTCCAACCATGCTACTTGTATTACTATTTTTAGAGTCTAAGCCAACGGTGGCGAAGTAATCATTGAATATGTTGGAGATTCTAGTAGGACACTCAATAGTCTCATTATTAATTTTTAGTGATATATTTTTATGGGTCTTTTGTGTATATTTACATGTTTTTTGATTTATAATATTCCACATAGTTTTTGTTTCATTATCTGAGCTTTTCATTTGTTTGATAACTTCATTCCTTTTGGAGATAACCACGCGTCGTTTAAGTGTTTGGCTATATTTCTTGTAGTATTTTTGGATGATATAATTTTTTGTTGTATTGAGAATAGTTTTTAATATTATTTTGTGTTTACACGATATTTTTAGCCCCTTGTTATCCAAGATTTCTTTGGTCTCATTTTTATTTTTATTTTTATTTTTTGTATTGGTATATATTTATTTAATAAATCTATTATAATAGAAATGAAAATTTTATAATTATAATCTATATTTTCGGTTTCATTTATAATTTCATGCCATTTTATATCGGTTAGTGACTTTTTGAATTCCAAAATTTTGTTATTCGTAAATATTCTTTTGTGGACATAGCACGTTTTTTTATTGTTAGAGCCTATATTCTCCGTATTAATGCCGATTCTAATAGCCTTATTGTCGGAGAGGCCATAGTCTTTCACATGATAATTGTTTATTAGAGGTTCATAATTTGTAAAAAGAAGATCTATACAAGTGGAAGACATACTCGTAACCCTAGTTGGCATGTTTATTAATTGTTTCAGGTTATGAGAGCTCATAAAGTCTATGAGATCCTTTGATTGTTTATTTTTTTGTAATATATTTATGTTGAAGTCACCATCTATTATTAAGTATTTATGTACCTTACTTGTGTTTATCTTATATAAAAGCTTTTCCATCTGTTCATAAAATATGTTTATATTACGATCTGGCCTATATAACCCTATTATTATACAATTCATTTTTGGTATTTCTATTGCACTTATTTCTATTATAAATTCTTTGGATAAATTAATTAGGTCTTTTCTCTCAATACACTCTATATTGTTTTTTACCATAGCACAGACGCCGCCTCCATTATGTGTTTCTCGGTAATAAATAGAAAAAAAAAATAATCAGGCATTATAATAGAATAACAAAAATGTTTGTTCTTCCATATCTCTGAGAAGAACATTAAATCAATATTAGAATCTGATAGAAAATGTTCAATTAAATGAAGTTTATTGCCTATACTTTGGATGTTTTGAAAAATAATATGCACATTAGTATCGAAATGACTGACTAATATGTAATCCATTGGGAGTACTTACCTGTTTGCTTAAAATTTGACTTTGAGGTGACATTTCCTTCTAATGCAATGGTTTCAGATAACCCATCTTTTATCTCTATATGACTGTCATAGGATATTGAGTGCACGATTACAGATAGTTCCTGAAAAATAATATTAATGCCATAGTCAGTTATGCAATCACTATACTGTGAGAAGGTTTTAACATCGCATTCAAGGTTCATATTTGAGTCAAGAATATTAGCATATTTATGGGTTTGTACATCCATATATAACAAATTGTTGAAGGTTTTTACTCTACAGTTAAACCAAACGAAGTACTTATGGTTTCTATAGGTAGGCAAGTAGATTATAATATATGTATTTTGAATGGTTTCTAGTGTTTTTCTTAGGCTAGACATTACATCGAAGTAGTTGTTCGTCTTACGGAAGTCTTCGTCACCAATAAGGATAACACAATAGTAATTTTTAGAATAGTTTTCAAGTTTTGAATGCAGATTATAAATTAAATGATTGGTACCACTACTGGGTGAGAGGTAGTGACATATTTCCATGTCTTCGGAGTTTTGGTCTGCGATTTTTAAGATGTTATTTCTCTTATTTCCACTGATAATACATATTTTCTTTCAGAATAGTTAGTTATTTTGTTCAATTTCATGTTTTGTTGGCATTACCTTACTTGTTGTTTTGACGTTATTTGTAGTAGTCTGTGAATTTTCATATTCCTTTTCCATTTTCTTCTTATTTGTCATAGGTGTTTCTAATTTCTGTTGTACTTTTTGAATATTTTTGGTGCTTCTTTGTGGTGTAATTCGGTCTTTTTTTGGTGTAGTAATTACGCTAGAGATTCTTTTTGTAGCTTTTTGCAGTAAGTTGTATTTATTTGTAAGGTTTGATACAGTTGTCTTAAGCTCGCAGTTTTCCAAAGAGAGATAGTTTATTTCTTCGTGTGCAGCATTTAATTCTAGCTTTAAGGTAGTAATTTGTTTCCTCAGGTCCTGAATTTCGCAATCCATCTCATTATCTGATATATCAGTTGCCATCTATAGTCGAATCGTCTGAACTACAATCATCGATTGTTGTCACATCTGTCATAGATTGAGCTCGGGTTTTGCGAAGAGTAATATTTTGTGAGAAATCCATGTTTTATGAATGATTATTTTATCTATTTTATCAATATTTGAAGAAATAATGTTTATAATTTGGAAAAAGAGCAAGGTCAGTATCGAGGATTTGAAACCTCGACCACAAGCATTGCCCCGAATAAGTTCAAAAGTACAGAAGCGGCTACACCACTCGACCAAACTGATGCTTATAGTACTCAGTTAAATTTACTATTCCTTTTGTAGCGTTCCTTGACAAACTGCAGATATGAGTCCATATGTCAATGGCTTTGTTTTAGCGTCGCTTTAGACTGACGGTTATAATTTTAAATCGTGGGTATACTGACACTTTACTGTTTGTTTTTTGTGAATATGAAAAACGTTTATATCTTATTTATTTGTTTTATTGGTTTAGTTACTTCGTATTTTCAGTTGTATTTAGCACGTTTTTGTTTGCTTTCGCACCACTGTATTTTATTATTGTAATGTTTTGATAGTATTTACACTTGTCTCACTTGGCACGCAAATAGTTAGAAACTTTGTTATTTACGTCTTTAGTCACTGGATAACGTTTGTACGTTACTAACACAATATATTTTCACTAATTACTGTGAGTTTTCACTATGTTTATAGCTATAATATTTTTTTTAACAATTTATTTATGGAGCTAGATGTTTATGTTGGCGTTGTGTTGCCAGACTATTATAGAGTATTATAGAGTTGGTATAGATTTTTAATGTCGAGATTTTCGCCTCTTCGTAAGATACTACGTGTATTTCCTTAGTCACCTCTTACCATACATGGTAGTGACATTTTGCATTCTTAATTCGTCACCACCGGGAAAATACAAATCAGTTTATACATGTAAATTAATTGGAAATGTTTAAAATGTCATGATAATTAAATTGCTTTAGTAATGGACGTACAATTAGGGAATTTAATTTAAGGAACTTATTTATGACTGTTTTTATTTTGCCATAAAGGGAAAAACTGACGTTTCAAGATACGAAAGGGAATATAATTACTAACATTTTCGTATCTTTTCTAGCAATTTATCTCTAAAAATGTGATATCACGTCCACTAGAGTAACTTTTGCAATTACGAGTATAATGTCAGTTTATATTAGTTAGTATGACGTTAATAAAATAGCGGTAAAGTTTTAATTACCCTTCGAATAGGGTTTTAACATTTTCACCACTTCATTTTTCGTTATTTAAAATGTATTTAAAACGTTTTAAATTACTGGCAATTAAAAGAAAAGTTATCAAAGTAACTTATTCCCTCAAACACAATTTCAATTATACATACTCTTTAAAAATTCTCGTAGATTGAGGCATATTTTTGTATCTTTAGAAGTGAACAATGAATTTATTTAAGAAACTTGTGGCGCACCAGTAATAAATCGAGTCTCACAAGGGACTTTACAGATATTTAATCAACGGACACAAAGTACGAATTGACCCAAAAAAGATTTTACTCTAGAATGCGTAGAAGAATTATTATACTCATCTGCGGTATATGTATATTTTAACATGCTACATTTTATACTAAATACTTTTCGGCTTTTGCCTAGCAGCGGGACAGTATAGGCCAGTGAAGAAAAAACCTTTCATTCACTAAGCAGATGGGTGAAATCCGCTCATCTACAGTCTCCTACTATTTGTGGATCACACGTCACGAGAAGACTTAAATAGAAGCGGTTCAATCTATTTTTATTCATCTGTTTGTGTCATTCCGTTAATCAAAGACACATTTATCTGTGTATCTGTGTCTTGTACCGACAGGAAGTGTCCGCGAGGCGTCATGTGTCTCCGGAAACAGACGGCCGAGTAATGTGGGTTACACCAAATCTTCACTCCCTTTGAAGTTAACCCGCAGTGGCTGTAAACATTTTCATTCTATCGATGAGCTTGAGCAAAATCAAAATCGAATTTGTGAAGGGTTCGTGTACTACTGCCTCTGACAGAATTAGAACCTTAAATCCGGACCTTTGAACAGCCTTAATCTTGAATCCGTAAATAATATAATACTCTTTTGGGTTTGTTTATAATCGTGGAGTAATTTTGTATAAATATTTTGTTATTAAGAACATGGTAAAATGTGTGTGACCTCATTAAAACTTTCAGTTGATTGACCACAGAATAGTGTTACTTCAAACACCGTGTCGAATTCACAGAGATGTTAGTGCCGCTTCGATAATAGTACACAGGAGTTCGCATAGTTTGAAGCGCTCTCGGGTATGGTGGCATTATTCGTTGACACAGGGCGACACGGTATGTAGTTGGAAACGCAACCGTGACGTGAACGTTGTTGGTTAGTTACATAGCCGGAGCATTCGATTGCTGATATCACAGTTCTCTACAGTGCTTTGAAAGTTGGCAGATATCGCGTCATTTTCATTATTTGCAGCAGTCAGATTTTGTAGGTAGGTAAATAATATTAAGACAACTATGTTCCTGTAGACAGTCCACATGTACACTCGTTTTTTTGTGCATAGGTACAAATTCCTACAATAAAGCTAAAACTTGTCTTACTGACGATAAAACACGTAAGCAATAAATAAACCACATTTGTATACCTGCAAACACATGAAACCAATATTGTAAATATTGTTGTATTCACATGTTAATTGGCCAGAAGCACTGAGAGTATCATTCATGTTACGTACGGCAGTCACGTGGCGAAGCATGTGAATGGCTGTAGTATAGCGTTACTTGAGTATTTAACCGTCCCAAATCATCTATGTGTTCGGTATTTCGACTGCACAAGTGGTGTAGTCTTCTAACTTCGCCTCGATGTGTAGTACTACGCTGAGGTGAATTTTGTCGATATGTATACTTGTTATATTTCGACTGCAAAAATAGTGTAGCCGTTTTATAGGACGCGGCCCCGTTCAGTACTATACCAAACATTATGGCTTTAACGTCAGTTCAGTCAATGGTTTGTGTGATCCACAAATAATTGTAACGTCACAAAGAATCATTATATCCATTATTTGTATATTAAAATTTTGCCCTTCACGATGCAAGTTTTGGTCCAAATGCGATTATTATCACCGAAGGCTTTTTATTGTTAAAATAACACTTCTTATAAATAAACATTTTGTGTTTCTATGAAATCGTCAATTTATGTTCCTATTTAGTGTCACGTTTCAGATGAAATATACTTAATACCAATTACTAATGTTTCAGTATTTGATATAAATACTACCTTGCCCGAATTACCGAGCGTTAATTAAAATACAATACCATATCTTCACGTATTCAAAGAATGTACTGAATGGATATTATTATTAATTCGATAATTTTACATTACGAGTGCGTTCATTTATGGTTTTTATTGAGTGTTTCATTTGAGATAGTTACCTTTATTGTTCAGCAGTTTTATAAGTTGTGTACTTATCGCATTGGATTTCGGCTTAGGGTTTGAGACTATAAGGTGGTGAGTTCGGGAGATGAAGGAAACGACTATAGCTCGTGTAATAACATTTATTACTGCTCTAAAATATATGCGAATACAGATTATATAGAGTGTATCAATACTTATCTATAGAGTATACATACGATGGGCTAGTACCCATTGTACACACACACTACACGCCCACCAGATTTTATTTTTATTTCACTTAAAGTCTAAAACTTATAGTTACTTATAGTTACATAACAACATTTTGCTATGAGTAGGTACAAGTACATTGAATATACTTATGTTTAAAGTATAACTCATAATTGTATTTTAACATCAAATAGCATTATTTTTATAGGGTCTAGTTCTATTCTTATGCACTATCATTTCTTTACCTTTGTATTCTATTTTTAGATTTGGTTCACAATCTTCGATAACCTTATAAAGACCGACATATAGAGGATCAAATTTGTTTACATATTGTTCGTTTCTTAGTAATATCATATCGCCAACCTTATAAGTGATAGTGTTCGTATAATTATCGTACTTAGATTTTCTCATATATTTGTTTGTAATTAAATTTTATCTAGCATCATATTGCGATTTTTGGAGTCTGTACTTAAGTTCTTTTGGATAATCATAATAGTTATATAATGGATCTAAATCTGATGTTAGGTTGTTAGGTAAATTACAAAGTTTGCCGAAAACTAATTCGTACGGTGTATATTTTTTTTTGGAGTGAACTGTAGTACATACATACATATACTCACGCCTTTTTCCCGTCGGGGTAGGCAGAGACAACAGAACGCCACTTGCTCCTATCCTTACAAACCTCACGCGCTTCCTCTACACTCATTACTCTTTTCATACATGCTCGCCGGTTTCGGGTACTTCGGACCTTTCCGTTTCTTAGGATATCTCCAATTTGGTCGACGAATGTCCGCCCAGGTCTGCCGCGACCGACTTGCCCACACACATTTGCCTTATATATCTGATTCGTCATTCTTTCTTCACTCATTCGCTCCACGTGTCCAAACCACATAAGCATTCCTTTCTCAATCCTTGTCACCACATCTTCTTTCAGTCCACTGCTCTTTCGTATAGTTGCATTCGGAATTCTATCAATCAGTCTTACCCCACACATACTACGCAGTGATCGCATCTCAACTGCGTTAATCCTACTTTCATGCTTTTTCTGCCAAACTGTTAAAAGCAAAACACCAATAGGGTAACCATACGCTCCAATTATTCGGTTCGTTATTAGTCTGAATACGCAAAAATGACATTAAATTTTTATGTCTATTTTCTTAACCTCCAATAGACTGATGGTGATAGGCTGTCGATGTTACCTGTTGAATTTTAAGAATGTTACATACCTCTTTCATTACTGTAGAAATGAACTCTGTACCTCGATCCGATATGATTTGTCGAGGTATGCCGTACCGCAAGATAAAGTTGTTTATAAATGAAGTTGCTACTGAAATACTATTCTTATGTCTAAGAGGATAAACCTCAACATATTTTGTTAAGTCACACTGCAGTGTGAGAATATAAGTATAATTATCGCTATCCTTAAATAAGGGCCCTACTAAATCTAAATAAATTCTATCGAAACTACAACGACCTGTGTCTGTTATGACCATAGGTTGTTTTATATATTTATTCATATTCTTTTATCGTATGCACTTATCGCAACGACTTACAAAGTCATGTACGTCCTTTTCTAATCCTGGCCAAAAGTAACGTCTTGTAATATTATTCACCATGCGCCTTATACCGGCATGTCCGCTGGTTGGCAACATGTGATAGTCATTCAATATTACACGCTTCGTATCGTTATCGCTTATTCTTTTGACACCATTTAAAACATATAATCGCGGTCCGGACCAATTTTGCGTGTCATTTATGCAACGAGTTAATTCTTTAATTAATTCTATATTGCTAGCATTCTTTATAATATAAATAGTATCAAAATTTATACGTTTACAAAATGAACCCAACTCCCTCACAAAGGCATCTCGTGCACAATATGATCGGTAAGAAGGATTTACGTAAATTACGGATTTTGACAAAATAAAAGCGAACATTTTAGACTTTTCCGTTGACATATTTTTATTATACTCCATTGTTTATTATCTACAAACAACATTTCAGAACAATCCTTTGGTATTTTAAGAATATCCACAACTCTTGGGTGATCAGTCCAATCGTTAGAGATTACCTTATCAACCATAGGATTGTCACATACTTTCTTCACATTTTCGGACAATTGTTTTTCTGCGCTCTGGTTAATACCGACATAACATGCTCGTTCATCTCTTTCAGTTCTTCACTTGATAATCGAATGCGTGACAAAGCATCTACAGCTGCATTGTCCGCTCGTTTCACATATTCAACCTCGTAATCGTATTCTTCTAATAATAAACGAAATTTAATCAGTCGGCTAGACGGATTTGTCATATTGAATAGGTAAATTAAAGGTTTGTGATCAGTCCTGATTAAAGGAATGCTTATGTGGTTTGTGTTTAAGAATAGACCCTATAAAAAAAATGCTATTTGATGTTAAAATACAATTATGAGTTATGCTTTAAACATAAGTATATTCAATGTACTTGTACCTACTCATAGCAAAATGTTGTTATGTAACTATAAGTAACTATAAGTTTTAGACTTTAAGTGAAATAAAAATAAAATCCGGTAGGCGTGTAGTGTGTGTGTACAATGGGTACTAGCCCATCGTATGTATACTCTATAGACTAGCTCGCTCCCTTCAAATAGAAATATTCGCTCTGTATCCTAATGCCACCAGGATTCTTCAACCAGCTGATGTGTCACTGTTTCAACCTGTAAAACAATTCTGGAAATCATCTGTAAGAGAATGGCAGCTTGAACATATAGGCAAAGTAGTATCAAAGCAAAATTTTGCTTTGGTTTTAAAAAAAGTAATTGACAAAATTAGTACTAACTGCATCATTAATGGTTTCCGGGCTTGTGGATTTTATCCTTTTAACGCAAATGCTGTCGATTACACAAAATGCTTAGCAAAGCTAGCATCTAGGTCTACAGATACGCCTAATGACCAAAATAACAAAATAGAAAAAACAATGTCCTTTTCAAAATTCTCTGAGATTGTAGGCCCCAAAATGATTAAAAAATTCAAAGATATTAAAAACACTATCCAAGAAGTTCAGAACAA
Organism: Euclidia mi; assembly: GCA_944739405.2. NCBI lineage: Eukaryota > Metazoa > Arthropoda > Insecta > Lepidoptera > Erebidae > Euclidia > Euclidia mi. Next base: position 18,298,286 of record OX123197.2, read on the forward strand.
CGAATTGTTTTTCACACTTTATCAAATATGGGACTTTTATAACTCCGAAAACACTACGAATACCACTGAAAGCACTGTGGAAATTACTTATGAACCAGAGACCACAGATTCTACGAACACTACACAAGGTAAAGACAACGTCAATACGAATAGTTGTAATTCTGAAAATGTAAGTCAGGATTTAATTTTAGAAGCTCACCAAAGCCTTGAAGAACCTCAAAATATGAATAGAAATATATGCCAAACTATTTACCTTGACGAAGATGCTCTTAATATGGAACCATCGAACAATGAACCAACCAACACCATTCAAGAGAAAACTGACCAAGAACTTATAACTTTAGAAGACCTAGGAGAAACAAATAAAGAAAATCATAATCTAAACCTACCATCTTGTTCAACAGCTAATTTTAAAAAGTTTTTAATAATTTGCCGTGTGGTTGACGGCATAGAATACAAGTGTCACCACCCCCTATCTTCCCGTGGGTGTCGTAAGAGGCGACTAAGGGATAACACGATGCAAATACCATCTTGCGTAGAGACGGAAAACTCGACATCAAACCCTATACGACTGCCTCGTTGGTCTCGCGGCATAAATGTGCGCGTGGGATCGGGAGGTCCCGGGTTCGAATCCTGGGTCGGGCAGTGTTATTGAGTTTTTCTGTTACGAAATTCTCAGTAGCAGCACGGAGTCTGGAAATGTGCCCGGTACGGCAATAGGCTCGCCCCTTATTACGTGGGACTAAAGTATATCTGGCGAAAAGTGGGTGTAGAAATACACCTCTGCCTACCCCTTCGGGGATAAAAGGCGTGACGTTATGAATGAATGAATGAATTTTTAACAATACCTTCAGCCCCAGCTAGAAAAGGAAAACGTAATATTGAGAAGCTTTCTTACCACATATCAGGATCAGAATACCAACGCATTTTAGAGGAGAAATGTAAAGAAAAGAACAGGTTAGAGGAAGAAAAAAAGGCAAAGAAAATAGAGAGAGAACAAAAAAAAGAAGAAAGAAAGAGAAAGTTGGAGGAGATTAAAGCTGCAAAACTAGAAAAAAAAAGAAAAAGTGAATCTGTCTGCGGCGTGTGTAAAAGATTGTTAAAGAGCATAAAACTAAGATGTTGCGAATGTCAGAAAGCTTTTCATAAATCATGTCTTCCTAAATCTCACGTCATGCATATACCTCAGGAAGAAGGAGACAATTTCTTGTGTCATGATTGCTTTCATATGGAAAATGACGACAGCAATAACACCAAAAGTGAAAGTGACGAAGATATTGATGATTTTTTTAATGCGATTAGATCTGGTCAAGAGGCATTAGGTCTAAGCTATGTAAAATTTTGATTATAATTAATTGAAAGTTAGGTCTTTTGTACTGTTTCAGTTTTAAATTGTTTGACCAATTACAGTGTTTTATCATGGCTTATAACTATAATTTTATGGCCAATTGCTAAATTTTTGAAGTGATTGAATTCGATTGGCATTTTTCACCAATAAATATGTGATTGTATTAATATTTGTTTAATTATCTTATACCTCACCTCCTTAACTTTATTTGATGTTTTTGTAACTCATCTGAGTTTAGTAACTTTTTAGTTATTGAAAATATAAAATAAATTCCGCATTAAGTGGCCAATAACTATAGCATCTACCCTATATTCAACGAAAAAGTGCCTACTTAAAACAAATTTATGAACACTTATTTACTCCATGTCTCTCTTTCATCCTTAGTACAGTGTGAAAATATGCAAAACCTGAATCTGCAATTGCTTCGTGAACATTAAAATGAACAATGTTTTAATTCAACAGAAGCTGTAACTCTTCTCAAGTGTTGAACGTAGGCGTCGCCCCGACAGCTCATTGAGAATAAAAACTTAAGTTTGAATGGACTAGGCCAGGGATGGCGAACATTAAGGCCTTATTACAAAACAAGGACTTAATATAACACCGGGCGGGCCAGAGCAAGACTTAGACTTCTTACACTCTTTGACGAAGGTCGCTTTTTGTTTCGATTTGAGAACATAATTTGTTCCAACGAATTTCGAAGACAGATGCTTCACTGCAAATTGTTTTAGCCTAAGTATTATACTATATGTATATTTTACATAGCTAAGATTAGAATAAAAGTATAAAAATAGTCCTTAGTTTGTAGTAAGATGGATGAGGAAGGTACTTAGTGATATAATTAAGCAAAATATTATATGAAATCGAAGAAGCAACCCATCAACTTTAGATTTCTTATACAATCTTAATAGTCCTATCTATTCATTTGTAATTTAAAAGTAAGTTAGTATCATTTCTGGTGACCTCTTAATGAAACTAGGTCAATTTCTAGATACTATTAGGTTTGTTTTGTTAGTATTGGCGAGCCGAATTATTACGTCACGTCATTTGCACCGTCTAGGTGCGCCATCCCTAGACTGGGCATTATGAATAATTTGGGGAGCTGCGTGGATACAGTAGTGAAGAGCTGAATATACGCCGTTGACCTTGAGCACACGTTTCGTCCCGCACTGGTTAGTTGCCCACGCGCGATTTGCGAGTATCCGTGACGCAAAAAATCCTCTGAAAATAATTCGTAAAGTTATTTGCAAAAATAAGCTGAAGGTTCCCTTGGTGTTCTAATATATAATAGGCTGATTAAAAATAAAAAATATTCATCATCATCATCAGCTTGCAAGAGTCTACTGCTGGATATAGGCCTCTCCAATGGCACGCCACTGAGCCCGATTTTCGGCTTTTCATGTCCAGCCGCTGCCAGCCACTTTGCGTATATCGTCACTCCACCTAGCCGGAGGACGTCCTACACTACGTTTGCCAAGGCGCGGTCTCCACTCTAGAATTCGACTACTCCAACGGTTAAAGGTTCTTCGACATATGTGGTCGGCCCACTGCCACTTCAGCTTGCTAATTCTTGGAGCTATGTCGATTACTTTGGTTCTCTGTCGGATCACTTCATTACGAATTCGATCCTTCAGAGAAACTCCGAGCATAGCCCTCTCCATAAAAAATCTTATGGTTGATAGATTAGGAGAAAAAGATAATAACTACAAAAGCAGAGGTTACGTTGCATATAATAGTCGTCGTGTTAAAGGTCGCGGGTACAAGTCGCGATGTTACACTCGGTTGAACGTATCTGCGCGAGTAGGCCTGGCGCGCGGCCGCTGAGGACTGATTGCCAACATGGCGGCCGCCGAGCAAAATGAGCCGTTAAACGAGCCCCACAGCGCGCGTGTGCACACTACTTACATTTTCTGTGAAACAGTTTTCGAACTTTCAGGCAGCGATAGCCTAATGGAGATACAAACAGACTGCTGGGTTTGAATCCACAGCGCGCACCAATGACTTTTCAGAGTTATGTGCGTATTAAAATGTTAATTATCGCTTGTTCCGTGTCTCAGAGAGCACGTTAAGCCGTCGGTCCCGGCTGTCATGAAAATCTTTGACAGTCATTATAGGGTGTCAGTACCTCTACATAAACTGACACTAGTCTAAACCATGGAATATCGCTATCCCTTTGGGTCGCGGAGGTCAGACAGGCAGTCGTTCCGTGGAAAAGCTAATATTCAGCCATATCCAGTTAGTCTAGTAAGCGGACCATTGGTTAAAACTGGGATAACGCTGGGAGGATGATGAGTTTAAAACTTTCGTATATCCTCTGACTTTTTGTGGCCACTTATTAATTATTTTTAATATGTAGATTTTACCCTTGATAATGTTCCGAATCTTCACGATAATCCTTAAACCCTTATTCGAGCAAAAATCCCTGCCGAATGCCGCTCACAACAGTCACGTCACGCGGTTAATACAGCTGTTGCCTATTGGCCTAATTTTTATGCCATAGTGAATAATATCGCCATAAAGATATCGCTTAACTGAGTGTATAACTAGGACACAGTTGAAATGTTGACATTTAAGTGTGTCAACCCTATTGTGGCGGCGAGCGATGTCTGGCATGGCTGTATCAGTGAAAGCTAATCTTGTCGATTGAGCACGTCATTTACACCGGACGGTTTCAGTTTAGCTTGTAATCATAAGAAAGTAAGTCAACTTGATTTAGATAAACTATGTTTAGTCATCGGATACTTGACCCAGAAGACAAAATTGAAACACATCGAGAGACCGCTATAAAAGAGAATCTAAGCTTGGATGTCGGTTAGTCGTGTACACTCTGTTTGAAAAAGAGTAATTTCGACTGAAATTAATAACGGGATATAGGCGCTTCACGTCGCTCAAGTGACCCGTAAGTTATCGAGCTATCGAGATTAGGGTCTTTCTGACACTTGCATGGATTGTAGTCGTTACTCAACAATGCAATTTCTGTGAGATGTTAAGTTGGTTCCTAAATTAATTATAGGAATAAATTGAAAGTCAGGTGCACTGTACAGAATGTAAGTAGTGCATCAATGCGGTAGGCGCCCGGCGCGGGTACGGCGCCGGCTGTTGCCGGACCGATCTCGGTATAATTGGCCGCAACTTGTCGCGCTCTGATTAAGTTTAGACGTGACAACGCTCTTGCTCCCGACCATCTCATTAACAACTTAGGATTTACTGCAAACTTGATGATTTCATGTTATATTGCGGGTAGTTTTATGTGTAGACATATTTTAGATTTCGTAAATCGGTAATAAAACCTCAAAATAACGAAGTAAAATTTAGATGTTCATTTATACATCTTGAGGATGTTTGGGGGGTAAAAGAAGATTTAGTGACAAGCATTGAGAAAGGCATATTAAGATGGTTTGGGCACATGGAGAGGATGGATGACAATAGACTGACAAAGAAGATATATAAGGCAAGTGTGAATGGGAGAGGACAAAGGGGAAGACCTAGACGGACGTTCTCTGACTAGATTGGAGACATCCTAAAAAAAGGACAGGTCAGAAGTACCCTTAACAGAAGAGCTTGCATGAGAAACTTGATGGGAGTGAATGAAGCAAGAGAGGTATGTCAGGATCGTTGCAAATGGCGTTCCGTAGTCTCTACCTACCACTCCGGGACGAAACAGGCGTGAGTCTATGTATGTATGTATATTTACTTTATTTATTTAACTGTTTGCACAACACAAAAAATATGTGGTACATAGGCGGACTAAATGCCTTAGGCATTCTTTACCAGTCAACCTAGGGTGATGCAGAGATAGTTGATAGTAGGTGCGTGATTATTATAAAACTAGAGGACGCCAGCAGCTACGCCTGCATTTTTTTAAATTTACCCGTTTTGGCCGATCCCGTGGGAATTTCGGGAAATCCCTTCTTAGTGCACCCCTACGGTCCCCAAGGAACATACATGCCAAATTTCAGCTTCCTGCGCCCAATAGTTTCGGCTGTAGTGTGTATGTCAGTCAGTCAGTAACGCAAGGATTTTATTAATTAAGATTATTATCTGGTATTAGATAATAATTACTACATACATATATGAGTAAATTACTACATAAACTATAGATATATTTTTATTTTATTTTATTTTTATTTATAGACTCACGCCTGTATCCCCGAAGGGGTAGGCAGAGGTGTAATATTACACCCACATTTCGCCATGAATTTTAGGTCCCACGTAATAGGGGGCGAGCCTATTGCCGTACCGTACATTACCAGACTCCGTGCTGCTACTGAGAATTTCCTAACGATCAACAATAACACTTTGGCCGACCCGGGAATCGAACCCGAGACCTCCCAATCCCACGCGCACATTTATGCCGTGAGACTAACGAGGCAGATAGATATATGCATACATACATACATAGACTCACGCCTGTTTCCCCGAAAGGGTAGGCAGAGGCATATTAAACGCCTACTTTTCGCCAGTGTTTTGATCCCACGTAATAGGTGGCGAGCCTATTGCCGCTTATTGGGACATTTTGTTTGCCAGAGCCTCGTCCGTTGATCGGCAGGTGCACTACTTGCATGTGAGGTTGGCTTGGGACCCTAAGTTCTTGGGAACCCTGTGCACCCACCTTCACTTATATAGGTACACATATAAAGTATATATCGGAATGATCAGTACGGCACGTCAATTGACTACGAAACGGAAGTGTGGAGATGGTGCGCTTCGACAGAGTCTAGTGTGACGTTCGCTACAGTTGAAGAAGGGGGATGACGGTTGACGTTCAACGGAGCAACGACAACTATCACTTGTTTCGTGTTCAGTAATTCAAAATAGTTAGTCAGTTTTGTTAAATTTGATTTGGTGTGAACTTATAACAAACTGTGATGTGAAGTGTTGATACCGGTCAAGAATCAAGCAACCCGCCGATATCAGAAGTGGCATCATGGACCAGCGCGACCACAAGGCGTGAGCGAGGGCGTCTGCTAACACTGCTATGTTGGTGAATCAGCTGAACTGTCAACGGCAACCGTGGTGAGCGTATTTCGTCTGATTTTTTTATTGGTACTGCCAATTTTATTAAGTGACAGTAGTTGTAAAACATTACGCGTTTAACCTTGGAAATGTCATAATCGTTGTGGTGATATCGCCATCACATCGTACCGAGTGTTGTAGGTTCAATTCCTACACGAGACACTGAGTTGTGGAACCGTTTGACTTTTACGGTGTCGTGGTTTTCATGGTATGATCTCATGAATAAATTTCTTTTTAATAGCTTAAAGATGAAAGACAAAAAAAAATGTGGTTATTAACGATTTAATTGCGACCTTTGCCGTATTTTAAGGTAGCGTATGGTTGTCTGACTACCACAGTGATCTAGCTTTAGCGTATATAGCGAACGGAAGTTTTCAGTTTGATACGCCAGTTAAAAAGTAAGCGATTATTTTTATTTCTTCATGCGAGGGTGGCTCGCACTCACGAACCTTGTGATCATATTATGCTTGCAAATACATTAATCTTGTCTCGGTCTTACTTTATGGACTGTAATAGTAACGAGAGTGAGCGTACAGCCGACTTGCATTATTCCAAGCAAGTGCGTTTGAGTGAAACGTGCTAGTTATTGTTGTAGTGCAGTTGTAATATTGGTTTTAGAACCAACACCCAGCTTAGGTTGATTTTCTGCTAAATCTTAAACAATAACTCTGGTCTAGACTGTTCTTTGCAGGGCAGTGGCGCTAAAGTTGGTAAACTAATCGAATCGTACGTACTAAGTTCATAGTGTAAGACTGTGCGGAGCTATTGCTTCTGTATGTGCTGATTTTGTGTAGAACAGCTTGTAGCTTTTATTTTTTAAATAGACGTGTCAACTGCAGTGCTGTTTAGAAGAGTGCGGTTGGTTGGTTAGTGTAACCTGTCCATAGTCGAAAGATATTACTAGTGCCATTATTGTATCGACTCGTGGTGTTGATAATACCTAACGGTTTTCGTTTAAACGTGATCAGAGCCTAAGTAAAAAGTGGCACTGTTACTCGTTGTAATTCTGAGTAACACAGACGATCTCGGTATTGCAATTACACCTGCTTCTTTGTATGCATAAATTTTTAACATGGCACATTAAAATGTTTCTTTCTCTGATTATTAGATGGCACCACTAGTAAAGTGTGCATAGGGTGCATAGGGTTCCTACCAAGAACTTAGGGTCCCAAGCCAACCTCACCTGCAAGTGGTGCACATGCCGATCAACGGACGAGGCTCTGGCAAACAAAATGTCCCAATAAGCGGCAATAGGCTCGCCACCTATTACGTGGGATCAAAACACTGGCGAAAAGTGGGCGTTTAATATGCCTCTGCCTACCCCTTCGGGGAAACAGGCGTGAGTATATGTATGTATGTATGTATGTATGTATGTACCACTAGTAAAATTAAATTCAATTTTAAGATTTTTCGCGTGAAAATTACCTACTGTGTTTTTAAAATTCATGTAATACGCTGGGAACTTTTGTCAAGTGCCCCGAGTTCTCTGGCCAATTCCAAGTTATTCTTAGGACGTTTAAGAGTGATAGTGTTTCTAGTAGAAGCTGTTAAACTCGATTATCAGACGTTGAGTTATCATCGTAGTGCGTTACTATAATCAGTTTCAGAGATTTTAATTTTCATTGTAAGTAGAACTAGGTAAGTGATCGTTAGTGATGATTGTATGCTTAACCTTATTCTCATTAAATGGGTACTTTGTTAGTCGTTGTTGTGATAATTTTGTGGTACCCACGTTACCGTCAGTGTAGATTTGCATAAACTGGATAAGCCATTTGTGTGACTGCATGTTTAGCCATGCGTTGCCGTTGGTTGGACCGGTAAAGTGCCTTTCTGGTTAGCTAGTTTACCTTTGAGTTTTAGTATTAGTCATAGTCTCCGTTGGTGCGCAAACAAGATAGCCGTTAGTGCATTTGTCATGGCATCACAAACGTTGTCCATCGTCTTAAACGCGAAAGGTCCGTTGCTGTATCGCTAATGATTAGGTTAGGATAAGCTTAGTATTTAGACTATCCATGACAAAATTATAACGCTATAAAGACTGGTTGGATACTTCGTAGTAAAATCAAGATCTAGAATATCAGCCTAGTAAGATTTTCTTATAGTCTGCTATGTGATAAGGAAAACCAAAGCAACATGTTCAACAAACCTACTTTAAGATTACTTTGTGAAACGCTCGAAATGATTATCCGGGTGGTGTTGTGTAACCGGATGGAGGTTGCATAGCGTGATGTTGAAGACCCGATTGATGTCAGAGTATGAGCAATGCAATATTTTAATGAGTTTACTATTATTTTAACGAGTATGCGTGTTGTTCAACATCTCAGCTTCGAGAGAAAGAGTTAGTTGTGATTTTCATTAAAACCTGTAATGATTTTGATCAGAGTACTTTTTATTGCCCACCGACTTGTGCCAGGAATGGCCGAATGACTAGGATTGCTGTTCGAGAATTTTCTCTTAATCCTAGAGCGAAGTACATTAAAGTGTGGTTGTTGATCGCAATCACGGATACCCTGCTACTCAAGTAGCTCTCATTTGATTTTTGATCGCTAAAATTATCTAACTTTGGTTTCTGTTTCGTATGACAAGAGCGTGTTGCGAGAATCGGAAAGTACTCATGGACTGTCGATTGGTTATCTCAGAACTGTAGTCGTTGCCTCTATGTAGCCAAAGGAAATCAGTTTGTCTGAAAGTAGCTTATCAGTTCTCGCCATGTTTGCATGTGGTTTTAGTTGTTGTCAGTGGTAAAATCCAGTTTTGACATAGCTCATTGAGAGTATGGACGGGAGTTACGATCTGTGCAGTTGTGAAGTTGAAAATGAATTTGATAATCGCTTAAAATTGACGAAGTGCGGACGTTGAATTAGTCTGAAAGAATGGATACTCTATCTAGTGGGTATACGATACGATTCGATTAATGAGACGAATCTTTGAAATACTAATGGTAGATTTATTTCCTTTTTAGGTAATTCCGGTGGCTGGCGTGGCCTGGTGGCCGCCGCAGCCTTGTGGCCGGCGCGGCCTTATGACCGGCGCGGCCTTATGACCGGCGCGGCCTGGTGGCGAGTGTGGCTTGGTGGCGCGCGGCCCGTGTGTGGCGCGCGGCCCGTGTGTGGCACGGCCCGTGTGTGGCGCGCGGCCCGTATGTGGCGCGCGGCCCGTGTGTGCAGCGCGGCCCGTGTGTAGATCGCGGACCGTGTGTGGCGCGGGGCCTGTGTGAGGTCTGTATGTGGCTTTGAGGAGCTTGGTAACTGGTATAGCTAAAGCCTATCTGGCCGAAACTGGCAATGAAAGTGAAGGTAGTTTATTAAAGGAGTTTGGTTAGAAGATGTAGGGTCCAAAGACCTTAGCTTTAATGTTTTGGTTAACTTGGTTTGAAATATCTTAAAGTATAAAGGCCCAATTGAGGTCACAGAAGTTCTTTACGATGATCGTTATAATCGCAAAGCCCTTAATTCTAAGCGTAACTGTAAGTACGCACTCGACAGGTTGCGAAAAATGCCTGAAGGTCAAAGTACAACTGGCCAAATTGAGGTAGAACAAAGTGGTTCTGATATTGAAGAAAGTGCTTAAGTTTACGTGATGATCGGATCGGACCATACCAGAGGCTGACGTGTAGCCGTAGCTTGGTAGGAATGGGCGTCTACTAACTTAGTAGTCCGTGAGTAGGCGGTATTGCAGTCAGCTCTGGCGGAGGTCTGGTTTCAGTGGAAACCATAGAGTCCTGGAGAGACTCGGCGTTCCCATGTGGGGTTCGCAGAAGGTAGAGTAACTGGAGGTTACTGGGCTATGCATAGCCATGATCACATGTAGAGATTAAATGTTATGGTTTACTTGGTTTGAAATAATATCTTGAGAGATACAGAGATAGTGAAATATCAGTTTTACTTTGAGTTTCCTGATTATTGATTTTGATACTGAAACTTTGTGCCAGAGGGTCAGAGCATAACTAACGATCTTGAAGAGAGCAAATTGTGAACCTTAATACTGACGAGACAGTAGAAAACTAGGCTTACATGTTGATTGGTTGTGTGATTCAATGTCAGAAATTGATTTGTAGCCGCAAATCAGTACAGCCCCCCTAGCCAAATGGCATTCGATTAACGATATCGCTAATCGCTAAGTGCAAAAATGTATGGAACTGACATAAGCCTTCGGTATATCACGTGGTCATCGAAGAAGGAATTCCTTGTGTTGCCATGGCAACCAAGCGTTATCGAAAGTAGATATCAGAGCGAATGCCGTTTGGCTAGGGCCTCAGATCGGATTCAATACAACTGTGAAGGCAGTTGTCCGTGAGTACGCGGTAGGTAGACAACTCTGGTGTTGGGGTTTCGTGGAAACCATAAAGTCCAGGTGGGACTTGGCGATCCTTGTGAGGATGCGCACATAAATGGGTGGCTACCGAGTGATTGGTTTAAGTCCTGGTTTAGTAACTAGAGGTTACTGAATGGTGGCAACCGTGTGACTGGTTGAGTGTCTGGTTTAGTAACTGGAGGTTACTGTAATTTAATAAAAAGAAAAAAAAATTGAATCCTAACACTGTTTTGATTCAACCCTTAAGGTTAACAACCCTTGGGATAAGTCAGGAGTGACCGAGCAATGTGATACTGTGCATGTAAAATTTTGTTACAGATTAACACACAGGGACGTGTGTCTTGTAGGATGGCCGTATCGGAATGATCAGTACGGGACGTCAATTGATTACGAAACGGAAGTGTGAAGATGGCGCGCTTTGACAGAGTCTAGTATGACGTTCGCTACAGTTGAAGAGGGGGGATGACGGTTGACGTTCAACGGAGCAACGACAACTATCACTTCTCTTGGAGACTCCGGGTGGACAACAAGAACCTAGAAACTGTCACTCGTTTCGTGTTTAGTAACGCAAAATAGTTATAGTCAGTGTTGTTAAATTTGATTTGGTGTGAACTTATAACAAATTGTGATGTGAAGTGTTGATACCGGCCAAGAATCAAGCTACCCGCCGACGTATGTATAAGTACATATATTTATTTATTTTTCTTTATTTTATTTATAGTCTCACGCCTGTATCCCCAAAGGGTTAGGCAGAGGTGTAATATTACACCCACATTTCACCATGAATTGTTTGATCCCACGTAATAGGGGCGAGCCTATTGCCGTTACCGGGCACATCACCAGACTCCGTGCTGCTTGCTACTGAGAATTTGGAAAAACCCAGTAACACTTTGCCCGACCCGGGAATCGAACCCAGGACCTTCGATCAGCAGTTGCATACGCTATCTACTGGACCACGGAGGCAGTCAATTTGACGAAGAAGGAAGAGTTGACGAACCCAGAACTATGAGAAGGACACAAAAGTGGACGATTATTATATGACCGCAGGTTTTTGTCGTGATTTTAGCATAAATATTGTAGACTACTGCTCTGCTCCCGTCGCTCATAGCGCAACGTTATATAGCCTATAGTCTTTCTTGATAAATGGGCTATCTAACACTGAAAAAGATTTTCAAATCGGACCAGTAGTTTCTGAGATTAGCGCGTTCAACCAACCAAACAAACAAACTCTTTAGCTTTATATATTAGTATAAGGACTTAGGTAAGAAGGAAGAGAGGGAGAGTTAAGAAAAGAGAAAAGAATAGTGAGTACACGCACACGTACGGCGTTGACAAATAGTTAGCCGTTTGAGTTGGGAGCGGTATTCAGAGTCATGGTCATATTTTCGAAGGTTGTAAACAAATCGAATGCAGTTATTGAGATGCCCGGTCTAGCTTGTTGAGAAGTTGCATTCAGGTCAAAATAGCACACATCACCATAGTCGATAATAGGGAAGATTAAGGTCTGCATCAGCATTACCTTAGTGCTAGGAGGAGGAAGCAGTACGCATCCTGTCACTGTTTGAACAATGTTGGGAACAGTTGGGGTGACTATCCATGTGCAAGCCCAGATTTTTAACGACCAATCATATATTACGGACAGTATTTGATTTACCCCATCGATAGCGGAAGCGATCTTGTCCACTCCTTCTTGTGTATATAGCTGCAAGTCGTCAGCATACAAGTGATACGCACACCGAAGATTCTGGGTCAGGAGATTTATAAATAGAAAATAATAATGGGGAGAGAATGCCACTTTGCGGAACGCCAGACTGGAGGTCACACCATGAAGACGAAACCCACCGTGGCGAACCGACTACTGACGTCCCATGAGATATTCAGAGAACCATTCCAGCGCCTCTGGAGAGATCTGAAGACTGGAGAGGATGGATAATAGGATTTCGTGATTTACTGTGTTAAAGGCGTTCGTGATATCGACCAAAACTAGCACCGTAACTTTTGTGTCTTCCATTGCCGCCCTAACATCTCCAGTTACTTTCAAGAGATGGTCACTGTGCTGTGTCCAGGTCTGAATCCGGATTAAAATCGGTTTCAATAGTTGATTATTATTTAGAAAGTTGTGAAAACAAATTTAGAAAGTTGTCTGTGGACACAGGCTTTAAGCACCTTCGTGGCATTGGAGTCACAATTGTCTCCAACAGTATATATTTTAAGGTTTTACTAGAGGATGCCAGCATTTGCCAGTTTCTGCCCGATCTCATGGTAATTCTGGGCAATTCTTCAAAGTGCATCCCTTCGGTTCCCAAGGAACATGCATGCTAAATTTCAATTTCTTGCGCCCAACAGTTTTTGGCTGCGGCTTGTCAGTTACGCAAGAATTTTATGTATACAGATGACAGTCTTTAATTTAAATGTCAGCAATTAATGTACGTCCTAGATTCTAATTTGCTATTGAGGCATATAAAACTTTTCATTTATCTTTGCAGGTATGTTTGTCGTAAACTAACTATAATCACTTATTGATTCGAGGATCGTTCTCGATTCGTACTGGATAACTAGGCAACAGTCTAGAAGAATGATTGAATGCACCATCACACATTTACAATAGTTTCTATGAATTTTGTGATTCGACGCGCATTTTGTCTTTTGGATATTAGGCGTGGATAGAAATAGATAAAAGAAACTAGGGTCCTGCTTGAGATGCGTTCAATGTTTTAAATTTTATCGTATGCTTTACTAAACTAAAATGCACCTGACATTTCTTATAAGCAAGTTGACAATTGCCAGTGTGACATTGTTATGAACTGTTTTGAAAGGGTTTTGAAAGCTCACTTGATGTGCATTTATGAAAGGTTTGATATTTAAGTGATATTCATTAAACCTCTACACCCACCAAATGTTAGTGGCGTAGTGTACTAGCTCTCAAAATGTTAGTGGGGAAATGACCTCTTTTGGGGACAACTTCTTCATAATTTTATTTAATTTCTTTATCATTTCATCAGAGCTAGAATAAACTAGCTCATAGAATTCATAATAATACTAAAATTTCTGCAACATGTTTAATATTATCTCTAACAAGTTTCTGCTCGCAATTATTATTTTAAAGCTTCAAATTTTACTTAATATATTTATTAGGTACTTGAAAAATAGACATCATAATATTAGGCTTGGCTTTGTCCTCACAATATTCATAGTTTTTCCAAAAATAAAATCACTTCGAGATTAATATATTAGTGACGCATTCAGGTAGCTCCATTGTATTTGCTGATTCAGATGAGAAGCACACTGCATAGTGCTGAACTTTGACAATCGCCCGTATCGTCGAGTGTGCGCAAAACAAGGCTCGTACGACCATCGCACTGTCCCGTACTCAGCGCTCCGTGGCGCATATCTCATGTGCATTTAGTACCACTTTAAACTAATGTGACTAGATTTCACGGCGAAATACTGAATTATCCCGTGCTTTACGTAAGTGGAGACGTTTATTTTATGGTAAAATAAAGCTTTTATACGTGTGCGTGAGGTTGAATTCAAAAGCCCTGTCTAAAATTATTGTGGACTAGCTGTGTCCGCGGTTACACCCGCGTTATTCTCGGTATATCAACAAAAGCGTTCATCGTTCGTCATCATCAGCCCTGTATATAAACTGATCAACTGCTGGCACGGGCCTCTTCTCACTATGAGAAGGGTTAGGTCATAGTCCACCACGCTGGCCAAATGCGGGTTGGCAGACTTCACATGTTTTTCGAGAACATTATGGAGAACTCTCAGACATACAGGTTTCCTAACGATGTATTCCTTTACCGTTTAGCAAGTGATAATTAATTATTTAATAACTTCGAAAAGTCATTGGTGCGCGCCGTAGATTCGAGCCCGAGACCCTCTGCGTAGCAGTCTGTCGGTCTCTCCACTCGGCTATTGTCTAATACTGTTTTAAATTACAGCCTATATGTATCCCCACAAAGTGCTCTACCTTCCAGTGAAGTCCCATTAAAATCGCTTCAGGTAGTCTAGGGATTATACCTGACAAACAGAAAGATAGGCAGACAGACGGAGAGATAGACAAAAAATAAAATAAATTATTGTTTATGGCTTGGTGTCATGTGACTCACTAAAACACATGGAAAACAGTTATTTTGAAATCACAGAGAGACACTTCAACTTTATTTATATTGTGCCTGGCCCTATATTCTGCATTGTTCAATTGAAGTACTCTCAAAAACTGTACATAAAGTGTTCTCTAACTCAATCAAAAACTAAATAAACACGAATACTCTCATATTATTGCAAACAATGCTACCTTTAAAATTTTTATAGTGCTGCATTGTTTAACACATAAAAACTACATCCTATGCAGGGAATGCTTACATATTACAATCACAACTAAATTATGAAATAAAATATCTACACGTTTCATGGAAGTGGAGTTTGCATGGTTATTTCAAATGATTAATGCACGTCAGGTATTCGGTAGCATCATCTACGGCGTTTTACCGACGATACAACTGGAGAGGACGACAGCGTAATTGTGGTTCGTAAGGACAACCACGACTTTGGACGACGCAATAGGTGACGCTAGTTGCGATGGGCGATACTGTCATATTTTGTATTGACAGCGGTTCAAGCCAGAGTATTTTGGACTCGTAGCGTGAGATTTTATGTCTAAGCTATGAGCCACTTCATCGCCGACACTATTGCTTCAGAGTATAGCACATGATGTACGCCAAAACAAAGACTTGACTACACGGTTGGCGTAGTGGCTTAAGCGGCCGCCTCGTCGCTTGACATTGCGCCGAGTGTTGTGGGTTAGATCCCTATTCGAGGCAATACTTTGTGTGATCCACAAATTGATGGTTGTATGTTTGTAAAGTGCCCTGCAACACATTATTAATAGAATAGCCACATGTCACTTAGTCAAATTTTCACTAATAGGTACTAAAGTGTGGTGTATGCAGTACTCGTAAATAACGCCTGCCAAACTTCCATGCGTGCTCTACGACATGAGAAGATAATTAATTTAAATTAATACTCTGTTGTTGTTATTGAGCAAATTGAAATTAAATATACAAGTTTATTTAACGGATTTTAAAAGCGTAAACAGCCGAGCTTATTTAAGGTATAAATGCATATACTTTCTCCAACGTTTCAACCGGCTAACAACGTTCATAGTCGTGGATAGACATTAATAGATAAGTAAACGCTTTACGTTGCACTCGTTAAATAATCATATAATGTATAAAATCGCGTCAGCTTAAACATTATAAAATTGATTCTCGTTATTTAAAATTCATAGAAGTGCTTATTAGTTTTCTAAGTAATTTCGCCTTTATTCTATTTGCAAGTGGCATCACATTAAATTTATTGAAGAGCCTTGCTCGCATTAGCAATGTTCCAGATATTACGAAAGTTCTACAAACATTGTTACAAAGAATACAAAGTGCTATTACTACTTTCGAGTAGAGGTGTTTCTTTTCTTAGAAATTCATCATTTTATTACAAAGGCTGTATGTATTAAACGTTGTTGCTAATTTGCATAGCATTGTTATAGTAATAAAACATTTCCTTAGGTTTTTATTTGAGCTGCATATCAAATGAGCACTTATTATTTTGGATAAAGGACCGTGTTAAGAATTTTCATGTGACCTGATTCTGATGTAGCATTTCAAACTAGTAAATAACATTTAAGTAAAATCTGTTATATAATCAAAAACTGAGTAAATAGACGGTGGCGACTTTGGTTCTGGGCAAGATTCCTTTCACACCGGTACCATCTGGATGTTCTTTTAACGTTGCAACTTGGTTGCTCCTTTATTAGTCTTTACTAATAAAGGAGCAACCTCTTTAGGTTGCCATGGGCTTCAATTAGCTAATGAGCTTACAAAGATTTAAGTAGGTACCTACGTGATATGACATTGTTAACATAAAATATGATCAATGAAATAGATTTAACTTGTTAAATTATACTGTATGTTCCTACATTTGCATGCTATTTTAAATGGCTAAATGGGCTTGTACTTTATATTATTATCATACTATGACATCAACATCTGTAATGTGGGTACATTACAGATGTTTACAGTAAATAAAGATATTCTATTCTATTCTATTCTATTCTACGTTTCTATTGTTTATTTTATTGTGTGTAAATAGGAATTTAATAAATTTCATACTTATGACGTACTGAAAATGGTCAAAATCAAAAGTACCCATAACCGACGAACAAAGAAATGTATGTATTTAAACCGGAGCATTTTGCGTTTCATAGTCTCTACCCCAATCGCCTACCCTAATGGGAAACAGGCGTGAAGATAGAAAGTTTCATAGAATAATAACGTACTAATGCTTGGAATTTTTCACGGTATTAAATTTATTTATATTAACACGACAAACTGCTTTGTTGCGTTGTAACAAGTAATCCTACAGATTTATTTTTCTTTTGTCGTACCAAGCAACTTGGCTATGTTTCTCCGCTAGTATTTGTGAAATACCAAGAGAAAAGTTAGCTTGTCATCCGGGCTACTATCATGCTAATATCAGCTTCACTGACTCGTCTGTCATGACACTAATAAAAAAAGGATAATATTCCAATCCAAAACTCGTCACCGTGTGAATTCCAGAGAATTTCCGTGTTCACATATACGGTACAATATATTGGTGTCAATTTTCGCATCACATAATTCGAAATTGGAATTTATAGATGGGTTTGGACGGGTTCGTGCCCTGACGTTTCTAATCATGAAATATTTGAACAATCACAGGTCGATTGTATGTCATGTGAAGGAATTACTTTCCTTGGGGACCCGTATCGTAAGGATTTTTATACCTTTTAGGAAGAGATCTCTCGCTCTAGGGATTATTGGAATGACACCGGGGATTAAGACATATTGAAATGAAGAACACGGAGAATTATTGTGGTGATGGATTTTAAGGTGTAATTTTATGAGTTCTGCATAATGTGGATTTCACTGTGTAATGATGACCAAAACAAGTGACTAGTGTGCGCAGTGCGTCACAAGAGCGGTATCTTAACATAACAAATAAAATAAAATAAAAAACTTTTTTATGTTAAACGGTTTTATTACAATAAAAAATATGTAGTTAGGTTAGGTACTAAAAGCTATAAAATAATTCGGCAAGTCGTAGCTACCAGATCGCACCAATCTTCTCATCAATCTGGGGTATTGATCAGACAAATATAAAATCGTTGGGCGTAGCGTATCCAGAGTAAACATTTTGATAGAAATTTCACGCGCCTACTACATACTTACTACTAACCTAACTACATATTTTTTATTGTAATAAAACCGTTTAACATAAAAAAAAAAAAAATTATATAAAAGTGTATACAAGTATAATGACAGAACATTATTGGTTTTCACTGAAGAAGAAAGTTTGGTCTTTTATTCCAGATATGACGTCCAGAAATAGTAGTGATATACTCACTCTAAAAGTTTTTTAGTGGCGGCGATAGCCGAGTGGGTATACCAACAGACTGCCATGCAGAGGGTATCGGGTTCGAATCCACGGCGCGCACCAATGACTTTTCGGAGTTATGTGCGTATTGAATTGTTAATTATCGCTTGTCCCGTGCCTCGGAGAGCACGTTAAGCCGTCGGTCCCGGTTGTCATGAAGATCTTTGACAATCGTTACAGGGCGTCAGTACCTTCTAAATAAAACTGACACTAGTCTAAACCATGGAATATCGCTATCCCTTCGGGTTGCGGAGGTCAGACAGGCAGTCGCTCCGTGGAAAAGCTAATATTCAGTCAAATCCGGTTAGACTAGAAAGCGGACCCCAGATTGAAACTGGGATAACGCTAAGAGAAAGACTCACTCTAAAAGTTTATAAAAGTACAAAGTTTTAGATTAAAACTTTATTACTGATGATACAACAAGACTGACCTATATTTGTACAAAAGTCTTCTAAGTAAAATTTGCTCACGGTAAATACTAAAATAAAACAGACATAACATTGTTGAGTAAATGCTTCATGTTTATTGTGGTATTACAGTATAAGATGGAAGGCGAGGCGGCGCGGCGTGAGAGCGCTCGGTCGCTTGGTCGCTCGAGTGAGCGACCGCATTAGCGCTAATGCGTATAGTTGGCGAAGAGTTCGCGCCCGAAGCGACCGACCACCCGCCTCCACCGTGCAACAAACAACGCAAACACTTCACAAACTTTATTTATATTGTAATTTTTTCGCGACATCAGAAACTTTCCTAATTACAAGTTTGTACATCTACATACATACGGGTGCTCGTAAACCCGCCGCTGTACGTCCTATGTATAAAGCGGAACAGAGACATGACGTGAGGCGCGTCAGACAGTCGACACTCGTAAAATGTGGCATTCATCATCATCAACAAACACCACGCTGCGGAGTGAACAACCTCTTTTACAAGCGCTTACGTTTTTAGTCGGCAATCAGTGGGGCGCACCGACGTTACGCCACCAGGTGGCGCCACTAAGCTGGCACTAAAGCGCGCGTTTGGAGCCCACTTACAGCTCGTTTCCGTCCGAATTGAATGTTGATCGCCGTGGACAGATCATAAAAACTGTTGCATCTCCAACAGAGTTGGCTAATACATTATTTACGATTTCCCCCTCAGTTCCGCTCGTGCGTACTTCGAGAAAATCCCTATATTTGCCGGTGTGTAAAGGAAAACTGAAGTCCTAAAGCTAATGGATCCCGATAAATTGAATGATATCATTCTGGGATACATTCTGGCTTTATTGAATTTTATTCTGTCTTCATTGTGTGCCTGCTTCAGCCGATAATATTAAGGCATCTCATGATACGTTTTGGACTTGTATATAACGGTATAGCGTAAAACTTTGCTTGGTGTCTAATCGTAACATAATCGTGTCTAAGATCTCAAATATCTCTACAAACATGATTTTCGCTTGTAATAAAAAACAAAATGTATTTGATTGACCCTACAGTGATATTGTGCTCGCAGCGTGTCTTGATTTGTCAGACGTAAGGGATCAACAAAGTAAACCAATATTACAGAGGTCATGTATTGGATGGATTGGCAGCTTGTTAAGAAATTTACTTTAAAGCGCTACCGTGCTTGGGAGGCCGCAAAATGCCAGTTCTTGTCTCAGGACGTTAGGCCGTATTACAGTAATTGGGAGGCCAACAAAGTCCGGCGCGAGAGAAGCCACACACTCAAACGAAAAATACAAAGAAGGATCCAACAGGACAATAAATTGTTCTACGCGCGAGGTCCTCTTTAAGGTACTTTCTGATACAAGCCGCCATAATTGTATTAAAACCTAAATTTAAATTAAGTCCTACTGTTGCTTTGCTCTCACAAAATAGCTTGAAGAAGATAGTTATACTCTAGTTCTAGTTCATTACTGGATATGTACACTAAAGTTGATTCTTGTAAAGTAATGCTGACTTAAACAATATTTTTTAATTTACTACCAAAAATGAAGTATCAAGAGCACATAAAGGGCCTTTACACATTAGCGTTTGCTAAGCGCGAAAACGGCAGTGTGAGGGGCTTTTAAGCTCGAAAGTCTTTAAATGGACCATAGCGCGTAATGGCCTGTTACGTGATTACTCTTGATTTCGTCACCTGCTAGTAAGTACAGTTACAAATTTAATGTGCTACGATTCACACACACGCTTATAATTGGAACCGTCAAGTTTGGATTTGCTATTGTACTTCCATCAAATCTACAGAAGATCGTTACAATTAGCTCGGTTTTGTCTTTTCTTCCATTATAAAATAGCATTCCTTTACAATATGAGATCGATGGAGGGTTATGCCAATCAACTGAATAAAAAAGCGTTACATTTATTTTTCCTATTGACTTGTTGCGATTTAAGCGTTAATGTCGGTTTTATACAGTTGCGTTTCATAGGATTCATAAAATCTTTTGAAAGACTTTCTTACACAAAAAGAAAATTGCGCTTTGCGGCGGACTTTAAAAACATTCAACCAACGGACAGAATTACACCCAGACTTGTGGGTCACACAATGTGTTGTCGTATAGGACTCGAAATCACAATACTAGACGCAATGCTAAGCAGCGAAGTAACCACTAAGCCATAGGTTCAATCAAAATGGAGCACTAGCCAACCTTGATAACAAACACTCATACTACATACCTCATCACTTATAATCGTAGCGTATGATTGTTTGCCTCCAGTAATATAATAATACTAAACGCTCATTTCCAAGTAATCAACCCACGCAATAAGCCAAGACACTTATAAGAAGTCTCGACATTTACCGCAATAATAAAGAGATATTTTTTAAAACAGCGAACAATTCGCATTACGTAGGACACAAAGTAAGTGTTGAGCGTAGTTTAGCGTGGCAATCTCTACGGCGAGAACAAACAGGCGCTTTATGACGTCATCGTGGAGTCGGGTTTACGACAGTTTACGACATCACGCGTAATGTGTCCACAACGTAACGACGAGACGATTCCAACGTGACACTGGACACAAGTCCTTCGATTTATGTGCCTGATTCTAGGAATAGAATAGGTATTTTAGTAAAGTTATGCATGATCTGTATATATAAAAATTTACTGTTACTGACTAACTGACAGACCACACACAGCCAAGACTATTGGCCACACGAAGCTGCAATTTGGCATGTATGTTTCTTGGAAACCGTAGGGGTGTACTAAGAAGGTATTTCCCGAAAATCCCACGGGCGTAACTACGGGCCAGCCTCTTGCGTACATATAACGATCACACGTATAACTGTACAATGAAGTGAGAATATAAAGTTGAAACTGTTTATTGTTACATAAAGATACTGCTACTGTGGACGCACTGCGCACACCGGTCACTAGTTCTCGTCATTATTTCGCACCGACCTATTCACATGATGCAGAACTCATAAAATAAAAAACATTTTTATGTTAAACGGTTTTATTACAATAAAAAATATGTAGTTAGGTTATGTACTAAAAGCTAAAAAATAATTCGGCAAGTCCTAGCTACCAGATCGCACCAATCTTCTCATCAATCTGGGGTATTGATCAGACAATTATAAAATCATTGGGCGTAGCGTATCCAGAGTAAACATTTTGATAGAAATTTCACGCGCCCAATCTTCTCATCAATCTGGGGTATTGATCAGACAAATATAAAATCGTTGGGCGCGTGAAAGTTCTATCAAAATGTTTACTCTGGATACGCTACGCACAACGATTTTATATTTGTCTGATCAATACCCCAGATTGATGAGAAGATTGGTGCGATCTGGTAGCTAGGACTTGCCGAATTATTTTTTAGCTTTTAGTATATAACCTAACTACATATTTTTTATTGTAATAAAACCGTTTCACATAAAAATGATTTTTATTTCATTTTCAAGTTTTTAGTTTTGTTGTTAGTTCATAGTGAGCCCTATTCTACCAATCAAACCCTTTCATTCGATACCTATATTGAGGTATTTGTGAAAAATATGTATTCCGCCATTTTGTGGCGGAAACCATCTTGGATTTTTTATTCATAGTGAGCCTTATTCTACCAATCAAGCCCTTTCATTTGATACCCATATTGAGGTATTTGTGAAAAATATGTGATCCGCCATTTAGTGGCGGCAGCCATCTTGGTTTTTGCGTAGTGAACTCTATTCTACCAATCAAGCCTTTTCATTTGATACCCATATTGAGGTTGTTGTGAAGAAATATGTGATCCGCCATTTTGAATCGGCGGCCATCTTGGATTTTTCATAGTGAGCTTTATTCTACCAATCAAGTCCTTTCATTTGATACCTATATCGAGGTTGTTGTGAAGTAATATGTGATCCGCCATTTTGAATCAGCGGCCATCTTGGATTTACAATCATAAGGAATATATTATGTTGTATTGTCCTCAACATTAAGAGTGTGTACCAATTATCAGATCAATTTGTCATTAGAAAGGGGGTAAAATTCGAATTACTAAATTTGACCCAAACAAATAAACACAGGTCAAGCTAAATAAAACCGTTTAATAAAAAACCGTTTAATAATAATAAAACCGTTTAAAAACAGTTTCCACTTAATATTCTCACTTCACATTATACGAGGGTCAAACTGAAAGTTCTTAGAAAATCAAAAACTGATTACATTAGCCAGTTATTAGTTTTATTATATCTTTTCAAAATATTGTCCATTGACGTCAATACACCGCTGCATGCGATGGAACCACTGGGAAAAGCACTTTGCCCACTCGTCCTTAGGGGTCTCTTCAATGGCATCGCGATACGCAGCCACCGCTTCTTCAGCATTCATAAACCGCTTTCCTTTAAGTTTTTCTTTAATTTTTGGAAATAAATAAAAATCACAAGGCGCGAGGTCGGGGCTATACGGCGGGTGACCCAGTAATTCAACGTTTGATGTCGCCAAATAGTCGATCGTTCGCTTGGCGGTGTGCGACGAGGCGTTGTCGTGGTGAAGGAGGATCCTACTGCGAGGTCGTTTCTCTCGAACTTTTTCCAAGACAAGTGGCAAACAATTGGCAGTGTACCATGCTGCAGAAACTGTTTTTTGATCCTCTAACACAATTGTTGCGAAATGACCTATCCTTCCAAAGAACGAGGCCACCATTTTTTTTTCCGCACTTCGATCTCTCTTCGCTTTAGTTGGCAACTCCTCGAAAGGAAACACCCACTGAGCAGATTGTCTTTTGGTTTCAGGATCATAACAGTAAATCCAGCTTTCGTCACCTGTTAGTATGTCGAACACAGCATTTGAGTCACCTCCGTTAAATCTTTCAATCATTTTACGGCACCAATCCACACGATGGAGTTTTTGAGCCTTAGTCAAATTATGAGGTATCCACCGGGCGCAAAGCTTCCTGACCGCTAAATGTTCGTGGAGGATTTTGTGCACTTGACTCATACCGATGCCTAAGCTTGTCCGAATCTGCTGATAGGTCACTCTTTTGTCAGTCTCTATCATACGCCGCACAACACAGATGTTATTTTCAGTCGTCGCCGTAGAAGGCCGTCCCTCACGTACATCATCAGTGAGATTAGTGCGACCACGTTTAAACTCATTAAACCAGTTGTAAACAGTCGCACGAGATGGGGCTTCATCGTGAAAGGCCAATCGTAGTCTATCATAACTTTCTTGTTGACTTAAATGACATCGAAAGTCATAAAAAATCATTGCACGAAAATTTTCTCGTGTTAAATTCATGTTGACGTGACACAGACAATTTTCAATTTGCCGCCAAATCGTAAAACAAATGACAAATGAATGAAATATATACTCAGTAATATTGGCAAAGAGTTCTATTTTCAAATTTTAGAATATTTTTTTTTATTATATTGTTTATAAGTGGCCAGTTCTAAGAACTTTCAGTTTGACCCTCGTACGTGTGATCCTTTAAATGTTCAATTGTACATCATACATAACTATAATAAAATACTCCTAAAATCAGCCCTGTAAGTCGAAAGAGTTGTGTCCAGTGTCACATTGGAATCGTCTCGTCTCACGTCGCGGACACATTATGGGTGAGGTCGTAAACCCGACTCCACGATGACGTTATAAAGCGCCCGTTTATTCTCGCCGTAGAGATTGCCGCGCTAAACTACGCTCAACACTTTGTGTCCTATGTTATTCGAATTATTCGCCATTTTACAAAATATCTCTTTATTATTGCGGTAAATGTTGAGACTTCTTATAAAGGTATCTTGGCTTATTGTGTGTGTACTGTTTGTACTTAGAAATGAGCGTTTGGTATTGTTGTATTACTGACGGCAAACAATCATACGCTACAATTATAAGTGATCTAGTATGTAGGATGAGTGTATGCCATCAAGATTGGTTAGTGCTCTATTTTGAATGTACGGATGGCTTAGTGGTGAACAGCGTGTTAGCAGCCCTACGCTTTTAACCCTGCTGTACAGGAATGCCTAAATGCTAAGGGACTAACCTAACTTGATAACCTACACTATCCTAGAGTCGTAGCCTATCACCTATAATATCCTATCCTAGTTAAGGATAACTAGGATAGGATATTATAGGTGATATATCCTATCCCTTATACCTATATGTTTCCTAAACCTATCCTAACTTGTAACTAGCGTATAATGCGTATAGTGCTCTGTGGTATTCTGTGATACAGACCAGCACTCATACGCACCTACTACTAAGCCCTTAACCTATAGCACGTACTATTGTGGTACTACTGTGGTATGCTGTGATACAGACCTGATCGGTATTGATGGCTAAAGGTGTCTTGGCCACCGTCAGAGGTGTGGGAAGGGTATTGAGTCAAAGTCGGATTAAACTTGTGACTGGTTTATTTCTTATTCTACATGATTTTATATACTAAACTTATCCTATGTACACATACACAACTTTACGGTTGTGTGATGCCCTACACGGGACAACACATTGTGTGATCCACAAATTATTGTAATAAGTCCGGGTGTACGTGTCTATTAGTTGAAAGTATGTAAAGTCTTCGGCAATATGTTTTTTTTTAGATGCATTTTTTAAAGAAATTTTACTATCGCTAAAATTATAATACCTCAAAAAGAAGGTAATCTGCTAACGCTTTTTATACAGTAGATTGGTGTAAATCTCTATCGATCTCATGTCAAGCAATGCTGTTTTATAGCGCACAGATAAACTATACCAGGCTACTTGTAATCTGTAGATTAAGGTTATAATAGAAAATCCGAACTTGACGGTTTGGAACCAATTATACGAGTGTGTATGAATCGCAGCACATTAAATTTGTAACTGTACTTACTAGCAGGTGACGAAATCAAGAGTAATCACGTAACAGACCATTACGCGCTATGTTCCATTTAAAGACCTTCGAGCTTAAAAGCCTTTCGCGCTGGCGTTTTCGCGCTTAGCAAACGCTAATGTGTCTTTACACATTAGCGTTTGCTAAGCGCCTTTGCCCTTATGTGATCTTGACACTTAATTTTTGGTAATATCTTTAGTGTACAGATCCAGTAATCAACATAGTATAACTATCATAATAACAAGAGTATAACAGTAATAATCTTCTGTAAGTTTTTTTCCCAAGCACTTTAGCGCTTTGAAGTAAATCTCGTAACAAGCTGCCACCCATCCAATACGTGACCTCTGCAACATTGGTTTACTTTGTTGATCCGTTGCGTCTAACAAATCAAGACACGCAGCGAGCACAATATCACTGTTGGGTCAATAGAATACATTTTGATTTCTTTTATTACAAGCGAAAAAAATATTATATCCATTTAATTGACACGATTATGTTACCTATAGAGACCAAGCAAAGTTTTACTCTATACCATTATATAAAAGTTCAAAACAGTACATTGCTACGAAACAAACGGAACCGTTGCGAATCATGAGATTCCTAAATATTATCGGCTGAAGCAGGCACAGAATAAAGACAGAATAAAATTCAATAAAGCCAGAATGTATACCAGTATGACATTCACTTTATCATTCACTTTATCGGGATCCATTAGCTTTAGAACTTCAGTTTTCCTTTACACACCGGCAAATACAGGGA